>CM059422.1:8591707-11091707 GCA_030378225.1 Knoxia roxburghii | reverse complement strand
GACACGAAATTTTAGTGTCTTTATATGTTACCGTGATAATAGGTCTAATAGCTATCAAAACACTATAAAATGTCAAGATAAGTGTTTAAGAGTGTTTACATTAGATCATGATTTAAATTTATTATAACATACGTAAATATATTAACAAAGTGTGTATTATTGCTTCAAAAAAATAAAGTGTGTATTATGACATTTCACATTGTTTGTGTAGACTATGATTTAAATTTATTATAATATATTTAAATGTTGTAATTAATTGGTGAGCGCGCATGTGAGCGGGACGTCTGACGTATAATGTAGAGTAGAAATTTCAATACCCACTAAAAGTTCATTTACTTAAATAGTGGTATACACTCCTCTATGTTTTCAATGTAGGACTAAAGTTTCCTTATTATTATCACATTTTATAGTGCGTTAATATAAATAAAAAAGTTATATATATTTTATAATATTTATAATTACACTTATTAATGTGTTAATATTTTTAAAAAAATAAATGTGATAATATATTTGATATAAATTATACTAAACAATGTCACTATATTCCCATAAAAATACATTACACTTGTTGATGCCATATTTTAAATATATTACCACAACTACGTCAAATGTCATAATAAGATTTAATTTGGTGTTCCAATAATATATTTATAGAGACATCAATTATGTAAAGTTCTATTAGATAGTAAATTGGTGTGCTAATAGAGACCAATTATCATATAAGTTTTATTAGTTATCGACCCACTTCTTACCCTTTACCGCCTCAATTTAGACTAAAATACCCCCTACAATACCTTCTTTCTTCCCCTCTTTTTAAGTGAAAGAGCAATTTTGTCAAAACTTATGAACTATCGCCCCAAAAATTAAGGCGGTAACTAGTAACCCCTTATTATATTTCGTATTTAGTGTGATAATATAAATGTGACAATAAATTAATTTTATACTAGTGTGAGATGGTTACTAGTAAACCCTTATAATATCTTAGCCCGAAAAGGCGACACCATTCAAATAATCCAGAAGAATGGTTCTGAACAAATTAGAAATCCAGAATAATAATCCACATGGTATATTTAATTTCTTGGCAGAAGGATCGATGTTCCAGCATGCAACTCTCACCAATTTCACCAATCATAGGTGTAACGTTTCAATAAATTTTCTTCTCATCTTTGAATTGTGACCTAAGTTAGCAACTTTTTGGGTGCAGAATATTTGGAAGGGGGTTATTAGTTACCGCCTTATTTTTTGGGGCGGTAGTTTATAGGTTTTGATAAAATTATTTTTTTACTTAAAAGGGAGAGAGAGGGGATATTATAGGGGGCATATTAATCTAAATTAAAGCGGTAAATTGAAAGTATTAGAGCAGTAACTAGTAATTCCTTATTTGCAACTTAATTTAGCAGTTGAACAAAGTGTTACACTCCAAATGAAAATTGCTGGTTTTGCATAAGTGTGAGGCATAGCATGTTACACTCATCTGCAATTTAATACAACCATTTCGTACGAGGAAATTGATCATTGTCGGAGGCAACCCTTTCCCTTTCAAATTTATCTGCCAGGATGATCAAGAACACATGTTATTTGTGGTAAGAGTATAATCAAGAACAGAAAATTGTCCCTTTTTTTTTCCTCAACGGGATATAATGAGGAGTTGATGCGTTTTACAATAGATGGAATTCAAAATTTGAGATCTATAAAAAAAAAGCGTATAAAATACTATATAGTGTTATATTCTTTCGTCTTAGAATAATTAACAATTTAAATTAATATAATAAAATTATTGTTTTGGGATAAAAATAATGATTAAGTACACATGAAAATAAAAGGGGGTTACTAGTTACCGCTTCAGTTTTTTGTGCGGTAGTCCCTAATTTTGACACAATTGCCCTTTTACTTAAGGGGGGAAGAGAGAGGGTATTGTAGGGGGGTATTTTAGTTCAAATTGGGGCGATAGATGGTAAGAGTTAGAGCGTAACTAGTAATTCTTAAATAACAAACATGAAAGGAATTTTTATATTTATCACCTCTCATTTTCTTATTTATCGCCCCCTCTTTTCAAAATTGTTCACTTTTCTTATTTACTACCCCTTATTCTCCACTCCTATGCCTTTCGTTGTCACCGCCACCATCACCATCACCACTCATTTATTTTCCTCTCATCACCACTCATGTAATCACCATCCCTTCGATTGGCGACGAGTGAAGGAACTGATCACCACCCAAATGAAGGAAACATATGTTTCGAGATCGGGATCGAGAACCCTCGTCAAAAAGGAGGGGGAAGCCCTCGTCTTCGAGCAACAGTGATCATTTCTTTTCACCACCGCCCTCGTCGAAGCCCTCGTCTTCTTCTTCTTCTTCTTCTGGGCTCCGATGGTGGAAAGGGGGTTTCAAGCTGGGGTCTCGAATGGAGGAGATCGAGATCTAGAGAGCGGAGGTTTCGAGCGATGGTAGTGGGGGAGATCGAACCATTCTCCGTTTGAAACCCTAGCTCCGATCGCTCCCGAGGGGGCTTTCGACCTCCATCCGACGAGAATAACGGGAGAAGGGAGGAGGGAGGAGGGATCGGGAAAGGGAGATCAGGAATGGGAAGAGAGAGATTGGGAAGAGGAAGAGAAAATGGATGGGGTTGTCCGGTCGATCCCAAGGGGATTTCGAGCGGGGTTTCAACCTCTACATGATCGGGAACTGTGAGAAGAGGGAGATCAGGATTGGCGGCGGTGAGAAACGGAAAGAAGAGGGCTGGTTGTTGTCCAGCGACGGTGGCATAGGGCAAAGGGGAAGGGAGAGGTGGAAGAGAATAGGAAGGTCAAAGACATTTATCTAAAAGTTAGGGACACACTACAAGAAAATTGGGCTTTGACGACTCTCCTTTCGTTACACTAAACTATAGATATATCTATTACTATTTACCATCACATCAAATATAACTTTATTTACATCTAATAAAACACTGCAATAGCGATGTTGTTATAACTATTTTAACGTGTCATCAAATAAAATTCTATCATGACACTAAAAATAAGTGTTGTAATAGAATTTAAATCAAAATACTAAGAAGTGTAATTAAAACTTTATAGGTATAAAAATACAATAAAGTGTTCTTTTATTTGTTAATATATCCACTAACAAAATTGACCTATCGCCACACCCTTATTACATGTGTGTAGAAACACAATTAAGTGTTATTTTATTTGTTAATATATCCACTAGAAAAATTGACCTATCGCCACACCCTTACTACATGTATATAGAAATACAATTAAGTGTTATTTTATTTGTTAATATATTAACTTAAGATATTAATAGATTACTATGTATAGTGTAATTGTAATACATATATAATTACATTATTAAGTGTGATTTAAAGTCGTCTGGTGCTGTCCCACATCGAAAATGTAGAGAATGATTGGGTGTTAACTGTAGTATTAAAAGAGAAGGATTGAGTTTGGATGCCTATAGGCTAGAATTTCAACAGCCTAAGACTATTTGTATATTTACTTACAAATAACGTTATATACTATCTATTTAAAAATATTTTTATATTTTCAATTATATAATATACTAACAATAATTTTATGATACTATGGTATTTGTATGAATATTAAAATTATCATAATAGGTTTTCTATCCAAACACTTTATTATGCATTAACATATTAACATATATAACACTATATAGTCAACAACTGTGTCATAATAGATAATTTATTATGGCATATACTTGTGTTTTCATATATATTATAATTCTACATTTTTCAAATGTATATTCACATTAAAAAGTGTAGTGTTATCCAATACCTCTTTGATCACACCTACTTAGACCACGCAAAAAGGCTCGTGTCGCCATAGATAAGTGATAAAATTTTATCTATTATAATATTTTCAAGTGTTTTAGAAGCCTTTTTTTCTTGTAGTGACAATTAGGTTCAAACGGGTGGTGAATATAAGAAGTACCGGTAAATAAGAATTCTAAACATGAAATGAAACAAAGTACCAATGGTACATGTGGGCAATTTATATCCTACTCCTATAGGACCACCATGAATTTTACTCCTACCCCGCGCTACAGTAAACGCGCGCTACAGTAAACGCGCTACAGTTCCGCGCGCTACAGTAAACGTGCTACAGTACTTTCATTTCTTTTGTTATTTTTGACTATTTTTTTTTTTTTTTGCCTTCCTCTTTGAAATTTTTTTTCGTCCGTTTTTTTTCTAAACAATTCAGTATTTTTTTTAATGTTTTTGAATTTTATAAAAAAATTATTTTTAAATTATCATTTTATTTGTTTTATAATTAAATAATTTTAGATATTATGATACATATTATGGACGTTTTTGTTGTATGATATGATTTCTTTTATATTTTTGATCTGATATCTAAATTCTGTTGATCTGATGTCTGCTATTTTGTGATCTGATGTCTATATAATTATGATTTGATCTACCTTGTTAAGTATATTTTAGTTCTACTGTATGATTTCTTTTATATTTTTGATCTGATATCTATAGTCTGTTGATCTGATGTCTTGTATTCTCTGATCTGATGTCTATATAATCATGATTTGATCTACCTTGTTAAGTATATTTTAGTTCTACTGTATGATTTCTTTTATATTCTTGATCTGATATCTATAGTCTGTTGATCTGATGTTAAGTATGAGTTGATCTGATGTCTATATATCCTGATCTGATCTCCTTTGTTAAGTATGTTTTAGTTCTGCTGTGTGATTTCTTTTAAATTCTTGATCTGATGTCTATAGTCTGTTGATCTGATGTCAATTATGAGTTGATCTGATGTCTATATAATCCTGATCTGATCTCCTTTGTTAAGTATGTTTTAGTTCTGCTGTGTGATTTCTTTTAAAATCTTGATCTGATGTCTATAGTCTGTTGATCTGATGTCAAGTATACGCTGATCTGATGTCTATAGTCTGTTGATCTGATCTCCCTTTTTAAGTATGTTTTAGTTCTACTGTATGATTTCTTTTAAAATCTTGATCTGATGTCTATAGTTTGTTGATCTGATGTCAATTATGAGTTGATCTGATGTCTATATAATCCTGATCTGATCTCCTTTGTTAAGTATGTTTTAGTTCTGCTGTGTGATTTCTTTTAAAATCTTGATCTGATGTCTATAGTCTGTTGATCTGATGTCAAGTATGAGTTGATCTAATGTCTATATAATCCTGATCTGTTCTCCTTTGTTAAGTATGTTTTAGTTCTGCTGTGTGATTTCTTTCAAAATCTTGATCTGATGTCTATAGTCTGTTGATCTGATGTCAAGTATACGCTGATCTGATGTCTATAGTCTGTTGATCTGATCTCCCTTTTTAAGTATGTTTTAGTTCTACTGTATGATTTCTTTTATATTCTTGATCTGATATATATAGTCTGTTGATCTGATGTCAAGTATGAGTTGATCTGATGTCTATATAATCCTGATCTGATCTCCTTTGTTAAGTATGTTTTAGTTCTGCTGTGTGATTTCTTTCAAAATCATGATCTGATGTCTATAGTCTGTTGATCTGATGTCAAGTATACGCTGATCTGATGTCTATAGTCTGTTGATCTGATCTCCCTTTTTAAGTATGTTTTAGTTCTACTGTATGATTTCTTTTATATTCTTGATCTGATATCTATAGTCTGTTGATCTGATGTCAAGTATTCGCTGATCTGATGTCTATATAATCCTGATCTGATCTCTCTTGTTAATTATATTTTAGTTCTACTGTATGATTTCTTTTATATTCTTGATCTGATATCTATAGTCTGTTGATCTGATCTCTTGTATTTTCTAATCTGATGTCTATATAATCCTGATCTGATTTCCCTTGTTAAAAAAAGTATTTTTTTTTAAAAAATAGCGCGTTACTGTAGCGCGAAACTATAGCGCGTCACTGTAGCGCGCGCGCTACTGTAGCGCGCTACAGTAAGTAGGAGTAAAATTCATCCTACTCCTATAGTACCACCGTAAACGGACTCGTACATGTGGTAGGGATGACTACATGAAATCATGAGAATACTTGTTAAACTTCACAATGAGTAACCAATAAAATAATAATGATTTTGCATCTTATAGTGTTATTTATGTGTGTGGATTTGTGTTCTTTTCTTCTATCTTATTTTTCATTTTGAAGGTTAGGCCATTTGTAGAATCTCTCCCATGTCTTTTATTTTTTTGGTAGAGTTTACAAAAACAAATTAAAATTAAAATTTTACTCTTGAAAGACTTTTCAAAGAGTCGATTAAAAAATCGACCAACCCGTTTATAATTATCATGTTATGAGAAAAAAAGAAAAAAAAAACCACTTTTTTTTTTCATTTCAAGTGGATAACGTAGGCTTGCATTCTTTTTTTTTTTTTTTTTTACATAATTTGAAATAATTATATATAAAAGGGTAGTTAAGTTTGCTAACCAAGAGTAGTGAAGTTTGCTAACCTAGACGTTTTACACTCAATTTTCACATATGACATGATAGTAAAATTAACTTTTTATTATTTTTTTTAAAAGAAAGTGACTAATGAGAAAGTGTGCTCAATAATCTCCATCAAAAGTCTAATAATGATTTAAATATTCAACAAACAACAACCCTGATATTAATATAGCACCACTTGTATTATTATATTCAACAAACTACCAAGCTCATAATTCGTCATGCACCATAACCCGCCTTTAAATTCTCCACTTAATTTGATCCTAGAAAAATCAATTCATTTCTTCATCTTAATTTAAAAGGAACTGATTCTTGTTTTGTTCCAATAGTTAGCAACAATGGCGGATGATAAAAGTGTGAGAACATCCAAAGAAGGAAGAATATCAGAAGGGAATATCCAGATCCCAAACTTTGATCAATCAGTAAGGCTCAAGTACGTGAAACTTGGCTATCTTTATCTCATTTCTCATGCAATTTACCTAGTCTTGCTTCCTCTTTTTGGGGTCGTTTCTTTTCATCTATCTACTCTTGAAGTGCAAGATTTAGTCTTATTGTGGCATCAACTAAGGCTAAATCTTGTTTCGATCATTGTGTTCTTTGGCCTCATCGTTTTTCTGGGCACATTTTACCTCATGGTTCGGCCGAAAAGAGTTTATTTAGTGGATTTTGCATGCTACAAACCTGAACCGGAATTCATGTGCTCTGTAGAACGTCAGATGGCGCTAACAACACTAACTGGGAAATTCAATGAGGAAAGTTTAGGGTTCCAGAAGAAGATTCTGGAGCGGTTAGGGTTGGGGAAGAAGACCTACGTGACGAAGACATTCTTGGAAGTTCCACCAAATCCTTGCATAGCTGAGGCGAGGAAAGAAGCTGAGATGGTGATATTTGGTGCCATTGATGAATTGTTGGGGAAGACAGGTATGAAGGCTAAAGATATTGGGGTTCTTGTGGTGAATTGTACTGTGTTTTGTCCAACACCATCTCTTTCTGCCATGATTGTTAACCATTACAAGCTTAGAGGGAATATTTTGAGCTATAATCTTGGTGGTATGGGATGCAGTGCTGGCATTATTGCCATTGATCTTGCCAAGGAACTTCTACAGGTAATTCCCATCCCTTCATTTTATCACCTCTATAAGTATACAGAACCTATATTATCTTTTTGTTTTCTGTTGATAAATACCCGTAAAGATGGCGATTTAAATTTTTTTTTTTGAAGTATTTTATGATTTTATAAAGTTATAAATATTATTAAGTATATAACAAGAAGATCCATATATATAATTTGAGTTAAAAAAGTTATTACATTAGCGATTATCTTAATAAATGAGGTGATTACCTCGAATATTCTCACTTCTAAAGTCGAAATCTGCTTTCTAACTAAGGTGGGGAAAAAAAATTATATATATATATTTAATATAAATCTATAATTCAATTTTTTTATTATATTTAATATCGAAAGTCAAAGACCATTTTGGTGGCTCAAGGCTGCATGCCAGGAAAAGGTGAGGTTATCTTGCATGCGGTCTAATTAGTCATTCTTCGCCTTTGATTAGAGAATAAGTTAATCCTTCGGCTTAGATAACGTATCCTAACTTTTTATATTTTTGAAGGATACTATTATTAGAAAACAAAAATTATGGCATTTTTAATTATTAAATTGTTATAATTAATAATTATAACAATTTGTTTATTTTTTTTATTGTGTTTAAAAAATTAGTTTGGGAAATTGGTAACAAAATTTGTTTTGTGAATTTTGCGTAGCAGGTCCATGGAAGCACATATGCACTAGTGGTGAGTACAGAAAACATGACCTTAAATTGGTACTATGGCAACGACAAATCAATGCTGATGACAAATTGCATATTTCGAATGGGAGGTGCAGCCATTCTCCTATCCAACAAACCGGCCGATCGCCGTCGTTCAAAGTACGAACTCATCCACACCGTCCGTACTCACACCGGCTCCGGCGACAAGAGCTATGGATGCATATACCAGAAAGAGGATGACAACAGAATCCTAGGCGTGTCCATCTCCAAAGACCTCATGGTTGTGGCTGGAGAAGCCTTGAAAACCAACATTACCACTTTAGGTCCATTAGTCCTTCCCATCTCCGAGCAGTTGCTATTTTTCATCACGTTGGTGGCGAAAAAATTATTCAAAAACAAGAAAATCAAGCCTTACATCCCTGATTTTAAGTTGGCTTTTGAGCATTTCTGCATTCATGCCGGAGGGAGAGCAGTGTTGGATGAAATAGAGAAGAATCTTAACCTTAGTGAATATCATATGGAGCCATCAAGAATGACACTTTATAGGTTCGGGAATACGTCGAGCAGCACATTATGGTATGAGTTGGCGTATTGCGAGGCCAAAGGGAGGATGAAGAAAGGAGATAGGACATGGCAGATTGCATTCGGCTCAGGGTTTAAATGTAACAGTGCTGTGTGGCGTGCATTGAGGTCCATAAATCCAAGTAAAGAGAAGATGAATCCCTGGATTGATGAAATTGATGATTTCCCAGTTCATGTTCCTCAAGTATCAACAATTGGTGCTTCTTGAAAAAGACTAGACTTGTATTCCCAACTTAAGTTCACTATTTGAAAATGTGAGTTTTATTATCTGGTGAATTGGATCCATAATCGAAGTTTAATAATAATATTTGTTGGAGTAAACTCTATATATATAGGTAAAATAACTTTTGATATATTATATCACATATTTCAACAATTTTGGTCCAAAATTCCCCTTTAGACTTAATTACCCTTTAACTTTTGGTAAATGCCCTCCTCTCTATGCTTTCTGCCCCCTCCTCCGCGGCCGGAGGTCTTCTCCCTAAAGAATACAATTAAATTTGATGTCCCTAAAGAATGGCAACATGGATGCGAGGTTTTAATTAAATTTGAAAGGGGCCAATACAACCTATCTTTCACAAAAATTAAAAGGGCCCATAAATTAAGTTTTGGAAGCTAACTTTGAAGCAACCCATCTATTGCTTGTGAGATCCAACTAAAATTTTCAAACCTATCTCTTATATATACTTTGATACAGAGGTGACTCGAATTCAAGACCTATTGTCTTAAGTGGAGAGTGCCTACCACTGGACTATACATCCCTCTTTTATATATATATATATATATATATTAGCGAACAGTCCCACAAGTCTCACCGGGCAAGGCGTACCGGTGGGATTAATATAAAATTTTAAAATTTGATAGGTACAAGGAGTAGTGCATAACTCTAACCACAGCCTCCTACCTTATAACCAGTCCCAGAGACCCTCCTAATCTATACAGTCACCAATCTCCACTTAGGGAGTCCTATCTACCTATTATATTCCCTGTGCATCTAGATCAATAAGACCCTGCAATCGCGTAGGAGCTGCTCTTTGAACTATGTAAGAAACAGACTTACCTTTTGAGGCCTTTTTTGCTTAGGAATCGGCCGGCAT
Organism: Knoxia roxburghii; assembly: GCA_030378225.1. Classification (NCBI taxonomy): domain Eukaryota; kingdom Viridiplantae; phylum Streptophyta; class Magnoliopsida; order Gentianales; family Rubiaceae; genus Knoxia; species Knoxia roxburghii. Next base: position 11,081,824 of record CM059422.1, on the reverse strand, counting down.
AGTACCTTCTCTAAGTACATGACCAATGGTTGATGAGAAGTCCGCAATAAATTTGCATATTTCTTTGAGCGAGAAGTACTCTTTTTATAGAAAACTTTCACATTGCACAATCATTGAGACCAAAAAAGAATTATCTAAAAGAAATTGTACACTATGTAAACCAACATACCTGCAGTATTGAGCGACAGCTAATAGTCCTTGGACCTCCGCCTGCACCGAAGTCATTGAAGGGATAGAACATGCTTGGGCAAAGATGAAGTTCCCCATTCTGTCTCGTACAATAAAGCCAAAACCAAAAGAACCAGAAGTCAGTTTTGAACCATCAACATTGACTATCAACGATGATGAGCAATGTGCCTTCCACACCACAGATCTAGCCCTCATTGGTTGCAAATTCCGAACAGCGTGATGAGCTGCTGCAATATGAAAGATTTCTGATCGAATCCTGTCAACTATGTGTAAAAACTCTGGTTGTTTCCCTTCAAAAATATGTGTTTCGCATACGCCATAATTTCCAAATCATGACTAAAGGCGCCAATTTTTTCATGTGTCCTACAACATCCGTTGCATATGATTGACACCATTTCAGTATAAAATTCCAGCCTATCCTTCGAATTCCAGCCATGCCAGTAGCAGTAGCGAGTGAAGACTAAGCCTGATGGACTCTCACACATGTAAAGAAAGAATGCTCCATCGAATCTGAGTGACACGCACAAAAAAGCATTTGGAAAGGCACACACATCGGTTCCCTAATCTACATAAAACCTCAGGGAAAGCCAAAAAGACGTAGTACAATCTCCATACAAAGATAGAGATTTTTTGGGGCAACCAAGAGTCCCAACAATAGCTAAAAAAGGGAATTTCAGGTCTAGATTTTGACAGCACCGAATAAGCTGAGGAAACTGAAAAAACTCCAATAGGAGATGGTTGCCAAATCACCTTATCAACTCCCTCCATGAAAGTAATATGCAATCCTCTTAAAAAATGAGCAAGGCCCGACTGCAAAAATTCATTCATATCATCAAGAAAAAAATTCTAAACTGCCCATAAATTCTCTCACGGTAAGATTCAGAAAGGGGGGTCTAGACCTTAGGGACCACATAACTCCCCAATCATTCCAGTTATTGTGCCAGAATGAAGCCGAGCCATCTACGATCAACACTTTGGAGAGGCTTGCATATTTGTGTGATAATCTCCACAATTGTCTCCAAGAAGTACACAATCTTGATGTGAAAGATAGCGAGGAGAGAAATCTAAACCACAGCCCAGAACCCGAGCGCCCTTTCCACCAAAGTTTAGCCCATAAACTCTCAACTAGTGCTGGAATTTGCCTAGTACCCAAGCCATTCTACATAGTTGGAAAAGACAATCACTCCCAAGAACACCAATGGCAATGATGAGAGCCTTCAGGACTAGACCACAAAAAGTCTTGGCATATTTTCTTCAAATTTTTAATAAATCCCTTCAGAAGGAAAAAACTAGCTGCGGCATGAATTGGGATATACAATAAAACAGACTTGATCAAGAGAGCACGACCCGCTTGTGATAGAAAATTATTTTTTCATTTCTTCAGTTTACCATTAATTGTATCCAATAAATGCTGGAAATAAGATATCTTAGACCTCCCTTTGAAAATCTTGCACCCAAGATATTGCATGCGGAGGAAACCTTCTTGATTACCTAGAATCCTCAGAATCCTGCCCCTTTGAGATGGAGTACACCTGGAGGGGAAAACAACCGAGCTCTTGGATTTATTTACTTTTTGGCCAGATGCCTCCTCATATATCCGAAGGAAGACTGTTAAAGTTCTCAATGATCCTGCACTCCCTCTGGTAAAGATCAAGATATCATCTGCAAAGGCCAAGTGAGAGATCACCATGGAACCAGACGGTGGACAAAAATGATCTATTAACCTTCCGACACCCTTGCCTTAAGACCCCTTGAAAATGTGACAAAATTTAGAAGACAAAAATTTCTGAGAAAAATGTGTGTGCTTTTCTCTAGGCCATATTGTATATTTATAATAACTCTACAAAACCCAATAAAAATAGGAAACCAATATTTGGTAAGTCCTACAATTACATCCTCCATACAATCAGGAAATAATCTAAACATGTATTAATTTCTTAATTTTAATACCCCCCTCAAGTTGGAGCATGCGGATTTCGAATGCCCAACTTGGATATGAAAGAAACAAACTGCTACTTCACTAAGGCATTTGTCAAGATATCTGCTAACTGAATTTTATAAGTGACATAAGACATGGACACAAAACCCTGAAGCATAGCATCCCGCACAAAATCACAATCAACTTCAATATGTTTTGTGCGCTCATGAAAAACAGGATTAGCTGCTATATGTAAAGCAGACCGACTATCACAATATAGCTGGACAGGTTGCTTATGAGCAATGCCAAGACTCAAAAGCAACCCCTTCAACCACTTCAACTCACAAACCGTAGAAGCCATAGCCCGGTACTCAGCCTCAACAAAAGAGCATGCCACCGTGTGTTGCTTCTTAGTGCACCAAGACACCGAAAAAAGACCAATCTGAACAAACCAACCAGACAAGTAGCCCAATTTAAATCACACCACACATACAACTGCAAATAAGAATCTGAACGAAGTACAATCCCTTGGCCTGGATTGCCCTTCATGTAACGCACAACCCGGAATGCAGCTTCCCAATGAAGTAAACCGGGTTACTGCATAAACTGCGCCAACACATGAATTGATAAGACAACTCACGACGTGTGGCAGCCAAGTACATGAATCGAATATGAAAAACTTTTATAGGATTTTTCTTTTTGCATAGAACTGACGAGCTTTTACAAATAACATCCGTTGGCTTGTGAAGCGGCGAAATCTCTTTAGCAATATTGCAAATTTATTTTCCGTTTGCTTGTGGGTTTTATGCATATTTGGGTCACAATATTACTACAAATATTGGTGGTCACAATATTATTTTGGAGTTGGTTTTCATGTACTTGGCTAGAATATTGTAGCTAATATTGTTGTTGGCTTTGACTTCGTGGATGACGGCGGCGGACAATTTGATCAACAATATTTTTGTTGGCTTTGGCAAAGTGGTGTGGCATCGGCTGTCGTGCGGTTTCTTCATCAATCTACAACTTTGGTAATTTTGCTTGGTTTATTTGACCAAGCTTTGTGTGCTATTCCGTCGGTTTCTTTTTTGGCATTGGTTTACGTGGGCTTTGGTAATTATTTAGGAATAATTTTGTTGCTCTTGGAGATTATACTAGTGGCTCAAAATTATTGGTTTACGCAAATTGGTCCGAGCAAATTAATTTTGGGCAGAGGTAATTTTTTGTGTGTTACACAAGGATTTTTCTTGTGGTGTAATTTTTGTTGGATTTTTAGCAGTGCGGAATTCTACTATTCCGGTGACGAAATTTTTTTTTGTTTTCTTTTGGAAATTATCAGTGTCGCATAACGATGGGCAAAAGACGTAGAATCTACTTTTATTGTGATAAACCAGGACATATGATTGCTATTTGTTACGAGTTTCATGGTTATCCTCAAAGATATATGGAAGCTGCCTTGGTGGACCCCGGTTCTGGTTCCGAAAAGAGTCAAGGAAAGGATCTTACTTCGAAACAATCTCTATGTGGTCGTGGTGGTCATAGAGCAAATGCCAACATAGCAGTGACAGGAGCTGACAGCACAGCCTCTGCAACATTGGCTGAATTGAGTAGCTCACAATGAGAATCGTTGGTTAATTTTGTTAACTCATCCAAACCACCTACACATCATACTGATATATGGATGTATGATTGTGGTGCTACACATCATATGTCAGGCATATTGAAGCACTTTTCTGACCTTGTTGACATCCTTGTCCATCTTGTGACTTTTCCCAATGGAATGACTACTAATGCATGCAAGGCTGAGACTATGCATCTAAGTCCCACAATGACCTTGTTTAATGTTTTGTTTGTTCTGGAATTGCAGTGTAATTTGATTTTCTTGTATCAGCTGTTGTCCCAATCGGGATGTACAACACAGTTTACTAATGATTCTTGTGTAATTCAGGACTGCAATTCGAGGAAGGTGATTATAGTAAGTGAGCAGTCTTGGGGGGCTCTATTTCCTTCGGGGGATAACCGCTGCAGCAGCCTCTACAGTGTCTTTGGTTTCTGCAAATATCTGGCATCAAAGGTTGGGTCATCCTTCTTGTAGAGTTTTAGAGAAATTTTGAGTTGATAGTATTGGTTCCATTTCTTATTTGTCTAATAATGCTTGTGATGTGTGTTTCCGAGCCAAACAGACTCGTGACAATTTTATGTTGAGTGGTAATATGAGTGATGCCAGTTTTTACTTAATCATTGTGATGTGTGGGGTCCCTATAGGGTTCTAGATGTAGTTGGTGTGAGATATTTTTGACGATTGTTGATGATTATTTGTGGATTTATTTGTTGTGAGATAAGACCGGAGTCTCATCTACTTTATGTGACTTTTTGCTATGGTGAAACGTCAGTTTGACAAGTCTGTTAAGATAGTTTGTAGTGATAACGGGACATAATTCATGTGTATGAGCAGTTATTTTCGTCAGCAGGGATTGTGTACGAAACTTCTTGTGTGCACACACCCCAACAAAATGGAAGAGTGGAACGCAAACATCAGCACATCCTCAACCTTGCTCTGATACCATGACAAAATTTAAAAGACAGAAATTTCTGGGAAATTTGTGTGTGTCTTTCTCTAGGCTATCTTGAATATTTATAATAACTGTACAAAACTCAATAAAAACAGGAAACCAATATTTGGTAACTACAACAATTACATCCTCAATACAATTAGGAAATAATCTAAACATGTGTTAATTTCCTAATCTCAACAAAAGGCTTCCGACACTAAGATAAAAAGATATGGTGACAAGGGTTCACCCTGTTTAATGCCCCTAGAAGCCAATAAAAATCCTGTAGGAGAGCCATTAACCAGGATAGAGAACCATGCTCCGCTCGTATTCCCCAAAACCAGTTTTACAAATCTTGAAGGAAACCAAAATTTAATCAAAATTGCTCGAAGAAACTGCCAGGATACTCGATCAAAAGCCTTCATCATATCCAACTTTATTAAAAGGTTATGAACAGCAACCTTGTCATCTAAAAATTGTAACATGTCTTGGGTCACCATGACATTATCTCCAATCTCTCTGTCCTTCAAGAAAGAAGATTGTTCCTCAGAGAGGACTTTATATAGGAGTGGCTGTAAGCGACCCTTCAGGATTGCCGAGAAAACTTTATTGCAAAAAGTTACAGAGACTTATAGGCCTGTAATCCCCAAATGATGAGCACACCTATTTCTTTGGGAGCAAAGTGACAAAGGTGCTGCCTATGGCCCGGGGGATAGGAACTCCCATCATGAATTCTTTACATGCCGAGATAAGATCATGACCTACAATATTCCAGGCTGCCAGAAAAAAGGAACATGGAAAACCATCGGGACCTGGTGAACTGTCCACTGAGAGAGAGAATACAACATCTCGTACTTCCTTTTCTTCTAACGGCACTTCCAAGCTCAGCCTATCTCCATTGTCTAGACAATAGAGAATGTCCTCCAAAAGATCTGAGATAATTCCTTGTTCACAATCTCCTTCCTTAGATAATAAGTTAGAGAAAAATTGTACCGCTTTGTTCTCAATGATTGACATGTCCATCACCCACTCACCATGTACCTTCACTTTGTTTATAGACAATCGGTATTGCTTCTCTCTAACTGAAGCATGGAAAAAAGTAGAGTTCCTTCAGCCAGTTGATTCTAGATTTTTGCCTTAGAAAATCATGTCGCTCTCGTAGGCAACTGAAAAATCGCACTTGAGCATGGGAGAACTCCATACGAGATTGATCTGAAGGAGATTGCCAAAGCACTTTCTCACAATCAATCATGGCCTGTTCACTCTCTTTGAGATTCTCAAAAACATTGCCAAAAATATTCTTATTCCAGCCCTTCAGGACCCCTTTCAGACGGCGTAATTTTAGAGAAAGAGCCATCATACTTGATCCCAAAACCGGCTCCATCCAAATTTTAGATACCACCTGCATGAAGCCTGGGCGGTGCATCCACATATCTTTGAAATCTAAAAGTTCACGGTTTAGTGGAGGCCACAAAATCAAATTGTAATAGCAAAGGACATTAATCAGACCCTGTTTTTGGGAAATTGTGGAGTGTAGTAACCTGAAATAATTCCAACCATTCCGGTGACAATAAAACCTGATCTAGTCTCTTTTGCACATATCCACTAGCATGAGAACCACCCCGTGTAAAGTCCATACCAACCGCAGTAGTTTCAATCAAAGTAGCGTCTGAAATAAACTCATTGAAATCATCAATTGGCCTTTGTGTGGGTGTGGAATTCCCTCTATATTCCTCCAATTGCCTAATAACACTAAAATCTCCTCCTATGCCCCAATGTCTGCCCAGATGGTTGAGACAAAAATCTAGTAAAGAAGACCATAACTGGCGACGGTCCAAATCGGACAAAGCTGCATACACCCAAGCAAATAACAAAGGCTCCAACAATTGACAATACAAAATTTCTCTACAGATCCCCTGTCCAAGATCTGTAAGCAACCGAATAGAAACCCCTTGTTTACGCATAACCCAAAATTTTCCGGACTCAGAAGCCACAGCAGAGTCAAAACCCAACAAATGGCCAAATTCCATAATGCGATCCACCATTACAAATGGTTCAAGTAAACAAAGAATAGTTATATTATGACGGGAAATTAATAATCGTAATCTTCACAATGAAGCTTTATTTGCTACCCCGCGTATGTTCCAAATAAGATGATTAATCATTTAAACTAAAGGGGGCACACACCTACAGTCGCTCAGAGCGACGTTGTGACTCCACCAAATTGGCATAGTTCTTATTTTTTGCACCTCGCGGCCGACCTCGCTTCCATCGAACTTCGGTAAATCCATCTCCTTCTCCTGCTGCAAGGGTCTGCTCACTGCCAGATGTCATAGATAATGCTCCATCTGATTCAGATGTCACCTGATTTTCTGCCATGATAGAACTTCCATTGTAAGGGCCTGCACTTTCTTTAGTCCCTGGTAGGTTTTACATCTGATTAAAGTTCGGCACTGATGATGATCGCAATATGTCTCCTCCATCAACTCCTATCCCATGCTACCCAGAATCACCCAAAGCCTCCATACCCAGCAGCTGGGACTATTGTTCCACCACAACCAAAGCTGTTGCAACTTTTTCTACTGCAATTGAAACTTCATATTCGAGAGACTCCAAATTCGGAGACAATAGAAAATCTGATTCGGTATTAACTGCACCCAATTTTTCTAAATTTTTTAACCCAATTTTTGGGCTTTATCCTGCACATTAATCTCTCCCAATTTATCTTCATCCAAAACAATTGGATGTTTTGCAAATTTGTCCAAAAGCTTGCCAATATCACCATGTACATCAACTGGGACCAATTCTTTCTACACGTTAGACAGCCCCGAATACCCCACTGAATTATTAGACTGTTGAAGCTTTTTGTTATTTTCTCTTTGTTGTTCCTCTGTTTTGCTTTCCTTAGGCTTCCAAAACTGCAATATATCATTCTCTATTTTCCTCTCTTCTGTAGTTGTATTATTCTTGCGGCAGCTGGATTCAAGGTGGCCTATAGTGAAAGGTTTTCATAAGTGATGATTTGAAAGAAAGAGTTGCTTCGCTGGCCAAGTCTAATCCTCTTAATTAGTGGTCGAAGGAGATCAATTTCCACACAAATTCTAGTTACTGAAGGCCGAGCAAAATTGAATGTGGGTGTATCTACCTTAAGCGTTTTCCATATTGTATTTCCTATAGCTGATAGCATCTCAAAATTAAACATGTGGAAGGGTAAACCATGGAGAGAAATCCATACCGGAACAATTGGAGGTTCATGATTGACTGACAATTCTGGCGTCCATTTAACCACTCTCATGTAGTAGGAATCTAGATTCCAAATTTCTTCTATCCAACAATGGTGAAAATCTTCATCCAAAGAAAATCTAAGCAGCATGTGTCATGAATCGATCGCTCCAATACAATATTATCCTTTAAATCCAATTGATCAGAATTGTTCATGCAAAGAGTCAAGTTTTGGTCTGCCTTTTGAGAATTTGTCGATGAGGGACAATTTTAGCGGCTCTGCTAGGGATACCACATCTTCATCGGACAAGAAGATTGCTGGTTCTCCTCAAAATTCTTCTGCAATTGGAGTGATTTTTCTTGACGTATTGATGGCCAGGGCTTTTTTTTCGTAATATAGTGGCTGCAAATGAGAGTTTATCAGGCGGAAGAGGTGGTGGCATCACCGTCGGATCCACAGCAGTGTGAGAATGGACAGCCAGAGTAGTGGGTCTTGATCATTGTAACCGGCACCTCTTATCGACGGTGGCTCTTGTCGTGAGTATTTCGGTGGCTTTTGTCATGAGTATTTTCACTTCTCCATGAAGTATAAATCCCCCTCTAGTCATATATATTAATGTGGACATCAGCATAGACTAACCTCCGCCAGAAGAAGAGTCAGCCAACTCTTCCTTTCCCCAACAGAACCCAGCGCACACTTCAGTTGAGAAAGCACAAGTGGACCCCAACATCTTCAAACGTGATCCACTAGTTGACATTTTGAGCCTATGACAAAACATAGGTCAAAGAATCTGCAAGAAGTCTTGCAGCTTGTGGTTGAAGAAGCCCAAGAACAGGCACAAACTCATCTACAGATTTGGAAGTCCAAGCCCATTAACTTTTCAAGAATATTCGATAATGGACTTGCAAAAGGAACATAGTTGTGGATTGAAGGCCCTTTTGAGAGGGTGAGTTCAGCCATAGGGAACTAAAGGGCTTTCTCCAAAGCCTAGTCATTCCTTATACCCAATTGATACTGGGAAAGCTCTTCGTAATAGGTTTATGTTTTACTTTCTTAGACTAGAAGGTTTTGTAAGTATATTCTAATTCAACTAGGATAGATCGAGTTTTTCCTTCTAAATTAGGATTTAAATTCTTGTTTTGTTTTATCTCTCCTTGGTCGAAATTCCTTAGCCAATCATAGTTGTATTAGGTTTTATTTTCTTAATCTCCAAGTCACTAGGATTTGAGATTACATTTTTTAGAAAAGGAATAGTCACTTGTAATTGCCTATATAAATGGCACCCTACCGCACGAATTGATACATTATTTTTTATATTGATATAGAATTTCTGAATTTCCCCTAGAGTTGTTAACTCAGTTAAAATCTCTTTGAGTAGTCTTGCGAGATCGTGAGTTGTCCTTGCGAGGAAACCTACAAACCCCTTTTCGTTGGCTATAGTTTTTAGTTGAACTATTACGCCTTGTCACGTATTGGCTAAAATCCATCATAAACCATCACCCATCCCCTGAGACATATTTTCGCACAAAGAGGAATAAATAACAGTTCGTTTCCTTGAATTGAGCGATTCCGCCGCTTCAATTATTGCCTGTGGAGATAATAGGAAGGAGTAGACGAGAAAGGTCAGTCAACATAAGGGTCTTATTCCTGTCGCAGCTCAGCTTGTCAGCATCGCTTTCAGGTTGAATTGAATTTCGAAGAAGATAGCCCGTCAGATTGGTATCAGAGCATAGGTCATTTTCGTTCTATTCTACTATTATTTTTCAAGATTTTTATTGTTTTTATGTGTCTTTTTTTATTTCGAACCTACCCCTATAGTTTCAAAAATATATTGAGTTAATTGGTTGAAAATCAGTTCGATTTTCAATCCAAATATCTATGTTAGAAGTTGTGTCTGAGACCCTCTTAGAGAACCAGACGTTTCTTTGTTTTTGAGTCTTTTTGTGTGATTTTTATTTTGTTTGAGTCTAGAAGTCCCCCTCTAAGTTTAATTTGCTTCAGTGTCGAGTTCTAGTGGTAGAAAAGTTAATTTTACCCCTAGTCAAAACCCTTCGAACTTGCCAAAAATTTACCAAAATACCCTTTTCGTAAGTCTAGGTAATTTTTGAAAATTCTGGGTCTTCTTTCTAGTGTTAAGGTTGTTTTTGTTCTATTTGATCTATTTTTTGATTTTTCTGGCAGAAAGTACAAGTTTGAAACTTGCAGATGTGAAAAGTATTTTCACAAATCAGTGTCGAGGACCTGAACCCTCAATCACAAATGAAATAGATGTGCTCCCTGTTTGTTTAGCTTTTTCTATAATTTTTTTATCAACAAAATGATACAATGGAATTAATTAATTATTTTAAAATTAACTAACTAATAACTTCACAATTATTAAATAATTAACAATAACAAATATAAATTTAACTAAATTTAATTTATAACTAATTTATTTATTTTAATCCATAACTCAACAAGAAAGGTTATTTATTCACATAAATATCACAAATTATAATATTTACTAATAAATATAATTTCATAAACATTAAATTCATTTCCATAAGCTATTAAATAAAAACATTCTTTACTAATTAATTTAAAATAAAAATTTTAATTATTAATTTTGCTTTTTTTATCTAATTTACTATAAAAACAATTATACTAATCTACACTATATAATAAAAGATTATTACTAAATTTTAATCTAATCAATCCAACTATTAATTACCTAATAAATATAAATATTAAATAATAAATACACCTTAGTAACAAATAATAATTTTAAAAAATAAATTTATTTATTTACACATTTTTTTTTTTTTAAATAATTCTCCAGGTCGTCGGAGTCTTCCTCCTCGGAAGACCTCCATCAATGAGGTCTACCGAAGAGAAAGAATCTCCAACCGTGGAGTTTTCCACGACTGGAGAATCAAAATTTCCAAAGCCCATGAATAGAAACAAAAATCACCGAGAATCCACCTCTCCAAACACTTCAAAATTTTAAAAAATTCATCAAGAAAGAAAATTTCTTGCAAAAGACTCTCCCCCCCTTAATCCTCTGCATCTTCTTGAAATTAAATTTAAAGAAAAAAAAAAAAAAAGATTTGAGAAGACCTCTTCCTCCTTGGACGCCAGTCCTCCAGCTCCGGGACGACCCAGACAAAGCTCCGGGTGGACGCCCTCATTTCAGTTCCGTCCGAGAGCAAAAACACAGGAGCAAATCCCATAAAACAGCAGCAAAAAAGCACCAAAACAGCAGCAAAAAAACAGCCCTATGCCGGAACCAATCTCCCCAAGCTCTCAATCCAAAACCATGCCATTAAAAAGAACACAACTTTTTTCATTCTAAACCAACACAGCCACAAAAAAATCATAACATTTTTTCATCCATAATAGTCGTTGCTTTCAGCCGTACACATAAGCAGCGTAACCTCAATGGGAGGAATACTGCAGATCGTACACTAAGTGTGTGCCATTACGTGACTTCTGAGCATGTTACCTCAAGATAGTGCACCTCAAATGGAGATGGTATCGCATTTCTCCTAGTTAAATTTACTCTAGTCATCTTACTCAGAAATTCATAATCTAGCGATCTCGTGGTTGGACTCATCCGAATGGAGAAAGGCCTAATGCCAACGCGCAAGCCCACCCACATCGCATATGAACTGGTAATGGTGGCCGTGGAGATATTAAACCAACCTGCTCCCACTTAGATTTCTAAATTGAGGGTTTTTCCGGTTTTAACATGCAATTAACTAACCCTAAGTTATATTCAACCATAAAACCATCATGCTTTAAAAACATGAATCTAAAATACAACACAAAAAATTAAAGCATGAAAATTAAAACAATAAATACGGGAAATAAATGCAAAAATTAAATTTCCCGACTATTATGGTTTTAATCGCTTCCATCTTCTGCCTTAATCTCATGTCCCGTTACGTAACTCGATGGAAAGAGTCTTGAACTTCAAAAAACGAAAACTGGAGGAAAAACGGGGCAAAACGTGACCCGAACTGCAATCGCTGCAGTGCGCTGGCGCAGCAGCTGCTGCGCCAAGCGGCGATTGCTGCCGGTCGCCGGCGGCAGCTCCCGCCGACGAGTCATCACCGGCGTCACCCCCACCTCTGATTCCTCCTTTCGCTTCTTCTATGTTATTTGGTCTTCTTGTAAATCGTTCTGAGTTTTCCTGGGTTTCTACAAATTAACGATAACCCAAAAACTCACAAATTCAAGTTGCCCAACATAACGCCTTCGATTACAAAAATTAATTCTCTTACTACATGGCTTTCTAGGAAAATTAAAAAATCAAAATTACATAGAAAAAATCCTACTACAGATTTGATCTAATCCTACACGGCTTTCAGCACGTGGTTATACTATTACAAACATTCATAATAAAATCAAATCCGGACATGTCCCGGAGTTTAATTAAAACCCATACAAATGTAACCATAATAGTCGGGATTTCTTAACCACCTGCAAATAAAACCATGTAATAAATCAAACAAGCACAAAACCCAAAACCAGGCACTGATACTAATTGAAAGATTATCTGCCCGGGCCTAGCTAGAAACTCACTTTCGTGCTACGCATTTCAGAATCGGAATCTCTGGCCAGGCCTAGACGCTAGCACAATCGCTAATCTAACCCTTGCTTGAAATAACATTGCGCAGGATCTTGGTTTGTACTTATTTGATTTATCACGCAACAAATAAATTCTTAATTAAAAGCGGAAACATAAGAATCGCCTATTGAAGCGTATACTCAGGTGATTCTCTTGTATGCCTCAAGACTAAGCTTGTATGCTGTGTGGACAGTAATCTAACGAGCAATTGATCAGCTAATCACCACAATCCACTTGCCGGAAAAATTCCAGCACCGCTGCACCTGGCACGTACAATCCACGTACCGCCCGGAGAGAGAGAAAGCTACACGTTGGCACCAAAATTTTTGAAGAAAATTTTGGCAGCCTTAAGCTTAAGAAATCCAAATTTAGTGAGAGAAATTTTCTCTCTCTAGGATTTTCTCTCTCTTAATTTTCTTGTCTTGAAAACTTATGAATTGTATATTGTGGAATAGCTAATCCCTTGTCGATGGTAATTTATATGGTGGTCCTATAGGACCATCATTCAATTTTACTCCTATCCCAAAAATAATAAATTTTTTAGGATGGGCTATTTATAGGAAAAAGGCGGACGAGTGGCGCCAGTGTAATTTTTTTTCAGCCCCCAGTGAGACGCGCTCAGCGGAGATCTCCATTTTTAAACAATTCATTCACGAGATTTTGCTTCAATTCCTTTTTCCTTTCTTTTGTTATTTTTTATTTTATTTTTTTTGTCTTCCTCCTTGAGACTTTTTTTCCGTCCGTTTTTTTTCCTAAACAATTCAGTATTTTTTTAATATTTTTAAATTTTATAAAAAAAAATATTTTTAAATTATCATTTTATTTGTTTTATAATTAAATAATTTTAGATATTGTGATACATATTATGGACATTTTTGTCGTATGATATAATTTATTTTAAATTCTTGATCAGATAACTATAGTCTGTTGATCTGATGTCTACTATTTTGTTATCTGATGTCTATATAATCATAATTTAATCTCCCTTGTTAAGTATATTTTAGTTCTATTTTATGATTTATTTTATATTATTTATCTGATATCTATAGTCTGTTGATCTGATGTCTAGTATTTTCTGATCTGATGTCTATATAATCATGATGTGATCTCCCTTGTTAAGTATGTATTAGTTCTATTGTATGATTTCTTTTATATTATTGATCTGATATCTATAGTATATTAATTTGATATCTACTGTCTTATTATTTTTTAAAAAAGTATTTTTTTAAAAAAAAATAAGAAAAAAAAAACTGTAGCGCGCAACTGTTACACGCTACAGTAGGAGTAAAATTCACGGTAATCCTATAGGTTTACCATATACAAACTCTTTTGAGATAGATTATCCTTGAGTGAATGCAAAATTCTTTTAATCAAACTAAAATTTATACTTTTAGAAACTTTTAAGACTAAATTTAATATTTTCATTAATTTTTAAGACTAAATTTTATATTTTCAAAAACTTTAGGACTAAATTAGTTATTAATTTAAATTAATTAAATTATGGGGTGGCCCGTTGCATGGTCCAATACTTAGTATAAGCGCATATCACCAGTCGTAATGAGTTGGGAATTCATTGCTGAAATGTTACAACTTGGGAAGGGTATGGTTTGCCCAACTACTCATTCAACCCATCTCACTAGTTAAACATACTTCTATTTTGTTCATAAAATAGAGCCATAACTATCTTCTATCAGAGTTCTTCAAAACTAATTAATTATCAATATCCACACATCTTCTTCTCTTCCTTCCTTTTTGGGAACCATAAAATTCTAACCTCTATCATGAATTCTTGAACCTAAGAAAATTTTGTCACTACCAACAGAGCTTTTCTTTCTACCTGCCTTGTGCTTCTCTGTTTCTTCATCAGGTGCCACCTTTAGTCGTCGCTGAAGTTCGTCGACATGCCGTTTCCACAAGGTCTCCCGGTCTTTCCTGGGCACCTTTGCGTACCTAGGATCAGGCTTTAGACGTTGTTTGGCAGTTGACCATGATGTAACAACTGTTTTACCATCTTTTTCTTGAGCAGCAGCTTCTACAGTTATAACCTCTGCTAATAATGCTCGGAAATCTGAAAAAGATCTCTGATAAAGAAAAAGAGAAAAGAGGTAAAGTTCGTAATGATATCATATCAGAACCTGCTTAATTAAGAGACCGTATTCAAGCATTTATACAATGGGGGCATAGTATGAACCAATAATTCAGGTCAATTAAGGACATATACCAGCATTAATGAACTTCAACAAACCAGTAGAAGTAAAACAAGGATCAAAACAGTAGAAGCCAACTTAAAAGTTAAAGTTGATCAATGGCCTTAAAAGGTCCCATTTTAACTAAATCATCCAGAATTCAAGAAATTCTGCCAACTACACAGTCTACCTGGACAGATTTTAACACAAGTATGGAATCAACTTCTGAGTTTGAACAAAGTGATTGCTAAAGTAATGGGTAGATAGAGATCACCATTCACCAAGTTTCAACTTCTGAGCAATTGGCCATTTGGTGTTATTTAGTTTTTGGATCCATAAAATTTTTGCCTCAAAAATTTATGTACCAGAAGTCTTGCTGTCCAAGTCACATTTCTGTTTATTTCTGACAGACACGTGTATGCATGTACTGATCTTTTTGCATAAAATTGCAAACTGATGCATGCCAGAAAACCAAATTAGATCAAGAACCTGCAAATGTTAGAATGCTAAGAAGCCTCTTCACACCAATTAAACTCGCAAAATTACTAAAGTGTGTACATGAGTAATGAAATTAGAACAAGCTAAATTACTAAAGAGAACTAGTTTAGCGTATATCCCTATAATAAAAACCCACGGGGGCAAGAAGAATCACAAAATTATCAACGGCCCTGTACAAGCCAGATATATGATAAAACAACAGCTCACCTCCTGTAATATCTTTACATGTTCACGGAAAAGCTTTTCCACGTCAGATTGATCAAGGTGTGGATTGGCAGCCCGTCCTTGAGGGTCCTTCTCCAACCTAGGTTTTGAGTCTGTCCAAGTTGCCTAAACAAACAAAAGATGACCCGGGAGTGCAACTTAGTCACTGACTGCAGACAAACTTTGATGACATTCTAGGTTTCTAAGCTTTCCTACATATATATAGCAATATATACGCATCGTATGAGAAATTTTAAGAAAAAACAAGCTCTCTGATGATTTCATGGCCTAATAGTTGTAGTGTTACCTAGTCACGTTCAAAATTGCAGGACTGCAGGTATGCACTAATCACACTAAATCTTTAACACTTAAGGCCTACACTGTCAGAGTTATATTAACTGATATTAAAACTTTGCAACTGCCTGCTAAACATTATACATGTGGCCTCAACTTACTTACTGCTCAAGTTTTAAATTTTTGAATTTTCCGTGAATTTTAAGTTTATAGCGCTAACAAGAATGCTTCCAAAAAATGCAGACTCTGCATAAACCTCCTGATGGTGTACTGGAGTTCTGGTAATGCAATTAAAACCATCTGTCTACTATCCCAAATCAGTTCTATTTTAAACGTTGAGTTCAAGAATGTCCATCTTTTCTTTGAACAAGGTAAATTTAGCAATCAAAAAGATAGGACATAGATGAATTTGAGATATCTTCAGCCACCACTCTTGGGATGCAGCTTCTTGTTTTTTAAGGTGGAATAATGGACTTCTAATAGAAGTTCACAGATTTCCAAAATATAAATGGTGATACTTCATTGAGTAATCAGTTTGAAAGTGAATGGGAGGGTATTTTTGCAACCTGGAAACATGGGATCCACCTCCATTTCCTAACTACTTCCAATATAAGGAAGTTAAGTAAGTCGAACCCAACCAGTCAATAGATACTAAACAAACTAACCAAAAGGGATCTGAAATACAAAACAAAAGAATACATAATTATACCTGAGGATCCTTAATAATTTCAACTAACAGAGCCTGATAAGATTCCACCGCCACCTTCCTACGAGCTTTGGATCGCACTCTTTCTACTTCCTGTTCTTCTCTTTCTTTCCTTTTGCGCAGCTCTCGTTCCCTCTCTCTCAGTTTCTCCTAAAAAATTAGAAGACAATTCAGAACATTAAATGAAAATAATAAAATTATTCCTTGCATAACCAATCACTGTTCTATACATTTGAAAAACATTGAATGGACTGTTAACAGTCTCCAAATATTGTGTTAGTCATGAAAAAAGTGACTATAAACATCAAAGACAGGTGTCCTGATTCTTTAAAGGTTATATTCGGCATCTTACATTACAGTATTTCAATGCAATAACCATGCATTTTGTTGAATAGACCCTGGTGGCTGAGTTTCTTTGAATAACACTACCAGGAGATCATCAATGCTACCTAGAAGACCAGTAAGCAACAAGAAGTTTCACAACATATATGGAGAGAAGAAATAATTTGAAAATAACAGTAAATAGAGTAGAAACTTCCCACATTCCCAAGGTCTCAGTATACTCACGATAACTACCGAGTTTAAAATGAAACCACCTTCGTACTGTCAACTCCTGAAATTAAGAAAAACCTTAGTAACTATTATGCCGGTCCCAACTTGAGACTATCTTTCTCCCATCCTCGCCCCTCAAAATCCCTTCTTTTTACCAGTGTCATCTGGTGGTTTCAAATGAAACACTACCCTCCCCCTCCTTTCCCCCTTCTTACTGAACTCTGTCCTCTCACCTGAACAGCCGAACGTATCTTCTGCAAATTCTGCAACAATCAACCGGTATCAAACCTTAGCTATCCCTGCATTTGAGTCTTCTCCCTCACACACGCTTACCCTCAGAAAACCACTCCCTATGTACATCAGTAAAATAAAAACCAACAAAATCTCTCTTAATTTCATCCCCATCTCTCACATGACACTCAACTACTCCTTTTCAATCTCATCTATCTCCTTTTGTCACCCTCCTGTCCCCTAAAGTGCCTTGCTCCAGCAACAAATCATCCTCTTCAATCTTTAACCCAATCAACTCCAGCATCCTGTGTCTCACTAGTTATTTGGCTTCCCCCTTGACTTCCTCTGTGGTTGGTTCACTCATGGAATTTATCCTATCACTCCAGCTATATAACTCGGAGGATCTTATAAATGGCAAATTACATGGGTTCTTGTACCATGTTTCCTTGTAATTAGATTCACTGTACTAGAGGACGACAGGGTAGTTTAATATAATAAGATGTTTACTGAGACTAAGATGGAAAACAACTTTTTGTCGCTTTCATTCAACTGACTGTTGATTGATTCAAAAGCTGTAAAGAACATTTATGCAGTGCACACTCAAGTTCAAAAGGCCAAAACAAGACTCAGCTGCTACAGTTGGCAAATAACAAGCAAATTCTAGTGGTTCCTTGGACTATAATAGAAGGTAAAAGTGAATAAAAGCAAAGGAAAAGGAAAGAAATTACAATTTAGAAAACAATGTGATGGTTCCAGTATAGTAAGATGCTTGCTGCTTCATGAGACTCGGGGAAAGTAGGAAGGGGTAAGCAAAGGCTTTCTGATTGAACCTCCCCCGTTCCTGGAATTCCAGGCTAATCTATGCGGATTGGTCAAACAAAGAGGAGGTAGATTGGAGAAATACCAAACTCAAGAGAGGTGAAGTATCTAGACAAAAATAACGCCACGCACTGAAATCATCAGCCAAAAAAATAAACAAAAGAGGCTTCACAATTTACTTTCTTATTCAGAAAGAAAATCTGATTACAGTGGGAAAGGCAACCTTGGCACAGTGTTACGAGTGGTTGGCATGTGACATAAAGTCGTGGAACCACCTCTTATAGAAATATAACGCAAGGCTGGGTACATTGGGTTATAGTCGTCAGTATCTTATCATTCACGATACACATTATAGATTTGCACTTCAATATGTATCTTACGCGTGTATCACAAATATATAATACGATATGAGCTAGGTCCATCATGTTCCATATCCCATATTACATGATATATGTTCAAAAATTTCACTTCCTACCAGTTATACAAACAATTTTATCTATATATTTCATCTTTACATACTATTTACTTGAAAACGTATGATTTTTATTTTGAATTTGACTTGGGCGCTTCTTTTATATATATATATAATTTAAGATATTATTAGTGCAACCTATTTGATAATATGTTTTAAATAAATCTGATTTCTAATTTACAATAAGTTATTATCAGATAAATATTATCAGTTAAAATTTTCTATATTATTTGTGGTATAAAAATTTGTATGTAAATATTTAACTTATATTATAAGATTATGTAAAATAATAGGGCATAAAAGTCATTCCCAATATCAATCCTCTAAGATGAAACCAAAGCAGGGATTACATTCACTATTAAAAAAATAATAATAAATCGATCCTTATGGATGAACTCTATGGTTTCTGTTGGTCCAAAATCCAAATCCAATCAAGATGAGACGCATTTTCCATTGGTAACAAACCGTTAGCCATTAAGCAGATACACTTATTTTTCATAAAGATTACCGCGAGAACAGAATAAGAGGGTCAGCTACCCAGTTATTTTCATAATTAAATACCGTAACCATATAGCCCAGATTTAGCTAGATCTCATTCTGAAAGACATATGACTAGATAGTTCATGGATACAACCAAAAATGATGAACTATACAAGGTATCAATAGCGTTTGATAAATGAAGAAAACAGCTCTTTGTATAGAGAACACCTTGGCATTTAAGAGTCACCATAGAATCGAAGGAACCCACTATTTCTTTCTCTTTATCTGTTTATAGTTTGTTTTAATTTACTCTATGTTTTACACTTATTGCAGAATACAATTTCTTATTTCGCAGTGAAATGCTTAAAAAAGAAAATCATGGTTGGGAAGGTTATAACAGCCAAAGCCAGTGGAATTTTTACTTTATACAAAAACATGTTTGGTGTTAGCAAAACAAGCAGGCCTTAAATGTTCATTTAGTGAGCTTCTAGGTCCACGCCAACTCCTTCCTATGTTGATGGTCAAGACATCAACTGTGACGATCCTACATCATGCAAAAGAAGACGAACCAAAATATAGCAACTCAATGGAATTATATCCAAGGTTGAACGTATTAACAACATTCTCATGTTTAGGTTGATAAAATTATTAACATTCTCATGTTTTTGACAAATATGAATAATAATTCACATTGTAAGAAAAACCACCTACCTTTCTTAGTACTCCTCAAAAGTGGTAAGAACAGATATGAATACAAAATAAACTGTAATGGAAAATGGCGCAATTGAAGAAATGATATTCATATGCTGAAATCTAAAGAAGACTGGAAAAGCAGTTTCTCTTACCTCCTCTGCATTTTTCTCTTTTGCCAAACGCTCCATCTCCTCACCAGCAGACTTCAGTTCGGAGATATATTCTTCAAATAAGACCTCCCTTTCTTCATGCTTAACAGATTTGTAACGAGGATCATTCCTCAAACCATCCTTTACCTACAAAAAGAAAATAGCTCGGGGTCTTCATGTTTTCCCGAGAATCTAGTAAACAGCATATAGAAGTAAGAAGATATGATACCAAGTCAAAGCTTACCTTGGACCAGCGAGAATTTGAAGTTATATCTCCTTTTTCTTTAAGCATGGATTTAAAACTAGAAATAGCAGCTGCACGAGCAGCTTGAGCTTTTTCTTCAGCAGCTCTCTTTAGAGGCAGGATACTGAACATGCATAAAAATGTGTCTAAGCAGCATATAGAATCTCATCATAAGGTTATAATATGGGCAACTGTACACATATCAGAAGGCAATAAATTGATCCAATTTTTTTACAAAGAAGAAGAGTAAATCACTTCAAACGAATAAGAATAATGAAACATATAAATTACAAAGTGCCGACTCTCTCTCTCACACAGACACACATTCTTCTAGATTAAAGCTGGGAATACATGATATCAGTATTCAGAACCTTGGTTAGATAGCAAAAAATACTAAATCTTGAAACAACACATAGAACTGGCAAAGCCTACCCCTGCTTCAAAATAAAGTTTCAGCCCCAGGAAAAATTGGGTGATACTTGAAGGGCACTCTCATGAAAGAGAAAGAAGGCTAACTTATAATCAGATACCAAGTGTAATAAGTTCCAGCAGTTGGCCGGCTGCAACTCCATAATAGATTAAAACATTAATGCAAATTTGTGCAAAGTGTCACACTTTTTCATTCATACCTTTCATTTAACAAAGCTTCTCTTTCTTTTCGATCCAAGGCCAAGAATCGTGCATCATGTCCCCATTTCTTCTTGAATGTATGATAATCAGTATGGTGGTCAATTTGCTGAATATTTAAAAACTCATTATAATAACAATTTAGAATATCAAGATCGTTAAAATTCAACACCAGCAAAAGGAAACCCGTATGAACCTCTTTTGCTTCTTCTAATAATTTCTTGAAACCCTCAACTGCAGCTTTTTGAGCTGCTCGCTTCTCCTTACGCTCTTCTTCAGCACGATTCCTAACATAGTGTTCAAACAAGGCTCTTCGAGCACTATGACTAGGGA
Source organism: Knoxia roxburghii (assembly GCA_030378225.1). NCBI lineage: Eukaryota > Viridiplantae > Streptophyta > Magnoliopsida > Gentianales > Rubiaceae > Knoxia > Knoxia roxburghii. Next base: position 11,060,848 of record CM059422.1, on the reverse strand, counting down.
TGGCCTGCAAGTACACACAACATCAAAAAGGAAAAACAAAGATACAATATCAAACCTGCTAACATTTGGTGAGCTAATGAAGAATCGGAACAATGCTTGAAGTATGCAAACAGCAGGCATGGAGGTGAATACTGCCAAGCACCTATTTGTTTCACTGTGATGGGAAGATTTCAGTTGGTATTTGATGATATCAACATTTCAAGCTATTGATATAGTTTTACAAGTAAAGGCAGTATTCCAACACCAAACTAGGATGACACCAAAGGGAACTAATTCTTTTTTTTTTTTTTTTTCTCAGTTATTAGTTAGTCCCCACTTTGTCACATTTCTAGTTTATCCTACAAGCAGTTATTTGCCAAACTTATTTAGCAACTACCTTAATGCTCTAACTCATAATTTCTGATTCCAATTTAAAATTAGGACATTTGTTCCTTGCAAATAATCATCAGATAACAACAGAGGATGTGGTTTTCAAATGCCTGATCATTTTCAGCTTCTTTTTCTTCTTCCGCCACACTGTGTAATACATCTCCACAGGCTCCAATGAAAATCCTATTAGCAAGTAACTACCCATGTGATTTCAGTCACCTAACTCCCTAATATAAAAAATCAATCTGTGAGCACTGAACAGTACTAGGGAAAGCTTAGAAGCATATTAATTTCGATAGAAGTATATCCACTAAGTAGAAGCCTAGTGCTCCAATCAAGCAGATAATTGGATATAAAACATAATCATCTACACACATTTTTATGTACCACGCAAAAGGTATATAAAAGTTACAGCTCAAATTATTGAACATAAAATAACAGAACCCTCCAGCAACCCATTAAGCAGGGAATGGTTTTAAACTTCTCCAATGGCAATATGGAAAAGACAATTTGTTCTTCAAACGTAAAGGGAGATAATGATACAAATGGTTACTCTTTTGGTTTCTTCAGCTACAGGTTAAAACATGAATTAAATTGTCAAAAAACAAAAATTATCATGCACAATACCATAGATGACAATAATGAATGGAGAAAACCAAACAAGAGGGAAATATATGGGACATGGACCACATGGTTTCATCATCACAATCTCCATCCATGTGACTCTAAGTAATAAAAGATATTGCAGTAGATAAAGCTATAGGATATTGTAACAGAGTAAGAACATGCACTCAGATGGAGAAAAAAAAAGTGTATTCTAACCTACAAAAGATCTATAAATCTCATAAGGAACTAGGTTAAAAAGGAAGGCTGGGTTTTCTGAACAGAACAAGACAATTTTACATATCCACAGGCATAAAGAAGAAAGAGGGATCCAGATTCCAGCTGGGTAGCAGAAAATCATTGTATCCCTACGTGTAATAAAGAAGGTAAGAAAAAGGGTCACTTAAACTAGTCTCATTAACTACGTGTGGAGCCCGAACCAGGGCTATAATCAGAAACGCTACTCCCACCAGCAAGCTCAGTGGAAGGAATATTCAAGTAAATATAAACAGGAAAAAAACCATGCATGCAAAATGGCAGGAAAAGATCATTAACTAGAGCTGTAAAACAAACATGGAAAAGAAAGGGGAGGGGGGGGAAGACCGTCAGAAACAGATTAGATTCTCACCAGAAACAGAAGGGTGAACCTAGCAAGGAAGAGGAACATTCCCCGTCTATCTCAGTGGTGAAAGGACTGTTTGAAATTTTCATCTCGCCAAGCAAGTGTAAAGGATAACAGAAGCAAAATCCACCCACGAATGCAATCCTAGTCATATCTTGCATGAAATGAGTAGATCAATGGACATAGCTTAAAAATCAAGTACCATTACCTATTGAGTTTAAGTGGTAGTCACTGCTTTCCAGGTCAAAGCATTGATCTTGAATCTTAACCCTAAGCACAAATGGAATATTCTGCCTTTCTCATTTACCACACCTGGGCTCTACTTTATTCTCTCTCCCCACCCACAACCCAACTAGTTTCTCATTTTCATCGTGAAATGTGCAGGTAGAGCAAGGCTTGACTCATTTCTTAGGAAGATGGAAATGCAATTTGTTTTGCTCCCATTTATGGGGCAACACATAGGGCAATGGCTTGTAGGATGACATGGAATGGGATTACTAAGACGTCATCTCATGTTTAATGTAAACTCACCCCACAAACATGGACAAAATAATCCTCATGGATGGGGATCCATCAACAATTTCTTACTTATGAAGAACGAATTTATCTTTGGGAAGGTTAGCAAAACAAGTCCTCAAATCCATGATCCGGAGACAAACACTCAAGGAATGACTCAGTTTCCCCCATCAATTAACTGAACCAAATGAACCCACTCAGTCATGACAGTACGACAAAAACTTACAAAACAACCTCAGTTGACAATACCAATTAGTTGTAGTTCCACATAATGTCCAACCACACATAACCCACTACTTTCCATCTCTGACCTTTGCAGGTCAACTTCCAAGATTTCATATTTTCTAGACAACTGTACTGAAAAGATGCATGGACCCACATGCCAGGAGGAGAAAGGAGAGTAGAGGGTGTAACAGCAGTAGAAGCACTCCAGGGACAAATATTCCTATGTACTTGATGAAACAGACACAAATAAATCAATAGCAAATGAGTTCCATAGCAAACTAGTAAAGTCACAACACAAATGACGCAGGGAACAATACAAAGCAAGGATCATATCTAAAATTGGCCAGCACTTCAAAATTTTTAAATCTGACAAACCTTAAAACGAAGATCAAAAACTATCTTTGGAAGTTCCTTTTCCCATTTTGAAAATGGTGCTACACCACGTTCCTTGAGCATCTCCTGCCAATGCAAGGCAAAAAAGATCACCAAATGCACTCAAAAAGGTTATCACCAAGTGTAGATGCAAAGTCTATTGGGAAAATGCTTATTCAAAGGGCAGGAATTGGTACAAACATAAAACAACGAACAATAAACTAAATCATAACCTCAAAATCATATAATTTCAGCAATTTAGATTTGGGATGCGTTCAAACTTTTATTACCAACAATCACAGGCATAATACATGCTATCTACTAAAGACTTCCATGAAAAGTACTGTAGATTGTTCAAGCAAAAACTGGAAAAGAAAAAGGACAGCAGGAAATATCTCTGGAAATGCAATAACATAACTTCCTATTCGCATTAAAACAAAAAGAAAATTATTAAAGCTTTGGAATTTTCATCAAGAGTAATGGAGTTCTGCCTGATCAGAAGTTTCATTTTTATCATGAGCAACCTAAGGAGAGTAAACGGAAAAGAAAATAAAAAACCAAAAGAATAAGGAACAAAAGGTATACCTTGAATTGGATTATACATTCCTCCTTCGTTGGTCCATTATCATCATCATCTGATTCTGAAGAGGAGTCAGATAGATTACTTTCTCCATTAGAATCTTTTAGTTTTTCTTTGCTATTTTCAGTTTCAGGATCCCTCACTGTTCCCTCAGCCAACTTGGAGCCATTTAGGTCTGAAGATATGGCAGGCAAGGGTCCACCAGAAGAAGTTACAGGAGAGGCTCCGGTATCCTGCAACTTCTTTTTAATAAGATCTAAAGCCGAAGATGACACCACACTTGATGATCTTACAACTGTGGCATCACGACCACCAGTATTAGCAGCAGGCGCACTCAAAGTGATAGGAGCGGGTCCTTTTTCAGTTATTACATTAGGACTAGACACCAACAAGGATTGAGTCTTGGATGCATCAGCATCCTCCTTTTTAACCTCTGTGACTTCACTAGGAATTTGCCAACTGCTCAACTGTTTAAAAGACATAATGCAAAATAAAGACTGCAAATCATAAAAATTGCATGTCATATCAAGAATCCATTTACATATAACACAATTATGAATCTTTATGAGCAGGGTGGTTAAAATGGAAATTTAAGAGGCCAATCAACAGAAAGGCACAGCCTTTCAAAATCTACATAGTGGAACAGATTGATAAACAGTGATGTTTCATAAAAATAACTGTAGATCATAACTACAGAAAAAAGAAAGAAAAAGAAATTAATATTCAAATAAAGGATTAAGCATGGGAATTAAAGTTCAAAGAACAAAAACTCACAAAAATAGGACTATCACAATGATGAAGCCACATCTCAAAGAACAAATACAACAAGAAGAGTTTTCCAAAGGGTAGGGGCAATAATCATTTGTGAAGTATCGATAAAAGACATTGAATTTCACTTCAAAGGACAATATAGTTGATGCACCATATTCATGAAGAAGAAATAAATCAATAATACCTTAGTTTTCATGTTGTAATAATATCTCTTGCCATCATTAGTTGTCACCATTGACCAATCTGAACCATCCAATTTCTCACTGAACATGGTAGACATAATAAAGCCTATTAGCAATGACACTAATATCAGTATGCAAGTAATAGTCTAGAAGGATAAGCAAATACAAGGTAGAAATGAGATCGTGTACCACACAACATAACTATATCACGAGATCTTAGATCCCTAGAAAGCTATGCAAGCTACAATAAGAACAGGTGTGGGAAAGTTCTACCAGATGAGGGGCCCAAGCCAAAATTTCAATCTACTAGGATTCAAGCATTAAGTTCATTAACAAGTTGAATGGTTACTTTAGTTGTCATAGTCTCATAGATGTGCAACCTAAGGCGACCATTATAATTTTGTAGCCCATACATGACTGCATGATACAAGTTAACATCTGCGAGGACCAAACTGTCCATATTTTCATAACAATAGTTCCACACCAGCAGCTAGGGATACCCATATATATCTTCAGGGTCCACTCCTCCAATAAAAATGCCTAGAAGGAAAACCAGAAAGAATAAAATTTATGGCAATAACATCCCAGGCAACTTTTAGGTGAACCTGGTGGTTCTTTCTCATTCTCTTCATCTGTTCCTCTCTTGTTCTCTACTCTTCATGACAGCAATTTGATATCTAGCCACTACATTGCTGATACTGAACCTTGCTACTATTTATATCTAATACATATAAAAATTTATCAGAAGAGGCTCACAACCTTGTCAAACTTTGGAAAAAATTCATAGCTTTAAAGCTATATAGTAGAACCTCCATAAATGAATACTTGATACATTTATTATCTCTTCAAAATAATATTTTCTTCAGATCCCAACTCGGGCCAGTACAAATTATTAATCATTTTCATAAATTTCAAGATACATGGTCCCAGCAATATCATAAATTAATGGTTCCCCAAAAGCAACTAGGGATATATAGTAGATAACTAATCTATTGTTGTTTGCCTTTCCTTGAAATTTATTTTGGTGAATTTCATCTTTAATTTTTCCCATTGCGTTTGAAAGCACTCTAGTGTCGCATTCTCAAACTGCAATAAAAAATTGTGAAAAGTTCTCGCCACTATCGGTGCTTCATTTTGCGATATTAGTTAAGGCATTGAACCATCATCAGTAGGATTTTCAACAACATTAACCACAATCCTTTCAAATATTGGGCCTGTTAAAATTCATCATTTTCACCCCGAGTAATCTAACAAGTGATTTGACAGTCATTTTATTGCGATAACTAAGATCATTGATCATTTTTTCAAATTCATACATGTCTTCTTCAGAAGTCGCTTCATTAAAATTTCTTAACATTGTTTCATCTCTTGTTGAACATTTGTCATCTACATTGCCACTGCAAAAATTAATAGCACTTGAGACTCTTTTTTTGATCAAATTGTTCCAGCTCTTATCTTCAAATATCTCACACCAAAATCTCATGTGGTAATGCTCTCAATTAATTAACACCACTCTAGCATCAACAGAATTCCATGATCCCAACATCAATTAACTTAAAGAGAAGTTTTACTAATCCATAACTCCCCAAAGCATTAGATTTAGATACTACTGCTCATTACAGTTAAAATTGCACCAGCTGAGATTTGGTATCTGATCTGTAAAGTATCAGGAATAGCACCAGCATCACTATTGCCTTGATATCCACATAATTTCAAATCAAAATAAAATCATAACTTGATAATAACAATAAGATAAATTCATATATTACCAAAAACAATCAAAATAAGAAAAAGAAACCTGGAAAAAAAAAAAAAAAAAAAAAAAAGAGCAAGAAAATATCACAATGATTGTGAGTTTTCAAAAGGTTATTCAGTCTAGGCAAGAATCAATTTGTAAAACATAAGGTGTTACACTCATTTTTCAGGAAACTTACTGCAAGGAGAATCTTCATAAGACAATGACAGAAAAACTTACCATGAAACTGGAGTTGGATGAGCAGTGACTTTCTCGGGCTGCAATAACAAGCAATATGTAAAATGTCATGGTAAGCCAGTCACAAATACACTTCAAAACAGAAATTTTTTAACCCAAAATGGCATTGGAAGCCCTTATAAAACACAGAGGACAAATGATTATCCAGAACTGGTTCATCTAAAAATTAACTAAAGAAGGAAACTTTTTGTTTCATGACTAGCAACGGGATCCCAACTCCATATGAGAAAGAACAGATCAAGTTAAAACCCATCAATTAGAAGTGCTAACCTATATATAAAATAGAATAATAAAAGAATTTCAGTTTTCCATATCAATATCCATACTTAAAACACAGAATGACCTGCCAACTAGATTTACAAACAGAATTAACCACAACGATATTAGAAGGTTTCCACCACCAGTAATAAACTATAATTGAGTAATAAAGAATCAAGACATGTATACACGACAGTAAGTAGGTAACAGTACACCCAGCACAAGAGTTTCATGGTGCTTCACAAACAGAATTGACGTGACAATTTATTAGAAGAGATAAATCAGCTAATTATTTGAAAACATAAAAAATAGCACCACCATTACCTCTCCACAAATTCATTGATATAAGAACCAATGAGAGAAGAAATATCTAAAACATCATTACCGTTAAGTTCAACAGACACTTAAAATTTAACAGACGCTGCTTTTGTTTACATTTTCTTTAAAGAAACATTATGCTGGGAAAGTGATTTTTTTGGAGCGCATTTTTTAAGGGGAAAGGAGAAAGTGTCTTGGAGGGGAACTTCTTTTAAATAATGGGAGAAGAATTTTGGAAGGAAATGGAAATATGAAATTTGAATTTAATTTGATTGAATGCTTGTTTGGATTTTTTGGTTTTGCTGATTAAATGTTCAATTAATAAGTGCGTTTGTTAACTGTGAACAAAATTTTTTAATGGATCAATGGAATCTGAAATGCAAATATAATTGTTAGCCAGAAATAAGTGACAAAGCCTACAACTCTTATTGCTCAACTAAATTACTTAGATATGTTCATTTGGATTGTACGTAGAATGTAGCGGAAACAGTACAGTGATAACGCGTGTAAATTAAACACTTGTTCTTGCGAGTGAAGATTAAACATGGATAAAATCTTTACTCCTGAGACACAAATATCCTTACCTAACATATAAACCCTCCATTACTGTCAAAACATGATCGCTTCAAAAATCAGAAAACAGAGCAAAGCCTACAGATTCAGACAGCAACAACCGAACATGAACGCTACCAAAACTTCACTAATTCCAGTAAGATATCTCACCAATTCTGCTACCAATATTTCATATCGTTATTAATTGCAGAATAATTTCCCATTCAAAAACTATATCTTATTATACGAAAAAAGAAGAAAATAATTATGTTAACGTGACTAACTTTTTTAAAAAAAAGTATAAGTTGATTCAATATAAGTTTCAGATATATTAAATTTCAGAAACTTAATAAGATTCAGACTTCCGAACTGATTTCAGATTTTAGTTTTTATCAAACAAGGCAATAAGTTCAGTTTTCATAGTTCAAATTCGGTTTTACCAAACAGCTCCTAAGTTGGAAAATGCTCTGCTAGAAAATGCCAAGCAACTACTAACACATGCGAAGTGATGCAGGGAAATGAGACAATTCAAATACCTCCCCCATAAAACCAGAAGGTTTCTCATAAGTAGATTCCCCAGTCACAGAATTATAATAGTATACGGCTCCTGTTTCAGTCCTATGTGCTGACCAGGCCAGTTGTTCAGTGGCTGAAGATGCATCCTTGAATTCAACAGGATTGGCATGTTTAACGTTATCTACAGAAGATCATATTGGGTCATAAAATATCATATAGAAAGCAATCAAAACTGATAGTTCACACATCTCAAACAAAACACGCAAATCCACTTTTGCAAGAACTCTGAGCTTACCAATCCCAGGAGGAACCTCTGGTTGCAATGCACTGGTCGTTGACTGGCCAGCATAAGCTCCAGAAACAAAGGGACTTCCAGAAGATGCTCCCACACTAGTAACACCAGGGGGTTGGGGATCGGGTGGTGGAACAGATGGGATTGGTGTGCGAGCTGGCAAAGGAAAGGGACTGGTAAAAGCCGCAGGATATGGTGAAAAAGGTGGTCGTAGCAGGCCACTAACCTGTGTAGGCTGCAACCACGCTCCTTGTAAAGAAGCAGAAACAGGAGAACTAGAAGGATAGAGACCATATCCTGGATGCTGGAGATGAGTTGTTTGCGTCGTTGACCTCGGAAAGGAAGAAGAAAAATCACCAGTTGGAGGAGTGACTGCCATATTGGCAGGTAAAACTGTGGAAGGAGAAATTCCCAGGGGACCAGGGGTCATAGGGGTGTTTAGGAATCCTTGAAGAACTTGATAAGATGGTGCAGGAGGCATATTAGTAACTCCAGTATTGTTTGGCACTGAAAAGGCAGTTGGCATAGAATTTGTTTGAGCCAGATGTGATGTGGCCTGTGGTACAGGCAGCGTAGTAGATAAAACTTCTCTTTCTTGAATGACATCACCATTGTTATTCTGCAGTCAATAACAAAACAGAGCCGCTGAGCATTAGGATTTTCACTTGTATAGCCAGGCACTAAAAGATAAGCTGAAAAAATAAATAATTTAAGTAACCCTCGGAAAATATGAAAGAGAGAGACTACAAATGTTCACATCATTCTGCATTTGGTACAAATACACTAATCCAAATATTGGTTCAGGCTCTCACTGTAACGACAAATTATGGGACAACCAATTGGGGATGTGAAATCCTTGCTTAAGCACTCTCATACTCATTATTTCTCATTTTACCATCTTTTCTGCATATACAAAGTCACATCAGATTTCTAACATAATTAGATAAATTCGAAAAAGATGTGGCCCTTAACAAAAAGATAACCCAAAACTTGCAGTTCCTTAATGAAGAATAGAATAGTTTTTCCTCTTTATGACTACTGTGTTCCTCTCCTTCTCACTTCCTGCATATAATGGCTCAAAACTCTATGAGCCTATTTGGAGTGTGTTTTTTGTTTTGTTATTTATGTTTTAGCTATATTTCCAGTATGTCCTTACATTTTCAATGCAAAAACCAGAACTCCATACAAATTAACTTTTACAGCAAAAGAACAAGTTAGGCACCACAAAATTCCAAATTATATATTCATTTCCATCAAAAGATCACCAACCAGCCATAGAAACATGTAACTTCTCAATTGGACCACTAACTGCTCTTCGGCTTTCAGTTCCTAAGTTTCAGGACGGTCTTACTGGACAAGAAATTGTGAAAGTGCAGTTGTTCAACTAGACCATTTGCTAGAATTCACCATTCAATAAACCCTTCAAGCTTCAAGAATATTTTTCCTATGATTTCGCCAGAAAAAGAAACATTAGTGACCACTAAACCATTAGCTTGGTTCTACTCTGTTCTAACCTGTATTACCATTCTATCTCGTCCTGCCTCCTGACCACCAAGAAGAACCCTCTATACCTCGTACAATGATCAAACCATAACAAACTCCCTTTCTCTTTAACTATGGTTAGCATTACAGTACAAACTATTAATCCATTCTTCAACATCAATCAGTAGACGAGATTACTATGATCCCTGATATCATTAGAGTTCCAAATGAAGCAAATGTAGAATCTTCCCATAACAATATCACAAATATAAACCTCTTATGCATCTTATGTCATCCAACACGTTTGAAAGATCAAAAGAGAATAAACCATAACAGATAACTACGGTCAACTTTATTCAGCAATATTATATATTCAAAAGAGTGGAGGGGAAGTTCATACAGGTTGAGAAGGCTGATTCATCTGCCCCAACTGTAAATTCCCCGAAACAGAGAAATTCGGAGCACCCAATTGCCCTCCTTGAGGAACTCCAATTGGCGGAGGCCCCGGTGCTGCCATGGCCGGCGCAGTTATTCCTGTTGAATATGTAATATAAAACAGTGTCATTCTACAGAATCACCCAGTAAATAAGGGAGGGGCAGGGGGGTAATGATGCTCAATAAAAAGAATATACAATCAAAAATCAAACCACCTAGGATATAAAGTAATTAAGCTCCTTATTCGAAAACACACACCTAACCGAAAATTTTGAATTCTTCCAGAATAACTTAGCGTTTAATCCATTTCAGAACTCACCAGCGAGACACTGATTGGCTAATCGAATTTCCGACCGCTGAATTGTGAAACAAGGAGAAATTTCAAGTAAAATTAGAGTAATGAGAAGACGTCGTGATGCTGCGCAAAAACCCTAGAAGGTACAATTTAGATATCGATTCAGTACGGGGAAAAACAAACCCTAATAACTGAACTTCTCTAGCATTGTCTCATTCTGACAATTTCCAATTCTGAGAATATGAAATGGTGTCTGGCTGGTCGAACTGGCGCAGGGTTTTTTTCAAAAAATATAAGACTATACCGAGGGGAGAGAAAGGGAAAAATTACAGTATTGACAAGTTATTTATTTTTTCAGACAATCAAAAATATTGATTTGATTGCTATTTGTGTTAATATTTCGCGGATGAACTTTCAAAACTGTCCCTATTCACAAAATCTTTGGATGTCATTAGTTAAAAACGCTAAAAAATGCGCGTAGACCATAAGAAAGCGCCCTTCAAATACCGTCATATATCAATTTAAAACGCTTTAAATTATTTTTTATAATATGAAAACGTAATAAAGGGCGTTGTCATTTGGAACGGATGCATTTTTGTACCCCCGTTCTGCGAAATGGACGCATTTTTGTGAGTTTCTGAACCGCACATGATTTCAAATAAAAACAACTTGAGAACTTAACTCTAAACCTTCATTAAAACTTCTAAACCCTACAAAAAAAAATAAATAAATAAAACTCCTCACGAAATCACCACCTAATTCTGGCGAAATTCAGAGAAAATGGACGTTGGAGGAGAACAACCATAACAAGGATGAGGTGCTGGCAAGAGGCCCATGCGAAAACATGTAAAAATTATAGTCAAAATTTAAAAAAAATCAATTAAAATGTTCTGAAAAAATGAATCGGGCATAAAGCCCGATGAACGGCCACACGCCTTAGAAGGTGTGTATGCTGATGGGTAGCACGCATTAAGAAGGCGTTGTATCCGTGCTGAAACCAAAATTAGGGTTTCACCACGGAGTGGCCGCACGCCTAATTAAGGCATGCGGCAAATGGGTCAGGAGTCTTAGATGTCGCACTGGCCCATGATGCATAGCGCCGCCACAAGGCGCATTCTAGGTGAAGTTGGCGCCATTATTGTTTCTGTTGGTTTTGAATATTGAAAAGCTATTGCTTATATCAAAAACTAATACCCAGTTGACATATCGTTTATGTTTCAATATTACATTGTTCCTTTATATCATATATTTAGATGACGAGGTGTAGAAAAACAAAGTAGATCTCGTTATTGGTTAAAATAATGATATATAAACAGATGCTCGTAACTGAGATAGTTTGAACATATTATCGATTTAGGTTATCGTGTAATTTGGAAATTAGTTTTTCTAGACTAATTAAATCATACGGATGTGACCGGAACATATTAAGCACGACCTGTTCGGGATTGAATTAACTTATACTGATCGGTGTATTTAATTCGAACCTAGTATTCTAATCTCATAATCCCTAGATTAGAGCGGGCATGAGAGTTAGATATCATATGCTTTGATTTGCCAAAGGGTGCGGTAAATTGAGGCCTAGATCTCGGTAAGTTGGGTATGTGGTGTTTGACTTCTTTTTGTGTCGTTGCTAGTCGAAGGAATCAATGTACCGGTTCGCAGGGTTGATGGTGCTCCCGAGATGAGCTCAAAAGGTTTATTATACTAAACCCGGCCGGTGGACTTTATGTCCGGTATAATAAAAAAGTCGAGTGGTACTAATCTCGGATATCAAGAAGTCGATGAATTAATTTGTCAGTAAATTTATGACTCGACGAGCACTAGATCTTTGATGTGGGAAGATAGAAGAATAATAAAGTGAGCGCGAAGTAAATTCGTTTTTGAGCGGTAGTTCCATAATTGGTCCGTTAGTGGTACGACTAATTATGCGTTGGACTAATCGACAAAGTAAATTAATTAATCCTAAAGGCTTAATTAATATTTAATTGAAAAAGTGGATTATACGAAATAATCCTAAGTGTTCGATTAAATTTAATTAACGAATTGGGTTAAGAAATTAATTTAAAAGGTTCGATTAGAGTTGATTAGTCTAGGAAAGACTAAGAGAGTCATCGAAAGTCCAACACTAAGGCCCAACTCAAAAGCGCACTAGGTCTCCTTTGGAACTCCCTATAAATAGAAAGCTTAAACCATAAGAAAGTTAAGAAAATCTTGCAAGACAAGTCTTGCCTCGTAGAGTGAGAAAGTTCTAAAGAGAGAACTTCTTCTTCTTGAAGTTTTCTTTCGAAGTTGAACTAGAAAACTCACCGGCTCGACATAGGAGTTGCGGCGGCACCCATGCATGGGAGGGGGAACTTATTTGCCTGCGCAGGCAGCAGACTGTCCAGCGACTGCATGGGTCGGGCTTCAAGTGGCGGCGCAAAGATTTTGCACAAACAGGGTGGGACGTCGGTCTAAAGAGAGGAATTTTTTTTAATGTCCTCAAATAAATATTTATATAAATTATATTTTATTTAAAATAAAATTCTCCCTTTATTATATAAAAAAAAGTGATTATATCATTGAGAATTGGAACCAACTAAAGAAAGACATTAAACTTTTCTAGGTATAGACTGAGTGAGGGAACCATTCTTATTCAAGAGTAACAGTGGGTCGTCACCCTCTCTCATCACAAAATACAACTTAAATAAAGTGTCTAATTGTGAAAAAATTATTAGAACAAATGTCTCCTCATCAATCCTCCTTCATCCCAATCATGTTTTTACCATTGTATATACATTAATATTCCTACATACTCTTTCCCACTCAAATTAATATTGCATATAAATTCTTGAGTTTCTCTTGTTTTAATATTTTTTTTTCATTTTTTTACACATCATTGATAATTTTTTTCATTAGAAAGATAAACGTTCATCATTTAAATTATCGGTTCATTTATTGATTAAGGGTAAACAAAACAAAACCACTCATACATCTAATCATTTAATCATATTTTAATTTTTATACAAATTTTAGATAAAATATTATTTAAAACCGAAGAAAGATATCATGGGTGAGTATCATAAATATTAATGTTACAATTTTACCGATTGCATTGGACGACATTCACCATGCATAAAGAATCGCCAATACTCTAAGGATCCTAAAAAGTTGGATCCAACAAGGTTTGGTGGAGAAGATCCAACTCCTTATACCTTCATGCCATTTGGAGGAGGGTTACGCATATGCCCCGGAAATGAATATTCAAAGGTTGCAAAACTCACTTTTCATCATTACACAGTGTTAGTGTTATTATACTATATTTAGAGTTATTGTAAATATAGTAGTTTACTATATAGTAGTTTACTATTTCCCGTTCTTCTAGGATTAGGAAACTGGTTCCAATCCCACATCGAAAACTTACAAACCTAGTTTCAATCCCTGTAACTATAAATACTCTTGTGTTATACATCAATGAAAATATGTTTTGTACAAAATTCCTTCTCATATTTTGTCATAGTATCCATTCATATATTGTAGCTTTTCGTTGTTGGTTTACCAACTTAGCCTCCCTGTTTACCTTTCATAAGGATTCTGTGCAGCTACATGTTTTGATTTATGTGGATGATTTGGTGATTTTTGGCAATGATCATCTTGTCATCACAGCTTTTAAGCATTATTTGTGTTCATGTTTTCACATAGAGGATTTTGGTTTGTTAAAATACTTTCTTGGTCTAGAAGTTGCTCGTAGTCACAAGGGCATATCCATCTGTCAGCGCAAACACGCGTTTGATATCATCATTGAGGCTGGATTACTGGGTTGTAAGCCATCTCTTTTACCTATTGAGCAAAATCACCATCTTTCTCTTTTGCAGGACCTGCGTTTCATGATCCTGAGGCCTATCATCATCTCATTGGTCGACTTATTTATCTAATAGTTATTAGACCGGATTTATCCTATTATGTGCATTTGTTGCCCCAGTTTATGCAGCATTCTTTGCATGATCATTGGGAAGTAGCTCTTTGGGTTGTTCGTTATCTCAAAGGTTGCCCAGGGATAAACATTTTTCTTCTTGCATAATCTTCACTTTCATTAACTGGTTGGTGTGATTGTGATTGGGCCGGTTGTCCTACTACTAGGCATTCTCTGATAGGTTGGATGGTGCAGTTGGGTGATTCTCCTATTTCACGGTTGCTTGTTCTTCAGTCAAAACTGAGTATCGAACCATGGCAGCACTCACTGCTGAACTTAACTGGCTCAAGGGTCTCTTGACTTGTTTTGATATTTCTCACACTTCCCCTATCTCTATGTTTTGTGATAGCTAGTGTGCTATCCACATTGCAGCAAATCCAGTATTTCATGAGTGCACCAAACACATCGAGATTGATTGTCATTTTGTTCGGAAAGTCATTGATCGAGGTCTGACCGTCAGTCAACATGTCTCCACACAACATTAATTGGCTGACATTTTCACTAAGGCACTTGGCATGTGCAGTTCACTAGTTTACTTTCTAAGTTGGGCATTTGTGATTTGCATGCTCCAACTTGAGTGGGGTGTTGGTGTTATTATACTATATTTAGAGTTATTGTAAATATAGTAGTTTACTATACATTGGTTTCTTATTTCCCGTTCTTCTAGGATTAGGAAACTGGTTCCAATCTCACATCGAAAACTTACAAACCTGGTTTCAATCCCTATAACTATAAATACTCTTGTTTATGCATCAATGAAAATGTGTTTTGTACAAAATTCCTTCTCATATTTTGTTACATAAAAACAAATTCCTGATGAAAAGATTTCAGGTTTCACTATTGTATGTCTAATTCAAAACTTCTTATTTACCACTATCGTACCAAAACATAAATTACAGTCACAATGATACGGCAAAAGGACCATGTTTATATTTCTTTTCGTTCTTCAATGCAAAGTGTAGACATAATTTTCAAAATCTAAGCAAGTATCAACCATATTTGAAAAATGTGGTCATTGAGATGCATATCCTACTGTATCACATAAACTCGGATCCTTGGCTTGTTTTACATGTTTTTACCCTCTTGTTTTGTTCTGTTGATCTTTGAGACTTCAACTTGGGAGAGCAAGAACATACATTTCTGTGGTTGAGTGAGTGCGTGTCAGCATCGTTTTTTGCTGTAGTCGGTAAGCAATGAGGATTTCAGCATCTGCAAAATCTGATAAAACTTAGCCTTTTATTCTTGATAAGAATTCATGAACATTTTCCTTTGAATCAGGTAACATAACATGGAAGTTTGAGATTCATACTAGTACTAGCAGCAAATTAAGTCAGTTTTTGTTCATCCCAAAAGCACTTGACTTGAGGTCATTAATCAAGGCCAACAGATTTTGATAAGATGAGGCACCAACTTGCACAGACTTCTGTGTTATCCTGCCAGTTCTTTCACTCTTTTCTTGACTTGTTGGCTTTCTTCTGAATCACACACTAGTCTATTAATTCCTTTCTCTATTTTTGAACTCTCCATCACCACTCCCTTTATGACTGGGGAGAGGAACCATTGATCCGATCCTAAACTGATTCCGGCTTTGAGAATTAAAGAAACAAAGATCTCATTGTAAAATTGCCAAGTAATCAGGGGCACCCCTGAAGTCAGATAGCCGGATGCTGCAAGATCTTCAATTGGGGAGCCCAGCTTTTGAAGATCAATCCCTTGTTTGATTTTATTTGATTCTTTCTTCAAAACCATCTAGCAACCGATTGTCTTCTTCGCTTTTCCTCACAACCCAAATAAAGGGTTGGTTTGAGTTTTCCAAAGCTGCTACAATTTCATCAATACTTCCAAATGAAACGTACAGGACGCTATGGGGATCCTGAGTATGAAGCCAATCTTTCCCGGTGAATTCAGCACTGTTTGTGATGGAATACTTGCCGTTGCCAGCAAAATGGAAAATGGGGCCGATGCTCCAAATCTTTGTCCCTATTACCTTCTGATAGTATTCTTCGCACGGTTTCATAATTTATTTACTAAATTAATTTGTTAAATATGAAAATAAATTTTAATTTTAGATTATTAAAATTATGAATAAAAATATATAAAATATACTTAGTAATTAGATAAAATTATTATTATGAAATTATTTATTTAAATAATAAAATTAATTAAAAGATATGAAGTTATAAATAGGAATATTTTAAATTGTTAAAATTTGAAATCAATAATAATACTAAAAGGATTGTTAAAAGTAAAGAAGAAATTATTCATGGTAGTTTTAATGATTGGTCTATTTCAAAAGAAAAATATAGAGACTATTTACAAAGTAGGATCTTTGGATTTTAAAACTGCTTTTAGTATTAAAACACATGAGGAGACACTAAATATTCAAGAAAAATTTCATTCTTCGTCATTATTATCTAATATTTCTATAAAGAATTATTTAGATAAATGATATAGATTTGTTCATTTTGGATTAATTCAGATTGCAATAAAGCTTTTAGTTCATATTGGTATAGATACTCCCATATATGTAGCATTACGAGATAAGACATTGAAAAAGTATAATCACTGTTAGTATTAATTCAAACTAATATCTGCAATGGTCCAATATTTTTTAATTGTGCCCTTAATTTTTTTGGTATCATTAACAGATTCATTAATATTGAATTCTCTTATTTTGGATATTCACATACAAGGAGATAAATTTGAAAAATTAACAGAACAGTTTGTAGTAATGTATAGGATTTATTATAAATTAATGAGGAGTCAATTGAATCCTAAATTTAAAATATTTCCATCAATAAAGGAAGAAACTGTTTTACTACAAATAGATGATGAATATTCAAAAACTTATACTCCTAAAATATTAAAATGGAATGAAATAACAATACCAGATGAATTTCCAAGTAGAAAATCAATCATGTAAAAATATTGAACGTAGAGAAGTACCACAAATTGTAGAAGAAGAAGATGGTACATAATTAGTTAGATTTAATTCTTATAGGGAAAATGCTTCTAGTTTATGTGAAATTCCTTTCCAAACTCATAGAAGATCATGTACAGAAGAATTTACAAGAAATTTTACAAATACTCAAGTTTATCATAAAAATCCAATTCCATAAATAAATTCTTATCACTCTCCACCTATGTCACCAACAACCTTTCAGATGCAAGGAGATATTAATGTTATAACTAGAGTAGTAGAATTAAATTTTGATAAATTAATAGAGGATTTAGAGGATGAAGAATATTTAGAACAAAGAAATTGGTATCAACAGTTAGAATCTTATTATCATGATAAATTGCAAAAAGAATGGATAGCAGATGTAAAAAGACATAACATTCCATTTAATTTTTATATATGGTTAGAATATTATTTTACTAAATTGGATATAGCGGATGTGTTTACAGTATCTCATATTAATGTACAGACGAATTTAGCAAAAAAATAGAAATTGGGAGATGGAACAATTGTAACTCAGACTTATCCGCCTTGCATACTTTAAAAATAGATACAGCTCATGGTGAATTAATTGGATCTCCCTTTAAAACTGACAAAGATAATGATGAATCTGTAAAAATGGAAGACATTAGAAAATTACATGTGCAACATAATTATTCAAATATAATATTACATCATATAACTAAACAGTTGGATTCTTTATCAGTAGACATTAAATCTTTACCTAGCAATAGTCAAAAGTTTCTGGATAGTCAATCTTTTCCTCATTTTCAACATAACATATTAATAACAGAAAAAGATAAAATAAAATTACCTTCTAGTTCTTCACAAACACCTTTAATGGAGAAAATATCACAGACATTAGAAAAACTTAATTCTAGCCTTGCCCCTGGTCTTTCAAAGATAAATATGATAGATAAAGAAATAGATTCCGAGGATTATTCTAGTAGTTCTGATTCTAAAAATGAAATAATACATCAAATAAATGAATTAGAAGAGGATTTGTTAGAAGAACAACCCAATGATATTAATAGGATTAGAAGAATACCTAGATATACTAATAGAAATAATTGAAAAATGGCCGAAACAAGGAATTATTACCCTAGGCCAACTCCACCTAATATTCAATATGAAGAAAGAGCAAAATTTAGATCAAATAGTTATGATGGAAATTCTTTAACAAATTGGAATATAGATGGTAGAAGTGAATATGAAATTTTGAATACATTATAAGAAATAGGAATGGCAAAAATGGCATATAGATGGAAGAATATGTCAGAAAATGATGCATGTCTTTTAATTATTACAGGATTTACAAGACAATTAAAATATTGGTGGGATAGTTCTTTAAGTTTTCAAGATAAAATAGCTATAATGGATCATATGAGATCAGAGGAGGATGCAGAAGGAAATATTACTAATACAAACTATTCTTGTGACTTTAATTTATACTATAGCTATGCAGTTTGTAGGAAATCCTAATGAAGCATTAACTTCTTCAAAGATTTTTCTAACAAATTTAAGATGTCTGAGTTTATCTGATTTTAGATGGTATAAAGATATATTTTTAACATATGTATTAAAAAAGCCAGATAGTAATTCTCCAATATGGAAAGAAAAATTTGTTACAGGATTACCTAATTTATTTTCTCAAAAAGTATTA
Source organism: Knoxia roxburghii (assembly GCA_030378225.1). Taxonomy (NCBI): domain Eukaryota; kingdom Viridiplantae; phylum Streptophyta; class Magnoliopsida; order Gentianales; family Rubiaceae; genus Knoxia; species Knoxia roxburghii. The sequence continues at coordinate 11,041,893 of CM059422.1, read as the reverse complement.
ACAAATTTGCAAAAAGAAATGGGTACAGAAACAATAAATTTTAATGATATGGCTTATGAAAAATTATTTGCTTTTGTGAAAAAAGAAGCTTTAACAACATGTCAGGAATTAAAATTTCAAACTAAATATGGTAGTGAAAGAAGAAAATTAGGATCATTTTGTGAAACTTTTGGAGTAACAGGAATTAAAGCCCCTTCAGCAGTGGCTAAGCAGAGTAGGATAACTTATAGAATAAGGAAACTACAGAGGAATGATGATAGCAAAAGATATAATGAAAATAAAAAGTATAAAAAGAAATATAATATGGAGAATATTACTTGTTATAAGTGTGGAAAAAAGGGTCATAAAGCTAATGCATGTAAAAGTAAGAAAATGATTAATGATATATTAGATAAGTTTGCAGAATTATATTTAGATTTAAAAGAAAAATTAGCAAATGAAATTTCTTTAGTACAGGATAATTCTGATGATTATAATGATGACTTCTATAGTATTTCAGGAACAAGTTCAGGAAAAACAGAATGTAGTTGTAATAATTCTATTAATATGATTAGGACAAATTCTAATAATAAGGATCAAAAACACCTTTTATTTGATTTAATACAATAATTACCTTCTGATTTGCAACTTACTTATTTACATAAACTAAGAGATTTAATATTATCAGAAGAACAGGATACAGTCAAAATAATTGAACCATTTAGTATTTCTAAGTTATTGATTACTTATTCAACAGATAATTCATTTAGAAAAAATAGTACAAAATATTTACAGACTGAAATAAATCAGTTAAAGAACCAAATGAAACAGCTAAAAAAAACAAAGAATTTAGAATTAGAACTAAGATAGGTATAATGAAAGCAAGTACTTCAAAAGGAAAGAATATGATAAATGATATACCACCTCTAGAGTCTCACCCTCCAAAATTCCAGTTAGCAGAAATTTCACTCTTAGATAAGCAACCGCAGGATTCCAAATTTATTTATGCTATAGAAAGAATGACTTTTCAAAAGTGAATACTTTATATTACAATATAAATAGGATCTTTTAAAGCAACAATTAATGCTATGTTAGATAATGGTGTAGATCAGAATTGTATAAGAGATGGATTAATTCCTACAAAGTATTATGTACCAACAAGAGAATCTTTACTTACAGCAAATGGAATGCCACTAAAAGTTAAAGGTAAAATAACTAAGACTTCAATATATAATGGAAAATTTTGTTTTAAACATCAGTTTGTTGTTGTAGAGGATTTGAATATTCAGACTATATTAGGTACTGCTTTTTTTAACACAGATATATCCTTTTTAGGTTAATGAACAAGGTGTAGGTACTAACATCTTAGGATCAAATGTGATTTTTAGATTATTATCTCCAGTAAAACATAAGGAACTTTTAATATTACAGAGTAATTCTATTTATCAACATGTTAATATTATTAATAAAATAACAAGAAAAATTAATTTTCTAAAAGAAGAGAAAAGTTATGTTAGAATAGAAGAGCAATTACGAATTCGGGATTACAGAAGAAAATAAAGGATTTAGAAGAAAAAATAAAACAAGAAGAATGTTCAGAAATTCCTAATGTTTTTTGGGATAGGAAGAAGTATTTAGTAAACTTACCATATGAAATGGATTTTAATGAGAGAAATATACTAACTAAAGCTAGACCATACAAATGAATTCTGAATGTTTAGAAGTATGTAAGAAAAAAATAGAAGGATTAATCAAAAAAGGCCTAATTACTCCATCTAAGTCACATTGGAGTTGTTCAGCATTTTATGTTCAACAACAGACTGAAAAAGAAAGAGGAGTTTCAAGATTAGTAATTAATTATAAACCACTTAATAAAGTATTACAATGGATTAGGTACCCTATTCCCAATAAAAGAGATTTATTAAAGAGGATTTATAATGCAAAGATATTTTCAAAATTTGATATGAAATCATGATTTTGACAAATTCAAATTGCTCCACAAGATAGATATAAACAGCTTTTACAGTTCCTTTCGATCATTATGAATGCAATTTCATGCCTTCCTTCAGAGTTTCAGAGAATTATGAATGATATATTAAATCCTTATACTAATTTTTCCATAGTATATATTGATGATGTTTTAATTTTTTTTGAATCAAAAGAACAACATTTTAAACATTTAAATATTTTTCTGAATATAATAAACAAAAATGGATTAGTAGTATATGCATAAAAAATTAAATTATTTCAAACAAACATAAGATTTTTAGGTCATAATTTTTAGAGTGAATTATAAATTTGGTCATCATACTTTGGTGAAATTCAGGTTTTGGTCACTAACTTTTAAAAACTCAAAAAACATCACTAACTTTGTCATTTTAATTTAACTTTTGGTCATTCGGTCAAAATGAACCGTTAAATACATTAACGATGTTAACTTTTAAGGGTAAATTTGTCCAATCATCAATAATTATAATAAAATGAATTACAAATTTGGTCATCATACTTTAGTGAAATTCAGGTTTTGGTCACTAACTTTTAGGAAAATAAATAAGTCACTAATTTTTTCATTTTTTTCTATTTTTTGTCACTCTGTCAAATTGCACCGTTAATACACTAATGGACAAATTTGTATGAGGCTATTTTTGTCCTTTTTCTTTTTGTAACTCTCTCGTGTTTATCCAACAATATTTCAACTATTTTTTCCTTTTTTTCCCCTTTCTTTACAATGCAAAATTTAGATAAAACGTAATTTAGTTTTCTGCCTCCACCATCTCTTCCATCTCTGCCTCTTTTTCTGTTTTTATCTATATTTATGTAGTGGAAAGGGAAAAAAAAAAAGGGAGGGGGGAATTGAAGTTGAAGTGCTGCAGTTTTATGTTTTATCTAAATTTTGCAATAGAAAGGGAAAAAAAGGGAAAAGGAGGTTGAAGTGCTGAAGTAGAAAGGAAAAAAAATTTAGGAAAGAGAAAATGAGGTTGAAGAGATGCAGTGGAAAGAAAAAAAGTGATTGAAAAATTGTTAGATAAACATGATAGAGTTGCAAACGAAAATGACAAAAATGGCCTCATACAAAATTTTCCGTTAGTGTATTAAAAGTGCAATTTGATGGAGTGACAAAAAATGACAAAGTAATTTTTTTGATTTTTTAAAAGTTAGTGACCAAAACCTGAATTTTACCAAAATATGATAACCAAAATTGTAATTCAATATTTAATTATTGATGATTGGACAAATTTACCCTTAAAAGTTAACACCGTTAATGCACTTAACAGTTTATTTTGATGTAATGACCAAAAGTGAAATTAAAATGAGAAAGTTAGTGATGTTTTTTGAGTTTTTAAAAGTTAGTGACCAAAACTTGAATTTTACCAAAGTATGATGACCAAATTTATAATTCACTCTAATTTTTATAGAGGAACTATTATTCCCATTCAAAGATCTATAGAATTCGCAGAAAAATTTCCACACGAATTAAAGGATAAGACTCAATTGCAAAGATTTTTAGGATCTGTTTTATGACCAAATTATGATGACCAAAGTATAGATTTTTAGGATCTATTTTAGGATAAGACTCAATTGCAAAGATTTTTAGGATGTTGAAATTATATTTCTGACTTTTTCCCAAAATTAAGGGAAATATGTGCTCCTTTATATAAAATATTACAGAAGAATCCACCTGCATGGTCAGAAGAGCATACTAATATAGTAAAGCTGTTAAAAGGAAAAATAAAAACTTTACCATTTATCAGTATTCCACACCCTCATGCATTCATGATTGTAGAAACAAATGCAATCTGACATAGGATATGGAGGAATTTTAAAACAGAAATTAGAATCATCTTTAAAAGAACAATTAGTAAGGTATCATTCCGGATTATGGGTTAGACCACAAAAGAATTATTCTACAGTTAAAAAAGAAAATTTATCTATTATTTTATGTATTTCTAAATTTCAGGATGATCTTATAAATAAGAAATTTCTTTTAAGAGTAGACTGTAAACCCGCAAAGAATGTTTTACAAAAGGATGTGAAAAATTTTATTTCAAAACAGATTTTTGCAAGATGGCAGGCAATTTTATCTATATTTGATTTTGAAATCGAACATATTAAAGGAGATTCAAATTCTTTACTTGATTTCTTAACAAGAGAATTTTCGACAGGTTCCAAGGATGAGTTCACAACCAGCGAAGAATAAAGCCCTTACAGTTAAGGATTTCATGAAGACCCAAATAGTCTCATCAATCTCAAACAGATTTCAATCTCTTCAGGATTTTCCACCTCTTACTTATATCCAAGCAGTATCCACTCCTTCAGCAAAATTACAGCAATCACCCATTCAAAAATCCAGTATTCATTTTCCTTACCCTTCTGGTCAACCAATATTTACCCCTCGACAACAGAATCATAATCCACCTCAGAATAATCAGCCTAGACAACCCTTCAATCCCAATCCTCCTTGTTACGCAACAAAACCCCATACCGAACACTTGACACTCACAAGAAATCATGAACCTTTAGAATATCAGGATCTTTTAGGATATGTTGTCAATATGTTCCAGGAAAAGCAATATTGGATCTATTCAGAATCAAAAAAGGATTTGAAGTATTATCAGTTCATTCTTGTACACTCAGGATCAGTAGACATACACCATACCATGGATCCACCAACTAACACAATTGTTCTATACTCCAAGGCTGTCATTAGAAAGATCTTAAACAGAAGAGACTGGACATAATTGACATCTACAACAGAAGGCATAATAAGTTTTGGTATTCCTTATGACCCTCCGGGATATTCTTATGAGGATTACAAGAAGGCGTGGTTTAAAGCCTTTCTTTTCAGGCCCTTCAACCACTCATGGTTCTACACTATTCATAAAACTCTTAGGATGCATTTTAATAATATTCCTATGTGGTTTTATGAGTGGTGTTAGTATTATGGAGCCATAGAAGAAAGCTACCCTCTAGACACCAAGATGGCCAGCAGCTGTTCAACAGGAAGGTAGAAACAAATGTCCCAGAATTCGGCAGGATTATCCAATTCCATCTGAAGTTGAAAATTCCATGGATTCTATGTTGGAACTTCAGATTTATTTAGCATTGTCCAAAGTCCATGCCGCTCTCACTGGTCAGGGAATTCAGGATCAAATGGTGGATTGCTCTCAAGGTTGTTGGAGTAGAATACATAAGCTATGCTTGTATTGTACAGTTTCCCAGTTTAATATATCGATTTGTGTTTCAATTATATTTAGTTGTGCATTAATCATCCATTTATATTATGTAAGTAGATGATGAGGTGTCTGGTGTGACACAGTAGATCTCATCATTGGTTGAAAGACAAAATATATAAATGAGGTTCGTAACCGAGACAGCTTTGGACAAACTGTCGGTCTAGGTTATTATGTGATTCAGATAATTAGTTTGTCTAAACTAATTGAATCATATAGATATGCCCGGGGCATATTGAACTTGACTCTTAGGAATGATTTGTCTTGTACTGATTTAATAGACAAATCGATCCTTGTATTCTATCTCTAAATCCCTAGACTCGAGCGGGCATGAGGATTAGACATAGTGTACTTTGATCTGCCAAAGGGTGAGGTCAATTGTGGCCAATAATCTCGGTAGGTTGGGTGCGCGTGTTTAGTTACTTGGTGTGCTGCTGTTTGTCGAAAGGAAACCATGTACCGGTGCGTCCGGGGTGATGGTGCTCCCGAGATGAGCTCGAAATGTTTATTATACTAAACCCGGCCGGTGGACTTATGTCCGGTATAGTAAAAAGGTCGAGTGGTACTAGTCTCGGAATATTAAGAAGTTGATGAATTAATTTATCAGTAAATTAATGAATTAACGAGCACTATATCTTTGATGTGGGGAGATTATGAATATAATTTAATTAAGTTGTTCCGGAAGCAATTCTGGTGTAGGGTGGTAGTGCCATAATTAATCCGTTAGTGGTACGATTAATTATGTACTGGGTTAATGACAAAGGTAGATTTAATTAATTGAGAAATTAATTAATCATTGTGTCAGTTGGTTGTGAATCATCCCAGGAACTGGTTTGGGATAAGTGAATCCCTGTGTCAGTTGGGAGTGATTCATCCCAGGAACTGGATTGGGGTAAGTGAATCCCTGTGACAGTTGGGAATGTATCAGTCCAGGAACAGGATTGAAGGAAACAGAATCTGTATCAGTCCAGAAACAGGATTGAAGGAAAACAGAAACCCAGTAGGAAGACCAATCCTAAACCAACTTGGAGTCTCTCTTGTAACTCTATAAATAGACAAGGGATCAGTCATTCAGAATAACACAATTACACAATTAATCCACAGGATTTCTAGAGAGAGAAAATTCTAGAGAGAGAAAACGTTTCTCTCTCCAAGTCGAATTTTCAAGAAAGTGTGCAGCTGGTTTTTGGGTTTCTAGTGGCTGAAATTTTGGCCTTGGTCTATACCAGCTGTGCGTAGCTTTCTCTCTCTGCGGGCGGTGCGTTTATAGTACGTGCCAGGTGCTGCGGGGCTAGAGTTTTCTAGCAGGTGGATTGTGGTGAGTAGCTGATCAATTGACTTCTAGTTCGTTGCCCACACAACGTGAAGTCATAGTCTTGAGGCATACAAGAGAATCACCAAGTGCACGCTTCAAAGGTACTTTTCTAAGATTCCGCTTTAATAGAAATTTTTGTTGCGTGGTAAATCGAGCAAGTGCAAACTCAGATCCTACCCAAAATCTTTCAAAGGTAAACCAGGAAACAGTTCAGGTTTATTTTGAAGAACAAAAATTAATTCAAAAAAGTTCACTACAGCTCGGAAGAGCCCCAGTTCAACAGTTACCTCCCACAAATCCAAAGACTCCAGTGAAAAGGGAATTTGAGTGAAAATCCGTGGAATTTTGAATCCTATCCACAACCTATCATTCAAAGGCAAATTTCTTGAAATTGGCAATATCAAATCAGTAGCCCCAGGATTCAATCCTTTTACATAATTACCCATATTTTTTGTGTTTATACTTAACTGAAAAACCGTGGAAAAAACAGGAGATTCAGGTTAAGGCACAAGTCCAGATCTTTTAGAATCAGAAGGAAGCTGATGTTGCAGAAGCAAATGCTGTTCTTGCTGCTAAGAAGGCAGGGTGGGCTCAGCAAGCAAAGATAGCAGAAAGTTTGCAGTGAGAACAAAATAACCCCAAAATTCAAAGGGAATATTGGCCTGGAACAGCAAAGCACGAGCAACATTAATAATACATTGGTGCTTGCGTCCAACCCTGTCATTCTGTTGGGGGTATACATACAAGATGTTTCATGCAAGATTCCTGCTTGTTAAAAATAACTACTCAAATTTAAGAATTCTACACTATTATAACTATGAACAATCTTAACAACAATCTCAAATTGACATTCTACCATAGCCAAGAATTGCGTAAAGTAGACTAACCTGTGCCGTGTCTTGAAGCAAATAAATCCACAAGCCACGTGAAAAATTAACCACAATTGTTAAAAAATAACGAGCACCATAGGAAGCCATATCGTTTTAAGGCTTTAGCAAGTTCGGAAAACAAACAACGAAGAGCCTGCTTAAGACTGTACAAAGAATGATGCAGGCGACAAACTTGGTAAGAGCCCTGCGCACGAAACCTGGGCGGAAAATGCATGTAGATTTCCTCCTCTAAATCACCATTCAGGAATGCATTATGGACATCCATTTGATGAAGTTCCCAATTTTTTGTATGGACATCCATTTGATGAAGTTCCCAATTTTGTGCCACTGCTACAGCAAAAAAAACACACGAAAAGACACCATCTTAAAAACTGGTGCGAAAGTCTCCTAATTGTCAAGGCCCTCCACCTGCTTATTACCAAGAACCACAAGGCACCCCTTAAATTGCTCAACAGTCCCATCTGAATTGTACTTGACCTTATAAACCCATTTGCACCCTATAGCGCGTTTGCCAGCCTGAAGCGACACAAGATCCAAAGTATGATTGTTTTCTAAAGCCTGGATCTCGTCTTGCATGGCCAAACACCATTTATGATGGAAAACATCCTCAACAAAAGATTGAAGCTCCATATTAGAAGCAACTGCTGCCAAAAAACTCGCATGTGCAATAGAGAAAGAATCACATTAAACGTAATTAGCTATAGGGTAAGACGTACCTGAGGAAAGTGACAAAGATGGGAGTTCAGAAGAGGAAGATGGGGGGCAAGCAGTATGAGAAACAACGTCACGTAGTCTAGTAGACAGAAGTTTCACCTGATGACCTCTACCAAACAACTCAACAGAAGAGGACTACCCAGTGTCGTCTGTTGGGGCGTTAGATCGACCGACGCAGAGGGGCCAGCAGGCGGCACTGCCGGAGATTGAGCAACCGGCGGCGGTGACGCCTCACCGGAGGTGCCGTCCACCGTCGAAACAATTGATGACGATGACTATCCGATGATAGGGGCGAAGTTTGATACATCATCAAAAAAATATGGCCAAGAATTACTCGGGACTAAAGGAGTCACCACCAAATCCTTTCCCTAATCCTTATAAGGAAAATGGTTTCAAAAAATTCAATATCCCGGGAAACCAAAAAACTGTTCATTTCAAGATAAAAAACTCCCTAACCATTTTTCCCAGGATGATAACCAACAAAGACATAACGACGACTGTGACTAGCAAACTTGTCACCTTTATGATCAATATTATAAACATGACAAAGACATCCAAACACCCGCAGATGACCAAGAGGTGGTGGTCGACCATACACCAACTTAAACAGAGTCTTAGTTCCTAAAACAGGTGTAAGAGTACGATTGATGAGATAGTCTGTAGTGAGAACACAATGACCCTAAAATTCAAGGGAAAGATTGGCCTAGAACAGTAAAACACGAGCAATATTAAGAATATGTTGGTGTTTGCGTTCAACCCTGTCGTTATGCTGGGGGGTATACACACAAGATGTTTCATACAAGATTCCTGCTTACTGAAGATAACTTTTAAACTTAAGAATTCTGCACCATTATCACTACGAACAATCTTAACAGCAGTCTCAAATTGACGTTCTACCATAGCCAAGAAATTGTGTAAAGTAGAACCAACCTGTGCCTTGTCTTGAAGCAAATACATCCACAAGCCACGCAAAAAATCATCCAAATTTGTTTAAAAATAACGGGCACCATAAGAAGCCGGGACTCTATAAGGGCCCCACACATCACAATGAATTAACTGAAAAAGGGCATCACTTTTAGTACTACTTAAAGGAAAACTGTCACGTGACTGTTTTGCTTGGAAACACACATCACAAGCCTTATTTGATAAATCAGACACTGAACCAGAAAAATTCAAAGAAAACTTGTCAAAAAATTTGACGAAGGATGCCCCAACCGTTGATGCCAAACACTAGTTGGAACAGAACTGACATGAGAAGCAGTTGTAGTGATTGTTTATCGAAAAAAATAGAGTCCCCCCACCTGCTCACCTGCTCCAATCACCTTTCTCGAGTTGTAGTCTTGAATCACACAAGAATCATTAGTAAACTGCGGCGTACATCTCGATTGAGATATCAGCTGATACTAAGATTTTAAATGACATTGCAATTGAGGAACAAATAATATATCAAACAACATCATCGTGGTACTGAGATGTACAATCTCTGATTTTTGTGCATTCGCGATCATCCCATTCGGTAAGGTAACGGGACGGGATGAAATATCAATAACATTAGAAAAATACGCCAAACAGTCTGACATATGATGTTTAGCACCACTATCATACATTCAGGTGTTAGTAATACTCCTACCAAAGGATTGTGACGATGGTTTTGATGAATTAACTATTTAGAGAATGGTCTCCCACTGGGAACTACTCAGTCTAGCCAAATTTTCACATAACACCTTCCGCCACGTCTCCTAACACTTCCGTAATGTCCAAAAAAAATAGTCGCAGCATCGAAAAGCGTCTATCACTTTTTTTTTTTTCATGTGAGAATAAATTAATGGAATATAACTACTACCACCACGTCCAAAAATAACTACTACACCATGTCTACATCCAAACATGTGAATTTTAGCTGAATTTTTTACAGAACACAGTCCACCACGTCCCGCTACGTCCAAAATACAAAACAGCAACGTCTCGTTACGTCCCGCTATGTCCCGTTACGTCCCGCTACGTCCCGCTACGTCCCATAACACCTTCTACCACATCCAGTAGTGGAGAGGAATCAGAAGTAATCCATTTCACATGAAAGTGTCAACACCTCATGAAAAACATTTATTTATCACATTTCAGAATAATAGATCATAATTTGAATGAGAAAACGCGAATATAACATCATTAATACATTACCCAACATTAAATCGCGAAAATAAGGTTCTGTAAATCCATCAAATACAGTTCATACTTTATGATGTAGTGATTTTTAAAGAAGAATAAGTTATTTTTTAAGAAAAAGAAGAGATTTTTAATAGGAAGAAGTGATTTTTTAAAATGAAGAAGTGATTTTTTTCATTGTATTTGGTGTTGTTTGTCGTAAAATACAATCGTCGATCTCCGTTAAACTGTGTTTGGATAAATATTTGATTGAATACGGTTTCGAATGGAGTGCGCGAAGAAGAAGAAGTTATTTTTGAAGAAAAAGAAATGATTTTTGAAGAAAAAAGAAGTGAGTTTTTGAAAAAGAAGAAGAAAAGAAGAGCATGTATGTCACTCTCTTGTAGTGAGAGTGGTGATGTATTACGAGGTACATGTACTCATGGTCATGGTACAACATATAATTTGCGATAAGATATAATGACTAAGAGTAGTCCTGTATACTAACTCTAGTTGACCTGGCTGCCATGCAAGGTCATGGAAGCTAATAAGAATCCCTGGAAAATCACTAAAATTTTTGCAGCGGTGTCAAAGCTAGGCCGCCTGAATTAATTTAAGAATCCGACAGTTCTAAAAGATACCTATCGGCTCGTCCGGCTGGCAGGGAAGCATACCAGGGCAGCCGGCACACCCAAGTCATGACATTCAAATTCCACCAATACACTCCCATCCAGAGTCACATGAAAGATCAGCATTTTGACTCCTTCCACTTCCTGCTTTCATCACTTCTTGGCAGTGCCAATTGGAAGCTTGTCGAAGGAGTCGATCCATAAGAGTGACAAATCTAGATCTTTATTGCTAAACAATTTAAAAAAATAATTTAGTATGAATATTAAATCCAAAATCAATAAGTGGAGGGACTTAGTGATAAGTATTGCGAGTTATATTGACGTAGAATTTGAACGTTTTTAAAACTCTCTCCAATTCACAATAAATTTTGAGTGCAAAAAACAGTCGGATTAATCAAATAGGACCAAACTGTGAACAAACAAAATATATTTATATGAAATCAATTATTAGTTTGATTTCGAGGTCAAGATATATAATTATATCAATGCTATTATCTAAAAAAATACTAATCCCATCATATCTCAGTTTTGAATCCTTCCGATGTAGTCTGTTTTTTTGGTGGAATGGACTGTTGCAGCTCCAGTTAGTGCTACTGCCGTAATTACAAAGTTGCCTTGACTGATATCAGGAAGAAGCAAACTTTGAGTTAAAATGTTCTTTGGAAGCAGTATTCCTTCAGTAAAACAAAAAAATGCTCTTCAAACCTAAACGATGTCGTCACGCGTTGCCTTTGGACGGCAATATCGCCGGCTATCCGCAAGGAGTTTGCTGGTGTCTGTCCGGTAATGAGGGCTGGAGGTTATTTTATTTTTTATTTAATAAATAATATTATGTATTATGAAATAAAAGTAATAATATTTTATATTCATATTGATACCAAAAAATTGTCTTGAAAACCAAAACAAGAAAAAAAAATTCATACACTACTCTCTCGGTTATAAAAGAAAACATCCCAAGAGAGTTTTAATATTTTTAAATATAAGTTATTTTTAAATTTTAGTATTCATTTTTTTTCTAAAAATAGACTCCTATCCATATTAATTAATGATATTATCTAAATAAAATAAAATATTTTAAACCATTTTTTTTTTTTTTATAAAATATCATAAGTAAGCCTGAACAAGGCAAACTACCACAAATTATACTATATACCCTAAGTATATATACCTACTACTATATTTAAAAATATTTTATATGACAGATGAACATTTTCTAAATATAATAATATTAACCCAACGTGATTTTTTTTTTTTTTTTGCTACAACGTATATATTAACTCGAACAACATAAAGGTATTGAAACGAAGAGCAATTGTTCATCATGATCATCATTTTTCTTTTTTCGCGATCAATTCTTTGAATGTGTTATGTTGAGTTTTGTTGTTTAGATCGTCATTCTGAAATATTTCTACAAATTTTGGAAGAGATATGAGTACAGGTAAACTTTCAATCGGATAATTATCTTGTTTTCTAGATATAAAGTGACGTAGTTTGGTGTTATAATTGACGTATATTTCATTTTGGTGGTGATGTGTAATATTATCGTTGTTGTGTATTGACATAAATTTATTAGATGTTTGACATATTTGACGTATTATAATGTTTTAACAGATGTAGTCAACTTATAATGTATGTTGTTTTATTATTTAAGTGACATAGATTTCTTAAATGTTTGACGTATTTCACGTATTATCATGTTTAACTGACGTAGTCAACATATGATGTATGTTCTTTTATTTTTTAAATGACCTAGTTGTCTGAATTGTAGACGTATTTGACGTATTCGTACGTTTCAAGTGACGTAGTTGTCTTAAATGTTAAATTATAATTATTGGACATAGTTGGATATTTTGACGTAATTGGTGGAGATATGATGTAGCTTATTCATATTTTTGACATATTTTAAAGTATTTTTTTTTTCATTTGCTTCATGTTTCTCAATTTCATCTATTGGTCTTTTTTGTGGTTATTTTGTTGGGGTTTTTCAGGGTTTAGGCTGCTCTTTTTTTTTTTTTTTTTTTTTGTGGTTCCGGTTTTTCTGATTGTGTTTTTGAGATTTTGTTGGTTTCATTTTTTGCTGAGGTTCTTGAGGCTTCTCTTTCAATGGTATGTACTACATCAATCAGGGTATTCAGGTTAATTTCCTCTTCATCGCTTCACTCTGTATCTTCTGTCTCCTTTTGAGGACGTACTGATCCTTACTTGAAGATTGTGTTGGGGTGACGAAATCATTGTCACTTGAAACATCTGATGCTGGTGTTGGTGATGGTGGTTTTGCCGGTGTAGTCATGAGCTTATTCTTCTTCTGTAGTTCTATTTCTTTTGCGGGGAGTTTGATTCTAACCATTTTGCATTTAGAATAAAGAGATTACGCCAATATATTATAAATGATAAGTCAAATAAAGTAGTGTTTATGTCATTTATAATATCATAATATGTCATATATACAAACATATTACATCACATATGTCATTATTCGAAGTAGACTACGTCAAACATATGAGTAAGAACAACCGAATTAACATTGTTGAATTCATACATAGACATAATTACGTAACCAACAACAGCGAAATACGTGACCAAAAGATGAATAATCCGAGCAGACACATGTTTACGTCATTTATGCAAACAAATTACGTCACATATGTCATTTTTAGTGACAAATTATGTCAAAACATAAGAATAAGAAAAATGAATGATACGCGGAGACGCATGGTTACATCATTTATACATACATATTATGTCACATAAGTAATTTTTAAAGGCTAACTACGTCAAACATAAGAGACTGAATAATACGCAGAGACCCGTGTTTATGTCATTTATACATACTGTTATGCCACATAGTTATATATACATACATATTACGTCACACAACAGGAAGAATGATTGAACACAATTCACAGAAAAGTATCAATATGTCATGGAAACATTTATATATGAAATTTCAGAGTAATAGAGTATTATTTGAAGAAGAATACGTGAATATAGAATCATTAATACGTCACCAACATCAAATGCAGTTCATACAGGAAATAGCGTTTCGTAAATCGATCAAATAGAGTTCATACTTTAGGATGTAGACGTCTTTGCGATGTATTACCTGTATTTTTGTTAGAATAGTGGTGTTGCAGAGTTGAAAATCAAAGTTCGAGTTGACATAACCTGACGTAGTTTGACTGGATTGAAGTATTGTTCAATCTCTTTGCTCTTGTTTATTGGAAAATATGTAGCTGGTCTAAGTTACTTTTGGCGTAAAATGATGAGAAAGTAAAAGTAACAGATGAAAAAATGAGATGTGTGTTTTGAAAATTGGATTGAATACGGTTTGGATGAAGTGCAACAAAGAAAAAGGTAAATGAATTTTCAAGCGAAACGTAAGAACGTGGGTTTGGGAGGGTGGGGTGCGCGTAGTTAATTTCTCAGTGGTGAAAGTGGTGTTGTGTTGTAAAACGAGTAGTATATATACCTAGTATACGATATAAAAATTGGCAAACTACTGGTAAAAAATTTAAAAGAGAGTCACAAGAAGTATTACATAAAAAATAATGAAAAAGATGTTGTGACCGATTATGTGCTTGAAAATATTGGCTGATAATATATATTATATATATGGTTTAATTATATATCGCCATTTCTGACTTCTCCAAACTGCAAAATCAAGTCCCAAACACCAATTGGTATACAGTGGTCTCATAGTGACACCAATTTTGGGTCCCCATAGGGCAAAGGTGCGACTCATAAAATTAGTAAACAGTAGTCCTATGAATGTTGTACTACGTAGTCCAACAATAAAAAAAAAAAAAAAACTAAAGAAAATGAAATTGTAAAAGTGGTAAAATATGGCGTGTGCAAACTACTCTCACTCTCCCCCAACCCACAAAATCAATCACAAATCTGATGTGCAATTTTTTTTGGTAATTTCCATGTTTGAACAATATCAACAAATCATCCCAAAAAATAAAAACCACATTCCCCATAAAAACATTCCTCTACCACAACGTCCGCCGGAAGGGAAGCAAAATCAGAGAAGAAAAAATTGGCGATGACACCGGGCGGATTGTCTCACTGTCAACACGAAGATGACCCCAAAAGAAGTGCTCAAAATCCCACTTGAAATACTAAAAAGAAACCCTTACTCAACAACGAGTTGTAGCGATTCTAGCAAAAAAGTTCCGTCTAGCACAAACCTCCAAAAAGGAACAACATTCCACCGGAAGGAAAGCAGCCTTGGACAAGAAACACAGGGGCGAGGACGGTATCAGCCTTGGACAAGAAAACAGGGGCACCACTTCAAAAAGGTAACAACTTTGTACTCTTTAGAACTTTTTATAGTTTTTTTAGAAATGAATACGAAAAACAAGGTATTTTTTTTATTTGTATGATATTAAGGACCACAAACTTAATTTAGAAAACGATAGGAAAAAACCTTTTTACCGAAAATCCCAGATGCTAATCGAATAATCCCACCCCATAAATTGAAAATTCCACTTGTATAAATCGCATAAACCGTAAAGTGGGATTGCGAATTGTTGATCTCTCAATTTGATTTTGGAATTGATTTTTTCTAATGTGTAATATATACTTTCAATGATCTCATCCCTAATTCTGAAAAAATCTCACTTGCATAAAACTTAATAATATCTAACTGGATCAAATGGGTTCTATCGAAAATGGGACAATACATTACCACAAGTAGGACAAACACCCTGGACTTCGGGATTATATATTATTAAAACAAATAATCCCGAACAGAAAAATGATTCTAACAAAAAATACAAAAAAAAAAAAAATCCATTGATACCTACTCAAAAAATGAATGTAAGATTAAAATTAGTTAAAGATTAAGATTACATTAAGTAACTTAAAAATCAAATCAAATAACTCCCTTTATCTCAGTAATCCATTAGAAATTACCCAAATTAAAAAGTTACCCACAAGTGGGATTTTACAGTAAAAAAAACAAACAAAAAACCTGCAAACTACTAAAACTACGTCATTTTAATTTTTGGATTATGTTGCACAATAGTTCTAGGACAACAATATAATTTGCCCGCTTTTTTTATTATTTTTTTAACCAGGGAGGCCCCCCCCCCCTTTTTCCTTTCCTTCAAGCCGCCAGCATCTTCGTTCCTTTTTTTTTCTCTTTTTTTTTCTTTCTTTTACTTCAACGCAGTTAATAAAGAAATTCGCACATATACTGCATTAATAGCATTATTATTACTCATTGGTAAAAGACATATCTGTAAGGTGCGAAGGGACAATTTTTTATGCTAAAATATACACTCATTTCTGAAAAAGAAAACAGAGGTTCTGTTAAGACTATTTATCTCAGAGAGAAAAAGAATTTGGTACAAAGAGAGAGGCATAAAGCCTATTAACCCACCCCGCGGTGACTCGAATTCATGACCTCTCAAATCATAAGTGAAGAATGCCAACCACTAGGCTATATCCTTCTTGTCTTCTTATATTTCTTTTAACATAAAATAGTTTAATTTTTTTATTTTTAAAATTCATGTTATATAGAACATGAATTCATATTTATATCATATAAAATATTATTTCATATCATGCGTAGTAAACTTTCATATCAAATACAACATAGAGATTCCTATATGAAATTAAAAAAAAAAATCTTATACTGAACATAATTTCATATCAGACAGAACATCATTTCATATCATATCCAACAGACTTTCATTATCACTATAAAAAATAGATTCTTATATGAAAATAAACAAAAGGTTCCTATCATACAAAGTATACTTTCATATCAGATAGAATATGAAATCATATCATGCTAGTAAACTATCATATCAAATACAACATAGAGGTTCCTATATTAAAGCAAACAAAAAATTCATATCATACAGAACATATTTTCATATCAGACAGAATATCATTCATATCATGTATACATAACATAATTTCATATCAGACAGAATATCATTTCATATCATGTATAACATACTTTCATATCATTACAATAAATAGATTCTTGTATGAAAACAAACAACGAGTTCATATCAGATAGAACATGACTTCATATCATGCGTATCAGACTTTCATATCAATACACCATAGAGGTTCCTATATGAAACAAAACATAGTTTAATATCATACAAAACATGATTTCATATCAATATAACAAAGAGATTCTTATACGAAAGTAAACAAATGGTTCATATCATACTAAACACAAATTCATATAAGACATAATATGATTTCATGTCATGCATAGTTGGGGTTCATATCAATACAACATATATCTTCTTATACGAAAACAAACAAAAAGTCCATATCATACATAACATAAACAAAACATGATTTCATATCATTTATAGTAGGGTTTCATATCAATACAATATAGATATGAAATCTCATTTTGCTTGATATGAATTCAATCTATATATGATATGAAATCTTGTATATAATTTTTTTGATATAATCTCATGTTTTAAGTTAAATAACTTTTAAAAACTTTTTAAATATAAAATAAAGAAAATAATAATAAAAATGTTTTTGAAACTTTTAAAAAAATTTACAAAATTTAAAAAATAAATACTAATTGTTTAAGAAGAAAAACAGATAGAAGAAAGGAAAAAAGAAAAAAAAGCGGCGCTCAGTAAGAAAAAGGGAAAAAGATAAAAAACTGACGCCCACGAAAGAAAAATGAGAAGGAAAAAAGACAAGAATCATGTGCACGTCCTGTAGAGGAAAAAAAAACCTACATTCACGCAGCACACGCGCCTGCTCCCCTTCTCAAAATAAAAACTTACTATTTTGGGGTGGGTATACTAAGAAATGGTGATCCTATAATGTTTTTCCCAAAACCAATCAACCAAGAAGTGAGCAAAAAACTGATTTCTTTTTTTTTTTTTTCAATTTCTTTCTAAAAAAAGATTAAGGTGATCATATAAATCAATTCAGTAGCTCAGTGGTAGGCACTTCCCATTTAAGGTAATAGGTCTTGAGTTCGAGTAACCTTTGTATAAAAAAATAATATTTAATTTTAATTAATTATTACTTTTAAATAACTCAATTTAACAACAATTTAAAAGCTTTAATAATTAAGTGAGTTTGATAATTAAGCAGTGTTTCAATTACTTTCATATAGAGTACCTGTAGATCTTACAGACGAGTACGTTAAAATTGGACAGTCAACCGCCAATGAGTACTCCCAAATGGGGGCTGAGAACATTTTAGGGGGTTTTAGGGCTCCAACCAATCCCCCAAATCAGGCCCCAAAATGGGGGTTGTAGAGTGACCCCCATCCGTAGGGTCACTGTTTATCACCTAGATAATATTAAAATAATATAAAATTATTTTATTAGTTTTATCATTTTAAAAATTTTTAATTTTTAATTCAATAAAATAGTGTACTATTTATTTTTAGAACATTTAGATAATTTTTAAATTTTGTTTATTTAATTATTAATTAATTAATAAAATTATTATAAATTGTAATGTAAGAATTAAAAAAATGACAATATTAGCATATGCGAAATACGTTAAAAATAGATAAATTACTTAAATGCGAGAAAAATTACACATAACATAGGCACTTCCCGTTTAAGACAATATGTCTTGAGTTTGAGTAATCTTTGTATAAAAAAATCAATATTTAATTTTAATTAATTATTACTTTTAAATAACTCAATTTAATAACAATTTAAAAGCTTTAATAATTAAGTGAATTTAATAATTAAGCAGTGTTTCAATTGCTTTCATATAGAGTACCTGTAGATCTTACAGACAAGTACGCTAAAATTGGACAGTCAACGGCCATTAAATACTCCCAAATGGGGGCTGAGAACATTTAGGGGGTTTTTGGGATCCAACCAACCCCCCAAATCAACCCCCAAAATGGGTGGTTGTAGAGTGACCCCCCATCCGTAGGGTAACTGTTTATCACCCAGATGATATTAAAATAATATAAAATTATTTTATTAGTTTTATAATTTTAAAAATTTTTAATTTTTAATTCAATAAAATAGTGTACTATTTATTTTTAGAACATTTAGATAATTTTTAAAGTTTGTTTATTTAATTATTAATTACTTAATAAAATTATTATAAATTGTAACTAAGTATTATTAAAAATCATATCTTATCTACTAGGGAAAAAAAAAGTTAAGATATTATCGGTAATGTCTTCCACTTGGAGACTATTGGATGGATTTCATTTTTATCTTAACCGTTAGATGAAAATATACCATTATTCTACATTATTTTTAAAAATAATAATATTAAAAATTATACCTTATAAGGAAAAAAAAAATTAAGACATTATCTATAATGTCATCCACTAGGGGACCATTGGATTGACAGTTCATATATAGTACTACTAGGAGTAAACATTGAGATATACTCCTATCTATTTTTTTAAAAAAAATAGGGTTTATTGGGCAAAAACCGGGTAAAAACTGAATTTTTTTGTCAAAAAGGCACAAAAGAAGTGGGCCAGCTGGGTATTAAATGCGCATGTCCTCAACTGTCATTAGTTTCTCTCTCCCTTTCAGTCCTCACGCACCTCATTTGTTTGAATTCTCAGGCCACTTTACATAAGAGTTTATGTAAACTGACAGTTTACATATGAATTCTCACGCCACTTTGCATAAACTTTGCAGTTTACATATGTAAACTCGCAGTTTATGTAAACTGCAAAGTTTATACACTGCAAAGTTTATGTAAACTGGCAGTTTACATACTGCTAGTTTATATACTGCAAAGTTTATGTACTGCCAGTTTATATATTGCCAAGTTTATGTAAACTGCAAAGTATATATACTGCAAAGTTTATGTAAACTGCAAAGTTTATGTAAACGGAAAAGTTTATATACTGCAAAGTTTATGTAAACTGCAAAGTTTATGTAAACAGCAAAGTTTATATACTGCCAGTTTATATAATGCAAAGTTTATGTAAACTGCAAAGTTTATGTACTGCCAGTTTATATACTACAAAGTTTATGTAAACTGCAAAGTTTATGTATTGCCAGTTTATATACTGCAAAGTTTATGTAAACTGGCACTTTACATACTACCAGTTTACATACTGCAAAGTTTATGTAAACTGCCAATTTACATATGTAAACTGTAAAATTTACTGCAAAGGTTATGTAAACTGACATTTTACATATATAAACTCGCAGTTTATGTAAACTGGCAACAGTACTTTACACAAACATTCAACACTTTACATAAACAACCAACACTTTACACAAACGAATCATAACGATGTTTTTATACTAACAAATACCACTTTGAACCAGAAAAGAGTATTTTACACCAAGAAACAACATTTTGACTAAAGAATCAGTAGTTTACATAAGCCAACAGTACTTTACATAACAAGCAGTACTTTACACAAACACCATTTTACACCAACAACACTATTTTACACCAACAAGCCATCAAAAACATACGATTTTATATAAAAGAACAAACATTTTTGCCAAAATCCTAGTTTTTCTTTCATCTTCATGGGCTGCAAACACAACCAAACGAATCCCCTACTTCAAATCTATAAAACCTTCTTTCATCTTCATGGGCTGCAAACACAACCAAACGAATTCCCTACTTCAAATCTATAAAACCTTCTTTCATCTTCATGGGCTGCAAACACAACCAAACGAATCCCCTACTTCAAATCTATAAAACCTTCTTTCATCTTCATGGGCTGCAAACACAACCAAACGAATTCCCTACTTCAAATCTATAAAACCTTCTTTCATCTTCATGGGCTGCAAACACAACCAAACGAATCCCCTACTTCAAATCTATAAAAACCTAGTTTTCTTTTAATTTTCGTGACTGATTTAGGGTTCTCCCAAACCCAAAAAATGACGAAATGGTCGAAAATGGTATGGGTTTTGAAGCTTGAGATGTGGGGAGTATTTTGGCGGTGAGATATCTTCAAAAATCTTCATGGAATAGCCGGAATCGACGCGAGAGAAGAAAGAAAATAGGCTGGTGAAGGAGAAGATGAGAGAGGCGCTGAATGGATTAGGTTTTGAGGAGAGAGAGAGAGAGGTGAATGGTATATACGCGCGCATATCAATTTTGACAGTTTTCCCTATTTTTGGCTCCATTTTTTCTTTTTTGTTTATGTAGGTGTACACTCGCATATTTACACCTAAGAGTATAATATAATTTGTGTGGATTTCATTTCTATCTCAACTGTTAGATGAAAATCTACCATTATCTTACATTAGTTTAAAAATAATAATATGAAAAATTATATATTATCTACAAGATAAAAAAAAGTTTAGACATTATCTATAATTTCATCTGCATGGGGACCATTGGACAGATTTCATTTCCATCTCAACCGTTGGATGAAAATCTACCATTATCCTACATTAATTTTTTGGCTTAAATTCATTTTTGGTCCCTCATAACATGAGTTATTCCAGTTTTGATCCCCATATATTCTAGTCACAAATTTTAGTCACACTTAAATTATTTTTTTTTACCAATTATGGTCATTTTTAATTGAAAAATTGGTCAACTAACAGTTGACCAATTTTGACAGTTAAAAAAAGGACTTTTGTGCAATTTTTTTCCAAAAACCCTAACTTTTTTCTTTTCTTCCTTTCCACCCCGCCGCCCCACTACACCGCCGTTCTTTTGTCTCCACCACCGCCGCCCGCCTCCCTCTCTCTCTCTCTCTCTCTCTCTCTCTCTCTCTCTCTCTCTCTCTCTCTCTCCCTCTCCCTCCAGCCGCGATTCCCTCCCTCCCTCCCTCCCTCTTCTAGCCGCGATCTCCTTCCCTCCCCCTCCTTCTCTCTCCCCACGCGTCGATCTCACCGGATTTCTGTAAATCTACAGAAATCCAATGAGATCATTTTCGATCTTTGGGTTTAGGGTTTCGAGAGGGGTCATCTCAATTTGCAATCGATTGGGTTCCGATGACGAGGGTGAGAATAAAACCGAGCTCGATCTACGGTCGATTGTTTAGGTTTCAGAAAAGAAGAAGATTGGGAACTGCGGTGGCGGTGAAAAATGGAAGAAGAAGAAGGAAGAGGAGGAGGACGGGCCGGGGAAGACGACGGGTGGCTGAAGCCCTAATGGGCTAAAATTACTAAAATACCCCCACCACACCTTTTAAAACCCTAGTGGTTGAAGCCCTAATGGGTTGAAATTATGGAAATGCACCTGTTCCCCTTTTAAAACCCTAGCTTCCATTTTTTAAAAAAAGTTTTAAAAATTATAGATTGGCCCCAACTCTTTCATTGTTTGCACAAAAGTCATTTTTTTAAAGGTAAAAATTGGTCTACTGTTAGTTGACCAATTTTTCCTTAAAAAAAGACCATAATTGATAAAAAAAAAAATTTTAAGTAGGACTAAGTGACTAAAACATATGAGGGACCAAAATTTGAATAACTCATGTTATAAGGGACCAAAAATGGATTTAAGCCTAACTTTTTTATATACAAAATATAATAATAATTATTTTTATAAATATCACCCTATGCATAAGAATTTGCACAAACTATCCACTCATAGCAGTCATCACTTCTTTTCCAAATTCTATATGGATCATTACTTTGCCATTTCTTCCAATTCCAATAACCAATATTCATCATCATCATCATCATCATCATCATCATCATAATGAAATCTCGGTGTTAATGGATATAGAAGATTTAATTGAAGATATGGAAGAAGAAGATGTAGTCATACAAAATAGGCTACACAAGAACAACATATCACAAATGCGTTGTCTTAGTCGTCAAAATACTCAACTGAGGCATCGTGGCTTAATTCCAGGACATATAGTCATCAACCGAGATCGTGAAGCTACATATCGTAATTTGATTGCCGATTTTTTTTTCTGAGAATCCATGATTCATGATGCTTTGTTTCGACGACGATATCGAATATCTCAACCTCTATTTAATTGTATCGTTGATGTAGTAAAATATAATGATGGCAATTTCCAACAACATAGAGATGACCTTGGTAGACTTGGGTTATCAACTATACAGAAAGTGATTGCAGTTTTTCGGATGCTTGCATATAGAGTACTTGTAGATCTTACAGAGAGTATGTTAAAATTGGAAAGTCAACGACCGTTGTGTACTTTAAGAGCAACTCCAATCAAACCCGAAAATGGGGGGTCAGACCATTTTGGAGGGGTTTTGGGCTGCAACCAACCCCCAAATCAATCCCCCCAAAAATTGGGGGGTTGTACATGACCCCCCATCCGTGGGGATACTATTTATCACCCCCAATTTTGGGGGGTGATATTAAAAAAAATATAAAATTATTTTATTAGTTTTATAATTTTAATTTTAATTAAATAAATATTTAATAAAATAGTTTTAAATTTATTTTAGAACATTTAAGTATTTTTTAAAGTTTATTTATTGGATTATTAATTAATTAATTAAATTTTATAAATTGTAATGTAAAATTTTAAAAAATGACAATATTAGCACATGCGAAATACGTTAAAACTAAATAAATTACTTACATACGAGTAAAATTACAAATAAACGTATAATACTAAAGTTGATCCAAAATAATCAAAATAAACACACATACAATACATAATTAAGTAAAATAACTAATTGTCTTCAAGATCATCGTTATCTCCATCATTGTTGGGAAAACATTAGCTAAATCTACCATTATCCTACATTATTTTTAAAAATAATAATATTAAAAATCATATCTTATCTACAAGGGGCAAAAAAAAAAAAAAAAAGTTAAGACATTATGTATAATGTCACTTGGGGACTATTTGATGGATTTCATTTCTATCTCAACCGTTAGATGAAAATCTACCATTATAGTACACTATTTTTAAAAATAATAATATTAAAAATTATATCTTATCTATAAGGAAAAAAAAAAAAGTTAAGACATTATCTATAATGTCATTCACTTGGGGACCATTTGATGAATTTCATTTCTATCTCAACCGTTAAATGAAAATCTACCATTATCCTACATTATTTTAAAAATAATAATATTAAAAATTATATCTTATCTCCAAGGGAAAAGAAAAAAAAAAGTTAAGACATTATCTATAATATCATCCACTTGGGGACCATTGGATGGATTTCATTTCTATTTCAACCGTTGGATGAAAATCTACCATTATCCTACATTAATTTTTTTATATACAAAATATAATAATAATTAATTCTATAAATATCACCCTATACATAAGAATTTGCACAAACTATCCATTCATAGTAGTCACCAGTTTTTTTCCAAATTCTATATGGGTCATTACTTTGCTAGTTCTTCCAATTCCAATAACCAATATTCATCATTATCATCACTATCAGGGGATAATGAAATCTCGGTGTTAATGGATATAGAAGATTTCATTGAAGATATGGAATAAGAAGATATACAAAATAGGCTACACAAGAGCAACATGGCACACACGCGTTGTCTTAATCATCGAAATACTCAATTGAGGGATCGTGGTTCAATTCCAAGACATATAATCATCAACCGAGATCGTGAAGCTGTAGATCTTAATTTAATTGCCGATTATTTTTATGAGGATCCACGATTCACAGATGCTTTGTTTCGACGATGATATCGAATGTCTCAACCTCTATTTCTTCGTATCGTTGATACAGTAAAAAATAATGATGCCAATTTCCAACAACGTAGAGATGGCCTTGGTAGACTTGGGTTATCAACTATACAGAAAGTGACTGCAATTTTTTGGATGCTTGTATAGGGAGTACCTGCAGATCTTACAGATGAGTACATTAAAATTGGAGAGTCAAGAGCCATTGAGTACTTTAAGAGATTTTGTTGTGCCATTGTTGTGATATTTGCATAGCGATATCTTAGATCACCAAATCAACATGATATTGCAAGGCTACTTCATATTGGTGAACAACGTAGATTTCCTAGAATGTTGGGTAGTCTCGACTGTATGCATTGGAAATGTAAAAATTATCCAACAGTTTGGGTCGGATCATTCACCGGACGTTCTGGAGGACCGACTATTATTCTCGAAGCTGTAGCTAATTATCATCTATGGATGTGGCACTCATTTTTTGGTATGTCAGGTACAAATAATGACGTTAATGAGTTGAATTTATTGAAGGAATTATATAACCGAGCCCGGTCACAAATCTCACTTTCGTGCTACGCATTCCAGATTCGAAGATTCTCAACCAAACTCGAACGCTCATGTAAATATAGAAATCGATCTCTTAAAACGTGTTCTCAAGTGATTTTCTTGTATGACTCAAGACCAGCTCTTATGTTGTGTGGGCAACGAACCAACGAACCAAACGAATAAGCAAATAGCGAAAACAACACACAAAACTAGTGCCAGAAATCCTTGTCGGATAGCACCCGTCAATGCCTGCGCGTGTCCGCCTTCTGCCGCCAGGAGAACTCGCCGAAAACTTAAGGAAGAGTTCTGGGTTCTTGCGGCTGGGACTCTCTCTCTAGGATTTCTCTCAAAAAGTTTCTGTTGTTCTGAAACTTATGAATTGTGTTGTGTATTGCTGACCCTCTATGTCTATTTATAGAGCTACAAAAGAGACCTCACGGTGGATTAGGATTGGACTTCTTATTGGGTTTGTGTTTTACTCAAATACCTTCCTGGACTGATTTACATCCAACTAACACAAGGATTCACTTATCCTTAATCCAGTTCCTGGACTGATTCACAGCCAATTGACACAAGAATTAATTAATTACTTAATTAATTAAATATACCTTTGTTAATTACCCAATACATAATTAATCGTACCACTAACGGGTTAATTATGGCACTACCATCCAAACCAGAATTGCTTCCGAAATCACTAAATTTAATTATTCTTTAATCTCCCCACATCAAATATATAGTGCTCGTTAATTTATTAATTTATTGATAAATTAACTAATCGACTTCTTATCATCTGATACTAGTACCACTCGACCTCATTATCATATCGAACATAAGTCCAGAGACTGGGTTTAGTATAATAAATATTACGTGCTCATCTCGGAAGCACCATCACCCCGGACGCACCGGTACATGGTTTCCTTTCGACAAGTAACGACACACTAAGCAATCAAACACGCGCACCCAACCTACCGAGAATATATGCCTAAAGTGACCGCACTCATTGGTAGATTAAAGTACACAATGTCTAATCCTCATGTCCGTTCAAGTCTAAGGATTAAGAGATAGAATACTGGGATTGAATAGTCTAATAAATCAGTACAAGACAATTCAACCCAAACGGTCATGCTCAATATGCCCCGGACATATCTATATGATTCAATTAGTTTAGACAAACCAATCTCAGAATCACATAATGACCTAAACTGACAGTACATCCAAACAGTTTCAGTCACGAGCCTATTTTATATATCAAGACTTCAATCAATGATGAGATCTACTGTGCTACACCCGACACCTCATCATCTAGTCACTTGATATAAGAGGACTTCATATGAAAACATATAATAATTAACTGAAACATCAATCGATATATATAAACTGAGAAATAGTTTTTATACAAGCAAAGCTTAAGTATTCAAAACCAATATTTATCGCATTTATTTTCTAATCTAGCTCAAGGCATTGCCCCTCCTGCTCAATATGTTAATACAAGGAAAGGAATATAATGTCGGGTATTGTTTAGCTGATGGCATATTTCCAAAATGGTCAACCCTTGTGCAAACAATCCATAATCCACAAACTACAAAACAAAAAAATTTTGCACAGAAACAGGAGGCGTGTAAAAAGGATGTGAAGTGTGCTTTTGGAGTTCTACAATCGCATTTTGTGATTGTTGCAGGACCAGTGCGTTATTGTCAAACATAAGTGTTATAGATATCATGACTGCTTGTGTTATCAGGCACAATATGTTTGTTGAGGATGAAACCGACTTTTATGAACCGATTACAGAGGTACGAGAAGCTTCAAAACCTACTTTGGAAAGGGTTCCATTGAACAATATCAAATTCCAACAAATTCTTGCTCGATTTTCACAGATAAGGGATCGAAATGCACGTTTTGAACTAAGAAAAGCGTAGATTGAACATCTGTGGGAGTGTCGCGGTCAATCAGATCATTAATAGATTATGTTTAGTATATATTCAATATTTTTTAATGGCTTGAATCTATTTTTGGTCCCTCATAATAAAGGTTATTCCGGTTTTGGTCTCTCTTTTTATTTTTTCACCAAAAATAGTCCCACTTGCCAATTATAGTTATTTTTTACAAAAATATCTTTTGACTAATAGTTGACTAACCATTTGACTAACGGTTGACTAACCCGCCGTCGACACCGTCCCACCACCACTACCTCACATCCACTGCCAACACCTCACCGCAGCCGCCGCTACCCCTGGCGGCGAGGGTGGGGTGGTGGTGGCAAATTGGCGAGGGGCAACGACGATGACAATGGATGGTGGCGGAATGGCGGCGGCCGGGGTGGGGGGTGTGGTGGTGGGCAGTGCCGGCGTCGGGTTAGTCAACCGTTAGTCAACCATTAGTCAAATGTTATTTTTGTCAAAAAGGATTATAATTGGGAAAAAAATTAAGTGACACTAGTATTGGTGACTAAAATAAAAGAGGGACCAAAATCGGAATAACCCCTATTATGGGGGACAAAAATAGATTTAAGCTTTTTTTTAATATTTCAATGTCATAGTGGTTGCGTCCCTTTATAATAATAATAATAATAATAATAATAATAATAATAACAACAACAACATAAAGAGTGTTTGTTTCACTAAAAATTAGCAATTTTAATTTTATTATATAATAAAATAAATTTCAAAATTACTCAGAAATAGTTTATTATTTTATATGTAGATAAAAAAGAGAATTAAACATTTAAAAGTAAAAAATATAATTGTTAAAATAATGTTTAATGATTTTGTAAATTTATTGCATGAAAAAAATAAAAAATAAAAAGGCAAAACGCTTAAAATAGGCAGTATGGATTATAGCTACAAGTACTGTAGCAACCCCCAAGACCATTTTGGGCGATGTGAGTTAAAGATGGTCTAATAAAAAATCTTAATAAGTTAAGTAAGTTTGTAATATACTACAATTGTTAGTTTAAAAATAAGTTATGAGTGAAACTCATGACTATAGGAGTAAAATTTGATAGTGCTCATACTGTAGTTGCGTGCCTCCCCCAGTCGCACCTCCCCATGTTTATTCATGTTTCTTTCATTATTTATCCATTTTAATGATTTTTTTCTTTTTTTTTAATTTTTCACTGAAACTTTTTTCCGTCCGATTTTTTTAAACAGTTCAGTATTTTTTTATTGTTTTTGAATTTTTTTAAAAAAAGAGAAAAAATATTTTTTTATTATTTTTTAATTAAAATAAAGTAAATTATAAAATAAAAGAATGCTAATAACAGTAAGAAACAGAATAGATCATTTCAGCAGACATAAGATATCATATCACAACATATGAGAGATTATATCATACAACTAAAACGGACATAACAGAGTAGCAATTCATGTATTTTTTAGATATATCACAAGACAGTAGAGATCATATCAGTAGATATAAGATATCATATCACAACATATGAGAAATCATATCATGCAACTAAAATATACATAGCAGTGGATCAAATCATGTATTCTTTAGATATATCAGAATACAGTAGAGATCATATCAGCAGATATAAGATATCATATCACAACATATGAGAATTCATATCATACAACTAAAACATGCATAACAGGGTATCAAATAATGTATTCTTTAGATATCACATCACAAGACAGTAGAGATCATATCAGTAGATATAAGATATCATATCACAACATATGAGAAATCATATCATACAACTAAAATATACATAGCAGGGGATCAAATCATGTATTCTTTAGATATCATATCACAAGACAGTAGAGATCATATCAGCAGATATAAAATATCATATCACAAAAGATGAGAAATCATATCATACAACTAAAATATACATAGAAGGAAATCAAATCATGTATTCTTTAGATATCATATCACAAGACAGTATAGATCATATCACAAGACAAAAAAAATCATATCACAATATATAAAATTATTTAATTATAAAATAATTTAAATAATAATTAAAAATTATTTTTTAAAAAATTTCAAGAACATAAAAAAAGAAATTGAATTTTTAAAAAAATGAATTGAAAAAAAAGTCTTAGGGGAGAAGGAAAAAAAAGCAAAGAAGGAAGGAAATTAGAGTATGCTATATTAACCTACGCATAAACACTATGACGCGGAAATTTGTGATGATGCAGATCCACATGCTGAATTTTTTCAAAATTAACTCGTCCCAAAAACTTACTATATCTAGTGTAAGAGTAAAGTTACAAGGTGATCCTATAAATTAAGTTCATGACTGAATTAAATACTAATTATTTTATCAACTCTTTTTTAAAATTTTTTTTATCATTTAAATGAATAAAAATATGTAAATTACATAAGCGGTTATCTATTGTAAAATTTTATTAATATATTGATGTTTATTTAATTACTATTTAAGTTTAAAAATAATAATGAATGCGAACTTTATTACAAAAAGTTTTCAAAATATTTAGTATTATAATTTTAATACTATTAAGTATAAAAAAATAATAAATTAAAAAAATTATATTATATAAAATTTTATTAATATATTGATGTTTATTTAATTACTATTTAAGTTTAAAAATAATAATGAATGCGAACTTTATTACAAAAAGTTTTCAAAATATTTTTAGTATTAGAATTTTAATATTATTAAGTATAAAAAATAATAAATTAAAAAAATTATATTATATAAATTAATAAATAATAATTTTTATATATCAAAACCTACTTCCTGTTCTACATTGCTATTTTCTGTTAGGGGGTTACTAGTTACGTCTTAATTTTTGGGGCCGTAGTCCATAGGTTTTGACAAAATTGTCGTTTTACTTAAAAAAGGGGAAAAAAGGATATTGTAGTGGAGCATTTTAGTCCATAGTGGAGTGATAGAGGATAAGAAGTGAGGCTGTAACTAGTAAAATTTTTTCGGTTATCCCTCTCATTTTTCTGATGAAAGAAGAAGTCGCCATTGCCCCCAAGAAAAATTATATAAAAGTAATTATATTAAAATTCAGCTAAAATCACTTATGATGACTTTATACTTTTCAAACTTTCCCAATCGTATTAATTTAGATGTGCCTTTTTTTTTTAATAAAAAATATATATTAATTTACTACGTCCAACGATTGACAAACGGAAAATACAACAAATAAACACAACTTACAAGTATGAATATTATTATTGTTGTTGTTGTGTTTACTAGGGATAAACCTATATAGATCTACCCTATCAAGCGGTGGATATACCTGATGTCGAAATTTTAATCCAAACAATGATACATCACTAATTTTCTGATGAAAATACCAAATCATAAATCTAATAATTAGATATATGATGACTGAATCTTTTTGGACCAAACCAACAAACATCATCAATGATGCGGCTATCATGCCAACGAATTTCACCAATGAAACTGTCGCCATAACAACGAACACCATTAACGAAACTCTAACAGTAGATTTGAATCTACTGAAGGAAACAATACTCTACTAGTAGATTTCTATTGAAGGAATAATAAAATAAAGATTGAGGTTAACCCCCTTTATTGGATGACAAAATTGAAAACAAAAAACGAAAGTTTGCAATAAATTTATTTCCTCATCCTCCCATGATGAGAAGATGGGGGGAAGAAATATTTTTTTTGAAGGTAGAGTTTGAGAGAGAATAGACGGTGGCTAGGGTAGAGAACAGAAAATCATTATTAGATGCCCAATGTTGGAAATACATAATTACAAACAAACTCCATAAACCATAATTATTTATAATTGCAGAACTATAATAGAAATGGTCATGTGCTTCAAAAAAAAAAAAAAAAAAGAAATGTCATGGCTTTCTTAATTATTTCCTTAATTAATTTTGTCGAACTATAATCCGATGATGCAGACAGAACAACTGAGTATAAATACAGAGAGTTAGGAGACAGAAATACTTAAACATGGATGATAATAAGCCATCCCTTCTTATTAGTTTCGTAGTATCCTTTATTCTTTGTCTAGTTTCATGTTATACCTCCCGACGTCGGCGCGGCCGACAAAATAATCTTCCACCAGGTCCTCCGCGGTTTCCAATTGTCGGAAACTTGTTCCAACTCACCGGAATCTTCCACCGAACACTAGCAAAACTGTCTCAAAAGCATGGAGCTTTGATGTCAATTACGCTACTTAAGCGAACCATCGTCGTTGTATCATCGCCAAAAGTCGCTAAAGAACTGTTTCAAAAATACGACCACACCTTCATACAAACACAAGTTTTTGACTCAAACCGAGCATTAGATCACAATAAATTCTCTGTTATCTTCTTACATGCAGAGAGGCAATGGCGTAATCTTCGTAAACTGAGCAAAGAAGTTGTTTTCTCTTCCGAGCGGCTCAATGCCAGTATGGGACTTCGTCAAGAAAAGGTTCAACAACTTGGTGATTATATCCAGGCATGCTGCTTCAGTGAGGAGGTCGTGGATATCCGCGCTGTTTCCTTCACGACGATTTTGAATTTCCTGTCTAACACATTTTTCTCAGTTGATTTTGCACATTACTCCGATGCGTCTCACGAGCTGCAACAAGTTGTACAGGATCTAATAGACAACTTCGGTAAGCTTAATCTTGCAGATTTTTTCCCAGTGCTCCAATGCATTGATCCACAGGGTATAAGGCGCCAAGCCACACGTTATTTCGGAAAATTGCTTGAAACCATTGATGATATTCTTAGTCAGAGGATGAAGGAGAGAGATTCACAACTAGCTAATTCTTCAAATAAGAATGACTTAGTAGATGTACTCCTTGAAAAGTGTCGACAGGATGATTCTGACTGGAGCTACAATCACATCAAGCATTGGATTGTTGTGAGTATTACTAGTATATATCTATCAGCTTTTTAGCAATATATTGGCTTTTACGTGTTGGGTGGCTTTTACCTAAATGGACAGTAAGGGTGCGTTTTTGTGAGAACGTGAATGGGCGAAATTTGATAACTCAATAATCATTAAAGGAAACTTGTATTATTCTGATGTCTCTACAGTTATCAGATTTGTCTTTGTTTTTACTGATTGAAAAAGTAGTAATAGAAAGCATTTTAGCATTGCCTCATTCCCATTCTCATGCCCGCCAAATAAACACACCATAAGTATTATTGGATTCAGACGCATGAGTATCTCTATTCAAAATTGAAGCGGTGTCAACATAGGATCCTTTCTGTTTGGACAAATTAACCGATATGCATGTTGTATTTTAGGATCTGTTGATTGCTGGAACGCATACGATTTCAGTCACCACAGAATGGGCCATGGCAGAGCTACTGAGGAATCCTGAAAAGATGATGAAAATTACTGCAGAGATTAGAGAAGTAATGGGACATGGGACGGAACAAATTCAAGAATCAGATATCTCAATGCTGCCATACCTACATGCAGTTGTAAAAGAAACCCTTCGTCTCCACCCGGCTGTCACCATAACAGGCCGAACACCTAGTGATGACATTCAAATCGATGAATACACGGTGCCGAAAGATTCTAAAATCTTAATAAACATTTGGGCCATTAACAGGGATTCAAGCACTTGGTCCGACCCTGATTCGTTTGTCCCAGAGCGATTCCTTGACTGCAACATTGACATGAAAGGCCAACACTTTGAGCTCCTTCCATTTGGCGCAGGAAGAAGAGTATGTCCAGGACAGCCACTTGCTCACAGAATGCTGCACCTTATGCTTGCATCTCTTCTTCACAAATTTGATTGGATGCTGCCCGATGGAGTCGAGCCGGAAGATATGGATATGAATGAAAAGACTGGATATTTGTCGCCCAAGGCAATTCCACTCAAAGCCATTCCAACTTTGACCATGGGTTGAATTACAAAAAATGGGAACGAATATAATATTATCTATTTTAAAATTAAATTATTTTTAAAATATTTTTATTTACAGTGAATTAGTATTTTGGTCCCTTATAAATGAGAGTGTTATTGTTTTGGTCCCAAATAAAACTACGATTGTTGTTTTGGTCCGTTATTAATTTTTATTAGCGTTTTTAGTCTCTTTTTACGAAAAAGTTTAGAAGATTACGGATTAACTCATTTAATCGCTAGTCAAATCTAATTTTTTCTTCAAAATGATTTATACCATGATGTTTTCAATCCATTTTATGACTTTGTTCTTCATGAATGTTCAACCAATTTAGATCGACTCACAATCCTAAATAACGGCCGAAACCCTAAATGGATTGAACATTCATGAGGAACCGAGTCATAAAATAGATTGAAAACATCATGGTACAAATCATTTTGAAGAAAAATTTAGGTTTGACTAGCGATCAAATGAGTTAATCCGTAATCTTCTAAACTTTTTCGTAAAAATGGACTAAAAATGCTAATAAAAAATTGATAAGGGACCAAAACAACAATCGTAATTTTATTTGAGACCAAAACAGCAACACCTCCATTTATAAGGGACCAAAATACCAATTCAACCATTATATTATTGTGAAATTTCATTTTATCTGTTCATGGATCGCTCCGAAATTCATTTCCATTAACGTGCCAAACCCTTTAAAAAAATCCGCCATACTCCAAGTCCCCCACATTCCAGCCCTCCTCCCACATCTTGCAAATAAGACGACCCGTTTTTTTAACAACCCTTTATGTTTCTCCCTAAATTGAACACAACTTCTAATCAGGACATCTGTCAACTCCCTTTAACCGTCCAGCCATGGCGTTCACCTCCTTGAAATGTATCAATCTGTTTTTTATGTTATGACCCATATTTTTAATAAGCTAATTAACATGGTTTATATTTTTTAATCAATTTAATAATAAAATTAAATTTAGATCGTCAAATTAATATTCGATAGACATACTAGATTAAAGTTAGTAGATATATAAACTAGTCTCTCACTGCCCCAAATAATAACAACAACACACATATGATCAAATTTGTGTGAGTTGAATAAACTTGCATCTCCATCTACTATCTACTGCTCAAAAGGATCAAGAGGGAGAAACTTGTTTATAGGGATTATTAGGATCTTCCTGTGTATCTGATGATTTTCCTGTCTAATGTTGAATTCCGTTTTAAAGTATATTTGATTTATTTTATCTATATGATTATTATTATTATTAGGCTTAAGTCCCCCATAATAGGAGTAATTTCACTTTTGGTCCCTTTTAATTTTACGGGGACACTTTTAGTCGCCTAACTTTTTTTATTAGGAATTTTGATAATTTTTTACGAAAAATTTTATAAGATAACGGATTAACTCATTTGATCGTTAGTTAAATCTAATTTTTTCATCAAAATTATTTGCACCACGATATTTTGAATATATATTATGATTCGATTCCTCATTAGTGTTCAACCCATTTAGATTGACTCACAATCCAAAATGATGACCAAAACCCTACATGGGCTGAATGTATCACTTTTTTGCATTACACTATGACTGCAATTTATGTTTTGTTATGATAGAGGTAAATATGAAGTCTTTGAGTTGGATTATAACAGGATAATCTGAAATCTTTTCAGCAGGAATTTGTCTTTTTCATTTGAACTCAGTCACTATGTAATGCAGAAAAGTGAGTATTGTAGCCCTTGCATATTCATTTCCGGGGCACATGCGTGACCTCCTCCAAATGGAACGAATGTGTAAGGAGCTGGACCATCTCTTTCAAACCTTGTTAGATCGAACTTTTTAGGATTCTTAAAGTATTTGAGATTCTTATGCGTGGCAAATGACACCCAATGCATCTGTAAAATTATAAAATAAATATTTATGATACTTGCACATAATATCCTGCTTGGGTTGTAAATAATTATTATATTTAAGATTTGTGTGAGCTTATTTGAATAAATAATCTCATGTTTTTACCTTTACTCTTATTAAAAAAATAATAATAAAAATTATTTTACCATTGCTTTATACTTATTCTGACAAAACTAAACACAAACACATAAAAAGTAGATTAAAAATAATTTTCGTCAACCCAACATATAATAATATTTATTGATTATTTTAATATAATATAATTTCAATTTAATTTTTCAGTCAGTTGAGCACCTCCACTTTTCAAATTTCTGATTGTGCAATTGCAGATAAAATCGTTCCCCCCTGACTTTGTATAATAAAAAAATTATATAGAAGAGGTATATTGCATTAAAACTTACCTTCCAACCTTTTGGGATTGTGTATCCTTCATATGTGAAATCAGTAACAGCGTTTTTAAAGCAAAATCCCGAAGGTGGCGGCGAGGGAGTTCGGGGGTGGTGGGAGGGAGAGGAAGAGGGCCAAGGGGGAGGAGGAGGAGGGCAGGCGGAAGAGGAGGGAGTATGATTATATATATATATATATATTTTTTTGAGGGTTTTAAAAAAAATAAATTTAATGAAAACAAAAATGCCCCTGGTCACAAAAATGGTTTTTAGATTAAAATGTTCTAAATATGTAATGTAATGGATAAAAAACTTGGGTTTATTTTGTTTTGGACGAAAATTTCCTTTTCTCAATATGTAATTGACCTATTTTGGAGGAAAAAAATACAATTTTGCTTCAACATGTTTAGCCATTTTATTATTTTGATTCAACATATTTGGCATATGCCAAAAATACCCATTACGTTTATATTTTTAAACGATTTTAATCCATAAAAAATGTTTGACATGTAATAATAGGTTTTTGACCCATTATGTCTCCTAACTTTTTTTTTTTTTTTTTTTCTCTCCCTTCCTCTCGTCTTCCACCAAACAGACGCGGCTCTTCCACCTTGCCACTACGGTCGCAATGAACCCCATCATCTTCCTCTCCTTTCCCCGAAGTGGGCTCATTTTTTCAAGAAGCAACCGCAAAAGATCACTGTAAAAGATGATGTATCAGATAATGTGATCAGAGAAGTAGCTAAGAAAACTGAAGGCTTCTCAGGCCGTGAGATAACTCATAGCCTGTGTTCAAGCAGCCGTTTATGGAAGTCCAGAGTGCGTTTTGGATTCCCAGCTGTTCATGGAGATTGTAAATTACAAGGTAGCTGAACATCACCAAAGGGTTAAACTTGCAGCAGAATGTGATCTCAACAATTTGGATAATGAAAGTTGCAGTTTTTCTTAGAATTGAGGAGAGTCAACATATCAATTTTGTAATCAAATTTTTTGATATCGTCATATGATTCATTTAGTCAGATAAAATTGTTGGCCCCTCCATTCAATTTTTCATTATATACAGATCCCTGAGCTTCCTCATAAACATGAATATTGTTACTTATCAATCATTAACGTCTCAAATTTGAATTTCACCAATAGAGGAAGCTTCTGATGAAGGCTAATTGCACTTACGGCAGTTAAGTCCGTTGATGGTGAGTAGTAAATCGCGATAGTTAAGCTCCTTTCCTCTGATGGGGAAAGGAAGGGAAGATGATGGGGTTAGTTGCGATCATGATGGAGTGATGACCGATAGCAGCAGTGGCAAGGTGTAAGAGCGGCTACAGAGGTGAGGAGGAAGAGAAAACAAAAAAAGTTGGGGATATATTTTGTGTTAATTACAAAATAAGATTTTAAATATTTTATTTTTTTAAAAATAACTTTTTTTTATCTTTGACTGTGTTAATTTGTACAAAAACCTGTTGTTACAGGTCAAAAATTTTGTATGGATTAAAATTGTTTAAAAATATAAACGTAGGTATTTTTGGCTTATGCCAAACATGTTAGACTAAAAAAATAAAATGGACACCAAAATTGCATTTTTTTCCCTATTTTGGAGTTTAATCTTATTACATGTGATAGTCTATTAAATTAACAAATCTTGGACAGTTGTGAATTCGTACATGTGTCTTTAATATTCTTGCCAGCACATATAAATAAATAAATAAGGTCGGGACCGTGGTCGTCCGTCTTCGGTTTGCCGGCCGATGGGATTGTCTATAATGATAAACAAATAAATATAAATTATAAATAAATATATAATTATAGAAGAAGATCCGGGTAAGATATGCACTTCCTCGGGAATGAAAAAAATCGATCTACTTTCGTAACTACCTATTTGCAACTTGACAATATAAAACAGACTTTTCAAGTAATTAAATATTATTCAATGGATGAAAATGGGAAAATTTATAACCCCGACCCATGTAATAACATCATTTTGAATCCATTCAATTTGAATTGGTGTTTTTTCTGTCATAATTATTGTTATTTTGAACAGACATCTACAATAATAAGTCTTGGACAGTTTGTTTGTACAAATGTGTGTATAGCCAAAAATAGACCCCGCCTAAAGTCGGGTCATGAGTATTCGTACCTAAAAATATATATACACATGTGTATTTACTTGTTTTTTTCTCGGAGATCATCACAAATCAACCTTTGAGGACGAAGATAGCAGGCTTAGGATCACCCCTACAATGACATTGTATCTTCCCATGGTTTCAAAAAACTTTCAAAGATTGTTGAGTGCACGTCGTAATGAGGAGTCTGAAGCAGATTTTAAAGGAAGTCAAAGTGCTCCAGCTATGACGTTTCCTGTTAAAATTTTGAAGCATGCTGCAGAAGTTTATACATTTGAAGTGTTTGAAAAATTTAAAGTGGAGTTATGCAAAGGGATTGATTGCATGATTGAAAATTATGAAGAAGTTGGAACTGAAGTGAGTTATAGGGTGACAGATGCACATAAACGTCATCATCATCTTGTGAAATATGATGCATCTAAGAAGTCTGTTTGCTGTAGTTATAAAAAATTTGAGTTTGCAGGAATTCTATGCGTTCATGTTTTAAAGGTTTTTACTAAGCTTAGTATCACAAGAATTCCTGATGAATACATATTACACCGTTGGACAAAGGGTGCTAAAATAGGAATGACAAAATTTTGCACAAGACTTGGTGGTGAAGTAGATGAGAAAGAAAGAATGAGTTCATGTTAGAGGGAACTATGCTATTTGTTTATGCAATTGGTAACCAAAGCAACTGAGAATGATGAGACTTATGAGATTGTTAAGGATGATTTATGGAAGATGTCAGATAAAATGGATGCAGTTTCTAGTAAAAGGGAGAAAAATGGTGCACCAAGACTAACCAATTTAGATGGTCGAGTTGGAGCCATTGACACCAGTAATGAGACAAATTTGGGCAATAGAGTTGGGGTCATTAACATTAGTGGAGTTGATGAAAGTATTGTAAAAGGTGTAAAGGCAAAATCTAGAGTTACTTATAAAACTAGTAGGAGGCCAAAAAATGCTCTAGAAAAGGCTATAAAGAAGCGCAAGTGCACATCAAAAGAAAAGTCCTCCGAAAAGGTAATTTTGATCATGTTATTTTATAATGTCTTTCCACCATTTACTTATACATTGTTTTAATTCAATATGATCCAGGATTGTACAACTCAAATTTGTGCTTCCAGTGATTTAGCTCCATTGAATCCAAATATTCTCTCACAACCATTGCAGGTGTGATTTGGTGCTCCTCTTATAATTTTTTTTTATCACTATTATATCTCTTATAACATCTCTTATATTTCAGATGTATAAAGTTCCAATTCACAGTAGTTGATGCGAACATTTCTTCTTCGGAGCCTGTTAATTTGTTTGCAAGTTGCGGATTGGATTTCCTGCCTCTTTTCAGCATGAATAACGTAGCTCTTTTGTCTATTTCATCAAAGATTAGCTTTAACATTGAGAGTTTCTTTCAACTTTTGCCATTTTGTTTTCCTTTTCCCTTTTGTTTTCCGAGTGTTATACTTAATACTATTCAAATTGAAGAGGGTTATGTAGTAGTTCTTAGCAGTATGTCTTATTCAAGGAACCTAGTTAGTTGGCCCAGACGAAAAAGCACAAGTTGCAGTTTCTGAACTTGAGCTGCTCTATTTTTCTGCATGCATACTGCAGTACTATATTGCATTGTGAAGATAAAAAAAAGTATTCTATAGAGTGCATAAACTTGGTTATTGGAGGATTCATTCGGCCATATTTGTATCATCAGAGTAATAAAGATTTGGGCAAAAACTATTTTTTCGAAATGAGACTCCTACATGAGGAAGAACTACTTCACTTCAACCTGGATATTTCATTTTTCAAGAATAAATGTCCCTCCTGATTTTTATGGCTCAGTACATTTTTTATTTCTTACAAAATTCACAATTACATGTAGTTTATGTAAATGTCCCTTCTGTTCACTACAATTGGAACCAACATTGAAACAGGGCCTGTATAGATAAAGTAACCTTTGCCATACTTCTCGGACAACAATCTAGGTTCAGACAAGTAGATGTCATCAAATCCCATCCGTTTGACTCTGAAAAAGAGCTCTATTTCCTGGACAGAACAAACAAGAGAAGAAAAACTACAATAATATCTTAATGCCAAAGGGCCATCTGAAAATATGAAAACATTTGTTACCTTATCAAGTATCTCAATTTTGGAATGTGCAGTGTGATGGAACCAACTGATGTTCCTTTGGATAACTATGCCAACTTGGCTTTTTAACTGCCGATATGGTACCACCGAACAACAAAATGTTATGGAATGGTATACCAACTGCTTTCATTACATATCAAGTAGTTGGTTCACCATGGAATTTCACACTCATGCAAATATTTGAAACCTTAAAAACTAAGGTGATTTGCAAAGCCAACACGAAAAATATCAAATTCTAAAGTAAGTTTCTCAGACCAACAGCCAGCCAGCAGGGTAATAGTATAGATATTCCAAATAAAGTTTATGCAACTTGCACATCAATTTCTCCATTAGGGCGGAAACGTCCCCAAACCCTAGGAAAAGGAAATTTCGCAATAACAACTATTGAACTAGTAAAAAAAAAAACCCAAGATCCCAATCAAAGCAGAACGTTCGACTTATATAGATAAGCATCAATACAAAATTGAAAAAACAAACTCCTTTCTTTTTGTGTAACTCAAATTAATGCAAAAAGAAGGTTATTGTGCAAGATCCAAAGCAAGAATGGAATCCAATTCGTCAAAAGTACTGACTTTGAAACCAAACTTGAAACAGTTAACCAAAAGAGTGGAGGAATGATATATGCAAAGTAATATTGTCATGAAATATTACTTAGAGCAAAGTTTTAGATATTCTGATAAAATAAAAACTATTTTTTTCCTTTTCTATAAGAGAAAATGTAATACTTTGATAAAAGAAAATTAGTAAAAGCAAAATCTTTTCTTATAGAAAAGGAAAAAATTAGCCTTATGAGCTTAAGATGAGGCACATCACCAGCCTTTTGAACTCCTCCTTGCTGAAATTCTTGTTTACTTTCTTTCGGAAGGATTTTGAACTCCTAAAACAAATCATGTAAACAAATCTTTTCTTAGTTGGCTGTTTTTGCAGGAGCAAGCCTGTTACTACAATGCCAACATTGGTATATTGGGCAGAAGTTTGACAAAATTTAATCAATCATAATCTTTTAATCATGGGGAGATTTTCTGAATAATATGTTTAATTGGAACAATCTTGATCACAAAAATTCAAAGAAACATTTCTTTTCGGGCAACCATGCAAACTCAGGCATACAACAAAAGAATTCCTGACAGACAAAAAAATCCCCAAAGTTGCTGCTTCAGTGACAGGAATTATTAATGAAAACATTGAAATTTCACTGCTCTACATTATTTACAACTACGCAATATCACTTCAAATATGCATCAAAAGGGACTCAGCCTTATTGTTTTGTCCATATGTTTATAGATAACGTAATGGTCACCCATTGCAACCATTTAAAATATTAACTGGAACTAGACTTTGAACATGCATTTTTTCTCAATTTGCAGACCAAATTCAAAGTTCAAATACCCACAATTTGACAACAAACCAACAACTATAACTTGTAGAGATCCAAATAGAATATTATAAACTCTTGCATTTCTGTTTTTGCTATCTTAGGTTTAGGAAAATAATCAAAACCTTCATCTCTGTGTCAATTATATGAGTAAATAAATATCTATAGATGAAAAGAAGTATGAAAAATATGGTTTCACCTCTAGCTATCTTTGTTGTATATCAAGAACTTCAACGTCAACGTCAGCAACGGAGTTGGAGGAAATTCTTGAAGTTTACCCCACAATTACAAGATTTGGATAAATCCTTGATGCTAGACTGCTTCTTTGGCCAAGGAGGGATGGAGTACTGAAGGATTGATCGACGAAACGGATGATTGATCGACGACAACGGGAGCGGTGAAAACCGAACCCTGAAGTGTGAGTGGAGAGAGAAAAAAATTTTTACTGCTCAATTTTAATTAAAAATAATAAATTTAATTAATTGGTTTAATTAACCAGAGTTAAAAGTAAGTTAAGTTAATAGACACATGGCATAATTTTAAACAGTGTCATAAAGAGTGTCACACAAAGGTGTCACAGAAGATCCGGAGCCCATTCTTATGTTTTAAGTGACCCGGGTTCTCTGGCTATTTCACACATTTGTTTTGCTGCTGAAGGTGTTCCTTCTTTACTAAAGGCATTGATGAGTTTCAATAAGGTATATGAGAAAGCCTCGGGCCAACGGTATAATCTTTCAAAAAGCTCTTTCGTAATATCCTCTAAATGTCCGGCTCATCGTAGAGGTCTATCGACCCCGTCTCGGATATCATTTCTTTTCGTCAAGATTCTGCATCTTTATCTCAGAGAGCCTCATTGTAGTTCACTGGGTCAGGCTCAGGTGCGCCTGAGATTAGGTCTGAGGCCTCTCCCACGCCAATGAACCTTATTTATATATTATATATTTCAAAATTGTAGCTAAAGGATTAAATGTCATATCGAATACTGTAAATTAAATAAACAGACAATGTTTTAGTGTATATCCTAGAATTTCAAAAATAAGAAAGAAACTCTAACAATTATTGACTTCCCTCAAAACAATAATTTAAACCACCAACATCTCATTTACTGGGATTCTCGCAAGCCACGTTAGTGTGGATGTTTATGCTAATCCACATTCATTTGAGAAGAACCAAGTTCATTAACTACACTATCTGACCAAACTATCTATTGATCAATGTAGCTAATAGTCAGTGCTTTCAACCGTACAAATAAGCAGCATAACCTCGATAGGAGGAATACTACAAATCGTACACTAAGTGTGCCATTACGTGACTTCGAAGCTTGTTACCTCAGGATAGTGCGCCTCAGATGGAGAGGGTATCGCATTTCTCCTAATTAAACTTACTCTAGTCATCTTACTTAGAAATTCATAATCTAGCGATCTTGTGGTTGGACTCATCCGAATAGAGGAAGGCCCTAATGCCAACGCGCAAGTCCACCCACATCATATATGAACCCGTAATGGTGGCTATGGGAATATTAAACCAATCCGCTCCCACTTAGATTTCTAAATTGAGGATTTTTCATGTTTTAACATGCAATTAACTAATCCTAAATTATGTGCAAACATAAAACCAGTCATGCTTTAAAATCATGCATATAAAATACAGCACAAAAATTAAAGCACAAAATTAAAACTATAAATATGGGAAGTAAATACAAAAAATAAATTTCCTGACTATCATGGTTTTAATTGCTTCCATCTTCTGCCTTGATCTCGTATCCCGTCATGTCACTCGATGGATTGAGTCTTGAACTTAAAAAAAAAATGAACTTGGAGGAAAAACAGGCCAAATGCGCCAACCAAAAAGGCCGCGCGCGCAACAGTTGCTGTGCTGCGCTGCGCTGCTGCCGGCAGGCGGCTTCTGAATCACCAGCGCCATTGGTCTCCTTCGATCCCTCCTTCGCTTCTTTTCCCATGCTATTTGGTCTTCTTGCAATTCGTTCTAAGTTTTCCTGGGTTTCTACGAATTAACGATAACCCAAAACCCATGAATTCAAGTTGCCCACCATAACGCCTTCGATTACAAAAAATAATTCTCCTACTACAAGACTTTCTAGGAAAATTAAAATCGAATTACATAGAAAAAATTCTACTACTGATTTGATCTAATCCTACAAGGCTTCTAGCATGTGGTTATACTATTACAAGCATTCATAATGAAACCAAACCCGGACATGTCCCGGGGTTTAATTAAAAACCATACAAACGCAACCATAATAGTCGAGATTTCTAAATCACCTGCAAATAAACCATGTAATAAAACGAACAAGCACAAAACCCAAAACAAGGCTATGATACCAATTGAAAGATTATCTGCCCGGGCCCGGTCAAAAACTCACTTTCGTGCTACGCCTTCCATAATTAGAATCTTTAACCAGGCCTAGACTCTAGCACAATCGCTATTACAATCCTTGCTTGAAATAACATTGCGCAAGATCTTGGTTTGTACTCATTTGATTTATCATGCAATAATAATTTCTAATTAAAAGTGGAATCATAGAAAGTACCTCTTGAAGCGTGAAATTAGGTGATCGCTTGTATGACTCAAGACTATGATCGTACATTGTGTGGGCAATGATCGAGCGAGCAATTGATCAGCAATCAACACAACTGGGTCACCAGAA
The DNA here is from genome assembly GCA_030378225.1 of Knoxia roxburghii. Lineage (NCBI taxonomy): Eukaryota > Viridiplantae > Streptophyta > Magnoliopsida > Gentianales > Rubiaceae > Knoxia > Knoxia roxburghii. The sequence goes on along the minus strand of CM059422.1, from coordinate 10,998,507 downwards.
AATTCAGCAACCACCGCCGCCTTAAGCGTGTGAATTACACGTGCCACCTAGGCCTCGAGAGAAAACTCACGCGCCACCGATTTTGGGACAAAAAGCAGCCGCCCAAATTAGAGAAAAAAATCGACAACTTTGAGCTTCAAAATCCAATTCTAGAGAGATGAATTATTTCTCTCTTTAGGATTTTCTTTCTCTAAATTTTCTTGTCTTTTTCTAAGCACAAAGACTTTGCAAAAGAAAAGTGAAGGAAATACAAGAGAAATAGAAGAAAAAGAAAGAAATGAGCAAAGGAGGTGGTGCCAGGGCCACCTAGACGAACGCTCACGAGAATTTTCCACCATTTTTTATGAAAGTGCCTTTACGAATTCCAACTTGTAAAATGCCCAAAATAGACAACTCATTCTATAATTCATTGATTCAATTATGTAATTAACATAGGGAATAACCCTAACACATAGTAGAACACATACTACAGTCTTAGAATAGATTTCTAGAGAGAACTGAGAGCTCTTTTAGTGAGAGAAACTCAATTTTCATGTCTTTTGTGCTTAGAACCATGTTCTAATTTTCTTTTAGGGATTATCAAAACTCTATGGAATATAGGAGGTGAAAATCCCACGTGTTAGATGGATTTCATGGTGAAATTCCACCAAAACACTAATTTGAAATTTTTTTTATATATATTCTGAAGATCAACCTTTTATGTTCAAATGAAGTTTTTATAGATTGTTTTACTATGGACTTGTGATTCCTATCTTGTACATATGATTTTCATGATTATGTATTTATGATTTAATGCGATGATTTAGTGTTTTCAATACATGGGCTAATTTAATTGTGGTTTTGCTAGATGTGAGTAATGGTCTAATATCATTGTGATGTGTTTAATTGCTAATTTGACTTGATTTTAGGCTAGATCACTTAAGATTTGGCCTTAGCACCTCAAATTGATGGGTAATTGACATTGATTAATGGTTGATAATTTTGCAAAAGGATATGAAACTTGGATGGGCCCGATATAGGTTGAATATCGATTTAATGGTTCAATTAAACTTAATCCAACATAGGATAGTAGTTTAGATGGACCTAGACCCTATATTGGATGTGACCCACAGAAGAAAATCACTTAATTGAAACATAGAAGCAATATCCTTATTAATTAAACATAATTGAATATCTATAGCTTGAGGAAGTGAAATCCCGCCTTTATACCCTATTTTATACCTTTGCTTTATTTGCGCTTTTTTTATGATCTATCCAGACACACAAAATAAGATAACTTTACTTGCTTTATAAATCTGAAAAGAAAAAAGAAAAATTGCAAATAAGTCATGTTCCTGTGAGATCGACACCTTAAATGCTATAATATAAAATTATTCTTGGTCCTATAGTCGGGAATGTGAAGGTCTATTTCGCGCCTCCTATTTTATTATTTCGAGCTCCTTTTATACTAAATTATCCTTGACAAATTAAGAAATATCAATCATAATATTTAAATATAAAATATAATAATATATTAAATTACATAACTACCATTAATTAATTTACTAAAAATACCAAAAAAATGCATTTATAGTTCCGCTCATCTATACTACTTTAATCATAATTTTTATAATTTTTTTGTAGATTAAAAAGAGATTTATAAAATTTTTGATAAATTAATTAAGAATAGTTAAGTAATAATAGGAGGAGCGAAAGATAAATATTTAGGGGACGAAAAATAAGAATTAGGGAGACGATATTTAATAAAATAAAAGATTTTTTTGAAAGAAGAGAGACACAATATAACGAAAAGGGTGCAACATAACACTATCCGTATAAAATTGAGGTTTTTATTTTATTTACTTGTTTGGTTACCGTCACGATAAGCACGCACGAGTCGTTAAGCTTTTTTCCCAAATGTTGATGGCTTGGAGTTACGTATCCCTAAAGAGGAGGAGGTGAGCATATACAGTCAGATTTTAACAAACATTGATTTCTGATTCTACTATTATCGTTATCTTACTTACAAACGTTCAATTAAATATGGATAATTTGAGAGTAAAAATTAAAGGCGGAATTGCTTTTTTGATCATTTTTAATAGGGGTAGTATCACTTTTGGTCCCAAATAATAGTACGACTGCATTATTAGTCCCTTAATATTTTTTATTAGTATTTTTAGTCTTTTTTTACTAAAACACTTATTGACTAACGGTTGACTAACCCTCAAAACCCTAACTATTTAAATATCGCTTCATTCCCACCATTACCGACCTGTTGCCCCCACCATCACCCCAGCGCCACTGCCACCGCCTCGCTGCTACCACTATTTTAACTTATATAAAATTATTTATAATTATATTTACTTAAATTTTAAAAAATAGAAAATATATATTTATTAATAGTAAAAATAAACCATTTTTGAAATTAAAAAAAATAATAGTGGTGACGGCGGGACAGCGAAAGTGGTGACGGGGCGGAGCCGAGAGGGAGGAGAGGGGTGGTGATGACAGCGGGATGGTAGTGGCAGTAGGGATGGTGGTGCCGACGGCGAGACAGGGTGGTGGTGTTGGCAGCGAGGCGGGTGGGTGGTAGTGGTTGTGGTTGCGGGGTGATATTTAAACAGTTCGAGTTTTTAAGGGTAAGTCAACCGCTAGTCAAAGGGTATTTTCATATAAAAGAACTAAAAATACTAATAAAAAATGTTAAGGGACAAATAATATAGCCGTATTATTATTTGGGACCAAAAGTGGTACTATCCCTATTAGGAGGGACCAAAAAAAAAATAATTCGTCTTTAATTAAAAATCACATTAAAATTTTAAAATATTTTATGAAAATATATAGATTTATTCATTCTTTAAAATATCATACATTAAAGAACGGAAAGAAATACAAACATGGTCCTTTTGATGTATCATTGTGAATGTAATTTATACTTTGTTACGATAGAGGTAAATAGGAAGTCCTTGAATTGGACGGACAACAGGGAAACCTGAAATCTTTTCTGCAGGAATTTGTTTTTCCCATCTGAACTGAGTCACAATGTAATGAAGGAAAGTGAGTATTGCGACCCTTGAATATTCATTTCCGGGGCACATGCGTGACCCTCCTCCAAATGGAATGAAGGTGTAAGGAGCTGGACCATCTCCATCAAATCTTGTTGGATCGAACTTTTCAGGATCCTTAAAGTATTTGGGATTCCTATGCGTGGATAATGTGATCCAATGCATCTGTAAAATTATGACATAAATTTCTATAATACATACACATGATTTCTTCCCTTCGGTTCTAAATAACATTTTATTTAGAGTTTGTACAAGAATTAAAAAAAATGATTAATTGATCAAAACTACTAGTGAATCCATAATTTAATTGATAAATGAATCCATAATTTAAATGACCAACGTTTATGTTTTAATGAAAAAAAAAAAAATGATACTCGTTCTTTTTTTTTTTTTTTTTTAATTGATGCTTTAGAAATTTTCAGAAAAATTAAAGGTGAATCAAATTTACTAAATTACCCTTTTTATTTTAACCGTAACTATCCTACAACAAATAAACACATTTTGCTAAACTAATTACACTTCATCGTACTTCTTAATTACTAGTACACAATAATTACAAGTGCTAATTACACCTCAAAGTAATTACTGCACAATAATTACAACTACAAAATTTATCACGTAGATCGACTCACAATCCAAAATAACGACCGAAACCCTAAATGAATTGAACATTCATGAGCATCCGAATCATAAAATTTGTTGAAAACATTATAGTACAAATCATTTTAAAAGAAAAATTAGGTTTGACTAGTGATCAAATGAGTTAATTCATTATCTTTTAAACTTTTTCGTAAAAATGACTAAAACTCCTAATAAAAAAAATAGGAAACTAAAAATGTTTTCGTAAAATTAAAAAGGACCAAAAGTGAAATTATCCCTATTATAGAGACCAAAACTGCATTTAAACCTATATAAAATGGTTGAAACACGATTTGGATGAAGGAGAGGATTGATGAACAGACATTTTTTCTAATAATTTATCACAACTGGACACAATTTATTTAATATGTTTTTTGAGATAAAAGATGGTGCCGACGACCCACTCTTACTCTTCAGCATAGTTGTTATACTGTAATTTTATAGGGATACTATTTTCTATTGTCTTTTCTATAATTAATAAATAACCCAAAATAACTACAACATTCACTCTTGTGCACGTGATATACACACGTGTGTCCCCTTGGTTTACTTTGTCTACTGCCGATTTGTTTGTATAAATAAAAAAGGGTGCATCCTATATAGAAGATGATATTATATCAAACAAAACATGATTTTATATTATATGTAATTGGATTTCATATCAATACGATAAATATATTTTTATATAAAAGCAAAAAAAGAGTGCATATCATACAACATATAATTTCATCATATAAGACTGAACATTGTTTCATATCATACATAGCAGTGTTTCATATATCATTACAATACACGTGTTCTCATATGCAAGAAAACAAAAGGTTTATATTATACAGAACATAATTTCATAGTATGCATAATAGAGTTTCATACCATGCATAGCAAGGTTTTCATATCAATACAATAGAAAAATTCTTATAATAAATAAAATAATGAGGGAGAATCATAGGAGAGTTTGACTAGTAATTCCACAAATTTTACTGAAAGATTCTTATTACAATAGAAACTTTTTAATTTCGTCCAACTAAAAATTAGGAAAATCATAATCTTCGTCTATGAATTATAGTTATTTTACGTTGTTTTGCCAGAACAATCCAAAACTATCTAAAAACTTTTTAGATTTTAGCAGTTTTAGTCTATAAAAAAAAATTCCTGTGATGGGTTAAAATTGGTAAAATTTTAAAAGTTATTGGGGTATTTTTGGATTGGTTTGACAAGAAACGTAAAACACTCCTAGTTCATCAACTAAAATTGTGATTTTACCATAAAAAGGTATACTGCGTTTAACTAAAACTGACCTTCCAGCCTTTTGGAATGGTGTATCCTTCATATGTGAAATCAGTAACAGCCTCTTTAAAACCAGCTGTAGAAATGTATAATCTTAATATCTCACATGTAACATTCCACGAATACTTCATCTTCCCTATATCCTCCCAGCTCAGTTGTTCTCTTTGTTCCTTTAAGCGTGCAATTTCTGTTTGTTCTTTATTCTCCAGGTAACAAGAAAAGCCATAAATTAAAACATGCAATAGAAAAGTAAAAAAAATAATAATGAATACACAACTGGTCCTATATAATGGCCATATTAAACAATTAGTGTTATAGATTTTGAACTTGACAAATTTGGTCATAAACATTTCAAATAATGAATTTTATATCAACTTAAGGGTTGACTCAATAGCCGTTAAGTTTTATGCCACGTGTATATCATGTGGCATCCAATCGACCGCACACATGCCATGTGGAACATGCATGGATGATTGGCTGCCACTACCATGTGGTGGCAGCGTGGCATGTGCGCCAACGATTGGTTTCCACGTGGTTGGTGTCACGTTACATAAATCTTAACGATTGATGAGTCAGTCGTTAAACCCTATTAGAAAATATTAAACTAGACCAAACGTGTCAATTTTAGAAACATCTAGGACCAAATTTGTCGAGTTTCAAATATGTATGACCAATTGTGTAATAGGGTCATTATATAAGACAAATTGTGTTTTTTTTTCCCAAAAAAAATGGTGCCAGCATACCTTTGAGGACAGATTCATATATACTGGGATGCTCAGCCAGATTCTTCATAAGCATAGTAATGGTTGTGTGGAGTGATGTATAGGCGGCCTCCATCAGACCTAACAAATGGCTAGCAATGTCTGCTTCCTTAAGGAACTGCCCATTTTCATCTACTTCCAAAAGCATGTGTGCAATGAAGTCGTTCTTCAATGGGGTTGAAAAATTTTTCCTCTGTTTTATGATTGCCTTAATTTTGGATCGTACAATCTCAGATGCTCTGATACCACGACTCATGGCTGTCCATGGTAGATTGATGGGCATTGAAAAGACGCCCATTTCTATGTCATTCATTCCCACTCTTAGTTCTTCGATTTGTCCCAAGTTGTCAATGCTCAAGAAAATTTTACAGGCCAAAGCCAATGTGTACCTCTGCGCCATCTCTCTTACTTTCACTTGATCTTTGTTATGCCAATATGTCTCCAAATGTTGCTTCATTACATCATCCATGTCACCTACTCGATCGCGAAGAACATTGGTTTTGAGAACGAATGGATGAACAATTCCGCGCAGCCTCTTCCCTTGCTCAGCGGAAGGAAGATTATCAGACTTGGGAAAGATTAGGTCCATTTTTCTTGGTAACCATAGCTGAAGAAACTTGCCCTCGTTTGCGAATAGAAATTTGTTTCCCTCTGCATTGCCAATGATCACCACAGGCTCCCCTAACAATGATGTCCTGATAATGTTGGATGAAAATTTGTCCGTTCGTTCTTTCACAAATTGAAACAAAGAACCTTGGGAAAAATTGTAGAGGTAATTCAAGGTTTCGCCGATGAGAGGAAGGCCAGTTCTCCCCGGAGGCAGCCTAATGTTTTCGACCCCGAAGCAGCCATCATTTCTAGGCATAATAAGCTTGTAAACAAACAAATACAGAAATGGGATTACAGATAAAAGGAAGAGCAATGAGTATGATAATTCCATCTTCAAATTGCTTATCATACTTTTAAGGACTACTAATCTATAAGGAACAAGGAAATGTATTGAAAGGAGGATGATTATATTGATATCATATGCCCAATTTGAGTCATTTATTTATAGTATTTTGGGATTGCAATGAAAATTGAAGATTTCTAGTCCCATTTTTTTGGGAGGTGTCTTTACCCATTTATATTAAAACCACCTTACAATGTGGTCCCCATAAATGATCTATTATTTTCCCCCATAACCAATCTACTCCCTTTATTTATATACAAGACACCTAGAAATATAGTTCTAAATTTATTATATAAGAATTGCATCTTTTTCCCTCGTTAGAGTCAAAGTTAGAATCAAAAACACAAGGTTTCATATCATACAACAGAACAGATATAACTAGAGAGTATAAAATGTATTCATATCAGACAATATAAGGAGTCATATCATATGAAACCCTACTATGCATGATATGAAATTATATTTTGCTTAATGTGAACCTTTGTTTGTTTTCATATAAGAATCTTTTTTTGTTGTAGATATATAAAAATATGTATACACTATGATGTATTTGATATGAAAGTCTCGTACGCATAATATGAAACTATATTTTATATGATATGAACATGAATTAATTTTCTTTATAACATGAATTTTGAAAGTGTAGTGTTATATCACGCCTCCCTTTTTGTTATTGGACGCCCCCATTTTTTCAAAAAAAATCATTTATTTTATTAAGTACCGCTCCCTTAATTCTTATTTTTCGCCCCCTTAATGTTTATTCTGCCCCTCCTATTATTACCTAATTGTCCTTAATTAATTTACGAAAAATTTTATAAGTCTCTTTTTAATCTACCAAAAATTTATAAAAATTATGATTAAAGTAGCATAGATGAGCGGAATTATAAATAAATTTTTTAGATATTTTTAGTAAATTGATTAAGGGTATTTAGGTAATTTAATATATTTTTATATTTAAATATTATGATTGATATTTCTTAATTTGTCAGGAATAATTTAGGTATAAAAGGGGGACGAAATAACAAAATACGGGGTACGAAATAAGCCTTCACATTTTTTTGAAAATAAAAAATTAAACTATTTTATATTTTAAAAAATATATAAGAATGTATATATATGGTGTAGGTTTTTTTAATGTGAATTAAAAAAATGAAAGATAGAAAGTCGCTAGTAAAAAAAAATAAAATAAAAAAATAAAAAGAAAAAAGGGGAATGGTTGGGAAAAAAAGAAAAAAAATTTCTTAAAAAAGTAAAATATAATTTTTTTTTTTAAGTGAGACGCTTCACCCTAGGGAGACCTGACCAACCCGAGAATCTATATTAATCCTAACAAAACAAAATTATACTATGAAGAGATTAGAATTTTTTAAACGCTTTGAAAAGTATTAAAAAACCGAAACATTGTATACCAACTGCCGGTAGCCCTCATTACTGGACGGACACTAAGCCGCCAATATTGCCGTCCAAAGGCAAGTGTGACGACGACGTTTAGTTTTGGAGAGCATTTTTTGACTAAAAGATACTGCTCCCAAAACAACATTCGAATTTTCTTCCTGATATCAGACAAGGCAACTTTGGAATTGCACGAATTGGAGCTGAAAAGGTCCATTCCACAAGAAATCCATTGGAAGAAGTTAATTTATGACTCATATATGATGTGATTGATATTTTTTTTTTCATAATTAATAGAATTATATTTTTTATCTCGACATTCGAAATGAAACATTGTGATTAATATCGCCATCATGGTAAAGAATCATTGTGATCACCGATGAACATCTTGGAGGTATTTGTTGAAAATATAATTTTTATACTTATATTTTGATTCTTACAAATAAAATAATAATTATTATTAATATATAAAAATATACTATCCTTTGTCTATTAAATTTTAGTTCTACAATAATTGTTTAATATAATATGAATATCTTATTTGCCCATAATAATGTGACAGTATATCTAGTTTTGTTTGTACACAATTTGAACTCAAAATGTGTGTGAATTAGGGGGAAAAATTAAAGGATCACTATTTTTTTGTGTACCCACATTTCATTGTATTGATTTTTTTTTTTTTTTTTTTTTTGTCTTTCATGGGGCGTTTTTTTTTTTTTTTTGCTTCCTGTCTGTTTTTCTTTATAAACAATTTAGTAGTTATTTTTTTAATGTTTTCAAATATTTTTAAAGTTATCAAAAATATTTTTTTATTATTATTTAATATGAAAACGTTCTAAAAATTATTTAATTAACTTAAAACATGAAATTATATCAAAAAACTATCTTCTAGATTTTATATCATGTAAAGATTTAATTCATATCAAGCAAAATAAAATTTCATATCAATCAAAAATTAGTATCAAAGAGTTCATTGACCTCTTCCATGGGTTTATTCCAAATGGTATCTACAGCACATGCATTCACCATATTCATCGATACGCTAGCTGAAGTTCTTTCCCATTTTCTAATCCATGGCTGGCACATTTCCTGAGCAAGTCTTGAAATCGATCCCAAGCATCTGAGAATGACTCATCCTCATATTGACCAAACTGATGGATGTCATTCATCAACCTCTTGATATTTGCTGGTGGGTAGTACTTGGACAGGAATTTTTTTTTCGGCTCTTCAAAGGTTTTGACCAAATCCTCCGGCAATGAAATTATTGTTAGAAAAATTAAGGCTAGTAGTAAGAAAATTCCAAGGCTTGTGTAGCATACAATTTCCTTAAAACAGATTTGCCCCCTCTATGAATGTGCAAGAGGTTACGTGAGCAAAATGTTTCCCAGGATACAATGGAAACCGTAAAGTCGGTTTGCACAAAACCGTCTTACCAACGAACTAGAACAGTTGTTGAACACTTGAGGAAATTTTGGTAAGAAATTGGGAGAATATTTCTTCTGAGAAAGAGGAACAGAATTTTGAATGGGAAGAGAGATTCTGAGAGAAGGAGAATTTCCAAAGATAGGTGTGTTCTCTGCAGATCTATAAAATGCTATTTATAGACATCACCAGTTTTCAATATCAAGTGTGCAGATAAATATGATTAATACCAATATTAATCCATTAATCTGTCACCTTAATTTCAACCATTAATTTCCTGCCACCATTGATAATTATCCAAAGACTTAATCATTATCCTTCAATGGATTAGACCTGATAATTATCCAAAGACTTAATCATTATCCTTCAATGGATTAGACCAGATAATTATCCAAAAACTTAATCATTATCCTTCAATGAATTAGACCAGCATATTAATAATCATGGATATCTATTGAAAACTAAAGAGTCAATCCTCATCTGTATTAAATTTGAGAATCAAAACGTGGGTTGATCAGGCCCAACGTTTTCCCAAATATTCTCATTCACACCTTTGTTCAACTCTTCCTTCTAACAATCCCCCACATGAATAAGATATTGGTTAGTCAGTGTTCAATGAATGATCCCTGCATAGAAAAAGTAGGTGTTACCCTTTGAACTTTCCCCTTATAGACTACGCTTGCTCTACTAGCCGTCCAGTAAACGTGATGTCCTTGAACTGTCTGACTTTTCCATGTAAAGACCCACGTACCCTACACAGGAACCATTCCCATTTGTTCTGTTCTCATGGTTTTGTTCATTATGGCCATGAACACGTCCTGGTTCTGCAAGAGTTTCTAGGAAATTAGCCTGATCAATTTCCCTTCAAAGCGGCCCCACTTCTCTCTCACATAGGTGACTTCTTAAATTTGAAACGTAATCACAGTTACTTTCTTAAGAGTCATTAAAGCAACAAATGCTAGCCTTAACCATACTGTCACTGTTTGACGACAGAAATGGGTTGAGGTTGCCCCCACAGTGACCCTACCAGGTCTTATAATTAGGTTGTCCCTTTGAACCTAGATCTTGGGTTCTCCAGTCAACTAGGTTGGGTTTTCCTTCATAAAACCTTTATTTTCCACAGGCTTTATACCCATTCCTCTCGTCAATCGCTCAACTGTCTCTCTATTTAACCCTTTGGTTAGCGGATCCGCGATGTTATCTTTTGACCTTACATAGTCAATTGAGATAACTCCTGTTGAGAGCAGTTATCCAATGGTATTATGTCGACGACAAATATGTCTCGATTTACCATTATACATTGTACTTTGTGCCCTACCAATTGCAGACTGACTATCACAATGGATACAGATTCGTGACACAGGTTTTTCCCATTTTGGAACATCCTCCAAGAAATGGCAAAGCCATTCAGCCTCTTCTCCACATTTATCTAGAGCTATAAACTCTGACTCCATCGTGGATCTAGCTATTACGGTTTGCTTTGAGAATTTCCAAGACACGGCAGCACCTGCTATAGTAAACACATAGCCACTCGTGCAGGTTGAGTCTTTTATATCAGATATCCAATTAGCATCTGTATAGCCTTCTAGCACATATGGATATCTGGTATAATGTAATCCATAATCACGAGTATATCTTAAGTACCTTAGTACTCTAATTATTGCAGTCCAGTGATCTTTCCCTGGATTACTCGTGTATGAACTCAACTTGCTTACCACATAAGCAAGATCTGGTCTAGTACAACTCATTAGATACATTAAACTCCCTATAATCCTGGAGTATTCTACTTGAGACATACCCTCTCCACGATTCTTGGATAGGTGGAGACTGTTATCTAATGACGTTCTAGCAATTCCAGAGTCATCCTTATTGAATTTCTCAAGAATTTTGTCTACATAATGAGCTTGACTCAAAATTAGACCTTCCGGAGACCTAATGATTCGGATTCCAAGAATCATATCAGCAAGTCCCATATCTTTCATGTCAAACTTTGATTTTAACATGTTTTTGGTATATTTGACCAAATTGTCACTGCTACCCACTATGAGTATGTCGTCTACGTATAGACATAAGATGACGTAATCATCCCCGGTCTCTTTGACATAGACACATTTATCACACTCATTGATTTTGTATCCATTGGTTATCATTGCATGGTCAAACTTCTCATGCCACTTCTTTGGAGCTTGTTTCAAACCATACAATGACTTAACCAATTTACAAACTTTCTTATCGTAACCTGGAGCTTTAAACCCTTCGGGTTGCTCCATATAGATTTCTTCATCTAAATTCCCATTTAAGAAAGATGTTTTAACATCCATTTGATGGATTTCCAAATTCCGTAAGGCTGCGATAGCAAGTATCATCCTTATGGAATTTATTCTCGTCACAGGAGAATACGTATCAAAGTAGTCTAAGCCTTCATGCTGCTTATACCCTTTGATTACCAGCCTAGCTTTGTATTTGTCTATAGAGCCATCAGCTTTTATTTTCCGTTTGAAAATCCATTTTGACCCTAAAAGACTACAGCCAGGTGGGAGTTCCACTAACTCCCAAGTATGATTCTGTAAAATAGAATCAATCTCGCTCTTTATGGCTTCCTTCCATAAAGGCGCTTCCGACGAATTCACAGCTTCAGCATAAGTCTGTGGTTCTTTCTCAACGAGAAAAGTTTCAAAATCATCACCAAATGATTTTTTCACCCTTGCTCTTTTGCTACGTCTTAGTTCAAGCACTTCTTGACTTTGTGGTTCTTCATCAATGGTTTCACTAGGCCGTTTAGAACTAGTTTCCCCAACTGATATCCAAGGAAATACATTTTCAAAGAATAATGCATTTCTTTTTTCCATGATTGTATTCTTGTGTATATCCGGAATTTTTGAATCATACACAAGAAATCGGTATGCAGTACTGTTATGTGCGTAGCCTATAAAGATACAGTCCACCATTTTAGGACCTATCTTTATTTTATTTGGAGATGGTACTGTTACCTTCGCTAGGCACCCTCACACTCTTAAGTGTTTAAAAGATGGCCTAATTCCTTTCCATAATTCATATGGAGTTTTGCCTTCTTTCTTTCGAGGTACTCTATTAAGTAAGTAATTACTTGACAAAATGGCATCCCCCCACATGTTAGAAGGTAAGCCTGAACTTAATAACATCGCATTCATCATTTCTTTTAGAGTGCGATTTTTACATTCAGCAACTCCATTTGATTGTGGTGAGTATAGCGCAGTTACTTCATGAACTATACCATTTTTAGCACAATAGTCACCAAAAGGTGCTTCATACTATCCACCTCTATCACTTCTCAATCTCTTGATTCGTTTTCCAAGTTGATTTTCAACCTCGGTTTTATAGAGAATGAACTTCTCTAATGCCTCATCTTTGCTTTTAAGCAAATATACATAGCAATATTTTGTGCTATCATCTATAAAGGTAATAAAATATTTATTACCACCTCGTGTTTGAACCGATTTCAAATCACACACATCGCTATGTATTAAGTCAAGGGGTTCATTGTTTCTTTAAACATTTTGGAAAGAAGACCTTGTCAGTTTTGCCTTAACGCAAATTTCACATTTGTGACTTTGGTCAATCTAGAAACTTGGGATATGGTTTAAGTTAATTAATCGACGTATCGAATCATAATTAACGTGACCTAGTCTACCATGCCATAAGCTAGAAGACTCAATCAAATAAGTTGAAGAGATACTTGTATTATTATTGACAATAGTCATTACATTCATTTTGAACATTCCCTTGGATGCGTACCCCTTTCCCAAGTACATTCCCGACTTTGAAAGAGTAATTTTGTCCGATTCTATTACAACGCAGAATCCATGCTTATTCAGTATGAACCCAGAAATAAGATTCTTCCGGACTTCTGGAGTATATAGCACATCCTTCAAAGTCAATGTTTTGCCCGAAGTCAACTTGAGCAGAACCGTTCTTTTCCCCTCGACTTTGGCAACGGCCGAGTTTCCCATGTACAACTTCTCACCTTGAATCGGTTTGAACGTAGAGAAGTGACCTTTGTTGGTGCACACATGCCTGGTTGCACCAGAGTCATACCACCATTCTTTCTGGTTTGACTCCACCATGTTGACCTCGGAGATTACAGCTACCAAACTGATATCTCCCACGTCCTCCGTGATTTTCTGGATCATGTTTGCTTCAGGGTTCTTCTTGGAAGCACGGCACTCTGATGACTTGTGACCCTGTTTTCCACAGTTAAAGCATTTACCTTTAAACTTGAATTTTTTCTTTGAGACACCTCCCGATGCCCCAAGCTTGGCCTTGCCTTTGCCTTTGTCGGTGGTCACGGCTCTGTTTTTGAAGCCTCCCTTGCCATGTTCCACCATATTGATTTTGGCTCCCGCAGGGTTGACCGACTTGATATCAGCCTTTTTGTTGTCTTCTTCAATCCGAAGTCTAACAATGAGATCCTCCAAGGTCATCTCCTTGCGTTTGTGTTTGAGATAGTTTTTGAAATCCTTCCAACTTGGTGGCAATTTCTCAATCATTGCTGCCACTTGGAAAGTCTCACTCAGGACCATCCCCTCAGCACTTATCTCGTGCAAGATGAGCTGAAACTCATCCACTTGACTCATCACAGATTTTGAGTCAATCATTTTAAAATCAAGGAACCGCCCGACTACAAATTTCTTTGAGCCTGCATCCTCAATTTTGTACTTACGGTCCAAAGCCTCCCATACATGCTTTGCCGTTTTGTAATTCCCATATACAGAATATAGGGAATCATGCAACCCATTCAGAATATAGTTGCGACAGAGGAAATCAGAGTGCTCTCATGCCTCAACGGCAATTACTATCGAAGCATCACTATTTCCTTCTGGGATTTTTGGGGGATCCTCTTTCAAGAATCTTGCAAAACCCAACATCGTTAGTTAAAATAACATCTTTTGTTGCCATCTTTTGAAAAAAGTGGCAACCCCTTGAAACTTTTCGAGTTTCTCGTAGTGGCTTCCTGGCACATTAGGGATAGCCACGATAGGGGTAGAAATCAAACCCATATTTGGGGTGACAACAGGATTACTCTCGAAATTTGAGTTGGGATCACTTGAACTAGCCATTGAGAAATAAGAAAAAAATATGTTTTAAGATTGTTAGAAAAATTAAGGCTAGTAGTAAGAAAATTCCAAGGCTTGTGTAGCACACAATTTCCTTAAAACAGATTTGCCCCCTCTACGAATGTGTAAAAGGTTACGTGAGTAAAATGTTTCCCAGGATACAATGGAAACCGTAAATTCAGTTTGCACAAAACCGCCTTCCCAACGAACTAGAACAGTTGTTGAACACTTGAGGAAATTTTGGTAAGAAATTGGGAGAATATCTCTTCTGAGAAAGAGGAGCAGAATTTTGAATGGGAAGAGGGATTCTGAGAGAAGGAGAATTTCCAAAGATAGGTGTGTTCTCTGCAGATCTATAACATCACCAGTTTTCAATATCAAGTGTGCAGATAAATATGATTAATACCAATATTAATTCATTAATCTGCCACCTTAATTTCAACCATTAATTTGCTGCCACCATTGATAATTATCCAAAGACTTAATCATTATCCTTCAATGGATTAGACCTGATAATTATCCAAGGACTTAATCATTTTCCTTCAATGGATTAGACCAGATAATTATCCAAAAACTTAATCATTATCCTTCAATGAATTAGACTAGCATATTAATAATCAAGGATACCTATTGAAAACTAAAGAGTCAATCCTCATATGTATTAAATTTGAGAATCAAAACGCGGGTTGATCAGGCCCAACGTTTTCTCAAATATTCTCATTCACACCTTTTTTCAACTCTTCCTTCTAACAATTATACCATGCTTGCATTTCCTTTTAAGGAGAATGGGAACAGTATCGTCTGAGTTGGTCGTTGGTGATATGCTGAATTTTGGCAGTGTTACATACTGCCAAAAATGCCTTCAAATGTGTTGTGGCATCTTCATTGTCCAGACCATTAAAGTTTGACCCGTTTTGCACCAGATTTATCAACAGTGGGGGAACTTGGTAAGTGACCGCTTCAATACAAAATGTTTCTTTAGGGGCTGCATATCGAGGTTCAAAGAAGGCCCCAAAGGTTGGAAGAGGTGGAGGCTGCTCTGCCATAGCTGCTGAACTCCCTTCATACGATGTCTGTGTATTCCTTTGTCTCCTCAAGGATTTCTCAAGTTCAGAATCAACTTCCAATAGTGGCGTGTTACCCTTAGATCGGGTATGCACCATAAACAGCTACAGTCCTCTGTACAGTATCAACTTCCAGTGGAGGCTGCTCTTCCATAGCTGTTGAACTCCCTTCACACGATGTCTGTGTATTCCTTTGTCTCCTCAAGGATTTCTCAAGTTCATAATCAACTTCCAATAGTGGCGTGTTACCCTTAGATCGGGTATGCACCATAAACAGCTACAGTCCTTTGTACAATATCAACTTCCAGTGGAGGCTGCTCTGCCATAGCTGCTGAACTCCCTTCACACGATGTCTGTGTATTCTTTTGTCTCCTCAAGAATTTCTCAAGTTCATAATCAACTTCCAATAGTGGCGTGTTACCCTTAGATCGGGTATGCACCATAAACAGCTACAGTCCTCTGTACAGTAACACACAAATTTAAAAAATAGAAAAAAGAACAACCAATAAAACAATAACATAACAATAAACAAACACAAAGGCTACCATGCTCCCCGACAACAACGCCAAATTTGATGTGCGGTAAATTACCTATCAAAATAATATTTATAAACCTAAATCCACACTAAAGGATATCAAGAATCCCGTCATAGAGTACTCAGGTATCGATCCATAGAGAGCACACAAAGCTTTACGTTTGTTTTAGTTACTGATCTTGCCTAATGGTTAAGAGAAAAGAGTTATTATTATACTAAAACTACTCTAACAGGCAATAAAGTAAAGGCTGTGGATTCAGAAATATGATCAGGGATTCCTTCCCCCTTCCAACATAATCAAGTGATCACAACACTCATAGCAGTAACTATCCTCCCATCGCTCAACCCACGCTCATCCCCCATCATAAAGGCAATACAACCCTATTCAATATGACTTAGAACGATTATATGGACATCAAGCAATGAGAAGACATAAACTACTATGTACATTCAAATCTAAAGAGACACAGATATAGATACACACAACCAAGCTAAGCCCTCTAGGACTACAACGGTAGCGTTCACCTCATTACATAAACGGAAGAGATGCTCTTCCAGGGCCGATAACACCTTTCTTTGCTCCATAGTCACTCCACGCTTGTGTTGTCCGCATCCACCTCTGCACCTCATCCTCGATCATGCCATCAGGGGTTGGAAACCCCCTCAGGGAACTTAGAACACCATGGATCTAAGCTCAACCACCTTCATCATCTACTTGGAGAAAAAACCCTAACTACTGGAGACTAATTCTCCTAACACTACAAGCCAACTGAAGTTCGAAACAGAGAGGTGAAGCAAAGCTTAGAGAAAATGCCCGTAGGACTTGTTCTATTTATACATGCCAAGAATTACGATAACAGAATGGTAATAACTCTAGGCTGCTGGGGTACTTTGGGGATTTCGCACCGCATGAGTTGTCCAGCATCATCCTCCACTTGTGCTGAAATCTCCCTTCAAAAATGTAAGATTTAAGTCCCAAAGTGAGTCAATTATACCACTGCATCTAGGTACCTGTATAATCCATAAATTGAAAGATTATTTGTCCAAGTCCGGTCAAAAATTTACTTTCGTGCTACGCATTTCAGAATCAAAACTCTTGACTAGGCATAAGCACTAGCGCAGTTGCTATTCCAACCCTTGCTTGAAATACCATTGTGTAGAATCTTAGCTTATACTTATTCGATTTGCCACGCAACAATAAATTCCTAATTAAAGAAGAAGTTTAAGAATTACCTCTTGAAGCGTCTACTTAGGTGATCGCTTGTATGACTCAAGACTAATTCGTAAGTTGTGTGGGCAACGAACCAACGATTAGCAAAACACCACAAAAACAGCGCCGAAATTCCTGGCCGAAAAAACCAACCACCGACACCACTTGCGCGTGTATTTCACGCGCCGCCGCCCGAGATCTCCACGCGCCGCGCCGCCGTCGACTAGTAAAACCGGCCCGGCCACCGCTTGAAGACACGAAAACTGAGGCACCGCTAGGAGAAAGGAATAAATTTTCTGTCTAGGATTTTCTCTCTCTAGTTTTCTTGTCTTGAAAACTTATGAATTGTGTATTGTGAATTGCTATCTCTTCTCTATTTATAGAGTTACAAGAGAGACCCCAAGTTGGTTTATGATTGGCATTCCTAATGGGTTTAGGTTTATTAATTAGTTTCCAAATCCAATTAGAAACCAAATCTAATAGAATTTCCAAATTCAAATAGATTTCCTAATGTCTTGGATTTCCTAATTCCAATTGAACTTTACGACTTAATTAATAAATTAAATAATTCCACTTTGTTAATTACTAATTAATCCTTAAGAATAATTAATTCTTAAGAATAATTAATTAAATAATTAATTCCACTTTATCAATTAACCCACTACATAATTAATCGTACCACTATCGAATTAATTATGGCACTACCATCCTACACCAGAATTGTTTCCGGAACAACTAAATTAATTATTCTTTAATCTCCTCACATCAAAGATATAGTGCTCGTTAATTTATTAATTTACTGATAAATTAATTAATTAACTTCTTATAATCCGAGATTAGTACCACTCAACCTTTTTACTATACCAGATATAAGTCCACCAGTTGGGTTTAGTATAATAAACATAACGAGCTCATATCGGGAGCACCATCACCCCGGACGCACCGGTACATGGTTTCCTTTCAACAAGTAACAGAACACCAAGCAATCAACACATGCGCACCAACCCACTGAGACTATTGGCCTCAAGTGACCTCACTCTTTGGCAGATTAAAGTACACTATGTCTAATCCTCATGCCTGCTCAAATTTAGGGATTTAGAGATAGAATACTAGGATCGAATAGTCTATTAAATTAGTACAAGACAATTCATCCTAATTGGTCAAGTTCAATATCCCCGAGCATATCTATATGATTCAATTAGTTTAGACAAACCAATTTCTAAATCACATAATAAATTAAACTGACAGTGTGTCCAAAACTGTCTCAGTTATAAATTTCATTTATATATTATGTCTTTTAACCAATGACGAGATCTACTGTGTCAATCCAGACATCTCATCATCTAACTACATAATATAAATGGACAACATATGTAAAACATATAAACAATTTAACTAAAACATTCAATCAATATATATGAACTGAGAAATTATTTGATACAAGGAAAACATTAGTATTCAAATCCAACAAATATGCCATAAGTCCATGGAAAATACATCTAGAATGACAAATTCTAGTATAAATAAAGGCATAAGATACGAATTCTGCAATATAAAATAGGGGTATAATTGACACACATCATAGTGGCAAAAGGAGCCAATCAAAGGTGGTGGCAAGGAGATCAAATAGGAATTAAGGTAGTTTGGGTATTTAAAGTTTAGTCCTTTAATTTGTAGCTTGTTATTACTTAGTCCCATTAATTTGTTTCTTTCGTACAATTGGGTCCATTTTCTAATTTTCAATCAAGTCCTTCAAGAGGTGTATTGGACTTTAATTAATTTATTAACCTTCAATTGATTAGATTCTTAATTAATTATTTAGTTCGGCTATTTTATTTAGTCGAGTTTTTGTTGAAATTAGCCAAACTTGTTAATGGTAACATTTAAGGGTTGAAACTTCATACTAAAAATATATTTGTATAAAGCGAATATGAAATGGACTTAAAAAATAAAATAACAGAATAATTAAATGACGTTACTTAAGCTATCATGATGTCGTGAGGGATCTCACAAAATTGATGATAGAGTATATGGAATCAGTGATGGGACTGAAACATATATTTTAAAAGGCTTAAATCCATTTTTGGTCCCTCATAATATGGGTTATTTCAATTTTGGTCCTTCATATGTTTTAGTTATCAATTTTAGTCTCACTTAAATTTTTTTACTAATTATGGTCCCTTTTAACGGAAAAGTTTAGAAGATAACGGATTACCTCATTTGATTGCTAGTCAAACATAATTTTTTTCTTCAAAATGATTAGTACCGTGATGTTTTTAACCAATTTTATAATTCGGATCCTCATGAATATTCAACCCATTTAGGGTTTCGGTCGTCATTTTGGATTGTGAGTCGATCTAAATGAGTTGAACATCCATGAGAAACCGAGTTATAAAATTGATTGAAAACATCATGGTACAAATCATTTTGGAAAAAAAAGATAGATATAACTAGCGATCAAATGAGTTAATCCGTTATCTTCTAAACTTTTCCGTTAAAAGGGACTATAATTAGTAAAAAAAATTTAAGTGGGACTAAAATTAGTGACTAAAATATATGGAGACCAAAACTGGAATGACCCATATTATGAGGGACAAAAAATGAATTTAAGGCATTTTAAAATTGTAAAAAATTAAAAAGTTATTTAAAATATAAAAACTTTAAAATTTATTTGATAAAATATAAGAGATTGAAAATAAAACATAATTCTTTTCTTAACTAATAGAATAACATTATAAATAGAGTGAATTCTAAACTTGGTCGTCATACTACAATAAAACTTGATTTTTGGTCACTAATTTTTACAAATCTCATTTAAAATTATTAACTTTTGTATTTTGTCCTAATTTGGGTCACTTTGTTAAAGTAGTCCGTCAATCATTAACATAATCGAATTTTTTAAGGGTATTAATGTCTTTTCCTTTACCCCTTTCAGCAGCAAACAAAACCCAAAAATTCATCTTCTTCTCCTTTTGGATCAAGAGCTTGCTACCACAGTGCCCTTACGGGGTGACCCTACCCCTACCCCTGACCCTACCTCTACCCCTACGTCGTCCAACCCATCCTACCCCTACCCCAACCTCATGCCCTGTCTTTGCCCCATCCCACATTATCATAACCTCAACCCTAACCTACCCTACCATCCTCTGCCCCTACCCCTACCCTACCCCTACCACTACCTTTATGTGCCCCAACCTACCTTTATCTCTACGCACCCCGCCTTAACTTTACCTCTACATGCCCGGGCCTACCTTTAAACCCCTACGCGCTATAATACCCCTACCTATATAAGCCTATCCATCTCTACCCATACCCCTACCCCTCCCGCCCTACCTCTAAACCCCTACCCATCCTACCCGTACTTAACCTAACCATACCCCTGCCCCCTACACTTAACCCTACAACAACCGTTACCCCTACCTCGAAAAGTCTCTAACCTTTACCCCCTACACAAGCCATCTCTACCCCTACCCTCACGCGCACTACCCATCTCTAACCCTACCCCTATTTTAAGGTTCTTAGAATCATATTACTTTGATGACGTAATTAAGACATTTTCATAAGGAAAATATTTACATGTCACGTTTTATTATTAAAACGTAATCACTAGCTTTTTAATTTAAAATAATTAACTAAAGATTGATTTTTTTTAGTTAAAATAATAAGTATCTATGATTTTATAAATTAAGGTTAGCGAGTAAATTAATTAAGAGATGGTTTTTAGAGAGGATATAATTGCAATTAAAATTTGAATTTGGAGGAATTAAAAGAGGAATCAAATTTTGGGAAATTAGTGGGGATCAAACAACAAATTTAAGGACTAAAATTTAATTAAAGAAGCAAGTGTGGTGAGTTTTGATTGGTCATTCCATATAAAATAAAACGTGTATATGTACCTCACATTGTTTGAATAAAAATTTTTTTCCTCCACTCTTCTCTTACAAGACACAACTCAAATCTTCTTCTTTAAACACACTCCATTTCTTCATTTCTTCCTCACCTTTCCACCCGGATTCTCCTTCCATTTCTCCTCCAATTCTTCTTCTTGAAATTTATCTTTTTGATCATTCTTCAAACTCTTGCATTGAGCTTGCATTTGGAGTAGCATTTAGAGTAAATTTCGGTAGCTTCCTTCGGTTCTTCTCCCTCAAAAAACGAAGAAAACATACCTTAGTTTCAAACTCCAATCTTGGTAGATCTTTTTACTCCTTAAATGCTTGTTGGATTTTCTTGTAGATTCTTCTGATCTAGTATATGGGTTGTTGTTTTCTACCCATTTTGACCAGCTCCTTGGGTCCATTCATCATCATCTTTATTTTGCCACCTTAAAGCTTTCGGCCATAACTAGTCCCAAGTTTCCAGTTTTGGTTCTTCTCACTTTGTAGGCATCTCTTTTTTTTTTTTTTTTTTTTTCATTAAACAGTATAACAAGCTCCGTAAAGCTCGATAAGACTGGCGGGCTTGATTACCTTGTCATTAAATTAAACGGTTTGATAAGAGGTACATGACCTCGTATAAACCCTGTACAAAAAGAAAGGTAGTACTTTACAAAAGCTGAATTGCTATTTGTAGCTCATAATTGCTATGTGTAGCTCAAATTTTAGTGTAAAATGACCAAAATGACCCTTATTTCAAATAAGAAATAATTTAAAATAAAAAATATTTGAAAAAGGTAATTTGCCATGGATGACCCACCTAAATTACGCACGTTCACCATGGACGGACCACGTAAAATAGGCACCGGCACAACGGAAGAAACGCATGAAAAAGAAACACTCACCATGGTATACGCACCTAAAATGGGCGAGTCACCATTGTCACGGCCGTGACATGGACGGTTCGACCCAAGTGGGACGGAAGCATCGGTGGCCGAGATTCAGGGCCATTTGCGCACAAGAGGGACCGGTCCGTGGGGCTTTTGGAGTGCATGGGTCACGGACCAAACAAACGGGACCGAGCTGGGACGGTACGAGGCGCAGCGGGCAGCACATCGTGCGCCAAGCACGGGAACGACACGGCCGAATGTTCCGGTCATTTCGGCCCATCAAACAGAACGCTCCCCAGCCCGTTACGGTAGAATCTCTCGAACGTTCGGGACCGAAAAGGGGCACGAGGGGCAGCAGCTTCTCTAGAAGGAAAGAGAAGGTTCCAGCATTTGCAAGTGGCGCAAGTTGGCACGGGTGACGTCATGCATGACGTCAGCCCTGGGAAATTCCCTTGTATATAATATTAGGGACTAGAATCTTCTTAGAATAAAATATTGGAAAGCTTAACCGACCTTGGGGAAGCTTAACCGACTTTGAGGCCTATAAATAGAGGCCAAGGGTCATTTGTAAAGGGCAACCAAGTATACAAGAGTTATAAGCATTTGCACTAAGCAATATACTTGTGTTCTACTTTCGGGTCATCTTGTGCCCACAATCTCTTTCCATCTCGGCCATTTTCCTAGGCCAACAAGCTCATTTTTGAGCAAGAGCAAGGCTGAGCTAGTTCTAATCGTTAGTTGTTGGAACTAGTGCCGCACCGGTTCACTAGGCCAAGAGTGAGCCCGTGACAGTTGGTATCAGAGCGTTGGTTTAGCATTCGGGTGGAAGCCAAGCCTTCGTTGTGCACGAGTGCAGCATCATGGCCGCACCAAGCGACGTTACCAAGGTGGGTGAAGTCGGAGGTGGTGAGCACGTCTCAAGGGAAACGGAGCGGACCTCTAAGAAGGGAGGCCGTAGGGATAAGTCCGTTGTCCAGGAGCCTTTGGTAGGATTTGAGCAACGGGTGGCCAAAATGGAGTTGGTCATTGCCGACCATCTTGATCGAGGGGAAGATCAAGATCGACGGTTCGACGAGTTTGAGGAGAGAGTGCTGGGGACTCTCAACCAAATCGTTGAACGTTTCTTAAAGGCCAACGAGGAACGGATGGCTCGAATTAGCATGCTTCAGGGGGAGATGCTAAAGCTCCAGAGGGAGCTCGAGACGGTGAAGGCCTTAGCTGCTCGTGTCGGTCAAGGTGCTCAAGGTGGAGCACTAGCTGTGGCAAGGGTCGAAGTCCCAAAGCCTGAGGCCTATGGGGGAGCCCGGAAGGCTAGGGACATTGAGAATTTTCTCTACGGCTTGGAACGATATTTCAAAGCCGTTGGAGCATATGGGGACGAGGCTCGGCTGGACTTCGTTCCTCTCTACCTCAAGGACACGGCCTTGGTGTGGTGGAGACGGAGGACGGGAACGGTAGATATTGGGGTCGAGCCCATCAACACTTGGGAGAGCTTCAAGGTGGAGCTCAAGAAACAATTTCTGCCGAAGGACGCCGAAGACGAAGCTAGGGCCAAGCTTCGTCGCTTGCAACACAAGGACGGCCGAATTAGGGAATATGTCAAGGAGTTTTCAGAACTAATGCTGGAGATCCCTGACCTATCGCCTAAGGAGGCCTTGTTCACGTTCATGGACGGTCTCAAGCATTGGGCCAAGTTGGAGCTGCAACGGAGGGACGTCTCCAACATAACCCAAGCTATGAATGTGGCCGAGTCTTTGATCGAGTTTCAAAAGAAAGATGGGGGCAAAGACAAAGGCAAGGCCATTCTAGAGGATGACGATGAGGAGGACACGGGGATGCCTCTCTCAAAGCCTCACGAGACCGTCAAGCCGGCAGAAACAAGGCAGGCTTCAAAACGGGACGAACCCAAGAAGTTCAAGGGTTGCTTCTTGTGTGACGGACCACACATGGCACGGGATTGCCCATCCCGAAACAAGCTCGCCGCCATCATCCAAAGGTTGGACGAAGGGGAACGGGAGCGTTTAGCCTGCATCCAAGACAAGGTGGACCAAGCCACCGAGGACACGGACAACCAGGGGCGGATGTTCGTGGACGTAGACTTTGGGAGGAGTCTACAACCGGCTCTCATTGACCCGGGGGCCGTAACGAGCTACATGCATGAGGGAGTTGCGCAAAAGCTAGGGATCAAGGTGACTCCTAGCACGGGTCAAATAAAGGGCGTCAACGGAGAATGGACCGATCTCAGGGGCAAGGCCGACGCAACGGTAAGGATCGGGGCGTGGCAAGGTAAGTTAACTTTCTCCGTTGCTCCACTTGATGACTATGGCATTATCTTGGGCATGAACTTCATAAAGAAAATCATGCCATACATCACGAGGTCGGACGCCATAGTCATCTTGCGAGGGAAAAGCCCTTGCACCATACCGATCAAATGGGAACACGAACGGTATGGGAAACGGTCCAACCAAAGGGAGGAACAGGTGCAACATACTTGTGCCGTAATGGTGCTCGAGGAAAAGCCACCAAACAGGGATCAGGGTCGAAAGTTCGAGGCAGTAAGGACACCGGTACTTGAGGCGGGAGAGGCATCAGGGACGATGCCTCACTCAAGTGGGGGAGAGTGTCACGGCCGTGACATGGACGGTTCGACCCAAGTGGGACGGAAGCATCGGTGGCCGAGATTCAGGGCCATTTGCGCACAAGAGGGACCGGTCCGTGGGGCTTTTGGAGTGCATGGGTCACGGACCAAACAAACGGGACCGAGCTGGGACGGTACGAGGCGCAGCGGGCAGCACATCGTGCGCCAAGCACGGGAACGACACGGCCGAATGTTCCGGTCATTTCGGCCCGTCAAACAGAACGCTCCCCAGCCCGTTACGGTAGAATCTCTCGAACGTTCGGGACCGAAAAGGGGCACGAGGGGCAGCAGCTTCTCTAGAAGGAAAGAGAAGGTTCCAGCATTTGCAAGTGGCGCAAGTTGGCACGGGTGACGTCATGCATGACGTCAGCCCTGGGAAATTCCCTTGTATATAATATTAGGGACTAGAATCTTCTTAGAATAAAATATTGGAAAGCTTAACCGACCTTGGGGAAGCTTAACGGACTTTGAGGCCTATAAATAGAGGCCAAGGGTCATTTGTAAAGGGCAACCAAGTATACAAGAGTTATAAGCATTTGCACTAAGCAATATACTTGTGTTCTACTTTCGGGTCATCTTGTGCCCACAATCTCTTGCCATCTCGGCCATTTTCCTAGGCCAACAAGCTCATTTTTGAGCAAGAGCAAGGCTGAGCTAGTTCTAATCGTTAGTTGTTGGAACTAGTGCCGCACCGGTTCACTAGGCCAAGAGTGAGCCCGTGACACCATGGACACGGACGCATAAGTAACGCGCCTAGGCCATGGAGTATGCGCCTAGACCATGGTGTCCACGTCCGAAACGGGTGGCCACCCTGACTACGTGAATAAAGTATGTCTTTGTGAAAAAAATTAGTTAAAATTCACATTAATGGATGTAGACGTTTTTTGAGATGGTTATAGTTGTTCTGAGACGAGTTGAGATGTTTTGTGAAAAAATAAGTTTCAATTAACATGTCTGGATGTAGACGTTTCTGGACGTGGTTCAAGTGTTTTGAGACGTTGTTCTAGTTGTTCTGAGACGTGGTGGAATGTATTTGTGAAAAAAAAAATCAGTTAAAATTCACATGAATGGATGTAGACGTTTTTGGACGTGGTTATAGTTGTTTTGAGACGAGTTGAGATGTTTTGTGAAAAAATAAGTTTCAATTAACATGTCTGGAGGTAGACGTTTCTGGACGTGGTTCAAGTGTTTTGAGACGTAGTTCTAGTGTTTTGAGACGTGGTGGACTGTCTTTGTGAAAAAAACAGTTTAAATTCACATGAATGGATGTAGACGTTTTTTGACGTGGTTCTAGTTTTTCTGAGACGAGTTGAGATGCTTTGTGAAAAAATAAGTTTAAATTCACATGTATTCATGTAGACATTTTTGGACGTGGTTCTAGTATTTTGAGACGTGGTGGACTGTCTTTGTGAAAAAAATAATTTAAATTCACATGAACGGATGTAGACGTTTTTGGACGTGGTTCTAGTTTTTCTGAGACGAGTTGAGATGTTTTGTGAAAAAATAAGTTTAAATTCACATGTCTTCATGTAGACATTTTTGGACGTGGTTCTAGTGTTTTGAGACGTAATGGACTGTCTTTGTGAAAAAAACAGTTTAAATTCACATGAATGGATGTAGACGTTTTTTGACGTTGTTCTAGTGTTTTCTGAGACGAGTTGAGATGTTTTGTGAAAAAATAAGTTTAAATTCACATGTCTTCATGTAGACGTTTTTGGACGTGGTTCTAGTGTTTTGAGACGTTGTTCTAGTTGTTCTGAGACGTGGTGGACTGTCTTTGTGAAAAAAACAGTTTAAATTCACATAAATGGATGTAGACGTTTCTGGACGTGGTTATAGTTATTTTTGACGTGGTGCTAGTGTTCTGAGATGTGGTGGACTGTCTTTGTGGAAAAAAATCAGCTTAAATTCACATGTATGGATGTAGACGTTTCTGGACGTGGTGCTAGTTATGTTTGACGTGGTGCTAGTGTTCTGAGACGTGGTGGACTGTCTTTGTGGAAAAAAATCAGCTTAAATTCACATGCATGGATGTAGACGTATCTAGACGTGG
Organism: Knoxia roxburghii; assembly: GCA_030378225.1. Classification (NCBI taxonomy): domain Eukaryota; kingdom Viridiplantae; phylum Streptophyta; class Magnoliopsida; order Gentianales; family Rubiaceae; genus Knoxia; species Knoxia roxburghii. The sequence goes on along the minus strand of CM059422.1, from coordinate 10,971,652 downwards.
TGCTAGTTATGTTTGACGTGGTGCTAGTGTTCTGAGACGTGGTGGACTGTCTTTGTGGAAAAAAATCAGCTTAAATTGACATGCATGGATGTAGACCTATCTGGACATGGTGCTAGTTATGTTTGACGTGGTGCTAGTGTTCTGAGACATGGTGGACTGTCTTTGTGGAAAAAAATCAGCTTAAATTCACATGATACGAATAGCAATTCCCTACATATAAATGTCACAAAAATCATGTAAACTAAGGTCAAGGACATATCATATCCCATTCCATAATCCTTTCTAAGAATCTCGGAGACCTCGCAAACACAGCTAAACTAGGATCGCGGTGCCTCTCCCATATACGAACCAATGGTGGAAGAGGGCAATCAGTAACCAAACTTACACTTATGAAATGAATGTTATGAATGTGCGCGATGCATATTTCCTTATCCGGCACCGTGGCACCATCTACCTCCCTCACAGGTAATATAGTGAGACAACAAGATGGACTGCGGTCACTGAGATGTACGATCAATGAGTTCGAATACGTGGCAATAGCAAATAAGTCAGTGGGTGTGCGCATCCAATGTTCCATGCCACACGGTGATGAACGGTGAGCTATCCTATTTATTGTCCAATCTATAACTGCATCAGTAGGAATCTCACCAGGTGCACATGCATCCAAAAGAGGAATGTACGTAGCTAGATATGCAACAATCTCAACAAGAGCCGCCATCCGAACTGTTGTCCAGAGCTCCTCATTTCCATATAGAGAGTGTGCCACAGCTCTAAAACCACAGTTACCATCTGACTTCACGTTCAAATAACTCGTACAATAAGGGTGAATATATGCAGGAAGGAGGGGAAAACTATGTAGTTCTTCTGTGCCTAAAAAAAAAATAGTTAAATATAATATTCATATACTAGTCATATAGAAATATCAATGATTGTATGTCGTACCATCCCCGAACTGTAATCTGCGACCCGACGAACGAACCGATGAATTGGATCGACGTGTCGCGCGCTCGTATCCACTCTGCGTGCGCATAACAGCTGAGTGCAATCTTTGTCGACCGCGAGATTTTGCCAACACAGCGGGCTCACACGCACTACTCCTGTCAGGAAACAAAGCCTCATCCATTGAAACAAGAGCCTGACGCATCACTGAAGCTGGACTGCTCTCAAATACAGGAATGATTTGCTCGCGGAAGTGCCTGTTGGGAATAATTTTGAATTATACAAACAAGCAATACAATCAACTTATATTTATTTCAAACACATATAAACTGTATTAAAATCAATAAACTCACTGGAGCTCCGGAGAAATGGTATTCGATGCTGTTTGGGAGGGTACGATCTTCAATCTCTTCCAGAACTCGTGCAAACTGTCGATTGTGAGCTTATCATTTGATTCCTTTAATTTGAATAGCTCACAAGCACACGGAATACCATGAGTCATCTTGCAGAAGCATTGACATTGATCAAACACTTTGTCGCCCCACCTAGTCATAATTTCAACCTGTTTGCTGATCAAATCCATACAGTGATGCGTCACAATACCATGCAACAGATCATATGGGAATCGCATCTTATCGATTGATCGTGTCGAAATAGATTCCTCAAGGTGACATCTACAAGGAATTTACGTGCGTGTAAAGTACAAATCACAGCAAAGTAGTAATCGCGTGTTTATATAATTTAATAAATAAAGCAAAAATAATCTAAATTAATATACTTACTTGATCTGAGATAACTGGTGATTGACATGGTTTTCAATCACCCCAAACAGCGTGTGAAGTACTTGGGTGCCAGAATTCATCCAGTCTTTAAGTGCAGCATGAGTACTTTCCACTCTGTTGCTACTTGTATTGCCAAGATGAAAAATCTGATTTGTCCAAGCCTTACAAATTTTCTCTTTATGGGAAAGCCATGTACCCTCCAAGTATACCATAGCTTCAGGCGCAATAGTAGAGTAGCTATCCCTGAACAGCTGCAGTAAAATTTCATACTCTTCAACTGTTGGCGCATTGATGATTTTTTTCCACATGGCTTTGACATCCCTTTTTAATCTATCTCTACGAACTTTTTTTCTCAACATTGCGTCAACATCACGGTCTATATGCCACAGGCATAACAGGTGGTGTGAATGTGGAAAATGATTCTTAATAGGCCTCAGCAAACCACCCTCTTTATCCGAGACAATAGCACTTGGCACATGTACATCATCCAACAACATCCTTAAATGTGACATAACCCAACCGTATGTGATGGCAGTCTCATCTCTCAAAAGGGCAAATGCAATATTGAAGTTCATGTTGGTAGGAGTCATACCTATCATCTGAAAGAGCGGCATTTTGTACTTGTTCGTCTTGTACGTTGAATCAACCACAATGACCCAATGATATCGAGCGAACATATGAATTGATGCTGGATGAGCTATGAATGCGTGGGTGATCTCATTTGTGCCAACTTCCTTCTGAGTTTTAACATAGTAATGTTTCTCCTTGGCCAAACGAACAAATTCTTCCCCAATATCTCTACCTTGCAGCTCATCCTCCCTGTCCTGTGCTATGTGGTTGTAAACAGCCTTCATTGTCACATTATCATTGGGGTATTCCGCATCAATCATTGCCTTGATGATTTTTGGCTTCACATTTCCCTTGCCCAACCTTTTAGCTAAGGCCTTTGCTCCGTCACTCATGCAGCTAAACTTGAAAGGGCACTCACATCCTTTCCGTCTGGTATTTTTCCTTTCTTTGGGGGTAGGCCCCTGCTCAATAGGATCCCTCCATCGTGCGCACCGATACGTGTAAGCATTTGCTTTTTGAGTCCGCCCAGCAATAATAAGCTCGAAATGTAATACATTGGCTACATCTTTGCAATGCTGAAATGCTTCTTCGTGAGTCTTAAAATAAATGGGAGACTCAAAATAGCCACTCAAATCAACCGACAGATCGGGTAATTCAACTGGATCCTGCATCATTCGTAAAATAAACATAAGTTCACCTTTCTAATTATACAAAATAAAACTAAATATGTAAAAACATAATATTAACAATAACAAACATTGAAAAAACGCCTATACTGGGCGTGCAAACCATTGAAAAAACTCCCAAAATGGTTGAAAACACTATTGACAGAACGCAACCAAATGTTGAAAAACCATGGTTTGACTGCCCATTTTGGGAGTCAAAACCATGGTTCGACAGCCCATTTTGGGCGTAAAAACCATGGAATAAAAGCCTAGAATGGCCGTTCAAGCTATGGATTTCACGCCCAAAATGTTGAGTTATACAATGGTTTCAGCGTCCGTTTAGGCCGTTTATACCATGGTTTCAGCGCCCATTTTGGGCGTGGAAACCATGGTACAAACGCCTAAAATGGGCGATTTTACCATAGATATTGTAAACATACAACATAACAAATACATAAACGAAAACGTACCATTTTCTCAAGAATCTTGAACCAATGCGTTTCATCAACGTAGTTCAACGAGCATTGTGAAGGTTTCACTAATTTTTAGACGCGGTTTTGAAGTGTTTGGAAATTTAGAAGTTGAGAAAAATGTTTTAGTAGATCATACTTTATTCACGTAGTCAGGGTGGCCACCCATTTCGGGCGCGGTCACCATGGTCTGGGCGCAAAGAATAGGCGCCTGGTCCATGGCTTAGGCGCGTTACTTATGCGTCCGTGTCCATGGTGACTGTCTTCGTGGAAAAAAATCAGCTTAAAATCACATGAATAGATATAAACGTTTCTGGACGTGGTGCTAGTTATTTTTGACGTGGTGTTAGTGGTTCTGAGACGTGGTGGACTGTCTTTGTGGAAAAAATCAGCTTAAATTCACATGCATGGATGTAGACGTATCTGGACATGGTGCTAGTTATGTTTGACGTGGTGCTAGTGTTCTGAGACGTGGTGGACTGTCTTTGTGGAAAAAAATCAGCTTAAATTCACATGCATGGATGTAGACGTATTTGGACGTGGTGATAGTTATGTTTGACGTGGTGCTAGTGTTCTGAGACGTGGTGGGCTGTCTTTGTGAAAAAAAATCAGCTTAAATTCACAAGTATGGATGTGGACATTTCTGGACGTGGTTATAGTTATTTTTGACGTGGTGCTAGTGTTCTGAGACGTGGTGGAATGTCTTTGTGGAAAAAAATCAGCTTAAATTCACATGAATGGATGTAGACGTATCTGGACATGGTTATAGTTATTTTTGACGTAGTGCTAGTGTTCTGAGACGTGGTGGACTGTCTTTGTGGAAAAAATCAGCTTAAATTCACATGCATGAATGTAGACGTATTTGGACGTGATGATAGTTATGTTTGACGTGGTGCTAGTGTTCTGAGACGTGGTGGACTGTCTTTGTGAAAAAAAATCAGCTTAAATTCACATGAATGGATGTAGACGTTTCTGGACGTGGTTATAGTTATTTTTTACGTGGTTCTAGTGTTCTGAGACGTGGTGGACTGTCTTTGTGGAAAAAAATCAGCTTAAATTCACATGAATGGATGTAGACGTATCTGGACGTGGTTATAGTTATTTTTGACGTGGTGCTAGTGTTCTGAGACGTGATAGACTGTCTTTGTGAAAAAAATCAGCTTAAATTCACGTCCAGAAACGTCTACATCCATTCATGTGAATTTAAGCTGATTTTTTTCCACAAAGACAGTCCACCACGTCTCAGAACACTAGCATCACGTCAAACATAACTAGCACCACGTCCAGATACGTCTACATCTATGCATGTGAATTTAAGCTGATTTTTTCCACAAAGACAGTCCACCACGTCTCAGAACAATAGCACTACGTCAAAAATAACTATAACCACGTCCAGATACGTCTACATCCATGCATGTGAATTTAAGCTGATTTTTTCCACAAAGACAGTCCACCACGTCTCAGAACAACTAGCACCACGTCAAAAATAACAAGCACCACGTCCAGAAACGTCTACATCCATTCCTGTGAATTTAAGCTGATTTTTTCCACAAAGACAGTCCAGCACGTCTCAGAACACTAGCACCAAGTCAAAAATAACTAACACCACGTCCTGCAACGTCCCGCAACGTCCAGCAACTATAGTTCTATATTTCGTCCACGTCCAAATAGTTCTATACATTTGAACGTCATCCCGTTACGTCCAAATGTATTTTAATTTCATTTGACCATTTTGATTAATTTAGTACAATTTAATAGTTCTATATTTCGTATATGGATTTATTAGTGCGCGATATTTGTCAATAACAAGTACACTATAAATCCAAACAACATACATAAATGCGTACCATATAACACATTACTAGAAAATACAAAAGACACAAGCATAGTTCGAAGGAAATAAGTCAATAAATCCGCTATCATAGTACAAGAGTTTTTTTGAGTTTTAGAATGTTAGGTAGCAAATGTCCCGCATTGGATTACATATGACTTCAGTATGGAGAGGCGCCCAAAATAGGCGCCTAAGCCATGGATCAGACGCCTTACTAATGCGTCCGATCCATGGCTTAAGCGCCTATTTTGGGCGATTATACCGTGGTGAAACGGTGCACATTTCACCACGGTATAATCGCCTTAAAAGGGCGATTCTCCATGGTTATGGACGCGTTTTTTATGCATCCGTACCCATGGTTCCCCGCCCGTTTAAGGCGATTATACCGTGGTGTGATTTGCCCCGTTTTGCGTTTTTTCAATGGTTGCCTCACGTTATTTAGGTGGTCCGTCTATGGTAACCGTGCGTAATTTGGGTTGTTCATCCATGGCAAAATGTCCCTTATTTTAAATTATTTCTTATTTAAAATAAGGGACATTTTGGTCATTTTATACTAAAAATTGAGCTACAAATAGCAACACCCTTACAAAAGACCATCCTAAGATTCTATACAAAAGTACTATACAAAAGACCTTTCAATACTTGAATGTAAAAACCAATTTTCTTTCCCCCATATTATGTCCTATCTAATTATCTAACCCGCAAGCCAGGCGTGAAACTGGCGTCAAGAGAAACTAAGTCGTGAAAGCAAGAAGGTGCGGAATGAAGGTCTAAAAAGGAAACTGAGGTACCTGAAGAACCCAATTGAGCGAGAAAGTCGATCAGCATATTACCTTCCCTGAATATATGTTCCACAAAAGAATTTGAATCATGTAGAAAGGTTCTGATTCATTTAAATGGTGAAACCTCTTCCAAAGGAAGTTTTTTTCCCTTAGACAACATTAAGACCACAAAAGAGTTGTCAGACAGAAATCGTACCTCCCTCATTCTCCTGGAACGGCAGAAATGAACAGCAACCAAAAGAGCACGGACCTCTGCCTAAGCCGATGAGACTTGAAGCAAAAAATGAGACTCCCCATACAAAAACCTTTCGTTACTGGTTCAAACAATAAATCTATAACCTGCTAAGCCATTCGACAGTCGCGAACCATCTACATTTACAACATAAAAGCTACGACAGCAATGCCTCCAAACCACTACCTTTGCTCCCAAAGACAAAGGCTGCTGATGTTTCCTTCGTGTTTTGAAAGAAGAAAGCACCAAAAATTCCTTCCGGACTCTATCCAGTAAGCCAACGAAGGCAGGCCAGATCCCATCAAAGATTGTCATATTACGCAGATGCCACAACTCCAATAGCATAATTGCAGGAACTAATCTAATCAACTCCCTATTGGTACCTTTAGTCATGAACCAGCTACGCAAGGTAACCCAGCCGAAGTTTCTCAAAATACCCAATCCAGCATCCAAAGCAAGAAGCCTCGAATATTTGATTACTTGTGGACAAGCAAAAAAAGAATGGTGAATGTTGTCATCATGGTTTAGACAGAAAGGACATTGGGAAGGAAAAACAGCCTTACCTCCAAATCTGCAGGCCACTTCAGGGAAAGTTAAGAACTTGTTATATAGTCTCCAAAGAAATATCGATACCTTAGGAGGGATGGGTGGGCTCCAAAGGCAGCTGAGAAGGGGGATTTCGGGTCGAGAACGGCACAAAGCATGATATGCCAAAGAGACTGAGAAAGCACTAATAGGAGATGGCTACCAAATCAAACGTTTGTCCTATCCATGAACTTCAAATCGAGTCTAGCCAAAATGTCAATAATTTAAGGCAGTAAAAAGTCCTCAAAAAAAGGAAGATAATATCCTCGATTATTATAGAATTGACGGACTGTCAATCCTAGAAATGGAGGCCAGGTAAACGAATTCCATATAATGCCGCAAGAAGACCAGTGGTCATGCCAAAATGAGGATGATCAGGATGATCTTAGAAAGAGCAGCGAAACGAGGGTCAATTCTCCAAAGTTTCTTCCAATATGTACGAAGTTTCGCAGAATGCAACAAAGTAGCCTGAAATTGTGACCACAATCCTATTCGAAGTTTGCATTTCCACCATAGCATAGCCCACAGGCTATCAATCACAACAGATAATTGGCGAACACCCAAGCCATTTGGATCGACAGGATAAGTAAGCCTACTCCATGAACACCAATGTTTCCTAGGCGAGCCATCCCACAAAGACCATAGGAAGTCCTGAAAACGCTTCTCAATAGCCTTAGTCACACTGGCAGGAAGGTAGAAAGCGGATGCCAAGTGAATCGGCATTGAAAAAAGGACAGACTTAATCAATTGGAGTCGTCCAGCCTGGGATAGATACTTATTTTTACAGTTCTTTAGGCGCCCGTCAATCTCATCTATCAAACACTAAAAATGAGAGTGTTTATTCCTTCCAATAAACAAGTGGCACCCTAAGTAAGATAAAGGAAGAGAACCCTTCTGCATTCCCAAGAGGCACATCAAACGCTCTCTGCAAACTAAAGTGCACCTACGAGGGAAAATAACGGAACTCTTTGTCTTGTTTACCTTTTGACCAGTAGACAGCTCATACAACTTTAAAAAATCCAAAAGAACTCTTGGAGTCCTCGTTTTACCTCTTATGAAGATAAGAATAACAGCTGCAAAGGCTAAAGACCACAAGGAAACCCGGAGGTGAGCCATAATGAGTCATTTGTCCAAAAGCCACTCTACTTTTTAAACCTCGTGAGAAGGCTTCAGAAGCTAGTATAAATAATATTGGAGACAAAGGGTCTTCTTGTTTAAGGCCCCTAAATGCAGGAAAAAAAAATTGGAGAACCATTTAACAGAACCGAGAAACACCCTCCCAGAAGATACACCAGCTGTACAAAAGTGGGGGGGGGGGGGGAGCCCAGTTTTGTGAGAATCCTCTGCAAAAAGATCCAATATACTCAGTCAAAAGCCTTCATCATGTCTAGTTTTATCAACACATTTTGCCCTTCAACTTTGTCATCCAAAAACTGCAGCATGTCCTGAGCCAACACCACATTATCTATAATGTCACGGCCTTTCATAAAACTGGATTACTCACTTGAAATAATCTTTGGGAGCAGAGGTTGTATCCTAGCCTTCAGTATGTTGATAAAATTGCATAAACTGATAGGCCTAAAATCCGAAAAGGTGGAAGTAACTGACTTTTTAGGAAGTAGTGTGATGAAGGTACTGCTAATCGCTCTAAGCAAAGTAATACCCGCCATGAATTCCTCACATTCTGACATAACATCAAGTCCTATAACATCCTAACATGCTCTGAAGAAAGAGCCTGGGAGCCGTCAGGGCCCAGAGAGCTTTCTGGTGATAAAGAAAATACTGTGGAGTGAACCTCTTCAAAGGACAAAGGAGCAACTAAACCCAGTTTATCCTCATCCAAAAAAAAAAAAATGGCGCATCCTCCAACAAAAACTCCACCATATCATCTTGAGCTACCTTTTCCTCCGATAAAAGAGTGAAGAAAAAAACCACAACACTTTTTCCTAACTCCTCAGGGTTCGTAGTCCAAACACCTTCAACTTTGAGCTTATGGATAGAAAGATGGTGTTTTCGATCACGTAAAGACGCATTGAAGAATGCAGTATTACGATCATCATCCTTAAGCCACCTAATTCTGGATTTTTGTTGAAGGAAATCATAATGGTCTTTGAGACACTAGAGAAAAAGTGCCTGGGCCCGAGAGAAGGAGATCCTATTTTCATCAGATGGAAAATTTTGCATATTTTTTTCACTTAGAAACCATAAAATCCTCACTCTTTTTTAGATTTTGGAAGACTAATGGGTGTCAAACCAGCAAATATAAAATACCTACTCTAAAGAGTTTTAGCAGCACAGCAGTGAGTAGGATCGTCTCCTCGGGGACTATGTATTAGTACTAACCACTTTACTATCTAGTCAATAAACGAGGGGGTTTTGAGAATATATTAACTAATTAAACTAATCAATGCAAATAAAAATGAATAAAATAATAAAACTCCTAACGTAGTACTTAGATAAGAATCTCTCATAAACTCTTTAATTTCATAGTGCTTTACAAACCCATAGATAAAGATATTTGGATGCAAATATGCAAATCGAATCAACATGTCATCATCTCACCAATTAGTAGGCTCAATTCAAATCCATTGAATTCACCAACCTTATTAGTCACTTCATCACATTAATTAATTCAACCTATTTATTGCTATAAACCATTGTCTTATTAGTGTTTTAGGCCTTAAAAGATTCCACATTTTTAACCTCTTCGACTCTAATTGGCAAATTCATAAGCCTTTATGGGTTATCCTAATTGAGATTATATTATATCAAACTGGTTTAGACAATTCGAGGACATCAATTTGCGACAAGAGGGGGCTGTGATCCGAAGTGGCTTTTGACAAATTTATGGACGATGGACTTCTTGAACAGGGCCAGCCACTCATAAGAAAAGGGTACTCTGTCAAGGCGTTTAAGGACATAGCCCGACAATTTGTTTCCTCCCCAGGTAAACTCAAGCCCAACAACCGATGCTTCACCCGGAGCTGCTTGCGAAATGAACTCATTGAAATCGTCAATAGGAACCTGAGAGGGGGTTGTTACGCCTCTATATTCGTCACAACTACAAATCGCATTAAAATCACCACCAACACCCCAAGGCAGACCAAGATAGCTATATGAAAAGCCAGTAAGAAATCCCACTGTGAGTGCCTCTCTAGATGGGAAGTACTTCCATAAACCCAAGAAAAAAGAAAAGCTTCAGAAAGCTGAGAGGAATGAGATACCTCATAGCATATGGCTTGACCAAAGTCAAAAAGAACCCGAAGGGTAACACAATTCTTATATAGAACCCAAATCTTTCTAGAGACAGAGGATAAACCAACATCAAAATGTAGCTTATGAACAAAATAATCAAGACGATTAGGAGAAACCCTAGGTTCAATAATGCACAATAATTCAACAGAATAACGCGATATTAAAAGATTTAGCCGTTAGAATAGAGGCATCAGCCGCCACCCCGCAGACATTCCAAATTAAGTGTGTGATCATTTATATTTGGAGGAAGGGGTCACCTGACGAATTGATCGTCGCGTAGGAGCTGGAGGCGTAATTTTAAGTGGGTGACCTTTTTTTCCTGACTAGAGTGAAGCCATCCTCCACCGGAGAAGGTGCCTAAATTTTTGCAGAAGAGGAAGTTCCAGTAGAAGTTTCGGCCAGTGGTCCCTAAACAAAAAACCCGGGCGGATGTTGAACCAATAACGGTGTAGGTAGTGCAGTAACTTTATTAGCCAAAGGGGGAGAAATATCAGCAGCAAGTTGAGTCAAATCTGTGGCATCAGTTGCATCCTTTCTAATCAATATATCATCATCTGAATCTTTCCAGTCTCCAACCTCAATTTCAACAAAAAGATGGTCCCTTTGAAATTGTTGAGTCTCGAAAGATTTTTTCTTGTCTACTTTATCCAAACAAGTGAGCAAAGGGGCTGAAGTCGAGTGAATTAATCCAACCCCCTCTCCTAATAGAACCGCTACAGTATTTACAGTTTCCTCAACCTCTGCTACCAAATCAATTAATGTTGGGGAAACTTTATCTTGGTTGTGCCTCAGATTTTCCTTGACCAACAGAAGATCATCAACTACTAACAATTCTTTGGACTGCAAATTTTCAATGGGAGCTTGAGACACTACAAAAGGTGAGGGAACAGGCGGAGCAGCTAATACTTCCTGAGTAATAGGGTTTGGTTGGGAGGTAAACCCTATTGAGATTAATTTTGAAGGCACCGGAGTTTTTGAGATTGGGGCATTTTTTGATGCACCCGCTTGAAGGTCTAAACGAGGCACTAGCTGAAGAGTGGAATTTTTAGAGGATTTATTCAACAACAAGATTGGGGTGGAGTTATTTTCTTTCGAGGTGAGGCCTGAAGGACCAGCAGTTGTGGGCTTTATCACCAATTCAGATGGGGCTGGAACTATTTCTTGAGACTCGACTATTTTGCCTGAAGAGAGGGTTCTTTGAACATTCTGCTGGGGTGGCTTTCCAATTTTACACTCTTTTTCTGAATGCCCAATCTTGCAGCATTTGGCACAATATTTGGGAATGAAATCATAAGAAAAGAATTGTTCATGATATTCACCTTTCAAACCTATGAGGACGGATTCCGACAAGGGATTTAGGAGGTCAACTTCGACACAGAATCCGGCGAGGGTTTTGAAAGGTTCTATATAAGTTTTGAAACTTTCAAAACCATTCTTCGTAGGCATCTCTATGTAAGTTATTTTGAGTTTTGAAAGTTTATTTACATGCATGAAATGTATGGAAATCAGGTTTAAAATTTTAGAAGAATGGTTCGACCATATAAAGCATGTTTCGGTGTTGATTGTAGATTTTGCATGAATCTTAGTTTATTATACTAGCTAAATGTTTCTATGAATATTATTTCAAGTTTTGAATGATCTTTGAAAGATTTAGAATTTTTGAAGCTTGTTTGAAGAAGCTTCCAAATTTATGAATTTCGGCGATTTTGAAGTTCTTTGGCCGTTTTGATGATTTCAAAGTCTAGAAACTATTTTTGATATGTTTTGATGATTTTTAATAGTTGGTTGAATTTTTAAAAGCCTTAAAATGAAAGTTTGATTTTTATAGCACCTTGGAACAAAGCTTTGGGTTCTTGAACTTTTTGAAGTTTCAAAATCATTTTTGATATGTGATTTGAATCAACTTCACATCCTATTTTTTAGTGGAAAACATGCAATTTGAACCTACTTTTGCTAGATTCTTTAATTTAAATGCACTTTAAAGTATGGCTTATGGCTTAATTTGTGTGGTTTGTAGGTGTTTGATGAAGATGTGGTGTTGAAAAGAAACACACAGACTTGGCACTAGAAAAGAAAGAAAAGTACAAGAAATGAAGAAGAAAAGTTAAAGAAATGAAAAAGTAAAACTGATGTGATCCCAAGGCCGTCACTCACTTTTTTCAACCTTGCGGATGCCTACCATGAAAAGCTCAACCATGAAGATCAATTCATAAGGAGCATTCTCAAGCATCAAGGCTAAAAGAGAGCAAAGAAACCTACGTTGAGGACATTTTGGCCAAGGGTTGAAGAGCTCAAGAATCTTTATTCTTTGAGCTATCATAGGTTCATTCCATTGAACAAATACTCCAAATACTTATTCAAGGTTCCTTGGATAGGATAGACAAGATGGATGAATCTACAATCAAGATCAAAGATGAAGAAGGTGTTTAAAACCCTTAGTAATATGATCATTATTTTCAAAGAAAAGCCTCAATCAAGAGAAGTCATACTACTAAGTATTTGACATAGCTAGCCTTCATTTTATTTGCAAGACAATTATTTTTGGCCATAGGATAGAGTTTGGGCCACATTTTAAGTCATTTGAATTTTTGAGTCTTTATACTTGTTTAAGGGTTTTTGTAAATCCTTCATATATTAGTTTTTCCCTTAAACAAGTCCAATAAAGTCCAACAATGCCAAAGGAAGCAAGGGATTTCATGCAAGCCTCATCTAGAAGGTCCACGGAGCTTACTTGGACAAGAAGACAAGAGGAATGAAGGAGGAAGCCCTCCTATGGATCGAAAGTGCGCAGGTCCCTAGCTGCCCCAGTTTATGATTTTTTATTTTTGCTGATTTCTTTTAAATAAGGTCTTATTCTTGTAGGATATAGCAAGATTAAGATATGGTAGGATTTTTAGAAGATTTAGACATTTTAGGAAATAGTTATTAAGGAAACAAGTCTATAACTTACACTTTTTCAAATTGTAAAGGGAAATGACTTGTGACTTTAAAGAATGAAATCCTAAGGGTGTGTGAGCCTTCAATACAAGCATGCATTGTTGATATTAAACCCTTTTGAGAGCTTATGATAGCCAAAATTTTGATATACTTTGCATCCCCCGAATTTATCAACAAGACCGTGGTTGTTCTTTTTGTGGTCTACCTTTTTCTTACAACCATATTCCGCAAATTTGTAACATAGTGAGTGAGGTCTTCAAGGTACTAGGTCCTAAAAATTCGAGATTTTTTCTATCCCATAGAAGAAACCTCCATCAAAAGCACAAAGGAGGTGGCATCCACCAAGCTGCAGCGCATGGTGGACGCTCTCAAATTCCCAATAGCGGTGGCATCTAGCAAGCACTGGCGCTACCTAAACGCGCAGAAAGTTAAGAGAGCCAGGCGACCATTAAGCTGTGGAGCCACCTGGATGCCTACTTCCTGCAGCCTACATTTTTACAACTTTATCATTACGAATTTAAGATTGTAAATTCTCCAAATTAGACATATCATTCTCTAATTCTTTCATTCTTTTATGTAATTAACATAGGGGAGAACTCTAGAAGGGAGTAGACACATAGTAGACACACTAGAACACATAGTTGTTAGTTTTTTGAGAGAGAAACTCATCTTTAATGCTTTTTTTTTTTTATCTTAGAACCATGTTGTTCTAAGTTCCTTTTACGGATTTTCACAACTCTATGGGATGAAGGAAGTGAAATCCCATGTATTGGATGGATATCATTACCTCTATAGTGACATTCCATTATTTCCTGGTTTGAGTATTGGGTTTTGATATTCTTGCTTAATTGATAGGAAAAACTCAACCTTTTGTCTTCAACATGAGTTTTTATGGATTGTTTTGCTATGGGCTGATGATATTATATTTTGTATATGTGATTTTCATTATGAATTATGTTGGATTGCTATATATTTATGATTTAATTTGAAAATTGAGTGTGTATAATACATAGGCTTATTAAATTGTACTTTTGCAAGATGTGGGCTTTGCTCTAATATAATTTAGATGTCTTTAATTGCTAATTTGACTTGAGTTTTAGGTTAGATCACTTAAGATTTGTCCATAACAATTCAAATTGAATGGGTAATTGACTTTGATGAATGATTGATAATTTGGCAAAATATAGAAAACTTGGACATGGTCAATCTAGGTTGAATGGTTAAAATTGAGTTTGATTCACCTAGGATAGTAGTTTAATTGGACCTAGACCCTAAATTGGATGTGACCTATGGAATAAAATCATTCAATTAGAACATAGAATCAATAGTCTAGATAATTAGAAATGATCGAACCTCTTGACCTTTAGGAAGCGGAAATCCCGCCTTTATATCTTGTTTGTTTAGCTTTATTTTATTTGCACTCTTATGTTATACACACACACACAAAACAAAAATATTTTACTTTCTTTCTAAAACTTGAAAAATAAAAAGAAAAATGAAATAAACTACCGTCCCTGAGGGATCGTAATGTGAACATCAAAGTGGTAGACTCTCCATCAGAAGAAGAACCAACAAACAGTGCCATTTCTTCCTACACTCTAAAGACTTTAGCGCATGATTTCCATGAGGAGAGAGGAATTGCGGCCCAAAAGTCTACTAGAGGAGCACACGTGGATTCCAATGTTTTCTCACATTCTCCACAATCTCAATATGTTGGTCCAGTTACTAGATCGAGAGCCCAGAAGATGATTGGATTGAGTCCAGCTTCAAAGTTCAAGATCAAATCCAATGCCTAACAGACCCAAGCCCATCTACAAGTTTGGAAGTCCTAACCCATTAACATCACGAGATTATTTGATAATGGACTTACAGATGAAATGTAGATGAGGAATGAAGTTTGAAATGAAAGCTAAAGTTTGGATTAGGTGAGCAAGAAACCCAGTCGAGAATCCAAAGCTTTCCTTGAAAGATTTTGGTAGGATCTGAGTTTGCACTTGCTCGATTTACCACGCAACAAAAATTTCTATTAAAGCGGAATCTTAGAAAAGTACCTTTGAAGCGTGCACTTGGTGATTCTCTTGTATGTCTCAAGACTATGACTTCACGTTGTGTGGGCAACGAACTAGAAGTCAATTGATCAGCTACTCACCACAATCCACCTGCTAGAAAACTCTAGCCCCGCAGCACCTGGCACGTACTATAAACGCACTGCCCGCAGAGAGAGAAAGCTACGCGCAGCTGGTATAATCCAAGGCCAAAATTTCAGCCACTAGAAACCCAAAAACCAGCTGCACACTTTCTTAAAAATTCGACTTGGAGAGAGAAACGTTTTCTCTCTCTAGAATTTTCTCTCTCTAGAAATCCTGTGGATTAATTGTGTTATTGTGTAATCTGAATGATTGATCCCTTGTCTATTTATAGAGTTACAAGAGAGACTCCAAGTTGGTTTAGGATTGGTCTTCCTATTGGGTTTCTGTTTTCCTTCAATCCTGTTTCTGGACTGATACAGATTCTGTTTCCTTCAATCCTGTTCCTGGACTGATACACTCCCAACTGTCACAGGGATTCACTTATCCCAATCCAGTTCCTGGGATGAATCACTCCCAACTGACACAGGGATTTACTTATCCCAAACCAGTTCCTGGGATGATTAACAACCAACTGACACAAGGATTAATTAATTTCTCAATTAATTAAATCTACCTTTGTCATTAACCCAGTACATAATTAATCGTACCACTAACGGATTAATTATGGCACTACCACCCTACACCAGAATTGCTTCCGGAACAACTTAATTAAATTATATTCATAATCTCCCCACATCAAAGATATAGTGCTCGTTAATTCATTAATTTACTGATAAATTAATTCATCAACTTCTTTAATTCCGAGTCTAGTACCACTCGACCTTTTTACTATACCGGACATAAGTCCACCGGCCGGGTTTAGTATAATAAACATTTCGAGCTCATCTCGGGAGCACCATCACCCCGGACGCACCGGTACATGGTTTCCTTTCGACAAGCAGCAGCACACCAAGCAACTAAACACGCGCACCCAACCTACCGAAATTATTGGCCACAATTGACCTCACCCTTTGGCAGATCAAAGTACACTATGTCTAATCCTCATGCCCACTCGAGTCTAGGGATTTAGAGATAGAATACAAGGATCGATTTGTCTATTAAATCAGTACAAGACAAATCATTCCTAAGAGTCAAGTTCAATATGCCCCGGGCATATCTATATGATTCAATTAGTTTAGACAAACTAATTATCTGAATCACATAATAACCTAGACCGACAGTTTGTCCAAAGCTATCTCGGTTACGAACCTCATTTATATATTATGTCTTTCAACCAATGATGAGATCTACTGTGTCACACCAGACACCTCATCATCTACTTACATAATATAAATGGACGATTAATGCACAACTAAATATAATTGAAACACAAATCGATATATTAAACTGGGAAACTGTACAATACAAGCATAGCTTATGTATTCTACTCCAACATTCCTGACCCAACTGAAGCTGGAAAATACAAGTCTCTTCCAAGTAGGATTGTGTTGTCTTTTACTTTTCATAGTAGGAGAAGGTTTAGAAGTGTATCTTATTTGTAATAGGATATACTGAGTTTTCCCTTCTTGATTAGGATTTATTTTTGTCTTGTAGTTCATCTCTCTTTGGCCGAATATTAGCCAATCAGAGTAGTAATAGGATTAGTTTTTGTTTTGTTTCATAATCTCTAAATCACTAGGATTTGAGATTTCCATATTAGAATAGGAAGAGAAGACTTGTAATTGCCTATAAATAGGCCCCCATATTTTCTAGTAATATAGTTGTTTTTGGTCTAAGAAAATTTCAAAAATTGTGAGTTGTGAACTCTCCAAAAATATCTTCGAGTGGTCTTGCGAGATCGTGAGTTGTCATTGCAAGAAAACTTACCAACCTTTGTTTTCGTTGGTTATAGTCGATTGGTTGGACTATAAAATCATGGCCATGTGTTGACTAAAACACATCATAAACCATTCCCCATCCTCTGAATTATTTTCGCATAAAGAGGCTAAATAATTGTGCGTTTTCTTGAGTTGAGCGATTCCGCCGCATAATTCTTGCTTGTAGAGATAATAGGTAGGAATAGACAAGAAAAGTCCATTAACATTGTGGTTCTTGTTCATTAGCAAGCACCGTTGAATTGAATTCTGACCAAGATAACCCGTCAGATAGATACTATAAGTACTACAAGATAGGATAATTCTCGGTCCTATAGTGTGTAATTGAGGTTTTATTTTATTTACTTGTTTTGTTACCGAATCAGTACCGCACATGACGAGTCAATTGGCGCCATTTCTGGGACGATGCTTGTTTTTAGTAGTTTTTCTTTCATTTTTGAGCTTTATAAGCTAAGTATTGTTTTTAAGTTTCTTGTTTTTATTTTTGTTCATTTCAGCACTTAGTTTGAGTTTTCATCTTGTAGGTACTTATTTGGGTTTTCTTAGTTTATGGTACACACAAGGTCCCAAGGCATACAAGTGTTATTGGACATCGATCTTGAACTTGACAGGACGTTGAGAAAAGAAATAAGAGAAAGAGTTGAAAAAGAAATTGAAGCACCAAATCAACGGACCTTTGGTGAATACTTTGAGCCCAATTTTGGAGAGACAGCGGAATTGCAAGGGATAAAAGTCAAAGCTTATCAAATTCCACCGGCACTCATAAATCTCATCCAAAATGGTCCTAATTTTAAGGGCTATGAGCACGAAGACACCAACGCACATGTGAAGTCGTTTGTCACACTTTGCAACACAGCAAAATTTCATGGTGTGACAAACGACAAAATTAGGTGTATGCTCTTCCCTTTCTCCTTGAAAGGCAACGCAATGGGCTGGTATAATTTGTTGTTGTTACAAACCTTCTTGGTTGGGATGATTTCAGCGCCACTTTGTTTATGAAGATAAAGGGAATTTCGGATTCAAGGTTGATGAGAAAGGGTTTGGCCGAATTTCTTAAGGTTCAAGGATCTTTATTCTAGTTCTTCTCACAATGGAAATGGATTATAGTGGTAGTGGGACTTGGCCTTCAAGATGAAGAGCTTTTAAAAGGAGACCACATGAGAAACTAACCTTCTCTTGATAACTCTATTGATGCTTTGAAAATGAGAGAAAACTCAACTCTTTACTCAATCAAAGCATGATTACAAAGATTGAACTCCTCCTCTATTTATAGGAAAGAAGTGGGCCTTTAAGTCATGCAAAACCCTAACCTATTCTCTAACAGTTAGAGATGGCTATAGTGTTTTCTTGAGAGGCTCTCTTCGCAAGAAAATTCCCTAGGCTTTAGAGTCTTCAATTTTCTAGATTCTTCCTTGCTTAGCCTCCTTCTTTTGGCCAAAATTCCTCATAGAATTAGGAGTTTTCAATCTTCTAGATCCTTCCTTACTTAGCCTCTTCTTTTTCGCTGAAATTCCTCCTAGGGTGTGAAGTCTTCAATCTTCTAGAAAGCTTGGTAAAAATTCATCCACCTTGAGTTCTTCATGGGCTGTGCTCTCCACCTTGGGTTGGCCTATTTATTTACTACACTTAAGACTCTAATATCAAGGCCTAAACATTGGGCCAAAACAAATCAAGGCCAACCATTTCCTAAGGGCCGAAATTAAGACCAAAGAAAACTAAAAAAAAGGCCTAAACATTGGGCCTAATTATTGAAGGCCAACAAAACAAATAATGGCTGAAAACCAAAGACAATAAAATAAAGAGTGGCTCGAAATTATTCTTGAACAAAAATAAAGTAAAGGCCTTTTGACAAAGATCCAAGGGACTTTAAATAAGTCTTTTGAAAACTCGTTGAACTTTATTGTAACCAAAGATAATAAAATAAATAGTGGGTCAAAATTATTCTTGAACAAAAATAAAGTAAAGGCATTTTGACATTGATCCAAGGGACTTTAAATGAATCTTTTGAAAACTTATTGAACTTTATTGTTCTTGTCTTGCCCAATGAATCTCCTTAATGGGCTCATTGACCTTGCTTAGCCCAAATGCCTCTTGGATTATTCTTGTGTCCTCCTCTTGGGCTACATACTTGATTTTGAGTCTATAATCATTGGAAACATTATTCGACTTCTCTTGCCATGTCCTTCCAAGGTCAAAGGGTTGGAGTAGGGACCCTAGGATCATATCATCCTCCCCTTATTTAAGAAGATTTGTCCTCAAATCTTAAGAACCTACAAAACAACCAAAAGAAGGAAACATAAGTTTGATATGATTGCAGTACCATACTCACTTATTTGGACCATTTGTGAACTCAATTCCACTTTGAATGTCGTGGGCATTATTGTCTTTGTCAAACCTTGAGTTCTAAAAATCTGCACAAGAAAAGCAAAACACTTTAGTGAATCACATATTGTACTAAGCTTTGGTTTTACAAGTTCTTCTAAATAATATAAAACTCTTAGAAGGAGGCAGACTTGTTGGAGTGAGAATTGGTGCCTCTTTCTTAGGAGTCTCCTTGGCTAGAATAGGGTGACTTGTGTTCTCTTCTTGTATCCTCTTCTATCGTTACCTTGCTTCATGCATATCTTTCTTTGCTTGAAGTACTTGCTCTCTAGGAAGAGGGTTAAACATAAATGTTTGACGAAGAGAATGTAAGTAATACCTATTTGTGAAGTCATCATGTATAGTCTCATTGTCAGACATCCAAGGCTGGTATAGGATAATGTGTGCGGCATCCAAGGGAGCTACATCACACGTCACTTCTCCTTGGTACCTACCTATAGAAAATGACAACGTGCATTGTCTTTCAACAAAAACTTCATCTTTATTATTGAGCCATGTCAAAGTGTATGGTTTGGGGTGAGAAAAATAGCAAGATATAAATTATCAATGAGGTAATTAGACGTAAAATTAGTCAAGCTACCACTATTAATAACAATCAAACAAATAGCCTTACCCACTTTACCTTTTGTGTGAAATATGTCATCTCTTTGGTCAACTTCTTCTTCCAACTTGATTTGCGAGTTGAATGCACATTTATTATTGTTACAAATGGAAGAGTTTACCTCATTTCTCGAGAAAAATGCGAAGACAATGAGGTGAGTCGTGCACCATGTAGAGATTGTATCTCTCTTTCTTTTCGTGGAGGCTTTTCTTCCTCATCCCCTCTTATCCACTTCCTATTATTTCAACATAGAGCCATCTTCTAGTGCAACTATAGATCTTTTGTTTGGGTATTTGGTTTGAGTGTGTCCTTTGCCTAAACATTTACAACAAGAAACTTACCTCATAGAAGGCTTGTTAGTAGTACCGCCACTAGATTGAGAAGAATTTAGGAATATAATAGGGGTTAGAAAAGTGTACCTTTGATTTGTCATGCTTAGAGAGAGAAGATTGCTCATTGGATGTTGGAATTCTTTTTGGGGTAGAGTCTTCTTGTCTTTGGTTTCTCAAGTAGTCTAGCTTGGCTTGCATGTGAGCAAACTTGCTATCATACTCTGTTACCTTTTCTCTAAATGCAAATCTTAGAATCCACTCTCGCTCTTTGGTTAGAAGATTGTAGAATTTTTTATCTTCAAAGTCTATTGTACCTAGTGTTAGTTTTGAATACAGAAAAGCTATGGCTTGTATAAAAAACTAATATCCACAGATGACATATCATTTTGTTTCAGTATTAAATTGTTCCATTATATCATAGAACTAGATAACGGGTGTGGAAAGACACAGTAGATACCGTTATTGGTTAAAGTATTGATATATTAAAAGTATGCTCATAACTGAGATAGTCTGAACATACTATCGGTATAGGTTATCGTGTGGTTTGGAAATTGGTTTATCTAGACTAATTAAATCACACAGATATGCCCGAGGCATATTGAGCACGACCAGTTTGGATAGAATTGACTTATACTGATCGGGTAGTTAATTCAATCCTAGTATTCTGTCTCTCAATCCCGAGATTGGGATGGGCGTGAGAGTTGGATATCGTATGCTTTGATTTGCCAAAGAGTGCGGTCAATTGAGGCCTATACCTCGATAGTTTGGGTATGCGATGTTTAGCTTCTTACGTGCCGTTGCTAGTCAAAGGAATCCACGTACCGGTTCGCCGGGTTGATGGTGCTCCCGATATGTGCTCGTAAGGTTTATTATACTAAACCCGGCCGGTGGACTTTATGTCCGGTATAATAAAAAGGTCGAGTGGTACTAATCTCAGAAACCAAGAAGTCAGTGAATTAGTTTGTCAGTAAATTGATAAACCGACGAGCACTAGAACTTTAATGTGGGGAGATAGAAGAAAATATAGTGGCGCGATGTAAAGTCGTTTTTGAGCAGTAGTTCCATAATTGGTCCGTTAGTGGTACGACTAATTATGCGTTTGACTAATCGATAAAGTGAATTAATTAGTCCTAAAGGTTTAATTAATATTTGATTGACAAAGTGGATTAAGAAAATTAATTCTATATGAATTAATTAATCCAAATGGTTTGATTAAATTAAATTAACGAAGTGGGTTAAATATTTAATTCAAAAGGATCGATTGGAGTTGACTAGTCTAGGAAAGACTAAGGGGTTAACGAAAGTCAAACTATAAGGCCCAACTCAAAGGCCCATTAGGTCTCCTTAGAAGCTCCCTATAAATATCCCTTGTTAGGCAACTTACAAGACATTAGAAACCTTAGAGGCATTTGCCTAGTGAGAGAAAGTTAAGTCTAGAAAGAGAAGCTCTCAACTTTCTTAGTAGCTTTTCTTTCGAAGTCGACTTTGGAGCTTTCTTCTTCGAGAATCCTAAAAGCCCATAACCTAGAGAATCCTAGATCACCATTTTTGGAGTAAAAAGCTGCTGCCTTTGATTGGTTTTCTCAGCCGCCGAGTTTTGTTGGCTGGAAATAGATCGGCCGGCGTTTGGTTTATTTTTGGGGCGGCGGCTTTGTTCATTTTGAAGTGGGTTTGTTAATTCTTGTTGTGTTGATCCTCTAGCTTGATCTTCTTAGATCACTAGAGTCTAGATCTACTAGCAGGAACACATTCCAGACACTTTTGGTGTGGATTTTCAGATTGGGTTAAGTTCCCGGACTAAATCTATTTTTTCAGATTTGTGTGATTCTTGAAGTCGGTTTCTTGGGATTTCTTCGTTTTGCTTTGGGCTACTCCGTAGACACTAGCCCACACTAGTTCGGAGTTGAATTGGAGTTATTCTTCGGATTTCGAGTGGATTTCGCAGCCAGGAGGTAAATAAGTGCAGTAATCTTCGGGCAATGATCTACTGAGGATCTGACGAGTTTTTGGAAGTGGGTCTCATATGGATCTGTTCCTTAGTATCTTATCTACCTTTTGGATAGTCGCCCACGTGATTTTGAGGTTGAGACGGAGTTGTTATCGGGATTCTCTCGTGATTGGTCCCAGGCGGTAAACAGCAGGAGTTTCAGCTTTGGTTTTCTTATTGCTAGGGACACGCTTCAAAGGTATAATCTTTTGAACTTTCTGCTTTAATTAAAGATTGTATCTATTGTGTCTTGATTAATAAATTAAATAAGTATAAGCCTAGATCCGTTCATGGAAAAATGAATTTGAGCCTAAGTATGAGCCTAGATCCGTTCATGGAAAAATGAATTTGAGCCTGAGCTTTGTCGAAAGCTTCCGATTCTGAAATGCATTGCACGAAAGTGAGGTTTTCAATTTAGCCCGGGCTTGTTATGTTTTCCTTCACCTAGAGACATAGAAAACTCAAGACAAGTTTGGGTAGTGTTTTGTAGACACTCCCTCAAGTTAAGAGATTTATAGTCTAAGAAGATAGAGATACAAAGTTGGGCATACTACAAATGTACACTAGATTTTAAGATACAAAAATAAATAAATAAAAGAAAATAAATTCTTCAAATTTCAAATTTCAAAAATTCAAAATAAAAACAAAGATAGGATTTTGGAAATCACACGGATGCAAGTGTTTGTGTGCTTGTGTGCCAATTTTAAGACCTAGGTTTCTTTGTGGAAAACTTTGGATTTAAGCCCCTTTGGTACTCATTTGGTTGCTTCTCGGTTATCAATGCAATTATAAGAAAACAAGTTATACAACCAAAAACTCAAAGACTCTTGCCTATTCTCATTTTTTGCACGAAATTGTTGTCCACTTTTTTATATATTGTGTTCCACAATTTAGAATCTTTTCTTGCCTTGGCAATTTTCAATCAAACACACTTTTTCTTTTTTTTTTGTGCACTTTTTTCCGTAGGCGGCATAAACCAACCTCAATCAAAACCAAAAGAAGAGTTAGTATAGAAAACACAAAAGATTTTATTCACAAAAGTAAATCAAGTATGAAATCCACATATACGGAGTTTTATAAGTCAAGCACAATCAAACTTTAAAAGAAAATTCACCCAGTGAACAATTTAGTTATACTTCAAGTGGCTCAAATTCAAAGATTTCTTTTTCAAGTAATTAATTGATTTATTTGGCTAGATGTGGATGAATTCAAGCACAAATATTCACAAGATCAATAATATCATGCACTCACAAGAAAAATTCAGGATTAATAATATTTTCGAATTTGTTCAAGAATGTTTCCAATTTTATTTCTCTCAGAATTTATTCAATACCCATATTCACAAACATGTGTAGATCATGGGAAAAAATACCATAAAATTTTCAAAAATGGCTATACACTAGCCAGAGACACTTGTAAGACAATATATCAAAATTTTCAACTTTATGGTAAGAAACTTGTAAATTCAATTCCTCTTTTTCCAAGTTGATTAACAAAATGGAGTGCATAGATCATGGAAAAAGTGTAAAAGAAAATTTTGAAATTAAGACAAGAGTGCTAGAGCACTTTTTGAGACAACATATACACAAAAAATATTGTTTTTCTCAACAAAGTTGAGAGAAAGGATATAGGGAATCCAACCTCTCAAAACTTTGTGAAAAATTGTGTTGATTGCAACAATTATGTTGTATCAACCGTACCTAGTGAGACGACACTTTGGCTTTGATACTAAATGTTATGAACCTTCTTGGTTGAGATGATTTTGGCAACACTTCGTTTATGAAAAATAAAGGGAATTTCGGATTCAAGGTTCCGTACCTTTCTCTATTCGCAAATTATATCATGTACCTAGAGGTACATGTACCTAGTAATACATCACCACTCTCACTATAAGAGAGTGAGATACACACTCTTCTCTTCTTCTTCTTCTCCAAAAACCCAGTTCCTTCTTTTTCAAAAAATCACTTCTTCTTCTTAAAAAATCAGTTATTCTTCTTCACCGTACTCCATTCAAAATCGCATTTAATCAAAATTTTCATTCAAACATAGATTTAACGGAGATCGACGATTGTTTTTTCCGATGAACAATACCAAATACAACGAAAAAATCACTTTTTCTTAAAAAATCACTTCGTCATATTCAAAAATCTCTTATTCTTCTTCAAAAATAACTTATTCTTCTTAAAAAATCACCACATTATAAAGTATGAACTGTATTTGATGGATTTACGAACGTAGTGCTATTTGTTTCTGGATGTAGTGCTATTTGTTTTTTACGTGATTCTAGTTGTATTTGTGAAAAAATCAGTTTAAATTTACATTCATGGATGTAGACGTTTCTGGACGTGGTGCTAGTTGTTTCGGACGTGGTGCTAGTGTTAGGAGACGTTGTAGACATGCTTGGATGTAGACGTTGCGACAGTTGTTTTTTGGACGTTGCGGCAGTTGTTCTGAGACGTTGTTAACTCAGCGAAGACGTTGTGGACATGCCTGGATGTAGACGTTTATGGACGTAGTGCTAGTTGTTTTTGACGTGGTTCTAGTTGTTCTGAGACGTGGTGGACTGTCTTTGTAAAAAAAAGGCAGTTTAAATTCACACGCATGGATGAGGATGTTTCTGGACGTAATGCTATTTGTTTTTTACGTGGTTCTAGTTGTATTTGTGAAAAAATCAGTTTAAATTAACATTCATGGATATAGACGTTTCTGGACGTGGAGCTAGTTGTTTCGGACGGGTGCTAGTGTTAGGAGACGTTGTAGACATGCCTGGATGTAGACGTTGCGACAGTTGTTTTTTGGACGTTGCGGCAGTTGTTCTGAGACGTTGTTGACTCAGCGAAGACGTTGTTCAATCAGCGCGGAAAAAAAAAAAAAAAAAAAAAGACGCACGCGTAGGCGAAACTTTCTATATTTAGTAAGTGTACAGTTGTATGCAAAAAATTACTATATATAGTAATAGGTACATGTACACAGTGTACAGGATATACGCGCTGCTCTCTATTGATGTTTTGACAATGGGAGAAAATTGAACTCTTTACTCAATCAAAACATGAAAAAATATCTTTTATGAGTAAATTCCAAAATTGGTCATCATGCTATTATTGTCAGTTTTCAGTTTTGGTCATCATACTTTATTTTTATTTTCAAAAAAAGGCCACTCTATCAAGTTTGGGGGTTAAACCACTAACGGCCAAATTTTTTTAAGGTTATTTTTATCTTTTCACTTCCCTAATTTTAGTGTTAAAATTGATTTTAATTTGGAAATATATGCTTTTGAAAGCAAGAAAAATAATTTTTTATTCTTGTGCTGGATTAAAAAATTATTTTTCAGAATTCTGGTTGAAGGTCCGCCGGTGACATGTCGCGCCGACCGGCCGAAATCGTCGCCGGAAAGACGGGGGCCACTGAATTTCGAGTATTTGGCTTCAAATTTTGTGGGTTTTGTTCTCTCTTCTTCCTGGAAAGCATTTCTGATCGATTGGGTTGTCAAAATTGGGATTTGAAAGGTCTAATTTTTTGGGTTTTAAAAGAATTTTTCGCCGGAAAATGTTTGGTTTTCTGGTTTCGATTTTGATCGAAAAAATAGGGGAGGCAAAATGGATTTGGGTTTTGATTTTATGTCGGAAATTAAATCTTAGAATGGTTTCAAGGATTTTTATTTGCTTATGAAACGTTTTTTGTCTGTTTTCGCCGTTGGATTATCAATTGTTTATTCGCTCAAAAAACGGCGAGAGGCGGTGAAATTTTTTAGTCGAACTGGGTTTCATTGTGATTTCACCGGTAAATCGAACAGTGGGGTTCGGGTTTTCCTCGCAAAGCGTTTTCGGTTTGATCCGATGGGTCTCTTTTGGCCGAAAGTGATGTCGTTCATTGGGGATGTTGGTCAGAGTCGAGGAAGAAGACCGGAAAGCGGGTTGGGGAAGATGAAGCTGTCAGCGGGTGGTTGAAACCCTAATAGGCGTAAATTACTAAAATGCCCCCGCCGCTGCCTGAAACCCTTATTGAAAATTTTAAATTTTTTTAAAATTACAGATTAACCCCAGAAATTTTATATTCTTTAAATCCTAAACCCATAAGTTCGATTAATTATGAAATTATCTCATTTTATTTGAGGAGGGTAGTGAAAAGACAAAAATAACCCTAAAAAAATTTAGTCGTTAGTGATTTAACCCTCAAACTTGATGGATTGACCTTTTTTGAAAATAAAAGTGAAGTATGATGACTTTAAAAGTAGTTTTCAAAGTATGATGACCAAAATCAGAAACTGACTATAGTATAGTGACTAATTTTGGAATTTACTATATCTTTTATTATGTGAAATCATTAAAAAAAAACAAACTGTTAATGATAATATATGAAATCATTAAAAAATACAACTGTTAATGATAATAGTTTAAGAATTGAGGGATTATTTTACAGTTTTGACTCTTGAACGCAGAAACTGCAGCCAGCACTAGCAGGGATTCCCCCATCTAGATGCTTGCTAGTGGACTTCTTGTGCCTCAAATCGGAAATTGACGTGAAAATTGTATACACAAAATAATGGGTGGCAAGTATGGTCGAATTCTGAAGTTGTAATACACTGACAGATGCAGAGCACTCGGATCGCAGGCAGCACTAACAATGAGGATAACCTGCTACTACAACTCCATTACTGCAGTATTGCTCTTTACTTCTTTTCTAGTTTCCCTTTTCGTTCTGGCATGGAAACTGCTGGATTTGGTGTGGCTTAAACCCAAAAAGCTTGAGAAGCATCTCAGGGCTCAAGGCTTCAATGGGAATCCTTACAGATTACTCATTGGGGACTTGATAGAGTTGTCAACACTGTTAAAGGAAGCCCATTCCAAGCCGATTGATTTCTCTGATGATGTAGCCCCCAGAATCTTACCTGAATTCCTTCACTTAACAAGTAAATATGGTATGTTTTCTTTTCTTTTCTTTTACCAGGTTCGGTTATTTTAACTGTTCCTTTTATGAGATCTGGTTATAATCTTTACTTCATTTACGAATTACCATGTTCTTGGGTAAATTGTTTCGTCTTTTTGATGTGGGTTCATCTTTTAAATGAGTTTATAACATGCAGGGATAGATGAAAAGCACAGTAAAGTAGCGATCTTGGAGTTGATTAATATGGATGTCTTCTTGGTTAACCTGCTCTTTTGCTCAAATTTGTTGACCGAGGTTTCTTGGTTCTTGTTGCTTAATACCATTTCTCGATTTGTGAGTGTCATCCTTGCGCAGGGGCCATGAATCCTCTCTGTATTGTTCCAATTTCATGGGATGTCCCCGAAGGGACTTCTTGTTGCTTATTTAAGCTCTCAAAGCTGTCATTAACATTACATGATGTGTCATGTGTTCTCTAGGACTGGGTAGAACACCGGAGTTTGTATGATCTGTCTTGTCTCCAAAAGTTTTGATGTGGTGATTTTATCTACTTTAACCACAAAAGTCTACAAATTCAGTTTAAATTTGTGGTGACAACTTGCAGGTAAGAACTCATACATATGGTATGGACCGCAACCGGCGATTTTTATCCAAGACCCTAAAATAGCATGGGAAGCTTCACAAGATGTTCAACAATTTCTTAAGCATAATACTTCTTTATTCAGCAGATTGCTGACTCCAGGAATTGTTAGTCTCAATGGTGCTAAATGGGCAAAACACCGGAAACTCATTAACCCGGCTTTCCGAATGGAGAAGTTAAAGGTTTCTTTTTCTCTACTCTGATTTGCTTCTTGTACTAAAGACAAGGTTTTGTAAATGCTAATATACTTTTAATATGGTGACCTTAATGAAAATGGAGCCCTGCTGGTGATTTTGATTGTTTGGCATGTTGTTTGGTTTTTTGAACACAGCATATGCTTCCCTCTTTTCATACAAGTACTAGTGAGATGTTGAAAAAATGGGAGGAGATTGTTTCACCACAAGGATGGTTTGAGTTGGATGTTTGGCCGAGCATTTCGAGTTTGTCTTCCGATGCAATATCGCGCACTGCATTTGGCAGTAACTATGAGGAAGGTAGGAGGATATTTGTACTTCAAGAGGAACTTGTTGAGCACTGCTTCAAGGCTATGTGGTCATCATACATCCCAGGATGGAGGTAAATTGATTTGTTGAATTCTTGGATGGAAAAAGAAACTTTGATTTGAAATGTTTGTGTCCATCATGAGGAATCTTGTTATCCCTGTTCCTGGATTTTTTTTTCCAGGTTCTTGCCTACTTCAAGAAACAGAAGAATGAGAGAAATTGAGAAAGATGTTAATGACTCCATTAGGCAGATTATCAATGTTAGAATGAATGCAGTAAGAGTTGGGAAGCTCTGCGACGACGATCTGTTGGGAATATTGCTAGATTCCAATTCCAAAGAGATAAACAATCATGGAAACAAGGACTTTGGTATGACTATTGAGGATATCATTCAAGAATGCAAGGTGTTTTATTTCGCAGGACAAGAGACCACCTCATTGCTGCTTGTATGGACAATGATCTTATTGAGTAGGTACGACGATTGGCAAATCCGTGCTAGGGAAGAGGTTTTGCAACAATTCGGCCCCAACAAACCAGACTTTGATGGACTAAATCGCCTAAAAGTTGTAAGTTCTTTCAAGAATTCTTACTTAAAAGTTTCTCTAGTGCTAGTTGTGGGCTTGCACACTTAGCGTCCGTTTGATAAAACTTAATTTGAGTCTGAAGTCTGAAAGCTGAATTCATTAAGTTAGGCTTGTTTCATAAAATTAGAAAATATGTCTGAAGTCTGAAGGCAGTATTCCTGCAAATCTACAAATATTTCTGCTTGAAAAGTAGGCTGATCACTGGAATCTAAAAGTTGGATTTGGACTAATATCTGGTAGAAATCTTTTGTCCCCTTCACAGATGAATATGATCTTACACGAGGCTTTGAGGCTATATCCTCCAGTACCGGTCAATGGTCGAGTAACAACAGAAAATGCTGAACTAGGAGGTAAAATCGTCCCAGCTGGAATACTAATCTTATTTCACACACTGTTAATCCATCATGACCCTGAAATATGGGGAGATGATGTAAAGGAGTTCAAGCCAGATCGATTTTCTGAAGGAGTGTTGAATGCAACAAAGGGCCAGCTTGCTTTCTTTCCATTTGGCACTGGACCTCGCATTTGCATTGGTCAGAATTA
The DNA here is from genome assembly GCA_030378225.1 of Knoxia roxburghii. Taxonomy (NCBI): domain Eukaryota; kingdom Viridiplantae; phylum Streptophyta; class Magnoliopsida; order Gentianales; family Rubiaceae; genus Knoxia; species Knoxia roxburghii. The sequence continues at coordinate 10,942,184 of CM059422.1, read as the reverse complement.
TGCTATGTTGGAAGCCAAATTGGTTATGGCGATGATTCTGCAGCGCTTCTCGTTCGAACTCTCGCCGTCCTATGCTCATGGTCCTCGCTCCATTTTAACTCTCAAACCACAGTATGGTGCTCACTTGATTTTGCGCAAGTTATAGTTTTGGCATCAAACCACAGGGTGAGATAGTTGGTTTCTTATGACTCTTTCTTTGGATGAATATACAAAGATTGTAATACAATACAATACAATTGAAATTGATTGTGTAAAACACAGAACAAGAATCACAATCCACAATCCAAAATCCAAACAGAGCCACTGGGAGGCATTTATTGAATAGAGAATGCATGTTCAAGTGTTTTGCAATCTACCAAATAGGCAAAACCATAAGCCATGTTCTTCAATGTGGCCTCATGCAAGTCACTTGATGATGTTGCTGTTCCATCTGTAGAGAAAAATACTCGAAACCCCTTAACAAATGCCTCTCTGGCACTAGTCTCGCAGCACAAATTGGTCATCACCCCAGTAACAATTACTTCTTTCACCCCCATTTTGTTTAGCTTTTCTTCTAAGCTGGTGCCTGAGAATATATAGATTCAGGCTCATTTTGATAAGACTTAATCTCACATATGAAGTCTGAAGTCTTGAATCTTGTTCAGTGTTAAGTGAATAGTGAATCACTTAATTGGAGGAACTAACTGACATGCTAATATACTTAATTTATTTAGATTAAGTGCTAAATTCTGTTATCAAAACACTCAGAGATATTTATTATTCCTTCAATCAGTCCCAAGCATATGTTCAATGATTCAGTATTAGCATATGATGCCATGAAGAAAGAAAAAGGAGTAGAACTGTACCATGAAACGCACTGTAGGTGTTCTTCTCCACAACAAAATCATCTTCTTTTCTGTGCAATTCAGGAATAAGCTGAGCCCCATGAGTCCCATCCATGATGAGATCCCCATCCCACCACTCATACAACATGCCGTAGTCATCTGGGGACTTGTGGCTATGGCGGGTGAATATGATCGGAATTGAAGCATCTCGGCAGAGGTCTATAGTGGTATTAATGGCTGCCAAAACAGGTTTCGCCATGGAGTAAAAGTAGTTTTGAATGTCAATTACTAACAAGGCGGAGGTTTTGGGATTTGGGTTTCTCTTCTTAGTTTCATATCTCCTGTACGGGTGGGACGCAGGTGGTGAATCCGGTGGTGATGGTGTCGAATACGACATAGATGGTTGGAGTGAAAAAATGAGGAATTTTCAGATCATGAATGAATGGGCAAAAGCAAGACAAAGACAAGGATGAATGTGGACTTATTCTGGCAAATTCTAGCTGTTGCACTTAATGGTATGTGACTGGCTCGTTTGTATTAATTGTACTGTATTTTGGGGGAAAAAAAAAGTAGTATTATTTATATTAAAAGATGATTTTAAATATATAAATATTCATTTACTTCTTCCATTTAATAATGTATTGATGTGATTCTTATCTTGCGAATTATATAGGACTAGTAAGTAGTAGGGTACTTTCGGTACACTTAGAGCAACTCCAATCGTACGCTAAAGTAGCGTTTTCCCCAATTTTGGCGTACGAAGCATGCTCCAACGCATACTGCAAACGGTACTGTAAAATTGGGGGGAGGAGAGAGGGACGGTAAATGTAGCGTACGAAGAAGATGCCTGTATCCCTGTAGAAGTGGGGTTGTTTTATTTTTTTAATATTTTTTTCACCACTATATTTTCTTTTATCTTTTTTTTTTAACTCTTACTTATTTCCATTTCTTTCATTTTAGTTTTTTCACAACTACATCAGATCATAGAATACTTGACATCAGATCAACTGACTATAGATATCAGATCAAGAATTTAAAAGAAACCATACAGCAGAACTGAAACATACTTAACAAGGGAGATCAGATCAGGATTATATAGACATCAGATCAGCGTATACTTGACATCAGATCAACTGACTATAGATATCAGATCAAGAATTTAAAAGAAATCATACAGCAGAACTAAAACATACTCAATAAGGGAGATCAGATCAGGATTGTATAGACATCAGATCAGCGTATACTTGACATCAGATCAACTGACTATAGATATCAGATCAAGAATTCAAAAGAAATCATACAGCAGAACTAAAACATTAAAATTTATTATTGTCATCAAAAATATGGCAGAAATCATACAATAGAACTAAATACATTAAAATTTATTATTGTCATCATATAGCCCGCTTCCACTCCCACCAATGTTATTAAAGTCAACTCCAAATATAACATTTGATGAATATGAAGCTTGACTTGCTCTTGCATTAATAATGTTGGTTTGACAGTCTATAATATAAGCACGGCGAGCAGGATCTGCAATTTGATTTGGGTCTTGAGACATAATTGCAAAATTCAATTTCCGGTTCTCCATCTCCATCTTTTGTTTCTCTATCTCCATCTCCATCTCCATCTTTTTTTTCTTCATCTCCATCTTATTTATGTGCCTAAGCCTCCTCTCTTCCTTCATTTCGTGTGTACTTTCTTGTGCTTTCTTGAACATCTCTATAAGATTCATATTATGTTGTGTAAGATCATTTAAACGAGACGTATTTGATTCATCAACTTTTCTTTTTGATTTAGCCTTCTTCATTCCAATAGGTCTTTCGGATGGAGAGCCGCCTGCATCAGGACTAGATAAATTAAGAGAAAACCCTGAAAGTCCCGGTGATTCTGGTACACGTGTTTCCGGAGGAGTCGGATAATCTGATTCAAATATATTGTACTCCGAATCTTGGCTTTGGTAATTCTGTCTTGCTATTTGCACATCATCATTGAATTTTTCATAGTCCTTGAGAGTGTCCCAAACATGATCGAACTTAAACCCATTTTTAAAATCAGAATCCTCCATCATCATCAATTTTGCTCTATTCATCTACAAGAAATATACATATAGAATTAATTCAACGAATACAAAATATATAAAAATTTTAACATAACATTTTGTTATGTACTTACCGCATCTAATGGTGATATACCACTTGGATGTAGGCGCTCGATTTGTTTCATGCATGCTAATAATTTTCGTACTGCTTTCTCAATAGATTGCCATCGTGATTGCAATGACCTCGTACTACGATTCTCCCAATCTTTGGCTTTGATCTCATGGTAAATTCTGTCAACTCGTTTCCAAAAATTATCACCACTTTGATATCTTCCAACAGCAGGATCTTGCGAAATCTGCATATAAGCTGTGCAAAGATTTAAATCTTCCATTGGGTTGTAGTTGCCAGCTCGTGATGCTGTGCTTTTCTTTGAAGAAGACATGATTATTTCGTGGGTGAGTGTTTATGCGTGAAACATTTCATATTTATAAACGTGAATTATTGCATATAGATGTATAAAATGTAATATAGATGTTTTTTTTTCTATTGTATGATTTATGTTATATTCTTGATCTGATGTCTATTGTCTGTTGATCTGATGTCAAGTATACGATGATCTGATGTCTATATAATCCTGATCTGATCTCCCTTGTTAAGTATGTTTTAGTTCTGCTGTATGATTTCTTTTAAATTCTTGATCTGATATCTATAGTCAGTTGATCTGATGTCAAGTATACCCTGATCTGATGTAGTTGTGAAAAAACTAAAATGAAAGAAATGAAAATAAGTAAGTTTTAACAAGGGAGATCAGATCAGCGAATACTAGACATCAGATCAACTGATACTTGACATCAGATCAACTAATACTTGACATCAGATCAACAGACTATAGACATCAGACCAATAATTTAAAAGAAATCATACAATAGAATTCACGGGTAGTACAGTAAAGATTCGAAATTCACGGGTGCAATTCTTTCTTTTACTTTTTTCTATCATATCAACATACTTGATATCAGATCAAGAATCATTCAATAAAGCATACAATATAATTCACGGGTGCTACAATAAAGATTCGAAATTTATATATAAATGTCAAGCAATGCAAACTCGAATCCATACCAAATTTCTCATTTCAATTCTTTCTTTTTTTTTGCAATCATGAATTATGATATTGGCAACCCTTCTAATATCAATTCTCAAGACAGTTCACCACCTCAATCTTCATCGAGTTCGTCAAGTTCGGAAGAGTTCGAACAAGAAATTCGTAGATTGGAGTTACAACAAATGCTCATACTTCAGACGATGCAAGCAAATAATGCAGAAATTGCGCGTATTCTTGAGCAAGAAAATATCCAAAGGATTAGTGGTGGCTCAGTTCGAGGGCACATAGTGATAAATCGTGATCGTGAAGGTGCGCATCTTAATTTAGTACGTGATTATTTCTCTCAAAATCCATTGTATGGTGACGTTGAGTTTCGCCGAAGATTTCGCATGTCCAGAAGTTTGTTTCTTCGTATTATTACCGCTGTTAAAAATCATGATAATTATTTTGAACAACGAAGAGATGGTCTAGGCAAGCGTGGATTATCAACGCTTCAAAAAGCAACAGCTGTATTCCGAATGTTAGCATTTGGTATCCCAGGAGATCTAACAGATGAATATATTAAAATCGGTGAATCAACAGCAATGGAAAGTTTGAGGAGATTCTGTCGTTCTGTTATTGAGGTCTTTTCAACGCAATATCTCCGATTGCCAAATGAGAATGATATTGCAAGACTTCTTTATGTAAACGAGCAACGTGGTTTTCCAGGAATGTTAGGTAGTCTTGATTGTATGCATTGGAAGTGGAACAAATGTCCGACAGCTTGGGCAGGACAATATACTGGACGTTCGGGATCTCCAACAATAATTCTTGAAGCTATTGCCGATTATGATTTATGGATATGGCACGCTTATTTTGGTATGCCCGGTTCTAATAATGATATCAATGTGTTGGAGTCATCTCCTTTACTTTATAACATGGCTCAAGGGATTGCTCCTACTGCTCATTATGTCATTAATGGAAAAGAGTATCATATGGGATACTATTTGGCTGATGGCATTTATCCAAAATGGTCTACAATTGTTCAAACAATTCGTAATCCATATCAAGAAAATCATAAGTACTTTGCAGAAAGACATGAGGCATGTAGAAAAGATGTGGAGCGTGCTTTTGGGGTCCTACAATCTAAATTTGCTATTGTTGCAAATCCGGCACGAATTTGGGATAAGAAGGTGTTGCATGATATCATGATTGCGTGCATTATCATGCACAATATGATAGTGGAAGATGAACGAGATCTGAATGCACCTATAAGAGATGCAAACGAAGCTCCAACGCCTGATGTGCAAATGATACCAAATGGTAATAATCGATTTGATCAATTTCTCACTCGGTACAGACAAGTCAAGGACAAAAATGCACACTTTGAGTTAAGAAATGACTTAATAGATCATTTATGGGCACGTCGTGCTTACTTATCGAACTAAGAAATAAGTTATGTTGTACGTTTTACCTATTTTATTTCGTTATAAAACTAAATCAATACAATTCATATGTTCATTATTATTATTATACTTAATTTTATACAAATTATTTTATTATTAATTAATATTAATTATTTTAAAATATAATTTAAGATTAAATCACTAAATTTGCCGATATAGATATTTTTCTTCAAAAATATAATGTGAATGAGTAAAAAAATTATAGTGATATAATAATAAAAAATACAAATACTTGTGAATAAAATATTATTATTACTGTAAAATAGAGTTGTTGGGTTGGAGTGAATGTACTGTAAAATACTGTAGATACTGGATTTTAGAGTTGACTGTACTGTAAATTGGAGTATGTGGTTGGAGTTGCTCTTAGTCCGGACTTTTAGTAGGAAAATTGGTGAAAATCAAGTTTTCTTTACTAAAAGTGTGAGTCAAACGCATTAAATGCGTCCTCACTTTCAAAAAAATTTCCCACTCATGTGCCCATTTATTTCAAAAACTCACGCATCATTTCCCCCCCCCCCCCCCCCTCTCTCTCTCTCTCTCTCCTCATTTTCTCTTTACCTCTCTCATTTCTTCAAGAATTTTAATGTCAAATTCGATAAATTGATGTAAATTTTACATCATTTTTTTTGTTTTGATGTAAAATGTCATTATGATGAATTCTGATGTTAAATCTCATCTTTTTATGTCATTTTGATTAATTTTATGTAGTCTGGTGATCCATCAAATGTTGATTTTACATCAAAGGATGCATATAACGAACTCGAAACTGCAAAAATGAAATTTATTGATGGCAATGATTCGAATGCTTTACATCAAAAACACATTTTGCATCACAGCATTTTACATCACGATTTCCGGCTGTAATTCTTCAATTTCGATTTAACATCGGATTTCTAGCTGTAAAAAAATATATTTAACATCAGTTTTCGTTCAAAATATATAATACCACATCAGTACCACCATTTCATATGAATAAACATAACATCAGTATCACCATTTAACATCAAAAGACAACATTTAACATCAAAACTACCATTTGACATCAAAAAAACAGCATTTAACATTAGTACCACAATTTCACATGAAAAAATAGCATTTAATATCACAAATCAGCATTTGGCATTAATACAACCATTTAACATCATAAATCAGCATTTGACATCAGAACCACCATTTAACATAAAAAATCACCATTTGACATCACAAATCAGCATTTGACACCAGAACCACCATTTAACATCACAAACCAGCATTTGACATCAGTACAACCATTTAACATCACAAACCAACATTTTACATCAGTACAACCATCTAACATCACAAACCATCATTTGACATCAGAATCACCATTTAACATCACAAATTATATTCAAAAAGTGGTTCTGGCCATATTCAAAATAGACGATTTTAACATCATTTGATATCGAAAAACAGCATTTAACATCAGTACCACCATTTTAACATGAAAAAACAACATTTAACATCGGTATCACCATTTGACAAAAAAATGGCATATAACATCAGTACCACCATTTGACATAAAACAATATACGATTTTACATTAAAAAAATATATTTTTGCCCAAACCCTAGTTTTCATTTCATCTTCATGGGCTACAAACACAATGAAACGAATCCCCGATCTCAAATCTATAAAATTCTAGTTTTTCTTTCATCTTCGTGGCTGCTTTGTGATTCTCTCAAACCAAAGAAACAGCAAAAATTGTGAAAAAGGGTATGGGTTTTGAAGCTTGAGAGGTGGGGGGTATTTTTTCGGTGAGAGATCTTCAAAACTCCGCCCAAAATGGCCATAATCTGCGAAGAGAAGTGGCGGGGAAGAGAGTTCGGGATACTGAAAAATAGAGAGCAACCGCTGGAGAGAGAAAAGTGAATTAGGGTTTGGGGAAATAAAGTGGCTAGTGAGGGTCATATAAAAGACGCGCGTATAAGACACCCCCCACCTCTTCAATTTTTTACCTTTTTTTTTTTTTATGGGCTTTTCATATACTACTAGTAGTAGTAAGTTGTGACACTAGACAAATTAATGAAATAGCTATATTATATTAAGGCTAAATATCAAAAACTCCTTTGCGTTTATTTGTATATCAAATACCCCTCTCAAGTATGAAAAATATCAAAAAACTCCTTTACACTAATTAAACTTGGGAAATGACTAAAAACCCAAGTTACATTAAAAAAAAGAAAAATTAAAAATTAACCCTACTAAAACCACATTGACTATCTCTAATCCATTATTTCCTCCGTATGCTGCTTCCTTTTTGCCATTGTGCCCACCGCCATTCATGTTGAAATGATAAAAAAAAAGGTCCATGTTTACTTGTCCCACATTGAAAGCATAGACACCTTGGGAGCACCATATAAGTCCTATGTGCCACTCCCCTCATTGACAATTGTTTTTGAGGTGGAACCATATATTGGCTTGTATTGGGCTTTCTACATTGTATCAGAGCGGGTTTTTCAACCTGCAGACTTTGTGGGACTTGCGGACTGGATTTGACTTGAAAAAATTTGGGCTCAGCAGGTGACGGTTTATCCGAGAAAAATAACCGGCACAGAAAGGAAAAATATACACGTCAAAGCCGTTGGGCTTGAGAGGTCCGTGTTGAAATGATGAAAAAAGGCTAACGTTCGCTTGTCCCACATCGAAAGCATAGGCAAAGAAGAGACCAAGGAGATGTGAGAAAGTTTTATCAATAAATCCTTGCAAGTCCAATGTTGAAGTCTCCATTCCTAAGCGCTCTTCCACAAAATTCTTTAAACTAAGCCAATTTTCAAAGATTTAATCTGTGCCCAGATCTGAAGATAATCCAAATATGAAGATGATGAAGGAAGGCCATGAAAAAGCTCAAGTTTTGGTCCAAAAAAAAAAAGAGAAAAAAAGGCATTTTTTATTGAGCCGCCATGCCATTGTCAAAAGCATCACCATTACTACCAGCAAGTTGAGCCCTCTGCTCCACCGCTACCAATATCCTCATCCTCATCTTCGGTTGATTATGATCATCAAACCCACGACGCCATTTTCTCTAATTCTGAGTTCTTCTATTCCACCACTTCTTCAACCCAAGCTCAAGTTCCAGGATTTGCTCCACAAGATATTCCTGAACTCGCTCCACAAGATCCCACATTTTTGCTTCTTCAAATCCTATTTCCTATCAACAATACACAGTTCAAAATCTAGTTCATTGTGTTCTGATTGTTCATCAACAAGCTAAAAGAAAAAGAAAATAGGGTGCTTTTGGATGTGTTTTTGCCATTGAATCTCATTTGTTCCGCTGCTTCTTCCCCTGTTTTCACATTCGAGAATTTAAGAATTAAACTTTACATTTACAGAGTAATGCCATTTCTCACTGGTTCTGAAAGAATTTTCTCAGAGTTTATGTAGATTATGTAATCATATCATGGCGGCCAAGAAGAAGAAAACATGCGTGTATCCAGATTTCTGAGCAACATCAGCATATTCAGATTTGAAAATCAGTAGCACTTTTGTATGAAAATTCATATTGTTTTTGTGATATAAAGCTATTTGCTATTTCTTGATTGTTGTAGTTCCTCTAGGCTCCAGAAAATTGAAGTAGATATTTCCATCTCTGAATTTCGAACTAACAGTCAGAGTGATTTGAGTTCAATATCTCTACTTGAAGTATCAAGGTTTAATTTTTTACTTCTGACGAGACTTGTCGATTTTTAGATCAATTCTCAAAAAGAAAATTACTTGATAACAATGACTTAGTATACTGATTAATTGATTAGGGTAGTGTTAGGCATAATCAAAGGCGAAGAAGGTCGTGTAATAAGGACAAAATTTTTTATGAAGGGTAAATTTGTCTAATACTTGTATTTGAGTTAAAGAAGGTCAATATAATAGTTAATTAATTAGTATATGGGTATTTTTTATATTTTTTATAGTTAAGAAGGGTATTTTCTATACAAGTAAATCTCAAGGGGGTTTTTGATATTAACCCTTAGATTAATGAGGGTGATTTAAAAACTCCCCAAATAATAGTTTCACCTACTTTATTGAGTGAATAATACTGGTTATTTTTCGATCATTTTCACTGATTTGATCATCATAGAGCTTTTCTTCGAGGACTTTTCGAACAATTTTCTAGGTATTATATTTCCCGAGATTTAGAAATATCATCAAATTTTTATAGGAGCACCGATTAATAAGTGACGTTTAGGGGAAACAATTGTTTGTTTCCTACTAAGAAGAGTTGCTTTGTGTTAGTATCTTCGTTTAGAAGATGATCAAATATAGAGTAAATTTTAATTTCATTTTTTTATAATAGAATAAAAAGCGGTAGATAGTGTGGTTTCTATAACTTATGATTAACGAGAACTTATAATTGTGGACAGACAAACTGAAAAAATACGTATTGCTATTGATATCATAGTAAATCAAAATAAATGAACTCAAGGACAACCTCTCAAAATGAAACACTATATTATGCCTATGTAACACTTTGATAAAAACGCTCAACTCTTACCTAATAATTAGTTATTAATAAGTTTGTTTCTCAATAGATAGATTATTAGAATTAATAACAGTAATTGGGGAGTGAACCGATGATAACGGAGGCTCTACGAAACCCAAAGGGAGGCGATGACCAATGTTTAGATCCCAGAGTATGTAACGACCCCAAATAGGTCATTCTATCAAAATCAAAACACAAGCTTTCTAAACCAAAGTTACATGTTTCAAATAAATGTTCAACTGAAATCCGAACTTAATAAGGCTCACACTCTTTATAAAGTTCATAGTTACTGAATCACAATATTAAAGCTTATTAAGCCAATGTTCAAAGTTTAACAATACAAGAAGGGTCTGAATCTTTAAACCCAAATTCCTCAAAAGGTAAAACATAAATGAAAGTTCTCTTCCCTCAAAGCCCAACCTCCAGCCCTAATACAAAGGTGCTACACCTCAAATTGCAACTCTAATAGAAGGAACAACATATACTCGAGCCTTCCTCTTCCAAAGCTTGATCTCCCCGAAAACCACCCAAGGTCTCTCCTACGGTCGTACTCCAACTGGATACCTTGGAAACAACAGATAAAACATGAGTATGCTAGGCATACTCAGCGAGGACTTTCCCCAAATCTTATCTGGTGTAGTCTGCGCTAGAAGGAGGATCAAACCAAGTGACAAACATACAATGCAGGCACCCGACAGAATACATGATAACAAACACATATAAGGCATCCTATTATTCTCATGCCACAATCATGTACACAACACATAATACAAACGTACCACCCCATGCTAACAACAGGAGAAGTAAACCAATCAAACAGAGCACACAAACATGCCGATCACATAATGATTAGATATGCTACATCCATCCTCATAGACCAGATATTCTAGTCCAATGCTACATCCATCCTCATAAACCAAATCACCTTGACCAATGCTACATCCATCTTGCATCCATCCAGACATCCTGGGACTGTCTATAATCTAAGCAAAATCACTGAATGGCTTTGGGCCCCAATCCTAATCCTGTCCACTGGAGAAAGGAAGGCTCGAACAGAAGAGGATCCTCAAAAGTCTCAAACACAATCAGGTGCAGAAAGTAACAACCATCACACATCAGGCTAAACAGACAAGATCACAAGTACCACCATGAACTGCACAAAACAGCAGCCATATCAAGTCACCGTATCAACCAATGGTTCACAAGCCACAACACCATGTACATACACAAACCCGTGCTTAGAAAGCCAATCCTAGGTGCCGACAATGCCATAATTCTCTAAACATAATACACAAGTATGAACACAACAAATATAAAACAATGCTTGTTTTCCAGGTTCAACCCAGGTTACATACACTACATGCAATCCGGGTTTGAACAATCCCAACAAATAAGGGGGAGAGTCGCTCACCTAGAATTAGAAGCTATGGCATGGTCTTCGAAGCAGCCCCAAACCTTCAGCACCGACAATAATAGTAGTCCAGCACCTAAATAGTTACTCAAAATCTCATCGAAGAAAAGGCCAAAACCAACGAGAAGAGGTGGCGGTCGGTGACTAAAGAGAAAGAACCAACAACGTCAGTGGTCGGTCGGTGATCCGCCAACTAGGGTTCCTATAACACCCCAAAACACCCTCCAAATCAAGAACTGACTGAGGGATTTTGTACAAGAAGTAGTGAGGACTCGTTTGGTGGTGATGGCAGCTTCAGAAGACGCTGGGAGACGGTGGTTCGGGGTAGAGACGCGGCGGCGGCTAGGGTTTCCAACCGGTCACCACCCCACCATCAAAATCTATAACTCTTCTATAACTCTTCTGGGAGTTATGTTCCTTAAAGTATGAGAAGTATTTTGGTGATAATAACCCACCTAGACCGCCACCAGAAAGTGTGGAACTGGAAACGACTTAGCGGCTGATTCGGGGTGTCGGAGAGAGGGAGAAACAACCAAGAAATAGGAGAATAAGACCTGGGTTTTGCTCCTTGGAGGGAGGGGTTTACTTATGTGGTCTTGGTCGACCAAGAGGGAGGCCGAACGGCCAGGAACAGGGCAGTCAAAGGGAAATCGTCGGGGAAGAAAGTTCTAGCGGGGAGAGAGAAAGGGGAAAAAGGGGGAGGGTGCTGGCTAGGGTTTGGGGTCCATTGAGGGTATTTATATGGTGGTTATTTATACCCCCAGTCCCTCCAACTTAAGGAGTCTTTTACCCTCTCCTGTTTCTTTATAACTCAATTGAGTCATACCTCACTCCCCGGTAGGGGTGAAATTGGTTCGGCCGAAACCGGCCAAACCGGTCAAGTTTGGCCGGTCTCAAAATATATATACGGTTGGGTCAGTTTAAAAATTTTCAAACCGATAAATACGGTTCGACCGACGATTTCAGTAATAAAACCGGCCACTTCGGCCGGACTGGCCGTTTTTAATTTAATATATATAATAAATATATTTAATTAATCAGCGAATACTTGACGAGGGAGATCACATCAGGATTATATAGACATCAGATCAGCGAATACTTGATATCAGATCAACAGACTATAGATATCAGATCAAGAATATAAAAGAAATCATACACTAGAACTAAAACATACTTAACAAGGGAGATCAGATCAGGATTATATAGACATCAGATCAGCGAATACTTGACATCCGATTAACAGACTATAGATATCAGATCAAGAATATAAAAGAAATCATACACTAGAACTAAAACATACTTAACAAGGGAGATCAGATCAGGATTATATAGACATCAGATCAGCAAATACTAGACATCAGATCAACAGACTATAGATATCAGATCAAGAATATAAAAGAAATCATACACTAGAACTAAAACATACTTAACAAGGGAGATCAGATCAGGATTATATAGACATCAGATCAACGAATACTTGACATCAGATCAACAGACTATAGATATCAGATCAAGAATATAAAAAAATCATACACTAGAACTAAAACATACTTAACAAGGGAGATCAGATCAGGATTATATAGACATCAGATCAACGAATACTTGACATCAGATCAACAGACTATAGATATCAGATCAAGAATATAAAAAAAATCATACACTAGAACTAAAACATACTTAACAAGGGAGATCAGATCAGGATTATATAGACATCAGATCAGCAAATACTTGACATCAGATCAAAGTAGCAGTAATGGGGGATCGCCTGAGATCGATTCAAATTGGACATAATTTTTCATTTTTATGATACGATCCATAAATCCCCTTTTGATAGTCTATATTCGGATATATTTTCATTGACTGGCTGGATAGTTACCACTTTCAAATGATAGTTTCCATTGATGTTTTACAAAATATAGAAGCTCCAATTATTGTATTTGTGTGTACTTGTTTTTTTGAAATAAAACGTAAATTTGTTTGAAACCGTCCAAACTGGCCGAACCAAACTGTCTAAATATGGTTTGGCCGACTTGGTTTGGCATATTTATTTGGCCGACTTGGTTTGAAAATTTGTCAAACCGTAGTTATTGGTTTGGCCGGTACTTTAGCCTTCAAACCGGCCAAACCGCCCTATTTACACCCCTACTCCCCGGGTTTATTTTAATTTCTACTTAACCTACTCATTTATTCCAATTCCTGTCGAATCGCCAATGAGCTAGGTGAACAGAATCACCTGCTCGATTTGGGATGTTATGGAGTATACCCACCAGACCTCATCACCGATCACTTTCTTACTCTGAGAAGTGATGAATCGACACTCAGTCGTGGTGGACGATACTCCAAGCGAAGAAAAGAGAGAAAGTAGTTTGGGGGAAGTGGCAGGGGCAGGGGAATTCTTTTCTATAGAACACACAGCATGGTTGCCTTTTGCTTTGTACAAGTTTTCAATATATGTTGAGCAAGAAAAAGCCGCATATATTTCTGCCATTGAAGGATGACCCAGACGAAACAGTAGCGGGGAGTATAAAGCAGGATGGGGAAGCGGCAGTCTCTGTACAACTGGACACCCCTGAGCCGCAGGTGTTACTATCCAACAGCTTTTACAAGACAATTCTAAAGGATTGACAACATGCAATTGCCATCAAATTAGTGAGGAGGTCGATTTCTTTTCAAGTTCTATACAATCGGCTAGCTACACTATGGTCGTGCATTGATGGTTGTGTGATGATGGACCTTGAGATTTAAGTGTGCGAAAGATATGGTGCAAGTCCTCACCGGAGGCCCCTATGTGATCCTAGGGTACTACTTGCATGTTCAATCAATTATCCTAATTTTGATGACAATTCAAATAAGATATCTTCGATGGTTGCATGGGTAACATTGTTGGGCGTGCCGGTGCATTTGTACCACCAAAAGGTCTTCCGGAAGATAGAAGAAATTTTGGGAAAAGTTGTCAAAATAGACCACTAGACAACCATGCGAACAAGGGACAGATTTGCTTATTTGGCTATCACATTGGATTTAAATAAACCTTTGTGCCCACAGTTTATAATAATGGGGAGAGGACAATGAGTGGAATATAAGAGCTAACCAGACATATGCTACTAGTGTGGAATATATACAAATGGGAGTGCGGTGTGCAAGGAGGCCTGAATGAATGTAGAAGAAGTTGGTCAGGTGCAGGAGAATGGCTAGAAGGGGAGGGTTTATGGACTATGGGTACAAGTGCCACAACGAGGTCGGTTGACCCCATCCTTGAAGGGGAAGATCGGACGTTGTGGTGACAGAGGGTCAACCTAGAGTTCTTTACAAATCGGGTTCAAGGTTTGCCAACTTGGCAAATGTTGAAACGGAGACAGAAAATGGAATAGGAACAGGATGAACGATTGGACTTGCTAGGGAAGGTAGCTTGTTATTCAAGACAGGTTGGCCAAATACTTCTAATAAGGGAGGTGATGGTCCTAAAATGACAAAAAAATGGGGGAAGCAGCCAAAAGGTTATGCGCTATAATGCAACAAAAAGAGTCCTCGGAGGCTATAGGGGAAACCTAGGTGCAGCCACAGAAACTCTTAGTCATGGGGTAGAATGTAACCCAGCTGGAAAAACATACATAATACACGAGAGATGCATTTTGATGTAAAATCTACAACAACGTTAATGAAGATTACCTTTAGAAATGGGAAAAAGGAGCTCACCATCACATATCACAACATTATGTCGATTTCTCTCATTGCTGCAATCAGTTAAACCATTATCTTCAACCAAAGGGATGATATTCATATCAAAAAGATACAAAAGAGATAAGAAATAAGCAAACAATATGGAGCTTAACTAAATATATGAAAAAAAAAAAAAAGATATATTCCATCAACTTATTTAAAGATTCCATCAGAAAAAGTCAATAGAAAATGAAAAAAAAATGTGTTGACGAACTGAATCCTTTGAAAACTAGCGGGGAATTGAAACGAATTGAGTTCATCCGAGAATTGAAAAAATAAAAAAACAAACCTTGAAATTAGGAGAAAGCAACATCATCAGTTGGGACAATTCTCAAAGAAAAAAAAAACAGTTGAGAATGATTGAAAGAAACGGCTAGAACAATAATTAGCCTAGATGAGGGTTTTGCAAACAAATGTTAAGCGCACGAGAGGGGAGGGTTTTGAGAAATTGAGGAACATATAATTAATTACTAGATTGTATACTTAGATGTACTATATAAATTGCCCTTTTTGAAAAGGACCCAGTTGAGTTGAACGATTTGCTTTGAAAAGGGACCCAAAATAGAAACAAAAAAAATATTAAGGATTCAATTTGTTAGTTTTGGAAGAATAGGACAAATTTGAAATTTAAAGAAAGATTAGGGACCAAAAAAAGTGATTTTCCCTCTGACAATGAGACCCAGGCCAACGCCGCGAAGCCAACAGGTTTATTCTCTTTATTTCCAACCGTCGGTGTAGCCGCTCTGAACCGCCGCCACTGCCACTGCCGCCGCCGCGCCAATAGATGACCCTCCACTTCTTCCATTTTCTCCTACTCTGCCTAAGGCCAAACCAAAACTCAAATAGGACAAGGACCAAATTCCCCACTTTTACACAATAGAGAATCGCTCTCCCAGATCAGCACAAAGTACATTTTTCCTCCATCTTCAATTTCTAGTGGCCCAATATTCCGACCCATATTGGACTCCGGAACCCCAACCCAGGTGCATTCTCACGCTTCTTGGTTTTCTTCTTTGAAGTTTCTTATGTTATTTTAATCATTTAATCATTTACATTTTTCTGGGAGCTTCTTTCCATTGCCGGATAACGTAAGTGCAAGATTTGTCATTTTCTGTCCTTTTGGGCTTATTGTCTCTTGATATGGATTTGCCCCTTCTTTCTGTGTATGTGATCAGTTCGCTGACTATGAATTAGTAATAATACGTGCAGTATTGATGACTCTATAATGTGCTTTTTTTGCTTTTTCATTTATGATTTAAACTTCATCCTGAACCTTTCCCCCTTCCTAAGGCTCTAAGCAGTGTTGAATCATGATTACAGGGAACAAATTTAAAACATTTCAGAATTATATGACCTTCATCAATGGCACTTTTCCTTGTAATGTACGTCTAGGCCTTAAAATTGCTGCTTTAAATTGGAAGATTTCATAGTGTATCAGAATCATGACAAAAATATTTTCTGACAGGTCCTGGAATTTCTATAAAAATAATACGTAGGTTAGTCTAATATCGTCCTTGTTCCGTGTGGCAGCAGTGCTTTCAGAAAACTTATCGCCTATGATTTTTTTCCCCACTTTTTGACTGTAGTTTTTGTCTAGAAGTTGGAACTGTCTTTCTAGTAATTGAGAAATAGTTCATGTTCGATTGTTATTTTCTTTGTTAAATTTCTTAGATTTTACTACATGAAAGGTGAAATGGTTGGTTTTTCTCTTTATTTTTCTGTCTGGTATGAGTCATTTTTGTCAAGACTTCCTTTATACAGTTATGAATATTAAAATTTCTTTTATGCATTTTCTCTTTCTTAGCCTGTCTTCTTTTGAATTCAGTGTGATGATTTGTTGTGCACACAATTTACTCTCAAGTATATATTGTTCCTGGGGAATTTGTCATGAAATTCTGGATCAGTATTTTGAATTGAACTCTGCAGGTGAACCATAGAGAAATAAACCCTTATTAATATGTAAATGGGTGCATGGTATATTTAGGGGTTTTGGGAATGGATTTGGTTTTTGCTAGAAACCCATTCCTCCCAAATGGGGAATCAAACGATACCTGTGCATACCCCAAGCAATAGGTATGGGTTTCAAACCTATTACTCTCCTACCAAAACCTCCAAACAAGCACCCCCTTGAACTCAGGTCTCTTATATGGACTTGTCTACATAAAGCGTGGCACAATACTCAGGTACCATGAAGACCTTAAACAGCCATTTCAAATTTGGGTTCTTGGGCAGTGGAAAATTATGAAGTTTCTTGGTCGTAAGTGTTCTTAATAGGCAGCCAGTAATTTAAATAGCTAGTTAATACTTTTATAGCAAATTGTTTAGTGAGGCAAATTATTATTCTAATCATAGGTAAAAATTTTTGTAGGTTAATGATGGGGTTGTCTAAAACGGAGGTAAATTTGAGAAGGTTACTTGCAGCTGCACCACAACAACAAAACCAAGCAAAGCTTATTCATGTATGTCTAAATACTATCCAAATTCAATTTATACCTTCTTCCTTTAATGACTTCTCCATGTACTGGTTTTCTTATATATATTAAACCTTTTTTCTGTCTTGAAGTAATTTTTTCGTGAATTCATGTGGGGAAAAACTGTTGTTGCTGAGTCACAAATATGGTGGTGTTACTGTAAATAAAATCTACACACTGTCTTTTAACTTGCTCAAACCCTAGCTAGCTTGTATAGCTCGTTCCCTCTTACCCCATAATTTTAGGACTTTATTCTATTTCTATACCTGATGCTTGGTTTTTCAGTATGTTGCCACTTTACGGGAACAACTGGAACAACTAGCTGAAGAGAAAACCAATGAAGGACTGCCGAGGTCAGTATGTTTTACAGATTTATCGTTCTATGTCTTTTATTTGTAAAAATCTCTTATAGTTGAAAGGAAAACAGACAAGGAAGCTATATGCTATCGCAAGTATCACTGTTCCATTTAGTAAAAGTTGGGTTCTACCAGAAAATGGTGGATTTTTTTCTAGCCTTGTATTGTTTCTTCTCGATCTGTTTGCAATATATTTACAATATCTCATCATTTATCAGACAAAATAATGGAACTTCTTGCAAAGTTTAATCACTCTATCTAGGTGGTGGCAATGGTTGTGTTATTATATTATCCTAAACTTAGTTGTTTCTGGGAATTTGTTGTCCATGTTCAAGTTTATTGTAAAAATATGTGATTGTTGACATGCCGAGCAGTCATGGAACTGGTAGCCTTTTCTTGGTGAAGTACGTGCTTCATATAGAAATAATGATTAAAAACCTTGTTGTTTTTCATTCTAGTATTCCTAAGAAATCTAGATTTACAACCGTACCTTGGTGCCCTGTTCCTGTATCTAAGTTTTATGGTGGTTGCTCTGTATCCCAATCTTGGTACAAATTGATTAACAGGCCATTTGGCAACATACTAATAGTCAGCATTCATGTAGCATGGATTAGCTATGCATGTTTTAGGCAAGGTCATCAAATTCTATGTTTAAAATAATTTAAGGTTCTATGGTTGGATATAATTTTGTAGCTTTCTTGTAATATGGGTTAGTGATGCATGCTAGGCAAGATTTGTCAAGATCTTGTAATACTTCCAATAGATCATGTCACTGGCTAACCTTTTGAAGAAAGACTGAAAGTCCAGATTTAATGCTGGCTGCACTGAATAATCTTATATGATCTGGCCAATATTGGCTTTGTAACTTTGAGCTGATTTCAAAACTTAGATCCAGACAGATGAGGAAGAACAGGAAGGTGGGGAATCCTTGCTCTGTTTCAAGCATAGAACGAGAGAACATACTATCATTGTTAAAGAGCAGGTCAATTGATTAGAACAAATAGAGAAAAGAATTTGTGGCTGCTACTAGATCTTGATTGTAGAGAAGTATTTGTGATATTTGAGCTTTGAAGTAAATATTTGTCAGAGGAAACGAATAATGCGATAAAGTATAAAGCAAGATGAATGGATGAAACAAGCAATCAGCTATGTTTATCAAAGTTAACTTTCTTTTGTTAAGTAATTGGTCTTCATACCATTAGCCAAGTGAACTGATACAATGATTGATCAAGTGGTTGGCTGATTATCAAGTAAATGTGCAGGGCTCAAAAAAAGAACAACTTGTGTAAAATCTCTAACCAGTAAAATTCAAGCATTTTTTTTTTTTTTGGTTTCAGATGAAAAAATAAATTAGATTTATTCCAGTTTTTCAGGATTGCTTTTTAGATTTTGGACAAGTAACATAAACAATGGTTTAAGGCGTTGACAACTAACTAGTTGGTAGTCAGATTCATTGGTGTCTCATTGACTAAAAAATTTCAAAAAATATAATTGTTAGCTCTTCTCAAATTTAAATGAGAGTTCTGCATCCAAGTATCTGTGTCTCCATATCCTTGTTTTTGGTTTTTTGGACAAATCTGATGCCTGGACCTGTTTCTGGATAACCTATATGTGCAGCGCTGATTGTTTTGATGTTACTGACAACTCGAGCATTTGGTTTTCATTTGAGATCATATGCCACATGGAATGGCTGTTATCTCTTCTTACCTTCAATTGCTATCTTGCAAAGAATGGCTCTATTACCTTGGTCTTATTATTTGCCATCTCTGGATAAATGGTGTTGGTGCTTTCCGGTGTACAAGAATTGTATGCTTTATTTTGTACTAAGTTTTTTTATGTTATCTTATATCTAAACGCTTTTCCTTGAGTGTAAAGCATCCTCACTATTCTACATATTTAGTAGAGACTGGAGAACAGCACGTGCTAGTAGAACAAAGAAATACTGGCTGCTATTACTCTGGAGTTCTCTTTTTGTTAAAAACATAGTTTGAAGAACCGATTAGCTTTTCTTCTGATGTTTAAATTCACTTCCACTTGGTTAAACAGGATTTCAAAAGCTATTGTGAATGAGTATTCAGACAAAATTGAAGCAATTGCAGCGAGATTAGCTGTCTGTGAGGTGGAGGTGAGCTTGGTTAAGTGGAAATGTCTGCTTGAATTACATTGAATTAATTACTTGATGAGGTATTACCATATTTAGAGGGTAGAACTTACTGTAAGGAGGAATCATTTTTTTTTTATATATAGATTTACTGCATATTGTCCTAGTAACAAAATTATCAGTTTAATGTTTTCAGTACAAGGACATAGCATATTCAAACTTCATTTAGAATTCTATGGACTTAACTACTGGACACCACTTATTTCCTGGGTGCTATGAAATGTACTTAGATAATAATTACATGGGTACTGTGTACAGAAAAGGAAAAGAGAGGATAATATAAGATATTTTGGACTAATGTTCTTTATTTTGTTTCCAAGTGGATGCTCGTTCAGCTTTTATGATTTTTATTTTTCCTGGAATTCATCTATCAGACTGAGACACCAGATATTTAATGGTTGAGTTCTGTTTTAATAAGTTGGCCTATTACCAAAATCTTCTCTTTTTATTTTGTTGCTTAAACTTGAAAGAACAAGAGAGAGAATGAGATAGAGGTGATAAAAGTGCCATTCTTGAATAGATAATGGTACTCCCCTTACTTAGTTTTAACCTTAAGTTATGGTTTCTAAGGTGTTTTTGATGCCAGGAATTAGTGTGCTTTTTCTTTCTTATTTTTTTTTGCAAATGCGAAAGCAGACCCCAGTTTCAGAGATTCATGCTGTTCCCTTCCAAAATGGGGATCTGTTAGATAATACTGTGTACAAATGAAAATTTACTCATAGAAAGCTTTAGTATTTATGCATTAAATTTGTTGACTTGCACATTTATATTTTGCCTCTGAGGAAATTTCTGTATTCATTTATAATTATATGCTGTGACTTTGCGATTCTTTCATCTTGTTGAGGTGCTGTTTTTTGTGGCCTAGATTGGTATTCCTTCCCTACTTTATTTTTCAGTTATGAGCAGCTTGGTCTTAAAGTAATTTCTTGCTTGTTATTATCATATGCAAAAGAGATTGTGTTTTGGGATGCCATTACTGAAATGTGTATGGTCTTCCTTCCTGGCCTCTTTCTTGGTTTGACATCTCTTCCAATATGGACTGGACGTAGATTACAAATGAACCATTCCTGTAATAGATGGTTTTAACTGGTTAACTTGCATATATGCTTATTAAATTGTTTTAACAATTTAATGGTGTTCAAGATAATGCTTATTCTCTTCCTAGACCTTACTGATTGAGAGCTCAACCTAATCCTTGTTCTTATTATACTGGAAAGGAACTTTCATCTTGTTGGATTTATCTTATAATTTTATGAACTTGAAACTCTTCTAAAACTATTTTAATATGAAATTTTCTTTAAAAAGTGAATTTAACACCACCTTGATCAGTTATACTTTACTTGTTATCATTCTTGGCAAGGACTAGAATGTGCCACATTGTTGTGTCTGCACCTTAAATGTATTGCTTTTCTGCTAGATTAAGTAAATTTGTTCCTTTTGGGAAAATCTAGTCCAGTGGAGAAGTTTCTCAGGAGCAGTCTGTTCAGAATTCTGTGATTGAGTCTCCTCGGAAAGCTGATATTGTTCAAGGTCACGAAGGACTGAGGAGAAGATTTGCGTAAGTGCTGATCAGTTGTATCTGACTAGCAATAAATCCTAGCTTGTTTGAGTTTTCTGATGTAGTTTAAGATATTTCAGGCTGCAGGATATATCTGGTGATACCATTGAACCCGAGCAAACATCACCTGTCAAATTGGATCTTGCTGCACAAATGCACATTAAAAAGCATCGGTATTTTTTCATTACTACTTATTACTCAATTATTTCTAGAATGAGAAGCATTACCAACTGATATTATTCAAGTAGAAAAGAACATGCATGTGGGATAAGTTTCCTAGGGTTTATGTATGAGATTGCATCTCTTCTTTTTCAAGTTCCTGTATAGCATTCATTTTTGGTCCTTCCCTCTGGACATTATTTTCTTTTGGATATTGATTAGAGCATATTTGTTGAGCCATTCTTTGGGTGTTCATAAATGGAATAAGCAATTTGGATAAAATGTTTATACCTTGTGATAATAGACAAGGAAAATTAAAGCAATGTAAAACAACACCTATAATTTTATCCAGAGGCAATACCATGATAACAAAACACTTAAAATGTTCATATTTAACAAAAAAAAAAACAAAGCAAGTTTAGATCCTTTTGCTTGGCAACATATTTATTAGAATTTTACCAAATTAATGATCTGGTTTGAAAGATGGGAAGTGATTGAAAGCACTGCCTGTATTGTCTGGAGTTATGTTGCATAAAAAAGTTGCTATTGTATAGTAATAGACTGGCTGACATGAAAAATGGAAGAGCAAACACTTTCACATGGACAGGGTGACATGAAACATAAGAGCCGTCACTTGTTACATTTCTATTGTAGGCCGTATGACAAGGCCAAATCTCTGGATATATGTTGGATATATTAATAGATAAGAATGAGAACTAAAGATTTTTTGCTTAAAATATAATCTTCTCCATTAGATGACCACCCGAGTAACTGCAGCTCTTTACTTTTGAAGAGGGATTTTCTCATTATAGATTCTAAACTAGTACAGAAAGAAGGGTTTAGAGTAGGAATTTAGCTCCTTTACTTCTTTGGTATCTTATTTGTTCCTGGTTTTCAGTCTTTTTGAGAGGAATTGGAATAATATATTTTGGTTTATTACTCATTTTTTTTCCCTCTTTAGCTGTAAGTTTGTTTTGATTTGGGATCTTAACTTGGCAACTAAGGGATTCAACAGTTGCAATGTCTTATATCCTGCATTTTGCAAATTATTAGTACATTATGTCTGTTGCAGGAAGCTGCAAGAAGACTTGACCGATGAGATGGTTGATTTAGCACGGCAACTAAAAGAAAGAAGTATCATGATGAGTCAATCTGTCAAAAACACTGAGAAAGTAAGTTTTGTGGTTTTGATACAATTTAAAATTTGACATTTTGAACTGCTTATTGTGAACAGAACCCAAAAGTTTGTTTTCAGTTTGATATATTTCTCGCCTTAGCTCGTGTGCCCTGAATTGATGTCCTTTGGAAGATTAGATAATACTTACTGCTTAGGTTATTTGTTAATTGGACACTATATCTTTGCTTAATTGTAATTTTCTTGTAATAGAAATAGCAGTGTACAGTTTAAGATGGCACAATGTACCTATCTAAAAGGCTGGCACTTGGTAATCACACTAATTCCCTGAATTTTGCTATGATGAAAACTAACCAAAATGCAATTTATTACATTGCTTCCCTGAGGGATGCATCAGTTTTGGGCTGCTTTATGGACTTTTATCAAGGTTGAGATTGTACTATGAACGTCTGTTTTTTCCCTCTATCAAATAGATGCAGAAGGTAGTACTATCTTGTTGGTGGTTGCCTGAGTTTCTTAATCTTTTATTCTGAGGCTTAAGGCATGTCTTGAGAAAAGAGCACAATGGCCTCTGTTCTACAATTTTGAAGATAATGGTTGATTTGCTGCTTTCTCATGTGAAGCTTTTTCCTAACGTTAAACTGCTCTTTTCATAAAATACCTAGTCTATTTCTTCTGCACAGTGGCAGTACATTTTGTGTGGAAGTGTATAGCCATTTACTACTTCCGTCCCAGAATAATAGTCCTACTTATTGCAGCTTTTTAGTTCAACAAACAGGACTATTATTGTGAGACGGAGGGAGTATCAAATTGACTCTTTGTCATTTACTTAGGTAAATTTCTTTTTTTGGTCTCCTTCACAAAGTGAGTAACTTTTTGTCTTTTATGCCTATAGTAACTTTTGTGGTCCTCTGTATTTGTAGAATGACTTTTTGGGTCCCTTAACTGATGTCTATCACTGGATTTGTTTGCCCGTGTGGTGGTCTCACATGGCTCATTAATTGAAAGGTAAAAAAGGCAAAAGAAAAAATGAAATATCTCCGTCAACAAACAAATATCTCTTTTCATTTGAGAGGGTCTTATCCAATTCCAAACCTATTTATCCTTCAGTTAATGGTTACAAGTTAGATAAATGCCAGATCTAGATATGGATGGCACTATAGAAGTCAGGGAAGCGACTGAAACGATCATTTACAAATGTGGAGGAATAGAAGAGTTATTATAGATACAAAGGACTGAAAAACTCTGAATGTATCATTCTTCTTCTACAGTTAAGATTTTCTTACAGTTGTATTTGTAGTTTCATAATGAATTTAAAATGTAGTTGTCGAATATGATGATTCCGTGTTAGAAATCGATGATATTTTGCTTTTAATGTTTGGGAAATGCGGTCTAGTTCCAAGAGTTTCCAAAATGATATTGAACATCTGTTTTAGTTTTATGAACTTAGTTTTATGAACTCTGTGGGGAATTATCTCATGGAGTGTAATTAGTTTAAAGGATTTAATCTACGTTTGGACAGGTGTCAATCTGGAGCTTTTCTTTTTTAGCATGTTTGAAAAATTGGTCTGTAACAGTGTTCTCCTGAAAATTTTACTGTGACTTAAAAACTTTACGCGTAATGAAAATTGTATAACTGAGATTGTACATGCAGTCTCCTTGAGACAGATCCATGTTCTTTATCTGAAATCTAGGTGGTGTCGTTTTTCTTTGGCTGTGTTGAGCTGGGCATCCAAGAAGTTAATGATAATACTGAAATTCGATTCATTTGGTATGCATTGTATCAAAGTTGCAAAGGGCTTCCTTAAATCACTTGTAATTTGGGTAGAAAAATGTCTTTCATCCAATATTACTAGATGTTTATTCACTGAGCTTTACTTACCATAATAATAGTCCTCTTGCTTATCCCTGAGTGCAGCTGCTTGATTCAACAGAAAAAGCCGTAGAGCACAGTTTGGCGAGCACTGGGCACGCTAATACTCGGGCTATGGAGGTGTATTCACAGAGCTCCAAGACTTCATGCTTCACTTGGCTTCTGATGTTCGCTATGACTTGCATCTTCATGATGGTGGTGCTGCTTATTCGTGTTACTTAGGGTTGGATTGGCTGTGGCTGTGGCTGTGGCTGTGTGTTTTAGGGTGCAAGAATTTTGGATATTATGCTGTTAGTATGATTCTTCAACCTCAAATATCCATGGAGGAGGCACATGCATTTCACCCTGTACAGCTTATAGGACACATACCCTAGAAATTATGACATTGTTTCTACTGAAGTGAATCCTGTTTTGCTTCCCAAAGAGGTAAAAAATATCCTAAATATTGTCTTCTCTGTAACAATGATTTTGTATGGACTTTGGCGAAATGTCAAAGATTACTTCCTCCGTACCAGAATATAATCATATCGTCAGCCAATAATACTCTACGACTTATGGAAATGAACACATGACCCTACACTGTTGAGAATACCCACTAATTGGGCTCTCTCCATTTAGATGCAATTTTTTTTTTGAATTATATCTATTTTTTTACGTGATTTGATCAAACTATTGATTGTCTCTTGAGATTTTTGATAACTATCAATACTTCTTTACCAAAGTCAAATATAAAAAATTATCAAAAAATAAAAAATTTTGATGATATTTTGTCAAAATGAGATTATAAAATGATACTAATTTTATCTTTTAATTATATTATAATTACGTTATTTTTAAAACTTGAGGAGGGTTAGATAATATTTAGTCCTTCCATTTAGTTTCAGATAAATAATTATGTTTATATTATTAAAAGACTGAAATCCAAATTTGATCATCTTACTAATATAAAATTTAAGTTTTGATGACTAAATTTTAAAAACTTATTTAAAATTACTAACATTTATGTTTTGTTTCAATTTTGTTCATTCTGTTTATCTCAACCGTTAACTCACTTAATGGACAATTATTGTATGGTTATTTTGATAAATTCCTTGTCTCTGCTCATTTTTCTCTCGGTCCCCTTTCTTGTTCATCCACTTCATCTTTTTTGTTATCTCCTTCATGTTCCATCCTCCAAAGCATTCAAACTGAGAGAGTTCCTTTCTTTTTTTTTTTTTCTTTTTTTTTTCCTGTTCAATCGGGATATCATATCACTATGCAAAGCAGTTGGTGATAACTCTCATAACAAGGCCAGAACCGTCGGTTGTCTTTTTTCTACAATGAAAGAGAAGTTCTCCAGTTATACCCAATACCTTAATAACGTCAATGACAAACGGGAAAGAGTGGCAAGCCGGGATATCACTATGCAAAACAAGAAGGTTATATTTCAAGTTCACAGAATAAGCAAGCACAACAAACAAGAAGTTTTAGGAAAAGCCGAAAAAGATCTTGAAGCTGTAAATGATCACTGTATAAGTAGGCTTGTCCAGGAACTTCAAGGTGGATCTTACTATTTGTAGCTCAAATTTGTTATTTGTAGCATAAAAAAATTAATGAAATACCTAAAATGCCCTTAAAAATAGAAAATGTGAACTTTTCATGAAAAATCGCGTGTAATTTGTGATTTCAGAACAAAAAATTGCACCTATTTTCCAATTTTCAAGCGAAAAATCGGATGCAAAGTGCGAAAGTGGACGAAAAATCGCCCCACTTATCCGATTTTTAGTGGAAAAATCGCCCCACTTTCGCACTTTGCATCCGATTTTTCGCTGAAAAATTGGAAAATATGTGCGATTTTTTCCTATTTGTATGTTTATATAATTGTCTTGCAAACCTTACAAAATCAAACTTCATTTCAGATTTTCTAAGCAAAAATCTCTCAGACCATCCAAAAAATTTTGAAAAAATCGCAATGTGTTGCGATTTCCTACGCGGTTTCCAACAATTTTAAACGAAATAATACGATTGTATGATTTAAATATGTTTTAATCCTGATCTGATATAATCCTGATCTGATCTCCCTTGTTAAGTATGTTTTAATTCTATTGTATGATTTCTTTTATATTCTTGATCTGATATATATAGTCTGTTGATCTGATGTCTAGTATTCTCTGATCTGATGTCTATATAATCCTGATCTGATGTCTATATAATCCTGATCTGATCTCCCTTATTAAGTATGTTTTAATTCTATTGTATGATTTTTTTTATATTCTTGATCTGATATCTATAGTCTGTTGATCTGATGTCTAGTATTCGCTGATCTGATGTCTATATAATCATGATCTGATCTCCCTTGTTAAGTATGTTTTAATTCTATTGTATGATTTCTTTTATATTCTTGATCT
Organism: Knoxia roxburghii; assembly: GCA_030378225.1. Classification (NCBI taxonomy): domain Eukaryota; kingdom Viridiplantae; phylum Streptophyta; class Magnoliopsida; order Gentianales; family Rubiaceae; genus Knoxia; species Knoxia roxburghii. Next base: position 10,915,042 of record CM059422.1, on the reverse strand, counting down.
GATATCTATAATCTGTTGATCTGATGTCTAGTATTCGCTGATCTGATGTCTATATAATCCTGATCTGATCTCCCTTGTTAAGTATGTTTTAATTCTATTGTATGATTTCTTTTATATTCTTGATCTGATATCTATAGTCTGTTGATATGATGTCTATATAATCCTGATGTGATCTCCCTTATTAAGTATGTTTTAGTTCTATTGTATGATTTCTTTTATATTCTTGATCTGATGTCAAGTATTCGCTGATCTGATGTCTATATAATCCTGATCTGATCTCCTTTGTTAAGTATGTTTTAATTCTATTGTATGATTTCTTTTATATTCTTGATCTGATATCTATAGTCTGTTGATCTGATGTCAATTATATAAACATAACTATAGGCAAAAATCGCCTACACTTTCCCATTTTTGCCCAAAAAATCGGATGTGTAACACATCCGATTTTTTGGGCAAAAATCGGATAAGTTATGCGATTTTTGCCCCCAAATTCATATTAGTGTGGCGATTTTTACCTGTTATTTCACGCATTGTTGGTGATTTTTTCCTAGTTTTTTGTAAATTGGGTCCAATTTTTTGTTATTATTTCGCAACTTACATGCGATTTTGCATTGTATTTTTCCATTTTCTGTTTTTAAGGGCATTTTAGACATTTCATCAATTTTTTTGTACTACAAATAGCAAATTTGAGCTACAAATAGAGCCCAGTCTTCAAGGTCCTGATTTCTGGAAGCTAAGACGGGCAGATACTCCTGGGGTTCAAGAATATGTTGACTGGGACTCTTTTGGAACTTGATGAGATGAATGCTACATTACTACCACTTAATGAACCATCTATTGAGCCGCTGCAGAGGGAAAAGAACTACCTTTTTTTTACGGACTCTAATCTAAAATGGATTGATTCTATTATGATAAAACTTTATCTCCTTCATAGTAAAATCCACATAACCCCAGAACTTTCTAACTCAAAATAAAAAGATAATCAAACTCAAACCATAAATAAGATAGCCAAACACCAAGAACAAAGGATCTGAGCACCTTACGTTTGAATTGAATGAAGCCACAAGTCCATCGGTATTCCCCTTTATCCAGAAATTTTTTTAGATGAAATATATCTATCCAATCAAGTTCGTAGTCCTACAGCTGAGTCAGTTTCTTGATGTTCCTACGCTCACTGGCAATTTATATCATGGGACTCAAAGAGCAACACCCCACATGGCGGCAGCCTGAAAATCTGCAGTCGAATTTTTAGTTTCAAGTACCTGAAAAGTCCTCCTGCTGAGCTCGCCATAGATTCGATCTACGAATTAGTATATATTCACCTGTGGGAGGAAAGGAAGAACCACGGTGACAAAGTGACGCTAGCGACAGGGTGACTAAGAGGACAACCAGAAATAGGGAAAACAATGGTGGTGATGAGTGGTGGTGATCGAATGGAGGAAGAAGAGAGGGTGGTGGTCGATCGGAGGGGAAAAGGAGAAATGGGGTGAAATTTGGTTGCCGCTGTTTGATGGAGGGGAAATTGGGGTGGCTGCCGATTGATGGGGAAGAAAGATAAAGTGGGAAAACGAGGGGACGATAGATGCGGGAGAAAAAGACAAAAATACCCGCATAAAAATAGGCCTGTTAATATAATAACGGACTAATTTGAAAGAGTGACTAAGGGTCTGTTTGATAAACTAATTCAGTACTTATTCTAAATAGATTAAGTACTTAATTGATTAAGGGTGTTTGATAACTCAACTTGTTTCTGACTTAATGAATTAAGAACTTTTTTAATTAAGTACTTAATAATTAAGTGCGTTTGATAACTATAATTCAAAGTCTTAAGAGATTAAGTGGGTCTGAATTGCAAGTACAATTGTTAGCCTAAAAATAAGTGATTGGTGAATCACTTATTGCTGAACTGAATTGCTTGCAAGTTTTTTCTTATTTTCAATATTTATTATTCTTTTTAGTTTTTCTTTAAATAATTTTTATTTTATTAAATATTTTTTTAAAAATATTTTATCATTTAAATAAATAAAAAATATATTTATGACATGGATTTTTATTTTTTTTATAATTTTAATTAATATGTGATATTTATTTAATTAATATTTTAGTTTTAAAATAATAATAACATTGTAATTTATTATTAAAAGTTTTTAAAATATTTTTATTAGTAGAATTTCAAATTATTATGTAAAAAATTACACATCTTAAAAATTATATTATATATTAAAAAAATATGTTTCTAACATTTTTTTTTAAATAAGGTGATTTAATTTAAAATTTATATATATATATTTAATTTTATAAACTTATTTTATAATTCAGACTTCATAATTCATACTTCATAATTCAAACTTAACATTCAGACTTCAGATTTCAGACTTCAGATTCAGACATATTTTCTAATTTTATCAAACAGAGCTAACTTAATGGATTCAGACTTCAGAATTCAGATTTCAGACTTCAGACTTCAGACCTCAAATTAAGTTTTATCAAACGGAGCCTAAAATTATAACAAAATTCAAAAGTTGATGATTTTATATGAGATTTTTAAAAGTTAATGATAAAAATTTAAATTTCACAATAGTAAGATGATGAAATTTGGATTTCATTCTTATTAAAAATATTATTGTAATACACTGTATTAACGTATATAAGATGTTTAATAAGATATAAACATTATTTAATTTAAAATATTTTTCTTATTGTTCTTTTATTTCATCTTTATGCTTTTTTTTTTTTTTTTTGAGTACAAATAAAGAGGCCAAAGACTAAATAGTTTAGAGTATCGTGCTCCTCAGATAAGCTACGTCGACAGCATCATGCTCTAGCTATCGAACAACCCCACCAGGAGAAGTATCTAATCTCACAATGCCCCTTAACCCTCTGATTTCATCTGAAGCCAACCAATCTGCTACAAAATTAGCTTCACGATGTACATGTTGAACCTCCACTTGCCACTCCAGCCCCAAAATTTCCTTAATTTCATAAAGCAAATTCCCAAATATACCATGTCTTTCTGGGCTCCTTGTCAGCACAACCACCGCTGCATTATCAACTTCTGCCACCACTCTCCTTCCCCTCGTCTCCCAAGCCACTTGCAACCCTCTCAATTGAAGGGATTATCTGCCTGAGCCCGGTCAAAAATCTCACTTTCGTGCTATGCATTCCAGAATTAGAGATTCTTAACCAAACCCAAACACTCGTGTAATACGATTCAAACTTTTTCAAATACCACACGAGCACCGGATCATAGTTTCACTTTATTCGATTTATCACGCATTCAAAATAATTCTAATTAAATAAGAAAGAAAAGAATTGACCTTTGAAGCGTGTCCTTTAAGTAATCGCTTGTATGACTCGGAGACACGTCTGGAAACTGTGTGGGCAGTTATACACCAAATGAACGGATTAGCAAAACGAAATCAATACACAAAGTTGTCGCCAAAAAATCCTTGTCGAAAAATCACGCCGCCACACGAACACCCACGTGTCGCCGTTGCTGCCGCCGGTTACCTCCACACGCCGCCGTCGCCGGTCAAGATCACCAGCCGTCCCTGTCCACGCGCCATTCCCGAGGCTTCCCGCTGCGCACACGATCCCAGGAGAAACCAAAGACTTGGTTTCTTATTTCTCTCTCTAGCTTTCTCTCTCTATGAGAATTTTGTGTTCTTGCAATAATGAGTTGTGTATCTTATATTGCTAATCCCTTGTCTATTTATAGAGTTACAAGGGAGACCTTAAGTGAGCTTCAGTTAAATATTCTTGTTGGGCTTTGGATGAACTAATTTCCAAATCACAATTAGTTTCCTAATCCAACTAATTTTCAAATCCAACTAGATTTCCTAATTCTTAGATATCCTAATTCTAATTGAACTTAAAGACTTAATTAATTAATTTCACCTTGTCAATTTATTAACTGACCCTTAGGATTAATTTAGTTAAATAATTAATTCTACTTTATAAATTAACCCAACACATAGTTAATCGTACCACTAATAGATTAATTTTGAAATCACTACTCAAACCGAAATTGCTTCTGGAACCACTAAAATAATTTATTCTTTATTTTCCCCACGTCAAAGATATAGTGCTCATCAATTTATTAATTTACTGATAAATTAATTTATCGACTTCTTATAATCCGAGATTAGTACCACTCGACCTTATTATTATACCGGACATAAGTCCGCCGGCCGGATTTAGTATAACAAACATTTCAAACTCATCTCGAGAGCACCATTAACCCGGACGAACTGGGTCATGGTTTCCTTTGATTCGCAACGACATACCAAGCAACTAAACACCTGCAGCTAACCCACCGAGATTATAGGCCTTAAGCGACCACACTTTTTGGCAGATCAAACTACGCAATGCTCAATCCTTGTGCTCATTCTCATCTAAGGATTAACAGATAGAATACTAGGATCGATTAGTCTATCAAATCAGTACAAGACAATTCATCCTAAATAGGTTATGCTCAATATGCCCCGGGCATATCTATATGATTCAATTAGTCTAGACTAACTAACCTCAGAATCACATAATGACTTAAACCAACAATATGTCCAAACTGTCTCAGTCACGAACCTAGTTTATATATCAAGATTTCAACCAATGATGAGATCTACTGTGCTACACCTAGAACCTCATCATCTAGTCTCTAGATATAAGTGGACAACATATGTAAAACATAAGGCATATAATTGAAACATTTAACTCGAAATATGAAACCAAAAAATAGTTTTTCATAAAAGCAAAGCTTTCAGTATTTAAAACTAACATCAACAACCCCCACAATTCAACCCTTACTACACTACAAGTCCCAATATTCGTTTGAAAGCCACTTAACCATCTCCATTGATCGTCCGTAAGAAGGCCACTAGCCGCCCCTCCCGTAGAAAGCCTAAAAGCACCATCAGAGTTAACCTTCAAACATTCCGCGGTGGTGGTTCCCCTTGAAAGATTATCTGCCCGGGCCTAGCCAAAAACTCACTTTCGTGCTACGCATTCCAGAATCAGAATCTCTGGCCATGCCTAGACGCTAGCACAATCGCTATTCCAACCCTTCCTTGAAATAACATTGCGCAGGATCTTGGTATGTACTTATTCGATTTATCACGCAACAAATAAATTCTTAATTAAAAGCGAAAACATAAGAATTACCTATTGAAGCGTTTACTCAGGTGATTCTCTTGTATGCCTCAAGACTTTGTTCGTATGTTGTGTGGACAAAAATCTAACGAACAATCGATCAGCTAATCACCACAATCTACCTGCCGGAAAAATTATGCAGCTCGTCGCCTCCTGAATTTCAAACGCCGCCGCCGCCAAATTTCTCCTACCACCGCCACCTGCCGGAATTAACCACCGACCGGCCGCCTGAGATTATGCTAGAGGGAGAAAAACATTTTCTCTCTCTAGACTTTCTCTCTCTAGTTTTCTTGTCTTGAAAACTTATGAATTATATGTCTTGAATAGCTAATCCCTTGTCTATATATAGAGTTACAAGAGAGACCCCAAGTTGGTTTAGGATTGGCCTTCCTACTGGGTTTCTGTTTCCTTCAATCCTGTTCCTGGACTGATACACATCCAACTGATATCGAGATTTACTTATCCCAATCCAGTTCCTGGTATGATTCACAACCAACTGATACAGGGATTCACTTATCCCCAATCTAGTTCCTGGTATGATTCACAACCAACTGACACAAGGATTAATTAATTACTTAATTAATTAAATCTACCTTTGTCAATAACCCAATACATAATTATTCGTACCACTAACAGATTAATTATGGCACCACCATCCTACACCAGAATTGCTTCCGGAACAACTTAATTAATTTATTCATAATATCCCCACATCAAAGATATAGTGCTCGTTAATTTATTAATTTATTGATAAAGTAATTAAGTAACTTCTTTAATTTCGAGACTAGTGCAAATCGACATTTTTACTATAACGGACATAAGTATAATAAACATAACGAGCTCATCTCGAGAGCACCATCATCCCGGATGCACCAGTACATGGTTTCCTTTCGACAAGCAGCAGCAGCACACCAAGAAACTAAACACGTACACCCAACCTACCGAGACTATTGGCCACAATTGACCTTACCCATTGGCAGATCAAAGTACACTATGTCTAATCCTCATACCCGCTCAAGTCTAGGGATTAAGAGACATAATACTAAGAACAGTTTGTCTATTAAATCAGTACAAGACAAATCATTCTAAATGGTCAAGTTCAATACGCCCCGGGCATATCTATATGATTCAATCAGTTTAAACAAACCAATTATCCGAATCACATAATAACCTAAACCGACAGTTTGTCCAAAATTGTCTCGGTTACGAACCTCATTTATATATTATGTCTTTTAACCAATGATGAGATCTTGTCACACAAGACACCTCATCATCTAACTACATAATATAAATGGACAAATGATGCACAACAAAATATAACCAAAACATAAATCGATATATTAACTGGAAAAATGTACAATACAAGCATAGCTTATGTATTCAACTCCAACACCCACTTAATCCATCTCTCCTCCCTTCACAGCCGATTCCTTAATCCCCCTGCATCGAGCCACAATCTCAGCCCTCATTTGGAGTAAAGGAACATGAATATCATTAAAAATCTCATTGTTTCAGAGCTATCATAACCGCCACACAGTAAGCCCAACACAAACACTTCCAGCTTACCCCTTCCATCTCCTCACTGCAATTCAAGTTAACCCACAACCACTTCCTCATATTACCATGGAAAAATACAAGCCATTGCGTAGAGGAAAGCAAACAATCCCAAACCGCAGCAGCATTGGAGCAATCCCGCACAATATAACCTCTCACACTGCATGGACGACGCCAAGTGACGACTGCATCTCTCGGCATTAGAGAGAAGACCCTCCTTAGTTGCCAACCACAAACACTAACAAACCCTTTAAGGACCTCGCCACCGCCATATTAACCTCCACAATCTCTCATCAGAGCCCACATCCATCCTGCAAAGTGATCTGTAAGCAGCTGATGTTGAAAATTTTCACTAGCATATCACCCCCAAACAAGCTTGTCAGTGGCGTTCCCTTGCACTGGAGGAGGAATACTGGCAATAATATCCAATGATATCTGCTGCAACAAAGGCTCTGTAATCTCCCATTTCCACTGGCCATCATACGAGATATATTGTGCAAAACTCCAATACTTCTGCTCACATTGATGAAGTAGTTCCAAACCCGGCACCCATTTGTCATACCAAAACTGCACACTTTTCCTATCACCAAGACCCACCGAGAACCTTCCAACACATGCCCCCACACATTGCTTATGGCATTCCAAACCACTGACCCTTGTGGGAAAGCAAAATTCGAAAGCATTCTTCTAGGACACAACTTGTATTTAGCTTTAAGAACCTTCACCCAAAGAGAATTTTGGTCAGTTAAAACTCCCCACCTCAATTTCAACAACATTGCCATGTTCATCAACCTCTGAGACTGCTTAAACCCCAAACCCTCTTCTTTCTTTGTTTTACACAACTCCTACCAATTAACAAGGCTAATTTTTTTTATTGTGCAGACCCGCCCCAAACAAACTTCCGACACAGAGCTTCTAGTCCCTCACATATTTTATTGGGCAGCCAAGTCGTTTGCATCGCATAAATAGGCAATGCACTAATCACCGATTGCGATAAAGTCACTTTCCAACCAAAGAGAATGAGGATGCCTTCCATCCTGCCAATCTCTTCTCAGCTTTATCTAATATATATTTGCATAAGTATGCCTTGTCACTCGGGAATGAATCAGACGCATACCCAAATAACGTCCAAGATCATTGACCTCCTGAAAACCCATCACCCCTGAAATCTTCTCCCTCAGAACCACAGAGACATTGTGGGAAAAAAATATTTTAGTCTTAGTTGCATTCACTTTCAAGCCAGAATCCCGACAGAAATCATCCAAAACACCCTTAACCACTTCTCCTTGTGCTTCAGTAGCCTCTATAAATAGGAGTAAATCATCTGCAAATAAAAGATATCGTACTGTCACTCTCCCACTCCCTACTGTCATAGGCTTCCAACACCGATCATATACCGCCCAAGTAATAATATGTGTCAATCTTTCAATACAAAGAACAAAAAGATATGAAGAGGTAAGGTCTCCCTGATGAACCCCCCTGGACGGTGTAAATTCCTTATTAAGCTCCCCATTTCACAATACTTGCATTGAAATAGTCTGTACACACGTCATCACCCCATCTACCAACCTCGAAGAAAAACCATCCAAAATCAGACTTTCTCTCAAAAAATCTCTTCTCACATAATCATAAGCTTTTTCTAGATCCACTTTCACAACCACTAATCCCTTCCTTCCAGTCCTAGTCCACATTGAATGAATCATCTGAGCAACAATTATATTATCAGTAATATGCCTGCCAGGCAGAAAGCTCACCTGCACAGGACCTATAAGTTGAGGAAGAATCTGCTTCATGCAGTTTGCCAAGACCTTAGTTGCAATCTTGTAAACCACGTTCAACAAACTAATAGAACAAAACTCCTACAGCCTAACCGGTTTAGCCACCTTTGGTATCAACACAATCAAAGTCTTGTTCACCCCTTCTGGCATAATACCCTCATGCAGTATTTTCTTTACTACCCCACATACAGACTCACCCACAATCTTCCATTGATTTTGGAAAAATAATGCATGCAGCCCGTCAACTCCCGGAGCTTTAAGAGAATGCATGCCTTTTAGCGCCTAGAAAATCTCAGTATCAAAAACATCCTTAGCACACATAGCGAATTCCTCATGACATAGCCAGGGAAAACCAGCCCCTGAAAGGATCTGGCCATTTAAAACTGGGTTAGCCTCATAAATAGCCCGAAAATACTCTACCGTCATAGATTGCAACTGTTCTTGATCACTAACTTCCACTCCTTGATCATCTGTCAAAGTAAGAATTTTATTGCGGCGACGGCGGACTCTCACTTGCCTATGATAGAAAGCAGTGTTTCTATCCCTAAACATATTCCAGTCCCTACGGGATTTTTGCAACATCAATACCTCTTCCTGCAGTAATACTTCATCCAGCTCTTTCCTCAATTCAACATCCAACATAACAAGCTTGTCTGAAGAATACTTTTGCAAGGCTCTTTAAATCCCTCCAATACGAGCCAACAGGGTTTCTTGAGAGTAAAAGATTCATGAACACCTTACCATTCCATTTCCTAGCTGCATGAGAAAACGCCTTCACCTTCATCTCATATGGAATACTTATACCCCGTGTTTTCTACACCAGACCCTCAAAACCACCATGCAACAACCAGGATGCCACAAATCTGAAAGGCTTCCTACGCTCAACATGGCGGGATTCCACACGCTCCCGTAACAATAATAAAGGCATATGAACAGATCAAATCCTTGGCAAATGTTATACCCTTCCATCAGAAAACTTATCTAACCAAAATTGACTTCCAACAAAACGATCAAGCTTCTCTACAACCTGGCCCTCCTCCCTATCCTGGAACCACATATACAGAACCCCATAACAAGGAATTCCCTACAAGCCAAGATAAAAAATCACATCAATAAAGCCCTTGCAGATACAATCTCTTATAATAAAACTAACAGATTTTTCTACCCTACTCAGGAGACTATTAAAATGTTCCCCAATAACCCATGGTCCTTGCACTTCCTCCGCTATTTGTCTCAATCCATTCCACAGACCTACCCTCTCTCTTGCCTTGAGACTCGCATATACAAAAGTCACCAGCGAAGCATACCCACCTCTTTCCACCAAGTATGAACAAATTGTCGATGAGCTTCCAAAATCTACACCTCCACCTGCACCCTATCTTTCCATAGGATCTAAATGCCCCATGCAACATAGCTTCCACTCTAAAAGAATTATCATACCCACTTTTCTTTACAAACAAATCAGTTTTCTTCCCACTAATTTGTTGCTCATAAATAGCAACCACGTATGGGGAATAACTTTGAAAAATTTAGAAGCAGGCCCTCTGGAACTCTTGAAAACCTGCTCCATATACATTCCAAGCAACAATCTTCATTAGTCAAAATTAAAACACAAAGGAAAAAGGATATGTTCCAAAGACATGACTGCATCATCCTCCAATCGCATAAACTCATCCCCCTCCTGACCCCTCACCTCCTGCTATACATCAGGAAGAGTGATATCCTTTATACCAGGCCTAGACTCCTCATGCAAAGGCACAGAATCCCCAGGATCATCCCTGCTTGGGCAATCCTTATCATCCCCCCTACCAATTTCATCATCATCCTCAATAATTACAGCTTTATGCCTTAAAGGGTCCAAACCCAACGTAACTAGGATAGCCCCATGATCAACATTCTTTCTCTTCACCCTAAACGCTGCCAGACTTCCATTCTTCTTCAACAACCACAGTGGGCTCAATTGGTTCTTAACAATGTTACCCACATGTTCACTTAAAGGTTTACCCACCCTCATTCGACTACTACTTTCCACCACCTTCCCAGATTCACCAGCCACCATACCCAAATCACCATGCTCACCTTCCCAGACTCACCAGCCACCATACCCAAATCACCATGCTCACCCTTCATCATCACCCTTTTACGTCTCCTCCTATTCTCCATATTCGCACAATCTCAACAGACCCTTGACGATCTGTCCAACACATTACCCCATCAACCCCCAACTCCAACTCCCTAGCATACTCCACCAGCACGTCCTCTACTGCTCCCACCATCTCCTTAATTTTCAAGCTAGCAAAACGCGAACCCAAAACTGTACCAGGTTTCTTCCCCTCATACTAGCCCTAACAACAGGATTCAGTTGGTTCCTTGCATCAACCCTCCGGCATTTGAACCCACGACCCATACAGACTATCCTCCTTTGATCACTCTCTTGATTCCCCTGATTCCCAACCCCACCACCATCTCTATGTGGCGTCTGACCTCTCTCTCCACAACTCCCACTCCCATGGTCAAACTTCCCACAGGTATAACAAATGACAGGGAGACCTTCATACACCACCCTCTGCAACCGGCCCATTATGAAAAACCTGACCCACAAAGACTTATTACCATCGAGCAACACAGCCAATCGGGAGAATTTACCCCTTGTCTTTGTCTCAATCTGGTAATCCACCTTCACCACTTTCCCAATCAACTCCCCGACCTTTCGAAACACCTTATTATGGTAAAGGTAGATCGGCATATTTGACAACTGCACCCAGGAAAATAAAGACGATATTTGGTTTGTAGAGGTGTCAAAATCCGGCTTCCATAGCTGAACATATAGATAACTCCCCATCACAACATATGGTCCCCTAACTAACGCCTTCACAGCCTCCTCCTTTGATTTGAACCGGATAAGAAAGTAATTATTTTCCAGGTCCAATATTTCACACCCTTGCATACACGATCACAACGTCACCAGACGATTAGAGAGTGCTCGATACGTGACGATACGACCTATAAGCTTCACTACCACTGTGTGCTGCCACTCCATCAGGATTGACTCATAGAAACTGTTGGACAATTGCATATTAGGATCTTGCTCATCGTAACGAATAGTCACATCATCCGTCCCATCATCATCCCCTCCATTGAGTTCCTCCTCAGCATCATCATCCGAGAGGAGTTCCATATGGGGTTGCTTGGATTTCAACATGTCACGGAGACTAGACTTTGCCACAGTCTGCGGTACCACAACCTTCTCCGCACTACTAGAATTTTGAGCTTTCACCACACACCTTTCATTACATTAAACTATAAATGTATCAATTAATATCTACAATCACATCAAATATTAACTTATTTATATCTACTAAAACACTACAAGAGTAGTGTTGTTATAACTATTTTAATATGTCACCCAATAAAATTCTACAATGACACTAGAAATAAGTGTTATTATAAAATTTCAATCAAAACACTAACAAGTGTAATTAAATTTTATAAGTATAGAAACACAATCAAGTGTTATTTTATTTGTTAATATATTAACTTAAGGTATTAATAGCTTACTATATATAATGTAATTGTAATACATATATAATTACATTATTAAGTATAGTTTAAAGTCGTCTGGTGCTGTCCCGCATCGGAAATGAAGAGAATGATTGGGTGTTAACCGAGTATTAAAAGAGAATGATTGAGTTTGGATACTTATAGGTCAGAATTTCAACAGCCTAAACCTATTTATATATTTACTTACAAATGACGTCATATACTATCTATCTAAAAATATTTTTATATTTTCAATTATATAATATATTGACAATAATTTTATGATATTATGGTATTTTTATGAACATTAAAATTGTCATAATTGGTTTTCTATCCAAACACTTTATTATGTATTAACATGTTAACATATATAACACTATATAGCTAACAACCGTGTCATAATAGATGATTTATCATGGCATATACTTGTGTTTTTATATATATTATAACTCCACATTTTTCATATGTATATTCACATTAAAAAATGTCGTGTTATTCAATACCCCTTTGACCACACTAACCACGCAAAAAGGTTCGTGTCGCCATAGATAAAATGTGATGAAATTTTGTCTATTATAACATTTTCAAGTGTTTTAAAAGCTATTTTTTGTTGTAGTGCCAGCACAACACTTCCTTCCACCTATTGCAACCAACAGACCTACCGCTCGACGCTTCTTAGCGAAACGCCCCAACCCATTACCCCAAAGTCCTGTTGCAGTCAACGGCGGGAACTGTTCCATTGATACTACAATCTTGCCCAGTGAATCAACCCCAGGGTCAAATAACTGCTCTTCGCCATCCGTAGGTTTCGCAAGACCTGGTCCAAAAATTTCGCTTCCATTTTTTCTAAACAAACATGGTTCATCTTTATACTTTAACATATGTTTCTTTATTTATTTTAATTTAATCCAAATATTGAAAATTTATAACTACAAAGTCGAATATACATTGAAAGCCTGAGAATTTTCATAGTATAATTTTTTAAATAATTAATTAGGAAAAGTAAGAAAAATGACCAACACGAAGCCCTGGTTTAAAACCCAAGACCTCATTTCCAAAACCCCCAAAATCAAAGATGAAATAGTAGAAGATGGTTCATCTTTTTCTTCTGGGTGTATTATTCATAGTAAGTTCACTAAAAGGGATGAGATTATCATACTGCAAGGTATGATTGACTATGCCAAATCCAAAAATCCCCCACGCCCTTTGACGAATTTGAAGGATTTATATTCATGCTTGGCTGGGAAACTCAGTGCTCGTTTCACCAATTCTCAAATATGCGACAAGATTCGACGCTTCAAGGACAAGTATTTGAACTGATCCAAGAAACAAAGTGGAGGAGCAGCTCCTGCTTTAATATTTAACAGTGACCATGATTTCCAGGTCTACACTATATCTTTCAACTCCTTCTTATCACTCTCTTGATTCCCCTAAATTCCCAACCCGACCACCATCTCTATATGATGTCTGACCTCTCTCTCCACAACTCCCACTCCCATGGTCAAACTTCCCACAGATATAACAAATGTCAGGGAGACCTTCATACACCACCCTCTACAACCGAGCCATTATGAAAAACCTCACCCACAAAGACTTATTAACATCAAACAACACAGCTAATCGAGCGAATTTACCCCTTGTCTTTGTCGCTATCTGGTAATCCACCTTCACCACTTTCCCAATCAACTCCCCGACCTTTCTAAACACCTTATTATGGTAAAGGTGGATCGACATATTCGGCAACCGCACATAGGAAACCAAAAAAGATATTTGGTTCGTAGAGGCGTCAAAATCCGACTTTCATGGCTGAACATGTAGATAACTCCCCATCACAACATATGGTCCCCCAACTGACGCCTTCACAGCCTCCTCCTTTTATTTGAACCGAATAAGAAAGTAATTATTTTCCAGGTCCAACATTTCACACCCTCGCATACCCGACCACAACGTCACCTGACGATTAGAGAGTGCCCGGTACGTGATGGTACGACCCATAAGCTTCACTACCATTGTATGCTGCCACTCCTTCAGGATTGACTCATAGAAAATATTGGACAACTGCATATCAGGATCATGCTTATCATAATGAATAGTCACATCGTCCGTCCCATCATCATCGCCTCCATTGAGTTCCTCATGAGCATCATCATCCGAGAGGAGTTCCACATTGGGTTGCTTTGATTTCAAGATGTCACGAAAACTAGGCTTTGCCACAGTCGGCGGTACAACAACCTTCTCCAGCACAACACTTCCTTCCACCCTATTGCCACCAACAGACCTATCGCTAAACGCTTTTTAGCGAAACAGCCCAGCCCATTATCGCCAAGTCCCGTTGCAATCAACGGCGGGAACTATTCCATTGATACCACAGTCTTGCCCAACGGATCAACCCCAGGGTCAAACAAACGCTCTTCACCATCCGTAGGTTTTTGCAAGACCTAGTCCGAAAACTCTGCTTCAATTTTTTCTAAACAAACATGGTTCATCTTTATGCTTTAACATATGTTTCTTTATTTATTTTAATTTAATCCAAATATTGAAAATTTATAACTACAAAGTTGAAATTACATTGAGAATTTTCATAATATAATTTTTTTAAATAATTAATTAGAAAAAGTAAGGAAAATGACCCATATGAAACCATGGTTTAAAACCCAAGATCTCATTTCCAAACCCCCCAAAATCAAAGATGAAAGAGTAGAAGATGGTTCATCTTCTGCTTCTGGGTGTATTATTCGTAGTAAGTTCATTAAAAGGGATGAGATTATCATGCTGCATTGTATGATTGACTATGCCAAATCCAAAAATCTCCCACGCCCTTTAACGAATTTGAAGGATTTCTATTCAGGGTTGGCTGGGAAACTCAGTGCTCGTTTCACCAGTTCTCAAATATACGACAAGATTTGACGCTTCAATGACAAGTAATTGAAAAAATCCAAGAAACAAAGTGGTGGAGCAGCTCCTGTTTTAACGTTTAACAGTGACCATGATTTCCAGGTCTACACTATATCTTTCAATATTTGGGGGATACCCAAGGATAAGGATTGAGATGATGGTGATAAACAGGGGTTCTCTTCCAAATATCCTCTGTTGGTGGAAACATTGGAATGGGAAAATTTATCATCTTCAACTTTTTCAAGGGTTGACACTATGAAAGAAAACATGCATTTGATTGGAAGTACCAAGACAAATGAAATTAAGATGGAATGGATGGACTTGAAATCCTTGGAGTCTGAAATACACTCCAGGAAAGTGAATTTCCAGATTGCCCTGATAAGAAATGTGATGAATGCAGTGAAAGCTCAAGGCCCAGTGACTTCTACTGATTCCATGTGATTGATCTTTCCCCCTTTGGATTTGGAATCTCGATGTTAGTTAGATATCTTTTGGCATTTTGGAATTTTCTGTTCTGGTAGCATATGTGGATTTGTGGAATTTAGATTGACAGAACTTCATCCCACTGTAAATCTATAACGCTTGGTTGTAGTTTTTGTGAAAAAATAGAAAAAGTAATATCTTTTGAAGATATATATATATATATATTGATAAGCCTGAAATTAATGCTTGGTTTTTGTTCAAATTGAAGGTCAATTAGATCAATTCTATGGCTTAATGGGCTGTATTTTGAATGCAGGAAAACATGGACTTCGGTGGAGCTAAATACGCGATTTGGCCATATTTTTGAAAGAAATCGAGAGTTTGAGCAGATTAAAGAAATATCAAATTGGGCTGGCAA
Organism: Knoxia roxburghii; assembly: GCA_030378225.1. Taxonomy (NCBI): domain Eukaryota; kingdom Viridiplantae; phylum Streptophyta; class Magnoliopsida; order Gentianales; family Rubiaceae; genus Knoxia; species Knoxia roxburghii. The sequence continues at coordinate 10,899,286 of CM059422.1, read as the reverse complement.
GGAGAACTATTTGTGAAGGAAAATAAATATTTAGTTGGGCTTTATGTTTAGATTTAAATTTAGAATGGATTTTACAATTAGTATTATTTTAATTGATTTCCAAACTTATTAGGAATTAGTTATATATATTTAATTGTGGGCTGCCTTATTAGGTTAGTATATATAGTAGAAGAACGGAGGTTTTAGAGGAGTTTTTTTTTGGAGGAGTTTTTAGTTTTTACCCAGGAAGGCGGCTACTTGGTTGGAATTTGATATTACGGCTAAGTTTTCTTTTTTTTTTTCTTTTAATTTCAATTATGTATTTTAATTAGGTTTGATAGTACTTGGATTGGATGAACTCATAAATTATTTAATTTCATAGTATGATTATGTGTTAAATATTTTTGGATATTTATTGTGAATTATGCTATTTGGTTTATATTACAGTCAAATAATTTGCCTAGAGCTTTTAAGTTTGATATAATATAATCTCAATTAGGATAATCCGTAAAGGCTTACGAATTTGCCAATTAGAGTTGAAGAGGTTAAAAAGGTGGTACCTTTTAAGGCCTAGAACACTAATAAGGCAATGGTTTGTAGCAATAAATAGGTTGAATTAATTAATGTGATGAAGTGACTAATAAGGTCGGTGGATTCAATGGATTTGAATTGAGCCTACTAATTGGTGAGACGATGACATGTTGATTCGATTTGCATATTTGCATCCAAATATCTTTAACTGTTTGTGTGTAAAGCACTATGAAATTAAATAGTTTATGAGGGATTCTTATCTAAGTACTATGTTAGGAATTTTATTATTTTCTTTATTTTTATTTATGCTGGTTACTTTAATTAGTTAATCAATTCTCACAAACCCCCGCTTCTTGACTAGATAGTAGAAAAGATGTTAGTTCTAATACATAGTCCCTGAGGAGACGATCCTACTCACTGTTGTGCTGCTAAAACCCTTTAGAGTAGGTCTTTTATATTTGTTGGTTTGACACCCACCAAATTTTGGCGCCGTTGCTGGGGACTAAAGATATTAGAAAAACCTTGATTTTATTATTCTAGTTTTTATATTTTATTATATATATCTGTATTACATTATTTTCCATATTTTCTGTTTAGGAAGCTTGCAAGAACAATGATGGATGAGCAAAATTATTCATGGCAAGGTCACAATGGATTCGGTGCAAGTTACCCGCATGGCTATGAGGGATAGTACCAAAATATGCCCACTTGGCAAGCTCGTTCAGAAGATACATCATATGGACAAGATCTAGCAAGTCAAATACGCAGATTGAACAATGAAATAATGGACAGACAAGCACCAAATATGCAGATTGAACAATGTGAAAGGTCTTGCAAATGCGAAAGTAGATTTTTCGAATTGGAGACTCGACTTACCCAAATGCAAGAGACAATGGACCTAGTGCTGCAAAAATTGTCACAACCACAGTGTCAAGGAGCATTTTACGTGCAAGAGAAAGAGCCAGAGGATCAACCACCAAAGGATAAGGGCAAGAAGTTAAATTTTGAAAAAGAGGTGCTCAAATACTTAGAAAAGGAAAGTGCAAGGTGGAACAAACATCTAAAGGTTCAAGACAAGATAGTTCAAAGAGAGTATGTCCAAGAAGAACAATTGTTCAAAGTGGACTCACAGATTAAACAATTAAACTCCGCGGTCAAGGATGTTTGTATCCATCTACTTGAGAAGGAAAGTGTTCAGATGCTCTCTACAAAGAATGATATCAACAATGGTGGGATCGTTCCAAAAAGTCATGCCAAGGGGGGAACACATGGCAGAGAAATTAGTGGGAATGAGCAAATCAAGGACTCTCCTGAAACGATGTACACATATCCTGATGATTCTAGCGAGGAAGAGCATGAAGTCATAGAAAAAATGTTATTGCGTGACCACGCTATGGCATTTGAGGTTCATAACCTCATTCCAGAAGAAGACATGACTCCTCAAATTGCCAGAATAGACACCAAGAAGAATTGCATCCATAGTAAGAAGAGTAAGAGACGGTTAAAGAGAGAAAAAGCTAAGATAGAGGGCAAGAGATTCAAAGAAAGACTAACCGTTTTAGAAGACATGGTGTTCCAACTCCTGAATAGTCAGAAGCCTATAACTACAAGTCTCACATCTGATCCAGGAAAGGTAAATGTGCCTCAAACACAAGGAAAGTGCCATGAAGATAGTCAAAACTACGTATATCATCCGCCTTAAAGCAAGTTATCTCACGTCGAGCTACAGACGTAAAACAAGCGCTTATGGGAGGCAACCCAAATTTTTTTTTAAAGTTTTTTTAAAGTTTTTTTTAGTCTTTTAATTGTATTTTTAAGTTTTTTTTTTTAGCTGAGAATTTCGAGGGGAATTAAAGGCTTGGGCAGAATACAATTCTTCCTCTGACATGCCCAGGTCAAGGTTTGCATGGTTTTTGGATTTTCTAAAGGTTAGGGCAGAATAGAATTCTTCTTCTGGCATGCCCAGGTGAGTTTTTCTTGAATTTTTAAGGAAGCTGGACAGAATAGAATTTTTCCTCTGACATGCCCAGGTCAAGGTTCGCATGGTTTTTGTATTTTCTGAATGCTTGGGCAGAATACAATTCTTCTTCTGACATGCCCAGGTCAATGTTCTTTTATTTTTAAAAGAAATTTTCTTTGATTTCTTAATGGGTTTGGGCAGATTACAAGTTTTCCTCCGACATGCCCATGTCACAAATTCTCAAAAAAAAAAAAAAAAAAAAATTCCCTTCTCGGTTTTATTAGGGTTTCATATTTTATTTTCTACCCCTTCATTTTCTCACCTACCCGCACTGAGTTTTATTTCTCTCCACAGCTTTTTCCTCCAAGAACATCGAAGATCACCCGGCCGTGCCTCTCCGATTCCCAATCGCAGGAGTTCTCAGTTCAATCAGTTATCCTTTTTAATCATTCGTAATAGGTTGTATCATTTTACCTCTATTAAAATTTGGTCGACAAATTAGTTCTTTTAAATTTTTTTAATCACGTTTAGTCCCCTTTAGTAAAAAAAATTAGTGAATTAATAGTTTGACTCATTTGACTGTTAGTCATGTATATTTTTTACTCAATCATGATTTGTTTAACTCTATTTTTTGACTTGAACTTTTCTTAATGTTCAACTATTTAGAATTTTAACTGTTGTTTCGAGTTGAAGTGAATATAACTATATTGAACATTAATAAGAATTCAGGTCATAAAATTGGTGGAGCGAACTACCATTAGTTTCATGATTTTTCAGTTAGTTCACTAATTTTTTTTCCTTACAAAAAAAAAAAAAAAAATGAATGTGATTTTAAAAAATTAAGAAACATTAATTTGGTCTATTAAATTTCAAAAGAGACTATAATTGAGAATTGATACAATTCTGTGATGGGAGTAAGGCTGTAAACGAGTCGAGTACTCGAGCTCACACTACTAAAAAATTTAGATATTAGGACACTTATTTTAAGACACTTTAATAATAGTGTCATCATACAAATATTATCAAGACATTTAAATAATAATTATTTGTAATGACACTCTTATAAAGACATTTTAATATAAGTGTCATAATCAAATTCTTAATATGACACTTATTTATGCTTTTACATTATATAAGTATTATTTTAAGAGACATTTATTAAAAATGTCACTAAATAATATGTTTAAAGACATTCTATTAATATTAACCTTTTTTACTTATAATAATTAGCGAGTCGAAACCGGGTTATAACAAAATTCGAATTTTTCAATTTCTTCAGCATCAAAAGCCCTCAATCGACTTTTCCTTCAACGATTGTCGGAAAATTTTGCTTGCTTTGGTCCGATCGAATTCACTTGAATACTTCCCAACGCAGGTACCATTTTCTCACTTCCCTTTCCTTTGGTTTTGGGTAATTGAGATTTGGTTCCTTCATTTTTGTGTTTTCTTAATTGGGGATAGGATTTGGTGAGTGTTAGCATTGAGGTTTCGGTGTGAAACATGGGAGTTCCAGGAATTAGATAAAGATTTTGAGCCCGTATAAAAGTTCCTAGGTTCCAAATCAAGCATTTATCTTCAGTCGTAAATTGTTGGTAGAAAAAGCCCAGACAGAGAAGGATGTATGAGCCCCTTTCACCCTTTGAATCTCTGTGAAAAAAGTCTCTACTTAATGGACAGACAAGAAAGTTTTACTGGAGTTGCTGATTCATAAAGTCTTGTTTGAATATAAATAAGTTAGGTATTGCCTTGAGTAGGCAGGATTTAAGGTACTGCAATTTGTAGTTCAATGTTTTTCTTATATAAGGTTGGTTAATTTGGTGACCGTTATTTCATTTCCATTGGCAAGAATCATTAAATTACAAGTCAACATATGTTTTGCCATGTGATTCCTCACCTAATCATTAATTAGGTAATAACTTATTTGGTATGAGTAGCATGAGCCCCTTATAATTATGGCATCAGTGTTAAGTTATTATTACAATCGCTGGTAGAGAAGTTACTATTTTTATGTTTCAAGTACTATTATCAGCGTTTATTGATAAATTGAATTTTGATTCTTAAAGTTCTGGCTGCATTTACCTATAATGCATATTACATGTTTGAGTTATGTCCCAGTTATCAGTGTATGTGTAATTTTCACTATCTTTTGAAAATGAGAATGATAGATATTTGCATACACGAGGAACAAACTCTTGAATATTGTCTTTACAATATCTTTGAAATTAGAAGGAAGTGTTTATTTGACTTTTCAACTTTCACGGTTTAAATGTGATGATTGTAGTCCTCTGGAATCTTTCCTATCACTTTTTTAGCCCTCTGGAAGTTTGCCCACCAATTTTGTTGTCAGGGCTTTCTAGGTCTCACTGCTCTGCCTTGTAAGAGTATCAATCCTAGGCTAAACTTTTCTATTATTTTTTTGGAATCATAAAATTCAAATGAAAATAAGTGTTCGACAGAGCATAAGATGATGGCATATAATCCATATAGTTGACCCCACATAGTGGAACAAAGGCTTAGTTGCAATAGTAGTTTTTGTTGTAGGTTGGATCTTAATTAGTAGCAAGGAGAAATTGATAACTAAAAGAAGGAATGAGTTTATTTTTTATTTTAACTTTTTAATTTTTTAATTTGGTGACTTTCTGCTTTAGTTTGTCACTTTTTTGTTACTTTCTCTACGATACAGGACGTTAAATGTTTGCGCTTGCTGAAGAAGTTTTCACCAAAACATTTTGAGATAAATTCTCAAAGACAGGGATATGATGATCTTGGGCCAGAACAACCTCAATCTGGAAAGCGTGCTCAAATCACTGATCAACTTGTGGAGCTTCCCATTGAGCATCAAATTTATGATATGATTGACAAAGCAGGCTGTAAAGAGTGACAATTACAGAAGTATGCTCATTTTTGTTTGCAAAGTTCCTAAGTTATTAAAGTACGCATTGGCTGAGATAATATTCTTATTTGTGAACAAGTTTATTATCGGGAATACAAGCACTCTAAATCTTCTGATTGTTTTCTGTTGATAATTGAGCTTGTCATCTGCATATACTGTGTTCTGGTATCATTTTTCTTGCCGATGAAGTAATTTGTGGATCTATTATCATTTTCGTTACCCTTTTCTAAAATCTTTCCATGCATTTGCTTAGTAGTGAAGATGTAGAAATCAGTGTCTATTGTTTTCTTTAAATTTGAAAATGGCATAGATTTGCTTACTGGTTGATTGTTGTTTCTTCTGTTCAATATAGTCCATCCAAGTTTATCAACTCTATGCCGTTATGGCTACCGTGAACTGGTACTGTATAAGGTGTTTTACAAATCTTTACAATATCTTAGGACCATCAGTCATTGTGGGCAGGGATCCTTATGGAGAAATAAGTCATTCATTTGCAGTTTAATTGAATAAGTGCCATGACCCAAAATAATCAGATAGCGTTCAATATGTTATAGGGTTCTGTTTTGGGTATTAGGACAACATAAATCTAGATTTTTAACATGCATCTTTGACTTTCCAATTTAGTGCTTCCAATGTACTTGTTCTTATCTATGAAGATCTCATGTTGCTCTATTTTCAGTTATATGCTCATGAAATTAGTGAGGCTGATTTACATATTAGACAGTGAACCTTTGACCTTTTAGGCCTTTCCACCTTGTGGTTATGTATGATAAGATTGTAATTGAATCATTGATATCTATTTGCAATAAGAAAAAATGATGATTGAAGTTGAGCTACTATCCAAGAAGCTGAGACCTGCTGATGCCTGGTATTGAAGGACTGGTTATTCATGCTTGAAGTTGGTTCTGCGAATTGAACCGCCAAGTATTGGCATCAGAACTATGTTTTGCCTTAAATCGGTCCAAGGACATGTGATTGATTAATTATTTTGTGCTGTTTAACTGGTTGTTGTAAAAGTACATATTATTGTGGTCAGCCTCAAGGGTCATACTCTTTTAGGTTAATGTGGTCAATATGCATTGATAGCAGCTCATGTGCTACTGCATCATCTGTGTTACTGACATATGCAAGGCATCCAGGAACTGAAGTTTGTTAAAATACTTCAAAATTGACTATGTAAATGTAACAGTTGCATGAATCTTGGGTTGTATACAATTGTATATTTTTTGAATTGTTTGTGTGTACATGAATTTTACACTTGCACTGAATATGCCATATCTCTCTGCTTTCTGTAGGCTGATAAATCAGGAACGGTGGTTGAGATTCTTGTTCTTATCTTCCAATTCTGCAATACCTTTTAGATATGTTAAAGTGCATGAACCCAAGGGCTGATAGAATTTGAAAATACACTTCAGGCATCTTAGATTATCAGTTCATATTTTTCAATTGCAGCCTTAACTACTCAATCGCAAATAGTAGTAGTTAGAATAAATGTTTTACGGAGAGATCCAGCTGATGGATTTCAAGCTAAGAATACTTGAAACAAATTGCAGGAAGCCGTTAAGTTTTAGATTTTTTTCTCACATAATCTGTGTCTTAAATGATTTACTAAGTAGTCCTTTTCTTTTTTCAGAAAAAAGAGAAAGGTTGTTCTCCTTCACGTGCTGATATATTTGAGGCGTGCCATAATCCTAAAAATGGGAACTCATTTCATATTTCTGGATATTTGGTAAGTTTGTTCTCTATTTCATGTGCCACAATACTTTATGTTTTATTGTTGCTAAGATAAATCTTGTATTGAAGGCTGAAATGAGAAAATGACAACAACTACTACCACAAGGTTCAAAAGATAGCATTAGTCAAAATGATATATTTGCACAAGTTGTTGGCCAAGATAAACCGGGTTGGGTACGAATGATGGGGGGAGGAGTTCGTCCATCAGATATTTGGGGAGAAGGTCCTAGCCGAAACACCTACAAGAGAGTATTGTTAGAGCAGAATAAAAAGATAAGAGAAATGAAAGATGCAATATATGCTATACAAGCACAACTTTGGGCACAACGAAGTTCTAAGCCTAATAATCTTTCCAATACTCCTTCAACAGCAAAATCTCTTTAGGTAAACTAAGTTTAAGGGTACGTAAGATTTTAACAATGACTTGAAGGGCTCAAATACATGGTGTGGCTTTAAATTTCAGGTTGGAGCTGTTGTGTCTCTCAAAAGCATATCTGATCCAACTAAGATTGTGGCGAAAGGATACCTTCACAGCATTGATCCAAATGCAGAAGTTGGGGGATACACAGTTGGAAAAAATTGGTGTCAGATACATATAAGTGCAGTACTTCATACAGAAGAGCAGTTGATTCGGCCTTATGGTTTTTACAAGACAATTGGAGACACGATTGGTGAAATGGTTGCTTGGCCTTGCTCATTGGTAAGTTATTATATCTAATCCAGTATTATACTGTTTCTTTTTTTATTATCTTTCTCCTTCAAGGCTTTACTCAACACTTATAATAACCGAAAGTGACTCAGTATTGTATTTCTTCCTTCTTCCCCTACCTAACATTTCATACTAATCTAAATTCCTGGCTATTTTGAAGGTAAATTAGGTCTGGGAGGTCATCAGTTGAATTCAGACTTAGTTCAAAATCCATTTGTAGCCTTACCTCTTGGGATCACTTGATGGAAAACTAACAACCAAATCATGTGCAGCCTCAATGTAGCATCAGCATAAATGATGCCCAAAGGAATTTTGTACTCAATGGAAATTTGATTGAGCAAAACTGGAGCTAGAGAGCTGGGGTTTCATGCATTAGTAAACCTTATGGATAAATTTGTTGAAACAGGTATTATAGCAGCAAAATAGTTATTTTATTTTATGCTACTGGTTTTTAGAGATACTATTTCAGTTAAAATGCAATTGTAAGATTGGAGTTGCTTACATAGATTTCTTCTTTCTTTACATATTTAATTCGAGACTTGCAATTATCTATTATAATATTTTATAATATCCTTGTTACTAATTATTAACACTTCCTTAAGTGTCTTAATTAAATTTTGAAACACTTAACATTGTTTGAAAAAGTAATTTATCAAGAGACTATATAGTGTCTTGAAAAATTATTTATTAAGATATCTTTAAATGTCTTAAAATTAATTTGTCAAGGCACTTAAAAGTGTTTTAAAAAGTAATTTATAAAGACATTATATAATGTATTGAAAAATTATCTATTGACATTTTAAATTGTCTTAAAATTAGTTTATAGGACACTTAAGAGTGTTTTAAAAAATAATTTATCATGACATCAAATGATGTCTTGAAAAATTACTAATCAAGACACTTTAAAATGCCTTAACATTAATTTATTAAGACACTTAAAGAGTGTCTTAATAAGTAGTCTATTAAGACATAAAAAAAATTTCTTAAAATATTGTGTATTAAGACACTCTAAAATGTCTAAAATTTAATTTATTAAGACACTTAAAATTGCCTTAAAAATTAATCTTTCAAGACATTTTATCTATAGCCACACTATATTTAAGTGACATTAATTAAGTGTCATAAAAAGTAAAAATGTCACTAAATCTCATTTTCAAGACACTTTTAAATGTCATAAAAAGCCAAATTTGTTGTAGCAACTCGATGAATAATTGTCGAGCTCGAGCTTGTCTCATGACTCGACTGAGTGAGCTCGACTCGTGACTCAGTTGAGTACACGAGCTCGAGTTCAAGATCGAATTCGAGCTCAAATTCAAGTTAAGTCTAAATTATTTTTAAGATATATATAATATATATAAAAATATTATATATTTAAGCTCGATAAGCTCGCGAACCTACCGAACTTCTTTTTCGCCTGCTCGAGCTAGACTCGTGACTCAGTTGAGTACACGAGCTCGAGTTCAAGATCGAATTCAAGTTAAGTCTAAATTATTTTTAAAATATATATAATATATATATAAAAATATTATATATTTAAGCTCGATAGGCTCGCGAACCTACCGAACTTTCTTTTCGCCTGCTCGAGCTAGACTCGTTAGTGAGATGAGTCAAATTTTGACCGAGCAATTCGCGAGCGGCTTGTGAGCAGCTTGGTTCGTTTACTACCCTAGATGGGGTGGGGGAACCATTTAAGCGTGTTAAATAATATGGATTAGGTTCCCACGTGGTTTGTCCAATCTGATTTGAGGAAAAAGGGTGCAGCAAAACAACAAAGGCTCTTCATCAGTCTCCGTCTTCACCCATATATATCTATATATATTATTCATACAGATACAGTGCTTCTGCCTTGTTCTATTCTAACTAGTTTTTAGTTTTACAAGGAAATTAACTCTCATTTCCCAATAAAAAGCTTCTTCCGTTCCATTTCCATGGCCCATTTCTTCCACATATTGTTGCTTACTTGCCTTGTATTTGGCCTGGTATTACCGGATGCGGTGTTGGGAGGAGGAAATGATGACGATGAGTCCTCCCAACGGGAAAAAGAAGCAGATAGAGTGGTGCATTTGCCGGGACAACCCGAAGGAAATGTCGGGTTTGAGCATTTCGCTGGTTATGTCAAAGTCCGGCCGGCCGACGAAAAGGCACTTTTCTACTGGTTCTTTGAAGCCATTGATGGTGTTTCCGACAAGCCTCTTGTTCTGTGGCTCAATGGAGGTTCGTCTGTGCATGCCTTTTTTTTTTTCTCCTTTAAATTTCTCTGTTTTTTTTTTACTTAGCTTTTCTTCTGTCTTGCCATGGCGGTGACGGTGGGTAGAGTGGAGTGGAAGAGGATGGGGTAGTTGGTGAACTAAGTCGGAAACTTAGAAACTGAGTTTTCTTTTCTCTAGCACCATCGTTTTCAACGGACTCATAAGAATATGATTATCCACAATTTTAGATCACATTTTGGGGCCTAATTATTAATTAACCCTTACAAATATTTCCTTCACTTTTTAACAAATCTTATCTTATTCTATATTTATTTTTAAGAACAATTTTATTAAGTTTATTATTTTTATCGAATTTTAAAATTGATTCCCGTGGTCCTAAATGTGGGTGTAACAACTAGATTTTTTTGTCGTAATTAATACTTTTTTGATTATAGTAAAACTCCAAAAATGCTATTTACAAAAGAATAGGTGAGTATTAACATTGAGTAATTTTTTTTTTGGATAACATTGAGTAATTATTGTAGTATTATAAGGATAAATATAAAGTTTTACTAATTACCACTCTATTTCTTATCTCTATCGCTTCAATTTAAATTAAAATAATCTTATAATACTTTTTTTTATTTTTTTAATAAAAAAATAATTTTATCAAAATTTATGGATTACCATACAAAAACTTGAGCTACTAACTAAGTAACCCATCAATATAAATATATGAGAAAATCCTCCCATATGCATTTTACTATTAATACTACTTCTACGTTGTTTTCCAATCAATGCCAAAAAAAACCTCGTAGGATTGGCAGTTTTTAACTTTTTCTAGAAAAATAAATTTTATATATATATATATATATATATATAGAGAGAGAGAGAGAGAGAGAGAGAGAGAGAGAGAGAGAGAGAGGGGGATACATGTGAGTAGCTGCTACTGAAGTTATCCACAGTTCATGAATAAACCCAATAAAATCATATTATTCCCATATTAATATTCACTATATTTTATTTTAATATTTTTAAAGTATTTCATTTCTCAATTAATTATATGCATTTGAATATTGTATAATTGTGACATCAATATTCAACTATATTTATTTTGTTTGTTATATATTTTTATCATACGAGGATTGAACATATTGTACAAATTCGTTGAATTTTCAGTTGTGATATTATCTAGAATGATAACATGTGTTAGTTAAAAATTAACAGAAATTAAATAAATTATGAAAAATAAAGAATTGAAAAATACAAACTGAAAAGAATAATATATAATTATACCATATATAAGGACAAAGTCGTAATCTAGTATTGATACTACTCACTAATCAAGGTAGTCAGCGCAGGATGAAGTTAAAAAAATAATTATTATGTCAAATATAATTATTAAAAAAATATACATTATTTTTTAATAATTATATAAATTCAAATAAAATTAAACAATTCTTTTTTAAAAAAAGATAAAAATAAAATGAAAGAGCGCATAAATGATTGGGCATGCTTTGAAAAAAAATTCAAAGTTTGACTCACTTCTAATATAAATCAATTCTGAGTGACCATAATTTGAATGATGGGCATGAGAAGTAGTCCATACCCCTGCGCATTTGTTCATGATTTAGGGCCGCCACAATGCATGACATCCACTATTTTAATTTTTTATTATTCGCTAATTTACACCAATAATTTAAATTATGGACATTATTTTATTTATATCTGGGAAAAAAAATGCAATTTTAGTCTAACAAGTTTGGTCAATTCATTCTTTTGGTCTAATATATTTGACATTATTTTATTTATATCTGGGAAGAAATTGCAATTTTAGTCCAACAAGTTTGGTCAATTCATTCTTTTGATCTAATATGTTTGACCTCCGTCAAAAATACTCATTACGTTTATATTTTTAAGCGATTTTAATCTATTAACCTGCTACAACATATTTTTGTATTAGTTAAAGTAAGTCAAAGGTAAAAAATATCATTTTAAAAAGGTTTAAATCCATTTTTTGTCTCCCAAAATAGGATTTATTCCGATTTTGGTCTCTTTTTTTTTTATTTCGTCACTAATATTAGTCATACTTAAATTTTTTTTGACAATTATAGTCATTTTTGACAAAAATATCATTTGACTAATTCGTTGACGTTGCCGCCCCACCACCAACCCCCACCTCACCGAAGGGGGCCGGCGGCGGCGGCGGCAGGGGTGAGGTGGTGGTGGTGGCGGAGGGTTAGTCAATTGTTAGTTAAAGGGTATTTTTTTTTAAAAAAAATGACTATAATTGCAAAATAATAATAATAATAATAAAGTAAGACTAGTTTTAGTGACGAAATAAAAAGAGGGACTAAAACAGGAATAACTCCTATTATGATGACCAAAAATGGATTTAAACCTTTTTAAAATGACTATTTTTACTTTTAATTTGTTTTGACTAATACAAAACCTGTTGTAGCAGGTTAATGGATCAAAATTGCTTAAAAATGTAAACGTAATGGGTATTTTTACGGAGACCAAACGTGTTGGATCAAAATAGTAAAATGACCAAATATGTTGGATCAAAATTGAATATTGTCCTTTCTTTGTACCCTAAGTTTTGAAATTTTTTTTTACTTAAAAAGAATTTCTGACTTTTCTATTTTTTTTTTCCAGTTGAAGGTTCTTTTTTATTATTTTTTTAAAAAAATTTAGTAAGTTTTTATAGCGGTTGAAAATTACTGTGTAAGCTACAATAATTTTTAACAACTATATATTTGGCATAATTATATATCGTGTTCTTGCTTCATCTTACCTTTTTACCCTCATTTTCTTTCTCTTTAGTTCTATCATATTTTCTGATTTTGAGTCAAATTATTATCTTAGATGAAATTTTCTTATCACAGTTGAAAATTTAATGAATTTACACAATATATTAAATATTATGTATGATCAAATGTATAAAAAAAATTAGCATGTATTAAAATAAATATACGATGTAATTGTGGGTCCTATTTCATAGATTGGAATGGTAACTATCTAAATTATATAATATTAATATTAGTATTATCAAATGTGAGAAAAAAATGTTATAATAATGTTGTAAAATAAAATAAATAACCTACTTTTAAAGAAATAGAAAATATTAATAATTTATTTATTTATCTATCCATACCCTTTGTGGATTAAGGCTGCAATCATCTCTTTGAAATTGGTGAAATCAAATGGCTTTTTTGCCTATCTTTTTCTTCTTAAAATTATATGATTGCAAGTGGCTGCCGGTGGGGAATTAAAAAGCTGTTGATCCCCTAATCGATGTACCAATTTTTTGTAGCTTTCTTCACTGCTTTTCTTTCTTAAAATAAGTATTTCAATTCATACTTTGTTTTTTTTTAATTGATAAAATAAAAAAAAATCTTTTATTATATTATTAATAAAATTGAAATCCTTGACCTGTAACATAAATATTTAAACCCTATTCTCGCGTTGATTTATAAGTATTATGGATATTTAGAGAGATAAGAATTTAATAATTGTGTAATCTTTGTTGTTAAAAATAAATTTTAAATAAAGGTATATTACAAAAAAGTACATATGATGGATAACATTCAGAAGGCCTGAAGAATTTAATCATGGGATATTAAGTTAATAATTTTCATATTAATATTTAATTATTTACTCTAGATACTGATCACATCTATAAAACGAAAAAGAAAATACTCATATTTTAAATAAAATGATATTTAAGGACAAAAAGGAAACATCATTCCTAACCTTAAATTCGTAGGTGGGAATCCACATTTTGTCCTTTTATCATCATCACAAGTAGTTGTAGTGGGAATGAAGTGGGGCCCAGCACTTTGGAAAATATAAAGCAGTCCATATTCTCCACCATGCCCCTGCATTTGTCGTTTATTTCACTTAGGAATTTGTTTCCTTAATTATTATATTAGTCAAACAGACTGACAGCTTGATTGAAGCCTTGAGCTGTAAATAAATCACGGGGCGGCTGAAAATAGCACAATAAAAAAAAAAAAAAAAAACCCTTTATTTCAAAATATTAACAACTAAAAACTTATTTAATACAATTATCTCTTGATTTCTATTAATTTATTATATATCTCCTATTAAATTGAAATTTTTTATATAAATATAAATATTTCAAAGGACAAAGAGAAAGATAGAGCTCAAGGGAAAAAGTGAAAGGAAGAAAGAGGGAGATGAAGATTTCTATGTGTATAAAGCAAGCTAATGATGATTGAAATGTTGTTTTGGTACTTTTAACATTTTTAATAAATTATTTAAAAATTATTTTATATAAATTAATAATTATTTAATTTTATATACAATATTATTATATATTTTCTTTTATTGTAATTGGTTGCTCGTTATAGTGTGGAAGCAGAGTACGTACATGACAAAGGCGAAGGCTTCTTTCTCCGCGCCGTTCCCTTCTGTCATAGGATCATCTCCTCTTGTTACTCGCTCGGTTGTCTATTTTTAAAATATCTCTTATCTTAATTTTATTAAAAAATTTAACATTAAATGGGGGCCAATATCAAACTAAAAAAAGCAAAAATTAAAATTAAAAATTTTAAAAATCTTATTAAAAAAAATTAGGTAGAGCGTTAAATTAGTGTACGTGAATATTTAAATCAGCCCTTTTAGTCGAGCCTACTTCGTCTCCTCGGTCTATTACTTAATTGACATTGAAAGATATGTGTACCACACCGAACAAGCAATACGCCGATATGCTTGATGTACCAACCAGTTCGACCGTATACAGCAATTTTGTATCAGTTAACTTTGAGTTAACGAATGATAATTGTTCAATATTTTAAAAAATACTAATATTTTCTTATGAATTCGCTCTATTATTACTTCTTATTCTTAAAAAAGTGATCGAGATTAAATTCCTTGATGATATCCATGAAAAAAAAGTCATATTCACTCTTTTGAGACGGGTTTTTAGTACTCCTATCAATTTATATATTCATTTTGAATTTTCTTAATAATTAGAAGTCGAGAATTGATAATTGTCAACCACCTTATTATGAGGTACTAATATTGAAAAGTTGTTTAGGGCCCGGTTGCTCATCAATTGCTTATGGTGCCATGCAAGAACTAGGTCCATTTCTTGTCCGGGACAATGGTTCCCAGCTTATCCTCAACAAATTCTCATGGAATAAAGGTAACCTATATTTCCTCTTATTTCTTCCTTAGTCCCCAATTCTCAATTTAATTTCGTTATAATTAAACTATTACCTAAAAGATCCAACCCACATATACTATGTGAAACTTGAAGGGCTAACTGATAATTTTTTTTTTTTTTTTATCTTAAAAAAATGGTTTGTTATTGTTAAATGATGGTGTCTGTATATATATAGCTGCAAATATTATATTTTTGGAGGCACCGGTTGGGGTAGGGTTCTCATATACAAACAAATCATCGGAGTTAGACAAACTTGGGGATTCAATTACAGCCAAAGATTCTTACGACTTTCTTCTTGGGTGGTTTCAAAGGTTCCCTAACTTCAGATCCCACGATTTCTACATTGCTGGTGAGAGCTATGCTGGTACGACTTTTCACTACTTCTCCTCCGCTTCTTAATAATTTTTCTTTCACAATAAATATGACTATTTGTTTGATATGAATATGGTACGAAAATGAGTTGAACCCAAAAAAAAAATTAAGGATTTAGTATGATATTAAGTCTTATGTCATTAATGTAAAGAGTGACTGAATTGTATATAAGTTTTCGATATATTAGATTAACGATTTTGGACTAATAAGTACAAAATTTAAAAGTTATTTAATTTATTTATAGGGCTGAGATGTTATAGCTATATTAAAGTGGTTTTGATAAAAGGATTGTAACCCGCGTGATTGACAGTTCTATTTAAAACCAATAAATTTTGAATTCGAATCTAGAATTCAGCCTCCTTTCTTGGGAAAAAAAAAATTTTAGGACATAACTTTTCTTTGTAATAATTTTTTTATTCAAACAAATGAAAAGAGTTAGGCGTTACGCATATTCTTTGCACTTTAAAGAAATTTTTTAGAAAAAAAAAAAATTGAGTGGGGTTATTCGTAGTTAACCCTTTTTTTGTGTAGTGTTTTTGTTATTAATTGGGTCGGTCAATTTGGTTAAATATAGGTAATTTTGTTGATACAAAATAAAAAAACACTCGAGTTCTAATTTTAATATTCTATTTTATTTTCAGGACATTATGTCCCACAGTTGGCCGATATTATCTACGAAAAGAACAAAGGAGCAAACAATAATTCCATTATTAATCTCAAAGGATTCTTGGTACTACAAATTTCCTTATTTTTTCTTTGATTCCTCACGAGTGCCATGCTCATCAACTGTTTTATTTGCTGATTTTTTATTCATAAAATTACTAATAATAATGACACGTAAAAGGTAGAATAATTAAAAATCGGCCCATTATTATTTTTTTTATTTTAGATTCTATTTTGAGTGTTTCGGATTCGAATAAGAAGGATAATCAATACTATCATTTATTTTTTTAGACTTAAATCTATTTTTATCCTTTTTAATTAGAAATTATTCCCCTTTTGGTCATTTTTTTATTTCGTCATTAATATTAGTTTTACTTTTTTTTTTTTTGCAATTATAGTATACTGTTTGACTAACCCACCACCACCACTCCACCATCGCTGCTGCCACCAGCACCGTCTCTTTCTTCCAGTCAAAGGTAGTGTCGGCAGCGACAGAGTGATGGGGTGGTGTCGGTTTAGTCAACCGTTAGTCAAAGGGTTAGTCAACCGCGAGTTGAAGGTGTTTTCATCAAAATGGACTATAATTGCCTAAAAAAAATGCAAAAATAGTCCTATAGTATGGTCTAGTGGCAAATTTAGTCGTAAACATTTGGTAATCGACAAATTTAGTTCTAAATTTTGTAATTCACTACACATTTAGCCATAGTAACATGTTCTTTAGGTAAAAAATATATTTTGGATCACAGTAACGTGTTAATTCACTTGCCATAAAATTACCACATGAATTAAATTAATTCTCGTCCCATTTGCTTGGTTTAAGAGTTAGCAGAATTATAATTCTATCGTTAAATATCTAAAAAACAGTCAGTAAGACTAAATCTATTGTAAATAATAAAATTTAAGATTAAATTTGTCAATCACCAAACGTTTAGGACTAAATTTGTTAATTACCAAACGTTTAGAACTAAATTTTTTACTAGATCATACTTTAAGGAGTATTCTTGTATTTTTTTTAAAAAAAATAGAGTGTAACTATTATTGGTGACGAAATAAAAAAATTAAAATCGAAATAAAAAATTGGGGGGGGGTGGGGGTGGATTTAAATCATTTTTTTATATATTAATAGCGAGTTATCTTTGTATGTCCATAGTAGTTCCACCTTTAACATTATTGATTGATGAGAATGGTAAATTAAAACAGATCGGAAATGCAGTGATAAACGACCCGACGGATCAATTAGGGTTCGTGGACTACGCTTGGACCCACGCAATTATTTCCGACCAACTCCACAGTGACATAAACAGAGATTGCGATTTCAAAAGCAACATTTCAAGCCCATCGTGCAGCCTTCATATCAGGGGATTCTTTCAGGCCTATTCCGACATTGACATCTACAACATTTATGCACCTATTTGCCTATTCACCACCTCTGCTACTTCTTCTTCTTCTTCCCGGAACACCGCCCGCAGCCGCCGCAGAGTATCTCCTCTGTTTTTCACTAAGCACGTGAGTTCTCAACTAAAATTCTGTTATGGAAATAGTAAATAAATGGTGATTGTTTTATTAATTAAATATATGATGCAGGAGATATGGCGAAAATTGCCATCTGGGTATGATCCATGCACAGAGGATTACGTGGAGACATATTTCAACAGGGAAGATGTTCAGAAGGCCATTCATGCCAACCTCACCAAATTATCCTACCCCTATTCCCCATGCAGGTACCTAGCCAATCCCCACTCACTGTCCTCTTCCTGCTGCTTTCTGATCATCGCTGACATTCATGCATGCCCACCTGCATTCATAGACCCAGAAATTTTCATTCCTAATTTAATTTTCACTGCACTATTTTCGTCTAAATTTATTTTATTATACGACAAGAACTATATAAAATGGAGTTATTGAATTCAAATGCTTCTACCTTCTACCACAAAAATGGCCATATGGCAGACCAAGACATTAATTAAGTACCCACTGCACATCAGACAAAGATTCAGGAAGCTTCGTGCATTTATTTGGGGGATTCTGGGTCTGGTCTACGTTGAGCTGGAGCTCTCATTCTGTTCACGGCTGTCTGCTAATTAATTTGTAATATCTGATTTAATGCATGCATGCATGCACTCCTTTTAGATTTTAGAATCTCCATTTTTATTAAGATTGTCCAATTTTACATCAAAACTCATAATACTTGTGTTTAATATAAATAGTTTAACTTCTCTTCACTTATTGTTAATTGGTCAATAAATTTAATATGATATCAGAAGGAGTTTGGACTATATCTAGTTTGAAACCAAAGTCCAAATGTGTTATTCGCTTGGTGTGTTATGTGTTGCATCAACCTTAGCAGAAGGCATCGCTTCGAACCCCAACACTTGTTTGGTTTTGGTACTCGTATTGAAGTAATAAATTTAACAATTTTTCTCATATTTTCACTCCAGGCTTGCTTCTACCCCTTATTAAAAAAGGAAAAATAAGAAAAAATGAAAAACACTCCCAGAAAAAAGGTTTAATCAACCAATTTTTGTTTATTTTGTTCTAATTTATTGATTTGTTTCATGGCAGCAATGTAATTAGAAAGTGGAATGACTCTCCGGACACAGTTTTGCCCACAATTAAGAAACTTTTGAATGCTGGCCTGCGAATTTGGGTGTTCAGGTAAATACTCCTAGCAAATTAAATTCTTGCGTTTAATTATGATGTTTATGAATAACTCTCCATTATTTTTTTTGCCAAATTCTATTATCAAAGAGACTAAATTTATTAACACGATATTATAAGAAAATTAACATTAAGTATTAAAAATTGGTGGGTAAAAAATCAGTGGTGACACCGATGGAAGAGTGCCGGTAACATCAACAAGGTACAGCATAAACGAGATGGGATTAAGAGTAAAAGAAGAATGGAGGGCATGGTTCCTTAATCAACAGGTTGGAGGGTGGGTTGAGTCCTACGAAGAAGGGCTCAGTTTCGTCACGGTCAGAGGCGCAGGGCACCAGGTCCCAATGTTTGCCCCTCACCAGTCCCTTTCTCTCTTCTCTCATTTTCTTAGTGGCACCCCTCTGCCATCATCTCGTTAGTTCATATATTCATTTTTTAGCTCACTTAATTACATTAAACAATATATATTGTATTAATTAATGTTGTGAGCTCAATTTGTGTGGAATTTTTTTGGTAATTGATTCACCACTTAATTTAATGGTGTTTATATATTTTTATTTTACATATGTACTCCTTCTGATCTTTTATATAAAATGGTTTAAATATTTTCCACAAGATTTTTGTAATTTTAATATAATTTTGTACTTTTTTAATTTTATATTATCTTTATTTAACGCTAGAGTTAATAGCATAAAAAAGAGGTTTATTTTTTGGAAAAAAGAGATGCAATAAAAAAATAAAAATAATATTATTATTGAAATTAAATATATTAAAGATTACTAAAACTTGCCCAATAATAAATAAATGACGAAATTAGGTTTAGTAAGTCAAATTTGAGGAGATATTACCACAAATTTTACAAAATAAGTAATATTAGGAGCGCATAAACAAACATTGCTCTTTTGTATAGCAAAAACTAGGTTTAACTCATAGATTCTTTTGTGTCTGTACAAGGAGTTAAAGAATTTAGATATTGAATGGGTTATTTTTAGCTTTGAATCTTTTGATTAATATGAAAGGTTACTAATTTCGTCGGTCTATTTTGTCCGTGGCTGAATACACGATTAAAAAAAAATAAAAAAGCTGCATGGATAGAAATAAGTGTTTTGCAACTCAAATTCCTAAGCTCATATCATCATACCCTAGAGCTTGAACAATTGTATTCCTAAGCTCAAACTCCTCAATATGTCGCCATTATTAACTTAAATTACTTCAATTCAATTCAACCAAGCCCACTTCTCATTAATCAAAATAGGCCAACAACTTCAAGCTTAAGCAACCCTGCAGGCTCGAATAGTTAAAGCCCAGAAATCTGAGTCAACTCATAACTTAGATTCCTCAATCAATCCAGTTCATTCAAGTTTATTTTGGGTCTAGAGATTTCAAGCTTAACTAGGTTGAGCAACTAGTATGCAAAGATCATATTTCTATAGCCTGATTCACCAAAAGTCACATCCTCACAAAACTTTAGAGACATAAATAATTATGAGAAGATTATGTGTATTTCCCTGAGATCACTTTGATTTATTTATAAAATTTTGTACAAACAAAATTGGAAACTTACTACAAGTACAATATCAATACAATTAGGAAAATAAATCTCTACCATATTTACAAACTGGTTTTCTAATCTTATCTCCCCCCCTAAAGTTGGAGCATGTGGATTTTGAATGCCTAACTTGCAAACAAAGAACTCAAACTGCTATTTCTCCAAAGGTTTAGTAAAAATATCAGTCAGTTGAGTCTAAGAAGAGACATGAGATGTCAAAATTAGTTCTTGAAGAATCGCATCTCTGACAAAATAGCAATCCACCTCAATGTGCTTAGTACATTCATGAAATACTGGATTGTCAGCAATATATAAAGCATGCTGATTATCACAAAACAGACACACAAGCTGTTTGTGTGAAACACCCAAAGACCATAACAAACCCTTCAACCATTTTATCTCACAAACCGTGGATGACACTGCTTCGGCAGATGACCGGGCCACCGTCTGCTATTTTTTTGTACGCCAAGAGACATGAGATTAACTAAGTTGGATAAACCATCCACCGAGAGACCGACGAGTAGTTGGACAAGCAGCCCAATTAGAATCACACCATGCATACAACTGCAAATCATAAGCACGTAAGACAATCCCTTGGCCAGGAGTGCCTTTTAAATACAGCACAACTCTAAAAATTGCCTCCTAATGAGGAACTCGAGACTGCTACATAAACTGTGCTAGCAGGTTCACAAAATAAGCAAGATCTGGACGAGTAGCAGATAAATATATCAACGTTCTAACCAAACGCCGATAAGGTGCAGGATCTGGGAGAAGGTTCCCCACTTCAGTAGAAAGATGATGATTCTGCTCAAAAGGGAAATCAGCTGGCTTACTCCCCAACAACCCAACTTCAGCCACAATATCTAAGGCATATTTTTGCTAACAGAAAAAAATACCCGTGGCATTACGAACAACTTCTAGACCCAAAAAATACTTCAAAAGTCCCAAATCCTTCATATGAAAACTGCTAAAATATTTCTTGAAAATAGCAATAGCAGAGCTACTATTCCCAACAACAATCAGCTCATCCACATAAACCAACAAATGCAAAGAAACATTCACATGCTGATAAACAAATAGAGAATAATCAAAATAAGACTGTGTGAATCCATACCGATTGAGAGCAGCAGCGAGTTTAGAAAACTAACACCTGGGAGCCTGCTTGACACCATACAAAGAGCGCTGCAAACGACAAAGTTGACCCAGGGCTTGCACGCGAAAACCCAGAGGCAACTGCATGTGGACTTGTTCTTTAAGATCTCTATGCAAAAAAGCATTGTGCACATCATCTGATGAAACTCCCAATTCTTAGCCACTGCAACAGCCAAGAACACTCGAACAGAAACCATTTTTGCAACAGGAGCAAAAGTTTCTTGATAATCTAGGCCCTCCACCTGTCTGTTTCCAAGAACCACAAGATGTGCTTTAAACCGCTCCACCGTACTATCAAAATTATGTTTAACTTTATAAACTCACTTACACCTTATAGCTCGTTTCCCAAATGGAAGTGACATAAGATCCCACGTTTTATTATTCTCCAAAACTTGGATCTCTTCCTACATGGCCATGCGCCACTTAGGATGAACAACCACCTTAGCGAAAGATTGGGGCTCAATATGAGAATAGATAGCTACCAGAAAATTTGTATGCGCAACAGAAAAAGAATTACAAGTTACATAATTATCTATAAGGTAAGGTGCACCTGAGAAAGATGATGGATCACAGTGAGTAGCACATGACTTTGGGGGGGGGGGACAATATGTGAAACAAAATCACACAATCTGGTAGATGGTAACTTAGTTTGATGACCACGAACCAAAAACTCAACAAGAATAGAAGATACAGGAAAATCCCGTTGTGCAACGATGGCTTTTACCCAGTTGAGGGTGGCGTCGCCGCCAGAATGGCTGACTGATCCGGCGACGGGTATTTGGGTCGTCGTTCCACGGCGGACGTGAGTGGAGAAAGCTTGGCGGTGGGCTAGCGCAGCGATACGGTGGCAGGCGAATGTGAGCCCACCAGAATCGTCATGTCAGAATCCTCACCAACAAGCCATAGATCATCCAAAATTGCCAACGAATCATTTTCAAGTATCTGATATGAAAAAACAGTTTCATCAAATTCGACATCCTTAGAAACCAAGAAACTTTGCTTCTCGAGATAAAATACACGCCATCCTTTCTTTCCTAGAGGATAACCAACAAATATGCAACGCCGACTTCGACTTGCGAATTTATCACCTCTACGATCATGATTATAGACATAACACAGACAACCAAACACCCGCAGATGTCTAAGAGGCGGTGTTCTCCCATATACCAACTCAAATGGAGTCTTATTTCCCAAAACAAGTATCGGAGTATGATTAATCAAGTAATATGCAGTGAGGACAAAGCAACCCCAAAACTCTATGGGAAGCTTGGCTTGAAAAAGCAATGCACGCGCAACATTGATTATATGTTGGTGTTTGCGTTCAACTCTACCATTCTGTTGGGGAGTATGTACACGCGATGTTTCATACAAAATCTCTGCTTCCTGAAATAACTACTCAAACTTAAGAATTCACTCATATTATCACTACGAATCACTTTCACTTTAGTCTCGAAATGGCGTTCCACTATAGCAAGAAAATTACGTAAAGTATAAGCCACTTGTGTCTTATCTTGCTGCAAATAAATTCATAAACCACGTGAAAAATCATCCATAATCTTTAAAAAATAACGAGCACCACAAGAAGCAAGGTAAATTAAATGAAAAATGACATCACTTTTATTACTGCTTAAAGGAAAAGTAACACCGGACTTTTTAGCTTGGAAACATACATCACATGCTGTAATTTTTGAACCAAACCTTGAACTAGAACAATCCAAATAAAATTTTTCAAAAACACTAGATGAATGATGTTCTAACTGTTGATGCCAAACGTCAACTGGAATAGAAGACACTTGAGAAGCAGCTGCATTGACTGTTTCCCTGAAGTAGTGGAGTCCTCCCACCTGCTCACCCACTCCAATCACCTTTCTCAATTTGCAGTCCTGAATTATACAAAAACCATCATTAAACTGCGCTGTATATCCCGATTGAGATATCAGTTGATACAAAGAAATCAAATGGCACTACAACTGTGGAACAAATAACATATCAAATAACTTCATTATGGAACTCATGTGGACAGTCCTGGATTTGTGAGCATTAGTTGTCGTTCCATTGGGCAAAACAACAGGGCGTGCAAGAATATCAACTATGTCAGAGAAAAATTCCAAGCAACCTGACATATGATGTGTAGCACCACTATTATACATCCAGACATTAGTAGTGCGCTTACCAGAGGAGAATTTGGATAAATTAACTGTTTGAAGGATGGTCTCCCATTGAGAACTACTTAGCCCAGCCAAAGCTGAAGTGGTTGTGCTGCTAGCCCTTGCACTGCTGTATTAGCACTTGCACCTCGACCACCATGTCCACGTCCTCCACCTCCACGACCACGTCCACACCCCGGGGGATAACCAACAAAATCATAACAAGTAGCCTGCGTGTAACCATTACCACAGTGGAAACAAACCAAACGGTTCATAGTCTTCTGCACTGGATTCGCCAACCCACCACCGCCGGACCCGCTGCAGCCCGTCTTCGCGCCGCCGCTGTTGATGGTGAGGGGGGCAGCGCTCGGCTGAATTGCTGGAGAAGCAATTCCTGAAACTGGTGCTGCAATCTGAACAGCAAAACTCATAACTTCATATCCTTTATGCGTGTCGTTTCTCGGGGCTAACGTACGCAACCTTTCTTCCTGAACCATAATAGAGTAGACACGATCCATAGTAGGCAATTGCTCTGAAGAGAGAATATTGCTGCATGCCGTTCCATACAACGAGGCATCAAGTCAGATAAAAAACTGATGCACCTTAATTTTTTCCCGTTCTTCAACAAACTCGACTTCCAAGTTGTAAGAACATCCATTACAACGACATGTGGGAACTTTTTCAAAATCAGCCAACTGTTCCCATAATTTCTCCAACCGCCCGTAATAGGCAACAATACTCATACCCTTTTGTGTGCATGCTCTCATCTCTGTTATTAACTATTGAATACGAGTGAGATTGACTGCAGAAAACGTTTCTGAAGCATGCTCCACAACTTACTAGCCAATTCCGCATCCAAAATTTGAGAACGCAACATGGATTCAATAGTGTTCATAATCCAAGAAGTTATCAAATAATGATTTGCATACCAATCTGCTTCCAAAGGATCACCGGCCTCTGGTTTTTCCAAAGAACCATCAAGAAACCCAAATTTCTTACGAGCCTTAATAGAATGTCTAAAGGCACGTGACCACTCTTCATAATTGTCTCCCTTGAACTGCACATGAGAGATCAACAAACCAAGATTATCGGCAGCACTCAAATCATAAGGGGTAATAGTTTTGTGATTATTAACCCCACTGCCACCACTCAGCAAACTCGATTTCACAGCAGACTCGGGAGAAGATTCTGCCATCAAAAATAATAACCGCAATTGCTAATCAGAAAAATTACTCTCGCAATTGCCGCCGTCCGGGAGAACACCACACACGTGCCTTTACTTACCGCACATGCACTGCCACCATTGGTTTAGTAGGAAACTCCCGCTGCTATCGCACAAAGAAGAAAAACCCAAGTAAAAGAAAACCTAGGGCTCTGATACCATAAAAAACTTTAGAAAACAGAAATAATTCTGAGAAAATTGTGTGTTTTTCTCGGAGACCACCTTGATTTATTTATAAGATTTTGTATAATTCTGCCATATTTACAAACTGGTTTCCTAATCTTAACACATCCCTTAAAGTTTCACAAACCATGATCTTAGACATTGCTAATTAAAGGTTAGTGATAACCGGTTATCACATGTAAATTTTTTTTTTAAAAGAACTATTCGGTTTTAAATTTTATAGTAGATTAATTAGTTTGGATCGACCTGAGTGGTTTTGAGAGAAAGTCTTCCCAACAAATAGTTTATATACAATGTTTAAGAATTGTGAATCCTGGTTGAGTTGGTAAATCATAGGCTGTTACTGCTGTAGCTGCAAACAACACCAAAACTAAAATATATTAAACAAAAACAAAAATAAAATATATTAAATAGGTCTATCTAGTTCAAAACAGATTGTAGTAATTCAATCGAATAAAAAAAAATTAATTTACATCAAAAATAAAAAAAATAAATATTAAATGGGTCCATCATGGACTCAACTTGAACTAGATCGACCTAATTTAAAACGTGTTGTTAGTAGTGGCGGAACCAGAAAAATTCTAATAAGGGTGCTAGGGGAAGGAGGAGGGCAGGAAGGAGGAGGAGGAAGAGGAGGGAGAGGGAAGAAGAAGGATGAGGATCTTGGGGTTGATGGGTGCTGAACCCATGCTAGTTTCGTCCCTGGTTGTCAGGGACTCGAAACAACAATATAAAGAATAAATTTATATGAAAATAAATAAATGGATCGACCCAACTCAAACTAAACTGACCTAATTTAAAACGTGTTTACAAAGGCTTTCGTATTTTAAAACATATATATATATAATAAATTTATGTTAAAAGAATAAATAATTAAAAATTAAACGGGTTAGTTCAGTTCAAGTTATATCGACCTAGTTACAACAGATTTTTGAGAATTTTCGTAGTTCAAAATAAATATATAAATAATAAATTTATATAAAAAATATAAAATTTTAAATGGATTGATCCAGATCAAGTTGGGTCAATCCAATTCAAAACAAGTTCTTGGAGGTTCAAAACCAACATAAAAAATAAAATTATATCAAATTTTTTAAAAAAAAAATATTAAATGTGGCGAGCCAACTCAAATTAGATCGACCCACCTCAAAATAAGTTTTCATAATTGAAAACGAACATACAAAGAATATATTTATATCAAAATAATTAAAAATATTTCAAAATATGTTAAACTATTTGACCTAGATTATATGCATAAAATCAAGGAAAAAAAAGTTAATATAAGGGTTGACTCAGAATCAACCCATTTGGTTAAAAATTTAACCCGTAACTCAATTCACGGGTCAACCTAACCCGCAAATCATTTAACTCATATTGACACGCAAACTAATTGGTTAGATTAGGTTATAAGTGACTTTAAATTACTTATTTTTTTTTTATCTTACTCATTTATTACCCAACCAACCATTTTACAGTATTAACCAAATGGTTAGCTCTCCAAAGTAGAAGAAGCCGAACAAATTGGCCCATCTTCATACTTAGATGATAATGATGAGCCACGACCAAAAATATCCACCGTGACGAATTAATCATCCTCCAATTCTCTCTCGAACAATGGTTGATAGTATTTTTAACTATAATTTTTAAATTCTTTATTAATATTGATTAAGTCCAAAATGCTATTTGAACTTGATCACGATCGTAACTTTAGTAAAGATGTGTGCAAGCTCTCAATGGTTTTGTTTTTTTAGATTTGAACTCCACATTTTTCTAGAATTTCTCGTACAAAATGATATTGGACATCATTGGGTTTCTTCATTGCATGATAAATGTTTGGTTAACTCCTCAAAGTCCAAGTCTATTTTAAAGTGGGTTAAGGTTGAGCCCAATAGGGTTTGTAACATTTAGTATAAATATATGCTTTTGTACTAAAATTTGTAAGCAGCAGTGAGGGTAATTCATTAGCATAGACATAAAATTGAGTGTTTGAGAGACATAGTGTGTTGGGAGGAAAAAAAACACATTTTGTAACCTCTTTTATTCCTATATTAGTGAAGTTGTGTGTTGGTGTCGTGGAGTAGATCTGTTGAGGATTGAACCACGTAAATTTGTGTGTTTTGCTTAGTTATTTATTTTGTTGATTGTGTTTGAGCAAAACAACTAACCCTTTGAAGCGTGGGTATCAAAAATACCCAACAGTAATTCAAACATTGGGACAGGTTTTTGTTGCTGCATGGAGGGTGTCAGATTGAGATCGACGTCAGAGAGAATTTATTTTGCAGATTAGAGTTTGTAATTAAATTATTTGCATCAAAATACATTGGGTGCCCTAGTTTTGTGTAGTTTAGATCATTAGAGTGGGAGAAATCGGAAAAGGAAGAATTCATATCAAGTTCTAATTGTGCATTTACCGGAGTAAGATAGGGCTGATCAGACTCCAGATCTCAAATCTACATAGTGAAATTGACTATGTGTCAAAATTTCGTGCAAATCCAACGGTCAGATCTTGAAATATCGCGACTTGAAGTTGGAGTGTTATGGACCTTCCGTTTAAGGAGGCGGCTAGGGTTTTTTAGTAGGGTTAATGCACCATGTGTCAATTTTTTAGTGGTCCACATGTTGCGCTGCTGTGTTTCCAAGTCATCGGGCAGGTCAAAGTTGACTGGTCAAAGTCAACTGCCACGTCATCAAAAATTTTCAGGTGACCTCTCCCTTCTAGTTTCGACGTACTGAGTCCCTTTTTTGCATCCGTTTTGTCAAATTCAATTTCTTTGGTGATTTTTTAGTCGAGTGAAGTGTTTTAGGGGCTGTAGAAGGTTGTTGAGGATGTGGGGAACAAAAGTTAACCACCTCATTTTTTATGGGAAGGCAAATTTTACTATGTGGCAGTGTACAATCTGTTGGGTTTGAATACTGAAGCTTTGCTTGTATTAAACTATTTTCCTCTTTTATATATTGATTTATTGTTTCAGTTAAATTGTATATGTGTTTATATATGTCATCCATTTATATTATGTAATTAGATGATGAGGTGTCTGATGTGATATAGTAGATCTCATCATTGGTTAAAAGATATAATATATAAATGTGGTTGGTAACCGAGACAGTTTGGACACACTGTCAGTTTAGATTATTATGTGATTCAGAAATTTGTTTATCTAAACTAATTGAATCATATATATGCCCGGGGCATATTAAATTTGATCATTTATGATGAATTGTCTTATACTCATTTAATAGACTATTCGTTCCTAGTATTCTATCTCTTAATCCCTAGACTTGAGCAGGTATGATGATTAGACATAGTGTACTTTGATCTGCCAAAGAGTGAGGTCATTTGTGGCCAATAGTCTCGGTAGGTTGGGTACGCGTGTTTAGTTGCTTGGTGTGTTGTTGTTTGTCGAAAGGAAACCATGTACTGCTGTTAGTTTTGAATACAGAAAAGCTATGGCTTGTTTCAAAAACTAATATCCACAGATAACATATCATTTTGTTTCAGTATTAAATTGTTCCATTATATCATAGAACTAGATAACGGGGTGTATACCGTTATTGGTTAAAGTATTGATATATAAAAAGTATGCTCGTAACTGAGATAGTCTGAACATACTATCGATATAGGTTATCGTGTGATTTAGAAATTAGTTTATCTAGACTAGTTTAAATCGTGTGAATATGCCCGGGGCATATTGAGCACGACCAGTTTAGATAGAATTGACTTATACTGATCGGCGTAGTCATTTCGGTCCTAATATTCAGTCTCTCAATCCCGAGATTGTGATGGGCGTGAGGGTTGGATATCATATGCTTTGATTTACCAAAGAGTGCGGTCAATTGAGGCCTATACCTTGGTAGGTTGGGTATGCGGTGTTTAGCTTATTATGTGTCGTTGCTAGTCGGAGGAATCCACGTACCGGTTCGCCGGGTTGATGGTGCTCCCGAGATGAGCTCGTAAGGTCTATTATACTAAACCCGGCCGGTGGACTTTATGTCCGGTATAATAAAAGGTCGAGTGGTATTAATCTCGGATACCAAGAAGTAGGTGAATTAGTTTGTCAGTAAATTGATAAACCGACGAGCGCTAGATCTTTAATGTGGGGAGATAGAAGAAAAATAGTGGTGCGATGTAAAGTCATTTTTGAGCGGTAGTTCCATAGTTAGTCCGATAGTGGTACGACTAATTATGTATTTGACTAATCGACAAAGTGAATTAATTAATCTTAAAGGTTTAATTAATATTTAATCGACAAAGTGAATTAAGAAATTAATTCTATTTGAATTAATTAATTCTAAGGGTTCGATTAAATTAAATTAACGAAGTGGATTAAGAAATTAATTCGAATGTGTCGATTGGAGTTGATTAGTCGGGAAAGACTAAGCGGTCAACGAAAGTCAAATTAAAAGGCCCAACTCAAAGACCCACTAGATCTCCATTAGAGTTCCCTATAAATAGAAAGATTAAGGCCACACAAACTTAAGAAAATCTTGCAAGACATTTGTCTTCCTTAGAGTGAGAATTCTAGAGAGAAACTCTCTTCCCTTTTGAGTTTTCTTTCAAAAACGAACTTGGATTCTCACTTCTCGATTTAGATTAAACTTTTAGATAGCCCATCGATTTTTTGAGTTGCCCACTGCTGGATTTTATAATTTTTGCCCGGAATCACTGTTCATGTACTGTTCACGTTACTGTTCACACTTTTTTTTTTTTTGTGAGATGGCAGCCACTTCTAATCACTCTGGGGTGCTTGATCCAGCTGGGTTTGTGCTGATCTCTTCCTTGGGTTGGTGATCCACAATCCCGGTTGTTCAGATCGTGACCGGAGTTGAAGTGGGTTCGATTTCATTGGTGAGAAAAGTAGTGGGCAGCAGTTTTTTGGGTTAAAGGTTTGATCTTTTGGGCAGATTTAATCTAATTGAGGGATTTTCTTTGTGAATTTCTCATGGGCTTTGGTAGAACACTTCGATAGATTATTGCCCACGCAATATTCGAAGTTTTCTCGGAGTCATCTATTGGATTTCTCGTGGAATTCACAATTAAAGATTTGGGTTTTCTTATTGCGTTGGACTTCGCTTCAAAGGTATAACCTTTAATCTTTCCACTTTTAATTAAAGGTGTAATCTTTGTGCGTTAGATGTCGATTTAATAAATTAAATAAGTATAAACCTAGATCCGTTCGTGGGTAAATGAATTTGAGCCTGAGCTTTGTCGAAATTTTTCGATTCTGGAATGCATTGCACGAAAGTGAGACTTTCGATTTAGCCCGGGCTTGTTCTGTTTTCCTTCAACCGGTGCATTCGGGGTGATGGTGCTCCCGAGATGAGCCCGTTATGTTTATTATACTAAACCCGGCCGGTGGACTTATGTCCGGTATAGTAAAAATGTCGAGTGGTACTAATCTCGAATTATAAGAAGTTAATTAATTAATTTATCAGTAAATTAATAAATTAACGAGCACTATATCTTTGATGTGGGGAGATTAAAGAATAATGAATTTAGTTGTTCCAGAAGTAATTCTGGTGTAGGATGGTAGTGTCATAATTAATCCGTTAGTGGAACAATTAATTATGTCGTGAGTTAATTGATAAAGTAGAATTAATTATTTAATTAATTATTCCTAAGGATTAATTAAGTAATTAACAAAGTAAAATAATTTAATTAATTAATTAAGTCTTAAGTTTCAATTAGAATTAGGAAATCCTATTAGATTTGTTATCTAATTAGATTTGGAAATTAATTAATTACCTAAACTCATTAGGAAAGTCAATCCTAAACCAACTTAGAGTCTCCCTTATAACTCTATAAATAGACAAGAGATTAGCAATTCTACATACACAATTCATAAGTTTTCAAGACAAGAAAATTAGAGAGACAATTTAGAGAGAGAAAACAAGTTTCTCCCTCGAAGTCAATTCTCTTCAGGCGGCGAGTTCAGGCGTCG
This sequence comes from Knoxia roxburghii, assembly GCA_030378225.1. NCBI lineage: Eukaryota > Viridiplantae > Streptophyta > Magnoliopsida > Gentianales > Rubiaceae > Knoxia > Knoxia roxburghii. The sequence continues at coordinate 10,868,212 of CM059422.1, read as the reverse complement.
GCCGGCGGTACGGATTCTGGGCGGCGGTGGCGATTTGAACTGGCGGCGGGGAGGCAGAGCAAAAATTCCGGCGGTGGCAAGCTGCTGGATTTTTTTCCGGCGAGAAAATTGTGGTGATTGCTAATCAATTGCTCGTTAGATTGTTGCCCACACAACATACGATCAAAGTCTTGAGTTATACAAGAGAATCACCTAAGTGCATGCTTCAAGAGGTAATTCTTAAACTTTCACTTTATTTAGGAATTAATTGTTGCGTGATAAATCGAACAAGTATAAGCTAAGATCCTGCACAATGTTATTTCAAACATGGATTGGAATAGCGATTGTGCTAGAGTCTAGGCCTGGTCAAGAATTCCGATTCTGGAATGCGTAGCATGAAAGTGAATTTTTCGCCAGGCCCAGGCAGATGATCTTTCACAATCAAGGATTTACTTGTGATAGAGAAGCTTGACTTGGCTCTTGAAGAGAATAAGCCTGATGACGTGAATGATAAGAAGTGGGCCGAGATGCAGAAGCATGCAGTTAGTGCCATTCGACTTGCACTTACTCCTAGTGTGAAACATGAAGTCATGAATGAGATGACAGCGAAGGGTATTTGGGACAAGTTGCAAATTATTTATGCGTCAAAGTCACTAACCAACCGGTTGTTAATAAAGATTGACCTATATAGCTTAAAGATGGAGGAATGGGGAAATCTTCTTGATCATTTGAACGCGTTTGGACAGCTAGTGTATCGACTTCAAAACAGTAGAGAGGAAGTTGATAGTGTAGAGCAGGCTTTGTTGTTGTTGTTTTCTTTGCCATCATCCTATAAGCCATTGGTGCAGACCATGCTTGTTGGGAAGACTACATTGGGTTATGATGAGGTGCTAACTCAATTGGGAGAGAGTGAGAAAATGATGGGAAAGAAGAATGTGCCTAAAGAATGAGAAACTATACCTGTCGGAAAGGGTTCAAATCGTGGAATGAGTCGTTCTAGTGGTGGATGTGATTCATGTGGGAGATCTCGGCAGAGAAACTACAGTAATTATAAGTGCTATTATTGTGGTGAAATAGGTCACATCCAAAGCAAATGCCCTGTCATGAAAGAGGACTTGAAGAGTTTAAGGAAGTCAAATGGCAGAGAGAAAGTTGATGCAAATGACTCAAATGTAAATGTTGTGTATGAAGATAGTCTATTGGCGATGAGTAGCACTCTTGGGTATATCTCGCAGTTGGTTTTGGATTGTGCATCATCAATGCACATTTGTAGAGAGAAATCATCTTTTGATACTTTGCAAGTTAATGGAGATTTTGGGCATGTCATTGTGGGCAATGGTGAGAAGATGAAAATTGAGAGTGTAGGTGTTGCACGCCTCAAGACACACAATGACACAGTCAAGAAATTGGCTAATGTGATATTTGTGTTTGCCTATAGTGATAACATAATTTCTTTGGGAAAATTGTGTTCTCGTGGGTACAAGTTCGTTGGTGAAGGTAATCATCGCAAAGTTTTCAAGAGAGATGAGTTGGTGTTGTAAGGTGTGAAAAGTGATAATCACATATTTTATGTTGGTGATTCGAAAAATGAGTTTTGTGGTTCGCTTGGAATTCACAGAGAGAAGTTCAAGTCAAAGAAGAAGCAAGTCTCTTTTTGCGAACAAAGTCGAGATATTTGGGACTTTGAGTCGAGGGGGGAATTGTTGGGTTAACTCTTTAAAGCCCAAGTTTGTTTTAAAGTGGGTTAGGGTTGAGCCCAATAGGGATTGTAGCACTTTAGTATAAATACATGATTTTGTACTAAAGTTTGTAAGCAGAGGGTAATTAATTAGCATAGACATAAAATTGAGTGTTTGGGAGATATAGTGTATTGAGAAAAAAAAAAACACACTTTGTAACCTCTTTTATTCCTATATTAGTGAAGTTATGTGTTGCTGCCATAGAGTAGATCTGTTGAGAATCGAACCACATAAATCTGTGTGTTTTGCTTCCTTTACAACCACTGAAATTGTGATATACTCCACTCTTTGTAGTAGATAATGTAATTGTTAAGTATAAGGGAGACTTTTAACTAATTGTTGACTTCACTTATCCAAATTACTAGCAAAATTTGAAATACAAAATCCAAACAAAGACTGACTTTACTCTTGCTCCAAACCTAAACCATCCAATGTCATTTCTTAGGAGGATGCATATTATGAAATATCGGGATGTTAAACAATATTTGCATATGAGAACTTTGATAGCTATTCCTCTTCTGTTTCAGTTTTTGGTAATATAAGTGATTTTGAATTTGAAATGAGGAGCCAATGGAGTTCTCTAATTAGTTTTGTTTTTTCATATGCGAATTTTCAATTACTCTTTTCGTGTCAAACAAAATCTCCTCATTTTTCTATGTTTGAAAAATCTAAAACGCTTTAGCACCCTTTTAGATACATTTTTTAGGCTACGTTTGTTTGTAATTTCTTTCTAGAGTATTTTGTATTGGACCGTGATTTTTTTTTTTTTTTTGCAAATAAATCTTTTTCAAAGAAAGGAGAGAAAAAATGTATGAGATGGAGAAATTTTTTAATATAATGTGAGAAATATTTTGAAGGGAATTAAAACTAATGTGATGTATTTTGGTAATTAGGAAAATATGTTTCTGTTCGAATAAGAAAGAACCAAACAAACATATTAAAAAAATTCAATTTCGTTCTTAATGCTCTTATTTTAATTTTGGTATCCAATTAATAAATTAGATGAAATTTGGTGGTAGTTCAGTGAAAACGTAACGTCGACTAGTCTAAACATTACAAATCGGATAAGGAATATGAAGTCGACAAATATAACAAAGAAAAAATAGTCATAGTTTAAAATTTCGACTAATATATATATGATAAACTAATATACAAAATTTAAGAATTTGTTTGTCCATTCAAGGAATTTATGAAGGAAAGAGAAAGATACTTTTTTATCAAGCTACAGTATAATTCTGCCAATTTCTTAAAATTAAAGCAATTAAAATTAAAAAAATTATATTTATTGAAATGATTAATTTTTTAAAATGTGTTTGTTGTGCGAGGATGAGAATGTAACAATCAACGTCTGATTAATTGAATATTCATTAAAATAATATGATCGCTCTAACTTATTTGCTAGATTAAAAATAACTTTTTTAATCAAATTATCCTTAATTTATTTTATTTGTAAAAAAAAATATATCAATTCAAATCTAATTATTCATTCTCATTTTTACGTAACAAACACAGCTTAGTGTAACATGTTTTAGTTGTTCGAGTGAACAATTTAGACTACCTATAACCGAGCATGGTCTCTTCCTATATAGAGCTTTTGAGTCAACGCAAAAACCTTTTTAAATTTTTTTTTTTTTTTTTTTTTTGGGGTTTAAGAAATTATTGGATGTCCACTGAAAGGACATGCAAATTAATGAAAAATGAGAAAATATCTGAGGCCGAATTATACATTCAAAGTTGAATGATCCCAAAGATTAATCTACTGCACGTGCATTCATCCATGGACTTGGCCTTTTTGACCGCAACCCACTCAAAGGTTTTTGAGTTTAAACCAAGCAACAAAGTGGGTAGATTTCCTATAAATCGTAGTCCTTTCTTTCGAAAAAAATAATAATACTCGTATCTGTTTTATAGTAATACTTTCATTTTATATTTTATATGTTATTATACTTTATTTTTTATACAATTTATGATTAAAATATAAGATTACAATCAAAGAAAATATAATAATAACATTACGTGTAAGAATATTGTACCTTAGCCAAAATAAAAATTTATAATTTATCTAAATATGACTATTATTATAAGACAAAGTATCAATTGACAGTCAATTTAATGAACATTTGAACAAAATTAACCTATACGAAAATAAGGTGTAACTATCTCGTCAATTTATAAAATGTCAGAGTAGACAAAATAACTAAAAGAAAATTTTTGCAATGCTTGTCTAATCAGAGAACAGATCGATTATCATTTTGAGATGAGGAGAATAATAAAGTTATTTTTAAATGAAGGTTGTAAAACATAAATAGTTGTAATTATTGTCAACCATTTTAGCATATAAAAAGGAAATAGACAGGTCATATTTTCAATCACAAGATAGGGGGGCTGGTCCAACACCAAATTGAATTATCCATCATCTCACCCTAAAGTGTTTCAAAGTTTCAATCTTAAGCAATTGACTAAAGCCATTATAGCTCTTTTTGTTTTGTTCCTCCTTCTTCTTCTTCCGTTTTTTTTGTTTGTTCTTTCTTTTTCTATAAATGGTCCTCACAAAATTGTATTCAAACTTTTTCAGTTCCACGCCTACAAATATAACATTTTAGTCCTCAACTTATACTATCTTTCATCTTTTAGCTAGCTAATTTATGTTATACGAAGTACCAATTAAACTCACTTGCATTTCTTAAGGGCTTTCATTGATGGTTTTGGAAAGTGGAAAAAGGAACAAAAACCAAACAATTACTCTTTCTGTCTCATAAGTAGTCTTTTTAGATAAAATGTGTTTATTATTATATATATTTACATATAATTTTCTATTTTAGTTATAAAGTATATAAAAATTATACGTAATTATATTATTTTTAAATTTAAAATAATATATATCGATAAAATAAATATAAATTTGAACTATTTTTGTAAAATAAAATAATTTTTAAATAAGATTATTATGGTGGGACAAAGGGAGTAAATGTTTTTTATTTTGTGGAATGTAAGTAGTTAATCATTTAAGGTGTGTTTAGGAGGTGAAAATGAGAATAAAGTAATCGACAAATGATTCTGATTATTACTTTTTTTAAGTAAAGTAAAGATAAAGACAATATGATTAATACTAGTGCGTTTATTTGGTGAAAATGTGAATGGAAGCAATCGAAATTTGATAATTTGATAACTCAATAATTATTAAAACCATCGGATTGCCTTTGACTAGTTTAATAAATTAAGAAGTCATTCATTAAAGGAATCTGATTGCCTTTGACTTGTTTGATAACACAAAATTATCACTTTACTAATTCAGATATGTATGAATTTTTAAAAAAATAGTAACAAGTTTAATTATGTGTTAATCATATGTCGTTACTAAAATATTAAGTTATCAGATTACGTTTGCCTTTGCTTTTATTGTTTAAAAAAATACTAATTGAAATCATTTTACGATTGTATTATTCTCATTCCCACTAAACAAACACACTCTTAGAGTAATTAATAAGGCCAAATTGCAATTTCGGTCTCTTATAATAGGCCTTGTACTATTTTTTATCCCAATTAATATTACGATGATACTTTTGGTCCCCAATCTTTTTTTTTTTTGGCGATCATAATCCTTTTTGATGAAAATATCCTTTGACTAACAGTCGACTAACACTCAAAACCCTAATTGTCTTCTTCAGTTTGACCACTCCCACTGCTACTGCCTTCGCCGACACCTCTACCGTCGCCACCGTCCTGCCCCGCCCCTCCCGCGGGATGGTGGTGGCGGCAATAGTGGTGGCGGTTGGGGAGGGGGTGGTGGAGGCGACGGTAGGGGTGGCGACGAGGCAGTGGTCAAACTGAAGAAGAATAATTAGAGTTTTAAAGGTTAGTCAAATGATATTTTCGTCAAAAAAGGCTATAATCACAAAACAATAGGGACAAAAGTATCATCGTAATATTAATTGAGACAAAATGTTACATGACCTATTATAAAGGATCAAAATTACAACTTGGCCAATTAATAAAGATACAAGAAACCCTCTTAATTGCTAACAAACTAATTAATTAATTATAATTAATTAAAGTTTGACTGGACACTGGCACTCTGGCAGTCCAAGTTGGAAGCTAATGAGGAAAAAGTTCAATATTGGGAATCCATGCAATAATTTTGGGCTACCAAATACACACGTCCCTGATGTGACCAATCTGTTATAGTCGATCACCACAAAATTCCAAATTAGATATTTTCAAAAATTCAATTCAATGTTCTCCTCTCACAATGTGAGTGATTTTTTTAATTCTTTTATTATTCATTTTTTTCCCACTCCATATTACAATTGTCTCCTTCAATTATATTAATTAACGATAGTCGGACAGCTAGTCGAATGATTTAAAGCTGTTTGATAACCAAAACGGAGTTTTTCGGACCAACATTGGTTTTTTTTTTTTTTTTTCGGTGAAAATGCAATTTTGGTCCGTTACTTTTGAGAAAATTTCACTTTTGTCCATTATGTTTAGACCTTTCAAAAGTACCCATTATACGTTTGAAAGTTTAATCACTTTTAGTCCATAAAAAATAATTGTACGGATAAAAAATGTTTAAAATTTAAAACGTAATAAATATTTTTAAGAGACTTTTAAAACGTAATAGATATTTTTAGGATGACTTAAACATGTTGGACCAAAAGCGAAAATTTGTCAAACGTAGTGGACCAAAATTGTAACTTTCCATTTTTTTCCTTTTTTAAAAATAGTTAAGCAGATAAAGGATTTTATTTTTTTTTTTGTGTTACACCGAAATTCTATTGATTGGAAATTGGGAGTTATTAGTTACCGTCTCACTTTTTGAGATGGTAATCTATAAGTTTTTGACAAAAATATTTTTTTACATAAAAAGAAAAGAAAGATAGTATTGTAATTTAAATTAGGATTATAAAGAAAAAGTAATGAGACATAACTAGTGATTCCGGAGACTTGAGTCAAAAGGGTGTGAATACAAATCTTTCCCCCCTAATTTGGTTCAGTTCCTGGAGTGGTTCTATAATGCAGTTACAGGAATAAAACAGCAACAATACAGGTAATACTTATCTGTCTTTCGAATCCTCGTTTATAAATAGTGCCAAAAAAGAAAGGCCATCGGTCCAGATACAACAAACTCTACAAGTTTTTACTCCCATTTAGAATAGTCCTGAGGGCAGTGTGAGTGACAACAGTAGTATCAGTCCGTACAATTAAAGCCTCAAAAAAAAAAAGTTGGCTCCAAAAAGGACCATGTTTTCTTCTTCTTCTTCTTCTGGGCTCTTTTCTATTCTTCTTCTTGCTGTCTCGCTTCTGATTCTTGGTTTGTCTGAATCGAAATTCGCTGCAGCCCAAGTCGCAGGACTCAGCAGGGATGTGTTACGGCAGCAGGCGGCGGACCGGGTGGTTCAGCTTCCCGGGCAGCCGCGGGTGAGTTTCTCGCAGTATGCAGGATATGTTACAGTTAATGAAACTCACGGAAGAGCACTGTTTTATTGGTTTTTTGAAGCCACCGAGAAGCCTCAAAACAAACCTCTTCTCTTGTGGCTAAATGGAGGTATTTTTTTTTTTTTGAAATAGTAATTGTTATTTTCATAATTACTCATTAATTATCTTTTTTACATGTCAATTATTGGATTTTTTTAAAATTCTTTAATTGCCACATTTTTCGATTTTGCATGATATACATTGTGCGAGAGTTCCCTCACATGATGAAGATAAGATATTCTTCGTGCATGCCCCCATTATCTTTTTTGGTGGTTTTTTTTCTTTTTTTTTTTGGTGTTTTCTTGGTGAAAAATATATCATATGAAAAAATTTAGTAGTTATCGTTTCAATTGTTATCTTTAGAAAAAAAAATCTAACACAATTTTAATTTAAAAAAATTTGAATGAGAGAAAACAAAGATACTTTAATTGCTATAATTCTCCCATAGAAAATTAGAGGACACATAACTACCCACTAACCCTACTGATGAGACAATTTTGGATTAATTTTCTAGCGTTGTAGTACTATATTAAGACGGTGAAATAATAGTTATTGTTTTAAAAAGATGGATCTAATAATAATAATAATAATAATAATAATTAATATTACACTGGAAAGAGAAAAACTCGAAAACGACAAATAAAACTAAGTGAACGTATACATTCTTTAGTTCCACGAAATACTAGCATTTTTTTTTCCCTTTGCCCAATTAGAATAAGAATTTTAATTGCTTCAAAAAAAAATAAGAATTTTAATTATTTTAAGTGATATAAATGATAGATTAATTTATAAAATGATTTTATTATGGTACTACGGTGTAATTATGTGATCTAAATGTTCATTGCTCTGAATATTATTTAACTGCCATTTGTTAAACAGATATTTTAATTTTCAAATTATTATATGAGAATTGAATTGGCGATAAGAATCTCCATTGATGAAAACAAATATTAATAGAAAGAAGACGGGTAGTTACTAGTTAGGTCCATATATAAGTCTTTTTCACTCCTATGCCATCAATGTTTGAATTTTCTGGAGGCAATACTTTGACTGAACTCTAATAATTGAACAAAATAAATTGAAATTTCATATTGTTTACCACCTTATTTGATTAAAAATAAATAAAAAACCCCATCATTTTCAAAATATTTATTTTTAATACGGTAAACAAAATATAATTATTTTGAGACAGGATTAGTCTAATAAGTATGAATGAAGTCTATTTCGCGCCCCTTATTTTGTTATTTCGCTTCTTTTATTTTGTTATTTTGTGTTCCTTTTATACCTAAATTATCCCTGTCAAATTAAAAAATATCAATCATAATATTTAAATATAAAATATAATAATATATTAAATTACCTAAATATTCTTAATTAATTTACTAAAAATATCAAAAAAAATTCATTTATAATTCTGCTCATCTATCATACTTTAATCATAATTTTTATAAATTTTTTGTAGGTCAAGAAGGGACATATAATTTTTTGGTAAATTAATTAAGGACAGTTAGGTAATAATAGAAGGGCCAAAAGATAAACATCAATGGGGTCAATAAATAAGAATTAAAGGGGGCGATACTTATTAACAAAATGAAGATTTTTTTTTGAAAAAAAGAGACCATTTAATAACAAAAAAGAGACGCAATATAACACAATAACTGATCAATCAGATCAAGTCGTTAATTATCAAGATCACATACTAATAAATTTAAACTATTTAATTTACTATTAATCCTCAACATAATAATGTTATTTATTTGGCTAGGGCATCTTATTTTGTAAAATAAAAAAAAGGCAAAAGTAATTTGTCCATGTCTAACCAACTCAACAGCAATGACACATGGGGGTGATGGGGATGGGGATGGCTTTTTGTTGTGTTGTTGCAATAATATTTGATGATAGGCCCCCAACCCTGCCCATTAATTAATCAGTTTGAAATGGGCAATTCATGAGTTATTTGCCATTAGTGCCCTTCTCCACTTGACAATTTCCCAAACAAGTGTCATTTTCTCATAAATTTTCATAGCGACTTTTCTTTCTCTCATATATCATTGTGGAACTTAATTAACCCTCAAGGCCCTCTTTTGCAAATAACTTATAAATATATGTATATTGATGATTGCAGCACCAAAACATTGCACTCTATTCTCATTCATTTATTTTTTATTTTTATAATTAAGGTTAATTATTCATACATATTAAGGATTCGTCATTATTTAATTTATAAAATAATATTATTTTTATTAAAAATTTTATTTTAAAGAATATCTTTTTTTTATTAAAACTCAAAAATTATATTAAAAGTTTAAAATATTTTATGAAAAAAGACTTTTTAAAACATTTTTACATAAAACACTAGAAGCAGTATTACTGTTCAAAAAAATGGCGACATATATTATCTATAAGAACAAAATTATTTATGTATATTTATAATGAAAAATTAATATTTCGTCTCTAAAAAATAATCGTAATTATTATATTATTAGAATTTATAAATAAAAATAATATTTCAAAACAAATAATATATATATATACATTTTTTATTTTTATTTGTTAACTAAAAGGAAAAAATATAAGAGTAATCGTCTAGTGCTAAATTTAGTTTTTAACCTTTAATAATCGACAAATTTAGTTAACGTATTTTAGATAGTCCATGTGTCATAAAATTTATCGCATTAATTAAATTAATCTATGTTATATTTGCATGGTTAAAGAGTTGATAAAATAATAATTTAATTTTTAAATATTTTAAAAAATTAGTTAATAAGACTAAATACATTGTAAATAACAAAATTTAAAATTAAATTTATCGACCACCAAACATTTAAAATTAAATTTATCATTAAATCATAATTTAAAAACTATTCTTGCCCTTTTTTCCTAAGTAAAACGATTGAGTTAGTATAATAAACTATACTATTTGGTAACTCTAATTCCAATGATGATCGACTTGTTAAAATAACAAGATTAACTGGATTTCACTCTACATTTTCTTTAAGCAGAAGGAAAGTGGCAGAAGCAGTTTATGGGCCCTTATGGCCCAAAGAGAAAAGTCATGTCTCTTTTAGTTGGGCCCTTTCGGCTTTATCTGTTCTAACTACCTGGCATGAGTTCACCCATAACATAACTGATCTTTTAGTAATACTTTTTTTTTTTTTTTTTTTCCTCTGCGTGGTGTGTTTTGATAATTAATTTTCATAATTAATCTTGAAGTGCGATAATTTTATTTTTATAAACTTTAATTTTTAATTATTGCCCCCCCACCCAAATAATTTGAAAATGTGCGTCTCTTTGTGTGTAAACAGGTCCAGGGTGTTCATCAATTGGGTTTGGAGCAATGGAGGAGTTAGGTCCATTCTTAAGTAGAAAAGGCAAACCAGAGCTCAAGTTCAACTCTGATTCCTGGAATCACGGTACTAAAACCCACACTTTTAAATATTATATTACTCAAATCCGGACCTCCTAATTTTAAATGAGCAGTGACAACCACTAAATTATCTTTTCCTTATCAATACGATTATTATTTTGAACTGTAATTTTTCTTCTAATTATAAAGCTGCAAACCTGCTTTTCTTGGAGTCCCCTGCTGGAGTTGGATTCTCTTACACAAACACTAGCAAGGATATCAAACAGCTTGGTGATAGCATTACAGGTATCACTTCTCCCCAAATTTAATATTAAAATTGGAAGAAATACCTACATTTTTAAAACTCTTTTGTTATGATGATGATTGATCAGCCAGTGATTCCTATATTTTTCTGCTCAATTGGTTCAAAAGATTCCCACAGTTCATGTCCCATGACTTTTACATTGCTGGAGAAAGTTATGCAGGTCAATTTTCTTCTCCTAAAACTTACTAAATTTATGTCATTACACTATCTAGGTATTGTTTTATCCTTGTCGAGTCTTATTTGTTGAACTGAAATATATAAATTGTTATATAATACAACTAGGAGGACAATGTAAACTCTTTTGATAAATAGTAGGGGAGTATTAGTTAGAGAGCAAACGAGGCAAATTCAAGAAGATCAATGTATTAAATGAATTATTTCTATTAGGTCAACACTATTAGAAGTAGATTATTGTAGTTCTAGTTGTAAACTTTTACCATGTATATGTATATTTTGTTGTGAAGAACATAAGTCCTAATCAATTATTATAGTAATTATGTAATCTAAAAAAATACGACATATACAACTTTTGAGCCTACGACATATATAACTTAAATGAGGAAGATTAGGTAATGAAATTTTATGAATAAAAATAAAGAAAAGCTGTTGACAAGATTACTATATGTCTTAATAAACTCGTTTGTTTTATTATTTTATTTAATAAATAATATTATTATTTTGAAATAAACTTAATTTTTTTTAATTAAATAGTGGAGCTTTAATTTTTATCCAAATAAAATTTATTGTTAACCTTATAGGGCACTACGTACCGGGGCTGTCGGAGCTCATATTCGACAATAACCAAAAGCTTCCTGAGAAGGAACGCATAAAGTTTAAAGGCTTCATGGTAAGTTGTAGTTTCCTAAACCAAACCACCATATATATATATTTTTTATATAATTCGAAAGTGTATTTTTGGAGAAGAAAATACATTCAAATAAAACAACGGAAATTATACCATATACCTATAAATACACGTATATTATGCAGGTAGGAAATGCATTAATGGACGATGAAACGGATCAAACGGGGATGATAGATTATGCATACGATCATGCAGTGATATCAGACAATTTGTACAATCAGATTAAGAAGATTTGCAACTTTAGCGACGAGCATCCCCCTAAAAGCTGCAATGACGCCTTAGATAAATATTTTGATGTCTACAAAATTATTGACATGTACAGCTTATATGCCCCTACTTGTGTCGACTCCAATTCTACCACCGCCATTAACAGACAACTTCCTGCCATCACAGGAGCAGCTCCCAAGCTATTTTCCAAATTTGTAAGTTTTTTTTATTCATTATTTATCCATTTTTTTTAAATTTTTAAAAATTAAACTATCGCGTATATATAAGAATAAGAAGTGTAAATAAATGAGCTGAATTAATACATGAATTTCTACAGGAGGGATGGCACAGGAAGCCAGCAGGGTATGACCCTTGCATATCAGACTACACAGAGGTATATTTTAACAGACCTGATGTTCAGCAGGCTCTCCATGCAAATGTTACAAACATCCCTTATGCTTGGACTCATTGCAGGTATCAATTCACATAAATAAAATATATAATTTTCTTAAGTAAGTTGTATTTTATTCAAAAACACGAAAAAAAGAACTAAGAGAAAGGAAAGGAACTATTATCGATCTCTGACATCTGTCCAATAAATTTCTAAAAAGAAGCTCGCCTTACTTCGCCTTTTAAGTGTGACTTCTTTTCATAACTCTTTTACTTACACTTATTGCGTGGATTCATAAAATTATATTTTTTCTAAATAGCTTATTATTATGTGATGGTTAGAGTATTAATTACTGCTCAATCTTTTTTTTAATTTGTCCATATATCTATGTATTTGTGCGTGTTTTTCAGTATTTATATATTTGTATTTCGATAAATAATTTTAAACGGAGAAAAAATTTTATCTTTGGTATATAAGAGTTGGAATTAAAATTAAGGTATCATTTGATGTTGTTAATGATCTTTTTCCAGTGATAACATAACATTTTGGAAAGATTCCCCTGCTTCAATGCTTCCAATCATTCGCAAGCTTATCAAGGGTGGTTTAAGGGTATGGGTTTTCAGGTAATTTACTTCATTTCTTTTTCATTACCTAAAATTCCTTCATTATTTTCAAAATTATTTTTAATCTACCTCTTCTTAACCCACGAAGTTATACTATTTCTTTAAAAAAAAAAAAAACAATTATTCTCCCAAAGGAAAAGTCCAATTTAACCTTTCGTGACTACAGCGGAGACACTGATGGAAGAATACCAGTAACAGCTACGAGATATACACTTAAAAAACTTGGCCTCAAAATCAATCAAGATTGGACTCCTTGGTACACTTTCCAAAAGCAGGTAATTTTTCTATTTCAATAAACCAGTAATTTTATTATAAAGTTTAAATGTTTTTTTTTTGTCTCTCTGGTAATATGAGTCATATCACTTATGATTTTTAAAAAAAAAAAATTGGCGAAATAAATTAGTTTCTTGACTCTTAGTTATTTTTAACATCACATTTGCTCATTTTTAATGAAAAAATTAGTGAATTAGTAGTTTGATTTATTTGACCATTATTTTAAAATATTTTTTACTGTTCAATCCATTTTGTGTTCCAGATTCGGCAAATCATACCATGTATGTACATGTATCAATTACTATATTTAGAAATAAAATAATGATAACTCATCAATTTTCTAATTTTAAATTGATACTTACATTGAGTAATCATTATTTTATATTCTAATTATAGTAGGTACATGTACACTATGTACATAGTATAATTTACCTCCAGATCCTCTTTAATATTCAACATATTTAGAATTTTGACCGTCATTTTGAGTTGCGGTCTATCTAAATAGGTTCAACGTGAAAGAAGGTTTGAGTCATAAATGGGTTGGACAAACCATGATAAAAATCATGAATGAGTAAAAAATATGTTTGACCAGTGATCAAATGAGTCAAAATGTTAGTTCACTAATTTTTTTATTAAAAAAGACCAAATGTAATGAAAAAAAAAAATGATAATCTAATTTGGCCGACCAAATTTTAAGAACCGAAGGTGATACCCTCACAAATGAGAAGTAGAAAAATATTTAACCCTATTATAAAATAGTTAAGAGTAATAATTTTATAGCCTTATTTTATGACTACTTTGTTTCGGAAAAAATAATCTTATTTATTATACAAATACTGTATCAGTTCAATAAACGGTATTACTACTATTTTAGGATGGAGGATGCAGTTTTTTTTTTTTTTTTTAAATTTTTTTGGGGTTAAGAACATGAACAAATTGGGCATTATTCAGGTGGGTGGATGGACAGTGGAATACGATGGGTTGACATTTGTGACAGTAAGAGGAGCTGGGCATCAAGTTCCGACATTCAAACCCAAACAGGCCCTTCAGATTGTAAAGAATTTCTTGGCCAATACAAAATTGCCTACTAAACCATTCTAACAATTTCAGTTTTTCCCTCTATTCTTAGATGTGTTTCTTCGGTCAGATATAGTTCTGGAAAAAAGAAATATCTCAATTTAAACAAATGAAATAATAATTTTTTATATGAAAAAATTATATACATCAAGTAGCTAATTATAATTTTAATTTACGCCAATTCCTATATCGTGGTATTATCCGTCCCTAATTTTTAACATTTCACCGGTTACAGTTCTACACGTGTAAATTAATCTCGCGTCTCCTTCCTTCATACCAACTAAAACTGCGGCTTCTCCTCCCCTCTCTCCTTCTCGCCGTCTCTCCCTCCAGATCTCTCCTCTCCCTCACGCCGCCTCCCTCCCTTCCTCTGATCTCACTCATTCTCCACCCCTTTATGCTCAAGTTTTTTTTTTTTTTTTTTTCCCAAAAAAGATTAAGAAATCTCGTGTGGAAAGTGCCGCTCATTGCACCACCAGCCATAAAAGCTCCGGCGAATGCTGCGTTATGCACAGTTAAGATTCCCATCATTCGTCCCTTTTTCACATCTGTCAAATTGTAGAAAAACAAATCAAACACATTCTAGCCTCATTTCATATATTATCTTAGCAACTTATATCAAATTCAAAGGTTTCGATTGATTGCGTGGGCAGACGATTAAAGCGATTGGCAAATATAATAATTTGGTTTGTGGAGTTTGGTGGTGGTATTGTTGTAGGTAGTCAGTGTACCGGTGTTGTTTCCGATCCGGTGGCAGCCATGAAAATGCATTATTCCAATGCTAATGGTGAACAAATGAATGGTGGGCATAACGGGGGGATGATTGGAGAGGAGGATTCATGGAGAGGTCAAGGGAACGTAGGGGTGTAGTAGTGGCAAAATGATCAGCTGACAGATTCAGAAGCTTCTCTTGGTCTTTCTTTTTTTGTCAATAAAAAAATTTTAGGTGCTTGTAATATTTAAAAGCAGCAGCAGCAGCAGCAGCAGCAGCAGCTTGTATTTGTTGTATTTGATGGATGGTGTTCAAAAATGGATTCTTGTTGTTTGATGGCTACATTGTGTTGGGTTTCTTCTGCAATCCTTTTTCATCAAAATTACGCATTTCTTCAGCACATGGGATATGGAAGAGTGATGGGGCATATTTAACTTGAAGAGTTAAATTGGAAGACTACTACAAGTCTTTGTAAAAGTTATCAAGATGATAATCTTTTAACATTTTCCTGTGCATAATCTTTAATAACTTTAAATTCTTTTTTTTTTTTTTGGTGTTTTGGATGATATAAAATACTAATTTTAGTTGATATAAAACACTATTCTTTTTATCAAGAATATGGTTGATATAAAATCCTATTGTATTTTTTTATTGATATAAACTCTTATTTGGTTTATATAAAACACTATTGTATATGATATAACTCATTTTTTTTGTTCATATAAACTCTTATTTGGTTTTGACACGCGGTCGTTACACTAATCAAATAAACCTACTCAAAACGAATAAAAGTAACACAACAGAGAGTAGGGTGGATCCCACAGAGAAGGAATTCAACTACCAGGTCTAGACTAATTCTTGTTATTATTCAGACAAATTACAATCATAGCACTTTAAACTAAAATTCTAAAGTAATCTAAAAGACACAACTAAAAACTAACTAAATAGTGATAACTGTACTAAACAAGGAGAAAAAGAAACCTAGGACATTGGGTTCACCTATTGTCTACTCAATTTAATTAAACTCATAAAAAGTGTGATTTTTGACCTTCATTAATCTCACAACAATTCACCAATTTAAGAATTATACACTCTCGTGTTATAACTCTCTTACTTAGATTAACCCTATGACTACTCTCGTGACAATAGAAATTAACCAAAGCACCTTAAGAACATTGAACATTGGAATTAAATGCTGCAAAGATTGTTTTCCTACTCTTGTGAAACACTCTCCAAGTCTAATATTTCCACGAACTAATATTAATTTTCAACTCTCGTTCCATCAATTAATACATTAGAACATGCAAATACTGATCAAGTATCCACATGAGATAAAACCGAGAATATCAAATATTGATCAATGAAGAAAATAACAACTTCTAGAATTTAATCAAATCAAATAATTCAGTGGCTACATCCAAGTCGTAGATTAACAAGATTTAGCCTCTAAACATAATTAAAATTACCACAAAAATAATATAATTCATCATATTAAAATCTAAAAAAATAATCAATCCCAAAATTAGAATCTAAAATCAATGACTAAAGAGACAAAATTTCGCTCAACAAAAAAAAAAAAAAAAAACGCCGCCGCTGCTACTCCTTCATCCAAGGATTTATTTCTGAAAAATTCTTAAAACTGCAGCGAACAGAGGAGGAAAAAAAAATCTCAATTGAAGATCAGCCGCTATGAGAGCTTTCCGTGAAGTTACAGATGTCAAAAACCCAAGAGAAATTGTAGCTGCTCCTCCAAAGCTTCGGATCCCGAATTCCGTGAAGCCACTAAGAATCCCAATTCAATGAATAAAATTGCAGCCGCCGCCGTCCACTACTGGAGAAGAAAAGAAAACTCCAAACTAAATCAACCAAAACCCTCTCATCTCTCTATCCCGTGGGCAAAATATGTATATATATAGATACCAAAATTTTGGGTCCCGTGCCAACTTTGTCTATTTAACTAAGAAAACATTTTTTCCAATTTTCTTTTATTATATTTTTTCTTTTACTTTTTTTCCTTTTACTCACTGATTTTTTTAATATTCTACATTTTCTAATAAAATTAAATAAATAACTCATAAAATTAATAAAAATACTAACAAAAATCTCAAATAAAAGTGCATAATATATAGATATAATTTATGTACATTAGGTTTATATAAAATACTATTGTATATGATATAACTCATGTTTTTTGTTGATATAAACTCTTACTCAAACACTATTGTATATGATATAATCAAATTTTTTACTCTTTATACATGATATAAACCTTGTTATATTGATATAAACAAATGCTCCATATGATATAAACTTATATTCTACTAGATATAAACTCGTATTTTTCAACGATATAATCAAATCTTTACCCTTTATATATCTACATATACATTTAAAATTTCATGAAACTATTGTACACATGATATAATCCCTTATTATATTGATATAAACAAATGTTCTACATGATATCTAATAAACTCATGTTCTATATGATATCTAATAAACTCATCTTCTACTTGATATAAACTCATGTCTTAAATGATATAATCATCTTTCCTTTTTTTTTTAATTAAAAAGTCTCTTGTGAGACCCGTGGATTTGAACGCTATATTAATTTGTTAGCAACTAAGTTTAGTACAAAAGAGTTGTTATTGGTTGATCCTATACAACTTTGGAAGACAAAATTATTGCTAGAATCTTCCTTTCATGTCTCTATACAATTAGAGTGAAAGGTTTTATCAATTAAGACGTTGGCCGTGCTTGTCGGGGCACCCAAAATAAATCCGGTTCTACCGAATTCCAAATAAACTTGCAGCAATAGTAGTACCGAGTCGAAATCCCAAAGGAACTAAAATTAATTCTTAAACCAACCAGTAATCAGGGGTTTTGAAATTAAATTAAAAATACTAAAATCAAGAGAATTCTAAAATTGCGACAAATTTAAATCAAGAAAATCAAAGGAGAAAAATCCAATCCAAGGGAAATACAATTCAATTATTATGTCGATCATCGGTTCAAAAGTATTCTTTCATTCAAGCATTCAACCTCCACTATTGTTAGGATAACCGTAACAACAGTGAATTCTCTAATTTTATTAACCAAACCCAGCATTCGATTAAATCTTGTTATGGAAAACTGGGCACGATAGCGTTCCATATTCACCCATAACAGCATTACACACAAGAATTAGTCGAAAACTAAATTAACTAAAAGAGATAGCTGCAATTAACTAATTTAGTTCAATTGTTTCCCTTTAGATTATCACGCATGCTCAATTAAGTCTCACCAACATGCATAAATAAACTAATTGCTACTTGATACTACCGATTCGTGTCTATTACGTAACATTCAACCTGTAGATAGCACAGAAAAATTAACACTAATTGAGTCGTCAATTCAATTAGTACTAAAAATTTCTCAATTAAACCAAGAAACAATCCTACTTGAACTTACGAAAGAAATTAAATTCAGCACAAAACCTCACAACATGCTAATTAAATCAAATCCCTTGGATTAGAAAAATAAAATTAGCTACTCATGTTCTTGAACAAAACCAATAAGAAATTGTTATTCATAAAAATAGAAAATTGAAAACAGTAAAAAAAAAAACAAACACAACCGTTGAGCTCTCCTATTTGCTCTGTTCTGCTTCCTTCTGTTGTATTCTCTGCTGCCCACGACTAATTGTGTTCTGTATATCTTTTCGGTCTGAAGGATGCTCTTTTTATTGAAGGTGGAGAGCTCCTTCCTAATACCAGCAGCTAATAATTAAGGAAGGGAGGAATTAATCAGCAGCTTTGGAAACTTCCCCTTTTTTTTTCCTTCCATTCTCAAATTGGTTCATCAAATCTGCAGCAGCCATGATTTTGAACTAAAATTGCTGCAGAATTTTTCTTTCCTTTTCTTCTTCAGTCGGTTAAAAGCTTTGTTTCCTTAATCCTTAGGTGCCATCAGATTTTTGGAAAGCAATAATTGATTGGCAACAGCCCTTGATATTGAGAATCGCAGCGAAATTGGGAAGAAACAGAATCGGCAGCAACTTTGGGCAAAAATCAGTAGCAGCTCAATTTTGGAAAGATTTTTACTTACCTTCCTTTCCTTTGTACGGTGGCAGCAACTTTTGGAAGCTAAGAAATCTGCAACAGCTTCCATTTTTTCTCTGGTTCCATTGCTTGTGTGGCTGCTGTAATTAAGGAGAAGCATAGCTGCAACAAAAGGAAAAACTGGTTTCCTTTCTTCTTCTATTCGGTCCAGCAGCAAGTCGGGGAGGAAAGGATTCGGCATCACCTTTAGAAATAAAAATCAGCAGCAGCTCACGATGCTAGAACCGCAGCAGCTTGGCAGCTGCTATTCTGGAAGCAAAATGAAGAAGAGCAGCCGACCACTTCCTTTTAGTAAACTAGGGATTTTAGTCAAAATAGCCACAATGCAGAATTGACCCTCTATTTATGCCATTGTCAACTTTCACCCCTACTTTTCCTTCAATCTTACAAATTGGTCCTTAATAGAGTGTATCCCCCAAAATAATTGCAATCTCCAATTTCTATCCTTCAACACAAAATATAGATATAAGCAATTAATTCAACTCACAAAGCCTATAAAACAATAAAATTATAACACTGAAAAATACCATTATATGGCTTTATCAGACGTGTCCTCATAATTACAGTTTGCTACTGTAACCTTCACTTACTGAACAAAATCTCAAACCTTCACTTACTGGACAAGATCCAAACTCCCCCTGCTCAAACCTTCCCTTCGTTCTAGCCGGACACCGATGATGATCATCCAAATTCCTAAAAAGCCAAGGATTCTCGATAGACAGCAGCCAAACTAAACATAACAACTACAGCAAAACCAAACAACTACGGCAGCAAGATCATTGATATTTTCCACCGCAAAACCAACAATACCACTGATAGACATTTTGCCAAGCCAAGCCCTTTGCCAACATAATAAGATAATCAACCTGTAGCAAAGACCAATCTCCCATAACAAGCCAAAACTCCCCACAAGCCGTACCAGCAGACAACAGCCAAAATTCCACATAGAAATATTTGTCAATACAAGCCAAAAACTTTTTGCCAACACAATCGAAGCTTCCTATAAGCCACAATACCACTAAAACTCCATACCAGCCAGAACCTTTGCCATACGTCACTATAGTCCAACATCATTCAGGAGCTCTATAAAGAAATTCTAAATAACCCAAATTTGCAGAGCTTCTTGAAAAGCAGCCTAAAAAGCCAAAATTCCATACACTTCAAAAAAAGCAAAAAATTCCTATATTCCATACACTCCAAAAAAGCCAAGAATTCTAATAATCAGAACTCCTTGAATTTCCTATACTCCCAGGAAGTAGCCAAGATGCAAACCGAGAGAGAAACAGAGAAGCACCATACAAACCAACTTTTGCCAAACATAAACTAAATTCCATACAAGCCAATCCATTTTCCAAAAATATAATCAAACAGCAGCAAAAATTCCCAACAAATTTTGTCTTAATACTACCAATGCCCTTAAAGTTTCATATGATTTTTAATTATCGTAGCGGGAGGGTCTCACCTTAATTCTTACCGACCGTCCGGAAGGAGGCATGTCCGCCCGATTTTTCCTCCAACCCCTTCTTCTCACTGGGGTGAAACCACCATCAACCGGTCTGATAGCTGCATCTGGTCTGAAAGCAAAAAATTCATCAATGGAACTGCTATGATCTTCTAAGAGGTTGTTTTCTGATGCGAGGTCAAAATTTCCCTCTTCCATCCAGTCCAGATCTTCCTTCAATTTTGCAGGGGGAGATATCTGGACTAATGCTAAAGGTTTAGATTGTGACACCATATCTAATACCCTGCGAGTTTGTATCTCAGGAGGAGGATCTGGTGGCAATGGCAATCCGGCCTGAAGTCAATCCGTATGACGTTTGATTGTAGCATGGCGGATTCCTTCTGATTTTGAGGGTCTTCCTCTTCTCTTTTTTTTTTTTTTTTTTTTTTTTTCCTTACAGGGGTGAAACCATCATGTTCCGGGTGTTGCTCCATTTGATGGGGCGAGTCTGAATCTACCTCATCTTCCTGCTCACTGGAGTATGTGAAGTCTATTATGAGATGGCCTTTTTCCTATAGAGCTGATGTTGACGAAATCAGTCGAGTTTGATTTTGTGGGGGGATTACGATAGTGCTGTCCAGCGCCAAGCTTATCTCCTCCACCATTTTTTGAAAATCTGTGATGTCCTCCATTGTTGATTCAAATACGAAGGATTCTGTCATTTCACCTTTTTTCACATCTTTCTCGCGGCTGGATTGGGGAATCTGATGTGGGGAGACCGTTGGAATTGCGATATTCTCCTACGTTGTAGGATGGTGTTTTGAATCAGTCTCTTTTGTCTACTCATTGTCTTCCAGGATTGCCTCAGAATCTTTGGCAGTGTCCTTTTATGCCCTGTTTTTGATTCTCCATTCAGTTTTCTTTGCTTTTCCCATACTTTTGGTTGTGTCTGGTTTTTATTTTGGGGCTTTCTAGCATTTTCCATACGAGAGTCCGCCTGATCTTGGGGTGCTGCAAGGACTGGAATTAACTCATTTTCCTTGATTGATAAAGCAGAAGGCCCAGCATTCCTTTGATTTTCTTCCATATTCCCTTGATTTTCCATTTCATTCAATTGTTCTTAGACTTGCCTAACCAAATTAACATCTTTGCCCTCAATAATCACCCCAACCCTTTCGAGAGAGGGATTTCTACCCACTTTACACCCGTTTTCATCATGTCCTATTTTTTTACACTTTAGGCAATATTTAGGCACAAAATCATATGAGAAGAGTTGTTTTTAGAGGAAGCCTTCTTTGCCAATTTGAACAGAGGTTGGGAGGGGTTTTAGTAAGTTTACTGTTGGGTTTGAATACTAATGTTTTGCTTGTATTAAACTGTTTCCCAGTTTGTATATATCAATTAAATGTTTTAGTTAAATTATTTTATATTTTACATATGTTATCCATTTATATTATGTAATTAGATGATGAGGTGTTTGATGTGACAGAGTAGATCTCATCTTTGGTTAAAAGATATAACATATAAATGAGCTTCGCAACTGAGAAAGTTTCGGACAAACTATCAGTTTAAGTTATTATGTAATTCAGAAAATTGGTTTGTCTAAACTAATTGAATCATATAGATATGCCCGGGACATATTGAACTTGACCAATTATGATGAATTGTCTTATACTGATTTAATAGACTATTCGATCATAATATTTTATCTTTAAATCCCTAGACTTGAGCAGGCATGAGGATTAGACATAGTGTACTTTAATCTGCCAAAGAGTGAGGTCACTTGAGACTAATAATCTCGGTGGGTTGGGTGCAAGTGTTTGATTGCTTGGTGTGCTATTGGTTGTCGAAAGAAAACTATGTACCGGTGCGTTCGGGGTGATGGTGCTCCCGAGATGAGCTCGTTATGTTTATTATACTAAACTCGGTCGGTGGACTTATGTACGGTATAGTAAAAAGGTTGAGTGGTACTAGTCTCAGATTATAAGAAGTTAATTAATTAATTTATCAATAAATTAATAAATTAACGAGCACTATATCGTTGATGCGAGGAGATTAAAGAATAATTAATTTAGTTATTCCA
This sequence comes from Knoxia roxburghii, assembly GCA_030378225.1. Taxonomy (NCBI): domain Eukaryota; kingdom Viridiplantae; phylum Streptophyta; class Magnoliopsida; order Gentianales; family Rubiaceae; genus Knoxia; species Knoxia roxburghii. Next base: position 10,845,576 of record CM059422.1, on the reverse strand, counting down.
GAAGTAATTTTGGTGTATGAGGTAGTGTCATAACTAATACGTTAGTGGTACGATTAATTATATAGTAGGTTAATTGATAAAGTAGAATTAATTATTTCTAAGGGTTAATTAGTAATTAACAAAGTGAAATTAATTAATTAATTAATTAAAGTCTTAAAGTTCAATTGGAATTAGGAAATCCAAGACATTAGGAAATCTTTTTGGATTTGGAATCTAATTAGATTTGGTTACTAATTGGATTTGGAAACTAATTAAGAAATCTAAACCCATTAGGAAGACCAATCCTAAACCAACAAGGGGTCTCTCTAGTAAATCTATAAATAGACAAGATGTTGGCAATACACAAGACATAATTCATAGTTTCAAGTTTTCAAGAAACTTAGAGAGAGAAATCCTAGAGAGAGAACTCAAGAAGAATTCTCCATCAGTAGGCGGCGGCGGCGCGATTTCTCTTCAGGCAGCCGGCGGTAGGTGAGTTCGACCGGACACGGCGGCGCGTGGAGAATCGGACAGCGGGGTGTGGACGTTGGCGGCGACGAGTAGAACACACGCGCATATCGGCGGCTTCGGGTTGGATTTTTCTGGCGAGTAATTTGTGGTTGTTTTGCTGATCGTTGGTTCGTTAGTTCGTTACCCACATAACATACAAACTGGTATTAAGTCATACAAGCAATCACCTAAATACACGCTTCAAGAGGTAATTCTTAAACTTTCGCTTTAATTAAGAATTTATTGTATCGTAACAAATCAAATAAGTAGAAGCTAAGATCCTGCGCAATGGTATTTCAAGTAAGGGTTGGAATAGCAATTGCGTTAGAGCTTAGGCCTAGTCAAGAGTTTCGATTCTGGAATGCGTAGCACGAAAGTAAATTTTTTGACCAGGCTTAAGTAGATAAGCTTTCATTTACCTCGGCGCAGAAGCGGGCAACCGAATGCCTCGTTTGATTGGCAGTGGCAGAGTCAACTTTAAGGGGTTTCCCGACTACCTTTTCTATGAAGCAGATCGACTCGACTGACTGGAACTCGAGAGGCAAGCCGTAAAGCCAAACTCATACTGGAGCGATGGGAGGGTCTTCTTCGAACTTGAAGCCTGGGGTCCATTTCAATCCCCGCATCTGGAATCCTCCGATATCCCATGTTGCTCGAAGCCAAAGGCGTTGATAGTCCTCATCCAAGGCGAATCTTATCCAAATGTGGCGAGAGCTAAGGAGACCAACCTCAAAGCTCCCTTGAAAGCCTATAGAGTTCAATTCTTTGTGAATTCCAGGCATACTTGGTCGTCCGTAACTGAATTTTCTGACGAGGCTCAGGCGGTGGGGTGCAATCAACTTCTCGAACTCTGATTTTGTGTATTCTATTCGAGGTCCTTGGGAGGTACTGATGGAGTTCTAGAGTCATCTTCAAACAGAGAAGAGAACGATTTAAGCTTATCCGGGAGATGTGGGGTTTGAACCTCGGCGAGGCCATTGCCGGCCAGAGGATCGGGTTAGGTTTCAGATAACAAGGATTTTTTAAACCATGATGTTTTGATGATATAATCAAATATTTACTTTATATATATACAAAATTTTTTTAAAAAAAACTTCATGAAATTAAAAATTTGATATAATCTCATATTTTAGCTTAATTAAAAAATTTTAAAAATTTAATTAAAAATTTTTAATTTATAAAAAAATTTAAAATTTTTTTATTTTGAAAAAAATAAATGAAATTTATTTTCAAAATAAAAATTGAAAAAAAATTAAAGGAAAAAAAAGAAGAGAAATTAGATTATTAATTAAAAAATGAGAAAATTTAAAAAAAATAAAAAGAAAACTCGTGCCAAAAGAAAGTAAACCCAAAGCCTAAAACCAAGGGATATGCGTGCTTGGGGCTAGTATGTACAAAAACGTCAACAATTGTAGTTGGGAGCTATTAAAACTAAAAAAGCACTACAAAAAATTAGTATAAGTAAAATTGTATTATACTATTATAGTAGTACTAAATAAATTTTCTATTTACCGCATTACTCCATGTTTATCTATTTCTTGCGCTTTAAAATGATAATTTTATTTATTAAATTAAAATAATACAATAAATTGGACTATTATTTTGCACGTATCATTTACTCAAGTAATTTTATAATTTTTTATTTTTTTATTCTAATGTAGATATTATCTATTTGTAGTGAAAATAAATTATAACAAGATTATTACCCCAACCCGATTTTTATATGAGATGAAAAAAAATTATAAATTATTTAGATTTTAAATGTAACATTTAACTTTTTAAACTTGAATTGTCTATTAAAATTTTAATAAATAGAGGATAAATATTTTTTGAGAGAAAAATTATAATACAAGAAAAGAAAAGTAATTATTGTCTTTCAAATTAAACAATTAATGACCCATGATTTATGTGAACAATCTTATATTTATTTATGTTGTGTGCTGTTTTTTCTTTCCGTTGTTAAAATATTGTTTGCTCTTACTGCTCAAAACTGGTGGGTTCGATCTATAGACGTTCTGTGAATGTTAACTTTAGATACTTTGCCGAGAAATATAATTCTCAAGCAATGCTATAGTAACATTTTCACTAATGTGGAATGAAATTTATTTTTATAAAAAGGATTAAATCTATTTTTGGTCCTTTTCATTCCAGTTTTAGTCCTTCATATATTTTAGTCACCAATTGTAGACCCACTTAATTTTTTTACCATTTATGGTCACTTTTAACGAAAAAATTTAAAAAATAACTAATTAAATCATTTGATCACTAGTCAAACTTTTTTTTTTCAAAATGATTTGAACCATGATGTTTTCAATCTATTTTATAGCTCGATTCCTCATGGATGTTCAACCCATTTAGATCGACTCACAATCCAAAATGACGGCCGAAACGCTAAATGGATTGAATATTCATGAGGATTCGAATTATAAAATTGATTGAAAACATCAAGGTACAAATCAAAAAAATTAAGTTTGACTTGCAATCAAATGAGGTAATTTGTTATCTTCTAAGTTTTTCCGTTAAAAGGGATCATAATTGGTAAAAAAAAATAGTGAGTCTAAAATTGATGACTAAAACATATGGGGTACCAAAACTGAAATAGTCTATATTATGAGGGATCAAAAATGAATTTAAACCTTTTAAATAAGATTATTATTACGAGATTGAGGGAATATTGTTCTTAATTTTTTTTTCTTTTAATTTTCCAATTGTGATCTCTAATATGAATCTTAACATTAATAAGAACATAGAACATGATACCTAAGAGGGAATTATCCAAAAGATTGAATAATTTTGTGGCAAAAATTAGGATTACATTCTGAGAGAGCAGTGATCATCGAGAACCTGATTCTGACGTTCGTGAGGGATAAAGTTGATCATTGGTAAAACTCAATATGGCCTGCTATCTCCCTGCACTTTAGCTTCACCTCACCAGCCAACTTCAAGCTTCTGCTAATGGCAAGCCCTGTTTGTCTATGTGTTGGTGTTGGCTTATATGACTTAGCTTCCTCTTCCTTCCCCATCAAAAGAGCTTCCCTAGCCGGAACCACATTTTCCCACCAGAATTCCTGCAAAATGTTATGTATCAATCTCCAATACTCTCTATCTCTATCTACCCGAAACACCGTACTACCATTGGGAGTCCAACAATACAAATCTACCCACTCTCTATCCATCACTTCCATTTGCCCCTGCACTTGAGGCATGTAATAGAATGGCATTTTCGACCATGGCAGCGCTCTCTCCGGCTTTCCTTTGTTATACGGGCACTTTACCTCCAGAATCCCACCCTCTGGAAACCCTCCTAACACCCCATCTGGGGAGGCACCTATCCAACCCAACCTCTCCTCTGAATGTATGGCGAATCCCATTGAACTAACGTTGCTACCAGTTATGCTTTTGTAGCGTTCTATAGCAGCCGCTTCATTCACGACGCCCCAGTTCATGGCGAACCTTGCAGAAGCTTCTACTAGTTGCTCATCTGGGGAATACACTTTCTCATGCCAGAGCTCATGACGGCGGTTGCCTTTCCAAAATCCTAAAGCAGTGCTAAAGGTGCTTGTAGTTAACTTGTCCTTGCGTAGCGCAAACCATTCATCAGACCGTTGTGGGGCATCCAGGGACTGGAGGCAGCCATTCAGCACAAATGATGAAGGCTTTTGAACAAAGCACACAATTGGAGTGCCACGAGCATACGCCAAAGTGTAAAAGGATCTCAGCAATATAATTCTGTACTTTCTCCGTCTGGGAAATGGTTTTTCTGCTACTTTGTTAAGGTTGTAAACTCTAGTGATGCTTGCATTGGTCATTGCAGAGCGGCAAGCCATGCAAGACAAAATACACAGAAACTCCTACAAAATTCAGATATAAATTTAGTAAACTCACAGAATAAGGGACAGATAATCTAATGCATGAGTCACAAATCACAACAAACCAAAAAACAGAAAGAAGGTTAATGCTTTGAGCAATCAGGATCATTTCCTGATGTGCCACAAAAGCAATGCCTTCATCAGTAATTGTGGTAACAGCATACCAGCCGGGAATAGCATGCAGATCTATTCATATATACTCCGTAACACCAAAGCAACTTAGAAACAAACTCAGTAAGACACATCAAATACATCAGAATGGTGGTATGATGGTATGCAAGCAACAGGAAACTAAGAGACAAACAAATCGCATGTACGAAAAAATTAAAAAAAACTCACTAAGATGCTATTTAATTTTCGATCAATATGTACAGTAGTTTAGATATTAACGAAGAAATTAGCCGTCATCTTTGCTAGATTCTACTTATCTTATTCACAAGTTCCAGACAGCTAAAGCAATTAGCCCAGTTCGAGGTATAATATGGGAGGAGAAATGGGCACATTCAGACCTTACTATGACACATTCATACAACCAAAGCATTGAAGTTTCACTTTCACTAATCCAAGAAGCCACTAAGACACCACAACCGATGAAGGAATCTATAAAATTCAACGGAAAACGAACAAGAAGAACATCCTCCTAGCTCTGGATTCTAGAAACAAAATGTGAATTTTAGCCAAGCCCAACTCAAGCCGCCTACGGAAATCCCTAAAACAACCATTACCAACCCTGCAATTTCTCGGATAAACTTCAAGATTCCTCATTTCCCCTTCAATCTAAGTTAAAAAAAGTGTCACTCACTCTTTTGCACACTAAATAAACAAGAACAACAAATGAAACAGCGGAGAGTAAATAAGGAAATAGGTAAGGTCACGTGTACCTGAATGAAACAACACAAGAGGGATTGGAGCTTCAGCAGATGCTGGGATGGTTTTACGCCATAAAAAGAAGTGGGGTTTGGAATATAGAAGCTGAGCAAGGCGAGCACCCTTGGAAATTGCAAGTTCTTTGCGCCAAGGTTTTAGGATTTGAGATACAGAGTTGCAGATCTTTTATGTCAGGGCAAAGAGTTGGTTGTGGGAGAAAGAAAGAATAATTTCAGGGAGATGAAATGATGGACCATGGATGCTATCAAGGTTGGAATCGGCTAATAAGCCCGTATTGGCCCAAATACTCGAAATTTGGAGTTTTTTTGTTATTTTTGGTTCACTTTCTTTTTTTCTTTTTTTTTTCTATGAAAAAAAAAAAGTTGTACAAACTTAAAACTCGTCGAAAAATGGCTTACAAGTAGAAAATTCCTTATTTCCAACCCATTTAAATTCCTTATTCTCAACATTCGTATAAAGGTATCAACATATGCACTCCTAATTGAATCTAACTATTAATAAATTACTACACCAGCATATTTTACTCATCCTACAAAATGAATAATGAATAAAGGATCCAATACCTAATTTCTAGGCAGTTGGCGGCTACGGTGGCAGCAGTTGGGAGCTTTGGATGGTGCCAGTTTCCCCTTTGAAATTCCCTCTTCTCTTCCTCTCCGTAACTTCCTTTAAGTCTTAATAGTTTTCTATACTCATAAAAGGTGCTTATTTGATGCTGCATCTAGAGGATTCCAAGTTATTCTTGGTGGGTCTTCAGTGGAGGTAAATCTGGAGTTGGAAGAAAATAAATCGAGAGAAAGAAAGGCAAAATCGGCAGGCGGTGGGAGGAGTAGCGGGCGAACGGTGGTGGTGCCAGGGGAAGGCTTTTATATTTTCTAAAATTGTGCTAAGGGTCCTATGTGTCTCTTATGGCAATATTTATCCTACAACTAGGAGTACAAAAAGTATGGTACTAATAGTAAAATTTGTATACAAAACATCTCATTAAATGATGTTCCCCAATTTTCCTCTTCTATACTCCCTTACGCGTCTAACAATAGTTTGCAAAACCCTCAAATTTTTTGAAAATTAGTCAATCAATTAATGCTACAACCTTTTAAATCCTCTCTTCAAATCAGCCTCAAATTCTCATTCTCATTCATTAAATCTAGGGTTTCCATTAAATGATGGAGGACCACCGGTGATCCGCCGGGCCAGACGAGTGGGACACCGCAGGGCTGGGATGGTGCTGGCGGAGGTTATGGCGGCCGAGGGGCCGGTTGTTTGATGGATGAGAAGAAGCTTCCGGAAGACGTTTGGGGTGGGGATGCTTATGGCTGGGCGTCGTTGGAGATGCCCAACAGCTACGAAAGCAAAGGTGGGACTACGGTTGCTGGGAAAATCGGAGAGAGAGTGGCAGTCCAGCGGTGGCAGCGTCGCCGCTAGGGTGGTATTCCAGCCATCAAAATGCCAAAACTCTTGAGGGGTTATGTAGATCTAGTCTAGGGGAATATTTCTAGGGTGGTTTCAGCCCAAGAGAAGGTTGGACGGCGGCGGTGCGTGGCGGGGCATCGGCGGCGAACCTAGGGTTTCCATTAAATCTCCATGCATGTTTTAGCTGCTCCTCATCTCTGTTTTTTTGAGTTTTTTTTTTCTTGATTGGTGTGTGTTTGCTTGAATGTGGTATATTTAAATTTTGGTTACTTCATTGTTTTTATTACATATATGTGTGGAATTGGGTGCTATAACAGAGGTTTTTGAGAAACTTTCTGGGTTAGTGAAGAAGAACCCACATGATGGAATATCGTACAAATGGTGATGTAATTGATGGAATTGATAGTAATCATGTTACTGATGTGAAACTGTTTCTTGATGGAATAAAATGTTGTATGATATCTGTTCTGGTTGATGGAATATATCCAAAGTTGATGGAATATGTCCAAATTTGATGGAATTGATATAACATGTTATATTTTGAATCATGTTACTGATGTGAAACTGTTTTTCGATGGAATAAAATGTTGTATGATATCTGTTCTGGTTGATGAAATATGTCCAAAGTTGATGGAATTGATATAACATGTTATATTTTGAATCATGTTACTGATGTGAAACTGTTTCTCGATGAAATAAAATGTTGTATGATATCTGTTCTAGTTTATGGAATATGTCCAAAGTTGATGGAATTGATATAACATGTTATATTTTGAATCATGTTACTGATGTGAAACTGTTTCTCGATGGAATAAAATGTTGTATGATATCTGTTATGGTTGATGGAATATATCCAAAGTTGATGGAATTGATATAACATGTTATATTTTGAATCATGTTACTGATGTGAAACTGTTTCTCGATGGAATAAAATATTGTATGATATCTGTTCTGGTTGATGGAATATATCCAAAGTTGATGGAATAAAATGTTGTATGATATCTGTTTTGGTTGATGTAAAATGTCCAAAGTTGATGGAAAATGTATTGTATTATATTATTCTATATGATGGTAAATGTATTGTATTATATTGTTCTATATGATGGTGTTGATGGTAAATGTATTTTATATATGATGTCACAATCGTCACATTGATGGAATTGATGGAATATCGTACAAAAATGGTGATGGAATTGATGGAATATCGTACAAAATGGTGATGTAATGGCGACGTGGGTTTTTTTTCGGAAAATTGAAAACAGCTATTTGGGTTTTCAAACCAAAAATATGGGATGAATTCCGGTTATTTTTTCCATTTTGTGAGGATTGATGGTAATTTTGAATCTGTTCAATTTTCCAAGAAAATTGAAATAATTATCATTATCTTGGAAAGTGGTGAGTTGTAAAATGACAACTTCATTAATTTATTTATGTTTCTTTATTTTCGATGAGAGAGGGTAAACACTCTCCCAATCACTAATTTACTTTCTAATTTTTTTTTTAGAAGTACCACTCTCATATGGTACTACTAGTGGTATGATATAAGTACTGGTCTCTTATGGTCTTTTCTATCTTCAATTAAATCCTCTTACTTGATCCTAATTTTCTAAAACTATTTAGAAGCTCTAAGAAATTCTTATTAAATAAATTCTTTGGGATCTAATTTATATATTATTCTTTTAAATCATTTTAATTAATATTTATCCCAATTTCAAGTGCAAGGGAATAAATCAGGTGAAAAATTAATTTACTTTTTTAAGAATGTTAAAATCCTTGCTGTTGTGCTCTACCTGATATCGATATCAGTTCTGTTTTAAACTGTTCGAGTTTCTCTACTTCCTAGGAAGAATATTAAAATTTCTTCAAAAATTTCATGGTTTAAATTTCTTCGACCACTAGTAGTTTTTTATTCAAAATGTTGTTCCATGTATGTTATTGCTTGGGTTACTTAGTTATCGCCTCAATTTTTAGGGTCGTAGTCCATAAATTTTGATAAAATTATTCTTTTATTTAAAAAAGAGAAAAGAGAAAATATTATAAAAATTATTTTAATTTAAATTAAAATGATAAAAAAATACTGAAATAATAACTAGTAATAGTTTATTCCTCATGTGTGTAATCCTTGGCCCCTGATACTTCCACCCAAATTGTTTAATTCTAAAGAATTACCTTTTCCCATCATAATGCCCTAAGTTTAACCCACAAAATTCATGCACCACTAATGATAATAGGACAAGCTACAAACTATCTGGTATCAATGAAGACAAATTGTAAGATCAAATTATTCTGCATTTTTCTTCCATTCACACCTTGTGAGTTTCTAAAATAACAACTCCCTCCAAATTTTTTATATAAAATATTTTAAGATGTAAATAAATTTTTTTTAAAAAAAATATATGTTAATTTTTTTAATATAACTTTTGAATTTTTAGTATTAAATTATTTATATTTAATGATAAATTTTTAATATGACATGAGAGAGATATTTTTTGGGAAAAAATTATAGTTAAAGAAATGTAAAGGCAAAATATTATCTTTTAAATTAATTCGTTAACATTGATGTGAAGGCTTATTTCGCGCCCCCTATTTTATTATTTTGGGTCCTTTTTATATCTAAATTATCCCTGACAAATTAAGAAATACCAATCATAATATTTAAATATAAAAATATATTAAATTACCTAAATACCCTTAATCAATTTACTAAAAATACCAAAACAAATTTATTTATAATTTCGCTCATCTATGCTACTTTAATCATAATTTTTATAAATTTTTGGTAGATTAAAAAGAGACTTATAACATTTTTCGTAAATTAATTAAGGGCAATTAGTTAATAATAAGAGGGGCGAAAGATAAACATTAAGGGGGCGAGAAATAAGAATTAAGGGGGCAATACTTAATAAACTAAAGATAAACATTAAGAGAGCGAGAAATAAGAATTAAGGGGGCGATACTTAATAAACTAAAGGATTTTTTTGGAAAAATAGGGCGTCTAATAACAAAAAGGGAGATGCGATATAACACTACCCTTTATAAAATAAAGAAAAAAGTGTATAATTGGTCCTAAACATTTTAATTAACGGATTTAAAATCAGTGTGTCATGTGACACACTATTGGCTGTCACATGACATTTTATGCCACATGACAGAAAATTTAACGGCTGTTGAGTAAGTCATTAAATCCTATTAAAAATATTAAATTAAACTAAATATGTCAAATTTTAAAATATTCAGGGCCAAATTTGTCAAATTTCAAACGTGTAAGACCAATTGTATAACATGATCGTTATATAGCACGAGATTTGCAATTTTTTCCAAAAAAAAAAAAAAAGAAGGATCATATGATGTGGAGTTCAGGATAGCATAATGTTGTCAGCACTCCAGTCTTAACCTACTACACTCCAATAGGGTTGACAGGCTCTTGTACACAATATTGAAGGTTTGAAGTGAAGTTATCAAAACCACCTCACAACTTCTTTTTTATATTACTAGTTACCGTCCCACCTACCGCCCCAGTTTAGACAATAATGTCTTTAATAATATAATAAATACCTTAATGAATATTTAAATCAATAAATACTAAAATACTTAAAATACCCTCATACAAATTTATGTAAAAAAACCTTACAACTCCCCGACCCACCACCACCTCCCCCAAATCGGTTAACTCCAAACCGATTTGTCCTAACGATTCAACCCCTCTCTAACGAAACCCTAGCCGCCGCTACCCACCCTCCCCAAATCAGTTACAGGTGCCCTAACTTCAACCCCTTCCTCTAGCAAAACCCTAGCCGCCGCTACCCCACCTCTCCTAAATTGGTCTCTTCTATTTCAAAAACTGAATCCCTTGTCGAAGTCCTGGTCGCGAAGCCGTGGTCGCGAAGCTGGTAGGTAGTCATTGCCGTGGTCGCAAAGTCGGTCGTCGTGGTCGCGAAGTCGGTCGCTGTGGTCATGAAGTCGGAGCCGATCGCGAAGTCGCGAAGTCGAAGCTGGTCGCCGTGGTCGCGAAGTCGGTCGCAAGTCGGGGTCGAGCCGTGGTCGCGAAGTTGAAGCCGGAGGTCGTCAAGCCGGTGGTCGTGAGTTGGGGTCGCGAAGTCGGGGTCACGAGTCGGTCGTGAACTGAAGTTGCAGTAATTGTTTCTCATGCCACGGCCGTGTCTATGAGGTATTCCAACAACATTAATGATTTTTGACTTCCTTTTTTTGTAAAAATTTTCTTGGGGCTTTGATTTTGAGTTCTAAAGATTTTGATTTTGATAAAGAAAACTGTTTAAGCTAATTGGATATTTTGTTGTGTGATATTTAGCTGGATGCATACCAAATGAATTTGCTTCCTTTTATTTCTTTCTTCATTTATCTGAGGTTATGGTTTGAATGATAATGTTTACATGAAAGTTCATCTATCATTGCAATGTGTTTTATTTATATAAATCTTCAGATTCCAAATTGTGTTTGAAAGAAAGCTCTTTCAGCTAATAGGTTTCCTTCCTCTTTATGAAATGGGATTTTAACTTATGCTTGGGCTGATGCAGTTTTGCAAGGTTGCCAGGAATTTGAAAAAGTTTCTTCTAATGCCTAACTTTCAGAAGAGACAACAGAATTCTGAAAATAGTAGCCTTGCTGATACTTTTGCTGTTGGAGTGTGTACAAGCAAAAGATGCCTGTGGAAGAAGCTGAGACTCTTGTCAGGAAATGGCAAGATATTAAAGCAAAAGCTCTGAGACCTAACCATCACGTGCACAGACTCTTAACATCCTTGACGAGTCAATGCTTGGTCAGTGGCAAGATTTGGCAGATGCTGCAAAAGACAACTATGTTTCTGGAAGTTTGTTTTGCTGAAACTGTCAGTTCTGAAAGCTGATATCCTAACTGATGAAAATGGTGAAGTACTGGCAGAAATAGAGGCAATCCTAGCGGAAGCTGTTGAACTTGTAGATCGTTCTCAGCCTAAGAATACTAATTATTACAGCACTTTATGAGATTCATTATTACCTAAGAAGACGAGACGATGGATCTTGGAGATTCTGCAAAGGTGATGTTCAAGCTCCACCGTGATGGTAGATTTTCAAGTGATAAAGCTCTAAACTGTCTAATTTCTTATGTCTACACAAAGTTAATTTTCATTCATTCTTTTGTAAATGATACCAACTTGAACTGATGATTGCATTGTATCTCTGCTGGAGGGGGTGGCTAACATTGTTGTTTGAGGTAATTTGGCAAAGTTTGAAGTGGGATGCTTTCAAATTGAATGGAATAGTGAAGAATTTGTTTTGTGTTAAAAAAAAAAAAAAATGTTGAGCAGAATGAGGAATTGGTCCATTATGAGTTGGGTTTCACATGTTGTTTTTTTGTTAAATTATGAGTGGGGAAGAAGAAAAAGAAAAAAATGAAGAGGGAGAGGATGTGGCGCCGGACGAAAGAAGAAGAAAAAGAAGGAAAAAAAGAAGAAGAGAAGAGGGAGAAGAGGCGGCAGCGGTGATGATAAGTCTAAATCAGTTTGTGGAAATTGGCTTGTGGGCTCCTTTTGATCTTTTTCGCTTGTTCCTGGTACTTTCCTGATAAAATATGTTCGGATTTTCATGCGTAGTTAAAATAATGGTATCGATATTTTTAGTCCTGTTTCTGTGATTTCTTTAATGACTGGCTCTCAAACAGAGGTTTCACTTTTACATTGTAACTAGGCCCTGGTTGTTCATCCATTGGTGGAGGTGCTTTCACTGAATTAGATCCATTTTTTTCCGAGGCGATGACCGAGGTCTTCAAAGATATCGGATGTCTTTGAATAGAGGTATCCCTTACAAGATGCCCCATAAAATGGGCTTGTTTTTTCTTCTTCTGTGGTTTACATTTTTGACATTTCTGTATGTCTCTTTTGAAGCATCAAATCTCATTGCTACCGGAAAGGTACTGAGGCCCCCCAAAGAAAGGTTCAGCTATTCGAAGACCCTATAGCCGAACACTCACTGCTATGCATGATGCCATGCTAGAGGATGTTGTTGTACTTGCAGAAATTGTTGGAAAATGTGTTGGTATTCCAAGTGCAAGAAGGTTTTCTTTGATTCCAATGAAAAAACAACACTGAATATAAATTAGAGACTTTTGCTGCAGTTTACAGGAAATTCTCGGGAATAAATGTTGTCTCTGAGTACTCCTTGATTGAGGTTTAAATTGTTGGTGTATGTGCCCTTTTGAGGGCTATTTATGTAAATAAATTTTGAGGGTTATTTATGTAAATAAGACATTTATCGTTTGATTGATTATTTATCTGATGAGTTAATTTCATGAAATTATATTCTTGTGCATATTGAATTTCATGAAATCGATCCGCCAAAAGGAAACACTCCATGGACTTTTAGATCATGAATGATTCTTTTGAGTAGTACTCGTACAAGGATCCTTAGACCAGAAATCACTGCATAGTTTTAGGTGAATTAGAGTGTGCTTTGACATATGCCTAACGGGACCGTAACAGATTGCCAAGTACGGATATGATTGGGTACACTATGAGTTATGCTAAGGTATGTAGGTGAAGTGATGGGACTACAAGTCTCTCTTAAATGAGAGATGATATCTTGGCCGCTTGATAGTGAACTGAGAAATGCATGGTCGTGCCCAAGAAATGATAAGTGTTATCATTTGCTTGATTAAGTCCAGTGTCACTAAGAGATCAAGTAAAACGTTTAGCTATATAAGGATGATTGGTTCCATGCCTTATGCTAAACTGGATATTAGTGTAGAGGACATTACGAAGTATACTCGGGAGGTTGTGTTGAATCACCATTCGACCCTCCGTTCTGAATTGTGTAGTCATTATGTCTTGCTAGAGACCACTAATGATTTATGGATTAATTAATGAGATTAATTTATTCATTGTCAAGTTGGAATGGGCCAACAGGATCGCACATAAGTGAGTTCGATGATTCAGAATTAATTAAATTGCCTGTTTTAAGTATAAGAGTTATACTTAAATTGATAATATTTAATTAAATAGTTTAATTAAATATTATTGAAGAGTATTATGGTATTAATTAAGAGTTAATTAATTACTTAGGAAGAATTGAATTGGGCTGACAAATCAAGGGACCTAATTGTGAATTAAGGTTCTTGACCCATCAGCCTGATCCATGGATCAATGGGTTGACCCATAGTGTTGGTTAAACCCAACTCAGTAAATAATTAATTATTATTAATTATTAACAGATACTTCTCAACTTTTTGGAGAAAAATCAGAGAAGTATCTGGGAGTTGAGAGTTTTTTAACTGATTGGATTTTAAAACCACGTTTTGAGAAAAATTTAAAAAGAGACTCTCTCTCACTTTTCAAGGACTTACTCCAAGACATTCTTCTAGAGAAAAACGTTTTCTCTTTGACAGGCATTTTTGGCTAGCACCGGTTCTGAGAGACTCCAGTGCAAGAACGTAGAGGCAATTCGTGTGAATTGTTTGGTGGTGAACGCAATCTTTCCAAGGGATCCAGGCGACGAGCGCAACCGATTACGCGTCGAGGGTAAGACCCGATTCCATATAATTTAGGCTATTCCGTAGCATAATTTAGGAAATTATGTATGCCTAAGATCCAACATAAATGTACGACATATTTTTCTACTTGTAAATTTTCATGATTGACAATGCGTGTTTACAAATTGGTGAAACATTTTGGAAATTTTGACATCAATATTTAAAGTGAACTTTATGATGATTGATCGTTAATTTTTTTTCTATTTTCTTCAATACATAGCTTGTGTTGCTAGAATCAATAAATAGTTTCTGTTGCTAGAATTTGAATTTTCGTTGTTTGTCAAAATTTTATTTTCGCATTTAACTCATTAACACTCAATGTAGTTAGACTAAATGAATTTTTAGCCAAATAAATATTAAAATAAATATAACACGTGTCAAACTAAGTGTTTGCTAAAACTCTTTTTTGCCAAATTAGGGTTTCGCTATAAATTATGTTTTGTCAAACAAGAATTTTGTCGAAAATTTTTTTTGTCAAACTAGGATTTTGCCGAAACTATTCTTTTGTCAAACTAAGGTTTTGTCGAACTATTTTTTACCAAAGTAGGATTTTGTAAAAACTCGTGATTTGTCAAAGTAGAATTTTGCCACAAAAATGGTAATTATTTTTCTTCACAGTTTTTTAATAATAAATTATAATAAAAATATTTTTATTAAAATATTTTTTATTATAATAAAAATATTGATTATTTTTAATTTTATTATTATTTAATATTTTAATAGAAAATTAGTATTTTTAAATTTATTATTTTTATTGTATAAATATAATATCATAAAGTTATATTAGTAAATTAAATTTGAGCGATATAAACTAAAACTGTAAATAATAAATAAAAATGTAGACTGCCCCTATTTTTTAGGGCGGTAACTAGTAAGCCCCACTTCTTTTCTGCATCCATGGACAATCATGTACTAAAAGAAAAGTGGCCAATAATTGCCTTTGAAAATTTCTCAAACCCTTTTTCGTTCCTATATAAGGATACAAATAATGTATTCAGAAAACCATCAATGGCTCCTCAGGTCAGGGTTTGATAGGGTTAGTGTTTTCTCTGTCAAGGATAGTTCTAATGCTTTAATTCAGCATCAAACATGCCTCATTTATATATATTTCAATGATTATGCTTGCTTTTCCTCCCCAAATTTGTGGCAGTTCTGAAGGAATCAATACATATTCAGCACGTTCTGATGGACATGGAGGATACTGCTGAGACTTGCTGGTTTTCTGAGCTGGTAAATTTATATTTCCTCTTATCATCGAGGGATCAAAGCAGCATTGTAGTGTCAGTAGAATACTATGTGTTTCTGTTTTTTGTTGTCTTTTTCATTCCTGATGAGGGGGCGGGGAAAACTTAAGAATGATTGAACCCTACAAAATGAATAAGAGCCCTAAACCTTGTTCAGAATTTAGATCATGCGATATTAATGGTGCCTTGAGAATGTGTAGTCAATGATGGAGATTGAAGCATGATCCATTTCTCGATTTGTGTGTGTCATCCTTGCACATGACCATGTTAATCTTCTCTGTATCGTTTCGATTCTATCGGATGTCCCCGAAGGGAAGGGACGATTGAAGGTATGGTTAAATTTATATTTTTTAATGAACTTTCAGGGGATGGAGGATCCATTTGTGAGCGATCAATATGACATCACTGATTTCTTCGATGAAGAATTAACTGCAGCTCTTGGAGAGGAAGTAGTGTTCCAGAATTCTTTACCCCAACACCACTGTAACTCATTTTCATCCAAAATGATTTCCAGGAACAGCTCCACTGCCAGTTTGACTGCATCATCAAATCCGGAAACTCCCAAAAATGGCACAGAAAAACCACTCAAACACCACAACCTAAACAACTATCACAACAACAACAACAACAGTGCAAGCCCTGAACAAGCTTCAGTGCTAGGGTCTTCTTCTCCAATGGTTCTCTCATTCGGAAACTCGAACAATGCGCCGGAGAAGACTAACCCTCAAAACTTAATTGTCGGAGCGATGAACTTGGAGGTGCAGGATGATACTTTTGTTTCTCGAGGTTCTTATACGAGCCTTGAAGAGGCATCCAAAAGTGTTCATCCAAAGAAGAAGACTAGTAGTGGTCGGATTAGGCCGCCTTCGCAAACTTATGATCACATCATAGCTGAAAGGAAGCGCCGTGAGCAGCTCAGCCAACAATTTGTCACTCTTTCATCTATTATTCCTGGCCTCAAGAAAGTAATATTTTCTTTTTAGAGCTTGGAAGGACCCTGGCAATCCTCTTGACATTGTTTTAAGTTATCCGGATCGCATAACGCATAGCTAGGTTTAATTGCTTCATCTTTTGTTTTGTTTTTTTTTTTTTTTTTTTTTGTAGATGGATAAAACTTCAGTTCTTGGGGATACAATCAAGTACTTGAAACATCTCCAAGACCGCGAAAAGGCGCTAGAGGAACAAGCTAAGATGCAGACCATGGAATCTATGGTGCTTGTCAAGAAATCTCGGCTCTTGATTGATGACGAAGACGACGACGATGATGATGATGAGAAGAAGAAGGGATCTTCAGATGATCATGATCAACAAGCAGCTGATGTAACTTGCTCCAACATTGAGCAGCCACTCCCAGACATTGAAGTGAAACAGTGTGATAAACATGTTTTGCTGAGGATTGTTTGTGAGAAACAAAAAGGGGTGTTCGTTAAGATCCTGTCTGAGTTGGAGAAGCTCAATCTGGCTATTACTACCACAAATGTTTCATCATTTGGAAGTTTGGCTCTTCATATCACCATTACAACTGAGGTATCAGATCTTTAATTGACCCCTCCATAAATTTACCAAATTCTATGTCACTCGAACGGAAAATCTATTGATTTTAAGCGGGAAGTGTCAACCATTGGGTTACAACACAACAATTATTTTAAATTCTAGTTTTTGCACTAAAGTAGTACTTCCTCCATTTATTTTATGTAAATATTTTTTAAAATGGAAGAAATTAGTTTTATAAAATGTTTTAAACTTTTAAACCATCTTTTGAGTTGTGTCTTAAGTTGCTCAAATTCAATTGTAGAATTTTAATAGATAGAAAAAAGATATGTTTTGAGAGGAAACATGTAATAAACGAAAAAATAAAAATAGCAAATTCTTGATTAATACTTAATTTATGTGAACAATATTAAACATTTTATAAAAACCAAAACAAAAATTCAAGGAAGTACTACTTCTATTACCTATGTATAGTTTTGTTTATGATATTATTATTTTTATGATCAAAATTATTATTTTTTAGAGGGAGAGTGTATTGATTATCGTGAATGAAAATCGAAATAGCACGTGTATGGATCTCCCACTTTTTGTTTGGTTGCAGATGAGGAAAGATTTGGAGATATCAAAGAAAGAAGTGATTAAAGTAGTTGGATGGGCTGTTGGACGACAGAGCAGACAAATATAAGAATCAGAACTGGAAAAATAAGAAGATGATCGCATGCAGAAGAAGAAGAAGAAGAAGAAGAAGAAGTGATTATAATAATTAATAATAATGGATAGAATTTGTTTTGGCCTGTGATTAAATATTAAAGGATCCAGTGTCAATTCTCCCTCGTGGACCTCGTGCTCCTGTGTATTATTCCCCCCCCACTACAAAGTCATTGTGTATTTCTCGTTCAGTCTAAAATTATTATTTGTTGAAATATTAATGTATTAATATTAAAAATAAATATACAAAAATTAGTGTTTGAACGGATAAAAATAATTAATAAAAGTATGTTGTTTGTTTGTATATGCTTAATTATAATTGTAAAACCTTTATGAACTTATTCCCATTTTGTTTTTTTTTTTTTTCTTAAATTTCTGTGTATTCACTTGTTTTCTTTTTATTAGTTATCATGTTATGTATTTATGTTAAAAACTAAATGTTACTCCAAAAAAAAAAAAAAAAAAATTTAAAAACTAAATGATAAAATGTCATAATAAGTGGCGTAAGAACAAAATTTTATTTTCATTTGTGTTTTAAAATAAAAGTTATATTTATAATACTAAGAGTGAATGGTAAAATTAGTTATTATACTATTGTAAAATTTCATTTTAGTTATCACTCTTTAAAAATTATATTTACAGTCAGTGACCTTTCATTTTCATCACATGTTTTGTCACTACATCATCTGAATCTGTTAAGTGCTCTAATAGCCATATTCTTTTAGGGCAAATTGTACTCTAACGTTTGGCAGGTTAAAAAACAAAGGGGGAAAATGCACATGTTCTATAATAGGCAAAAATTTTGCATATTTGTAGATGAACTTCGACAATGGGCATTGCAAAACAAGATGGGGAAGAGATCTGGGCTCCCAAATTCTTCCAAAATGCATAAGTGGGTTTCATCATTTACAAATAATTGAAAATCAAAGTGGAGGAAAGTGAAAATCTCATTCGTTGGGTAGAGGTTCAAAATCGAAGCGGTTTTAGGTTTCGTCATCTCCCAGAACGAGCTAGGAAAGTGAAAATCGGAGTGGAGGAATACCATTGCCTAAAGTGGAGGGGAGGAAAATCGTAAGATCGCTTTCTTGAAAGGCAAAACAGAATAGGATTCCTCCCCTCCGCTTTTCAAAATCGTAAGATCGCTTCCTCCACTCCGCTTTGGCATCCAATCTAACATCCAAAAACAATACAATATGGCCAATATACATGCTAAAATTTGGCATCCAAAAGAATAGGATTCTACCATTTGACATTCCTAATTTTG
This sequence comes from Knoxia roxburghii, assembly GCA_030378225.1. NCBI lineage: Eukaryota > Viridiplantae > Streptophyta > Magnoliopsida > Gentianales > Rubiaceae > Knoxia > Knoxia roxburghii. Next base: position 10,826,689 of record CM059422.1, on the reverse strand, counting down.
TAAAAGAGATCATTCAATTCAAAAAGTGCAACAAGTTTCAAATGCACGCCCAAACAACAATTCACATAAACAAACTAATTGTTCACACACATATTAACTAAGCAAACACATCATTCACAATTTCTCTCGTCTTTTTCCGGCCCAACGTCCAACCTTGTAGGGTGAATTCAACCCTAAGTACTGTTAATTCGCATTATATCTAATCTTCTCAACATCTATATGTGCTATTCGTTTCTTGGTATGAAAAGTTGTTAGTGGATTTCCAGAACCACATGGATGACCTTCATTTGGTTGTTATTTTCTTTGTCTAGTTGCAGCCCTAGTGGAAGGTTTTCTTGCCGTTGGCTGAAATAAAACATACAAGGACAAGAAAAACCATCCATCTAATGCAAACAAAAATTGATGTTGAAAAAAAAGTAAACAATGTGAAAGAAAACTAGAAATTTACCCTTGTATTTGCTGGAGTTGGTTTTTGACTGATTGATCTTCCTTGGGATGAATTTCCAGAACTTTTGGGCACATTCTGCTGCACAGATCCCCTGCCCAAATTCTCACCACCAGATGGTTGCTTGCAGGTCCGAGTGTTATGACCAACAGCACCACAGTTTTTACAATAGACCATAACATGTCTCCTACATCTAACAACTCCATCCGCTCCCAACTTTTCAGTTGGATCATCTTTCTATTGTTTTTTGGCCGGCCAGGTTGAACATAATTCGGTGGAGGATCAAGTGATATCAAACCAGATTTGGGCCACAAATATTGCCCATTTACGGGGTGTAACACATTTGAATACAATCTCAAAAAAGCTTCCCTTTTATAACATGGATCCACATAATCATAAGGGTTGTCCTTATTCCTATGGATGCAAGGAATTGCATGAACACAAGGTATACCTAGCAGTTGCCATAATCTATAGCTGTAAGTTCTATCCCTAAAGTAAACAACAAATTGCCTATTTCTTGGACTCCTAACCTCATATCCACCAGCCCCATTGCTTATGCATTTCCATTCTCTAGATTCTTTATATAAACCATCTAAAATATCCTTGCAAACTCATGTAAGAGGGTACTGAAAATATTCAACCTTTTTAGCCCTTTTTTGAATCCTCCGAAACACGATACCTTTATACCATCAAGCATACTGATTATTGATTGGAATCTAGCATCTCAAATTTTTTAATTAAAACTTTCACGCAAATTGTTTACTAAAGTATCACATTAGTGTGAAAGCTAAAAAATGCTTTGCACCTACTATGAAAAGGGGGATCAGATCTTTTTGCCCAATTCAAAGCATTCATGTCAAAATCCTTCAAAGATGTCATCCTTGCCTCATACCATGCTTCTATTGTAGCCCCAAAAATTGCCCACAAATGAATCTCCAGCTATTTTCTAATGTGCTTCTTCTTGAAGTTTGTATACAAATGATGTACACAATATCTATCTGAATTTGGGAGTAATTCAGCCAACGCACTACTCAATCCCTACCAAAAATCAGTGAAGAACAAAGAGCAAACAGATTGTTAGTATATAGAGATTGAAGTAAAAAAAAAAAAAAAAAATTAAATGATTTACTAATGAAAGCAATTACCTTTTGTTGGTTCAAAATGAAAGTTCAGGCGGACTTCCATCATGTAGCTGGGTAGCCGGTTAAAGACGAGTAGGAGGGGTACGACGAAGCCCGCGGGATGACACATGGTTGTACTGGTCAGCTTTGGGCTGGAGATTGACGATTGACTGAGCGTGCTTTGGCAGCTCGTGGTGGAGTACTAGTCTGACAGATTCCCTCCTGCTGAGAAAGGCATCTCTTTTTCACGGATTTCTCAAAATACTTCAAGCGGTACACGCAAGAAATAGGCCAATTCAGCAGCCTTTTGTTCAATTTCTCGTGGGATCAAATTATCATCAGTAAGAGTTAAAGGAATGGCCCCCTGTCCGCGGATGTCCATATAAAGAACACGACGAGCGTAAATACCCTCTTTAACTTCTATTCGAATGGACTGAATATCTTTTATAAGGAATTGGAGGAATATACGACGTTTTTTCCAGGAAATCCCCAACGAAAAATACATACTATGCCTTCCCTTCTATCGAATCGATCATAACCACTGGCCGGTTACTCGAGATTCTCGATTATTTCATTTCCTGATGTTAGCAATGTACAGTGGTCAAATAGGATCATTCTCCAAATCTTGAATCAATAAATTCAGGAACAAAAACCACTGCTCCATGGCCTCTTTTTCAACTGCTCCCCCCTTTCTTTGGATAAATTCTCAACAACAGACGATTTCTTCTTCTGCTCCATCTCATCAGGGGTTTTAGACATAGGGATACTCTTCGGTTTATAATCACAATATACCTTCATCACCTTGTAATCCTTAATCTAACCTATAAACTCCATCATATGTTGATCAATTTGCAACTTCCTCAGTCCAATATTCATGTCTAACCCAGGATCAAGATAGTAATACAATACAATAGTCTTCTTTTCATACCTTGCCTTCTTTAGCATTTTGTTTAGATCATGAAAACAAAACCTATCCCCATCAACTAAATCAAAGTAACTAGAGTCAGCCCTTCATAGAATTTATATTTCTCTCCACTTAGTTGACCCCTCGTGATGCAATCTCAATGTAGAGTACATTGATTTCGGATCTGCAAACAAACAGAGGAAAAAAAATTGTATTCTAAAATAATACTAAAATTCATACAAATATATGCATGTTAAGGAACTCAACCCAAGAAATTTGAATATTCTAATTTGTAACCCCATGTATGTTTGTGAACAGAAATAAAATATTCGTAATGCAGAGGATTTTGTTGAAAATAAAGTTTGAACTTTTACATCAAAGTTTCACCTTTGTATGCACATGAAAGGATTTTTTATTCAAAAAGTCACCCTAAAATCATGCAAATTTAGCAAAGGTCAAATTTTTTTCAAAAAAACCCATAATGAACTTTCCCTCCTTCCCGTTGTCCATGTAAACGACTCGTAACAAACCAACACAATATTGCAGCACTAAACCATGTAAATATCGATCAGAAACAAAGAATTTCGAAAACCTACTGTAAGCCATGTAGGGGTCGAAATAATCGCCATCCTTCCTCAAATCCCACTCCATCTGCTTGGATTCGCCAATATTTGACTTGCCTACAAACCCTACATAAAGAATACTTTCACTTTTCTCACTTTTTGGTTACTACAGTCGATGATCAAATAAAGGAGAAGAAGAAGAAAAAGAAAAGTTCATTCGCTGTGAAAGAGATGAAGATGAAAAGGTTGCTTCGCTTATGAGTTTGTATTGGTTTTTCGAAAAGTGCAACAGACTTGGAGGGACGACGGTGGTAGTTGAAGTGATTTTGATGAATATAGTGTTTTGTCATCCGCAAATGGTCATGTGATTGTGTCGTTAGACCACTTAACAGACTGAGATGACGGAGTGACAAGGAATGTGAAAAAAATGAAAGGTTAGTGACATTAAATATATTTTTTAAAGAGTGAAGTGAGATTTTGTAATATTATGATAATCAATTTTATAATTTACTTTAATACTAATATTCTATTATTGGTGAAATTTAAAATTGGTCATCATACTATTCAGAAATTTAAGTTTTTGTCATTAACTTTTAAAAATCTATATAAAATCACTAACTTTTACATTTTGTTCTAATTTTGATTATTCTATCAATCTTCACCGTTAACTACAATGACGGACCCTTTTCTTAAGGGTAAAAATGAAAAATCAATTTGTTTCTCCTTTTTTTAGGCTTTATCCCTATATTCTCTCTCAATCCTCTTCCGGCATCCCATCCTTCCCCTCTTTTACATTGCCACCTCTTCTCCTCTCTTATTGACAAATGAATCGACACCAACACCACCTACAAACGGTGAACGACGAGAAAGAAGAATAGGGGAAGGAGCACAAAAGAAAAAGGAACAATCCCGAGAGGAAACCATGTTGCGGCAGGTTCGCAAGAGTCGACCAACATAATGGATAGACGATAATGTTGGATCAAGAGTCGGGATCACTAGAGTCAACCAATTGGGCAAAACATGGTCAGAAAGATGACAGAAGAATAGGGCAGAACATAGTCAGGGGGGAGGGGGATGGGATTGGGAAGCCAGATTTTGAGAGAATAGATTTGCATATGGAATGGGTGAGTGTGGGAATCTAAACAAACAGCAACTTGGGTTGGTATGGTGTTTTGCTATTAATTTTGGTACTTTGACGAGGGGGCCATGGGGGTTCTTCTTCTCACTGCTGGGGAGTAGTTGATGAGGCCAATGACGATAAAAATATAGGTCAGCTCATCTAAATTCTTCCCTCGTTTTTTTTTCCTTTCTAGGTGTTCTGCATGTTTGAGAAGGTTCTGGGTTTTGAGAAGAAATTGTCGTGGATTTACATAAACAAATCTTTGTTTACTTTGTGGCTTCCTCTGAATTTTAGAATTTTCCATGGCTTGTTTTTGGCTGATCAAGTTTTATTTGAGTTCTGGCGTGTAAATTGAAGTCGTTCCACTTATTTTAGCAGCCAGAGTTTTTGGGTTGTTTCTTTGTGGGTTTCTCATTTTTTAAATTCTTTTCTTGTCAATTTTAGCGAATTTTAGCAACCGCAGCAGAAGGTGGCACTTGGCTTCAATGGTTTCAATTGAGTTGGACACCAATGGAATCACCCAAGGCCATTTGGTTGCAAATAGGTGAACAACAGGAAGAGCAGGGAGGAGCTGCCGGCAAAAATAGGTGGAGAAAAAAAACCTGCAACTTAACGAAAGAGAAATGAGCGACAAGGAATGTAAAAAATAACCTTACAAAATTCGTCTGTCAATGTACTTAACGTTAAAGTTTGACAGAATGACCTGAATTGGAACAAAATGCAAAAATTAGTGATTTTAGATAGAATTTTTAAAAATTAGTGACCAAAACTTGAATTTTAGAATAGTATGATGACCAATTTTGAAATTCACTCTTCTATTATAAAGAAATCTTTTAGTTTAATACAGGGTATAATGTATATTTTTTTCTTTACTGATAAGACAAGTAATTTTAGAACCTATTAGAATTAATGTGTTGTGGTTTAATAATTGTTTCAATATGTTATAAATGGGAACATTTTCTAAAAAAAAAAAAACTATACAAACACATTCAACTATTTTTTGTATGAGAATCTACACGATGTTTTCATAATCCCTATACATTCAACTTTTGTTTAAAAAAAAATCTATATATATTCTCATATTGCTCCTAGTGACTCAAATTTACGATTTTAAATAAAGATGGTAAACTATAAAATTACAAGATTCTTGTCAACAAAGATGTTCAGCTTTACTACCGTGGTACACAATTTCTCGCATTCTTATACAGTATGCAATCATTAAATTTTTTAATATATTTAAATTAGTGAAGAATGAAAAAAAAAAATCAACGGATACCAAAATAGTGTAAGATTTTTTATTTTATTTCCTCAATTTTTATGTGAAATATTTAGAAAGTAAGGGAAAAGAATTTTATGAGATATTTTATGCTTTTTTGACCTTAGTTTTACTGTCCTATTAATCTAATGGTAGAGTTTTAATATAGTAGACTAAAGATGTATTTTCTGGAAAAAAAATATTATAATAAAAAAATCTTTCAAACTAAATAATTTATGCAAATAATATTAATAAAAGGGAGAAGAGTATTACTCTCTGTTGTTTTTTTTTTTATTTGACGTTTTATAAATTTTCAGACAACTTAATAATACTATAAATATACTAAATTACCCATATTTATTCAAAACTTTCACTTTGACAGTTTAAAATTGATATAATTTCTCTTGTTTTCTTTTCATCTTTTACTCACTCTCGCCACCTCATCCACCAGTTCGTATATAGTACTAATAGGAGTAAAAAATAAGATATACTCCTATCTGGTTTTTAAAAAAAATCTGGTTTATTAGACAAAAATCGGGTAAAAACTAGATTTTTTTGGTCAAAAATGCACAAAAGAAGTGGGGGTATTAAATGCGCATGTCCCCCCAACTGTCAATAGTTTCTCTCTCCCTCTCAGTCCTCACGCGCCTCATTTGTTTGAATTTTCAGGCCACTTTACATAAAAGTTTATGTAAACTGACAGTTTACATATGAATTCTCACGCCACTTTACATAAACTTTGCAGTCTGCAAAGTTTATGTAAATTGCAAAGTTTATGCAAACTGAAAAGTTTATATACTGCCAGTTTATATAATGTAAAGTTTATATACTGCCAGTTTATATACTGTAAAGTTTATGTAAACTGCAAAGTTTATATACTGCCAGTTTATATACTGCAAAGTTTACTACAAAGTTCATGTAAACTGACAGTTTACATACCGCCAGTTTATATACTGTCAGTTTACATACTGCAAAATTTATGTAAACTGCCAATTTACATATGTAAACTGCAAAGTTTACTGCAAAGGTTATGTAAACTGGCATTTTACATATGTAAACTCGCAATTTATGTAAACTGGCAACAGTACTTTACACAAACATTCAGCACTTTACATAAACAACCAACACTTTACACAAACGAATCAGAACGATGTTTTTATACTAACAAATACCCCTTTGAACCAGAAAAGAGTATTTTACACCAAGAAACAACATTTTGACTAAAGAATCAGTAGTTTACATAAGTCAACAGTACTTTACATAAACAAGCAGCACTTTACACAAACACCATTTTACACCAACAACACTATTTTACACCAACAAGCCAGCAAAATCATACTATTTTACATAAAAAAATATATCTTTTTGCCAAAACTCTAGTTTTTTTTTCATCTTCATAGGCTGCAAACACAACCAAACGAATCCCCTACTTCATATGTAAACTCGCAGTTTATGTAAATTGACAACAGTACTTTACACAAACATTCAGCACTTTACATAAACAACCAACACTTTACACAAATGAATCAGAACGATGTTTTTATACTAACAAATACCACTTTGAACCAGAAAAGAGTATTTTACACCAAGAAATAACATTTTGACTAAAGAATCAGTAGTTTACATAAGCCAACAATACTTTACATAAACAAGCAGCCCTTTATACAAACACCATTTTACACCAACAACACTATTTTATACCAACAAGCCAGCAAAAACATACGATTTTACATAAAAGAACATATCTTTTTGCCAAAACCCTAGTTTTTCTTTCATCTTCATGGACTGCAAACACAACCAAACGAATCCCCTACTTCAAATCTATAAAACCCTCTTTCATCTTCATGGGCTGCAAACACAACCAAACGAATTCCTTACTTCAAATCTATAAAACCCTAGTTTTTCTTTAATTTTTGTGGCTGATTTAGGGTTCTCCCAAACCCAAAAAATGACGAAATGGTCGAAAATGGTATGGATTTTGAAGCTTGAGAGGTGGGGAGTATTTTGGCGGTGAGATATCTTCAAAAATCTTCATGGAATAGCCGGAATCGACGCGAGAGAAGAAACAAAATAGGCTGGTGAAGAAGAAGATGAGAAAGAGGCTGAATGGATTAGGTTTTGAGAAGAGAGAGAGGTGGATGTTATATATAATAGGCGCGTGCATCTCAATACATGCAGCTTTCTTCATTTTTGGCTCAATTTTTTTTTTTTTTTTGGGTAGGTGTTCACTCGCATATTTACTCCTAGGAGTATGTTATAATTTGCGCCTCATCCACTCCACGCCGCTTAACTTTTTTACGGTCACAATCAATGACTTGACGATTTTTTGGGTATGTAAGAATCGAAAATTGACATTGGAGGATGACATAAGAGAAGATGCTATACACAGAGATCTGGCGGTCTTGGCCACAAAGAAAAAAAATATTTGTAAAAACCTTTTGCTTCTCCCTCTCTTTCTCTTTCTCTGTTGCTCCTCTTGATCTTGTGAATTAAAATCGCATTAAAATCGCAATCACTGATTGATCAATATCGAGTGATATCTTCTCATCCTTCTCTTCATTCAAAAATTTGAGTTTTCCAATGAATTTTTCATTAACCTCCACTTTTAGTTCTTCGTCTTTCTCCAAATCTCTTTTGCAAAATTTAGGATTTTTTCTTCACAAAGGATATGGAGTATTTGGATTTATGCGATGAAATGATAAGAGAAGTATTGAAGTTGAAGTTAAAAATTAAGTTGAAAAAAGAAGGATAATTCATCTGGGTAAAATTAAAAGATTATAAGTAAAAAATTGTAAAACGTTAAATAAAAGTAAATTTTACAATTATTCTAACACGTCAATTGTTTATAAAAAATGAAGGGGGGTATATTACAAGTTATCTATTATTTACAATGAGATAAAAAAAAGTTTTTTTTTCTTTTGGTAGACCAAAGTCTAACTAGTTTCTTCATACTGCTGCATCTAAGAAAGCACCTCTGGTGGCTGAACCCCTACCCTTGTAACACCTTTCTTCATACAAAACGCCATCCTCGCCAAGCAATCAGCAACACTATTAACCTCTCTCAACACATGAGAAACCTGTACTGTCCACTCCTTGAGATATAAAAAGTTTTTAACCTAATAATATCATTTGAAATTTTACTTTTCAATTAGTGAAGGCTTATTTATTGCCCCATTTTCTTATATTTCGCCCTACTTATACCAAAATTGGTCCTAACTATTTATAAAATACCATTTGCAATACCTCTTATCGACTTCCACCTCTCCCTTTGCCGCCTCTGCCGCCTTCATCTACTGTTGCCGCCGCCTTCACCGCCCTCCCGATCGACTGTTTTTTGAACTGATGAGGGGAGGAGTTTTCCGACACATCGAAGGAGTTTTCAGAATGAACAATCGAAAGGCTCCTGTCGAAGGACGACAATGAATGAGTTCTCCGACGAAAGGGAACATATCTACGATTTGCGATTTCGTCAGTGGCGATGGCCATTCACGAGCGGAGGCTCCCATCGATTCACACTTCACGAGCAGATTGATTGGCTTCTGTCCCTCCCATCGATTCACGAGCAGATTGGCGAAGGCTCCCGTAGATTCACACTTTGCGAGCGGAGGCTCACGTCGAAGCACTTTCGTCCCTCCCGATCAATTCACGAGCGGATGCTCCTATCCCTCCTGTCGTTCACTTCCGGAGGCTCCGATCGATTCGCGAGCAGATCGGTGTAGATCGGGAGCTGAGGGTTCCGTCACTTTTTTTGTTTCCATCTGTGACGATGGCGATGGAGAGAGTGAGGGAGGGACGCCGGAGGAACGCTGGGGGTGGTTTTTGGATTTCGAATTGAGTAGCGATGGCGGTGGCGATGGCAACAACAATGGCGATTAGGAGGCGGCGGTGGTGAATGTGGCTGCCTTTCAATTAAGTATAATTTCCAACACAATATCTTCATTTCAAGGACTCAAAAGTCAATGAAAGAGCCCTAAAATATTCCTTCATTTACAATTAAAATTTTCTTTTAAAGATTATGTGGGAGGTCAAAAATAACCTTGTACATTCATTAAACACTCATATATCATCCTCCCCCCCCCCCCCCCCACCCCCATTTCAATATATAATATATAAGTTATTTGTATCAAAACATAAATATTAAGGTGATAATTAATTTTTAAAAATTTTTATAATTTTTAATGATTAAATATGTTATTTTCTTATTCAATTCATTTTTTATAATAGTACTATAACAAGTGATATATATTTTGACCAGTTTTCTAATATGTGAAAACAGTACCATTATAAATTTTTCTCACATATTTTAGATTTTTTTGAACAATAAACAGATCATAGCTCTTGAAACTTTTTCATTAACTAGAGGAGTTCGGGTGAAAGTTTTCAATTTTTTATTTGGAATAGCACAAACTGATCGATTTTGCATAGGGAATATATATTTGGTGTGTAGAACCCACAACCTATTTACAATCATTATATAGTAATATTATGGTTATATTGCAATGTATCATTTAACAAATAGTACAACAACATTGACTAAAAAAAAAAAATAGACATTCAAGAAAACACATGTTAAATGATAAAATATTATTTCTATTAAAGTGCATAAATTCCTTGCAAAGTGCCTTAAGTATATGATATAATTTGTCAACTATTTATAATGGCAGTTCTTTGACAAGATGAGATTTTTTTTTCCTAACTATGAATGTGATGTTAATTTTTTTTTCTAACAATTTTTAATCAGTCATTTTATCTTCTCAATAAATAGTACTTTATTTTTTATTTATTATATCGAATTTGTGACACTTACTTACTTTCAATGGCGCACCTACCTAAGGGTTTAGGGATGGAACAAATACAATTTTGATTGAACATGTTTGGTGAATTTACACTTTTACTTTAACATGTTTAGGGCCCCAAAAAAATACTCATTACGTTAGTTTAAAATTTTACACACTTTTGGTCCATAAAAAATAAATATGTTGGACAAAAAGTGGGTAAAATTTCAAACGTAATGAGTATTTTTTAGGGTCTAAACATGTTTGATTAAAAGAATAAATTCATCAAATATGTTGGATTAAAATTTTTTTTTTTTTTCGATTAGAGTTGGAGCATCCTCCTGCCGCCAGAAAAACATTTAGTAGGTATTCTGGTTAGTGGTTCCGTCATTGGGAGCAACCATGGAGGGGTTGCTCCGTCACCTACAAAGCCACATAAGACGTCGTTTCAGTAAGTTATATATATATATATATATATATATATATATATAACCAAGATAATATAGTTTTTTCTTCTTCAGTCCAATTTCATCTAATAACAGTCTTTTCTTCTTTTTTAATTCTTTTCCAAGAGAATCATTCCTCCTCCTTTTTACTCGCTGTGGAAATAATTATTGTATTACTATATTTAGCATAGTTGTAAATATATTAGTTTACTATTTTCTGTTCTTCTAGGATTAGGAAACTGGTTTCAATCTAACATCGGAAACCCACAAACTGTTTTCAATCCCACTAACTATAAATCCTTGTTTATACATCAATGAAACGCATATTTTGTACAAAATTCCTTCTCATTTTTTGTCATGGTATCAGAGTCAGGTTTGGGCCTGTTTGACTGACTCAACAGTATTTCTAGTTTGTTCGCCCATAGTTTGGGCCTGTTTCTCTGATCTGGTAGTATATCCAGTTTGTTCACCCATAATTTGGGTCTATTTATCAGATTTGACAGTATATCCAGCTTGTTTGCCCATAGTTTAGGTTGTTTGACTAACCTGGCAGTATATCCAGTTTTTTGACTCCTAAAATTTTTTTGTTTCATGGCAGCATTGTCTGCTTCAGTTTCTTGGCAAAATTTTCTTACCAAAGTTCTCGGGTTTTTTTTGTCAGTTTCGGGCGACATTTTCCCATCCGAATTCTGACAACGATCTCACCGCCACCTCGCGGCCTTCATCGCAGTGCAGACCCAGTAGTAGCTCAACATGTCTCTACTCAGCAACATTTAACTGATGTCTTCAATAAGGCTCTTGGTCATGTGCAGTTTGATGGATTATTTCGCAAGTTGGACATTTGTGATCTGCATGCTCCAACTTGAGGGGGAAGGTTGTGGAAGGAATTATTGTATTACTATATTTAGTATAGTTGTAAATATAGTAGTTTACAACATTCTGTCCTTCTAGAATTAGGGAACTGATTTCAATCCCACATCGAAAACGGTTTCAATCCCTGTAACTATAAATATTTGTTTATAAATCAATAAAACAAATCTTTTGAACAAAATTCCTTCTCATATTTTGTGACTCTCAAATTTTTGTCCTCTTCCTTCTCAAAAGCATCCCCTCAGTAAAAAAGTTTTGATTCTACCCCTGCTTATGATACAAATTGTCGATAATTTGTTGACATGAGTATATGCACATTCTCACCATGGATGCAAAATACGTCTCTATCACTAGGGCATGTATAATAAATAGCCAAGTATACAGACCATTAGTGCTTAATTAATCTAGGACTAATCATTATCAAACAACGAAACATTCCAGATTGAGATAATTAATCATAGTTTTAATTCCTTAATATAAAAAATCATAAGGCTCCATTGAGGTCTCTTGTGGCTAAAAGAAAGGTCAAACGGTCGTTAGTTGACCCAAACTCCACCGGCGCAACAACAGACGTAGGTGGAGTGTGGCAGCGTATAAGCCCAGATAATTTTAGGGCAAATTAACCAATTAAGTTTGTGTAGCTTACGTTAATTGCTGCTAATTAAACCTTGTTGGCCACCCCATACCAAACAAAATGTTTAATTTAGGAGTAATTAAGATTGTTAATTACCCATTAATAATTCAAGAAATCATTTCCATAGAATGTTTGTACATAATTAACATACGCAAGCAAAGCATAGGAAACGTGTGCTGCTTAAAACTGCAGAAATTGGTGATCTTAGGTTAACTATCACCAACTACTTCGTACCCAAAAAAGTTTTAACGAAAAGAAAAGCTAAGACATATTTCATTTAGTGGAAATTGCAAAAGACCTCCTAATCTCTAACTAATTTCAAAATACTCCTTAATTTGTTAATTTTAGTGATCAAAACCAGTATATTTTTCAATGCATTGCAACGTTGATTGCCCAAACCCCACCTAATAAATATATATATATATTAACCACAATAATGGTATGATTTTAACCTATTTGTAACTTTTTCAAAATCTAGTTATCAATGCTTCTTATTATCACTGATTATTAATGCACATGTTAAAAAATAAAATTAATATCCACAATTATATTAAAAATTAGTATAACCATGAATTCACTTAAAGTATTATTGTTAAGAAAAGTTTGGTCTCATACAAGAAAATTCACCATAAAGAGTAGTTTTAATGTTAATTCTGTAAAAGATATGCCGAAAAAATAGTGATTGGATTAATGGTGTCGAATTTGAAGTTATCAATCGAAATAATAGAGTGATGGATGGATAAAATTAATATATTAAGGGCCATTTTGCAAATGATGAATAATAGCTAGCTAGGGTTACTTTTGCAATTTTCTCTTATATTTACCTTGTGCCAATTCAACTATCCAAATGTTGCACCCCAATGGAATAAAACCTGGAAAATCACAAAACCCTTTTCCAAGAAAGTGCCAAACTTTTGCATTTTAGCCACCTTTTTAAAAAAAGCTGCCTAGGGACTCCATTTCAGCTCACCAAATCAAACCATTTTTGTGATATAAGCACACGTCAAGAAATAGTATTGGGAATTCATAACATACCACAACAATATAACTCATGACTTGTAAACCAACTAATCATCATATCATGCATAATCCCTTTTTGAGTCATCCAAAAATCATGAATTCCATTCACAATTTCACTTCTTCTTCCTCTTTTTCTTCACCTTTCAGTCTCAGTGATTTTGCATACAAAAACTATTTCCAGGGCATGTTTTACATGCCTGCACCCGAGTTTCAAATGCTAGAGCTTATACTAGCCCTGCTGGTTTTCATTGTCATACATTCTCTCAGGCAGAAAAAAAGTCAGGGCTTGCCTAACTGGCCATTTCTTGGAATGTTACCTTCCCTGATTCTTGGTATTCAGGGAGATGTGTATGAGTGGATTTCTAGCGTAATTTGTCGCCAAAATGGCACATTTATGTTCAAAGGTCCCTGGTTTACCAATCTCAACTGTGTGGTAACATCTGATCCCCGGAATATAGAATACCTCCTCAAGACAAAGTTCTCCAATTTCCCGAAAGGAGACTACTTTCGGAACACTGTCAGGGATCTTCTTGGGGATGGCATATTCAGCGCAGACGACGAAATCTGGCAACGACAGAGGAAGACAGCCAGCCTGGAATTCCATTCCGCCAAGTTCAGGAAACTCACCACTGATTCATTGCTGGAGCTAGTTCACTCCAGGCTCCTGCCTGTCCTGGAGGATTCAGTTCAGCAATCATTGGCTGTTGATTTGCAAGATGTTCTCCTAAGGCTGACGTTTGACAATGTTTGCATGATTGCATTTGGAGCTGATCCTGGTTGTTTACGCCCTGGATTGCCCGAAATCCCATTCGCTCGCGCATTTGAGGATGCAACTGAAGCAACCATAACCAGGTTTGTTACTCCCACGCTTGTGTGGAAGGCGATGAGAACATTAAACATTGGAACAGAAAAGAAACTCAATGATTCAATCCTGGAGGTGGATAAGTTTGCAGAACAAGTCATCAGGACCAGAAAGAAAGAACTTTCTTTGCAGTCAGCAGATGAAAAACAAAGATCAGACCTCTTAACCGTGTTTATGGGATTGAAAGATGAACAAGGGAAGCCATTTTCGGATAAATTTTTGCGCGATATATGCGTAAATTTCATACTGGCTGGAAGAGACACATCTTCAGTTGCACTCAGCTGGTTCTTCTGGCTCCTCAACAAGAATCCAGGTGTAGAGGAAAGAATTTTGGAGGAAATTTGCCAAATTTTGAGTGACAGGGAAGATATGAAGGACAAACAGGATCTTAGTAATGTCATCTTCAAGCCTGAGGAAATAAAGAAGATGGAATATCTGCAAGCTGCACTGTCAGAGGCTTTGAGGTTGCATCCATCAGTCCCAGTTGATCACAAGGAGGTAATCACATTAATTACAATTATCTTATACTTATATTATCATAAATCTCAAATTTATTTACCCTTTGGTACTTAAACTATAAATCTGGGAAGTACATAAATTTTATCTTCTCCAACTCTTGATTGAAAAGGACTCCTTGGAGTTCTAGCAAAACAAATTTTGGAAGTATGGCTCATTCATGAATAGAACAGATCTGAAAATGGTCCCAGTTGCATGGGCTATTTGCTATATGCATGTGAACTAGAAATATAAGCATTTATATGAACAGATACTAAATAGGCAGCCAAGGTACTCATTGACCTCTTCCTTTTATTGTTTTTATCCCTTACTAAAAAAATTTTTACAGTCTGCATCAAATAACATTTGATGGTTGTTGAACTAGCTTCTGATCTTAGTCAGTTTACAGTTTGACCCCTTGATATGAAACAAAAGTAACATTCTGGGAAGTCAAAGTACAACTTGTATAAGCAAGTATATATAGATCAACATTTCATGGTGTATGTATAGGTAGGTGGGGTAGACATAACACATGACCAGTGAATGGAACAGTTGTGGAGGTCTGAACCCTGAAACAAACATTGATCACCTAACTTATCTATTGACTTTATTGATGAGATTAGTGCAAATGATTTAGGTTGTTGAAGACGACGTTTTCCCGGACGGTACGGTGCTGAAGAAGGGAACTAAAGTGGTGTATGCAATTTACTCCATGGGAAGGATGGAAGGGATATGGGGAAAAGATTGCAGAGAGTATAAACCAGAGAGATGGCTGAGGGATGGCAAGTTCATGAGTGAATCTGCCTACAAATTCACAGCTTTTAATGGAGGTCCTCGGCTGTGTTTAGGCAAAGATTTTGCTTACTATCAGATGAAGTTTGCAGCAGCCTCCATTTTAGTGAGGTACGAGGTTAAGGTTGAAGAGGGTCATCCTGTGGTACCAAAGATGGCATTGACCATGTACATGAAGCATGGCCTCAAAGTGAAGCTTTCTAGGAGAAATGAACTCAGGTTTTTTAAGGTTAAAGAGTAAGAAAATGAGCCCCCCCACAAAAAATTATGAACGAAGTTACTAATTATGGTTTTATTTTTCTTTGGTTTCTATTGTTTTTGGGATATGAAGAATATAGAAAAGGGGAGTGTATTATATAGTAGATAATTTGTTATTGTTGAAAATGTGAAAGGGATAGGTGAGGAAAAAGCTATACTTGTCATCAGTTATCAGTTATAGGCAAGGGAGCGATATGAATAATGAACTTATATTGATTGATACAACTTAATTTATATCTTTTTTTTTTAATTCATTACTCTCTTTCAAGAAATCATTAATGTTTCAAAAAATCTTAAGTTACACCAACATTTTTAATTTATTGTCACACCAAAATAGAGGGGGGAAAAAAAAAAAAAAGAAACAAGCTACATGCGAAGAGATTTACTATGACACCAACAAAAATAGAGAGAGAAGAAAAACAGGCACAATCATGTTATAAAATTTACCAAAAACAGAAATTTTTGGACATGAATAAATAGCTGCATTAAGGTTTTAGCAGCAGCAAGATGGAGCTCCATCTACTTTCACCAGTACAAGACAGGTATACCATTTGAAGGCGCACACGTAGTGTTTATGCATTGATTCCAGTAAGGGATACATGGTTCATATTTCAGAAGTTCTCGTGTCTCCATACCTTCATGCACCCCTCTGTGGTCCACTCACCAGTTTCGACAACTTCTTGCTTTCTGCCAAAACATAAATGAAGGCATAGGCTGAAGATTTCAACAAAGGAAGAAGAGCAGGGGTTCAACCAAATCCATCCCTGTACTAAATTACACAGAAATGACTGGCGAATCAGTGGCAGACGCAGACTTTAAAATTACAGAGGAATAGAGGGCGGACATCGGCCGAAACTCGACCGAAATAACCCTACTAAGAAAAATTTCGGGACCTCTCCGAAGTCATAGTGTAGTTCTGCCCATGCGTCGAAGAGCATGAACTAAAAGCTCTTAGTGCTTCTCTGCCCCACAATTAAAGATGCAGGATCGCTACTTAATCTGCTACTTAACCGTATTATCCAACATTGTTAAAAAGTAAATGGAGAGGTGGTCACTTAAGAGAAACTTTGGAGCCAGAAAAACAGTAAATTCAGTTAACAAAGCTGACCTTATTCATGCCCTTCCATCCCATTCCTTGTAGAACTCCTCCAAAAATTCCTCCATGAACTTGTGCCTTTTTTCAGCCCTTCTTTGTCCGGCCTGCCATTTGTGCAGGTAGTTAGCTTGTGGGATTCCAAAATTCATGATACAACGAATGCATGGAACTAGCAGTAGACAACACAGGGAAAAGAAATCTGTCATCTGCACTATGGCTGTGTCAAAACCATGAAAGCACAACATGCTGAAAGACACTGAATTCATATTACATGCAAGTATCAGAATGATAAACAAAAATAGAATGTTTTGTTCTCTGCAAGCCACTGACATTGTTTATATTTTATATAGAATATAAATTGCCTTCAACCTTTGTTTTCATCAAGTCCTTCAACTTCAAGAGCTTTTCATGAAAATGGTTCACAGTCGTCTGCTCTTCTTTCTTCATGTACTCTTCCTTGGACAAATTTGATCGAGGTAGAATGCGAGGGTCATGAAGCACTCTGTGCCTGCTCCCACCAAATGTAAAGCAGCGAGCAATTCCTATCGAAGAAATGGAAGATTTCTATAATTGAAGATATCAAAAAGTGAAATAGTTCTTCAAGCTTCCTCGTCAGCTCTTATTAGAAGCATCAACAAGAGAAGGACTAATAGGAAACAGTAACAGTTAAGCTTCATCCTGTCATCAATAGCCAGATGTTCAATCAACACGATGGTTGGCACTAATTCTAGTTACGGGTGGATACTTTCCCATAACACATATAAATGTTAATAGTAATCTGAACTTCAAACTCTCCCATAAAGGAATCCGGGTGAAAAAGGGAGGGAAATACATGTATCAAGGAAAATAATGAAGAGAGGGGAAATGATCTCAAGTTTGAGATACATTCTATCAACCAATAATTTAGTGTATCATAAATAAGAAATTACCGATAGCTCCAATAGCATCAAGTCGATCAGCATCTTGCACGACTCTGAATTCTAGCGAATCAATTCCATTTTGAAGCCCTTCAAGTTCCTCTTTAAAGCCTGATATAAGAAAGCAAACACAAGCATTATAACTCACATACCACAGTCTTGAAATGAAAGCCAAAAATTATCAAATTTAGAACCAGTTTCAGCAAGCTCCTCTATAACAACAAAGATGTGCATATCTTATAAGCCAAATAAAGAAAGCTTGGTATACCAGAATGAACACTCACATACTAACAGGAGTTGAACATCATTCAATTATCTCCAACAATTTTATCCTAAACAAAAAAGAAAAAAAAATCCTACAAAGAAGCCAATCAGTTGTAACTAGATCGACTAGAGTTCATTATCTTTGACCAATTCTAGATATCCTCGTTGCTTAATCATCATTTCAAGTGAAGAGAAGGAAGCCACAATGCTCAATCAGAAATATGAAACTTATTGCCTATTTGCTAAGTTCTATTCAGGACTCTGAAAATAAGAATTCTAATTATACAGCAATGCACATTAACTGGAAACAGGAAGATACTCGGCAGCATGATCAATAAATCATGAATAGTAAATTAAATTATAAGCTGCTTTCAGTAAATATAGGTGAACTCTACAACAATTGGTACTGTTAAGCAAGCTACAAACTCATCGTCATGTCTTAATCACTATGAAATTATTGCAATATCAAGGATGCAAGCTTCTAGGAATGAATTTAAGGAGGAAAAAAAATAAAACAATTGATGAAACAGAGAATGCATTTTCCACATTATAATCTTGACAAGAGAAGAAAGAGATATATCAGATACACATTTAGACAATTAAACTTGATCGTACTGAATTAGACTACAGAAAACTGGAGTTCTTGCTCCACAAAGATGCTCCCATTTAGTTTCCTCATTCAGGTTAAACTCAGAGAACTCATCAAGGCATGTATAAGGCGACCATACAGCATGAGACACGGATAATTGGATGACAACCAGCCAGCATGCAACTCTTTTACCATTTTAAAACCTAACAAGAAATACCAAATACTGGGCACCCGACAGTACCTAGTCTCAGGCACTAACAAAAACACTGTCTCTTTACAACTCTTGTATCACGAGATCTATGAAGAGAACCCGCAAACAGAAGTCCTTCCTAATGAGCAGAATCAGTTGCAAAGGTTTAGCACACAGTTGGAGAAAAAATGTGTTGATTAACACTGTTAGTTTCTCCTCAACAACTCATATAATATATATATATATTTGCATATAAAAGGTTTTGTATTTGTTAAAAACTGGTTAAGTATTTTTTTCACCCATAGTTACTCCTTTCATTTATTTTAGAGTTTACCATTAAGTATTATTGAACATTTCATGAAAGAAGGATCACTTTCAGAAGCAAAATTACTGGCTGCAGGACTAGTTCCCAAGGTGAGTAGGGGACAGGATGGAATATCAAAGTAAACGTTAAGGGTAAACAATGAGATGGAAGGTTCAAAAGTAAGAAAATTATGTATAAACATAATGGAAGCAGAAGGCCCACACTAACGAATATGCTAATACCTAGATTCAGTGGTGCAGATACTATAAGATAGATAGAAGTTAACGAAGTGTAGCTGAGCCAATAATTTTGAAAATTAAAGTAACATAGTTCTAGGAAAATTTACCCATTCTTTTTATGATATTCAGTATCTTCATCCTCTTGCTCTCATTCACACCCTCATCCTGAAGAAATTCTTCAACGATGTTCTCCTCTGATGCATCCCTTCTTGCCAAAAAAGTATTTTAAGGTCATGTCAAGAAAAAGGCAGAGATTGGAACTATTGAGGACAACTTTTCTGAAAAAGGCTCAGAATCTCCATAAGAATCCAGCGATCCCTAAATTATTTGGGTACATAACAAGATATGCGGTGCTAAGAGAAAGTAATATGAAGTTAAAATAACAAGATTTGGATACCAACCTTTTGTATTTGTAGTCACCTGAGTTTGACAAATGGAAATTTCATCAGTAAGTTTAGATATAATGGAACTAGATCAATGCTAAAATTATTTCAAAAAGAAGATCAAAGCTAAAATGCATGCACTGCCCATATAAAATGGACTGAAATGATAGCTACAACAGCAAAATGTTCCTCCAGAAAAAAGTCAACTAGTCAAGAAAATAAGCTATGGCCAGACATTTAAAAGACAAAATACAGAGCCAGGCTACAAAACTCAAAACCAGCAATGTAATTAGAAAAGGTCTTGCTTCAAGCTCATACAGATTATTGAAGAATATCCTTGAATAAGAAGGCAGCACTATCAGTATCAAAATGTAGCAAAGAGAAAAGCCCAAACACCTATGTCATGAAGAAGGGCAGCCAGCTCCACCTGCCAAAAACAGGAAAAAATGAGCTCTCGTATGGCACTCAGCTAGCATCATAAGTTGTTGCAACTTGACGATATACAGCAACTAATAGTAGAATTAGGTAAGTAAGATAATAACAGCTCTTCAAGCAGAAAGCATCATTAAGCAGATCTAAACCATTCCTTTCATAGAAGGTAGTCGCCCAAACAACCACATAGTAGTTCACAGAAATTCTTGATAAAATTCATTCCTCCAGTGTAAAGCATGACTTTTCTTTTTCCCTCTTTTCATTTCATGATAATATGAAGCTCCCTAAAGGCAAGAATATGTTAAATGTGAAAGAAATGAAGCCACACCAAAAGAAAAGAACATCATTTTCAAACATGAAGAGCAACAGAGCCTAAAGAAAGCTGCTGAGCTGCTGAGTAGCTAACATTCATGCATCGCTGCACTTATAGCCAGCTTCAGATTTAAAAGTATCAATGAGCTGATGCACTTCCAAAGTGGAAATGTTACATGCAGTTCTGTTGTCTGTTGGCTCAAAGACTGAAGTTCATGACAGTAACATTTTTTGAACTTTAAAACTTCTGCAAACTCATGCATATTTGCCCCTAATTTTTATCAATAATGAAATGTGGTCATGTTAAAATTTAACTGTATCATATATGCACACTTTTCTAAAATGCTGCGATGACAGTACAGGAGAAGGAAAGGTGTGTAAACCCAACTGCAGTTAAGAAGAAAATATCCTAATTGCATCACTGTGTGATGACTTCCAATCCCTTTGGACTACCTTAAAGCATATCAAGAATACCGAGAAACCATTCGTATCTCCAACTATAATAAAATGCTTCTAATACGCACCATCTAGTAGTCAAAACTTGAAACTTAGTCAGAAGCTGAAAACTCGCTAAGGATATCAGCAAGATATGAAATTCTTCTGTGCATTCAACTACAGATGTATGGCCTGTTTCTGAAAAATCATTATTCTGGGTACTTCCTAACACCCTGAATGCCTAATTATAGAAGAACAGAAATTTCTGAAGTAACCTTCTGCCACAAAACCCCAATTTAATGAAAAGATGATCAAACTTTCTATGAAGAAATCCTTCAACTTCATCAGAATTCCATTTTATTTGTGAAATATTGGGGGAGGTTGGCATGACATTTTCAACTATGTACAGCACGGAGCTATCACTTTATCAGTTTGGTCTTCTTATACACACATCTCCTAATAAAGACTCGACCACTTCAAAGCATGTTAATTAAGGTCCCTAACTTTTCTCAATTCTCAGCGGAATCCAGACAACTTCTATTCATGAGGTGGATAAAGCCAATATAGTTTCACTTTTGAAGTTAAAACTTTCATTCGAATTGCTTCTTATGAGTAAAGACACTGCTCCACCTTACCCAAATCGAAATGTTAATTCAAGCAACATGTATTCTTGAATCTAAGAAGCAGAAGTTCTATTCTCACCCATCTCCCTCCTTTGAACTATAAATAAGAAACAAACAAAACGAGCTTCCAGATTTTATAGGTCCAAAAGCATTCCTGGATAATCGCTTTGCCTTTATAACTATTCTAAACACTAAATAAGTCGAGCATAAAACAAAGCTGCTACCTGTAGTAATCCAGATTCGTTTGAGTCATTTAAATAAGTCACAAATCCAGTCAAGCAACTTCAAAACATCTCAAACAAGCGCCACTAAAGAAAAATACAAAAATATAATCAAGGCATGAAAGATTTTGGGGAACAGCTTCCAAAAATGCCTTTTCTTTCACTAAAACCACCACAAAACCAAGATTTTGAATAGGGTTATAAAGAGTTTCCTTACAATTTCCATAGAATCAGCGTACTGAAGAAGGCCCTCTTCATGGGCAAGAGAAATAGCCAAATCCCTAACCCTGAAAGCGTGGGCAGCATCATGGGAAGCATCATTTCCTTTCATCTTTGCTTCCACCAAGTTCTCTGCTTTTTGAACTATTTCACTCTTCTCCATCTTCCTCTCCCTCTCCCTCTGATTGGTTCTCTCTGTGTCTACTGTATTTAGTTGTTTCCGGTGAATCACCTCTAATTTTTGTGGTTCTTGACGAAAACTGAAAGAATCTGTGGGAAAATATAGACTTTAGAGTTGACTTTCAAACGGCCCACTTAACGAAATAATGCACAAAAGTTAGAAGGAAAACCCAAAACCCTACTTCTCTTCTTCTCTCCAATTATGCCCTTCTCCGTCGTTTTCACTTTCTCTTTTTCTGCTCTGGAAGAATAAACGAAGGGTCCTAGACAAAACTCTTGTTTTTTTCCACTCATCATTATCACATTATACTTTGTTAGAACACCGCGACTAATTTGGACTTTGTTTGGGTTGTTTTGAGTAATCATTTTTAAGGGGAATATGTTGGTGAAATTTGTTTACATTTTCAGGGTTCTCCTGGGTCTGCTAACTTTGAAACAGCGTACATTTTGCACTAATTCGATCCTCAACTATCCCGAAACTGTAAGTCTTCTTGGTTAAACTTACTCACTTATCATCAAATGCATCTTCTACATAGTTTATAAATTAGTATATGGTTCGAGTCGTTGAACCATTTGTGCTAAAAACCTGAACGACCATATATTAAGATAGTATGCATCCATATTACGGCAAATTTTGGAGTTCCTTCTATTTACGGTATGGTTTTTGATCTGGGCATTTCTTCCTTGATCGGTAATGAATCATCTCAACGGCTCACAAGAATATAACAGAGTTACTGAAAAATCTTGTTTCACTTGATTGTGCAGGTTAGGTGAAAACTAATAACGTGGTCATAATCGTAACTCTTGGATGAGAATTTACATTGGATGATTTGGGAAAATCTTGGTTCGCTTTTATATCATTGCTCTAAAACAAAAGCATTTCGTCATGGAACTTCACTTCATGCGGTTGCTCTTAAGGCAGGCAAGCTCTGTATTATTAACTCTAATCATATACTTAATGTGTATGCAAAGTGTGGCAAACTCAGCCTGGCAAACCAAATTTTTGATGAAATGTCTGAAAGAAATGTCGTCACATGGTCAGCCTTAATTTCTGGCAATGACCAAGCTGGGAATCCTTTAGCAGCAGTTAATCTTTTTATAAAAATGAGGGCAGAAGTGCTGCCCAATGAGTTTGTTTTTGGTAGCGTTCTGAATTCTTGTGCCAGCCTTCAGGTGCAGAGACTTGGGCAACAAATTCATGCTGTGGCCATGAAGTCAGGTTGTTCATATATTTCATTTGTTTCGAACTCACTGATATCCATGTACATGAAACTTGGTAAATGCAGTGATGCCATATCAGTTTTTAGTGAAGCGTCTATGCTTAGTTCTGTTTCTTATAATTCTCTAATTACTGGGTTGGTAGAAAACAAGGAATCAGAAAAAGGGTTTGAAATGTTTAAAGCCATGTGTCAAGAAGGACTAATTCCTGACTGCTTTACTTTCATTGGAGTCATGGGAACTTGCTTTGATCCGGATGATTTATGGAGGGGAATGCAACTTCATTGCCAAACAATTAAGCTCAAGCTTGATTCTGTTGCTGTAGTTGGCAATCTATTGATGACTATGTACACCAAATTTAGTATGATAAAGGCTGCTGAAAAAGTATTTAGATTAATTGAAAAGAAAGATGTAATCTCATGGAATACTATAATTTCTTCTTTTTCTCGTTGTGGAGAACATGTGAAGGCTCTGGGTATTTTCAGGGAAATGGAGAAACAAGTTTCTGAAACACCAGATGATTACAGTTATGCAAGTGCTCTTTCTGCATCTGCTGGCTTAGCTTCCATGCGGCATGGTAAGCAGATTCATGCTCATTTGATAAGAACAAGACATCATGGGGATGCTGGTGTTGTGAATACTCTTGTTAACATGTATGCTAAATGTGGCTGCATTGAATATGCATATACTGTGTTCATTAAGATGGGTGGTTGTGATGCCATGTCATGGAATTCTATCATTGTTGGATTTGCAAATAATGGACTAGGAGAAAGAGCATTAGAAATGTTTAAGTGCATGAAGGATGCAGGGATAAAGCCAGATTCTATAACGTTTCTTGGGCTTCTGACTGCTTGCAATCATGTTGGACTTGTGGATCAAGGCAAAGGGTTTTTTAATTCTATGGATACAATATATTCAATTGCTCCTGCTGTCGAACATGTTTCATGCCTCATTGATTTGTTAGGTCGGGCAGGGAGATTGATTGAAGCTGAAGAGTATGTGGACAAATATAATTTTGGGCATAATCCAGTTGTTTTAGGTTGTCTACTCTCGGCTTGTCGATTACATGGGGATGTTGTAACTGGAAAAAGGGTTGCGAATAGGCTTCTAAATCTTCAACCTGTTACTACATCTCCTTATGTCTTACTCGCAAACATGTATGCTTCAGATAAGATGTGGGTTGATGTAGCCAAAGCAAGGAAAATGTTAAAGGACAGTGGTTTGAAAAAGGAGGCTAGCTATAGCCTTATTGATGTCAATGGTTCTATTCAAAAGTTCACCATAGGTGACTTCTCCTTTTGGAGGATGGATGAGATGCTTAGCATACTCAGAACTTTCAAGGACACCTGGGATGAAGAACTTGTGTTATAGTAAATTGTCTTCCTGGGGAAAGGGATTGGCTTGGAACTAAAGCCAGAGGGCTTCAACTGCAATTGTGTTCTCTATTGATGGATCAGAAATGCTATCTATCTGCCTGAGTTTGGTTCAGAAATACGGGTTTTGGCAGGTTTGAACACTAGTTTATTAAGCCCTTTGACTAAGAATATGTATTGAATCCACACATCCTTCGCGAAGAAAAAAAGGTAGACACCCTTTTCTTATACTTTTTCCTTTTCTTGGTTCCAATAGTTCTTACATTTTTTACTTTGAATCTTAGAAGAATTTTTACGAATTGGTGCTTAAAGAAGCTTCTTCCATCTTGGATCTGTGAATATATTTTGTGGCCATGAAACTTATTTGCAGCTTTTAATTACTTCTTAGTAGCTGCGGCATGTCACAACCAAAGGCGGTGTTCTTAGTCTGGATACAAAAAGCCTGTTGAAGAAACCAAATACATCGGTTAAATGAGGCTTAATATTTACATTATTGTTGGATAGTTATTTTGAATTTTTATTGGGCAGTTACATTTTGAAAGTTGGTTTTGTTTCATCTTTAAACTTGTACTGTCACTAATGCATAAGGGAACTACTTAATTACTAATTCATTGCTGTTGAAGCTTATATCCTCCAAACTCTTGCATGGTTTTACCGAAGTTGTAATAGCTGGACCACTGTTCTGTGTTCTCTGAAGTACTTTGAATTCATATTATGGCTTTCATTTTTTTTCTCATTAAGGTTCCATGCAAAGTGGTGATTAGCTTAAATTGCAGGTTAGGATTTGTTTTCGGAAATGTTGACTGATGATGGGAAATGGTAAAGAAACGGGAGAGACGAAAACAATCCTGTCCTATGGAGTAGTAAAATTGTTGAAGATGGTGTACAATGCTTCAAACCCCTAGTTTTATCGAACAATTTGCCACCATGAATAGGGTTGAGCTTCTTCCCATATGGCTGAAATTTGGCATTTTTATTCAAATGCTGTTATGATATTGTTATTTTCATGGTGCATGTGTTGTTTTCATTACAGATGAAAGTGAACTAAGCATGCCTACTCTTTATTGAATCGAAGACTACAAAGTCACAAAGCAATAGTTATGAAAATCTGAAGCACAAACACAAGCACAATCTACATTGTATGGTCATTTATCTTTAGTGTGAATTATTCATGGTTTAATATTGGGGTATTCATGTTTGGATGGGAATTGTTTATTGATTAATTTAGTTTTTTTTTTTTTTAATATCATTGTGTTTGTTGATCATCCATGCGCATTTGTTATTCATGAGTTTGGGTAAATTATTGATATTTATGTGTTGTTTGTTTATGGGGTTTTACCATGGATATACAATAACAAATCTTTAAAAAATATATAATATGAGTGTCAATGGAAATATCTGTCTGACTATTTTAAATTATTATATGATATAGTTTTTAATTATTACGCTGATATACTTTTTTGGTCCTTCTATGAAGGCATGATTTTTCCTTTTAGTCCCTCTTTTAAATTTGCACGATAGAAATAATTTTTTTATTAAAAATATCTCATGTTTGGTCCCTTAATAGTTGACATGGAGATTTTAACAATTTGACCTATTTTACAATCAATCTAACCCAACCAAACAATGGTTAATTCACTTTTGACATGTTTATATGACCCATTCTAACACATGTAAGTTTAAAAAAAAAATGTCATTCTTATTTTAAGTTAACCTTTTTTTTAAATTAGTAGAAAATTTTTCAAATCTCAAAACGTTTAGATTTAAGTTTTTTTTATTTTTTTTTGGATAGAGAATTGAGAAAATGTATTTTTCGAAACTTGTATCCAGTCGCTATTTAATGGTCAAAGTAAAAAAATTAAAATTTATATAAAAAAAAAAAAATCTTCTTTTACTTCGCAATGAGCATTGTCCAAGAACTCCCAAATTGCTAAGGTTATTTTTTGTGCAATTTTAAAGGGGTATTGAGAATTTAGGGTACTTCAAAGTTTATATTTGATCGCTATGTGATGACCTAATTAAAGTTTCTTCTATTTTGTAGTTAGTCTTGCCCAAAAGTCCCTCCAAATGGTTAGGGTTATTATTATTTCTTTCTTTTTACAATTTTAAAAGGATATTGAGAATGTAGATTCTTCAAAATTTGTATTCAATCGATATTCTATTGGGTAAAATATGGGAGGGTGAAACTAGGGTTTTTGAATTAGGATTTTTACCGTCAATATTGGTAAGGTAAAATTATAATTTTAATCTTTTATAATAGGTTTTGTATCACTTTTAGTTCTAATTAATTTTATGGAGACACTTTTAGTCCACTATCTTTTTTTTATTAGCATTTTTAGTTATTTTTTACAAAACTACCTTCTAGCTAACGATTGACTAACGGTTTGACCACCCCCGATGGAGCTGCCGACACCTCTACCGTCGCCACCGCCTCGTCGAACCACCTTCGCCCCGTCTGACACCACCACTGCCTTGTCGCCTCCTCGCCGCCGCCGCCACCGTAACCACCACCCCCCGAGTGGCAGCGAGGCGGTGGTGGTGGCGAGGAGGCGGCAGGGTGATGGCAACGGAGGTAGCTACAACATGGGTGGTCAAACCGTTAATCAAAAAGTTTTGATGATTAGTCAATCGTTAGTCAAATGGTATTTTCATCAGAAATAACTGAAAATGCTAATAAAAAAAAAGATAGGAACTAAAAGTCTCTCCATAAAATTAATTAGGAACAAAAGTGATACAAACTCTATTAGAAGATATCAAAATTGCAATTTGACCTATTGGTTATTGGACTGGGGTTTGTGAACTTGTACGTGAAAGGCCAAGATAGGAGCGGGAAATCATTTTTGGAAGGGAGCAAAGATATTACCCGTAGCATGAAAGTAGAAGAAGGAAAATGGCGATGAGGAATGCAGCCTTGAACGATAATTCTATTCCAATATGAATCCAAATTTAAATTGTCTTTTACCTTTTGGTTAATAATGTTTAGTATTGTATGTATTATATTATATCTGTTTGATTTTTGTTTTTGTCTCAATGTATTAAAAATAATATTTTGAACACTTCCATAGAAAGAAAATAAGAAAAATGGTATTTTGCTTACTTAAATTATGTTTAGGAATGTATCTGTCTTAGGTAATAAGCATAATAGATAATATATATTATTGTCTTATATTTTTATCATATTAATTGTAGATGAGAACGGTGACTTGTTAACTATTAAGTTATTATACGGTGACACTCTAACAAACAATCTATCACTATAGTATAACAGGAAAAGTTGTACATGTTTAATAATATTTCTATAAGTGAATAACCCTTAATGGATTAAGAAATATACTACAGAGCGAAAGGTTAACAGATGTATATGAGTTCTATATTTTCGCATCAAAAGATGGATTTCATATGGTAGGATTTGATGAGGAACAAAAGTTACTATTAGAGGAAGAATTTGAAATTTTTAGGAAGATTAGTTTACACTAAGTTAGAGAGCAACAAAAGCAAAGTTGGAAAAGGGTTCATACATTAGAAAAGGTTAAAATTGAGGTTGCCTTGGATGATATTAATATAAGGATTGATAGTAACAATAGCGAGTGGACTCATGTAGATTTAGACCACGACATTAATGAGGTTGTTGAGGGGTTGCTTGTGTTGGTGAAACTGTAGAAGAATGTGAGGACGATAAGTGCAATCAGAAGGTTAGGAAACAAGTATTGTGACTCAAGATTTGAAATGGAAGAATAAGGCAATCATCCATCACTTCATACGATTTTTCCCGATATCCATATCATGTAAAAAAATTTAAAAAGTAAATACATCATAATTCACCATTCAAAAAAAGAATACGTCACAAAATATATTAAAATACGTCAAATAATACATCCCAATACGTCATAATATCATACTCACCACCCGAAGAATACGCCACCCGGTACATCAAAATACATCAAATAGAATATGTCAAATGATATATCAAAATATGTCATAATATATTACATCACCATCCGAAAAAGAATACGTGAAATATTATTTAAGAATACGTTTACTGCCATATAAAATCAGTTAAATTACACGATCGAACACTCACTTTCACTCATATATCTTTCAAATTTGTAGAACTCTTTCAATACGACGATCTGAACAACAACAGTTTGTAGAACTCTTTCAAAACTCCAGTCATGAACACAAAAAATCGATGAAGATAATGAACAATTGCTCTTCATTTAAATTTCCTTATAAAAATCTAGCTAATACGCATCAATGATCTAAATATTTGAATTTTTAAAAATCAAATCATTGGCGCCACATAGATTAATTGGTTAGCTCTATTTTTTTTATTTTAAAATCTGATTATATATTATTGTCGGAGACACGTGATAGCGTTGCATGAAAAAAAAAAAAAAAAAAGGCGTGTGGAAGGAAGATAGGTCAAGTTATGTCAGTTAGTATATAGTAGTAGTAGTATTAGTACAATGCAGTGTGCATTTTTGACAAGACAGGAGAACATGGCAAATTATATGGTACTACTATAGTAGTATCATGCTATTGTACTCGGCGCAGGTTTTGTATAGGGAGCGGGTTTAATTAGTGGTCCCCACTTTTTTTTTTTAATTGAGACGGTTTGTCTTTATTTCCTCACGCGCGCTTTGATACCCAACTAATCACATTCTACATATAAGGCGCCTAAATACTGCATTCATTCAATTTACCAAATATCATTTATATCATTTCTTTTTTCTTCTCGCCAAATTGATCTTCAACTACTGCAGATTGTTCAGATTCCATGTATTTTAGTTTATAATTGTTATTTTTGTGATCGAATCACAGGTATCGTTCGTTTTTTTGTTGTTTTTGTTGCTGAAGTTATTGCTCTATTTTTTTTCCTGGTATTTTACTTTCTCGGTCGTTTAGAATGGAGATTTGTGATTGCGTTAGTAATGTTGATCGATCGGATTGTAGGTATGGTGTTTTTTCTTTTTCTTGTTTTTGTTGCTGAAGCTATATGTTCTTCGTTCTTTTGTGATATTTTGCTTTCTGGTTAATATTCTGTTTAGAATGAAGATTTGTGATCGCGTTAGTAATGTTGATCGATCGAATGATAATTTGTTCGTAAGCGATTGTATCGTGTTGAACGGAGAATGTTCTGTAAGTCATTTTATGATCGTGCAATGATCTTTGATTTGATAATTTATGGAAATATGATAGAAACTGAATAATTGTTCTGCGCTTGGACGTGCAGTGAATTTTTCTGGATGTGATGATAATCGATTGGATGAGAGTTCTGTTTTGAATGATGTTGTTGTTGTTTTTTATGAAGGTTAGTAATGAATTATATAAATTGGAGTTTTAGTTTATATAATATTGAGATATGGTTGATATAAGTGTATCGTTATTGGTTAGTATGTAAAATGTTGGACCTTTTAATGATGTAAGGTGGATTTATAGTTGATATAAAGTAAAGTTTGTATGATATAATCTTTTTTTTGTGAAATATGTTGGAGGTAAGGATATATCCAAACTTATTGATAATGTTGATGTTATTGTTTCTGGTGAAGGTAATAGTTTATAGTTACGTTAATTGTTATGTTATGTAATTCTATATTTTTTGCTATATTAACTGTTTTTTATTTGTAGGTTCTGGATTATTGGTTGATGAGTCAAACAAATCTTTGGTTGTTGAGATTGTTGAGAACGAGAAAGCTGCTTTCGATTTATATAATCAGCATGCTTTTAGAGTAGGATTTAGTATAAGAAAATGAAAAGATCATAAATCAAAACTTTCTGGAATTAGATATTGGATGACGTATGAATGTAGTAGACAGCATTCTTATTTAGAGATCGCTTCTGTTTATATGTATATGTATGTATACAAATGATTATATCATTTGAGTATATAAAGTAGAACATAAGTTTATATCATGTGGAACGTGTGTTTATATCAATATAACAAGGGGTTATATCATGTGTATAGGGGAAAAGATTTGATTGCATCGTTAAAAAATACGAAGTAGAATGTGAGTTTATATCATGTAGAGCATGTGTTTATATCAATATAACAATGGTTAATATCATGTATAAAGAGCAACAATTTGATTATATCATATACAATAGTGTTTGAGTAGAGTTTATATCAACAAAAAATATGAGTTATATCATATAGAATATTGTTTTATATCAACCAAAAATGAGTTTATATCAGCAAAAAAATACAATACAGAAATATTTTATATCAACCATATTCCTGATAAAAATAATAGTGTTTCATATCAATTGAAACTGTGTTTATATCAACCAAAATTAGGAATTATATCTACACAATAGTATTTTATATCAACCAAAACACTCAAAAGAGATTTACAGCTATTAAAAATGTAGAAAAAACTCATCAGATAGAGTACATGATGTGCTCGTTTTATAGAATGCTACTCTAGATGATAAACATAAGAGATATTGTAGATAAAATGATTACTTGAGATTCATTATCACAAAATATATCTAGAAAAAACTATGAACATGATAACCTTATCACTCCACATGTTCACTGATGCTGCGTTTGGTCTGTTGGAGTTGACTTTGTTGTTTAACAAAAAAGTTATCATCTTGATAACTTTTAAATGAACCCTCTTCGCGCCCTTTTCCTTTTTAACCATCGCGAAACTCGAAACACTCTAATAATGTATTAACCACCACCATTAATTATGACAAACCAAGCCTTGTGATAGTATGAAAAATTACGGCACCATATATCAGAACAGGTCATCGGAGAGGAGGTGATTGAGACGTTGAGAATAGTGAAGAGGAGGCGCCGAAAATCCCGAAGTCGAAGAAGAGGAGGCTTGACAGAGCTGAAAGAGATTCGAGGGAGGGAGGGTGGCTACGTGAGAGAGAGAGAGAGGGAGGGAGGGAGAGAGAGAGAGAGAGAGAGAGAGAGAGAGAGAGATGGAGGGTTGGAGAAAAAAAGAAAAAAAAGCGCGTGTTGCTAATCGCCCATACTGCGATTGGTGAAAAGTTAGAAATTATGGCAGATACAATAGTATCGTACTACTATTGTATACGAATTAGAGGAACATTAGTTTAGGAGGAAATGGGTGGGGAGGGGGGGAAGAAACAAGACAAATTTTGCATTAAATGAGTTATTCTCATTCAGCCAACCCTACTATGAGTATACTACAACAGAATTTATCGGGTTATGTTCAATGCTGAGCTGTCATCCACTTATTTTTAAATTTTAAGTATATTGGGGTATACCTCCTCTGTGTATGATATAATTTACGAGACGAACCATATATGGAGGGGAATTTAGGAATGAGGAATTTTGTTTTTCTTGTTGATATTAATTATTATTTTATTTTAGCAATAATGTCAACTTCCTTTTAATACTCTTTCTCACTTTTTAAGTATTATTAATAATTTTTAGCTTTTTCACTCATTTTTAGCATTGAAAACATGAAAACTTGGTCATCAAAATTATGGTAATTTATATGGTAGTCCTAGGACCACCATGCAATTTTACTCCCACCCCTAATATAGTAGTAGTTTCTATTTTAGCCCCCCAATTGTATTAGTAGTTTCTTTTTTAAAAAAAATCTGACACGCGCCTTACTTACCCGAAGCTATATAAGGTTCTTTTTTTTCTTTTTTTCGCGTGTTTGTTGCCGATATTTTGCTTCGTCTTTTGTTTCTGTTTTTCATCTTCGTCTTTCGCTTGGATTCTTTTGCTTCCAATTTTGATTACGATATGTATTTGATGATTGTAATTGATTTATGTTTAAAAATTTGTTATTTCTCTGTTTTTCGTCTTCATTTTTCGCTTAGTTTGTTCCCGTTTGTGCTCTGTTTTGATCCTTTTGATTGATTTATGTGTTTGAATTTGTTGTTTCTACGGTTCTGTTCTTCTTACCGTTTTGTTTTTTATCGAAAATTGTTGCTTAACGTCTTTTTTTTTTTTGTTGATAGATCATTCTGGATTGAAGAAATTTCAATAGAAGATACGGTTGGTGATATAGTTGATTTCTTTAGCGAAGAAGATGCTCCTGAATTGTTTGATTTTGATAAACAGCAAGAATCCGCGGTATCTATGTTGGAAAGTAAGTCATGATGTGATATTAGTTATGCATTGATCTGATATTACATTTTTTTTATCTGATATTAGTTCTATGTTAATGTGATACGTTTTCAGAATATTGTTCTGAATCTATATGTATTGTGGCATTATTATAGTTTTAGTTGATGTGATATTAGTTATGAATTGATCTGATATTAGTTATGCATTGATCTGATATTAGTTCTATGTTGTTGTGATACGTTTTCAATATATTGTTCTGAATCTATCAGATGATAGTTGACATCAGATCAGTAGAGTATATATAACAGATCAATTGACTATAGATATCAGATCAAGTGACTATAGATATCAGATCAATTGACTATAGATATCAGATCAAGTGACTATAGATATCAGATCAATTAACTATAGGTATCAGATCAACTGACTATAGATATCAGATCAACTGATTATAGGTATCATATGAACTGACTACATATATCAGATCAACTGACTATAGATATCAGATCAACTGACTATAGGTATCAGATCTACTGACTATAGATATCAGATCAACTGATTATAGGTATTATATAAACTGACTACATATATCAGATCAACTGACTATAAATATCAGATCAACTATGTTTAAACTAATATGATATTATTATTTTTTATACAGGTTCAGATGATGAATCTATAGAATCTTTGTGTAAATCAGTGGTTGAAAATGAAGAAGCAGCATACAATTTATATAATGATTATGCTTTTATGTTAGGATTTAGTGTGAGGAAAGGTAAAGATCGTAAAACCAAAACTACTGGAATCAGGTATTTGAGAAGATATCTTTGTAATAGAGAATGAGCTAAACAATGCAAGGAGAATTTGAAGAAGATTTATACGAAAGTTGATATGCGATCTAGATGTAAAGCTTTTATTGAATTTAAAAAAAGAGAAGATGGGAGTTGGATTGTCCAAAAGCATTTCAGGAAGCATAATCATGAACTGTGTCCTGTAGCTGAGAGGCAGTTTGTACGTTCTCAGAGGAAGTTTGATGATTCTGCATTACAGTATTTTGAGGAATTGAAAAGTTCAGGTGTTCGTGTAACGGATAGTTATCATATATTGTCCAAAGAGGTTAGTTATACTTTCAATTTATTTTTTATGAATCTGCATAAATGTGATATTTGTTATGATCTGATATTACGTTTGAGTTAATCTAATATTACTTTTCTATTGATCTAATATTATGTTCCTGTTGATCTGATATTATTTTTCTATTTGATCTGATATTATTTTTCAGTCTGGAGGTTCATCAAATGTTGGTTATACCATGCGAGATGTATATAATCATTTGGAACAAGAGAAGAGGAGGAAGATTGATGGTTGTGATGGTAATACACTGATCAATATGTTAAAACATAGATTTACGAATGAGAAGGATTTTTATTATGATTTTGATTTGGATGAGGAGTCTTCATTTTGTAGTGTATTTTGGAGAGATCAAAAGATGAATGAGGATTATAGTAGATTTGGGGATTTGTTGGTTCATGATACAACTTATCGGACAAACAAATACGACATGATCTGTGGACCTTTTGTTGGTATGGACAACCATTGTCGTAATGTTATGTTTGGTATAGGTTTCATAAAAAATGAGAAGGTGGAGTCGTTTATTTGGTTGTTTGGTACATTTTTGAGATCGATGGAGAACAAGCAACCAATGACATTTATGACAGACCAGGATTTTTCGATGGCAACTGTTGTGCGTGTGGTTTTTCCAAATGTTCATCATCGTCTTTGCGTTTGACACATTGCAAAGAATGCTCGTAGTAATATACCTCATTTGATGAGTCAAGAAGGATTTTCAGATGCCTTTCAATTCTTGCTTAATCAAGTTTGCACAGAAGCTGAATTTAATCACTTCTGGAACAGGTGTGTGTTTTTTCTGTATTAGTTGTTAGGTGATCTGATATTAGTTATGTATTGATCTGATATGAAGTTTGGGTTGATCTGATATATTATTATTATACTACTTTATTCATTTTTAGCTGTAAGCTGATCTGATATTAGTTATGAATTGATCTGATATATTAATTAGTTACTTTTTTATTTCATCAGTTTGTTGAAGGATTATAATTGCAAATGCAACACTTGGTTGAAGAAATTAGATGAGATAAAAGAGAAACAATATTTTTCTGGAGGGACAGTTTCTTCCCAAAGATGTGAGACAACCAATCGTTCGGTTTCAATGAAGTTGTCGAAAACTTCTACTTTGTGTGAATTCTACAGCAGTTTCTTGATGTTGTGACTGAGTGGAGAAACAATAGCATTGCAGAAGATTTTAGATGTAGAGGAAGGGTTGATCCTGTTGTTGGAGATTCATTAATGTTTCAACATGCTGCTGAGGTTTATACAATAGAGGTGTTTGTAAGATTTCAGGAGTTGTATATCAAGATGTTATCATATAATCACTTGCAGACGAGTAGCGATAATGGAGTTTATGAATATCAGGTTTGGCGTACCAAACTTGATTTGTTTCGACATGTAGTTCGTTTTGATGAGAATGAGTATACAGTGAGTTGAACTTGTAATATCTTTTCTGAGGCTGGGTTGTTATGCTCGCATGCTCTTCGTGTGCTAAATCTGAATAATTACTCGGTACGTATTTATTGCAACTTCGGAGCTTTTTTTTTTTTGAGTTGATATGATATTAGGTTCTATTTGATCTGATATTATGTTTGAGTTGATCTAATATTACAATTGAGTGATGCGATTTTTTTTTAGTTTGCTAATGATTATTCTCTATGTAATGTGGTTGATCTGATATTAGTTGCTAGTTGATATGATATTAGTTATTATTTGATCTGATATGATTAACTTTATATTTGTTATATACTGTAGAAAATCCCTGAGAAGTGTGTATTGAAAAGGTGGACTAAGAGTGCAAGTAGCTGTGATTATTATTCGAAAGAAGATTGTTTGTTGACATCAAGTAGCTTTGAGAAAGATTCAGATTCTGTTTGGAGAGTTGAAGCAAGCAGAAAATATTTGGATTTAATTAGACATGCACAGTCTAGTTCTGTTGGACGTTATATTCTTGACAAGCACTTCAATTTGGCTAGAGATTCTATTAAATCAGAGGTTGGTCCATCCTATGTTGGTGAAAAAGAAGAAGGTTCAAACATTGCTGAATTAGAGATCCAAACAGAAGAAGAGAAAAGGGTGTTAGAAACATTCGTCCAAAAAGCGTTGCGGAGAAAATGTGCAATAGGGCAAGAGGAAAGAAGAAGAAAGCAGAAGCATTTTCATCGCGTACTAGAGAATGGGTCACATCAATGGGGATTGAAAATTGTGGAGTTGTTGATGGTAATTTTGTAAATCCTGTTGTGGAGAAGTTGTAGTTGTAGTTGTAGTTTATATGAATTCTTTTAGTTAGTTGATACAAAACATTAAATGACTTGCTGTTGTGTGGGGAGAGATTGTATGTTATATGATTTTTTTTTTGTGAGTTGATCGTTATTTTATATGATTTCTTTTTACTGTACTTAGTTGTTTCATTACAATGGCTAGAAGATATCAGATCATAGGATTATAGACATCAGATCATAGTATTACAGACATCAGATCAGAGGTCTACAGAGATCAGATCAGAGGACTGTAGTCATCGGATAAGAGGAATATAGACATCAGATCAGAAGTATATAGAGATCACATCAGAGTACTATAGATATCAGATCAAAGAATTATAGATATCATATCAATAATACAATATCATATTAGTTATTAGTTGATAGAATATTTGTTATGAATTAATCTGATATTACGTTTGAGTTGATTTGATACATTATTCTGTTAACAGTAAGCGTACAACTTCCTGCCACTTCTGAAAAACAACTCCCGCCAAGTCCAACCAACACTCCATCACTTCATTCAATTTCCTCAACCACTTATTAATAGTTTCAACTACATTCATATTAATTACCCAACCAACCACGTACGTTCAACATAAACTCTTTTGAAAATTCTACTATAAACAAGACTCACATCCGGCA
Source organism: Knoxia roxburghii (assembly GCA_030378225.1). Lineage (NCBI taxonomy): Eukaryota > Viridiplantae > Streptophyta > Magnoliopsida > Gentianales > Rubiaceae > Knoxia > Knoxia roxburghii. The sequence continues at coordinate 10,790,041 of CM059422.1, read as the reverse complement.
ACGTCCATACAGCATTTCCTCTGCTTTTCTTTTTCCCTTCCAAAAAAACCAAGCCCAAAACCTGAACTATTTCTCACCAATTTCCTCAATGGTCATTCGCTACATTATTCGTAACTTGAATATCTTTGAAGAAAACCAAGAATCACAACGACAAATGCCGTCACCACTGCCACTTCCGTTTGGCCATATGCCGATGAATCATATGTTCAATGTAGAAAATAATTCACAACTTTTGCTATTTCTCACCAGAAATGGTTTGACGGGATTGTTGCCAATGGACCACCAATTCGTAAACAGATCGTTGGTCCTAGAGTTCTATGATGCACTACACAACAAAGATTCAGTAAATATATTGAATGTGAGGGGTTTTAGAGTTAGCATATCAACAAAAGCAATCAACACGCACTTGTTCCTGAGAAACCAAAATCCGGATGCACTAACACATGTGGCTCTCTGAACAAGAAGTCTGACCAAGGAAGAAGTCAGAGCAATATTAAAGCAAAACATTGACGTCCCAGATCATTATTGGACGATCAGATTGGAAGATCTGAACCGTTTTGTAATGACATTGTACAAATTCCTACGTTTCAATGTCACTGCAGGAGAAGTCTCTAAGGCGTTCGGGTTGCAACTGTTAATTGCCACAATGGCAAGAAAAAAAATCAATTGGGGCAACATCATCAAATACTACATGGAAGAAGTTGGTACCACATGGACTCGGAGTATCTTTTACCCCAGCCTAGTCATGGACATGTGTGGAATAGCTAGAATCCTAAAGCACAATGATGATGAAATGGTGACACTTCCTACGTATCTTGAAGACATCTCTAGCGTTCTTCTTGACATTGACAATGCAAGACAAAATCCTACGCTTGAACCATCCTCAAGTGTAGGTAGCAATTAAAAAATTATTGTACAATAAATTATATTTTTTAATATAATCTCTAGTTTTCTTTTAATATCACTATTTTTATTTATAGTTCAATTCTACAACATCCGAAAAATGTAGTACTACGTTTGTGTTTCAATAAAATAAGAAATGTTTCATAAAATAAGAATGGAAGTGGTGAGACCAGAGGTCTATAGAGATCAGATCAGAGGACTGTAGACATCGGATCAGAGGAATATAGACATCAGATCAGAAGTATATAGAGATCAAATCAGAGGTCTATAGAGATCAGATCAGAGTACTATAGATATCAGATCAAAGTATTACAGATATCATATCAATAATGCGATATCATATTAGGTGTTAGTTAATATAATATTAGTTATGAATTGATCTGATATTTCGTTTGAGTTGATTTGATACATTAATCAGTTACTACTTGATTATATATTAGTTGTTAGTTGATATGATATTATATATGATTTCATCAGCAAATAATAAATATCATATAACAACAGAAAATAGACCATTTTGATAGAATTTGGAACAATTGTGAAATTTGGAATAAAAGACTAATATATATTTCATATAATTGAAAACTGAATATTGTTATTTACAATCAATATTGTCCTATAAAACTAGACTAATATAAATTTCTAATTTCTAAAGACTACATTCAAGTACTTTTTACAATTTTGTACTATAAAACTTCTCAATTTTGGCCTTGACCTCATCTTTCATTGTATTTGTTTGAGAAGCCGTTATAGTATAAGCATACTTGACTCTAAGAATTTGTATAGCTCTGTTGAGAGCAGCTTTGCTCTTGTGTGCTTCTCTTGTAAGCTCTGGATCCCAAGTCTGAGTTGTTTGTCCCTTATAGAGCTCTATGTGCCTCATTGTAAGAATGCCACAATCAGCGTGGTTCTTGTTATCTTGCCAGGCCAATTTTGGATACTCCACTATATAATCTCTTGGATCTCCATAAATTCTCTCTGTTGGTGACACCTTTATTATCTCAACAAAATACCGCAACTGCAATAATGATGAAAACATATATATCAGATCAGCGTTAAGATGATATCAGATCAATGTAAAGAACATATCAGATCAATGTTAAGAAAATATCAAATATGAAACAGGTACTTACGATTATTTCAGGAATTGTAGCGTACCAACTTTCATCTTCTGGGATTTTGTTGTTCAGCACAACTAGTCTTCTTGTCATCGCATTGATACAGACAGTATAGTAATGTTCATGCTGAAATATTGGAAATAACACCTGCACAATGCATAATACTAATTAGAAGTTAATATATTTGATATATTGAATTTAGTGAATAGAGGTATTAAAATTGTACTTACAATTTTCACGTTTAAAGTGTCCATGTTTTTGTTGGCTTGTGTGACATCATCTACGAATTGAGATCTCATGATGTCTAGAATCTCAGGTTTAATCTCTTGGTGGGGAAATACTGGTTTTGGTATTATCGGTGGAGGATTGATGCCTAACTTCCTGGCAGCTTGATTTGCTGTCATTGAGTTTTTGTAGTCATCATTTGCCGATACGAACTCCAGACGTTGCATTAATGTATCCTCCATTAGTGAAAGCTAAAAACATAATGAATTGTTGAATTTGTATTAGATGGAATAATATTTGCAAATGAATTTCATATCAAAATAATTAGGAATTCATAACTTACACAAAATTGTTGAGATATGAACAGCCTTGTTGGATCTTTGTAGTTCATATGTACGATCCATGCATTTAAAACTTGAATTGTTATCCATTCTCCTGGATGCATTGACTTGAAGTCCGTTCGGTCCACCAAAATATAAGAAGCCCCAGAGTAGAGTTGTTCTCTGTATGTGAATTTCAAAATAATGTTAACAAAAGTAAGTTGAAAATGTGCATATCAGATGAGCCAATATAAGAGAGATCAGATCACATAATTAACATATCAGATCACCAAAAAACAGACATCAAATCAACTCAAAATAGACATCAGATCAATACGAAACAGACATCAGATCAATACAAAACAGACATCAGATAAACTCAAAACAGATATCAGATCAATACGAAACATACATCAGATCAATATGAAACAGACATCAGATCACTATTTTTTAAAGAAAATCATTTTACAGAACTATAACAAACTTAACACATATATCAGATCAAGAAAATGAAGGCATCATATCAGATGACAATGGACATCGGATTAGAGGACTATATATGTAAATATACAATAGAGTAGAACTTACTCCTCACTGAGTTTATTTTGCTTATTCCCAGTCAGGTATACATAATCTGTGAAGAGTTTCTCTTTTCTTGAGATCGTCAAGAATGGCTTAACCTTCTTTAACCAAAAATCTGATCTCAAACGGACATAGAGTTTGCGATCTCTATGCTTTGAGTTCGGTGTCAAGATGACTTCTTCCTCAGCATTGTCTGGTTCTTCGTTGATCATGCTGAAAATAGAGTTCATATCAGCACATATTATATAACAAATCATTCAAGTAAAGATATCATATCAGGTAGTAATTTGTTTTTACTTGCGTTATGAGGTCTGTTAAGACTTCATCAACTTTTGAAGTCTGAACTGGTTTTGGAGTCTTATCTGCTTTTGAAATGATGGTGTTGATGTTTGTAGCAAGTAGTACTGCATCCTCCACTATTTTTTCATTATCTTCTTCATTATCTTGAGATTCTGAGAAGTTTACAGAACCTTTGCCTTTATCCAACTCTTTCTGTTTGTTAGCTTCTGTTTCTTCAGGCTTCTCGTGTTCCTTATCTTTTTCTTTCTCGGGAGCATTTGGTTTTTCTTTCTCCTTGAGTGACAACATTTTGTAGACCAATTGCTTTGTAATTGGATCTTCCTTATGCTTTGTTCTACTCTCATCCATTTCTATCTTCTCTCTTTCTATCACTTCTGGTTCAACTTTTTTTTGTTCCAGGGTTATTGGAGAGATGTGTGGTGACTGAGGTTCTTTTTCCTTTTCCTCCACCACATTTTCTTGTATTGGTTCTTCTTCTGCTTCATGAATGCTGTCTTCAGGTACAGATTCGTCATCTTCTGAAGATGTACAGAGGTTGAAATTTGGCATATCATCTTCCAAGTGTACAGTGGCGGATTTTTTATGCATATTGTTGTAATCCTCTTGTAGTTTATCCGCAATTTATGCACATGCTGCATAGAACCTTGCATCATGTGATGGCGTTGGTTCATTTTCTTCTGTTGGGGATTTTGAGGATTGACCTTGTTGGTAAGGAGTTGTATTTTTCTCCTTCATGTCACGGATAATCCCCTCCACATTACTTGTTATTGTGGCAAATGCTGCAGCACCTTCTGGATTGTTTGCTACCCCAACATTGTGCCATGCTTTGATGAAAGCCATCATGGACTTTGCCAAATCAACCACTGATTGTATCATTTCATCAGCATTTTCAAAATCCTATTGCAGAAGATAATTGTTATTGTTAGTTTGTTTCATATTACTATATAAAAGATATATCAGATCACGGTAAAATAGATATCAGATAATCATATAAGACATATCAGATCAGAACTATGAAAGAAAGCATATTATAGAACGAAAACATAATTAAAAAAAGGGTAATCAAAGCATCATTATAAAGACATCAGATCATGAAAAAACAGATATCAGATCAGCATATAACACATATCAGATCACAACTATAAAAGAAACTATACTGTAAAACTAAAACGTACTTAACAAATGCAGATCAAAACACCATTATATAGAAATCAAATCATCAAATAGTACACATCAGATCAGCACATAACACATATCAGATCACAATTTCAAAAGAAAGCATACTATAGAAATAAAATGTACTTAACAATGGGGCATCAGATCAAGAAAAAAATACATCAGATCATCGAATAAAACATATCAGATCAGAATTTTACCTTGCTCTTTGATGTGGTTGGAGCTTGTTTTGATTTGCCGGTCTTTTCAGAAGCATGTGCATGTTGTTGTTTTTCCACATGCACCTCGGCTGTAGCCCTTTCTCTTATCCAGCCTTGACCATGTCCTCCCTTTTTCTCTTCGAGTCTTGCTCTCTCAAAGAGTTGACTCTGACTCCAGTTTGTGAATGTTGGTAGGTTTCTTGGAATATCTTTGTGAATTCCATACACAACCCTATCAATATAGAATAACTGAAGAATATATGTTAGGTGTGAGTTAAAAAAATAAAATTTTTGAAGCAAATCATTTCACAGACTAGAACAGACATCAGATCAAGAGCAAACAGATATCAGATCAACATATAACAGACATCAGATCACAACAATACCCACATCAGATTAGTAATTTTGATAGAAAATTATTTGAAATAACTAAAACAAAATTAACAGTATATAACAGACATCAGATCAACAGGAAACAGATATCAGATCAAATAAATACAAACATCATATCACAAGTTATTGAAAGGAAATATTTAACTGAACTAAAATAGACAGCAGATCAGTGATTGTTGAATACAGAAAAGCCAGATGAGAGACTTACAATCAAAAAAGAGAGTGGTCCATTGTAGGTTGTTGATGTTGTGCCATCTTTGTGGAAATACTTCTCTTGGCATTCCACTAATGCTCTGAATGTGTAGCTACACCAGTTCAGCTGCCTTATTTGATCAATGTTGTTTAGGGATTTAAGGAGCCGATATCTGATGTTGTTGATGCTTCCATGATGGTACAGAAATGTGGTGGCCAGGTAGATAAGGAAATCCTGGACGAAGTTGATGTCACTGTAGTCTTGATGGTTGACAATGTACTGCTCAAGCTGCTTGATGGTTGATCTTTTTGTGGGTGGCATGCCAAATCTTTGATAGTGGTGTTCGACATTCTGCTCATAATCTTCACCCTTTGACTCAGCAGCTGTGTATTCTTCAACTTCAATTGGACCTATTGGGAAGCCAAGAACCAATTCCACATTTTCTTCAGCAATGGGAATAACTGTATCTTGTTCCAGCTCCAGTCTCAACTTGAGAGAGTTGAATTTTTTGAGCAGGTATTGTCCCAATTTGTTTGGCATCTTGGTGTAGTTGATACTGAGGAAGCTGCCAAAGCCTATATCTCTCACAACATTTCTTTGTGGTTCTGAGAGTCTAGAAACCACGAAACTTATACCGTTTGGAGATGTACTGCAACTGAATCTTTTGCTCATCTCATTATCAGCATCATCATCATTGTCCTTTCTCTTTTTTTTTTCTCTTGTTTTTTGATTTGGACATCCACATCGCCTTGTTTCTTTTCCTTATTGACCATCACATTGGTCTTTTTCTGTTGCTGCTTCTGCTACAGATCCTTCTTCTGCAATTGTTGAAGAATTTCTTCATTTGTTTTCTTCTTTGCAGGAAGTTTCATCCTTTTACTTGTTTGCTCCTTTTGTGATGGTTGAACAACTTCCTGTTCTTTTCTTTTCTTGTCTGATGTACGTTTGTACGTATGTTGTAACGACTTGCTAGGGGTTTCTTGAAAATCTGAACTGTCATCTTGTACTTGAATAACTTGCTTGGTCTTATCAGCCATTATGTTTGTATTGTTGTTTCCTGTAATATGTCAGTAAAAGTATGTTAGCAAAAATAAGTTGATATCAGATTAGAAGAAAGCAGATATCAGATCAGCAGATGATATAAGACATCAGACCACAACATGAACACATCAGATCATCATATGACAGACATCAGATCACGAAAACACAGAGATCATATCAACTGAATACACACATCAAATCAACTTAATTCTCACATCAGATCAACAAAAAATGGACATCAGATCACTATTTTATAAGAAAATCATTTCACAAAAAAAATAATAAATTTAACACATAAATCAAATCAGGATATAACTTATATCATATCAATAAAATGAAAGCATTAGATGAACTGGAAACATACATCAGATCACTGCTTTTGAAAAAAATCATTTCACATAACTAACACAAAATTAACAGTCAAGATCAACTGAGAAAAAACAAGACACCAGATCAACTAACTACATATATTAGATCAAAATAAAACAGAGATCAGATCAAAAGAATACAATCAACAGATCAGTAATTCTGATATAAACTTATTTCAAAGAACTAAAACAAAATTAAAAGCATATCAGAGACATCAGGTCAATTGAAAACATATATCAGATCACTTGAATACAGAACATTAGATCACAAATGTTTATAAAAAATTATTTCAAAGAACTGAAACAAAATTAATAGCATATAACAGACATCAGATCAACTGAAAATATATATCAGACCAAAAGAATACAGACATCAGGTCACAAAATATTGAAGGCAAATATTTCAATGTACTAAAATAGATATCAGATCACGATAATAAAGAGATCAGATCAACATATAACATACATCAGATCAAAGAAATATATACATCAAATCACTAATTTTGATAGAAACTTGTTTCGAAGAACTAAAACAAAATTAAAAGCATATAAGAGACATCAGGTCAATTGAAAACATATATCAGATCACTTGAATACAGACATCAGATCACAAATGTTTATCAAAAATTATTTCAAAGAACTAAAACAAAATTAATAGCATATAACAGACATCAGATCAACTGAAAATATATATCAGACCAAAAGAATACAGACATCAGGTCACAAAATATTGAAGGCAAATATTTCAATGAACTAAAATATACATCAGATCACGATAATAAAGATATTAAATCAACATATAACATACATCAGATCAAGGAAATATAGACATCAGATAACTAATTTTGATAGAAACTTGTTTCGAAGAACTAAAACAAAAGTAAAAGCATATAAGAGACATCATGTCAATTGAAAATATATATCAGATTAGAAGAATATAGACACCAGAACCCTAATTATTCAAAGAAAATAACGGTTATAAAATTGAAATCCTATGATAGGTATGTATAATGGTTAAAAAATTAGGGTTTTGTACCTGTAGATAAATGTCGAAGCAGGAAAAATGTTAGTTTGAAAAAATAGCAAGTTTTTCGTCTGATTTGGAGACTTTTTTTAGCGTTTGAGTTGAACAGCAAGCTTTTCTTCGCGCAGATGATGGTTATGGTGTTTTCTGAACTGGAAGAAGAGCAGAAAATCGAAATGTAGTGGTCTTTGAATGTATTTGAGGTTAGAAATTTAGATTGTGGTGATATGATGTTGTTAATGGAAAGATGAAGATCGTGGGGATGAAATCGGTTTGAGAGCGCGAAGGAAGGAATGGTTTTGAGTTTTCAGTTTCAGAGCGGGAGAAATGAAAGTATTCCGTTTTAATTAAGTCGCGTGTTACCACGCGTGTATAATGCGACTGGGAATACGCGCGGGCTACAGTATAGGCCCACCGTATACGAACTCCCAAATTATAGGTTAATTTATTGATTAAGGTAAATAAAACAAGTTTACTAATATATTCACTCTTTTTTTTTTTTTTAATTTTTGCATGTAAAGTGACCGTTAAAAACAAAAAGAGAGAGGGAATAGAGAATAGAACGGTGAAAATATACAATGACCCCAAATTGACATTCAGTATCCCTGACTGTGGTACAGTATATAAAGGCGACGTAGGCGCGGCACTGAGTAAAGTCTTCTCACGAAAACCATAATTTAGCCATGACTTGATCAGCAAGAAGCAATCCACGATGAACGAGTCTGGAATTCAGTCAACCTCATCGCCGTCGTCAATGGATTCTCTTCTTTTGGAGGACTTCGGACAGAAGGTGGATCTAACGCGCAGGATTCGGGAAGTGCTCTCGAATTATCCCGAGGGAACTACGGTGCTCAAAGAGCTTATACAGAACGCCGACGATGCCGGTGCCACTAAAGTCTCTTTGTGCCTCGACCGCCGGAGCCACGGCACCCAGTCGCTACTCTCTCAGAAACTAGCGCAGTGGCAGGGCCCGGCGTTGCTTGCTTACAACGATGCCGTTTTCAGCGAGGAGGATTTCGTTAGTATTTCCAGGATCGGTGGGAGTGCTAAACACGGCCAAGTTTGGAAGACCGGTCGCTTTGGGTAATTTCACATTTTTTGTTTCCAACTATCGATTGCCATTGTGTTATTGATGTCATTCCTTTTTTAAATATTTCTCTTCGCTTATTATTGATGAATTTTTATGGTGATCATGTTGTTAAGCTGAACCGGTGAACACTGTTTGTATTATTGATTTGACATGCATACTTGTGATTGATGAATGGTGTATTTTTTATTATTTTTTTCCTTCTTTCTTCAAATTATTAGCTTGCATTAGTTTTATTAATTCTATGGAGTCTCGCTTCATTGGAGAGAAAAGTTTATCACAGAGTTCTATTGGATGGGTAAACATTACTGTGGTTGTCATTATATGTTGATAATTCTGTTATTTTTGTCCATATTTGCTTTAGTGCTGAAACAATCCTACAATGAAAAGAATAACCTGTAGAAAGACTTGCAAGTTTAAATTCTACAACTAGGGAAAAGATACTCTAAAAGCTGTCTTATGATCCCAAGCTAATCACATTACATGGGACGGTTGCAAGGTCTGAATAAAATATGTCCAATAGTTTTCTTCCGACATGGTGAATTTTGTGGGGATAAAGTATAGGCCATATAAGCATTGCATGGCGCTTGTCTATTAGCCCCTTAAAGAGGTAGCGTAGGGATTGGGGTGTTTTCTTCAGTCCCTAAAATGCTTTTCTTTTTTGATTGTTATGAATTGATAAGCAAATGAATAGATAGCATTGGCTCACTTGAACTGCTTTCTTTCTTCAACATCTTAGTTGGCTTGGAACACATTCTGCCTTTCTCTTAAGTAGCATGCTTGCTTATGTTGAATGCAACTGTATTGCTTTCTCTTTCAATGATGGCACAGTGAATTGATAATTTGCTTCATGCTTCTTTACATGATTGTTTTGGTTAAGAATCCTGAGTTTTCAGTTAAGTGATCTGAAGAGGTCAATTGAAGGGAATACTCTCTCTGATTTATTGTTACATTGAAACTACTTGCTGAACATTGAAAATCTGCTTTGTTATTTTAGACTCGGGGCTTTGGAGTATATTTATGGAGAATGTCTTAACACATAGGAAGTCAGGAAATTTAACGGGGTGAATGCAGAGAATAAAGGTCGATAGTACTTCATTTGCTTATTTTTCAGTTATGTTAACTTATTTAGTACCTTTGGGTTTTCTTTGTCTTCCTCATTCCAATCAATATTTGTTGGTCATCCATGGTGCAAGCAAAGAGGTCCCTTGAGACTATACCTTATAGTGCATAGCATTGTGCCGTAAATTCGGAGGCACAGTGCATGTAGTGCACCAAATCATGAAATTCACGAAGTACTATAATTTTTTTTGAAGGTTTTATAATCTAAGAATCTGTTCATTTGAATCTACCAATTTCATTAAGAACAGAAGTAATAGAAATATAACAGAAAGTTGCAAATACAAATGGTAGATTAGATTGATAATAAGTCTTAAGGCATAACTCATAAATGACTTCCACTTTAAAGGATACATCACAAGCCAAAACCTTCAAGGACAAAGTCATTTTCCCATCAAGAGTATGGATATGCATACCATGAGTTGAAGTCATTGGGCTCATCTTCTTAAAAGTAGGCTTCTTTTTTTGAAAGAGGGCAGTTTGTGCTGCTTGGTTGAGTTACTAGAGTGCATGGTAGTTAATATAGGTGTTTGCTACAACCAATCGATCAAGATATGGCAAATACAAAACACTCAGATTAAAAATATGCCGATCTTCATAATGGAATGTTGTGTATTTTGTATGTGGGATAGCACTGTTAGTGTACTCTTCATACAAATTGCTATGATTTATTGTCAAATATTGTCAACCCTGTGCTGGTTGCAAGGGTTGTAGATCTCTGTCAGGCTTTATTAGCCACCATTCATCCGCCCATTTTCGTTTTTGGAGTTCTGTAGTTATGAAATTACTTATTTTGATTTAAGTTGCAGCACATGCCTGAAGACATTCCAGATAGTTTTAGAGACTGAGATGCATACCTTATTCAAAATTTTCTATTTTAGCATTAAAATGTATCTCATATGACAAATTTTGTTTTGAATAGTCTCAATGCTCTTGTCATCTTTCCTCTAACATTCATCCTAACTTAGTATCGCTTGTTTTTGCACTTTCAAGTTTACAAAATGTGCTATGGTTTTTGTTTCCTTTGGATATTTCTTGGTCTGATTGACGACAATGAGAAATTCATTTCATTTCATTCATCATTTTATTTTATCTTGGTATTGATTCCCTTCTTAATTTTTGTTGAACTCCATTATTTGGTAATGACTTTTAGGAGTTATTTTTTTAACCTATTTGGAAGTTCTCTGTATTTTTTGTGTTTGCAGCTTCATATATGAATTGGTTATGTTGTTCTTAGTTTCCATTGTGTTTCTTTTAGCATGTGTGGTTTTTGACTTAGAATTGAGGATTTCTCTTCCAGGGTTGGGTTCAATTCGGTCTACCATTTAACTGATTTGCCCTCTTTTATAAGTGGCAAATATGTGGTCATATTTGATCCTCAAGGTGCTTTCCTCCCAAATGTGTCCTCTGCAAATCCTGGAAAGAGAATTGAGTTTGTCAGTTCTTCAGCCATCTCCATGTACAAAGACCAGTTTTTGCCATATTGTGGTTTTGGTTGCAATATGATATCCCCTTTCTGTGGAACTTTATTCCGTTTTCCTTTGAGGAATGTAGATCAGGCTGCAAATAGTAAGCTCTCCAAGCAAGCATATACAGAAGAAGACATCTCTTTGATGTTTGATCAACTCTATGAGGAAGGGGTTTTCTCGCTGCTTTTCCTTAAAAGTGTGTTGTCAGTAGAAATGTCTATTTGGGATGATGGTTTCTCGGAGCCTAGGAAGATATATTGCTGCTCCATCAACTCGGCGACTAATGATATCATTTGGTACCGCCAGGCATTATTAAGACTATCAAATTCTGAGAGATCTGGTGACCAACAAATGGATGCTTTCTCACTGGAGTTCTTGAGTGAGGCAGTGCAAGGGAATCATTGTCAGAAGAGAACTGATACTTTCTATATAGTGCAAACAATGGCATCAGCATCAAGTAGGATAGGTTCCTTTGCTGAAAAGGCATCAAAAGATTTTGACATTCATCTATTACCCTGGTCATCTGTCGCTGCCTGTGTTTCAGATAATTCATCCAATGTAATTCATTGTTCCGATGCTTTTGAATTCAGATAATCGTTTCTCCCTGAATTTTCTTCCCTTTCTGTTGTATTCACCCTAATGTTTGCCTGAGCTTTGTTTTCCCAATGTCCTACTTTTATTATCATGCAGACATTAAGAAAAGGAAAACAAAAATACTGCAGATGTTGTTTGTTCAATACCTGTTGTTCTTCTTTCTACTTGAACTGTTGTTTCATAAAAATTTGTGTTTGCGAAGAATTAGATGCCTACTTAATTCCTTTAATTGAGCATAAAATGCAAACTGGTGAGTGAAGCTTGTTATATTTATTATATTAGTGACGGGCTCTATAGCTTCTATTAGGTTTGATCATATTTTCAATCTGTTATTCTTCTCTTTACATGAACTGTAGTTTCGTAAACTGTAGGATTTGTGAAGAATTATATTCCTGTTTGATTATTATTATTATAAAGCATTAAATGCAGACAGGTGACTGAAGTTTGTTGTAGTTCTTATTCTAGTGGCATGCACCTCTTCTCTACTTGGTAGTATCCATTCTTGCACAAATGCCGTTGTACTCTTTGTGACCTCTGACATACACCCAAGTACCATCATAAGAAAACACATTTGGAAAATTTCAAGTACAGAATATGTGGTACCCGGATTAGTGGCAGTGATAACTTTTTGGCCATTGTGACTTAAAACCTACTTTTTTTAGGTTAGGAACTTTTTCTTCTTGATGTTGCATGATTCTTGATCCTGTGCCCCGAAATTTGTTTTTTTTTATCTTCATCCAGTTTGGTTGATTGTGCATCTTGATTTTATTTTGACTTGGCATCTTTCAGGAAAATGATTTGAAAATGGGTCGCGCATTTTGTTTCCTCCCTTTACCTGTGAAAACTGGATTCAACGTGCAAATCAATGGATATTTTGAGGTGTCATCTAATCGTCGTGGGATTTGGTATGGAGCTGATATGGACAGATCTGGAAGAATTCGTTCCATCTGGAATAAGCTTCTCTTGGAGGATGTCGTTGCCCCTTCTTTTGCTCAGCTACTGCTTGGAGTGCGGCATCTACTTGGTCCAACAAGCTTCTACTATTCATTGTGGCCCACTGGTTCCTTTGAAGAGCCTTGGAGTATTTTAGTTGAGCAGATTTATAGATGTATCAGAGATTCTCCTGTCATGTATTCAGAGGTTCAAGGAGGGACATGGATTTCACCTGCCAAAGCTTATGTTCTTGATGTTGAATTTCCAATAGGCAAGCAACTCAGTGAGGCTCTTGTGCAACTTGGTATGCCAGTGGTTCATTTGCCAAATACGCTAATTAGTATGATCTTGAATACCACGTCTGGCCAGCAGTACAGAGTGATCACTCCTGATTCAGTTCGCCACTATCTTAGGAATGGCAGTTATACAGGTGAAGTTGACAGATCATACAAGCTTATGCTGTTAGAGTATTGCCTTGAGGACCTGGTCGATGAAGATGTTGGTAAACATGCAACAAACTTGTCATTACTTCCTTTGGCAAATGGTCAATTTGGCTCAATTAATCAAGATTCCAAGGGTATCTCCTATTTTATATGCAATGAGTTGGAATATTTACTCCTTCAACAAATTTCTGAAAGATTGATTGATATCAATATCCCCCCTAACATATTGAGTAGATTATTAGCTATTGCTAAGGCTTCAGGGGCCAATCTAAAAGTGTTCTGTCTTGATGAGTTTCTTCCATTATTTCCTAAATTTGTACCTGCTGGATGGAGATATAAAATGGAAGTTCGTTGGGATCCATCTTCAAACTCCAACCATCCAACAACTTCATGGTTTGTACTGTTTTGGCGCTATATCCAGGATCAATGTGAGAAGTTGTCCTTATTTGCAGACTGGCCAATTTTGCCATCACTTTCTGGGCATTTGTATCGACCATGTAGGGATTCAAAATTGTTGATTGTGACCAAACTGTCTGCGAAGATGCAAAATATCCTTGTAAAGATAGGATGTAAAATGCTAGATAGCAGTTATGGCATTGAGCATCCTGATTTAATTCATTATGTCTATGATGCTAATGGAGTTGGTGTTTTGAACTCAATGTTTGATGTTTTTTCTACAAATGATAACATTGAAGTAATATTCTTCCAGTTGTTGGGAACAGAAGACAGAGATGAGCTACGTCATTTTCTGCTTGATCCAAAGTGGTATGTTGGTAACTTAATGGATGATTCTGACATTTTGAATTGCAAGAGGCTTCCTATTTACAGGGTGTATGGTCAAGGGTCTACGGAAAATCATAATTATTCGAATCTGCTAAATCCTCCAAAATACTTGCCCCCTCTAGACTGTCCCGAGTGTCTCCTGTCAACTGAATTTGTTTGTATTCTGTCAAGTGCAGAAGAGGATGTATTAAATAGATACCATGGTATCCAAAGGATGGGTAAGGTACAATTTTATGATCAGCATGTGCTTAATAGGATCAGGGAGCTGGAAACAGATGTTCGTGACAGCATTATGCTTTCAATCCTGAAAGATCTGCCACAGTTATGCATAGGTGATGCATCATTCAGGGAACGTCTCAGAATTTTGGAATTTGTTCCTACATCAAATGGTTCTTTGCGAAGTCCAGCTATGTTGTATGATCCCAGGAATGAGGAGTTATATGCTTTACTGGATGATTCAGAGAGCTTTCCATGTGGTGCTTTCATGGAACCAGGTGTTCTGGATATGCTGCAAGGTTTGGGTCTTCGGACAACTGTGTCTACTGAGACTATAATACAAAGTGCTAGGCAAGTTGAGCGGTTGGTGCATAACAGTCCGCAAATTGCTCATTATAAAGGTAAGATGCTGCTTTCATATCTGGAAGTGAATGCCATGAGATGGTTACCTGAATCAACAAAGAATGAACAAGGAACCATGCAAAGGATGTTCTCACGAGCGACTAGTGCATTTAAACACCGACTTCCCATATCTGACTTGGAAAAGTTCTGGAATGATCTCCGAATGATTTGCTGGTGCCCTGTTCTTGTGGCATCTCCTTTTCAATCTCTTCCATGGCCTTCTGTCTCCTCTACCATTGCTCCCCCAAAGCTTGTGAGGCTGTACTCCGACTTGTGGCTTGTTTCTGCTAGCATGCGGATACTGGATGGAGAATGTTCTCCCTCAGCCTTATCACATTGTCTTGGTTGGTCTTCTCCACCTGGGGGAAGTGTAGTTGCTGCACAATTGCTTGAGCTTGGGAAAAATAATGAGATTGTTGTTGATCCAGTGCTTCGACAGGAACTCACCTTAGCAATGCCTAGAATATACTCAATATTGGGTTGCATAATTGGTACAGAGGAGATGGACATTGTCAAGGCTGTTCTAGAAAGTAGTCGATGGATTTGGGTTGGAGATGGTTTTGCAACCTTGGATGAGGTTGTCCTTGATGGTCCTCTTCATTTGGCTCCTTATATACGGATAATACCTATTGACCTTGCAGTCTTTAAGGACTTATTTTTGAATCTTGGTGTTCGGGAATTTTTGAAGCCTAATGATTATGCTAATATCTTGTGTCGAATGGCTATGAGAAAGGAGTCCTCCTCTTTGGATCCTCAGGAGATCAGGGCTGCTATACTCATTGCACAGAACCTAGCTGATAGTCAGTTTTGTGATGTCAATGTTAAGATCTATCTGCCGGATGTGTCATGTCGGCTATTTGATGCCACTGACTTGGTCTATAATGATGCTCCTTGGTTACTGGACTCAGAAGATTCAGACAGCTCTACCAGTAATGCCCCAAATTTTCCTTTTCGTGGAAAACAAAATGTTCAAAAGTTTGTGCACAAGAACATCTCTAATGATGTAGCAGAAAAGCTTGGAGTGCGATCTTTACGGAGAATGTTGCTTGCAGAGAGTGCCGACTCTATGAATTTGAGTTTATCTGGGGCTGCTGAAGCATTTGGACAGCATGAATCATTAACAACCAGACTCAGACATATACTTGAAATGTATGCAGATGGACCGGGTATTCTTTTTGAGCTTGTTCAAAATGCAGAGGATGCAAGAGCTAACCATGTGACTTTCTTGTTGGACAAAACTCAATATGGGACTTCTTCTGTTCTTTCTCCTGAAATGGCAGACTGGCAGGGCCCTGCTTTGTACTGTTTTAACGACTCTGTTTTCAGTACGCAAGATCTTTATGCAATTTCACGTATTGGTCAAGAAAGCAAACTAGAGAAGCCATTTGCTATTGGCAGGTTTGGACTAGGTTTCAATTGTGTATACCACTTTACAGATGTTCCATCATTTGTTTCCGGAGAAAACATTGTTATGTTTGATCCTCATGCCTCTAATTTGCCAGGAATATCTCCTTCTCACCCTGGTCTGCGAATCAAGTTTGTTGGCAGAAAGATTTTGGAGCAATTTCCTGACCAATTTTCTCCATTTCTGCATTTTGGTTGTGAACTGAGGCAGTCATTTCCAGGCACTCTGTTTCGTTTTCCTTTAAGAAGTGCTACTAGTGCTTCCAGAAGCCAAATAAAGAAAGAAGAATACACACCTGATGATGTATTGTCACTCTTTTCTTCTTTCTCGGAAGTTGTTTCTGAGACATTACTTTTTTTACGTAACGTTAAGACAATTTCCATTTTCGTCAAAGAAGGTTCTGGTAGTGAAATGCAATTACTGCATTGTGTTTCCAAGCATCATCTAAGCGAGCCTGTCGTTCAAAGCAGTTCTAGTCAACTGTTTGATGCCATGAATGGTAATATGCAAAATCAAATTGATAGGGATCAGTTCTTGAAAATATTGTTCAAGTCCATTGGGACAGAAATTCCATGGAAGTATCAGAAGATTATCATTTCTGAACAGAGCTCCTCTTCTTTTCAGTCGCATTTGTGGTCAACTTGTGAATGCTTAGGTAGTAGCCGAGGAAAGAACAACTATTCAACCTTTGAGAAGTCTAATAAGTATGTTTCCTGGGCTTGTGTGGCTTCTTACATACACAGTGTAAAGACTGAGAAACAGTTGGATGGAAATGCCCCAAATCCTGATATCTTTGCCATTACACCTGACATGTTTCAGCTCCCGTTAAATACAATGCAGGACCGAAAAAATTTTGATGGACGTGCCTTCTGCTTTTTACCTCTTCCTATTAACACCGGTCTCCCTGTCCATGTGAATGCATATTTTGAATTGTCTTCCAATCGGAGAGATATATGGTTTGGAACTGACATGGCGGGTGGTGGAAAGAAGCGGTCAGAATGGAATATGCATCTCCTTGAAGATGTTGTTGCCCCAGCTTATGGGCGCTTACTTGAAAAGATTGCCATAGAAATTGGCCCCAGTGATTTGTATTTTTCATGTTGGCCTGCAACAGTAGGAGTTGAACCTTGGGGATCACTGGTCAGGTGCCTTTATGATTTTATTTCAGATTTTGGGCTCCAAGTATTATATACCAAAGCTAGAGGAGGGCAGTGGATCACAACAAAGCAAGCTATTTTTCCTGATCACTCCTTTGATAAAGCTGGTGAACTTGTTGATGTGTTGTCAGATGCTGGTTTACCTGTGGCAACAATGCCTAAAGTACTGGTGGATAAATTTATGGAGACTCGTACATCTTTGCATTTTCTCACACCTCAACTGCTTCGTACACTTTTAATTAGGAGGAGACGCGAGCTCAGAGATAAAAATGCCATGATTTTGGTCCTTGAATACTGCTTGCTAGATTTAACATATCCAGTTCAATCTGACAGTTTCTATGGTTTACCCCTAATACCCCTTTCTGATGGATCTTTTACGAAGTTAGAAAAGAGGGGAGTAAGTGAACGAATTTTTGTTGCGCAAGGTGATGGGTACAACCTTCTGAGGGATTCAGTTCCTAATCAACTCTTGGACTGTAGCATTCCCGATTTCCTTTACAGGAAGTTCTGTAGTTTAGCCGAAAGTGAGGAATTCAATATTTCTTTTCTGACTTGTGAGTTGCTGGAGAAACTTTTCTTGAGATTACTTCCTCCAGATTGGCAGTATGCTAGACAAGTAGTTTGGACTCCGGGATTTCAGGGCCATCCAAGTGTGGAATGGATAGGTCATCTCTGGAAATATCTGAACTCATGTTGTGATGACCTCTCTTTGTTTTCAAAGTGGCCCATCTTGCCTGTGGAAAAGAATAATCTCTTGCAGCTTGTGAAAAATTCCAATGTGATTGAAGATGGTGGGTGGAGTGAGAACATTTTTGCTTTGCTGGTCAGAGTAGGTTGCTTGATATTGAGACGAGACATTTTGATAGAACATGTGGAGCTTAAACATTTTGTGCAATCTCCAACTGCAGCAGGTGTCTTAAATGCTTTGCTAGCAGTAGCTGGTGACCCTAACAATGTTGAGGAGCTTTTCATTGGTGCATCTGAGGGGGAATTGCATGAACTAAGAGGTTATATTCTTCAGTCTAAGTGGTTCACTGAAGGCCTAATAGATGGCACTCATTCTAGTATCATGAAGAATATTCCTATGTTTGAATCTTATAAGGCTAGAAAGTTTATATCCCTGAACAAATCTTTTGGATGGCTCAAACCTGAAGGCGTGCAAGAAGATTTCCTGGATGATGGCTTTGTGAGGATAGATTCTGATAAAGAAAAAATTATTTTGAAAAAGTATCTGGAGATCAGAGAGCCTTCAAGGATGGAGTTCTACAAAGATTATGTTTTCAATCGCTTGGCAGAGTTTTCACGTGATGGATTTCTCCCGGCCATTATTCATGATATTCGAGATATGATTGAAGAGGACAATTCCTTGCAAGAAGCTCTTTCTAAAGTACCTTTTGTTCTCACTTATGATGGATCTTGGAAAGAGCCTTTCAGGTGATGCTGCTTATTCTGTTATATACTAGTAGTGGCTTTCTATTTTTTGTTATAACTGAATAGCTGGCATTTATGTTAAATCATAAAGAATCTCTTAATGATCTAGTATTTCTATAGAAGTAGAGCTTAACGATGAACATTTTTCCTCTTGAACAAGGCTTTCCCAAGACAAACAAAAGCTTCTGATAGGCCGTTTTCCTGGGTGAAATATACTAGTCTCTTTATATCTGCAATTTCACCATTCCCCCCTACTAGTGGATAAATCTTTTGAAGCTGAGCGTGGAAAATTTGAAGCTTCTTTGTTGTGAATTAGGAAACAATTGGGACCTTCATCCAAAGAATAAAATAGTGAAAAAATTTTAGCAGAGTTATATCATTAAAGGTAGGTAATTCATTAGATTGTCCTCTCTCTCTATAATATATTTAATATATACTCTATATAAGGAAACTTATTTGTCAAGTTTGGCCTCGCAAACCCAATATTAGATACCCAATCAATTGGTCCCATTTTTCTGAAGTTCCACAACATAATATACTTAATTAAAATCTAGGCCCTTTACCTTTTTCCTTTCTTTCTCTCCACCTGCTGTACGTTTCCCCCACTTGCCAGCCATCAGCATAAGCACCGACACAACCAGCTGTCACCGCTGAACCCCAGCCGAATTTGATGACTTCCAACGAGAGGAGAGGGAGAGCGAGATGAAGTTAACTAAAACTAGGAAGCCAGAGCATGTTTGAAGGCACATAATGACATTTCAAATCTTTTTATACTATTTTGCACTTTTAAGAAGTGCAGAAGCTACTTTGCCATGCATGTGCACATGTGTGGGACTTTGTTGATTTCAATTGTGCTCCTTTTTTCAGGCTTTATGATCCTCGTGTTCCGCAGCTAAAGATATTGCTGCACAGAGGGGCTTTCTTCCCTTCTGACAAGTTTTCTGACCCGGAAACTTTAGATACGCTGGTAAAACTTGGACTTAGGCAAACCTTAAGCTTTACTGGTATGCTTGACTGCGCCAAGTCAATCTCCTTGTTTGACAGTTCAGGAGACACAGAAACTACAATATGTTCTATGAGGCTTCTTGGTTGTTTAGATATTTTGGCTCAGAAACTTTCATATGTGGGACATGACTATACCTTCAGGGAACCTGAAATATTTGTAGGAACTCAAGCAATCGATTCCTCTGGTGGGGAAGGAGATAAAGGTTCGCTAGATGGTGCTGATGATTTTGTTAGAGATGCCATGGGAATTAGTTCATTCCTTGACAACTTGAGTGAGGACATGCCTCAAGAAGAATTTTGGTTAGAACTAAGGTCCATAAGTTGGTGTCCAGTGCTTGGGGAGCCACCTTTTGAAGGACTTCCTTGGTTAGCTCTAGACCAAAAAATTGCAATTCCAACTGATGTAAGGCCAAAATCACAGATGTGGTTGTCTTCATCGAAGAAGTATATCCTTGGGGGTGAATGTTCAAGTTACTTACAAGACAAACTTGGTTGGATGGATCGGTTAGATGTAGGAACTTTGTCTACCCAGTTAGTTGAGTTATCCAAGGCTTATACTGTACTCAAGTTGCATTCAAATGTAGAATCTAATTTTGATGCAGAACTGCAGAGGCATGTACTACTAATATATTCGCAACTGCAAGATTATGTTGGCACCGATGAACTCAGTCATGTTAAATCCTCCTTGGATGGAGTTAGCTGGGTGTGGATTGGAGATGATTTTGTATCTTCGGCTTCGCTTGCATTTGATTCTCCTGTGAAGTATAGTCCATACTTGTATGTGGTACCGACAGAATTATCTGAATTTAGGGATTTGCTTTTGGCCTTAGGTGTCAGAGATATGTTCGATGCTTTTGACTATTTCCATGTTCTACAAAGGTTAAAAAGTGATGTGAAAGGTGTTCCTCTCTCAACTGATCAACTGAAATTTGTCCAATTTGTTCTTGAAGCTATTGCTGACTGTTATATAGATGGCTTTCAATTAGAGGGTTCGGTTGATCTATTAATTCCAGATTCTTCTGGAGTGCTTTTAGGTGCAGGGGATCTCGTGTATAATGATGCTCCATGGATAGAAAGTACCAATCTTGGTGGGAAGCGTCTTATACATTCATCTATTGGTCATGATTTAGCTAGCAGATTGGGCATTCAGTCACTTCGTTTTGTTTCCTTAGTCGGTGAAGACATGACGCAGGATTTACCCTGCATGGATTATGCTAGAATATGTGAGCTTATAGGGTTGTACGGGAGTCATGATTTTCTTCTTTTTGACCTTCTGGAGATGGCAGATTGCTGCAAAGCTGAAAAGCTTCACCTGATTTTTGACAAGAGAGAACATCCACGTTTGTCCCTGTTGCAGCATAATTTGGGTAATTGTTTTTGGTCTCCTGGGAATAAGTAGTCAAGTATATTGTAAAGGGGTATCTGTTGTGTGCATTTTTAAGTAGCTATATGATGATTATTTCAGGCTGTTTGTTCTCTATGAAAACTAGGATAACACTGGTAAAAAATCTCAGAATTTTTGGCTTTTCAGAATGAGATTGAGCTGGCTAGATTCTTTTTCTGTTCAGGATGCTGGTAAATTCTGTTGTATATTACTCTTTTGCCACATCCTTCCCAACTTTGTTTACCATCTAGAAAATAGTGAAATAACTAATTTTCAGAAGGTGCCAAAAAGATTAATATGCATGCTAAAACCACTGCACATTTTCTGTACTGATTTTAAGTTCTAGATACCAAAGAAGTGAAGCGTGATCTTCATTCACGTAAATTGGAAGTTTGATTAGTAATATTAGGAGGTAGGAAAAGAAAAACTGCCTTTAGAAGTTGTGATTTTATGAACTTTTAAGCTTTTATAATTTGTGAAGATAAATGATTGACTTAACTATTTTATACTCAGATGAATAGCAGTTTCAAAAGTGAAATGCATTCTATAAGCAATCAAGAGAAGGAATATGCATTAGAAATTATTTTCTGAACATTTAAGCTTTTAGAGTTTCTGAAGGTAGATGATTGACTTAAACTATGGTAAACTCAAGATGGATAGCAGTTTCAAAAGTGCAATGCAATCTACCAGGGAGTAAGACAAGTAGTATTTATCATTTGCAATATTGCGTTTGACAAGATACATTGAGTCGATCAGCAGTTGCTTCCGTTCTCTTTCTCTTTCTTCTGTGTGTGGAAGGGAATCCATAGTGTTTTCTAATACAGTAGCTTTCTAGTATTAATACTGGCATCCTGCTGCTTCAGACCTGCTCATGAGCTGTTTATCGCAGGCGAATTTCAAGGGCCAGCTCTTTTAGCAATTCTGGAGGGAGCCAGCTTAAGCAGAGATGAAGTAGCTAGCCTCCAGCTTCTTCCTCCATGGCATCTACGTGGCAATACTTTGAATTATGGCTTGGGATTGCTTAGCTGTTTCTCAATAAGTGATCTTCCATCAGTTGTTTCTGATGGCTGCTTGTACTTGTTTGATCCTCGAGGTTTAGCCTTCGGGGTGCCTTCAAATCATGCACCTGCTGCAAAAGTTTTCTCTCTTAAAGGTAATAAGTTACATATCTTCTCTTCTTCATAAAATATGTTTAGGGGATCATATGTCAGTGATGACCGCAAGTTTCGAATGTATGGTTTTGGGTGACATTAAGAGCTAGGAAGTTAATGCAATTCTTTGCGTGAAATATGGAACTTACTTCCAGTTTAATTTTTTCATTTTCTATTTTAGTTGTTGGACGAATCTGTACATGTCAAATTGACCAAGTGATTTTATCTCCATAGTGTGAAGTTAGAGTTTAAAGTTTCAAGGGAGTAGTGAGTGGCTGTTTTGTTTAGATAAAATTCAACTTTATGGTTTAAACAAATACTAGGAAGATTTAAATAATGCATTGATAAACTATCCAATGACTTTCACCAAAATAAATACCCCTGGATGTTATAGATTGTACTATTTCTTTCTTCCTGAATAGTTTAAAGGGATTAGTGAGTGGCTTTTTATGCTCTTTGAAATCTTGAACAGCAATTTTACTTTTACACATTGGAACCGAATGGAGTAAAGGGATTAACTTGTGTCGTTTGCAATTGTACCATGTGACTATACCTTGCTCCCCTTCAATTTTGTTTGTATTTAGAAAGAGAGTACTTTGTATGTACACCTTATAAAGAAAAGGAGATAAGAAATTTTTCTTTGTGTTAGGCGATGACATTGTCTTGGGTTTGGTAGGAGGCAAGAGAGCATGAGCTTAGGAGGGTGGAAGTGCCTTAATTGGAATTTCTGCTTTGTTGCATCTCATCATGAAATTTTCCTCCTGTTGCAAGTTCACTGTTATTTTAATCTAATACACTTGCTAAGTTACCGGGTCACTAAACAGCCAAACTGGACTTGTCATGTTCTCATTATTTTCAGTCTGTTCAAATACTTTTCTTTGAATATTTGCTCTCGTGCGTATTGTTGATGTTTGTGAAGAATTTTTAATTCTTTGGGTCATCTCCTTTAGTTCCCTCATGCCCTCCTTATAGCCTTTGATACAAGTATAGAGAATGCAGTGGGCTTGCTAACATATAGCTTTGGTTCCAGGCACCAATTTGACTGAGAGATTTCGTGATCAATTTAGTCCTTTGCTGATTGGACAAAATTTACCATGGTCTGTAAAAAATTCTACAATCATACGGTTGCCTCTTTCATCCGAATATATCATGGATGGAGTTGAATGTGCTTCAAAGAAGATATCATTATTATTTAACAAGTTTATGGAGCATGCTTCCAGAACTATCCTATTTTTAAACTCCATTATGCAGGTATTTCACTACGTCTGTTGTTTCAGGCTAAGGCCACACTTCATAACTTTGCATTACCATGGGAGAAATGTTTTTCAATTTATTTCTCTGCTTCTTAGTTTTCCGATTCTATGATTTTTGGTATGTGTTCTCAAGATAGAAAAGGTGTGATATTAGTCAATGGGCAAGAAAAACTGTGATGTTAACAGTTCAACTTAGTAAGGAAGGAATTAGTCAATGTGATATTAGTCACTGTTAATATCAGACCTTCACAGTTTCAACTAATTCCTTCCTTCCTAAGGTTATATTTAACAGCTTGAATCAACCAAATAAAAGGTGTGATATTAGTCGATGCTACTACTACCTTGAAAACAAAAACTGTCAAGGCTAGAACAAGACTTTGATTTAATATAAGATAACCCCCCTTTAGAAACGTTGCTTGAAGTTTAAACGATACAATTTTATCAATCATATGCTGGAGGGATACTTGATTTTAAAGATGATGGAGGAAGTGGTTCATTTTGGCCTTGGTATTAGGAAATGGAATCCTAAAATGGCACCTTATATCTCTGCAAAGCATAAGGGTATTCATATTACAAATCTTACTTGAACTGCTCGTTTTTCATCAGAAGCTTGTGATTTGGTTTTTGAGGCAGCAAGTCGAAGAAAACAATTCGTAATTGTTGGTACCAAAGGAAAACAGGAAGGGATGATATGATCCATGTATCTGATCCCACATATTGGGATAAAGACTTATTTGTTAATGGCAAAGATTCTCAAGAGGTCTTGTGTAAAATGTTTTGCATGATAGCTATCTTGTCAATCTCAACATGACTTCAAACTGCTATTTAAATGTCAATGTGGATATTTGGGAGAAATAATACCTAACTTTGATCAAAAGTATGTGTCAGCTGCAAAAAAATTGAATAAGCCTTTTCCATTCAAAGTGAAGATGATATTATCCTTATTGTGACAAAAAATGTTCGGTTCAATAACAGTAGTATCTTTTTATCCACTAGCCAATATATTGAATTGGATATTTGTAGAAATACTCAAATGCCAACAGGCTGGGGCAAACCTGAAGAAGAATTAGTGTATAAGAGATTTGAGATAAGTTTGTTCTAATCCTTCAAAAGAGGTCTTTAGTTTTAGCTGGCACTAGATTATACTTTTGAAGTGTAATAAATGCACTATTGAGTTGCAGTCTTTTTTTGTTTCATGCATGTTCCCATTTTTTCATGTCCTATTTAATCTTTTCTTCATCCAAAATTTATGAAGCACTGCAATGAACTTCTATGTTATGCTTTCAGGTGTACCTTCGCTTTCCTTCTAAGAGTTCCGGTTTTATTTTTAAAGTTCTCAGTTTGTATATTAACCTTGTACTGAATGACTCTGAATCATCCAAGAGAATTCTGAAATTAGTCTTTATCAGGTAACATTGTCAACTTGGGAGGAAGGCAGTTTGGAATCATGTGAAGAGTTCTCAGTTAACCTAAATCCTGCCTCTGCCATTGTTAGAAATCCTTTTTCAGAGAAAAAATGGAAGAAGTTTCAATTTTCAAGCTTATTTGGCAACTTAAATGCAGCAACTAAGCTAGAAGTTATGGATTTGAACTTGTGCATTAAAGGAACAAGAATTGTGGATCGATGGCTCATTGTACTACATCTTGGCTCTGGGCAAACAAGAAATATGGCTCTTGATAGGTACATTTAGATGGGATTTCACTAATTCTTCTTATCTAATTCTCTAATCATTTGTGTACTAGATTATGCAGCTGGTTTAAGAATAATTTTCATTAGAAAAGTTCCAGTTTTATTGAAGTGACCGTATTTGGAGCAGAATCATATTAGATAGTGGTGGGTTGCATACCCATGCACATTTATGAAAGATGAAAAGATATTAACATATAGAAAGGACTGTTCATACAAAAGACTATTGGGTCTGAAAGAGATCAAATTGAATTAGTTAAAGTACTGAAAATCCTTTGGGTTGGTTATCACTCATGGAATACAGAACTTCTGGTTTGGTCATTTTCTTTTCTTAGGTCAAGTTTACTCATTGATTTATTTCCATTATTAGGGTTGTAATTGCCTGCACGGTATGACCTGGATATAAGCTAGCAAATCAGCAATTGTTATGATTAATATATAATCAGTTGTGTATAAAAGCGACTAAAACTTTTGTTTTCCTTCAACTTGGTTGCCAACAGTGTCAACTTGATGACTTTTTTCTGTAGTTCATATTTGCTCTAGCTTTAGAATTATGAAGTTAACAGTAATCTAGCTAAATTATGCCATGTACATTGTCTTGGTTTATGTTACACCATATTAGCACAGCCACGTGGTGGTAGTAAGGGTTTACCTGCACTCTAAACTTTAGAAACAATGTCTGCACAGGCTTGAAAGATGTAAATATTAATTTAACCCAAGTACACAACTTCTCTTCAGAATCCTTTCTCCTCTCTAGCCAAATATGTGAGATCAAGCGTGTACCCCTAAAAATTGATAATTGCCCTAAGCTTACAACTGATCTTTGCTTTGCCATTGGACATTATGTTTAAATTCTCTCTTCATTACAAAATCTGTACTCATCCATCTTGTCAGACAACTGATCTGTACTAGCATAGTTACACTCATAGCTTATTTGATACTAAGCAGCAATCACATCGTCATCCTTTTTTTTTCTCGTGCAGGCGTTATATGGCTTACAATTTAACCCCTGTTGCTGGAGTTGCCGCACACATCTCACGAGATGGCTATCCTCCTTTAAGTTCCTCTACCAGCTGTATTATGTCCCCCCTTCCTCTTTCCACTTTGATTAATATACCCATTACAATACTTGGATATTTCTTGGTGCGTCACAATCAGGGCCGCTACCTCTTTAAATATCAAGAAGCTAAAGCTTTTGAAACAATTCACTCTGATGCTGGAAGTCGACTCATTGAAGCTTGGAACAGGGAATTGATGTCATGTGTTCGCGATTCTTATGTCAGGTTGGTCCTTGAAATGCAGAAGTTAAGGAGAGAACCTTCCTCTTCAATTCTTGATTCAAATTCAGTCCTGGAAGTTTCTCGCATATTGAATGCTTTTGGGGATCAAATTTACTCATTTTGGCCCAGGTCCAAGACTCTTATTCATCCATTCCAGGATGAAAGTGGTTCAACTTCTCTAAGATTTCCGAAAGCAGACCTAGAATGTTTGATTGAACAAGTAATAAAGCCATTCTATACCAGGCTCGTTGATCTTCCAGTTTGGCAGCTGTATTCTGGGAATCTTGTCAAGGCAGAAGAGGGCATGTTTCTTTCCCAACCTGGAACTGGAGTTGGTGATAGCTTAGTTCCAGCTACTGTCTGTGCATTTGTTAAAGAGCATTATCCAGTTTTTTCAGTTCCATGGGAATTGGTGACTGAAATTCGAGCAGTAGGTGTTGCAGTTCGAGAGATCAGGCCAAAGATGGTCAGAGATCTTCTGAGGGCCACGTCAATGTCTATTATTCTGAGCTCATTTGATACTCTTATTGATGTCCTTGATTATTGCTTGTCAGATATCGATCCTGGTGGTTCATCTGAGGCTTCTGATGAAAGTTCTTCTGTGAGCATCAGTAACGCTGCTTCTGGTCTGTCAAGTAAATTGAAACCAAACATGCAGAGTGTTTATATAACCTCTTCTTCTAGTGCTAGCAGCTCAGGAGGAGATGCCCTTGAGATGATGTCTAGTCTAGGAAAGGCAATATTTGATTTTGGTCGTGGAGTTGTTGAAGATATTGGTAGGGCAGGTGGTCCCTTGCCTGAAAGGAACCGCATTACTGGTGGTCCAAACTTTCATGTTCTTGATGATGAGGAACTCAAGCTTCGTGCAGTTGCTGCTGAACTGAGAGGCTTGCCCTGTCCAACTGCCGCAGGCAATTTGATTAGGTTAGGTGTTACTGAAGTTTGGGTTGGAGATAAGGATCAACAACAATTAATGAGTGCTTTGTCAGCTAAATTTATCCATCCAAAGGTGTTAGATAGATCAATCCTGCTGAATATTTTCTCTAATTCTACTCTACAATCATTGTTGAAGCTGCAGAATTTCTCTTTTTCATTACTGGCGAAAAATATGCAGCATCTATTTCATGAAAACTGGGTGAATCATGTAATTGGTTCAACCATGGCTCCCTGGTTCTCGTGGGAAAAAACTGCAAGCGGTAGTAGTGAGTTTGGCCCTTCTCCTGAATGGATTAGGCTATTCTGGAAAAATTTTGGTGGTTCATCAGAAGATTATTCTCTTTTCTCTGACTGGCCTCTGATTCCTGCTTTTCTTGGTAGATCAGTCCTTTGTCGTGTAAGAGAGCGCCATCTTGTTTTCATTCCACCTTTAATATCTGATACTAATTCTATCAATGTTATTGAGGAGATGAACACAGCCGAGAGTAACACTGGTAGGTCATCCACTGAAGCTGATCTGGCTAAACAATATATCTTAGCTTTTGAAAGTATGACAGAAAAGTATCCGTGGTTATCCTCATTGCTGAACCAGTGCAACATACCTGTGTTTGATGCTACTTTCATGGACTGTGCTGCTCTGTGTAATTGTTTACCTGGAGCTGGCCAATCACTGGGGAAAGTTATGGCATCCAAACTTGCTTCAGCTAAACAATCTGGCTACTTTCCTGAAATCACTTCATTTATAGCTTCTGATTGCGAAGAGCTTTTTGCTTTATTTGCTTTGGAGTTCGTGTCTAATACATCTGACTATGAAAGACAGGAGCTTGAAATTCTACGTGAGCTACCTATATATAAAACTGCTGCAGGGACATATACTAAATTGATTAACCAAGAGTTGTGCATGATTTCTTCAAATACATTTTTGAAGCCTTATGATGAACGATGCCTTTTCCACACTACAGATTCTGTTGGGAGTGCTTTTCTGAGAGCTCTTGAAGTGCCTGAGCTGCAAGATCCACAAATATTTGTCAAATTCGGACTGCCGGGCTTTGAAGGGAAACCTCAATCTGAACAGGAGGATATTTTGATATACCTGTATATGAATTGGCAAGATCTCCAACAAGATTCTTCTGTCATTGAAGCAATTAAGGAGACAAAGTTTGTTAAAACAGCAGAAGAACTTTCAGTAGAATTGTATGAGCCAAAGGAACTGTTTGATCCTAGTGATGCTTTACTCACATCTGTTTTTTCTGGGGTGAGAGACAAATTCCCCGGAGAAAGATTTATTTCAGACGGATGGCTTCGCATTTTGAGGAAAGTGGGACTTCGAACTTCAACTGAAGCCGATATAATGCTTGAATGTGCACGAAGGGTGGAGCTTCTTGGGGGTGAATGCATGAATAGTAGGACATCAGCTGTTGATGACCTTGAGATGGATGTTCTCAATGGGCAAAACGAAGTTTCTTTTGAAATTTGGTTGATGGCTGAAAATCTAGCCAAAGCTATATTTTCAAATTTTGCAGTCCTTTTTAGTAACAATTTCTGTAATCTTCTGGGAAAGATTGCTTGTATTCCTGCTGAAAAGGGATTTCCAAACATCGGTGGAAAGAGAAGCGGTAAGAGAGTGCTCTGTTCTTATAGTGAAGCAATTCTAATGAAAGATTGGCCACTTGGTTGGAGTTATGCTCCCATTCTTTCGAGGCAGAGTGTTGTTCCACCGGAATACTCTTGGGGGGCACTCTATTTGAGGAGCCCTCCACCTTTTCCAACAGTCTTGAGGCACCTCCAGGTGAAACTTATTCTGCATTTACTAGCTTTATTCATGTAATTCAAAGCTATTTCTTTGTTCAAAGGATTGCTTAACATGAATGTTATTTCAAGTTCAGCTCATCGGAAGAAATAATGGTGAAGACACACTTGCCCATTGGCCAGCTGCATCTGGTGGAAAGACAATTGATGAAGCTACTTTAGAGGTTTTGACATATTTAGCTAAGGTCTGGGGTTCTCTATCTTCTTCAGGTAATCATCTCTTTCTTATCATTCTGCACCAGATCTATAGTGTCTGGGTGTGGTGCTCTTGGAAGCTGTAGCTTTCACAATTAGAGACCTTTATTTTCTTCTGTGTTCCCTCTTCTTGTTTAGTCCATCTTTAGGCCATCTCAGATCAACATCAGTATTTTGGTTTCTTCATCTTCTCTTACTCACTCTTTTTATATCCAACTTCTGAATATTGCTTTTTTTTAGTAATTTCATGTCAACTTCGTAAATTTGAATACGTGTCTTGTAGGAGTTTGAGGTACCAACCAATGAAGTTATATTCAGCCATGTGAATCAAAGTCAAACCCTGCAGATCAGCATTAGGACCTTAAAGAAGTATGTTAAAATAGAAATAGAATAATAAATAAAATTTTCATTTGGAGGCCAGTTATTAGGTAGTCGTGTCCTCAACTTTCACCAATTTATGTCATATGCGTTAGAATGTTTTGCTCATTATATCTTTAAAAGAATAACAAAAAGATAACTGCCCGAAAATGGTAATACATCCCAACTCAAAAGCAGTATCAATTTTTTCCTCTGCATTTTTCAAACAGAATTAATTTCTTTGGAAGTTTCTTCTTGCAAGTTCCAATTCACCTGAAGATCGTAAATATCTACACTTCTATTCTGAGCAACAGAAGACTATTTATTTTGTGAATTGTCAAAAAGTTCTGTATTCCAGTCATCCATTGCTACAATGAGAGATGATTCCATGTTTATCTTGTTGTTTTACTTGGGTAGTTTACCTTGTTCCTTGCACCTAAGACTGAAAAGATACACTTTGCATTGCATTGCTCCATATTGCGGTCAAAAGGATGCACATAGTTGCTTACTATTCAGAGGTTAGGTAGATAATGGCCTTGTGAAATTAAATTGCTGTATATGGGAGAGTGGATATTCTTGTGCTGCTGCAAGATAATTCTTAAGAAAGAGATTTGGGTTCCTTGGTGAAGGATACATCTAGAAATTGAAGTTGTAGATACTTTGGTTGGAAGAGAATTTTAGAGCTTGATAATTAAGCATCAGGTGCCAAAGAAATAGAAGAGATCTGCAAAATGGGGGATAAAATAATCGAAAAATAAAATATTCAGGTTGGGTTGTGGTAATTGAAACATATCTATCACAAACCGAACCATGTTACTTACCGTAGAGCACATCTAAAGTGACAGACATTTGCTTAAGCCTGAGAATTCTGAGTAGCACTTCAAAATTATGATAGTAATATGTTATGTTATAACTTTCTGGAAGCATGGACATTACAAAAAGAAGTTAAATGTAAAGGTAGTCGATGCAATTAAAAGTGAGGAGCTTTCTCGCAAGTATTAAATAAGATGATTATTGCGACTGAAACTATACGCTTTAATTCTCTTCCTTGTAATTTGGTAAATTTTGTAAATTTTCTTGCCAAAAAAGAAGTTTTATGTGTTCTGGACATGTCCTTTATGAGTTACATGTAATGATTCAATGTTAACGATTCTCTGTTGTATAGTAAATTTTAAGATTGCCTTTCAGATTTTAAGCTTTTGGTCTGCCAATAAACTTTGATTATAGTGAGTACAATTTCTCAAGAGATTTTATTCAGCTTCTTAGTTTAAGCGTTGTAGTTATAAGGTCTGGTTACCTCCTATTTTTTATTGTACTTTTTGCTTGTTTTATTTCAAGATTTGACCTTAATCTTCTGTCTTTACATTTTTCTTGCCAGATATTTCTGAATTGCAAGAAGTTGCATTTATTCCAGCTGCAAATGGCACACGTTTGGTAACAGCAAGGGCACTTTTTGCACGGTTAACCATTAATCTTTCCCCATTTGCATTTGAACTCCCTACACTATATCTCCCATTTGTAAAGATTTTGAAAGATTTGGGACTTCAGGAGATTTTCTCTGTTGCTTCTGCGAGGGATCTTCTCATAAATCTTCAGAAGGCTTGTGGTTATCAACGGTTAAATCCAAATGAATTCCGTGCTGTAATGGAAATTTTAAATTTTACTTGTGATGAGGCAGTCATGTCAGACAGACATAACTGGGAATCTGTAGCAATTGTCCCTGATGATGGCTGCAGACTTGTTCATGCACTGTCATGTGTATATGTTGATTCTTATGGCTCTCGTTATCTCAAATATATTGACATTTCCAGGATTAGATTTGTCCACAGTGACGTCCCTGAAAGAATATGTGTTGCTTTAGCCATTAAAAAGCTTTCGGATGTGGTTGTTGAGGTATTACTTCCTTAAATTCACCTTTGGTAAACAGAAATTCTACTTTTCAGTTTTTATTATATAAGGCGCAATGCATCATCGATTGCTCAGCTCTTGCTCTAATGAAATTCTTGCATCTGTCTGTAGGAACTTGATCCTAGGGAAGATGTTAGGACATTGCAATATATTGGATCAATAGAAATCGCAGCGGTACGAAAGAAATTGTTAAATAAATCATTTCAAGCTGCAGTATGGAGCATTATCAGTGGCATTGCAAGTGAAGTTCCTGAATATAATCCTGTTATTGAGAATGCACAGAGGTCCCTTGAAATATTTGCACAAAATTTATGTTTTGTCGAATGCTTATACACTCGTTTTCTGCTGCGTCCAAAGTCTTTAGATATTACTCACGTTACCGATGACGCGATAGTTCCGGATTGGAAGGGAAGTTCACTGCATCGTGCTCTTTATTTTGTTGACCAATCTAAAACTAGTGTTTTTATTGCTGTACCACCAAATTATTTCTCACTTCCTGATGTCATTGGGATTGCTGTGAGCCAAGCATTGGAGTCTCCAGTTGCACTGCCTATTGGAAGTCTATTAACTTGTCCCGAGGGCTCTGAGATCACACTTGTTGCTGCTTTGAAACTTTGCTCTCAGAAGAAAATTGCTGTGCAAGGGGGTGGAATGGATGAATTATTGGGTAAGGATTTATTGCCCCAAGATGCTCTCAGAGTGCAATTTCTCCCATTAAGACCATTCTATAAGGGAGAAATAGTGGCATGGCGATCTCGCAATGGAGAAAAGTTGAAATATGGCAGGGTTTCTGAGGATACCAAACCATCAGCTGACCAAGCGCTTTACAGACTCAAGGTGGACTTATCACCAGGGATTACTGAACTGCTTCTTTGTTCACATGTTTTCTCATTCAGAAGTGTGTCGGTCAATAATGGGGCTGCTTCAGAAACAAATCTGGAAGGTGAACAAACAGAAAGTGAAACTGGAACATCCAAAATGCCTACCACTGCTATTTCAGGGCATCACACGGTATGAATTTCTTAATTTTTTGCGAAAACATATTTAGGTTCCATGTTATGTAACAGCCTATAGAATTTCAATGTGAATGTTAGTTGTTCATTAAGCATATCTAGGCTTAATTTTGACCGAACACATTGGCAAGACATGCCAGATAGTCAACTGCATACAACAAGATAAATGCTTTGGTTTGTCATTATTGTTAGGGATATGAGTGCACAGAGCTTTGCACAAAAGCATAGAAATGCTGCTAGCATAGAGGAACAAAGTGTCAAAACATTATAAAGCATTTCCGAGGTTCCACTGTCCATTGAATGTTTCCAAAATCATTCATCAAATTATGTATAGGATACCGCTTAGACAAAATGGACTGATCTGAAGGGTGGTTTTCAACCAATTTCAAGCTATAAACC
Source organism: Knoxia roxburghii (assembly GCA_030378225.1). Lineage (NCBI taxonomy): Eukaryota > Viridiplantae > Streptophyta > Magnoliopsida > Gentianales > Rubiaceae > Knoxia > Knoxia roxburghii. The sequence goes on along the minus strand of CM059422.1, from coordinate 10,756,782 downwards.
TCTTTGCAGACCTAAAATTTTCTTCTGTATTCAGTACCAATAAAAAGGCTGGGGATTCCTTCCTCCTCCTGTTCTTCTCTACCCATTAAACTAGGAAGTTTATTAACCCTTTGACATCCATTTGACAATTACATTTGTTAGACCAAATGCAAGTTTCAAAATCATGTAGATTAAGGGGCTAAACCTTAAATATCTCGTAGTACAGTAGACTAGAGATTGAAACTGCTTGTTCTAAGTAACACACTTACTCGATTTGGTGAATGAATACATCTTGGATTCTAATGAACATTTTTTATTTTGTTGTGCTAGCTTTATTATATTTTCATTTGTGTTAGAAATTGTAGTGTCCACGAAAGATGTACCTCTCTGCCCTTACTTTCCATGAACAAACATTAACATGAACATCAGTGGAAGAATATTGTTGCTGAAACTCATATTTGACGGGTTATTGTGGTATCAAATTGTTGTCTGACTAAACTGTTGAAGACAGTCAACAGAGAAAAATATCTTTTTGTACTTCTTTTATATTGCTTCAAGCCCATATCGGTGGTTGCGAATAGCTTTCTGGAATTCAAGGATTCGATGGACAATGTCATTTTATTGCATTGGAACTCTGCAGTTATTAATATTATTTTACTTGATGTTGTCAGCTTTATGTCACTGCTCATCTGATCCTCCTATATGCCCATTTTTATTTATTTATTTTTTAAATTGGATGACAATCTTGAGAATAGAACCCGTGACCCCAAGGTTACAATCCCCCACCTTTGCGACCTCCCTAAATCCCCCCACCTTGCTCCTATATGCATGTTATTATGCCAAACATGTCATGTTATTAACTGTCGGTATGCTGTCCAATGGCTGATATTTATCTTCAGGCATATGGATAAATGTTAATCTCACCAATTTGATGCATCTGATTTATTGGTTCACTATTAGAAGAAAACGAACCACATCGTTGATTTTTTCGGAAGTTTAAAATTGCCAAAATTTTTGCCGTTGTATACTAAATTGATTTTGTTGTCCTTCTGTGATGTAATGATAGTATGAACTGAAGTTTTGTTTGACTTGCTGCACGGAATATGTGAGGTGAAACCACAAATACAAACTCCCTTTACCAGCTTCCTGGTTTACGTATGTTTTTTATCCCATAAGATCATGTAGTACCCAATTCACAGCAGCTGGCTTGTCCCATATTTTTAAAACTATTTATCGAATTGTTTCACATGATTGAGATGGCTGCATCTGGATTGTTCCCACTACTTTGTTCTCTTTATGCTGTGCGTTTGATGTGGATGGCAGAAGGATTTCTATATGCTGATCTCTTGCTTGAGGCATGCAGCAACCTAATTAATTCCTGTTTTGAGTGCTACAGCAATCAGTTCAAGATCTCCAGCATGGCCGAGTCTCAGCTGCAGAAGTCGTCAAAGCAGTTCATGAATTGCTTTCTGCGGCTGGAATCAATATGGATGTTGAGAAGCAGTTGCTCCTACAGACAACATTGACTTTGCAAGAGCAATTGAAGGAATCTCAAGCAGCACTCTTACTTGAGCAGGTTGGTGCAAATCACTTGTAGTACAATTCTGACCGTATTGTAATGAACCTGAGCCTGAGCATATATAAGGCTTATTACTGTATGAAATCTATTTCACTGTAGGGACTGGGGGAGATGTACTTGTCTCCTTAGGATAACAAAAACCATATATGTATTCATGTTGTGAATTGTGTGGGATAATGTTTCTGAATAGGAACTATTGACCCAGATCAAATACTGATGAAAGAGTTGGATGGCTAGTACCAGTCTGTCCTTTCTTGGTAACATCATCTACCTGTACTAATAAGAGTTAGATTTTTTCCCCACTGCCCCTTTCCAGAAAGACTTTTAAAAGGACACCTTCTTTAGATGGGTTAGAAATTTGGAAAAGAAAAGACTTATTTCTGTTCATGCTCCTTACTGTTCAATTGCAGATTGAGATGGGATGCGGGGGGTAGAATAACAGGAAAGGAAGAATTAACTAGATCTTGCTGGTTTGGCTCTATTTCTATGGTTCAATCCTTTCTCTGGTAGTAAAATAGGCTTTTCGCATTGTACCATAATATGTTCACTTGCTTACATCTATACCTGTTCCACAATTTTATTGTGTCAGCATATCTGAACCCTCCGTATCTTGATACAGATTTCTATTATTATTGGACAAAGAGTATAAGACATAGAGATGCCATTAGCCAGTTTGTTATTGTTTCATTACAAGAAAGCAATACGTTGTGTGTCAGCCTCTGGCTACAGATCAAGTGATAAGAACATAAGAATGCAGATCCATGTTTTACTTGAATATCTCTGATGAACTTCTTTTCGATAAATCTGCAGGATAAGTATGAAACGGCTGCGAAAGAAGCCGATACAGCTAAAGCAGCATGGTCATGCAGGATCTGCTTAAGCAATGAAGTGGATGTGACACTGGTTCCTTGTGGGCATGTATTGTGTCGGAGATGTTCATCTGCAGTTTCAAGGTGTCCTTTCTGTCGAGTGCAAGTCTCAAAAACGGTCAGAATTTTCCGCCCTTGATAAAGTGTAAGCGCAAGCTTTTGTATCAGAATTCCAATCATGCAAAGTATAGATTCGAAAACCCTCTGGAGAAATTGATTTGATGTACAGGACGATGATTCTTTTTGGTTTTTTGAAAGGCAGGAATATTGGTTTGTACAGAAAAAGCGGTTTCAGTTTTGATCTCTGCTTGCGGAGCTAAACTGGTGTATGATAACAATGTTCATTTCATTACACAAACTCTCTTAAGCTGATAAATCAAATTCAAAATATTTGTTATGTAAGTGACACTGAATATCCAACTCAAATGATACCTGCTAAATAAAATGAGCAGCGACAACCAAGTTAGTTAGGTAGAAAATATATAAGTATATATTATATGTGTTGCAAAAAATACTATAGAAATTTGGCTCAGTTCATTTGTCGGTTTATTCCTATTGGGATAAAATGGTTTTCACCGGATCTGCTCAGTATGATAAGTGTTTATATATATATGATCTCATATATACACGCCAATGTAATCAACAAATATAATCCAAGAATCATGTCACTCACTAAAACAAACAATACGTATAATGTTTCGCCGATAAATATTCATATATTTTAATCACCTATATAAGAGATTGTCTCTATTGGCATCCATTCGATTAATGGACAAAAAATATAACGTTAAACAATGAGAAATGACACTGAGTATCATCGAAATTGAATACAAAGCTAATATTATCCATCAATGAAAATTCAAATTTAACAAGCAAAAAAAGCAAAGGATGATCCATCGCTTTCAATCCAGGATATATGAGAAGTGAAATACCTGTCGAACAAACAAAAACCCAAAAAATAGATCAAAATCGAAATTGTTGGAAGAATACCAAACCCAATATTATTGTGAGAACATAGGTCTTTTGATAGTTGAACTAGGAATAATGAGATAAGAAGGTTTTGGGTTAAAATTTAGTACCATAAACACCAAAAAATGTGTGCAAGACATCAACTGCATCATGAGGCCATCTTCCTGAGATGCCTCCATTTTGGACTTGTGTAAAAATCATATCATCATCAAACCCATTTACAGAGTAGAAGACCTAAAATGATGAGAAACAAAGTAAGAAACATCAACAGGACTTTTAACATCCTTTTCCCCTGTTCTCAGAATAACCCATGGCCATAACAAAGATATAAAAACCGTTGTCTCAGATTGCCATATGTTCAACTTCCTTCACAAAAGCATAAACAAAACTTGTCCCCCATTCGTGCTACGCAGCAAGAAGAAAGAAGATGCAGACTTACCAGACCTTATATTGCCATCAAAATGCAGGGGGTGCCAGAAGTAGAAGAATGCATCCAGATCAACCTCCATCTCTCCCATCTATCATAAATAATCATACACCACAAAATTTTACACTATTAAACTAATGCCCAAATCATGTCACTTCATGTTCAATGCACAACAAGTACAAAGATTTAAAAAATTTGATAAAATGTTTCTTCAAAAGGTACAATGACATCCAAACACATATACCTTAAATATTCTAAATAAGAAAGGTAAAAAATTATAAACTTACTTGGTTATAGTCTCTACCAATAGTGAACTTGAATTTGATTATTGAGAAGACGTGAAATCTTGGACCACTCAGAGTCAGGGTTGCTTTTGCTGTTGCATTTTTCTTTTAGGAGAGGACAATTACGAAGTCGCAATGTTCGTAGTTTAGTCAAGTGTCCCATGGCAGCTATGGAGGGTAAATGTTGGAGTTTTTGACAATCCTCGAGACTAATTTCTTCTAGAGATCCAAGGTTTCCCAACCAGTCAGGTAAAACTTCTAATGCTTCATAACCCTTCAAAGTTAATCTTCTTAGTGAAGTGAAGTGATGGAATTGATCTGGTAACTGAGTCTGCATTTGATCATACCCATGTAATTGTAACTCTTGGAGTGTGGATGAACAACATAATAGCCCTGGCCAATCAAAGAGTTGAATAAAATCATCTGAGTAAGGCCCGATAGACAATCTCCTTAGGTTGATGAGATGACCAAATCCTCTAGGCATAGCATTTGTAGTGAACAATTTAGGACAATGAAGGAGAGAAATTGATGATATAGAAGGAGTTTGCTGTAAATCAAGTGGAAATGATTCAAGGTTAGGGCAATTTTTTACAGAAACCTCCTTCAAAATCTTACAGTAGTGTAATGTTTCACTCGGTATGTTAGTCAAACGGTCGCATTGAGTGATTTCCAATACCTCAAGAGATTTTGGGCGGTTGTTATTGTGTTGTACCTCAACCACTTGAGAAAGACAAGTCATGTCATCCATACTCCATATCCGTAAACATTTAAGAGCACCAAATGTTTTACTGAGAATAGCTTTAACCGTCATAACTTGCACATTTCTGCTTATTACCACTTCTTTAAGACTTGGAAACTGTGTTGGAGTGATGGTCAGTCGAGAACAATCCGTAATAAATAAATTCTCAAGTTTGGGAAACACAGCATTATCGCCACCATCATCAACTCCTTCAACTTCCTTCCATTCAACCAAATTACTCATTCCGATAAGTGTAAGCCTTTTAAGGGCTGGAAACAATTTTCTTCTTCTTGAAACCACCACTCGACCACCATCCTCTTCAATGCCATTGTAGAATGAAGTCCCAATACAACCAACTTTTTCCAGTCCCTCCAAATGGAGAGTTTCTAGACATGGCAAATGTCCAAGGGCAGGAAGTTCTTTGCAGCTCTTGCAATTTTCCAAATTCAAATAACCCAAACATGTCAAATTTCCTAGCCATTGAGGGAATCGATCACCCATATAATTTTCTATTGTTAGCCACTTTAAATTTGTTTGAGGTTGGAGGCCTTCCAACACCTGTTCATCACAATCAATGTCAATGCCGTGCCGGTCCCTACTGGTCCAACCAAATCTCAAACCTGTCAAATTTTGCTTGCCAAACAAATCTGCCTGTTGTGCCTCTTCTTTACCCTTTACTAGTTCCAGATTTCGTATCTCAAGGTCACCTTTGAGCTTTTCCATCCGTCCCAGCTCTTCTATTCCACGACCCTTCTCTCCTCCGATGTTAAAGAAACCTAGCGTCTGAAGACAAGTGAGTCGTCCCATCTCAACTGGCATTTGAAGTTTCGAATCATTGTTACAGTGAAGATGCCTCAAACTAATTAGGTTGTTCATCCCCTGTGGAAGACCTTGTAGATCACTGCAGAAATCCAACCTCAAAGTTTGCAAATGATAAAGCTTGCAAAGCGATTCTGGCAGTCTTCTGATTGTAGAACATGAAAGGTTGAGATAGCGTAAATGCTTCAGTATGCTAATGGAGTTTGGCAATTCTTTTACAATTTCGTTACCAAACAGATTCAGCACGTGCAGGTTCTTAAACTTCAATATCATTTCAAAAGATATGTTGGTGTTGGTATCTGTCAAGAACAATGTTCGAATCAACGGTGACATTGCATTCAAGACCTTTCCTGTTCCTTCTCCAAATGAGTCCAATGCAAGATACGGACTCTGACCATCGTTGCTCAATCCACTTTCACCATTTGGTCTTTTCCTCTTTGAAACATTTGTTGCGAGGTCGTGAACAAGATCGTGCATTTGATAATAAGGTTCTCCAAAGTCTGCATGAATTACCAACAAAGAACTCTGCAACAAGATTCTAAGATACTTGCCACCTATTTCCTCCATCATTGTTCCTCTTTCAACATCGTTCCCTTCAAGAAACCCCTCCGCCATCCAAAGTTCGATCAATTCATCTCCTTTCAATATTTTGTCCTTGGGAAATATTGAACAGTAAGCAAAGCATTTCTTAATTGATGAAGATGGCAAATAGTCAAAGCTCAACTTCAATACTTGCATAATACCATCTGTATGCTCTCCACCCAACTTCAAAATCTTATTCTCTACAATTGAAAGCCAGTCTTCCATTTTCTGCAAACGTAGCAGCAAACCTCCAATGACGTTTGCCGCCAGTGGTAACCCTTGGCATTTCCTCAATATTTGCTTCCTATGGACATTCAATTCTTCAGGCATTTCGCCACCTAGAGTTGCCTTGTTTGCTAGAATAGACCAACAATCATCATCTGACAGCTTTCCCAAGAAATAAGGATCACGGTTAGCTACTACCAGGTTTGCTGTTGTTAGCAAACGAGTAGTCAAAAGACAGCAGCTTCCACTGGTGGTGCTGAGTCCAACCAAAGAAACCAAAAAGTCGTCCCACAACTCTGGATTCTCATTCCAGACATCATCAAGAACCAAGAGAAATCTTTTTCCATGAAGTTCTTGTCGAATTTCTCCAACAATAGCATCTTGAGACATACGTTCACCCTTTCCTCCCCTCAATGACTCCAAAATTAATCTGAACAGTTCAGTCACTTCAAATTTTTCGGACACACAAATCCAAATTTTTTTGGTGAAGTAACTGTGAATTTGTTGATTGTTATAGACAGATTTAGCTAAAGTTGTTTTTCCCAATCCGCCCATACCAACAATGGGAAGAACAAAAACATTTTGGTCAGAGGAGGCCAACAACATCTGCACAATTTCAGATTCTTCTTTAGCTCTTCCTGCAACAAACTGGGGAGCAAGAGAGTTGGTTTCTCTACTTATGGTGACCTCAGTGTCAGCCGCAGTAGTGGGAATCAGTGAAGCTGTCAGTCTCATTAATCCAATATTGGTGGCTTCGATATTGAAAATTTTCAACTTTGCGTTGATATCCCTAACCTTAGAACCCATTTTCCAACGAAAAGAAATATCATGTTTAGATAAGGAGAAGAAGAAACATACCATCTTCCCTCTGGATTGGTTCCTGGATTTCACCTCTCGACGAAGACTCTCATAGCTGAGCTCATCGAGAACATTATCAGCATCAACAGCCACCTTTTCAACCTTCTCCAGCCAAAGTTGCACAGCCCTGCTTTCAGTTTGTTTAGTCTCAGCATCAGCCAAGATAGCCTGGATAGTGTCAGCAGATTCTCGCAGCTCTTCCAGATCCTTGTTGAATCCAAGCACCAAACCAATCCTGTCAGTAGCAAGAGAGATTGCCTTTTCCAACAAAACTTTTATGGTGGCACCAATAATTTCATCCGCCATTTTCTTCTGCAGCTTTTCTTTCTTCCACAGATTGGATCAAGAACAAGGTCTCCCTTTTTTTGGTGAGGATGAGAAATGAATTGGTCAACGGTGGTTAATATTTTCTCTTTATAGAAAATAGAATGCATTTTGCTATTTTTAGCACAAATTTACTAATTATAGCACAAAAAAATAATAAAATTACAAAAATACCCTTCATGTATTAGGAAGTTATACACTGCAAAAATTTAAAAAACATCTCCAAACATAAAAAAAACCTCCTCAAAAATCTTACAAAACCCTTCTGCCCGTATACATTGTGAGATTTTTGCATAGAATTTTGGATGGTTTGAGAGATTGTTGGTGAGAAAATCTGAAATGGATGTTGGATTTGTATGGTTTCTAAAGCAACTAAATAAATAACCGGAAAATACAAAAATCGCACCTAAGTAGCGCTTCTGGAGATAAAAATCGCTCCTAATGCGCGATCGGAGAATGAAAAATCGCCACACTTATTCGATTTTTCAAAACAAAATCGCACACGTTTTGTGATTTTTACCCATTTTATCAGATTAGTGTGGTGATTTTTCGTTTTTTGATCGCGCATTAGAAGTGATTTTTTTCCTATATATTGCAATGGTTGTGCTATTTTCTCTTTAGTTATCACAAAGTATGTGCGATTTTTCATTACAATTATCACTTTCCAACTTTTAAAGTCATTTTAGATATTTCATTAATTTTTTTTTTACTACAAATAGTTTTCCAGAAATGGAATCAGCGGCTGCTCTGCATTTTCCATTGACTCAAAATTAATTTTTCAATAGCAACTTGCATGTTTATTTAATTAAAAATTTGCCCTGTACAACTGTCTGCCACCAAAACCTACTCCATATGCAATGTTTCCGTAGTTATTTTTTCTAAATCTTCTTTTCCACAAGTGGGGAAAAAAAAATAGTTATATAACATGTATTGACAAATTTACTCTTTTAATTTAACATATTTAAACTTTACAAAAATATTCATTAAGTTTTATTTTTGAGCACTTTTGGTCAATCAGAAATTTTAAACCTTCTATTGCCTTTTTTTATATATATATAGAGAAAGGCAGTCAACGGTCAAACATGGATGTATTTATAAATTACAAAAATATATGGAGTATTTTATAAACATTAAAACTTCATTGGTTTTTTTTTTTTTTTTTTTTTTTGCAAATAACATAAAGATGCAAAAAGGGCAAAAAAAAAAAAAAAATCCTATGTTTACTATCGTCACTTCATCCCCTACATTTGAAGCACTAAGGGTGCGTTTATTTGGAGGCAATCGGAATGTGATAACTCAGCAATCATTAAAGAAATCTGATTGTCTTTGACTTATTTAGTAACATTCATTAAAGGAATCAGATTGCCTTTGACTTGTTTCATAACATTCATTAAAAGAATTTGATTGCCTTTGACTTGTTTCATAACAATCATTAAAGGAATATGATTGTCTTTGACATGTTTGAGAACGTAATTATCTTCAAACAAACACACACTAAGGGGCTGTTTGGTAGAATTGGTTGGAATCGAAATCAGAATCGGTATGATTGAAGTGGGAATATGTATGGGTTTTGTAAATTTAATAAGTTGTTTGGTTTGTAAGTGAGTTTGGGTTTAAAACTGTGTGAATTGTCTATTTCGTCCGTAATAAATTTAAAAAATATATATATATAGTCGTATGCTTAGTGAGAGTTAACCGCTGCAGAAATTAATGCTCAATAAGAGTTAACATATAGCCATCAATGTTTGCCCCTGCAGTAATTAAAAAAAAAAAATCAGATCTTGTCTTCCATCTACTTCAAACCCTAGCCGCCCCCTCCTTCCCCTCTTCCTTCTCTCTCCCCGACCATCCATCTTTACCGTTGCAGTAACATATAATTGGAATTTCGTGAAAACAGAAATGTCCACAGCACTGTGAACTAGATCTGTGCGATAGTAGGGGTGGTTGCAGAATGCGAAATTTTTTAAGATGGCGGAAGTTCATGTGGGATGGGTCTGTGGAGATACACAGCGGCGGCAGCGATGGTGAGTATGAATAGTTGACCGGAGATGGAAGAAAGGGAGGAAAGGAGTGGCGCCGATCTGGAATAGATGAGAGGGAGGGGTTGCGCCGATCTGAAAGGACGAACGATGAGAGAGGGACTTCGAAAGAAATTGTGTAAAATTTGGGAATGAATTCTGAAACCCGATGAAGGGGGGGTCGGGTTTCCTTAAACCCATAAAACAGAGGTATGAATCCCATTATTCTCTTCAAACAAACAACCGGAATGAAATTCATACCCATTCCAAACCCATAGCCAAACTAAAACACACAGTCTCTATAAAGACGGTGGTGGTGGAACTTCTGGCGCTCCTCCTCTCCTCCTCCAATGTTGTCAGTATTCCCTCCATCCCTACTGTTAATTTCGCTTCCTTGAGCCATTTCTTCTATCACTTTCCGCTCAAATTCCTCCCTCTCCACCCTCCCCTTATCCACCTCCGCCAGCCCTAAGCCCAGAACATTCTTCATCAATGGAAAAAAGTAATCCTAGGAAGCCATCCTTTATGCTCTCGGGGGAAAGAGGATGTGGGCTCCGATTACTCTGAGGCATTAACTATGGTCAAATCGCCAACAACCTCCCTTCGCTGAACAATGTCGTCCCACTTGTCAAAGCTTTACGACGCTGACCGCCAAGTCCACAAAGCCTTCGCCAACACCGGCGTCGAGTTCATTGTCAGCATCGGCAACGAGTACTTACCCAAGATGTGCCAAACCCTAAGCAAGCCCAGGCAATGAAGTTCTTACATTCAACGACACTTCCCTCTCTGGCACTCTCCTCCCCATCATGCAATCCTTCTACAATGCCGCTTGAAGGCTCTACTGGCACCAGCGATATCATCCTTCCAATTTATTTCTTCCTAATTAACAAATGGAAGAAAGACAAACCCTAACCCTAATACACTGGGGAAAGACAAGAATAGAGGGAAAGAAGGAAAAAAAACATAAGAGAAGAGGAGGAAGAAAAAAGGGGTGGAAGAAAAATCCACACCATCCGGAATGGAATTCATACCCATTCCAAACCCATAACCAAGCTAAAACAAACAACCCCTAAGATAGAGACCGTGGTGGTGGAACTTCTGGTGCTCCTCCTCCAGAATTTGGTCCTAAACTTCTTTCAATATTCCATCAAGTATTAACAGTTTCCTTCAACTTTAGTTTAATCAAAACAAACTAGAATCTTCAATATTGTTAAAAAAAAAAAAAAATTCTTCAAGTTCAATTCTTTGAATCATTTCATTTTAGACATTTCAATAACTTCAAACTTGTTCCAAACAATCTCCAAAAAAATTTATATTCTATTAAAACATAGCTCATTTCCATGATTATTGAAAACGAATTCGTTGTGTATCTAAAATAAACATTCCAACATTCATTTTTTATCTTCTCTACATGAATCCTAAATCTAAAAGAAAGCAAAATGTACATCAGAAAAACAAATTCGAGAGGAACGAAATACATTTGGTTTGTTTATGACCTTTACATCAGAAAAAATGATTTCTTATGTCTTGCTCCATCTCCGAAGATGTATTCTTGCTTCTCATCTTCGAGTTCATTTCCCCAATGAAGTTGTAACCTTTTTTTTCTTCTTTATTTTCTAGCTCTTAGTTGTATGTTTTGTTTCTGAAATTTGGTTTCTTCATTTTTCTGCAACCGGAGTTTTACTAAAAGACTTCTTCTTCCACCAATTATGTTCGTCGTGCCATTTCGTTTGATGCTAATATTCTTTTTCTTTGATGATAGAATGACCAAAATAGGGGACAATTGTTTCTTTGCTTGGTTGGCATCGATTGTAGTAAACTGCCCGGCGGTTTCCAAAACTGTATTTGCCTTGGGAAGATGATGTAATGAAGTCGTTGCTTCCCAAAGCCACTGCCGCATGTGCTTCCTTCCCTTAATATTCCATCATTTTCTTTTAAAAAAAATCACTAGGATACTCTTCTATTTAGTCCTAGGACTACTATATAATAACTGGTGGGTGCACAACTATATGTTGGTCTTATAGGATCACCATATAATTTACCAATAATCTCTATATACTTCCTCCATCCCATAAAAATCCTTTTTAAGATTATTTTTTATCCTTCTAAAATAATGTAATTTCTTTATTTTTCTTATTAATATGTATCGTTTTACTTTCAATATCAAAAATAATGTGATCATAATGATTTTCAAATAATTTATAATTAAAATATAAAATTATAAGTAAAAAATAATAAAATTTAATGTGAGTTATGCATTACTCAAAATAAATATTGTAAATTATCCAAATAGAATTATTTTTATAAAACGGAGGGAGTATATTGGTTTGGGCAAATTATATTATGCTCCTAAACACACATTGCAAGGCGTAAATTATACCATGTACCCACTAGATATATCTACATATTACTATATATAGTAAGTTTCGTAATAACAACTATGCACGTACTAAATATAGTAAGTTTCGCGACGCAGACCATCTTTTTTTTTTTTTTTTTTTTTTCTGAGACATGGTTTCTTTGTATGTTGGAGGTAGTATCATGTTTAACAAGATGTAGCATGTGAATTTAAACTGAATTATTATAGAGACATACTACTACGTCTACGTCCAAGTATGTGAATTTAAGCTTAATTTTCACAGACATACTCCCACGTTTCATAACACATACTCCCACGGCTCACAAGTCTCAAAACACATACATGTGAATTTAAGCTGAATTTTCACATAGACATACTCCCACATCTCCTACGTCTCATAACACATACTCCTACGTCTAGGTCCAGCACAAAGGCCTGTCTGAATAATAAGCAGAGTCACAATGCTACGTCATCTATACATACATACTACGTCCACTACGTCCCATAACACATAATAATACGTCCAACAGCGAGGAGGAAGCAACGGGGAGGAATCAAAAGCAACTCATTTCACAAGAAAATATCAATACCTCACAGAGAAAATTTATATACACTATGTTTGATAAAAAAAATTCAGCACTTAATCTAAATAGATTAAATGCTTATTTGATAAAGAGTGTTTGATAAATCAACTTATTTCTAACTTAATGAATTAAGAACTTTTTTAACTAAGCATTTAATAATTAAGTGCGTTTGATAATTAAAAATAAAAATTTTAATAGATTAAGTGGGTCTGAAAAGCAAATACAAATGTTAACCTAAAAATAAGTGATGTGTAAACCACTTATTGTTGGACTAAATTACTTGCATTTTTTTCCCATTATTTATCATTCTTTTTAGTTTTTTCTTTAAATAATTTTTATTTCATTAAATATTTTTATCATTTAAATAAATAAATAAAAATATATTTTTCACGTGAGTTTTTATTTTTTATAAAATTTTTATCTTTATTTTAATTAATATTTTAATTTTAAATAAAAATAAAAGTCTAATTTATTGTTAAAAGTTTTCAAAATATTTTTATTAGTATAATTTATATTATTAAGTAAATAATTATGAATTTTAAAAATCATATTATATAAATTAAAAAATATGTGTCTATTTTTTTAAAAAATAAGGTAATTTAATTTAAAATTTAAATACATTTAATTTTATAAACTGATTTTATAATTCAGACTTCAGAGTTCAGAATTTAGAATTCAGACTTCAGCATTCAGTTTTCAGTTTTCAGACTTCAAACTTCATATTTCAGACATATTTTATAATTTTATCAAACATGCTAACTTAATGAATTCAGTTTTCAGAATTCAGAATTCAGACTCCAGTCCTCATATCTCAATTTAAGTTTTATCAAACGGACTCTTATATATCATATTTCGGAGTAATAGAACATTATTTAAAGAATAATACACGAATATAACATCATTAATACATTACCCAACATCAGATAACGAAAATAAGATTTCGTAAATTCATCAAATGCAGTTCATACTTTATGATGTAGTGATGTTTTTAAGAAGAAGAAGTGATTTTCCAGTTGTATTTGGTGTTATTTGTTGGAAAATACAATCGTCGATCTCTGTTGAATTTATGTTTGGATGAAGATTGATTGAATGCGGTTTCGAATGGAGTGCGGCGAAGAAGGAGAAGTTATTTTTTAAGAAGAAGAAGAAGAAAGTGTGTTTTACAAGAAGAAGAAGAGTCGTGTGATGTTACTTTCTTATAGTGAGAATGGTGATGCTATTAGTATTTATTAGGTACATGATATAATAACTGCATTGCAATGTGTCTCTAGCCACTTATATTAAAATCACATTGCAATGTGGCCCCTCGTGAAGGCAATTTTTTTCCTACAACTAGGTGTACAAGTAGGATGGTACCCATAGTAGTTTTTGTATATAAAATATGTCATTAAATGATGTTTCCCAATTTTCCTCTTCTTAATCAGTCCACGCGCCTAACCAGTACGTCCAGAAACCATCATTCTCCTTTTCTTCTCTTTCTTCTTTCTCCAGCCGTCAGTCACTCCTGGGAAATTGCACAAATTAATTTCTGCCATCAATGGAGAAATCGGCTGTGTGCGGAATCGGCAGGTTCCAACGCAAAACCCTTTTGCGGACGGTTGAAGTGGGGTGCTTCATCCTGTATGAACCCAGACTCCATTGCAGACGGTGCTTTGTTTCGATTTCGATATGGATATCATGATTCTGAATGGAGATAATGGTTCAAGTGGTTGCAACAATGTTCAAAATCGTCAGAATGTGCAAGTCATATGTGATGGTAAGTTACTTTTGTCATTTTTTGATTCCTATGTGGACGATAAGCATTCAGTAAACAGTTTCATGCATTTGTTCAGTTTCTGAACAAGGTGATGATGTTTCAATGGAGTCTCTTTTACATAAAACTGTTGAGAGTGAGGAAAAAGCTTACGAAATGTATAATTCGTATGCTTGGAATCATGGTTTTGGTATTCGTCTAGAAAGAGATCGAAAGAGAGCTCGTGACGGAAAACGTTACTACAGGAAACTTGTTTGTTGTAAACAGGGGGAGAAAAGGGCGACTGATAAGTTAAACCAAATGTACACGAAGCTTGATTATCGCTGTGGTTGTTTGGCTTACATTGTATTTAAACTGAGGGATGATGGTTTATGGGAAGTCACCGAACATTTTCGTAGGCATAATCACGTTATGTGTCCGGAGAATGAGCGACACCTGTTACGTTCTCATCGGAATGTATCTAAAAGTTCAGTTGAATTTTTTAACACAATGAAAGGTGCGGGAATATCTGTCGGTGATAGTTATAAGGTTTTGTCTAGAGAGGTAAGTGATTTTTATCCATTTATACTTGAATATCACATGTTCATGACTGATATAGTTGATGGAATATGTCAAAAAGTTGATGGAATATGTCGAAAGTTGATGGAATATGTCGAAAGTTGATGGAATATGTTTACAGTTGATGGAATATGTCTACAGTTGATGGAATATGGTATAACATGTTATATTTTGAATCATTTGATTGTGTATGATATCTGATCTGGTTGATGGAATATGTCTACAGTTGATGGAATATGATATAACATGTTATTTTTTGAATCATATGATGGTGTATGATATCTGATCTGGTTGATAGAATATGTCCACAGTTGATGGAATATGTCTAAAGTTGATGGAATTTGTCCAAAGTTGATGGAATATGATAGAAATTGTTATATTTTATGTTATGAGTGTTATGTAATATGTATTTTTTATTGTTGTTCATGTAGTGCGGCGGTCCTTCAAAGGTTGGCTTTACAGCGAGGGATGCATATAACCAACTGGTATCTGAAAAACGCATATATCTTGATGGCAGTGATTCAAATTCCTTGATAGAAACTTTGAGATACAGGGCTTCTCATGAGAAAGATTTTTTCTTTGATTTCGAATTGGATGCTGAGTCTTCGTTGAGGAATATTTTTTGGAGAGACGGTCAAATGAAGTTAGATTACAGTATTTTTGGGGATTTAGTAGTCCATGATACAACATATCGTACAAATAAATACGATATGATATGTGGCCCATTTGTCGGTGTGGACAATCACAATCGCAATGTCATGTTTGGAATCGGTTTTCTAAGGGACGAAAAATATGAATCCTTCGTTTGGTTGTTTTCTGCATTCTTGAGGTCTATGGACAATAAGCCTCCTATAACTATCATGACTGATCAATCAGCCTCTATGGCAAAGGCTATTCTTGTTGTGTTTCCTAATTCCCGGCATCGTCTTTGTGTTTGGCATATCATTAAAAATTCTGAGAAGAATGTTGGATTTCTCAGGCAACATGAAGGTTTTTCAGAAATGTTATATAAATTGCTGACCCAAGTGGAAACCGTTGTTGAATTTGAATGGCTCTGGAAGTAAGATTTTGTTATTGATGGAATATGCCCAAATTTGATGGAATATCTCCAAAGTTGATAGAATATCTCCAACTTTGGACATATTCCATCAAATTTGGACATATTCCATCAAAATGATATGCTTAGGAATAATTTTTTTTTATTCTATGATTGAATATCTGATTGAATATCTGTTGTTGTTGATGGAATATCAACTCCACGTCTGTTGTTGTTGATGTATTATCATATTACTTATTTATCCATATTATTTATGTATTACCGTATGTTTGTTCCCCATTTTTTCGATGGATTATACCTTTTCTTATCAGCATGATGCAAACATATGGTTGTCGTGACGTTGATTGGTTGAAAGGCTTATATGAGTTACGCGAAAAGTGGTGTCCTGCCTTCAGCAAGGATTACTTTTCTGGTGGAATAGTGTCTTCTCAGAGGAGTGAAACTACTAATCGTTCCATTTCTCTTAAATTGTCTAAGACTTCCACATTGTGTGAGTTTTATGGCCATTATGTGGATGTTGTGAACGATTGGCGATACAATGCTGCTCAAGAAGACCATAGGTGCTTCTATGGTAAAGTTGTTCTTGCTGTGAAAGATTCTCTAATTTTGAAACATGCTTGTGAAGTATACACAATCGAAATGTATACAGAATTTGAGAAGCAATATATGCAAATGCTTGCTTTGTATCTGGTACAGGTTACTCAATCAAATGGCTTATATGAGTTTCAGGTTTGGGTACCTGAAAAAGATAGTTTTCGTCATGTTGTTCGCTTTGATGAGAACGATTATTCTGTAAAGTGCACATGCAAAATGTTTTCTGAAGTTGGTATTCTGTGTTGTCATTGTCTTCGTGTTCTTATGCAGAACAATTACCAGGTATTTTTTCTTTTTTTGGTATTTTTATGGACTTGATGGAATATCTACAAAAGTTGATGGAATATGTCCATAAGTTGATGGAATATGTCCAAATTTGATGGAATATGTCCAAAGTTGGATATATTCCATCAATTTTGGAGATATTCCATCAACTTATGGACATATTCCATCAACTTTTGTAGATATTCCATCAACTTATGGACATATTCCATCAACTTATGGAATATCATATTTGTGCAGAGAATTCCTGCTGTTTACATATTGAATAGGTGGACAAAAGCTGCATCAATTTCACGTAATGAGCAGTTAAGTATTTCTCAAGAGTCCAAATGTCCTGGGGATCCTTCCCCATCTTTGTGGAGGGCAGATGCTAGTAGAAAGTATCTCGATTTGATTAAATTATCTCATACTAGTTCTATTGCTCGTCGTATTTTGGATGAGTTCTTTGTCAAAGCTAGAGATGCAATTGCTGCTGAAGCTCAGATTGTGGATGAGAATTTGGATGTTCCATCGTCTAATAAAATCAGAGATCCCAGTT
Organism: Knoxia roxburghii; assembly: GCA_030378225.1. Classification (NCBI taxonomy): domain Eukaryota; kingdom Viridiplantae; phylum Streptophyta; class Magnoliopsida; order Gentianales; family Rubiaceae; genus Knoxia; species Knoxia roxburghii. The sequence continues at coordinate 10,739,385 of CM059422.1, read as the reverse complement.
TCAGGCGCGCAAAAGGTGTTAGGAATGTTCGTATAAAGAGTACTGTGGAGAAGCGAATCAATAAATCCAAATTCAAACATCAAGGGCGTTCAAGGAAGTCTGAAGCAGCTGCATTGCGATCTAATAAGGTGGTCACCGATATTCTGAAGAGGACTTATGATAATTTAGATGGTGTTTTTATAAACCCTGTTGATGATTAAGTTTAGGACTATTTGTGAAATTTGTTTCTGGATTGAAAATCTTATATTTATGTACTGTTTTTTGATGGAATATGTATTGTTTTTCTGTTTTTTTGATGGAATATGTATTGTTCTTTTGATCGATCATATTTTCCATCATAGTTCAGGATTTATACATGAAAAAAGTAAATTGTACATGGATTAGTTTGACTCCAAAAGTTGATGGAATATGTCCCAAAGTTGATGGAATATGTCCAAAAGTTGATGGAATATGTCCAAAGTTGATGGAATATCTCCAAAGTTGGAGATATTCCATCAATATTTGTAGATATTCCATCAAATTTGGAGATATTCCATCAACTTTGGAGATATTCCATCAACTTTTACCATATAAAACTGTCAAACGCAAGATACAAAAATTTAAAGCAAACGCAATTATAAGTTGTACATTAAATAAGATAATATATTCCATCAGAAAAATAGATAATATTCCATAAAAAACATCTAATACTTCATCAACAATATGTTACTTGGAAAAAAAATCTGCCATTCTTTTCATCACTTCCCCCCTTTCCCTGTTACATGGCGACATAATCAATTCGTATACGTATTTTAGCCTAAATCTTAACAGTATATCTGGGTCCTTCACTGCATCAATCATCAACTTGTCGTAGTCGAATGTCATTTGTCCCTTGTATGTTTTCATGTGCCTCATTACGTATATGCCACAATTTATGCCATCGGCATTTTTCCATTTGGTTATGGGGTAGATCTTCTTCCATTTGTCACAATCAAGATACAATTGACTGCCCTTGGATGATTTCACCCAGTTTGCGAAGTATTTCACCTACATTAATATACCATCAAATATGGATGATTTCAAACTAACTTTAACGAACCATAAATATCCTAATTAATACTTACAATTTCATTTTGGTATCCCCTAAGTGAAGCCGGTCCTCCGCACATGTTGTCCAGCACTATCACTTGCTTCGACATGCTGTTGATGCATAACACCACAAAATGTTTGGGAAGGTATATTGGGAAGAACACCTGCATTAACATAAACATACAGAACACATGTACATTTGACGACATTTGACGATATTGATGACAAATATGTACAATGCAATACAGAATTGATGTACTAATTACCATGGATGGATCAAATCTGTCCGGTGTTAAGTTTATCAACCTTAATTCCGCTTCCAGTTGATAACCGAACCTTTGGCATATCTCACCCACTAACTTTTTATGATTATTTTCAGGTGATTGAACAATAGACTGCAATGTATAATCCATTGAGAAACAGTTTCACATACCAAAACATAACATGTAACTTGCATACCAATAATTAAACATGTTGTAATGTTCTACTTACAGTAAAACTCATGGAGAAATACATTCTTGTAGGATCTTCAAGCTTTGGGACGTTTCTCGTTTGGTTCAAGTGGTATGCCCAACAGTTGATTACAATGATGTCTAACCAATTAGGCACCCTCATACATTCCATATCTTCCCTGGTTATGCCAAAAAATGATGATCCTCTAAAAAGCGTCTCACTGCATTATACATGAATAAAGTAAATTGTACATGTATTAGTTGGATTCCAAAAGTTGATGGAATATGTCCAAAAGGTGATGGAATATGTCCAAAAGTTGATGGAATATCTCCAAAGTTGATGGAATATCTCCAAAGTTGATGGAATATGTCCAAAAGTTGATGGAATATATCCAAAGTCGACATATTCCATCAACTATCGACATATTCCATCAACTATTGAGATATTCCATCAACTATTGACATATTCCATCAACTATTGACATATTCCATCAACCAGATCAGAGTACTTTTGGACATATTCCATCAACTATCGACATATTCCATCAACTATATCAGATATCATACACCATTTTATTCCAACGAGAAACAGTTTCTAATCAGTCATATGATTCAAAACATAACATCTTCACAAAATATCGAAAACACAAAATACAGAACCAAAGCAACTTCACATTTACCATCAATATATTCACATTTACCATCAACTATTGACATATTCCATCAACTATTGACATATTCCATCAACTGTGGATATATTCCATCAAATCTGGACATATTCCATCAACCAGATCAGAATACTTTTGGTCATATTCCATCAACTATCGACATATTCCATCAACTATTGATATATTCCGTCAACTATTGACATATTCCATCAAATATTGACATATTCCATCAACCAGATCAGAGTACTTTTGGACATATTCCATCAACTATCGACATATTCCATCAACTATATCAGATATCATACACCATTTTATTCCAACGAGAAACAGTTTCTAATCAGTCATATGATTCAAAACATAACATCTTCACAAAATATCGAAAACACAAAATACAGAACCAAAGCATCTTGACATTTACCATCACCATTTTCACATTTACCATCACAAACATCATCATATCGAAAACACAAAATACAGAAGCAAAGAATATTGACATTTACCTTCACTATGGGGCTGTTGCTGCATTTTCGCCTTTTCCCCACCCGTTGATGCATTTTTTGTACTCATTTTTCCTCCCTTTGGATTGAGTTTTGTCGTCGCGTTTATGTTTTTTGCTGCTGCTTGTTCTTCAAAGGATGTTGTTGCGCCTCTTTTCGGATTTTGTTTTGTAGGGTTGATGGGTTTCTCTTTTGCGGACGGTTGAAGTGGGGTGCTTCCTCCTGTATGAACGTCGGCGGTTTGCGGAATGCTCGGTCGTGGTTGTGAAATCGACAGTTTGCGTCTCGCCGGCAGTTTGTATCGGAACGACATCAGCAATTTGGCATCATCAACCGACGATGATGATGGTTTTGATGGATGAAGGGTTTTTTTCTCCATTGATTCAATAAATGAATTTGTGCAATTTCGTAGGAGTGAATAATTGTTTTGTGTTGGAAACTGATGAAGGAGTAAAGTTTAGGCGGCTGTGTTTTGATGGTTTTCAAGGAGTGTGAATACACCCTCCTATTCACTTAATTTACACATTTTATTTTTGTTTTAATTTTTACTATGTGTACAGATTTTTATAGTACACTTAGTTGTACTATATAAGTATTGCCTCGTGAATGGCTCACTTTTTCCCCGCATAACCAACCTATTCTCCCCATTTGTACATAGGACATCTAGCAAATAGTCGTAGGACTATTATATAAGAATTGATTAATTTGTTATTTGTTTAAATATTTAAATATTTTAATTTTTCATAAAAAATAAGTTGATGTATAATTAATTGACAGTGTATTTTTTTTTGTAATTAAAATGTAATTGAAGCAATTGTATTTTTTAAATTTTGTTAGTGATAAAAAAGAAATTTGGACAAAATTTGTTTTTTTTAAATAAGAAAAAATTTGTTAAACTATAAAAATAATAATATATTTTTATAACTAGGCTAAAATGCAAGTTTGGTCCCCCATAATAGGGTAATTCCACTTTTGGTCTCTCATATATTTTGAGTGACAATATTAATCCTCATTATTTGTTTTTTTAGTAGATTTAGTCATTTTTTATGAATAAATTTAAAAGATAATTGATTAACTTATTTGATCGCTAGTCCAACTTAATTTTTTCTTCACCATGTTTTGTACTATAATATTTTCAATACATTTTATGACTCAGTTGCTCATGAATGTTCAACCCGTTTAGATTGACTCACATCCAAAATGACAGTCGAAACCCTAAATGGGTTGAACATTCATGAGGATCCTTGCTCATGAATGTTCAACCCGTTTAGATTGACTCACATCCAAAATGACGGTCGAAACCCTAAATGGGTTGAACATTCATGAGGATCCTTGCTCATGAATGTTCAACCCGTTTAGATTGACTCACATCCAAAATGACGGTCGAAATCCTAAATGGGTTGAACATTCATGAGAATCCGGATCATAAAATTGATTGAAAACATAATGGTACAAATCAATGTGAAGAAAAAATTAGGTTTGACTAGCAATCTAATGAGTTAATCAATTATCTTCTAAATTTTTTCGTAAAAAAGGACTAAAACTGCTAAAAGAAAATGATAAGGACTAACATTACCATTCAAAACATAAGAGGGATTAAAAGTGAAATTATCCCTATTATGGGGGACCAAAACTGCATTTAAGCCTTATAACTAATCAATAATTTATTTATTAATCGAAGTTATTTATAATATATATTAAGAAATTAAATAATTAAATATGTTTGAATTATAGGAACAATATAAAGTGATATGTAAAGAAATATGCAGAAAATATTATCTAAAGTAAAATTTTAGGATGAACTTTATTCTACTATGGGTCATAATACAAAGGTAAAACTTCTGACAGTGAAGTTTTAATTTTGGGTAATTGTATAGGGATTGATTAATAATTCTGTTCTGAGGGGTCAAAATGAAAAGAAAAAAGATTATCCAAGGTAAATCCATAATTACCCAAAAGTTAAAAACCCACCAGAGAAACAAAAATATACTAGCAGTAAATTCGTCTATACCCTTACGTAACTCCTAGTCCTATCCCACGTATAAACCCTGCAACTCAAATTTCAACCTAAGCAGTTCTTTTCATTGTGGCGTCTCAAATCTTGTGGCGCTCTCTTCCTTCCAAGCTCCTTCCGACTTCCTTCTCCCTATTTCCTGCCTGTAGGTTAAGGTACTTTATAGTTTGCAGAGTTTGTGATTGTTTTCTTTTTTATTCTTGCCGATGCAGAGAGCTATAATTTAGCTAAAGATTATGCTTTTATTTTTTTTTGTTTTGTTTCTGGGTTGTTCTCTTTTAGTTGAAATATAATGTTGGATTTTTCTTGTTAAATTTTTGAGAGTGAGTTTTAGTTAATTGGTCGAGGAGCAATCGAATCTTCGGCTTATTATGGTTAATTTGGAAGGTTAATAGTTGACCCTGCTGTTGATGCTTTTTTTTAAGCCGGGCATAAGATCCCTAAACAGCTTCCAAACTGTTTAATTGACTAGTGATTTAGTTTGAACGAGGAAAAGTAACTTTCTTGGTTCCCTGATTATTCTTTATTTCTGTGATTTTGTACAGTTGGCAACGTGATTGAAATATTTTGTTTTAATAGTAGATGAATGGTTTCATGATGTTACATATAAACGAGGGCTTTGGATCCTGAACTTCTTTAACTTTGATGCATTTGTTTCCCAGTGCTGTTTGTAAATTACTTAATAATCTTGCATCATATGTGATGTTTGCAGTTTCTGTAGTTTATCTGATAATATGGCTGATGGAGAGCGCAAGGAAAGCCGTGAAAGACGAGATCAACTTTTAAGCTATGAAAGTCAGGTCCAGACATGGTGGGCAGAGGGTGATGTCTTCAGGGCTGATGCAAAAGAATCCGCACCCAAACCAGGGGAAAAGTTTTTCGGGAACTTTCCTTTTCCTTACATGAACGGATATTTGCATCTTGGTCATGCTTTTTCGCTGTCAAAGCTTGAATTTGCTGCTGCTTATCGTAGGTTGAGGGGTGCAAATGTGCTTTTGCCATTTGCTTTTCATTGCACTGGAATGCCTATCAAGGCTTCGGCTGATAAGCTTTCAAGGGAGATTGAGAGGTTTGGGACACCTCCAGTCTTCCCTGTTGTAAAAGAGGATGAGAATGATGAGCCAGAAGTGAAACCTGAAGGTGGAAGCGAGGGTAACGAGTCAGCACCAGGTGGTAAATTCAAAGGGAAGAAATCAAAGGCTGTTGCTAAGACTGGAGGGATCAAGTTTCAGTGGGAAATAATGCAGAGTTATGGTCTGACTGACGAAGAAATTGCAAAATTTACAAACCCTTATCATTGGTTGACATTTTTCCCTCCCCTTGCTGTAGAGGATTTGAAGGCTTTTGGCTTGGGTTGTGATTGGAGAAGAACATTTATAACAACTGACATGAATCCATATTTTGATGCATTTGTGAGATGGCAAATGAAGAAATTGAAAGAAATGGGAAAAATTGTAAAAGATTTAAGATATACAGTTTATTCTCCTTTGGATGGGCAGCCATGTGCAGATCACGATCGTGCATCAGGAGAAGGTGTTATTCCCCAAGAATACACTCTAATCAAAATGTTGGTAGTTGCACCTTTTCCACCAAAGATGAGTGTCTTGGAGGGTAAAAAAGTCTACCTTGCTGCTGCTACTTTAAGGCCTGAAACAATGTACGGGCAAACAAATGCATGGGTCCTGCCAGGAGGTAAATATGGTGCCTTTGAAATAAATGACACTGAGGTTTTCGTATTAACAAAGAGAGCAGCACTTAACTTGGCATATCAGCAACTATCTCGTGTTCCTGAGAAGCCAACTTGTTTAGTTGAGTTGACAGGTGAAGATCTGATTGGGCTACCGTTGAAATCACCGTTGGCTTTTAATGATATTATATACACCTTGCCAATGCTCTCAGTTCTCACTGAAAAGGGAACTGGGATTGTTACTAGCGTGCCAAGTGATTCACCTGATGATTATATGGCCCTTCAGGATTTGAAATCAAAACCAGCTTTTAGAGACAAGTTTGGGGTGAAAGATGAGTGGGTCTTACCTTTTGAGATAATACCTATAATCAACCATCCTGACTTTGGGGATAGGTCTGCTGAGAAAATTTGCTTAGAGAAAAAGATAAAGAGCCAGAATGATAGAGAAAAGCTAGATGAGGCTAAGAAAATAATCTACAAAGGCGGCTTTTATGAGGGGACCATGACCGTAGGGGAGTATGCTGGATTGAAAGTTCAGGAAGCAAAGAATTTGATCAGGAATAAGCTCCTTGACACTAATCAAGCTGTTGTCTATAGTGAGCCAGAAAAGAAGGTCATGTCAAGATCTGGGGATGAATGTGTTGTGGCTTTGACTGATCAGTGGTACATCACGTATGGAGAACAAGAATGGAGGAAATTGGCAGAAGATTGCTTGGTTAGCATGAATCTCTATTCGGATGAAACTCGGCATGGATTTGAGCACACTTTGAGTTGGCTGGACCGGTGGGCATGTTCCCGTAATTTTGGACTTGGGACGCGTATTCCTTGGGATGAGGAGTTTCTTGTTGAATCTTTATCAGATTCCACCATCTATATGGCATACTACACTGTCTGTCATTTTTTGCAAAGAGGAGACATGTACGGAACTGATACTTCTGCCGTAAAGCTAGAGCAGCTGACAGATGAGGTGTGGGATTTCTTATTTTGTGGCGGCCCATATCCCAATTCTTCAAATTTATCTCCTGATCTGCTTTATAAGATGAAGAGGGAGTTTGAGTATTGGTACCCTTTCGATCTTAGGGTTTCTGGGAAGGATCTTATTCAGAATCATCTTACCTTTTGCATCTATAATCACACAGCAATCTTTCCTAATAAGTATTGGCCTAGGGGATTCAGATGCAATGGCCATATAATGCTGAATGCTGAGAAGATGTCCAAGTCCACTGGAAATTTTAGGACGCTTCGCGAAGCAATTGAAGAATTCTCAGCTGATGCTACGAGATTCGCACTTGCAGATGCAGGTGATGGCATGGATGATGCAAACTTTGTTTTTGAAACTGCTAATTCGGCAATCTTACGTCTGACTAAGGAGGTATCATGGATCAAAAGTTTTTTTGATGGAGAGATCACCCCTTTGAGAAATGGTCCACCTTCTACTTACGCAGATGATGTGTTTGCCAATGAAATAAATATTGCTGTGAAGATGACAGAGAAGAATTATAGTGAATACTTGTTCCGCGAAGCTCTGAAAACAGGCTTTTATGATCTTCAGGCTGCCAGAGATGAATATAGGCTCTCTTGCGGCTCTGGAGGAATGAACGAGGATCTTCTATTGCGATTTATGGATGTGCAAACACGGCTTATTGCTCCAATCTGTCCACATTATTCTGAATATGTTTGGAGGAAACTTCTGAAGAAGGAGGGCTTTGCAATAAAATCGGGATGGCCTGAAGCTGATTTACCAGATCTTACTCTCAAAAAGGCAAATAAGTATTTGCAAGACTCAATAGTCTCCATGAGAAAGCTTCTGCAGAAGCAGGTTTCTGGTTCAAAAAAAGGCAATGTTAACATGTCAGACAGTCAGAACAGACCGAGGATTGGCCTGATAATAGTAAACGAGCTATATGATGGATGGAAAAAGGAGTGCTTAATTATTCTAAGAAACAAATTTGATACTGTTAGCCACAAATTTGCGCCAGATCAAGAGATACTATCAGAATTGCAAAAAAGTGCTGTTGAGGATGGGAACCTTAAGAAAATACAGAAACTTTGCATGCCCTTTTTGAGGTTCAAGAAAGACGAAGTTATGGCGGTTGGTGTTCAAGCATTGGACCTGCGGCTGCCATTTGGTGAGATTGAGGTCCTTGAGAAAAATTCAGATTTGATTAGGCGGCAGTTAGGTCTTGAAGGTTTGGAGATCTTGTCTGCTGACAATCCCGATGCTAAGCGGAGAGCTGGACCTCATGCGGCCCTTCTGAGGCAGAATCCACCCTCTCCTGGGAACCCAACTGCAATATTTTTGAATGAGTAATGCATTTCTGAAATTGTGGCGAGATGGCATCAGGTATTTGATTCAAATTATTGTGATACTAGTTTCTGGTTCATCTCTTTACCCAATTCGTGTCGATTTAGTTTAGAGCAACTGATTTTACCATACAAAATTGTTGTTCTTGGTTCAGAGGAGATGCTGAATAAGTTTGTTTTTGTTGTTATTTATTCATTTGTCTATTGATTCTAAACATTCTTTTAGTGAATAACGATTAACTTAGTGAGGTCAATTATGTTGTGATTGCTGTTATGGGTAAATGATTACTTCATGCCCTGTAAATCTAGAGTAGTGACATGTCACGGTGGCATGTATCACATTAATATTGAATCTAAAGTTCTTTGTGGTTGAGTCTGCAATCCAGATCAATTCTCCTTTTTTTGTTCTTAGGTTCAGTGAATATTTTCACTGCGGTTTATCCAGATCATAATCTTTTACGATGATTTTCAATGGGTATATTTGAGTGCGTTGGTGCCCTCACTGTAGTCATTAACTGTTAGTGCAGTCATAGTTTAACCCTTGTCATGAATCAAACGTTGTGGCTTGAAGAAGTTGGTGGTTCCTTTGAGAGCCAGGCATATTAAAACCTGTATGTCTATTGTACAAACCTTTCATCCCTGATACCCCCTTACGCCAATAGATTGCACCCTGTTATTTCCTCATATAGATTGCATGAAACATGAGCTATCCAATTTATGTCGCCGGAGGCTTGGTAATCCTGAAAATTCCACTGGTTGGAACCTGATTGGTAGCTTTGATTCAATCTGTGATTTTATCTTCTTTCAATGCTTATGAAAGTGTAAAATTGTGGCTTGGAGATGATTATATTCCCCTAGCAGACTAGATTTATGTTCTATGTTTTTTTCACATGATATTCCCCTTGGATTTGTATTGATTACAACAGGGAAAGTTTTTGTGGAAAATGGGTAAAATATGTTTGCTCACAGCAATTTATAACTGAATGATATTCCTGAATAGTGGCCTAGTTTTCTCCCTTGTAACAATCTTGAATAGAATGAATATTAATGGAAACTACCAAGATTTTTTTTGTACTGATTTATTTGATTGTGTAACATGGACATTACACAAAAGGTATTACCAGAGATATTATGGTTGAGCTAGGCTGCATTTGTCACTTTTATTCTGATTTTACTGAAACCAAATGATCGGATTAATTCTTTTCAGTTAACCATCCGCTTCACTGATCTTATGACCTCGCTTCTGAAGATGGTCACAATTTGGGTAAATTACTGGGAGCAAAGAATTCCATCTTTGTTGGTTCCCTGAATCTTTATTTTCCTAATATATCTGATTTCAGATTTAGTTTTTTGTATCTGACCCTACTTTTGACCAGAAGGTTTCTTGTGGTTTTGCATTCATATCATTAGCATTGGAGCATTTTGTTTTCTCTGTACTTTCATTAGCCTCTAGTTGAGACTTGAGATTAATGGCATGTCATGATTTCACCTGCAGTAGGGTTTCCTTGAGAGTACACTTTCTGCAACTTGAGTCCACTTTGTCAACTTGCCCTCCTCCAACTTTGAGCTGAATTTGTCTGTTTTTTTCTCTTACATTTTTGGTGTCTGGGGGCATTGAAAACCACTGTTGAGTCCTCATGTCTATATGTTGAGTGATATTTTTGAGTTTATTTTGTCCAGGTAGCATGCTGACATGTGAGAAAATCACTAGCATTCCATTTGGGTTGAGAATAGCAGAGCCAGAGTTCCTTCCATTTTACTCAGAATGCTTCTCTTGATCAGTAGGCGAAAGATTTCGATCAGGTTTTTGTATACTTAAACAGATCTTTTGTATTGCTTTTCTTCCTCATAGACAAGATATCAATTGGGATCATTATTCATTAGTCAATGACTGGATTTCTATGTATGTGCAACTAAATTTGTTTGTGGCTGAATGAGAAAGTTTTTTAGTTTTTGGATTTTCATTATTTTCATTAATCCATTTTGCTGTGACTATTAAGTAGTATTATCATTTCTCTGCCTAAAAACATGTAACTGGTTAGAAAAGATGTGAAAGCACGTTCATCTCTTTATGGGAGAATATGAGAGCTTGCTTATATTTACACTTGACTTTAATTTCTCGAATTAGTCTTTTATTTAAGGCATATTATAAGAGTAATGATGTGTAGTGAGCTTCTAACTTGAATTTACGATGTAATACTCTTATTTTTTTTGGCTAACTGGAGGGGTCTTTTTGATTTTTTAGGCGAACTACCCTAAACACTTTAGTTATTTTGTAAAAAAAATTGTTTTGGAAAAAGTAATTTTTTTCTCCCATTGCCACTCTTTTCAAGTTGGGATATATGAGGAAAAATTTTTTTTTCTGTACAAGATAATCAAGTTGTTTAAGTCTAATTACATAGAAATTTTGCTTATATTAGTGGTTGTATTAAGTGTCGGCCTACTTTGCCGGGTTTGCGAGATTTTTTTTTTTTTTTTTTGAAATAGTGGTTGCATTAAATTTTTAGTTAGTGGGGAGTTAATGGTTTGTAAGTTTAACTCGTGAATCTAAACTTACATATAATCTTTTATATGTAAGGATTGTTCATTTTTAGATTGTTGAAATGATGAGATTTGGTCAAAGGTTTATAATTTTCCTGATGTTGGAATGTCTTTATTCCATTCTCTGGTTTTACATGTAAGATGTGTAATGAGTTGGAGAATCCTTTATAAGATGTTTTAAATTTTTAATATGAATTTTAGTTTTATAATATGTATAAAATTTGATTTAAATTCACTTTTCATCTTTCTTAATAGACGTTATTTCAATTTCAATTTCTTTTTTATTTATTTTTTGATAATTATATATATTTTTTTAACGATTAAATTTGAATTTCTCTCAAAATTTTAATAATGGGTTGTGCACTTGATGTTAAAATCCTATAATAATTTAGATATAACACAGTAAATAAAATCGTACATATATATATGTATATACTAATTTCCCTCCGAGATTTCCCTTCCATACCTTGAAAGTCGAAAGTCAAAGGCTGCTTTCTTGTTTTCTTTTTAAAGAAATCCTAAAAAATATTGAACGGCAAAGGAGCTTTGGAATTGTTCTTTTGACCCCGGCACATAAATAAACAAAATGCTTAGGGAGATCTATTCAGCTTATGATTTCCATCTTCATAGAGTAAATAAGCCAATACAATGACAAGAAGATTGTATTTTAATGGTAAACACTCACCACTTAAAATAATATGAGGCTGTTTAGTTTGTAATTGGAATGGATATGATGATAGAATGGAATGATAATAATTAACGCTGCTTGGTAATTAGGGACTGCGATTTCCTGGAATGCATATCCTCCTTCTCCTCCGTCATCCAGCAACCAATACCTTCTCCTTTTTCACCCCTTCTTCCCTACCACCAATTTTTTCTATTTTTTTTTTTTTTGTGAAAGAAATGAAATGGCAAAATGCCAATTTTTATATCTTGCTCCCTGTTTTTTCTTCACCAGGAGAGTTCCACCACCGGCCGGTGGTGGTGGTTGAACCCAGTGACCCGGTATTCGGCTGCCATTGATAATCAAAAGAGATGCTTAAAATGGGACTAAAGATGCGACACTTTGTCTTCACACTGGAAGACTTGAATCAAATTGCAATACTTGGGGGTAGTATCCAAGAACTGCATCATTTCCACCACATCATCTTCTTCCCCCATAGCCACAAACCTCAACCACCGCACCAACATCTCCTCCCCATGGCCACAACCCCAAACCCCTTAAAACCTCAGCCAGCCGCCATCAACATCTCCTCCCCAGGGCCACAACCTCAAACCCAAACCCTTAACACATTATACATTATTGAAGCTTTCAAGCTTCTGGAATTTTCTAGGAAAAAATAAATAAATAAAATAAGCACATTAATAATTTCATCTCCCAATCCAAAATTCACTCTACCTTCATCTAACCAAAACCCATTTTACCTCCATTGTTAAGCTTCGAAACAGATCTGAGGCACCAATTGAGACCGATTGTCCTGGAGTTCTTCAAACGGAGATGAATAAGGGGCAGAAGATGAAGGACCGATTGAAGATGAACCCAGTGACCGATTGAAGATTGCGGAGATGGAGAATTGGGCAAACGGAGGAGCATGAAGGAGATCGACCACCACCAAAACACAGCACGGAGGAGTGAACCATTCCCATATGCCCAAACCCACCAAAATAGAGAGGAATGGGCCATTGAAATGCATTAAGGAATGAACTATTGTTTTTAATCCCAAATAAATGAACCAAACAATCTAATTTTTAAAATACTGAAATTAAAGTCATTCATCCATTCTGAATCCTTTAAATCAATCAAGCACGTCCTAGGTTTTGACTTTGAATCACGTTGTATCAAAAAAAAAAAAAAAAACCCCAATACAATCACTGTATTAAATATTTAATAACTAAAACCCATTAGTTTGGTGGCTACAAAACTCTTGTAATTGACTATTTCTATTATTACTCTTTTTTTTTTTGGTCAAATTGCATACTAAACTTTTAATAGTTTTTGTCATTTCCGAGTGGAAATGTGGTAAGATTTAAAAAAATAAAAAATTTACGGAAATAAAATAGTTGATCAAATAGGTAATTGACTAAAAAACTGATCAAACAAGTACCTCATAATCAAAATGCATCAAGACAAAAGTCATACATTTGTAAAATTTCATCTAAGTAGCTATTTGTGTCTCATTTCGTATAATAATCTAGATATTTACCAAAGATAAAAAAAAATTAAAATGTTACTTTATTATCTAAGGACACTAACCTCTACTATGGGGCTTTGCGAGGCCAATATTATAGTGAGATGTGGGGTGGTATGGTCGAAAGAACTTGCTACCTAAGATCTCACTATAAATGATGGCACCTCTGGGGTCAAACTGGAGGCAGTACTCGAAATCAATCAAATATTAGTTCAACTGAGATAATTAAATTCAAATAATATTATATTTTAATCTAATTTGAATAAGTAAACTCTAAACTATTATATTAGATTCGAATTTAATCGTTTTAATTAAGTTATGTCTCATAAAATATTAAACTCACATATACCTGTTTTTTAAAATCAAATAAGACCAAGGGTCTGCTTGATAAACTAATTCAGTACTTATTCTAAATAATTAATTGATTAAGAGCGTTTGATAACTCAACTTGTTTCTGACTTAATGAATTAAGAACTTTTAAATTAAGTATTTAATAATTAAGTGCGTTTGATAACTATAATTCAAAGTTTTAAGAGATTAAGTGGGTCTGAATTACAAGTACAATTGTTAGCCTAAAAATAAATAATTGGCAAATTACTTATTGCTGAACTGAATTGGTTGCAAATTTTTTCTTATTTTCAATATTTATTATTTTTTTTAGTTTTTTCTTTAAATAATTTGTATTTATTAAATATTTCTTTTAAAAAAATATTTTATCATTTAAATAAATAAAAAATAAATTTATGACATGGATTTTTATTTTTTTATAATTTTAATTAATATTTATTATTTATTTAATTAATATTTTAGTTTTAAAATAATAATAACATTCTAATTTATTATTAAAAGTTTGTAAAATATTTTTATTAGTAGAATTTAACATTATTATGTAAAAAATTACACATCTTAAAAATTATGTTATATATTAAAAAAATATGTTTTTAACATTTTTTTAAAAAATAAGGTAATTTAATTTAAAATTTAAATATATTTAATTTTATAAAATTATTTTATAATTCAGATTTCATAATTCATACTTCATAATTCAGACTTCAGATTTCAAACTTTAGATTCAGACATATTTTCTAATTTTATCAAACAGAACTAACTTAACGGATTCAGACTTCAGAATAGATTTCAAACTTCAGACCTCAGATTAAGTTTTATCAAACGGAGCCTAAGCCTCGGGAGTTTCAGAAGCCCTGCTGAAATTAGAGGATGCTATACTGTGATGTTATTGGTGTGGTTTATATTCGTAATTCGATCTGTAGAGTAACAATTTCGGCCTCCTTCTTTATACCAAACAAAAATTGAAATTAGAACCGACAATTTTGGTTTCATTTTTAGTTTTATTGAACCATAATAAAACCATCAATAGACAGTTGGGTGCATTTTAAAACCGTTTCATAATAATTCTGATTTTAGAATCAAAATCGTTAATTACAATATGATTTGGTTCTAGTTAAAACTGAACAGTAGACGCCTTTAGAGACCCTAATCTAATATAAGAAACTATGATTATATTTTTACTCAAAGAAATGCAAAAATAGTCCCTATAGTATGGTTTAGTGACAAATTTAATTTTAAACATTTGGTAGTCAAAAAATTTAGTCATAAACTTTGCTATTCACAACACGTTTAGTCTTACTAACATGTTTTTTAGATAAAAAACATATTTTGGATCCACAATAACGTGTTAGTCCTTCTCCCATAAAATTTTAATTAAATTAGGTTTAAATATATTTTTGGTCCTCATAGTAGGGGTTATTCCGGTTTTTGTTCCTCTTTTTATTTCGTCATCAATACTTGTTCCACTTAAATTTTTTTTTTTACAATTGTAGTCTATTTTGCCTTTGACTAATGGTTGACTAATCTTTTGACTAACAGTTGACTATCCCGCCGTCGACGCCGCCCCCCATCACCACCCTGCCATTGTCGTCACCACCATCACCCCACCCCCGCCACCACCATCTCGTCGCCGTCGCCGCCACCCCTGGCGGCGGGGATGGGGTGGTGGTGGTGGATTGGAGGGGGCGATGACGACGGGCTAGTGGTGGGGCAGCGGCGGCAGGATGGTGACGGAGGCGGTGATGGCGGCGGTGGCGGTGATGGTGGGGTGGTGGTGGGGCGGCGCCGGTGGCAGATTAGTCAACCATTATTCAAAGGATATTTTTGTCAAAAAGGTCTATGATTGGCAAAAAAAAAATTAAGTAGGAGTACTATTGGTGACGAAATAAAAAGAGTGACCAAAACTGGAATAACCCTTATTATGGGGACAAAAAATGGATTTAAGTCATTAAATTAATCCATGTGACATTTGTGTGATTTAATGACTGACGGAATAACAATTTAACTTTTAAATATCCAAAAAAATAGTTATTGGGACTAAATGTGTTGTAAATAGCAAAGTTTAAAACTAAATTTGTTAACTACCAAACATTTAGGACTAAATTTGCCACTAGGTCATGCTTTAAGGCAATTTATATAGTACTACTATATTAGTACAATTCAATTGTGCTCATACTAATTTTTGTACTAGTTTTTTATTTTTATGGGTCTCAGCCCGTAATTATTAACCCAACCCACAATCATTGACTTTTTGTCCAGTAGCTTCCTTACGCGTCTGACTTGAGCTTCAGTATTTTTAGTTTCACTTGCTTTGCTGGTGGGTTTTGTCGTGCAAGGATGTTTTTCATTTTTTTAATTTTCTCATTTTTTAATTAATCTTCACATTTTTATTATTTTTTTGCCTTCAATTTTTTTCAGTTTTTATTTTGAAAACTAATTTTATTTCAAAATAAAAAATTTTAATTTTTTTAATTAAAAAATTTTTAATTAAAATTTTAAAATTATTTAATTTAGTTAAAATATGAGATTATATCAAATTTTAATTTCATGAAGTTTTTTTTTGAATTTTTGTATATATATAAAGTAAATATTTGATTATATCAGTCAAAACATGAGTTTATATCATGGTTTCATGAAGTTTTATACGTATATGTATATATAAAGTAAAGATTTGATTATATAATTGAAAACACGAGTTTATATCAAGTAGAACATGAGTTTATATCATGTAGAGTATGTGTTTATATCAAATATAATAAGAGTTATATCATGTGTACAACGGTTTCATGAAGTTATATGTATATATATAAAGTAAATAATTGATTATATCTTTGAAAACACGAGTTTATATCAAGTAGAGCATGAGTTTATATCATGTAGAGCATGTATTTATATCAATATAAGAAGTGTTTATATGCTTCCCGATTCTTTGAATTTCACGCTTTATATGATATATAACATAGTTTTATATCATATATAATAATGGTTTATATTACAAGAGTTTATATGAGTTTCAGTAGAGTTTATATCAACAAAAAGAGGGATTTATATCAAACCAAACATTAATTGATATAATGTATAACACTAGTAGGTTATATCAAACCAAAAAACAGGATATTATATCAAAGAAAATACAACTTTATATAATAGATAATATAACTTTATATCATTAGGAGTGGCCGTCCTAAACTGGTATTGAATTGGAACAACAACTCTGGCTTTATTTACAGTTCTATTCAATATCTTCTATATAGTGGAGCTAACTTTCCTCAAGCTGCCTTTGAACATTAAAAATCTTTAACATATGCTAATAGTTTTACACATCCGAATTGATGCGCTTTCTGCAAAACTAATCTGGAAATAGAGAGATTCGTGTTTAAATAGAAAACCAGAACGAGCATATGTTGACCGATCATTGAACCAATGAGCAAAGGGCCATTTCAAAAATACTTCTTAGTCAAGTAATACCAGCACACACCATGTTTTCCTAACAACTAGAAAACTCCTAGATACTTATGAAGATGCTTAATAGATTTTACCATCCAACACAAGAAGTTTCACAATTTTTCAGATTTGATGCAAGGATACTAAAGAAATTATAGGATAATAAATACAGGACACATTGCCAGCAATGGCATAATGATTGTTGAATGGATACAACTTCTTTTCAGCATATAAAAATGTACAAGCAGTAGGACATCCAATCAAAAGGCAACACTGCATTCTATAAAACCAAAAGCTACATATACAATTCAAGTTTATAAAACTGAATACCAATTACAAGTATTTTGTTACCCAAAAAGATCAAGAAAGCAACTTCCATGAAAAGTTCTCAAATCCAATGGTGCAATACTCCAATTGTTAGACTTATGTACAACAAACAATGGAAAGTGCTGCAAATCAAACTTATGAATCCCAAAATCAGAGATTAATATCCCTATATTCAGCCATGGATTCAATAGCCAAAAATGAAACGGCAATGACCTTTTTTCTGCAGCTTCAGAATTTTCTCTCCCTCCCCTGAAGAAAAAATAACAAAAGATGGAGTAATTGGGATTCGGATTGCTGCAAAAGTTGTTGGACTTGTGGTTGGTGGAATCGCAGAAGCACTCTCTGGTAAGAAATGAAGAGAGGGTATATACTTGATCGTAGTCACCTAGGGTTGCTGCCATCCTTAGGCGGATTTTGATGATAGTTTGGATTTGCAGAAAAGCGCACCCCCACCCCATCATCCGGCGACATATGTTTGTTTTCCTTCGCATTTCTGTCATTTCTCATACCAAAAACCCTCTTCCCCATAATGGATCCCCTGTGACCAAACCATAATCTCTCACCCAACTCCAGAGCAATCGAGCGACAGGTTTTTCCGACTTCTTCTTGGCGAGGCAAGGGAGATCCGCGATCTAGAGGCGTAAAGATGTGGGGAGATTGGTGAAAGATTTTTGGTAGGATCTGGGTTTGTATCTGCTCGATTTACTACGCAACAAAAAAATTCTAATAAAAGCGGAACCATAGAATAATACCTTTGAAGCGTGCACCTGGTGAATCTCTTGTATGCCTCAAAGACTATGACCTCTTGTTGTGTGGGCAACAATCTAGAAGTCAATTGATCAGCAACTCACCACAATCCACCTGCTGAAAAAATTCAGCACCTCCGCACCTAGCACGTACTACAAACGCACTGCCCGGAGAGAGAGAAAGCAACACACGGGGCTAGTATTTTGGACCAATATTTTTGGCCACTTGATGAAGAAAACTAGCCGCCAATTTGCTCAAAATTCGTTCTTGAGAGAGAAGGAAATTTCTCTCTCTAGAATTTTATCTCTCTAGATTCTTGAATTATGAATCTCTCTTGAATTGTGTTTTTTGAATGGCTGATCCCTTGTCTATTTATAGAGTTACAAGAGAGACTCCAAGTTGGAATAGGATTGGTCTTTCCTACTGGGTTTCTGTTTCCCTTCAATCCTGTTTCTAGATTGATACAGATTCTGTTTCCTTCAATCCTGTTCCTGGACTGAAACACTCCCAACTGTCACAGGGATTCACTTATCCCAATCCAGTTCCTGGGATGAATCACTCCCAACTGACACAGGGATTCACTTATCCCAATCCAGTTCCTGGGATGATTCACAACCAACTGACATAAGGATTAATTAATTTCTCAATTAATTAAATCTACCTTTATCAACAACCCAGTACATAATTAATCGTACCACTAACGGATTAATTATGGCACTACCACCCTACACCAGAATTGCTTCCGGAACAACTTAATTAAATTATATTCATAATCTCCCCACATCAAAGATATAGTGCTCGTTAATTCATTAATTTACTGATAAATTAATTCATCAACTTCTTTAATTCCGAGACTAGTACCACTCGACCTTTTTACTATACCGGACATAAGTCCACCGGCCGGGTTTAGTATAATAAACATTTCGAGCTCATCTCGGGAGCACCATCACCCCGGACGCACCGGTACATGGTTTCCTTTCGACAAGCAGCAGCACACCAAGTAACTAAACACGCACACCCAACCTACCGAGATTATTGGCCACAATTGACCTCACCCTTTGGCAGATCAAAGTACACTATGTCTAATCCTCATACCCGCTCGAGTCTAGGGATTTAGAGATAGAATACAAGGATCGATTTGTCTATTAAATCAGTACAAGACAAATCATTCCTAAGAGTCAAGTTCAATATGCCCCGGGCATATCTATATGATTCAATTAGTTTAGACAAACTAATTATCTGAATCACATAATAACCTAGACTGACAGTTTGTCCAAAGCTGTCTCGGTTACGAACCTCATTTATATATTATGTCTTTCAACCAATGATGAGATCTACTGTGTCGCACCAGACACCTCATCATCTACTTACATAATATAAATGGACGATTAATGCACAACAAGATATGACTGAAACACAAATCGATATATTAAACTGGGAAACTGTACAATATAAGCATAGCTTATGTATTCTACTCCAACAATTGGGAGGCGGCGATAGGGAGGGAGGAAGGATTGAGGGAGGCCGCGAGAGGAGAAGAAAACGCAAGGTAAAAACAAGAGTGTTAGAGGAGGAAAGAAAAAGCGTAAGAACACGCGCATGAAGTGCGACTGGTGAAAGTTAAAAAATTAAGGACGGAGACGGAGATGGTACTACTATAGTACTACTGTATAGAAATTGTACTTTAAGAACTATTTTTGTATTTTTTTTCTTTTACTCAATGGTACTATATTATTAACTTTCTATTTTTGAATAAACAATTTTACTCAAAATATCATCATTTTATTTTCATATTGCATATCACATAAAAATTCACAACCGTCAATAACAAGTGCTAATCTTTTCTATTAACTCCTTAAATTATGGACACCTCCAAACTTGTATAAGAATAGATGAAACCCTACCTCTCAATCACACGCATAGATTTTATTATTTTATATTTTGAACGAGATTCACCATAGAAAATTAGCTAGCATTAAAAAGGAAAAAAAGAAAAACTAAAAATTGAGAACCAAAGACTCAAAGAATGACGAAACCTAAAAATGACATGCAACATATGGGAATAATATATTATAAATATAGCATTCATTTTGTGATGATTTCAGCCCATACGAAATCCAACTACATAAATGTCAATTAGTATTGATTCTCCTTAATCGTGGAATGCGAGTCACGTTGAGGAATTAATTAATACCAAATATTTGGTTGCTATCACCATTTTATTTATTTATTCAACTTATTAAATGCCCTAAAGTTTTTTTCGTCTGTTTATTTCTTTTTCAATTTTCTTTTTTTATATAAAAAGTTGCTTCTTGACAACTTCGACTTGTCTCCAATCCATCATCTTTCTCTTTTTTCTAATTTTTCTTTTGGATGCTTCTTGCAAACGAAGAAAACCGTATAACGATTTTTATTTTAGACGGAAAATGACATCGTTATTAATATGGTTAGAGAAGGGAGAAGTTAATAAATTTTCCCTTTTTTTTTAATTTTGTTTTTAGAAAAGATTAATGATGCATTTTTTGCAGCTAATGCTATACGAGGGTACTCTTCTAAGCCATTAATTAGAACTCTCTTTTTTTTTTTTTTTTTTTTTTGGGTGACTAATATAGCTCAACTTTGAGTAGGTTTGGTTTGTGTTTTTGAGTTTATATAGGAATTAGAAAAAAAAAATTGTAACGAAAATTGAAAAAAATTGAAATAAAAATTAAAAAATTATATAGACATTAGAAATATGTATTGCAAATTGGAAAAAAAAAAAAAAACATTTTGAGTTAACAAAAAAAAACCCCCCCTTCAAAATAATATTTTTGGAGAGTACAAAAATTTTGCATGAAATTTTCATAAGGACATGCATTTTCATTTTGAAGGAGTGAAAAATGTTAGATGGAAATTATTTTTAGAATAATCTGAGAAGAATTTTTTGAAATCAAATAAATAAATAAATTTGTGTTTGAAACAAAAATAAAGCTAAAAATAAATGATAAGATTTTTATCATTTTATTTAAAATTACATAAAAATTTTAATTAATTTTTTTAACAATTTAATCATTAAAAAAATTAACATATTATACTTAGTAAAAGGATCAAAACTGTGAGGTATGTTCTTGTAGGGCAATTACTTCTGAGAATGAGTATTGTAAAAATACTACTTATAAAAACCAGTCATACTTGAAGGGCAAAAAAATGCATGAAGTCCTTCAAATTTTATGGGATTGGAGGTGTCCCTTTAAGACAAATTTTATAATACTCCTAGGAATACATATGTGAGTGTACATTTATCCAAAAAAAAAAAAAAAAAGGAGCCAAAAATTAGGAAAGCTACATGTATTGAGATGCATGCGCCTATTATATATTATCCACCTCTCTCTCTCTCTCTCTCTCTCCTCAAGACCTAATCTATTCAGCCTCTCTCTCATCTTCTCCTTCACCAGCCTCTTTTCTTTCTTCTCTCGCGTCGATTCCGGCCATTCCATGAAGATTTTTGAAGATATCTCACCGTCAAAATACTCCACGCCTCTCAAGCTTCAAAACCTATACCATTTTCTACCATTTCGCCGTTTCTTGAATTTGGGAGAATCACAAATCAGCCACGAAGATGAAAGGAAACTAGGGTTTTATAGATCTGAGGTAGGTGATTCATTTGGTTGTGTTTGCATCCCACGAAGATGAAAGGAAAACTAAAGTTTTGGCAAAAATGTATGTTTTTTATGTAAAATAGTATGTTTTTGCTGTTTGTTTATTGGTGTAAACTGTTGGTGTAAAATGTTCAGATGCTTCAGCCCATCGAGAGGTGGCTCCGGCCCGTCTGTGAATGAGCCGCAGCCGTCTCTCGCGGGACTGAAGAATCAGGGCTGTAATACTTGTTTGTGTAAAGCGCTGAATGTTGGTGTAAAGTACTGTTGGTTCATGTAAACTACTGAATCTTTGGTAGAAAAGTTGTTCCTTGGTATAAAATACTATTTTGTTAGTGTAAAAACATCGTTATGATTCGTTTATGTAAAGTACTGGTTGTTTATGTAAAGTACTGTTGGCTTATGTAAACTACTGATTCTTTGGTCAAAATGCTGTTTCTTGGTGTAAAATACTCTTTTCTGGTTCAAAGTGGTATTTGTTAGTGTAAAAACATCGTTCTGATTCGTTTGTGTAAAGTGTTGGTTGTTTATGTAAAGTGTTTAATGTTTATGTAAAGTACTGTTGGCTTATGTAAACTACTGATTCTTTAGTCAAAATGCTGTTTCTTGGTGTAAAATTCTCTTTTCTGGTTTAAAGTAGTATTTGTTAGTATAAAAACATCGTTCTGATTCGTTTGAGCAAAGTACTGGTCTGATTCGTTTGTGTAAAGTGCTAGTTGTTTATGTAAAGTGCTGAATATTTGTGCAAAGTACTGTTGCCAGTTTACATAAACTGCGAGTTTACATATGTAAACTGTCAAACTGTCAGTTTACATAACCTTTGCAGTAAAATTTGCAGTTTACATATGTAAATTGGCAGTTTACATAAACTGCGAGTTTATATATGTAAACTGCAAAGTTTATGTAAAGTAGCGTGAAAATTCCGCAGCTGTCATCCAACTTTGGAATTCCATATCTCCCTCGTTTCTCTTCTGTTTTGACCAAACTTTGGCTTGTTTTAAACCTCTCCTTATAAGGATAACACATAATTTTACGGATCTTTATTTAGACTTGTAAATATTCCATAAATCAGTTCTGAAATAGAGCTGTAAGTATTATTCTTTTAGCAAAAAAATCTGAAGTAATGGCTGTACTTCATAAATTCATATCTTCTTCATTCTTTGTCCGATTTAAGCAAACTATAGCTCGATTTAAACCTCTTTGCATAAGGTTTACTCAGAAATTTGTATAAGAAACTTTGGATTCCTAGACTTTCCAAAAAACAGCAAAGAACAGAGCTGCGTTCTGCAAAAGTACTGTTGGCTTATGTAAACTACTGATTCTTTGGTCAAAATGCTTTTAAATACTCTTTTCTGGTTCAAAGTGGTCTTTGTTAGTGTAAAAATATCGTTCTGATTCGTTTATGTAAAGTGCTGGTTGTTTATGTAAAGTGTTGAATATTTGTGTAAAGTACTGTTGCCAGTTTACATAAACTGCGAGTTTACATATGTAAACTGCAAAGTTTATGTAAAGTATCGTGAGAATTCAATATAAACTGCCAGTTTACATAAAAGTTTATGTAAAGTGACAGTTTATACCAATACAATGCAACTTTACATAAACTTTTATGTAAACCAGTTTACATAAACTTTGTAGTTTATATATGTAAACTGTCAGTTTACATAAACTGCGAGTTTATATATGTAAACTGCAAAGTTTATGTAAAGTGGCGTGAAAATTCTGCAGTTGTCATCCAACTTTGGATGTCCATATCTCCTTTCGTTTCTCGTCCATTTTGATCAAACGTTGGCTTGTTTTAAACCTCTCCTTACAAGGATTACACATAATTTTACGGATCTTTATTTGGACTTGTAAATCTCCCATAAATCAACTCGGAAACAGAGCTGCAAGTGCTGTTCTTTTCGCAAAAAAAATTTGAAGTAATGACTGTACTTCATAAATTCATATCTTCTTCATTCTTTGTCCGATTTAAGCAAACTATAGCTCAATTTAAACCTCTTTGCATAAGGTTTACTCAGAAATTTATATAAGAAACTTTGGATTTCTAGATTTTCAAAAAAACAGCAAAGAACAGAGCTGCGTTCTGCAAAAGTACTATTGGCTCATGTAAACTATTGATTCTTTGGTCAAAATGCTTTTCTTTTATGTTAGATACTCTTTTCTGGTTCAAAGTGGTCTTTGTTAGTGTAAAAATATCATTCTGATTCGTTTGTGTAAAGTGTTGGTTGTTTATGTAAAGTGCTGAATGTTTATGTAAAGTAATGTTGACTTATGTAAACTACTGATTCTTTGATCAAAATACTTTTTTTTTTTTTTTATGTTAAATACTCTTTTTCAGGTTTAAAGTGGTCTTTGTTAGTGTAAAAACATCGTTCTAATTCGTTTATGTAAAGTGCTGAATGTTTGTGTAAAGTACTGTTGGTAGTTTACATAAACTGCGAGTTTATATATGTAAATTGCAAAGTTTAGGTAAAGTGACGTGAGAATTCAATGTAAACTGCCAGTTTACATAAAAGTTTATGTAAAGTGGCAGTTTACACCAATACAACGCGACTTTACATAAATTTCTATATAAACTGCCAGTTTACATAAACTTTGC
This sequence comes from Knoxia roxburghii, assembly GCA_030378225.1. Classification (NCBI taxonomy): domain Eukaryota; kingdom Viridiplantae; phylum Streptophyta; class Magnoliopsida; order Gentianales; family Rubiaceae; genus Knoxia; species Knoxia roxburghii. Next base: position 10,714,865 of record CM059422.1, on the reverse strand, counting down.
AGTAACCTTTGCAGTTTACATAAACTGCGAGTTTACATATGTAAACTGCAAAGTTTATGTAAAGTGGCGTGAGAATTCATATATAAACTGTTAGTTTACATAAACTTTTATGTAAAGTGGCCTGAGAATTCAAACAAATGAGGCGCGTGAGGAGTGAGAGGGAGAGAGAAACCAATGACAGTTAGGGACATGCGCATTTAATACGCATTAAATGCGATTGGCCCACTTCTTTTGTGCCTTTTTGACAAAAAACTCGATTTTTATCCAGTTTTTGCCCAATAAACCCGAGTTTTTAAAAAATCGGATAGAAGTATATCTCTTTTTTTACTCCTAGGAGTACTATATACGAACTGATCCCTTTGAAGGTATTTATTATGGTTTATTTCACATTTATATTTCCCTAACGATTTTTTTTATATAAAAAAAATTTGGTTGCATATTGTGTACAAAGTACTATAAAAAAAATTCAATGAACCTCACTTTTCCACTCATGTAAAATACAAAGTAATTAGCTGAAATTAAAGTGTGAAAGATAATAACAATAACAAGTTGTACTATATATTTATATTATTCATCTTGAAACACTTTAGCATGTGATTTTTTTAATAATGATATGGAGTAAGTATTATCAAGTAGAAGAGAATATTTAAAGAGGCAAAGTACACTCGTCACATCAACTGATAATTTTGCATGCCAAAATAGTATGAGATTGGTCCAAAAACTTTTTAACTTCGTTCTCACTAGTCTAAAATGGTTAATTCAACTTACTAGTAACGTATAAGACTGGAAGTTATATACAAGTCACTCAAGTTGTAAACTAACGATGTGAGAGAGGATATTACACTAATAGACTTATTGGAGGGTCTCATTGGCATGTATCTAGTAAGAATTGAATCTAGAATTTGCCAATTATGAGTTAGACTTTTTAAGCATTCAACCATAGATATTTAATGGGGATCCTCGTGCATGATAAATAACCAAATTCCAATTAAAATCAAATAACATACTAGAGATTTTTTTCTAAAAATTTGGGAAACATTTGCTACTCATTAACTTTTAATTAGAGATGGAACGGTTGATCAATTGAACTTGGTGGTTCCATCTAAAATATTAGAAGTTCAAATTTTACCTTGGGTAATAATTATTTTAAAACAATCCTTGTAAAAGCACGGCAAAGCGGCAACAGAAATATGCAAGTAACGTCTTTGGTAACTCTTTCTTTTCCATAAATGATTTCACCGTGTATTTGAATAAGATATTAAGATATTCAATTAATTGATGAATAGTTAAAAGCTGTATGAAATCTATGGAGACAATATTTTGTCGTCATGAAGTAGAATATTGCTTTCAAAAGTTCTCTGCATTTGGGAGCCTTGCACCGTTTCCAAATAAATTTCATGTCTTTTTTTCTCAGCGTAATTTGTTGCGTTATTTTTTCGTTTTAGGACTCTCCGATTTCAGCACTTCAAACTCAATAGGCCACCACAAGCAAGATCTTTTCACACACACTATCTATGATACAATAATAACTTGCAAATAAGGAATATTTTAGATCATTTTAATCCTACTCTATTACGATTTGTTACGACATTTAGAGGAGGAGGGACTTCACGGATAAGATATATACTAATGTACGGGTTCTTAAAAATAAAATTTGAGAAATAGAAAGAATGACATACAAATATCATTTGATTCGTCAATGTCCAGAATTATAAATAAGTTAAGAATTTATCTAATATGAAATATTACATTGTTCGAAAATCTCATGTCAAAATATCACAAGTACCGTCACATTCTGAATTTGTAAAAATCTAAAAAAAAAAAAAAGAATGAGACATTGGTAAAATAAGGTCCTTCAAGGCTGGGTGCCCACTTCATCTTCACCCAATGGTTATTTTTCAAAACTGAATTGCTATTTGTATCATGAATTTGCTATTTGTATCACAAAAAAAATAAAAATAATAATAAAATGACCAAAATGCCCTTATGATGAAAAATGAGTAGAAAATACTAAGTACTGTATAAAAACGCAGCAAAAATGCGTTTTTACCATAGCCACAAACGCAAGGAAAAATATTTTTTACATGTAAAAATTAAGTAAAATGATGTTTTTGATGCTTAAAAACGTCAAAACAATAATTTTTTAACCACATAAAACGCAACAAAATTACGTTTTTGACACTTCAAAAACGCAAAATCAGTGCGTTTCCGCCGCGGACAAAACGCCAAAAAGCGGCGTTTCCGTCGCGGCTCGCTCGCCGATTTGGGGCGTTTTAGACACAAAAAAATCATAAAACCCCCAAATCGGCAGCAGCTTCATTAGGGCATTTTTTTCTCAAAAAATCAGTCCAAAAAACGCAAAAGGGGATAGATTTTGCCGGCCAAAAACGCAAATCATGGACGGAGGAGATGGCGAACAATCACGAAGGCACGGAGCGGGCAAAGGTCCACTGATAAACAGGATAAAAATCGTTTTGAATTTGAGTTTTTTCAGCATTTTTTCAGCATTTTTTTCCGGCAGATCTGCTGTTTTCGGGGCTGAAAACGCCATCTGCCGGCGTTTTCAGTCCCGAAAACGCCGACCGACGGCGTTTCGGTAACCCAAAACGCCATCGGCCGGCGTTTGAGGATTCCGGTCGATGTGTGGGAGATTTTGAGGATTCCGGTCGATGGTCGACTCATCACCGAGGTGACACCGTCGTCTACCGTACTGTCATGGTCGAGAGGATTGCTAGAGATTCCTCCTGAGGAGAGGATAGACGGGGAGCTGTATAGGAATGGCGGATTTTCTACGCAGCGGGTGATCGAGCGGTGTATGCAGCGGGCCAGGGATGATTCGGACGTTGCTGTTTTAGTATGGAGCCTTATTGGGACTTGTCTGTTTACAGACAAAAGTTCCAATAAGTTTATGCCAGCCCCTGTTGTACAGGTCAGGAATGGGCTGGATCAGATTGGCCAGGAGGCATGGGGTACCGCGACACTCTCGTACTTGTATCACAATCTAAGGTGCGCGAGTCGTCACGGGACGCAGGCAGTCGCTGGATGCATGACTCTATTACAGTCATGGATCTACGAGCACTTTCCTGATTTCAGACCCCACCCTCTGCCCATTCCATTGCACGCCGCTCAGCCACGTGCAGCGAGGTGGGCCATCGACCACCACCGGGCCACAGAGCAGCGCTTGGCAGCCATACGACTTGCGCTGGACGAGATGACAGCCGACATGGTTAGTAAATAGTTACAAATCTCATCAAATATATTTTGATTTAATCTATTTTATATATTTTATTATTCATAATCATTAACTACTTTTCAAAGGTTACTTGGATGCCTTACGGACGGGACGCCGTTTCGCGGACGCCGAGGACCCTGTACCGTGGACTTATTGCGTACAGGGACTACATCGAGCCGTACATGCCAGACCGATGCGTCCGCCAGCTTGGGTATGTACAGTGGATTCCCTCGCGCTTCATCCGTCCGGGCCGGGACACCTACCGCGGATACTTAGGGAGACCATACGTGGTACAACACGCCGTTGAGTATGCAGAGTCTGTGTGGGAGGAGTTCGGCACGTCTTCCATGGGTATTTCACTAGCTGGCCGACAGCGGACAGGTGGCGCTGTTCCTTGGAGTGCTGCGGTCGACGGCTATTTAGAGTGGTTTCGTCCCCGATCACGTCCGCGCGTACTTCCCCCGGATCCCCAGGCTGCTATAGAGCCTCCTCGACCACGTCGCGCCGCCTCAGAGTTTGTAAGTATTCATATTAATTAATGTAATCTATTTTATTTGTTAAATTATGTTCAGATGAATCTAATATATTGTTTATATATTTGCAGTGGATGGGTCAGTATGGTCAGCTACATCATGCGTTATTAGATGTAGTGCGGGAGAGCGTTCCTGATTTGTACGATCAGTTCGCACCTCGTACTGCAGATCTAGAGGATGAGTTCGACCGTTCCATATGATTTTTGGATTGTACTATTTTTGTATACATTATCCAAATATTGTATTATTATTTCGCTGATTATATTTTATTGTCTTCTTCATATATATGTTGTATTTTTATACGTATATTTCTTCAAAACCCAAAATAAGTAGTGGTAAGCACAAGATAATAATAATAAAACATATGTCACATGGCAATAAACGTCCTATCCATCACGGAGTGCATTCCAAGCATTAAATCTAGCTTCTAAATTTTGTGGCCACTCACCTACACTTTCAGCATGACGCTGATGGTGCCAAACGAAGCTCAACGGCGGGATAGGGCAGTCATCGACCACATCTACGCGTACATAATGGTTCCCATTCACAAGGGCAAGCGCTATAACCCTTTCTGGTTGGGTGTCGCCAGTAGAGCAATACAATGGTAGTACAGAATAATTTCCATCTGAACGAGTACGGTCAAACTGTATTACCAGTGCATTTGCATAAGTGGCGAGAGGGAACAAATCCGTAGGTGTAGCCATCCAATGCTGCTCACCACAATCAGTGCCTTCGAAATTTATTCGCCTAAGTACCATGGCAACAAAATCACCATCGGGGGGACGCAACTCCAATGATTGGAATACACCCCTATACCTGTCCGGGTGGCTCGTAATCTCTCCACTCAATGACCTGCGAGCTAACCTCCAATATTTCTCGTGGCCAAAAAAGTACGTAGAAATTACTCGGAAACCACAATGGCCATCCCCATTTACATCTGACCACCCTGTACAATAAGGCTGAAAAAATGCTGGCACACACTGAATGTCTCCACCAGACCTTGTATGAATGCGGTGTGATCTACCTGTTGATCGACCGGATGACCCTGAACGGCACCTGCCACGCCGGCCACGTGTCGCTCTTTCTCGTGAGCTCCACTCGCGCATAACAGAATGATGTAATCTATTTGGTGGTCGCCCCCTTTGGGGTCCTGAGGAACCTGGCTCTCCAACACTGGCCATGTCAGGGTACATCTGCTCTACGTACGCCCTATTCAACAGCCGGGCCAAAAAAGACGGACTGGTAGATACGGTGGGGACTACTTCCTCGTTGAAATACCTTAACAAACAAATATATCAATTCCAAATATTTCTTCAAAAAAATTTGTCAATTCAATTGCATAATATTAAAGTTCATAATTGAAAAATGCACCTGATGTCCTCATCAATGTAATTCGCATCACCATGTGATGGCACAATGGTCAGCCTCTTCCAAAACTCATGCACGTGTGGAAGTAAGGGATATTCAGGCAATGACTGTGCCTTGAATATGTCGCACGCACAGGGAATCCCATGTGTCACCTTGGGCACACATCCACATCGCTCAAGTACAAGGCCTCCCAACTTATCCTTCCGCCGAACTTCTTTCCTAACCAACTTCAAACAATGGTGTGACACGTACTTGTTCAAATAACAGTATGGATATCCCTGCATACTTGTTTGAGTCGTGGAGATGGAAGCCTCAAGAGAGCCTCTATAATAATGTCAATTAAAAATAAAATTAATTGAAACATCTAAATAAATAGAAGCATACCAAAAAATGAAATTCTAAGACATTAAATAACATCTGCTATAAACAATTAAATAAGTAAACTAACCCGATGTGAGGGTACAAGTGGCTGAGGTGAGAGTCAATCTTTGTGAACGAAGTGTCAAGGGAATTGGTGGAAGAATTAAGCCAATCTTTCATAGCAGCATGCGAAGCCTCTACTCTGTTAGTGAAAGTATTACCAAAGTGGAGAAATTGATTGGTCCAGGCTCGAACAAATTTCTCCTTGTGAATGAGCCATGTAGTCTCTAGATATTCAACAGCCAACGGCTCAAGGAGAGTGTACTTAACCTTGAAATTCTACAATAAACGATTAAATTCCTCTACTGTCGGAGCCTTAATGATTTTCTTCCACCAGTTGTCATGAATATCACATGCTAAATTTTTGTTCCTCCTCCCAACATTTTTTTCAAACCACGCGTTCACATCACGCCCAATATGCCACAAACATAACAAGTGATGTGAATCGGGAAAATGATCCTTAATCGGCTGTAACAAGCCCAACTCCCTATCTGTCACAATCACACTAGGTGACAAACTAGCCGGCAGCAAAAATCTCAAGTTCCTCATAACCCAGTCATATGTATCCTGTTTCTCATTCCTAACAATAGCAAATGCAATATTAAAATTCTTATTTGTAGGAGTCATACCTACCATCTCGACGACAGGCATTTGGTACTTGTTCGTCTTGTAGGTAGAATCAATCCCAACCACCCAATACCATCTGTTGAACATCTGAATTGATGTTGGATGTGCAAAGAAGACATGTGTGATCTCATCAGTGTTCGCATCCTTCAGAATCTTCAGATAGTACTGCTTCTCCTCAGCCAAATGAATAAATTGCTGCCCAATATTCCTACCTTCCAATCCGGCGGTCTTCATCTCTCCTTTCAAATTGTACACAGATTTGATTGGTACCTGGGAATCGGGAAACTGTTTATTCACAGCTTCCCAAACACACTTTGGCTTAACATTCGAACGCAGCATAAATTCAGCAACAGCCTTTGAATCCTTTGTAAAATGGCTCAACTGTCTGTGACCATATGGATGCATTATACCTGTAAATCACATGTAATTATAATAACAATTAATGCATACAACACATCAATCAACTTAATTAATATTATGCGCAAATAATGAAATACCAGTGTGATTGTGAGTTGACGCTGCTCCTGGGTTTGTATAAACCTTGTGCCGTCCCAAATCAATCCGCTTACAAGTCAACCTAAAGGGGCAATTAGTGCCGCTCCTTCTTGTATTCTTCCGTCTAGTTGGGAGAGAGGCTTTGGCAGGATCTCTCCATCGCTTGCACGAGAAGTAGTACGTCGCAAATCCTTGGTTACCTCCCCTCTTTGTAATTACAAACTTCAGCCTCTTAGCTATTTTCTGGCAATATTTCAAAGCCTTGCCAATAGTTCGAAACTCTCTGTCAATCTTGAAATATCCACTCAAATCTGCGCCAGGTTGAAGTTCCACCGGCTCCCCTTGAGTATTATCCGCCTCATTGTCATCTACATCCTCATCTTCATCGTCATCCTCCTCTTCATTCTCCGCCTCCTCATCATCATCATACAACTCATCCTCATCGTAATCATCATTGTCAGCCTGTAGGTGAATACACAGATTAATTAAAATTACAGCACAGTTATGATTCTTGCAATCAAAAAACGCAACAGTTTGAAGTTTCATGCAACATGAAACGCTCCATTTTTGCGTTTTTGCAGATAAAAACGCTACAAATGTGCGTTTCTTCCACAAAAAACGCTATAACAGTGCGTTTCATGCAGTAAAAAACGCACCCATATGTGGTTTTCAGCAACCTAAAACGCAGAACTTTTTATATAATGCATGTCAAAAACGCAGCCCTTTTTATATAATTCATGTCAAAAACGCAACACTTTTTATATAATGCATGTAAAAAACGCATCACTTTTTATATAATGCATGTCAAAAACGCAACACTTTTTATATAATGCATGTCGGAAACACTAAAAAGCGACTTTTTTTACACTCAGAAACGCTAAAAAGGGACGTTTAACCGCTTCCTAAACGTCATTTTAGCGTGTTTCGACATACAATATTTTTAAAAAAACTTATATAACTTTAAGGCACGGAAACTTACCATATCGTGATGATTCGCTTGCTAAATATTCTTTCGACGTCAAATGAATGATCCAACAATGTTTTTAAGTTAAGAATTTATCTGGATTTGATTTTAGGATAGTTGTTGTGTATGAGTTTTTCATCCAATTCACATGATTGTATGTAAACGTTTTTTAACTTCTGTACATGTCAAAAACGCAACATTTTAACGAGCGAACCATGGTGGAAACTTCACATTTTGAAGTTTATTGGTGTAAAAAACGCACTATTTTAACGAGCGAACCATGGTGGAAACATCACATTTTTGCGTTTTTTACATGCAAAAACGCCATCATTTGGCGATTTTGACATACAAAAACGCACTCATTTGGCATTTTTTACATATAAAAACGCAATTTAGGGTAAATTTTGTATGTCCAAAACGTTTTTGCATTGCGTTTTTTTAGATTAAAACGTAATTTTCGCCCCTTTTTTGACATAAAATCTGTCAATTTATTAATTTTTTTGTTCATAAGGGCATTTTGGTCATTTTATTATTATTTTTATTTTTTTTTGTGATACAAATAGCAAATTCATGATACAAATAGCAAGTCCCTTTTTCAAAATAATATAAAAACTTTAAAACCACGCATTTAACTGTAGAAACAGTAATGTTTACCATTGACTTGTAATAATCAGTTATTTAATTTAATGACTTTTTATGAAAACAAAATTATTAATCACTATTCCCTCTTTTACATTTCCGAGAAGGAAGCAAACTTCATCCACCTCATAAGGTTAATTTCACGTTCATGATAAGGTGAAATACAATTTTTGTCAAAATATTTTAGTAATAATTTTAATTTTAAATAATAAAATGACGAGTTTTTTTTTTCGGTTAAAATCTACTTATATTTTATCAGTGACAATCTTATATTTTACAGTGGGATAATTAAATTTATTTACTTTTTGAAATTCTCTTCTATCTTAGCTACAAAATCAAAATTTCATTTATCATATTGTTTTACTTCTATGAAAGAGAATAAATACTAACAAAACACATGTAGAGAAGGATATGTCCATTCATATTGTAGTATTTGGAATTCTCACATTGACCAAGAACATAGGATATTGATGGTGATGATAGGCATTGAATTTGTTGTAAAATAAAATAAAAATTGGGGGAGACAATGCCGGATTGGTGAAAACGTGAAGGAGGGTGAAAGCGTGTAATTGGAACGACTATGCCACCAAGTCCAATTCAATTTCCCAACCAAACCATAACATTCTATTATCCCATAAACAAATATTTATCGACCAATAATGTTTTTTTTTTTTTTTTTAAAAGTCTGTGGTCTTTTTCGTTCTTAGGTGAGACATACCTAATTATAAATTGGTTCTTCAGCTTTATAAATTCTCATGGCGACCCCACAAGTTTAATTTGATCCCAATAACAGATTATGTGTAAAGACAACACCTAACCTAACTGAATGGCTTTGGGAGGTATAATATAATAAAAGAAATAGATTTTCAAGGGGAAGAGTTGTAATTAAAAAACTAAGAGCATATCCAACTCAAACTCCAAAAATACAATACAATTTATTCTAAAATTCAGTATCTACAGCTCTACTCTAATCCAACAACTCTATTTTCTACCTAATAAAACTAATATTTTATTTATATTTAAATTTATTTTTATTATTACATCAATATAATTTTTTTACTCATTCACATTAAATTTTTTATATACATATCTATATTTATAAATTTAGTGATTTAATTTTAAATTATATTTTTAAATAATAAATATTAATTAATAATAAAAATAATCAATAAAAAGAAAAGGAAAAAAAAGATAAAATAATAAAGTTTACAAAAAAAAAAAAGAAAATGAGGTTGCAACAAAAATATTAAAAAAATTAAAGAGGCCACCTACAGGGATCCCGTTCTCTTTTCCATGTGCGATATTTAGCTTATTTTCAATTTTCTCTCAAAATACGGTAAAAATTTACTGTATGTGTTGGAGAAGGAAATTACTGTAAAATTGAGGCAAATTGTATTCTCCAGTAGGCGTTGAAGTTGCTCTAAGAGTGATATTATTTTTTTGATAAGTAATGATGTAATCCTTATATGCATGTATAATGGGATAAAACAGAAATTCGTTCGTAAAATTCTAGTAATGATTATCGTGATTAGCACACGCCAAAATCATTATTTAGGTATAGATATGACGTAAAGTCATCTATATCTTATACTTTTAGAGAAGTAAATATGGTATAATTAGAGTTATCTTATAACTTTTGGACCAAGTTAAGCTTTATCAAGTTTAATATACTACTAATTAAGTTTATATCATTTTGAACCATAAGTCTAGTTTAATTTAAACTCATCACAAAACCTTAAACATTTTATTAAAGAACGTGAGAAAAGACTACTTAATTAAGTCTATTCACTTATGTATAATAGTGTACTTTTTTAGGAAAAAACAGAGTTATCTAAAATGTTTAAGGATAAGCATACTAATTTAGTAGTTATTATTTAATCATTTGACACTTTTTTCCATGTCATATTTGTATATTATCAACCATTTAATACCTTTTCCCTATTAGCACCAACATTTGGTTAGATTAAAAATGACAAACTTGCATAAATTACTCTAAAAGGGTCAAAAATGTCTTTGCAAGTTGAAATCCAATATCGAGTTATGCACATCAATGGTGAAATTATGGTGCATATATATAAATGGTAAAATTGGGTAGCTAGTTAAACATTTACAAATTACAATAAAACCAGCTACCCTACAAAATAGAGGTGGGAATTTTTTGTTTTAAAATTCTTATTTTTTATTCATATTTTCACATACATGGGGTGGGGTGTGAGGTGGCGTGGGAAGGAGATGTGACATCCAAAATATGAACATCTACTTATCCAACCAAATCAACATAAAAAAAAATGTCAATAATCAACCATTAATTGAAGTTATTATACTATGAATTAAACAAATAATATTAACTATGTTCATTATTTGAGTTATTTTTTTGTAATATTGAAAATAATTAGATGAGCATTTTGATAAAAGTATGCAAGTATTAAGTTAATTTGAATTGAAATATTAATATTATATATCAGATTGGATTTATATCACGATAAAAATTTGTGTATATAATTTAATTATTTTATTTTTTTCCAGTAAAAAAAAAGGTTCAGCCTAGTTGACTATTAGGTTTTGAGGATAAGTTATCCTTTGCAAATTATGAGCGAGCTACCTCTTAACCTCATCTGATACGATACTCAATCTATTATAACCCTTGTCCCCTCTAGCTCGAAGCCAGGTAGTCTACAGCAAAATTAGTCTCTCTGTGCACGTGACTGATCTGCACTGTCCAAGGTTGTCTCAAGTGCGACTAATTTAATTATTTGAAATAACTAATATATTTTACTAATTAAAAAATTATAACAGAAATCAAGAAAATGGCATGTAGGTATTGTAATAATAGAGGGATTTTATAACTTTGATTAGTGTACAAAGTCACGAAAATAGTATAACGAGTAGAAGGTTTGGGGTGTGGGTGTTGCTGTTTTGATCTTAAATAAAATTACGATTGCTGTTTTGGTCCCTTATCAATTTTTTATTAACGATTTTAGTCAATTTTTAAGAAAAAGTTTAGAAGATTACGGATTAACTCATTTGATTGCTAGTCAAACCTAATTTTTTCTTCAAAATGATTTGTACCATGATGTTTTCAATCTATTTTATGACTCGGTTCCTCATGAATGTTCAACCCATTTAGGGTTTCGGCTGTTATTTCGGATTGTGAGTCAATCTAAATGAATTGAACATTCATGAGGAACAGAGTCATAAAATGGATTGAAAACATCATGATATGAATCATTTTGAAGAAAAATTAGGTTTGACTAGCGATCAAATGAGTTAATCCGTAATCTTTTAAACTTTTTTGTAAAAATGGACTAAAATCGCTAATAAAAAATTGATAAGGGACCAAAACAGCAATAGTTTTATTTGGGACCAAAACAGCAACACTCTATTTATAAGGGACCAAAATATCAATTCAGCCTAAAATAAAATAATATATAAATGTATCCATAGTTTTATAAATAAATGGCCAAGTTTCCAAATAGAAAAGTAGCCATGACTTCAACTCCACAACCAAAGACAAAGCAGGAGCTACCACTGCCGTTTCTTTCTTCCTTCTTCGTTTCCTCCATGCCGGCAAATCATCATCACCTTGTCCCCTTCCTCTTCCATGGCTCAAATCCAAGATAGCCCTAAAAAGAAGCAGCCTCCCAAAAGCTCCCCCGGCTGCTTTCTGGGCTGTTTTGGATTCTCTCACTCTCCCCAGAAAAAAGTCAAAGAAGATTCCGGTGAGAAAATCAGACACCACCGGAGATTACGTATTCATAACAACAGCGTTTCGTGGTTTTCTCGGTCCCAAAAGTCTTCCAAGAAAAGTTTCCCGGTTGTTGATTCTACCACTCATGATCATGAAAAGCTTCTTGAGACGAAAGAAAGTTTTCGTATGGCGAAATTGAGCAAGAAATTCTCCACTAATCACCTGCCGGGGAAAGTCCCGGCTGACGGGTCCTTGCCGCTGAGTCAGATCCCGGCGGCTGTTGGTGCTGATGAAACTGTAAACGGCCGGGAAAACAAGGTATGATCGCAGGAAAATGGCTGATAAATTCTTTATTATAATTTTTTTTTTTTGCGTTGAGATTATATTTTATATATATTTTTAAAACAATTAAATAACTGGCAATTTATGAGGACTTTATTTATTTGTTGAATTTAATTCTGGCCAACTAAGATAGTTTTCCATCCATGTTATATATTGTTCCTTCCCTCTCTTCCAGAAATATAGAAAATGAAAGGCATCAATGGAGGTATGGGACAAGGGGATTGACCAGTTAATAATCTTTTATTTATATTTAATTCTTGATTTTTTTCTTTTTTTGGTTAGAAGCTTTTGGCTAACTTGAGGGAGATTCAATTTATAATTGTAATTTTTTTTTTTCTTTTTGATCATAGACAAGAGATGAAAATAATAAAAAGAAGATCCACATGGAAAACAACAAAAATTTGGATCACTCGATTTCAATTACAAATGAACAAGGGGTCACTTTAAGAAAAGGAGTATTTAAAAGATCATGGAGTCAAACTACAATGTCAGATAACAAGAGAGAGGTCAACGGGCAAGCCGCCACAGCTGCCGTGTTATCGCACTCCGCCTCCTTGCCGCCAGCGTCAACCAGCAAATTTCGGGTACCGGATGGTGGCGCCGGTGATGCATCTTCCCAAGAGTCACAAGGGAAGAAAAATGGAACAGGGGCTGACAAATTTGACCAGTTAGTTGGGATGTCAATTATAGTGGTCACACTATTGATTATGATAATCTGGGGTAAGTTATGTGCCATTTTGTGCACGTCTGCATGGTTATACTTTTACCCTATGTTTAGGGCCACCAAAAATGATCATCCTCAACAAAAGGATATGGGGAAAAATGGTGCAAAATCTTTGGATCTTGACATTGAATCCAAAAATTTGAAGAAGAAAGTTGTTTTCGAGGGATTCCTAGAGAGAACTCATAGATAATAAATTAAATTTTTTTGAATTTTATAAGTTTTGTAATTTTGTCTGTTAATTTAAAATTATACGACGGACGGACATTTTTAGTATTATTTTTTCATGAATATGGTATGGTCTAAATTTTGTTTCCCCCTACTTTGTTACTTTTAGGGTTTTTTCTTTAGGGATTGTGTGGCAAAATGTTGCCTTAATGAGGCTCCATTGATGTATTTGTTGAAAGTAATACAAATAATGTAAATATTAATGGCTAGTTTTATGCTTTATTATTCTGTCTTCTATGCATGGTAACATTCAGTATTATCCTAATATTTGTCCTACCTAATAAAAATATTTATATTTATTGAATTAAAATAATTTAATAAATATTTTTTTATAAAATGAGCAAAGTAATTGTACAACTATATATATTTAGCCATTATTTTTTGAATATGACTATCTATGGATATATTAATTGTTCGCTATAAAAGAAAACCTACTACTTAAAATATATATAATATTCCCAAATTATATATATATAAAAAAAAACTTTATGGGGCCATAGGAGTATACAAGCTTGCATTCTTGGAGGTTAGAGACCTTCAGTTCTTTTTTTTAAAGGGGAAAATCCTCTTAGGAAAACTCCCATTGTGCACTTTGATAAGGATATAACAACAACAAAAAAAACAATTCATAGTTAGTTAAGAAATTTGGTAAATATCACTCACGTTTAATAACTCTCGCAATTTTTTTATAAAAAATAGATTATAATTATCTATAATTATAAAAATATGATATAAATTATCTATATCAGACGACAAAAATAGCTGGCTCATGACATTATAGGGTTTCGTACCCTCATAGAGCACAATTGGATTGCATAGGCTGAGCCTTTTTGTATAATAAATAAATAAATAAAATTACGTGTGATTTTCACGGCCAAATTTTTTTTAATCTATTCATATTTTTCGATCCCAGGTTTGATTCCAACTCGGGATTTTGATCATTTTAATTAGGCAAGTCAATTCATCGAGTAGACTTCTGATGGATGGATTGAGTAGTGTTTTGCCTTTTAGTTAACTAAAAGTTGAATTAGTTTTGATTATTTCCACATTCTTGCAAGTAAGGAGAGTTGTACAAGTTCTTATCTAATTTATGCTTTCTGTTGTGCTTTATAGCCAGTAGTTGGAGCTGTCACGTGATGCTCATGAGACCGCAACCCAAAAAAAACAAAAAACAAAAATACTATTGCTTCCTCTATTTTTTAAAATTAATTTTATTTGTGTACAATATAATTTTACAAAAAAAAATTCCTTATTTTCTTACTTAATTTTGTATTTTCGTTTAAATTATAAAATTAAAAGTAAGATTATGAATATTGATGATAAATATATGAAAATTGAATTTTTCTTTAAAAATATAAAATAGTTCGTGGTCATATGGGTCCGGATCGGGTCCTCTGTTTCCTAGCTGCCTAACTATTTGGAGGATGATAGATTAAAAAACAAAAGAAAAACCTTTTAGTAATTATTTCCTACTTATTTTAATTTGTCATTTTCTCTTGCCCTTTTCACCATAAAGTTTTGCAACATTACATTTATAAGCACCTCACCAATTGCTTGAATATGGACAGTTCCAATTTCTTGTATTACACTTCACTCTCAAAAGAAAATTTCTTTTTTTTTTTTTCTTTTAACCAATATTGCATTTCATTGATTTTGTTAAAAATTGTCAAAAAAGGATCATAATAAGATGAAATAGTCCAGTGCAATTGTCTACAAATTACCCATATTGACTTGTTTACGAATTTTTGTGACAAAAAGCCCTTTTCATGCATGTATAAATGGTTTCCATGAACTTACCATGACTCCACTTGCAATGGGCAGCAACTTGTTGTTTGTTCCCTTCAAAATATATTTCTTTTATTTCTTTTTACGACAATCTTATTAGGTATGTGTTATAACATTGAAAATTTGTGAGGTTCGTATGATTTTTGATTTAGTTGGTTGGGTTGAAGTTCATGTTGTGATGAAAAGGATACAATCAACAGTATATATCAGAAGCAAACAAATACCTAGCAGGATATATTCTCCTTTCTAACAACAACGACTACCAATAAATGAAAATTCAAAATAGTCAAGCAACCACACAAATAAGCTAATAAAAGTAAAGGAGACAACACAATTTTACGTAAAATCTCGAATTGGAAAAAATCACGGGATTTTTTCAAGTCAAATCACCACTATATCAATAGAGGGTTACCAAGTCATCACCAAACGGTGGATATACAACAATAATATATCATCATCCAAAGGTAGATAAACAACAAGCAATAATAATCTTCCAAATCTACACTAATAACACAAAATAGCTTTGGAAGGATCTCACCAAAAAAGAGCTAATCAAAAATCTAAACCAATAGATATGTGGAACGAGTTGAGAGGAACTCGAATCCAAAGATTCACCAAAATCGGACTCCGTTTGATCACCCAATTGAAACCAAAAAGAGGAAGTTGCCTCATTTTCTTCTCCCAACTCAAAACCCCTTTTCTTCCCTCTTTCTTGTGTGTCTCACTTCCGTCTCTCTCTCTCTCTCTCTCTCTCTCTCTCTTTCTATATATATATATATATATATTCTACAAAGATGAAACAAGTCTTCTCCTTATTTGTTTGGTAAAACAAGACCAAAAACAAGATGGACTCATTTTGGTTGGGCTAACAATAAGGGGAACCAACACTCTCCCCCTTCAACTTAATTTGGAGGCACAACCAAACATGCTTCATGTCTACAAAACAGAAGCTTATATCTAATCATAGCCTTTGTCAACATATCGGAACCATTGTCATCTGTATGAATCTTCTCAAGGGACAATATCTTGGATTCCAACAAATCCAAAATACAGTGTTATCTCATATCAATATGTTTAGATCGAGAATGAAATATGGAGTTCTCAGCTAAGTGAATAACACTTTGACTATCACAATGAACCACATACCTGTCTTGCTTCATGCTTAACTCTTACAGGAACTTCTGCAACCAAAGAGTCTTTGCAAAATTCTGTAATTGCAATGAACTCTGCCTCTGTAGTAAACAAAATAACATATTTTTGCAGCTCTGCCATGACGCTGCTCCCCCTCCATAAGTCATCAAGTATCCGGAAGTAGATTTTCGACTATCAATATCACCTGCAGTATCAACATCTATTTATCCATTCAACACAGATTTCCCATTTCCAAAAGGTTTAAATGTTAGTGTAAATACTGAAAAGTTTCGCTTGTATGAACACTATTTCCCGATTTCTATATCGATTAAAATGTTTTAGTTAATTATTTTATGTTTTACATATGTTGTTCCTTTCTATCATATGACTAGATGATGAGGTGTCTAGTGTGACATAGTAGATCTCATCATTGGTTCAAGTTATGATATATAAATAAGGTTCGTGACTGAGACAGTTTGGACATACTGTTGGTTTAAGTCATTGTGTGATTCTGAAATTCTAGACTAATTAAATTATACAGATGTGCACGGTGTATATTGAGCATGACCAGTTAAGGATTGAATTGACTTGTATTGTTCTTTAGTAGTTAATTCAAACCTTGTTTTTTGTCTCTTAATCCCTAGACGAGAACGGGCATGAGGATTGAGTATAGTGTACTTTAATCTGCCAACGAGTGTTGTCACTTGATGCTTATAGTCTCGATAGGTAGTGTGCGCATGTTTAGTTGCTTAGTGTGTCATTGTTTATCGAAAGAAATCATGCACCGGTGCGTCCGTGATGATGTTACAGACTCAATCCATCAGAGTGACGGGACGGGACACGCAAACAAGGCAGCAGATGGAAGCAATGTGCAATTTTGGAAACCTTAATAGTCGGGAAATTTATTTACGCATTTATTTCTCATATTTATCATTTTAATTGCATGCTTATGTGTTTAAATTTGTGCTTTATTTTAATGCATGATTAAAACATAGGTTTTAGAATGCGCATAACTTAGGATAGTTAATAGCATGTTAAAATCGGAAAAACCCTCGTTGTAAAAATCTAAGTGGGAGCAGGTTGGTTAATATTCTCACAGCCTCCATTACAAATTCATAAGTGATGTGGTTGGACTTGCGCGTTGGCATTAGGGTCTTCCTCTACATCGGATGATTCAAATCCACGGATCACTAGAATGAATTTCTAAGCAAGATGACTATAGTAAGTTAAACTGAAAAAATGCGACACCCTCTCCATGTGAGGCACACTATTCGAGGTAACAAACTTAGGAGTCATGTAATGGCATACACTTAGTGTACAATTAGTAGTATTCCTCCCATCGAGGTTACACTACTTTTGTGTATGGCTGAAAGCACTGACTATTAGTTTCTTTGGTCAATAGAACGTTTGTTCAGATAATGAGATTAATGAACTAGGTTCTTTTCGAATGAATATGGGCTAACGTAAATGTTCACACTATCATGACTTGCGTGAATCCCAGTGAACAAGATGTCAGTAGATAGATTATATTGTTTTGAGGGATCAATATTTTTCGAATTTTATTTACTGAAACATGTTCTGTTTATTTATTTTTCAGTTATCAATATGGCGTTTAATCCATTATCTATCATACTAAAAGAGAAACTGGTCCGAATTACATTCATTGGAAATGTAACTTGGACATTGTCCTAACGGCTGAGCAATATAAGTTCGTGCTCACTGAGGTGTGCCCAGAAACTCTTAATGACGAGTCAATTCCAGAGCATAGAGAAGCCTATCAGAGGTGGAGGAAGGCTGATGAGATGGCGCAGTGTTATAACATCAACATGTCGAATGTGCTGCAACATCAGCATCAGACAATGATCTCTGCTTTTGACATGATGACTAATCTGAGGGAGATGTTTGGTCATAAAGACAGAGCAGCTAGGCAAGTGGCTATGAGAAAGCTTATGACTAGCAAGATGGCTGAGGGCTCACATGTGAGGGATCACGTCCTTGAAATGATTAGTAACATCAATGAAATTGAGGTATTGGGAGGTGAGATCGATGGTGAAACCCAGGTTGATATCATCCTCCAGAGCTTGCCTAAGAGTTTTGAGCAGTTTCAGCTGAATTATAATATGAATAAGAGAGTTTATACTCTATCCTAGCTCTTAGATGTGTTGGTGTTGGATGAAGGTCTTTTTAAAGAGAAAAAACTAGCTTTAGTCACAGTCAAGGCTTCAGGATCATCTTATAAGCCCAAGACTGGAAAGAAGAAGAAGAAAGCCTAGAAAACTACTAATCATGTGCCTAAGCCTGATATCACGAAGAAGAAAAAGCCGAAAGGCAAGTGCTTCAAGTGCGGTAAGACGGGGCATTGGAATTTGGACTGTCCAATTATAAAAGGTACGACTATTTCTGCCTTAATTACTGAGACATACTTAGCGGTGATTCTCACAGATACCTGGTGTGTGGATTCGGGAACCACTGATCATGTTTGTAATTCTCTGCAGCGGTTTCAGGTAATCCAGAAACTTAGAGCAGACAATTGGAAGTCTACTTGGGTGACACTACGAGAGTGTCAGTTGAAGCAGTGAGAGTAGTTAGGATTCAATTTTGAAATTCTGTATTGATTTTAAGAGATTGTCTTTATGTTCCGAGTTTCAGAAAGAATTTAATTTTAGTTTCTAGACTCATAAAGGATGGTTATAACTTTATTTTTTTATGATAAATCTATTTTTTTTTAGAAAAAATGAGAAACTTATTTGTTCTGGTTCATTAGTAGATAATTTATTTTTGCTAAAATCAATATCCCCTATTACGCACAAAACATAAATAAATAACACATCATCGAATCATTATAAGAGAAAAAAAACCTTCTCAGATGAACCAAACATATCTTTGGCACCATAGATTAGGTCACATTAACCTTAGTAGGATTCAGAGGCTCTTCGCAGATGGACCTTTAGGTTCATTGGAAGTTGACAACTATTCGACTTGTGAATCATGCTTGGAAGGTAAAATGACCAAGAGACCTTTTAAGGCCAAGGGGTATAAGGGCCAAAGAAGTGTTAGAATTGGTTCATTCTGACTTGTGTGGACCTATGTTAATTAAAGTCAGAGGAGGCTTCGAGTATTTTGTGACTTTCACAAATGATTACTCGAGGTACGAGTACATTTACTTGATGCGCCACAAGTCCAAATCTTTTAGTAAATTCAAAGAGTATAGGGTAGATGTGGAGAAACATCATGGTAAAAGTATCAAGACATTGTGATCAAATCGTGGTAGCGAATACCTTGCGGGCAAATTTATGGTCTATTTGTCAGAAGCAGGAATTCAATCCCAGTTGTCTGCACCTGATACACCCTGGTATACCCCAACAAAATGGTATAGCAGAACGGAGGGACAAAACTCTTATGAAAATGGTCAGATTAATGATGAGTTATAGTGAATTGCCAAATTCATTTTTGGGATTTGCCTTAGAAACAACGACTTACATTCTTAATCTTGTACCATCTAAATCTGTGCCTTCAACCCCTATTAAATTGTGGACTGGGCAAAAACCAAGTCCGAGACATATTAGAATTTGGGGTTGTCCAGCACATGTGCTTAAGGCAGATGCAGATAAGTTAGATTCAAGAACAGAAGTAAGACTGTTTGTAGGATATCCCAAAGGAACGAAAGATGGTTTATTTTATAGTCCTAGTGATCAGAAGGTGATAGTTAGCACTAACGCTAGATTTCTAGAAGATGATTATATTATAGATCACAAACCTAGTAGCAAGATCGTACTAGAGGAACTTAGGGGACAATCCACGACTCATGTTGCACCAGTACAAGTAGATATACCATAAGATATTGCACAAACTGTCACAAAAGATGTGCCTACACAAGTGGTGCCTCATCGTAGTGGGAGGGTTGTGAGACAGCCTGAAAGATTCATGGGTTTGGGAGAATCTTTGGATTTGGTCCCTAGAGCGCATGAACTAGACCCACTAAACTACAATGAGGCACTGTGAGATAAATATGTAGATTCTTTGCAAAAAGCAATGCTGTCTGAGATGGGGTCAATGGACGCTAATCACGTCTGAGAGCTTGTAGACTTGCCTGATGGTTTTAAATACATTGGATGCAAGTGGGTCTATAAAAGAAATAGAGAACCCGACGGAAAGGTTGAAACCTTTAAAAAGCTAGGCTTGAGCGAAGGGGTATACTCAGAAATAAGGTATCGATTATAAGAAAACCTTTTCCCCGGTAGCTATGCTTAAGTCAATTCAGATTCTCTTGGCCATAGTTGCTTATTTAGATTATGAGATTTGGCAGATGGATGTCAAGACAACTTTCCTTAACGGATGTCTTGAGGAAACCATCTTTATGCAACAACCAGAGGGATTCATTGCTGAAGACCAAGAGCATTTGGTTTGCAAGTTTAAAAGGTCCATCTACGGATTGGAGCAAGCATCCAGATCTTGGAACATTCGATTTCATGAGGTAATCCAGTCCTACGAATTTACTCAGTGTTTGGTTGTGCAATGCGTGTATCACATACATGATGGAAACGTGGTGGTGTTTCTTGTACTTTACGTAGATGCCATTCTACTTATTAGAAACAATAAAAAAGTGTTGCCAGATGTAAAGACATGTCTGTCCAAACAATTTGATATGAAGGATATGGGAGAGTCTGCACATATCCTTGGGATCAAGATTATTCGAGATAGTAGAAAACGTTCAATGACGCTTTCTCAGGCTTCATACATAGATATGATTTTGGCTCGCTTCAATATGCAGAACTCCAAGAAAGGTTTTTTACCTTTCAGACACCGAGTGCATCTATCTGAAGAGCAGTCTCTGAAGACTGTTGAGGAGATAGAAGCCATGAAGATAGTTCCTTATGCTTCAGCAGGAGGAAGTCTCTTGTATGCAATGTTATGTACGAGACCTAATATTTGCTATGCTGTTGGCATGGTAAGCAGATATCAGAGTAACCCCATAAAAGTTCATTGGGAGGTTGTGAAACACATCCTCAAATATTTGCGCTGGACAAGAGACCATGTTTTGGTCTGTTAGGCGCATGAGCTAGTTCCTAGAGGTTACATATATTCTTATTTCCAAGGCGATAAGGACAATAGTAAGTCTACCTCTGAGTTCGGGTTTACTTTATGAGGTGAAGCCATAGTTTGGCGGAGTGTCAAGTTGAAATGCGTGGCGGACTTTACCATGGAAACTGAGTACGTTGCAGCCTCAGAGGCAGCAAAGGAAACAGTATGGCTCAAGAACTTCTTAGTGGACTTGAATGTGATTCCTGAATTGCCAAGGTCAATCACAGTGTACTGTGATAACAATGGTGTAGTAGCCAACTCGAGGGAACCACGAGCCCACAAAGCGAATAAACACATAGAGTGCAAGTACCACCTGATATGAGAAATCGTTAAGAGGGGAGACATGATCGTGACAAAGATAACTTCAGCGGAAAACCTTGCAGATCCATTCACGAAGACATTGACTGTGAAAATCTTTGAGGCTCGCGTGGAGGGTGTGGGAGTTAGATACTTAGCTGAGTCCTGATAGTTCTCTAGAGAGTAATATAGCAGTAGTTTAATGTATTAAACAACATTTTACTTTAAGCGTAGCTTTGAGTATTAGTGGGAGATTGTTAGTGTAAATACTGAAAAGATTCACTTGTATGAATACTATTTCTCGGTTTATATATCGATTGAAATGTTTTAGTTAATTGTTTTATATTTTACATATGTTGTCCATTTATATCATATGACTAGATGATGAGGTGTCTGGTGTGACATAGTAGATCTCATCTTTGGTTAAAGTTATTATATATAAATAAGGCTCGTGACTGAGACAGTTTGGATATACTGTTGGTTTAAGTTATTGTGTGGTTCTGAAATTAGTTTGTCTAGACTAATTGAATCATATTGAGCATGACCAATCAAGGATTGAATTGACTTGCACTATTCTTTAGTAGTTAATTTAAACATTGTATTCTGTCTCTTAATCTCTAGACGAGGTCGGACACGAGGATTGAGCATAGTGTACTTTCATCTGCCAAAGAGTGCGGTCACTTGATGCCTATAGTCTCGGTAGGTTGGGTGCTCGTGTTTAGTTGTTTAGTGTGTTGTTGCTTATCGAAAGGAAATCATGTACCGGTGCGTCCGGGATGATGGTGCTCTGGAGATGAGCTCAAAAAGTTTATTATACTAAACCCGGCCGGTGGACTTATATCCGACATAGTAATAAGGTCGAGTGATACTAATGTCGGATAAAAAAAGTCGATTAATTAATTTATCAGTAAATTAATAAATTAATTGATGAACACTATATCTTTGACGTAGGGAGATCAAAAAATAATTAAATAAGTAGTTCCAGAAGCAATTTCGGTTTGAGCGGTAGTTTCATAATTAATCCTTAGTGGTACGATTAATTATATGTTGGGTTAATTGACAAAGTGGATTTAATTATTTAATTAATTATCCTTGGGTCAGTTAGTATTAATGAATCTAGTTGAGATTTGAAAATTACTAAAACCCAAGCCCAACAGGACGGCCTAACTCAAGGCCACTTGAAATCTCTCTTGTAGCTCTATATAAGACATAGGGATCAGCTCAGACATAATACAGAATTCAGAATACTCAGAACTAGAGAGAGAAAACTTAGAGAGAGAAAGTCAGAGTTCCTCGAGTTCAGCGCAGAACCAAAGTCCTGCGATAAACCTGAGGCGACGGCAGCAACTTCACTCGGGGGTGGCAGCAGCGACTAAACCTTGCGGTGGTGGCGGATCAAACTCCGACGACGGCAGCAAAATCTGGGCGGCAACGCGGCGTGAGAAACTAGGGTGTCAACTTAGTTTTTTAGGAGTTTTTTTTAGCAGTGTTTTCTGTAAGAGCTGATTCAGATTGTTCGGTAGATCATTGCCCACATAACGTCCGACTAGTCAAAGAGAATACATGAGACTTCTCAAGTATCACGTTTCAAAGGTCAATTTTTTTTCTTCCACTTTTAATTTAAGTTTTGTTTTGAATGCGTGACGAATCAAACAAGTTAAATCAAGATCATGTGCAATGATATTTCAAAAGGGTTTGAATCGGATTACATGAGCATTTGAGTATGAGAGAAGGTTTCCTAATCGGATTGCACAAATGGAAATTTTCAATTAGGTCCGGACAGATAATCTTTCATTAAATTCAATTTTGGTCCCTCATAACATGAGATATTCTATTTTTTGTCCCACTTAACTTTTAGTCACCAATTTTAATCCCACTTAATTTTTTTTTTTTTTTTGACAATTCTAGTCCTTTTCTTATGAAAATACCCTTGACTAACCTTAATTATTCACTCCTTAGTTAAGGGTATTTTCGTAAGAAAATGACCTAGAATTGTAAAAAAAAAAAATTTAAGTGGGACTAAAATTGGTGACTAAAACTTAAGGAAAACCAAAAATAGAATAACCCATGTTATGAGGGACCAAAAATAGATTTAGGCCTTTCTAAAACAAAAAGACAATATAGAAGTACCTCTGAGATACCTGAGAATCCACTTCATAGCAGTCTCATACTCCTTGCCAATATTGAAGAGAAAATGACTAACAACACCAACTGCATGAGCTATGTCTGACATGGTACAAACCATTGCATATATCAGACTACCAACTGCTGAAACATAAGGAACTTTCTTAATATCTTCTTTGTCTTTCTCACTTTTAGAACATTATTTTCTGCTTAGTTTGAAATACCCTGCAAGTAGAGTATAAACTTATGTTAGTTTTGAATACTAAAAAACTATTGCTTGTATAAAAAACTAATATCCACAGTTAACTTATCGATTATGTTTCAGTATTAAATTTGTTCCATTATATCATAGAACTAGATAACGAGGTGTGAAAAGACACAGTAGATCTCATTATTGGTTAAAGTATTGATATATAAACAGATTCTTGTAACTGAGATAGTTTAAACATGCTATTGGTATAGGTTAACGTATGATTTGGAAATTAGTTTGTCTAGACTAATTAAATCATACGGATGTGCCCGGGGCATATTGAGCACGACCTGTTCGGGATTGAATTAACTTGTACTGATCGGCGTAGTTAATTTGCTCCTAGTATTCTAATATCTTAATCCCTAGATTGGAGCGGGCACGAGAGTTAAATATCGTATGCTTTGATTTGCCAAAGGGTGTGATCAATTGAGACCTAGATCTCGGTAAGTTGGGTATGCGATGTTTAGCTTCTTTTTGTGCTGTTGCTAGTCGAAGGAATCCATGTACTGGTTCGCAGGGTTGATGGTGCTCCCGAGATGAGATCGAAAGGTTTATTATACTAAACCCGGCTGGTGGACTTTATGTCCAATATAATAAGAAAGTCGAGTGGTACTAATCTCGGATACTTAAAAGTCGATGAATTAATTTGTCAGTAAATTTATGAATCAATGAGCATTAGATCTTTGATGTAGGGAGATAGAAGAATAATAAAGTGAGCGCGAAGTAATTCGTTTTTGAGCGGTAGTTCCATAATTGGTCTGTTAGTGGTACGACTAATTATGCATTGGACTAATCGACAAAGTGAATTAAATAATCCTAAAGGTTTTATCAATATTTAATTGACAAAATGGGTTATACGAAATAATCCTAAGGGCTCGATTAATATTTAATTAACGAAGTGGATTAAGGAATTAATTATAAATGTTTGATTGGAGTTGATTAGTCTAGGGAAGACTAAGAGAGTCAACGAAAGTCCAACATTAAGGCCCAACTCAAAAGCCAATAGGTCTCCCTTGAAACTCTTATAAATGGATTAAGTAATGCCTTGAAAACAAAAAGAATTCAATTCTTGCCTTCTTAGAGAAAGAAACACCTAGAGAGAGATTTTAGATATATTCAAGAATTTTTATTGAAGTCAGTGTATTCTCTCCCTGAAACACGTGGGCTTGTTTTTTTGTCAACGTGGGAAGAATCCGATAAGGTAAGAAGTTCCGCCAGCGTGAACAGTATTTCCAGCGTGAACAGTGATTCCGGTGTGAACTTGGTTTTTGTTGGAACTTTAGATCTGACGATAGATCTGAGTTCCGGGAACTAGATCTGTTCATTTGGAGTTCGTTTCTGATAGATTGGATGATTTCCAATCAAATATGATATTTGTTTTCCTGATGAGTTTTTTTGTTAGAATTTTCGGGCTAGTTGATCTGGTAGATTGTTGCCCACACAACTTCCAGATATATCTCGTAGTCATTCGAGGGATTCTTTGGTGGTTTTCGCAACCAAAGTTTCAAACTTTTTTTGTTAAAGATTCTTTCTTTTCGATTTTGGGTGATTCCTAATTGAAAAGAAAATTCTTTTCTTAGGCAAAGATCTTATCTTTTAATTTTGGGTGATTCCAAATTAAAAAAAAAAGATCTTTTCTTGTGGGTTTCGCATTTCAGGATTTGGTATTCTTATTTGCGATGGATACACTTCAAAGGTATTATCTTTATCTTCCATTTTAATTAAAGATTTAATTTTAGCGTGTCGTTTTAATAAATCGAATACGTATAAGCCTAGATCCGTTCAGGGGAAATGATTTAGAGTCTGGGCCAGATCGAAAGTCTCCGATTCTGGAATGCATAGCACGAAAGTGAGATTTTCGGTTTAGCACGAACCAGATCTGTTTCCTTCAACTTCCTTAAGCATTGCTCATATTAAACCTATTAAGAACCTTCTCGATATATTTCTCTTGAGATATCCACAATTTCCCATTATATCAGTCAAGATAAATCTTCATCCCAAGGATTTGCCTAGCCGGACCTAAATCCTTCATTGTAAAGGATTTGTTTAACTTTTTATTTAACGTGGCAATCTTTGTAGTATTACGACCAAACAACATGTCATCAACATAAAACAAGATAATAATGAAATCACCATCAGAGAATTTCTTCACAAACACAGAGTGATCGGCTGATGTTCTTCAATATCCTTGCCCAACCATAAAGGCATCGAAATTCATGTACCACTGCCTCGGAGCCTGTTTCAACCAATACAAACTCTTGTTGATACGGAATATAAGATTATCTTTTTTTTTTTTCTTCTTGAACCCATCTGACTGCTCCATGTAAATCTCTTCCTCTAAATCACCATGTAGGAAAGTTATCTTCAAACCAAGTTGTTCAATATCAAGGTTCAAGCTAGTTGTTATACCAAGAACAACTCGGATCGAAGACATCTTAGCAACATGAGAAAATATCTCATCAAAATCTACACCCTTTCTCTGATTGAATCCCTTCACAACCAATCTAGCTTTGTACCTTGGTTGTGAGCTGTTCTCACTCATTTTCAGTTTAAACACCTACTTGTTCTTAAGTGCTCTCTTGACTTTATATAACTTCACCAGGTCATAAGTGTTATTCTCATGCAAGGATTTGATTTCCTCTTTTATGGCTGCTAACCACTCATTCTTTTCCTCGTGTTAAAGAGCTTCTACATAAGACTCAGGTTCTGGCCCATCAGTAAGCAACAAAAACTCATGAGGATCATACTTGGTAGAAGGTCTTCTATCTCTGGTGGACCTCTTAACCACAATAGGAGGTGATGGAATTGGTGGTGACTCTGGTTTTGGAGAAGAAAAATCATCAAAATCATCATCTTCCTTTGTCTCAGCTCTCCCTTCAGAAAAATTATCTGTCAGCAGGAAGCTGAGGCTGGGAATTTGAACTTTTATCCTAACCAATATCTTCAACAGTCTAGTCTTCAAAAAAGATCACATCTCTGCTTCTAACAAATTTCTTCTCAATAGGATTCCACAGTTTGTACCTAAAATCATCATTATTATACCCCAAAAATACACATTGCTTGGATTTTCCATCAAACTTTGATCTTTCATCTTTTGAAATATGAATAAAGGCATGATAAGCAAAAACTCGCAAATGCCTAAAGAAGACATCTTTCCCAGTCCAAACTCTTTGTGAAAAATCACCATCCAATGGATTTTAGGGAGTTAGGTTGATCAAATGAAATGCTGCCGCATAGCTTATGCCTAAAAGGATTTAGGCAGCTTTGCATTTGAGAGCATACACCTAACCCTTTTATTAGTGGTTAAATTCATTATTTCTACCACACCATTTTACTGCATAGTCTTTGGAATACTCTTCTAAAGTCTAATGTCATGATCCTGACAATACTTCTTAAATGGAACCCTGTACTCACCACTATTATATGCTCGAACACAATTCAATTTCTTGCTAGTCTCTCTTTCAACTCTTTGGTGAAAGTCTTTAAACACATCTAGGCTGAACTTTAGATTTCAAAGCAAAACACCAAACTTTTCGAGCATAATCATCAATGAAAGTAACAAAATACAATGCACCGCCATTGACCTATCTTTCATGTAACATACATTTGTATGAACTAACTCTAGAAGACTCGACTTGCTAGATGAAGAATAGCTATGAAAGGAAACCTATGTTGTTTACCATAATACAATCAACACAAGATTTGAGAGAATTATCTTTAATCTTAGGGAGATATATCGTTTTGCCAAGCATCTGGAGCCCCATGGAACTCATATGTCCAAACCTTCTATGTTAGAGATCAATGGAGAAATCATGAGTGACATTCGCCTTCCCATTTTGCAACTTTGCATTCATCACATGTTGATGATGTAAAAGCTGCCTGGAAAATAATTTTCTAAGATGGGCTGCTAAGCCATGGCTGAGCAAGAGTGCTGAGGAGCAGAGGAATAACAGAATGGAAAATGAAGAATTGGGATTCCTCATCTTCATCACTATCTATTTGTTTGATGAATTACTGAAGAAGGTTTGAATAGAGGCGGACTTTTTTATGCGAGGGATGAAAATGTAATTTGATATATTTTCATTTTTAAATTTCTTACTAGAATTTATATGTGTTTTAAAGTCATTTTGTAAGTTTAGTCAGTTGAAGGGTTTTTTTTTTTTTTTATATATATATATATATTTATTAAGGTTAGAAGAGTGTTTGATTTATAAGTAAACTTCATGGGTTTTTTTGATATTAACATATATGTGTGGGTGAATTACATTTTCTCCCTTAAACTTTGTCAAAATACGAAAGCCCCCCTAAAATTCTAAAAATTATAAAAACTCTCATGTACTATCCAATTCATTAACTTCGCCCCCTAAACAGATGATATCGTTCAATTTATTAAGTAAATAGACGATCTTTTTTTTCACTTTTTCACCTCTTATCCTTTTTGTTTTCACTTTTATTAATTTTCTTGATAATAGTAATTTTATCAAATTATCGTCCAAATCAAAATACTCCCTTTACCCCAACAAGATAACATCGTTTTGAAATTTTTTCCTTTTTACAGAAATACAAAAATGCATTAGCTAAATATTAGAACAATGTGTATTCTGATGAGTCTATAAACAAAACACTAAAACTTCAGTTTAGAGCATGTTTAATTCATACATTTGGCCTAAAAACAAGGGTGTTTTGACTTATGTATATTAAATAGGAGGGTGTTTTAGTCTAAAAATTTATTTAGGGATCTATTAAAGGGTATTATTGTTCATTTCCTTAATAAATTAAATAGCCTGATCTGCTTAGGGGGCAAAGTTAATGAATTAGATAGTGTAGGAGAATTTTTATAATTCTTAGAATTTTAGGAGGATTTTTGTATTTTGACTAGGGTGAAAATGTAATTCACCCTATACATGTTTTCACTTTTTCACTGCCATTTCTTGTTTACTGTTTAAGCCCAAAAGCAAAGAAGAAAAAGGCGGGAGATAAAACACAAGAGGGGGGGACTAGGAACCTCAAGTCCATTTCCATCCTTCCTTCGGTTACTGAATCGCCGTGGCGGTCGTCATCGCCATCCGAAGAATATTAACGATAGTGAGTCCTTTCACACTTTCTTCCTACTTCCTTTTTTCCATGTTGATTCTCCCCCTCAATTATATCGATGGTAATTCAAGTTGAACCTTGTTGCTTGAATTTTTGTCATATGTTTCGCTGATAAATTTTCTTGTTTTTCACTGATATTAAAATGGTAGGGCTTTTGCAATTGTTTCACTCTTTTTCCGTTTGGGCATTTCTGATATGATTATAGCTTGGAATATGCTCAAGTGATGTGGAATGGTTTTAGGGGGAAGAAAAGATTTAATTTTTTCCCTTTTGTTTCTTCTGGCAGAGAAAAAGAATTAATATTAGCAGATCAGCCCAGTTGGATAGTAGGTTGCTCGATGGAAAAAAAAAAAAAAAATGCAGGGTTATCAATTTAAATCCATTATGCATTAGAATGACATAGCTGACTGAATGATTCTGTTCGAATGGTGTTATTTTTCTGGCTCCCGTGATTTTGGTTATTAGTTTTTGTTGTGTTTCTGTGGGTACTAAAAGTTTTTGGTTGCTTCTAGCGTTGTCATCCTGATTTGATACCCTTCCGTTTCGGATACCGTATGGATATGGTTTCAATTTTAGGTTTGGCGTTGTTGTGATCCTATCTGATACACTCCCAATTTTGGTGGTTTTTGATCAAGATTGGGTGTTTCTTGGTTCGTAAATAATTAATGGCAATTGTAGTATGTTTGTTGTCTGGACTAATTGTGTTCTTTCTTTATAGGAAGTCGTTGGAAAATATATATGTTTAGATTAATAGCTACTTTTGCGGTACACTTTGATAAAGTAGTATATTTGACATCTTGCTGAAATTTAAGATTAGCTCAATAATTTAACAGCTGGGATTGGTTGCCAGGCTTCCAATTTTGTGTTGAAGGCATTGTTTTTCTTAGACAGCAGATGCTGTTGCAAGTAAGAAGAAGTGAATTTGTAGCTCTCACATAACTACTGGATTATAACTTCCATTTTGGACAAGGAAGGGTTGAATGGTGAAAGTCAAATCCAAATTTAGAAGACCTGCTTAGAGTTTCGAATAGATGGACTCTGGTTTAGGAGAGGGATCATCTGGATACTCGGCAATGGATGACTATGAATCACTAATTTCAACCACGGATGCAGAACTCTTGAAACGTGCATGGCGGAATGAGAAGGCTGCACCCCAAATTCTTCAATATGAGGCTTCTTTGGTTCAGAGGTCACGCGAACAAATCCAATTGATGGTATACACTTACAGTTACCAATCATTTTATTTATAGTGGTTTTTGGGCAACAAACTTGACAGTGTAATTTCTAATTTTTCCGACATTTACTTTTAGTGACTGTCTTTATATGTTTCAGTTCAGAGCGTGCTCAAATTTGTGGAGCATAATTACAATTTGTTACATTCTTCTCACATTAGTTTGGTATTGGATTTGTGGAAAAGTTCATATTTCATGATAGTGGAATGTATGGTTTTTAGGTAATGGGAAAAACACCATTCTTTATGATAATGTAGTGGTGATTTATAGTTTGTCATGAGTTCATATTATTGTTAGTACTTGTCTATTTCTTAAAAAAACTTGGGGATATGCAATTCATTTGACATCTACAAATCTATTGAAAACGGAATGGTAAGCCATTATCATCATTTGTCCTTTTCCATATTCCATGTCACTCTTCCACTGTAACTCTTTGCTGCTTTGTGTAAGAATGAATTGTAGAGACATATTAGACGATTAAAGAATATTTTTGAGCCTAGATGCAGGACCTAAACTTATACTTGTATTTCTGTCTCGATTTTCATTAATTTTAGGAAGAGACAGTGGAGGAGTTTACAAAAAGTGGTATTGACCCACTCACAGTTTCCCTTTATCAGATGGACTTGGATAGGACTCTCTTTCTCCTGAGATCGTATCTGCGGACACGTCTTCAAAAGGTAGGCCTCAGCGCCTTTCTGTTTGAGTACAATTGTATAGATTAGCCCCACTCAAACAACCGAAGCATAAGTCCTTCATATTTTGATTACTCTATACTTTCATAGTAGGACTAGAAAATATGAACCATTGGTGACTGAACAGCTTATCACTGCTTTATGCATGTAGATTGAGAAGTACATGTTTCACATTCAGAAGACCACTGAATTGTGGAATAGGCTTTCTAGACAGGAGCAAAAATTTGCTGAAAGGTAAAAAAGCATAACTCAAAGCATCTCTCACTGTAAAACTTTAAATTTCAACTTTACTCTTGCATTTTGATTTCTTGTAATTGAGTTTACCTTTAGGTGTGTGGAAGACATGCAGCAACATATGGACCAATCTGTTCTCTCAAAATTGCCTAGAAGTTACAAGTCTCATTTAAAGCAATCTTCAAGCAGTGAAGACGATGACATGGGTAAAACTTTTGGTCATGTGGTGCAACTTGTTTGTCTCCATACATACATGAATGTGTGTGTGTGTGTTCTTACTGTGATGCTTAGGTGCTTGTATATGTTGAATGAGTGGACTCACTGCTTGAATGAATTTGGAGATTGTTGTTGTTTCTGCTTTTTGTTTTTGTGCTCTACTTCCGAATAAGTTAATTGTTACCTCCCTGACAGACTTCTTTTTCAGGGTAGACTGACTAAATTTTGCTGTGAATACACATTAAACAAATGGTCTATACTTTCATGTAACTTTTAACAGAAAATTTTCCATTACATTCCCATATTCGAGAGTCTGAAGGATTGCTGCCCTTTATGAACTGGATTCCTCAGACAAGGGAAACCATTGTACCATAGTATATATTCTTGGAGTATCTCCACCGTGTTTAGTACATTGGATTGTGGGTCACTTTATAGCTGTGTATTCTCATACCAAATCAACGCTGCCTCTTCCATCTTGGTATTCTTGATATACATGACCCGTGTGGTCCTGCTAGCTAAAAGTTTTTGATTTTGCTACAATTATCATTCAACACTTTTGCTTTGGCACCATTATAAAGTTCCCTTGTCTAGGATAGCCATTTGATTACTCTTCAATGCATTATTTGGTAAGCTGGTAAATTCTTTGTCTCTGAGTGCAAATGATAAACCACTAATAATTGTTGATGTACATGTCTGTGTAAAACCACCAAAACCTTTGTCTATTATGAAAGAAAGCTGACTTGTTTGGGCTGATATTAATTACGTGAAGAGTGCCTGGTATGCTAAAGGCAGCTTAAAGAAATCCTTTATAGAACATTTCACGAGCTACTAGGCCTGAGTTTTGGTGGCTTTAGTAGCAATGATATTCCATGATTAGGCACCCGAATTGTCCTTACAGATTTTAGCAAATAACTGGTTTGGAAACTTTTAAAGGAACCGAAAACTTCATTTTGAATACATAATGGTTGCATCTCATACAGATCTACAAGCTTGGTTAGGGTGTATTGAGAAATACTCATCAAACTTCATCTTTTAAGAGAGATTAACCATTTTTTTTTTTCCAGCAAACCACTGTTACCATATATAGCAAATAACAGGGGAAAGATAAGACTCAAACCTGCAATACACCCCATGTGCTATACCCTTGTCTAGCAAGCTATTAATTCATCATCTCAACGCCTAGTTGCTTTCTTTCGTGATATTTTTTTAATCTTGCTCTTCAGTATCTCTCTATATTATTACCCTTTTAGTCTTGGCAATGAGAAAGATATCTCTTCTACCATCTACATCTCTCAGCCAGTTGAATGTTAATTTCTAAATACCAGAATGATTCTTCATCTTTCCCTTACTTTAGCATCTTCCTTTATTCTTGGCAAGTCTCATCTTTGACTGTCATTTTCTAGTAAACCTTTTTTCGCAGTTTACTTCAGTTCAACCAAGCTACGTAGGAATCTTCTTTCTTTTTCCTTTCCCTTTGAAGCCAATGAAAATTTCAGATCCCCTGTTATTAGTTCCGAGCTTTCCCCCATGAGCTCCACCTCTTTGAATCCCAGGCATAAACCTTATTTACTACTTCCATTTATGGGGGGCGATATCTAAAAGTCGCAGACAAATTGTGAGGCATTAGTACGAGCCTTGGAATATGATATTGTCATCTTTCAGTCTCCTTAAACCTGTGTTTGCTTTAAACCCTTGTAGTTATCTTCCCAGGAACTCCACTTCTATTGTTTGATTTTGTTCAATGATCACTCTTATAGTCCCCGACAACTTGTTTTTCTTATATGTTTTTCAAGAATTTTTACACTGTGCAAATATTGTTTAGTTTTTCATGCTTCTTAGACATTGTGGCAGCCACTTCGATTGAAACATGAAAACATGTCTGGGTTTTGTTCATTTTTTTATGCCATCCCGAAGTGTGATTGGCTTGTTCCCATCATGAGTACAAAAAAAAATGTGCTTGTGAAGGAAGGACTCTGAACTGAAAATCCCAGGAATACATTAGTGAATATAATTTCTTTTTATATTCCATTTTATGGCAAATCTTAAAGGAATGTGAAGTTTAGAAGCACTATCTCCTTCCAAATTGATTACTTAGATGGGTTACAGGTTCAGAGCGTTGACATGAATGAGACTGATTGGATATTTGCTTTTTGATGTCTTCTAGTTCCAGAGCCAAAGCTGGACACTTATGTAATCTGCCGGAGCAAGAAATTTTTAGGAGCCTTCCAGCTTGATGACAGGTAACTATTTAGGCTTCAATCTTATGTAGGAACTTTATCCCTTTGGTTGTCTGATTCTTTTATTTCAAAACAGTGAGGAAGAACCTGTGAACATTGAAGCTGATGATTTATACGCTCTACCATACAAGTCAATAAAGCCTCTTGTGGAGGCAGGACAAATCGATCTCGTTTGAACTTGTGGTTGTTTACTCACCTACTCTTTGTTGGTCTACTTGCTCAGCTGAAACCTCTTAAGATCAATTTTCAATTCTTTCTTGTTTTAATGTGTTCAGAACTTCGAGTTAGCATTAGCATTAGAGGTTGCTTACAGACTTCTTTTTGCTACTCAAACTTTGAATATGACCTGAAAAAATGTATCGAAAGTAGGAGATTAAACAGTGGTTTCTCATCATCCTTTATTCTGGAGCACGCATGAATCTTGTTGATGTTGTATTCAAGACTAGCATTTGACCTTATTAAGCATGGCATCTGAAAAGTAATGCTGCATTTGTTCCCCAAAACTGATGTATAGATATAAAAAATCAACAATGGTAGATTTTCAGATTGACATATTTCATTATTTAAGCCTCATTTTGGGAGACAGATCAAATTGGGAAATGGTAAAGACAGGGCACATGATTTTCTGTTTTTCCCATATTCTCATACAATTCAGTTCAACTGGATTGTTGTCCATGATTGAATCCCCGTATTCTACAAACTACTAACACCAATTTCCAGCAATGAAAATAGATCAATCCCAGGAATTTTTTTTTTTTTCTTTTTTTCGTCATAATCAAGAAACCATAACAACTGCTAACTAAATCAAAAAGCCAAAGTCTTGAGTAGGCCCTGAAAGGTTACTCCTCCATGTTCATCGCCACCACCCATCTTGATCATAGCCATAACATCATCATCACTGACATCAAAACCAGCCCACATCAAGTAACTCTTCAAATCGTCATGTCCAACTAGGCCATCTCCATCTCTGTCCATCACCTTAAACACATCTTCCATCAAGTCAGATCTCCCATTTCCCCTGCTACCCAAAACCTTCTCGAACTCATCGTACTCCACAAAACCATCCTTATTTGCATCCGCAGCCGAAATCATAGACTTTATTAGGTCTTCATCTTCTCCTCCTTCCGAGGACGTCCCGGCAACCGAAAACTCGCCGTAAAACGTCCTCAAATCATTGTGGCTGATTTTTCCATCATTATCTGCATCCAGAACATCAAATGCTGAACGTAGATTTCCTTCTCTTCTTCTTCTCGTGTCATGAGAACCCAATTCGCTTCCCGTAGGACACATTTCGAATGTATATAAAAACAGAACTGTAATGTCGAGATGAAATTTGGAGGGAGGAAGAGACCCCTTTATATAGCTGGAAATTTGGAGTTTAGAACTTGGTCATCAAGAAATTTGTAGGGTATAGTCCCTTTTAATAATTGGGAAACTTTTGAGTTATTCACGTTTCTTTTTAGGGGGAATTTGCGTGTGAGATGACGTCATGCGATGATAGAGTCAAACTCAAACAGAGTCCCATGTCCGTGGAACATTCGTTGAAAATTCCGGTGGATGCCAAGTGAGTAAGCAATTCTTATATCCTACTAGTGGGAGTAGTAGAAAAAAGTGTACACCCAGTCAAAAAATAAACGAAAATAAAAGAACAAAAATAGAGATAAAAAATTAAAGAGAATGAGGTGTTTACACGCACCTATTATATATACTTCATTAGCTTCTCTTTCCTCAAACCCTAATTCATTCACTCTCTCTCGTCTTCTCCTTCAGTAATCTCTTTTCTCTCTTCTCTCGCACCGATTCTGGCCATTCGGTGAACATTTTTGAAGATATCTCACCGCCAAAATATTCTCCACCTCTCAAGCTTCAAAACCCATACAATTTTCTACCATTTTGCCGTTTCTTGGGTTTGGGAGAACCCTAAATCAGTCACGAAAATGAAAGAAAAACTAGGATTTTATAGATCTGAGGTAGGGGATTCGTTTGGTTGTGTTTGTAGCCCACGAAGATAAAAGAAAAAACTAGGGTTTTGGCAAAAAGCTTTGTTTTTTTTATGTAAAATCGTATGTTTTTGCTAGTTTTTTGGTGTAAAATGGTGTTTGTTGGTGTAACTGTTGTTTATTAGTGTAAACTAATGGTGTAAAATGCTCAGACGCTTCAGCCCGTCAAGAGGTGGCTACGGCCTTTCTTTGTAAACTTTTGGTGTAAACTGTTGACTTATGTAAACTACTGATTGTTTGATAAAAATGTTGTTTCTTGGTATAAAATATTGTTTTCTGGTTCAAAGTGGTCTTTGTAAGTGTAAAAACATCGTTATGATTCGTTTATGTAAGTGTTGAATGTTTATGTAAAGTACTGTTGACTTATGTAAACTACTGATTCTTTGATCAAAATGCTGTTTCTTGTTGTAAAATAATATTTTCTAGTTCAAAACATCATTCTGATTCGTTTGTTAAAAGTGATGGTTGTTTATGTAAAGTGCTGAATGTTTATGTAAAGTACTGTTGGCTTATGTAAACTACTGATTCTTTGGTCAAAATGCTGTTTCTCGGTGTAAAATACTCTTTTCTGATTCAAGTGGTCTTTGTTAGTGTAAAAAATCATTCCGATTCGTTTGTGTAAAGTGCTAGTTGTTTATGTAAAGTGCTGAATGTTTGTGTAAAGTACTGTTGGCTTATGTAAAGTGCTGAATATTTATGTAAACTACTGTTGACTTATATAAACTACTGATTCTTTGGTCAAAATGATGTTTCTTGGTGTAAAATAATGTTTTTTGATTCAAAGTGGTGTTTGTTAGTGTAAAAACATAGTTCTGGTTCGTTTGTGTAAAGTGCTGGTTGTTTATGTAAAGTACTGAATGTTTATGTAACGTACTGTTGGCTTATGTAAACTACTGTTGGCTTATGTAAACTACTGATTCTTTGGTCAAAATGCTATTTTTTGGTGTAAAATCCTCTTTTCTGGTTCAAAGTGGTCTTTGCTAGTGTAAAAACATCGTTCTGATTCGTTTGTGTAAAGTGCTGTTTGTTTATATAAAGTGCTGAATGTTTATGTAAACTACTATTGAGTCTACCACGTATTCGATGAGTCCACCACGTCTCAAACAACTAGCATCACATCCAAAAACGTCTACATCCATGCGTTTACCACGTCTTTTTCCTTGCTGAGTCTACCACGTCTTCGCTGAGTCCACCACATCTCAAACAACTAGCACCACATCCAAAAATATCTATATCCATGCGTGTGAATTTAAACTGATTTTTTTCACAAAGACAGTCCACCACGTCTCAGAACAACTAGCACCACGTCCAGAAACGTCGACATCCATGCGTGTGAATTTAAACTGATTTTTTTCACAAAAACAGCCCACCACGTCTGAGAACAACTATAACAACGTCCAAAAACAATTAGCATTACGTCCAGAAATGTCTGCATCCATGCGTGTGAATTTAAACTGATTTTTTTCACAAAAACAGCCCACCACGTCTTAGAACAACTACAACAACGTCCAAAAACAATTAGCATTACGTCCAGAAATGTCTGCATCCATGCATGTAAATTTAAGCTATTTTTTTCACAAAGACAACTAGCACCACGTCTCAGAACAACTAGCACCACGTCAAAAACAACTAGCACCACGTCCAGAAACGTAGTCATTCATGCGTGTGAATTTAAACTAATTTTTTTTCACAAAGACAACTAGCACCACATCTCAGAACAACTTGAACCACGTCAAAAACAACTAGCACCACGTCCAGAAATATTTACATCCATGCGTGTGAATTTAAACTGATTTTTTTCACAAAGACAGTCCACCACATCTCAGAATTAGTAGCACCACATAAAAAACAACTAGCACCACGTCCAGAACTGTCGCCATACATGCATGTGAATTTAAACTAATTTTTTCACAAAAACAGTCCATCACGTTTCAGAACAACTAGCACCACGTCCAAAAACAACTATCACCACGTCCAGAAACATCTACATTCATGCGCGTGAATTTAAACTGATTTTTTCACAAAGACAACTAAAACCACGTATCAGAAGAACTTGAACCACTTCAAAAACAACTTGCACCACGTCTAGAAATGTCTACATCCATGCGTGTGAATTGAAACTAATTTTTTTTCACAAAACAGCCCACCACATCTCAGAACAACTAGAACAACGTCCAAAAATAACTAGCACCACGTCCAGAAACGTCTACATCCATGCATGTAAATTTAAGCTATTTTTTTCACAATGACAACTAGCACCACGTCTTAGAACAATTAGCATCATGTCAAAAACAACTAGCACCACGTCCATAAACGTCTACATCCATGCGTGTGAATTTAAACTGATTTTTTTCACAAAAACAGCCCACCACGTCTCAGAACAACTAGCACCACGTCAAAAACAACTAGCACCAAGTCCAGTACATCTACATCCATGCGTGTGAATTTAAGCTATTTTTTTAACAAAGACAACTAGCACCACGTGAAAAACAACTAGCAACACGTCCAGAAATGTCTCTATGTAAAGTACTGTTGGCTTATGTAAACTACTGATTCTTTGGTCAAAATACTGTTTCTTGTTGTAAAATAATATTTTCTGGTTAAAAAACTCGTTTTGATTCGTTTGTGTAAAGTAGTGCTTGTTTATGTAAAGTGTTGAATGTTTACGTAAAGTACTGTTGGCTTATGTAAACCACTGTTGGCTCATGTAAACTACTGTTGACTTATGTAAAGTGCTGGTTGTTTATGTAAAGTGCTGAATGTTTATGTAAAGTACTGTTGGCTTATGTAAACTACTGTTAGCTTATGTAAACTACTGATTCTTTGGGCAAAATGCTGTTTCTTGGTGTAAAATACTCTTTTCTGGTTCAAAGTGGTCTTTGTTAGTGTAAAAATATCGTTCTGATTCGTTTGTGTAAAATGCTGATTGTTTATGTAAATTACTGTTGGTTTATGTAAACTACTGTTGGCTTATGTAACCTACTGATTATTTGGACAAAATTCTGTTTCTTGGTGTAAAATAGTCTTTTCTGGTTCAAAGTGGTCTTTGTTAGTGTAAAAATATCATTTCGATTCGTTTGTGTAAAGTGCTGGTTGTTTATGTAAAGTGCTGAATGTTTGTGTAAAGTACTGTTTGCTTTTGTAAACTACTGTTGAGTCTACCACGTCTTCGCTGAGTCCACCACGTCTCAAACAACTAGCACCACGTCCAAAAACGTCTACATCCATGCATTTACCACATCTTTTTGAAGAGAAAGAAGTGAACTGACACAGTTTACATAAAGACAGTTTACATAAACTTTTACATAAACTTTTATATAAACTGGCTGTTTACATAAAAACAGTTTACAGAAACTTTTATGTAAACTGCTAGTTTACATAAAAGTTTATGTAAAGTGGTGTGAGAATGAAAAAAATGAGGGGCGTGAGGAATGAGAGGGAGAGAGAAGATGAGGAGGGAAGGGGACAGGCGCATTTAATAAGCAATAAATACACCTGACCCACCTGTTTTGTGTCTTTTTTTTAAAAAAAACCTGATTTTTATTCAATTTTTGTCTAATAAACCCAGTTTTTTTATCAAAAATCGGGTGAGTGTATATATGGGCCTTTACTCTTAAGAGTAAGATATAATTTACGGTGAGTAAGACTATGGGTTGAGGTGCCAATTGGCCACAATTCCTCAATTTAATTTTTTTCCTTTTATTTTAATGATGCTTTTACGGTATTTTCATTCATGTAAAGCTATTAAAATATATAACTGGATGATTATGACTTGATTGACACGAATTACTAAAGAATAAAATTATACTAAAACAATGTTACCACACATACTCATATAGATAACATAATTCGATTATAATCTAATTAATACCCTAAGTAGGTGAATAAAATTGTACTAAAATAATATAATACATACTCATGTAAAATTATTAGATAACATAATTGATTATGACTTGATTGAAGCGAATTACCATCTAGGCGAACAAAATTGTACTAAAACAATACAATACAATACATCTCATGGTGCTAATCATGTATTCAAGTGCGTCTAAGATATCTTATTTTAAAATTAAAGTGATGACCTTCTTTTCCAATACAAAAAAAAAAAAACTAAAAAGACGATTATAAAATTTCTAACTAAGAAAAACAATAAAAAAGGGTTAAAATATATGGATAGAAAATGTTCAATTTTTTTAATTAGATTGATTATGGAAAAAATGCAATCAATGATATTGTTGGGAATAATTCAAAAATAAAGTAAATATTGTTTATTTTCTTGACATTGAGATGAGAAAGTTGAAAGATTAAGAGGATTTTTTGGAGAGGATGAATGAGAATTAAAAAAACTTTAGAAATTATCAAAATTTATAAGCATTTAGGTGAAAGAGTGTAATAGTAGTAGTCGACAGAGAATAACTCAACAAGAACAATAGAGAGTAGTAGGGATTATAGTTTGCAAAAATCGATCCAGGATCATTGGGGATCAAGTTTATAGGTGAGATCATAGTGAGATCGGACATAATCGTATGAGATCGTCGGATCGGACCGATTTCAAGAGTCTGTACGATCCATAGGGAAAATACAGTTTACCACGTCTCAGAACTCTAGCACCACGTCAAAAACAACTAGCACCACGTCCAGAAATGTCTACATCTATGTATGTGAATTTAAGCTATTTTTTTCACAATGACAGTCCACCACGTCTCAGAACACTAGCACCACGTCCAGAAATGTCTACATCCATTCTTGTGAATATAAATTGATTTTGTTCACAAAAACAAACCTCCACGTCACAGAATAACTAGCACCACGTCCAGAAACATCTCAGAACAACTAGCACCACGTCCAGAAACGTTTCAGAACAACTAGCACCACGCCGAGAACAACTAGCACCACGCCGAGAACAACTAGCACCACCTCCAAAATAACTAGTACCACGTCCAGAAACGTCTCAGAACAACTAGCACCACGTCCAAAAATAAATAGTACCACGTCCAGAAATGTCTCAAAACAACTAGCACCACGTCCAAAAAAATTAGCACCACGTTCAGAAACGTCTCAGAACAACTAGCACCACGTCAAAAAACAACTAATACCACGTCCATAAACGTCTCAGAATAACTAGCACCACGTCAAAAACAACTAGCATTACGTCCAGAAACGTCTCCAAACATGTGAATTTTAGCTGAATTTTTCGCCTACATTTTTATACTTTTACGATCTTAATAATTCGATCCTACCGATCCAGGGACCGATTCAATCCTGTGATTACAAAATGATTCTGCATGGGATCTCGATCCTGAAAACTATGCTAGGGATAGACTAAAAAAGTTAAAAATTTTTTTAAAAAAATTTAGTTATTGAAGAGCATATCGAGAGACCAGTGCACTAGGTCTGATTGCACCGGGTTATCAAGGGGCTGCACGTACTCTTTCTATAGATAATAAACAATTCTAATTATTTGCCTTTTTATTAAATGAAAAATAGATGGTGCAAAACTAATCCTACCTGCCTGCGTCTCGCAGAAAGAAAAGAAAGTCGTGTTTGAGGGAAGATATGAAACCAGCTTCAAAATTGAGGGACATGGAAGGTGATTTACTCAACCAATGCAACACTACTTCCTTTGTCAACCTTGTTGGAACGAAAGAGATGCCATTTTAGTACAACCAAATTACAGATGCAATGGAACTTGTTCTAGAGTTTAGAAATCTTTACAGCAATCGCTACCCACACTCTGTTAAACACATTTCCCACAAACTCAAAGTATGCATTGCGCCATCCCTCTTTGAAATG
Source organism: Knoxia roxburghii (assembly GCA_030378225.1). Taxonomy (NCBI): domain Eukaryota; kingdom Viridiplantae; phylum Streptophyta; class Magnoliopsida; order Gentianales; family Rubiaceae; genus Knoxia; species Knoxia roxburghii. Next base: position 10,673,441 of record CM059422.1, on the reverse strand, counting down.
GAAAATGCAGAGAACTCCCAGCAATCCAAATGCAAAACCAGGTCCTATACCAGCATAAAACCATAACAACTCCAACCCATCATTCCCATCACCATCACCTTCATCCTTATTTCTGTGATGATCAGAATAAGGAGGTCCATTTCCATTTCCATCAGGACAGATCTTCGCCAGTGGCTTACCGCAAAGTCCGCTGTTTCCTTCATAAATGGAAGGATCATTTAAGGTCTGGAAATGATTCCCTGATGGTATACTTCCTGATAAATTGTTAAATGACAAGTTTAGGTAGCTTAGAGTGTCTACATTGGCCAGACTTAGAGGAATATGACCAGAAAATTGGTTCAATGCCAAATCTAGTGATTCCAGATGCTTTAAGCTGCCAATCTTCTCTGGGATTCTTCCACTCAACTTATTGTTTGATAGAACTAAACTTTGCAATGCCTCTAGCTCCATTAACTCACTCGGGATCTCACCGATGATATCGTTTTCCGAAAGTATTATGGATTTGAGGTATTTCAAGTTTGATGAGTACTCCAGTTCTCTTCCTTTTGTGATGCTCAGAAGCACTTCTTTAAAGACTGTGTAACCAGAGTAGTCAGAGCTTTTGTCGTCCGACACCATCATGGTAAAGTTATTGAAACAAGGTGGGATGTGTCCAGTCAATTTGTTCTGAGCTAAATTCAGGACTTGAAGGGATGATAATTTGCAGAGGGATACAGAAATGTTACCTTGGAAATTGTTTGATTGAAGCCTAAGAAACTGCAAACCTGAAAACTCTGTTCCAATCCATTCTGGTATGGTGTCCTTGAATTGATTATCTCCAAGGTCTAGAGTTCTTAGCATTTTCAGATTCTTTAATGAGGATGGAAGCACCCCGTACAGCTTGTTTCTGTTCATGTGCAAATAATTGAGCTGATCCAAGTTTCCCAATGTGCTTGGAATATGACCAGAAAGGCTATTATTTGCTAGATTTAGCACTTCCAACTGTTCCAAGCTTCCCAAACATGGAGGAATTCTTCCAGTTAACTGATTGTTGGCAAGTGATAATATTGCTAGAGATGATATACTGCACAAGTAATCAGGAATGGTTCCAGTGAAACGGTTATCATGAAGACTAAGAACTCCTAGAGATAAATTCTTCGTGCCATCGAATAAATGAATCGGCCCTGTCAAAAAGTTGCTGGAGAGATGCAGTTCTTGTAAACTTGGTGGAAATGATATCAAGGATCCATGCAAGTTGTTAGTTGAGAGATCCAAGGTTTTGACATGAGAACAAACAGCCTGGAACCACTTGGGGATAGTACCTGAAATGCTGGCATTTCTCATGGACAATGAGATAACATTTTTTTGTGTTTGAAGCCATAGAGGAAACTGGGGTCCTATAAGGATGGAATCCATGTCAATGATTCGAAGTTGAAACGGAGGAATCCACCGGGCACTCTCGTTAAAACTAAGAAAGTAGTTTGCAGATATGGACAAGAGTTTCAGATGTTTGAGGTTCATGAATAAGGATTTGGACAGCAAACCAGTTAGTGAATTGAAAGAAATATCTAACTCTTGCAGTTTTGTTAGTTGTCCTAGAGTTGAAGGAACTTCACCATGGAACTGATTATGAGAAAGGTACAGAAATTCCAGATTTGTTAGCTGTACAAAACTTGGAGGAATAGAACAATTGAAATGATTATTAGCAAGGTTGAGATCAGTTAGTTGTTGAAGATGGAACAGGCCACTTGGTATATCTCCACCAAATTGGTTGCTTCCCAGATCAAGCTGAGTGAGATAAGTTAGATTTCCGAGGCAAAGCGGAAGCGATCCTTGAAGTTGATTGCCCCCAAGATTCATGAAAAGGAGACTAGTTTGATTACAGATGGAACATGGCAATGAAGAATTGAACAAATTAGAAGAAAGTTCAAGCACAGTTAAAGAAGTCAATTTTTCTACCATGCCTGGAATTGAGCCTTGTAGGAAGTTAGAATCCAGCCTAAGAACTTCAAGTCTACTAAGATTGAACAGCCAAAAGGGTAATGTGGAATTAAAATTGTTCGAACCAAGATCGAGCGAAACAAGAGAAGTGAGATTAACATTGGATTGAGGAGGAAAATTTGCATCAACAAGTTCACAGCTTCTCAATTTCAGGGATGACAAGGAAGGAAGTAAGTTGACAGAATCTAACCAATCATGACACTCATTTAGGTTCACTGCAGAGAGGTCCAAACCTTTTAAAGATACAAATCCAGTAATCCACTTGAGACTCTTGGATGTTAAGGAATTATAGGAGCCTCCACCATCAGGCGATTCCCCGAGATCAAGATTCTCTAAGCTGGACAAATTAGCTAGATGGTGAGGAATCTCCCCTCCAAATCCTGCACTAGAGAGGTTAAGGTATCTCATATTCTTGACGAATCCAAGAAACTTTGGAATTTGGATCCCTGAAAAATCATTCAAGCTGAGATCCAGATGATGCAAATGCTCTAGCTTAAGTATGGAAGGATTTATTTCACCTCCCAAGCAGTTATCAGAGTAAAAACTGTAGCGGCTGGCATCAAAAGAGTAGTCATCAGTATAAGGTTTGATGGGATTATGGAGATCAAGCTTCTCGACATGGCCGGTGAGGCTGTTGCAAGTAACACCTTCCCAGCTGCAGCAGTTGTTGCCGATCCACGATGACAAACGATTTGCATTATCAATCAAGCCTTCTTTGAATTCCAGAAGAGCCCTTCTTTCACTCTGAATGCAGCAGCTTACATTGGAGGAAGAACTTGTGGTGTGGACAATGTTAGAGGTGAAAAGAGTAGATAGGAGCAAAGTAAGAGTGTGGAGGTATCCCATGATTTGATTTTACTATGGAAGGAAGGAATGGGTGATGTTGTGACTACTGGGGTTGGTTGCCTTATAGTGTCTGCATGGAGGAGAGGAGACTCCATTGATGAATACTTAGAAATCGGCACTCTTGTTTCAAGGTCTTCCACTAAACAATCAGGCGGTCAATTTGCTTCAACTACAGTTTTATTTTGTCCCAATTTCTAACCTCCTCAAATCAATGTATAATTAAGTGGGATTAGTGATCTATTGCTTATAATATGAGTTGTATTTTATTTACAATAAAAAAATATGATTATTATTTATTGTCCCTCCTTTATTATTCACGGTCCCCTTTTAAATCTAATTACCTTTAACTTTTAGGTAAATTCCTTTACGCTCCCCTTCGTATCCCTCCTCACTACCTCCTCTCCCTCTTTTCTTCTTTCATTTCCCAATCTTCTTCTTCTTCTTCTTCCTGCCGCCGGATCTCCTGGAGATCTCCCTCGATCTTCTTCTTGGCTCGATCGACAATGAGAAAAAGAAGAAGAAGAAGGCTGCGACAGTGATTTTTAGCTTCTTTCAGTAGTTTTCGGTGGCAGTGGTGGTGGTTTCGGCTGACGTGTGATCGCGGGAGATAGGGCGGTGAATAAAAAATAGGGTGAATAATAAAAAAAATTAAAGATAATTTTAGAAAGAGAGAACAGTGAATAATAAAAAAATGTAACCAACAATTCCCTAAAAAACTATATTTTATATATTTAAATAAAGTTATTATTATACGAGAAAAAAGAATTCACCGTGTCTTACCAACTCGAGTCAACCTCATTTATAGGTTTACTAATCATTGCATCTTGTTTTTCCTGTTCTAGGTGAGATGATGACCACTAGGCACGAAGGAGGGGATCGAATTTCTCCTTTTGTCACTATCGTTTCTTAATCTTCTTTGACTAATGACATTTTTAATTAATAAGTTTATCATCTTTGTTATAATGTGTCAATTCCTTATGAAGTTTATCAACAAATGTGACATTTATTATTATGAATAATATTACTCATTTTGTTATAGTTTTCTATCACATTATATATGTAATATATCTATTCAAAAAATATTATACGTGTGTCTCAAATTAAAAAGGGTAGGATTTATACACCTCTTATTGATTTTTAAGATTTTATTATGAGTAATGATGAACGGGGTGAAGGATTTTTTTAATAAAATTGACATATTACTTTTCTTGCAAGTTATACGATCTTAAAAACGATATCTATGACTTGTGTTTTCATGAATTACATTGTGTTTTTATGATTAGAATACTAGACGATGAACGTTTGATTTATATACCCCCTAACCCCCGGAGTCGCCTTGGTTGTAATAACAATTAATCCGTTAAAACAAATTTGAAAGCAGATAGTTGAAATTATAAAAGGGTTGTAACTCACTGGTAAACACTTTCGGTTTAAGACAATAAGTTTTCAAGTCATGTTGTATTAACAAAAGAAAGTAGATAGCTGAAATTCTCAAGAGTTTACAAAAATAAGTAGGTTAAGTTCTTCTCACAATGAATCGAAGTCAAAGCAAAGGCTCCGGATTGTTGCTGCCACTGGGGTGGAAAAACTGGAGTCCACCACTACCATAAGACCGCAAATGGAGTTGGTGAAGACGGAGCTAAACAAGATGGCAGTTTTGCTATCACAATTATACTTTTTTATTTTTTCCCCTACTTTTCAAACAGTTACATTATTTAATCAAAGACAAAACAAAAGGGGATGAAAAATCGAGTTGAATCAACAAATACTGATTAAGAATGAAGGAAATGGTTGAAAGGATGATGATTCAGATCAGATGTGGGGGTGATTTTTTTTTTCCTTTTTTTTAATACGTGGGAAGCTGCTTATTCCCTCACCCCCTCCCCCCCCCCCCCTTCCCAAGATTTGTACAATCTGGTTCAACTGATCCATTGCAGTCCAAAACTAAAACCATCTTCTTGGACAAAAATATTACTCTATTCTTGAGATATGAGTTTGTCTATAAATATATTACAAACACCATTCCCGTCCCTTGAAACAAATGCAAAACAACAAATAGAAAAAAGATTACATAAGAATTTGATATCTTGGGCATCAGATTTGATCATCATTTTGCTCTACCATTTTTTATTTCCTATAAGCATATCTAATGGTTTAAAGTGTCTGTCTCTACTGAATTCATAGTATAGTCCTTAAAGATGGACCAAGCTAAAAATGGATTTTTCTTATTCATTCACATCTATTCCCCCCAATACCAACATGTTCTTGAAACTTACTTACAACACTGAACTGATATAAATAAGAATACACCCTATAGCAAGATTGTATTTCTTGTCGCTTCAAAAAATCATATCTTCACTGTTAACCTTATTATGCATATTTGTCCTAACGTCAGTAATTTCCCCATACTCCATTGATTTTGCTACTACGAAATCAATGGTCTCCTTTTCTATTTTTTTCTATTTCTCAAAGATCCACAAATTTCTTGTCTCCCACAACATCCACAATATATAGATAGTAAGTTGAGCCTCCCTTTCGAGTTCTTGCCTTTCCTTTCATCATGTTTATCATTTTAGTTTTTATGTTTTTGAACCGAATTTGATTATCGTTTTATTAATATTAAAATAAAATTTATAATAAATTTTGGGTTAAACCTTTATAGAACTAGTTTGTTACAAATGCAAAAGGTGCTTATTAAAAAACTCTCAAAGCTGACCAAAAACTGAAGACAAACAAACCATTGTTGGTGGCAAATATGTTTTTTAAGAAAAAGGTGATTTGTTTGCAAAGAGGGTGGATATATATTTTTATATTTTCTTTTGATAAATTTGAAATCGGAAAAATTCGAAGGAAATTTGAACTCGCAATATTATTTTAGGCAAAAAAGTGATTTTCTAAAAAGGATTGATATATGTTTTAATATTTTTCGTTTGAAAAAATTTGAACTCTAGCAAATTCGAAGGAAATTTGAACTCGGACAAATTCGAACTGGCAAATAATATTTTAGGGAAAAAAGGTGATTTTTTTCTCCAAAAAAGAATTTTTAAGCTCACTGGAGCTAAAGCCAGGCTTGTTGAAGCTGCATGAGCTGTGATCAAAGATCCTAGAGCTGAAATTGAGCTGCTGTGCGACAAACGGCTTAGATCATCTGTGATATTTTCATGTGAGAAACGTCAATTACTTTGTTTATATATTGTATTTCATGTTAATTTATATATATTGACAATATATAATTTTAATATATAATTTTTATTTTTATACTTTATTTTTTAGTATTATTTTATTTTTTATATATTTTTGAAATTTTTTTAACAATAAAAATCATATTTAATAATTTAATATACTTTAACCCTTTAAAAAAATAAACCCGTCGTGTTAAAAAATATAAGAGTGTAAATGATTATATATTACGTAAAAATTAACTAAAAATATAATATATAAATAAAGTAATTGAAGTTTGCTTGTCACATAGAATTCTAAACCGCGACAAACTGAGCTTGCATCTGCTGCATTCGAATTCCTCAACATTCATCGACAAAATATGATTAATTATTCATACAAAAATTAAAGCAAGCGAATAGGATTTTCAATATTGAACGAAAATCCATGTTTTTTTTTTTCAATGTTTATATAAGTTTCAACCAAACAGAGAGACGTTCTTGACGAGTCCGTTTACGGTGGTACTATAGGAGTAGGATGAATTTTACTCCTACTTACTGTAGCGCGCTACAGTAGTGCGCGCGCTACAGTAGTGCGCGCGCTACAGTGACGCGTACAGTGACGCGCTACAGTAACGCGCTATTTTTTTAAAAAAAATACTTTTTTTAATAAGGGAATCAGATCAGGAATATATAGACATCAGATGAGAGAATACAAGAGATCAGATCAACAGACTATAGATATCAGATCAAGAATATAAAAGAAATCATACAGTAGAACTAAAATATAATTAACAAGAGAGATCAGATCAGGATTATATAGACATCAGATCAGCGAATACTTGACATCAGATCAACAGACTATAGATATCAGATCAAGAATATAAAAGAAATCATACAGTAGAACTAAAACATACTTAAAAAGGGAGATCATATCAACAGACTATAGACATCAGATCAAGATTTTAAAAGAAATCACACAGCAGAACTAAAACATACTTAACAAAGGAGATCAGATCAGGATTATATAGACATCAGATCAACTCATACTTGACATCAGATCAACAGACTATAGACATCAGATCAAGATTTTAAAAGAAATCACACAGCAGAACTAAAACATACTTAACACAGCAGAACTAAAACATACTTAACAAAGGAGATCAGATCAGGATTATATAGACATCAGATCAACTCATACTTGACATCAGATCAACAGACTATAGACATCAGATCAAGATTTTAAAAGAAATCATACAGTAGAACTAAAACACACTTAAAAAGGGAGATCAGATCAACAGACTATAGACATCAGATTAGCGTATACTTGACATCAGATCAACAGACAATAGACATCAGATCAAGATTTTAAAAGAAATCACACAGCAGAACTAAAACATACTTAACAAAGGAGATCAGATCAGGATTATATAGACATCAGATCAACTCATAATTGACATCAGATCAACAGACTATAGACATCAGATCAAGATTTTAAAAGAAATCACACAGCAGAACTAAAACATACTTAACAAAGGAGATCAGATCAACTCATACTTGACATCAGATCAACAGACTATAGACATCAGCTCAAGATTTCAAAAGAAATCATACAGTAGAACTAAAACATACTTAAAAAGGGAGATCAGATCAACAGACTATAGACATCAGATCAGCGTATACTTGACATCAGATCAACAGACTATAGACATCAGATCAAGATTTTAAAAGAAATCACACAGCAGAACTAAAACATACTTAACAAAGGAGATCAGATCAGGATTATATAGACATCAGATCAACTCATAATTGACATCAGATCAACAGACTATAGACATCAGATCAAGATTTTAAAAGAAATCACACAGCAGAACTAAAACATACTTAACAAAGGAGATCAGATCAGGATATATAGACATCAGATCAACTCATACTTAACATCAGATCAACAGACTATAGATATCAGATCAAGAATATAAAAGAGATCATACAGTAAAACTAAAATATACTTAACAAGGTAGATCAAATCATGATTATATAGACATCAGATCAGAGAATACAAGACATCAGATCAACAGACTATAGATATCAGATCAAAAATATAAAAGAAATCATACAGTAGAACTAAAATATACTTAACAAGGTAGATCAAATCATGATTATATAGACATCAAATCACAAAATAGCAGACATCAGATCAACAGAATTTAGATATCAGATCAAAAATATAAAAGAAATCATATCATACAACAAAAACGTCCATAATATGTATCATAATATCTAAAATTATTTAATTATAAAACAAATAAAATGATAATTTAAAAATAATTTTTTTATAAAATTCAAAAACATTAAAAAAAATACTGAATTGTTTAGAAAAAAACGGACGAAAAAAAATTTCAAAGAGGAAGGCAAAAAAAAAAAAAAAAAAAACCAAAAATAACAAAAGAAATGAAGGTACTGTAGCGCGTTTACTGTAGCGCGCGTTTACTGTAGCGCGTGTTTACTGTAGCGCGGGGTAGGAGTAAAATTCATGGTGGTCCTATAGGAGTAGGATATAAATTGCCGTTCTTGACGCCTTCACTACCCATTTATTTTTCTAATTTTTTTCTTCGGAAAAATTAAGAAAAATGTATCAAAGAACCCAATTAAATAATAGAATAAAATATTGTAAATAAACATGTACTTTAGGCTTTTCACGCTGGCTGAATAAAATATTGTGATGACACCATATTTCTACAACCACTCTTCTCTTGTCCAGATTATGAGTAGAATATTTAAAAACTCAGTAGAAAAATAAGTTTTTTAATCTCTATATAAATGTGATTCGTAGACGAATGCAAGTATGTAAATCTTGTTTATTTTTTAATTTGTTGTAATTTTTTAATAAAATATTGTAAGCCAGACTGTTTTCTTTTGGGATGGGAATAAAATAAACAGGTCAATTCTGTCGGCCTGCTAATTTTCTTTCAAGGGAAATCGCCTGAAAGAAAGCAAATTAAAGAAGTTTTAGCTTCAGATTTCTTGCTAATCCCTGAATAGAATTTGTTTTTCTTTGAGTTTGTGGGAGTGAAAATGGAGCAAAATTCCTATCGGGCTTGTGTAGATCCTGCACTTGAGAAGCTGGAATCATTTCGTGATGATCAGCTACTCCAAAATCCTCACTTGAAGAATCCAATCCATTCCATGAAGCTGGACTTGAGATTCTTCAAAATGTTCTTTTGGGGGCTGGAGCATTGGGAAGAAACAAGAAAGGATATGCGTTTAGGGTCTGTCATAAGAACTATGGGGAATGAATTAAGAAAAGCCGCCAAGGAGTTTACAGTTCATTTCACAAGTTCAGGTCATGTAGGAAAGATCAAGAATTGGGATCATATGAGCTCCAAATTGGAGAAAAAGTTGAAGACTTTTAAGCCTCACGCCAGAAAAAGTTGTGTTGTTTTCTTGGCTGGATCATTCAAATGCAAGTCCTATAGCAATAATGTCAGGCGGTCAATATATGCCGGTGAGACGGACGATTTCATGGGGTTTATCCTGGAGAATCTTGAGTTTCTCAGCTTGAAACTTGATCTGAAGCAAGAACTTGGATTCATCAGGGAGAAGCTGAGGTTGTTTAGGAGTTTTGTCCATATTGTTTCTCAATGGAAAGCTAAGGATGAGATGTTGGATAAGCTCACCCTTCACTCTCGAACTTGGGCAAATCACATCTCCTGTCTTGTCTGCCTACGTTGGATCGATGAAATGGATGAGAGCCTAACATCCGCAACAGGGACAATGATTTCGGATTTGATGCAGAAAACTATGCCTTACACTTCAGAGGTCATAACTTTGTACTTGCATGTACTTGTAGCCTCAAGGAATTTTAGTTGCAAAACTAAAGTGATTCATCAACTGGCTCGGCTGTATCCAAGATATGTTGATTTTTTATTTGAAAATTTGGATGACATTGACATCGTTCGTGAAGGGTTGCTGTTCTTGTTGTCGTTCGCCGTGGATGCACCTGAGGGCTCAGAGGATGAAGAACTGCTATGGGAACAAATTGATGGTGTGATCAATGAGATACCATCCGTCATTTGTTCTGTCCATTCTGGCGCCGTGTCGAAAACCAGGTTATCTGAGCTCCTTCAAAAGATTGATGGAGTCAAGACTGAAATGAGTAGAAAGCTTATTGCTTTGAGTCCACATTCATCACAGTACAACTTCCCCAGGACTAATGCAATTGGGGTTCTTGATTTTCTTTTGGGGAACCTTAAGAAAATGTTGGAAATGAAGGTGAATTTTACTGTTCTTGTGAAGCATCAGATTCAAACTCTCCAGGAAGAGCTATTGTCTCTCAGGCCTTCTCTGCAAACTATAATGGAGTTTCAAAATCAGCATATGGAAATTAAGGTTCTCTGGACTCGAATCATTAACTCGGTTTACTATGCAGAATATGTCATCCACTTGTCTTCAGTCACATATATTCCTCTATGGTACCGCGTCATATGCCTTTCTAATGCCATAGAAGAAATAAAGCTTATCAAGATAGAGGTCAGAAATATTGAAGATGACCACCTCTTCAACTACAAAAAGCTCGTTCCTGAAATGGAATCAAGGGATGTTCAGCCACCACGAGCTACGACTGCAAAACCCGATGACGATTTCATAGGATTCAAGGAGGATGCAAGAGCTATATTGGATCATCTTGTCCGAGGACGAAAGGATCTTACAATCGTTTCCATTTCCGGAATGCCAGGCCAAGGTAAGACATTCTTAGCTAGAAGAATTTATAATGATCCTTCAATTCAACATCACTTTTACAAAACTGTGTGGTGCTATGTCTCTAAAGAGTGTGAAGTCAAAGACTTACTGAAAAAACTTGTGAGTGATGTTAGTAATGTTGATGTCAACCTGGAAATCCAAGATTTAGCTGAGCGTCTATGGAAGAGTTTGAAGGGAAGAAGATATTTAATTGTCATGGATGACATTTGGGATGTCGATAAGTGGAGCCAAGTTCAAAGATCATTTCCAGATGACAATAATGGAAGTCGAATCCTGTTTACAAGCCGAAATCATAATCTGGCATCACAAGCAAAGCCAAACTCCATTTCTTGTCCTCTTCCATTATTTTCTAGAGATGAAAGTTGGGAGTTGATGAAAAAGAAACTCTTTTACAATGATGAATGCCCTCCAGAGTTATTGGAGATTGGAAAAGGGATTGCAGTTTATTGCAAAGGATTGCCTCTAGCAGTTGTCCTAATTGCTACTGTACTTGGAAAGACAGAAGAAAATTTGGATTTGTGGACCAAAATAGCAGAAAATCTGAAATCACACCTTGCTAGTGAAGGATGCATGCACATTCTAGAGCTAAGTTACAAGTATTTACCAAATGTCTTGAGGCCATGCTTTCTTTATTTTGGAGCGTTTCCGAGGGGCGAATCCATTCGTGCCCGAAAACTAAAGCTCCTCTGGATTGCTGAAGGATTTATCCAAGAAAACCAGAAGCAGCGCTTAGAAGATTTAGCCCAAGAGTACTTGGATAAACTAGTTTCTCAGAGTTTAGTTGTTGTCACTGAAAAAAGCTCCTGTGGAGGGATAAAGACCTGTAATGTGCATGATCTATTATATGACCTTTGCTTAGAGAAAGCCGCAGAAGAAAGCTTCCTACAATTGGCAGATGATGGAATTATTCTGGATATATGCGCCACTAGTCCCCAAAAAGTTGATCACTACAGACTCTGCATTGGTGAAATTGACAGTCTTACACAGCCAAGACCTGTTTACACACGAAGTGAACATCCTACAAGCCAGGTTCGCTCCCTACTGTTGTCTGTTCGCTATATGTCGGTAACAAACTATTCATACTTTCTTGATAGCTTCAAAATGCTTACTGTATTGGATTTGGAGGGCTTGTTATTGTGTGGTAACTTCCCTGAAGTAATACTGTCTCTTGTTCTACTGAGATACTTAGCAATGTGGGCAACTGTGGAGGAGATTCCAGCATCAATAAATGACCTGTGGAACCTGGAAACTCTAAGAATAAGAGGAGTCAAGATGTATGTCAAGTTACCTGAAACTCTATTGAAGATTGACAGTTTAAGGCATGTAAACATAGCTGGTTTTTGTATCAGCTTTGCTGATTCTGAGCCTGAGGAAGTCACCACGGTATATAATATCGAAAGACTTAGCTCACCAGTTCTTCATTGTGATGGAAACTCTGAGAAGTTATTGAGCAGGTTGCCGAAGCTTAGGAAGTTGAGTTGCTATTTTGGAGAAGAGTTTCATTCAAAGAATGCCATTTGGTTGTCAATATTTGCACATCTTCAGAAGCTGGAGACCCTGAGAATTGATTATCAGGGCCGTGGAGCTTGGTTTAGTGACACCAGCTCTGAGAAATTTCCAGGGTTCAACTTTCCTGGAAATCTTAAGAAGCTGACTTTGTCAGGCTTAAAACTTCCATGGAGTGCAATGTCAACGATCGGGAATATGCCTTACCTCGAGGTTCTCAAATTAGAGAGAAAAGCGTGTGAAGGAACAAGCTGGGATTTGGAAGATGGGGAGTTCTTGAAACTCAGATTCCTGAAATTGAATTCATTGGATATTGAACAGATAAATCCCTGCAGTGACCTGTTTCCAGAACTAGAAGAACTTGTCGTGGACTCTTGCCATCAACTTGAGGAGATTCCTTCTTGTTTTGGAAACATTTGCACATTGAATACCATCAAGATGTTTTGGTCTGATAAAGCCTCAGATTCAGCCAGGCAAATCCTGGAAGAACAACGAGAAATGGGAAACAACAGCCTGCAAGTAACTGTCAAAACCGGATACGAACTTGACATAGATGAGGATGGCAAGATCGATCTCAAGCAGTTGGTGATGCTGATGCAGAAGGAATTTCAAGAAGCAGAAGAAGAGTTAAAAGATTGGGATATTGATCTCTCCTGGAGCTGACCCAAGCTTCAAACACTACTCAGGTCTCTTTTCTCTTTTTGGGTTTTATGTTCCTTCTTACTTACTTTTTTGGGATTTACTCAGTCTGAAGTCAGCCAACATTGGAGGCCAAGGATGATTAGTATTCTTGTGTAACTTCCTAACTCTCAATTAATCACCACGTCCAAAATTCGCACCTCAAAACTCATACTCATTGTGAGTTAAACCAAATCCATTCCGATTTCGATTTAAGTGAATTCAACCATGCACCCTTAAATATATCATAAATTAATATTTTAAAATAATAGTAGTAGTATTTTGTATAGTTTATTGACAAATATAACTAACTATTTCGTGGTAAAAAAGCATAATATATTTTTTTGGAATGCTATTAATATTATAGGAGTACAAACATAGGTTAAGGCTGCTGGTTTGCCATTGTGGCTAGGTTTTCATGCAAAGGCAGCCACCACTAGAAAATCCTTAGAAATTATTTTAGTTCAATGGAATCAAGGAACTTAGAGAACCCACCCCAGAAACGGCAAACGTGTTATGTTGATCGAATTAGTAATTTACCGGAATCGATAATTTCCCACATTCTCTCTTTCCTACCCACAAAATCTGTTGTGGCAACAAGTTTTTTATCCAAAAGTTGGAGATTTCGGTGGACTGAAGTAATCAGCTTTGATTTTAATGATTCGGATTGGGTCTATGCTAAGAATCCTCCTGCCATTCCTTTTTTGGAGTTTGTTAACAGGGTTTTGGGCAAGCAGAAGATTGCAGAATTCTCCATGGCGAGTTTCGTCTCCAATCGTGGAAATACCAAGAATCGGGATCCACTTGCTTTGGCAGATGGATCAGCACTGCAATTGCTCGAAATCGTTCGATTCCTTGAGTTGGATATACTACATAATTCTGGAGAACAGCTCCACTTACCAGATGAACTCTACACTTGTGGCTCACTAGAGGTTCTGAAATTATCAGGGGATAAGATTGTTGTTGATCCTCATGTGGTTTGTCTTCCAAAAATTGCTATTTTGGAATTAATTGATGTTGAACATGAATCCATTCTGGTTGTCCAGTGCTCCAATCTTTCAGAATTGTAGTAAATTACTACGATCGGACAAAGCTTTTTTAGAATTTCTTCACCTACACTGAAATATCTTCAATTCAATTTTTCTACAGATTGGTGGGTTTTGTTCGAAAATGTGCGCATATCTGTGTTAGATGATCTTAGGGTATTTTATTGGGAGATGGAAATTGATACCCCTGAACTTGAATATCTAGTTTTAGTTTTAGACGATAATGCATGCATGTCTCGTTCAGTAGCAGAGGTTGCATCGATAAAAGGGGTGAATCTTTCCACCAAGAAATTGTCAGCAAGTTTTGACAGTTTAACCAAATTGGTTATTGATATTGATTGTTGTCAATGGTGTTATCTGATGGACATGATTAGTTGCAGTGTCAAATTACAAGTCCTTCATATTACCAAGTTTGGAAATTTCTCTCATCCTTTTATTGTTGGATGGCACAAAAAAGCAAAATATTCATGTTGGAAGGATCCTGTTGAAAGTGTTCCCAAATGTTTGTCATCCAGTTTCACACCACTTTTATACAAGGGATTCGAAGGCCTTAAAAATGAAATGAAAATGTTAGAGTATACTACACTGATAGAAATAGTTGATCTAGGCTCACCCCATACTTCTGAGCGTCTCCAACTTGTAAAGTCTCATTTTCTTGAGATATGGTTGCTGCTTCCATGGCCGTCCAAGAAGATGTCAACATTCTATGGAAGTTCTTACTGAAGATTACTTCAGAGATTTGAACTTGGCTTGTTTGGTCTTTCTTTCTTTTTTTTTTTTAATTTTTTGGTCTTTTTCATTGACTTGAGTTTTCTAACAGTTGATGTCTGGTTCATCTGCAGTATAATATATAATTTTTAATAATTAGGAATATTTTTGTGAAGGACGATGAATTATACTTTGATAATTTTATTTTTACCAACTTTTAAGAAATTGGACAGTGAAGATGGATGCAGAAAGTCAGAATTAATTGAGTTGTTTTTGTCCTCCGTAGCATTTTTACAATACTCTTTTTCCTGACTGGACAATCAAGATGGATTGCAGTTGCTTCAGTAGTTTGGTCCAAGTGTATCTTGTATTTACCACGAATTATTTTAGTTGGTTAACAACAATTGTCATTTTGCCAATATTTGGTGGTTCTTTAATCTTTTTTCTTCCCCATAGAGGAAATAGGATCATTCGTCAGTATACTATATTTATATGTACCCTCGAACTACTTCTAACAACTTATACATTCTGTTATCATTGCCAAATGGAAAATCCATTAATCCAACTAGCAGAGAGTTATAAATGGATACATTTTTTTGATTTCCATTGGAGATTAGGAATAGACGGACTTTCTATAGGACTTATTTTACTAACGGGATTTATCACTACCTTAGCGACTTTAGCAGCTTGGCCGGTTACTCGAGATTCTCGATTATTTCATTTCCTGATGTTAGCAATGTACAGTGGTCAAATAGGATCATTTTCTTGTCGGGACCTTTTACTTTTTTTCATCATGTGGGAGTTAGAATTAATTCCCGTTTATATACTTCTATCTATGTGGGGAGGAAAAAAACGTCTGTACTCCGCTACAAAATTTATTTTGTACACAGCGGGGGGTTCCGTTTTTCTCTTAATGGGAGTTTTGGGTATCGCTTTATATGGTTCCAACGAACCAACATTAAATTTTGAAACGTCAGTTAATCAGTCGTATCCTGTAGCTTTGGAAATCTTATTCTATATTGGATTTTTTATTGCTTTTGCTGTTAAATTACCGATTATACCCCTACACACATGGTTACCAGATACCCATGGAGAAGCACATTACAACACTTGTATGCTTTTGGCCGGAATCTTATTAAAAATGGGAGCGTATGGGTTGGTGCGGATCAATATGGAATTGTTATCTCACGCCCATTCTCTATTTTCGCCGTGTTTAGTGATAGTAGGTACAATGCAAATAATCTATGCAGCTTCAACATCTCTTGGACAACGTAATTTAAAAAAAAGAATAACCTATTTTTCCGTCTCTCATATGGGTTTCATAATTATAGGCATCGGATCTATAACTGATACAGGACTCAATGGAGCTCTTTTACAAATAATATCACATGGATTTATTGGTGCTGCACTCTTTTTCTTGGCAGGTACTACTTATGATAGACTGCGCCTTGTTTACCTTGACCAAATGGGCGGAATAGCTATTCGAATGCCAAAAATATTCACGATGTTCAGTAGCTTTTCTATGGCTTCCCTTGCATTACCGGGTATGAGTGGTTTTGTTGTGGAATTGATAGTATTTTTCGGAATAATTACCAGCCCAAAATTTCTTTTAATGCCAAAAATACTAATTACTTTTGTAATTGCAATTGGAATGATATTAACTCCTATTTATTCATTATCTATGTCACGACAAATTTTCTATGGATACAGGTTCTTTAATATTCAAAATTATTCTTTTGTTGATTCTGACCGCGCGAGTTATTTCTTTCAATTTCGCTCTTTTTACCCATACTAGGTATTGGTATGTACCCCGATTTCATTTTTTCACTGTCGGTTGACAAGGTCGAAGTTATTCTATCTAATTTTTTTTTATAAATAGTTTTCATAACTAAAACAATGATTTTGAAATCATTCATTTTGTATTTTCAAAGCTCTAGAATGAAAAAAGAGAGCTTTTCTCATCAATTTCTAAGTAAAGTTAAAAAAAAAGAATTTTAACCCCATATGGGCAATGAGCACGAACCGCGTGAATCAAATATTTTATTTGATTCACACGGTTCGCATAAAATTTTTTAGTATTTAATTTAGTATATATACACTGTACTCGGTTGTATTCCCAAGATCCTTTCTTGAATCTTGAACTCAGTTAGATGTTAATGTAAATGAACCATAACTATGCAGTCCTATTCCTAATAAATTGACCCCAAAATAGCAAATCCAAATTATAAGAAACCCTAGAAGCGCTACAATTGCTGAGTTGAAACCATGCTTATTACTAGTTGTTCGAGTATGTAAATAAATTGCGAATATGGTCCAAGTAATAAACGCCCACGTTTCTTTTGGGTCCCAATTCCAATAGGATCCCCACGCTTCGTTAGCCCACACTGCTCCTGAAAGAATACTTATGGTTAAAAATAGAAACCTTAAACTAATAATCCGATAACTCCAACAATCCAATTGTTGAATCAATTGACACCTGTAATAATTCTTAGTAGAAAAAAAGAAAGTATTTGGCAAAACATTCGTTCTTTCATTCATGTATTTGATTTCACCAATAAAAAAATATTCATTTAATATTAATAATAATAAAATATTACTTTTCCAAAAAATTGTTCCGTTTTCTGTTGCTCTTTCTCCTCCATTTTTTCGCACTCTTCTGGACAGTCTGTTGTTCTAATTCTTTGATCTCACCTTTTAACAGCAGAATTTCAGTATTTAGTTCAACTTCGCTCATTTACTGTTTTCATTATTCCAATTTCTCCCCCGTTTTATTAACTAACTTGTTGCCGAAGAAAGTTAATTTTATTTATTTATTTCTTCCCAGAAGTCAATTTTGTATCATTAAGTTCTAACCAAGCCTTCGTATTTTCTACAGCGACGTCTACTCAGCTCTTCGCTCTAATCACACATTGCCGTCCCCGGAGTTCACATCGGAATCCAGGTATTAAATTGGCAGACCTCACCAGGGGCTTCTATAGTTTAAATCTTTCCCCATTTTCTCCATTTAGCATTGGTAGAATTTCGTTGGAGCAATTTAGCATCTGATTGGTTTAAATTGCTGTTTTCCTTTCTTCTATATGCGCATGTGAAAGGACAAAATTTCTAGCCGGCAGTTGTGACCCAATTTCTAGTTTGTTTTTAGGAATATAGAATGGGATTTGTAACTAAGATGATTGTGCTTTCGAATAAAATTAAAAAGCTCATGTTTTGCTTTGTGTTGTTAGTATGGATCGGTTGTCGCGCTACCGCGCTTCATCCTAGCCTCTCGCTCATCCTTTTCTTGGTTTCTCTCTCCCTGACCTCTGCCGCTGCTGCCTTCGCCGGTCTTTCTCTTCGCCACCACTTCCTACGCACCTCCCCCGACCTCAGTTCTTCAATTTCTGTTTCGGTTCCCAAAAAAAAAAAATTGAGGAAAAACACATTCTTATTTTGCTGTCTATCCTCTGCCGATTATAGTGAAGCTAGGCAATTTAACGGTGGGTAACCCTAAAAGTCAGTAGTTTCTGTTTGAATTGATCTTCGCAAGATTCAATTTTTTTGGTTTTCTCTGTCTTAAAAATACCAGTAATTCACTGGTATTTTGGATGTGTATGTTTCTTTGATTGTGGATAAGCGTGGGACTGTAATTGAATGGCAGATGATTGTTGGCAATGAGTAGGATATTGAAGGAACAGGGGAAACTGTTTTCTTAGGGTGGGAATCATGTTTATCCTTCCCGTATTTTGTCTTCATATTGTAACATTGGTTTTGCAGTGCAGTTTTATCCCTCAAGTAAGTCCATTGTCATCATCATCAACATTGAATGCTGATGATAAAAGTTGCATTCCCATTTTTCAAATGATAGTTCTCAATTTAAAGGATAAGGGTTATGCATATGTTTTTCTGGGCTCATAATTTGAGTTCCAGGCTGACATTGCACTAGTTAGGTGATGCAATTTATGTGGCTCCCTATTTCATGAAAGTTGCTTTTTTTTCTTCTTCTTTTCTTATGAAAATCCAAGAAGTTGTTTCTGTACTAGAATTACGACTTGGTTTAATTTCTTCAACATTGATACTTAGCATTTAATGAGTGAAAACTTAAAAGCAGTGGACTAGTGAAGGTCTGTACTTGAATTTCTTTTTCTACCACTTGTTGATTGCCCTTCAAAATAAAATAGGTTGTGCAGTCAATGCATCCAAGGTTCCTCTATCTGAACCATCTCCTTCACAGTGTAGTAGCTTGTAGTACCAGTTTCTGAATTCCAAAAAAAGGGTTACTGCTGCTCAAGCCTAAGCTAAAGGTACTGCATTTCCCCCAGATAAATAGTGGAGAAGTTTGCTTGTACCCAAAGTTTGAACCAATGTAATATATCAGGAACAACAGAAGGAAAAATGGCAAAAAAACAACTAATAAGGTCCTTGACTTACAGAGAGTTCTCATTTGGTTTGGCAAAGTTTTGGCTTGAGTTTGTAGTGACTCTTGCTACTCCTTTGTGATACAAAGGTCCAGTACTTGTAACCATCTTTTCCATAAGCTTTTGAGTCTGGCTTAGTTTGTCTGATTGTGTGGTCAACAAATTTTGTAACCTTTTGGTTGTTCAAGTGGTAAGCTAGTTCATAAGAAGGAGCCTTTTTCTCCTCCCCTAACTACTTCACCACAAGTTAAGTTCAGTAACTTTTGTCCTTTCACTCAAATGCATGCTATCTCTACCCCATAACGTTTAGTTTCAATTGTTACTTTCATTTGTTTGGCTTGTAATCTTACATTAGACGTTTGGCAGAGGTTTGGCCTTTCCTTCTTGGAGTGTAAGTAACATTACTTCACAAGCTTTATATAATGTTTTGGGAATGATCGTTAATTCGTTTCATTGGCATTTTGTGACTGATCATAGTGACTGACATGCTTATGTTTTGGCTCTTTTTGGCCCTAACTTCCTATTGTTTACCTGGTAGTGTGCATGCAAGCAATTAAGGACAAAATTAATTCAAATGTTTAGAGTCTCATGTAGTTTTGGTCATATTTTTTTTAATTTGGTGCATATTCATAAAATTTTAAATTTTATAGAATAAATTATAACTAAAATTATGGAATCTAATGCAAGTAAATGTCAGTTCTTAAGTTTTCAAACAAGAAATTTAGAATTATAATTTGAATTCTAAATCAATTCCACATTCTACCGAACAAAAGAATTGGAATTCAATTCAATTCCAATTTTAGGAAACAAATGGAGCCTCAAGGTACAAAATCGAACTACCTGAACCGAAACCTACAAACCCACACTATGAATAGACCTAGCATGTGCCACTTTTGTTTCTTGTTGTAATTGTATAGAGTGGTAGCAAAATCAAAGCTTAACCTGGTTAACCGTAACTCCATATACTCAAGTATTTTATGTTTTCTGAATAATGAGATATAACATAAATTTGTTTGAACCCTCTATTGAGATTGTCTGAAATCAAATCAGCTGAAATAGGAAAAGAATAAAATATTTTATTTAATGGCATGGCCCTGTCCCTGACTACGTAAGGTTGTATTTTTTATTTTTTGATTAGGTCAAAGATGTCATATCCAACTATGGATGGCCCTCCAAAGGGTGGGTTTAGTTTCGATTTATGCACAAGGAATGGGATGCTTATGAAAAATGGTCTTAAGAGCCCTTCCTTTCTCAAGACTAGAACTACTATTGTAGGATTGGTTTTTCAGGTATGTCAATGTAATCTCTTGATATTTATTTGATTAATTGAGTGTTTCATTTTTCATACAGCATGATGTTGAGAAGTTTGCTAGAAGAAGTTTAATTGTGATTTACATCATTATAAAAACTAAAAAATCTCGTAACCAACAGTTAATAGATGTGAACACGATTAGTGCTTTAATTTCTTGTGTATCTTGCCAAGGGTCTTTGTGTGTTCAGATAATGGAGATAGAGATTTGTTCCTGATGAGGTTGGATTGAGATAAATTATTTTGTAGACATGTGGTGTGAGACATTTTCCGTAATGGAGGTCACTTTGCTCTTTATTAAGAAAAAATATTATGGTAACATTTTAGAAATATTTATCTTATTAAAATGTGTTCAAGTTGTGTAATTTCCCATGGGCTGAACAGAAGTACTACACATAATCCAATAGCTACTATGGCTTGGTATCTGCCTTTTAAAGAAAAAGCATACAATTTATACGTTCTACTTTTGGTGGATGTGTCTGAATATGCTTTGGTGAATCCTTTTGATTATGTAATTCCTCTGTCCTCAGCAACTCTCTTTTAGAGGAAAAGCATAAACAAGATACTTTTGATTTTTGGTGGATGTGTCTGAATATGTTTTTCCAAATCCTTTTTATTTTGTGTTTCCTCTAGGATGGTGTCATTCTAGGGGCAGATACACGAGCAACTGAAGGACCCATTGTTGCTGATAAGAACTGTGAGAAAATTCATTACATTGCTCCCAATATTTATTGCTGTGGAGCTGGGACAGCTGCTGATACAGAGGCAGTGACAGGTACATTGTGAACAATCTCCAAAAAAATGTTTGACTTGTGTTCTTTACATGACTCATGTTATGAATGTAGGCTAATTTATTGTTTCCAAAGTGTTATCTTCATTCTTTGGCTGTTAAAGCATTTTTTGAAGTTCAAACATTTTTTTAGACTGGCGTATATTGTAGTGTATTTAATAGTCAAAAGTCTTACCTCTGTCATTTCTTTTGTTATTGCTTGGAAGATATGCTTTTTGTATTATTTGTTTTCTCAATTTTCTTGGTGGTTATGTAGATATGGTAAGTTCACAGCTGACTTTACATCGATATCATACTGGTCGTGAGTCCAGGGTTGTGACAGCACTCACACTATTAAATCTCATCTTTTCAGGTTAGTTTCAATTTAGGTAGCCAACTCAAGCATGATGATTCACAATTTATTATCAGCTTTGTCCTTAAATTGGTTTTCTTTGGTTACTGAACCAGCTATCAAGGACATGTATCGGCGGCATTGGTTCTTGGTGGAGTTGATTTGATGGGGCCGCATTTGCATACTGTGAGGTTTCCTTTCTCTTTTCTTTTTCTGTTTTTTTGTCCCCCAAATGATGTGAACTTGAAGGTTCATTTTCCTTGTCTCAAATAACTCTCGGATGATTTTGGCCCCAGATATATCCGCATGGATCAACTGATACTCTCCCATTTGCAACAATGGGCTCTGGCTCTCTTGCTGCCATGGCAGTGTTTGAGTCAAAATACCGCGAGGGACTAACAGTAGGTTTACATCTTTCTTTCGGGTTCTTAAAATTGTCTCTGTTGATTGTGGATAGAGATGAGTTATGTTCTCTCTATTTTAGGAGCAAGAAGGAGTGCAACTAGTAGCAGAAGCCATTTCTTCAGGCATTTTCAATGATTTGGGAAGTGGAAGCAACGTGGACATCTGCATCTTGACCGAGGTCCATTCTCTTTCTTTGTTTATTCATTGTATAGGTGTTTTGACCTTTTGTATATGCAATTACTCTGCAATTGTATTTTAGTTATTAGATTGAATGTTTGGTGATTGTTTTACAGGGTGATAAGAAGTATCTCAGAAATTACCTGTTGCCGAATCCCCGAACATACATCAGTGAGAAAAGGGCTACTCATTTTCGAAAAAGACTGGTTTGTGTTTCTCGATCTTTAATTAAAGAAACCATGGTGTTATGGATGCTGCTTTCGTTTTGCTAACATTTTTGGGTGGCTGGATATTTGTGGTTTGGATTACAGAGGTTTTGTTGACAAAGATCACACCACTGAGGGAGAAAGTTGAAGTGATTGAAGGTGGAGAAGCCATGGAAGAATAAGCATATGCTTATTAACTTAAAAGATGGTTCTAAAGGAGGAGAGTGGTGAAGTGTGATGCTGTATTGATTTTTAGTGCCTTTGCTGAATTGATGCTCTAGTTAATAAACTATAAAACTGTAACTGAGAGTGCGTTTTTAACTTTGAAAAATATTTACGTTGTCACCCCTTTTTGCTCTAAATCATTCTGCTCTTCTCTGGATTTGTATGTTTAATTTTAAAATTAGTAGGAAGTTCCTAAATTCTTAAAATGTGGTGAGTTTAAAACTCACTACCAGTTTTTATTAGAAATTTTAATTTAGGTTGAGAATTCTTATTGTGCAATTCCAACTTTTTCTCACACTACTATTCTGCCTTAATGAATATGGACATTGAAAAACTTCAAGGCAACTTTTTATATTGTAAATGTAAAATCGCAAAAAAAAAAAAAAAATGTCTGTTGGGACTGCCCTAAGAAATTTATTTTCAATCTGGGTTTGAAGGAATTCCCATTATAGGATGCTTTGGAAAGAGAACAGCACTTTCTTCAGAGTTTCCATATTTAAAAACTCCAAAAATTCCAGTCACATGCTTCTTCCTTCATAGAATGGTATTATCTTTATAATGTTCCAATCAGTACCCAAATCAACCACCAAGTTGCATTTACGCCATAAATTCACTCAAATAAAAAATCCTATAAAAAAAATTCTCCATTTCAACTTAATACTCAGCATCATAGGGTTCATTACAAGAAGGGAAGCCTTCAAAATCATGGCTGAAGATGGTGGTGGGTTCTGATCATCTATTTTTTGGAAGAAGGAATGAAATTTGAAGTTTGAAGTTGAACTCATCCAACTAATAAGAACAAAGCACGCAAGTGAGGAAATTTAATGCATTAAAATGACTCTCGTTCTTAATCAGAAATCACTAAAATGGAGAAAGAACTCATAAACCTGCGTCAACTAGTAAGAAAACAATATCAATTTCTGATGAAAAGACGATAAATCTAGTAGTAATTTTTAATGGTAATAAGTTACAATTTTCAATAATTGAGAATATTTTTCTTGGGGGTAATTTTATTTTTAGGAACTTTAAAAAAAACATATTTTTAAAACATAGAAAGTAAAATAAAATTAAAACTCTACCTTAATCTATTTTCGTATAAATAATAAATTAATAAAAATTATAGAAGATAAATAAAATGCATCTAAGGAGTCCAATGAGAAGTCACTAAAATGGGAAAGGGTGACAATTATTATAAATATTAATTTTTAATAAAATCCAAGTAAAAAGATTATAAATAATAATTTTCAATGAGAATTGAGAAAAATTTTTGTAGAATGATGAAAATGTAGGGTCGTAATTTTACTTTTTACCAACCTTTCCACAAAAATATTTTTAAAATATAGAAGTAAAATAAAATTCACCAAATAAATTTAAAGTCGTTAACAAATTTCTTTCCCCTAAATTATATATCATGGTTATATGTTTATAATTTTTTTTTTTATGTGTAATCCTTATAAAAGTGTTTTTCAAATGTCACTTACTCTGTGAATATCAATTTTCAGTTAGAATCGTGTAAAAAAGTGATAAATAAAAATTTTCAATAAGAATTGGGAAAATTTTTGTGGAGATAATGGAAATGTACTAATGGTGATTTTACTTTTTACCGACTTTGGAAAAAAATATTTTTAAAACATAGAGAGTAATAACACATGGTAATTTAAATAGTTAAAAAAATTTTAATCCCAAAATATTAACCATATTTATATGTTTATAATTTATGAGTAAAATTTATAAAAGTGTTTTTTAAACTCCACTTTAATCTAATTTTGTATACACTTTCACATTAAATTCTTAAGAAATTATAATTATTAGAGAAAATATTTGATTTAATATAGATAAATTAATAAAAATATCCAAGATAGATAAAATAGACTCTCTAATTCCTAATTAGAATCACTAAAATCGAGAGTGGACTCTTAAGTGACAGGAACTAGTAAGAATCTAGTAAAATGTGATAAATTAACAATTGAATAATTTCCGATCAAAATTGAGAAATTTTTTTATTGAGATCATAAAAATGTATGTATGGTAATTTTACTTTTTACCAACCTTGATGCCATAAATAATAATTTTTTGTTTTTAAACTCCACTCAATCTATTTTTGGATACAATTAATTCATAATTATTTATTGAACTTGATAAAATTTCTTTTTTACCCCCAATTAATTATTCCTATCATTTTTTTCAATAACTCGTCATCCGTGATTAGAAAAAGTTTACTAAAAAAATTTATATTGTAAATGACACTTTTTTGCATTTTCACACTCCCAGAAAAACTTCTATATTCCCACTGCAACTTCAAACCTTTTAGTTCAAAGGCAACTTTTTATATTGTAAATGTAAAATCACAAAATCAAAAAAAAAAAAAAAAAAAAAACTGTCTGTTCGGACTACCCTAAGAATTCTATTTTCAATCCAGGCTTGAGGGAATTCCTACTATAGGATGCTTTGGAAAGAAATGCTTATTATTTCTGACTATCCACACAGGCTGAATTCAACCCAAATAAACTCTGCAACTTAAAAAAAGAACAGCACTTTCTTCAAAGTTTCCATATTTGAAAGCTCCAAAAGTTCCAGTCACACATGCTTATTCCTTCATAGAATGTTCCAACTAGTACCCAAATCAACCACCAAGAATTAATTTTCCAATGGCAATATGATAAAGGCCAAATTGGTGTTTTGGTCCCTTATAAATAGGGGTGTTGTCGTTTTGGTCCCTCATAAAATCACGATTGTCGTTTTAGTCCCTTATCTATTTTTTATTAGCGTTTTACATCCTTTTGGATGGAAAAATGGGTCTGCTAACGGATTGACCATTTTGACCGTCAAAAAATCTCCTTCTTCTTCTTCTTCCATTTCTTTTTCTTTTTCTTTTCTCCTACCAACCCCCCCCCCCCCCCTCTCTCCCCCCTGCCGGACAGCCTCCTCGCTGCACATCACCGTCCGTTCAGCCCTCTTGCATCGTCCAAGTCGTGCAAACCCCTGGAAAGCTTCCTATCTTCACAAGGAACAAAACCTAACCCTTGTTTCTATTTTTCCCTCACGGTTTCTCTCTCCTTAAACCCTCTCTCCCGCCATTTTTCTGTCACCGATTTTGGCCACTTCTTCTTAAAAAATCACTTCTTCCTGTTCAAAAATCTTTTCTTCTTCTTCTTCAAAAATCTCTCATTCTTCTTCAAAAATAACTTATTCTTCTTAAAAAATTACCACATCAGACAGTATGAACTGTATGTAATGGATTTACGGAACCTTATTTTCACGATTTTGAAGACGGGTAATGTATTAATGATGTTATATTCGTGTTTTCTTATTCAAATAATGCTATGTTACTCCAAAATATGATATATAAATGGTTTCCGTGAGGTATTAGCACTTTCATGTGAAATGGGTTGCTTCTGATCAGAGAATAATAGATATCAGATCAGAAAATAATAGACATCAGATCAACAGACTATAGATATCAGATCAAGAATATAAAAGAAATCATACAGTAGAACTAAAACATACTTAACAAGGGAGATCAGATCAGGATTATATAGACATTAGATCAGCGAATACTTGACATCAGATCAACGGACTATAGATATCAGATCAAGAATATAAAAGAAATCATACAGTAGAACTAAAATATACTTAACAAGGGAGATCAGATCAGGATTATATAGACATCAGATCAGCGAATACTTGACATCAAATCAACGGACTATAGATATCAGATCAAGAATATAAAAGAAATCATACAGTAGAACTAAAACATACTTAACAAGGGAGATCATTTTATTTTTTTGTCTTCCTCCTTGAGACTTTTTTCCGTTCATTTTTTTTTAATGTTTTTGAATTTTTTAAAAAAATATTTTTAAATTATCATTAAAAAGTGACTTTTTTCCGTTCATTTTTTTAATGTTTTTGAATTTTATAAAAAAATATTTTTAAATTATCATTAAAAAGTATTTTTTTTTATAAAGTCTCAAGGAGGAAGACAAAAAAATAAAATGATCTCCCTTGTTAAGTATGTTTTAGTTCTAATGTTTGATTTCTTTTATATTCTTGATATGATATCTATAGTCCGTTGATCTGATGTCAAGTATTCGCTGATCTGATGTCTATATAATCCTGATCTGATCTCCCTTGTTAAGTATGTTTCAGTTCTACTGTATGATTTCTTTTATATTCTTGATCTGATATCTATAGTCCGTTGATCTGATGTCAAGTATTCGCTGATCTAATGTCTATATAATCCTGATCTGATCTCCCTTGTTAAATATGTTTTAGTTCTACTGTATGATTTCTTTTATATTCTTGATCTGATATCTATAGTCTGTTGATCTGATGTCTATTATTTTCTGATCAGAAGCAACTCATTTCACATGAAAGTGTTAATACCTCACAGAAACCATTTATATCATATTTTGGAGTAACATAGCATTATTTGAATAAGAAAACACGAATATAACATCATTAATACATTACCCGTCTTCAAAATCGTGAAAATAAGGTTCCGTAAATCCATTACATACAGTTCATACTTTATGATGTGGTGATTTTTTAAGAAGAATAAGTTATTTTTGAAGAAGAATGAGAGATTTTTGAAGAAGAAGAAGAAAAGATTTTTGAACAGGAAGAAGTGATTTTTTAAGAAGAAGTGGCCAAAATCGGTGACAGAAAAATGGCGGGAGAGAGGGTTTAAGGAGAGAGAAACCGTGAGGGAAAAATAGAAACAAGGGTTAGGTTTTGTTCCTTGTGAAGATAGGAAGCTTTCCAGGGGTTTGCACGACTTGGACGATGCAGGAGGGCTGAACGGACGGTGATGTGCGGCAAGGAGGCTGTCCGGCAGGGGGGAGAGAGGGGGGGGGTTGGTAGGAGAAAAGAAAAAGAAAAAGAAATGGAAGAAGAAGAAGAAGGAGATTTTTTGACGGTCAAAATGGTCAATCCGTTAGCAGACCTATTTTTTCATCCAAAAGGATGTAAAACGCTAATAAAAAATAGATAAAGGATTAAAACGACAATCGTGATTTTATGAGGGACCAAAACGACAACACCCCTATTTATAAGAGACCAAAACACCAATTTGGCCTATGATAAATAACTATTTTTAATGAGAATAATAATTAATTTTCAATGACAATATCATAAATAACTATTTTCAAAGGAATCTAGAAAATAGAAGGTAAATAATATTTTTGTGGAGGATAATGAAATTGTAATGGTGGTAATTTTTTTTTTTTTTACTAACCTTTCAATAAACATATTTTTAAAACATACTCAAAATGTAATATATTATGATTTAATTTAGATAAATTAATAAATTAATAAAGTTATACAAGATAGATAAAATTGACATTGGAATTTCCAATCAAAAGTCACTAAAATGGAAAATGGACACTCCTAACAGAGTAACTAGTGAGAAGATGATAAATATCAATTTCCGATAATTAGTAAAAATGAGAGAAATAACCATTTTCAATCAGAAGTGGACTCATAAGGAGAGTAAGGCTCCGTTTAATAAAACTTAATCTGAAGTCTGAATCCATTAAATTAGCTCTGTTTGATAAAATTAGAAAATATGTCTGAATCTGAAGTCTGAAATCTGAAGTCTGAATT
This sequence comes from Knoxia roxburghii, assembly GCA_030378225.1. NCBI lineage: Eukaryota > Viridiplantae > Streptophyta > Magnoliopsida > Gentianales > Rubiaceae > Knoxia > Knoxia roxburghii. Next base: position 10,645,320 of record CM059422.1, on the reverse strand, counting down.
ATGAAGTCTGAATTATGAAATAAGTTTATAAAGTTAAATATATTTAAATTTTAAATTAAATCATCTTATTTTAAAAAAAATGTTAGAAACATATTTTTTTAATATATAACATAAGATGTGTAATTTTTTACATAATAATGTGAAATTCTTACTAATAAAAATATTTTAAAAACTTTTAATAATAAATTAAAATATTATTATTATTTTAAAACTAAAATATTATTTAAATAAATACCACATATTAATTAAAATTATATAAAAATAAAAATCCATGTCATAAATATATTTTTTATTTATTTAAATGATAAAATATTTTTAAAAAATATTTAATAAAATAAAAATTATTTAAAGAAAAAACTAAAAAGAATAATAAATATTGAAAATAAGAAAAAATTTGCAAGCAATTCAGTTCAGCAATAAGTGATTCATCAATCACTTATTTTTAGGCTAACAATTATACTGGCAATTTAGACTCACTTAATCTCTTAAGATTTTGAATTATAGTTATCAAACGCACTTAATTATTAAGTACTTAATTAAAAAAGTTCTTAATTCATTAAGTCAGAAACCAGTTGAGTTATCAAACGCTCTTAATCAACTAAGTACTTAATATATTTAAAATAAGTACTGAATTAGTTTATTAAACAGACCCTAACTAGTGAAAAAGACGATAAATCAATTTTCGATAGAAATATAGTAAAAATAAGAGAAATAATAACACCATTTTCAATGAGATGTAGACTGGGTGAATAACTAGTGAGAAGACGATAAATATGAATTTTACATATCAATCTAGTAAAAATTGGAAAAAATTGTTGTGGGGATGATGGAAATGTCCATAGTAATTTTACTTTTTACTAACATTTTGAGAAAAATATTTTTAAAATATATGGAATAAAATAAAATTCACCAAATAACACATGATAATTTGAAGTAGTTAAATTTTTTTAATCCAAAAATATAAACCACGTTTATATCTTTATAATTTATGTGTAATACTTATAAAATTATTTTTTAAATTCCAACTTAATCTATTTCTGTATATACTTCAATCAAAATTCACATTAAATTCTTCAGAAATTATAATTATTAGAAAGAATAAAAGAGTTAATATAGATAAAATAATAAATTAACAAGAATTATACAAGATAGATAGAATGGCTTGGGATTCCCAATCAGAATTAACTAAAATGTGAAAATCTTTAACGAGCGAGTAGAAATTAGTGAGAAAACGATAAATATCAATTTCTGAATAATTTTCAATGGGAATTGAAAAAAATTGGGTGAAGGAGGATGTACCAACTTTCTACAAAAATATTTTTAAAACATAGAGAGTAAAATAAAATTCACCAAATGACATATGGTAATTTATAGTAATTAATTTTTTTTATCTAAAATATAAATCATGTTTATGTGTAATCCTCCAATATAGAGATTTGGTTGGAGAAGATTACAGAGCAGATTTAAATATAAAAACTTTGTAATTCTCCATTTGAATTGCATACTCATCGTCATATGTTCAATACAAGAAGGGAAGCCTTAAAAAATGATGATGGCTGAAGAATTTTTTATTTTTCCAAACGGAAAGGGGAAGCCAAATATGCCCAATGGTTCACTAACCAATTTTACAATAAGGGGATAACCTAGATTAACAAATACCACAAATTCCCAGTTGATGCTTCTTGGTAAAATTTGCCAAATGCCAAAAGATGTAAATGAAAAAAAGAGTCATCTAAATTTATGTTATAAATCCAACATCAACTGTTGATAGCTAAGATTACAAAACATTGATAAATAGCAAAGTTCCCAAAGAAAAAGAGCATTGAAGAATGAAGAGTAATGGAGACACCATGGGACATAAGGCTTGCTGTCCAATGCTTCTCTAAATTCAAGCAATTCAGGACAATATCGTTTTGGTACAACTTCAACTTGATCAGCAAATGACCTCTTCACATTGTTACCTATGTGCTGAACCATTTCATTCCATCGCTTCTGACATATGGCTCCAGACCTGTGATCAAGAAGACTGTCCCAATCGACATCTTCAGAGCAGTTGGCAACCAACCGATAAAGTGCATCAATCAGGCGATAATCATCAGAATCAACCCAAATCCCCTCCATAACCATAGGTGACGTTAACTGGTAGTACCATTTGAAACAGCAACTTGGCTCAGCTCCAGTGGTCATCTTATCGCTGATTGCAGTCCAGGGAACATTATCCCGCAGCATGCCATGCTTTGATTTTTTCTCTTCAGAATACTTCATCCTCAGATCAAGATTGACTAAATCATATAAAGACTGGTACTCCCCCTGCCACCAGTGTCCTTTCTTCAAATTTTCATGTCTTATTCTGCGCCAAGTATCCTTAACATGAACTCTATGTTTCCCAAGTTCCACTGCCACATCCTTCCATTGGTTCCAATGTTTCTTGTGGTACTCCCGTAATGCTTCAATCTCTTCTTTAGTCCACTTATTAACGCTTTTTATCCCTTCCAAACAAAACCTGAGCACCATAATAAACAGCACTTCTAGGCCTGTGCGGTAAGGCTGCTCCCATTTCCCTCCAGCAATCCCGAATATTGGGGTGTGATTTGCAATTCAAGACCATCTTGAGACCTTCTTCTTCTTCCCCTAGGTCATGGACCTTTACGTAGTCAAATACAGCTTTTTTCACCATTTCATCTTCTTCTTTAGAGAACCGCTTACCCCTTTTCAAATTGTCTTCGGACAATGGGAAATCCTTGTCCCTGCGTGAAAACTTCACCTTTTTTCTTGCCTTTTCCAAGTCTAGGCTCTTTAGATCCATTCTTGACTAATTTGGCTCTCTCCTTCTTGCCATTAGTTTAATCTGATAACTGCTTACCCCTTACTAAATTCATACATTTAAACACTTTACTCCTGCATGACTTGTTGAATTTCATACTATGCTCTCATGAGGATGCTCTATGTCCACATTTCACTTGTGCTTCTGGTTTATTTTAGACAGTAATAATACACACTGACTAGAGTGACTAATGGGACACAAGATTTTTGAATAGGCTAATATTTGCTTTTGAAATTTCTCAGAGTTAGTCAACATGAATAATATTTTACTCTTTCACATATTGGTCAAGCTGCATCAGGTTACATTATCCAAATTCTCATATTGACAAATTAGTGTGAGATACCAACTTCACCTCCGAATCTAGAGTTTCAACTTTTAATCAGGCCCTTCAACTATCAAGTAGCTTAGATTTGCTTTATTCTGGGGTGAGTAAATCGGTATTTTGTTTCTTTGTTATCTTCTTGGTTGGTCGTGGCCCCCAGAGAGCAGTCAATGTATTTGTAAACTTGTGTACAGAATCCACACATGGGTTTTGATGAAGAAGAGGAGACCATAGCGCCAGCCATTTATGAGGACCATGATGAAAGTGATGAAGATGTATCCGCAGAAGAAGTTTATGGATATAGACGGCGCTGACGAACACCACAGACCCAATGTGATTATTAGTGATATGAGTGATTATGATGAATTGTAGTAAGTCTCCAAGTCTTTTCCTGCTGCCCGCCACAACTGGGGAAGCTGTGTTTCAAACAGTTGGAAAAGAACAACTTTGGGATGTCTAGCTAGATACCCAACTCAAATCAAAAGCTCACTGACGAATTCAGCAAAGATTTATAGAAGAGGGTTTTGTACGATCTAGTCGTCTTCAGGCGTTATAGGTCAGGCGAAAGTGTATTAATTTGTATTCTTTGATGGAAACTTGAGCAGGGATTCTGCAAAATTTTGGCATTACGAGCAGTGATTTGAATTAAGTTGTGTAAAATTATTAAAGCATTGTAATGTGATGCGCACAGATACTAAGATTGGGATTTGTACGGCCGTGTCATTTGACTGGCCCATTTCTTGAGTCTCTTCTTCCATGGATACTCAAGACCTACAGGATATTAAAAATCTACAGGTTCTAAGCTCTGAAATCTCAATTCAGTAAAGTATATCGTGTTCTAATGTTGCTTTTTGTATTTGACATTTAATTTGAATGAACTAAGGATTTCTTTAATTAATTTTTTTTTTACAATACATTTTATCATATTTAAATTACAAAAAATTGGATAGGTTTGTGGCAATGGGGCTGGATTAATAGGTTTGAGAAGGTTGTGATGGAAGCTTGGAAACACTAAACAAAATAAGTCAACATACCTGAGTCAAAATAACCTTGTACAATTGTCTAAAGAAAAGCAAAATTTAACAGCCCTAAACCCTAAATCATCCGTCTAATAAACAAATTTGAGGAATTTCATGCCCATCTTGTGTGCCAAAAACGACTCAAACGTCCCACTCCTCACCTTCTCACCGGAAAGTTCCCCGTAGGTTGCATTCTCCTCCTCCGACCACCAGCTTATGGATCTAGAACCGCCCCTCATTTTGTTGGATATCTCATCCCAATCAAAACCTTCATCACCCAAAACCACCTTCCCCAACTTCACCACATTATACCCATCATACAAATCATAGGCCAACTCCTTCGAAAGGGCCGCCACTCTGTTCAAATCTAGAGGCCGTGCGATCTGTAACCCGTAACCCTCTAATAACTTCTCCGCCAGCCTTCCCATTCCCACGGCAGCCACCACCGTCTTGTCATCCGTGAAGAGATCCCTTAAAGCCTTGGGCAATCTATCATCCGAACTGTGGCTAGAACTATCACGAGGGTCCGGTAGATAAAGAAACAGGCAATGGTAGCCGACGCAGATTTGGAGGAGCCTAAGAGGGGCCTTTTTTTTCTTGGTTTCCTGAGTATTTTCGCCGTTCTTGTAGTGGCGGCCAGATTCAACTTGAATCCCAAGAACAATTCTTTTATTGGGCTTGTTGGAGTAGTAAATTTCCTTAATCTTTCTGGTCCAATCCACCACGGCTTCATACTCTTCATAACCTCTTCGAAAATAGCAGTAGAAGAATGGTATCACCACAGTTGTTTCGATTGAAGGGATGGCATCGTGGATTTCAACCGTCTTCTCAAAGTCGGGATTCTGATACTTGTTTACCTTCCCCTGGTTGAATTTGAATTTTGCCATGGTTGTGCGCTTATGATCAAGACTGGAAAATATTTGGGAAAAGGAATTCAATCACCCCTCCTGTATTTATAGCCCGTGAAGGATTTCTAAACAAACAAGGAATCAGTTTGTTTGTAGATCACAATCGGATTTGTATAAAAAAAAAAAAAAAAAAAATGCAGGAATCCACTCACGTCAAATGGAGGAGAGGAATTATCCGGGTCATGGTTGTCCTCTAGGAATGATTCGGTTATAGTTATACTCTCGATTTGAGTTGAAGCATCCACAAATCCAGCAATTGCTGAGAGGATGTCTGCCATATTTAACTTGGTAACTTGGAGAAGCCACGATTCAATTTCCATATGAGAAAAACTAACACTAGATGAAAGCTTGAAATGAAATGTTTCCAGTTTGATGGTGTTCTTCACATTAAGGAAGCAATGCGTAAAGCTGAAGCTGCAGGAAACAAGGATTGCCCTGTCAAAATTAACCTTGTTGCTCCTCATCCTATGTGCTCAACACTCACACTCTTGACAAAGAACAAAGGATAGGTATTCTTAACAAAGCAATTGAAGCTTGCACCCAAGCCACAGGGAAACTTCTAGTTAAAGAAGCAGCTAGAGCGGTGAGTGAACAGGAAGATAAATTTTTGAGGTTAGCTGAGACAATCACACATAGAAAATATATATATATATATATATATATATATATATTTATTTATTAGTTACCACCCAATTTCTTGTCCTATCCCGCCCTAATTTGGACTAAAATACCTTTTATAATATCCTTCTCTTCCTCCATTTAAGTAAAAGGACAATTTTGTTAATAATAGATGAATTCTGCATTATTTTGTATTTGACCTTTAAAAAACTTATAAGTTAACTTTTTCATCGGTCATACATAAATACCCCACAAAAGTATGACAAGTTATTGATTTGAAGAGTTTAATGACATACTAGTCAAATAAAAATATTTAGTGGCCAAAAGTATGAGTCCGTTTACGGTGGACCTATAGGAGTAGGGTGAATTTTACTCCTACAGTAACGCTCTACAGTGCGCGCTACATTTTTTTTTTTTTTATGCACAGCCTTTCTAAAAAAATACTTCTTTTAAAAAAAATAATAAGACAGTAGATATCAGATCAACAGACTATAGATATCACGTCAAAAAATATAAAAGAAATTATACAATAGAATTAAAACATACTTAACAAGGGAGATCACATCATGATTATATAGACATCAGATCAGCGAATACTTGACATCAGATCAACAGACTATAGATATCAGATCAAGAATATAAAAGAAATTATACAGTAGAACTAAAACATACTTAACAAGGGAGATCACATCAAGATTATATAGACATCAGATCAACGAATACTTGACATCAGATCAACACACTATACATATCAGATCAAGAATATAAAAGAAATCATACAATAGAACTAAAACATACTTAACAAGGAAGATCACATCAGGATTATATAGACATCAGATCAGCGAATACTTGACATCAGATCAACAGACTATAGATATCAGATTAAGAATATAAAAGAAATCATACCATAGAACTAAAACATACTTAACAAGGGAGATCACATCAGGATTATATAGACATCAAATCAGTGAATACTTGACATCAGATCAACAGACTATAGATATCAGATCAAGAATATAAAAGAAATCATACAGTAGAACTAAAACATACTGAACAAGGGAGATCATATCAGCATTATATAGACATCAGATCAGCGAATACTTGACATCAGATCAACAGACTATAGATATCATATCAAGAATATAAAAGAAATCATACAATAGAACTAAAACATACTTAACAAGGGAGATCACATCAGGATTATATAGACATCAGATCAGCGAATACTTGACATCAGATCAACAGACTATAGATATCAGATCAAGAATATAAAAAAATCATACAGTAGAACTAAAACATACTTAACAAGGGAGATCACATCAAGATTATATAGACATCAGATCAGAGAATACTAGACATCAGATCAACAGACTATAGATATCAGATCAAGAATATAAAAGAAATCATACAATATAACTAAAACATACTTAACAAGGGAGATCATATCATGATTGTATAGACATCAGATCATAGAATACTAAACATCAGATCAACATACTATAGATATCAGATCAAGAATATAAAAGAAATCATACAATAGAACTAAAACATACTTAACAAGGGAGATCGCATCAGGATTATATAGACATCAGATCAGCGAACACAAGACATCAGATCAACAGGCTATAGATATCAGATTAAAAATATAAAAGAAATCATACAGTAGAACTAAAATATACTTAATCAAATCATGATTATATAGACATCAGATCACAAAATAGTAGACATCAAATCAACAGACTATAGTTATCAGATCAAGAATATAAAAAGAAATCATATCATACAACAAAAACGTCCATAATATGTATCATAATATCTAAAATTATTTAATTATAAAACAAATAAAATGATAATTTAAAAATATTTTTTTATAAAATTCAAAAACATTAAAAAAATACTAAATTGTTTTAAAAAAATGACGGAAAAAAGTCTCAAGGAGGAAAGTAAAAAAATAAAATAAAAAAATAGCAAAAAATAACAAAAGAAAGGAACGCACTGTAGCGCTACTGTAGCGTGCACTGTAGCGCGCGTGTACAGTAGCGCGCTAGTAGGAGTAAAATAAATTACCCAAAAGTATACTATTGAATAAGTTGAGTGAGGTTTTTTAAACTCTACTTAATGTTTTTTGTATATAATTGGATCACATTTCACACTAAATTCTTAAAAAATTATAATTATTAAAGAGAATATATGATTTAATATATATAAATTAATAAAAATTACTCCCCCTCTACAAATAACAATATGTCACTTTTACAGATGAGTCTATATTTGTTTCTGTTTCTGTTTGGATGTCGAAGAAGAGACATTCGAGCCCTTCCCAGCTCCCATGAATTGCGCATGTACTCTCACACCAGTTTGTAAGTCTACGAAAACAATTATCTGAGCGTGTGTGATACTTGGGAAGAGATTGGCGCTCAAATTGCATCTCCAGTTTTCATGGGCCGCCTGTCCTTTGCCCCAGGTTTTGTGTCCCACATCCCATCGTACCGAGAAAGCGAACCCTTCCATCCCTTGCACACCACCAAAACACTCCTGCTCCCAACTGGAACCCTAAGCAATGGGAATGGAACAGTGCTAGGTTTATTGCAAAAAAAAAAAAAAAAAAGTGCAAGTGGGGAATATAAAATTCTTTAGAGGACATGCATGTTCAACACCAAACAACAATCAATCTAGTTTAGGGCATTTATAATTATTAAAGAGAATATATGATTTAATATATATAAATCCCGTCTACAAATAATAATTTATTTTAGATATTGTACGACTATTAAAGATAATTATTCCTATCATCTTTTCTCAATAACTCTGTCATTCATAATTGAAAAAATTTTATAAAAAAAGCTAAGTATTTTTCCCGCTCGATCGAGCTAGCTCGAGCTCAGCCAAATTTTAACACAACGACTCGATTCGTTTACAACCCTAAATCTAACACAGTAATCAATAATAATAATCATAATCTTCTTCTGAATATGCAGAAAATTTAAAAAAGATAATCACTCAAGTTGTCAATGCAATAAGATAACTCATATGTATCTATTTGTGAGAGCAGTGAAAGTCCCCCTTGCTTGCCTAAGGTCAATAATCTATTGAAAGGACCCTTCAAGGGTAAATTTAAGCAACCTATGGAAGCTTGTCCATTGATTCTTTCTAAGAGGTTAAAAGAAAATTTTTCTGGTGAAAATACATTATTTTAAAGGAACGGTCGTTGTTACATTCAGCATAGGTGGGGCATATGCTGTACTCCCTATAAGGAGACGCAACACTAATATGCTTGCCATAAAGTTTTCCATTGTCATTTCCCCTACATTGGATCTGCAAAACAGAGCTCCCTGTATCCATGACCACCAACTGAGGAACACCAACCGGAATCCCCGTTTTCTTCTCCATGCCAATATTAAGTTTCACCATTAAGACTACGGCTGGAAATGGACAGTGGTTTTGGATCAACCTACTTATTTAATCCAATTCAACCCGTTTTGTTCCGTTTTATTTTGGATTGGTTCGGATCAAATATCGTTTAAATCGGTGCGAACCAATTCGGATCGACAGATTGATCTGTTTGATTTATTTTAAATTTTTTTTAATGAAAATAATAATATTATTTATTTAAATTTTTAAATAATTTATATAATGATAAAAAAGTAAATATATAAAAGTATGTATTTTTTATAAAGACAAAAAAAAAAGGTATAAAAAAAATTTTAAAATAAAAAAGTTTTTTTTTAGAAAAAAAAAAATTAATTTCAATCTTCCCGCATACCAAACTCGAATGCAAACTACTGAATCAAATATATCAATGCGTAGGATAAATTTGATGTCTGGAACAAGAAAAAAAAAATTAAGAGAAGAAAATTAAAATAGGAAATTATTTATTAAAATAAATATAAACATATAATTATTATTGGAGGTGATTTTTTAAAAATTTGAACATATATATAGTATAAACTTTTTTTGAATGTAAAAAATAATTTTAAAAAGTCTAAAAAAAATTAAAAAATATCCAAAAAATGATTTTTAAAAATTTTGAAATAACGGTTTGGATCGATCAAACAAATAATCCGCTTCGCTCCAAACAAAATTGATCCAAATCAGCTAGTGGACGGAACAGAGTTGATAACCTTTTTTGCCACCCCTAATGAAACTGTTATGAACCATGATGAATGTGATGAAGATGATGGAGTAAGTCTCCAAGTCTAATAATTTTCTAAACAAAATTTGAGGAATTTCATGCCCATATTGCGTGCCAAAAACGCCTCAAACGTCCCACTCCTCGCCTTCTCACCGGAAAATCGGTCGTCGTCCTCCTCCGACCACCAGTTTATGGATCTAGAACCGTCCCTCATTTTGTTGAATATCTCGTCCCAATCAAAACCTTCATCATCCAAAACCACCTTCCCCAACTTCACCACATTATACCCATCATACAAATCATAGGCCAACTCCTTCGAAAGCGCCGCCACTCTGTTCAAATCCAGATGCCGTGCGATCTGTAACCCAAAACCCCCTAATAACTTCTCCGCCAGCCTTCCCATTCCCACGGCCGCCACCACCGTCTTGTCATCCATGAAGAGATCCTTTAAAGCCTTGGGCAATCTATTATTTAAATAACGAGGGTCCCCGTAGATAAAGAAAGAGGCAATGGTAGCCGACGCAGATTTGGAGGAGCCTAAGAGGGGCCTTTTTTTTTTTTTTTCTTGGTTACGTGAGCATAATCACCGTTCTTGTAGTGGCAGCCAGATTCAACTTGAATCCCAAGAGCAATTCTTTTATTGGGCTTTTTGTTGTTGGAGTAGTAAATTTCCTTAATCTTTCTGGTCCAATCCTGCACGACTTCATACCCTTCATCACCTTTTGAGCAGTATGTATATCACCACAGTTGTTTCGATGGAAGGGATGGCATCGTGGATTTCAATTGTCTGCTCAAAGTCCGGATTCTGATACTTGTTTACTGAATTTGAATTTTGCCATGGTTGTGCGCTTATGATCATGAGTAGAGTAGAAAATATTTGGGAAAAAAATTCATTCACTCCCTCCTATATTTATAGCTAGCCGGTGAAAGATTTCCAAACAAACAAGGAATCAGTTTGTAGATCATAATCCTACAAATCCGACAAGGATTTGTATCCGTCCCCAAATTCCTCATCATCTTGTAATTTGAGTCTGAACTCTGCGTCTTTGATAAAATTAGAAAATATAATATATATTAACGATAAAAATATAAAACGCTAGAATATTTTTGGATATTATTATGGGAAGCAGGAAGTAGTAAATTGCATGATCAATATAAACGACAATCCCTGCCAGCAGCATACAAGTGTGGATATGTAATGAATGGAGTTCCAAAAAGATGACTTCACATAAAATAAATATTGCTTCTTCTGAGAAATACACTTATGCAAAAATCAAGCTGTGAGATCACTCAAATGAGGCCAGCAAAGATGATGCAATGGTTCTAACTGAAGTGGAACTGCAGTTTTTGGTTCTAGTTTCTGGTGCCAGGCTATTGAATTCCAATGGAAGCGAAGAGATTTTCGAATCCAATTCCAAAATGGTGGACGCTGTGGCTTTCCTCTGCCTCCTGTGATGGCTGCAGAACTTGTGGTTGATCTTCATTTCCTAGTTCTGCTGCAGGGCTGTTCATTTTCAGCTTTATGACCTTCTCTGACATCTCGTCTACTTCTTCAAGTTCTTCACTGGGCTGCACCAGAAAACTAAATGACTCTGTGGGTAAAAAACCAGCTTCATTGTATATGCTTTTCTCAGGATCATGTCCCACTGGTGATATTTTCACTGCAGCTACAGGTTCTACTTCAAGTTGGTTCTCATTCTGCATTGCAGCCTCATCAACTTCCACAATCTTAGAGTTAGATTGAGCTTTCTTTGGCTTTTCAAGTGCATCAGCTCCATTGTTGTCTTTCTGAATTGATCTTTCTAGTAAATCCCTTGTTTCCTCATTAACCATATCTTGAAGTTCATCATGGTTAATGTCAATCAATGTTCGTTTTGTCCCTGTAACTGGATCATGGCACTCAACTACCACATGCTTTCCTTCCTTTTCTGATTCTTTGGCCTCACCTTCTAGCATCAGAATGTCAGAATTTACTTGAGGTTGTTTTCCCTCAGTAGCCTTTTTACAAACTCTACTCTTTTCCTCACTGGACAGTCAAGATGGATTGCAGTTTCTTCAGTAGTTCTCTTGCCCTTTCTCCTCCATTTTTTCGCACTCTTCTGGACAGTCTGTTCTTCTAATTCTTTGATCTCACCTTCTAACATCAGAATTTCAGCATTTAGTTCAACTTCTTTACTTATCTTCTCACTGGTAGTACTCTTGCTCTTACTCCACCTTTTCCTCCTACTCTTCTGCCCATGTGATGACCATTTATACTCTTTCTTTCCATCAGTTTGCTTATCTGTTTCTTTCATTTCACCATCCAACACCTGCATCAAAACATTCAATTTAGTTTCTTTTCCGACCATAACCTCTTTTCCCACTTCACCACAAATCTTTGCTGCACAATCAAGATGAATTCTTGTTCCTTGAGCAATTCTCTTGTGCTTTCTCCCGCTTTTTCTCGCACTAGTCTGCCTCGGTGAATATCGACATTTCCTCTTTGGGATAGGAAAACTGTCAAAACATGAGAGATTGGACTTAGATCGAGACCATGATTAACAACAGCTTGATCAAGCCTCTCAGGACTGTGCTCTGTAACTACATCACTGAACAGCATATGGAACCTGTCCCCAGCCTTAGCAACAACTCTTTCCTCACAAAGCCTCTCCAAATGGTATTTGAGGAAGACATTATGAGCCCGTGGCAACTCGGTATACTTTTTCTGAATAAACTGTGATATAGCCTCTGCAGTAGATCCCCCATTCTCAGCCTCTATCATCTATAAAATTCATAACCACATTAAAGTAAGAAATAGATCTCAAACACTTTGGATAACAATTCAACAGTTGAAATTGCAACCATGACACTAATTTGCTAAGAAAATGCAGAATTTGTATAAAAAATCGGATACCTGAATCCACCGGAGCAAGAGCAAATTGGGCTTTCAATTCCATATCACCAATGGAGCCAAAGTTAAGCATTAACCATCAGAAAACAGATGTTTAACCTTTACTTTATGCATTTTTCCTCCATGAAAATAAGGCATAAGAAGACAGCTTTTTGCATTTTCACATTAACAGAAAAACTGTTATATTCCCACTGCAACTTCAAACTTTTAGTTTAAAGGCAACTTTTTTTTTTTACATACCAAAAAATCTCTGTGTTCAGACTACCCTAAGAATTTTACTTTCAATCTAGGCTTGAGGGAATTCCCATTACAGGATGCTTTCGAAAGAAAGGCTTCAACCGCAGACATGCAATAGTATTCCTGGACATCCACACAAGCTGAATTCAACCTGAATAAACTCTACAAATTAAAAAAGAACAGCACTTTCTTCAAAGTTTCCATATTTAGAAGCTCCAAAAGTTCCAGTCACACATGCTTCTTCCTTCATAGAATGGTATTATCTTTATAATGTTCCAACTAGTACCCAAATCAACCACAGTTGCATTTGCGCCATAAATTCACACAAAATAAAAAATCCCATCAAAGAACAGATTATCTACAAACATGCATGTCTATGTCCACGGAAATTAACAACCAAGAACATCAAATGCATCAAAAAGGCAGCAAAAAAAATTAAAAAAAATTAAAAAAAAAAAATAAACAAGAGGGAAGAGCAATGGAGACTTACAGCAGCATAAGGAGGGTGATCAGGGGTTTGAAAATCAGGGAAAAGTTCATCAATGTGTTTCTCAATGAGGGACCTCAGCGCTGGAGACAGAGACTTGGTTTGAGAAGATAACATGGCAGATTAAAAAATAAAAGCTTTGTAATTCTCCATTTGAACTGCATACTCATCATCATATGGTTCAGTACAAGAAGGGAAGCCTTCAAAATCATGATTGAAGAACTCATAGAATGCGGGTGGTTTAGAAGGTTTCTGTCGTGAGTTTTCACAAGTACTACATGATGATAGAGCTGATGGTGGTGGGTTCTGATCATCCATTTTTGGGAAGGAGGTGTGACCTTTGAAATTTGAAGTAATAAGAACAAAGCAGGAGTTGAACTAATTTAATGCATTAAAAATGACTGTGTATTCCCCAATCAGAAGTCAATAAAATGGGAGCATACTGCTAAGTCTGTTTCAACGAGTAAAAAGCAATTTCCCATATAAAAGATAATCCCTCTATTTCAAAATATAAATAGTTTTCGTCTATTAAGAAACCGGTTAAAATATAAGTCACTTGTCTACTTCTAAGAAACAATCTATTATTTTTACTCTATTACTCTTATTTAATTTGCAATTTCATTGAGATTTGTTTTTGTCATGACTATTTCAAGTTATAACACTAATATCAAAAATGTATTACATGGGGGTATAATAGGTTTAACTATTAAAAGTGATGCGACTTTTCAAAAATTAATTATAGCCTTAATATTTGTGTTTTTGTCAAAACGACCTATATATTGAAATGGATGGAGTAAATATAATACTTCATTCCCAAGAATTGGAAATATTTTTGTGCAGACCATCCAATTAATTCGGTAATTTTATTTTTACCAACTTGTAAGAAACATATATTTTTCACCATGGTAATTTAGAGTAATTAAATTTTTTGATCTCAAAATATAAACCATGTTTATAATTTATGTGTAATATATATAAAAGTATTTTTTAAATTTCACCTTAAACTATTTTTTTATATATTTCAATCAAATATCAAATTAAATTCTTAAGATATTTCAAAAAAAAGATTCTTAAGAAATTATAATTATTAAAGAGAATAAAAGAGTTAATATAAATAAATTAATAAAAATTATACAAATAGATAAAATGACTCTGGGATTCCTCATTAGAATAAACTAAAATGTGAAACTCTTAACGGGATAAGAATATAGTAAAAATGTCATAAATAATAATTTCCAATGAAAATTGAGAAAAACTTTTGTGAAGAGGATGGAAATGTAATGGTGGTAATTTTACTTTTTACCAACTTTCTAAAAAAATATTTTTAAAACATAGAATTCTAATTGGGAATTCATCAAATAACACATAGTAATTTATATAGTTAATTTTTTTATCCTAAAATATAACCATATTTATATGTAATTTTTCGAGATAGAGATTTGGTTAGAGAATATAATATAGTAAATTTAAATATAAAAACTTTGTAATTCTCCATTTGAACTGCATACTCATCATCATCCGTTCAGTACAAGAACGGAAGTCTTTAAAATCATGGCTGAAGAATTCGTGGAATGCGCGAGGTTTAGAAGGATTCTGACGTGAGTTTTCACAAGTACATGATAATGGAACTAATGGTGGTGAGTTCTGATTATCCATTTTTTAGGGAGAATGTGTGAATTTTGAAGTTTAAAGGTAAACTCATCGAATAAAGTAGGGAGCTGAGGTAATTTAATGCATTAAAATGACTATCTAATTCTCAATCAGAAGTCAATAAAATGGGGGAAGCGGACTCCTAAGCTCAACGAGATATCAATTTCCGATAGAAATCATAAATGTAATATTGATTTTTTTTTGGATATAGTAATTTTTAATGGTAATAAATTATAATTTTTAAAAATTGAGAATATTTTTGTGAAGGATGATGAAATTATACTTTGATAATTTTATTTTTACCAACTTTTAAGAAATATATATTTTTTCAAATAACACATGGTAATTTAAAGTAATTAAAATTTTTTTAATCCCAAAATATCAACATATGTCTATAATTTATGTATAATATTTACAAAAATGTTTTTTAAACTCCATCTTAATCTAAATTGGTATAAACTTTAGTCACATTTCACATTCAATTCTTAAGAAATTATAATTATTACAGAGAATATATATATATATATATATGTGTGATTTAATATAATAAATTAATACGAATTATACAAAATAGATAAATTTAAAATTTTTTGGATTTTTTTTTGAGGGTCAAAACCTTGAGGACGACAATTAGCAAGTCCCAAAGCCCAATAGGGTTGTTAGTCCAGTGGACGTGTCCATTAGGAGAAAAATAACAATAATAACAAAACTACCTTCCCGCCACCGCCTCCACCACATCACTTCCGAGGTCCTCCTCCTCCTCCTCCTCCTCCTCCTCCTCCTTACCACAACAGGACGTGTTCCCTTAACGCGGCTGTGGTCACCTTTGGAGATTTTGCAACCGCCGTAGCTTTTTCGGAGTCGGAACTAACTGACAATTATAACTGATGGATGGTAGAGAAGAGAAGAAAGGGAATAGCAGTGTGCCAATTCTTCCATGGATGAGAAACCCGGTTGACATTAGCACTTTTGATGAGTGCCCTTTCAATCTCCTCCCTTTCCTTGACCACAGGTACCCCATTCTTACTTTTCTTTTTATCTACAATTTTTTCAAGTTTAATAAAACAAGTAATGTCTCAGTTTCTGAATTCCGCTCTGTAGTTGTTTCAGTTCTTTTTGTTCCTGTTTCTAATTTTTTCCACTGATACTCGGTGTTGTATGTTATTAGCTCATAAATTTCTGAACGTTTTTCAATTGAAAAAGGGAGTTAAAAAAGTATGTATCGTGTAGCTTGTGATGGTAGTTGTGCTTAGGTGCCGTGAATTTGGCGGTATTTGATATATGTAGTTATGGAAATAGTTAGTTTATCTGGATTAAACTGTTGAAATGGTGAAATATGCGGAAACGTTTACTTCTGTTTCTTTTCCTGTAATTTTGTAATTCTGCAATGGAGTTAAAAGTTTATGAGAATTTGGGTTAGGTTAGATGAAGGAAATCTTTATAATACTTGCAGAAAATTTGGACAAAGTTTGTCTGAAAATGAAGATAGGTTATGTGACTGTGCCTCCCATTTGGATATTGAAAATGGTGAGTAAATCTGCTGACTTAGGTAGCTGTAGAAATATGACAAGACTTGCTGCTATTGGGTTATGGCTTAGGGGAGTAATCTGCAGGCTCCCGTTACACTTTCTTTGTCCATTCTGTGTGGCGTAAGTGAGCACCCAGAGTTTGCTGTGGTTTGATGCTTAAAGGAAATGTTCCTTAAGATCCAGTGGCGTGAATCTTACTTGCCTTTAGATGGAAAGATGTATGTTTGTGATATCAATGCATTTGTATTTACTCCTTCCCATGACATTATGAGTAGCAGTTTTTATATTCAGTTTTTAGTTTTTCTTTAAGCTACATAGGGAGCATAGTCAAAATTAAACTTTCTATCTGCTGGTATATCCTCCACTTCAGAATTTTTTTTCCTCCTAAAAACTTCACACGCGCAGATGGACATTTTATTTTATTCAAAGAAAACTGCCATGTAAAATCCTATCGACTATGTTTTCCTCATAATTGATTAACTCTGAGCAATTTATTTGCATCCTAGATTGGAAGAAGCTTTACAGAAAATGGGTATGACTTCACTCTTTCCTGTGCAAGTTGCAGTTTGGCAAGAGACTATTGGTCCTGGTTCTTTCAAGCGAGACCTTTGTATAAATGCACCAACAGGGAGTGGAAAAACTCTAGCTTATGCTCTGCCTATAGTGCAGAAGTTATCAACTCGTGCTGTAAAATGTCTTCGTGCTTTGGTGGTTTTGCCCACTCGTGACTTAGCTTTGCAGGTTTCTGACTCCTCTTTTTTTTTTTTCTTTCTTATTTTAATCCATCTCTTAGTGGAACTTCCGTTCAACAATAATAACATAGTCCATTTCATTTAACAAACGTTTTCAAATATGCATATCTTGTTGACTTTGATGGCATATTGATAGCTATCTCTCTTTGGTTTTTGTAGGCTTTTTTCCTTTAGTGACAGTTTCTAATGGAAACCTACCAGAACTTTTCTTTTCTTCTTCATTTTTCAATGCTTTGTTGGCTTAAGTTATTTTTGCCCATCCTGTGGATGCGTCGATTAAGTTATCTCTTGTAATTGAATTCTTTAGTAATGTAATGTTTCTCGCACACTACTTGAAAGAAGGCAATGCTGGTCTACTAATTAAGATCGAACGCATGAAATTTTGTCACATGTCTTTTAAATTATCCAGAGACTAATAATTGTCCAACTCTATTAGACATTGTTTATCACTGCTAATTACGTTTGATTACGATTTTTAAACCTTTTTATTCTAGTTATCTATCTTCGTCATACTCAATTATGAAAACGTATGCGCCCTTGAGTTGGTTGGGTTGATGGAACAGCTGTCTAGTTTTCTCTCTTTGTCGTCGTTAATTTGAATAGTTATTTCCCTCAAGGAGGTTGGAATTTTTGTTTGTTTTCATCCTTTTCCTCAATGTTTGTTAACTGGAGAGATGGTGGTCCTGCTTGAACAGTTCTCTATTGAAATTCTTTTCCGAGGATATCCTAAAAAAATAAAAAGTGACTTTATACATTGTGTGAAAGCATGTCTCATGCGCCCATAATTGAGCATTTTAGTAACTAAGGGATAGTTTTAATTATCGTTATAGGATTTGAGAAACATCGGCTGCCTAAAGTTGGCTTCCTAAATGATTCTAAGTAGCTACTTTCTTCATGTTACAATATATAATCTAATTCAAAAAAAAAAAAAAAATCTAATTCTGCTAGGTTTTTCTGTTTCAGAAGTTGGTAGGGCAATTGTGTTGCAATTATGTTTCTTTTTTTACTTTATCCTCCCAGAGATGAGGGGGAAATGAAGCTTCCAGAAATTGAAATTTAAGCAGACATTAGGGATAAGAGGAATAATTGAGAATTATTCATCCTTCAAGCATAATTGAAAATTGAGAAATTTAAACAAGAACTTTAGGCTTTCAGGTTCGCTGAATGAAATGAAGCCATATTTTTACAACCACTCTTCTGTTGGCCCGATTATAAGTAGAATTAATCAAAGCAGAATTATTTACCTCTATTTGCAATGCAATAATGCACTAAGTTTACACCCTTCTACTTATTTGAAAGTCTTGACGATGGATTTTTGAAAATCTTTTTACAGGCCAGGTTAATTCCTTTTAATGTTTGTTTATTAGGTCAAGGAGGTCTTTGCTTCTATTGCACCTGCAGTTGGTCTTTCTGTGGGTTTAGCTGTTGGTCAATCTTCTATTGCTGAAGAAGTTTCACAGCTCATTCAGAAGCCAATGCCTGAGGCTGGAATCTGTTATGATCCTGAAGATTTTCCACGACAGTTTCAAAGTTCTGTGGACATACTGGTGGCTACTCCAGGAAGGCTGATGGATCACATCAGCAACACCAAGGGTTTCACACTAGAACACCTCTCTTATCTTGTATGGCACATAATTTGTTTTACGCTCACTGGCTGATACACAATTCATTTGTTCTTTGATGTGTTATGGCTTGAAACATGCATATCCCTTAAAACAAGTTATTTTGTGTTTGTCATAACCAAATTGTAGAGACTGACCTCTTTTGTACATGAAACCTCTTTCCCTTTGTGTTGTTCATTGTCTTGCATTTCTTGTTTCTTTTACTACTTCTTCTGGTAAAAGCTTTTTAAGCTGATTTTAGATGACAAATTCTTTAGGCTGTCTTTATTGGGTATGATGAATATTTGAGATAGCAAGATACTTTTTTCCGTATTTTTTAAATACAATGATTGTTCTCATACACCAGCATCATAGATCATTGGTATTTGATACTGTGATTGAATTGACGTTCCATATCAGCTGACCTTTGAAATTTATCATTTAACCTAAACCTGGCTATTACATTTTGGGACATGTGACTATTTTGTAATTGCTTTTATAGTGTTTCTGGAAAAATCATTCACTGACATGGAACAATTATAGGTGGTTGATGAAACCGATCGGTTACTTAGGGAGGCTTATCAATCTTGGCTGCCAACTGTTCTCCAACTTACCAAGGGTACCAGTGGAGAACTTTTTCAGTGTAATGGAAACTATCCTTCAATGTTCGGTTCACTAAAGACCATTAGGAGATCGTGAGTTCTATGATCCCTGAACTTTGATTTTTAAAGTTTAAGTTAAATGAATATGGTTCCTTGGAGTAGAGGGCCAATGTTTTGAGAGCATCTGGCGTATTTGAGTTATTGTTGTTGTATGGTGTTATATGTATTGTCTGAATTGTGCCGGCTGCTCATGCCGACCCTTCAAAGAGGATAGATACTGTGATACTACCCCATCAGTTCTAGGTAGTGAAACTATCTGCTCTCTTGGGCTCTGTTTTTTTTTTCTTTTTCCGAATGAAGAAAAGTTAATTTTTCTCTAAACACACCCACTTATTTAAATTCAAATGAAAATTTAAAACTTACACTCTCTCCAAATATCCTTCTCACATTATTTTAAAATTTAAAAGATTTCCCTTCAACCCCACTTTTTCTTTTCCCTCCAAATTAAATTTCTCACAGGAAAAATCCCTCCCAAAACTTTCATTCTCAAGAAATTCTCCTAAAAAAATAATTCATCTTTCGTTGTGATATTTCTTTCTCTGTATTCTTGTGTATCTTACTTTCAAATGGAATTTGTGCTGCCTTTAGCCTTTTTTTGGCCTGCGGGAGGGCTATAATCATGATTCGCTCACACCAAACATCCAATATGCTCACGTTGGACATATATAGATATTTCCATTCTTTAATTTTTTAAGATAATTTTATCCAGGATTTGTTGTGGTTATTTTTCAATTTTCTTAAGACTGTTTAAACTCTGCTTCATTTCTTGGATAATGTTGTATGGTAAAAAAATGGAATTATGCGAGAGTATGCAGACAAAAATTCTTTAACTGAATCTTAATTAGATGATGTCTGTATACTATATTAGAGTTTTGAAGTTTTCATAGGTTTTTGCATTCATTAATTTGTTTCTTATCTTAGAATGTTCTTTTACTTCATTTCTGTTGTATTAAGCCTTTCTTTAATCTAGAATTATTTGTGTGCAGTTCTGTAGAAAGAGGATTCAAGGGAAAATTATCCCCAAGGCTTGTAAAAATGGTTCTATCTGCCACTTTAACCCAAGACCCAAGCAAACTTGCTCATCTTGATCTGCATCATCCTTTGTTTCTAACTACTGGAGAAAATCGGTACCAACTCCCCAAGCAGTTACAGTCCTTTAAAGTGGTAAGTACACATAGCTCTACTGGCAACTGTTGGAATTGTCCTTGTCATGCAGCGGTGTCCTCTGTCTTAAACTTTTTTCTCCCCAACAGCCACCACTTGCTGGTAGCAGCAGTGGTGGTTAGTGGTGGTTCTGGGCTTGAGTTTGGGCAGTTGAGTGCTTGGGTTTGGAGTGGCGGTTTATATATTAATATATGAGTCAATGTCGCACGATTAATTGAGTCTTTTATTGGGTTTATCAGGCTCAGTGTATAAACCTCCCTCCCTTACCGTCAAAAGTAAGTCGGTAAGGTTCATGTAAAATAAATGGAGGGTGACCTACACACCTGCAAACCCCTAAGAAAGCGTAATATTTTCTTCGGACAAAATGATAGGAATGTAACTTTTCCCTTATTTTGTGTCAAAGTACTATTTCAGTAGTTAGTATAAGTGTATAGAATGTCACCTTTTTGTTAATGTATCAACTGTATTTTTCAGAATCAGAGTGTATTTTATTGAGGTAACAGCATAAGAAGGGTTAAAAAGAGCCTAAGGGCTGTGGCTTTATCCTCTCCTTGTAAAAGGTTTTATGGTTGCAACTTGAAAAGCCCAAGCCAATCATAGTACTTTATTTGATGTATCAATCTATCAAAGATATTGGATTGTTATTAGGTACGTCCCTGAAAGCTTTTGTCTCTGTGAATGAACAACTGCGTGACATGATTGTGGTCCAATATTTAAAGGTATCTTTTACTTGTTAACCATCTGTTTAGGCTTTAAGGGTATTGAACTTCAGAGGTCTTAGAAGCTTGTGGTAGACACTATTTTCCTCTTTATTTTTTATTGACCCGAATAATCTCCCTGTTGCTTTGACCTTTTCTGAAGTTGTCCATGTTTCAAACTATGCTTAGTTTCCCCTAAGGCAGCGATTCAAGTTATGTACTATGAATACATATACTGATTGTTTGTGCAGATATGTGAATCCAAGTTTAAACCTGTGTATTTGGTAGCTCTTCTTCAAAGTTTGCAAGGCGAGAAATGCATTATTTTTACATCATCAGTGGAGACAACGCACCGTTTATGCACGTTACTCAATTTTTTTAGCGACTTGAAAATTGAGATAAAAGAATACTCTCGTCTTCAACGCCAATCCGTTCGAAGGTAAGCAAATGATATTAGCTACTATATTAAACTGCTTAAATTTTGTCTAATGGCTCCCTGTTTGTTATGTTGACCTTTTTGTCGTTAGAGATGTTTTTGTTTTGATAAAGAATGTGTTGGTATGTGGTAACTGGATTAGGCATTTAAGGGCCAACTGCTCATGGACGCAGCATGACATGGTTACTGTTCTGGATATGTCTTAGGTGTGGTCAGAGGAAAATGGATACTTGGACTCCTGATTAGAGTAAATCAGATCAAAAGGTGCAAGAATCTATTTTTGTGAGATGTGTGGGTTCTGGGAGATTAGACAACACATTTATTAGACCGTCCATTTAGTATGTGCCAATCTCTACTAGGTGATATAAAAAAATATTTATAAACAATTACAGTAATGTTTTAAAACTATCCATATATTTCTATGAGCAAGTGAATCTTTCAAGCCAATTATCCTTACCATCGGTGAACACATGAAAAAAATATAACAATTCACACTACCTAGAAGGATCTCTGTTTTCCAACCCTACATTAGGGTTTCTTTAGTTCTCCTTTCCCCATAGATTTATTCTGTTTCCTGTCATAAAGGTGTTATCAGAAACCTAGGTTGCAATTGCATGCTGAGTACACAAATTGATGGAAGACATCATTGTTTCACGTCTAACCTCTTTACAAGTGTGGGGAGCACTATTCAAAGGTGGCCAAGAAGCAAGAGCGTTTTATCTGGAAATTCATGGAAAATATATTTATGATTTTTCAGTTTTCATGACCATCATGAAGAGAATTTTCTCACATGGATCATAGGATCATTTGTGAAAAGAAGAATCACAGATGAGAATGGTCCGCCATTCTTTGGCATGTGTCAATAGTGATTTCCATGTAGTCTGAACTTGTCAACTTCCTCTATTAATTGAGAGGAAGTATTCCAATCTTTTAAAAAAAAAAAAAAAAAAGATTCATAAAACTTCTGTAGGAGAAATTCCTGTCCAAATTGTTGGAAATCCTCCTCTCGGTGAGGTTATAGTGAAATACATTGACCTTGTATTTTCTTTTACTTTCTTTATAAGAATTATAGCATCCTCAAATAAATATCAACTTTCTACTTTATTAAGCAAATTGTTTGAGATGTTACTTTAGTTAAGAGCATATTTCTTGTAACAACAAATGGTTACCTTTCTTAAAGAGCTGTGCAAAATTCGCTAAAAAACTAGTGTCATTGAATCAAAGTTCAAAATCTACTGCCTATTGATGATGTTGGGAGAAAATGGAAAGGAAGAGATTATGACAAAAAGAATCTATTGAAGTGTTCTCTTTTTCTTTTTTGTCTCTATGGTACCATCATAGATATATGATTCCATTTAATGTCTTCTTGTGGTAGAAAAGAATCCATTGCATATAGATTACCACTGTATTAAAAAGAATAAAAGTTTATTTTCTGGTTTTAAAAGGTCACGGTTCAACTTTGTTTTGATTGGTTGTGGAAACGATTCGTTTTTAGACTACAAACCTGATAAGGAGTTGGTTCCTGTTTAAACTAGACCAAATACTTAGTCCAATCTTAGTGCTAAAATAATATAGAGAACATATGGAGTTTTTAGCTGATGCTGATGGAAAAATGATCATCCAAATGATTGTCAAGAAAATCAAGATAAGGATGTCTATTGATTGCTTGATTATTTTGTATCTTCTTTACTTGATAAATTACATCCACAACATAAGTGTTTTCAGGAAAACCTTTTAACTTGCAGAAAATTAATGCATTCCTAGCTTGTCTTTATGTTATATGTGGTTTAAGTTTCGAAACACATTTAGGGATCTTGAAGAATGATTCAACATGTTGCCGTGCCCTTTCTTATTTCACAGTTAATTTTGAAATTTGTTACCATCTTGACAGTGAAACATTAAAAGCATTCCGAGCAGGGAAAGTCCCTGTTCTTGTTTCGTCTGATGCAATGACGCGTGGAATGGATGTTGAAGGTGTCAGAAATGTCATCAATTATGACATGCCTCAATATATTAAGACATATATCCATCGGGCTGGTCGTACAGCCAGAGCAGGCCAATCTGGTCGCTGTTTCACACTGCTTCGCAAAGATGAGGTTCTTGTCTTTCTTAATTGATATTTAGGAACTTCCTATTTGTTTTGCTGCTTAGTGGAACCTACTTCCCTCCTCTTCGAGTTTCTGTTACTTCCTTTTCTGCTCATCAATCTTGATCAAAATTTTGAGATTGAGATTTATTTAAAACTATCATGACCGCTACTTGAAGTTATTTTGGAACTCTTTCCTGAGTAATTCATTAAAGTTCACCTAGGCGATTTTCTGTTGATTTGGGATTTAAGGAATTATCATAGTTGTTTTGGTTAACTAAACTTTCATCGAACAGGCCCCCTTCTGTTCAAATTCTGAATCATTAGTAAGGATAACATGACTTTGGTCTATACCAGCTTTATTAAATTCTGTCGCAGTTGCTGAAGTCTCGGGGTACTTTCTGAATTTGCCTTAGGATCCAAATAAATTTCTCAGATCCTCGTGCACAACTCTTTCATGTCATATGCTGTTCGGTGGAACCATTTGCTTTCCCTCTTTTCTGATGTAAATCTTAAGCGCGCCATGCAGTACAGAAGTCTATATTTGTATGGAGTGTCTGATTTTCTTTCTCATCCTTATGCCAATTGAAGGGAATGGCAGTGAATTTGTTGCGAGTATTATGGTTGAGAAAGTTTTTGGAGAATGTGGAATAGGTGATGGTCAGTCTGTGACGTTCATCTATGTGCATGCAATTCCACAGGAATACATTGTTAGCTTTACCTGGTTGTCCCAGAAACTCTTCAAGCTGCCGCTTGGAGTTTAGTCCTACCACTTCTCCCAGCTTCTTTTCAAAAGAGAAATTGTTTGGCTTCATACTTGCATTTCCTGGGCTGACCTTGAGAGCAACATGGTTAACATAGTCATTTATTATCTACTGTTTGTTTGTGCCTGCCTTGGAACTCTGTTTGTGAACAACTGAAGACAAGACTTTTTGATGCTCTAAAAGAAAGTCTAAATTTCAAAAATATCGTCAGTACGGAAACATGAATAGCTATTATGTTAACTACATTTTCTGTTTGAGCATGAGATTTTTTGAACATAACAGAAAATCAAGCATAGAAAGTAAATTTTAAAGGGGTTTTATGCTTGCTTGCCGATATTCACTAATATGGTATTTGATTTATAGTGGCTGATATGAATTTGGGTGAGAATACAATGTTTAAAATGTTGGAAAGTATTGGATTTGTTTGGTAATGTTGTGCAAAGCAGATTATTGATTGAGACATATCCCAACCCAAAGGAACATATAATTCGGAAGGTTGGTCAGTTGGAATACTACTTATAAAAAACAGTAACCAGAATCATGAATGTCGCTATACACATTGACTCGTTGCCTCATATATGATCTCATGCCTCTTAGTCTCGTGGATTTTCTTCAATAACTATCTCATCCACCAATGAAGTCGACAGTGATCATTTGCTACTTTTCTTGAATAGGATCACCACTAACCTTTAAAATTGCTTCTATGTCAGGTTAAGCGATTCAAGAAGCTGTTACAGAAAGCTGGCAAAAACTCTTGTCCATTATATGACAACATCCTTCCAGACAAAATAGAGTCACTTCGTTCGATATACATTTCAGGTATGTTGCGAGGAATTGAAGTGCGTAATCCACACACCCACCAACCAACCCCAAACCCCCCCCCCCCCTCCGCGTTCCCTGTAGGGTTTAAAGTACTATTGACTCAGTGGTGCAACTTCAGTGCAAACCTTTTACTAAAACTGAAGCCAAGGCCCTATTTTGAAGTAATTTTCTTCCTTGTACATGAAAATACTAAAGGAGAACACGAGATGGAGCCAATTTGAGGCCCCAAGTTCACTGCAGTCGAGGAAACTCGGGATTTTAAAAAATTTCTCATGTCCCTGAGTGAGCCTACAACTGCAAAAGTAAGAAATATTGTTATCTCAGAGTTCTTACTATCAGTTGTGTTATTCTCTTTTGTCCAGCTTTGGAGAAACTAAAAGAGAATGTTGAATCACAAACCCAGAGGAAGCGCAAGGAAAAAGCATAGGTATGCATCCTGTGATTCTTTTTTTTCAATATAATTATTTTTTTGTTTGTTTTTCAACATAATTGTTCTAAATTGTATCATGAAATATTTCTTTAAGATTTGTATTGATATTATCGATCATATCTTGATTTAAATGGCCCATAATTTGGTAAGGAAACAAGAAAAGCAACTGCTAACACTTATAGCTTTTATCCCCACATACATATAGTCAGTTATCGTATTTGGAAGGTATAATAATTGCTAGATATTGGGTTTCCAGTTGACCATCTTTCTGCTCCTTGAATACTTGAGAATTTAAGAACTGAATTTGTATTATGCTCTTCTTAGATTTCCAAATATGATGCGTGCATTCGGATTCTCTGGTTCTTCAGAACATTTGATATATAGCTTCGATCGCATTTGAGGGGGCAAAGCAGCTTTTGTGTCACTTCACTTATAAGCATCTTTGATAATTTCAGATAGATGGTCATCTTAGTTCATGTTGATGCTGCAAGATAACTCCAACGTGACTCTTGAATCTCATAACCCAGATTATTAATGATTCCGGGACAAAGGTAAAGGATTTTTGAGTTCAGTTTTGATCAATGGCAACTTTCTCAAAGAGTTGGCAAGGTGTTCTAGCTGGCTTTCCACATTGAAGCTGTCGCCACCTGCTTAGATATCTGTTGAGCCATTACAAAATTAGAGTTTATTTATTTTATATCTAAACTATTATCATATTTATTTATAATATATTTTTTGTGATACTTTAATAAAACATAATTTTTTTTTTTTAATACAAAATGACTCGAATTTAAAACATATCGGCTTGACCAGGGAAAGGCCTGCTACCAGGCCATGTCCTATCCCCGATAAACACAACTTTAAGTTTTGGTAAAGTTAGGCCACACAGTTTTGGATTGTTTCAAAATCTGGTCGACCATCTAATAAAGTGGAAGTAAACACCCAAATGCATGCTTATTACTCCAAAAATAATTAATCTTGAATATTTTTAAAGTTCTCAGTAATTATTTAATCTTACCCTATTGCAGTTTTTAAATTATCTCAAAAATCGGGGCTTTTTATTACTTTTTATGATTATTTTACTGCGAGATTTTGTGCAATCCCTAAGTAAGTGCTATTAGAGTTAAATGTTTGAATTTTTGTTTTTTTTTTTAATTGTTGTGGGGGGATTGTTTCAGATTTGAGATTGATATCAAAGATAATTTATTTCGCCAACCATAATTTGTAGAAAATTTCTAGCATCGAAATCAAAAGATCAACACATGAACCACTGGAGTGAGGAAAATCGAAAAGAGAAGAATTTAAATAAAGTTTCGATTATATGATTACCAAAGTAAGATATAATCAATTGGACACCAGATCTAAACATGTAATTCCATTTTTTTTTTTTTTAACATGTTAACTTCATATTTTAGTTGTAAATTATATAAAAATCATGAAAATGATATTAATTTACATATTAAAAATGAAATAATATATATTAATAATAAAAATATAAGACCGGAACTATATTTCTAGGAAAAAATTAATATTTAAATAAGCTTATTATTATTTCCTTATTTTAAATGATAGGTCTTTTTATTTTTTTCGAAACAATTATTTGATATGTATTTTAAGAAATTTAAATGATAATTTTTTTTATACCTTGATTAATTGTACACAGATTTAATACTCACTCCAAATAGTAGTTATATTTCTATTCAAGTTTATTAATTAATAAGGATATTTTTTAAATAAGAATAATAAATTCACTTAAAATAATAAAAAATTATATTTTAAATTGTCCTTCCAAATCTAAAAATACTTATAATTTAGGGTGAATTACATTTTACCCATTAAGATTTGATCAAAATACGAAAATTCTCTTAAAGTTTTAAAAATTACAAAAACCCCTTTGCATTATCTAATAGTCTCTTTTTGTCTCTTAAATAGATGATGTCATTTAATTTATTAAGTAAATGGATAATAACACCCTTATGAATTATGAGATTCTTCTCGGTTCCTTCTTCGATAACATGAGTGCGGAGAAAGAAGAGATAAGAGGGCCCTATAGAGAATGTGGTCAGAAATCCATAATAGAGTGAAAATCCGGATCACTATTTTATCTCATAAGTTCTATTTTTTTCTCATAATTGATAAGGGTGTTATTATTCATTTACTTAATAAATTAAATGACATCATCTATTTAAGAGGCAAAAAGAGACTATTAGATAATATAAAGAAATTTTTGTAATTTTTAAAATTTTAAGGGAATTTTCATATTTTGACTAAATTTTAGGGGTAAAATAAATTTAAACAAGAGGGAGCACGTGAGAAAAGAGGTGCAATAATTGTAAGCTAGATGTGTCACGTGTGCAATAATTTCTCTACCCAAATTTGACTTTAACTTTTCTCTGGACTCGGACCGGTGAATGTGCTCGAAAATCGTTGAATAAATGAGAAAATATTAGTCCATTTGTTTCCACGATTTAAAAACATCAACGTTTGAAAATAAAATAATAAAAATAATCCCATTAAGACAAATATTAAAAAAGTAACAAATAGTCAGAAAAACTATTTCTTTTAGGATGAGAGGATAATATTTTCTCTATTTTAAACATATTATTTTAAAAGTATTATAAGTAAAAAATTTTTAGTCCTAGAAAATTATTTTTATGATGTTGGTGGACGTTGGACTCTTAAATACAATATAATTTTTAATTTATTACTTTTAAATTACCATTTTATCCTATTTTTATCAAAATATTTTTCTAATTTTTAATTAAAATATTTTAATAAGAGTGAATTATAAATTTAGTCATCATACTGTGGTGAAATTTAGGTTTTGGTCATTAACTTTAAAAACTCAAAAAATATCACTAACTTTGTCATTTTAATTTAACTTTTGGTCATTACTTCAAAATGAACCGTTAAGTGGATTAATGATATTAACTTTTAAGGGTAAACTTATCTAATCATTAATAATTTATAGTAAATTACAAATTTGACCATCATACTTTGGTGAAATTCACGTTTTGGTCACTAACTTTTAGGAAACCAAATAAATCATTAACTTTGTTATTTTTGTTATATTTTTGTCACTCTATCAAATTGCACCATTACTACACTAATAGAAAAATCTGTATGAGGCCATTTTTATCATTTTCTTTTGCAACTCTCTCGTGCTTATCTTATAATTTTTCAACCTCCTTCCCCCCCCCCCCCATTTTTTTTTCTCTTTCCAATACACTACTTCAACCTCTATTTTGCTTTTTTTTTTTTTTTTAATTTCTAATGAAAATTTAGATAAAACATAATTTAGTTTGTTGTATCTATCGTCTCTTCCATCTACGTCTCCTTTTATGTTTTATCTATATTTTTGCAGTGGAAAGAAAAAAAAAAGGAAAAGCATGTCGAAGTGTTGTGGTTTTATATTTTATCTAAATTTTGCAGTGGAAAGAAAAAAAGAAAAACAAAAAAAAAAAGAAGAGGAAAAGGATGTTAAAGTGCTGCAATAAAAAGGAAAAAATGGAGAAAGAGAAAATGACATTGAAGAGCTACAATGAAATGGAAAAAGGAAATTGAAAAATAGTTAGATAAGCATGACAAAATTACAAAAAAAAATGACAAAAATGGCCTCATACAAATTTGAACATTAGTGTATTAACGGTGCAATTTGATGGAGTGACAAAAATAGAAAAAAAATGACAAAATTAGTGATTTTTTTGCTTTCCTATAAGTTAGTGACCAAAACTTGAATTTCACCAAAGTATGATGACTAAATTTGTAATTCACTCTAAAATTATTGATGATTAGATAAATTTACCCTTAAAAATTAACACCGCTAATGCACTTAACGGTTCATTTTGAAAGAATGACCAAAAGTGAAATTAAAATGATAAAGTTAGTGATATTTTTTGAGTTTTTAAAAGTTAGTGACTAAAATTTAAATTTCTCGAAAGTATGATGACTAAATTTATAATTCACTCTTTTAATAATCTAATAAATATTTTTTGAAAAAAAGTTATACCCTTTGTTGACCTATCTAATATTCTTGGGGAACTTTGAAACAGTCAACTTCTAGAACTTTTAAACGGTCAATTTCTGCCGTGCATCCGGGAAGACAATAATCAAAATGATGTTACAATACAATGCATTCATTGCTTTGTAACACTGTACTTTTTTTTTTTTTTTTTTCCTTTTTTCCTCCTTTATTGTCGTTTGTGTTGATCCCATGTTCATATTAGTTATTTTTTTTAAATTATCGTTTCTTCTAATATTTAATTAAAAATAAATTTTACAATGTGTTATATATTGATTATTAATTTTGTGTTTCCGCTTGAACAACAAGTTGGTCGTTAAAGTTGGAATTTTTTACAATTTTTAAAAAATATGTTAGAGACAAAACTGTCCCAAGAGGTACAGTATATGGCACGAATATATGATAAATTAAGGAAAAAAAGCATTGCTACGTCGGCAATGACATCAGCAATAGGATGGAGGTAAAAGAAAGTATGCGCATTTGGTCAATGTTTACATGCCTGTGTGTGTTCATTCATTCATGAATGTTACAATAATAATTGCAGAGTCAGCTGTCTACTACGACTATATTAGCCAATCGGCGCACACTACCTTATATGCATTTCTGATCTCTTCAACTTCTCCCCAATTCTGTATTCTCCCATTTTCTTTGAATTTTAGACTAGCAGCCATGGCAGCAGCAATTAGTTCTCCGTCCCTGATTAACGTTGCCGCCATCTGTGGTTCCCTCCGCAAAGGCTCTTACCATCGCGGCCTCATTCGCGCTGGTATCCATTCTCCTCCTTCCTATATGTTTAAGTCAAATAGCGTTTACTTCTTTCCGATTTAGGCCTAAATGGTATAGATTGTTGCGTTTATTTTCATGAAATTGGAGTAGGGTTTCTAAAAATCTGCTTCTTTTTTCGCGGGGTGTTTATGTTCTTGTGATAAAAAGTAATCCCTGGATAATAATCTGTAAACAGAGGAATTTTTGTTGGAAATTTAATGGGCTTAGTTTATTTATTGAAATGGGACCCTGATGTTAGGCTTTATTCCAGTTCTTTTTATCTTCCCAAGAAGGATTAATACAACGTGATGATAGGAGTTGATTTATGAGTGACTTGACAGTATGGCTTCAGCTATGGAGACATATGATAATATGTTTTTTTTTTTAATGTGTATGGCTTTAGCTACGGAGATATCGAAGGAGTCTGTAAAGGGTTTGAACATAGAGTATGTGGATATATCAGCATTGCCCTTCGTAAATACGGATCTTGAAGAAAATGGAACTTTTCCAGCAGCAGTTGAGGCCTTCAGGGAGAAGATTCAACGGGCTGATTGCTACCTCTTTGCTTCTCCAGAGTATAACTACTCTGTCACTGGTATTAATCTAACCAGAAAACGGACTTCAATGTTATTTGTGGTTTCTCTTTCCCCATCTTCATACATTCTTGACTTGCCTTAGATTGTTTGGTAAATAATATTTCTTGGTTTTAAAGTTTTATTCTTGTTTAAGTTCTTAGACTCTGATCTGATTCTTTTCTCCTGCTTTTTGTTTGATTTTGTTTTTGCTGTTAGCTACATTTTGTTCGAATGATACTTTTATTCATATAATTTGGTTTTAGAATTCATATAATTCGTATGTAGTAGTATTTGTTACTTGCATAATTTCATCAAGGGGTAGCTCTTATACTAGATGTATTAAGGTTCTGGTTTCTGCCATTGCTGTTGTTTTGGGGGACAGGGAGCCGAGTTTGATAATGAAGTGGAGATTGGTTGCAAGTGAAGTGTATTGCTTCATGTTGTTGTAGTTGCTAGTATCTAGTTGTGCCTGCCCTTCCTGACTGGAACATGTTTCTAATGCTATGATTTATATGTTTTTTGTGTGTGTGTTCAACCATGTGTGCTTTTGCTTGTTAGTAACTTGAAAAACCTTGTTCTGAAAAGATTTGATATCAACCAAATAGATACTAGAGGCAAATGTTTATACTAGGTCTACGTGCTAAATGGTAATGGTTAACTGATATTGTTGGGAAAATACTACTCTGCCTCCAATGAAATACTTACTCAGGGGCGTGTTAAGGTTTGACCTCCTAGGATCAAACTAAACTATCACGTACTTGGATTCTGTGAACATAAACCAAGTTGAAAAATGCCAATAAAGAACTGGTAATGCACTTACAGATCAATTTGATTTTGCTATCATTTTACCACTCTTAGAATCATGGCCAAACCTGTTTCTAAGTGTGTGTGTTCGCATATATATATATATATATATATATATACAGTAATATATTCTAGAGTCTTATAACCTGAATTCTGCTGACTTCTTCTGTGGTTCCAGAAGCTTTCCATATGAATTCGGGTTTTTAGTTCAGTTTTAAAGAAATGCTGACTTTAGATTAGTACTGAAGAAAATTGGAGTGCCATACTTTTCTTCCAAGGGCATATTTCATTCCATTTTGACCATAATTACTTCTTAGGTGTTAGAAGCTTCTTTTGCATGCTTCACAAATGCAAGCATTTTGATGGTAAAAGAAAATTGTGTTGACATTAGATCTGCCAAGTTTTCATTAACATGGACTCGATTCTTCATTGAACCAGAGAATTGTTTCTTTGAATGTTAAAGTTTTTTCTCTGTCTGAACTAATGGTAATAATAAGTTCTATTGGGTATACTGTTGGCAAATAAAGGTCAGCATCATTGGATTGATATGTAGCCAAATTCCTGGAACCTGATAAATTGAATAGTTTTCCGTTGAAATAAGCCTCAACAGACTAAGTTGCACTTCCTTACTGCTCATTTAAGTCTCAGCAAAAATTGAAAATGATCAGTATTGAATCATAGCATACACAGAAGTAATGAAAGAAACTATGTGCATAAGAATTTTGGGATATGTCCTACATTGCTACCTCAACTGGCTGACCACATTTCATCTCTTTCTGCTCTTGATTCTTTCTACTGCTAGCACCTCTGAAGAATGCAATTGACTGGGCATCTAGACCTCCAATTGTTTGGGCTGACAAGGCCGCAGCCATCATAAGCACAGGAGGAAATTTCGGTGGGGGGCGATCACAGTATCACCTGCGGCAGATTGGGATATATCTCGACCTGCATTTCCTCAACAAACCTGAGCTTTTCATCAAGGCATGGGAAATGCCTCAAAAGTTCGATAATGATGGAAATTTAGTAGATCCTGCTACAAGAGAGTGTCTAAAGGAGGTTCTTATATCCTTGGAGGAATTTACAAGACGTCTAAAGGGAAGGGGTGAATAGAGAGTCTTGAGAAGGCTCCCTCATACTGGTTTCTGTGATCATGAATCAGCCATTTTTACCTCTTTTTTTTGCTGTGAGAATTTCTTGTTCTGATACGTTGATGTTGTATTGTTTTTGGAAAACATTGAGACTGTCAAATGAAACTCAACTTTGTAGTAGTAAGCTGTTCTGAATCATAGAGACTGCAAATTATGTTTTTTGCATTGAACATCATATTAATTATACTGTATTACTGTTTGAACCCAAAGATTCTGCTACTGATGATTCTTATTAGTTGTAACTTATTGCCTCCTTCTCAATTTAATAATAGTTTGAATTTATTCCTGTAACAATTTTTTTTACTTTTTTAAACATCATTTATAATTGTTTTTAAATTATAAATTTATTTATTCATTAAGAATATATAAGACAAATCCTCTAATATATTTAATTATTTAATAATTTTTTTAATAACTATGTAAGTACTAAAACGGTTATTATTTAAAAGGGGAAGAGTATTCTTTGGATTTAGCTGCCGGATCATGGGAAATTTAATTTTAATTAATATTAATTAGCTCTAAATTAGTGAAATCGACTCAAATATATTATTTTTGAAAAAGAAAATCATACAATTAAAATGTTTAATAATAGAGTGAATTTCAAAATAGGTCATCATACTTTGGCAAAGTTTAGGTTTTGGTCACTAACTTTTAAATATTCAAAAAATATCATTAACTTTTACATCTGAATTTTAAATTTGGTCATTCTGTCCATATTGGCTGTTAACCCTCTTAACGGAGCCTTTTTTTGAGGGCATTTAACGCGCTACAGTTGTCTTCCTTTCTTTTGTTATTTTCGGTTATTTTTTTTTTATAGACATCAGATCAACGAATACTTGACATCAGATCAACAAACAATAGATATCAGATCAAGAATATAAAAGAAATCATACAGTAAAACTAAAACATACTTAAAAAGGGAGATCAGATCAGGATTATATAGACATCAGATCAGCGAATACTTGACATCAGATCAACAGACTATAGATATCAGATCAATAATATAAAAGAAATCATACAGTAGAACTAAAACATACTTAACAAGGGAGATCAGATCAGGATTATATAGACATCAGATCAGCGAATACTTGACATCAGATCAACAGACTATAGATATCAGATCAATAATATAAAGGAAATCATACAGTAGAACTAAAACATACTTAACAAGGGAGATCAGATCAGGATTATATAGACATCAGATCAGCGAATACTTGACATCAGATCAACAGACTATAGATATCAGATCAATAATATAAAAGAAATCATACAGTAGAACTAAAACATACTTAACAAGGGAGACCAGATCAGGATTATATAGACATCAGATCAACAGACTATAGATATCAGATCAATAATATAAAAGAAATCATACAGTAGAACTAAAACATACTTAACATACTTAGAAGGGATCAGCGAATACCCTTCTAAAAGACTAATTATTGATCTGATATCTATAGTCTGTTGATCTGATGTCAAGTATTCGCTGATCTGATGTCTATATAATCCTGATCTGATCTCCCTTTTTAAGTATGTTTTAATTCTACTGTATGATTTCTTTTATATTCTTGATCTGATATCTATAGTCTGTTGATCTGATGTCAAGTATTCGCTGATCTGATGTCTATATAATCCTGATCTGATCTCTTTTTTTAAGTATGTTTTAGTTCTACTGTATGATTTCTTTTATATTATTGATCTGATATCTATAGTCTGTTGATCTGATGTCAAGTATTCGCTGATCTGATGTTTATATAATCTTGATATGATCTCCCTTTTTAAGTATGTTTTATTTCTATTGTATGATTTCTTTTATATTCTTGATCTAATATCTATAGTCTGTTGATCTGATGTCAAGTATTCGCTGATCTGATGTCTATAAAAAAAAATTAGCCAAAAATAACAAAAGAAAGGAAGACAACTTTAGCGCGTTAAATGCCCTAAAAAAAAGGCTCCGTTAAGAGGGTTAACAGCCAATATGAACGGAATGACCAAATTTAAAATTCAGATGTAAAAGTTAGTGACATTTTTTGAATATTTAAAAGTTAGTGATCAAAACCTAAACTTTACCAAAGTATGATGACCTATTTTGAAATTCACTCTTAATAATATACCAATTTGAGTTAAAATAATAATTTGATGAATATTGTGCGAAAGTTTTACATATTTTAATATTTAGTTTCGTGTGGGGTAAAAATGTAAGGCAGCATAACACTCTGAACTGACATGCAAACTTGAAATAGTTTAGGGGGTTATATCGCAAAAATAGTTTAAGGTTGTTTCTCGTCATTTTTGCAGTCTCGTTCTCCTTTCCCACTATTTTTTTATCGCCTTTCTGGTTTCTCTATATCCACTGGAAGGGAACACAACCCCATCATTCTTACTGAAATTTTCGAGGAAGCTGGGTGAGTTCTACGCTCACTGTACTCTTTTCATTTTCATTTGCAATTTTTGCGGTTTTTTCTTCTCCTTTCCCCTGTCCAATTGATGTAATGCTTTGCTGTATTAGGATTAAGCATACTATTCTTTTTCTTCTTCTTTTTCATGGATTCTTTTCATATATTTCAACGTTCTTGGACTTGGGCAGTGGGGTTGGGGTATAGGGAGTGGATTTTGAACTGTACCTGCTGGGATTTTATTTGCAAGTATATAAACCCAAAATCTCAGCAAAAAAAAAAAAAAAAAAAAGATTTTGTTACTAGGAAATAAGCAGAGTGAGCTGATGGTAGCAGAGATGGGTTTTTTGTTCTGGAAATGTTGCTGAATCGTCATTGAATTTGATTGAATTTCCTGATTCATGCATCTGGTGCTATTATTCGTTCATCCTCACGTTGGGTGGTTTATGGTGACCTATTTTTGTAAAAGGATAATCTTATGGTGACTTATTTATTTAAGAGTGATCTCTTTTGCCAAGATCTTTCTGCAGAGAGCAAATCTATCACTGGTAGCGTATGTTTTCTTTTTTGATGGTAAATTGGAAACCTTTTTACTCAAGCATGTTCTACTTTTCTCAACCAAAACCAAGGAAATCACCTTTTAGTCTATATCACTTAACAGCTGTGCTTACATTCTTGTTCGATGTTTGTACTGTTCTCCTCTCATGCTTCTGCTTACTAAAATATATGATTTGCTTTTGAAATTTTAATTCAGGCTAACAAGGAATCATGGAACTAGTTCAGTTGCAGAGCCAATATGCGGACTTCATGAGATCTGTTTACCACGAGGTCAGTTCATTTCATGATGAAATATGTACCCCAAGATAGATAATTTGGAAGATTCTGAAACGATTTACTTATTGAACTTCATGGTGAAATAATTTCTGATCTGGGTTTTGTTTTGTTTTCATTTATTTGTTTCTTTGGTTGGCGGTAAAATAGGGGTTTTTAGATGATCAGTTTGTACAGCTTCAGAACCTGCAGGATGAGAGCAACCCAGATTTTGTTATTGAAGTGGTGTCTCTTTTCTTTGAAGACTCTGAGAAGCTTCTCAACAATTTATCTGCTGCACTGTGAGCTTCTTTATCTTTCATTTGATTATTTCATTCTAGGTTGATTATATGTCTTTATTTAGTTGATTTTCCTGCATTTGATTTTAATTTGAATGAACCTTTTTTCCTTCTATTTTTAACCCCCAAATGTCACAGTCAAAAACCATTGGTGGATTTTAAGCAGGTTGATGCTCATGTCCATCAGTTTAAGGGTAGTAGTTCCAGGTGAAGTCTCTTTCTATTAGATTTCTCACTTTTACTTTTAACCAACCTTATTTCTTTTCAATTCAAAACTATTCAACTGATGCTTTTCCTAATGAACTTGTGTTGGTTAGTTGAATCATCATCAGAACCCAGTTTTTTGTTTACGTCATCTGTTACCTTTGTGGTTTGGAAAATATCAATTCAACAAATTAATTTGAAGATTGAAGTATACTGATTCAAAAGACTTGAAAAAATGCATATGAAGTGGAATTGTGTTTCTTCCAACAGCATAGGTGCACAGAGGGTGAAGAATGCATGTGGCCCCTTCAAAAGTTTCTGTGAGGAAAAGAACTTTGAGGGGTGAGTTTTCCATTGCACTTTTTGGTTTTGCTGTGTTGTTAATATGCTGAACTTAGTGAAGATCGTGCGGCAGGTGTGTGAAATGCCTACAACTTGTGACACATGAATATTACCTTGTGAAAAGCAAGCTCGAAACTTTATTCCGCGTAAGTGTCACTGAAAGGAACTTTTATCTTTCTTAAATACTTATTAGCTATCCAACTATAAAGCAACCTGATGATTCTTGATTAGGATTTCTTCAAATAGTAAGAATGCTGCAATTATCATTAGTGAAGACATCCATTTAGACCTTTGTTCTGCCCAGGTTTTCCCCCTTTTAAAGAAAGAGCAAAGTTGCAATACATACAATGTGCCAACCAAGTAAAGAAATAAAAGCAATGCTTTTCGACTTGCCTCCTCATTCTATAGAATTGTTATGATTCTTGGCTTTCTATCCAAATCCCATAGGTCCCTTTTCTAACTGTTTCTTTTGGGGGTTGTGTGGCACTGGCAAAACATAGTTTACCTATTGCGAGTTGATTGCCTTTGGAATCAACTTCTCGTCATGCATAACTTTCATGTGGTGTTTTCCCGCAGCTGGAGCAACAAATTTTGGCAGCAGGTGGGACAGTTCCGACAGCATGAGTACAATTCAATACGCTTGTTTTTTTTGGGTAAAAGACGATGTTGATGAGGCGGTGATTATGTTCTTCCTCCCAGTTACTTGTTGATAAAACCAAGCTGCCAGACTGGAAATCAGGATTGTAGTAGAGTTATCTGTATAGAGCAAAGGATATGTATATGGTGATACGAACACCTTGTGTTGTTGAACAATTTTCTTGTAGAATTTTTAGTGTGTTTTGATAGAATGCGGGAAACGGTGACAATAAGAACTTGTCCTTTCTGGGATACGATCTGAACATGGCCTAAACCCTTGAACCCTTGACTGAGAATTGTACTTACTATTGGTTTGTAAGATGGATGGTCCTCATAATTTGGGAAACTTTGTACATAGTCAGGAACAAAAAAAAAAAAAAAAAAAAGCCCCAATAAAACCTCCAGTTTCATCAACACTTCCGACACGGGAACATCCATCTGTGTTCAGTTCAAACATGCATTGCCATTGATTGTTTGGACCATTGGGACACAAACTGAAAGCAACTTATGATTCCATGCCTGAATTTTCTGTTTTTCTTTATCTACTATCCCCTGCAAAAGTGGCTGGAAATTTGATATGATCAACTAATGGATATGCTCAAATTCTTCATATATTTTACAGGCTGATTTTTCAACTGATTGTCTGCAACATTTGACTTGAATCATCTTAAGCATATCGTCTTCAGTCTGACTTCTGTTGTTTCCCCATTTGCCTGATAATTTGCTCAAGGAGAAGGAGCTTCGTGATCCGATCACAATACAAAAATCTATCAAATTACAAGTTACAATAATGGCTTACTGACATTCATTCAGCTGCCCGAAAGATTGTAGCCATTCATTAGTATGACTTGATCCATTGATTCAACATAAAATTTTGTTTACCTCCCAAATACTTAATACAGTAAAAGGGTTGGGTTGTTGACCCATGGAATACATATCTTAGGAACAAATTCACATGCCATACAAAGATTCCAACCTCCTCAATAAACAACTGTTACTAGTGAAGACATAACTAAAGATTGGTCGGAACTCAACTAACTTCCTTAAAAGTTTCAAAACTTAGCCTTTCTTACATTCACGAAAAACTGCCAGTGACATAGTTGAGGAGGGTGGGATAACATCAAGTTCAAATGTGCCAAGACTTTCTTGCACCAAAGACTAGAGGCCAATTTGGATTATTATTCTGGTTTTTGCTCCATTTCTAGTCTCGATTTCTGACGCAACACATTTTTATATTAATATATGGTATGATTTAGTGTCAAATTTAATTTAAAACGTTGTATTAACTGATTAAATGTGTTAAGAATAACAAAAATTAGAACTAAATTTATGGAAAACTTAACGTTTGGATTTTTACATAATCTGGAGATTTGAGGAGCCTGGCGTTTATTCCGAATGTTGATGGTGAATAGTCTTTGCATGTTTTAGTGCTGCGGATTTTGTACAGAATAGCCAGGCTCCATTTATTTGCGTTAAATGATGTACATGCAATATGAATAGTACCTTATGCTGTAGATGGTGTACAGGATCTCGTCGTATTAATATTAGCTTTTGCCTACTAGTGGTGACCTCATATATTTATATTACTAGTATCGGTTACAACAAAATTTTTTAAACACCAAGAGTATTTTCTTATAGGTCGGTTTGGATTCTAGAAAATATCACCATGTTGTGTTATTCTAGAATATTAAGATAATTGATGAGTCTTCTAAATGGTTCTAGAAAGGAAAAATTGTAATGGTTGTCCATAAATTATATATTTGTTAGGTTAAAAAAAATAAGCACTCTTAAAAATATTCAATAATTCTAAAAATTTAAATATTTTCGATCTATTAACTATTTCTTTCATCGAGAATAGACGATAATTGTATAAATTAACTTCACTAAAAGATAATTTAAAGCCAAAATATAAATTTTAATAAATATTTAAATGTATTTTTTAAGCAAACAAAATACCCGAACTTATTGTTGAACCGCCAATCCCAACATTTGACAAACCCTATTGCTTCTCGCTGCATCCCGACCTTTGTAATCTAACACATCCTCTATCCTAAAAGATTGAATACTTTTTTTCAGTGGGCCAACCCAACGAATATGAATTTCGGCCAACAACAAATGTTCAGCCATTTCATGGCATGGCCCAAAAATAGATTCAACCATAATACAAAGTCAATAATAATATGGGTTGCTATATACAACTCAATTTTTACTTGTTACAATTTATTTTAGGACTTTTTTTCACATATTTTTTAATTTACAAAACATGGATAAGAATCATTTCTTATTTGAATTTTGTAATTTTATATTAATAATATTATATCAAAACAATTTTATCCCGCCATATTCAATAACCACAATATTAATATAAATTTGTGAAAGTAGAAACTTGTGAAAACAGATTAAATAGTAAGTTTTCATAAATTTCGGTTTGATTTTTATATTAAAATTGGTTCAATTCTTTTTCTTCTAGCAACTAAGGGTAGGAAATTTGCGTACCACATGGGATTAGAGGTAAAAAAATTGCGCTAAAACGTAAGTCTGTGGCGCAATGTCTTTGCACACGAACCTAGGTTTGTGCGCAGCCTCTTTGCACCGTGACCTAGGTTCATACACAATTGATTTGTGCACGAACTAGGTTCATGCGCAAGAGGCTAGGTTCGTACGCAATTCGCTTGAACTCAAACCTCTTTAAGAACGAAGCTAGGTTCGTGTGCAAAAGTGTTGTGCACGGTCTGTGGTGTTTCCAAAATTGATTGTTTTAGAATACATTTTTTTTCCACATTTTTCTACTGAAAATTAAATTTAAAAATTGCGTATTTTGTCGTAAAAAAAGTAACGTACATGTTTCCCCTTTGTTCATCTGTCTTTTCCTGTGGCCTTTTTTGGTGCCATAAGTTTTTTTAAATTGTCTAAAAATTTGAGGACAGATAAATTTTTGTGAGGGTAGGAATATCGTTTTATGATATTGGTAACAAGTGACACTGATATGTTGGTGAAGATGAAATTTTTTTTTAATTATATATATGAAAAGAAATATGCATATATATATATATCAAAAATACCAAAATGTTAGAATATGAATTGAATAAAAAAAAAAAAAAAGAGAGAGAGAACCGCAATAAGTAAAAAGTGAGCAATGAATAGCAGTTCACATAATAAATAGGTACCCATTTATCATCATCTAAAGATATATATATATATATATATATACATATATATATTTAAAGAAACTAGGCATGCCCTCCTTTCATCTTCCCACGTGTGGAGTTTTCGTCACTCTCATGTGAGGAATTTTTTTTTCTTCACCATTCATTCTACATTTCTTGCAGCCAAGGGTTTCAGTGATAGCGATTTGGTGAGAATGGATTTGGTGACGATCTCCTCGACAGCGGATTTGGCGAGGGCGGACATCTCCTCTCCTCCTACCCCTTACCCGGCATATTTCTCTGGCGACATCTTGCAAGCTTTTTCGAGGTAAATTGATTCCAAAAAGGAGTTCTTTTTCCATGGAGACATACTTCCCATGGCTACGGACCCAAATTTTGCCAAGAACTAGGTTAGTTCCAACATTCTTCTGTTATATCCGGAGAGTAAGATTATTCATATCAATGTCGAGAATCTTCGGTGACCAGAATTTGATGATGAAGCTATCGCTGGCATTACAGAATCTTGAAAGTGCGTTGAGTTTGGCTTCTTTAAGTGGGAAGATTAAGGTTTGTAATTCGTTTCTTCCGTCTTTTATTTTTCGTGGTACTGAGAATTTGAGACTTCTGAATAGCTATCTTTTGAATTCCGTATTTGGGTTTTTTATTTCATACAACTTGGTAACGGAAATGGCAGCTGTAGGTTTTGACTGCTTTTCCTCGCCCCCTCCCCATTTTTCCTTTTGTGTTTTACTACCATAATTTGATTAATTCCAACTTGCAGCTCGTAATGTTTGATTAATTCCACTAATTTAAAACAACATATTAAAGTAACTTACCCAGTCCTGGTAGGGATGTTACAATCGAAACAATAAGTCAAATTTGGTTTCCGATCACATTCAGATATTGGTTTCCATCATTACCACTTCCTCTGATTTTTATTGATTTCTTCATTCCCCCCCCCCCCCCCCCCCACATCTAAGCCCTCATCTTCACTTTCCATCAATTTTTCTATTTGCATTGCTCCAGGGTTCTCATATTCTTCCTCGTCTTTGTTTTCCATCATTTCTACTTTGTCATTTTAGCCCTCATCTTCACTTTCCATCAATTTTTCTATTTGCATTGCTCTAGGGTTCTCATATTCTTCCTCGTCTTTATTTTCCATCATTTCTACTTTGTCATTTTAGTTTTCATCAGATTTGTTTCAATTTCCCATCAAACTCATATTTATATTATCACATTCCATCAGTTTTTTTTTCCCTAAAACATATGTAACCATCGTAATGAATCATTAGTTTTCCATCAAAATTTATCATTTCCTCTCCTTTAACTTCATTGTCATCCGCATCTTCATCATCATCTTCCTCATCTTCTTCATTTTTATCCAAACCTCCATCATCCTCTTCTTCCTATGAACACAAACTCAATCATTACATATCCAGTAGTTTCCATCAAAGCAATTACAGTTTCCATCAAATTCATATTTGTATCATTAGATTACATCATGTTTTAATATAACATTCAATCAAATTAAGCCTTACCTCATTTTCCTCATCTTCATCATCTTCCTCATCTTCATTTGGGCGTTCCCTTATTTTGTCCTGTCCGAAAGCTCCTTTCTGTTTGTCTTCAAATACACTTGCAACACGTTAATCCTCTTTCCAATTTCTAATTGTTGGGATAAGTCGTTTTCCATCATTCACATTTTCATATCCAACTCTATCAGCATACAACAATTGCGTTTATGCACAAAACATTAAAACATAAGTGACATGTCATCAAAATCAAAAAATATATATAATATTCCATCAATTTCATCAAATTCATAAAAATCATAGTCAGATATGATATTCCATCAACAATAATAATCTAAATATTATATATTACATCAAAACCATAAGTCAAATTTGATATCTTATCAAATTAATACACATATTCTATCGAATTCAAACTCAGATTCAATCATTGTATGAATAAAATTTAATGTAATATAAGAAATTTCGGAAGTGTAATGCCAGAAATATAAAATTTACCACAAGAAATGAAAGCAACCCTCTGAAGTGGGAATTTCGTTTTAGTCTATTCCAACCATTTGTGCATGACCATAATTTTTTCAAGATGTATTTGCTCCGATTCAACTTTTGAGCACGCTATTGAATGTTTTCAACAAACGGTATCTAATGGCGGTGTTTTCATAGCTGTACAATAATGTGACACCATGTTTATTAAGAAATCTTGAAGGAATTCTAGGTTGCAATATTCTTTGTTTTTCCTGATGTAATGTGCTAAGGCTGCAGTTCTTGGAAATGTTGATCCATGACTTTTTTTGAACAGCTTTATATCAGTTTTGTATTTTTCTCCTCTTTCTTCCCTTCTGGTACACTCTTCTGTTGTTAACTCTCCACTTAGGAATCCTATCACAAGTTCAACATCAATTTCTTCTATTTCAATAGAATCTGCTTCCAACGCTAACCTCTTTGTTTTGTATTCAGGCACGTCAATAAGAATTCTCCTAAGACATTTGGAATCTTCATGTAATCGATATAGAACACGTAGCCCAGTCCAATATCTTTCACTGCTTGCTTTTGTGATGTACTAAGTTGGTTGAGTAATATTCTTACTCTTTTAGAAGCGGTTATTGCCAGGAACCTGTTTATCTCATCTTCATCCTATTTTTAATCCTTTTCTTCTCTATTTTTCTTCGCCTTCTTTAGTTTTTCTTGAGACAAAATGAGACAAAGTCTCGAAATCATCATCTAAATCTTCCCTATGATTTTGCTTTATTTTCGTTGCAAATAAATTAATGAAAAAATAACTTTCAGTCACAATTTCCATCACATGAAACACAGTTTCCATCACGATCAGTCATATGAAACACAGTTTCCATCAAATTTAGAAGGCATATTACATATTTCTATAAAATTCAGAAGGTATATTACAGTTTTCATCAAAATCAGAAGACGTCATAACAGTTTTCGAAAACGGTTTCCATCAATTTGTTCCGTCACACATACAATAGTTTCCATAACAATCCCTCATCTTCCATCAAGTTTTGAAAGATATGAAACAAAATCACAATATATCATTTCCTTCAAGATTCCCGAAAATCAGTTTAATCAGTTCCCATCAATGTATAATACATAGGTTTCCATCAAAATCGATATCATTTTCCATCAAATTTCGATATTGATTTCCATAAACATTCAATTTTAAAAAATAATCAATTTTCCATCAACATTCATTGATTTTCCTACCACATTCAATTTTTCATAAATTGCAGTTTCCGTCATGTTCAATCCTAATGAATAAATTTCCATCAAAACCCAAAATGTTCCAAGAAATACAAACAAGATGGAAACACATCCATTAGATACCGAGTTTCCATCAATAAATACTACGTGTGACTTTCCATCAAAATTGTAATAAGATTTTCATCAAATTAAGAAAATATAAACCTAGACATTATAACACACAATTTTCCATCAATGTTTAATCTAAACGAACAAACTTACAAAATCCCACAACTTTACAAACATACAAATAATGGTGTTCAAATTTAACAAACAATGTTATGCCAAAAAAAAAAAAAAAAAAACAGATGACCCAATGTCATACCTTTTGTCCTTCGTTTTTCTTCTACTTCTTTTGATATATTTTTGTTTCTCATCTTTTTCACCTTCCTATGATTGATTGCTCTTCTTTTTCTGGACTCCTCTAATATTTTTTTTTTCTTGTGATTCTTAAAAAATGATGTTCATTGATTTTCGATGGCTG
The DNA here is from genome assembly GCA_030378225.1 of Knoxia roxburghii. Taxonomy (NCBI): domain Eukaryota; kingdom Viridiplantae; phylum Streptophyta; class Magnoliopsida; order Gentianales; family Rubiaceae; genus Knoxia; species Knoxia roxburghii. The sequence continues at coordinate 10,600,372 of CM059422.1, read as the reverse complement.
ATGGTGGATTTTAAAGATTTTCCAAGGCTAATGAATGGTGTTGAACGTGGGTTTGATTAGGTTTCGTTGGAAATGATGGAAGGTCTGACAGTTTTTTTATCTTTTTTGGACGTGATAATCTATTTTTCAAAGATGGAAAACAACGTTTCAGCTTCTTCAATCGGAGATGAAAGGTAGCATTTTCTGGAGATCATGCCCATTTTTTGCATATTGATGGAATATGAATTGTGTTCAATTTTCCAAAAAAATCAAATCATTATTTGACACATTGGAAGTTGTTTTGGAGGCATATTGATGGAAAGACTAGTGTAGTGTTTTTTATTTTTTTGCTGAATTTGAAAAGCCTTACTTACACTCTCTTAATTATTAATTTACTTTTTATTATTTTTATTTTTATTTTTTTGCGTTCATGCGAGGGTTAAAAAATGGTAAAATAAAGTAGATTTAAAAAAAAAAAATTATAAAAAGGTAAAAGTGTATAGCGGTCAATAAGTTTGTAACTTTGAATGAGAAAGCGTAATAATCACGCCTTCTGAGCCTATACTAGTTTGGCAAGGCCCAAAACCTTCCCCGTCTCTGCTGCCCATATATATATGTCCACAAAACCTTAGTACTTATAACCTACACTACTCTTCTCGCTCGTCTCCGATTCCCTGTGTTCAGCATTCAATAGTAATTGTCTCTTCAGAAATTGAATTTAACTTCAATTGAAAATGGCAAGCAACGAGCCCCAGCACAACGTAGAAGAAGAAGAGGCCCCCGCCGCCGAGGATGAAGATACCGGTGCTCAAGTTGCCCCTATTGTCAGGCTTGAGGAGGTCGCCGTCACCACCGGCGAGGAAGATGAAGAAGCCCTACTCGATCTGTAACTTTTTTTATCCTTTTTTTTAGAATTATTTGTTCGTTCCCGATCTGCTCCAATTTTAGGGTTTTTGTTTATTTATTAATTTTTACTTTTTTTTTTTAAAAAAAATTGGGAATTAGGAAAGCGAAGCTATATCGATTTGATAAAGACGGAAATCAATGGAAGGAGAGAGGCGCTGGAAGCGTGAAGCTGTTGAAACATAAAGTCACTGGAAAAGTTCGCCTTGTTATGCGTCAGTCCAAGACTCTGAAGATCTGCGCCAATCATCTTGGTGTGTTTTTCTTTTTTTTTCTTTATCTGATTTAGTTTGTTGTAAAATTGCGCGATTAATTTAGTCTTAGGTTTTTGTTTTGCCTCTGAACTGAATGGATTTTGTTACTTTTACTTTTGGCAGTGCTTCCAACAATGACAGTTCAGGAACACTCTGGAAACGAAAAGTCTTGCGTGTGGCATGCTGTGGATTATGCTGATGGCGAGCTTAAGGATGAGATGTTCTGCATGAGATTCGCTTCTGTGGAGAGTAAGTGTTGTTTGCCATGGTCCGATGCACTTAGTTAAATTTCTGGATTTCAGTTCTTCTAGTGGAGCCAAAACAAGAATTAATGGATAATAATTTGGATTGAAGGAAGCTTGCCTTTCTGGAATCATGAAGCACTGTAATTTTACTTGATTTCTATTGGAAGGACCAAAAAGTGATGCATTTTTCGAACATTGGGAATTAGAAGAGTAAGCTTGGGAACAAGAGTGTTGGCCCCGTTACACGTGTTTGTTTGATGACTAAAATGTTACTACTACAGTATTCAAGATGTGGCATTGATATTAATGTCAATGGGTGCTTGTACTTATTTTAATAACTAATTGCCTTGACCCTTATGCTCTTTATACTACGCTTTGATAAGTCCATATTGCAATGGACTGGTGGTAAGTTAATTAATTTGATGGTTAAGAAGCTTCAAAGTGTTTGCAAATTATGGGATGCTTATTGACAATTGATCCTTTTTCTGGTGGCATAGTTTGTCCTTTTTGTAATCTGACAGGCTTTAGTGGCATTTTAATATCAACCTGTAGAGAGATTGAAATATTGTTTCTGCCTGTCTCTTATAATCGGTTCTATCCTGTATCTATTTCTGTTCACTGTATTTCATGTCTTGTGAATGCCATTAGTTGACATTTTCTGAATGGAGAAGGCAGTTTTAGATTTGAATTGCTGTAATTTTATCCTGTTTACTTTTGTAAAAATGACTAATTTTCAGTTTTCTTTTATTTGGGCTTAAAGTAATGCATGCTCTGAGGTTATTACTTATAATAATACTGGTTTGAAGTAACAGAGACCAACAATGTAACTAAAACCGATAATGAATATGTTGTTACTGAACATGTGCTTTCCCCTGCTATTACTTATTACATCTTTTCAAGATCACTGGAGTGACTACTAAAGAAGAGGGCTGTAGCTAATTTATGCCCCTAAACAACTTGAGACATTCACCTTTTGGGTTTTGCTACTAATAATCGCGGATCTGTCCAGCTGCCTTCACAGATCCAGCTATTGCAACGAAACACTACCCAAAACCTCCTCTCCCCTCCCTCCTTCCTTTTTCAAGTTTTCCTGCTTATGGCTTATCTTGGTTTAGGAACATTTACTTGATTTGAACAATAAGTTAAAGTTGATTCAGCTAGAGGTGATTATTTGTCTGAATTCTTTAGAAGTTAGAATTATATCAACAGTAAAGCTAAACAGGGGAAAAAATTGTGACCGAAGGGATGGGTATATTGGTTTTCTTTGATGTATTGCAATTTCTTTGTTTATGACTTGTGTTGTTAATACTTGCTTTTGCCTTTTAGATTGCAAAACCTTCATGGAAAAGTTTGAAGAAATTGCTGAATCTCAAAAGACTAAAGTGGGGGAGGAAAACAAAGAAGCATCTGATGCTGCTGGACTGCTTGAGAACTTGAGTGTTAAAGAAAAGAAAGTTGAAGATGAAACCTCAGAAAGTAAAGGTGCTGCCGCCACAGAGAAGGGGTCTGAAAGCGAAGAAAAGAAGGAGCCTTCTTCTTGAACTTGTGAAATTATTGGCGTCGGCTCTACTTGAGGTTACCGTTTCACCTCGGTCTCACCCTCGTCATGGATGGTCTGTCTCATGAGGTCAATGGATGGTAATGTATGGGTGAAAGAAAGGTGTGGATTTCTTGGTCAGGTGTCAAAGTGTGTCAATGGTTGGTTAAAAACTTTGAGTCCTTATGAGTCCCTATTTTTGTGGGGGCGTCCTGGAGTAATCATTTTGAATGGGTTTTTGTGTGAAGTATAATTAGAGGTTTTGGTCAGCGGGCATTAAAAATCTGTCCTCCTCGAGGATAGGTTGGTTTATTGAGTCGGATGGGATTTGAGAAAGATGCACACTTTTTTTTTACATGTTAGTATTCAACACAAAACTTTTGGTTTCGACCAAAAAGATGAAGAAAACTTGGCTGAATTTGTATTGCTCTCTCACCTCAGCTCTCGTCTGCCATGGCGGATCTACATGTTGGTGAGGGTGTCGGTTGGCAATTTGGCATCTTCATTTTTTACAAATGCTTTGATGTTTGATGGTTTACGAAACTTTAATATGATATTCTCAGTTATTGTCCTCTTCCAACTTAAAATTGAAATTTGCTAAACAAAAAATTAAATAAATTGCCAGTTGGACCAGAAACTGGTAACCAATTTTATGATATTGGGAGAAAAGACTATTGAAGTTGCGCACATCGCCTGAACGGTTCCCCCTCTCCATCTTGATGATCACTAGAACTACCACCCGAACCCCCTCCCTCACTAAAATGGACTCAAACTATGGACACAGATGATCAACATGCTCCCGACCTCCCCAGTTGCAATGCCCGAAACACTTGTTCCCTCCTTAAACTCCTCAAGACAAAATCCATCATAATTTCTCATTCAAGAACACCCTTCTCAACAACACCACCACAACAACCGGCACTCATACTCAAAACAGCAACCATCACAGCAAATCCCCCCCAACCAAAATTACAACCTTGAAACAGAAACCCAATACGATTATGAATGCACAATTCTAACAGTAGTTTTCTCAGACCACATCAAGGCTTTGTTAAATCAATCTATTAAGAACACGGTTATGATTAAACTCTAGGGGAGGTCAATAGATTACATAGCCGTACCGCTTAATGACTTTATGAAAACCTACTGAAATATTAAACTCCTGGAATTCGCAAAATGGAACGAAGGATTATAATGTTGTATTGTTGAACGACCCTTGGTTATATTTGGTCACTATGTCATGGTGTAGTCTTGAAATTCCAGCTTCAACGCAGAGTAGGACCTCTCATCTACCATGGTAACTGTCGCACCTCCAAGCTTTTCTGTTAGGAAATTAACCGAGAATAGCAAGAAAATAAGAATGGACTGTGCAGAAAAATAAAAAATAATAGCAACACTCGAAATTTACAGCCAAAATCGGCCAACCTTTGAATTAACTCAAGACAAAGGAAATATACAATGATATGTTCAGTACAATTCCTTCCCGTAATGCTCTAGGGAGGTTACTGCTCAATTAGCATACAAAGAGGCAATGGAAAGAATAGTTACATACAACTGCCAAGGGCAGACTCAGCCCTCATTCTCGAAAAACATGGAAATAGCTGCCCACTCAGCCTAGATTTTAGCTAAAGTCTCAAAGAGTAGTATCTGATCAATAACCGTCCTTTGTAACTTCCCTTCTCCTAGGTTGACAGCACATAACCATGCATAACCGTCCGGAACTCCTATCAGCTCATCAGGAAATTTCATGCAAATCCATGCAAGTCCAATGCAATGGAAAAAAATCGTTACGACTGTTTGATGTCCGAGAAATATTGAGGTTCAGATTGTGTTCACCTCTATAACAGAAATCCTTATACATTTTTTGACAAAATATGAGAAGAAATTTTGTACAAAACATATATTTCATTGATGTATAAACAAGTATTTATAGTTACAGGAATTAAAAACAGTCTGTGAGTTTCCGATGTGGGATTGAAACCAGTTTCCTAATCCTAGAAAAACAACCAGTTTCATAATTCTAGAAAAATAGGAAATAATAAACTATTATATTAACAACTATGCTTAATATAGTACTACAATTCTTTTCATACCTCCCCTCAAGTTGGAGTATGTAGATTACAAATGCACAACTTGCGAAGTAATCCATCAAACTGCACATGAGTGATAAGGAGACCCGTACTATCATGTGGAAGAATATCATATGGATAGATAGTTCGATGAGTTGCAATATCGTCTTCATCAGAGTTAGAGGAATTATCTGTTAGTTATTGAAGAAATGAATACTTGTATATTCATGAATCATATCTACGTCTGAAGTACACGTCTTATTTTATAGACAGAATACTAACTACCAAAGATAAAAAGATAAGAAACCAAAAATCCTATTTATGTACTGCTATCCCTATAAATCATGGATAAGATATCATTTACATGAGAGATTCACATAATCTTTAACACACCCCCTCAAGCTGGGTCCAGGAGATTGATGGAGCCAAGCTTGCTGAGTAGACGACTGAACTGTGTAGCAGAAAGGATCTTAGTGAACACATCCGCAAGCTGATCTGAGCTTCGCACATAACATGGAACTATAGTCTTAGCTTGAACTTGTTGCCGAACATAATGACAGTCGACTTCGATATGTTTCGTTCTTTCGTGGAATACTGGATTCGCTGCAATATGCATAGCAGCTTGATTATCACAATACAAAGTAATAGGACCCGTGGACGAACATCCAAGATCACTGAGAAGTGATTTGAGCCAAACAATTTCGCATGCTGCAGAGGCCATGGCGCGATATTCGGCTTCAGCACTTGATCTGGCGACGACGTGTTGTTTCTAACTTTTCCAAGAAATTAAATTGCCTCCAATAAACATACAATAGCCCGTAGTTGAACGACGATCCATTGCATTACCTGCCCAATCAGAATCAGTATACCCTACTATATTAGTATGACCATGATTCCTCATCAACAACCCGCGACCAATTGTACCCTTGAGATACCGTAAAATTCGTTTAACCAACTGCATATGATATTCAGTGGGAGCATGCATGTATTGGCTGACCAGGCTTACAGAAAATGCGATGTCAGGCCTCGTGATCGTCAAATAAATCAATTTCCCCACTAGGCGCTGATATACTCGTGGAGAAGATAACACTGTTCCAGCTGATGACAATTTCAACTTACTCTCCAAAGGAGTAGGAGCTGGTTTTGCGTCAGTCATATGAGCTTCATGAAGTAAATCGATAATGTACTTTCACTGGTTTAAAAATAAACCCTTTGAAGAAGCTGCCATCTCAATGCCAAGAAAATACCGCAACCTACCTAGATCTTTAATTGGGAAACGATCTTGAAGCTGCTGCTTGAGAATAGAAATTGATCCAGGATCACTACCCGTGACGATTAAATCATCAACATAAATAAGAACAACCAGAGTCTCCTTTGAATTGTGTCGCATGTATAGTGATGAGTCTGCTGCACTGTGACTAAATCCAAATTCTTCAAGAACAGAACTGAGCCTCGCATGCCAAGCACGAGGACTCTGTTTCAGTCCATAAATTGATTTATGAAGACGACACACCAAATCTGAACGATGCGCTTGAGGATGTCCTGGGGGAAGACGCATATAGACTTCCTCATCTAGTTGTCCGTGTAAGAATGCATTTTTAACGTCTAACTGTGCAAGAGTCCAGCCAAAATTGATGGCGACCGACAACAAAACCCGAACAGTAGTCATCTTAGCCACGGGAGCAAACGTCTCTTTATAGTCAACGCCAAACTGTTGTGTGAACCCTTGGGCTACGAGCCTGGCCTTGTGCCGCTCAATGGACCCATCGGCATTGAACTTCGTCTTGAACACCCAGCGGCTACCAACAGCGTGCTTACCAGGAGGTAACTTGGTGACACTCCAAGTGCGATTGGCTTCCAAGGCAGACAACTCTTCGTTCATTGCTGTCTGCCATTCAACACTTTTAACCGCGTCCTGAAAATTTGCGGGCTCTGGAGTAGTCGTTATTACTGCAAGAAATTTTCGATAAGGCACCGAAAAACTGGATGACTTCAAACCATCAGACAACGGATAGTGCGAAGGCCGAACATTATTAGCCACATAATCATCGAGATGTGCGGGACGACGTCGTAGACGATCAGGATTCCGTCGAGAGGGAATAACTGCTTGAGTTACCTGAGTTACTTCTGAAGATGAAGGAATTGTTTCCTGGGTGGAGTCAGCCACGTCACTTGTAGAAGAGTTACTGGGTAAATCCAGTTCAGTAACTTCAAAAGCAGGTGTAATGGCATAAGAGACTCTAAGAAAGTAGAACCCGATAAGGCTTTTCAAAAAAAGATTCTTCTTCAACAAATCGCACATCACGGCTGATATAAAGTTTGTGATTAACCACATCGTAACATTTATAACCTTTCTGAGAAACAGAATATCCCAAGAAAACACATTTAACTGCACGTGGGTCCAACTTATCTCGACTAATCCCGGGAACATGCACAAAACATTTACAACCAAAAACTTGTAAATGAGAGAGACTTGGTTTACTTCCTTCCAAAACTTCTATCGGGCACTGGAAACCCAAAACTGAAGTGGGTAATCGATTAACAAGATATGCAGCAGTAAGAACCCCAAAAGACCAAAAACGTTTAGGCACACTCATCTGCAACATAATAGCTCGTGTCTTTTCTAACAAATCACGATTCTTACGTTCGGCCACACCATTTTGTTGTGGTGTGTACACGCAACTAGTTTGATGCAGGATTCCATTATTCGTAAGATAATTCTCCATGTCTTTTGATTTATACTCAGTCCCATTGTCGGACCGTAAACAACGAAGCGTAGATCGAAAATGATTACTTATCATGGCATGAAACACCTTGAAAAAATGAAACATTTCTCCCTTAGAATGCAGCAAATAAACCCACGTTACTCTAGTAAAATCATCAATAAAAGTTAGAAAATACTTAAAATTGTCAACAGAAGCAGAAAATGGCCCCCAGATATCAGTGTGAACCAACTCAAACATTTGACTAGTTTTGGTTGACGAAATTTCATAAGGCAACCTAGTAGACTTGGAAAAATGACATGCATCACACGACTCAGACGGCTGAGATAACTCTGGGTGCACACGTGACAAGACACCATTAGATGGATGTGCAAGTCACTGGTGCCAAATTGACTGCAAATTAGAAGACCTCAATGCCACGAAATTTTTCTCTGCAGACTTCAATCCAGAAATAAAATAATACAAGCCATGCATTTGAAAACCTTCACCAATCGTCCTCTTGGTGAGACGATCCTGAAAAAGAACCTTGTCAGCCGTGAACCGAACCTCACAATCAATTGCCGAAATCAAACTTTTAACCGACAACAATTGTAAAGGAAACACAGGAATATATAATACTGGAGATGCAATCTATGAGACTAACTGAATTTTTCCTCGGCCTGCAATTAACACATCCTTCCCATTTGCAACCGAGATAACAGTAGGTGAAACACAAGGCTGATAATCACGAATGAAAGTCCGATGGTTTGACACATGATCCGTCGCACCAGAATCCACAATCCAAACATCATACATTGAACTTATATGTAAAGCAAAAGCAAGCGTCTGAACCATACCTTGAGTACGATCGATATTTGCAGAATTTAAGAAACCAGAAAAATGACTCAACAACGCCGTAGAATCTACTGTCGGTGGTGCGTTTGAAGACGTCCCTGTCGGAGTCTTCGCCTGGCGATCTTGCAAGTACGCTGCGAACTCGGCCAACAATGATGCGGAACCCAAAGCTGGCAATTCTAAAGCAGACTCGGCCACCGCAGCTTTATGGTCACGTCGCCGATCAGTTCCCTTCTTGCCACACTTTGGTTTTTGTTCAGGGTGAAGAACCCAACAACGGTCAACAGTATGACCAACACCATTGCAATGAACACACACTCGGTCGGACCCTTTGTCAGTCAATCGGCCTTTAGCAGATTTCCTTTCGGCATTTACGTGAACTAGATGAGCATGATTCTCAGAAACTACGGCATCTTGCACCATCACCTTCCGCCGGATTTCTTCACGTTGAACTGCGGCGCAAATAGCTTTGAAGGATGGCAGTTCGTCCGTCATCAAACTATTACGCCAAAAATCCTCAAATTCTGGCCCAAGACTGGCCAACAACTGGAACACACGATCCTCCTCCGTTCGCTTCCTCAAAATGACCAGGTCAACACAATGTGGACGGTAGGCATCCAACTCGTTCCACAAGCTTTTGAGTTTGGCCAATACAGTCACGAACGGCCGTCCATCCTGGCGAACACTAATAATCTCTTGTTGGAGCTGATAAATACGGGCAGAATTATTCTGATTGTCGTACATATCATATGCGGCCTCCCACAATTCAAACGATGATTCATAATAACTAAATAACTCTGCAATTTTTGGTTCCATGGAATGCAATAGCCAAGACATGACCATTTGATCCTTTGAAATCCAAGCATCATAACCATCAGAATCAACACTAGGAGTTTTTTCTTTACCAGTAATAAAACCAACCTTCGAACGTCCTCCGAGAGATATCCGAATTGCTCTTGACCATGGCAGGTAATTGAACTCGTTTAAGAGAATAGTCGTCAACCGTTGAGATGAACTAAGCTCGGCTTCCTTGTTACCACCAGTAGGAAGTTCAAACCCTGTACTCGAACTACTCATCACGAAAAATATAGCTGATGAATAAATGAACAGGAAAAAAAAATTCAAAAACAGGATCCCTGCTCTGATACCATGAAGAAATGAATACTTGTATATTCATGAATCATATCTACGTCTGAAGTACACATCTTATTTTATAGACAGAATACTAACTACCAAAGATAAAAAGATAAGAAACCAAAAATCCTATCTATGTACAGCTATCCCTATAAATCATGGATAAGATATCATTTACATGAGAGATTCACATAATCTTTAACAGTTATGAATACTGAAAGTTTTGCTTGTATGAAAAACTATTTTCCAATATTATATATCGAATTTAATGTTTCAGTTATATGCCTTATGTTTTACATGAAAGATTATCTGTCCGGGCCCAGTCAAAAATTCACTTTCGTGCTATGCATTTTAGAATCGGAATTCTTGACCAGACCTAGACTCTAGCACAATCGTTATTCCAATCCTTGCTTGAAATAACATTGCGCAGGATCTTAGCTTGCACTTGTTCGATTTATCATGCAACAATTAATTCCAAATTAAAACGAAAGTTTAAGAATTACCTCTTGAAGCGTGTACTTAGATGATTCTCTTGTATGATTCAAGACTTTAATCGTATGTTGTGTGGGCAACAATTTAACGAGCAATTGATCAACAATCACCACAAAACAATCTCGCCGGAAAAAATCCAGCAGCTTGCTGCCACCGGAATTTTTGCTCCGCCGCCTCACCGCCGGTTTAGCCTTGCCACCACCGCCAGAAAATAGTATAGCCAGCCTCCGCCTGAGAAAATTGACTTCGAGGGAGAAACTTGTTTTCTCTCTCTAAATTCTCTCTCTAGTTTTCTTGTCTTGAAAACTTATGAATTGTGTATGTAGAATTGCTAATTTCTTGTCTATTTATAGAGTTACAAGAGAGACCCCAAGTTAGTTTAGGATTGGCATTCCTAATAGATTTAGGTAATTAATTAGTTTTCAAATCCAATTAGGTAACAAATCTAATAGGATTTCCTAATCCAATTAGATTTCCTAATCTTTAGGATTTCCTAATTCTAATTAAAACTTAATACTTAATTAATTAATTAATTAATTCTATTTTATCAATTAACTCACTACATAATTAATCGTACCACTAACCGATTAATTATGACACTACCATCCTACACCATAATTGCTTCTGGAACAACTAAATTAATTATTCTTTAATCTCCCCACATCAAAGATATAGTGCTCGTTAATTTATTAATTTACTGATAAATTAATTAATTAACTTATTATAATTTGAGATTAGTACCACTCGACCTTTTTACTATACCGGACATAAGTTCACCTGCTGGATTTAGTATAATAAACATAACGAGCTCATCTCGGGAGCACCATCACCCAGACGCACCGGTACATGGTTTTCTTTTGACAAGCAATAGCACACCAAACAACTAAACACGCGCGCTCAACCTACCGAGACTATTGGCCACAAATGACCTCACTCTTTGGTAGATCAAAGTACACTATGTCTAATCCTCATGTCTGCTCAAGTCTAGGGATTAAGAGATAGAATACTAGGAACAAATAGTATATTAAATCAATATAAGACAATTCATCCTAAATTGTCAAGTTCAATATGCCCCGGGCATATCTATATGATTCAATTAGTCTAGACAAACCAATTTCTTAATCACATAATAATCTAAACTGAAAGTGTGTCCAAAACTGTCTCGGTTACGAACCACGTTTATATATTATGTCTTTTAACCAATGATGAGATCTACTATGTCACACCAGACGCCTCTTCATCTGACTACATAATATAAATGGACAATATATGCAAAAAAATATAAACAATTTAACTGAAACATTCAATCGATATATAAAACAGGGAAATCGTTTAATACAAGCAATGCTTTAGTATTCAAACCCAACATTATATATGTTGTCCACTTGTATCGAGTGACTAGATGATGAGGTGTTGGTGTAACACAGTAGATCTTATCATTGATTAAAGTCATGATATATAAATTAGGCTCGTGATTGAGACAGTTTGGACATACTATCGGTTTAAGTCATTATGTGATTCTGAGATTGGTTTGTCTAAACTAATTGAATCATATAGGTATGTCCGAGACCTATTGAGCATGACCAGTTTGGATTGAATTGTCTTATACTGATTTAATAGACTATTATCGATCCTAGTATTCTATCTCTTAATCCCTAGACTTGAACGAGCATGAGGATTAAGCATAGTGCACTTTGATCTGCTAAAGAGCGAGGTCACTTGAGGCCAATATTCTCGGTAGGTTGGGCCCACGCGTTTGATTGTTTAGTGTGTCGTTGCTTGTCTAAATGAATCCACGTACCGGTGCGTCCGGGTTGATGGTGCTCTCGAGATGAGTTTGAAATGTTTATTATACTAAACCATGGCGGTGGACTTATGTCCTGTATAATAATATGGTTGAGTGGTACTAATCTTGGATTATAAGAAGTCGATTAATTAATTTATCAGTAAATTAATAAATTGACGAGCACTATATCTTTGACGTGAGGAGAATAAATAATAATTAAATTAGTGGTTCCAGAAGCAATTCTGGTTTGAGCGATGATGCCATAATTAATCCATTAGTGATACGATTAATTATGTTGTTAGGTTAATTTATAAAGTGAATTAATTATTTAATTAATTAATCCTAAGGGTCAATTAGTAAATTGACAAAAGTGGATTTAGTTATTTAGTTAATTAATTAATTCTTGTTTCAATTAAGAATTAGGAAATCCAAAAATTAGGTAATCTAAATGACATTTGGAAGTTACCAAAACCCAAACCCAACAAGGAGGCCTTACTCAAACTCACTTAAGGTCTCATTTGTTACTCTATAAATAGACAAAGGATTAGTACAAGACACAATTCACAAGTTTCATAATTCAAGAAACTAGAGAGAGAAAGAGAAAGATAAGACAAAAGCTTTGTCTTTCCTCTTTGGGGCGGCGGCTCAGATTCCAAGGCATGAGTGGCGGTTGGAGTTTTGATACGGCGATGGCGCGTGAGGTGGTTGGCGGCGGAGTGTGAGAATACGCGCGGGGTGGTGGCTGCTTGAACTTTTTTCAGGAAATTTCTGTGTTCAGTTTTTGTTGTTGATTCCATTCGTTCTGAAGATCGTTGCCCACACAATGTCGGATCGCGTCTAAGAGTCATACAAGCGATTACTTAAGGGACATGCTTCAAGAGGTCAATTTCTATCTTTCCGCTTCTATTAGTTATCGTTATATTATTGTGTGACAAATCGAATAAAGTGAAACTATGATTCGGTGCTCGTGTGATATTTCAAAAGGGTTTGAATCGTATTGCACGAGCATTCAGGTTTGTTGAGAATCTTCGATTCTGGAATGCATAGTACAAAAGTGAGTTTTTTTTACCGGACCCGGGCAGATAATCCTTTCATTATCATGATCAGGCTCTTCGAACTTACTTGAAGAGGCCATCAGAACTGCTGAAGAAAATCAAGACACAAAGCGGAAAAATGTCGATGAGTACTCTTGAACCCAAACCCGTGAACAAAGAAACGGGAACCGCGAGCAGATGCCGCGATTGAGAGCCAGGATCGCTGTTAAAATCTGTGATAAAAAAACAAAGTCGCTGCTGGATGAACTGCGACAAAAAAATCGAGAGGATCCGCCAATTAGGAATTGCAATTGAGGGAAGCCGCACCGCATCGGAAATCAACAAATCAAGGACCTAATAAAACTGGAAAGACGGATCACCACCGACCACCAACGACGGGAAATTTTTTTTTTTCTAAAAGAAAACCTGAAAGCTGCAAGAAAATCTTACCAAGAATACCGAGAATATCACTGCCGGCGACGGAACCAAGAAACCAACGAAGTGGGGCTGACTGCTGGGAATATCGCCATCGATCGAGAACCCAAGAACACTGCCAAGAATATCGCCAACTGAGAGGAAACTAAAAAAAAACCAACAAAGCTGGAGAAGAACCTAGCTGCCGCCGCTGAGTGCTGACTGCGATTAGGCCGAGATGTCACGGTTGAATCGCGACCGACCAGAAACTGCAATTGATTTGCGATTTCGACAATAATAACAAAGTTGTCGTCGGATTGAGTGATACTGGAATCGGACTTGCTAGAATAGAACAACAAGATCAAGGAATTTTTTTTGCATTGATACCACGACAAAATATGAGAAGGAATTTTGTACAAAATATATGTTTCATTAATGTATGAACACGTATTTATAGTTACATGAATTGAAACCAGTCTATGAGTTTCCGATGTGGGATTAAAACCAGTTTCCTAATTCTAGAAGAACAACCAGTTTCTAATTTTAGAAGAAAAGAAAATAGTAAACTACTACATTTACAACTATGCTAAATATAGTAATACAATTCTTTCCACACTTTTTCGTTATTTTTTTGAGGATTAAACCTTTACCTTGTGGGGCATCTGATGAACAGAAACATCCTTATGAGTAGCTAGTTGAAAGCACATAAACTTTAGCCAATATCCGATGGAAATGTCTTTTTTCCATATACATGGATGGTGTTTAAAATGGATTCTTGTTGTTTGATGGCTATATTGTGTTGGGTTTCTTTTGCAATCCTTTTTCATAAAAAATACGCATTTCTTCAGCACATAGGATATGGAAGAGTGGTGGGCAGCTTTAACTTGAAGAGTTAAATTGAAAGTCTACTATAATTTTGTTTTCAACAAGGCTGAACTGAAGAACATCCCGGTTTGCTATTTGTTTTTGTTTATATTTTGATATACTATGATATAAGCATATGTAAATTGATGTTTGAAGGATTTGTGATAAGAATTCCTCTCACTTTGACGGTCATGACGGCGAGGGGCGGCGGCGGATGGCAGACAGCTATGGCAGGCGATTAATGTTATTTTTTATATAAATTTCATTTTGATTTATATAAACTCTTTTTTAGTTGATATAAATGTAGAGTCTGCACTACTTAAGCAATGTGTATAAACATAAACTCAACTTATATGATATAAACTCTGTTATATATTATATAAATTAATCTTTTGTTTGATATAAATCTTTTAAAACTCATATAAACTCTTTGTTCATATAACTTATTTATTTGATATAAACTTGATATAAACTCAATATGAGGTGCTGATTTATTTGATATAAATTCTTCTTTTAATTGATTTAGTTGATATAAACTATATGTAAGTTGATATAAACTCTTTATAAGGTCTGATATAAATTTTCTTTTACTTAATATAAATAGTCATTTAATAAAAATATAAAATATAGAACCCTTTATTATATTGATATAAACACATGTTCTATATAATATAAAGGGTATTGTTAATTCCCGCCCCCAAAATTACTCAGGCCCGTCCCCATGGACCATACTGCCCTTGTACTAAAATAATAACTTTTTAGTCAATAAGGAGTCTTCTTTCCATAAAAGAAGATGCTCCAATGAACGAGTCTTCTATAAATATAGACTCTTCCATTTGAGGGTCTTTTTCCTCTGAAATCCCTCTAATGGTGAAAGTTAATTCCTCCAAAGCCTTATATCTATGAAAGTCTTTGGAGGAATTAGACTGCACCACTAGTGGGACTTCGGAGGAAGAAGACTCTCTAACAAAATGGTCTATTTTTATTGAAGACTCACAACATAGTGAGCCTAAATTAATGAAAGTGTCGTCAATGTCCCAGACTAAATTGATGAAAGTGCCGCCAATGCCTGAGTCTAACATGGATTTAGACCCAAACAGTGTGAGTCTTCAAAGGATGAAGTCTCTCAATGTTGTGAGTCTTCCGATGTGGAAGTCTCTCAATGTCGTGAGTTTTCCATGAATCTAGTCTCACAATATTGAGAGACTTCCACATTGGAAAACTTACAATATTTCTACATCCGTAGAAGACTTACTAAAATTAAAATATTTTTGCGATAAATAATAATTAATATAATAATTGCTAATTAAATTTTTTTACCTATATATATAAGAGCGAAAGTTTTTTAATTTGCCATATTTTCACCCATACTACGATAGGCCGATAAATACACTAAACTAGACATGAGAGTGAGATGCTAATAGTTGTTTTGTTTTGTCTTCTTTGTTTTATTTTAGTGCTTGTAGTTTTTATACTAATGTGTTGTAGGACTGTTTAATTCAGTTCTTTATAAATAAAAATTAAACTAAATTTAATTTATAACTAATTTATTTTAAGTGACCTTTTATTTTTCGCTCTCTATTTTTTTATTTGTCGCCCTTTTTATACCTAAGTTATCCTTAACAAATTAAAAAATACCAATCCTAATACTTTAATATAATATTTAAATATAAAATTAAACAATAGCATGAATTACCCAATTGTCCCTAACTCATTTACCAAAAATACCCATCAAAACAATCCATTTCCATTTATGCTACTCTAATTATTAAATAAATATTTCAGCCTGAATGCTGCTAAAAGTGAGAGAACCGTTGCATACTGACGCCGAGTGAAGCACATCTTCTTCTTCATCAGGCACCTCTTCTTCTTCATCCAACACAAAGTCATTCTTGCGTCTAAATTATTATTATTATTATTATTATTATTATTATTATTATTATTATTATTATTATTTGTAAAACTAGTTTTTTACCACCCCAATTCACTTTTATTTAAATCTTAATATTTTTTATTATGGTGTATTATAGAAAATATTAGTATTTTTATTATTTTATAATAACATAATGGCAAATTTGTAGTATTTTTATTTTTTATTAAATTATTAAAATATTATAAGGTTATATTGGTAATTAAAGGGTAAAAATTAAAAAAATAAGGGTTATATTGTAATTATGAGGTGACGAAAGATAGGAATTAAGAAGGTGATATATAAGAATTAGGGGCGACAAATAAGAATTAGGGCATTTAAGAAAATTAAGTATTTTTTTGTTGGAAAAAGGAAGCGATGAATAAAAAAATAGGAGCGACAAATAATACACTTTATTTTAATTATGTGAATGCTTATTTTGTGCACCCTATTTTGTTGTTTCGCGTCCCTTTTATATCCAAATTATCCTTGACAAATTAAGAAATATTAATTATAATATTTAAATATAAAATATATTAATATATTAAATTACCTAACTACCCTTAATCAATTTACTAAAAATATAAAAAAATTCATTTATAATTTCGCTCATCTATGCTACTTTAATCATAATTTTTATAAATTTTTGATAGATTAAGAATGGACTTATAAAATTTTTAGTAAATTGATTAAGGGTATTTAAGTAATAATATGAGGGACAGAAAATAACCACTAAGGGTGAAAAATAAGGATTGAGTTAATAAAATAAAGGGTTATTTTGAAAAAATGAAGGCATTCAATAACAAAAAGAAAGTCGCGATATAAAACTACCCTTTAATTATTTACTAACATAAATATTGCAAAATATAATATTTATTAATAAATATAATTCATAAACATTAATTCCATAAGCTATAAAATAAAATAAATAAAAATATTCTTTACTAATTAATTTAAATTTAAATATTTAATTATCAGTTATTAATTCATTTCAATCTAATTTAATATAAAATTAATTATACTAATCTAAAATATATAATAAAAGATAAGTACAAATTACTAAATCTTAATCTAATCCATACACCTAATAATTACATAATAAATATATATTAAGTAAAAAATAATAATTAATATAAATATAATTTTTTTTAAAATTGTACTCCTCCATGCCCTTTTTCCTTCCTGATCGGCTATCACCTCTGCCGCAGCAAGTCGCCGGCCGACACCACCTCCCGCCGCTAACCACCAGCGAACCAGTCATCTCCTCCATCGTTTTGGTCGCGTCACCATTCCATTCAGATTTCTCACACCTCCAGGACCAGAACCTAGCAAACATTTCCCTCTCTTCCAGGTTTTTCTCTCCCCATCACTGTCGCGAACTGCCGCCACCGCCTCGATGGCACTCCCCAGATGCTGGCCGACGTCCTTTCTTCCAGTTCCAGCCTTCTTTGCTGCTCGATCTCCTCAATTTCTGGATACGCCCTCATTTCAATTCCAGCGCCCTCCAAAATGGTCCGACGCCTCCCGGACGTCCTCCCCACACAAATCCCCCCAAGCTCTTAATCCAAAATCAGCTTTTTCAATCCCCCTAAAGCTCTCAATCCATGGCAGCCAAAAAAAAATGCTTTTTTCAATCCAAAACCAGCACCAACCCACAAAAAAACACAACTTTTTCATCTATTTTTTCAGCCAAAATCAGCATCTTTATTTTCATCCATTTTGACTTCTATAACAAAAATTTTCAAAATAAAACTCCCCTTCAAACTAATGGTCCCTTTTGCTTTGAATGGTGGCTTTTTTTTTCCATTTTCTTCAAGCTACGCTTGGAAATCCGATTTCCGTTTGGACATGCAAGAGAAGAGAGTGATGTGAATGAGGGAGAGAGGAAATTTTTAAAGTTAAGAGGGGTAATATGGTAAAAAGGGGGTAGTAAAATAGGGGGCAAGATTTAGCAATTCAGATATAAATCATGTTCTACTCTATATATACTCATGTTTTCAATGATATAATCAAATTTTACTTTATATATATATATAAATAAAAACTTCATGAAACCATTATACACTGACCTCTTATTATATTGATATAAATACATACTTTACATGATATAAACTCATGTTATATTTGATATAAACTTATGTTTTCAATGATATATTCAAATCTTTATTTTATATATACATAAACATATAAAATTTCATGAAATCATGATATAAATTCATGTTTTGACTAATATAATCAAATATTTAATTTATGTATATACAAAACTTCAAAAAAAAAAAAACAATTTCATGAAATTAAAAATTTGATATCATCTCATATTTTAACTTAATTAAATAATTTTAAATTTTAATTAAAATTTTTTTAATTTATAAAAATAATAAAATTTTTTTTATTTTGAAATAAAATAAATAAATAAAATTTATTTTCAAAATGAAAACTGAAAAAAAAATTAAAACCAACAAAAAGAATAAAAATGGGATGAATAATTAAAACTGAGAATTAAAAAAAAAAAAAAAAAACCGATGCATTTGTGAGGTAATTTATATAGGACCACCATATAATTTTACTCCTATCCTAAAAAAAAGTTGGTAGGGTGTGTTAATTTTTTTACGGAAAGAGACGCGCTGTCAGGACCCAAAAAGCACCTGACTTCTCTAACTGATAACAAGGCTCTAACGAGCTAATTAAAATCAAAACCTGTCTTGATAATTAATTTATCGGATAGCTCAAACATAATAAACTGCGTAAATTCGAATAAGGATAATGTCACAATCCCAACATCTAAAAGTACTACATAAAGCTCGAATCCTGTCTCCACAACTGAATCTTACAAGTCCACTAACTAATCCAGTTACTACAACTACTAAAGTGGTTATACAATTTCAACCCATTACTTCCCCGAAACTGCTCTCAAATCTCACGCAAGAAGCTCTTACCTGGATCACATTCAAAGAGAAAAATGGACATAAGTATGCGAAATCGCATACCTAGTGAGGGTCACCTCCTGGACCCAACAGTATAATTGAAAAACAACAAACAGAAGAACAACATACAACAATAGTCATGTATTCATAACGTACCCAAATAGCATGCCAAAGTTATAACAAATAGCCACATAATGCGCATACGAAATAACCAACAAACCTGGATCTGTACCAACCAACGGAAACGGGCATCCCACCCGTTATCAACCGAGCCACCAATATCCGCCGAGCCACCAAAGGTACCCCGGGCCATACCTGTCCTATGTACTAGGCCTCGATCCTGCCCCTACCTAGTAGGCCGGCAAGGAAAGGGCGGGGCCCCCAAAAGATACAAACACAACCATGACTCTTAACTAAACCAGACAGCAAGTAGTACAAATAATATTACGGTCATGTTATAGACTCTACAGAAATTTCAGCAGCATAACGACTGTAACCACAACAATACCAAATACCCAAACAGCACAGAATCATTCGAAAACAACCACAGAATCAACTAACAACACAACGTAATATACATAACTGAAACCTATGTGCCGGCAAGGCCATAATCTTCTATACAGGATATAAACCAAAACACAAGCGTAAGAAAAACTTTGAATGTAATCCAGGTTCTTCCTAGGTTACGCCTGTATGTCCATAGAACATACCGGTGTATTCCTAGTCAGAACAACAAGCACAATAAAGGGGGAGACACTCACCTGATATCAAATCAGTAATAGAAACCTCCTAACTCAGGGAAGAGGTCAGCGTCGTCCTGGGTTTCGTCGGGAGTATCTATACATATTAAAGAACTAATAAGACTTCTAACTTATAAATTAGAAGTTCCAAAGTACGAAATGCTTATATGTAAGATATTTTCATAACATTACACCAACTTGTATTGTTCCTTAAGATTAAGTAAGGATTAAGGGCCATGAAAGTCTACGTGCGTGGCCACCCAAATAGACTTAGCATTCCTTTAACCCATCCTCAATCAAAAGACAACACGTTGGTATGACATCATGAACTACTAACCTAAATGATCATAAACCTACTAAAGGGGTTCACTTAGTAGCTATCTTAAAATGGCAAGTTCCTAATTAAGCCATGGATAAAGTGTTAAAGCTTAGTTCCTTGATTCTAAATATTCCAACTTACAACTACTCATCAACTAACCCCTTTAGTTTCAAGCTAACTCCAAATTTTCAATTGAATCTAAATTTACTCATAAATAATCTAAGGAATTAATAATCTTTAGTTTACAAAAACAAGATTTAATTGACTTGTTAAGGATTTACCACCAAAGTTGCCGAAATGAAATGGAAATCCAATGGGGAGTGTTCTGAGCTTTGAAGGGTTAGAAAAGAGGCGGCGGCAGCGGCGGTCCGGCGGCGGTCCGCCGGCGGCGGTCCGGCGACTAGGTCCAAACACAAAATTCTTTGAGGGCTTTTGTAGCCCTCACTTAGGGGAACATTCTGATGGTAACATTGACCCAAAACAAGACCGGATTGCGGCGGTATGTGGCGAAGAATCGGCGGCCTAGTGTTTTCAATCCACCAACATGCAGCTTCCAAAATGTGATGGGTTTTGTTCTACAAGGTATGAGAAATATTTTTGAGCTGAGATAGTAACCAAATTCCGGCCGGAGTGGCCGGAACCGAAGAGAAAACCGGCGGGGAGAGAAATTTGTCAAACGAAAAAACGTAACGAAATAAAGAACGGAAGGTATGGTTTTGTTCCCTACATCGTGGGGATCATTTTGGTATATTTGGTTTGCCAAAATGGTGGCCGGTTGGCCGGAAACGAAGTAGTCAAGGTGATAAGAATGGTGGTGTTGCGTCGGGAGGAAGAAGAAAGAAAGGAGAAGAGAAAGAGAAGAAAAAAGAAAAGGAAAGAAGGAGTTTTATTTTTTAAATCTTCTAATTTATGTTTAAGTCCCTAAGCTTTTTAAACTCTTCCCATTTCACCCTAAAATTCTTAATTCTCCCAATTTAACTTCTTTCCCTACAATTCTGTCATAATTCATTTAACCCACTTATTTCCTAGGGTCCTGATCATTATTAATACCTATGTGATATGCAAATTTATTTTAACTACATACACTAAAGAGAAAATTTTTTACCGCTTTCTCCCAGGATGTCACACGCGCGGCGACTTAATGACGGCTGAATAGCAAGTCGCGGGCATCCTTTTTCTTTTTCATTCTTTTTATTAATATTATATTATTTTTATTGGGATTTTTTTCTTCCCTGAAACTTTTTTTCGTCCATTTTTTAAACAATTCAGTACTTTTTTTCTATGTTTTTGAATTTTTTTAAAAAATGATTAAAAAATATTTTAAATTTATTTTATAATTATTTAATTTTATATATTGTAATATAATATCTATAATCTGTTGATCTGATGTCTATATAATCATGATTTGATCTCCCTTGTTAAGTATGTTTTAGTTCTATTGTATGTTTTTTTTATATTCTTGATCTAATATCTATACTCAGTTGATCTGATGTCTATGTAATCATGATTTGGTCCCCCTTGTTAAGTATGTTTTAGTTCTATTGTATGCTTTCTTTTATATTCTTGATCTGATATCTATAATCTGTTGATCTGATGTCTACTATTCTGTGATCTGATGTCTCTATAATCATGATTTGATCGCCCTTGTTAAGTATGTTTTAGTTCTATTGTATGAATTCTTTTATATTCTTGATCTGATATCTATAGTTTGTTTATCTGATATCTAGTATTCTATGATCTAATTTCTACATAATCATGATGTGATCTCCCTTGTTAAGTATGTTTAAGTTCTATTATATGCTTTCTTTTATATTCTTGATATGATATCTATAGTCTGTTGATCTGATGTCTACTATTCTGTGATCTGATGTCTATATAATCATGATGTGATCTCTCTTGTTAAGTATGTTTTAGTTCTGTTGTATAATTTCTTTTATATTTTTGATCTGATATCTATAGTCTGTTTATCTGATGTCTACTATTCTGTGATATGATATCTATATAATCATGATTTGATCCCTCTTGTTAAGTATGTTTTAGTTCTATTGTATGATTTTTTTTATATTTTTGATCTGATATCTATAGTCTATTGATCTGATATCTACAGTCTTATTTTTTTAAAAAAAGTATTTTTAAAAAAAAGGTTGTGCGTCAAAAAAAAAAAAAAAAACTGTAGTGCGCTATAGTAGGAATATGATGAATTTTATTCTTATAACTCTATAGTATACGGATCCCATTTGTGCAGTACATATAACTACAAAACAATACAAAAATTAGTATATACTCTTATAATAGTACTATATAAATTGTCTTACTTTATTTTAAGTATTTTTATTAAATTGTTTTATATATTTTTTTGAAATAATTGTATTATGATTTTAAATAACATGTTACTGATATAAATCATTAATTAAAATATAATAATATGTAAATGCAATAGAAAATGTCTCTAATCGAACATATTTTCCCAATGATTAAGAAAAAAATATTTTATTTTTGAAGTTTCTATTTTTAATTAGTGAATGATTAACAATGGTAGGTGACAATTTAGCAAAAAATACTTTTAAATTTAAGTATAGTGCACATAATTAATTATATTTAATTGCTTAAAAAAACTAATTATATTTAAAAAGCAAAAGAAAAAAAAACTTGCGACTGTTTCCTTAATCATAAACACTTTGCAAAAACCAAGGAAAATCCATACATAACTCAGTTAGTATATAGTACGACTAGGAGTAAAAAAGGAAACATACTCCTATTCGGTTTTTTTTAAAAAACCGGGTTTATTAGGTAAAAATTGGGTTTTTTGTCAAAAAGACATAAAAGAAGTGGGTCAGCCGCATTTAATGCGTATTAAATGCGCATGTCCCCAACTGTCATTTGTATTTCTCTCCCTTTCACTCCTCACGTGCCTCATTTGTTTGAATTCTCATGCCACTTTACATAAAAGTTTATGTATTTCATATGTAAACTGCCAGTTTACATAAAAGTTTATGTAAAATCGCGTTGTATTGGTGTAAACTGCCAATTTACATAAACTTTTATGTAAACTGGCAGTTTACATTGAATCAGAACGATGTTTTTACACTAACAAAGACCACTTTGAACCAGAAAACATTATTTAACATAAAAGAAAAGCATTTTGACCAAAGAATCAATAGTTTACATAAGCCAACATTACTTTACATAAACATTCAGCACTTTACATAAACAACCAATACTTTACACAAACGAATCAGAATGATATTTTTACACTAATAAATACCACTTTAAACCATAAAAGAGTATTTAACATAAAAGAAAAGCATTTTGACCAAAGAATCAGTAGTTTACATAAGCCAACAGTACTTTTGCAGAACCAGCTCTGTTCTTTACTGTTTTTCAGAAAATCTAGAAAGCCAAAGTTGCTTATATAAATTTTTGAGTAAACCTTATGCAAAGGGATTTAAATCGAGCTATAGTTTGCTTAAATCGGACAAAGAATGAAGAAGATATGAATTTCTGAAGTACAGCCATTACTTTAGATTTTTTTGCGAAAAGAACAACACTTGCTGCTCTATTTCAGAGCTGATTTATGGGATATTTACAAGTCCAAATAAAGATCCGTAAAATTATGTGTAATCCTTGTAAGGAAAGGTTTAAAACAAGCCAAAGTTTGGTCAAAACGGACGAGAAACGAGGGAGATATGGAATTCCAAAGTTGGATGACAGCTGCAGAATTTTCACGCCACTTTACATAAACTTTGCAGTTTTCATATGTAAACTCGCAGTTTACATATGTAAACTGCAAAGTTTATGTAAACTAGATAAAAATTTATGTAAAGTCGCGTTGTATTGGTGTAAACTGCCACTTTACATAAACTTTTATGTAAGTAAACTAGCAGTTTACATTGAATTCTCATGTCAATTTACATAAACTTTGCAGTTTACATATGTAAACTGGCAGTTTATGTAAACTGCCAGTTTTCATAGATAAACTGGCAACAGTACTTTACACAAACATTCAGCACTTTACATAAACAATCAGCACTTTACAAAAACGAATCAGAACGATGTTTTTATACTAACAAATAACACTTTGAACCAGAAAAGAGTATTTTACACCAAGAAACAACATTTTGACTAAAGAATCAGTAGTTTACATAAGTCAACAGTACTTTACATAAACAAGCATCACTTTATACAAACAACATTTTACACCAACAACACCATTTTACACCAACAAGCCAGCAAAAACATACGATTTTACATAAAAAAATATATTTTTTTGCCAAAATCCTAGTTTTCCTTTCATCTTCATGGGCTGCAAACACAACCAAACGAATCCCCTACTTCAGAACTATAAAATCCTAGTTTTTTTTTTCATTTTCGTGGTTGATTTAGGGTTATCCCAAACCCAAAAAATGGCGAAATGGTAGAAAATGGTATGGGTTTTGAAATTTGAGATGTGGGGAGTATTTTGACGGTGAGATATCTTCAAAAATCTTCGCAGAATGACCGGAATCGGTGCGAGAAAAGAGAGAAAAGAGGCTACTGAAGGAGAAGATGAGAGAGAGTGCCTCTTTTATTTTTGAATTTTTTTTTAGCTAAGTGTATGAAAAATTTCATTATTCCTAGAAGTATTATATAATTTGTCTACAGAACTCCGACAAATCCGAGAGATTTAAAATTAGGAAACAGCAACCATCCATTTTCCCTCCAAAAGTCTCCCTTTTTATATCTACTTCTCCTCTCGTTATTTTATAACGTTAAACCGCAGTCTTCTACCAATTCTTCTGCTCTTGCGAAATCTCTCGCTCGCTTCAACCGTAGTTTTACAGTGTTGGAGCCATCTGAGTTTACCGATTTCGGATCACAGTGTTGGCTAGCTGGGTTCTGCCGATTTCGGATTACAGGTTCGCTATATTTTCTTTTCTGTTGTAGTTTATAAGAGTTTTTTTGTGTTGGAATTCAGGATCTTCGTGAGTTTGTGATTGATTGAGATTCCGATTATTAGATGAGCCAGATCTAATTTTCCGCTCTTGTTGGGTTGTGGGTTTTTGAATTTAGCGGGTTTTCACTGAGTTGGGGATAATCGTTTTGGGTGATCATTATTGTTATTTCATTTACTTTGTTCTATTTAATCGTTGAGTTTGTGATTGATTGAGATTCGGATTATTAGATGAGCCATAAAGATCTAATTTTCCGCTCTTGTTGGGTTGTGGGTTTTTGAATTTAGCGGGTTTTCACTGAGTTGGGGGTAATCGTTTTGGGTGATCATTATTGTTATTTCATTTACTTTGTTCTGTTTAATCGTTGAGTTTGTGATTGATTGAGATTCCGATTATTAGATGAGCCATAAAGATCTAATTTTCCCGCTCTTCTTGGGTTGTGGGTTTTTGAATTTAGCGGGTTTTCACTGATTGGGGGTAATCGTTTTGGGTGCTCATTATTGTTCTTTGATTTACTTTGTTCTGTTTAATCGTTGAGGAAATTAGCCTTGATAGTCAAGAGTTTTGTTGCGGTGGTTTTGATTGACCATAATATATTCTGTTTGGATTTCAGAAGGGAAGTGACCATGGAGTTCGAGACAAAAACGAGATGTGTTTTTGATCGTCTGGGTGGTTCGAGACGCCCCTACTACAATAACCAAGTTTGTAGTTTTTGGGTAGCTGGAAAGTGCACGAGGAATCCCTGTAGGTTTCTCCACTCAATTAAACAGCCGTATTACAACAACAACAATAAGTTCAAATACTATTTGCGGGATGCCAACGAATCTTCCGGAAGATGTTCTACCAATGAAATTGATAAGGAGAAAAATGTTGTGAACGTTGGAAATTCTGGCCCTGTCGTTCAAAGTAACAAGGCAACTGTTTCATCATCCCCTGAAAGTGACAATGTGATTTTGCCCTCCGACTCTACGGTAGAAAGCAAGAAAGGAAGAGTTTCTACCTCTGAAGTTGATAAGAAGAAAAAGGTTGTGAAGGTTGGACATTCTGGCCCTGTTGTTCAAAGTAAGAATGCAATTGTTTCATCATCTCCTGAAGGGGCTACTTCTGAAGTTAACAAAGACAAAGACAATGTGATTTTGGACTCTGCCTCTACGGTAGAAAGTAAAAAAGGAAGAGTTTCAACATCATGTTTCTACTTGCAAGCAAAATTGGAAAGGCACGGAAAGGCTGTTACCGGAATAGCTCTTCCATCTGGTTTTGACAAACTGTTTACAGGCTATAAGGATGGATCTGCATGTGTTTGGGATTGTAATAGTGGCCAGTGTGTTAATGATGTAAACCTTGGAGCTGAAATCCGATGCATGATAAGTGAAAGTCCATGGGTGTTTGTTGGATCACAAAATGCTGTGCATGCCTGGAACATGCAGACACAAACTGAAGTTGTTCTAAATGGTCCAAATGGCCTTGTGAATGCCATAGTTGTAGGTTATGATATCCTCTTTGCTGGAGTTGAGGATGGTTCAATATGTGCGTGGAAGTCCAGTTCAGAAACCAGCTGCCCTCAAGTGTTAAGAGGCCATACACAGGATGTTACTTCCCTCACTGTTGGGGCAGCTAGGCTCTACTCAGGATCCAAGGATGAGACGATAAGAGTTTGGGACATTATAACATTGGAATGTATGCAGGCACTGAAAGCGCACAACGATTCTATTACATCTCTCATTTATTGTGACAACTATTTGATTTCTGGTTCATTGGACAAGACCTTAAAAGTGTGGGGAGCAGCTGAAAGTGGAGATTTGGGAGTGGTTTACGAAAACAAACAAGAAAGTGCTGTACTTGCTATGTGTAGAACACAAGATGGGAAGGCTAATCCGATCCTGGTCTGTTCGTGTAAGGATAACTCTCTCATATACGAGTTGCCATCATTCGCGGAGAGAGGTAGAATATTTTCAAAGGGACAAGTTTCTGCATTTGAGATAGGTTGTGGAGGCCGCCTATTTTTCACTGGTGATGCTACTGGACAAGTCTCTGTTTGGAAACTGGAAGATCAAGACAAGAGTTAAAAGAGTGTAAATCAACCAGTTTAGTTTAGGCCTCTCTACAAGCACAATTGTATCTATGTTAGACCGCATGTATTGTCCACAATTTTGTTTTGTATTTTTGGCGTTGATAGTAAATTTGTAAAAATTCTTTTGAAACGAAGGCAAAGTATTGATCACTTGAATGATTTGTTTTTTTGTTTCTTAAGCATGCTCTGATTAATGAAGTTGTTACCATGTTTGACGAAATGCATACACTAACGTTGGATATGAAAATGCTTCAGAATGGCGTAGTTTCTTTAGAAGCAAACGCACAGCTGGGGTTAAACATCAGGAGGCATCATCGTACTCAAGTCCCTCTGTCTTCACAATTCTACCAGAGATTTTCCTCCATCAATTCTTTCAATAATCTAACAAAAGTTATTACATACAATTCGACACAAATAATCCAACCAAATACATGCAAATCCATTGAGCAGGGCACATATTATTACACCCATATATAGCTACAGTTGGCATCAAAATTACTTACCAAATTTCATTTCTATCTTTCTCTTTACCTTAACAGGCTCACAATATACTTAGGATCCTGTTCCTTGTACCTGCCACTGCCGCTAAGCCTCTCAAAGTAAGAAGTCGTGAGTCCATTCTCCCTCGCAATCTTCGAGCGAACCCAACCAGAATGATTTCTAGGTGAACCAGTCACGACGACAATGGTTGCATCCGTGACGAAGTTAGCAAGAGGGACCATGGCTTCTGGTTCAGTGGCAGATGAGGCATCTACCAGAAAGATGTGACTGAAATGTCCTGCCATTATCCCTTCACCATATAGCCTGTAGCTGCTCATGAAAGTAGTCAAAATCACCTTATATCTTTTAAGCTCTTTAAGTGAAGGACAGGTAAAGCATTTCGCATCTTCTTTGTAAAGACAGGAAGGAAGGATATCCATGGGAACACCATCTAGCTCCCGAAATGCAGCATTAGCCCTGAACATATCAGACTCAGACATGCCCACCTTCAGGCCTCTCATCAGCAGATCACAAGTTCTGTTTACAGGGGCACACACAAGGATTTTCTTCAAAGGATCAGCACGGACAATACCATGTATTGCTTGAACAATAAGCATTCCAGTTTTCGTTAAGCAATACTTTTCTACACCCAGTGGCCCTTCCACTAGATAAGGAGGTGCTCCCTGAAGCCTTAAAATCTGATCAACAGTGAAGGCTTCTTTTTTATACACGTATCTAGCAAAAAGTTCTGTGGAAGGAAGTTCATGTTTTGGTGTTACAGTTGGGAAGATGATGTTCCTGAATAGGGAAGCAGAAGCAGCTGCAACTGCTTGGTGAGCTCGCTTTAAACAAACTCGATTAAATGAGAATTTGACCTCATATTTGTTGATTGGGTGATGGTGGGAGTAAAAGTCTTGTCCAAATTCTGCTAATACAAGATTGCTTTTCACAACACGATATATAACGCCCTGCACAACAACAAAGGCATGAATATAGTAAGAACTGGGAGAGATTTAAACACAAGCAATTTGATACTGCCAAGTGAAAACAAAAGGGGACAAGAAAATTTTTATTTTACAAAGTGCACACAAAGTGACAAGGGGGTTACTAGTTACTGCCTCACTTTTTGGGCCGGTAGTCCATAGGTTTTGACAAAAATGTCCTTTTACACAAAGGAGGGGAAGAGAGAGGGTATTGTAGGGGGGCATTTTAGTCCAAATTAGGCGGTATCTGTGTATAAGTTTGATACTCCTTGAGGTTCTTTTCATAACAAGTTTTAGAAAGTTTGTGAAATTCTTTTATACTTTCAATCCTACTTTTGACTGATCCTTCATTTATGTGAATAAGCTTAAAACATTTTATAGAAAACCGAGGGAGTATATGATTTCAATTTTTTCAGGTTAACTTTGTAAGGTCACAAAAACATGATGAAAGTTGCATAGCTTTCCTACCTGAAATGGCTTGATTGTCCTATTTAAAGGTTGTAGGGAAACAAAATCTCTTGATATCAAGAATGGCCTCCTTTCACGTATTTTGTCAAGTTCAAAGGTTACAAAGACTTTTTCATCTTTGTCATCTTCTGCACTCAAGCTTCTGCTTTTGCCTCTCCTAGTATAAATTGCAGCCTGTTCCAACTCCACCTTCACGTCCTCCATCACAAACCCATCCCACTTCTGTCAAATTAACAACAGAAGAAGAATTAAGTTAATTAATTTGGTTCACAACTACTTCAAATCGGAATA
Organism: Knoxia roxburghii; assembly: GCA_030378225.1. Classification (NCBI taxonomy): domain Eukaryota; kingdom Viridiplantae; phylum Streptophyta; class Magnoliopsida; order Gentianales; family Rubiaceae; genus Knoxia; species Knoxia roxburghii. The sequence continues at coordinate 10,570,988 of CM059422.1, read as the reverse complement.
TCACATCAAAATTTTTTGAACTATAACCAAATGTAAATTTGACAAAACACTGGAATAAGAATGACACTTTAAACACTAGCAAACAAAAACTATTCTCAGATGAAAAAGAAAAATAATGATTGAGAATATAACAGTGCAGGATGCTAGAACCTCAGATCTTAAGTAGCTTATGACCTCTGAGCTCAAGGAAAGAATGTTGGAAAATTGAGTCAGAACTGAACATAAGGAATGCTATTGAACCATGCATGACTCCCCCATTGGACTTTCATGTCCCTGAAATCACATAATTTGTCACAAGGCTTCCAGAGAAGACTCAATGGAAGTCAAAACTTTAGGCTCATTTAGATTTTTGAAAAAGGTACTCTCTTTTTCCAATCAACATAGATTAAATAAAAAATTAAAACCCTGTTTGTTCAGTTAAGAGCATTAAAAAAAAAAAGTAATGTACATACATAACCTTTCTACGGGATACTAACAGTAAACCACCAGCCATTACGGAGAGGAAGACTTCCCCGGAATCAGCTGTATAAGTTGTTGGCAATACCCACAATGAAGCTACTGTGTAATAGTTTGGGCTTATAATCAAGGACGTGAGAGGATACAAGTGCTGCAGCAACACTGCACCCCACTTCTCAAACTTTCTTTCCATTTTAGTTAGTCAGTGAAAAAGTGCAGAGGATACAATATGGAAAGTTTAGTGGATAACCATCACTACATTTACAATCACACATCTCATGAGGATTTAGTCACTCATATTTGCTCTATATATCCGATCTTAGCTCTCAAACACAAAAGATTTTATGCTCACCTCAAAATAAGAAACCAATGTTTGAAGAGATTGACCACAGAAGGATCATCCCTCTCTGCACAAAATAATGTTAAGGATCTTGGAATTGAATGTATTGGGGGTAAAATGACATGATAGAGAAAAGGAAAAAAGGTTGATGATATTGATGTTCAAGAATGTGAATATTGGATAGAAAAGGTAAGTTTGATCCTTCGTGAAATGGAGTCATGATCTCTAATCTGTAGCAGCAAGTAAAACACTTATACAAAACATTAGAGGAACCAAAGCTTTGGGAAAGGTGTAAGTGGAGATTCTTCCGAGTTAGAAAGTTCTTTTGTCCAGAAGAAGTGCTGATGTGCAAAAGGTGTTTTTGCATCCTGGCCAGTTATATAACAAGCCATGTGAAGTAAACCCTTCCCTCCACCCAATTTCATAGTGTATTTCTTCATTTTCTCAAAGAATTGATATGCTTTCAAATTATAGAGGCAAGGTCTGGAAATTGATCTTCCCATTCGCTACTTGACAAAACATATATACACATCAGCTTTCACTGAAAGAGATGAACATCAGTCACTATTTGTTGCTAGCTATATAACCAATTCTGATGGGAAGATGGGCGGTTACCAGGAATTATAAACAAAAGCAAATTGAGAAATGTATATATTTATACCTCAAGGTAGCAATCTTCAGCATACAGAAGAGCATGAAAGTAATCCTTGTAAGATGACATAGACGGAGGCATCTTGAGTACTCCAGGGACAATATCTTTCTCAATCAAACTTTTGAATTCCTTGTTAAACACATAGGTTGATGATGCCTCCTTCACTACCCAAAAGTACGTAGTCTTGCTGCAAGGACTCGAAGAGCTTGAAGGTTCCAGACAGATGGTTGGTTTTGTAGAAAGAGGAGGGGGTTTTTGAGATTGAGATTTTTCTGTGGAAGAACAATAAGAATAAGATGTCTTATCAGTTTTCTCAGCTGGAGGGAACTTCCCCGCGTCATTGCTGAGTGAAGAAGAATTGAGAAATTCTGAAGAAAATGGAAATCTTGTAGAAGATTGGAACTGCTTAGAAGCCGCAAGGGAAACATTAGAAGAATATCTCCCATCAGTACCGCAGCTGGTTCCTTTGTTTGCATCCTCCCCATGATTGCTATTACCCCTGGGAGATGACGAAGTCAAATTCTTCACTTTCTGAGACATTTCACTTGGCTTCTCTGAAACTGAAGGCAGACTAGGCTTGGAAGTAAATGAGGGTTGATTTAGAGAATGTGAACGAACCGAAGAAAGTTGAAAAACAACATTAGCATCTTTATTATTTCCAGAAATGGTAGAGCTACTAATTGAATTCACAGTCCCTGCTCCAGATAGCTTGATTGAAGCCGAATTCCCGGAAATATTTCCCAAGTTGGGAATAGATGGTTGCTTTGGTGGATATGCACCATAAACATCATCTTTAGCTCCAGACTTAACATCCACATATCTAGATAGCTGAACTGGAGCTGAACTTTTGCCAGTGGTTTCTCTATTCAGAACATTTGTAGACTTTGTTTGGCTGGGATATGAACCACTCTGAGCTTTGAAGCCATCGGTTGTTTGCCCAAAGTAAGCATTAGAAGTTGACACTGTGTTATATTGATAACCTCTATCAACAGCATGATAGCTGTGCCTAATTTCCCTTTCTTCATAATCTTCCACACAAAAAATACATTTCAACACGGCAATAAATAGAGACATTTCTCCTTCCGAAATTGCAAAACCTCCCGTAACATACACCGCCCAAAAAAGAAAACAAGTCAGGGTTGAACCACAATGCAAACTAAACAAGACCGCTCAAATGATAAATTCTCTATTCAAGACAACTAACACAAAGTATGCATTCCTACCAGTACAGGTGTATCCAATTCAAGTTGAATAAGTTCTGCCAAATAGTAGTAATAAGATAATAAAAGTAAATCCAACAAAAGGATTGAAGTGGCAGCCGAGATCCACTGTATATTACCAAGTGAAAAAAGAAAGATCATATGATATTTACCGATATTCTCACTCTCTCAATCAAAGAACTAAGCACAAGAAGCCTTTCAAACGACATCAATCTTTCATCCAAATTTAACATAGCAAAAAATTGAGCTTCCATTATCCCAGATGAATTTTGTAATGTGCAGATGTATATGCAACAAGAAAGTTGAAATGTGGCAGTTGAGATCCAAAAAAATTCACTAATTCAAACTACAACGAATATGATGAACCCTAACACTCAATACCCCCTATACCGTCGACAAAATAATTAATAAGCGGAAGAGCCCTTCTAAGAATATCCATCTTGTAGCAAAAATTTCCACACTAATGCTTTAATAAAAGATGAAAAGGGCTCTTTTCTGCAAAGTAAACATCGAGTTCCATAATCCAAGTAAAATTTTGTAATAATGCAAATAATATAGGCAAAAGTAGCGAGAACTCAGTACATGCACTGTGTTTACTGTGTACACACTTAAAAAAGCAGAAAAGATGATCACTTTCGAATGACGAAGCACTGCAAATTACCAAGTTGAAACACATATAAAAAACTCAAAGAAAAACAAAAACTGGAATCATCAATAACTAAAACAAAAGAACAGGTTTTTATGTATAAAACTTACAATGGAATTTGCCCTGAAGAAATGAAGCAAAGGGGATGACCAAAGCTATCAATGATCCCAAATAATGGAGATAGTTCGTACAAAAACTGTTTTAAATTAGGACAGTACAAACAACCACTACCAATACTGCCCCGTTAAAAGACTTTGCGAAGACTTCTTTTCCTTTAGCCCAAAAGAAAAACCACAATCCATTAGCTTTAAAGAGGACTAATCATATTCATAATTAGTAGTGCAACTTACATTTCATTATAATTATTATTTTTAAAAAATATATATTTTCCAAATTAAGATTAGTGAATGATTCGTGCGTGCGTTAGGCGCAAGCAATCCTCATTTAATTAATTGATTTTACTAAACTAATTTGATTGTATCCTAATAAATAATTAAATTACCTCTAACATTAATCAGATTCCCTTTGTTTTAACTTTATTGACAAAAAGAAACATCAATTGAATAATTTGTCGATTATTTCATTCACATTTTCTCGTGCATCAAATGCACCAAAGTAAAAGTCCTTGTACACAAAATATCAAAAGCTTATATTTTTTATAAAAAGGAAAAATAGTTTATATAATTTGATCAAGCCAAATCCCAAAATTTTATATGTCACATTTATTGAAGAAAAGTTGTAATTTTTTCATAATTAATGCAAAAGAGATTCATTACATGTATCCATAAAAATAGTAAAACCAATCAATCAAGTTGCTTTAAATTAAAACATGATGATTCTTGTCCACTTATTTAGTAGTTTATGTGTTTCTTCCCTGAAAGTTTACTTGTATACTTTAATTATACTATTTTAAATTTGTACCAAATATATATATATATATATATTAAGAGGTATAATTAAACGTATAATAATAATTTATTGTCCTATATAAAAGAATTTCAAATCATTTTAATTGACTTAGAATTTCAAATTTCTCCTAAATGCACAAAATAGTAAAATCACTATATCGTGGCACCTATAATAACAATCGAATTATTTATAATACTAATAATAATTTAAAGAGTAAATTTCAAAATTGGTCATCATACTATGGTCAATTTTTAGTTTGGGTCATCATACTTTGAAAATTATTTTTAAGGTCATCATGCTTTCATTTTATTTTTAAAAATGGTAACTCCGTTCATGTTGGTCGTTAAGCTTCATAACGGGGCCCTTTTTTGAGGGCATTTAGGTCAATCTCATTTTTTCACAAAGACAACTAGCATCACGTCTCAAAACAATAGGAACCACGTCAAAAACAACTAGAACCACGTCTAGAAACGTCTGCATTAATGCGTGTAAATTTAAAATGATTTTTCACAAAGACAGTCTACCACGTCTCAGAACAACTAGAAACACGTCCAAAAACAACTAGCACCACGTCCAAAAACATCTACATCCATGCATGTGAATTTTGAAGGAAAACTGAACAAGCCCGGGCTAAATCGAAAACCTCACTTTCGTGCAATGCATTCCAGAATCGGAAGATTTCGACCAAGCTTAGGCTCAAATTAGTTTACCCATGAACGGATCTTAGCTTATAGGGGTGTGCACGGTTCGGTCTAATCCGTGAAACCGATCCAATCCATTCAATGGTTTGGTTTTTGGTCGGTTTTAAAAATATTTTACAATCCGATGGTTTTTAAAATTGAAAAACCAATTGAATGGTTCGGTTTGTGGTTTCGATAATCCAAACTGCGGTTCAAACCGAACCAAACCGTATATTTTATTTAAATATATTTATTTTTTATATTTTATTAATAATATGTATATTAATTTATTATTTTTTTACTAAATTGAAAAATGCTTGACCCAATCAAACCCTATTATGTGACCAGCATATTGACCATTTAGTACTTATTTTTTATACTGACCATTTAGTACTTGGTTTTTGGCCCAGGAAATAACGGCGCCGGCTGCTACACTTTTGCTTCATTGTGGGATTTTCGCTTGTGAGCAGCAAATACTAGTGTCGGCGTTCCATTTTTGTTTTTCATCTCAAAGACAAATACTAAAGTCCTAATTTTCCTCTCCATGTCTGGGTGCAAAGATTGCTCCTGATATTATTATAAATGGTTTGTTTTGTTAGTTTTTTACTTTTTTTTTTTTTTGGTTTGAATGCGAGTTTTTCTGAAGGATTAATCATTTTTTGGATTTTTCTTTGTTGGGCTTATGGGGTTTGCGTTCTAGTTTACTTATTTTCTTCTAAACGGGAAAAATATATGAATTTACTTTGAAACGCATTGTGATTGTGACCTTATAGGCTTGTTGTGATATTTTTTTTTGTCATTCTGGCTGCGGTTTTATACTTATTCAGTGGCTGGTAAGATTGACTATATTCAAGATAATGTTGAACAACACGAGAGAGTCTGACACTGTAGTTCTTGTTTTTTCCCTTTTGTAAATATTGAAGGGATTTCCCTGTGTTGTATTCGTGGTCCGTCCCCTTGAATAAGAGCCGGGTCGAGTCGGCTTTTTGCTTGAAATATGAGTGAAAAGTGTGATTGTAATTTATGAAAAAGTGAAGGCAGTTGCTAGTGTTAAAAAAAAATTGGGGTTGTTGTGATATGTGTATTTTCCGATCTCTATTTGTTGTGATGTGTTACAATAATACACACTGATGTTATTGGTTAGTGTTTAATTAAATATGTTAAATAATGCACCTTGATGTTATTGGTTAGTGTTAATTAAATAAGTTATTGGTTACTGTTTAATGGTTGCTGATTTTTATAGCTTTTCATGTAGAATCTATCCAAAATGGAACTTGACAACAATTATGTACCTGTGGCAGTAGATATTGAGGACAATACTGTACCAGATGATCTTGCACACATTGAAAATGATGAAGTTGAGGGTGGGGAGAATAAAGAAGGTAGTTCCAAACGGAGAAAGCAATCGATTGCTTGGGATCACTTCAATGTTCCAGAGGATAAAAAGCCTGGGGCACGCACTACGTGCAAACATTGTGGGAAGTCATATGCATATGATTCGGGTAAGAATGGAACTAGAACTTTATTGAATCATCTTAGAAGATACTGTGTAAAGAGTCCTCTTCGTGAAATGGTTGACAAAAAACAAAAAATTTTGAGTTTTGAGCATGATGGTAGAAACTTAACATCTGTTAGGTTTACTTAAGAGAAGGGTAGAAAGGCTCTAGTTTATATGATGGTAATGGATGAGCAGCCATTTTCCTATGTTGAAAAACCAGGATTTAGATATTTTTGTAGCGTAGTAAGGCCTGAGTTATCTTTGCCATGTCGTACTACTATTGCAAGAGACATGTTAAGCTTGTATGTGGAGGAACAGAAAAAGCTAAAAGACATGTTAAATGGTAATTCCTCACATGTTTGTCTTACTACGGATGCGTGGACATCTATTCAAAATATCAATTACTTGGTTTTAACTGTGCATTTCATTGATGATGATTGGAATCTTCAAAAAAGAATTTTGAATTTTGAGGTGATTGTTAATCATAGAGGTGAAACTATTGGGAAAATGGTTGAGACATGTCTGATTTCATGGGGAATTGAAAGGGTTTTTACGATCACCGTGGATAATGCAAGTTCAAATGATATGGCGGTTCATTTTTTGAGAAAGAAAATTCAGAATTGGGGAAAGTCTATTTTGAATTGTGGTTACTTGCATATGCGTTGTTGTGCCCATATTCTAAACTTGATTGTGACTGATGGTTTGAAAGATTATGATTCTGCTATTCAAGTTATTAGAAATGTAATAAGATATGTTAGATCTTCTCCTTCTAGATTGAACAAATTTAAGGATTGTGTGAACATTGAAAAGTTAGATGCTAGTGGGACAGTATGTTTAGATGTTTCTACAAGATGGAATTCTACTTTTTTGATGTTGGAATCAGCTTTAAAGTATAGAAGAGCATTTGAACGAATGGAAGAAGATGGTCAATATAGTAGGTATTTTAATGTTGGTCGTAGTCAATTGCTTTTAGAAAAGGGGAAAGAGTGTGACGTGAATAGAATTGGACCGCCTGATGGTTGTGATTGGGAAGATGCAAAGAACTTTATGAAATTTCTTGAGGTGTTCCTTGAGATAACAAAAAAGTTTTCAGGATCTTTATATGTAACATCAAATACTTATTTTCATGAAATGTGTTTGATGCATACTCATATACAAGATTGCATTGATGATGTTGATGTGAGGTTGAGCCTAATGGCTTTGAAAATGAAAGAGAAATATGATAAATATTGGGGAGATGTGGAGAAGATGAACCCTTTGTTATATGTTGCCGTTGTACTTGATCCTCGGTACAAGAAAGATTACGTCGATTGGAATTTCGATGACTTGTACCCTCATGGTAATATTGCAACAAATTTGAAGAAGAAGGTTAGTGATACCTTGATTGATCTATTTAATTTTTATAGTGCTGAAAATTTAGAAAATAGTGGAAAATCTTTAGCGGGCAGTAATTTGAATTCAAGTGTTGATGAAAAAAGTCTTAGCATACAAGAGAAGAGCATGCGAAAATTCAAGTCTCATTTACAAGCGGGAGAAAAAGGTGTGAAAACTGAGTTGGAAAAGTATTTGACTGATCCAAGAGAGAGTATAGATGTGCCTTTGGATGTGCTAGATTGGTGGAAGATAAATTCTGTGAAGTATAAGATTTTGTCGAAAGTTGCAAAGGATGTATTGGCTATACCAGTTTCTACGGTTGCTTCGGAGTCCGCGTTTAGTACAGGAGGCCGTATTTTGGATCCATTTAGGAGCTCTCTTTCTCCTAAAACAGTGCAATCACTCATATGTACGCAAGATTGGCTTCGAGCGGGTTTTAAAAAAGATCAAAAAGAGGAAACACATGTTGATTATCAAGCAGCCTTGAAAGACATTGAAGAGCTTGAGAAAATTGAAAATGGTAACATTGCTTTTTACTAATTTTTTTCATCACTTATAAAATTTTATATTGCTTATTACTACTTTTTCTGAAGTATAATTTGTTATTGTTTTGTTTTAGATTTCGGAAGTTTACATATTTGCACAGACCAGATTGAATGATTGCATTAGAAGGTTGCAAGGTGAGAAGTTGTATTCATATAATATGTTATGTAGTTGCATAATCTGTTATCTTAGAATTCATGTGGTTATAGCTCACACTTTTTATGGTTAGTGTAGGTTGGAGGTGGAAGAAGTTAGAAAGAATTGACCTGTTTGGAGAACAAGAGAACAAGGGAATTTTTATGTTTCTTGTATGCTTATTTTGGTCTTGGGATTATTCCCAGTTTCTTCTACTGATCTGTTGCTGCATTACCATTACCATACTTGCATTATAGCCATTCGTTGAAACCAATTCTCCTTTCAAAGTTTTATATGTGATCACCCATTTAGAGTCTTGTTTTTTAGTGTACATATGTAAAATTTAAGGTGGCCTTTAAGTCCTGTCACATACTCGAAAGACAGGCTAAAAAGTAAATAAAAAATTCATAAGACAAGGAAGTATGTTTACGTTCATATCAAATAAAGTGTGTCATTTTTCCAAAAACCCAAACTAAAATATAGGCCTAAAAAATTTGGCCCAAATCGTGAAACCTATCCGAACCAAACTGCTTATGACGGTTCGGATTGGTTTGGTTTTGAAGCGTTGACGGTTCGGATTGGTTTGTTAAAATCACTAATCCGTTTCTCACAGTTCGGTTTGTAGTTTGATCAAAAAACCAAACCAACCGAACCATGCACACCCCTAGGACGTACTAGATTAAAGTTGGTGAGTATATAAATTAACCTTCTTCCTACGCACTTCAATTTATATGTATGGGTAGAATAAAATTGCCTCTCCAACTAACTATCTATTACTTATTGGATTATCTGACTATCTATTACTTATTGTATCTTGCTGTTGCGTATTGTGTTTATGTTTTTAAGGTAAATATATGAATTAACAGAAATGATTGATGTGAATAAAACAATTGGATTAAATACGAAAAAATAAAATTTAAATTTCTTCAAAAAATATAAAATTTAAATAAATTTATAATTTTGAAAATAAGACATTTTTGTTTTAAGTTTTTTTTATCTTATTTTAGGAAAAGCTATATAAATAAATAATAGTTATTCCCAAATTAAAATCCCAAGAACCGTATACTTCTTACCAAAGGAATTACGATACACCTCCGTTATTGTACCCCAAAAAAAAAAAGAATTACGATACAATGAAATGACAAAATTATCCTTGTAGTAGCCTATACTTTCTCTCTCGTCTCTCTTCATTCATTACAGGACGCAGAATACGAGACTAAATTAGGGTTTTGCCGTTTTGAAATTATCCCCGCTTCTCTCCTCTCCTTGTAATCGGTGTATTCTCCATATTCATAGACAAGTAGTGAGAATTCAAGGCCTGAATATGGCGGCGACTGGGTCGGTAGTGCCCGGGAACAGGACCCGTCGAGCTCCGGCCAACGACGAGGGTTTGGTGTTTGAGACTTCCAAGGGGGTCGAGCCCATTATGAGCTTTGACGAGATGGGCATCAAAGACGACTTGTTGAGAGGAATTTACAATTACGGGTTTGAGAAACCCTCCGCTATTCAACAAAGGGCCGTTCTTCCGATTATTAATGGTCGTGATGTTATCGCTCAGGCTCAATCTGGGACTGGAAAGACCTCAATGATTGCCCTCACCGTTTGTCAAGTTGTCGACACCAAATCTTCCGAGTACGTAGTTTCTTCATATATATATATATATTTTTGTTTTTGGGGTTAAGGTTTGAAATTGAGCAGAGGCCCATTGGAATTTGTGCTATTTTTTTTTTTGGGGGGGGGGGGGGGGGTCTGTGTGTATTTTTTCCTTGCTTACTGGGGTGCTTTGTTTTTTCGGAAGGTTGGACTTTTGTGTTTAGAAGGGGATTTCTTGTTCCTCTTCTTAAGGGTTTTTGCAATTTGAAATTTTGGGGATTGATTTGTATGCTTTTAGGGCTTTCCTTGAAATAATTTGAATTTGGGATATTGGAAACCGTTTGTTTTGCCTTCTTTGGAGTGGGCTGTAATTTAGGGTTGGAAATATTAGGTAATTTTAGGTTCAGTGGATTCGATTTTGCAAATTTAAATGGTATATAATGTTATTTTATTTGGAAGTTTTTTTTTTAAAATGTTATCTGCAAAATTAGTTTATGTATTTTCTTAATTTTGTTGATTTTTGTTGTTTTCTACCTCTGGGAAGGTAAACATTTTGTTTCCTTAAAGTTTTAATGCTTAGCTCCTTGGAAGCGTTTAAATGTACAAATTTTAGGGCACAGTCATTGGTGAAAGTGGGTGAGAGGATAAGTGTTGTAGTTATTTTACAATTGATTTGTTATGGAAATATATAAAGCAATTTGGTGCTGTTAACACCTTATGACTTTCCCCTGTTTCTTTTCTGTTGTTTGAAATGAGGCTTTAGTTTTGCTCGCAAATGAGCATTTATAGAATCACAAATGGTGATTAGTAGCAAAGCGAAAGATCACTAGATGAATATTCTTTAATCTTTTTTTCTTTTGGGTGATTTAGGGTGCAAGCCTTGATATTATCTCCGACAAGGGAGTTGGCTGCACAGACTGAGAAAGTGATACAAGCAATCGGTGAATATATAAATGTACAAGCACATGCTTGCATTGGAGGGAAAAGTGTTGGCGAAGATATTAGGAAGCTAGAACATGGTGTTCATGTTGTTTCTGGAACACCTGGGAGAGTATGCGATATGATCAAAAGAAGAACTCTGCGAACAAGAGCTATTAAATTGTTGATTCTTGTAAGTTATGATTTTCTTTACCACTTTTGACCTTTTAGCTTTTAGACTGCTGGTGAAATCTGATTATATTTTGGTGCTTCTTAACTATCATTAGGATGAATCAGATGAGATGTTGAGTCGTGGGTTTAAGGATCAAATTTATGATGTATATAGATATCTGCCTCCAGAACTTCAGGTAAAGTTTCTTCCCATCAGATATATTACATTGCCTATCCGTTTCGGTTTTTGTTGGTTTCCCTTTATTTTAAAAGGAATGGAATCTCTTTTGGGAAGGGAAACATTTAGCTTTGTCCTTTTTTTTTTGTGTTTTTTTTTCTTATGAGAAACATGGAAGGTAGTTTCTGATGTTTCTCTATTATAAGCTTTTCTGCTGATTTGTGGTACCAGTATGATGTGTATTATTCTTTTCAATTTATGCATCTTTGATTGGCGGGTTGGTTTATTTCTGTTTGAGGTATTTTCTGCAAACCACTGCTTTATGTGTTTTCTAGTGGCCTATGAATTTTTAACATTTATTCTCCAGGTTGTTTTAATATCTGCCACCCTTCCAAATGAAATTTTGGAGATAACAAGCAAATTTATGACTGATCCTGTCCGGATCCTTGTCAAACGTGATGAGTTGACCCTAGAGGCAAGTGCCATTTTCTGTCAACTTATATTAAGAAAATAATGGATATTTGAAAAATTCGTCCTCTCATGTTGCTTACTATGCTTCAGGGTATCAAGCAATTCTTTGTTGCTGTGGAAAGAGAAGAGTGGAAGTTTGATACTCTTTGTGATCTTTATGATACTCTAACCATCACCCAAGCTGTTATATTCTGCAACACAAAGCGGAAGGTAACATTATTATTGACATTCCCTTTTCAAGAATTATTACTGTAAATTAATATATAATCTAACTTCCATGTGACTAAATTTATTAGAAAATTGAGTTTCGTGAATGCTTGAGTACTTCCTGGAATGGATATGCTGCTAAGCTGTTGTCTTGAAGACTTTGATTGAGTGAAATTGTAGTTTGTCTGAAATAATGGACTGGAACAATTACATTGTGTTACTGGCATCAAGGCATGCATTAGACACTTTTGTACTGTCAATGAATGAAAAGACTTGAGAGTAATAATCTTTGACAGATGAATAGCCTGACTTTGGATCCAAATAAGAAACAGTTTTTGAAATTTGTGAATAAAGAGTATGTTATCATGTGTCTCAAAGTCGGGACTGAGAATTGGTCTATAAGCCTGTACTGATCTATTTTGAGATGAATGGGATTTGGATTCCCTTCCAATTCAGCACCTAATAGGAGGCCGGAAAAAGAAGATAAGAGATTGGTTTTGGAGAGTTACAGGGAAATAATACTGTGATAGAGATCAGTGTTGGATTAAATCATGGAGGGAATGAGCAAAGGGCCATGGGTTTTAGAACAATGGCAAAGTTAAGCCTATGGTGACTATGGTTTATTAAGTACAGCCAATTCTTTGTTTAAAGTTTTCTAGTTAAGTATAAACTACCCTGGCAAATGTAAGGTTGCACTTCATGCCTCTTAATGGTTGGAACTCTTTTGAATATGAAGCCAGGATAGTTCGAGGATGAAAGTTTAGATTCATGCTTGTGATTATTAATTTCAACTTTGTCAAATGATGGCAGGTTGATTGGCTGACTGCAAAGATGCGAGAGAATAATTTTACAGTATCTTCAATGCATGGAGATATGCCACAGAAGGAGCGAGATGCAATTATGTCAGAATTTCGATCAGGTCAAACTCGTGTTCTTATTACAACTGATGTCTGGGCAAGAGGGCTTGATGTTCAACAGGTAAATGTTTAGAATGTTTCTTTGTTTCTCTACCTGGGATGTTTCCTGTACTTCTTCTGCCTTGAGTAGAGAATTTAGAGTATTCTTTTTATCTTATTTTGCATAATTTGTTTGAACAAGTTTTCCTTCCTAGGTTAAATTCTGTATTGCTGCATAGATATGGTGTGAACCGCATATTTGTCTAGTCTCCCTATCATTATATGAAAGAATCAGTCAGTTCCACTGGGGGTATTTTTTTGTGAAGTTCTTCGCAATTGTTTCTTGTTCATTTGCTGCAGATATTAGACATTTATATAGTGTCTATCTCTTCAACTAAAATGAATTTGAGGGGGTCATTTATTAATCTCTAATTTTAAATAGACCAGCTGTTGGAATTAGTCAAATGGTAATTCTATATATGTAGGGCGTGAGATGCTCATTAGGCATTAACATTCTCAATGATGAAACCTCAACCTTGATCTTTTGGTGACCTTAAGTTAAGCGGTTGACATTATATTTTTTAACATTTGGAAATATGTTTTATTTGATATCTGTTGCTGAAGCTTTCTGATGTGACCATGAGAATAAAGTTTTTAATCACATTCTTTTAGTAATTTCATTGTATCATACAGTTTTCATTTCTATGTCTGCTCTGGGTCTTGTATTTTAGGATGCATTATGATATCTCTTTTGATTCTGATTGACAGATGTGCTTTGTATAGTTCATGATGAACTAATTTTCTCGCTTTCAATTGTTTGAAGGTTTCGCTGGTTATTAATTATGACCTTCCCAACAATCGAGAACTTTACATCCACAGAATTGGTCGGTCTGGACGATTTGGACGGAAGGTATTCTTTTATATTTTTAAAGCAACTACCTCTCGAATAAGATCTTTTGCATTTGCATTCCACATTTTGGCTATTAGGAAGTTTAACATGCTAGTGAAGATACTTGTTTCATTGGAAGAATTGCTATTGTATCCGTAACATGCCTTCTGGTAGAAGAACAAGTCAAAACCTTCTGCTTTAAATATTGATGATATTTCGTTTTTTGCCTGGCAATGTTACTACTTGTTGAGGAAGTGCTTTTCCTTGCTAGGAAGCTGCTTCAGTTTTCCTTACTGAATCATCGAGAAACCAAAGTTTGCATCTGGAACTTGTTTATTCTGAATATTGTTTATTAATGACCTTTTGCCACAAGGAAATTATGATGTTGCAGTGATCTTTGTTACATTTTTATGGTACTTGAACTCTTTCATCTTTTGCAGGGTGTTGCTATTAACTTTGTTAAGAGTGACGACATCAAGATTTTGAGAGATATTGAACAATACTACAGTACTCAAATCGATGAAATGCCAATGAATGTGGCTGATCTTATCTAGTTGGTTGATGAGGCGGCTTTTAAAGGGATTTCTGGACTTGAATCTGCATGTGTGTTTGGCTCCACTATTTGGGATTATTGTTTGCTTACTTGACAGCTGAAGACAATGTCGTTTCGAGTGCAATGTTGTTTTTACTGCCCTGAACTCTGTTGCCTTTGATGCAGCGTCCGTACATGGAAAAGAGAGATTGTGGATGATGCACAGTGTTTGTTGGTGTTGGTACTGATTGGGACCTAGTATTATGGTAGATTTTGTAGGATAAAAGTGTTGGTTAGAGGATTCTTGTATTCCAACAATTGTGTTGAAATTGGGAGTGTGGTTAGAGAATTTTGAAGCTTTATTGTTATTTTAGTAGGTGCACACGAACATATTTGATATTTTGGGGTTTTAATTTTTATTGCACAAGTTGTTGGTTGACGTATTTAATCAAGAGATGAAGCTCATTGGATAACCCTTTGTTTGAATTCAACAAAATTTTCAGTTTCAAGTGGAGAAACCAATTGTATTTTGAATATTGATTCATGCTCTTCTTTTGACCATCCACTTCACCTGCATGCAATCTTTTCTCACACAAGAGGAAAAGCCTTCTAGCAAACATGACTATTTTCCTGATAATGCACAACTGATTTCACCAGGTACATGGTATAATTTGCCTCCAATCCCTCTTTTACCTCTTTCTTCTAATTTTTTCATCGGACAAAATGTACGAATAATCAATTAAAGTATGATCCGTATCAAATCTTGTAGTGAACGTATAGCCATGAAGAAATGTAGTCCTACAAGTTTCTCATTGCATCAACGGATTCCACTTGAGTCCACACAAGTCAATAGATTGGTTGTGATTACATTGGACAAATTGACGATTAAATAAAAATAATTGTACATTAATATAAAAAAAAAAGTTAAATAGAGTTAAAATGAGTCAATTGGGGGGTGGTCAATGACCAAATTATGAAAAGATAATATAATATTATTATGAACAAAAAATAAAAAGATAAAAAAGTAAAATATGTTTGTGTCGGGTTAAAATAGAACAATCTAGGTTAAATGACACTTAAAAAAATATTATTTAATAAATAATATTAAAATAATAGTTAACTAATAGGTTAAAATGAGTACGTTTTAAGTGTATGCGTAATTTTGTTAATTAGATTAAATGTGATAATTTTAAAATTTTTTTGAATTGAATTTGTCGATGTCAAAATTTATTGGGCTTTTAATGATTACCGAAATCCTTCTCTCCTTGGGCCTTATTGGACTTTATTGGACTTTTTTTAAGGGCATCACTAATCCATGAAAGAATTACTTAAAGCCCCTTAAACAAGTACAGATACTCTAAACTTAAAGTGTCTTAAAATATGATATTTTTGACGAAAAAAATCTCAAAATTCAAATTGTGGACTGAAAAATATATAATTCAGAGGGGTGGACGAAAATAGGCCAAGAAGACCCATATTTTATAAATCGAATCTTTCTCAAATCTATTTAAATTAGAAACTAATTACGTTAATTAATTAACTTGATGAAATTTAGATTTTCAAAATCCGAATGTTAAGAAAAAAAATTAAAGAGAATTAAAAAAATGAATTTTTTGAAATTGAATATTATTAAAAAATAGGGTCATTTTGACTAAGTTTCGAATTTTGTAAATCCGAATGTAGTTGAAATTTTTTTTTAAAATTAATACATAAAGAAAAATGGTTGATTTGATCGGTTAGCAACAATGAAATCACAAATTCTAATCTTCAAAAATTGAACGTAAATAAACCACTACGAAAGAATATATTGAACCATAATATTAAAAAAAAATCTGAAATATTAAAATATGATAAATAAATCATAAATTCCAAATATCAATCTAAAAAACATCCAAAGGAAAAACTAAAAATCTAACTATCAAATCCCCATCGACGAGGTGGAGGCGCAGCTCTTTTTCCCACTCTCCCAGCAATAGGGTTTGAACTCGAACCTGCACCCTGTGGACCTCCATCATGTAGACCTCAACCCTGTGGCGGCGGCGAACTTCCATCATCCTCGCTTGCCTTATCCTCTTCTTCATCTTGGCCCCCAATATTTTCTACATTCAAACGTTGTTCTTGGGGTGTCCTTCTTTTTCTGCCTCCTTCCTTCGGAGCAACGTTCCTTATTCGGCGAGGCGGAAGTGGGGCCTGAAAGAATGGAGGTGGAACATCGGCGAGTATTTGGCTACTCTTGAATACCGCAAAATGATCGCGGCCAAGTGTGAGGACACTGTGGAGAGAGTTGGTCATCTCTTTGACGTACTGCAGGACTTCAGAGTAAAGGCCAATATGAATGTAATTCCTCTGGAAATCCATGCTCCTATTGTACAGGTCACTCAACGTATCCGACTACAAACAATTAAAAAAAATTCAATAGTTATAAAAAAAATTGATAATCTTAGTGAATATATAAAATAATTTAAGCAGCAATTAAATTAACACTTACATATACTCTCGCTCGGTCCGAATCACACGGGTATCCCTGGGCGGAAGGGTAATCAATGCTTGGATCATTGATGAGTCTGACCGTCCTGCGGTTAAACCACCTTTCGTCTTAAAAACTCCACGTCCGCTTCTGGAGGGTTCTCTGGTTGAGCATTAGTTGGTATTCTATCCATCCTATGTACCCAATCGGTAATATAAATGCCACATTCTGAGCGATAGTCGATATACCTCTTGCATCCCTTTCCCTTGGAATGATTCCCTGTCCATACGTCCTCCCTCAAAGGAAAAATCTGAGGGTTTTCAGGAATAGTCTGATGGCACCCAAATTGCCAAAGTACCCTATCAGCCTCATGAGGCTCGTGGGAGTCCTAATAAATGAGGCAAGTGCGGGACATCTAACATTCATTCCCCTCTCGGCAGAATTCGGGGGGATACTCATGAAACAAACTGTCCTCAGCATAAGACAACCAGACAAACTAAACAAAATAAATATAAAACTTATATAAATATAATAATATATTAATATATTCACTGAATTTAATAAATATTGAAACTTACGGCCCCATCTCGGAGACCCCCTAGCTGATCTTGGTAAGTGGGCAAGACATGAGAACTGAAGTTGTCAAATCTGAAAGGGACGGCCCACCATTGTGCCAATGAGCAACCAACGTCGGGCCTGTCACCCACCACCAATCTAGTCGGTTGGACGACAGGAATACTCTCCCAAACCCATATTTGGATAAACAATTCAAATTCACATTAACAAAAATTTAATATGAAGAGACATAAGGTGAAAATACTAAAATAAAAAAAAAAACAAAAACCATATGGATTTTTCAAAAGAACACAAAATATTTTTACCTGTAGGAGGAGAAAAAAACCGGTTATGTCGTTGTCCTTATGCGAGAGTAAGCCTTGCATAGTCACTGGTTAAAGCGCAGAGGGCCGCCAAGCCCCAACAAAGTTCTGTACACCTATCCTAATCCTCTATATTCTGAAGAAGATATAGAGGGACATAGTTTCCTCCCTTGTCCGTAAATATCAATCCAAATAGTAGGTACATGATATAACACCTAGCCCGCTATCTATAAACTTCTTGAGAAACCTCATAACCGTGGAGTTCTCCACTAATCGCACGCTTAAGACATTCGAGCTTTAAGGTGTTTCTCTTAAAATCGCCCGGCTATGGATGAAAACCCAACAAACTGCACATTCTTGTATCCATTGTTCGGTTGATCTTTGAAGATATGTACCCGAAACAGCTTCACCTTGTGTCCGAAGACCGAATAGGACTTGCACATCTTGCAACGTGACCGTTGCCTCGCCGAAATGGAAATGGAAAGTGTGTTTTCGGGCGCCATCTCTCGACCAATGCTGTTATTAGGGCCCAGTTGAGTTGTGTCGACCCCAAACGTCATACTCCCCCAAAGCCAAACCGGTCGATTTCATCACGCACTTGGGCCGGTTCCCTATACAAAAGTTCCCACATACCACTATCTGCGCGTCAACACTTGAGGGTCTTTTATCGAAACCCTTCCACGTCCCTGTACACGGATTGAGATCGGTGTTTTGGTTGGAGATAAAGAAACTCTGGATCGATTGGTCCCATTGAGATACTTGCGTTGGTTTTGATTGCTTCTGCTCGATGATGCCATTGTATGTACCTACAATAACACATAAAACAATAGTAAACACTTCATATGTCATTTTTTAAACTAAAATCCGTAGGATAACGGCAGTAAATGCAACATGTCCAAATACCCAAACAGTATAGAAAACTATAAACACAGCCGTATCAATCAACCATTAACACACAATCAACCATAAACCACAACCTATGCGCCAGCAAGGTTATATTCTTCTAAATAGTAATATATAACCAATTTATACAATTAATAATCACATATTAATAATACTAAAAATAAACTAATTAACAACAACAATAATAATAATAATAAAAAATTAAAATAATTAACAAAAACAATATTAATACTAATAAATTAAGAAAATAAAAAAATGATAAAATGAATTATTGAATCGAGATTCACCTCAATATCTATTGGAGAGTGTTTATAAAGGCTATTGGAAGGGAAAATCAGTGTCGGTGGCTTTCCGGCGGCGGAGTGGTGGCAGTCTGGCGACGGATAGTTCCAAATGCCAAAAGAATTTATGGGTTTTGTACTACAAAGTAAGGGGAACGGTTTTATGGAGAGAGATCACAAAAAATTCGGGCGGTTTGGCCAGAATCGATGAAAAAGACGACAGGATAAAATGGTTTTGTAGAGAAAGAACTTCACAGAAAAAGTGAGAAAGAAGGGTATGGTTTTGTTCCTTGGGATGAGATGAGTATTTTTGTTGGTTTAAATTTGCGATTTGATGGTCGGATGGTAGGATTTTGTGGTGGCCGGCGAAAGTATTTCGAATGGGGGAGAGGGAAATTAGGGTTTTGGGGAAGAGAAGAAGAGAAATGAGGGGGCAGGTTTTTATATCCAGATTATGATTCGGGTTTTAGAAATATGAATCATCCTAAATTTGAATTTATTAAATCTGAAATTTCTATAATTCAGATTTCTAAAATCCGAATCCATTTCGTTCTGTCCAGTTGGAAAGAACATTAAGGGAGGTTCGAATTCCGAACCTCGTTTTTTACATTCTGTCCAGTTGGACAGAATGTAAAACAAGCTTTGGATTTAAAAATTCGAAGCTTGTTTTACATTCTTTCCGATAGAATAGATAATCCGAATTTTATGAAATTCGGAATATTATAATCCGAATTTTATAAAATCTGGATTATTATCATCCGAATTTGGATGATCCGAACGTTATTTTTTTTTTTTTTAAATTCTTCACAAAGTTCATTCTAACAATTACATATAACAATACAACTACATTAACCAATACAACATAAGAACATCAAAGAAGTCATTATACCAATTACATAAACGAAAACAACTAGATTATGTCCAATATAATATAACATCATATTTCATTCTACGAATTGCATAAACCAAAACAACATAAAAACATCATATTTCATTATACCAATTGCATAAACCAAAACAACATAACAACATCATAGTTCATTCTACCAATTGCATAAACCAAAACAACTACATTCTGTCCAATACAACATAACAACATCAAAGAAGAAATTCTACCAATTACATATACCAAAACAACAACATTAACCAAAATAACATAATAACATAACCAATACAACAAAAAAAACCAAGGTTCATCAAATGGGACGGGGGCTGCTCCAACGATGCCGGTTGAGTCATAATGGACACCAAGCCTTGTTCAGTCTGATTTAGGATGAGATACAGGACACATTCTAGCTTGATGGTTCACACTACCACACCTCGTGCATTCGCCTCGGCATCGTCATCCACGGCGATCCATTTTCATCGTAAACCTTCATTTCTGTCTTCTTCACGGAGCACAATGAACGATAAGACGTCAATCAGGGATCAACTTCTATCCAATGTCTCTTGGTCATTCTTCTTTTGGAGGGATTGGGGTAAATCTCGCATTCCCAAATTGCCTCCTCTAATTTCTGACCGTAAACAATTCGTTGATGAGATTTGTTGCATCATGACCGAGGGAATGACACACCGCCAACGCATGGGAACACAGATATCTATAATGTTGCCACTTATGACATGTACATGTGCGCACATCATACTGAACCATGTGTATGTTTCCTCCTTTACCATCTGGACGCACAAAGGTACTAACCTTGAAAGTTTTGTTCCACGTATCATATGGTTCTACAATATGTCTCCCAGCGCATCTTTCGTACTCCGTGAATATTTTCCACAACTGAGGAGGAAATCGTGTGTTGCATGCAAGAACCAACCCATTTTCTTCCTGAAATATCTCTTTAGTTTTTT
This sequence comes from Knoxia roxburghii, assembly GCA_030378225.1. Classification (NCBI taxonomy): domain Eukaryota; kingdom Viridiplantae; phylum Streptophyta; class Magnoliopsida; order Gentianales; family Rubiaceae; genus Knoxia; species Knoxia roxburghii. The sequence continues at coordinate 10,550,300 of CM059422.1, read as the reverse complement.
GAAATGTGGACTCAATGATTGCTCTGATTGGAAGAAACCGGACACCTTTCAACGCACTGTTATAATTTTCAGACATATTCGTGGTCAATTTACCCCATTGATGGTATCCGTTGTGTACCAGACTCTATTGCTATGAACCAACTTCCATCAAATATTGGTATGCAGCCGGATTGTATTCATACATCTTACAAGCAACTCTATCATATTTTCTAGGTTGACACTTTTCACCCATTTCCCAACACAAACTTTTAAATCTATTGCCACGATGATGCTTCATTAAATTGCTTCGAACGTATCCCAAACAAAATCTGTGGTGACCTATAACACCTTCATCATATTCCTCAATGTCTCTAAATATGGCGATGATGCATGGACATCGATCCGATAGCACACACGTGACACAACGAGCAAAGACATGATGAATGAGGTGTCTGATGAAATAGGTCCAACTTTCTGTACTTTCGTCATCCACCAGTGCAAATACGAGTGGCAAAGACGACGAGCAGTGGTAACGGTAATGCCCACAAGCAACTTCCTCTTGTATCCACACCGCAAATGTGACATTTGTAAAATGTACGCTGAGCTGCACCGAATAACCAAAATAAATATTTGAAATGCTTTTCTGTTGGACTCGACCTCTCTTGAAATTCCCATCGACAACCGTGTCGGGATTCGATCAGTTTAAAACAACAAGAAACCTAAATAATCCAAACATTAACAAAATCATCACCCAATCATCATCTAAACATCACCAATCCTATTTACAAAAAATCATAAACTTTGAAAATTTACCTCGGTAACTGGACAAATTCGTCACTCAATCACCAAATATAATCTCGATGGCTTTCCTTCTAGCATGCCATGCTTTCTTCTTCTTCATGTCAACTTTTAATTTGTTTTTGACTTCAATTATTATAGCAGCCGCACTATACTCTGGGTCTTTTTCAATTTATCTCATTATGAGTGGCGCTATTGTGGACGATGTCACATTGCGGTTGTCATTTCTCACGGTCATTTCAACGCAATTGTGACTCGGCACCCAAAAAGTCACTTCCCATTAACCGTGACCGCGACTTTTTTGGACACGCAAATTTTCAATGCAAATGGATGATTTCATTCGGGTGTATCAAATCGTCGAATTTTACATTTCATGTACCATGTGAATTTATTGCTCTCACAATTGATATATTCCCTAAATCTTGCCACGTTCCATGACGTTATGGCCCGTTGTGCGTATCTGAAAACAGTTTCCAAGGTTATACTCTCGTGGTTACCATTATATCGGGGCAAAGCATATTCATCTAGATCAATGGTGTAAAGATTTTGGTGCCCCATATCAGAGTAGACGAAATGTCCTCTTTAAGGTGTCCTAAACTCTTCATCACTTTCATCAGAACTGAACTCGGTAGAGTCTGAACAAAAATTACCATCGAATGTATAGACAGCGTCGACATCGTCCTCAATGTTATAATCCCTGTCCTCTAACTCGTTTTATTCTTCACAACAGAATCCTTCGTTCATTCCAAAATCAATTCGAGTTTCTTGTCTTTGTGAAGAACTCGAAGAAACATTTCGCCTAACCACTCTTTCTGAAGACTGAATATGCTCAAAGCCAACGTACACATAAAAAAAAGTCCATTGTTGAAGAGTATAAATGTAATCCAGCACACCATCACAAGATTATTGCTTGTCTCCTAGTCCCATTTAGTTCAAAAAACACTTTGAGTGTGATTTGAACTAAATTCTTTGACACCACCATTTTATTGCAAATGCTTTCTACCAATTGATCCCTTGACAATCTACGATCAACGATTAATGTATAATCCATAGCGTTATCAGTAGCAAACGTAGATGTCCAATACAAATTAAATATATACGGACCATTAAAAGCCATTATACCTGTCAATCATAAAAATGTCATTATAACAATTTATCTTCGATTTTCTTAATCAAAATTTATTATCAATAAAATTTATAAACCACAATACATGAAACAACCCACAACATTATAAACATATGTCAATCTTTCAATTACAATAATATTATTTTAATTGTAACTTCATGACCACTTACGACTAATTATATTTAAAATCGTAATTGAAATAATCACACTACTAATCCATGACTACTTATTAAAATGTCCAGAAAATGTACACAAATCTTAGTCATAAGCTACTAATGCATATATTTCCTAATCACATTTCCTCAACTACATACACTACTACTCAAAACATCATCTAATCACATGAAAATCATATGAATAATGAAATATCAACAATAAAACGCTTAAATTGTGACTTACCTTACCATGATATCACAACGTGATGTAGATCTTTGAAGAAATATGACCGGAACCCAATATTTTTGGATGATTAGTGCATAGCCGCTAGAGAGAGAAAGTTTGAGGGAAGAAGAAGAGAAGAATGGAAAATCAGGTAGGGCTTTACTTTTTATAGTCCTCGTTAAATTCAAATTTTGCAAATCCAAATTATCCAAAATTCGGATTTCTATCGTCCGAATTTATGTAAATACGGATGATTGAAATCCAAACCTCTTTTTACATTCTGTCCAAGCCTCAAAATTTTTTTCCGTGACAGAATGTTTAAACTACATTCATATTTTGGAAATCCGAACCTCACTTTCCTTTTTTCTTTGTTTAATTTTCAAACATTCAGATTTTGGAAATCTGAACCTCACTTTTTTTTTTGGTTAAAATTTTCAAACATTCGGATTTCAGAAATCTGGTTTTTTTTTAATTTTCAAACTTTGAAAAAGTTAGTCCGAATTTATATTAATATTAAATATTTAGATTTTTCAAATCCAATTTTTAAAAATAATTAAGAGTTCGGATTTGTAAAACCCGAATGTTTAATTAATTAGATATTCAGATTTTACAAATTCGAAAGGCCTCTTTTTTGTCCACACCCCCCAAATTCAAACATTTTAGTCCACACTTGGATTTTTTGGATTTTTCCGGTCCCGACCCCTTAAAATATGGGCCTTAGCCGAAATTACTTGACTCAAAAATTAAAATGAAGGCTAGCTCTCAATCATGCTTTGCACATTGACTTCTTTTGGCGGGTACTTGTCATTGGAGACAAGTTATTCATTGAAGCATTGGACAATCAACGTGATAAGGGCTTCTTGTGCCTTATTGGCTCTTGCTCTTGTTATGGGTCCATCAATGTTGATGAGAGGATCTCTTTGATGGATTCTTGTGCCTTAAACTTGTCCTTGCCTTGTTGTTGCAGTTGAACATATATGTTCTATTTCATATAGGAACCTCTATGTTGTATTGATATAAATGGATAATACGCATGATCTGAAACCATGTTTTATCTTATGTGAAACTATGTTTTATATGATATGAACCATTTGTTTGTTTTCATATAAGAATCTATTTATTGTAGTGATATGAAAGTCTATTATACATGATATGAAATTATGTTCTGTATGATCAAATTTTTTTTTGGCTTTCATATAGGATCATCTACATTGTATTTGATATGAAAGTCTGTTACGCATAATATGAAAACATGTTCTATTTGATATGAAACTATGTTTTGTATGATTTGAACCCTTTGTTTGTTTCATATAAGAATTTCTTTTGTTGTAGTGATATGAAAGTATGTTATGCATGATATGAAATGATGTTTTGTCTGATATGAAACTATGTTCCATATGATATGATGTTTTTTTTTTGCTTTCATATATGAACCTCTATATTGTATTTGATAGGAAAGTTTGCTACACATGATATGAAACTATGTTTTATATGATATGAATATGAATTCTTGTTTGGTATGATATGAATTTTTAAATAAAAAATAAACTTTTTGATGTTAAAAAAATAAGAATGAAAAAAATAAAAATTATATATGATGTAGGATTTTTTTTAAAAAAATATTGTGAATTAAAAAGAAGGAAACTTCCACCGCTCACGGAAGAAGAAAGAGAGAGAGATAGAAAGAGAAGGAGATGTCCCAAGCCGCATCCAAAAAATGTATATAAAAATAACATGCACACCAAACGCGCCCCTCATCCAAAAGACAAAGATTACTATTGATGTGAACATTGTTAGTTTTGAATACAAAAAAACTATGGCTTGTATCAAAAACTAATATCCATAGATGACATATCATTTTATTTCAGTATTAAATTGCTCCATTATATCATAGAACTAGATAACAGGGTGTGTGAAAGACACAGTAGATACCGTTATTGGTTAAAGTATTGATATATAAAAAGTATACTCGTAACTGAGATAGTCTGAACATACTATCGGTATAGGTTATCGTGTGATTTGGAAATTACTTTATCTAGACTAGTTTAAATCACGCGGATATGCCCGGGGCATATGAATTGACTTATACTGATCGACGTAGTCAATTCGGTCTTAGTATTCAGTCTCTTAATCCCGAGATTGGGACGGGCGTGAGAGTTGGATATCGTATGCTTTGATTTGCCAAAGAGTGGGGTCAATTGAGGCCTATACCTCGGTAGGTTGGGTATGCGGTGTTTAGCTTCTTACGTGCCGTTGCTAGTCGGAGGAATCCACGTACCGGTTCGCCGGGTTGATGGTGCTCCCGATATGAGCTCGTAAGGTCTATTATACTAAACCCGACCGGTGGACTTTATGTCCGGTATAATAAAAAGGTCGAGTGGTACTAATCTTAGATACCAAGAAGTCGGTGAATTAGTTTGTCAGTAAATTGATAAACCGATGAGCACTAGATCTTTAATGTGTGGAGATAGAATAAAAATAGTGGCGCGATGTAAAATCGTTTTTGAGTGGTAGTTCCATAGTTAGTCCGATAGTGGTACGACTAATTATGCATTTGACTGATCGACAACGTGAATTAATTAATCCTAAAGGTTTAATTAATATTTAATTGACAAAGTGGATTAAGGAATTAATTCTATTTGAATTAATTAATCCTAAGGGTTCGATTAAATTAAATTAACGAAGTGGGTTAAGAAATTAATTCGAATGGGTCGATTGGAGTTGATTAGTCTAGGAAAGACTAAGCGGTCAACGAAAGTCAAATTAAAAGGCCCAATTCAAAAGACCACTAGGTCTCCATTGGAGCCCCCTATAAATAGAAAGCTTATGCCTTAAGAAACTTAAGAAAACCTTACAAGACATTTTGTCTTCCTTAGAGTGAGAAAGTTCTAGAGAGAAACTTTCTTCCCTTTTGAGTTTTCTTTCAAAAACGAACTTGGATTCTCACTTCTCGATTTAGATTAAGCTTGAAAGATTAAACTTTTAAATAGCCCTTCGATTTTTGGAGTTGCCCACTGCTGGATTTTATAATTTTTGCCCGGAATTCACTGTTCACGGAATTTACTGTTCACCGTTTTCTTAGTGAGATGGCAACCACTTCTAATCACTCAGGGGTGCTTGATCCAGCTGGGTTTGTGTTGATCTCTTATTTGGGTTGGTGATCCACAATCCCGGTTGTCCAGATCGTGACCGGAGTTGAAGTGGGTTCAATTTTATTGGCGAGAAAAGTAGTGGGCAACAATTTTTTGGGTTAAAGGTTTGATCTTTTGGGCAGATTTAATCTAATTGATGGATTTTCTTAGTGGGTTTCTCGTGGGTTTGATAGTACACCTCGATAGATTATTTCCCACGCAATATTCGAGGCTTCTAGGAGTAATCCATTGGATTTCGGTGGTGATCGCGAATTAAATATTCGGTTTTCTTATTTGCGTTGGACTTCGCTTCAAAGGTATAACCTTTATAGTTTCCGTTTTTAATTAAAGGTTGAATCTTTGCATGTCGATTTACGTTTTAATAAATTAAATAAGTATAAGCCTAGATCCGTTCATTGGAAAATGAATTTGAGCCTGAGTTTTGTCGAAAGTTTCCGATTCTGGAATGCATTGCACGAAAGTGAGATTTTCGATTTAGCCCGGGCTTGTTCTGTTTTGCTTCAAAACATCAGGACGATAGAGTCTCCACAAGAAGAAGAACCAGCAAAAGATGCCAGTTCTTTCTCCACTCCAGAGCAATTGGCATAGGGAATAGCTCAGGGAGAGCTGATTTGTGTAGGAATTGGCTCAGGGAGAGCACTAGTGGGTCAAAATCTCTGTTTGAGGGATCCACAAGTTGAGTATGTTGGATTAGTTACTAAATCTAGAGCCCAGAAGGCGTGTGGAACAAGCCCAGCTCCAAAGTTTGAGATTGAGTCCAAGGCCCAACGGGCCAAACCCATCTACCATCCACGAGGCCCAAGCCCATTAATGTCACGAGAATGTTCGATAATGGACTTACAGAGTTAACTTAGACGAGGATTGAAGCCAAAGAATAGAAGGTTGAAGATTGGGTTGAAAAGTTGAAGGCTTAACAGCATAGCCCATTTACTCCCTAAGCCCATTTGAGACCTTGTAAACTCTCTTCCTATTAGGATTGCATTTTACTTCCTTAGTTCTAGAAGATTTTGTAAGTTTATCATAATTCTACTAAGATAAATGAATTTTTCCCTTCTATAGTAGGATTTTATTAGTCTTGTAATACTACTCTAGTTGGTCGGAATTCTATAAGGTCTTAGAGTTAGTGTAAGGATTTTATTTTTCAACCTCTCTCTCATTAGGATTGAGTGATTACCTTTTAGAAAAGGAAGATGACTTATTGTATACCTGCATATAGGCCCCTTGGCCGAAAATTAATAAGAGAGTAAGAAGGTTTTTGATAATCCAAGATTGTTGTCTTATGTGTTTCGAAATTTGTGAGTTGGTAGTCTGAATTTCACCCAGAATCTATAGTTTAGAGTGATCTTGCGAGATCGTGAGTGTCCTTGCGTGAGAGCCACATAAACACCCCCATTTGGTTTTACTAGTTTAGGTTGAACTGTTAAACCGTGTCTTTTGTGACTAAATTCATCACAAACCATCGTCCATCCTCTGAGTTGAAGTTTCGCACAAAGAGGTTAAACAATAATGCGTTTTGTGAGTTGAGTGATTCTGCAACTTAATTCATCCATCAAGATAAAGAAAGGGAATAGTTAGAAAGGTCGGGAACAATTTGGTCTAGGTTAAACCTTCGAGAAGCAGATCATCTTGACAGCTATGATATCATCGGTGACTTGTTACTTGGGAAGGCTTTGCTTTCACCGTTAGAGTGGTATCAAAGCAAAGTTCGTTTCGTTATATTCCATTATCTTATTTTTTTTTAAATTTTTTGTTGTTTTCAATGGTTAGAAAATTTGTCCAATTTTTGATCCAAATATCTTAGGTCTTTTTCGAAATTAGTGTGTATGATTTCATAGGTTTTTGAGTCTATTGGTTAAAAATCAGTCCAATTTTTTGTCCAAATATCTGAGTCAGAACCAAAGTTTGAGCACCCCTTAGGGCCTGAGGCGTTTGTTCATTTTTGAGTCTTTTTGCTTGATTTTTATTTTTTTTGAGTCTAGAAGACTTCCTCTAGGGAAAACTTGTATCAGTGTTGAATTCTAGTGGTAGGAAATTTTTTTTAACCGTAGAAAAGGCGTGTCAAAACTTGCCCTAAATTTACCAAAATACCCCATGCGTGAGTTTTTGTGAATTTTGAAAGTTTTGAGTGTTTTGTTGCGAGAGTCAAGGTTGTTTTTGTTTATTTGATCTGTCTTTGAATTTTTCTATCAAGTAGTACAAGTTTGGAACTTGCAAGGGTGAAAACTTATTTTCACAAATCGGTGCATGAGGATCACAAGTTTGACAACTCTGAGGTTAGTGGGTGTTCTTTAAGGTTGAGTTGTGGTTTTCTTGAGAATACTTGAAACTCTATAGCCTAGTCCTATTGTTAAGTACTTGAGGTTGAATTCCCCCTCACAATTAGTAAGTAGTTCTAAATTCCCGAAAAAAGTCTAAAAATAGTGAGAAGAGACAAGAGCGAAAGAGCCATCCTTAAGGTTTTGAAAAAACTTGTAAAAAGAATAGCTCTTCTGCAAAAGTCTGGTTGAGTAAAGAAAAAGACAAGCCAAGGTTAATGTGCTCTAAAGTTTTGTAGGGAAGCAAACGGAGTTCGGAGATAGGAGTGATCACACATTTTGTGAGCACAAAGGGAGTAAAGGGTGAAAAGTATCCCCTAGGTGAAATTACCCCGGTGTGTGTATAAACTGTTTCCTCTCCCCGGTAGTTGAGCTCGTGTTCTTGAGGGATCACAGTTTGACTGCAGAGATTACCTACTTTCTTTGGTTTTGTTTTACTTTTGTGTGACTTAATAAACGTCTATCTATATAGTTACTTGTTTTTGTCACATTTGTTTATTTTGAATTTTTACCATCTATTCGACTAATCCTTTGATTGCTAGTTGTTTTAGAGTCTTTTGTGTGTGTTTAGAGTCTTGTAGGTTTGATTTTCTTGTTTTTGAGTCTTGTGAGAAGAGAATCCATTGAGCCAACATCTTTTTAAGGGATCGGGTTATCGGTGGAAGCAAGCTAAAAAGGTTGGAAAGCTGCGAAGGTTAGGTTGTTGGTCCCTAACCCTAGGTCACAACTTCTAGCGACCCACCCTCACGAGTGTCGCTAAAAGTCGAACGCACAAGCCAGCAGATTGCCGCCCCAGATTCAGCGACCGAACGTTGTCCGTCGCTAAAACCCAGAGCTCCACGCGACGCGCCAGGTTGTTTATTTTCCTTTTTGTTTTTGTTTTGTTTGTTTTGTGTTTTTGTTTCTTTCTTTTGTCTTGTTAAGTCTTTTCCTGGTTCACTTGGTCGTGTTTTCTTTTGTGTTTTACCTTATTTTGCAAGATGGTTCGTAACACCAACAAAGATAAGAAAGTCGGAGAATACCCAGTTGAGGAGCCCATGAATCAAATCTCCATATAACAAATTGCATCTTCCCTTGCAGGTTTGCAGATGCAGTTAACAGAGATGAACCAACGCATGGGCAATCTAGAAACCAACAGTCGGAAGGATCGGTTAACCATTGGGGTAAGCACTAATTGGGTGGACCCGAATAACCCGTCCGAACCGAAGTGATTCGGGTTATTCAGTGCGGGTTATTCGGGTTAATTGGGATTGCAGGTGGATAACAGATTAAGTAAAGCGATTAATTGAGTGGGTGTGAAAATTAAAATTTTTTTGAGGCCCGCCCAAAAACCGAATAACCACATATACGACAATGCAATTTTTTTAGTAGGGTTCAGTGAAATTAGGGCTTCTATTTTCATTCCTTCTTTCTAGCCGCCCGCGCCTCTCTGTCTCTCTCCAGCGGCGAAAAGAATAAAAAAAAAAAACCTAGATCCCATAATCCCATCCCGTCTCTCGTCCGTCCACCATCACCATCACCCCATGCTACACCACCAACACCACCAGTAAGCCTTCCTCATCTGGCTTCTGCGACTGCTCGCTCATCGGGATACACCACCTTCGTCCGTCTTCTTCGGCCACTCACTCATCAGGACAAGACCTCGATCAGGCGACACCACCGACCCGATCGATCATTTAGTGGTACCACCCACCCACGGATCTATTGGTCGACGGTCGGTGACACACCCACAGCCCCGATCGAAGTTCCCGTCTGTCATCTTCTTTGTTCTCCACCACCACACGCCACATCGCCACCACCAGTGACGTCGCATTCTTCTTCTCTATAGTCGGGCGATACCACCTACAGCCTCAATCAACGTTTTGTTCGGTTCTGTAGCAGCAACACCACCATCGGCCTTGGTTCTGTGGCGGCGACACCACCCAAAGCCTCGAATCGATATCTGTTCCACTTGGCGATAGACTGCAAGTGCCACCAGGTAACAAAATAAGATTTTAACTTGGTACGGGTGCGATTTTTGTTGTTTAAGTCACAGCTGCAAGACTCGTCGAAGAGTTTTTCGAGCTGGGATGGTGTTGTTGTTGTTAGGTGCAAACTAGACAGGCAAGATTGTTGCACTTAACCTTACTGGGATGAATTTGTTTGGCCAAGTGCATTCCTCTTTGTGCAACCTTACCTCTCTTCAGACTCTCATTTTGTCACATAACAGTTTTAATGTTTCTCTTCCATCTAACTTTGGGGGGTTCTTGAGCCTTGAATCTCTGGATCTTGGTTTTAACATGTTTAATGGGGTTGTACCTTATACACTCAGAGAGCTTCATAGTTTAGTGCAGCTGGACCTTAGTTATAACATGCTGACCAGTGGCATCCCATTTTGGATAGGAAATTTCTCTTTGAAACTTGAAAAGATCAGTTTGTGTTTCAACAATTTTCAAGGTGAGATACCGGAAAGCTTGTTTGGTTTAAAATCATTTAGGTATTTGGATTTATCACACAACTATTTGGTGGGAAACGTTGGTGATTTCTGGCAAGCTTTTGTGCAAATCAACCTCGTGTCTAATGGTTTTTCAAGCACCTTGCCCTGTTTCTATCCCTAAGCTGGATCACTTTTAGTTCTAGCTAATAATTCAATTGTGGGAGATTTGTTGTTTGCAATTTGATTTTTGAATATGTTGCAAAATCGGTTAATTGGGTTAATTGAGTTAAAAGGATTGGATTGTGTTTAAAAAACTGGAAAACTATTTGTAGTACAAAAAAATTGATGAAATACTTAAAATGATCTTAAAAACTGAAAAGTGGCAATTGCAATGAAAAATCACACATACTTTACGATAATTAAGGAGAAAATAGCACGAAAATTGCATAAAATAGGACAAAAATTGCTCCCGACGCGCGATCACGCGCTGAAAAATGGTCACACTAATCCGATAACAGAAGCAAAAATCGCAAATCGGGTGCGATTTTGGACAAAAAAATTGGATAAGTGTGGTGGTTAAAATCGCCAATTACATGCGATTTTTGACTCTAGAATCGCTATTTAGGTGTGATTTTTTTATTTTTGGGTTATTTCTTTACTTGTTTGAGAAACCATACAAACTCATCCTTCATTTTAGATTTTAAGTGCGATTTTTATAATTTTTAATTATTATTAATATTTTTCATGTTTTTAATTATTATTCATAGCTTTAATGTTGTATTCATGAAATTTGTTGTAGGTTGGGGGGAAGTCTCTCCCGCGACAGCGTCCCACTGTTTCGAATAGGATGAAGAAAACAGGGAGAGATAGCTCATACCATATGTTGATAGATGAGGATATCGATGGAGGGGAGCAACATTTCATAGGCGGACAAGAGATTCCCTCATCCTCAGCACATGATCAAGAGCTCACACGAGGTCAGTTTTAAATTTAAGATTAATTTAATGTATATTTATTTATCTTATTTAATGTGATTATATGATTATGTGTTGATATTTGAATTATAGTAGTGATTATTATTATTTATGTAATTTGATTATATGATTATGTGTTGATATTTGAAGTGTAGTAGTGATTATTATTATTATTTATGTAATTTGATTATATGATTATGTGTTGATATTTGAAGTGTAGTAGTGATTATTATTATTTATGTAATTTAATTATATGATTATGTGTTGATATTTGAATTATATTAGTGAATTTTTTTATTTATGTTTGTAAAATAAGTTTATTTATAATAAATATTTTGTGAAATTAGTTACAAATAAGCGTGGGAGGGTCGATACGTCTTGGATTGTGACTGTGCCTTGTACGGGTGGCCCTATTGATGGGTCAGTGATATCTAGTTGGAAGGGGCATGTGGCTTCAAGATATAGACTGGATGGTGAGGAGGGTGACGAGGCTGTAGTACCTAGGTTGCCCTTGAGGTGCCACAATAGGGCAGGGGTATGTGAGAGATTAGTTTCTTGGTTTGAGGGGATGCCCGATGATTGGCAGACATTATTGAGGGCGACCGGGTTGTCTCACCTGCCTTCTACCATGCACAGTACCATTGATGCCCCTCTTATATGTGCATTTATTGAGCGTTGGTAGCCTGATACGAACACGTTCCACCTCCCTGTCGGTGAGATGAGTATACTCCTGCACGATGTGTGGGAGATACTACACATACCGGTTGATGGTAGTATGGTCGCTGATTGTACTGTCAAGTCAGTTATGTGGGGCCTCTGCAGAGATTTGCTACAGTTGAATGAGTGGGATGAGGAGTGGAGTGAGATGCACTCCGATGGTGGGATAGTCGATGATTATGTGTTTAGGCGACGCTCGCATTTAGAGACGGGTAGTTTGCACTTGCCTTATGATGTGGAAGCTTGGTTATGGCTAGTTATTGGTTCTACTTTATTTGTGGACAAGAGTTCCAATAGGTTTAGGCCACATCATATTGTGCAGATTAGGGGCCAGTTACATACCGTACAACAGCATGCTTGGGGTACCTCGACATTAGCATACTTATATAGACATTTAGGTAAGGCTAGTAGAGGTAGTTGCAGCGGGATGGCGGGTTGTCTGACATTGCTACAGACATGGATATATGAGTATTTTCCAGCATTCAGACCACATTCTGTGCCTATGCCTGATGATCCACATATTCCACGAGCTGCTTTGTGGACTGTTGGCCCCCGACAGGGTGCGAGTGCCCGTCTGCAGAGGTACCGCGATGCACTTGACCACTTGAGAGTCGATGAGGTATGTTAAAATATTTTTGTAAATTTTATAATGAAAGAAATTTTATAATTAAAGTTTTAGTTAAATTATAAATATTTAATAAATATCTGACCATAATTGTATATATTACAGGTGACATGGACCCCATACGGTCAGTATCCACACTTACGCACCCCGATCACCACGTACCGGGGATTGATTGCATGTGGGGACGAGGTTGAGCCTTACATGCCAGATAGGTGTGTGCGACAGTTGGGGTACGTGCAGGATATCCCATTTGCAATCTTTCGTTCGAAGAAGGCGTTTCGACCATATAGTGGGGGTTACAGTGTGGACTTCGACTTGGAGTTCGCTAAGAGTTTATGGCAGTCAGTACGTATTTATAGTTTACGTACTGAGAACTTTCAGCCTTGTGATTCCCCCGGCACATCCACAGATGAGTACATTACATGGTATCGCGAGCACTCCCACCCGTATTTGTTCATTGATGGCCCCCCCACTGATGTTGGTGGAGTTCCGTCTCGCACCAACACAGAATATGTAAGTAATTTTTTCTTTTGTTTTAGTTAATAATAGTTTGATATTATTATATGAAATATGAAATTAATAATTTCAATGTATTGAATTTGTAGTGGGTGAGTCGATTTACGCATATATGTGAGGAGTTTCTGCAGATCATTAAAGATAGTGTACATCCCAAGTCGGATGAGTGCGAGACTATATTGAGGGCGGAGATGGATAGATGGCATTTAGCTGAGTGATGGTATTATTATACTCTTTTTTTGGTATTCTTGGATTTTGTAGCTATGATTCTTTTGTTGTGTTTTATTTTATTTTGCCAAGAGTTTTTGGTGGTTTTGTATTTTATTTAGTTATGATTTTTGGTAATTTGAAAACAATTATAATGAAATGATAATTTGAAGTCAAAGGAAATGACAACTAATAAAAAAACAAAATAAATATTCAAATCAAATTGAAGTGTCACATATAATGCCGTATACTTCATGGTCCATAAATTATATTCCAATTGTCAAGTCTCTTTTTAAATTCACCAGATGCTGCAAATTGCGTTATAACATCATCGCAGTGAAACCCCAACATGTTTGCCCATGGAGGGGTAGGGCAATCTTCAGTCAAACTGACACGTATAAAATGATTTCCATGAACGTGGACAATGACTATCTGCTGAGATGGTTTTGTGCTACCTCAAATGTAAAATGGAGAAACAACAACCACGAGCGATACTGAGATGAATTACCAAGGCGTTTGCATAAGTGGCGATAGCAAATAAGTCCGTGGGGGTGCTCATCCAGCCAACACTGGCACATGGTGATGAAAAATGATTCAATCGCCCAATTTCCCAAGCAATGAGATCAGTGTCCTGAGGAATATTGTGTGGTAGACAAGCATAGAGAAGCGGTATGTACGTATCCTGATGCACAAGAATCTCTCCAATATACGCAGTTCTAACTGTCCTCATTTATTCTGATTGCCATAGAGACCTGCAACAGCTCGAAAATCACAATTATCATTTGGCTTTACGTCCGAAATGCCGGTACAGAAAGGATTAACATAATGTGGTATCAGAGGACTACTCTCACTGTATTCTCTAACTGCAAATTGGAAATAAACAATTATTGTAATTTTACTCCATTAGAAAATTAAAGTAAACAGTCAATCTTAATTGACAAAAAAACGCTTACCATCCTCAAATTGCAAAGATCTTTTGGATGATCTCCCAAATACATTATTTCGTCGTGCAACTTTCTCGCGAGTACTCAGCTCGCGCCTCACTGATGGATGTAATCTTTGGCGACCCTTGATGTTGTCAAAACAGTTGGCTCAAACACACATGTATTGTCAGGATTCAGTGACGCGTTCATCTTGACAATCTGATCACGCATGACCACGCGTGGACTGCTCTCAAATTTAGGAACGATTTCCTCACGGAAGTATCTGTTACAAAAATTAAATTATAACATATAAAAAAACTCTATGAAAATACATATAAATAAATCATAACATCGCAAACTAACATACATAATGTAAAACATACCTAAGTTCCTCAGATATGGTATTCGAATCCACTTCAGATGTCTCAATCGTCAATCTCTTTCAAAACTCGTGCACCATTTCAACAATGATCGTGTCGTGTGATTCCTTCAACTTCCAAATTTCACATGCACAAGGAATCCCATGCGTAGCCTTACAGACACATGACCATTCAATAATTCATACGAGAAACACAACATAGATGTTGCTTTCTTGGAAATGCATGCCTCAAGGGTTTTTCCTAAAATACGTTAACAAAGTAAAAAGTAAATAAATCAAATGAATAAAGTAAGTATATAATCAAATTAAATAATCAAGTTAGAAGTGCATAATTTAAATTAATAAAGTACGTAGCGAATCAAACTAATTAATTAAATTACCTGATCTGTGATAACTGGTAATTGACATGGTCGTCAATCACACCAAATAACGTGTCAAGTGAATGAGTGCCAGCATTCATCCAATCTTTCAGTGCAACATGAGTACTCTCCACTCTGTTACTATTAGTATTGCCAAAGTGGAGAATTTTTTTTGTCCGAGCCCTACAAATCATATCTTTACGGACCAACCATGTCCTCTCTAAGTTGACAACAACAGACGGCGCAACTGTAGAATAACTATCCTTCAAAAGCTGTAGTAACAAATCATACTCTTCAACTGTTGGAGCATTAACAATTGCCTTCCAAAGCTTTTTTATTTCTTTTTTCCTTTCACGCTCACCAACAAGCTTTTCCAATTGATTATCAACATCACTGTCGATATACCACAAACATAGCAGGTGGTGTGATCCCGAAAAATTATCCCTTATAGGATCCATCAAACTCATCTCTCGATCAGAAATAATAGCACTAGGAACATTTTCAGCATCCAACAACTCTCGCAACTGTGCAAACACCCAATCATAACTAACTTTTTTCTCTTATCTGAAAAGGGCACATGCAATATTATAATTCTTATTGGAATGAGTCATACCAATAATCTGAAAGAGTGGCATCTTGTATTTGTTGGTCTTGTATGTTGCACCCACCACAATCGCCCAATAATATCTGTTCAACAACTGAATTGACATTGGATGCGCTATGAATGCATGTGTGATCACATCTGTGCCATATTCTATCAAAACTTTTACATAATAATGGTTCTCCTCTGCGTAATGAACAAATTTCTGCCCAATATTTCTACCTTTAAACTTTGCTTTCCTGTCATCAGATTTCAGATTGTTTAGCTGCCTCACTGTCACATTATCTTCAGGATGCGTCTCAGCAAGATGATTCTGAATCATTTTTGGCTTCATATTTGCATTGTTCAAACTTCTAGCAACCTGTCTTGATTCACCAGTTAAGCGGATGAGCTGTCTGTGACCCTCTGGATACACTATAGCAATGTGATTGTGCATTGACTTCGCACCCGGTGTTACTTTGACCCACCAACCATTTTCCTTCACCTCCTTGCAATATAACTTGAACATACACTTACATCCTCGCAGTTTGGTGTTCTTCCTATGTTGGGGGGGGGGGAGACCCTTGCTCAATCGGATATCTGAATCCGTTGCAACGATAGGTGACCCCTTTTCCCTTATTACCCTTCCATACTTTAATCAGCTCGAAACGAAATCTAAGAGCCAAATCCGAATAATAAGTGTATGCTTCTTCTTCAGTAGGAAAAAAGTCAGGACACTTAAAATCGTGACTCATATCCCTCTGAAAGTCGGGCAATCCATTTATATCCTGCCTCATTAATCAAATTAAAACTAATAATAAGTAACTACATAAACAATTACAAACTATACAAAATATATAATTTTAAAAAATTAGAGCAGATAAGTGATTTTCAAATAAAAAATTGCACATAAAGTGTGATTTTTCAAATAAATCTCGCACACAATGTGCGAGAGTTATATAAAAAATCACTAACAATGTGGGAATATTTTGTAAAAAATCACAAATGATTTGCGATTTTTGCTACAATAATCGCAAATCATTGGCGATTTGTTTGAAAAAAATTTCGCCCACACTTAGCAAAAATTATACAAAAAATCGCAAAAAACGTGCGATTTTTTATGCAGCATACTAAAAATGATACAAAAATATCAAAATCTTACCATTTCTACGTAAATTTTGAAATAGATTGTATCTCAACTCGAAAGAAATCAGTGTTTGAATGTTTTTCTACGATTTTGAAATATTTTTTTAAAGATTTGGAAGGGTTTTGTAAGATTTTTGAGGGAGTTTTTTATGTTTTGAGATGTTTTATGAATTTTTGAAGTGTATAACTTCTTAATACATGAAGGGCATTTTTGTAATTTTACTATTTTTTGGTGCTACAATTAGTAAATTTGTGCTACAAATAGCAAGATCCTAAAAAAAATATGATTGATTGGGTTAGTTGGATAACCGAACCGAAAACCGATTATCTTAATTGGTTTTTTAGTTCGGTTCTTTGCTTATTCAGTGCGATTTGTGAGCAGGTGAGGTTAGTCGAGAAAAATCGAATAACCCGCACCGAATAAGCCATTTAAATCGAAACCGCCCGAATAATCACTCCTAGTTAACTAGCCTTTTGAGATGCAGCACCCCAGGAGACATCACCAGGGTCTCTTAGGCTTGATAGACATCCTCAAGTTTCTTCAAACTTGAACTATAATTTTGACGAATCCTAAGCTCGTCTTGAGCGTCACAGAGCACATGTTTATTCTAATTTTCGATATCAATATAACATTAAATTTGAAATTCCTGATTTTTTTGAAAAATATGACCCTAGATCTTATATTGATTGGCAATTTAAGATTGAACAAATATTCAAAGCGAATGACTTTACAGATCAGCGAAAATTCATATTAGCCCCCACTAAATTCAAGTATCATGCAGCAATATGGTGAGCTACATTAGTTCGAGACCGGCAATGCATAGAGCGCCCTCCAGTTTCCAGCTAGGAAGAACTTAAGGAACTCATGCGCAGTAAGTTTATTCCTTCGTATTTTATTCATAACATACATCGACAGTTGTATAGTTGCAGGAAAGGATCACGAACTGTGGCTGAGTACTACAGTGAGCTTGAGTCTCTCCATTATAGAGCAGAAATCTATGTGGATAATGATACAACAATTGCAAGATTTCTCGGCGGCCTTAGCAAAGTCATCTGTCAGAAGATAGAGTTCACAGGTTTCACCGACCTAGAAGATTGTTTTCAGAAAGCCATGCTCATTGAAAAGCACCTGAAAGATGACAGTGAGTCTAGCTTAAGGAAGTAGTATACTAGCAGCAGTTGGTCACAGGGAAAATGTAGCAGTATGTAGAAGAAACCTGCACCACCTCCCCATAAGGCCAACGCCACCTCCTCCAACCCTATCCCCCTAAGTTTTCAGATTTTAAGTCTAGTAGTTCTTAGAATAGTAATAAACATGTTACTTGTTTTAAATGTAATGGTGTTGGACACTTTCAATCCCAATGCCCTAATAGGATAGCTTATACTATGAGAAACAATAAATTGTATGTAATAGAAGAATATAAGGATAGTGATAGTGAATCAGAGGATATGTCACCTCTTGAAGAAACAGGTGAAGAGGATGATGAACTCTTTATTGGCAATTCCAATGAAGCATTCAAGGAGGAAAATTGACAAACCATTGTTTCCTTACATCATGATTGTCCACCCGTTGAGCACTCAGATGGACCTTTGGTTTCTAGCGCGCAAGAAACGTTGCGAGAAGAGAAGAAGAATGCAAAGCAACTAAGTCTTAAACATGCGAAAGTAGTACAACAGCTAACGAGCAGTTCGGAATTGACCCTGACAGCCCCAGGGTGTCTTGTGTAATTTCACCCCTATGAGGGGCATAGTTGTCATCTTAAAACATTTATGTACGTTATTATCCTTTCTTGACTTTCAGGGCCAGTTTTGAGAGGAAACTAAGTATACCATTGATTGGGGCCCACAATCACATGGTTTTAATAAAAAAAATTTACATTCCAATTTTTATTTTTTCTCATATTATTTATAATTTTTACTTTTTAATTCACCTTAATTATCTCTTAATTTCTTAAGAGTTTTATCTCTATGTTTATATAATTATCATATATATCGAGATTGGTGATTTCAAAAGTCATCGTTGACTTGTCAGGAAGCATATTGATGTTAAAGTCTTTAAAAATATTTATTTAATTTTTTCTTGAATAAATGAGGGTGATAATGATAAATTTTGTTGTTATTTTGAGTTGATTGTATTTATAATATTTTATTATTGAACTTATTAATAAATTTTTATTTGATAACAAAAATATTAACAACATATTTGTGTATTTATAGGGGCCACATTTTTCATTTTGTTTTGGGCCCCGAAAATGTCTAAGACGGCCCTGTTGACTTTATTGCAGCAGGAGAAACGGTCCACTAAAAGGTCTAAGCGAATATGAAAGTCTAATAGTGGTCCTATAGTCCCACCATATACCAATTGACCAATTGATAACATGAGGATACATCACTTTTCAAAGTAGGATTTCATTAATTAAAATTGAAGTAACTTTAATAATTTTACTCATTTTTTTTTTCGAACAGTCTCATAAACTCCAGAGAGCAAGGCAGACCGACGAGATTGATTACCTTTTTATTATATCAAAAACATATATAAAATTGGTACAATGGGCAGTGCCTCGACTTACCCAATGCCCCCTAACATCTTGTTGTTCCCTCCCTCCTTCATGAGCTATACAAACACCAATACTCATACGAACTCTATCTATTACAGTGTAAATACCTATACTATCATGCTCTTATTCTTAAACTTGGCACTCCTTGTTCATCCAATTTGATTAGACCGTGTAGCCTCTTAGGGAGTTCATGATGAACACCAAAGTGAGTATCTTTACCATGAATACCCATACTCGCCAAATAATCAGCAACAAAATTCCCTTGACGTAGTACATGGATGATCGTCGCCTGCAAAGATGTCATAGAAGCCTGAATTTCAGTTAGAGATAAAATGTGTCGCCAATCGAATTGTTGATGCCCTGCAAGCATTTTGACAATCATAAGATTATCACACATTACTAGCACTCCACTAATGTTAAGTACCTAGCAATAACGAATACCCTATAAAATAGCTGTAATTTCCGCACCTAACAGTGACCCCTGTTATAACAGCTTGGAAGCAGTATGTATAAAGTGTCCGTTTCCAAATCTAAGCACAAACCCCCAGCCCGCTTTTTCTTTTCCATCAAAAGCACCAACCGTGTTTGGAATATAAGTAGCCGTGACTAATTCCTTCTAAGAGATCGCCAGCATTTTGACAACCATAAGATTATCACACATTACTAGCACTCCACTAATGTTAAGTAACTGGCAATAACGAATACCATATAAAATAGCTGTAATTTCCACACCTAGCACTTACCCTTGTTGTAATAGCCTGGAAGCAGCATGTATAAAGTGTCCACTTCCAAATCTAAACACAAAACCCCTGCCCGCTTTTTCTTTTCCATCAAAAGCACCAACCGTGTTTAGAATATAAGTAGCTATGGCCAATTCCTTCCAAGAGACCGCCTCCATCTTAGGTGCTGGCTGCAACCGCATATGCAAACCAAAAAAATCTCCTAGAAGTGCCTTCTTTGTTTGTGAAGACGCTAAAGGCTTAAAGGCAATTAAAACATCTGTTAATGTCAGGTGAACATATCATATCAAAGACACTAAGATGGAAAACTATCATCATATAAATTGCAATTTCTTGTTTTTCAAATTTCCCACATAATCAAAGTAGGGGTTAACCGCTACAGATTCCCAACCACACATGATAATCCTGCCCTTCCCCACCATAACAAGATCGATTAACGAGTGAATGGCCAAACAAGACTCAAACCAAAAAAAGATTGCCAAGCCATCCAAACATGTCTACTGTACTGACATTCTAGCATTACATGCAAGAGGGATTCAACCTGAGACTTGCACAATGGGCATTGCGAAGAAAAAATTTAGAATACCCAACTTACATAGCATCTCCGGGAAAGGAAACAAATGATTCCAAAAACGCCAAGAAAATATTGAAATTTCGGGAGAAAGCCATGAGTGCCATATAAATCTTGCAAAAGTTGTTCTCGAACCCTGCTTTTGAATAGCCTCATAAGCCGATTTGAGAGTAAATTCTCCTGAGAGACTCGGTTGCCAGACTAATTGATCATCTTCAGTACCAAAATTAAGGGGAGCTGCATCAAAAAATGCCTTTGATCCGCAGTAAGGATATGGGAAAAATAATTTAGATAGGTATTTTTATCCAAAGCAAATTCACGAACCGTCAGAATAGAGAAAGGGGGCTGTCCCTTGCGAGTCCAAAGTGCTCCTATCGATGTCCAATGATCCCACCAAAATAAAGAACTTCCATTGAATATTAGAGTTCTAGATAAGGCAGATGCTTCCACATGAACGTTGACTTGCTTCCAGGATGTGCGCAAATGAGACAACATTTCTTGAAAGAACACCACACCAGTATATGAACGTGACAGCTTACACCCCAGGTATGATAGAGGGAGTTCAACCAGTGGCATATTGAGAATTGTGGAAATTTAATGCTTTCTTTGAGCTGGACATGTCGCCGAGATAACCACCGAGCACTAGGCCAGATTAGCCCGTTGTCCTGAGAATTTTTCGTAAGTCTTCAAGAATGATAAAAAGGCCTTCAATGAAGATGTAACACCCTTAGTAAAAATTATTAAATTGTCGGCAAAACAAAGGTGAGACACCTGGAGAGAGCCCGCTGGAGTACCATAGTGTTGTACCACCCCCAAACTAATAACATATTTAAGGCCTCTAGAAAATGAATCCATCACAAACAAGAATAAAAAAGAGATAGAGGATCTCCCTGTTTGATTCCTCTTGATGCTTGAAAAGCCCACGAAGGAATTCCATTAACTAAAATCGAAAACCAAGCACCCTGGAGGTTTTTTATAACCAAACATATGAATTGTTGAGGAAAACCATATTTAGCCAGTAGTAAAGCAAGATAAGACCAGGAGACTCTGTCAAAAGCCTTCATCATATCCTTCTTTAGAATGACATTGTGACCTCGAACACGATCATCCAGGAAACGACATAAGTCCCGGGCCAGAAGAATGTTATCCACAATGTCTCTGCCCTTAACAAAAGCAAACTGCTCCTCTGAAACCACTTTATTCATTAGATTAGTCAGCCTTTCCTTTAACATAACTGAAAAAATTTTATTGGGAAAATTGCAGAGGCTGATCGGCTGGAAGTCTGCAAATGTATTATAATTGTTATTCTTTGAAATTAAAGTGATCAAGGTGCTACCTATTGAGCGAGGTATAGGTATACCTTGAAGAAATCTTCACATGCTGCTAATAAATCCTCACTAATTATTTCTCATGCTTCTTGAAAAAAAAGACCTGAGAAGCCGTCCCTGCCTGGCGAACTCTCCGCATTTAGACTGAAAACTGCATGTCCGGTTTCTTCCAAATCCGGAACCCTCAACAATATACATCCATCTTCCTCTGATACAATTTGCGGAACAGTGGCCAACATTTGATCCACGGCTTCTTGCTAACCATCAACAGATTCCTCCCGCAGAAGACGTGATTAAAAATCAACCACTTCCGTTGCTATATCCTTCTGTCCTGCCTTCAATAATCCATCAACTCCTTTCATTCTATGGATGGTTAATTTCTATTGTTTCTCTCGAAGAATGGAGTGAAAATATTTAGTGTTCTTATCTCCATCTGCAAGCCACTTAATAATAACTTCACTCATCTATTTCTCATCGTCTTAAACAATTGTTTAAAATTTAATTAAAATTTCTTTAAGTATATAAAGTTTTTTTATTATGAAATAAATAGCAAAGTTAACAAAAAAAAAAAAAAAATTGAATAAAGTGTAACAAAATTTAAAATGGGAGGAACACAAAAAAGCTCAAATTATATTGTAGTTCTAAACGACAACGGGCAAGGTGTCCCTAAGAAATTTTGTATAACAACTATATCGTCTTGCAATGTGACCCATGAATGATCTACTATTTCCCTAATAACTAATGTACTCCCATAATTTGTATAAAAGACAAAATTATAATATAGTTCTAAACCTACTATATAACAATTTTTTTGTTTAAGCATATGACTTAGAACTAGATACTAGTAGAGTTGATCCATTACATTATCAACAGTTTAGACAATGGAAAATAATATTAACTGCTTCTCACAGTTTCAATAGCAGCCACTAAATCGTCAAATTTCGCCCCAGTTACTTCTTTCACAACCTTGTGAAAATCTTAAACATGGGAACGACTCTTATTCCAAGCTCTTTCGCCAGTGGGTTGTTATCTTGGTTGCAATCAAGTCACCCCAGTTACTTCTTCCACAACCACGTTATCCTCGAAAATTTTAAATGTGGGAACCACTCTTATCCAGCGGGTTGTTGTCTTGGTTGCAATCAAGTCACCCCAGTTACTTCTTTATCCTCGAAAATCTTGGGAACCACTCTTATCCAGCGGGTTGTTATCTTGGTTGCAATCAAGTCATCCCAGTTACTTCTTCCACAACCACGTTATCCTCGAAAATCTTAAATGTGTGAACCACTCTTATTCCAAGCTCTTTAGCCAGCGGGTTGTTATCTTGGTTGCAATCAAGCTTCAGAAAGACAACATCGAGGACCACTGGCTTATCACCAGCAGCTTTCACAATTGCCCCCTCTAACCAAAGAGGCCCGATCACCAGCAACGCAGACTACGGACTGCTTGGTGGACCATAGAAGTGAGCTACTGTAGTGTGCAGCCATTGGAGATGCCCTGTGAACTTGAATTTGCAAAGCCATAATTACTAAGTTAAAGAAGTACTACGAAATGATTCTTCCTGTATTTACAGGTTTGCAGAATGGGGTTGTAGTGGCTGAGGACGACGGCGGAAGGGGTGGGAAGGAAGACGGAACTACTATACCACTGGACAAAAAAAACCATCATAGAAAATTTGGATTAAGGGCGGTAGAAGAGTTAAAATTAATAAAATGTTAAAAATTTAATGTAATTTGGATTAATGGCGACAAATTACTTTATTTAAATTATAAAATTAAAGTATTTATACTATGACATAAATATCTTCTTCAGAAGGTCGTGCAGTTTAGCCCTCCTCCAGTGAAAGATGAGGAAGATAAGCGAAAAAGAAGCAGATCACGGTTAAGACTACCTTCGTGAAATTATTTCTGTCAAGTATTCCGGCTTACGGAGAAACCGTGTAAAAAATTTTAAAGTCTAATATTTTTATTTTTTTAAAAAAATATTTTTTAATTTGAATCAAAAGATAAAGTTTTTATTTTAAATGAATGTTTACATAGAAATGAAAACATTATTTTTTTATTTGCTTACAAAGAAGAGAAATGAAAGCATATACAGGAGAAAAAAAATAATTTTATTGGAGTAAAAATAAAAAATCGACAATGATAATAGAAAATTATTTATTAAAATAAATTTATAAAATGATGTGTCACCATGGTCAGTTGCTTCTTCTTCATTGAAAAAACCTCTAAATTGTTATGTAATAATATAAATATTTTAATTTTGTATTTTTATTAAATAATTCACCGCCCTTAATCCAAATTAAATTACATGAATGTTGTACCTCTTTTATTAATTTTAACTCTTCCACTACCCTTAATCCAAATTTTTCCACTTTATAATTCATTAAAAATGGGAGCAACATATGTAATTGCAAAAAAGGCACTTGGACTGCTGCAATTCAAGGGGAATAAAGCGCGTGGAGGAAAAAGTAGAAATAAAATAAAGTAACAAGAAAAATAAAAAATAATATAAATAACTGAAGAAAGTGATACGTGTATATTTCAAAAAATCATACTATCTGTGGTACATACAATCCTAATTTATAGAAAATAGTACAACATAAAGGTATTGATAAGATAACTACAATCCCTACTATAATCCCTCATATAATTACCATAACAGAATACTGCATAATCTTCAATACACCCCCTCAAGCTGGATCTAACAAATTGATGGAGCCAAGCTTGCTGAGCAATCGATGGAACTGCGCCGTGGGAAGTGTCTTGGTGAAGACATTGGCAAGCTGATCATAACTTCGAACATAACACGGAACAATAAATTTAGATTGAACTTGTTGACGAATATAGTGACAATCGACCTCAATATGCTTAGTCCTCTCGTGAAACACAGGATTAGCAGCAATGAATAGGTGTAGTAACCGAACAACCAAGATCAAGAAGAAGCGACTTAAGCCAGATAAGCTCACACGCAACAGACGTCATAGCTCGATATTCTGCTTCTGCACTTGATCGGGCAACAACATGCTGTTTTTTGTTTTTCCACTACACCAGATTATCCCCAATAGATACACAATATCCTGTACGTAGTAGACCGACGATCCAAAGTATTACCAGCCCAGTCGGAATCAATGTAACCAACAATATTTTTGTGATCGTGATTTGTCATTAGAAGACCACGTCCAATGGTTCCTTTCAAATAGTGAAGAATTCGTTTAACCAACTGCAGATGATATTCAGTAGGAGCATGCATATGCTGGCTAACTAAACTCACAGAAAAACCAATATCAGGCCTAATAATAGTCAAATAAATCAATCTCCCTACAAGTCTTTGATATAGACGTGGTGAAGGAAGCAACTTGTCTACAGAGTGCAGCTTCAATTTGTTGTCCAATGGTGTAGGTGCTGGTTTAGAATCCACCAAGCCAGCATCTCAAAGCAAATCAACAACATATTTACATTGATTTAGAAACAACCCTTTGGAAGATGTAGCCATTTCAATTCCAAGGAAGTACTTCAACACCCCAAGATCCTTAACATGAAATCGAGCTTGAAGCTTCTGTTTCAACTTGGAAATAGACTCTAAGCAACTGCCAGTGATAATCATATCATCGACATAAATAAGAACTACCAAATTTCCTTTAAATTCCATCGGATATACAAAGAAGAGTCTGGCGAGCTCGGAGTAAAACCAAGACTTTCAAGGGCACAACTTAACTGTGCATGCTAAGCATGAGGAATTTGTTTCAATCCATAAATCAGGATTATGAACTTGAGGATGACCCGACGAAAGTCTCATATAAACCTCTTCATCAAGTTTCACATTTAAGAACACATTTTTGACATCCACCTATGACAACTCCCAGCCATGATTAACAGTTACTGACAAAAGCACACGGACCGTTGTCATCTTTGCAACGGGGGAAAATGTTTCTTTATAGTCTACACCAAACTGCTGAGTGAATCCTTGAGCCACAAGCTGGGCCTTATACCTTTCAATTGAACCATCGACGTTAAATGTGGTTTTAAAAACCCAACAACTTCCCACAACATGCTATACGGGAGGAAATCTAATAATACTCCAAGTCTTGTTCTCTGCCATGGCTTTCCTCCACTAAGCATGCTTCGCAGCTTCATTGAAACTTGCTGGTTCTGGAGTGTTTGGTATTGCTACAAGAAGCTTTCGATAGGAAGAGAAAAAGGACCAGACTGCAATTCGTCAGCAAGTTGATGATGAACAACTTGAGTAGAATTGGCAACATAGTCGTCCAAATACGCTAGACGGCGACGAACACGATCAAGATTCCGGTGAGGGGCAAGTCTGATTAGGCGTAGAAGTCTCTAATGAGTCAGATGGAATAGGCAAGGCAGGTTCTCACCATAAGTCTCTAAGGTTTCCAAATTCACTGGCATGGGAATTAATGAGGTAGAGACATCGTCTATGAGGTATTTAAAAAATGGCTCAGCTTCAACAAAGTCGACATCCAGGCTAATATATAGTTTTTGGTTGAGAAAATCATAACACTTACATCTCTTTTTAGTAACAGAATAGCCTAGGAATACACATTTAACTGCATGAGGATCCAACTTGTCATGACGAACACTCAAAACATGTACAAAACATTTACACCCTAAAAATCGTAAGTTAGAAAAATCTGGTTGTGGCCCTTACAACACTTCAAATGGACACTTGAAATCCAACACCCAACTTGTAAGCCAATTGATCAAATACACTGCGTTCAGTACACAAAATGACGAAAAAACTTTTTCAACACTCATTTGAATCATAATAGCCCGATTTTTTTCCAATAGATCACTATTCTTACGCTCAGCTAACCATTTTGTTGCAGTGTATGTGCGTAACTCGTCTGATGCATAATTCCATTAGCAGTAAGATAACTTTTCATGTCATTGGAAGTATATTTAGCCACATTATCAGATTGTAAAACCTGAAGCCTAGATTCAAATTGATTAACAACGATCATATGAAAAACTTTAAGAAAATGAAACACCTCTTATTTGGATTTCAGCAAATATACCCAAGTGACTTAAGAAAAGTCATCGATAAAAGTCACGAAATACTTAAAATTATCAATAGAATCCGGGAAAGGTCCCCATATATCGGTATGAACAAGTTCGAACATTTGACCAGACTTGGATACTGACATATCATATGGCAACCTAGTAGATTTAGCAAACCGACAAACATCACAAGAATAAAGACTCTTAGGCAGCTTAAGAGACAATCATGACATTACAGTATCGAAAGGATTAGCGAGCTGAAGATGCCACAGTAAAGACCGATGATCAACACTAGTCGACACTGAAGCCACTACTGGAAGATCCTTGGTGATAGGTGCGTAATTAATTGAGTTTTTGGGGTTAATTTGTTATGATTATGCACTTATTTAAGGTGATTTAGGTATTTTTGGTGTATTTATGCTGAATTATGATTCTTGGTGTTTGGCAGGGCGTTTTTGAAGGAAATTGGCTAGCAGAGGACTAAAGTGCAAAGTTTGAAGAAGATGATGTTGACTTGGAAGCAAGGTGGTGGCTTGAAGGAATTTACAAGGAAGAAAGGAAGTTTTGACCGGGTAAAAGTCTGTTGGGGGTTGTGATTTTCCTGGCTTGCAAGATTTGGGGAAGTTGAAGTGGAACGTTGCAGAATTTATGGAATGGTATATTTTTGTAGATAAATCAGATTTAATTTTACTGTTGAGATTTAGTATTTTTGAATTTTGGGATATTTTTGTTGTCTATAAGTAGAGGCATTTTAGTGGGAGAAAGACAACCTTTTCTCTGCGGGGATGTGGTAGTAGTAGAATTCTTTTAGTTTTATCTTCCTAGTAATTCTAGTCTACTTGTCTTTAGTTTAGTTTTCAGAGTTATTTTATCAGTAAAATTCTTCAAGAATTTTATGTTTAGCCAGACTCTGTTTTCATTTATTATTCAAGCAGTTTAAATTCACTTTTTAGATTTCTTGCCTTTGTAAAATAAATTCCTCAAAATTTCCCGCTTATTCTTTTTTAGCTCTTTGTTTCAATTCAAATTCTTGACATTCAATTGATCAGGTTAGGAATTAGAGTTCATTTTGACTCCCTTGGGATTCGAACCGAAGTCATTTCTACTACAAATCAGTGTAGTCTGGTAACGCAATTTCGGATTAATTTTACCGGTATGACAAAACTTATCACTTGGCTAACTTCAAACTTGAAACAAAATAGTAAAGACTGTGTATGTGAAAGCCTTTACCAATCATCTTCTTGGTGAGACAATCCTGAAAAAACACCCTGTCAGCTGTGAAATGAACCTCACAATCAAGAGTTGAAATTAAACTCTTAACAGACAACATTTGTAAAGGGAACATAGGAACATATCACACTGCGGATTCAACAGAAGATACTAGTCAAATTTTTCCTCTGCTCTCGACAGACAGCCCCTTTCCATTAGCAACCAAAATAACAGTGGGAGATGTACAAGGACGATAATCACGAATAGGTGTACGATGATTTGACACATGAACTGTTGCACCAGAATCTATGACCCAGATATCATATAACGAGTTAAAATGAATTGCAAAGGCCAAAGCTTCGAGAATACCTTGAGCACTCCCAACTTTGCAAGTATTCAGAAATCCTGAAAAGTGACTCAAAAGAGCAGTAGGATCAACAGCCCTTGGAGAATAATTACTCTGTGACTTCTCCTGTCGTTCCTGTAAATATGTGGCAAACTCACTCAGCAGAGTAGTAAAATTTGAAGAAAAGATTCTAAACTATGATCCGCCAAATGAGCCTTGTGATCACGTTTCCTTTCACCACTCATTTTGTTGCCAAATTTTGGCTTTTGCTCCGGGTGTAAAACCCAACATCTATCAACCATATGCCCTGAGGAATTATAATGGTTGCATACTCGATCAGAACTCTTGTCAGATATCTTGCCCTTGGCTGATTTCTTCTCGTGAATAGTTTGAACAAGATGAGCCTCGTTTTCAGAGGAGATGTCCTGAGTCATAACCTTTCGACGGATCTCCTCTCTTTGAACTGCAGCACACAAAGCCTTAGCAATGGGAGTTCATCAGTTGTTAAAATATTCCATCTAAAATCCTCAAACTCAGGCCCAAAACTAGCTAAAACTGGAACACACAATCTGCTTCCGTCCGTTTCTTCAAGATACCGGGGTCAACACAGTACGGGCGATAAACATCTAACTCGTTCCACAAACTCTTCAACCTGTCTAGGATATTTATAAATGATTTCCATCCTGGCGAAAACTAATAATATCCTGTTGAATTTGAAAAATACGAGCGGAGTTATTTTGATTTCCATACATATCATATACGGCTTCCCACATATCAAAAGACGACTCATAGTAACTGAAAAGTTCAACAATTTTTGGCTCCATTGAATGCAACAACCAAGACATGACCATCTGATCTTTTTCCACCCAAGCATCATATCCATCGGAATCAGCGGCGGGAGTTTTTTCTTTGCCAGTAATAAATCCTACCTTTGAACGTCCTCCAAGAGCAATTTTTATTGCTCGTGACCACGACAAATAATTGAACTCATTCAATAGGATGGTTGTCAAACGTTGTGATGAATTCGAATCATTCTCTCTGCCACCACTGGGAAGTTCAAACCCAGATTTTGGCCACTCATGATTTCAGAATTATTTGCAGTAAGAGAAAATATTCATAGGCAGTAGGATCACTGCTCTGATACCATGAAAAAAGAGATACGTGTATATTTCAAATCATACTATCTATGGTACATACAATCCTAATTTATAGAAAACAATACAACATAAAGGTAAGGATAAGATAACTACAATCCTTACTATAATCCCCCCTGTAATTACTATAACAGAATACTACATAATCTTCAATAATAACTTCAATCGAGTATACTAGTATATAATATAATTTACCATATCTTCATTTCCTTTCAATAAATTCTGAAAGGAAAAAAGGCAATAATAGTCCTTAAAGTATGATTTAGTGGCAAATTTAGTCATAAACGTTTGGTAGTCGACAAATTTTGTCCTAAACTTTGCTATTTATAACACATTTAGTCCTAGTAACTATTTTTTTATATTTAATAGTCAAATTGTAATTCAATCAACTCCTAAATCACGTGACAAATTTTATGACACGTAAACTAACACGTTATCATGAGGCCAAAATACATTTTTTTACCTAAAAAAATATGTTACTAAGACTAAATATGTTTTGAATAGCAAAGTTTAGGACTAAATTTGTCGACTACCAAACGTTTATGACTAAATTTTCCACTAGTCCATACTATATGGACTATTCTTGCATTTCTTCCATCCTAAAAAGTACAAAAATTATTTCATGCGCCAAGTGGACGATAGTCCTATAATATTAGAAAAAAATGCATAATTGGTTCTATATAATGACCCTATTATACAATTGGTCCTACACATTTGGAAATTTAATCCTAAATGCTTCAATTAACGGATTTAATACCAATTTAACTTCTGACTCAACAGTTGTTAAGTTTTATGCCACGTGGCTTAAAGTACCATGTGGCAGTCATTCGTCCGCCACATGTCACATGACATCCACGTGGCATACCAATTCCCACAAAGCAGTCACTCCAGATATAGGAATTACGTCTGGTCTGGGCCAAATCGAAAATTTCACTTTCGTGCTATGCATTCCAGAATTGGAAACTTTTGATCAAGCCCAAACACTACAATTAATTCCCATGAGTGGATCTTGCCTTATACTTGTTAGATCTATTAAATGACACACTAAAAATTAAATTTTTAAGTAAAAGCAGAGTTGAAGATTTGACTTTTTAAGCATGTCCCTCAAGAAATCCCAAGAATATCTTCGAGATAAGTTCGAAAGTCGTGTGGGCAACTATCTATCAAACTGGTCTACCCTGATAACTCCTCAAGAACACTGGATCTGGAAAACGAAGATCAGATCTAGCCAAAAATCATCCAGCTTATCAGATCTGATGTAAAACGAACTCCGAAGAACAGATATGGCCAAAAAATGAAAACCCAATCCTCGGATCTAGCTCGCCCACCGGAAAAATGAAGACCCACTCCGGGATCTTCATCGGATTTGCCTACGTCGCCCGTCATATCTATGCCAGGAAAAACTCGCCGTCGGGTAGCTCTAGGAGCCGCGACCAGACTACTCCGGAAACCACCACCGAGAAGCGCTAAAAAAGGATCTGACGAGAAAGCGGTGTATCAGGAAGTTGGATCCTCCGGAAAATCCAAAGCCCAAGCCTTTTGCTTGAAATAGATCTCAAATCCGACTTCAAGCAAGATATTTTTTTTTGAAGAAGAAAAATCTCTCTCTAGGATTTTGTTTTTCTTGAAGGCAAAGAAAAGAAAGTGTTGTGTTGTCTTGAGTTGTGAGGTAGAATTAATCTATTTATAGGGAGTTTCTAGGGAAACCTTAAGTGGGCTTAAGTTGGGCCTTAATAGTTGGACTTGTTGACTTCTAAGTCTTCACTTGACTAGTCAACATTAATCAACCTAAGGATAATTAATTAATTCAATCCACTTCGTTAATTGACCCAAGGATAATTCATTAAATAATTAAATTCACTTTGTTAATTTACTTAAGAATTATTAATTAATTTATTAAATCCACTTTAATCCAACTCATAATTAATCGTACCATTAACGGATTAATTATGGAACTATCACTTAAACTGAAATTGCTTCCGGGTTCACTTTTAATTATTCTTTTATCTCTCCACGTCAAAGAATAGTGCTCGTCAATTTATTAATTTACTACTAAATTAATTAATCGACTTCTTCTCATCCGAGATTAGTACCACTGGACTTTATTACTATACTGGACATAATTCCATCGGCCCAATTTAGTATAATAACCCTTACAAGCTTATCTCGAGAGCACCATCACCCCGGATACACCGGTACATAGTTTCCTTTCGACAAGCAACGACACAATAAGAAATCAAACACGTATACCCAACTTACCGAGATCTAGGCCTCAATTGACTGCACCCTTTGGCAAATCAAAGTACACCATATCTAATCCTCATGCCCGTCCTAGTCTAGGGATTAAGAGAAAGAATACAAGGCTCGAATTAACTACGAAGATCAGTACAAATTAATTCTATCGTACTCAGGTTCTGCTCTATATGCCCCGGACACATCTGCATGACTCAATTAGTCTAGAAAACCAATCTCAAAATCATACAATAACCTAAACCGACAGTCCAAACTATCTCAGTTACGAGCTTTATTTATATATCATAACTTTTAACCAATGATAAAATCTATTGTGTCACACCAAACACCTTGTCACCTAGACATATGATATAAGTGGATAATTTATAAAACTGAAACACAATCGATATGTAAACTGGGAAATAGTTTTTCATACAAGCAAAACTTTTCAGTATTAAAAACTAACACTAGAGACTAGCGATACTTTCCAGACTTATTTGCATATTAAACAGTAGCAACCAATCTAGAGACCTCATCAGTAGCAACCAATCTAGAGAAAAAATATGTCCAACATAGGCAGAGAAACAGAACATATCCAAAAAAAAAAGAAAGATAACATATGTTTTCAGATATCGTGATGAATTCGGGGGGTTTCTCACCTTAATTCTTACCGACTGTCGGGATGGAGTTATGTCCCATTCTGCCTGATTTTTCAGCCCTTCTATTCTTTAATGGGATGAACCCATCATCCACCGGTTTGAAAGCTAAATAGTCATCAGCGAAGCCGCCTTGATCTTCTAGGATTTTTATGCAAGGTTAGACCATCCCTCTTCTATTAGAAAAAGAATTTTATTTGTTGAAGTAGGAGTAAAGTCATTCACCATTTTGAATCTGGCCTTCTCATATTAAGAGGACAAAGATTGCAACCATCACTACAAGAATTTTGGACTTTCACCACACACCTTTCATAACACTAAACTATATATATATATATATATATATATTAATGTTTACAATCACATCAAATATTAACTTATTTATATCTACTAAAACCCTACAAGAGTAGTGTTGTTATAACTATTTTAATGTGTCACCCAATAAAATTCTACCATGACTCTAGAAATAAGTGTTATAATAAAATTTCTATCAAAACACTAACAAATGTAATTAAAATTTTATAAGTATAGAAACACAATCAAGTGTTATTTTATTTGTTAATATATTAACTTAAGGTATTAATAGATTACTATGTATAGTGTAATTGTAATACATATATAATTACATTATTAAGTGTGGTTTAAAGTCGTCTAGTACTGTCCCACATCGGAAATGAAGAGAATGATTAGGTGTTAACTGTAGTATTAAAAGAGAAGGATTGAGTTTGGATGCCTATAGGCCAGAATTTCAACAGCCTAAGACTATTTGTATATTTACTTACAAATGACGTCATATACTATCTATTTAAAAATATTTTTATATTTTCAATTATATAATATAATGACAATAATTTTATGATATCATGGTATTTGTATGAACATTAAAATTGTCATAATAGGTTTTCTATCTAAACACTTTATTATGTATTAACATGTTAACATATATAACACTATATAGCCAACAACCGTTCATAATAGATGATTTATCATGACATATTCTTGTGTTTTCATATATATTATAACTCCACATTTTTCATATGTATATTCACATTAAAAAGTATCATGTTATCCAATACCCCTTTGACTACACCTACTTAGACCACGCAAAAATATTCGTGTCGCCACAGATAAAATGTGATGAAATTTTGTCTATTATAATATTTTCAAGTGTTTTAAAAGCCCTTTTTTGTTGTCATTCATGGGAAGATACAATGTCACTATAGGGGTGGATTTGTGATGATCTTCGAGAAACAAACAAGTAAATACAGTTGTGTATATATATTTTTAGGTAAAATTTTACTAGTTATCGTCCCACATTTTATCTTTATCGCCTCAATTTGGACTAAACCCTCCCCCCTCTTTGCCCCTCTCTCTTCTCCGTTTGAAACAAAAAGGACAATTTTATCAAAATTGTAACAATAATACTTAAAACTAAAGCGGTAAATAGTAATCCTCTTTTGTTACAATGCTGACAAGAATATTAAATACGCATGTAGCAGTTCACAACTGTTCAAGATTTATTAATTTAATAGATTATGACATGGTTTGTGACAATGTGTAATAATTATTGCTAAAAATATTTAATATATGATTACATTCAAAAATTCATCTTCATATTATAGTGAAACTTGATTTTTAGTGTGTAACTTTTAAAATTTAAATTTAAATCTAAAACCAATAATTTTAATTTTTTTATTTAAAATCATTCCATCAAATTAATACGAATTGATCTCAACGAGATATATGAATTATTAAAAAATTCATATAACATAAGTGATATTGAATTCAGACATCCATGATCCTAGGTGATAAGTGCCAACCATCTCCTGCTTGTCATTAAAATTATCAATTCTATATTGTTTTGTATCCTGTGTACAGGTGGGGGTAGTGTATTGATTATGGAGGGAAAATAGTGAGGTATTTGGAGGCCACATTACAAGATAATTTTTAATTGTTATATAAAAAGGGAGTGGGACACATGATATGAATATAATATAATTGGCCCAAAATTATAACTTTGAAGAAGGGAGTGAAAAAGATGGGATTAGCAGTCTTCCATCTTCATTGCACTTCAAAAATACTATAAATAAATCACTCAAATTGGGCATATGATATCAATATAATCATCTCCCTTTCAATACATTTCCTTGTTCCTTATAGATTAGAAGTCCTTAAAAGTATGATAAGCGATTTGAAGATGGAATTATCATACTCATTGCTCTTCCTTTTATGTCTAATCCCATTTCTGTATCTGTTTCTTTACATTCTTGTGCCCAGAAATGATGGCAAAAACATTAGGCTGCCTCCTGGGAGAACTGGCCTTCCTCTGGTAGGCGAAACCTTGAATTACTTCTGCAAATTTTGTCAAGGTACTTTGTTTCAATTTGTGAAAGAACGAATGGAGAAATTGTCATCCAACATTTTCAGGACATCATTGTTAGGGGAGCCTGTGGCGATCATTGGCAATGCAGAGGGGAACAAATTTGTATTCGCAAACGAGGGCAAGTTTCTTGAGCTATGGCTACCAAGAAAAATGGACCTAATCTTTCCTAACTCTGATAATCGGTCATCCACGGAGCAAGCGAAGACGCTGCGCAGAATTGTTCATCCATTCTTTCTGAAACCGGATGTTCTTCGCGATCGAGTAGGCGATATGGATGATGTAATGAAGCAACACTTGGAGACATATTGGTATAACAAAGATGAAGTGAAAGTAGTAGAGATGGCGAAGAGGTACGCATTGGGATTGTCATGTAAAATTTTCTTGAACATTGACAACTTGAGCTTCATCGAAGAACTAATAGGGGGCATGAATGACATAGAAAGAGCCATCTTTGCAATGCCAATAAATCTACCAGGGACAGACTTGAGGAGTGGTATCAGAGCATCTCAGATTGTACGATCTAAAATTGAGGCAATCATAAGGCAGAGGAAAATTTATATATCAAACAAGGATTCAAGTTCAACCCCATTGAAGAACGACTTCATTGCACACATGCTTCTGGAAGTAGATGAAAATGGCCACTTCTTTAAGGAATCAGACATTGCTAGCCATTTGGTAGGCCTGATGGAGGCCGCCTATACATCACTCTCCACAACAATTGCCATGCTCATCATGAATCTGGCCGACCATCCCACTGTGTATGAATCTGTCCTCAAAGGTATGCTCCAACCCACCAAACATAACCATTTTTTGAGCACTTTTTATCATTTTTTTTCTTTGACTTTTCTTGTTACTTGGAAATAAAGAACAAACAGAAATTGCACACTTAAAGGAAGAAAGAGAACGGTTGAGCTGGGAGGATTTACGGAAGATGAAGTATTCGTGGAATGTTATATGTGAGATATTAAGATTATACACTCCGGGATTTGGTTTTAAAAAGGCTGTTACTGATTTCACATATGAAGGATACACAATCCCTAAAGGTTGGAAGGTAAGTTTTAATTCAGTATACCTCTTCTATATAATTTTGGGTTGACCAAAATTATTTTTAATCTGGTTTTTGTGTGTTTAGTTTTGTTAGAATAAGTACAGAGCAAATGGTAAAATAATTTTTATTATCAATTTTTTTTTTAATAAGAGTAAGATAAAAACCCAAGCAAGATATTATGTGCAAGTATCATAAATATTTATGTTATGATTTTACAGATGCATTGGGTGTCATTTGCCACGCATAAGAATCCCAAATACTTTAAGGATCCTGAAAAGTTCGATCCAACAAGATTTGAAGGAGATGGTCCGGCCCCTTACACATTCGTTCCATTTGGAGGAGGGTCACGCATGTGCCCCGGAAATGAATATGCAAGGGCTACAATACTCACTTTTCTGCATTATATAGTGACTGAGTTCAAATGGAAAAAACAAATTCGTGCTGAAATGATTTCACATTACCCTATTGTACATCCAACTCAAGGACTTCCTATTTACCTCTATCGTAACAAAATATAAATTGCAGAGGACCATGTTTGTATTTCTTTCAAGCTTTTAATAAGAAATCCGCCACCATATTTGCTAAGAAATCCGCCACCGAATTCCCTTGCCGGAGCACATGAAAAACCGATGCATTAAGCTCTCTTGCAACTTGATAGATTTCTGTAAGGGAGAGGATATGCCGCCAATCAAAAGTAAGAGAGCCCTGCAACATCCTGACCACCATTAAATTGTCATACATAATTTGAAGGCTTGATAAATTAAGTCCCGCACAATATCTCATTCCTTGACGTATAGCCTCAATTTCTGCACCAAGAACTAAGCCTTGGTGCATAAAGCCTGCTGCTGCATGAATTAATCTTCCACTGCCAAAGCGAACGACAAAACCCCAACCAGCCCTGCCATTTCTAAATGAACCATCAGCATTCAATACATAATTTTTTTAACCATCTCCTTCCATGAAATAGCTTTGATTATCGGCTGCCTTGGTTGAGGAAGTTGAACCCGAGAAAGTTCTAAACATCTAGCCCTTTCTCCAACATGCTGCAGACGCGGCCTAAAGGTCAAGAGGGTCTCCATTAAAGTCCTTGAAACCATATTTGATACATTACTGATGGGTGGAAGAGCCAATCTTCAAAGTGAATTTGATTCCTTAATTTCCACAATTCCCACGTGATGAAGTTGAGAGTTAAAATCTGCAATTCCCCTTCCCAAGGGGGTTACTAGTTACCGCCCCAAAAACTGAAGCGGTAATCTTGTAATTTGACGAAATTATTCTTGATTTTACTAATTACCACCCTAGTTTACCGTCTTAATTTTTATTTATCGCCCCAATCTAATTTACTAATATAACCTTATAATAATATATTAATATAATTAAAATAATAAATTTAAAAATATTAATTTTTTATTAAAATATTAAATAATAACAAAAATAAAAATAATTAAATTTTTTATTATAATAAAAATATTTTTATTTTTAATAAAAATATTTTTATTAAAATTCATAATTAAAAAACTGTGAAGAAAATGTCAAAAAACATTATTGGTTCGACAAAATCCTACTTTGACAAAACACGATTTTTTACAAAATCCTTGTTTGGCAAAAAATAGTTTTGACAAAATCTTAGTTTGACAAAAAATAGTTTTGACAAAATCCTAATTTGGCAAAAAATAGTTTCGGCAAAATCCTAGTTTGGAAAAAAAAAGTTTTGACAAAATTCTTATTTGACAAAAAATAGTTTATAGCAAAACCCTAATTTGACAAAAAAGAGTTTTAGCAAACACTTAGTTTGACACGAGTTATATTTGTCCTAATATTTGTTTGGAAAAATTCATTTAGTCTAACTACATTGAGCGTTAATGAATTAAATACGAAAATAAAATTTTGACAAACAACTCAGGCTTTATTCAGTATATCAGCACTTCGACTTAAAGTTGTGATTCATATTTTAACAATTCCTTCATATTTGGAATAGATCACATGATACATATTATATAATCTCTATAAATAATGTTTTCATCCACATTAAAAATGAAAGCTTTCGGTCATAGTTCACTAAGCAAGGAACATGGGAAGCAAACAAGCAAACCGACATCAATACACTTTTTTTTTTGTTAAAACAGTATCATACGAGACCAGCGAGATTCTAATAATCTGAAATTCCCAAATCTTTTACCTCCTAAATTTGATATTTACATCAATCCCAGTCATGAGTCTAGGAAGCAAATCAATTGCATCAGCAATATTTTGTTGCTGGTTTTCAACATATCCAGCATCTTTGTCCTACAAAGTTGTTCAGAACCAACAAAAAAGGTCATATTGGCTTCAAGATGGTTGGTTTTGCAAGAATGACCGATGCCACAAAAAATATATCTACTATTTAACAAAAAAAAAACACTTTTTTTTTTTTTAACAAGATTTCACTTTGAAGTATTCATTCTCTACTTTCAAAATCACAAGGTTCTAAAACAACAAAAATCAAGCATATAAAAAAAACAAATTACATTAATATTAGAATTCGATTCGAATATTCGATCAGCCACAAGAGAAAGCAACTTCTGCTGTGAAACCTCAGGAATGTCTGGACTCAAGCTCACGTTGTTCTTCAACAAAAGAACATTACCTATCATGAAGACATCCAAAAAGATCAGCGGTTTGGGTTTTCACTAGCTATTGTTTCATACAATGCATATTTTTGAGACTGGCAAATTAACCTGCAGGTCATGCAATATAGACCATTATTCATTCTAAAACCAAAAAAAAACAATATCCAATACCTGAAATGAACCCAAAAAAAAAGAAGAAAAGAAGAAAACACGGGACTAGATTGCTGATTATACATTTTAGTTAGAGTTACAAGGTTAAAAGAAGAGTCATCAGAACCACTTTTCAAACATGCCTAATACTGAAGTCTCAAATCTAACCTTTCAAGAGTATTACAGTATGCTGTAATGGTTACAGGAAACTCATCGAAGGTCAAATCTTCCTAAATAAACTGGCTGTGGAATCACTAACATAAACAAAAGAGAAACTATACAGAGTACCTAGACCAGTGGAATGGTGGCTAGATGAGCAGCAACGTTATCAGAAGTCTTGTTACACTCCCTCCAGAACAAATTATGAGCTGTCAAGTCACCGTAGCTGCTAAAGAGAGAAAAGATGGGAACTTCTGGTCAAACAGAAATTGCACGTATTGAAACACTGACACTCACCACACAGCTTCATAAAACGATGAGATGTTAACCTGAATCCCAGTTCCGTTAAGCTCTGCAAACAGAAAGCAAAATGTGGGCATTCATCATCAGCCACATGATCAAAATCGCCGAAAAATCCCTCTCCAAGATGCTCACAATGAGGGAAAAAGCGAACAACAGTATCCCAGGCTAAATCAATGGCATTCAGCTCAGCTCCACATGAGCGAGATTGTGGAGCAGGTAGGCATTAAGAGGCAGACCAGAATGTTTTGGAGATGGAATATCCTTCCACGATACCTAAATTAAAGAGGGTGCCAGTTCATCATCAGTTTCCACAGTATCCAGCATATCAGACTATATAAAGCAATACATGGTTAAGGCAATCTCAAAGTTACCGATTGTCAAACACTTGCAATCAAAATTTTCAAACAGGAGCTTCCAACTTTTAATACAAGAGCAATGCATCCAGGTAGGATAAAGATTTTATTTAGGAGACAAGCTTCAAATAGCTAATTCTTTTATTTGGAAGGAAGTCCTGAGACAGTAAACATCATTAAAAAAGTCTCCCGTTTCAAAATCCGTGCATCACATACAATCTCTATTATGCAAAAGTTACAAACATATTTTAATGTGGATCAAAGTAACTCAGATGGCAACTGAATTTATTCTTCTTATTATAAAGATAATAGATATAGCAAATGTCCAGAGAAGGAACAAGTATACTCTGATGAAAATATATAAACCAAGAACTTCTATTTTGCCCAATGATAACCAAAATATGAAATCCAAAAGAATAAAAAGATAACGAACCAGTTGAGGCTTCTGGGGGCGAGCAGGCTAGGGGGGTGCCTCATGGACTCCAATTGGAAGTCCCTCTTGACACCACCTGGTATATGCCAAATGGGAAAGTTTTGATTTTTCCAAAGTTTCAGCGGTAGAAAGCACTACAGTTCCCATTTCAGTTAAAGAACAAGAAGAACCCAAATCAACTGAACCAGAACATGCACCATTCTCTAGCTGGGTGTCCGTCTTCTCCAAATTTAAGAATGAGGGTTCTACCGCTGACCGTGCTTGTGGCCAATCGGAACCCGGAACCGTTTGTGATTGAGCGGGCCAGTTTCCAATCCTCAAGTCCGGTCCAGTACGCAACGAATTGTTCAGGTGTTTGGTAGGGGTCGCCGGGGTGGGGTGGAGGGGTGAAATCGTTAGGGTTTTCGAGGGAGGGGTCGCCGAGGGAACGGTAGGGCAAATCGATTTGTGGGAAGGTGCGCGATGGGGGGAAAGGGGGTGACGGGGAGAGGGTGGGTCGCCGGGTTGGGGTAGAAATTTTTTGAATCAAAATTTCTTGGAGGGTAATTTAGGTATTTTAGTATAATATAATTTAAATATTCATGAAGATATTTAATGTATTGTTAAGGATATTATTGTCCAAACTGAGGCGATAACTGAGGCGGTAATTAGTAATAATTATTTCTGAATTATTCCTCGTTTAACTGATCTTCTATACCAAAGTAAAAGTGATTGACGAGAGAAAGGCAAGGTTAGGCAAAGACCAAAAAAACGTTGCCAATAAATCCACAGGGACTGCACATAAGGACACGTTAAAGTGAAATGGTCTAAAGTCTCAGAACTAGACCTGCAGAAAAGGAAGCATGAAGGAAAGATAACCAAGCCAATCTTACAAAGTTGTTCAGGCAGAGGGAGCAAATCATTTCAATATTAATATTTAATTTCATAATGGCAATTTAGTAATTAATTTTTTAAAAATTTTATTATTTTTAATAAATTGTTAGTATATTATAAAGTTATATTAGTAAATTAGGCGCGCGGAGAATATTAAAAGTAAGGATTATATTGTAAATGTGCGAGCGACCGACAATATTAAAAAGACGGGCGGTATTTATTAAAACTGGGGATATTTTTGTATTTAGCCGGGCGGAGGAAATTAAAAAGTGGGCGATAGATAATAACCCCCTTTAAGAAAAAAGAAAAAACGGTCTCACATGCCCCAGCGGGTAAGGCGGACCGACGGGCTTTGTTATCATTTATTAAAATTGATAAAATAATAATAAAGAATACAAAGGGCAGTGTCATCCAATCCTTTCTAAACAGACGTCAATACTCTGAAAGGAGCTCCTATCTATACATGCACCAATACTTGCAAATGGAGCACCTATCTACCTATCTAACACGCAAAACCGCCGTGGAACTAGCATCTAAAGAGACCAAACCCCTCAAACTGGAAGGCTCCAAATTAAGATCCCAAAACAAAACAGAAGAGCCAGAAGACCCCAACCTCGCCAAAAAGTCAGCCGGCATATTACCTTCCCTGAAAATATGATGAACAAACGACTTTGTCTCCTACATAAAAATACTTACTTCATAAAGGCTATGATACTGATGAAGATACGCAGTTAGGATACAGAGTTTGTTACTGTACATAAAAGATATTATTTGTTTCAGTTTTACTAGAAAATACTCATCTTGTATTATAAATAGGGACGTATCCAATTGTATCAAAGTGTGAAAATATACAACACCATATTTCTATATTCTTGAATTGCCGTAGTATTTATGGTATCAGAGCTTGCAGGTTATTAAAAGGTCGTGGGTTTCGTTGCTACGACAATTTTTCCTAGGGTTTGTGTTTAACAATGGCAGGTCCACATTCTTCGTCGACAAACGCATAGGTATTACCGCAGAGTGATCAGCCAGGATTGCAAATTGTTACTTCTTTGCTGACCGGTTCAAATTATCAGCCATGGCGTCGCTCGATTAGGTTAGCCCTAGCATCCAAAAATATGCTGGGTTTTGTGGATGGTTCGGTGTAGGCTCCTGAATCCGGCGCACCGACATATACGCAGTGGCATCGAGCAGACTATATGGTCATTTTCTGGTTGTTGAATGCCATGGAGAAGAAGATTTCAGAAGCCTTCGTCTATGCCTTTAGTGCGCGTACTTTGTGGCAAGAATTGGAGGATTGCAATGTGACATTGTTGTATAAATTGCAGTGAGAAATTAATACAGTCAGTCAAGGGGATGACTCGGTGACGAAGTGATATGATCCTTCCTCACAACAAAAGTTTGGCAGAAGTTTGTTTGTCATGGCTATTGTAGGCTCGGTTTTTAATGGATTGGAAAGGGGAGGGAGGCCGACTTTTAGAGGCTATTTTAAGGATCAAAGGGTTCCCAAATCTAGTGATTTCAAGAGGGATGTGTACTTTGGGTGGTAGAAGGACAAAGGTCTTCAAAAGGAAGAACTTCAGGAGAGCAACCACAAGTTTATTCTATCCTAAACTTGATAAATGCTAAAAGTTGTGACTTGAGAGAGTAAGTTGAGTATGAACTCGGTTTTTCTTGCTTCAAATCATGATTGAGAAGGCTGAATTCCTTCTCTATTTATAGGAGAAGGAATAGCCTTGAAGTTACAAGCTTATCCCTCAACCCTAGACTAGTCCAGATACAATTCGAACTCTAGTTTTGCTCTCAAAACCTGAGCTTGTGCGGCTGAGATTTAATCTTGATTTTGAACGAATTTTGAAGGAAAGAAGACACCTTCTAGACCTTGAATACTTCTAGGGTTGGAGTCTTAGGTGTTGTAGAAGTTTCTGCCTCTTTGAAGAAGTAATCGGCCAAGAATGCTTGAAGTAATGGACTCTCACTTGTGCTAAAATTCTGGAGAGTTGTTGTAACCAACTATAACTTCTTGTTCAGCCTCCTAAACTCCTTGGATGATTAGAACTCCTAAAATTTGTGTAATTATAATGAAAACCGGATTTGGAAAGTATTTCTTGTAGGTTTAGGAGTCCTTCTTCAACTAGACTTCTTCTAGGCAAAATTCAGCAACCTTGTAAGTTGAATCCCACGTGAGAGGAAGTGGTGTAACTCGACCCAAACTCTTCCAATCAGCCACCAATGAGTCCCCCATCGTTAGGACTCCTCCTAGGGTTTAAACTCTGAGTTATAACCCTTCTAGAAGCAATAAAAATCGGACTTCCCTTTGGTGTAGTCTTCCTCCCAAGTTTTGACAACATTTCCCTCCAAAAGGATCTTCTACTTGGGCTGGGCTTCCCCTCTTTATTTAGCCTAGTCTATTACATTTAATTAATTAATTAATTATGACCTAAAAGTTGGGCCAAAATTAATTAATAAGACATTAAACATAGGCTTTAATAAAAACATCACAAATTTAAAACAAGACAAATGCCTAAACTATCGGGCCAAAATTATTCAAGCCGAATAACAAGTCTTTTGGCCGAAAGTAAAAGAACATTAAAACAAAATAAATTCAAGTAAATTAAAATGAGAAAGGCTAGAGATAAATGCTCAACATCATAACCTCTTTGGGTGGATAGTTGTCTTGAAGGACAAGTTCTTGAGTGAAGATCTCATGGACTAATGCATTGAGGCTTGCGTGGTCTTTCTTCTCCTTGCTCTTGTCAAAGGCCCATCTATTTCAATCAAAGGATCTCTTTGGTAGGGCCTTGGTGGTAGACTTGGGCTTGGTGAGCTTGGGGTCATAACATGAAGTATTTCACATGCATCAAGAAGATGTGTGATGATTTGGCAAGCTTGTAGCCACTCCCAACTTGTGCGTGCGAATCTCGGCGACAACTTATTGACATGGAGACCAACACTCGGTTGATACAATTCTTGGTGGGTTTGAATTCGGTTTATGATCATGAAAAAAACCAATTCTTCTCATAGAGCCTTTCCCATCTATCGGGAAAGCTTATGGAATGGTCCTCAAAGTGGAGCAACAACGGGAGATGAATGCTTTTGCTGCAGGGCATCTGGAAAATGCAACTTTTATCGCCAAGCAGCAATTTGTTCCTACTGGTTTGGGCAGTTGCCGTCGTGATGGGAA
This sequence comes from Knoxia roxburghii, assembly GCA_030378225.1. Lineage (NCBI taxonomy): Eukaryota > Viridiplantae > Streptophyta > Magnoliopsida > Gentianales > Rubiaceae > Knoxia > Knoxia roxburghii. Next base: position 10,506,400 of record CM059422.1, on the reverse strand, counting down.
GAAGGTTGAGTGCGATTTTTTTCGCAATGAAGGTCATGCTCGTGAACAATTTTTCCAGCTTATTAGTTTTTTGGATTGGTTGAAGGGTTCAAAAGACTCAGGAAAATTACGTATGGAGGGTCGATCGCGGTCCATTAGTGTTCCGACAGCAAATTTTTTCGGAGTGCTAAATGATGGAACAGGGGCTGTCAAACCCAATGCTGCTAATGGATCATTGTTTATGGATCACCCGAATTGGAAAAACACCATGCATGAAATGGTTCAGACAGAGTTACGTCGGATGGAAACTAGGAAAGATGTCACTGGCTAGAGCACTGACATGAATCTGGCGCATTTTGCGAATTATGCAGGTAACCAGGTTGTTCATTATTTATTGAGTGTTGTTCAGCCATTTGATGAATATGTGTGGTTTATATACAGTGGCGCATCTATCAGTATGAGTTCTTGTTATCAATTATTTCATAATCCCAAAAAGGTTACTCGTTTTATGCCTGTTTGTTTACCTGATGGCTCTATAAAGTCGGTTGAGCATACGGGTAGTATTCTATTGAATGATGGTTTTGCACTTTTGGGTTGTTTACACATTCCTGGTTTTCGATTCAATCTCTTGTCAGTTAGTCATGTCTTATCTCAGCAACTTGTGGTGTTTTTATTTCATTCTAGTTGGTGCCTAGTACAGGACCGCATGACTAAAGATCTGCTTGCTGCTGGAAGGATGTATCGAGGCCTTTATGTGCTGGACCGTGCCTCATTTAGCGCAGGAACTCTTCAAAAATATTCTGGACTTCTTGTTCCCAATGTTTCTACTGATTTAGCATTGTCTAGGTTTTCTCATGATGTTTCTGATTTTCGTTTATGGCATGCTCGGTTGGGACATTCCCTTGAATCTGTCAAAAGGCGTATTAATTATATTGTTACTAATAAAAGGATTGATTCTCACATCTGTGATGTTTGTCCCAGGGCTAAGCAAATCTAAATTAAAATTTTCACTTAGCGAGATTAAGACTGCCATGATTTTTGAGCTTATTCATGTTGATTTATGGGGTCCGTATAAAACAGAAAGTTGGGAAGGATTCCGTTATTTTTTAACCATAGTTGATGATTTTTCGCGAGCTACCTGGACTTTTTTGCTTTGTTCTAAATCTCATACTGTTGCAATTTTTAACTCGGTATTTTCAGCTCGTGTCTAATCAATTTAGTAAGGTTGTCAAGATTGTTCGCTCTGACAATGGCTCAGAGTTTGTTAGCCACGCATGTCAGGAGTTGTTCTCTGCTCGGGGTATTGTTCATTAACGGGCATGTGCTTACACACCGCAGCAAAACGACGTTGTTGAAAGGAAACACTGCCATTTACTACAGGTAGCACGTGCTTTATTATTTCAGTCAGCTTTGCCTACCAGGTTTTGGGGTGATGCTTCAGTAAGTGCTACTTACATTATAAATCGCCTCCCAAAGTCTGTTTTGCGTTGGAAATCTTCGTATGAATTGTTGCATGGTGATCCTCCCAATTTTCATCACTTGCAAGTTTTTAGGTGTTTGAGTTATGTTTATAATTCTTTGACTTCACGTGATAAGTTTGCACCCCGGGCTCTTCGTGGCATATTTTTGGGATATCTGAGTGGTATCAAGGGTTATAAGATTTTTGATATCAATACAAAACGAGTCATTGTCACTCGCCATGTCATATTCCATGAGGATTGTTTTCTTTATGCTGCTGATTCTCATCGATTTTCTATTGATTTTCCTTTGCCCAAGGTTCCTCATTTTGATGACAGTCCTGTTGAGTTTTTAGCAGATCCAGCTGGTGTTTTGCATGATAATCAGATTTTGAATAGCCCGCCTACACCACCATGTGTTTCTTTTGATGCTTCAGATAGTTCTGCTTCCCCAGATTCTTTTGACCGGCCGCATGACAGCAATGCCCAAGATCACCCACCGGTGGCACTTCGTATTAGTCATCGTGTCACACGTCCAGCTTCGTGGATGCGAGATTATGATATCCATGCTCATTCTGCAATTTGTGTTCGTGATGGTCCAAAGTCTCGTAGTTCTCCTCATACTCTGCCTACTTTTGCTTTCTCTGTTAATTCTGGTTTTTCAAAATCTCATGTGCAGTTTCTTCATTGTCTTAATGCGGTTTCTGAACCCTCTACTTTTTGTGGTAAAAGTGCAGATTGGACACAGGCTATGCGAGAGGAATTGCGGGCTTTAGAGGCCAATGGAACATGGGAGAAGACACTTCTTCCACCGGATAAGGGGGACTATTGGTGCAAGTGAGTCTATAAGCTCAAGCGGAATCCGGATGGTAGTATTGCTCGGTATAAGGCTCGCTTTGTGGCTAAGGGGTATAATCAAGTATAAGGGCTGGATTATTTTCAGCGGTTTGCTTCTGTTGCAAAAGTGGTCACGGTACGGGTTTTTTTTTAGTGTTGCAGCTGTTATGCATTGGCATGTGTTCCACCTAGATATTAATAATGCTTTTCTACATGGGCGTTTAGAGGAAGAAGTTTATATGCATGCCCCAGAAAGATATCATTCTCCGTCTCCTAGGCATGCTTGCTTATTGCGCAAGTCTTTGTATGGTCTTTAAACAGGCGTCACAACAGTGAAATGAGGAGTTTACTTTTCATCTATGTCAATATGGCTTTCGTCAATCTTCTTATGATTATTGTTTGTTTACTCATCAGACTGCTGAGTTTTTTACTATTCTCATTGGTTATGTTGATGATGTTCTTTTAACTGGTTCCTCGGATGCAGACCTTACACGAGTTAAGCATTTTCACGATCATTAGTTTACTATCAAGGATTTGGGCCATGCAAAGTATTTCATTGGAGTTGAAATCACGCGTAGTCCTACAGGAATTTTTTTGAATCAACGCAAGTATGTTTTAGACATCCTTGCTGATGTTGGGTATAGTGGTGTTTTCCCTGCCACTACGCTGTTTCCGCCAGGTGTGCGTTTTGATAATACCACATCGAGTTTCTTGTCTGCCCAAGAGAGGTATCGTCTTTTGGTGGGCGGCTACTTTATTTGAGTTTCAGTCGGTTAGACATTTGTCATGTTGTTCAGTTACTTAGTCAGTTTCTTAATGCCCTCGTGATGTTCATTGGCATGGTGCTTTGCATTTGCTTTGTTATTTGAAGGGTTGTCCATCGTTGGGTTTATTTTTCCCCTCTCAGAATGATCTACGTTTGTCTTGTTATTGTGATTCTGATTGGGGTACTTGTAGCATTACTCGCCATTTTGTCACTGGCTATTGTGTTTTCCTGGGTTCTTCTTTGATTTCCTGGCGGTCTAAAAAGCAAACTACTAGTTCTCGTTCTTCTGCTGAGGCTGAATATCGTAGCATGGCTATGGGTGTTTCTGAATTGCTTTGGATTTCTTATCTTTTGCGTGATTTTCAGCTCACTGTTCGGTGTCCGATCCCATTGTATTGTGATAACCGTGATGCTTTGTATATCACTGAGAATCCTATTTTTCACGAGCGCACAACACATATTGAGATAGATTGCCATGTGGTTCGTGACCAATACACTCGTGGTTTCATTCATCCTCAACATGTTTCTACTCGCCAACAACAAGATTGTCACCAACCTCCATCTTGAAGGGGGCGTAATGAAGATACACAGTTAGAATACAGAGTTTGTTACAATAGGGAGGTATCCAATTGTATCAAAGTATAAAAATATACAACACCATATTTCTATATTCTATAGAGTTGTTCGTAGTCTTTAGATACTCCTTCCAAAGAAAGTCATGATTAGAAGACTACATCCAAGCAACAAAAATGTTATCCGTTAAAAATTGAACTTCCTGCCATCCACGGGTTCGACAAAAGCGGACCGCAGCCAAAAGAGCCCTTATCTCTGCTTGCACAGGAGTGACTTCTTGCTGCAAAAAATGAGATTCGCTATATAGGAAACGACCAGAACTTGTGGAGCAATAAAACGAAATCATGCCGCTCCCGAAGCTAAACGGGAACCATCCACATTAATAACATAGAAAGTTCTAGCCAGACCACCGCATATGCTAACGGTGACGAGTGCAACTTCCTTTTCTGACACAAAGCAAATGAAGAGAGGATTAAAATCTTTTTATGAATCTTATCCAACAAGCCAGAGAAGGATGGTCGTACTCCATTAAAAATTGTCGTATTGCGCATGCGCCCTAACTCCCAAAGTAGAGCAGCTGGGATTAATCTATCCAACTGATGAGTCATGGACTTGAGTAGTGAACAACGCTACAAAAAATTCCAGCCAAATGTGCGAAAATCCCCAAGGTCGCAATTGAGAATAAAATACTTCCAAAAAACAAGTACTTTTGAACATCCATAAAAAGTATGATTCAAACCATCCTCGTATCTTAAAAAAAAATAGCAGTGTGAGGGAAAACCAGCAACACTACCGAATCTACAAACCACTTCCGGAAAGAACAAATATTTGTTATAAAATCGCCAAAGGAAAAAAGATATATTTTGGGGGATTGAAGGGCTCCGAAAAACAGCTGAGTAGCGGTATTTTCGGTCTAGAGCGACACAAGGCCTTGTATGCTGACGAAACCGAAATATGACCAACCGGAGACGGCTTCCAAACCACCACATCAGCCTTTTCCGTAAAGAACAGCTCCGCTGATCCCAAAGCAGCTAACACATGCGGCTGCAAACAATCCTGAAAAATCTGCAAGAAAAATACATGATTATCATAAAATTGATGAATCGTCAAGGATGGGAATGGAGGCCACTGGAAATGCCAAAAAGACGATGATCCATCAAATAAAATAACCCGTGTTAATTCAGCAAAACGGGAACTGATAGGTTTTTCCTCTAGCGTTGACACCTCTGGATAGGGGTTTCTTTGAGAGAAGAAATTCCTAGCTTATTTTGCCCATGATCTAGTATTTTGGATCTCACAAAAACTCATAAACTAACCTATTTGGTTGTAAGACGTGTAGATGAGAACCACAACAATAACAACTTGGTATTGTTGATAAATCCCAGTGATGCACTATGTCTAAAGAATTTCAGTTTTGGGGCTTTCCAAGCTCTCACAAAATTTTTCAATATTCATCAATGCATAGAAAATAATGAGGCACATAACCCCTATTTATAGGGACGGGGCGGCCGAACCTACACAAGGGGAATTCTTGTGCAACAAGGATCGTATTTTAAGTTTTGAGGTACAAGTCCTTTTTCTTTTACAATTTGAAAAGGTTAAGAATAATGACTTGTTTACTTTAATTCTACTTTCTAAAATATCTAGATTCTTGCTGAGATTTATTCTAATTCTATATCCTACAAGAATAAACCATATTTATTACAAATCAGCAAAAATAAAAAACTGGCAAAAACCAGGAGTTGAAGGGGGCGGCGGCGGCCGAATTGGCTTTGGCTAGGGTTCCTTTGCCTTCTTGTCCAATTAAGATTCTTATGGACATTTTAGAAGACTTCTGACCGAACTCCTTCCCACTATGGGCCTTCATGGACTTTATTCGACTTGCTTAAGGGAAAAACTCATCCTTAATGGATTTACAAAAGCCCTTAAACAAGTACAAAGATTCAATAATTAAAATGTCTTAAAATTAATAGTCTTGTACTCGAAAAATAAAAATAGAAGGCTTCACTCCATCTTGCTTAGCACTATGACTTCTCTTGATGGTGGTTTATCTTTGAAATAAGAACCATCGTGCTAAAGGCTTCAAATGCCTTCTGTACCTTTGCTCTTGATCTTGGATCCCAAATGTCCAAAATTTGGACTTAGCTCATGCTCTTCATGTCTTGAGCTTGCTATTGACGTGATGTAGTGGAGCTTGAACCATGAGGTGGTCTTGAGATCACATCATCCCCTCCCTCTTGAGAAAGAATTGTCCTCAATTCCCAACCTAAACACAAAAAAAGGTAGATTAGTGAATGGAAAATAAATACAATTCTTTGATTCACCTCTCTTGTTTTCTTTGTGATCCTTGATCTTTCTCTTGATCCACAAGGTGATACCAACTTTTGAGACATCATTAGGTCTTGACATCTCCTGCGTGACACTTTATCTTGGTCACTCCACACGGTCTTCCAAACTTGCGTGGACACATCTCTTCTTTCGACCATTAGAAAATTTTGGCTCTTTCTCATGTGTCTCATGTTTGATTTTGTAGGGAAATAGTACTTTTGGTTCACTTCTAGCTCATTGGGATGAAGAAAAGTAAATGAAGAGAAATGCTCGATAGACACAATGTGTAGCCAATCTAAGGCCGCACATAGGTGATGGGTGTCAAACCAACAAATATAAAAGATCTACTCTAAAGGGTTTTAGTAGTACAACAATGAGTAGGATCGTCTCTTCAAGAACTATGTATTAGTACTAACCTCTCTTCTACTAGAAGGAAGTTTTTTGAGAATTGATTAACTAATTAAACTAACCAACATAAATAAAAATAGAGAAAATAATAAAATTCTTAATATAGTACTTAGATAAGAACGCTTTAATCTCACAGTGCTTTACAAATCAACAATTAAAAATAATTGGATGCAAATATGCAAATTGAATCAACATGTCAACATCTCACCAATTAGTAGGCTCAATTCAAATTAATTGAATTCACCGACCTTATTAGTCAATTCATCACATTAATTAATTCAACCTATTTATTGTTGTAAACTATTGTCTTATTAGTGTTCTAGGCCTTAAAAGATTTCACCTTTTTAACATCCTCAACTCTAATTAGCGAATTCGTATGCCTTTATGGGATTATTCTAATTGAAATTATATTATATAAAACTTAAAATCTCTAGACAAATCCATTAATCCTTTGGTTAAATTAACTATAAGAAAATTCAATATAAGATAATTCGATTTAATCGAATAAATTATTTAACTGTAATATAAATCAAATAGTATAAACCACAATAAATATTCAAAAATAATTAACACATAAACATATTATGAAATTAAATAATTTATGGGTTCATCAAATCCAAGCACTATTAAACCTAATTAAAATACATAATTGAAATTAGAAAAAGAAATAAAAGAAAACCTAGCAATGAACCAAAGTTGTAGCCGCGTAGGTGTGCTGGGCAACCACGTACTAATTTTCTGGGTATATATATCTAACCTATAAATAATAGCTCACGCGGCCCACTAACTAAAATATATATAAAATTAATTTTAATACTAAACTAATTCCTAATAAGTTTGGAAACCAATTAAAATAATACTAATTATAAAATCCAATCTAATTTTGGTTCTAAACATCAAACCCAATTCAATATTTATCTTCCTTCACAATTTCTTTGCGCAGACCCAATTTGATATTAATCTGCTCAATCTCTCGATTTTTTCCAAAAACATGGTCAAATCGCGTATTTAGCTCCATCGAAATCCATATTTTCCTGCATTAAAATACAACCATTTAATCATAGAATTCATCTAATTGACCTTCAATTTACACTAAATCCAACCACTAATTTCAGGTTTATCAAATCCCCTACACCTAAACAATGTTTATCCTCAAGCATGACTCAAAACATAACAAGAAAAAAAAAAAAAAAAATCACTCGGATACTCAATATGCAATATATAACCAAGCAAGACTTACAATCCACATATAAAACTTTTCATAGTACCAAGCATTTACAATGATTATCCCAAATTTCTCATAACTCTCCAAAATCAAATGGCAAGCAAAAGTGACATGCACCTCTCAAGTAATCTCTCATGCACTCAAAAGTGTTTATGGGCCATATAATCACTCAAATTCATCATATAGCATGTTCTTGTCATACACTTGCAAATATATCACATTACCATTACTCAAATGAATCCAATGTACAAATCAAAAGGTCTTCGTCAAGGGTTATAATGGGGCTCAGAAAAAGGTAGGATAAACAAAAGACAAAACATAGGCTACAATTACGAAAGAAAGCATATACTCAATTGTTAACCTTCCAACATCTTACCGAGGATGTCTCATGCAAGACAATAGTAGCCAGTAAGATTTCTACCTAACTTTTCGTTTCTCTTTTGTTTTTTCTTAATTTTTTTTCTTTTCTTTTTTTTTCTAGACACACAAATTCATTGGAATTTGTTTATATTGGCTTCTTTTCTCTTGTTGTTTTTTTTCAACAACCCCCTTTTGAGCCTTTATTTCTTCCATAGGCATCTTTACATTACAACGCACACTTATTTCTTTATGAGCTACTATTGTCTTACAATGTTCACCTTCATACCACAAACCAAGGTCAACAATCAAGTATAAGCTTCTTCCAATAACTAGGTAGAAAAAGAAAGCTAAACACATGCCTAGGTTTTATTTAAGTGGTTTTACAATCAAAGAATGCGATCCAAGCTTCAAAAAAGTTAACTAATGGTAAGCTTAGAATGTTGAATTTTAAAGCAAGCCAAAATTGGTTTATCCTAATGCCTTTATCATCTTTGTACATCGAATTCACAAGCAATGATAACATACAGAATAAAGCAAGTTGTAGAATAAGCAAGCTATATGTGAAACACTACTAAAAAAAATACAGTTGAGCACAAGAAAGAATGTTGCTCATTAAGGCTCAAATCTCACTTTTTAGAGCTTTTTGGTGTCACTCAAACAAGCATAATCATTTGAATCATCATAAGGAAGAGTTATAGTCATCCAACACATAATACTAATATCATTCCCTACATTTCATTCTCATCTTACCCAAATCACACATTGCATATCGATTTTTCAACACAAAACATATAACTTCTCCCCTACACCTAGACTCTAAACACAATACAACACAAAAAACAATTATAATACAAACAATCCCCCCACACCAAAACTCTACATTGTCCCCAATGTAGAAAAATAGGCATAAACACGATCGCAAAAACAAACACCATCAAGACATAATAAAAATAAAAACAAAAGTTAGTAAGGGGGAGAGAAGCTTCTCTATGGTGGAGGAATTGGTTGTTTCAAGCCCACATGTGCGCAAAGAGCATGGAGAGTGGCATGAATTCCCTAAATGAAGGTATCTTCCAAATGTCTCCTCCGATAGTGTCCTCTTGGCCTTGGCATTCCTTCGAACCATTATCCAACTGCAAAAGATATGAAAATAAGCACCTAAACCTCAAATAATCCCAAAAGTAAAGAATTTAACAATGGAGAAACTAAGGGAGAAAAACCAAGCCTTGGGTCGGGTCCAATTGAAAATCAAAGCAGGAGGAGCGAGAACAACGGGCGCAGAAGGAAAACTTGAGATCTGCCGGTGGTGATGGTGTGAACTGGAGTGGTCGGACTGGCAAACGCACCATGAGTCGTGAAACAGGGCTGGTGGTGGTGTGAAGACGGGGTTGAGAATATCTGCCCAAGAATGGGGTGTTGCGGCTATTATGTCCAAGAGGAAAAGAAAAGAAACCCTAAGTAGGGTGGGAAAAAAAAAAAGAAAAGAACAGGTTTTTTTTTTTTTTTTTTGACGTATGTGTGTCGTGAGCAAACTTCACTTCTGTCCAAACTTCCAAAATAAGCGAAATAATTCGACATGGGCATGTCACGGGCAAACTTCACTTCTGTCCAGACTTCCCAAATAAGCGAAATAATTCAACATGGACATGTCACATGCAAACTTATTTTCTGGAATTCCTTTAAAACTTGCTCAATAAACACTTGCAAAACACTCCAAAAACATTGTAAAGAAATTAATACTCAAAAAATATGACCCAGACAACATAAAATATAAAGAAAACACACTAGAAATGTTGTCTAAAGGGTTAAGAAAAACCACGAAAATCTATGAGTCAAAAACTCAAAGATTAATAGGGAAAAACACTTAGCCTCATAAACAAGTTTAACACAATAAAACACAAATAACTTAAAATAAAATAATAACTAGAAAGTAAGGGTTGCCTCCTTGAAGCGCTTGTTTTACGTCTGTAGCTCGACGTGAAATGGCTTGCTTTAAGGCATATGATATACATAGTTTTGGCTATCGTTTGGCACTTTCCTTGTGTTTGAGGTGCATTTACCTTTTCTGGATCAAATATGGGACTTTTAGTTGTAGACTTCTGACTATTCAGGATTTGGAACATCATGTCTTCTGAAACAGTTAGTCTTTTTTTGAGTCTCTTTCCCTCAATCTTAGCATTTTCTCTCTTTAACTATCTATTCCTCTTCCTACCATGGATGCACTTCTTCTTGGTGTCTATTTTGGTAATTTGAGGCATCATGTCTTCTTCTGGAATGAGGTTGTGGACCTCAAATGCCATAGCATGGTCTCGCAATAACATTTTTTCTATGAATTCATACTCATCCTCGCTAGTGTCATCAAAATATGTGTACATCGTTTCAGGAGAGTCATTGATTTTCTCATTCCCACAAATTTCTCTGTCATGTGTTCCCCCCTTGGCATGAATTTTTGGAAGGATCCCACCGTTGTTGATGTCAGTCTTTGCAGAGAGCATCTGAACACTTTCCTTCTCAAGTAGATGAAGACAAACATCCTTGACCGCAGAGTTCAATTGTTTTATCTGTGATTCCACTTTTAACAATCGTTCTTCTTGGACATACTCCCTTTGAACTATTTTGTCTTGAATCTTTAGATGTTTGTTCCACCTTGCACTTTCTTTTTCTAAATATTTGAGCACCTCTTTTTCAAAACTTAACTTTTTTCTCTTATCCTTGGGTGGTTGATCCATTGGCTCTTTCTCTTGCATGTAACATGCCCCTTGACATTATAGTTGTGACAATTTTTGCAGCACCAGGTCCATTGTTTCTTGCATTTGGGTAAGTCGAGTCTCCAATTCGAAAACTCTACTTTCGCATTTGCAAGACCTTTCACATTGCTCAATCTGCATATTTGGTGTTTGTCTGTCACCTTTTTATCTAACAAACTCATCCACTTGTTCTTGTAGTTTGGGAAGCAACTCATTCAGTTGAGTTTGGAATCCCCACAAGCGAGCCTCATATTCATCTGATTTTCTCTATGAACGTGCAATTTCATAATGACGGAATAGAGTTGACTTGCTAGATCTTGTCGATACGATATATCTTCCAGACGAGCTTGCCAAGTGGGCATATTTTTGGTACTCTCCTTCATAGCCATGTTGGTAATTTGCACCGAATCCATTGTGACCTTGCCATGAATAATTTTGCCATCCATCATTGTTTTTGCAAACTTCCTAAACAGAAAATATGGAAAATAATGTAATAAAGAAAAATAAAAAAAATAAAAGAAAATATAGAAACTAGAATAATAAAATCAAGGTTTTTCTAATATATCTAATCACTGGCAACGGCGTCAAAATTTGATACGTGTCAAACCAACAAATATAAAAGATATACTCTAAAGGATTTTAGTAGCACAACAATGAGTAGGATAGTCTCCTTAGGGACTATGTATTAGTACTAACCTCTTTTCTACTATCTAGTCTAGAAAAGGGGTTTTTGAGAATTTATTAATTGATTAAACTAACCACCATAAATAAAAATAAAGAAAATAATAAAATTTATAATGTAGTACTTAGATAAGAATCCCCCATAAACTCTTTAATCTCATAGTGTTTTACAAATCAACAGTTAAAACATGTCATCATCTCACCGATTAGTAGGTTCAATTCAAATTAATTGAATTCACCGACCTTATTAGTCAATTCATCATATTAATTAATTCAACATATTTATTGTTGCAAACTATTGTCTCATTAGTGTTCTAGGCCTTAAAAGATTTTACCTTTTAACCTCCTTAACTCTAATTGGCGAATTCGGAAACCCTTACGGAATTATCCCAATTGAAATTATATTATATCAAACGTAAAATCTCTAGACAAATCCATTTATCCTTTGGTTAAATTAACTATAAGAAAATTCAACACAAAATAATTCCATTTAATTGAACAAATATTTGACTATAATATAAATCAAATAGGATAAACCACAATAAATATCCAAAAATAATTAACACATAAAGATACTATGGAATTAAATAATTTATGAGTTCATCAAATCCAAACACTATCAAACTTAATTAATTAGAATGAACCAAAGTTGTAGCCGTAGGTGTGCTGGGCAAAAACTTAAGCTCTACGTACTAATTTTCTGGGTATATATATACATATATATATATATATAGATATATATCTAACCTATAAATACTAACTCACGCGGCCCACTAACTAAAATATATATATAATTAATTTTAATACTAAATTAATTCCTAATAAGTTTGGAAACCAATTAAAATAATAAAAATTATAAAATCCAATCTTACTTTGGGTCTAAACATCAAACCCATTGAAATTTATCTTCCTTCACAATTTCTTTGCACAAGCTCAATTTGATATCAGTATGCCAAATCTCTCGATTTCCTCCAAAAATATAGTTAAATCGCGTATTTAACTCCATCGAAATCCATCTTTTCCTGGATTCAAAAACAACCATTGAACCATAGAATTCATTTAATGTTAAATTGACCTTCAATTTACACTAAATCCAACCACTAATTTTAAGCTTATAAATAGGGAGCAGATTTGCATCCGGAAGCAATCTGTAGCCAATCTATGGCTATACATTGGCCTCAGATTTCACTGGACAGCAGTGGCCATTTACGGGCGAAATCCCATTTCAGCCCCCAAACTCTTCCCAAACTTCCCAAAATACCCCAATCGGCCAAGCCCACTATAATTACTCATTTTTGTACAGATTAGGGTTCATTTTGGATAGGTTAGCCTTCTTGATCCGAGGGTTTCTCTCCCTAGTTAGATTTCTTCTTGTTTGCTTTATTTTCTTGTTGTGATTGTAGATCCACATTTTAGCAACCCATTTGTACGGATTGATGGTTGTTTATATGAGAATGTTCTTGGATACCTCATTTGGTGTTTGATTTAATGATTTCATGTCATTTATGCTTAAAGATTATGTCTTTAGTTTTGGATGTTACCCATTTGATATCTATGAATGTTCTTTTATTGATTTCTTGATAGTTTGCTTCCTGGGTTGTTAATGTACATGGATTTTCATTCTCAGGCAATCCTAAGATGTAGTGGATGTGATGTAACCCCGAAGTTTGTATCTTTCGAGTACTCCTGTGAGCTTGCAGTGCATCGAGTTGTACTTCGTTATTAATGTGTTCTGGACATATCTATGTAAGTGTTGTTAATGTGTTTCTAACCCCGGAGGTTATATATCTCGTGGCCTTTCTTGTATTACGTCAAGGGATCTCCGTCTAAGAGGCTTTAGGGACCATTAAGGCATGTGACTATTTGTGAATGATTTACTCTAAGTCTTGAGTTTAGTTAAGCGGTAAAAAATGATGTTTGGGGATTTTAAATGGTGTTTTCGTACTGCTTTGGTACTCTGGTATCACGACGCGTTGCCCGCCCCGGAGGTGTGATAGATCTTCGGTAGTAATGCGGGAATCCATTGTGTAAATCACCCTGGCACCTGGATGGCCGTCACGAAACGTCGCCCACCCCGGAGGTTGTTGAAAGATTATCTGCTCGGGCCGGGTCAAAAATTCACTTTCGTGCTATTCATGCTATATCGGAACTCTTGACCAAGCCTAGATTCTAGCACAATCGCTATTCCAATCCTTGCTTGAAATAACATTGCGCAGGATCTTAACTTCTACTTGTTCGATTTGCCACGCAACAATAAATTTCTAATTAAAGCGGAAGTTTAAGAATTACTTTTTAAAGCGTATACTTAGGTGATTCTCTTGTATGACTCAATTCTTGATCGTACGTTGTGTGGGCAATGATCTAACTAGCAATTGATCAACAAATCACCACAAAATTCACCGGAGAAATCTAACGAAATCGCCGTCGCCCCGCGCGTTACTTCCACGCACCAACTCACGATCCTCCAGGCGTCGCCAAGTCTGGTCGAAACCACCAACCGCCAGCTGCCTAAGGAGAAAACGCGCCGCCGCCTCTGAGGGAGAATTCCGTCTTTTAGGGAGAATTCTTCTTGAGTATTCTCTCTAAGTTTCTTGAATTATGAAACTATGAATTATGTATGTGAATTGCTAATCTATTGTCAATTTATAGAGTTATAAGAGAGACTCTAAGTTGGTTTAGAATTGGTCTTCCTATTGGGTTTGTGTTCTGCTTTAATCCTGTTCCTGGACTGATTCACATCCAACTGACACAAGGATTCACTTATCCTCAATCCAGTTCCTGGTCTGATTCACAACCAACTGACACAAGGATTCACTTATCCTCAATCCAGTTCCTGGTCTGATTCACAACCAATTGACACAAGGATTAATTAATTACTTAATTAATTAAATCTACATTTATCAATTTTCTAATACATAATTAATCGTACCACTAACGGATTAATTATGGCACTACCATCCTACACCAGAATTGCTTTCGAAACAACTAAATTAATTATTCTTTAATCTCCCCACATCAAAGATCTAGTGCTCGTTAATTTATTAATTTACTGATAAATTAATTAATTATATTCTTATAATCCAAGATTAGTACTGCTCGATCTTTTTACTATACCGGACATAAGTCCACCGGCCGGATTTAGTATAATAAACACATTACTCCGGACGCACCGGTACATGATTTCCTTTCGACAAGCAATAGCACACCAAGTATCTAAACACGCGGACCCAACCTACCGAGACTATTAGCCACAAATGACCTCACTCTTGGGTAGATCAAAATACACTATGTCTAATCCTCATGCCTGCTCAAGTTTAGAGATTAAGATATAGAATATTAGGAATGAATAGTCTATTAAATCAGTACAAGATAATTCATCCTAATTGGTCAAGTTCAATATGCCCCGGGCATATCTATATGATTTAATTAGTTTAGACAAATCAATTTTTCCAATCACATAATAACCTAAACAGACAGTGTGTCCAAAACTGTCTCGGTTATGAACCTCATTTATATATTATGTCTTTTAACCAATGATGAAATCTACTGTGTCACATCAGACACCTCATCATCTAATTATATAATATAAATGGACGACATATGTAAAACATATAAATAATTTAACTAAAACATTTAATCGATATATAAAATTGGAAAATAGTTTAATACAAGCAAAGCTTTAGTATTTAAACCCAACAGTTGTGGTTTTCGGTAGTAATGCGGAAACCATTGTGTGGTGCTGCCCAAAAATCCCAGGATCGTAGTTCGGTGTCTTGACACCTCGAGCAAAGGGCCGAGATTATTTCTTGATTATCCGTGCATCCTCTATCTATTCTCTTGGCTTGACTAAAGTCTCTCTTAACCTTTTTCTTTCCCTACTATCCGTTGGGTAGTAGTTAGATTAGGATTTAATCAGAAAACTACAAAAAGAATTTCCTTTACTTTATTTCTTTATTTAGGAGAATAAGTACCTAACCCTAAACACAATCATAAATGCAACGCGCTCTCTGTGGGACGATACCCTAAGTACTACACGATGAGTGGATGATTGATGGTCCTCGAGTGTTGAAAAATGAAGTTATTTATAACTTCAAAGAAAAATACACAATTGGTCTTATATAATGACCATGTTACGCAATTGGTCCTACACGATTGGAATTTGACAAATTTGGTCATAAACATTTCAACTAACAAATTTTGCACCAACTTAACGGCTGACTCAATAGCCATTAAGTTTTATGCCACGTGACCGCTGCATGTGTGCCACTTGGCATAAAATGTCACATGACATCCAATCGACCACACACATACCACGTGTCTTAAAGGTGCCACGTGATTGTCAATCGTTTGCGCACATGCCACGTGACAGTCACATGGCATGTGTGCGAGCGATTGGCTACCACATAGCAATCACGTTGGTGCCACATGGGTGCCATGTGGAATAAAATTTAATGACTGATGAGTCAGCCTTTAAACCCTTTAAAAAAATTTTAAATTAGACCAAATGTGTCAATTTTAGAAATATTTTGGACCAAATTTATCGAATTACAAATTTGTAGGACCAATTGTGTAATAAATTCATTATATAGGACCAATTGCAAAACTTCATCTCTACTTGTGTGGACGATGATCTTGCACAGTAGGTATGAGGAGTGGCAGACCCGAGCTAGAGATGAAGTTTTGCAACTCTTCGGCATCAACAACTAACCAAATTTTGACGGACTCAATCGCCTCAAAGTTTTAGATATGATCCTATATGAGGCTCTAAGAGTATAACCTCCAATATTCATCAATGCTCGAGTAATAATAGCAAAAACCAAATTATGAAACAAAATTATCCCAGCTGGAGTACAACTCTTATTTCAAACTCTACTCATTCATTATGACCCTGAAATATGGGGTGACGATCCTGTTGAGTTCAAGCCGGATCGCTTTTCCCCAATGAGTGTTAAATGCAATAACTAACGGCCAACTCTATTTCTTCCCTTTCGATGCCGGACCTCGGATCTGTATCGGCCAGAGTTATTCCATGTTGGAAGCCAAATTGGTGATGGCAGTGATTCTGTAGCGCTTCTCCTTTCAACTTTCACCTTCCTATGCTTATGCTCCTCGCTCATTTGTAACTCTTCGACAACATTATGGTGCTCCCTTGATTTTGCGCAAGTTGTAGTTCTATATTCTCGTTGCGCCCTGCATTAGAAAACCAAATAAATGATGAGATGCACAAGTGTGATAAAATTTCATATATATGATACATAGTATAGTGATAAAATCATATAAATGATAGGAACCTTAAAATTAAACTATATATTTTATTGTTAAAATGAGGGAGATAAATGTCGTATTATTATTAAGGAATTATGTTTAGTTTTAAATAAAAATTATGCTGTAATTTATGATATTTTGGCTTTGATCTTTTATGAAATTTGCATGATGAGATGCAGAAGCAACCGTCTCTCCATGCAGATATAAATAGTTATTTCTGCAAAAACTATGATATAGAAACAGAATCATGTATCAGGTGATCACAACAATAAACTAAGAGCAATGGCAATATTTTCGATAATGTATGAATTTCTTGATCAGTGGGGTTAAAGTCACTCACGCATGGAAAAATGTCAGAATTACTTTGACAATCTTTAGCTCAATAAGAGCGATTGATGACAATCTCGAGCCCTTCAAATTCTTGCTCTTCGATTTTTCTGACAGATTCCTCAACTGAAACCCCACATTGTGAAACTTCAATTCTCTACAACACCAAAGATACTGACCAAGTGAAAAAGAACCTCCTTGAATTGTTTGCAATTTCGCAATACAGCTGCTGAAGCTGCGACAAGTGGTCACTGGAGGCATCTGTTAAAAAGAACACAATTCTTTTTTTTTTCCCTGGCAAACTTGCCGTTTTTAAGCCCCAAGCGGAGTTTTTATATGTACAAATCAATGCAGGGTTAGACAACCCAAAACTAACAAAATACCCTACGTCTCAAGTTGGAGCATTTGGATTACAAATGTCCAACTTGAGAAAAGACTCAAATCGACGCTTTCCCAAAGCTTTGGCGAGGATATTGGCCAACTGAGCATGAGTAGACACATAACTAAAGGAGATGAGACCTTGTCCAAAACCATCGCGAAGAAAGTTACAATCAATCTCGATATGCTTTGGATGTTCATGAAAAACGGGATTGACAATTATATGAAAAGCCGCTTGACTATCACAGTAAAGGTGCATCGGTTGAGAATGCGCAACACCCAAATTAGATAACAAAGTCTTCAACCATTTGAGCAAACAGTCACCAATCATGTATAATAAATCACATAACAATTCGATACCAGTAGTCATTCATGTACAGTTTATCAGATAACAATTCAGTAACGGAGAACCTATAAAGGATCCCATCCAGTAGCGGAATTTCCATATAGCCAAACCCATTTGGTAAGCATAACGAGATCAGCACATAGCAAGACCTAACAGCAAAGTGCTAGCCGTGGATCCGTTAGGATCCCGTCTGCAAAGCCAACTAGAGATCGCGTGAAGGATCCCGTTTGTAACGCGATTAGAACATAGCCAGATCTATCGGCAAAGTGTTGGCCTTGGATCCGTTCAGATCCTATCTGCAAAGCCAGCCAGAGATCCCATGAAAGATCCCGCCTGTAACGCAAACAATACATAGTTAGATCTATCAGCAAAGTGCTAGCCGTTGATCAGTTAAGATCCTGTCTGCAAAGCCAGTTAGAGATCCCGTTAAGGATCCAGCATGCTGATATGCGGTAAACGTTCTATCAAAATATAAAGTATAAACCTAAGTCCACATTAAGGGTTTCAAAAATCCCATCGTAGAGTACTTCAGATAGGTGTGTGTAGCAGCTTGGCTACGTCCAGCCCCATTCCTGCACCTGTCCTTAGGCATGTCAAGTGTGCACGAGCTTATTCTGAGGGAGGGTACAAAGTGGATCACCACATGACATAAGCAGAGGGTGGATGGCAGGGGTTCCCTTGGTCGAGTGCCATAGCGACTGCTATGATGCAGCCCAGTTATGATTCTCCTAGCGAATGTAAGGATGACTACATTCCTTGGTATATGGAGTACTCCCACCCGTACCTGTTCTGTGGTGGCACCCCTGCTCGAGAAGTTTTGTCGCGATCCAACACCGAACATATAAGTATTTATTTTGTTTTTAATTTTATAAATTAAAATTATTATTATCCATTATTTAATTATAATATTTTTATTTACATTTTTGAGTTAGTGGGACGCTATTCGACATTTTCACAGCGAGTTGTTATCATTAGAGATGGTGGATTGCCCCCAGGCGCATGAGTGCGGAACAGAGATGTCTACCTTGATGGATAAGTGACATTTAGCTAGTTGATAGGTTTATTATCTGAAACTTTTAGTACTGTATGAATTTATGTATTTTACTATATTTTGTTGTGTTTTATTTTTGTTAGATCAAAAGAATGCATTTACAGATCAATCCTACTGCAAAGTTTAAACATTGTGAAATTAAAAAAAATCATTGTTTATTAGAATTAAATAATCATTTTATGAATTATATTATCATTTTATATGATAGCTCTGCTCTAGTATCTATCTCTCTTTAAATTTCTGTTCCTTTCAGTTCTTTTACCGAGTCTCCACACGTTGTTCTAATCCCCCATGTGTCGTGTCGTGCGTGCGTCAGTTGTGTCCTTGTCTTAGGAATTTTTTACTAAGAAAATTCAAAAATTAGAAATGTTAACTCAAACTGAATTGCTATTTGTATCATGAATTTGCTATTTGTATCACAAAAAAAAATAAAAATAATAATAAAATGACCAAAATGCCCTTATGATGAAAAATGAGTAGAAAATACTAAGTATTGTGTAAAAACGCAGCAAAAATGCGTTTTCACCATATACACAAACGCAAGGAAAAACGTTTTTTAATGTAAAAATTAAGTAAAATGCCGTTTTTGATGCCTAAAAACGTCAAAACAATAATTTTTTAACCACATAAAACGCAGCAAAAATACGTTTTAGACCAGTTAAAAACGCAAAAACGCTGCGTTACCACCGCGGAGAAAACGCCAAAATTCGGCGTTTTAACCGCGGCTCGCTCGCCGATTTGGGGCGTTTTCGACACAGAAAAAACATAAAACCCCCAAATCGGCAGCATCTTCATTAGGGCAATTTTTCTCAAAAAAATCAACCCAAAAAACGCAAAAGGGAGCAGATTTTGCCGGCCAAAAACGCAAATCATGGACGGAGGAGATGGCGAACAATCACGAAGGCACGGAGCGGGCAAAGGTCCACTGATAAACAGGGTAAAAATCGTTTTGAATTTGAGTTTTTTAGCATTCTTTGAGCTATTTTTCCGGCCAGATCTGGCATTTTTCGGCCCGAAAACGCCGACCGGCGGCGTTTCGGTAACCCAAAACGCCATCGGCCGGCGTTTTGGGTATCGAAAACGCCTCTGCCGGCGTTTTCGATACCGAAACCGCCTGCCGAGGCGTTTTCGATACCCAAAACGCCATCGCCCGGCGTTTTGGGTATCGAAAACGCCGATCGCCGGCGTTTTCGATACTCAAACCGCCGGCCGCCGGCGTTTTGAGTATGAAAAACGCCGGCGATCGGCGTTTTGAGTATCTCAAAACGCCGGACGCCGGCGTTTTGGGTATCGAAGACCACCCCCACCCATATTTTGATTTAAATTGATTTATCGTATGTTACAATATTATTGTTTCGTTTTATGTAGTTATTTATTTATTTATGTAATTATTCGTTTATTTATTTAGGGTGGCGCTAAGTTAAAGCCACGAGGCGAGAGGCCGGCTCCCACAGCTTCTGCTAGGAGGCAGAAGGTGCCAGTTGTTAGGGGTGGTGGTAGACGAGGAGGTGGAGGTAGACGGGGAGGCGGGATTGTTATATCCGAGGGAGGACGGGGAGGTCGTGACTCCTCATTTCAGTTGAGGGATGAGTATTACGATAGTACTGATTCCGATGACACTGATTCGAGTGAGGGGGAGCAGTTTGGCCATGAGGATGAGTCTGGGCATCCCCATGAGCAGTCACGGCAGGGGGACGCTAGTGGGAGTGGACGGCCACTAGAGGACCAGGGTGAGGGGTATACCTACGGAGGTGACCCTTCTCACCCACATGCTGAGCGGACGATCCGGTATAGGAATCCGGACCGCGGACAGTTCGAGGAGGTGGATCCTTCTGCAGGTACGCGTTTATGTGTTTGCAGTGGATGGGTCAGTATGGAGCGCTACATCATGCATTATTAGATGTAGTGCGGGAGAGCGTTCCTGATTTGTACGATCAGTTCGCACCTCGTACTGCAGAGCTAGAGGATGAGTTCGAGCGTTCCATATGATCTTTGGATTGGACTATTTTTGTATACATTTTCTGAATATTGTATTATTATTACGCTGATTATATTTTATTGTCTTCTTCATATATATGTTGTATTTTGTTACGTATATTTCTTCAAAACCCAAAATAAGTGGTGGTAGGCACAAGATAATAATAATAAAACATATGTCACATGGCAATAAACGTCCTATCCATCACGGAGTGCATTCCAAGCATTAATATTCATTAGACCCTACTTATATTGTTGTTGACTAAATCCTTCCAACTTTCCCCTAGTTTGAAACGTTGGAATCTGAAGTAACAATAACTCGGGAAATGAAAAAGAAGAAAAAATGGGGATACTGTGAAACAGATGCAGCATTAACTATGGAGTAGATTTGCTTATCAATGCATTAATATCCATCAATCAGAATAGACTCCTTTCAATAGACTCCTTACAATATACATCCTAGCCATCACGTAGTGCATTCCAAGCATTAAATCTAGCTTCTAAATTTTGTGGCCACTCACCTACACTTTCAGCATGACGCTGATGGTGCCAAACGAAGCTCAGCGGCGGGATAGGGCAGTCATCGACCACATCTACGCGTACATAATGATTCCCATTCACAAGGGCAAGCGCTATAACCCTTTCCGGTTGGGTGTCGCCAGTCGAGCAATACAAAGGTAGTACAGAATAATTTCCATCTGAACGAGTACGGTCAAACTGTATTACCAGTGCATTTGCATAAGTGGCGAGAGGGAACAAATCCGTAGGTGTAGCCATCCAATGCTGCTCACCACAATCAGTGCCTTCGAAAGTTATTCGCCTAAGTACCATGGCCACAAAATCACCATCGGCCGGACGCAGCTCCAATGCTTCGAAGACACCCCTATACCTGTCCGGGTGGCTCGTAATCTCTCCACTCAATGACCTGCGAGCTAACCTCCAATATTTCTCGTGGCCAAAAAGGTACGTAGAAATTACTCGGAAACCACAATGGCCATCCCCATCTACATCTGACCACCCTGTACAATAAGGCTGAAAAAATGCTGGCACACACTGAATGTCTCCACCAGACCCTGTTAAGTAATTATGTTACATTAAATAAACAAACCTTCATCATTTATTTAATTAATTGACTAAATTAAAGGGCGTATTTACATGTCCTTTAATGGAGACTCACCATCAAAACCTGTATGAATGCGGTGTGATCTACCTGTTGATCGACCAGATGACCCTGAACGGCACCTGCCACGCCGGCCACGTGTCGCTCTTTCTCGTGAGCTCCACTCGCGCATAACAGAATGATGTAATCTATTTGGTGGCCGCCCCCTTTGGGGTCCCGATGTACCTGGCTCTCCAACACTGGCCATGTCAGGGTACATCTGCTCTACGTACGCCCTATTCAACAGCCGGGCCAAAAAAGACGGACTGGTAGATACGGTGGGGACTACTTCCTCGTTGAAATACCTTAACAAACATATATATCAACTCCAAATATTTCTTCAAATCAAAAAAAAATTGTCAATTCAATTGCATAATATTAAATGTCATAATTGAAAAATGCACCTGATGTCCTCATCAATGTAATTCGCATCCCCATGTGATGGCACAATGGTCAGCCTCTTCCAAAACTCATGCACGTGTGGAAGTAAGGGATATTCAGGCAATGACTGTGCCTTGAATATGTCGCACGCACAGGGAATCCCACGTGTCACCTTGGGCACACATCCACATCGCTCAAGTACAAGGCCTCCCAACTTATCCTTCCGCCGAACTTCTTTCCTAACCAACTTCAAACAATGGTGTGACACGTACTTGTTCAAATAACAGTATGGATATCCCTGCATACTTGTTTGAGTCGTGGAGATGGAAGCCTCAAGGGAGCCTCTATAAAAATGTCAATTAAAAATAAAATTAATCGAAATATCTAAATAAATAGAAGCATACCAACAAATGAAATTCAAAGACAGTAAACAACATTTGCTATAAATAATTAAATAAGAAAACTAACCCGATGTGAGGGTACAAGTGGCTGAGGTGAGAGTCAATCTTTGTGAACAAAGTGTCAAGGGAATTGGTTGAAGAATTAAGCCAATCTTTCATAGCCGCATGCGAAGCCTCTACTCTATTAGTGGAAGTATTACCAAAGTGGAGAAATTGATTGGTCCAGGCTCGAACAAATTTCTCTTTGTGAATGAGCCATGTAGTCTCTAGATATTCAACAGCCAACGGCTCAAGGAGAGTGTACTTAACCTTGAAATTCTGCAATAAACGATTAAATTCCTCCACTGTCGGAGCCTTAATGATTTTCTTCCACCAATTGTCATGAATATCACATGCCAAATTTTTGTTCCTCCTCCCAACATTTTTTTCCAACCACGCGTTCACATCACGCCCAATATGCCACAAACATAACAAGTGATGTGAAGCGGGAAAATGAGCCTTAATCGGCTGTAACAAGCCCAACTCCCTATCTGTCACAATCACACTAGGTGACAAACTAGCCGGCAGCAAAAATCTCAAGTTCCTCATAACCCAGTCATATGTATCCTGTTTCTCATTCCTGACAATAGCAAATGCAATATTGAAATTCTTATTTGTAGGAGTCATACCTACCATCTCCACGACAGGCATTTGGTACTTGTTCGTCTTGTAGGTAGAATCAATCCCAACCACCCAATACCATCTGTTGAACATCTGGATTGATGTTGGATGTGCAAAGAACACATGTGTGATCTCATCTGTGTTCGCATCCTTCAGAATCTTCAGATAGTACTGCTTCTCCTCAGCCAAATGAATAAATTGCTGCCCAATATTCCTACCTTCCAATCCGGCGGTCTTCATCTCTCCTTTCAAATTGTACACAGATTTTATTGGTACCTGGGAATCGGGAAACTGTTTATTAACAGCTTCCCAAACACACTTTGGCTTTACATTCGAACGCAGCATAAATTCAGCAACAGCCTTTGAATCCTTTGTAAAATGGCTCAACTGTCTGTGACCATATGGATGCATTATGCCTGTAAATCACATGTAATTATAATAGCAATTAATACATACAACACATCAATCAACTTAATTAATATTATGCGAAAATAATGAAATACCAGTGTGGTTGTGAGTTGACGCTGCTCCTGGGTTTGTATAAACCTTGTGCCGTCCCAAATCAATCCGCTTACAAGTCAACCTAAAGGGGCAATTAGTGCCGCTCCTTCGTGTATTCTTCCGTCTAGCTGGGAGAGGGGCTTTGGCAGGATCTCTCCATCGCTTGCACGAGAAGTAGTACGTCGCAAATCCTTGGTTGCCTCCCCTCTTTGTAATCACAAACTTCAGCCTCTTAGCTATTTTCTGGCAATATTTCAAAGCCTTGCCAATAGTTCGAAACTCTCTGTCAATCTTGAAATATCCACTCAAATCTGCGCCAGGTTCAAGTTCCACCGGCTCCCCATGAGTATTATCCGCCTCATTGTCATCTACATCCTCATCTTCATCGTCATCCTCCTCTTCGTTCTCCGCCTCCTCATCATCATCATACAACTCATCCTCATCGTAATCATCATTGTCAGCCTGTAGATGAATACACAGATTAATTAAAATTACAGCACAGTTATGATTCTTGCAATAAAAAAAAACGCAACAGTTTGGAGTTTTTTAATGCATGAAACGCACCTTTTTTGCGTTTTTTCATATAAAAACGCTACAAATGTGCGTTTTCATCTGAAAAAACGCAAGAATGGTGCGTTTCAATCATTAAAAAACGCACCCAGATGTGGTTTCAGCAACCTAAAACGCAGAACTTTTTATATAATGCATGTCAAAAACGCAACACTTTTTATATAATGCATGTAAAAAACGCAACACTTTTTACATAATGCATGTCAAAAACGCAACACTTTTCATATAATGCATGTCAAAAACGCAACACTTTTTATATAATGCATGTCGGAAACACTAAAAAGCGACTTTTTCTACAATCAGAAACGCTAAAAAGGGACGTTTGACCGCTTCCTAAACGTCATTTTAGCGTGTTTCGACATACAATATTTTTAAAAAAACTTATATAAGTTTAAGGTACGGAAACTTACCATATCGTGATGATTCGCTTGCTAAATATTCTTTCGCCGTCAATTGAATGATCCAACAATGTTTTTACGTTAAGAATTTATCTGGATTTGATTTTAGGATAGTTGTTGTGTATGAGTTTTTCATCCAATTCACATGAATGTATGTAAACGTTTTTTAACTTCTGTACATGGCAAAAACGCAGCATTTTAACGAGCGAACCATGGTGGAAACTTCACATTTTCACGTTTTCGACTGTAAAAAACGCAACATTTTAACGAGCGAACCATGGCGGAAACATTACATTTTTGCGTTTTTTTCATAAAGAAACGCATTCATTTGGCGTTTTTTACATACAAAAACGCACCCGATTGGCGTTTTTTAATATAAAAACGCAATTTATGGTACATTTTGTATGTCCAAAACGTTTTTTCATTGCGTTTTTTTGAGATTAAAACGCAATTTTCGCCCTTTTTTTGACATAAAATCTGTCAATTTTTTAGTTTTTTTGTTCATAAGGGTATTTTGGTCATTTTATTATTATTTTTATTTTTTTTTGTGATACAAATAGCAAATTCATGATACAAATAGCAAGTCCCTAACTCAAAATATGAAATTTATGAGAATGGCGAAAATAAGCCTTTCGAATTTACATAATCTGAATCTTTTCAAATTTGAATTTTGTGAATCCTAACAAAATTAATTCCTTATTTCATTCATTAAAATTTATCTGATTAAATATTTCAAAAATAAAATATTTATTCGATTGAATGAAATAAAAAATTAAAATCTTTGGTCATATTATTTTAAAATTAATTTACAAAAACTGGAAAAAAATTCATATTACAAAAATTTGATTAGGATATTATTTTAAAATTTTAAAATTATATTTATTCAATTTTTATTCTTTATTTTTTTTTTTCAAACTTATCGGATTTTCCTTTGATAATTAGGCACTTTCAAATTTTACAAATCTAAAAGGTCTATTTTCAGTCCACACCCCCCAAAATCAAATACTTTAATCTACATCTCTCATTTTTTGGATCTTTTGATCCCGCCCCCTTGTCTTAGCCTCATGGTGACCTTTCATTCCAGAAGAAGACCCTGCATGTAGGGTGGCAGTTCATTAGGGTTTGTACGGTAGTTTGGCTATTGCACCATTATCCTTGTCGGTGGTTATTTAACGTCTCAATTTTTACGATGGTAATATTTTAATTTAATAAAATTATTTTTTTATTTTATTTTTTATTGTTGTAATTTATCGCTCTAATTATTTTTTACTGTCTTAATCTAATTTATTAATATAATTTATAATATTATATTAATATAATAATAAATAATAAATTTAAAAATACTAATTTTCTATTAAAATATTAAATAAAAATAAAAATAATTAATATTTTTATTATAATAAAAATATTTTTATTATAATTCATAATTAAAAAACTGTGAAGAAAAATAATTACCATTTATGGCAAAATTCTACTTTGACAAAACACGATTTTTTTACAAAACTCTAGTTTGACAAAAAATAGTTTCCGTAAAATCCTAGTTTAGCAAATAATTCATTTAGTCTAACTACATTGAGCGTTAATGAGTTAAATGCGAAAATAAAATTATGACAAACAACAAAAATTTAGATTCTAGCAGCACAACCTATGTATTGAAAAAAAAGGAAAAAAATTGACGATCAATCATCATGAAATTCACTTTAAATATTACTGTCAAAATTTCCAAAGTTGCTCCTACGCAAGTTTTAGAAGACAAAAGAGTTTCTAAGATCTACTTTTCCTGTTGAAATTACCTTTCCTGTATACAATTTGAGCCAAAAGGTTGTATATATGAAATAAGGGGTTATTAGTTACCGCCTCACTTTTTGCACGGTAATCTATATATTTTAACAAACCTGCAAAAATTCTTTATAAACGATAGCCATCGCAACTTTTTGAAAACATAAACTCTTTCACTTAAGCTAGATTATGCACTTCAATTCAGAAGTACGAAAACTATCCACCATAATAAGGTAGGTTTTCAAGATCATCATAAGGTTTAAAAGGAAAGAGGAACCTCTGCACTATTGAGGCTTAACAGAAAAGATGAACATAACATACTCAAAAGAGGAACTAATTTAGTAGCCAACCGTCTCTCACCCAAATGCCAAATCTAGTAGCTACCAACTTGAGAGCTTTTGGAAAATTCCAAAACTAGCAAACCAGACACAAAAATTCATCTCAAAACCGATGATACTACACCATACAAGCCAAAAATTCAAATCCAGATTGGACGTTTACCTTTTTCTAAAAAAAGCATCAAAATCCAAATTGATCAAGATTTGAAAGAGATAAACCAAAAAATCAATGCACTTACACAGTTGAAAATTCTTGGGGTTTCAATTCCTGTGCAAAATCATAAAATATGTCACTCCTGGCATAAAATTCAAAGTGCTTAGGGAGCTTTGTTATTAGTTAAGTGAAATACCTATCTCAAGATCATGCCATGAGACATAAGGAGTGCTGCAACGGCGGCGGGACGGTGGGACTTTGCAGTGACGCCTTTCACAAGCATCATTGCGCCACATCACGTTCGATGTTGTTAGCCTCAATTTCATTTCATCTTTCAGTATTCTTTTTCGATGGAATGTTTTTCGAACTTCTCCTCCCTCCTCTAGATGAGTTTTGAACCAAAATTCGAATCGTCAGAATCCATTGTGAAGATTGAAGATCGAGATTGAAAGAGGGAGACATTTGTGGATCGTTAGGGTTTTAGGGTTTCTAGGCTGAGGAGGAAAATCCACCGTAAGACCGAATTTGGGAGGGGGGAGGGGGGTAGGTGGGCGTAGGGTTTTGTGTATAAATTAGTTCGAGTGTTGAAAGGAATTTAATGTATTGTTAAGAGTATTTTAGTCTAAATTAGGGCAGCAGAGGATAACAATCGAGGCGATATAATTAGTAATTCTTATCCTTGTTTTTCATCTGCCATGACAACTCTTGATTGTGTAAGAGTTGTTTTTTGTTTTACCGAGCTCTAGTTTTGCAGGCTTCTGTTTGTTTAGTTTTTGAACTTGCGCCCCCTCCTTTAGACATATGTGATGTGTTGTGTTGTGTGAGCTCACTATAAAAAATATTTGTTATGATAGATGACTGCTTATGTGGTAATAAATAAAATTGTTATCAGATTTTATGTGTCCTCCACTAGATATTTTCCTCACATCACCCTAGTTGATGGCCCAGATGATTTAAAGCCAACTCGTCTATCCTTCTGCAAGCAAAGGAATAGAGAGCTGTGGTAGTTGGCAAATTATACGGGTACAATTTAAAAGTATATTCTTAATTATATAATATAATTTACGGTGTTAGGTGAGAATAGTAATTAGGTGAATAGGACACCATTAGTACGAATTGTTATAAATGGGATGCCAAGAAATAGATGATAGACTTGCAAATCATAATGGAGATGGCCAGTTACAACTACATTAATGTAGTACTTAGTGCTTCATTAGTAGTACCCGTTGTTGTTCTGGCATGGAAGGTGGTGAATTGGGTATGGATTAAACCCAGAAAACTTGAGAAACATCTGAGGGAGCAAGGCTTCAATGGAAATCCTTACAGATTACTCATTGGGGACTTGCAAGAAATGTCAACATTGTTGAAGGAAGCTCATTCCAAGCCTATTCATTTTTCTGATGATGCAGCCACCAGAATCATACCTGAATTTCTTCCCTTAATCAACAAATATGGTATGTCCTTCACCTTGTTTGCCTATTTTAGTGACTTTTTTTCAAATTAAAAGCCGAATATAGAGACCATTTAAATAATTAATTCAAGATAAAAGTAAGTAACTATATTTTTATCAATAAAAACCGTGATCATCCAACATTTTACTTCAAATTTCACTTAATTAACATTGAACATGCTCAAATTAACTTACAGGAAAGAATTCATATATATGGTATGGGCCACAACCAGCGATTCTTATCCAAGATCCAAAACTAGTATTGCAGGCTTCGCAACAGCTTCAGGTCTTTCATAGGCCCGATGGTTATGAAGTTACTAGGCTGCTCACTCCTGGAGTTGCAAGATACAATGGTGCTAAATGGGCCAAACATCGTAAAATATTAGCCCCAGCTTTCCGAGAGGAGAAGTTGAAGGTTTCTCTTAGATCTCTGTTTGGATTTGCTCCCTCTCAACTATTAATAACTAGATTACCAAGCCCCCTATTTTTTCAAATAGTGACATTTACTTCCCCTATGTTTTGGTCTAACTATCAACACTCTCTCAAGTTCATGAAATTACATCTACCAACATGACCAAAATCAATAAAAAAATGTCAAAAGATGAAAAAATCTAGTAATTTTCATCTAAAATAAGTTTGAGTGATTGTAAGTGTAAACTTTTCCAATGACCTTTTGACTTAACAAGAAGGTTTACGCATCAACTTTGCTATATTTTTTGTTAATTAGGAGTTGATTATTATGAGCTTGAATAGTTAAGTGGATAAATGTAATTTCAAAAATTTGGGGGTAGGGGTAGGGCATTTTATAACATAGTCCATGGACTATCATGCAAGATAGTCCATTCACTACTCGAATATTGACCTTTTAAAACACTTGAAAATGTTTTAATAGATAATATTTGATTACATTTTTTCTATGGCGACACGCACTTTGTGCGTTATCTATTCTTGTGTGGCCAAAGGTGTATTTGATACGACAATACTTTCGTATGTGACCATATACGTCAAAAGTGTGGAGTTAGACTAACATGTGACAATACAAGTATATGCCATGATAAATCATCTATCATAACACGGTTGTTGGCTATATAGTGTTATATATGTTAATATGTTAATACATAATAAAGTGCTTGAATAGAAAACATATTATGACAATTTTAAGTGTTCATACTATAACAACATCATTGTTGTAGTGTTTTATTATATATAAATTAATTAATATTTGATGTGATTGTAGATATTAATAGATATATTTATTGTTTAGTGTTATGAAAGGTGTGTGGTGAAAACCTAACATTCTAGTAGTGATTATATAGAGTCTATAATCATTTTAGTATTGTGGGCCCCTTGAATGCCTATTATTTCTCCCTCTAATTAATATATTTATGTCATTTTTCAATTGACTATCCTGCAATGTAATTCTTGGACTACTATTTATGGATTGGTATTGGTAGTTTGATTAAACTAAAGGGAGTTTACCCTTTTTTAAAAGAAAAAATTTGAATAGATTTCTAATTTTAAAAATAAATTTAAATCAATTTTAAAAAATAGGAGAGAAAGAAGTGAAAAGAAAAAAATATGCATAAGAGATATTTAAGTAATTATCCTTTTCTTTTAATTATTTTTGTAGGGTAAATTTCAAAATTAGTTATGGTACTGTAGTGAAATTCGAGTTTTGGTCATCTTATTTTAGAAACTATTTTTTCAATCATCAACTTTTACATTTTGTCACGAATTGTGTCACTCCATTAAGATTGACCGTAAAATTTACTAACGGACAATTTTATAGAGGTATTTTTGTACTTTCTCCCTCAATTTTCTCATTTTTATACTTTCTCACACTTCCTTCTTTTGTGCATTTTTTACTTTTTTTTTTCTATCAATTTTTTTGGTCAGTACCCTTAAAATTTTATTTCTTATTTTTAGAAACTTAAATTTTTATTTTTATCTTACTAATTATTTTAGAATAGTGAATTTTTTCATTTTATCATTTCAGTAAAATTTTTACTTGTTTCACATTTTCTTTTTTATTTTAAGTTAATGTTTGTTCATTTACACTGAATTTAATTTTTTTTATCACACCAATTATATTATTCTTTGGTTTGCCTAGTTTTCACAATATAATTGGTGTGTGAAAAATTAAATTCAGTATAAATGAACAAAAATTAATGTTATTTAAAATAAAAATGTGAAAAAAGTAAAAATAATACGAAAATGATAAAATGAAAAGAATCACTATTCTAAAAATAAGAAAGAAAAAAGAAATTAAAATTTTAAGGATAGTAGCAAAGAAATTGATAGCTAAAAAATTGTAAAATGAAAAGAGAGAAAGTGGAAGAAAGTAAAAAATGAGAAAGTTGAGGGAGAAAATACAAAACATATCCTCATAAAAATTGCATATTAGTAAAGTTAACGGTCAGAACTAAATTTGTGACAAAAAGATAACAAAGAGTATTAAGATGTTAAACCTTATCATCTCCTAATTCATACTTGTTTATTATATTACTTATATTAAATCATATACTCATTTTAGAATATAAAAATTTTTTTGAGAACTTTTAGAATATAAAATCAAATAAGAGAGATCATGTTAGAATATAAAAAATAATCAAATATATGTAACAAAATAAAAAATAATCATATTATTTGACTTTTTTTTTTTTTTTTTTTTGTTGGGGTACCCGTACGTGCATAGAATATGGTTCCCTCTTTTTACGAGAGTGCAAGTGAGATGATGAGAGAATGGGGCAAGATAGTTCCGGCACAAGGGCGGTGCGAGGTTGATGTTTGGCCGAGCCTTGTGCGGTTGTCTTCGGATGCGATTTCACGCACAGCATTCGGCAGTAACTACGAAGAAGGCAGAAGGATATTTGCACTTCAAAAGGAGCAGATTGAGCATTGCTTCAAGGCTATATGGTCATCATTCATCCCAGGATGGAGGTAAATTCATGTATCCTTTGGCTGCCTAGACTGAGTTTCCTTGTAAAGATTTCTTGTATATATATATTTTCAGGTTTTTGCCGACTGCAATCAACAGAAGAATGAAGGAGATCAACAGGGATGTTAATGAATCTATTAGGCGGATGGTTAATTCGAGGATGAATGCATTGTGCGAAGCTGGGAGCGACCTGCTGGGAGTATTACTGGATTCCAACAACGGAAACAGTGGTATGACAATTGAAGATGTGATTGAAGAGTGCAAATTGTTTTACGTAGCAGGGCAAGAGACCACCTCGTCTCTGCTTGTGTGGACAATGATCTTGCTTAGTAGGTACGAGGAGTGGCAGACCAGAGCTAGAGTTGAAGTTTTGCAACTCTTTGGCACCAACAACCAACCAAATTTTGAGGGACTCAATCGACTCAAAGTTCTAGATATGATCCTACATGAGGCTTTAAGAGTATATCCTCCAGTACCCATCAATGCTAGAGTAACAACAGCAGAAACCAAATTAGGAGACAAAATTATCCCAGCTGGAGTACAACTCTTATTTCAAACTCTACTCATTCATTATGACCCTGAAATATGGGGTGACGATGCGGCAGAGTTCAAGCCAGATCGGTTTTCTCAAGGAATGTTAAATGCAACAGCAAATGACCAACTCTGTTTCTTCCCGTTCGGTGCCGGACCTCGGATCTGCATGGGCCAGAATTATTCCATGTTGGAAGCCAAATTGGTGATGGCAATGATTCTGCAGCGCTTCTCTTTTCAACTTTCAACTTCCTATGCTCATGCTCCTCGCTCAATTGTAACTCTTCGACCACAGTACGGTGCTCCTTTGATTTTGCACAAGTTGTAGTTCTATATTCTCTATCCGCTCTGCACTGAAAAACTATGATCAAATGCACAAGTGTTAAAGCTTATAGTGTATTATTAAAGTACAAAATTTCATATATATGATAGAGTGTATAGTGATAAAACCATATGCATGATTGGAACTTATGAATTAAACTACTTATCATGCATATTTTATTGTTAAAATGAGAGAAACCTTGCTGAATGCGTGAAAGAAGCCATGAAATTTTCTTTGAGTCCATCTTGATTCTTCCATTTCCACCCTTGACCCATAGACTCTCCACCATAATTGGGAGTTGCGTGATTCCCAACCAGTTTTAGTTGATTGGGAAGGTGAGTTTTTTTTCCATGAACACCAATGCTTCCTCTGATCACCATCATGTCGGAGTGGAAAGGGCACAAACACTTTTTAATCACAGCAAAAGCAAATAACTACCCAATATGATATTTTCTCCTTTCCAACAACAACTACTAATAAATAGAAATTTAACCAAGCCAAGCAACCAACTGAGCAACTGAAAATAAAGTAAATGAGACAACACAATTTTTACGTGAAAAACCCAAAACGGGACCTTTTCTGGTCAAATATCCACTATATCAATGGGGTCACCAAGTCATCACCAAACGGTGGATACACAATAATCATTCATCATCATTAAAGATGAATCAACAACAAACAATAATATTCTTCCAAAACTACACAAATAACACAAGTGGGTTTGGAAGGATCTCACCAAAAGAGAGCTAATCGAAAAATCTAAATCGGTAGATATGTAGAGCTAGAGAATATGAACCCTAATCCAAAATTTCAGCAAAATCGGACTCTGTTTGATCATCCAATTTAAATACCAAAGATTGAATTTCTAACTCAAAACCTTATTTCTCTATCTCTTTTGCAAGCTGCCCATTTTTTTTTCTACT
Organism: Knoxia roxburghii; assembly: GCA_030378225.1. Taxonomy (NCBI): domain Eukaryota; kingdom Viridiplantae; phylum Streptophyta; class Magnoliopsida; order Gentianales; family Rubiaceae; genus Knoxia; species Knoxia roxburghii. The sequence goes on along the minus strand of CM059422.1, from coordinate 10,473,190 downwards.
GCTCGCCTGAGAGCATCACTTTTCTTTTTTTCTTAATGTCTTTGGTCAAAGCAAGACCAAAAATTAGATGATGGGCTCATTTTCTTTTTATAATAATGAAATCACTATCAGAGAATTTCTTCACAAACACACAATGATCAGTTGTAGTTCTTCGATATCCCTGCCCAATCATGAAGGTATCAAACTTCTTGTACCACTGTCTCGGAGCCTGTTTCAACCTATACAAACTCATTTGAGACGACATACAAGGTTTTCTTTCCTTTTCTCCTTGAACCCATCTGGCTGCTCTATGTAAATCTCTTCCTCCAAATCACCATGTAGGAGGCTGTTTTCACACCAAGTTGTTCAATATCAAGATTCAAACTGGCTGCCATACCAAGAAAAACTCGAATGGAAGACATTTAAACAACAGGAAAAAATATCTCATCAAAGTTTACACCTTTCTCTGATTGAATCCCTTCACAACCAGTCTAGCTTTGTACCTTGGTTGTGAGCTGTTCTCACTTATCTTCAGTCTGAACACCCACTTGTTCTTGAGTGTTCTTTTTCTCTTAGGCAACTTTACCAGGTTATAATTATTGTTCTCATGCAAGGATTTGATCTTCTCTTGCATGGCTGCTAACCACTCATTCTTTTCCTCATGTTCAAGAGCCGCTGTATAAGACTCAGATTCTGCCCCATTAGTAAGCAACACAAACTCACGATGATCATACCTGGTAAAAGGTCTTCTATCTTTGGTGGACCTCCTAACCTCAATGGGAGGTGAAAGAACTGGTGGTGGCTCTGGCTCAGGAGGAGGAATATCATCAAACTCATCATCTTCCTCTGTCTCAACTCCCCTTTCAGAAGAATCTTTTAATTGTGGAGAAACTGGATCTATGTTAGCAGGAAACTCAGGTGAGGAATTTGAGCTTTCATCCTTACCAATATCTTCAATGGTCTGGTCTTCATAGAAGATCACATCTCTGCTTCTAACAACTTTCTCCTCAATAGGATTCCACAGTCTGTACCCAAACTCATCATTGACATACCCCAAAAATACACATTGCTTGGATTTTCCATTAAGCTTTGATCTTTCATCTTTTGGAATATGAAAAAAACACAACAACCAAAGACTCGCAAATGCCCAAATGAGACATCTTTCCCTGTCCAAACTCTCTGTGGAAGATCACCATCCAATGGATTTGGGGGAAATAGATTGATCAAATCAATTGCTGTCTACATAGCTTATACCCAAAAAGATTTAGGTAGCTTTACATTTGCGAGCATACGCCTAACCCATTCAGTAAATTGTTCTATTCATTCTCTCTGCCACACCATTTTGCTGCGGAGTCTTTGGAACACTCTTCATAATTCTAATGCCATGATCCCAAAAATAATTCTCAAATGGACCCCTGTACTCACCACCATTATCTGCTCGAACACATTTCAACTTCTTGCCAGTCTCTTTTTCAACTCTTTGGTGAAAGTCTTTGAACGCATCTAATACCTGATCTTTAGATTTCAAAGCAAAACACCAAACTTTTCGAGCATAATCATCAATAAAAGTAACAAAATACAATGCACCACCCATTGACCTATCTTTCATGTAACATACATATGTATGAACCAACTCTAAAATACTGGACTTTCTAGATGAATGAGAACTATGAAAGGAAACTCTATGTTGTTTGCCATAAATGTAATCAACACAAGGTTTGAGAGAATTACCTTTCACCTCAGGGAGAAATTTCTTTTTCCCAAGCATCTAGAGCCCCTTGGAACTCAGGTGTCCAAGTCTTTTATGCCAAAGATCAATGGAGGAATCATGAGTGACATTCACCTCCCCATTCTGCAACTCTGCATTCATCACCTACAAAAAATTCATTTTCTTCCATCTAGCAATGACAAGGCTCCCTTTGGTAATTGTCCATCTGCCGCCACTTTCAATGCTATGATTAGGGGTGTAAATGAACTGAGCCGCTCGTGAGCTATTCGCGAGCGGCTCGGTCAAAGCTTGGCTTGAGTTCGGAGTTGACCGAGCTCGAGCCGAGTTCGAGCTCGGCTCGTTAAGGTAACGAGCCGAGTTCGAGCCTGTAATATATAGGCTCGTTAGGCTCGACGAGCCTAACGAGCTTATATATTATATATATATTTATTTTATAATATTAAATATTTTTAAAATTTTCGTTTTGTAGGCAAGTAACTATCCTTTAGAGCATCTCCAACGCATATGACACTTTTGCGTTTTACTCTATTTTGGCGTACGAAGCGTCTCCAACGGGTACTGCAAATGGTACTGTAAAATTGGGGGGAGGAGAGAGGGACAGTAAATGTAGCGTACGAAGAAGAAGGCTGTATCCCTATAGAAGTGGGGTTGTTTTATTTTTTTAATATTTTTTTCACCACTATATTTTCTTTTATCTTTTTTTTAAAAAAAACTTAACAAGTTATTTTTGACTTTTCTGGACGTGGTGCAAGTTATTTTTGACGTGGTGCAAGTGTTATGAGACGTGGTTGACTGTCTTTGGGGAAAAAATCAGTTTAAATTCACATGAATGAATGTAGACGTTTATGGACGTGGTTCTAGTTTTCTTTGACGTGGTGGTTTGTCTTTGTGAAAAAAAAATAGCTTCAATTCACACGAATGGATGTAGACGTTTCTGGACGTGGTACAAGTTATTTTTGACGTGGTGCAAGTGTTATGAGACGTGGTGGACTGTCTTTGGGGAAAAAATCAGTTTAAATTCACATGAATGGATGTAGACGTTTATGGACGTGGTTCTAGTTGTCTTTGACGTGGTGGTTTGTCTTTGTGAAAAAAAAAAAGCTTAAATTCACACGAATGGATGTAAACGTTTCTGGACGTGGTGCAAGTGTTATGAGACGTGGTGCACCCCTAAAACAAACTCATACAAACTTATTATTAAGTAAATATTAATAACTAAACTAACATATTCATTCGATGTTATTATTGTCAGCATCTAGCCCGCTTTCACTCCCACCAATGTTATTAAAGTCAACTCCATATATAACATTTGATGAATATGGATCTTGATATGGATTTGGATATAGATCTTGACTTGCTCTTGCATTAATAATGTTGTTTTGACAGTCTATAATATAAGCACGGCGAGAAGGATCTGCAATTTGATTTGGGTCTTGAGACATAATTGCAAAATTCAATTTCCGGTTCTCCATCTCCATCTTTTGTTTCTCTATCTCCATCTCCATCTCCATCTCCATCTTTTTTTTCTTCATCTCCATCTTATTTATGTGCCTAAGCCTCCTCTCTTCATTCATTTCGTGTGTACTTTCTGCACCAAATGTCTCCAAAATACAGACTCACGGGGGTGATAGAGAAAAAGTAAAAGGGAGAAGTGCACCCGTGAATTTCGAATATTTATTGCGCACCCGTGATCTGATCTCCCTTGTTAAGACGTTTCTGGACGTGGTGCTAGTTATTTTTGACGTGGTGCAAGTGTTATGAGACGTGGTGCACTGTTTTTTGGGGAAAAAATCAGTTTAAATTCACACGAATGGATGTAGACGTTTCTGGACGTGGTGCTAGTTATTTTTGACGTGGTGCAAGTGTTATGAGACGTGGTGGACTGTCTTTGGGGAAAAAAATCAGTTTAAATTCACATGAATGGATGTAGACGTTTCTGGACGTGGTGCAAGTTATTTTTGACGTGGTGCAAGTGTTATGAGACGTGGTGGACTGTCTTTGGGAAAAAAATCAGTTTAAATTCACATGAATGGATGTAGACGTTTCTGGACGTGGTGCAAGTTATTTTTGACGTGGTGCAAGTGTTATGAGACGTGGTGGACTGTCTTTGGGGAAAAAATCAGTTTAAATTCACATGAATGGATGTAGACGTTTATGGACATGGTTCTAGTTTTCTTTGACGTGGTGGTTTGTCTTTGTGAAAAAAAAATAGTTTCAATTCACACGAATGGATGTAGACGTTTCTGGACGTGGTGCAAGTTATTTTTGACGTGGTGCAAGTGTTATGAGACGTGGTGGACTGTCTTTGGGGAAAAAATCAGTTTAAATTCACATGAATGGATGTAGACGTTTATGGACGTGGTTCTAGTTGTCTTTGACGTGGTGGTTTGTCTTTGTGAAAAAAAAAATAGCTTAAATTCACACGAATGGATGTAGACGTTTTTGGACGTGGTGCAAGTTATTTTTGACATGGTGTAAGTGTTATGAGACGTGGTGCAAGTTATTTTTGACGTTTCACGGAATTAATATTAAATTTAATGAGCACTTTGTCAAACTCAAAATCGAGCTTGGCTCGCGAGCCTAGCTCGCGAGCTCGAGCTCGAGCTTCACAATTCTTAAACGACCTTGAGCTCGAGCTCCAAAAAATAAACTCGAACGAGCTTGAGCTCGAGCTCGAGCCCCTTCATATTTTGGCGAGCCGAGCGTGAACATAGGCAAGTTCAAGCTTGGCTCGGCTCGTTTACACCCCTATCCTGAACATCGGCATATATTCCACATGCAAGTATATTATTATGACAAATTCAATCCTTACCATATTTATAATGATGTGATTGAGTATTTTATTAATTATATTTTCATTTTCTTAAATAATAAAAATAAAAATAATTAATAATATTATTATTTCATATTATAATATTTTAATTAAAATTTTCATATTATATTAAATATTAGGAATTATATTTATTTTTATTATTTAATATTTTAATGAAAATTATTATTTCAAAATTTATATTTTAATATTTTTATTATATTAATGTAATATTTGAAGGTTATATTAGTAAATTAGTTTGGGGCGATAAATAAGAATTGGAGCGGTAAACTAGGGCGGTAATTAGTAAAACCAAGGATAATTTCATCAAATTACAGGATTACCGCCCCAGTTTTTGGGGCGGTAACTAGTAACCCACTTTCCTCTTTGGGGATATAAACGTCACAACATGCATGAATGATCCCCATTCAGAATATTACTATAATAGGAAATTAAGTTTCGACCTGGGAGATAAAGTCAAAATTCATCATTTCTACATTAATAATATTTCTATAATTTAATTTTTGGCGGATTGACAAAATATGAAATGATTTTATACAAGCTTATGTTCAATTGATGTATTAACAAGAGTATTTATAGTTACAGAATTGCAGGGTTTCTTTCTTTAGAAGAAACCGGCTTCCTAATCCTAGAAAGACAAGAATAGAAAATCTACTATATTTATAATTAACTAAATATAGTACAATCACACCCCCTCAAGTTGGAGCATAAAGATCACAAGTGCCCAACTTGCGAAGTAATTCATCGAACTGCACATCACCGAGGGCCTTAGTAAATACATCAGCTAACCGCTGCTAAATAGAGACATGTTGAGCAGCAATAAGACCTTGAACAATGGCTTCACGAATAAAGTGGCAATCAATCTCAATATGCTTGGTACGTTCATGAAATATCAGATTAGCAGCAATGTGGAGAGCTGATTAACTATCACAGTACATAGGAATAGGAGAGGAGTGAGAAACACCAGAACTGGCCAATAACTTTTCAACCATCTGAGCTCAGCGGTGAGAGCAGCCATAGCACCATACTCAGCTTCAGCAGACGAACGAGCAACAGTAGGCTATTTCTTAGTGCGTCAAGAAATAAGGGAGGCGCCTAGTTGCACCATCCAGCCGGTGAGAGAATGCCGCGTAGTGGGACAACCTGCCCAATCAGTATCACACCATCCTATCAACTGCAAGGAGGACTGTGTAGGAAGAAAGATACTGATGTGCCCGGAATGCCCTTGAGATATCGCACAACGCGAAGTGCAGCCTCCCAATGATTTTGCAAATGATGTTGCATAAATTGAGATAAAATGTGAACAGAGTAAGACAAGTCAGGCCAAGTGATAGTAAGATAGATTAGACAACCAACAAGGCGCCTGTAAGACTCTGGATTGCACATGGCAGGTCCCTGAACTAGAGCTAGATGATTATTTTGCTCTATAGGAAAAAGAGCAGGCTTACAACCCAACAAACCTGTCTCAGAAATAATGTCCAAGGCGTACTTGCGTTGACAAAGCAAAAAACCCTTGTGACTACGAGCCACTTCCAATCCCATGAAATATTTTAAAACACCCAAATCTTTCATATGAAAACAATAACTAAGGTATTTCTTGAAAGTTAGAATAGCAACATGATCATTACCAGAGATAACCAGATCATCCACATATACCAACAAATGCAATCGAACAGAACCCCTATGAAAAGTAAACATTGAGTAATTATATAGTAGGACTGTTGAAAACCATACCGTTTCAAAATAGTGGCCAACTTGGCAATCCAACAATGTGGGGCCTGCTTGAGACTATAAAGAGAGCGTTTCAAGGAGCAGACTTTGTCGCGACCTGAGGAGTGAAAACTCGGAGGCAACTTCATGTATACTTAATTAGCCAGATCACCATGCAGAAAGACATTGTGAACATCCATTTGATGCAATTCCCAACGCGCATCAGCCGCAACACTAAGAAAAGTACAAACAGTAACCATCTTTGCAACAGGAGCAAATGTCTCATTGTAATCAAGACCCTCAACTTGATTGTTGCCAAGAATTACCAGACGAGCCTTGTACCGCTCAATAGATCCATCAGAATTAAGCTTGATTTTAAAAATTCACTTGCAACCAATCGCTCTTTTCCCAACCGGAAGATCTGAAAGATTATGTGCTCGGACCCAATCAAAAATATACTTTCATGCTACGCATTCCAGTATCGAAACTCTTGACCAGGCCTAAGCTCTAGCGCAATTACTATTCTAATCCTTACTTGAAATACCATTTCACAGGATTTTAGCTTCTACTTATTCAATTTGTCACACAACAAGAAATTCTTAATAAAAAGTGAAAGTTTAAAAATTACCTCTTGAAGCGTTTACTTAGGTGATTATCTTGTATGACTCAAGACTTAGTCATACGTTGTATGGGCAACGAACTAACGAACAACTGATCAGCAAAACCACCACAAACTCGTCGGAAATAAACCAGCACCGCCGCTGCCTAGCGTGTAGCTTCCATGCGCCGCCGCACACTAGTCCACACACCTTCGGAAAGAAGAGATGGAAACCGGCCGCCGAACTAGAAATCGTGTCGCCAGGCTTGGATGAAATATTCGACTTTGAGAAAGAATTCTTTTGATTTCTCTCTCTAGTTTCTTGAATTATGAAACTAATGAATTGTGTATGTTGAATTGTTAATATCTTTTCTATTTGTAGAGGTACAAGAGAGACCCCAAGTTGGTTTTGGATTGGCCTTCCTAATGGGTTAGGTTTCTTAATTAGTTTCCAAATCCAATTAGTAACCAAATCTAATTAGATTCCAAATCCAAAAGATTTCCTAATGTCTTGGATTTTCTAATTCCAATTGAACTTTAAGACTTAATTAATTAAATAAATAATTTCAATATATTAATTACTAATTAAAAAATTAACAAATATAGGAATAATTAATTAAATAACTAATTCTACTTTATCAATTAACCCACTACATAATTAATTGCACCACTAGCGGATTAATTATGGCACTACCATCCTATACCAGAATTGCTTCCGGAACAACTAAATTAATTATTCTTTAATCTCCCCACATCAAAGATATAGTGCTCGTTAATTTACTGATAAATTAATTAATTAACTTCTTATAATCCGAGATTAGTACCACTCGACCTTTTTGCTATACTGGACATAAGTCCATCAGTTGGGTTTAGTATAATAAACACAACGAGCTCATATTGGGAGCACCATCACCCCGGACGCACCGGTATATGGTTTCCTTTCGACAAGTAACAGCACACCAAACAATCAAACATGCGCACTCAACCCACCAAGACTATTGGCCTCAAGTGACATCACTCTTTGGCAGATTAAAGTACACTATGTTTAATCCTCATGCCTGCTCAAGTTTAGGGATTTAGAGATAGAATACTAGGATCGAATAGTCTATTAAATCACTATAAAACAATTCATCCTAATTGGTCAAGTTCAATAAGTCCCGGACATATCTATATGATTCAATTAGTATAGACAAATCAATTTCAGAATCACATAATAACTTAAACCGACAGTGTGTCCAAAATTGTCTCAGTTACGAACCTCATTTATATATTATGTCTTTTAACCAATGATGAGATCTACTGTGTCACATCAGATACCTCATCATCTAATTACATAATATAAATGGACGACATATGTAAAACATAAAAATAATTTAACTAAAACATTTAATTGATATATAAAAACTGAGAAATAGTTTAATACAAGCAAAACTTTAGTATTCAAACCCAACAAGATCAACTATATCCCAGGTATGATTAGTTTCCAAAGCTGAAATTTCAGCCTGCATGGCCTCACGCCAACATGCATGGCGAACAGCCTGACCAAACCTCTGGGGTTCCTCTGCAGAGGTGAGAGCTGCAAAAAAAACCTTGTGTGTAGAAGAGAAATTATCATAAGTGACATACTTAGATAAAGAATAAGGGGTACCTGAGGAGGACAATGCAGCGGAGGAGATAGTTAGGAATAGAGGGGCTAATAGTAGAGGCAACGAAATCCCAGAGGCGAGAGGAAGGAACCTTTTTCAAGAATACCACGGCTCAGGGCCTCCTCGACCGGAGGGGTGACGACGTCCAACGAAGACGCGGCGGACGGCGCCGACGGGGTGAGATCGGTGGACAGTACTACCGGAGTAGGGGTGACGGACGGCCGGTGGTAAGGAATCTGCCGAAGGCGCTACGAAGGGTGCCATTTTCCAAATCGGAGTCGTCGGCGAAGGTGTCAAAAAACGGAGCTAAGGAAACAGCAGGATCAGAACCATCAAGACCAGGAAAATCAGACTCATAGAAAACCACATACCGGGAAATAAACAATTTTTGTAACTCCAGATCATACAAACACCACCTTTTTGTACCTATAGCATAACCAACAAACAAGTACTTACGGGACCTACTAACAAATTTATCTCCCCCATGATTCTGATTATAAGCATAGCATAGGAAGCAAAAAACACGAATATGGGAAACAGAATGAGGCTTGCCATAGAATTTTCGAAGGGAGTGAGATTATGCAAGACTTAGTCTGTGTGCGATTAATCAAATAGGTGACTGTCAAGACACAGTGACCCCAAAATTCAACAGGTAACTTAGATTGAAACAACAAGGCATGAGCCACATTAAGAAGATGTTGGTGTTTACGCTCAACAAGACCATTCTGTTGAGGGGTTCCCACACAAGTGGTTTCATGCAAAATACCATGCTCATCAAAATATGAGCGTAAACCTAAGAATTCAGTACCATTGTCACTTCTAAAAACTTTCACAGCAGAGTTAAACTGACGATGAACCATATTAAAGAATTTTACCAAAGCAGCTGGCACCCGAGCCTTATCATTCAACAAGTAAATCCAAGTGGTACGACTAAAATCGTCCACAATAGTTAAAAATTACCGAGCTTCACAAATCGCAGGAGAACGATATGGACCCCAAATATCACAATGTATCAAGTCAAAATCTGCTAAACTGACTGTCTGACTAATAGGAAAAGGCGAACGAGATTGTTTCGCACGAAGACAAACATCACAAGATTTATGAGACTCAGACTCGGAACCAGAAATACCAGGAAGACGTGCAATAGTTGACACAGAGGGATGACCAAACCGACGATGCCACAAATCAAGAGAATCTTCTGGACCCATAGCAGTAGCTAATGCAACCGCATCCCTTTGTAAGAAGTATAGCCCCCATAATGTCTACATGAGCCAATCGTCCTCCTGGAAGTGCGGTCCTGAATGACATATGATGAACCATCAAAAGAAGCAATCAGATCAGAGTGAGTCAATAATTGAGATAGAGAAATCAGATTGCATCGCAATCGAGGTACAAACAAGACATCGGAAAGAACAATATTCGAAACAAGAAAAACAGTTACGGTCTGAGTAGCCATGACAACTGTGCCATCTGGAAATTGTATTGGACAAGTGACTATCTCTCGAATATCCGCAATTAAATCCAAGAGGCCTATCATGTGATACGAAGCGCCACAGTCAAACATCCATTCAGTTGAAAAGTACGTATTAGATAATTTTTCAGCTTCAACGGAGTGAATAAATTCCAAGATAGACTGCCTCTGGTCACTAGTTAACCCAGCGACAGCCTTATGAAAATCTGCTGCAGCTATAGAAGAGAAGCTTGGGACAAACACTGCACTGACTCGCGCCGCCATCAGCTCCGCCGCCACGTGGAGCCATATCACTCAATCACGTGAAAGAAAAACCAAAAAGACTGTATGCTGAAAATCCAACAAAAATTGCACCAACTAATCCGTGGTGCCGCGCTAAAATAATATAAGAATCTAAAATAATAAAACTAATAAAATAATCAACCAAGACAAACGAAAGCTTCCCAAATTTTGAATAAACATTCAGCCACTTGAACAAACTCAAAATATGAGAAGTAAAGTACGCCCACAAAAAAAACAAAATATATTGATCAAAAAACGAGCCGCCGCCTTGACGAAGGAATCCAAAACTGATCAAATATATTTTGAACAATGTGAAGCCGAAGAAACAAACGAAAGCAACGGAATTTTGTACTACCGCTGCCGTCCGATTTTACGCGGTGAGAAAAACCAAACCATAAAAGATGAAGGCTGCGAAGCTGTAAAGGAAGCATTTCTTATCAAACCCTTCTGATTTTGTTAGGGAAGAACCGAACGTGGGGGTTCAGATGCTGCAGCTGTAAAAAGGGACAAAGAAACTACTTGAAATAAACTAATTGTAATCTGAAAAAAATATATGATTTGACGTCAACTTTTGCTTGAGCAACAGGACTTGCAATGGAAAAAATAGATGTAAATGTCTATGACTCTACCTTCTTACACATCCAATCTTGTTGTCATCAATCCAGGTCCTCTTCACCACAATTATTGTTGCATCGTTTGCTTATCTTTCGCCAGGGAAGGTCTCTTTGGTTATCGTCGTACCATTTCAAAAGCGACGCCCTAATATCTAAGGTTTCGTCTAGGCTGAAATTGATATGTTCGATGTCGTCGGATGTATTGAGTTCCCAAGCAACGGAATTTTGTACTACCGCTGCCGTCTGATTTTACGGGATGTTTCTGCTCTGATATCATGACAAACGATGAATAATTTTGTACCAACTTATGTTTGATTGATATATTTGTTGGAATGAAGAGTTGGAAAAGGTGTGAATGAGAATATTTGAAAAAAACGTCGGGCCTGATCAACCCGCGTTTTGATTCTCTTTAGTTTTCAATAGATAATTATCTGGTCTAATCCATTGAAGGATAATGATTAAATTGTTGGATAATTATCTGGTCTAATCCATTGAAGGATAATGATTAAGTTTTTTTTTTTGGATAATCATATTAATGGATTAAGGTGGCAGATTAATGGATTAATGTTGGTATTAATCATATTTATCTGCATACTTATTGAAAACTGGTGATGTCTATAAATAGAAATTTATAGATCTGCAGAAAACACATCTCTTTGGAAAATTCTCCTTCTCTCAGAATCTCTCTTCCCATTCAAAATTCTGCTCCTCTCTCTCTGAAGAAATATTCTCCCAATTTCCTACCAAAATTTTCTCAAGTGTTCAACAACTGTTCTAGTTCGTTGGTAAGGCGGTTTTGTGCAAACCGACTTTACGGTTTCCATTGTATCCTGGGAAACATTTTGCTCACGTAACCTCTTGCACATTCGTAGAGGGGGCAAATCTGTTTTAAGGAAATTGTGTGTTACACAAGCCTTGGAATTTTCTTACTACTAGCCTTAATTTCTCTAACAATCTTAAAACAGATTTTGTGACTAATTTCTCAATGGCGAGTTCAAGCGATCACAACTCAAATTCTGAGGGTAATCATGCTGTCACTCCAAATATGGGTTTGATTTCTAACCCTGTCGTGGCTATCCCTAATGTGCCGGGAAGCCACTACGAGAAACCCGAAAAGTTTCAAGGGGTTGCCACTTTGTTCAAAAGATGGCAACAGAAGATGTTATTTTACCTAACGATGCTGGGGTTTGCAAGATTCTTGAAAGAGGATCCCCCAATAGTGCCAGAAAGAAATAGTGATGCTTCTATAGTAGTTGCCGTTGAGGCATGGGAGCACTCAGATTTCCTCTGCCGCAACTACATTTTGAATGGATTGCAGGATTCCCTATATTCTGTATATGGGAATTACAAAACGGAAAAGCAGGTATGGGAGGCTTTGGACCGTAAGTACAAAATTGAGGATGCAGGCTCAAAGAAATTTGTAGTCGGGCGGTTCCTTGATTTTAAAATGATTGACTCAAATCGGTGATGAGTCAAGTGGATGAGTTTCAGCTCATCTTGCACGAGATAAGTGCTGAAGGGATGATTCTGAGTGAGACTTTCCAAGTGGCAGCAATGATTGAGAAACTGCCACCAAGCTGGAAAGATTTCAAGAACTATCTCAAACACAAACGCAAGGAGATGACCTTGGAGGACCTCATTGTCAGACTTCGGATTGAAGAAGACAACAGGAGGGCTGATATCAAGTCGGTCAACCCTGCAGGAGCCAAAATCAATGTGGTGGAACATGGCAAGGGAGGCTTCAAAAACAGAGCCGTGACCACCGACAAAGGCAAAGGCAAGGCCAAGCTTGGGGCATCAGGAGGTGTCTCAAAGCAAAAATTCAAGTTTAAAGGCAAATGATTTAACTGTGGAAATCAGGGACACAAGTCATCAGAGTGCCGTGCTCCCAAGAAAAACCCTGAAGCCAACGTGATCCAGAAAATCACGGAGGACGTAGGAGACATCAGTTTGGTAGCTGTAATCTCCGAAGTCAACATGGTGGTATGACTCTGGTGCAACCAGGCATGTGTGCACCAACAAAGGTCACTTCTCAACATTTGAACCAACCCAAGGGGAGAAGCTGTACATGGAAAACTCTGCTATAGCCGAAGTTGAGGGGAAGGGAACGGTTTTGCTCAAGCTGACTTCGGACAAAACGTTGACTCTAAAAGATGTGTTGTACGCACCAGCGGTCTAAAAGAATCTTATTTCTAGGTTCATGCTGAATAAGCATGGATTCCGCATTGTAATAGAATCGGACAAGATTATTCTTTCAAAGTCGGGAATGTACTTGGGAAAGGGGTATGCATCCGAGGGGATGTTTAAGATGAATGTAATGACAATTGTCAATAATAATGCAAGTACCTCTTCTGCTTATTTGATTGAGTCTTCTAGCTTATGGCATGGTAGACTAGGTCATGTTAATTATGATTCGATACGTCGATTAATTAACTTGAACCATATCCCAAGTATCCAAATTGACAAAAGTCAAAAATGTGAAATTTGCGTTGAAGCAAAACTGACAAGGTCATCATTCCAAACTATTGAAAGAAATAATGAACCCCTTGACTTAATACATAGCGATGTATGTGATTTGAAATCAGTTCAAACACGAGGTGGTAATAAATATTTTATTACCTTTATTGATGATAGCACAAAATATTGCTATGTGTATTTGCTTAAAAGCAAAGATGAGGCGTTGTAGAAATTTATTCTCTATAAAACAGAGGTTGAAAATAAACTTGAAAAACGGATCAAGAAATTGAGAAGTGATAGAGGTGGGGCGTACGAAGTACCTATTGGTGACTATTGTGCTAAGAATGGTATAGTTCATGAAGTAACCGCACCATATTCACCTCAATCTAACGGGGTTGCTGAACGGAAACATCGCACATTAAAAGAAATGATGAATGCGATGTTATTAAGTTCAGGTTTACCTTCCAACTTGTGGGGGGATGCTATTTTATCGAGTAATTATGTACTCAATAGAATACCTCGCAAGAAAGAAGGAAAAACTCCATATGAATTATGGAAAGGAAAGACGCCTTCCTACAAACACTTGCGGGTGTGGGGGTGCCTAGCGAAGGTAGCAGTACCGACGCCAAAGAAAATAAAGATAGGTCCCAAAACGGTGGATTGTGTCTTTATAGGCTACGCTCATAATAGTACTGCATACCGATTCCTTGTGTATGATTCAAAAATCCCGGATATACACAAGAATATGATCATGGAATCAAGAATGCATCATTCTTTGAAAATGTATTTCCTTGGAGATCGGTTGGGGACACTAGTTCTAAACGGCCTAGTGAAACCATTGATAAAGAACCACAAAGTCAAGAAGTGGTTGAACTAAGACGGAGCAAAAGAGCAAGGGTGGAAAAATCATTTGGTGATGATTTTGAAACTTTTCTTGTTGAGAAAGAACCACAAACTTATGCTGAAGCTGTGCATTCATCGGAAGCGCCTTTTTGGAAGGAAGCCATAAAGAGCGAGATTGATTCTATTTTACTGAATCATACTTGGGAGTTAGTGGAACTCCCACCTGGGTGTAGTCCTTTAGGGTCAAAATGAATTTTCAAACGGAAAATAAAAGCTGATTGCTCTATAGACAAATACAAAGCTAGACTGGTAATCAAAGGGTACAAGCAACGTGAAGGCTTAGACTACTTTGATACATATTCTCCTGTGACGAGAATAAATTCTATAAGGATGATACTTGCTATCGTAACCTTACAGAATTTGGAGATCCATCAAATGGATGTTAAAACAGCTTTCTTAAATGGGGATTTAGATGAAGAAATCTATATGGAGCAACCAGAAGGGTTTAAAGCTCCAGGTTCTGATAAGAAAGTTTGTAAATTGGTTAAGTCATTGTATGGTTTGAAACAAGTCCAAAGAAGTGGCATGAGAAGTTTGACCATGTAATGATAACCAATGGTTACAAAATCAATGAGTGTGATAAATGTGTCTATGTCAAAGAGATCGGGGATAATTACGTTATCTTATGTTTGTACGTAGACGACATACTCATAGTTGGTAGTAGTGACAAACTGGTCAAATCTACCAAAGCCATGTTAAATTCAAAATTTGACATAAAAGATATGGGACTGGCGGATGTGATTCTTGGAATCCGAATCATCAGGTCCTCGGAAGGTCTAATTTTGAGTCAAGCTCATTATGTAGACAAGATTCTAGGGAAATTCAGTAAGGATGACTCTGGAATTGCTAGAACATCATTAGATAACAGTCTCCACCTATCCAAGAATCGTGGAGATGGTATGTCTCAAGTAGAATACTCCAGAATTATAGGGAGTTTAATGTATCTAATGAGTTGTACTAGACCAGATCTTGCTTATGTGGTAAGCAAGTTGAGTTCATACACGAGTAATCCAGGGAAAGATCACTGGACTGCAATAATTAGAGTACTAAGGTACTTAAGATATACTCGTGATTATGGATTATATTATACCAGATATCCATCGGTGCTAGAAGGCTATACAGATGCTAATTGGATATCTGATATAAAAGACACAACTTGCACGAGTGGCTATGTGTTTACTCTAGCAGGTGCTGCCGTGTCTTGGAAATCCTCAAAACAAACCGTAATAGCTAGATCCACGATGGAGTCAGAATTTATAGCTTTAGATAAATGTGGAGAAGAGGCTGAATGGCTTCGCCATTTCTTGGAAGATGTTCCAAAATGGGAAAAAAACCTGTGCCACCAATATGTATTCATTGCGATAGCCAATCTGCGATTGGTAGGGCACAGAGTACACTATATAATGATAAATCGAGACATATTCGTTGTCGACATAATACCATTAGACAACTGCTCTCAACAGGAGTTATCTCAATTGACTATGTAAGGTCAAAAAATAACATCGCGGATCCGCTAACCAAAGGGTTAAATAGAGAGACAGTTGAGCGATTGACGAGAGGAATGGGTATAAAGCCTGTGGAAAACAAAGGTTTTATGAAGGAAACCCAACCTAGTTGACTGGAGATCCCAAGATCTAGGTTCAAAGGGACAACCTAATCATAAGACCTGGTAGGGTCACTGTGGGGGCAACCCCAACTCATTCCTGTCATCAAACAGTTTGCTTTAATGACTCTTAAGAAAGTAACTGTGATTACGTTTCAAATTTAAGAAGAGAGAAGTGGGGCCGCTTCGAAGGGAAATTGATCAGGCTAATTTCCTAGAAACTCTTGCAGAACCAGGACGTGTTCATGGCCATAATGAACAAAACCATGAGAACAGAACAAATGGGAATGGTTCCTGTGTAGGGTACGTGGGTCTTTACATGGAAAAGTCAGACAGTTCAAGGACATCACGTCTACTGGAGGGCTAGTAGAGCAAGCGTAGTCTATAAGGGGAAAGTTCAAAGGGTAACACCTACTTTCTCTATGCAGGGATCATTCATTGAACACTGACCAATCAATATCTCATTCATGTGGGGGATTGTTGGAAGGAAGAGTTGGAAAAGGTGTGAATGAGAATATTTGAAAAAAACGTCGGGCCTGATCAACCCGCGTTTTGATTCTCTTTAGTTTTCAATAGATAATTATCTGGTCTAATCCATTGAAGGATAATGATTAAATTGTTGGATAATTATCTGGTCTAATCCATTGAAGGATAATGATTAAGTTTTTTTTTTTGGATAATCATATTAATGGATTAAGGCGGCAGATTAATGGATTAATGTTGGTATTAATCATATTTATCTGCATACTTATTGAAAACTGGTGATGTCTATAAATAGAAATTTATAGATCTGCAGAAAACACATCTCTTTGGAAAATTCTCCTTCTCTCAGAATCTCTCTTCCCATTCAAAATTCTGCTCCTCTCTCTCTGAAGAAATATTCTCCCAATTTCCTACCAAAATTTTCTCAAGTGTTCAACAACTGTTCTAGTTCGTTGGTAAGGCGGTTTTGTGCAAACTGACTTTACGGTTTCCATTGTATCCTGGGAAACATTTTGCTCACGTAACCTCTTGCACATTCGTAGAGGGGGCAAATCTGTTTTAAGGAAATTGTGTGTTACACAAGCCTTGGAATTTTCTTACTACTAGCCTTAATTTCTCTAACAATATTAACAAAAGTATTTATAGTTTCACAATTGTAAGATTTCTTTCTCCAACTTTGATTGATTTCTTTCTTTACGATTAACTGAATATAGTACAATCACACAGATCAACATTTCAATACTTAAATTAGAACGAAAATATAATTATGTATAATTTATCATAACGTTTAAGTTGAAATTATCTTCATGCATATGTAATATTTATAGGAGATTGAAAAGTTAAATTATCAAGGATAGTCATACATATTAATATAACGTTTAATAGTTACCGTCTAGTTTTTACTTTTTATCGTCCAATTTGAACTAAAATATCCCTTATTTTTACGTCTACAAATATGGATGCTCATTTATACCGCCTATTTTTCTTATATATAACCTCTGAATTATGATTTTATCCTTATTTCTTTTATCAAAATGTTTTTATTATTTTTTAAATTGAAAAATAATTACATTCGAACCAAATTCATTTGTTAATATTTTGACAAGTTTGAATTTAACTCATGAACGACTTATATTTTATTCAATCGCCTTATATGTTGTTGCTCATATATATAGTTTAAAGAACAAAAATCGAGATCAGGTTGTTAGTGTTGTTTGAGACTAGTTGGTTTAAATTGTGCATGAACTTTGCTAATTTAAAAAAATATATTTTCTATTCAATTAGAATAAGTTCAACATTATCAAATTTAAACATAAAAACACATAACAAAATTTCAACATTATCAAATTTAAGTTTATATATGAACAAGTTTGTGAACATAAGTCAATTCATTCATCTTAAGAATGAGTCCTTTATAAATTAAAGGCCGAATTGGTATTTTTGTCCCTTATAAATGGGGGTGTTGCAGTTTTGGTCCCAAATAAAACTACGATTGTTGTTTTGGTCCCTTATCAATTTTTTATTAGCATTTTTAGTCTCTTTGTACGAAAAAAGTTTAGAAGATTACGGATTAACTCATTTGATCACTAGTTAAACCTAATTTTTTTTTTCAAAATGATTTGTACCATGATGTTTTCAATCCATTTTATGACTCGGTTCCTCATGGATGTTTAACCATTTAGGGTTTCGGTCGTTATTTCGGATTGTGAGTCGATCTAAATGGGTCCATCAAAATGTTTCTTTTGGAATCTATTTGCTAGGAGTTTGATACGAATTTTTTTGGGATTGTTTGGTGCAGGATTTTCTTTCTCAGGATTGTCCTGTTGAGTAGAGTCTTTTGTGCTTGTTTTTCTCTTCTTTCGGAACTTGTCTATTATATCTTGTATTTTGTCGCTTGTATCTGCTATAAAGTTGCTGTTGTTGTTACTTGAATCCATTTTACCTACAAAGTGAAAAAGTTTATATTATGCATATCATATACTGTGGTTTATATCCAAAGAAGGTGAAGGTTATATCATCATGCTATGTGGTTTATATGCAAAGAATGTGAAGTTTATATCATGCATAACATGAAAATTTATATCTTCTAACACATAGAGACCAAAACATATATTGTATTTGAATATGCGCAATTCTTTATATCAGCAAAATATAAAGTTTATATTAGCCAAATGCAAACTTTACATCAGTCATTTTCTATAATTTTTTTAACCAATAGAGAGTAAAAACATATGGTTTATATCAATATGATCGATTCATTATATCAACAAATGGTAACGTTTATACCTAATGGACAATCAAACATGTAATTTTGCACCAGTCGGACATTTGTTCAAACGTTTTCAATGCATTATATCACATGTAGAAGAGTATTATCAACTAGTATTATCTTTTACATATTTATGTGATGAAAAGGTCCCAAACAAACATATGTGCAAACATATTTTTTATATCAAGCAGAAATCATCTATTTGAATCGATTATACTATTTATTTTTAGCAATAATCACAGAGGTCGCGAATGGATTAAATCGTCGTCATCGGATTAAACCTAAAACTAAAACTGTAGTGTGCGATGAATATTATATCAGCAGAAAAGTACATTATAGAGCATAGAAGTTGATTATACTAGTAAGAAATCAACAAAAGATGATTATATTATGGAATCGTACCTTTTGTATTCGCAGTAGTTCTTCGATCGTTCTAAAATATGTGTCAAAAACCCTTGCTTTCTGAGACTGTCCGTACTACCTCTGTTTTATAGAGGTATTTTGTGAAGAGTTTTATCTTTTTACAGTCGATGATAAGGATAATGTGGTAGTTTTGATTCGGTTGCCAGAGTTGCAAGAGGTTTCTTTAATAGAATCTTTGGTTTTCCGTTGAATCGCTGCTACTTTTTGTTTTTGAAGATTGTGCTTATCTGGAAGAGTTGCGGAAGCTGAAGCGATGTGAAAGGTTGCGCATTGTTTGTTTCGGGATGTAAAACGCGATATTGAATTTTGGTGAGAAACAAAAGAGCGCGTGTTGCTAATCGCCCAGATGCGACTGGTGGAAGGTTAGAAATTAGGGCGGGTACAATAGCGTCGTACTACTATAGTTGTACGGTATACGAATGGAATTGGTAGGGACGAGCACAATTTATTTCGATTGGAAAAATTGTTCAACAAAAATCGCATAGATTGATTTTTGTAAAATTGTAATTTATCTCCTTAACTTATAATTAGATATTAATTTAAAGATAACTTTACGACCTTTATCAAATCTATACTAATTTAAAGATAACTTTACCACCTTTAACAAATCTCTAAGATGACTCTACGAACAATTATAAACAATATAATTTTTCTTTAAAATGCATAAAACAATAATGCTCGTAAGTTGTTGGAAATAGTCCAAGGTCTCAAACGTTAAAACTCACTAATTTCAATTAAATATTTCATTAAGTATTGTTTCTGAATTGTAATATTGGTAATAGAAACAAGGCCGAATTGGTATTTTGGTCCCTTATAAATAGTGATGTTGTTGTTTTGGTTCCAAATAAAACTACGATTGTTGTTTTGATCCCTTATAAATTTTTTATTAGCGTTTTTAGTCCCTTTTTACAAAAAAAAAAGTTTAGCAGGTAACGGATTAACTCATTTGATCGCTAGTCAAACCTAATTTTTTTCTTTAAAATGATTTGTACCATGATGTTTTCAACCAATTTTATGATCCGGTTCCTCATGAATGTTCAACCCATTTAGGGTTTCGGCCGTTATTTTGGATTGTGAGTCAATCTAAATGGGTTGAACATTCATGAGGAACCGAGTCATAAAATGGATTGAAAACATTATGATACAAATTATTTTGAAGAAAAAATTAGGTTTGACTATCGATCAAATGAATTAATCCGTTATCTTCTAAATTTTTTCGTTAAAAAATATGTAAAACGCCAATGAAAAAATTGATAAGGGACCAAAACAGTAGTCGTAGTTTTATTTGTGATCAAAATAATAACACCTCTATTTATAAGGGACCAAAATACCAGTTCGACCAAGAAACAATATAGTAATGGTCTGGAGTTTTGTTCCGCTCAATTGAAGGCCCAAAATTTTCGCCATTATCAAAATTGACTTGAGTTGCAGAGCGGAGTTCTCTCTCCCCTATCGAAACTCTGTCAGATCAGATCACCATCCTAAACCTATTCAATCATATACAGAACTACAAATCCAATGATGAACTTAAGAAATTACATATCCCCAAAAAGGGCCTAAACTCATGAAAAAATTTCTCCAGTACGAAGCCAATGTTTACTTGGACTTCTTCTGGTCAGATACAGCAAAATAAAGTCGAGTCTTATGTCAGAGTGAGCTTTGACATTGAAAAAGAAATTTTTATAAGTTATTATCTTAATTTTTACTTTCTATTGTCTTAATCTGAACAATCCTCTTCTTATCTTCTTTCTTCTCCCTTTAAAATAAAATGATAATTTTATAAAAATTATACTTAAAATTGAAGCGATAACTAATAATACTTTTAAAAAATTTAGGAATACCTAGTGTCGTATCTGTGATGTCACTATTCCTTAATTACCAAGGAAATGACAACACTTGGCCACTTGCCAACTCAACCAATTTATTTTCAGTCAATATTATAAGGTTTCATGAACTCCCCCAGTTTCTCATTTTCTCAGGGATTCTTTCTTCTTGTTTCAGGTACCCCTTAATTAATTAGTACAAGACTTTAAAAAAAAAAAATGTCATAGTTTAACATTCATTGACATATGCAAAGTGAAAATATTCTACAACCCAATTGGATTAATTAAAAATGTTTTAAATGACGTTACTTGAAAGATACAAATAAAATTGTTAAAGGGAGGAAAAAAAATTTATTTACAATTTTTAAACTAAATCTTTTTTTTAAGCAAATATTCCCGGTCCCACGTCAGTATGTAAGATTGGCTCAATTAAACATTCCGTCTAGAAAAATTCAATTCCAATACCGTATTAGAATTTGACTTCAAATTAATAGGAAAAAGTCTCAATATCTTTCTTAACTAATAATTTCCGGCCGGAACAAAAAAATCCAAATATTGAAATTGTGGACTGAAATGTTTTGATTTTGGAGTGTATGGACAAAAAATAGAGTTTTCGGATTTGTGAAATCCAAAGCTTTAATTAATTGAATATTCGGATTTCACAAATACAAATTCTTAATTAATTTTTAAAAATCGAATTTGTAAAATTCAAATATATATAATATTAATATAAATTCAGACTAAATTTTAAATGTTTGAAAATTAAATAAAAAAAGAAACTAAAAATCGGATTTGCAAAATCCGATTTTAAATTTAATTTTTAATTTTTTAAAATAATTTCCATAATTCGGATTTCCAAAATCCAAATTTTTCAAAAAAACAACAATCGAATTTTTAAATCCGAACATTCATAAACATTCTGTCCTATGGAAAAAATTTTGGAAGCTTGGACAGAATTTTTTTATACATTCGGATTTCAATCATCCGAATTTTAATAAATTCGGATGACTGAAATCCAAATTTTAATTAATTCGGATTTTGCAAAATCTAAATTCTAGTTAATTCAGATTTTGCAAATCCGAATTTAACATGGACTATATAAAAAGCAAAACCCTACCCGATTTTGCATTCTTCTCTTCTTCTTCTTCTTCCCTCCAACTTTCTCTCTAGCGGCTCTGCACTATTCATCCAAAAATCTTAGATTTTGGCTATATTTCTTTGAAGATATACATCACGTTGTGATATCTTGGTAAGATAAGTCACGATTTAACTGTTTTATGGTTGATATTTCATTATTCATATGATTTTCATGTGATTAGATTATGTTTTGAGTAGTGGTGTATGTAGTTGAGGAAATGTGATTATGAAATATATGTATTAGTAGCTTATGACTAAGATTTGTGTACATTTTGTGGCCTTTTTAATAAGTAGTCATGGATTAGTAGTGTGATTATTTCAATTACGATTTTAAATATGATTAGTCGTAAGTGGTCATGAAGTTACAATCAAAATAATATTATCGTAATGGAAAGATTGGCATATGTTTATAATGATGTATTCGTTAATGTATTAGTTGAATTGTTATATGTAATTGGTAGAATGACTTCTTTGATGTTCTTATGTTGTATTGGTTAATGTAGTAGGTGAATTGTTATATATAATTGGTAGAATGACTTCTTTGATATTCTTATGTTGTATTGGTTAGAATTGTTATATGTAATTGGTAGAATGACTTCTTTGATGTTCTTATGTTGTATTGGTTAATGTAGTAGGTGAATTGTTATATGTAATTGGTAGAATGACTTCTTTGATGTCTTATGTTGTATTGGTTGATGTAGTTGCATTGTTATATGTAATTGGTATAATGAACTTTATGAATGTAATTGTCATAAGTTGGATGATGACAATTTGGATTAAATTCGGATAATAGTTATTCGAATTTTTTTGAAATTCGTAGGAGGTTCGGATTTTTAAAATTCGAACCTCATATTACATTCTGTCCAATTAGACAGAATGGAGGTTCAAATTTTTAAAATCTGAACCTCCCTTTACGTTTTGTCCAACTAGACAGAACGAAGAATATCCGGATTTACAAAATCCGAATTTTATTAAATTCGAATTTTGTAAATCCGAATCTGATCGGGTGGTATAAAACCCGCCCAGATCCCTTCTTCTTTCTTCTTTCTTCTTTCTTCTTCTTCTCTTCAAAACCCACCACCGCCCCTTCAAAATCTAGTTGCCCCCTTTACAAAATCCGGCGAACCAGTACTCAAATCCGCTATATAAACCAAGCAAAATCTTCCATATTACGTAAAGAACAAAACCTACCCTCCAATCTCTATTTTGGTTTGAGTTTTTCTCTTTCTAAAAAATTTTTGCCGCCGACCTTTTCTTAGATTCTGGCCAATCCAACCGGATTTTGTTTGATATCTCACCGTAAAAACATTCCTACTACATTGTAGTACAAAATCCATCCATTTTTTAGGCATTTAGAGCTCACCACCGTCGGACCACTGTCAGACCACCACCGATTTTGCTCAATTCTCCTCCAGTCGCCTTCCAATACATCATCAATTACATATTTAGGTCAATCTCTTTTCCATCTTTATTTTTGTTATTTTTTTATTTTTTGCAATTATTATTATTATTATTATTATTATTATTATTATTTATTGTGATGATTCATGATGGATTGATTGTGTTGGATGTTAGTTTTTTTATTATTGTTATTGGAATAGGCTATTAATGTGTAGTGCATTTGTGTTATTATATTGATATATTTGCTCGGTGACGATGGCCATTTGTGTTGTGATTGACTTCAAGGAGATATTTTTTGGGCATTCGTTTATATTTATATTTGAAGTACATTGCATTTTAAATACAGTGTTTTTTTTAATGTTTTATTGTTTTATGTGCTATTTGAGAATTTGAAAATTTGTATTTATTGTCGTTATGCTGCCGGATTTTTGTTGATTATGAAATTATTTATGTTTAATGTGTTGTTATAGGCACATATAATGGCATCATTGAGCAGAAGCACTCAACAATGACGCCAATATCTCAATCCGGGACCATCCGGAGCTTCTTTATCTCCAACCAAAACACCTATATCAACAGGTGTACAGGGATGCGTCAGGGTTTCGATCAAAGAACCTCAAGTGTTGACACGCAGATAGTGGTTTGTGGGCACCTTTGAATGTTGAACCGGTCCAAGTGCGTGCTGAAATCGACCCATTTGGCTTTGGGGGAGTTTCTCGTGTGGGGTCTATTCAACTCAACTGGGCCCTAATAATGGCATTGGTCAAGAGATGGCGGCCAGAAACACACACTTTCCATTTCCAATTCGGCGAGGCAACGGTGACGTTACAAGATGTGCAGGTCCTATTCGGTCTCTGAACACACGGTCCTCCTTTTACGAGTACAATTCTTCAAAGATCAACCGAACAATGGATAGGAAAAGGTGCCCGGTTGTTGGGTTTTCATCCAGAGCTGGATGATTTAAAGAGCAGCACCTTAAAGTTCGAAGCATCAGATTAGTGGAGAACTCCCGGGTTATGGGGTTGATCAAGAAGTTTATAGACAGCGGGCTAGGTGTTATATCATGTACATACTGTTTGGATTGATATTTCCGGACAAGGGATGCAACTGGGTCCCTCTATATCTTCTTCAGAACATAGAGAATCAGAATATGTGTGGAGCACTTAGTTGGGGTTCGACGGCCCTTTCCAATTTATACCGAGGCCTATGCAAGGCTTGGAAACACGATGCAAACGAATAACTGGTTTTTTTCTCCTCCTACAGGTAAAAATATTTAGTGTTTTTTTCAAAAATCCATATAGTTTTTTTTTTTTTTAAATTTTAGTGTTTTCACCTTATATCTCTTCATATTAAATTTTTTGTTAATATCAATTTGAATTGTTTATCCGGATATGGGTTTGGGAGCGTATTCGTTGTATCAGACCGACTAGAGTGACGATGAGTGACAAACTCTAAGTGGGTTGCCCGTTGACACAACGGTAGCACGTCTGTTTCAGATTTGACAACGTCAGCCCCCATTGCTTGTCCACATACCGAGATCAGCTAGGGGGTCTCCGAGATGGGGACGTAAGTTTCAATATTTATGAAATTCAGTGTATATTAATATATTATTATATTTATCAACATTTTTATAAGTTTTCTTTTTTTTTTTTTTTTTTTAGTTTGTCTGACTGCCTTACACTGAGGACAATTTGCTTGATGAGTATCTCCACAAATTCTGCTGAGAGGGGATAGAATGTTGGATGTCCCGCACTTGGCTCATTTATTGGGACTCCCATGAGCCTCATGAGGCTGATAGGGTACTTAGACAATTTGGGTTCCATAAGTCTATTCCTGGAAACCCTCATATTTTTCCTTTGAGGGAGGGCGTATATGCAGCGAATCATTCCAAGGCATGGGAGGCAAGGGGTACATCGACTTGGGCTTAGAATGTGGGCTTTATGTTACCGATTGGGTAAATAGGATGCATCCGACGAATATATCTAATGCTCAACCAGAGGACCCTCCTAAAGTGGACGCGGAGTACGAAAGGTGGTTTAATCGAGGACGGTCAGACTCATCAATGATCCAATCAATGATGACCCTTTGACCAATAGATACCGAGGTGCAATAGCCCGAGCGAGAGTATATGTAAGTGTTTAATTTAATTTTTGTTTAAATTATTATACATATTTGCCAAGATTATCGCTTTTTTTCATAACTATTGGATTTTTTTTATTGTTTGTAGTCGGATTCGATGAGTGGCATGTACAATAGGAGCATGAACTTCCAGAGGAATTACATTCGTGTTGACCCTGACCCTGAAGTCATGCAGTCAGCCGAAGAGATGACCAACTCTCTCCACAGTGTCCTCACACTTGGTTATTTTGCAGCATTTGATGATAGTACCCAAATACTCGCCGATGATCCACCTCGATTCTCTCAAGTCCCACTTCCGAATCACCGAATAAGGAACGTTCCTTCGAGAGGAAGAGACATAAAAGGAAGGCACCCCAAGGACAAAGTTTGAATGTAGAAAATATTGGGGGCCAAGATGAAGAAGACGAAGAAGAGGATGAGGCGAGCGAGGATGATGGAAGTTCACCACCGCCACATAGTGGAGGTCCACAGGGTGCAGGTTCATGTACAGATCCTATTACTAAGAGAGTTGGTCAAAAACAAGCGACTTGACCTCGTCGATTTGGATATGATAGTTAGATTTTTAATTTTTCCTTTGGATGTTTTTCAGATTGATATTTTGAATGATATTTATCATATTTTAACATTTCAGATTTTTTTTTTTAATATTATGGTTCAATATGTTCTTTTGTAATAATTTATTTACATTCAATTTTTGAAGATTAGAATGTGTGATTTCATTGTTGCTAATAGAACAAATAAACCATTTTTTATGTATTAATTTTTAAAAAAAAATTTCAACTACATTTGGATTTACAAAATTCAAATCTTAGTCAAAATTACCAAAGATTCGAATTTTGTAAATCCGAATCTATTTTTTAATAATATTCAATTTAAAAAAATTTATTTTTTAA
This sequence comes from Knoxia roxburghii, assembly GCA_030378225.1. NCBI lineage: Eukaryota > Viridiplantae > Streptophyta > Magnoliopsida > Gentianales > Rubiaceae > Knoxia > Knoxia roxburghii. Next base: position 10,446,800 of record CM059422.1, on the reverse strand, counting down.
TTCTCTTTAATTTATTTTTCCTTAACATTCGGATTTCGAAAATTCGAATTTCATTGAGTTAATTAATTAATGTAATTAGTTTCTAATTTAAACGGGTTTGGGAAAGATTTGGATTTATAAAATCCGAATCTTCTTACATTCGGATTTTCAAAATCTGAATGGCTTATTTTCGTCCACCCCTCCAAATTATATAGTTTTCAGTCCACAATTTGAATTTTGAGATTTTTTTGGTCAAAAATTCAATAATTTCCAATGTGAGAAAACTTTTTCGACACTCCTTCAAACATAATTTTAATAGGTGTTGATATTGCCAAAGCAATTATTAACAACTAGAGCAAGTTTTGTTTGATGTTACAAAATTACCCTTACCAATGGATTTGTTCATACGATAGGCAGCACTAAATTTTAATATGCAAAACTACAAAACTAAACAAAACTAATGTACATGACACAAGTTTAACAAAATTAGCCTATAAACTAAACAGGAAAGAATACAAATATAATGGATTTTTATTTACGGCCCCATTTTTCTTATATATAACTTTGAATTATCATTTTACCTTTATTTTTTGTTAAAATGTCTTTATTATTTTTTGGCTTATATCCATTTTTTGTCACTCATAACGTAGGTTATTCCAGTTTTGGTCCCCCATATATTTTAGTCACCAATTTTAGTCCCACTTAAATTTTTTTTTTACCAATTATGATCCATTTTAACGGAAAAGTTTAGAAGATAACGGATTACCTCATTTGATTGCTAGTCAAACCTAATTTTTTCTTTAAAATGATTTGTATCGTGATGTTTTCAACCAATTTTATAATTCGGATCATCACGAATATTTAACCCATTTAGGGTTTCGCCGTCATTTTGGATTGTGAGTCGATCTAAATAGGTTGAACATCCATGAGGAACCGAGTCATAAAATAAATTGAAAACATCATGGTACAAATCATTTTGAAAAAAAAAATAGGTTTGACTAGAGATCAAATGAGTTAATCCGTTATCTTCTAAACTTTTTCGTTAAAAGGGGCCATAATTGGTAAAAAACAATTTAAATGAGACTAAAATTGGTGACTAAAACATATGGGGGACAAACACTGGAATTAACCATGTTATGAGGGACCAAAAATAGATTTAAGCCTTATTTTTTAAATTAAAAATTAATTTTTTAAAATTAAAAAATAATAAGAGCATTTTAATAAAAAAATTGACAATTAAAAAATGTCAAACTACTTTTTTAGTCCCTCTTAATATGGGTAGTTGCGCTTTTAGCCCAAATAATAGTACGACTGCACTATTGGTCCCTTAACATTTTTTATTAGTATTTTTAGTCATTTTTTTACGAAAAAATTTAGAAAATAACGGATTAACTCATTTGATCTCTAGTCAAACCTATTTTTTTCATCAAAATAATTTGTACCATAAATGTTTAACCCATTTAGATTGACCCAGACTCCAAAACGACGGCCGAAACCCTAAATGGGTTGAATATTCATGAGGACGCGGATTATAAAATTAGTGATACAAATCATTTTAAAGACAAAAAATAGGTTTGAATAGCGATCAAATGAGTTAATCCATTATCTTCTAAATTTTTTTATAAAAAAGACTAAAAATACTAATAAAAAAATATTAAGAGCCCAATAGTACAATTGCACTATTATTTAATATCGAAAGCACAACTAACCTATTAAAGGGACCAACAATTTGGCAATTAAAAATAGTGCGATAAATAAAAATAGCCTATATATAAGAAAGCCCCAAATTACAACTTTGGTTCCAATAGACAAGTTGGAAGCTTAACTAATTGCCTGTATGAAAAGTCAACCTATCCATGGGTGACAAGTTAACTACTTATATTTTTTTCAAATCGCCTTATATATGTTGCTCATATATATGGTTTAAAAAATAAAAATCGAGATCAGGTTAACTTAACTTTGAGATTTAGTTGGCTTAAATTGGTCATGAACTTAGCTAATTTAAAAAAATATATTTTCTATTAATTAGAATAAGTTCATTCTGCAATTATCTCTTAATTAATTAAAGGTCAAATTATTATTTTTTTCCTCGTAATAGGGGTAGTTGCGTTTTTTGTCATAAATAATAGTACAACTGCACTATTGTTCCTTTAACATTTTTTTATCAGCATTTTTAATCATTTTTTACTAAAAGTTTAGAAGATAACGGATTAACTCATTTGATCGCTAGTCAAACATAATTTTTTCTTCAAAATTATTTGTACCATGACGTTTTAAATTCATTTTATGACTAGGTTTCTCATGAATGTTCAACCCATTTATATCGACTCACAATCCAAAATGACGGCTGAAACTCGAAATGGGTTGAACATTCATGAGGATCTGGATTATAAAATTGGTTGAAAATATCATGATACAAATCATTTTGAAGAAAAAAATTAGGTTTGACTAGCGATCAAATAAGCTAATTTATTATCTTTTAAATTTTTTCGTAAAAAAATAACTAAAAATGTTAATAAAAAATGTTAAGAGACCAATAGTGTAGTCGTACTATTATTTGGGACCAAAAGTGCAACTATCTCTATTAAGAGTTACAAAAAAAGCAATTTAGCCTTAATTAAAACTTCATCAAATAATAATTTAAACCTAAAAACACATTAAAAATATTTTGAACACTATCAAATTTACGAGTTTATATATGAACAAGTTTGTGAACATAGTCTATCAATTAGGTACAGGTCTGAGAATTTACAAACTAATAACAATCGGTTAATGAACTAAATCAAGTCCGACCTCACTTGACAAGAGGGATGTATAGCACTCCCCGCTTATAAGTCCCTGCATCAAAAAAATAATTTTTTTGATAAAAAAAAAAAGTCCAACATCAGTTTGCTTAAATTTGGTTCATTTAAATTAGAGTAAATTTCAAAATTGGTCATCATACTATAGTCAGTTTCTGGTTTTGGTCATCATACTTTGAAAACTATTTTTAAGGTCATCATACTATACTTTTATTTTCAAAAAATGTCACTCCGTCAAGTTGGGGGGTTAAGTTACTAACGGCCAAATTTTTTTAAGGTTATTTTTGTCTTTTCACTGTCCTCCTCAAATAAAATGGGTCAATTTCATAATTAACCGAACTTATGGCCTTAGGGTTAAAAGAAGGAGAAAAATCTTGGGGTCAATATGTAATTTTAAAAAATGTTTAAAGTTCAACTTAGTGTTTCAGCCCGCCGCCTCCCTCTCTCCTCCCTAATTCAATTACGGTTCTGCAGCATCCCTCATTCCCTCCACTGTCGCCGCTTCCGCTGCCTCTCTCCTTCCCTCCCTCCTCCAGCTGGATCTCTCTCCCTCCCTCCCCCCTCCCTCCCTTCGCTGCAGGACCTCCTCCCGCGACCTCCTCCCCGCAAGACAAGTCCTCATCGATCAGCAGCGAGATTGAAACCCACGTCGATCTCGCCATTAATCGACCAGGGTTTTCGCAGATCGGCATAAACTGGCGAGGTATGATCAGAAATCAAGCCGCGATCTACATTCGATCTCGTAGATAAACGCGAGATTGATGAGGGTTTCGTAGATCTCGCGTCGATTTTCTAGATCGTCCCCATCAATCTCGACACGAGATCAACGAACGTCGATCCATGAAATACCCTTGTCGATCTCCATGCAGCAATGGTCAGGGAGAGATCAGGGAGGTCGGGGGACGTCACGGGAAAGGTCAGGGGAGTTCTGAGAGGTCGCAGGCGGTGAATGAGGGCGGAGCAAATGAGGGTAGAGGGAGAGATGGGGAGGAGGAGAGCTAAGCAGGGGGGGAGAGGCGGAGGAATATAGAAAAAGACAAAATTAACCCTACAAAAGTGAGCTAAGGAGGAGAAGGACATGAAAAGACAAAAATGACCCAAGAAAAAATTGGATGTTAGTGTTTTAACAAAGGTTTGTAAAGGAGTAACCATTTTTTAAATAAAAAGTAAAGTATGATGACCTTAAAAATAGTTTTTAAAGCATGGTGACCAAAACTAGAAACTGGCTATTATATGATAATCAATTTTGGAATTTACTTTTTAAATTAACGAACATCAAATCAAGTTGCCTCATTTCATTTATCTTAAGAATGACAGTGGAGTCCTTTATAAGTCCTTTATATATATTAAATCATATTTTTGATCTCTTACATTTAGTCAAATAATTTTTTTTGGTCTCTTACATTTTAAAATGATTTTTTTGTCCCTTACATTTTAAATATGTATTATTTAGTCCCCGTAAATTTTATTTTAGCTAAACTGTCTCAATTTTATTTATTAGAGTATACAAAAATTTTTCAATGAAGGTATTGAAGGAAAACAGAACAAACCCGAGCTAAATCGAAAACCTCATTTTCGTGCAATGCATTCTAGAATCGGAAGCTTTTGACAAAGCTCAGACTCAAATTAATTTTCCCATGAACGGATCTAGGCTTATACTTATTTAATTTATTAAATCGACATCTAACGCATAAAGATTGAACCTTTAATTAAAAGCGGAATGATTAAAGGTTATACCTTTGAAGCGAAGTCCAATTCAATAAGAAAAACCAAATCTTTCCTTGCGATTACCACCGAAATCCAATAGATGACTCCAAGAAACTTCGAATATTGCGTGAGCAATAATCTATCGAAGTGTACAAAGCCCACGAAAACCCACAAAGAAAATCCCTCGAAAAGATTAAATCTGCCCAAAAGATCAAACTTTTAACCCAAAAAACTGCTGCCCACTACTTTTCCCGCACATAAAATCGAACACACTTCAACTCCGGTCACGATCTGGACAACCGGCATTGTGGATCACCAACCCAAGGGAGAGATCAACACAAACCCAGCTGGACCAAGCACCCCGGAGTGATTAGAAGCAGCTGCCGAACTGCCCAAGTGAAGAACTAAAATTCGGCCAAACACCAAAAAAAAAAAAATGGGCAGAATTTTTGCCCAAAATGTGAAGAATCCGGCGAAAAGAAATGAAATCCAGCAGTTTGCAAACTCAAAAATCGATGGGCTATCTAAAGATTTGATCTTTCAAGCTTAATCTAAATCGAGAAGTGGGATTCCAAGTTTGTTTTTGAAAGAAACCCAAGAAGGAAGGAGAGTCTCTCTCTATAACTTTCTCACTCAAGGAAAACAAAGTTGTCTTGCAAGATTTTCTTAAGTTTCTTTGGCCTTAAGCTTTCTATTTATAGGGAGCTCTTATGGAGACCTAGTGGGCTTTTGAGTTGGGCCTTTTAATTTGACTTTCGTTGACCGCTTAGTCTTTCCTAGTCTAATCAACTCCAATCGACCCATTTGAATTAATTTCTTAACCCACTTCGTTAATTTAATTTAATCGAACCATTAAGATTAATTAATTCATATAGAATTAATTTCTTAATCCACTTTGTCAATTAAATATTAATTAAACCTTTATGATTAATTAATTCACTTTGTCGATTAGTCAAATACATAATTAGTCGTACCACTATCGGACTAACTATGGAACTACCGCTCAAAAATGACTTTACATCGCGCCACTATATTTTCTTCTATCTCACCACATTAAAGATCTAGTGCTCGTCGATTTATCAATTTATTGACAAACTAATTTACCGATTTCTTGGTATCCGAGATTAGTACCACTCGACCTTCTTATTATACCGGACATAAAGTCCACCGGCCGGGTTTAGTATAATAAACCTTACGAGCTCATCTCGGGAGCACCATCAACCCAGTGAACCGGTACGTGGATTCCTCTTAATTGCAACGGCACGTAAGTAGCTATACACCGCATACCCAACCTACCGAGGTATAGGTCTCAATTGACAGCACTCTTTGGCACATCAAAGCATACGATATCCAACTCTCACGCCCGTCCCAATCTCGGGATTGAGAGACAGAATATTAGGACCGAATTAACTACGCCGATCAGTATAAGTCAATTCTATCCAAACTGGTCGTGCTTAATATGCCCCGGGCATATCCGTGTGATTTAACTAGTCTAGATAAATTAATTTCCAAATCACACGATAACCTATACTGATAGTATGTTCAAACTATCTCAGTTACGAGCATACTTTATATATATCAATACTTTAACCAATAACGGTATCTACTGTGTCTTTCCACACCCCGTTATCTAGTTCTATGATATAACAGTTTAAAAATCAGTGCACACATTAAAAAAATTTTAAAATTGGCTTAAATGCAGTTTGGTCCTCCATAATAGGAGTAATTTCACTTTTGATAATTTCAATTTTAGATCGACTCACAATTCAAAATGACCACTGAAACCCTCAACGGGTTGAACATTCATGAGAATCCGGATCAAAAAATTGGTTGAAAATATCATAGTACAAATCATTTTGAAAAAAAAATAGGTTTGAATAGCGATCAAATGAGTTAATCCATTATCTTCTAAATTTTTTCGTAAAAAATGACTAAATCTGCTAAAAAAAAAAGATATGGACTAATATTTTCACTCCAAACATAAAAAGGACAAAAAGTGAAACTACCCCTATTATGGGGGATCAAAACTGCATTTAAGCCTTTAAAATTTAAATCAGGTTATAAAAATTTAAAATGATTATGTCTTTATTTAGTGAATTTGGGGCTAGTTATTTATAAATTTTAATTGTCTGATTAAAATTTTTGAAATTTTTAAATAGTTAGATTAATATTTAGACTTTTATATTATTCATTTTGAAAGGTCTAATAGAGTTGATATAATTTGGACTGAATAAAAAATAGGGACCAAATAATACATATTTTAAAGAGTAAATTCTAAAATTGATCACCATACTATAGTCAATTTATGGTTTTGATCATCATACTTTAAAAACTCCAATTTTGGTCATCATACTTTAATTTTATTTTCAAAAATGGTCACTCCGTTAACTTGGACAGTTACTTGAGTTAACGGGCCTTTCTTTACAGTCCGTATATCCTGTACACAGTGGTACATGTACCTACTACTATATATAGTAATTTTTTGCTTAACAACTGTACACTTACTAAATATAGTAAGTTTCGCCGACGCGCGCACCTTTTTTTTTTTTTCCGCGCTGAGTGAACAACGTCTTCGCTGAGTCAACAACGTCTCAGAACAACTGCCGCAACGTCCAAAGAACAACTGCCGCAACGTCCAAAAAAATACTTAACAAGTGAGATCAGATCAGGATTATATAGACATCAGATCAGCGTATACTTGACATCAGATCAACAGACTATAGATATCAGATCAAGAATATAAAAGAATTCATACAGCAGAATTAAAACATACATAACAAGGGAGATCAGATCAGGATTATATAGACATCAGATCAACATATACTTGACATCAGATCAACATACAATAGACATCAGATCAAGAATATAAAAGAAGTCATACGGCAGAATTAAAACATACTTAACAAGGGAGATCAGATCATGATTATATAGACATCAGATCAACATATACTTGACATCAGATCAACATACAACAGACATCAGATCAAGAATATAAAAGAAATCATACAGCAGAATTAAAACATACTTAACAAGGGAAATCAGATCAGGATTATATAGACATCAGATCAACATATACTTGACATCAGATCAACAAACAATAGACATCAGATCAAGAATATAAAAGAAATCATACAGCAGAATTAAAACATACTTAACAAGGGAGATCAGATCAGGATTATATAGACATCAGATCAACATATACTTGACATCAGATCACCATACAATAGACATCAGATCAAGAATATAAAAGAAATCATACGACAGAATTAAAACATACTTAACAAGGGAGATCAGATCAGGATTATATAGACATCAGATCAACATATACTTGACATCAGATCAACAAACAATAGACATCAGATCAAGAATATAAAAGAAATCATACAGCAGAATTAAAACATACTTAACAAGGGAGATCAGATCAGGATTATATAGACATCAGATCAACATATACTTGACATCAGATCACCATACAATAGACATCAGATCAAGAATATAAAAGAAATCATACGACAGAATTAAAACATACTTAACAAGGGAGATCAGATCAGGATTATATAGACATCAGATCAACATATACTTGACATCAGATCAACAAACAATAGACATCAGATCAAGAATATAAAAGAAATCATACAGCAGAATTAAAACATACTTAACAAGGGAGATCAGATCAGGATTATATAGACATCAGATCAACATATACTTGACATCAGATCACCATACAATAGACATCAGATCAAGAATATAAAAGAAATCATACGACAGAATTAAAACATACTTAACAAGGGAGATCAGATCAGGATTATATAGACATCAGATCAACATATACTTGACATCAGATCAACATACAATAGACATCAGATCAAGAATATAAAAGAAATCATACGGCAGAATTAAAACATACTTAACAAGGGAGATCAGATCAGGATTATATAGACATCAGATCAACATATACTTGACATCAGATCAATATACAATAGACATCAGATCAAGAATATAAAAGAAATCATACGACAGAATTAAAACATACTTAACAAGGGAGATCAGATCAGGATTATATAGACATCAGATCAACATATACTTGACATCAGATCAACATACAATAGACATCAGATCAATATACAATAGACATCAGATCAAGAATATAAAAGAAATCATACAGTAGAACGTCCCGCTACGTCCGACAACGTCCCGCAACGTTCTAAAATACAAAGCAGCAACGTCCCACAACGTCTAGTTACGTCCCGCAACGTCCGAAAATACAAAGTAGCAACGTCCCCAACGTCTAGTTACGTCCCCTACGTCCAAAATACAAAGCATGCAACGTCTCCCAACGTCTAGTTACGTCCCATAAACGGTGAAGAATCAGAAGCTACCCATTTCACATAAAAGTGCCAATACCTCACGGAAACCATTTATATATCATATTTCGGAGTAACATAGCATTATTTGAATAAGAAAACACGAATATAACATCATTAATCCATTACCCAACATCAAATAGTGAAAATAAGGTTCCGTAAATCCATTAAATACAGTTCATAATTTATGATGTGGTGATTTTTTAAGAAGATTAAGTTATTTTTGAAGAAGAATGAGAGATTTTTGAAGAAGAAGAAAAGATTTTTGAACAGGAAGAAGTGATTTTTTAAGAAGAAGTAATTTTTTCGTTGTATTTGGTGTTGTTCGTCGGAAAAAATAATCGTCGATCTCCGTTAAATCTGTGTTTGAATGAAAATTTTGATTAAATGGGGTTTCGAATGGAGTACAGCGAAGAAGAATAACTGAATTTTTAAGAAGAATAAGTGATTTCTTGAAAAGGAAGTAACTGGGTTTTTTCAGAAGAAGAAGAAGATAAGAGCGTGTATCTCACTCTCTTATAGTGAGAGTGGTGATGTGTTACTGTGTACATGTACCACTTGGTACAGGATATAATTTGCGCTTTCTTTAAAGGTTAAATGTGTAAATCATTATTTTTATTTCCTTTTTCTTTTATAATTTTATTTCTTACTATTTATACTTTATATATTTTATTAAGATATTTGTATATATCCCTAAACCCATCCCTTCTTCGTCACCCTCACCAACTTCATCTTCTTCAATTCACCCTCATCTTCAACACTCACCCTCACCAACTACAGTACTCCATCTTCATCACTTCACCTCCACCCGCTAATCAACCTTACTCCATCGCATCTCCAACCAACTTCTCCTCTCGCCGCCCCTGCCTTCTAACCTTCTTTTCGTTTGGAACGGGGGGCTTCTTTTTTTATCGGAGGACAGGGCTTAAACCAAAAATAATTTCTTCTCTTCTCAGATTGGCTTTGCGTTCTGTGATTGAAAGGGATCGGATCCAATCGAAAACACGAAGATCCTTATTCCCATGGTGGATCTGTCTTTCCCCCCTTGGCTTTTAACCCTGATCGTGTTAATCATCCTCTTTTGCTTCTCAATTCTATCTTGGAATTTATTTTTTTTTTTCCTCAAATAATGTCGATTTGATTGAGGTTAAGGGGGGTGATTTGATTTCTCCAAAGAGGATGTGGACTTCGTCAGAATGGTCTGTTTGGTTTCTAATTTAGGGGACTTTGTTATTTTCTCTGGTGGGTGCTCTGTTCTCTGGTTTCTTCTGGGTTTTGATTATGGATTTTTGTTATTTTCTCTGGTTTTGATTGTGGTGGTGATGGTGGTGCTCAGTGTTTATGATCTGTTCTATGGTTTCCTATCAATTGAACTAATCCCTATGGTTGTGATCTGGTCAACTTCTTGGGCTGTTTCATCGCTGGTGAACATCATCGTAGATGGGTTCCCCCATTCATAGTCCAACATTGCGTTCTTCCCTTGTCTTTCTTCTTCCCGTTTTCAGTACGACGAAACAAAATTAGGTTCTTGATCTGTACGTAGCCCGTCAATTTAAAAAAAACAAAAACAAAGATTACCCTCAATTTGTGGGATGAAGAATTCTCTATCAGCTTCAAAACCTTATGGAGAAGCTGGAGAGAAAAAGCTGCAAAAGATTGAAGCTTTGGCAGACTGAAGTAAGTTTTGTGAAAATTGGTCATTCATTTTTGGAGCTGCCTTTTATTTAAAGCCCAATTACTCCAACCCAAAAAAATTGAAAAAAAAGTTAACCTTTGTGAAGACTTGTGACAGGTTGAGAACTGAGAGAATGAAATGGAGTTGTGGAATTCAAAACCCTATTTGTGATTGATTTATGAACCTCACAACGGTAACAGCAGGCATTGAATTTTATGCAACAGAAAAACGTAAAAGAAAAAGAAAATGAAAAAAAGAATTTTAATTAGGAAAAACGAAAAAAAAAAGACAAAAATAATGAGTTGAAATCTAATATGTTGTAAAAACCAAAAAAAAAAAAAGACAAAAAAAAATTTAATTAGTGAAATATGTAAAAATTAAAAAAAAAAAAGACAAAAATTTTAATTAAAGGAAGACTTGAAGGGCAGGAGATAAAGGATTAAATTTACAATTTTAAGCCAAAAAAATGAAAGATAAAAAGGAAAGAATTGGTTTAGTCAATAGCTGATGGACGGTTTTATCGTTCAAAAATAGGTCTGTTAACATAGTTAATGGAGTACTTTAATGGAATGACCATTTTTTAAACTAAATGTAAAGTATAATGACTTTAAAAATAGTTTTCAAAATATGATGACCAAAATCAGAAATTAATTATAGTATGGTGACCAATTTTAGAATTTACCCTATTTTAAATGTAAGGGACCAAAAAAATTAGAGTAAATTCCAAAATTGGTCAACATACTATAGTCAATTTCTAGTTTTGATCACCATACTTTGAAAACTCCAATTTTGGTCATCATAATTTATTTTTCTTTTAAAAATGGTCACTCCGTCAAGTTAGAGCGTTAAAGCACTAACGGTCAATTTTTTTGGTTAATTTTGTCTTTTCATTGCCCTTCTCAAATTTAAAAAAAAAAAAAAAAAAAAGGAAACTCTCCACTACCTCTACTATTAGGGTACATTCTTGCTGCCACCACCCCCCACCGCCACTCCTACCACAGTCGCCGCCGCCTCTCCCTCCAGCCATCGGACCCCCCCTCATTTTCTCCTACTCCATCCGCGATCAACCTCCCTCCCTCCCTCCTCTCTCCTCCCTCCTCTCCCCACCTTTATATCTCCCTCGCTCGATCTCGTTGGATCCGGACACCCTCACCCGTCGAACGGCCCTCTAGTGTTCGTAAATCGATTAGGGTTTCGTCGATCGACCCTCTTCACCCGCCGATCGATGAAACCCTCGTCAATCTGCAAGATCGACAACTCCCTTTGTCGTCGATCTCGCAGATCTCCCTCCGTTTAAAAGTGCACTATTAGCCCCTTTACTCTATAGCGCCTATAATTTCTACCCTCTTATTACTTTGAGGCAGTGAATAGATAAAAATAATCCTAAAAAAAGAGGATATTGTTAGTGTTTTAACGGATGATACTGACAGAGTGACCATCTTTTAAAAGAAAAGTAAAGTATGATGACTTTAAAAATAGTTTTCAAAGTATGATAACCAAAATAAAAAATTGACTATAGTATGTTGAATAATTTTGAAATTTAATCAAAAAATTATTTGGTCTAATGTAAGAGAACAAAAATATGTTTTAATAGATGGGACGGCAAGAATACAATTGGAAGTAGTTAATTTGGAAGCTTGCGGGGATATGAGCATTATAAATGGGACGGCAAGAAAGAGTTGAACTCAAAAATTTTTGATGACTTGCAAATCATAATGAAGATAGGCAGTTACAACTACATTAATGTAGTACTTTGTGCTTCGTTAGTAGTACCTGTTGTTGTTCTGGCATGGAAGGTGGTGAATTGGGTATGGATTAAACCCAGAAAACTTGAGAAACATCTGAGGGAGCAAGGCTTCAATGGAAATCCTTACAGATTACTCATTGGGGACTTGCAAGAAATGTCAACATTGTTGAAGGAAGCTCATTCCAAGCCTATTCATTTTTCTGATGATGCAGCCACCAGAATCATACCTGAATTTCTTCCCTTAATCAACAAATATGGTATGTCCTTCACCTTGTTTGCCTATTTTAGTGACTTTTTTTCAAATTAAAAGCCGAATATAGAGACCATTTAAATAATTAATTGAAGATAAAAGTAAGTAACTATATTTTTATCAATAAAAACCGTGATCATCCAACATTTTACTTCAAATTTCACTTAATTAACATTGAACATGCTCAAATTAACTTACAGGAAAGAATTCATATATATGGTATGGGCCACAACCAGCGATTCTTATCCAAGATCCAAAACTAGTATTGCAGGCTTCGCAACAGCTTCAGGTCTTTCATAGGCCCAATGGTTATGAAGTTACTAGGCTGCTCACTCCTGGAGTTGCAAGATACAATGGTGCTAAATGGGCCAAACATCGTAAAATCATAGGCCCAGCTTTCCGAGAGGAGAAGTTGAAGGTTTCTCTTCGATCTCTGTTTTGATTTGCTTCCTCTCAACTATTAATAACTAGATTACAAAGCCCTCTATTTTTTAAATAGTGACATTTACTCCCCTATGTTTTGTTCTAACTATCAACACTCTCTAAGTCCATAAAATAATGAATTTTTTTATTTTATCATTTTAGTATAATTTTTTACCTTTTTCACATTTCTTTTTTTTGTTATAAGTAACATTAATTTTTGTTCATTTACACTGAATGTAATTTTTTATCACATCAATTATATTATTCTTTGATTTGCCTCTTTTTACTTTCTCACAATATAATTGGTATGATAAAAAATTAAATTCAGTATAAATGAGAAATAATTAATGTTATTTAAAATTAAAAAATGTGAAAAAGGTAAAAATAATACGGGAAATGATAAAATGATAAAATTATTTTGTAAAGAAAATAAGAAATTTGAAGTTTTTAAAAATAAGAAAGGAAAAAAAAAAGAATTAAATTTTAAGGGTGGTGGGAAAAATAAAACCTAATAGAAAAATTAGAAAAAAATTGAAAAGAGAGGAAGTGGAAGAAAGTACAAAAATGAGAAAGTTGCCGGAAAAAATACAAAAATATCCCTATAAAAATAATCCCTTAAGAAGTGACTAAATTTGTGACAAAATGTAAAAATAGGAATAACAAATGTTTAACCTTATCATCTCATAATTCATACTTGTTTATTATATTACTTATATTAAATCAAATACTCATTTTAGAATATAAAATTAAATAAGAGAGTTGCTTCAAAAAAAAAAAAAAAAAGAGAGTTCATGTTAGAATATAAAAAATAATCAAATATATGTAATAAAATAAAAATAATAATCATATTGTTTGCCATATTTATTTATTTATTTATTTGTTGGGGTACTCGTACGTGCACAGAATATGGTTCCCTCTTTTTACGAGAGTGCAAGTGAGATGATGAGAGAATGGGGCAAGATAGTTCCGGCACAAGGGCGGTGCGAGGTTGATGTTTGGCCGAGCCTTGTGCGGTTGTCTTCGGATGCGATTTCACGCACAGCATTCGGCAGTAACTACAAAGAAGGCAGAAGGATATTTGCACTTCAAAAGGAGCAGATTGAGCATTGTTTCAAGGCTATATGGTCATCATTCATCCCAGGATGGAGGTAAATTCATGTCTCCTTTAGTTGCCCATAATGAGTTTCCTTGTAAAAGATTTCTTATATATAAAATATTTTCAGGTTTTTGCCGACTGCAATCAACAGAAGAATGAAGGAGATCAACAGGGATGTTAATGAATCTATTAGGCGGATGGTTAATTCGAGGATGAATGCATTGTGCGAAGCTAGGAGCGACCTGCTGGGATTATTACTGGATTCCAACGACGGAAAGAGTGGTATGACAATTGAAGATGTGATTGAAGAGTGCAAGATGTTTTACGTAGCAGGGCAAGAGACCACCTCGTCTCTGCTTGTGTGGACGATGGTCTTGCTCAGTAGGTACGAGGAGTGGCAGACCCGAGCTAGAGATGAAGTTTTGCAACTCTTTGGCACCAACAACCAACCAAATTTTGAGGGACTCAATCGACTCAAAGTTCTAGATATGATCCTACATGAGGCTTTAAGAGTATATCCTCCAGTACCCATTAATGCTAGAGTAACAACAACAGAAACCAAATTAGGAGACAAAATTATCCCAGCTGGAGTACAACTCTTATTTCAAACTCTACTCATTCATTATGACCCTGAAATATGGGGTGACGATGCCGCAGAGTTCAAGCCCGATCGGTTTTCTCAAGGAGTGTTAAATGCAACAACAAAGGGCCAACTCTGTTTCTTCCCGTTCGGTGCCGGACCTCGGATCTGCATGGGCCAGAATTATTCCATGTTGGAAGCCAAATTGGTGATGGCAATCATTCTGCAGCGCTTCTCCTTTCAACTTTCACCTTCCTATGCTCATGCTCCTCGCTCAATTGTAACTCTTCGACCACATTATGGTGCTCCCTTGATTTTGCACAAGTTGTAGTTCTATATTCTCTACCCGCCCTGCACTGGAAAACCAAATATATGATGAGATGCACAAGTGTTCAAGATTGGCGTGTATTATTAAAGTACAAAATTTCATATATATGAAACACTGTATAGTGAACCTTGGAATTAAACTGTATATTATACATATTTTATTCTTAAAATGAGAGGGAGATAAATGTTGTATTATTATTATTAAGGAATTATGTTTAGTTTTAAATACAAATTATGCTGTATTTTATGATTTTTGGCTTTGATGTTTTATGAAATTTGCATGATGAGATGCAGAAGCAACTGTCTCCCCATGCAGTTGTTTCTGCAAAAACTATGATGCATATATCAGGTGATCACAACAATGAACTAAGAGCAATGGCAATATTTTCAGTGGGGTTAAAAAAGTCACTTACGCATGGAAAAATGTCTGAATTACTTTGACGATCTTTGAGCTCAATGAGAGCGATTGATAACAATCTCGAGCCCTTCATATTCTTGCTCTTCAATTTTTCTGACTGATTCCTCAGCTGAAACCCCACATTGTGAAACTTCAATTCTCTGCAACGTCGAGATACTGACCAAGTCAAAAGGAACCTCCTTGAGTTGTTTGCAATTTCGCAAGACAAGCTGCTGAAGCTGCGGCAAGTGGTCACCGGAGGCATCCCAGTGGACAATGTTTAAGGTGTCTACTTTCAAGAACTTAAGTTTAAGAAACTCCCCTTCTGTCATTTCCCAACTCGACCCCTCGAAGGCTCTAGAGATCAACTTGAGGACCTCCAGATTTGGTAATCTCCCAACTGCTGACATATGATTCCAGGGTAGCCGGAAATTCGACAGGGTCAACTTCCTCAGACTTGAGGGCAAGTTCAATTCAGCAGTTTTGAGATCCCTTCCATAGTGTGACATCCTCAGTGACTCCAACTGACACAGTAAATCCAATCTGGGAAAATGACCCAAACTCCTGGAAGCCTCTTGCAAATCCAAAAGTATGCACCTTAGTTTTCGAAGATTGGGGAATCTTAGTATTATGTCATTTGTTTCTTCTCCATATGAAAAAGATGGCAAGGAAAGTGTTACCAAGCTATCTAATTGACAGTGACTTCCATCCTCATTTGACAAGGTGAAAACAGCATGATTAGTGACATGAAGATGCCTCAGCTTTCTCATGCTCCAAATAGAATTTGGCAGCACAACCATTCTCTTCAAACCCTTCACAACCAAAGTTTCTAGGTTCTGTAGATTGGACAAAGCTGATGGAATAGAGTCCATATCACCACTAACTGCTAAATATCTCAAATGAACAAGCAAGAGAATTCCAATCTCCAAAGAATTACCCATGTTGATGGATTCCAAATCTAACACTCTAAGAAGTTTAAAGTTGTTAGAAACGAAGGAGAGATCATAAGGGCATCTTGGATACGTATCAATTGTAGCAAAGAACAGTAAAGATCTGACATATGGACCTGAAGGTCTTGCTGCAACAAGGTGTTCTCGGTTCACACAGATGCACAGTCGATGCTCCTTGTATGTTCTGGTCGTTGAAGGATTAGGAAGCATATAATGAACGCCATCTTCTAAACCATGAAAAGAAGAATAAGGCTCGTCACTACTAGTTACCAGCTGCAAAAATTTGTCATTTTTTCCTTTTAACAAGCACTCACTTACAAGATCGTGAACTTGACATGTTTTGACCGTACCATTTGATCTTCTTTTTGATACAATAACAAGGCTTCTCCCAACCAGATCCATCAAGTAGTCCTCAGCTTGGTCCTCTAAGCTCTTCGACTGTCATTTGCATATGAATCCTTCAGCAATCCACAGACACAGCAACTTCTGAACGGGAATATCCTTGTCCCCAGAAAATGCTCCAAGATAAAGAAAGCAAGCTTTTAGATGATCTGGTAAATGGTTGTAGCTCAGCTCTAAAATGTCCTTGCACCTCGTTTCTGGATCATTAACTATCCTTGAGCACACACTTTCTGCAACTTCTTTCCAGTCTTCTTGATTTTTGTCTATCCTATCAAGAAGACCAGCCACTGCCCCAATAGCAAGAGGTAGTCCATTGCAACTTATAGCAATCTGTTGTCCAACTTCCATCAGTTCTTCAGGACACTGTTCTGTATGAAATATCTTCATCTTCAGCAGCTCCCAACTTTCATCACTGGTGAAGGGGCGAAGAGTAAGAGGATTACTAACTTTTGAAACCACATCACTCATACGGCTTGTCATCAAAATCCTACTTCCATTCAAGTCATCTGGAAATGCTCTCTGTAAATCATCCCATGCCCCAGTGCTCCACAAATCATCCATAACTATGAGGTACCTCTTTTTCTTCAAGTGTTGATACAACATTAAATCCAAATCTTCATCTTTCATTGCAAGGATATCATCTGTAGGCCGGATAATGTGGCTTAAAATATCAAGAACTAAGTCTCTCTTTCTATATGTTTGAGAAACATAACACCATGCACGAATATGGAAATGATATATACAGCCAGGACTGCAAAAGACATTATTGGCTAAAGTGGTCTTACCAATGCCTGGCATTCCAACAATTGACACAAGTTCTCTCCGCAGTGTTCCTCTAGTAAGTCTATCAAATATAACTTCTTTCTGATCTTTGAGACCCACCATAACTTCCTCAACTCTTGAGGCAGCAAATTCTGGTAAAAGTGGCATCAATCCGTGTGGAACAGTGTGGATTCCATTGTCATAAGTGTTGTTCCCATAGAAATAAGCAAGCTGAATCTTGATATGTCTAATCTCTTGCGAGAGATCATAAAGCCATAGTAAATGTTGACCCATGGCACCATTTTCGGCCACAATCAAATCAATCACGCATTCTGCCTCATGGACCAGAACAAGAAGCCGTTCATGAAGAACTTTGCATTCATGGTACTCAATGCCATGCTCAATAACATTCCCAAAGGTAGATATTATAGACTCCAAATCCGTATAGAAGGCTTTAATTTGATGGATTGGATATGCAACAGAATCATGTTTACTGCTAAGTAGCTGCCTCAAGTTTTGCAAGAAGAACTCAAAGAAGCGCAACTTAGGAATTGTAGGAAAATTTAACCTTGGAATTTTAAGATAAATCTCTGTGAGCTTTGCTTTTAAACGCTGAACCATTTCTAGCAAATTCAAAATCCTAGACTCAAGTTTCTTAACTGCTTCTTCTGTAACTTCTTCAGATGAAAATGAGTTGCAGATAGATTTTACTCTAATAGCCACTGCTTCCATGTATGTCAATATCAGTTTCTCCTCCTCTGTACTCTTGTTTTGCGCATGACTGTCTGATTCTATTATCAAAACCACTCCCTCGAAAAGAAATCCGATTTGGGGCTTTAGAGGGAGCATAAAAGTTGAACCATTATTCAGCAACTCCAACAATAGTGCATTTGCCTTGAAAAGCATGATCTTTACAAGAAACTTGTACAGTAGATCTCTTACATTGTGTCCTGCCAAGTTCCCAGCAAGAGAAGACTGTTGGAGAGATTTTACCTCCCGAGAAACATCTTCAATAAGCTTCATGATCTGATATTCTGTCTTCTCCACTGCAGGAGAAAATGATTTTATCAGAAATCTAGAGCCCTCATGAATCGCTTTAACCTGGGCGTTCAATGATTGCGGGAGGTCAGTTCTACATTTGGCGAATATATCAGCTTTAATAAACCAAATCTTGGCAAACAAAGCCACTAAATCTATTATATAAGTCGTGTGGTCTTTGTTCTTGAGATAGCTGGCCTCCATAAGCGCCTCTTTGATATCCACTGAAAAGATATGCACATCCAGGCTGTGCACCTCTGGTTTTTTGAGGAGAAATGTTGCGAGGGCTACTAATTCTTCGTGAAGAACAGTTTCTTCTCTGGCACCAAGCATATCATGAACAAAAAAGGCCACATATTTTCTGCAGACACTCTCAGGATAATTCCACACGTAGTAGAGTCCTATGAATTCCAGAATCATGTTCAGGAAATCTGGAGAAGAAAGATCTATCTTGGGTCGCAGTTGGGACAGCAAAACAGCAATATCTTTTACCCTGTCTTGGTCCAGTGGTGCATACCAGCAAAAACAACACACATGTGCTAACCTGATGACCACTCCCCTGAAATGTGTCATCACTTGAATTCTAATTGAACCACTGATCCAAATATCCTGGAGAAGGCGTTTGAAGGAATCAAGACTCAGCTTAAAGGCTTCCATTTGTTCCGCCAGATGAACAGGTAGGTAGGAAGTTTCCAACAGAAATTTCACATTCAACTCTACAAAATCACAAAATTTTTCCCAGGCACAAGTTTGATTACTATTCGGGAAAGGGGGTTGAGGCTGAAATTCATGTTTTGAGAAAAATTGGAGAGCTTCCCTGATTTGTGGCTTCAGAAGTCCAAGCTGCTCATCCAAACAAGTGAATACATGAAACAATTCGAAGGGCTTTGATCCACAGAAACTAAAGCATTGCCTAGTCTTTCTCCAAATGGCAGCCAACTGAGTAGTGAGTTCCAATTCCATTTGAGTGAAGTAATAGTCTGAGTAATTGACAACAAAAGCATTGTGAAGGTCTTTCTTGAATGCTTTGGCAACAGTTGCAACTTTTGTGAACAGGGAATCCCAATTAGCAACAAAATCATGATCTGAAACATGTACCCCACCCCAGATGTGGGAATAACCAAGAAAAGTAGAAAGGAATCTGAGTTCCACTATCACAGAATCCATGGATTCCATTGTGGCAGCATCAAGTGCATTTGAGCTATTCTGAAATCGCCGCAATAGTTGTGCTATATGAATTGCATCATCAAAATCAGACAATTTCATTACCATTCTCTTCTGATATTGCTAGTGAAAGCTTGACAAATTACCCTCTAAAATGCATCCGCCATTATCAACAAACCACTAACTGAGCAGGAAAAGAACCAAAAGTGAGCAATTAAATTATTCAAAACCAGCCCCTTACAATCCCACCCACTACACCAGTAAAAAAAAATAAAGTGAAATGTTTATCAAGCACAAATAAGTTCAACTATGAGAGAAATTATAGAATGCAGGAGGGTAAAATTTAATTAAAAAAATCAAACAATAATTAAGTGTGAATGAGAAGAATGAGAAGAAGATGTGAATGATGTGATGAGCATTTTAGCATTTAGTGTTGATAGGACTTTGATAGGACTTTCTTCTGTTACTAGTGTTGTAGTAGTATGCGGTTTGAATTTACTATGAAATGACCCAAGTCCAAACCCACCTGAGATACTCAACTCAACCAACCGGAATCGGCCTCCAAATCTGACTCGTCGCTGGTTTGTCACCGGATTTCCCCACCTATATACTTGCCGTCAACGCTCTAATGGTAGAGAGAATTTAGGTAAAGTGGAGCTCAAGATCTTCTCTCTCTTCGTTAATTAGCCGTAAAACTGTAAAATGGCTTATTTATGGTGTCCAAGTCACCCACAACACAACGCTAATGCCATTTTGAACAAATCATTATCATAATATAATTTCCCCGTTACCTGATTATCATAGCAATATTTATCCTACAACTAGGAGTACAAAGAGTATGCTACTAATAGTAGAATTTATATACAAAATATCTCATTAAATGATATTTCCCAATTTTCCTCTTCTATACTCCCTTACGCGTCTAACAATAGTTTGCAAAACCCTCAAATTTTTTGAAAATTAGTCAATCAATTAATGCTACAACCTTTTACATCATCTCTTCAAATCAGCCTCAAATTCTCATTCTCATTCATTAAATCTAGGGTTTCCATTAAATGATGGAGGACCACCGGTGATCCGCCGGGCCAGACGAGTGGGACACCGCAGGGTTGGGATGGTGCTGGCGGAGGTTATGGCGGCCGAGGGGCCGGTTGTTTGATGGATGAGAAGAAGCTTCCGGAAGATGTTTGGGGTGGGGATGCTTATGGCTGGGCGTCGTTGGAGATGCCCAACAGCTACGGAAGCAAAGGTGGGATTACAGTTGCCGGGAAAATCGGAGAGAGAGTGGCAGTCCGGCGGCAGCAGCGTCGCCCCTAGGGTGGTATTCCAGCCATCAAAATGCCAAAACTCTTGAGGGGTTATGTAGATCTAGTCTAGGAGAATATTTCTAGGGTGGTTTCAGTTCAAGAGAAGGTTGGACGGCAGCGGTGCGTGGCAGGGCAGCGGCGGCGAACCTAGGGTTTCCATTAAATCTCCATGCATGTTTTGGCTGCTCCTCATCTCCCTTTTTTTGAGCTTTTGTTTTCTTGATTGGTGTGTGTTTGCTTGAATGTGATATATTAAATTTTGGTTGCTTCATTGTTTTTATTAATTATATGTGTGGAATTGGGTGCTATAACAGAGGCTTTTGAGGAACTTTCTGGGTTAGTGAAGAAGAACCCACATGATGGAATATCATACAAATGGTGATGTAATTGATGGAATTGATGGTAATCATGTTACTGATGTGAAACTGTTTCTTGATGGAATAAAATGTTGTATGATATATGTTCTAGTTGATGGAATATATCCAAAGTTGATGGAATATATCCAAAGTTGATGGAATATGTCCAAATTTGATGGAATTGATATAACATGTTATATTTTGAATCATGTTACTGATGTGTAACTGTTTCTCGATGGAATAAAATGTTGTATGATATCTGTTCTGGTTGATGGAATATGTCCAAAGTTGATGAAATAAAATGTTGTATGGTATCTGTTTTGGTTGATGTAAAATGTCCAAAGTTGATGGAAAATGTATTGTATTATATTGTTCTATATGATGGTGTTGATGGTAAATCTATTTTATATATGATGTCACAATCGGCACATTGATGGAATTGATGGAATATCGTACAAAAATGGTGATGGAATTGATGGAATTGATGGAATATCGTACAAAATGGTGATGTAATGGCGACGTGGGTTTTTTTTTCAGAAAATTGAAAGTAGCTATTTGGGTTTTCAAACCAAAAATATGGGATGAATGCCGGTTATTTTTTCCATTTTATGAGGATTGATGGTAATTTTGAATCTGTTCAATTTTCTAAGAAAATTGAAATAATTATCATTATCTTAGAAAGTTGTGAGTTGTAAAGTGACAGCTTCATTAATTTATTTATGTTTCCTTATTTTTGAGGAAACACTCTCTCAATCACTAATTTACTTTTTAATTTTTTTCCTAGGAGTACCACCCTCATATAGTACTACTAGTGGTAGGATATAAGTACTGGATTATCATTTACATCACTCAATCCAATTTCACTTCTGATTTACTAATAATAAATTTATCATTTTAAATTCTAAAATATAAAATATAATTCTATAATTTTCTTCCTCTCGCAGATACATAAATCATCAAGGAAAATAAATATTTCTCTTTTTTTTTTTACAGAAATCTTCATTCTTATCCTTCATATCCCTCACTCTTCTAATATCATCCTAATCGACTTGTTATTTTTTCTTTAATTTACTCTTTTTTTAATCTTCTCTACAAATAATTATTTTTTATTATTTATTTCTATCTAAATTTTAATCTCCTCTAATATCATCTTTTTATTTTTTCTTTAGTGTTTTTTAACTTTTCTGTATCAACAATAATTTTTACTTTTATCTAAATTTTAATCTTATCTAATGTTATGATAATAGTACTTGATTTCGCGATAAAATAAGTATAACAATTCTTAAATGGATTAATCTTCAAATTATATCATAAGGTTTACACTCAATTAAAATTTCAATCTAATATGGACTTTTCAATTTGAGAATTTCAATCTAAATATATTGATGATATAAATATTAATCTTTCAATTCAAAAAAAATTAATAAAAAATTTTATAAATATTAATCTTTCAATTTAAAAAATTAATTAGTTAATCATCTAAAAAAATGAATAGTACATGTGTTGTGGGTTCATATATTATATATTTATTTCATAATTAAAATTATATATAAACATAAGTTTATTTATGAAATAAAAGGAATACTAATTTTATCCATTGAGAAATAAAAGGAATGCTAAGAAATAAAATTCCAAGTCTTTTACTTAAAAAATTATAATATGAAATTTTCACCATTGAGAATTTTAATATAAATATATTGATGAAATTTTAAATAACATTTCAAAAATTTTAATTGAGTCTAAATGTTAAATAGATAATTAATGATTGTTTCAAAAGTTGAGAATTTTTTACACTGTTTGAACCCATCATAATTTCCTTTTATAATTGTTTTTTGTTTAAGAGATAATGAAATAATAGTTTTGGAAAGACCACAATTGGAATTTGTGAGAAGAGTTAGTGAGATGAAGGATGAAATATAGTTGTTGATTTATTGTGTAAGCAATGAGATTTGTGAATAAAAATTTAAAAAAAAAAACTCAAAAACATTTTAATTAGTCTTTCTCATCAAGGTGAAGATAATTAATATATAAAATAAAAGTTTGAAACAAAAGACGATGAGGGGTGCCAATGAACAGAAAAAAAATATTACAATTAATAAATATTTTAAGAGATAATGGATGATGAGTTAGAGAACGAAAACAATTAAAATTTGTGAGAAGATATAGGAAAATGAAGGATGAGAGAGAATTGTTGATTTCTTGTGAAAACCATGAATATTCCTTGAAAAAAAGAAGACAAAAACATTGTAATGAGTCTTTATTATGAGGAAGAATATAATCAATATATAAAATAAACTATGTAGAATTAATGCAAATTAATTATTAACCAAATTTATTTAATAATTATAAAAAATAAAATATACAAAAATATGATAATGAGTATTTATAATGTTTAAATCTAAAACGGATTAATAATGTACACCTTTTGTATTTGAGAATGGTGATGGAGATGAATGAAGATTGAGGAAGATCTGAAGATTTTTTAAACAAAGAAATAAAAAAAAACACACACACACACACAAAAAAATGTCATAATGAAGGAATTATTATCATATTAAACATAAGGAACATAGAAAATAATATAATTGATGCATATTAATTAATGCACTTTTTTTTTATTTGAGAATGGTGATGGAGATGAAAGAAAATAGAGGAAGATTGAAAGATAAATAAGAGATGAAGAAATATACCTTTAGTATGTGAGAATAGTGAGGTAAACGAAAGATGAGAGAGAGTTGTTGATTGCTTGTTGAAGTGATGAAGATTTCTGCAAAAAGAGAGAGAGAGAGAGAGAGAGAGAGAGAGAGAGAAATAAAACACACAAAAAATTATGATAATGAAGGAATTATTATCATATTCAACATAAAGAACATAGAAAATAAAATAATTTATCCAAATTAATTAATGTAAATACATTTGGTATATGAAAATAGTGAGGTATACGAATGATTAGAGAGAGTTCTTGATTGCTTATTGAAATCATGAAGATTTCTGCCAAAAAAAAGAGAGAAAAATATGAGTTTTGATTCATGATTTCTTGATGTGGTGTGAGAATGAATGTTGGTGGGAGGTGAAAAATAAATAAAAGATGAAGAAAATGATAGAATTATATTTAAAAATTTAAATGGATAATTAATGATAAGTTTACTATTAATAATTATTAGTAAGTATAAGTGAAATTCAATTATTGAGTGAATTAGTAAATATAAAGTGAAATTGAATTTAGTGAATGTATAAAATCTTTAAATGATACGTAATCATGTTGGAGGCTGATTGTTCAAGGAATTTTTCTAAATGACACTTCATCAGGTGGGGAGTTGGCTGCTCAAGGATTTCTTCTGTTTTAGTATATTTAAAATAAATTTGCATTAATCTTGCATTTTGTCACCGATTATGATATGTATTGTCATTGGAATTTGAAATTGTTTATAGTTTTGTCTTTGAAAGATAGCAAAATTGAGTACACGGATCCCAAATGGTCAATGTGTATTTATTTTCTTTAATTCTTGAATTTTATATCTTGATTATATTCATTCTCATGATAAAGACTCGTTACCATATTTTTGTGTTTTTTTTTTCATGAATCTTTATGACTCCCATAATAAATCAACAACTCTCTCTCTCATCCTTCATCTCCCTAGCTCATCTCACGAATTCCAATTGTGATGTTTGTCTAACTCTTTTCCATTATCTCTTAAAATTTTTATTAATTGTAATAATAATAAAAATTTCCAATTGGACTTTTCTTTAATTTTGGTATTTTCTTTATTTTTTTTTGTTTACAGAAATCGATAACTCTCTCTCATCTTTCAACTTCCTCGCTCTTCTCACATACCAAAGGTATTTCCGATATAGTTTTAATTAATTTGCATTAATTCTTTTATTTTATATATTGATTATGTTCATCATGATGACAAAGACTCATTATGAGATTTTTATTTTTTATTTTTTACAGAAATCTCTATGGCTTCCACACTCTTCTTTCATCTCCCTCCCTTTTCTCACCATAAAGGTCTCTTCACCGTACAGACAACATACCACACAATTTTCGCAGCAAGGGATTCGGTAACAGAGCAAATGATAAACCCAGCTTCCTTACAAGGGCCGTATCCAATCTGGCACAAGCTCTGGAATTTGAAGATTTTGCCGCGTATTATGCATCATAGCTGGAGTCTCCTCACGGGCACTCTCCCCATTGTAGAAAATTTAGCCAAACGCCAGGTGCAAGTTCCGGCGGTATCGTTATGTAGTGAGCTGAATAGAACTCATCTCAACCAACTTTTCCATTGCATTTTTGCGGTATCTTTGTATCATAGGAGTCCCCTACACGTTCCAATCTACCACGATGGAACTCTGGGTCCTAAATATGCTAATCAGTATTCCAAAGCCAGACGCAGCACGAGTAGTGATGCTGTTGTCAGCCCTCCGGTTCGCCTGCAACAAGATTATTAATGAATATACTGTCACTAGATCTCACGGAGTTGTACTATCGGCAACATCATTGTTGGAATCCTTCCAAACTGCTCGCTCCACTGTTCAGCCTCACCTACCGGGTGGGCTTCATGCCCTTACCAGTAAAAATGGCGACTCTGAAGGGTGTTCGCGTTTACTTCAACGGGCCATCTCGCACCAACGAAATGGGGCAGCAGTGGGTGTGTATGTATCCTTGGAGACAGGTGCTTTTATTCATGGGTATGGTGGATTTTTCCCTTCCATTCAGGACCTTGAAACAGCAGAGACGCTTGCACTACGAGAGGCTTTGCTCTTATGTGACCGGCTACACATCACCTCTTATGGCGACTCTTTCTAAGTTATTATTGCGGCCAAATTCGTAGATATTGGATTCCATTTTTGTCTACCAGTAATAGAGGAATGTAGGCCCACTTTAAGGTCTCAACTTTTTTTGGATAGCTCAAAATAGTTGTGCTTATGGGATTGCCAGTTTTGTTAAATCCAATGTCATTTTTGTTCAAACTGGCTTAGTATGTTTAGATTTCCTAACTCAACAAATATTTTATAATCCAAAAAAAAAAAAAAAAAAAGGGCACCAATTATACTATTCACCATTAAAGAGAGAAAGAGGGAGAGGATGTGTTACCATGTATATAAATATTTAGAAAGTGAAAGAAATTTATAAAAGATAGAATATAAGTAATGGAAGGATCTTTAATTGTAAAAGGACAAATCCTAATTTTTTTTTTTTAAGCAGGATAAATCCTAATTAGATAAATTACAGAAATTAATTATTAATAAATTCAAACCTCAGAGAATGTATGTAATTTACCTAAACAATTTTGTTTGGGGACTGAATTGGTATAAATGTCTCAGTAATAGTATGTCCCAGAATTACCAAACAAATATCCAAACAGTGACAGGATAAGAGTCATCTTTGCGCATCCCTGATTGGAAATGGCTTCTTCACTTCCCATACTTCAGTGGTCTTCTTCTGATTTATCTTCTTTACAAGTTGCTGAACCATTTACTGTTTTGTCTAGTTGGGCTTCAATTTCTCCCACAGTTCGATTTCACCACAGAAGTTTCCGATTGAAGAGCTTATCTAACAACCCTTTATTCCCCAATTTCAGAACCCCAAAGCTCACTTGCAGGGCCGCTGAGTATAAGTTCCCTGACCCAATCCCTGAGTTTGCTGAAGCTGTAAGTACAGCTGAAGTAATCCCTTCTGTTTGGTAGAAGATTGTGCCTTTAGGACTGAAGTATTTGAGAACTGGAGACTTGCTTTGGCTCTGACTGTTATTTTCATTTTGTGGGTTCAGGAAACAGAGAAGTTTAGGACCCATCTTCTTGATAAACTCTCAAAGAAAGATATTTTCGGAGATGAAGTTGAAGAAGTTGTCGGAATTTGTACTGAGGTATTTCTTTTCATTTTCCAGTTCCGGCCTTCTTTAATTCTTAGAAGATTTAAAGTTCGAATCTTTTTACTGGTGCTATTTTGAACTTCATTCAGGATAATGAGTTAGTGTTAATGTTTACCTAATCAAAGGAATGTTAACTGTGACTCTATGATTTCCTTGGCTAGTGGGAACCAATTTAATTTGAAATGGTTGGGTAGAAGGTAAACTTCAACCAAAAACCAACAGTATTTTTGCAATTCTAAACATTGCAAAGCCACACACTTATGTTAAGAAAGTAGGGGTTATCTTAATGACATGTTGAAGAAAAAAAAATTGTTATGATATCGCTTCCAGTTTTCCTTATTTTTTTTTGCTTTGTTGATGCGATATTAGTTGACCATTTGGCTTGTGAAATACACTTTTTGTGTGAATCCTTTCTCAAGAGTTTCATACTAGGTACTTGAGCTGTTTATTCGTATTCTGAATCCATTTTACAATTCTTGATTTATCAGCAGCTTTTCAGCTCACCAGGATACAACTACTAATTTACTCAACACCTTGTCACTATATTTTTTTAACTAGTGCACATTAGAAAAGAGATTGTCCCATTCAAATCCTCATTTCCTCATGGATTTCCTTTTTCATTAGGTTTGGTACTTGAGAAAGTTTAGATCTTGTGAGATATCGCCTACTCTTGTTCTCCTTTTTGAAGCGAGTTTATTTCTGCTTTACAGTTCTTCCTTATTTTTTCCCTCTTGTGAGGATTTAATGGATTCAAACTGCTTTACTACTGACCCATATACCATACTTTGAACAGATCCTCGACAATTTCTTTCATACTGAGTATGGCGGTCCAGGAACTCTCTTGGTCGATCCTTTCATGGAAATGGCTGAAACGATAAATGAAAACGGTTTGCCTGGAGGTCCACAAGCTGCACGAGCAGCCATTAAATGGGCCCAAAACCATGTTGACAAGGATTGGAAAGAGTGGAATAGCAACAATAGCTGATGATCATAGCATCCAATCAATTCATGCCTGGCGCTCACAAATTTTTGTTGTTGGAATGCCTGATATGGAAACACACCATGAAGTTGGCTACTAATTTCATCAATCTTTCTCAGGTATTTTGTCTTGCCATGGTGGGTTGCAATTCTGTTCACAGTTGTATTTCAGGATTTCTGGTTTTTGAGCCTATTTTTATGGAAAATGTTAGAAACAATTGCAGTGTAGAGTTGTGTCTGTGTGCTAACATTAGAGCTTTTGTACAATCTTTACAACTTGACATTTGAGCATTCTATCTTCTAAGAATTCAGAATGCATCAAAGTAACCTTGGAAGGTATGGAAATTGGGAAACTCTTTGGAAATGTCCAAAATGGCCTATTTTGAGCTATCAATTGCATCTCCAAGTTGTGAACTTGTGAAATTTGCTTGCTTATTGATTCCAGTACTACACTCTGGCTGCAAAGTTATCAACTTTTGAAGTTGAATAAGTTGTTTTCCACATGGAATGATATATATGTATCAATACAACCTCAATAAATACCGATTGAGTCATATTTTGGTAGTTTAGGCGTTGATCAACAAAGTTTAGCCGTGCCGTATATGGTACAACTCGGAGGACAATGCAATGTATCGTTTTGACAAATGATAGAGGATCATTAGTTAGGGGAAGAAACGAGCTAAATTCAGGATATATATTTTGCTTGAGATTAATGGTTGGATTCATACATGTGCCAAAAATTGAGTAAGTGCTGAATTTTTTTCTTCATGTTTTTCAAGTAACAGCAAAAGCATTTATAGTCGGAACTTCTATCAGTTCACCCTTCAAGTTTGTCATCACTATTGAACCTCTCAACTCTGCAACATCATCAAATCCTCTAAGTCGCGAACTTACTAATCATATGGCAAGCAGTTGTGTTGTGTTCATGAGAATTTATGCTAAAATATAGGTACTACATTAAAAAAAAAAAAAAAACAATCCTACGTGTTAGTTTTTTTTCAAGAAAAAAAGATGGATTATTTTTTGAGAAAACACTAAATTTATTAATTCATTTCGAATTGTCTTCAAAATGAGGAGAAACGATCAAACAATACAATTTATTCTCTGATAAGTATGTACAATCATGTTTATTGCGGATAAATTAGTGGTGTTTAGTAAATAAATTTGTGGAGAATTGGTATGGGTAATGATAGAAGTGAGAATGAGTATAAGTTTAATTGTCTAGAATTTTCAATATTTATTTTATAGGATAGTGTTATATTGCAC
Organism: Knoxia roxburghii; assembly: GCA_030378225.1. Lineage (NCBI taxonomy): Eukaryota > Viridiplantae > Streptophyta > Magnoliopsida > Gentianales > Rubiaceae > Knoxia > Knoxia roxburghii. The sequence continues at coordinate 10,417,355 of CM059422.1, read as the reverse complement.
TAATTTTTTGTTATTCAATGTCTTTATTTTTTTCAAAAAAATCCTCAATTTTCTGAAGTATTTTCCTTTAATTCTTATTTTTCGCCCTTTTAATGCTTATTTTCTGGTCCTCTTGTTATTACCTAACTGCCCTTAATCAATTTACCAAAAATTGTATAGGTCCCTTCTTAATTTACAAAAAATTTATAAAAATTATGATTAAAGTAGCATATATGAGCGGAACTATAAATGAATTTTTTTTTTGGTATTTTTAGTAAATTGATTAAGGGTTGTTAGGTAAGTTAATATATTATTATATTTTATATTTACATATTATGATTTGTATTTTCTAATTTGTCAGGGCTAAATTGGGTATAAAGGGGTGCGAAATAACAAAATAAGGGGTACGACTGTAGGATCGGGTGCGTATGCACCCAGTACCAAATACATAAATAGAGACAGGACTAAAAGTGCAATTTATTAATAAATAATTATAATCCTGATAAGTTTCTAAATTATCTAATTATTTTTTAAATATTTAAACATATCCTAGTTAACTAGTGTTATCCCACGTCTCCATCAATCATTCTTCATCAGATTAATCGAATTCAACCGCCGTTCAATACCAAATCGATATCAATCGCAGCATCCAATCAAGCGTTCTTTATTAACACAGAGTTGAAGGTATGAAATCCATCATCTGCAATAAAATTCACTTTCCTCATAATATACATGTAAATATTATATAATATACATATAAATTATGTGAAATATATGTGAAAATATACATAATATACATATAAATAATATATAATATATAATATATAATATATAATATAATGTAAGTATGATGAAATGTACGTGAAAATACACCTAATATACATGTTTTCTCTTCGTAATATACATGTAAATATTATATAATATATATGCAAGTTTGTTAAAATATACATGTAAATATTGCATAATATATAACAAATTTAGTGAAATATACTTAAAAATATACATAATATACCTGATATAGTTTCGAAATATACATGTAAATATTACATAATATACATATGAAGTTGGTGAAATATACATGAATATATATTATATATATTAAAGTTTAAAATATACATAATGTACATATTATATTTTCGTAATATATATGTAAGTATTATATAATATACATGCAAATTTGTCAAAATATACATGTAAATATTACATAATATATATGACTAAACTCCAAAAATGGTCCATTACATATAGCGAAAATATCATTTTGGTCAAAAACAAAAAAACTACTTTTTTTGTCCATTACATCATTTTTTTTAAAAAATTTTGGTCCAAAATCCACTTTTGCCTGTCTTGATCAGGGGCATTTTTGTCTTAATAAAAAATTCTTTTCTTTTAACCGACTGAAATTAATAAAATATTCAAAAAAATGATTAAAATATAATTTTTTATAGACTAAACCTAATACCCTAAAGTTTTAAGAAATTCCCAATCGACCCCCTTCCTTTCTTTTCTTTCTTCTTCTTCCTTTTTCTTCCTCTCTCCCCGACAGCCACCCCACCCCGTCGGACCAACCCTCGCAGCCAACGAAATCGATTGTTCGATCTCCCTCTCAATCGCGCGACACAACAAAAACATTCCCCTCATTGCCTAGAACAAAACTCATGCCTCAAAACCCTTCTTCCACCTCGTTTCTCTCTCTCTCTCTCTCTCTCTTTCTCTCTCTCTCTCTCTCTCTCTCTCTCCTCGCCGACAAATGTAAATAGAAAATGCAAATCGATTTGTTGTCAGTAAAAAGAGGGATCGACTTTAACTTCTCCTGAATACAAGAGACAAGCACCCACCGGGGATGCAAGCAATTCAAATTTTGTTCCATTTCCTCCTGGGTACTTTGCAAGAAAGGATACAGAAGTATCAATTCATGAGAACCCATTTTCAGAATCTTCAACTGAAAGTTCTCTAAGGGTTACCGAGAACAATAATGCTATACAGCCAACAGAGAGCAAAGTGAAAATTTAGGAAATTGGAGCTCGAATTCCTCTGCGAATCAGGAGATGAATCTGGGTGGAAACACTAGCCAAAGTTCCTTTTCTTCCAGTGCTATATGAAGTGAACTAGGGACGACAAGTGGACATTCTAGAAGAGAAAATTCATCCTAGTCGACGATTTCTGCTGGATCTACACAGCAAATGTCGAATCAGAACACTGGTTCTAGTTCAAGTTGGGCAGAAAAAAGCTTAGAAGGATCAGCAGTGAAGAAACCAGACCATTTAGACATGTCGGAAGAGGCAAAAGCTGAACGATGGTTCCGTCATGTAGCTCAGATAAAAGACATTTCTGAGCTAAGCTAGATTCCTGATGAAGACTTCCCCTCAATAATGCCAATGAGGAAGGGGGTAAACAGGTTTTTTGTCAGCAAGAGAAAGACCCAATCAGAGAGGAGGTTGACATCTCCTCAATATAGAAGGAACCTTGCAATCGTGAGTTCTGACCCTTTGAAGAAGGATAATGACATTAAGTAAAATTAAAAAGTTTTCCTCTCTAATCTTTGTGCTGAGGTACGTGATTATTGTTCAGATTCTTTGCCAATCAGAACTATGAAATTGTGCACTTGGATGGCTTTTCTGGGTTTTCATGTGCTTGTGGATTTAGCGGGAACAAAACATATGGCTTGTAGAATCGGTTTGCCAAGTTGTAATATAGGAAGAAAATGCAAGGGAGGTCTCTTTTGTTTTTCGTGGGGATGACAGTAATTTGAAAATATTGCATTTTATGTTTACATTTGCCGACGAGGAGCGGCAGCGAGGAGAGAGAGAAAAACGAGGTGGAAGGAGGGTTTTTTGAGGCATGGGTTTTGTTCTAGGCGATGAGGGAAATGTTTTTGTGGTGTCGCGCGACTGAGAGGGAGATCGAACGGCCGGTTTCATTGGCGGTGAGGGTTGGTCCGGCGGGGTGGGGTGGCTGTCGGGGAGAGAGGAAAAAAATAGGAAGAAGAAGAAAGAAAAGAAAAAGAAAAGAAAGGAAAAGGAGAAAGGAAGGGGGTCGATTGAGAATTTCTTAAAACTTTAGGGTATTAGGTTTAGTCTATAAAAAATTATATTTTAATCATTTTTTTTTGAATATTTTATTAATTTCAGTCGGTTAAAAGAAAAGAATTTTTTATTAAGACAAAAATGCCCCTGATCAAGACAGACAAAAGTGGGTTTTGAATCAAAATTTTTTAAAAAATGATATAATGGACTAAAAAAATAGTTTTTTTTTGTTTTGGACAAAAATGATATTTTCGCTATATGTAATAGACTATTTTTCGAGTTTAGTATATATATATATATATATATATACAAATTTAGTGAAATCGAACAACAACGACAACGGACATTGGTGTTGAATTCAATAGTTGAAAAAAGTAGGAGTAAATGAATTCCAAAAATATGAAAAAGAGTACTAAATTTATGGTGGAAGAAATAAATGAGAAATTGTAAATTCTGCCTCCCGAGAAAATTTGACAAGAACTCTGATGTTGAATTCGACGGTTGAAAAAAAAAAAACAGATTTGACGGAGGATAGGAATAGAGACGACAGAAGATCTGGGAGGAAGATGACAAATTCGACGGAAAATGAGAAGAGATGCGACAAAATATTCGAGGAAGAGGAAAAAGATGATTAAAAATGTGAATTAGTGGAGAGAGAAAAAAGTGTAAAAAGATATATATAAGATATCATTTATTATGTTAAAACAATTAAAATAATTTAAATTCAAAATAAGATTAAACAAAAATTGCATTACTAATATTTTTTAATTAGTAAAAAAGTGCATCCGTCCAATAGTAAAATTTTCCATGAAATCCAAAGTTTCATTCCCTGCCAAATAGAATCAATAATTACGATTCTATTCCGTGATTCCATTCCCACCCAAACAAATAGGGTCTTAGATCTATCAAAAATACAAATTATTTAGTGGACATATTAACATCCAACAGTTGATGTCCAATATACCATTCTTATTATGAGTCTCAAACCGTAAATATAATAGATATAAAAATCCCAAACTAAAAATATGACAAATGAATTTTAATTATTAAATGTTTTCAAACCAAGAAACATGAACCTACAAACAATAAACTAATATTAGCCAACCACTAACAATGAACTTGCAAACCATCAACTAATACATAAATTGACAAAATTTCAAAAAGACTTGCGAAAATAAGGGTTGAAAAAATTGTGAGAATAATGTATAGTACGATTCAGTGTCAAATTTAGTTTTAAACGTTTGGTAATTGATAAATTTAGTTATAAATTTTACAATTCACAACATATTTAGTTCTAGTAATTATTTTTTTGAGCAACTTAATTGTTGAATTATAATTCGGTCAACTTTTATAATACATGGATACCACATGAATTTATTTAACTCACATACTAAATTTTATATCACATAATGAACAAGTGGACTAACACGTCAACCTGACTCAAATTTACGTTTTATCAAAAAATTACTATTATCATTTAATTTGTTGTAAATACTAAAATTTATGAATAAATATATCGATTACTAAATGTTTAAAATTAAATTTGACACTAAATTATATTATAGGGATATTTTTATATTACTTTTTCAAAGTTTAGGAGGGAGCCGAGAAAAGGGAGCCGGCTTTAGGTTGGGGCAAAAGAAAGAAGACTGTTTCTGGTACTTAGACAATTTCAATTTAAAATTTTGACTAAACCGTCACTTAGGTGAAATAATTTTTTTTATATTTTTAAATATCTTTTCTAGTTCCTTACACTTATACATATTATTAATTTTGTGTAAATTACATTAATTTCACTTATATACAATCTTGACAGTATGAAATCAATCCAAATATTATAATGTATAAAATAATATATATATATTTTTTAGATACAAAGATGACTTAAATTCAACATTTATTGTCTTGAGTGAATAGTGCCTCTTCTTGTTTATAAAATAACATTCAAACTATTATATTCTTTATTTAAATGTTTTAAAAAATATATAAAAGTGAAATTGAGATATTTTAAATAAAATAGATAATATAGGGATTAAATAGTACATTATTAAAATATAAGTGACAAAAAAGTTGCTTAAAAAAAAGTGACAAAAAATTCATTTAAAATTATAAAAAAAAATTAAAAAATGATTCAGTATAACATAAGGAACTAAAAATAGATAGAGTTTAATCTAAAATTTTGTTTTCTATTGACAAAACCAAGAAAATGTTGGGTAATTGTAGAAAAGAAGATTGAGAAAGAATATTGTGGGAACATTGCACATGACATTGATTTTAGTGGCAGGGATTGAAAGCGTAGGCATTAGTAATTTATCTTAAGGAATTATTATTTATCACTTCCAATTATTATTTTATTTTTAATTTTTTATCAAAATAATAATGATATTTTAATAAAAAAAGGGTAAATAAAAAAGCTGAGGCCTTATAATTATAAAAAACTAAAGGACCATCCATAATTTTTACCAAATAAAGTGAGCTAAATGTAAGCTGTCAAAATGATTTTTCAGTGGGAAATGCGGAGCAGCCCCCGATTCCACGCAATTTATATCGTAGGAGACAGCCCCCATTATATACTTAACTCGTTTTTTTTAAAAAAATCGAGATTTTAGTTAAAAAATTGGACAAAACCAGATCTATTTTACAAAAAAGCAAAAAAAAACAAGTAAGACGCACTAAATGCGCATTTAATGCGTCTTTTAATGCGTCTGGCCTTAGCAGTTGAAAAGGAAAACCTCACGCGTCTTCCTTCTCATATTACACAACACACTCACTCACACACTATCTCTCGAGTCATTTTACATTAATGTTGTAAAATGATATTTTACACGAACGTAAAATGATATTTTACATCAAATTTCATGTAAAATGTCATTTTACACCAACAGATCAGTACGAGTATTTTACACCAATCACCAATATTTTACACCAACGAACATTATTTTATACCATTAAACAGGATTTTACACCAACGAACATCATTTTACACAAACGAACATCATTTTACACCAACCAACAATATTTTACACCAAGAAACAACATTTTACACCAACGAACATCGTTTTACACCAACTACGAGAATTTTATATTAAAAAAACATCATTTTACACCAACGAACAGTATTTTACACCAACGAACAGTATTTTTACATGAGTGCGACGACTTTACATCAACTGATCAGTACGAGCATTTTACACTAACGAACATCATTTTACACAAACCAACAGCATTTTACACCAATAAACAGCATTTTACACCAACCAACAAAATTTTACACCAAGAAAAAGTATTTTACACCAACCAACATTTTACATCAATATTGGTGTGAAATAGCATTTTACATCAAATTTGATGAATTTGAAGTAAAATGGATGTAAAATGTCATTTTACACCAACGACCAGTATTTTACACTAACGAATATCATTTTATACCAACAAACATCATTTTATACCAACAAACATCAATTTTCACCAACGAACATCATATTACACCAACCAACAACATTTTACACCAACGACCAGTATTTTACACCAACGAACATCGTTTTACACCAACAAACATCATTTTACACCAACGAATAGTATTTTACACCAACAAACAGTATTTTTACATGAGTGCGACGACTTTACACCAACAGATCAGTACGAGCATTTTACACCAACAACAAAAACATACGATTTTACATAAAAAACAGCAAAAATATACGATTTTACATCATTTTATATCACAGCATTTTACATCACGATTTTTCCTTTGCGAATTATGACCAGATTAGTACACTGTGGCTCATTCATAGAAGTGCCGGAGCCGTCTCTCGTCGAGCTGAAGCATCTGGACACCAACAAACAACATTTTACATCAGTACGAGCATTTTACACCAACAACAAAAACATACGATTTTTAAAATGCTCGTACTGATCTATTGGTGTAAAATGACATTTTAAAATATTCGAACAGTATTTTACACCAACGAACAGTATTTTTACATGAGTGCGACGACTTTACAACAACAGATCAGTACGAGCATTTTACACAAACAAACAACATTTTACACCAATGAACAGTATTTTACACCAACGAACATCATTTTACACCAACTAAAAGCATTTTACACAAATAAATAGCATTTTACACCAACGGCCAGTATTTACACCAACGAACATTGTTTTACACAAACTAAGATAATTTTACACCAACAAACAACATTTTACGCACACGACCAGTATTTTACACTAACGAACATCATTTTACACCAACTAAGAGAATTTTACACCAACAAACATCATTTGACACCAACAAACAGTATTTTACACCAACGAACAGTATTTCTACATGAGTGCGATGACTTTACACCAACAGATCAGTACGAATATTTTACACTAACGAACATCATTTTACACCAACCAACAACATTTTACACCAAGAAACAACATTTTACACCAACGACTAGTATTTTACACCAACGAACATCGTTTTACACAAACTAAGATAATTTTACACCAACAAACATCATTTTACACCAACGAACAGTATTTTACACCAACGAACAATATTTTTACACCAACGAACAGTATTTTTACATGAGTGCGACGATTTTACACCAACAAATTAGTACAAGCATTTTACACCAACGAACATCATTTTACACCAACCAACAACATTTTACACCAAGAAACAGTATTTTACACTAACGAACATCTTTTTACACCAACTAAGAGAATTTTACATCAACAAACATCATTTTAAACCAACGAACAGTATTTTACACCAACGAACAATATTTTTACATAAACCATACGATTTTACATAAAAAACAGCAAAAACATATGATTTTACATATACTTTTTTGCCCAAATCCTAGTTTTCCTTTCATTTTCGTGGGCTGCAAACACAACCAAACGAATCCCCTACCTCAGATCTATAAAACCCTAGTTTTTTTTTTCATCTTCGTGGCTGATTTGTGATTCTCTTAAAACCAATAAAGGGCGGAAATGGTGGAAAATGGTATAGGTTTTGAAGGTTGAGAGGTGAATAGTATTTTGGCGGTGAGATATCTTCAAAAATCTGTCCGGAATGGCCAGAATCACGTCCAGGAGCGGCGGGGAAGAGAGGGGAAGAGAGTTCGAGGAAGAGAGAGGAAGAGAGTAGCCGCTGAAGAGAGAAAAGAGGATTAGAGTTTGGGGTTGGTGATGGTGTATATATAAGAGGCGCGTGCATTTCACTACATCCAGCCTCCCTAATTTTTGGGTCTATTTTTTCGCTTTTTTTAGGTAGGTGTACAGTCGCAGGTTTACTCCTATCCCTACTATATAATAACTGCCGATTCCATTTTCTATGGAAGAGCTCTGTGGACCAATAATTTCTTCTTAATCCAATCTAAGGAAGAAAGCAAAGCTGAAGAAGAAAATGGCGGATGCAATTATTGGTTCCACCATACAAGTTCTGTTGGAAAAGACACTCTCTCTTGCTACTCACAGGATTGGTTTGGTGCTTGGATTCAACAAAGATCTGGAAGAGCTGCGAGAATGTGCTACCATGATCCAGGCTACCTTGGCTGATGCTGAGACTAAACAAACTGAAAGCAGGGCTGTGCAACTTTGGCTGGAGAAGGTTGAAAAGGTGGCCTTTGATGCTGATAATGTTCTGGATGAGCTCAGCTATGAGAGTCTTCGTCGAGAGGTGAAATCCAGGAACCAATCCAAAGGGAAGATGGTATGTTTCTTCATCTCCTTATCTAAACATGATATTTATTTTCGTTGGAAAATGGGTTATAAGGTTAGGGATATCAACGCCAAGTTGAAAATTTTCAATCAAGAAGCCACCAATATTGGATTAATGAGACTGACAGCTTCACTGCTTCCCACTACTGCTGCTGCCACTGAGATCACGATAAATAGAGAAACCAACTCTCTTGCTCCCCAGTTTGCTGCAGGAAGAGCTAAAGAAGAATCTGAAATTGTGCAGATGTTGTTGGCCTTCTCTGACCAAAATGTTTTTGTTCTTCCTATTGTCGGTATGGGCGGATTGGAAAAACAGCTTTAGCTAAATAAGTCTATAACAATCAACAAATAGACAGTCACTTCACCCAAAAAATCTGGATTTGTGTGTCCGAAAAATTTGAAGTGACTGAACTTTTCAGATCAATTTTGGAGTCACTGAAGGGAGGAAAGGGTGAACGTATGTCTGGTCAAGATGCTATTGTTCGAGAAATTCGACAAGAACTTCATGGAAAAAGATTTCTTTTGGTTCTTGATGATGTCTGGAATGAGATTCCAGAATTGTGGGATGACTTCTTGGTTTCTTTGGTGGGACTCAGCGCCACCAGTGGAAGCTGCTGTCTTTTGACTACTCGCTTGGAAACAACAGCAAACCTGGTAGCTAAGCGTGATCCTTATTTCTTGGGAAAGCTATCAGATGATGATTGTTGGTCTATTCTTGCAAATAAGGCAACTCTAGGTGGCGAAATGCCTGAAGAATTGAATGTCCATAGAAAGCAAATATTGAGGAAATGCCAAGGGTTACCACTAGCGGCAAACGTGATTGGTGGTTTGCTGTTTCGTTTGCAAAAAAAGGAAGACTGGCTTTCAATTGTAGAGAATAAGATTCTGAAGTTGGGTGGAGAGCATACAGATGGCATTATGCAAGTATTGAGTTGAGCTTTGACTATTTGCCATCGTCATCAATTAAGAAATGCTTTGCTTACTGTTCAATATTTCCCAAGGACACACCATTGAATCGAGATAAATTGATCCAACTTTGGATGGCGGAGGGGTTTCTTCAAGGGAATGATGTTGAAAGAGGGACAATGATGGAGGAAATTGGTGGCAAGTATTTTAGAATTTTGTTGCAGAGTTCTTTGTTGGTAATTGATGAAATCGTTGGAGAACCTTATTATCTAATGCACGATCTTGTTCATGACCTAGCAACAAAAGTTTCAAAGACAAAAAGACCAAATGGTGAAAGTGGTGTGAAGGAAAGAAATCATGGTCAGAGTCCGTATCTTGCATTGGACTCATTTGGAGAAGGAACAGAAAAGGTCTTGAATGCAATATCACCGTTGGTTCGCACATTGTTCGTGAATACCAACATATCTGTTGAAATGATGTTGAAGTTTAAGAACCTGCACGTGCTGAATCTGTCTGGTGAAGAAAATGTAGTAAAAGATTTGCATACTGAAGCATTTGCGCTATCTCAACCTTTCATATTCTAGAATCAGAAGGCTGCCAGAATCTCTTTGCAAGCTTTATCATTTGCAAACTTTGAGGTTGGATTTCTGCAGTGATCTACAAGGTCTTCCACGAGGGACTAACAACCTAATTAGTTTGAGGCATCTTCACTACCATACTGATAATGAGAAATTTCAAATGCCAGTTGAGATGGGACGACTCACTTGTCTTCAGACGCTACGTTTCTTTAACATCGGAGGAGAGAAGGGTCGTGGAATAGAAGAGCTGGGACCGATGGAAAAGCTCAAAAGTTGGCTTGAGATACGAAATCTGGAACTAGTAAAGGGTAAAGAAGAGGCACTACGGGCAGATTTGTTTGGCAAGCAAAATTTGATAGAATTGACTTTTGGTTGGGCCAGCAGGGAAGAGCGCGGCAGTGACATTGATTGTGATGAACAGGTGTTGGAAGGCCTCCAACCTCACACAAATTTGAAGATGCTAACAATACAAAATTACATGGGTGATCGATTCCCTCAATGGCTAGGAAATTTGACACGGTTGGGTTTTTTGAATTTGGAGAATTGTAAGAGATGCGCAGAACTTCCTGCCCTTGGACATTTGCCATGTCTAGAAGAACTCTATTTGGAGGGACTGGAAAATGTTGGTTGTATTGGGACTTCATTCTACAATTGCATTGAAGAGGATTGTGGGGTAAAAGAAGGAGAAAACAGCAGTTGTGATGGTGGTCGAGCGGTGGTTTCAAGAAGAAGAAAATTGTTTCCAGCCCTGACAAGGCTTGAACTAACCAGAATGAGTAATTTGGTTGAATGGAAGGAAGTAGAAGGAGTTGATGATGGTGGCGATCATGCAGTGTTTCCCAAACTTGAGTATTTACGTATTAAGGATTGTTCCCAACTGACCACCACTCCGACACACTTTCCAAATCTTAATACATTGGTAATAGAGGGGAATGTTCAAGTTGTGATGCTTAAAACTGTATTTAGCAATGCAGTTGCTACTCTTAAACAGTTATCGGTAGGTGGTATGGATGGGCTCGCTTATCTTTCTGATGTGGTTGGACTACCACACAACATCCCTAATAACTATTCTATCTCTCTTGAGGAATTGACAATTGAAGATTGTAAGGGTTTGACTCACATACCAAGTGAAACATTACGGTACTGTAAGTTTTTGAAGGTGGTTTATGTAAAAAAATGCCCTAATCTTGAATCATTTCCACTTGATTTACAGCAAACTCCTTCTATATCTTCAATTTCTCTCCTTGATTGCCCTAAGTTGTTCACTACAAATGATATGCCTAGAGGATTTGGTCATCTCACCAACCTAAGGAGATTGTCAATCGGGCCTTACTCAGATGATTTTATTCAACTCTTTGATTGGCCAGGGTTATTATGTTGTTCATCCACACTCCAAGAGTTACAATTACATGGGTATGATCAAATGCAGACTCAGTTACCTGATCAATTCCGTCACTTCACTTCACTAATAAGTTTAACTCTGGAGGGTTATGAAACATTAGAAGTTTTACCAGATTGGTTAGGTAACTTGGTATCTCTGGAAATACTTATTCTGGAAGATTGTCCAAAACTCCAACATTTACCCTCCATCCATGCCATGGGACACTTGACCAAATTACGAACATTGAAGCTTAGGAATTGTCCTCTCCTAAAAGAAAAATGCAGTAGCAAAAGCGGCCCAGATTCTGAGTGGTCCAAGATTTCACGACTTCTCAATAATCAAGTTCGTGTTTATAATTAATTATGATCGGGTAAGCTTGTACCTTTCACCATCTTTCTTAAGGTATGTGTTTTAGGTGTTAATTGAAAAATTATAATCCCTTGGATCCTGTTTTTAAGGTATTAGTTGAGGATAGTTTTGTGGTTCCAGGTTGTACATTTCCTAAGAAATAGTTAATGTCTATTTTTTTTATTTTATTCTCTACTATTAACAATATCAGCCACATTGAAACTTGCTCCTTATTTTGCATTTAATAAACAGCTGGACACACATTGGATGATGAAGATGGAGTAATATCTTGAAGCTTCCTTGTGTAGTGATGTATGTTTGTATTCTTTAATAAGAGGGGAAAAGGATGTTACAGGTCCTGTTGGTGTTTCTTACTTTGTTTATCACCATTTTAGGTCTTCTACTCATGATGGCTTCTTCCCAGTTGATCAGGGATCTCAGATAGGCTGATGATGCAGTTGATGTCTTCCACACCTATTTTTGGTGTTTCTGGTATTCCTAGTTCTACTCTTTGTTTTGTGAAATAATATTAGCTTTCAAATTGGTTGCAAGAATTTCCATGATGGCTAATTGCTATTTCTCATTGTTTTATGTTGTATTTAGTCCTTGTAGATTTTGGGTTTTCACTTGTTTGACTGGTCTTTCACTTGTCTAATCCTGGAACCAAAGTACACAGTAATAACTTCATATCATGTGGCTGTGCAGGTAGCAGACTCAGTTAAAGTCAGGAGTAATTGGTTTCATGTGGCACCATGTTCAACAATGTTGCAAGAATCAACATTCCTATTGTGGAATATATGAAAGGCTGGGAACAAGACTACATTTGAAGCTCTCTGGATGTATCTGAACTGAACAAAGCTTTTTCCGGCAAACAAAGATGGAGTTGAAGTTATTACAAAATGGGAAAGCACGGAATTGATGGATCTTCAATGCTCTACTCATTCAGTTTTTCAGGAGGCAGATCAAAATGATGCACAGTTCCAAGAGGGCATTCAGGGAAGCAAGAAGAGAAGGAAATGGAGCTAGGGAATTCCAATTAGAGCATCTCCAACGCATACGCTTGATTTGCGTTTTGCGTTATTTTGGCGTAAAAAGCGGCTCCAATCGGTACTGCAAATGGTACTGTAAAATTGGGGGAAGGAGAGAGGAACGGCAAATGTAGCGTACGCAAAAGGAGGCTGTATCCCTGTAGAAGTGGGGTTATGCTATTTTTTTTACCACTATATTTTCTTTTATCTTTTTTTTTAAAACTTACTTATTTCCATTTGGTTCATTTTATTTTTTTCACCACTACAGATTTTTTTTTTGGACGCACAGCCTTTTTAAAAAAAAATACTTAAAAAAAAATAGGACAGTAGATATCAAATCAATAAACTATAGACATCAGATCAGCGAATACTAGACATCAGATCAACAGACTATAGATATCAGATCAAGAATCATTCAAGAAATCATACAATAGAATTAAAACACACTTAACAAGGGAGATCAGATCAGGATTATGTAGACATCAGATCAGCTAATACTTGACATCAGATCAACAGACTATAGACATCAGATCAAGAATCATTCAAGAAATCATACAATAGAATTAAAACAATTTAACAAGGGAGATCAGATCAGCGAATACTAGACATCAGATCAGCTAATACTTGACATCAGATCAGCATACTATAGACATCAGATCAAGAATCATTCAAGAAATCATACAATAGAATTAAAACAATTTAACAAGGGAGATCAGATCAGGATTATGTAGACATCAGATCAGCGAATACTAGACATCAGATCAACAGACTATAGATATCAGATCAAGAAATCATACAGTAGAATTAAAACACACTTAACAAGGGAGATCAGATCAGGATTATATAGACATCAGATTAGCTAATACTTGACATCAGATCAACAGACTATAGACATCAGATCAAGAATCATTCAAGAAATCATATAATAGAATTAAAACAATTTAACAAGGGAGATCAGATCAGCGAATACTAGACATCAGATCAGCTAATACTTGACATCAGATCAGCATACTATAGACATCAGATCAAGAATCATTCAAGAAATCATACAATAGAATTAAAACAATTTAACAAGGGAGATCAGATCAGGATTATATAGACATCAGGTCAGCGAATACTAGACATCAGATCAACAGACTATAGATATCAGATCAAGAATATAAAAGAAATCATACAGTAGAACTAAAAAATACTTAACAAAGGAGATCAGACCAGGATTATATAGACATCAGATCAGCGAATAGTAGACATCAGATAAACAGACTATATATATCAGATCAAGAATCATTCAAGAAATCATACAATAGAAATACATTAAAATTTATTACTCACTAAATACAATATTATTACAAGCGAAAATTAAAAAACAAAACACAAATTCGCATAAAATACATTCACTTCAACATAAACAAACTCATACAAACTTATTATTAAGTAACTAATAATAACTAAATTAACATATTCATTCGCCGTTATTATTGTCATCATCTAGCCCGCTTCCACTCCCACCAATGTTACTAAAGTCAACTCCATATATAACATTTGATGAATATGGATCTTGATATGGATTTGGATATTGCTCTTGACTTGCTCTTGCATTAATAATGTTGGTTTGACAGTCTATAATATAAGCACGGCGAGAAGGATCTTCAATTTGATTTGGGTCTTGAGACATAATTGCAAAATTCAATTTCCGATTCTCCATCTCCATCTTTTTTCTCTCTATCTCCATCTCCATCTCCATCTTTTTTTTCTTCATCTCCATCTTATTATTGTGCCTAAGCCTCATCTCTTCATTCATTGCGTGTGTACTTTCTTGTGCTTTCTTAAACATCTCCATAAGATTCATATTATGTTGTCTAAGATCATTTAAACGAGACGTATTTGATTCATCAACTTTTCTTTTTGCTTTAGCCTTCTTCATTCCAATAGGTCTTTCGAATGGAGAGCCGTCAGCATCAGAACTAGATAAATTAAGAGAAAAACCAGAAAGTTCCGGTGATTCTGGTACATGTGTTTTCGGAGGAGTCGGATAATCTGATTCAAATATATTGTACTCAGAATCTTGGCTTTGGTAATTCTGTCTTGCTATTTGAACATCATCATTGAATGTTTCAAAGTCCTTGAGAGTGTCCCAAACATGATCGAACTTAAACCCATTTTTAAAATCAGAATCCTCCATCATCATCAATTTTGCTCTATTCATCTACAAGAAATATACATATTTATTAATTCAACGAATACAAAATATATGAAAATTTTAACCTAAAATTTTGTTATGTATTTACCGCATCTAATGGTGATATGCCACTTGGATGTAGGCGCTCAATTTGTTTCATGCATGCTAATAATTTTTGTACTGCTTTCTCGATAGATTGCCATCGTGATTGCAATGACCTCGTACTATGATTCTCCCAATCTTTGGCTTTGATCTCATGGTAAGTTCTGACTACTCGTTTCCAAAAATTATCACCACTTTGATATCTTCCAACAGCCGGATCTTGCGAAATTTGCTTATAAGCTATGCAAAGATTTAAATCTTCCATCGGGTTGTAGTTGCCAGCTCGTGATACTGTGCTTTTCTTTGAAGAAAACATGATTATTTCGTGGCTAGAGTGTTTATGTAAGAAAGTTCGTGAGAAATAGAATGCTTAGGTAATAAAGTGGGTGATTGTTAAGTGTAAAATGTTTCATATTTATAGACTTGAATTATTGCTTAGGTAATATAGATATCTTTCATAGCAGCGGAATCTTTTCTGCACCAAATGTCTCCAAAAGGCCGAAGCACGGGAATGATAGAGAAAAAGTAGAAGAGCTGTAGCACCCGTGAATTTAGAATCTTTGCTGTAGCACCCGTGAATTTCGAATCTGATCTGATCTCCCTTGTTAAGTGTGTTTTAATTCTATTGTATGATTTCTTTTATATTCTTGATCTGATGTCTATAGTCTGTTGATCTGATGTCAAGTATTATCTGATCTGATGTCTATATAATCCTGATCTGATCTCCCTTGTTAAGTGTGTTTTAATTGTATTGTATGATTTCTTTTATATTCTTGATCTGATGTCTATAGTCTATTGATCTGATGTCAAGTATTAGCTGATCTGATGTCTATAGTATGCTGATCTGATGTCAATTATTCACGAATATATTTTGCCGCAATCTCAACCGTAGGTTTTTATTTTCTCAAAATCTAGAACGTTAGATTTTAAGATAACTTATCTTATCTCATCTTTATTTTATCAAAATTTCTCTATAAATGTCAAGCAATGCAAGCTCAAATCCATACCAAATTTCTCAATTCACTCTATATTTTTTTTTGAAGTCGTCTGTTTCCAAAAAAAAAAATTCCTCCAAATTTGCAATCATGAATTATGATATTGGCAACCCTTCTAATATCAATTCCCAAAACAGTTCATCCCCTCAATCTTCATCGAGTTCGTCAAGTTCGGAAGAGTTCGAACAAGAAATTCATAGATTGGAGTTACAACAAATGCTCATACTTCAGACGATGGAAGCAAATCATGCAGAAATTGCGCGTATTCTTGAGCAAGAAAATAACCAAAGGAGTCGGGGTGGCTCAGTTCGAGGACACAGAGTGATAAATCGTGATCGTGAAGGTGCGCATCTTAATTTAGTACGTGATTATTTCTCCCAAAATCCATTGTATGGTGACGTTGAGTTTCGCCGAAGATTTCGCATGTCCAGAAGTTTGTTTCTTCGTATTGTTACTGCTGTTAAAGATCATGATAATTATTTTGAACAACGAAGAGATGGTCTAGGCAAGCCTGGATTATCAACTCTACAAAAAGCAACAGCCGTATTTCGAATGTTAGCATTTGGTATCCCAGGAGATCTAACGAATGAATATATTAAAATCGGTGAATCAACAGCAATAGAATGCTTGAAGAGATTCTGTCGGTCTGTTATTGAGGTCTTTTCAATGCAATATCTCCGATTGCCAAATGAGAATGATATTGCAAGACTTCTTTATGTAAACGAGCAACGTGGTTTTCCAGGAATGTTAGGTAGTCTTGATTGTATGCATTGGAAGTGGAACAAATGTCCGACAGCTTGGGCAGGACAATATACTGGACGTTCGGGATCTCCGACAATAATTCTTGAAGCTATTGCCGATTATGAATTATGGATATGGCACGCTTATTTTGGTATACCCAGTTCTAATAATGATATCAATGTGTTGGAGTCATCTCCTTTACTTTATAATATGGCTCAAGGGATTGCTCCTCCTGCTCATTATGTCATTAATGAAAAAGAGTATCATATGGGATACTATTTGGCTGATGGCATTTATCCAAAATGGTCTACGATTGTTCAAACAATTCGTAATCCATGTCAAGAAAATCATAAGTACTTTGCAGAAAGACATGAGGCATGTAGAAAAGATGTGGAGCGTGCTTTTGGGGTCCTACAATCTAAATTTGCTATTGTTGCAAATCCGGCACGAATTTAGGATAAGAAGGTGTTGATGATATCATGATTGCGTGCATTATCATGCACAATATGATAGTGGAAGATGAACGTGATCTGAATGCACCTATAAGAGATGCAAATGAAGCTCCAACGCCTAATGTGCAAATGATACCAAATCGTAATAGTCGATTTGATCAATTTCTCACTCGGTACAGACAAGTCAAGGACAAAAATGCACACTTTGAGTTGAGAAATGCTTTAATAGATCATTTATGGGCACGTTGTGCTTACTTATCGAACTAAGAAATGAGTTATGTTCATTTGAATGGTATTGCTATGTTTTTTTTTTTTTTTTTTTGTAATAATATCTTGTAAGCATGCTAATTTGGTATTTTGTATGTTTTAAAATTTTTATGTTTAATAAAATTTAATATTTTATACAAATTATTTTATTATTAATTAATATTAATTATTTTAAAATAAGATTAAATCACTAAATTTATAAATATAGATATGTTCATAAAAAATGTAATGTGAATGAGTACAAAAATTATAATGATATAATAATAAAATAAAAATAAATGTGAATAGAATATTATTTTTAGGTAGAAGATAGAGTTGTTGGGTTGGAGTGAATGTACTGTAAAATACTGTAGATACTGAATTTTAAAGTATACTGTACTGTAAATTGGAGAATTGGGTTGTAGTTGCTCTTACAAATGTATTCTGAAGTTCGCTAGTAGATCAGTAGAGATAGCTAATATGGTCGTCTAAACTTTGATCTACACTAGTAATATAAATCGGATTTTTGGCTCTCTTTTTCTTCCTTGCTTTTTGTCCTTACTTCAGTCTTACTCCCCTGTATTTTACAGAACCAGTAACGCCAGCCGCCGGAAGCACCATCACTCCTTTCCACCGCCCTAGTACTTACTTCCCACCACCTCTACAATCAACTATTCCTTGGCCACCAATGGCCAAAATTGGTTCCTCGTCAAAGGAATCCATTGGCAATTCCGTCCCCACTTTCCCGTGACATGATCAGGCCATTGCTTCCTTTCATCAATAAAATCAGAGTCTTATACTACTGTACTTATCGACCCCACAAAACCAATGTAACGGAGTCAACTACAGCCACTCCATGGAATACCCAGTTAAGAGAGCTCTCCAAGCATGCCCAATACGAGGTCAGCCTCACTATCTACCGCCAAATGTTGCATTCCGGGACCAGCCCTGATGCCTTCACCTTTCCTTTCACACTCAAGTCTTGCGCCGCTCTCTCCCTTCCCGTCACCGGCGCTCAACTCCACTCTCACGTCATCAAGACCGGATGTTCTAACGAACCTTTTGTCCTGACAGCTTTGATCTCCATGTACTGTAAATGCTTTTTGGTGGAAGATGCACATGAGGTGTTCTATGAGAATCCCCTGTGTAGAAAGCTGACTGTTTGTTACAATGCTTTGATTTCTGGGTACGTCAGTAATTCAAAGTTTTGCAACGGTGTTTTGTTGTTTTGTGAGATGAGAAGCATGGGCGTGCCGGTCACTGGGGTAACCATTCTAGGATTGGCTTCAGGTCGCGCTGATCCAATGCATCTGAGTATCGGGATGTCTCTGCATTGTCTAAATTTGAAGAGTGGGTTTGGCCGTGATTTGGCTGTTGGGAATTGCTTGTTGTCAATGTATGTGAAATGTGAGTCGATTCAGCTCGCAAAAAAGCTCTTCGATGACATGCCTGAAAAGGATCTGATCACATGGAATGCAATGCTATCTGGCTATGCACAAAACGGGCTAGCTACCAGTGTTTTGGATCTTTACCATGAGATGGAACTATTAGGCGTGTGCCCGAATGCCGTCACATTTGTTGGGGTTTTATCATCTTGTGCTAATCTTGGTGCTCAGAAAATTGGTTTGGAGGTTGAGCAAAAGATAGAGAGTATGCAATTGGGACATAATATTTTTTTGAATAATGCATTGATTAACATGTATGCCAGATGTGGTGATTTAAGCAGAGCGCGTGATATTTTCGATGGAATGGTGGAGAAAGTTTTGGTATCCTGGACAGCTATAATTGGTGGTTATGGAATGCATGGTCTAGGAGTAACAGCGGTGAAGCTTTTTAATCAGATGATTGAGACTGGAATTCAGCCAGATGGACCGGTTTTTGTGAGTGTTCTGTCAGCATGTAGTCATGCCGGGTTAACCAACCAAGGACTTGATTACTTTGCTTCAATGGAGAAGGATTATGGGGTAAAACCAGGGATAGAGCATTACTCCTGTGTTGTTGATCTTTTGGGTAGGGCAGGTAGACTACACGACGCTCGGAAGCTCATCGAATCAATGCCTATGGAGCCTGATGCCGCTGTTTGGGGTGCCCTTCTTGGTGCCTGCAAGATTCATAAAAACTTAGAGTTGGCAGAGTTGGCTTTTGCTGAAATTGTGAAGCTTGAACCCACAAATGTAGGCTACTACGTGCTGTTAGCAAATGCATACAAGGAAGCAGATAATCTTGCTGGCGTATTAAGAATGAGAGTGATGATGAGAAAGCAAAAACGGAAAAAAGATCCAGGCTACAGCTATACAGAATGCAGAGGGAGGATTCACCTCTTCGTGGCTGGGGATACAAGTCATCCCCTTGCAGATGAAATATACTCGACGTTGAAGAGGCTAGAAAATCTATTGGAAAAACTTGATGGATCAGAGGAGATTAATGAGCAGGAAACGTGGAAGAAAGTTGTAATTGACACAGGCGCTCATAGTGAGAGATTAGCTATCGCATTTGCAATACTCAACACTGAAGTTGGGGCTGACATTCTAGTGATAAAAAACTTGAGAATATGCTGTGATTGTCACTTGTTTATCAAGAGGGTTAGCAAGATAATAGATCGTCAGTTTGTTTTAAGAGATGCATCTCGTTTCCATCGCTTTAAGGCTGGAGCTTGTTCTTGCAACGACTACTGGTAATAGGAGCGGATACAGACTTTAAATTTTTTGGGACAAAATTACAACGACATGGAAGGTGGACAACGGCTAGAGTTTGGCTGGAATAACCTACTAGGGAAAATTTAAGCCATTTTGGGGGGAGGGCGCCCTCCCTCGCTTAGTGCCACCGGTGCCGCCCCTGACGGGTAAAGACCGGGAAGTATTTGTAACCATAATCTCACACAATACCATAATCACAACTTTGCAGAGTCGAGGATTAGATTGTGCTTTAGGTTTTGACTGTTTTCAAGCAGAGTTGTTTCCTGTGGCAATCTTGATGAGCAACATTTTAAGTGACCTGTAAAGGTTCTGCATTACTTATCGGTTCTCCATTTTTCTAATCTCTTCTTCCTCCCATTGATCTGAACCCTTCTGCATTTTGCTCCATTATTTCTTAGTTGGCTTACTTCTTCCGAGAACATGATAGGCAGGTATCGGTGCTCCCAATCGTTTGACTGGGGAAGTGTGACAGTTGTGCAATCAGCATTGACAATTTGTCGGCCGGGATGTTGCCAGGGAGAAGGCAGGAGTTGTGCAACAGAGAACTTCCTCTCGCTTTCCAACAGGAAGCTTATATGGGATGGAGATTGTCCAAATTCAAACCAGGGCTGCCATCCTACTCCTCCAAGGGTTGAAAACAAGAGGAATTTTATTCAACATCCCAACTTGCCTCTTATTCCAAAGCATAACTAAAGCTTTGACAAAATATTACTTCCACAACCTTAGACATATGATTTGGCCATTCGGGGGTTACAACAAAAAGCTTTGTACAACAACCAAAAACAAAAAAAAAAAAAAAAAAAAAAATCCTAGTTTAACAAGATCTAAAAGATCAGCTTCAAATGCTCAAACTCCAAGGAGTTTCCCGCCGGATCTTTGATGAAGGGGTGCCTCATATGGATCATTCCCTGTTCAAAACAAGAGAAAACAAGCAGATAAGGAGAATGATACTTTTCTTTTACCTTCAATATGCCGCTCTGCTAAAACGTTAAGACATCACAATAGTTTTATAATGACTGAGTGGCGATATATAGGAACCCAAGCTTACCATTTGATGATCGAACCGAACAGAAAATGCTGCATGATAGGAACCTTCTGCAGAACTTCCACTTTATACATCTTTAAAAGCCCACTGTTCACCTTGTTCCAAGTCGCCACACCACTAATATCATCCAACATTGGTGAGTGCTCTGCAAACAAACCCTTTTTAACCTTCTTTATAAATACAATACAAGACAGATATAGATATTCACTTGCGAAATTCTCTATTATATCCTCATTGTGAATCGACTTTGGCTTCATATACTTGTGGTTAATCAACTGTGAAGACCCAAATATGAAAGGTAAAAAGTGGTAGTCATCAAGTCCCCAAACTCCATGGGATCCTGCGGGCTCTAAAGAATACGTCAATTGCAACTTTCGCATCAAATCTAAGTACTTTGCGAAAACTTTTGAAACCAGAGCTTGATAATCCTCTTCTTTCACAACCTGCAGTCTTGCTAAACAGTACAACCATGCTGCAAAATTTGTTTCATGACCCGTTCCTGCGAAGCCAGAGATATTAAACAAATAAACAAGGTTATGCATATGCGAGCGCGCACCATCAATGTGGGGTATGCCAAAACCTTAAAGAGTGGGAAATTTTAAAGTCACAATAAATGCAGAAGAACGTGAGAAAAGCCAAAGAGCAACCAAAGTAAGCACATCAGAAATGATAACAGTTACAGAAACTTGCTGATCTATAAAAAAATTATCTATATGGTAAGTAGCTGGTTGAGGTTAAAGCTATTATCCGTCTTTTCTTGTGTCAATCAAGACAAACAAGTTCAGATTGGATCAATTTAACATCACAAAATTGTGTCAGAAAACCAAGAATCCAAGACCAAAGACGGAGGATGTAGGTTTGCCACTACATCACGAACTATCTGGATATGTGCCGCCTTAGGGGGTGTAGCCAGCACTAGATACCAGGCTATCTGTTAGAAGACACATCCTCAAAACTAGGGGCAACAAAGTCCAAAAAGAAAAACTATTTTGAACAAAAGGAAAAGTTATTGTTCTAGTAAACATAAAGTCTAATGAAGAGAAAGAAATTGCTGTGTAGAGTCAGAATTTCTCATATCAGGAATGAGAAACAGGTGAGTGAGCAAAATTCTGTTACATTTTGTTTGCTGGTAAATCAACAATATGAATTTTCTTCCACAAGTTCCAAGGACTATCCTTTTTTAATTTTAGCCAATTGCTCTGAAGAAGATAAACCAATTTTAACTTGACAAAAAGAACCTTATTATAATTGTGAACCTCAAACTGCTATCGCATTAGAACCTTAGATATAAGATTTAATACCCTACAAACTTTTAACAAATAAGAACCCGACGATATAGATATAGACGCCACAACCGAGAGAACAAAATCTTAACTGCATAACTCAACAAGTTGACAAAAGAATTCACAAGTGAACAAAGAACCTCACAAATTATTATTGATCAAATTCTCTACTAATTTTCATTGACATGAGCCCAAGACCCTCCATTTATTGTTTAGGGGGGGGCGGGGGCTGCCAAAATATGGGATATGGCAATACGGACATAGAGTTACAGAGTTCTGTAGAGCAAAAGCTATCTTTGCAGCAATTACTCATTAAAGAAGTATCGAGTTCATGGACTGGTTTACCTTTCATCTGGGACAAACAAGGAGTTTTAAAAGTTGGAGTACTAAAGAAATGCTTGATTGCATAAAATTTTGAGAACAGTAGGTTGTACAATGAAGGATTCCTGGTATCTTCACATGATTGTGTAGGCTTTTATGCTGATGCCCTCATGAAAGTCGATTAAATTTTAATGTGAAGAAAAAAATGAAGGTGCTCATCCAATCAAACCAACCCTCAGAGTCCAATCGTTAATAACCTCAGAGTTGTTATTCCCCAATGGGCCACCTAGAAGTGCCATATAGAAGTAAAGCAAAACCATAATCTTGACCTTAACTATAAATAAATAAAGGGAACCTTCCATGGGGGAGTATGGGAACATATGTAGGTCCTCTTTAAAAAAAAAAATTACAAAAAAGGAAAAGGAACAATGAACAAAACCTTACTAGAAAAGGCTTATAATTATCTCACTGAGAAATCATATAATTTACAATCCAACTTCAAATGACTAAACACAGGTGAGACAGAGCAAAGAGCCCTTATAACAACACTCAACAGCTTATTTTTCCTAATCCCCAATGAAACATTCTGTTCAGAGCCCTTAGCTTTCTCTGTTATTTAAAAAGTTAACAATTTAGGGTAGCATCAGCCAGCCAGTTGATCTCAACATGTGATTAAATGCAAGGATACAGTGTTCCCTATTAAATCTTCAACTTAGCACCATGAGGTTTGGACAACAGAGCACAAAGTATACTGATAGTGCTAATCTCTTAAAGACACTATAACATCTGATAGTGCACTAAGCAACACATTATTCTATTATAGACCTCATTTCTCTCCTCCTCCTTCCTCTATTTCACATCAATTCAGCTATCTTTAAAATAAAGTAACATGAAAACAACCTTCATAGCAATTTCTAAATACAGAAACATTACGAACTCCAAATCTTATTCCATGCAGAGACATATTAAATGTATTCATAAGAGGTAAACTGTGGCATCTTGCACACCAACAAAAGGACACAAGAATATATTTTTTCCCTAACTAACAGGTCATATGAACTAGATTCCTTAAAACACCAAATAAGTAAAACCATATCTATGTTCACTACAGAAACCATAATCATCATCCAGCACTGTGTGAGTGAAACAACAAACTAGTATAGGAGTTTACCATAATCGATCCGGGTGCAGTTGCCAAAACTATCAGTGAAATAGGGCACCAATTCCACTGCCGCCTCGCTGAGATGAGGGGGAAGCAACATCAACATAAAAGACTCGGCATCTGAGCTCATCCGTTCGTGCCACGAGCGGTATGCGACGTTGCCATACCGCGATGACTGTGGTGCCGGTGGGATTTCGTCGACTAAGGCAATCAACTTCTCAATCACGCCAATAAGGGCCGAGACGGCGGGGGACACGTGGCATGGATCGGAGAGCTTATGAGATTTGATGGATTCCGACAAGGCAACCACGAAGCCAAGGAAGTTAGCAAGAGTGGAGGAAGAGTGAAAGCGGACGATGTCGTTTTGGGAGGAGATGACTTTGATCGGGGTCTGGAAGCTGTAGGGAGGTTCGAGAGGGACCACTCGCTGGGGTTGTGGGACGGGAGTGCGTATTATGGCTTCTTTCGTGTTGGTCGGGTTCATGGGGAGATTGACGGCCGGGAAGCGGATGGGGATGTAGGTTGGGTTATCGGAAGGAGGCGGATGGGTAGGGTGGGAGGTCGGGCCACCACATTTTAAGCAGGTGGTGGTGGTGGAGGAGGAAGAAGAGATGTGGTCGTGGGAGTGGTGAGGGAAGGCGGTTGGCGGTGGTGGTTCTCTGTTTGTAGTACCTTCCATTAGAGAGAAATGAGATTCTGGAGAGTGGAAATGAATGTTTCCGCCGTATTCAGTTTAAACGGCGTTTTCCGACATTTTGATTGAAGTTGAACATTCAGACAATAAGAGGAAAGAAAACGAGCATTTTTATACTCCTCCATTATAGCCTCATTTACGTCTCACATATTTATTAAATAGTGAATTTTAAAAAAGTATCATATTTTGATAAAGTTTAGATTTTGGTCATTAATTTTTAAAAATTAAAAAAAGGTCACTAACTTTTGCATTTGAATTTTGATTTTGGTCATTCCGTCAAATGAAACTGTTAAGTTCACTAATGAACTAATTTTTTAAGGGTATTTTTGTCTTTTCATTCATATTGTAAAGTTACCCTTTTCTTAATTTTCTTTTTAATCTATTTCTATATTTTTTAAAATATATTATGTTTATCTCCCCCTATCCCTCTCTCTCTCTCTCTCTCTCTCTCTCTCTCTCTCTCTCCAAAATTACTGCAGCCAAAAGGATCGTCCACCGCCCGCCCACTGACACCAGCACATCCTCGGCTGTCGTGAAGTCTACCACGCCGACCACCACCGCTCGCACCAGGCGTTGCACCAGTCATCACGCCTCCCCCGCCGTGGCCAGATCCACCTACGTGCGCTGCAAATCCGGAGCGAGCAGTGGCTTCAGTCCCATAAGAAGTGAAAGATGATGATTGACTGAGTGAGGTTGAAGATGAAGCAAAAAGTTTCCCACCAAAAAAGTAACTATTGTTCATTGGCTTGTTCTAATTTTGCCCCATTCCAATTTTTAAATTTTTAGGAGATTGTGTTGGTTGATTCGATTTTCTATTATTTCGATTAGATAAATGGAAGATTTTCTGCTGTTTTTAAAAATTGGATTGGGACTCAATTGTGTTGATGGATTGAAAAAATTTGTGCCGGTGGTGTTGATGGCTTGGAAATGGGTGGTAGTAGTAGTGAACATATGGTGGTGATGGTGTTGTTGTGGTTAAACAGTGGTGGTGATCAGGGAAGCATTGATGGGATTTTTAATTGGGAGTTGGTGTTTGCATTGAGCAAAGAAGATGGAGGATGGGTGGAGGTGGTGTTTGGTGAAGGTGAAGGACCAAAAAAAAACAAAGGGTGGAGAAGATGATGGAGGATGGGTGGAGGTGGTGTTTGGTGACGGTGAAGGACCGAAAAAAAAAAAAAAAAAAAAAAAAAAGTGGAGAAGATGATGTGCTGTAATTTTGGAGAGAGGAGATAGAAGAGATTGAGAATCAGATAAATATAATATATTTGTAAAAATAAATAAGAAATATATAAAAGGAAAAAGAAATTAGGGAAAAGGTATCACTTTATAACATGACTAAAAAGACAAAAATATCCTTAAAAAATTGATCAGTTAATGGACTTAACGATTTGAATTGACGGAATGACCAAAACCAAAATTCAAATGTAAAAGTTAGTGACTTTTTTTGAATTTTTAAAAGTTAGTGACCAAAACATAAACTTTATCAAAGTATGATGACCTTTTTTAAAATTCACTCTTTCTTAAAAGGACAAAATCCACCCGTCTCTTAACTAGACCTCAAATCCAAACTTAGGTTCCATTTGATAAAACTTAATTTGATGTCTGAAGTCTGAAATCTGAAGTCTGAATTATGAAATCTGAATTACAAAATAAGTTTATAAAATTTTAAATTTTAAATTAAATCACCTTATTTTTTTAAAAAAATATTAGAAACATATTTTTTTAATATAAAACATAATTTTTAAGATGTATAATTTTTTACATAATACTGTGAAATTTTACTAATAAAATTATTTTAAAAAATTTTAATAATAAATTAGAATGTTATTATTATTTTAAAACTAAAATATTAATTAAATAAATATCACATATTAATTAAAATTATAAAAATAAATAAAAATCCATGTCATAAATATATTTTTTATTTATTTAAATGATAAAATATTTTTTTAAAAAGTATTTAATAAATACAAATTATTTAAAGAAAAAAACTAAAAAGAATAATAAATATTGAAAATAAGAAAATATTTGCAACCAATTCAGTTCAGCAATAAGTGATTCGCCAATCACTTATTTTTAGGCTAACAATTGTACTTGCAATTCAGACCCACTTAATATCTTAAGACTTTGAATTATAGTTATCAAACGCACTTAATTATTAAGTACTTAATTAAAAAGTTCTTAATTCATTAAGTCAGAAACAAGTTGAGTTATCAAACGCTCTTAATCAATTAAGTACTTAATCTATTTAGAATAAGTACTGAATTAGTTTATCAAACAGACCCTTAGTCTTTAAAAACGATGTATGTTTCAAAATTAGTTTTTTTTCTTTATATTTTAAATTTCTTCTTACTTATCATCTCTTTTTTTATTACTATTTCCAAAATTATCCTTATTTATCGCCCAATTTTTTTATTCACCGTTCTCTATTCTCCGTCCGTTCTTTTGCTGTCGTCGTCGGGTTCCGTAGCCAGACTCTCATCTTCACCGCTGATATCCTGTCGTCGATCTCATCACTGCCGCCGCTTTTTCTTCTTCTTCTCTCTATCTCTAGACCGAAATTTTGAGAGCACTCATCACCCGGCCGGGAGATAGGGAGAAGAAGAAGAAGCGGCGACGGAGCCCAGCGATAAAGATAGGAGTTTGGCAGCGGAACCCAACGGCGAAGGCAAAAGGACGGGTAGAGAATAGGGGACAGTGAATAAAAAAAGTAGGGCGATAAATAAGAAAATAAGGATAATTTTGGAAAGAGTGATAAAAAAAAAAAAAGAAAAGAATGGGCGGTAAGTAAAAAGGGATTCAAAATATAAAGAAAAATGACTAATTTTGGAACATACAAATTGTTAAGGACTAAGTTTTGAAGGAGTTATAACTAAGGGACCAAAAGTGAATTTTGTCTTTCTTAAAAAATGGTTGAATTAGCCGATTTGTAATCAATTGAATTTTATATAACTTACAACAAAAATATAAAATTTAAGTAAAAAAATTAAATAATGAACATTTTGTGATACCTAATCAAAATTAAAAATGAGTTAATATCAAACCCCCCCCCCCCAACTTTATTTATAAATCAATTACCCTCTTGAGCTATTAAAAATATCAAAGACCCACTCAAGTTGACTAAATAATTATGATATAGGTCCTTCTTAACTAAAATATAAGTGTTTGGACAAGTTTGTCCACGACTAAAATAACTTAAAAAATTTTCTCCTCAAAATATTCCTACCTGATTTCTGATTTATCTTGAGACTCTTATACATTTTTTTTTTCATTTTTGAATTCAAAAGGGTTAAATACTTTCGACTGAAAATGAAATTAAGGGGCTGCTTGGTTCAAAAATAAATTTCACAATCACAATGGATTTGATTGTAGTAAGAATGAAATGGGAATCATAATTAATTAATATTATTTATCACATCATTCATTTCCTCTCTCTTCCTTCACCTCTCCACCCCCTCCTCCACCTCCCCCCCGCCACCTCTTTCATCCCCTCCATCTCTCACCGCCACCCCTCCCTTCACACAATCACAAATCCAACAAACAAAAACCCATTCTTCCCATATTTTCTCTTTCCCTGACCACCACCATCATCTTCCTCCCCTCAAACCCATCTCCTCTCTCTTCTCTTTCACACTCTTCCATCACTACTCGACCCATCATCCTCCTCCGCCATGAACCCAAACCCAAAGCCCTCCTCCTATGGTTGCTTTCTCTTTCCCCAACCATAACTAGATCCGCTCACCAGAATCGATGGCTGTTGTGCAGATAAGGGGATTAAATTACTTTTACCATGGTGGCATTTGCTTGTAGGGTGGAGAAAAGAAGAAACGAGGGAGATAGAGAGAGAGAGAGAGAGAGAGAGAGAGAGAGAGAGAGAGAGAGAAAGAAAGAAAGAAAGAAAGAAAGGAAGTAGGAGAAAATTAAAGAGGATAAAGAAGAAATTGGTTCCTAAATCTCAATCTCACCAAATAAGTAAGGAATGGCTCAATCACACGTTTGTAGCAATGAATGTACTGTTTTCATATCAATTGTAGCAACCAAGCATCATTTTTTTAAAAAATTGAGATTCATTTCCATTCCATTCAACCAAACAGTCCCTGACTTTTGCAAATTTGAGGAAGAATATTTAAAAAAAAAAATTGAGAAAGTGATCATATCCAACACCACTGTTATCGCTGAAATAGACACCACCGCCGCCGAAGGTAGACCCCGGTTCTGCAACATCAAGTGGCAGCAACACCCTCCCATCAGTGAACAATATCTGGCCCCTCCAAACTCCGCCGCGGCACCGCCCAAAAGGGTCACGTCTATCTCCAAGAATTCCCAAGTGAGGATGGCCGACAATTGGACTCGTCTCCACCGTCGCCTTTCATCCTCCTCTGCCGCAAATGTGGTCCTGTAAAAAAACACCCATCAATGTTCATAATGCGGTGCTCTGGAGAAAGAACCAGTGGATTCAAGTGTCGAAATCAGAAGAGGAAATAGGAGGAGGGTGGAAGATGACTGCGGCAATAATCCAACAATGTTGACAATGGTTTCTGACGTCTCAAATGTCAGATTGTATCAAAAGAGGACAACTCCAGAGATTGGTGTTGGGATCGATTAGGCCTAGTTTTCAAAAACTCGCAGCGGAAAAGTCTAATTAATTGTTTTAGTGTTAATTAAAAACTACGTTTAAAGCTTCTAAAACTTACCCTCGTAGCGTAATCGGTTGTCGCATCTGGATCCTTGGTTGATGTTAGTCCAAAACTTCTGCTCTGGTTACGCTAATTATCACCAAAAATTTCTTCCTTGAAGAAATTCTCTACACTCAAGCACCGGGATTCTCACAGAGAGGTGCTAGACTTTTTTTTTTGCGAGAGAAAAATGTTGGGAATCGTTTTGGTAAAACTGTTTTCTTTTTGTTTTTCTAAAAAACATCTCCCGTATCTGACTCTCATATCCTAGATATATAGAAAGTCAGATATTGCATGTCAGTTAAGATATTTTATTAAATATAAATTATATAAATTATATAAAATGTAAAAGTAATATTAAATTTAATATTACTTTCTACTGACTTGGGTTTTACCAAAACCATAGATCAACCCATTGACCCATGGATCAGGCTGATGGGCCAAGAATCTCAATTACAATTAGGTCCCTTGATTTATCAGCTTATCTCAATTGTTCCTAGGTACTTAATTAACTATTAATTAATACCACAGAACTTCTCAATAATATCTAATTGAACTATTTAATTAAATACTATTTGTCTAAGTATAACAATTTTACTTAGTGCAGACAACTCTGTATCATTGAACCCTCTTATGTGCGATCATGTAGGCCCATTCTAAATTGGCAATAGATAATTAAATCTAATTAATTAATCCATAAGCATTAGTAGTCTCTAGCAAGATATAATGACTACCCAATTTAGAACGGAGGGTCGAATGGTGATTCAACACAACCTTCCGAGCATACTACATAAGGTCCTCTACATTAATATCTCGTTTAGCATAATACATGGAACCATCATCCTTATTTAGCTAAACGTTTATTTAATTTCCTAGTGACACTGATTCTATTCGAGCAAATGATAACACTTATTATTTCTCGAACATGGTCATGCACTTCTCAGTTCACTATCAAGTGGCCAATATATCATCTCTCACTTAAGAAAGATTTGTAGTCCCATCACTTCACCTACATATCTTAGTGTGACTCATAGTGTACCCAATCATACATGTACTTGGCAACATGTTACGGCCCCGTTAGGCGTATGTCAAAGCACATTACAATTCACCTAAGACCATGTAGTGATTTCTGGTCTAATGATCGTCGTATGAGTACTACTCAAAAGAATCACTCATGATCTAATCAATCCATGGAGTGTTTCTTTTGGCTGATCGATTTTATGAATTCAAATATGCACAAGAATATTATATTCATGAAACTAACTCATCTGATAAATCATCAATCAAACGACAAATGTCTATATAACCCTTAAAAGGGCACATACACCAACAATTGGTTCCAATATAGTGATTAGAAAAAAAAATTAACCGGAAGATAGGTTCCATGATGAGCAGCCCGCAGGATATCATAACCCATGGAGTTGGAAAATGGAAACTGAGTCTTTACATTTTGCCATGATTTGCTTCAGATCCTTGGGAGACAATCTTTTCAGCATGGAAATTGCAAATTTTGAAATAGCATTTTATGTTGCTGGAGGGAATTCTCCGTTGCCGTTGCCGTTGCCGATCTGAATGTGTAAAATAACAAAAAAAAAATATATAGCCGGGGAAATTGGAAGGAGATAAAATGACTTTTTTTTTTTTTTTTTTTGGTTAAAATTATATGGGTTTTTAGTCATTTCATAAAATTTAGTTGGTGGGAGGGAATGAAAGGGGGTATTTGATATTTTTAAAACCTCAGGAATGCGTTTGATTTATAAAGAAAGTTCAAGGGGATTTATAAAAATGTTATTTATAATTTTTTTTTAAAAATGAAAACACTTCAAATTTAAAATATCAATTAAATTAATTTGTAAAAACATATTTTACACGTATAACGTTCAAATTTTAATAGCTTTAATTTGTATGAAAATAATGAAGAACTATGGTTAAGTTTTAATCCAAATTATATTGTAGTTATTGCAAGTGTCAGTAACAAATTTTGTATTGAGTTGTCACTTAATGTTGTGACTATGAATGTTCAATTGTTTTTCTCCTAATGAATGTAGTTCTACCATTTGTACTATAAACTTTTCAGGTTAGATTTTAATATGATAATAACATCAAAACAATTATTCTCATAAGGATATTGAATATGATAATAACCACATAGATAATGCACATAAAAAATATCTTGAGCGGAATTCGTCATTATGTTAAAAGATCAATAGATAACTAGGAAGATCCCAACAATCTCTATAAATCAATTTATCGCTATTGACCCTCTTGAGAGTAAACAGTTAGATGGAGAGCCAACTTTATTCTACCAACACAATATCAAATAGGCGTATGTTTGTTGTGTTTGTAGGGGAGAGACTTTAATCTAGTACATCCATCGAATACTAGTTTAAGTGTCCAGATTTAATCATACTATTAAACTGATTAGCAAAGTTAAACCAAATTTAAATGGGGTTTATTAAAGATATGGGTTATAACATTCAGGCCACATTTTTACATTCCCCCACTTGGTCGGATGTTCCACAATTCCGTTTAATAGTATAAAGCTAGCAAAGTTAAATTTTGTCAACTATTAACATCATAAATGCTTTCACATAACAAACCTCATAACGTGAATTATGGTTGTCATACATAGTATAGTCATATATTCCCTTCCATACACCACAACATTAAAGGTTTATCATGTCAAATTCATGAATTGTACATAAATAACATACAGTCTACATACTGTTATGAAAAGTCATA
Source organism: Knoxia roxburghii (assembly GCA_030378225.1). Classification (NCBI taxonomy): domain Eukaryota; kingdom Viridiplantae; phylum Streptophyta; class Magnoliopsida; order Gentianales; family Rubiaceae; genus Knoxia; species Knoxia roxburghii. The sequence goes on along the minus strand of CM059422.1, from coordinate 10,385,057 downwards.
CAAATTTCTTATTCAAACAATCATGGATGCATAAGTATAGATAATAAGAAATAGAAAAATCATAAACAACTTATTGTTGAGTCCAAGAGTGTTAGAACATCACTATTAATACATCAATTATCAATACAACCAAGACGCATCTTAAGCGCGTGTTTTTTAAAAGCCTTTGGTTGTAATCCTTTAGTCAACGGATCTGATATCATGATATCTATGCTAATATGTTCTAAACACACTTTTTTTGTTTATGAATCTCCGCTTTAACGATAAGGAATTTTAAGTCCATGTGCTTTGCACCATTGGAATACTTATCATTCTTAGAGAAGAATACTGCAGCAGTATTATCACAATAAATTTTTAGTGGTTTGTTTATAGTGTCTACAACTCCAAACTTTGAAATAAAGTTTAGCAACCATAATGCATGAATTGTAGCCTCATAACAAGCCACAAATTATGCTTCCATGGTAGATGCAGCAATGACAGACTGTTTGGCACTTTTTGAAGAGATTGCTCCTTCAGCTAAGAAGGATGTCACTCTATATTCATTTGTGTGGGTGATTTATACAGTGGCTCTCAACATTTATGCAAGGGAGTTTCAACCATAGGCTTGACAAGAGATCACACTCCCCCCACACTTATTGTTAGTACAGTGCATCAATCAAAAGGACTTAAGGGTTGCATAGGGGCTTAGGGATAGGGCAGAATGATCAAGGCTAGTAGCGGAGGTTTACAAACCAAGGAACCTAACACTTAGTTTAAACGTTTCACTTCAGCCTTTATTTTGGACTTTTATTACAGAAACATGGGGGTACAGGGCTTACAGGTCCCTCACTTCCCAACTTTTCAACTACGTTTTTTTTTTAGGTAAAGCTTTTCACAGTACCTTTCACTGATATAACACATATACAACACACACTTAGTCCAATAGATCACTTTAGCCTCTCTAGTATTCTACCAATGCTAAGTTCCTTGGGGTGGTTTAACAAATAAAAAGGCTGAACACAAGGCCGATGTGCTTAATATTTATGGTTTTATGCAAAAAAAGGTTAGGGCTCTAAGGGTTAGTCCTTGTAGATAATGATGTTTCGGGTGGTGGAAGGCAAAAATAGGTAAACACAAAGTGGCTACTAAGTGTCTTTGTCATTTTGATACATCATAACACTCAATGCACGGAAGCATGCATGCTCAAATCAAATTCTCGATCTTCTCCCATGCACAAGGCAATCACACAATCAAAGAAAGTAAGCACAAATGAAATGATGCTCACTATAAGCTCGAATCCAAGAAATAATTCTTCACAATCAGCATACACCACATCTCAAGCAAGTCTACACACTTTATGCTTATGGTATCACCAAAAACAGCACCCAAAATTTCATCTTTTCAATACAGTTTGCAAAATTTTCGCACTTAGAGCATTTTCAGAAAAAATTTCATCACGTGTCAACCATATATGAATTCATCAAGAGCACTAAATTGATTTCAAAAGAAGACTAAAATTGCCCCTCACCCCCAATTAAAATGGACGTTGTCCTCAATGGACCTAACATGAAGTGCAGAAGTGTGCATTTTCACAAACATTACCCTCTTAAAATTCTGAGTATAAACACGTGCCTCCCCCATATTTTTTTCCTCCACATAAATTCATACTCTTTGTGTAGTAATTTTTTTTTCACACAATTTCTATTACAAATATTTTTTTTGTTTTTTTTTTTTTTGCAGTTAGTATTTTTTTTCTTCATTATTATTTTATTTTTTTCATATGAAAGTTTTTTTATAAAAATTATGAAAATTTTAATTAAACTTTTAAAAATAAAATATATTTAAAATATTTGAAAAAATACTTAAAATATTAGAATACGTCATTTAAAACGAGAGAATATGTCATCTATAACATGGGAATATATCAACTATAATATATTAATATCTCGTCTTCCAGAATAATATTGCATTACTTTTTTTTCAAAGTAAAAAATGTTTTAAAAATTTTATAAAAATTACCCAAATTTTAATTAAACTTTTGAAAAGTATAAACATAAAAAATATGAAATCAAATCACTAAAATATTTGAACGTGTCATTTAAAATAGGAGAATACGTCACTAACTAACATATGAATACATCAACTATAACATTATAAACATGTGAATACATCAACTGTAACATTTAAAATAGGAGAATACGTCACTTTAAACATGTGAATACATAAACTATATTATTTATTAGTTTTTAAAGTATGATTTTTGTGCACTCATTATATAATAATACTAAACCTATATTGCAATGTATCATTTAACAAATGATAGGACAATATTGACTAAGGAAAGAAACAACAACAGATATACTGAAGACCTATAGGAGCACCAATTTTTAATACCGCTATGAGACTGACACGCCTATTATTAAAAAAATTTTAATGGGACTTGCTATTTGTATCATGAATTTGCTATTTGTATCACAAAAAAAAATAAAAATAATAATAAAATGACCACAATGCCCTTATGAACAAAAAAATTAATAAATTGACAGATTTTATGTCAAAAAAGGGGCGAAAATTGCGTTTTAATCTGAAAAAAACGCAATGCAAAAACGTTTTGGACATACAAAATTTACCCTAAATTGCGTTTTTATATGTAAAAAACGCCAATTGAGTGCGTTTTTATATGTAAAAAATGCCAAATGAGTGCGTTTCTTCATGTCAAAAACGCAAAAATGTGATGTTTCAACCATGGTTCGCTCGTTAAAATGGTGCGTTTTTTACATTCAAAAACGTTAAAATGTGAAGTTTCCACCATGGTTCGCTCGTTAAAATGTTGCGTTTTTGACATGTACAGAAGTTAAAAAACGTTAACATACATTCATGTGAATTGGATGAAAAACTCATACACAACAACTATCCTAAAATCAAATCCTGATAAATTTTTAACTTAAAAACATTGTTGGATCATTCAGTTGACGGCGAAAGAATATTTAGCAAGCGAATCATAACGATATGGTAAGTTTCCGTACCTTAAAGTTACATAAGTTTTTTAAAAAATATTGTATGTCGAAACACGCTAAAATGACGTTTAGGAAGCGGTCAAACGTCCCTTTTTAGCGTTTCTGAGTGTAGAAAAAGTTGCTTTTTAGTGTTTCCGACATGCATTATATAAAAAGTGTTGCGTTTTTGACATGCATTATATAAAAAGTGTTGCGTTTTTTACATGCATTATATAAAAAGTGTTGCGTTTTTGACATGAATTATATAAAAAGTTCTGCGTTTTAGGTTGCTGAAAATCACATCTGGGTGCGTTTTTACTGCATGAAACGCACCATTTTTGCGTTTTTGCAGATAAAAACGCACATTTGTAGCGTTTTTATCTGCAAAAACGCAAAAATGGTGCGTTTCATGTTGGATGAAACTTCAAACTGTTGCGTTTTTTGATTGCAAGAATCATAACTGTGCTGTAATTTTAATTAATCTGTGTATTCACCTATAGGCTGACAATGATGATTACGATGAGGATGAGTTGTATGATGATGATGAGGAGGCGGAGAATGAAGAGGAGGATGACGATGAAGATGAGGATGTAGATGACAATGAGGCGGATAATACTCATGGGGAGCCGGTGGAACTTGAACCTGGCGCAGATTTGAGTGGATATTTCAAGATTGACAGAGAGTTTCGAACTATTGGCAAGGCTTTGAAATATTGCCAGAAAATAGCTAAGAGGCTGAAGTTTGTAATTACAAAGAGGGGAGGTAACCAAGGATTTGCGACGTACTACTTCTCGTGCAAGCGATGGAGAGATCCTGCCAAAGCCCCTCTCCCAACTAGACGAAAGAATACAAGAAGGAGCGGCACTAATTGCCCCTTTAGGTTGACTTGTAAGCGGATTGATTTGGGACGGCACAAGGTATATACAAACCCAGGAGCAGCGTCAACTCACCATCACACTGGTATTTCATTATTTGCGCATAATATTAATTAAGTTGATTGATGTGTTGTATGTATTAATTGTTATTATAATTACATGTGATTTACAGGTATAATGCATCCATATGGTCACAGACAGTTGAGCCATTTTACAAAGGATTCAAAGGCTGTTGCTGAATTTATGCTGCGTTCGAATGTTAAGCCAAAGTGTGTTTGGGAAGCTGTTAATAAACAGTTTCCCGATTCCCAGGTACCAATCAAATCTGTGTACAATTTGAAAGGAGAGATGAAGACCGCCGGATTGGAAGGTAGGAATATTGGGCAGCAATTTATTCATTTGGCTGAGGAGAAGCAGTACTATCTGAAGATTCTGAAGGATGCGAACACTGATGAGATCACACATGTGTTCTTTGCACATCCAACATCAATTTAGATGTTCAACAGATGGTATTGGGTGGTTGGGATTGATTCTACCTACAAGACGAACAAGTACCAAATGCCTGTCGTCGAGATGGTAGGTATGACTCCTACAAATAAGAATTTCAATATTGCATTTGCTATTGTCAGGAATGAGAAACAGGATACATATGACTGGGTTATGAGGAACTTGAGATTTTTGCTGCCGGCTAGTTTGTCACCTAGTGTGATTATGACAGATAGGGAGTTGGGCTTGCTACAGCCGATTAAGGATCATTTTCCCGCTTCACATCACTTGTTATGTTTGTGGCATATTGGGCGTGATGTGAACGCGTGGTTGGAAAAAAATGTTGGGAGGAGGAACAAAAATTTGGCATGTGATATTCATGACAACTGGTGGAAGAAAATCATTAAGGCTCCGACAGTAGAGGAATTTAATCGTATATTGCAGAATTTCAAGGTTAAGTACACTCTCCTTGAGCCGTTGGCTGTTGAATATCTAGAGACTACATGGCTCATTCACAAGGAGAAATTTGTTCGAGCCTGGACCAATCAATTTCTCCACTTTGGTAATACTTCCACTAACAGAGTAGAGGCTTCGCATGCTGCTATGAAAGATTGGCTTAATTCTTCCACCAATTCCCTTGACACTTTGTTCACAAAGATTGACTCTCACCTCAGCCACTTGTACCCTCACATCGGGTTAGTTTACTTATTTAATTGTTTATAGCAGATGTTATTTAATGTCTTAGAATTTCATTTTTTGGTATGCTTCTATTTATTTAGATGTTTCAATTAATTTTATTTTTAATTGACATTATTATAGAGGCTCTCTTGAGGCTTCCATCTCCACGACTCAAACAAGTATGCAGGGATATCCATACTGTTATTTGAACAAGTACGTGTCACACCATTGTTTGAAGTTGGTTAGGAAAGAAGTTCGGCGGAAGGATAAGTTGGGAGGCCTTGTACTTGAGCGATGTGGATGTGTGCCCAAGGTGACACGTGGGATTCCCTGTGCGTGCGACATATTCAAGGCACAGTCACTGCCTGAATATCCCTTACTTCCACACGTGCATGAGTTTTGGAAGAGGCTGACCATTGTGCCATCACATGGTGATGCGAATTACATTGATGAGGACATCAGGTGCATTTTTCAATTATGACCTTTAATATTATGCAATTGAATTGACAATTTTTTTTTGAAGAAATATTTGGACTTGATCTACCTGTTTGTTAAGGTATTTCAACGAGGAAGTAGTCCCCACCGTATCTACCAGTCCGTCTTTTTTGGCCCGGCTGTTGAATAGGGCATACGTAGAGCAGATGTATCCTGACATGGCCAGTGTTGGAGAGCCAGGTACATCGGGACCCCAAAGGGGGCGACCACCAAATAGATTACATCATTCTGTTATGCGCGAGTGGAGCTCACGCGAAAGAGCTACACGTGGCCGGCGTGGCAGGTGCCGTTCAGGGTCATCCGGTCGATCAACAGGTAGATCACACCGCATTCATACAGGTTTTGATGGTGGGTCTCCATTAAGGACAGGTAAATAAGTCATTTAATTTAGTCAATTAAATAAATACATGTTGAAGGTTTGTTTATTTACTGTAACGTAATTACTTAACAGGGTCTGGTGGAGACATTCAGTGTGTGCCAGCATTTTTTCAGCCTTATTGTACAGGGTGGTCAGATGTAAATGGGGATGGCCATTGTGGTTTCCGAGTAATTTCTACGTACCTTTTTGGCCACGAGAAATATTGGAGGTTAGCTCGCAGGTCATTGAGTGGAGAGATTACGAGCCACCCGGACAGGTATAGGGGTGTATTCGAAGCATTAGAGTTGCGTCCGGCCGATGGTGATTTTGTGGCCATGGTACTTAGGCGAATAAATTTCGAAGGCACTGATTGTGGTGAGCAGCATTGGATGGCTACACCTACAGATTTGTTCCCTCTCGTCACTTATGCAAATGCACTGGTAATACAGTTTGACCGTACTCGTTCAGATGGAAATTATTCTGTACTACCTTTGTATTGCTCTACTGGCGACACCCAACCGGAAAGGGTGATAGCGCTTGCCCTTGTGAATGGGAATCATTATGTACGCGTAGATGTGGTCGATGACTGCCCTATCCCGCCGTTGAGCTTCGTTTGGCACCATCAGCGTCATGCTGAAAGTGTAGGTGAGTGGCCACAAAATTTAGAAGCTAGATTTAATGCTTGGAATGCACTCCGTGATGGATAGGACGTTTATTGCCATGTGACATATGTTTTATTATTATTATCTTGTGCTTACCACTATTTATTTTGGGTTTTGCAGAAATATACGTATAAAAATAGAACATATATATGAAGAATACAATAAAATATAATCAGCGAAATAATAATACAATATTCGGATAATGTATACAAAAATAGTTCAATCCAAAGATCATATGGAACGGTCGAACTCATCCTCTAGATCTACAGTACGAGGTGCGAACTGATCGTACAAATCAGGAACGCTCTCCCGCACTACATCTAATAATGCATGATGTAGCTGACCATACTGACCCATCCACTGCAAATATATAAACAATATATTAGATTCCTCTGAACATAATTTAACAAATAAAATATATGACATTAATTAATATGAATACTTACAAACTCTGAGGCGGCGCGCCGTGGTCGAGGAGGCTCTATAGCAGCCTGGGGATCCGGGGGAAGTACGCGCGGACGTGATCTGGTACGAAACCAACCTAAATAGCCGTCGACCGCAGCACTCCGAGGAACAGCGCCACCTGTCCGCTGGCGGCCAGCTAGGGAAATACCCATGGAAGACGTGCCGAACTCCTCCCACGCAGACTCTGCATACTTGATGGCGTGTCGTACCACGTATGATCTCCCTGAGTATCCGCGGTAGGTGTCCCGGCCCGGACGGATGAAGCGCGAGGGAATCCACTGTACATACCCAAGCTGGCGGACGTATCGGTCTGGCATGTACGGCTCGATGTAGTCCCTGTACGCAATAAGTCCACGGTACAGGGTCCTCGGCGTCCGCGAAACGGCGTCCCGTCCGTAAGGCATCCAAGTAACCTTTGAAACGTAGTTAATGATTATGAATAATAATTTATATAAAATATATTAAATCAAAATATATTTGATGAGATTTATAACTATTTACTAACCATGTCGGCTGTCATCTCGTCCAGCACAAGTCGTATGGCTGCCAATCGCTGCTCTGTGGTCCGGTGGTGGTCGATGGCCCACCTCGCTGCACGTGGCTGAGCGGCGTGCAATGGAAGGGGCAGAGGGTGGGGTCTGAAATCAGGAAAGTGCTCGTAGATCCATGACTGTAATAGAGTCATGCATCCAGCGACTGCCTGCGTCCCGTGACGACTCGCGCTCCCTAGATGGTGATACAAGTACGCGAGTGTCGCGGTACCCCATGCCTCCTGGCCAATCTGATCCAGCCCATTCCTAACCTGTACAACAGGGGCTGGCATAAACTTATTGGAACTTTTGTCTGTAAACAGACAAGTCCCAATAAGGCTCCATACTAAAACAGCAACGTCCGAATCATCCCTGGCCCGCTGCATACACCGCTCGATCACCCGCTGCGTAGAAAACCCGCCATTCCTATACAGCTCCCCGTCTATCCGCTCCTCAGGAGGAATCTCTAGCAATCCCCTCGACCATGACAGTACGGTAGACGATGGTGTCACCTCGGTGATGAGTCGACCATCGACCGGAATCCTCAAAATCTCTCACACATCGTGTAGGAGGATGGTCATCTCTCCGAAGGGGAGGTGGAACGAATTCGTATCCGGCTGCCACCTCTCCAAAAATGCATTGATGAGAGGCTCATCAATGCTCCGGTGCATAATGCGGGGCAGGTGTCCAAGGCCTGTCCCGCTCAATATCTGCGCACCCTCGACCGTCATCGAGCCGATCCACCTCTCAAAAAGGTCGTACATGCTACCTCTATTGTGGACTCTAATGTGGTATCTAGTAGGCACCCCCTCCTGCCAATATCTAGATACCACATGCCCTAAAAAGCTAGGGATAAGGCTATCATCTATAGGGCCCCCCTCAATGGGCCCTGTAACTATCCAACTACGATCCTCCCGCGCGCGCTTCCTAGGGGGAACTATATATAAGTAAATTAATTGTAAAACTTAAACAATACACGTAATTAAATAAAGCTAATTAAAAATAAGTACACATAATTAAAAAAAATAAAGAAAAACATACATAAGTAAAGAAAATACGTATAGGAATTAGAATAATTACTGAACTACATAAAAAGTGCACAACTTTAATATAAGTCAAGCAATACCAAATTCTCGTCTTATGAACAATTAAAATAAATAAATTATTTATTAAAAATAATAATACAATTAAATTAAAACGCGTACCTGCAGCAGGATCCACCTCCTCGAACTGTCCGTGGTCCGGATTCCTATACCGGATCGTCCTCTCAGCATGTGGGTGAGAAGGGTCACCTCCGTAGGTATCCCCCTCACCCTGGTCCCCTAGTGGCCGTCCATTCCACTAGCGTCCCCCTGCCGTGACTGCTCATGGGGATGCCCAAACTCCTCCTCATGGCCAAACTGCTCCTCCTCGCTCGAATCAGTGTCATCGGAATCAGTAGTAGCGTAATACTCATCCCTCAACTGAAATGAGGAGTCACGACCTCCCTGTCCTCCCTCGGATATAACAATCCCGCCTCCCCGTCTACCACCACCTCCCCGTCTACCACCACCTCCCCTAATAACTGGCACCTTCTGCCTCCTAGCAGAAGCTGTGGGAGCCGGTCTTTCGCCTCGTGGCTTTAACTTAGCGCCACCCTAAATAAATAAACGAATAATTGCATAAATAAATAGATAACTAAATAAAACGAAGCAATTATATTGTAACATACGATATTTACATCAAAATATGGGTGGGGGTGGTGTTCACGCCGGCCGCTGCTCAAAACGCCGGCGGCCGGCGTTTTGAGCACACCAAAACGCCGGCGGCCGGCGTTTTGGTATAACCAAAACGCCGGACAACGGCGTTTTGGGTATCCAAAACGCCGGCCGATGGCGTTTTGGATACCCAAACAGCCGATGGCCGGCGGTTTGGATATCCAAAACGCCGGCCGATGGCGGTTTGGATATCCAAAACGCCGGCCGATGGCGTTTTGGATACCCAAAAAGCCGACGGTCGGCGGTTTGGATACCCAAACAGCCGACGGCCGGCGGTTTGGATATCCAAAACGCCGACGGCCGGCGGTTTGGATATCCAAAACGCCGGCCGATGGCGGTTTGGATATCCAAAACGCCGGCCGATGGCGTTTTGGATACCCAAAAAGCCGACGGTCGGCGGTTTGGATACCCAAAACGCCTGCCGATGGCGTTTTGGGTATCCAAAACACCGTCAATCGGCGTTTTCGGGTCTGAACCCGAAAACAGCAGATCTGCCCCCAAAAAATCATGAAAATTGCTGAAAAAACTCAAATTCAAAACGATTTTTACCCTGTTTATCAGTGGACCTTTGCCCGCTCCGTGCCTTCGTGATTGTTCGCCATCTCCTCCGTCCATGATTTGCGTTTTTGGCCGGCAAAATCTATCCCTTTTTGCGTTTTTTGGACTGTTTTTTGAGAAAAAAATTGCCCTAATGAAGATGCTGCCGATTTGGGGGGTTTATGTTTTTTTTTTTTGTCTAAAACGCCCCCAAATCGGCGAGCGAGCCGCGGCTGAAACGCCGGTTTTTGGCGTTTTATCCGTGGATGAAACGCACAGAATTTGCGTTTGTTCAGTGTCAAAAACGTAAATTTGTTACGTTTTATGTGGCTAAAAAATTACTGTTTTGACGTTTTTAAGCATCAAAAACGTCGTTTTACTTAATTTTTACCTGTAAAAAACGTTTTTCCTTGCGTTTGTGGCTATGGTAGAAACGCAATTTTGCTGCGTTTTTACACCGTACTTAGTATTTTCTACTCATTTTTGTTCATAAGGGCATTGTGGTCATTTTATTATTATTTTTATTTTTTTTTGTGATACAAATAGCAAATTCGTGATACAAATAGCAATCCAGAATTTTAATTTTTTAAATTGGGAGACGCGCATCCCCCATCAATTTTTGGTGCTCCTATTGGGAGGGAGGCACGTTTGACACGCCTCCACTTTTTAATAAAAAAATATATTTTTTAAAAGTTGGGGACGCGGGCATCCCCTCCTCCAGGCTTCTTTTTTTTTTTTTTTGCCTTTTTCTTTGGGGGGCCCCTCTCACATTTTTTTTCTTTTTTCCCCAATGCCTTTCATTCTTCCTTTTTTTAATTCTTTTTTTCTCTAAAAAGCACACTATTTTCTTTTTGCAATCAATATTTTTTTAATTTATAATTTTTTTAAAAAAATTAAATATTATATATTTTTTATATTTTTAATATAAAATAAAATATTTTTTTATTTTAAAATTCATATTATACAGAACATTAAGTAATATTCATATCATATCAAACATAACATAGTTTCATATCATGTGTGGCAGACTTTCATATCAAGCAACATATTGTATAACATACTTTCATATCAAATACAACATAGTGTATAACATACTTTTATATCACTACAACAAGATGTTGGAGTAGAATACATAAGCTATGCTTGAATTGTACAGTTTCCCAGTTTAATATATCGATTTGTGTTTCAATTATATTTTGTTGTGCATGTTTATGTCCATTTATATTATGTAAGTAGATGATGAGGTGTCTGGTGCGACACAGTAGATCTCATCATTGGTTGAAAGACATAATACATAAATGAGGTTCGTAACCGAGACAGCTTTGGACAAACTGTCAGTCTAGGTTATTATGTGATTCAGATAATTAGTTTGTCTAAACTTATTGAATCATATAGATATGCCCGTGGCATATTGAACTTGACTCTTAGGAATGATTTGTCTTGTACTGATTTATTAGACAAATCGATCCTTGTATTCTATCTCTAAATCCCTAGACTCGAGTGGGCATGAGGATTAGACATAGTGTACTTTGATCTGCCAATGGGTGAGGTCAAATGTGGCCAATAGTCTCGGTGGGTTGGGTGCGCTTGTTTAGTTACTTGGTGTGCTACTGCTGGTCGAAAGGAAACCATGTACCGGTGCGTCTGGGGTGATGGGAGCTCGAAATTTTTATTATACTAAACCCGGCCGGTGGACTTATGTCCGGTATAGTAAAAAGGTCGAGTGGTACTAGTCTCGGAATATTAAGAAGTTGATGAATTAATTTATCAGTAAATTAATGAATTAACGAGCACTATATCTTTGATGTGGGGAGATTATGAATATAATTTAATTAAGTTATTCCAGAAGCAATTCTGGTGTAGGTTGGTAGTGCCATAATTAATCCGTTAGTGGTACGATTAATTATGTATTGGGTTGTTGACAAAGGTAGATTTAATTAATTTAGAAATTAATTAGTCCTTGTGTCAGTTGGTTGTGAATCATCCCAGGAACTGGTTTGGGATAAGTGAATCCCTGTGTCAGTTGAGAGTGATTCATCCCAGGAACTGGATTGAGATAAGTGAATTCCTGTGACAGTTGGGAGTGTATCAGTCCAGGAACAGGATTGAAGGAAAACAGAAACACAGTAGGAAGACCAATCCTAAACCAACTTGGAGTCTCTCTTGTAACTCTATAAATAGACAAGGGATCAGTCATTCAGATTACAGAATAACACAATTAATCCACATGATTTCTAGAGAGAGAAAACATTTCTCTCTCCAAGTCGAATTTTCAAGAAAGTATGCAGCTGGTTTTTGGGTTTCTAGTGGCTGAAATTTTGGCCTTGGTTTATACCAGCTGGGCGTAGCTTTCTCTCTCTGCGGGCGGTGTGTTTATAGTACGTGCTAGGTGCTGCGGGGCTAGAGTTTTCTAGCAGGTGGATTGTGGTGAGTAGCTGATCAATTGACTTCTAGTTTGTTGCCCACACAACGTGAAGTCATAGTCTTGAGGCATACAAGAGAATCACCAAGTGCACGCTTCAACGGTACTTTTCTAAGATTCCGCTTTAATAGAAATTTTTGTTGCGTGGTAAATCGAGCAAGTGCAAACCCAAATCCTACCAAAATCTTTCACAAGAAAGATTATTATATGAAAAAAAAAAAGATCTATATCACGCAAAACATAATTTCATATCAAATATAACATGTTTTCATATCATGCAAAGTAGGATTTCATTTGATATGAATCCTTATATTGTCTGATATGAATACATTCTCAGTTTTTTGTTTATATCTGTTATATTGTATGATATGAAATATTGTGTTTTTCGATATGATATATTATGTATACTGATATGATTTCTTAAGTTAACTGATATGATATATTATGTCCCCTGATATGAATTCAAGATTTACATAATATGGCACATTCAATTGTATAATCTAAAATCTTGTGTCTTCTGATATAATATATTATATATCCTGATATGATTTCTTATATTAACTAATATGATATATTTTGTCATCTTATATGAATTCAAGATTTACATTGTATGACACCTTTCAATTATATGATATGAAACCATGTGTCTTCTGATATGATATATTATGTATCATAATATGATTTCTTATATTAACTAATATGATATATTATGTCCCCTTATATTAATTCAAGATTTACATTATATGACACATTCAATTGTATGATATGAAACCTTGTATTTTCTGATATGATATACTATGTATCCTGATATGATTTCTTATATTAACTGATATGATATATTATGTTTCTTGATATGAATTCAAAATTTACATGATATGACACCTTCAATTGTATGAAATCTTGTGTTTTGTGATATATAATATGATATATTATGTCCCTTTATATAAATGCATTCTCTGCTTTTTGTTTATATCCTTTGTGTTGATATAAATTCAAACTTTACATAGTATGAAATCTTTTTTTTTTTTTTTTTTTGGTAAACAAGGGCAAGTCAAGACCTGAAACTAGTAACTTAAATTAACCAAGGCCATTTACAGCCCATCATATCATCCAAAACCTGTTAGTCCAGCGCATATGAACAATCTTCAAAGCGAGTGTAGCCTCCAATGGAATATACATATTTAGCCAACTGATCTGGTAGTTGGTTCGCTTGATTGTAACAAGGAACAATTTGGATTCTTTTCTCCGCTTCTAGAAGACTTCTAATGGAAGAGATTAGATTGATCGCAGGGTGTTCGCGAGAAGCTTCATTGATGGTGGCAATAGCATCTGAAGAATTCGATTCTACTATAACATACTCTCAGTTCCTGGATTGAGCAAGACAAAGTCCTTGAAGGATAGCTCTAATTTCAGTGTGGAGAGAACTACATCATTCTAGCTCTAATCTTGTTTGATTTGATATGAATTCAACTTTTGCATTATATGAAATCTTGTTTATCATTTTTTATATATATAATTTCACGATTTACATAAAAATATTTAATTATAAAATACATAAAATAATAATTAAAAAATATTTTTTAAAAAAATTCAAAAATTTTTTAAAAATACTGAATTGTTTAAAAAAAGGACAAAAAAAAGTTTCAGGAAAGAAGAAAAAAACCAAAGAAAATAATATAATAATATGAAATAAAAGCAAATAAACAAATTGGAACTGGAACCCGCTGCGAAGGAAGCGCGATGAAGCGGGAAAAAGAAGGGAAAAAAAATAGACGACACGCGCGTCTCCAGCTGCCAAAAAAAAAATACATTCATGAGCGCACACTTTTGCCAAATTTAACCAATTTCCAAAAAATTTATTATTTGTATGGTAAAAATAAGACCACCATATAAATTAATACTATTATTGTGCTTCCCATGTTTTCCTTACCCCGTTTCTTTTTATTGTATGAAAGTCTCAATTCACTCTGTATGTGACACATCAAAAACAGCATAAAATCATTTTTTAAAGAAAAACGAGGGTCATTAATTTTTCTTCCATTTATAGGAAAGTAAGGTCCTTGACAGTTCTCGAAATTTCTGCTGGTTTTAATCGTGTTCTTGTATTTTTTTTTTTTTTTTACAAAGAAAGAGGGTCAAACTTAGATGATTCGAACTCAAAACTTATTAATTTTAAGCGGGAAGTGTCAACTATTGAATTACAACCCCTTGTGTTCTTGGAATTTAATTAAGGTAAACAAAAATGTTACGTTAACATTTGAATTTTCCCAATGGAAGTTAGATTGATTTTTGTGTGTTTTGGATAGAAGATAATTAGAAAATCAAAATTGCAAATCTGTTTATTGCATATTATGTTTTGGTGTTTAAGGTTGTTCTGGATGAGTTATATCGATTTTTTTTTTTTTTTTTTGATATTCAAAGAAAACCTAGAAACGACTTAGTTGATGTTCAAATTTTAGAAGATATTTTTACATATTTAAAGACCAACTTTAGCGGTAAATTATACTATACTCTAGAATCATAAAAAAATAATAATGAATTTTGTGTTTTTTTTCGCATTTTTTGTTAATAAATAGTCCCTCAAACTCCAACGGATAAGTGAATCGGTGGAATTAGTTACCCTATCATTAATTTTATAGAAAGGAATAAGGGTACAACAGTCATTACAAAGACTTACCCACAAATTCCCTCACAAAAAAGAAAATCGAGCCCATCCTTAATTATACATGCACCAGTATTTCGTAAGGAATCCCTGCTCTATACGAGCACCGTTACTCAATGAGTAGAACTTATCTACAAAAATAGACCAACCTACTTACATGACACTCGTAACTATGAAACACCCAAGGGTATCTAGACAAACCAAACCTCTCAAGCAGTGGCAGACCTAGGGTGGAGCAAGAAGCTGCTACCAGGAAACGTCCATTTTACAGCCATAATGTAGAGTATACTATAGTTCTATTGATAAGGAAGAAAGATGAGAAAAAAGGAAAGGAAGTGTGGGAAAGGAGGTGATTCGAAAGAGGATGAGGTGGTTGGGTGCAACAGTAGAAATGAGGAGGAAAACTGGAGAAGAAAAAGAGCAGGCAAACTTTCTTTACAAAACAAGCACCCCCTTATTTAAAATTTTGATTCCACCACCACTCTCAAGCAAAGTGGAAAATCATTGAGCTGGAGATATTGCATTGACGACCCTTTACTACCATGTTTCGCAAAATAACCAGCTGATCAACTTGATTCACAGAGAGTATGCTGCAAATTGTAATCATACTCCCTCGTCAATGTACAAATCTGCTGAATAACAATAAAATGTCCCCATAAAGCCCTCTCCTCATTATGCAATGTTAAGATAATTATTGTTAATAGTGTGCTTATCTTATTGCACTCATTGTTACTGTATATTACAGCTAGTGTAATTCTTGTAGTCCAGCTATATAAGCCAACTCTCTGTATGTAAATCATTGATTGAGATTTAATACAATTTCACATTTCTCCAATCTCTAACTTGCAACAATTGAGCTACAAAGTGGCTATCCGTTTAGACTTAACACCCCTTAAACCCAAGCTGCAGCAACGCCGAACACCATGGAAAATGGCCATTACCTCTGCATCAACAGCTAACAAATTCCCCAAAAATTCAGATTCAATTCAAATCAACTCCCCATTGCCTTGGCAAACAATAAATCCATATCCAGCAGCACCTCCAGCAGCCGAACCATCTGTGTTCAGCACCAAGGCTTCCAGAAAACAGACATAACCCGTGGGACAAGCTCTAAAGGAACCTTTGCATGGGATAAATTAGCCATCCTTGCATGTCTCCCCTCGATTTTATAGGCGGTCTGTAGATGGACAACAAATCCATCACTATGTGTTTAACTCCATCTCTAAGCTTCCAGCATGAGAACAATTTGCCCTTGATTTTTCCGCACAACATAAAATAAAAAGATAAAATAATAAATATGTAAATAACTAGAAATATTTTTGAGAAAAAGGCATGTTCGCATTATTGGAAAAATTGCAATTTTGATTCCCGTTTGACAAAAATTTGTTTTTAGTCCAACATGTTTAGACCATTATGTTTTAAGTTTTAAATTTTAAATTTTAAAACCTTCTACTGCTAAAATGGTTAACCCAAGTTATTAGTAGTCTATGAGACTAAAAATTATATACAAGTTACTAAAACTGTAAACTAACGATCTGGGACGAGATGTTACAATCTCCACCCTTCAGATTTTTACGTCCTCACAAAACTCAACAAGCAACACTTATGGCCCAGTTTCCTCCGTCATGGGACTCTAACGAGGGAGGCAGGGAGATGTGTTAGGTTTGAATACATAAGCTATGCTTGTATTGTACTTTTTTCCAGTTAATATATCGATTCAATGTTTTGGTTTATATGTTGTGCATGTTTAGTCCATTTATATTATATAGTTAGACGATGAGGTGTCTGGTGTGACACAGTAGATCTCATCATTGGTTAAAAGACATAATATATAAATGAGGTTTGTAACCAAGACAGTTTTGGACACGCTGTCAGTTTAGGTTATTATGTGATTCAGATAATTTGTTTGTCTAAACTAATTGAATCATATAGATGTACCCGCGGCATATTGAACTTGACCATTTAGAATGATTTGTCTTGTACTAATTTAATAGACAATTTGTTCTTAGTATTCTATCTCGTAATCCCTAGACTTGAGCGGGCATGAGGATTAGACATAGTGTACTTTGATCTGCCAATGGGTGAGATCATATGTGGCCAACAGTCTCGGTGAGTTTGGTACGCATGTTTAGTTACTTGGTATGTTGCTGCTTGTCGAAAGGAAACCATATACCGGTGCGCCCTCGGTGATGGCGCTCCCAAGATGAGCTCGTTATTTTATTATATTAAACCCAGCTGGTGGACTTATGTCCGGTATAATAAAAAGGTCGAGTAGTACTAGTCTCAGAATTAAATAAGTTAATTAATTAATTTATCAATAAATTAATAAATTAACGAACACTAAATCTTTGATGTGGGGAGATTAAGAATAAATTAATTTAGTTCTTCCATAAGTAATTCTGGTGTAGGATGGTAGTGCCAAAATTAATCCGTTAGTGGTACGATTAATTTTGTAATGGGTTAATTGAATAAGTAGAATTAATTAATTAATTAATTAATTCTAAGGATTAATTAAGTAATTAACAAAGCGAAATTATTTAATTAATTAATTAAGTCTTAAGTTTCAATTAGAATTAGGAAATCCTAGAGATTAGGAAATCTAATTAGATTTGGATTATCCTATTAGATTAGTTACCTAATTGGATTTGTAAACTAATTAATTACCTAAACCCATTAGGAAGACCAATTCTAAACCAACTTGGGGTCTCTCTTGTAGCTCTATATATAGCCAAGGGATGGCGGCATTAATTCCCAGCGGCGCGTGGATCGGTTTTTGTCAGCACGTGGGAGCTGGGTTGCCAGCGTGTGTAGTCTCAGGGAGCACGTGACATTCACGCGCGGCTTCTGGAGGCGGCCCGGTTGGTTTTTCGGCGGCGACTGCTTGGAATTGTGGTTGGATTGCTGATCATTGGATCGTTGCCCACATAACGTTCGAGCCTGGTCTTGAGTCATACAAGCGATCACCTAAATAACACGCTTCAAGAAGTACTTTCTATGTTTCCGCTTTTAATTAAAAATATTTTGTTGCGTGATAAATCGAATAAGTGTAAACCAAGATCCCGCGCAATGTCATTTCAAGCAAGGATTGGAATAGCGATTGTGCTAGAGTTTAGGCCTGGTCAAAGATTTCGATTATGGAATGCGTAACACAAAGTGAATTTTTGACCGGATCCGAACAGATAATCTTTCAATGGAGGATGAGATGGCGGCCGGGGCGGAGGTTACAAGAGGGAAAAAAAAAAAGATAAAGAAAGTTAATACAAGGAAGAAGGAAAAGCATAGGAAATTAGTGTTTTGTTTTTTACTTTACATTATTCGCAAAAAAAAGTGTAAAACAGCATAAATATTTTTATGTTTATAAAATATCCCTATATATTTTTTATAATTTACAAATACAACCCCGTTTTACTTTTGACCGTCTTTAACTATAAAAAATTCAGTAGTAAAAGTTTTAAATTTTTAACGAACTATCTTAAAATTTAAAATGTAATGAATATTTTTTTGGGGTCTAAACATGTTAGACCAAAAGCGAATTTTTGTCAACCCAACGGATCAAAACTACAATTTGTCCTCACATCATTTATGTTTTGCATCATATCTCAATAGGAAGATTTGGCTGTCTTAACATAACCTTGAACCATCATGCAAGGTGCCATTGCCAATACTCATATGTATACATAGTCAATTTTACCCATTACCCACCAACCCGCCCAACCCAACCCACAAATTTAACCCATCGAGTTGGGGCAAATGGGTAATGGGTCAGACGGGTCGTGAGTTAATTAAAATAATTTCTGGATGGGTTGACCGCGGGTTGTGAAATAACTCGTTGAGTCATCCTTTGACTCATTTCGAACTAGGTCGACCCGTATTATAAATTTTGAATTTTCATTTCAATACAAAATTATCTTTTACATCCATTTTTAGAATCACGTAAACTTATTTCGAACCGAATTTACCTGTTTCGAGATGGGTCGACCATTTTCGTAAATTTTGAATTTTCATCATTTAAATACAAAATTACTTTTTTTACATGCGTTTATATGATAACGTAAACCTATTTCAACCTAGGTTGACCCGTTTCATAACTTCTGAAATTTCATCCTTTCAATACAAAATTATTTTTACATGCGTTTTTATAATCACGTAAACCTATTTCACCCCAAGTTGACTCGTTTTGAGCTGGGTCGACTAGTTTTGAACTGGGTCGACCCATTTTATAAATTTTGAATTTTCATCATTTCAATGCAAAATTATTTTTCTATATATTTTTATAATCACGTAAATATATTTCAACTCGGGTTTACCCGATTTGAGCTGGGTCGACCCGTTTTGAACTGGGTCGATCTGTTTGTAAATTTTGAATTTTCATCCTTTCGATGCAAAATTATTTTTTACATGTTTTTTTATAGTCACAGAAACCTATTTCAACATGGGTTGACCCGTTTCGAGCTGGATCGACCAGTTCAAAATGGGCTGACTCAGCGCGAAACGGGTCAACCCGGGTTAAAATAAATTTCCGTGATCATAAAAACGCATGTAAAAAATAATTTTGAATTAAAATGATGAAAATTTAAAATTTACAAAAACAAGTTGACCTAGTTCGAAATGGGTCAGGTCGGGCTGAAATAAGCTTCTGTGATTATAAAAACACATGTAAAAAAATTTTGAATTGAAAGGATAAAAATTCAAAATTTACAAAACGGGTCAACCCGAGTTGAAATAAGTTTTCTGTGATCATAAAAACACATGTAAAAAATAATTTTGAATTGAAATGATAAAAATTTAAAATTTACGAAACGAGTCGGCCCATTTGGAAATGGGTCAACCCGAGTTAAAATAAATTTATGTGATTATAAAAATGCAAGTAAAAAAATAATTTTGCATTGAAATAATAAAAATTTAAAATTTATGAAACGGGTCAATCTAACTCGAAACAGATCGACCCAATACACATAAATAAAACTCATTTAAAAAAAAGGTTAAATCACGGGTCAACCCATTGAGTTAGATATTTGACCCGCGGGTTAGATCGGGTTCAACCCGTGAGTTGGGTCGCATGTCCTTTGAACTCATCTTAACCCGCAACCTAATGCATTGGATTGGGTTGGGTCATGACCCATCTTAACTTGCAACACAGTAGCATAACCCAACCCGCGGATTTCACACCCCTAATATTTGTTACAATGCTGGCAGCATATTAAATACACATGTAACATTACAAATTACAATAGTAGAGATATTGATATAATTTTTTGAGTGAATTTCAAAATAGGTCATCATACTTTGGTAAAGTTTAGGTTTTGGTCACTAACTTTTAAATATTCAAAAAAGGTCACTAACTTTTACATCTGAATTTTAAATTTGGTCATTCCGTCCATATTGGCTGTTAACCCTCTTAACGAAGCCTTTTTTTGAGGGCATTTAACGCGCTACAGTTGTCTTCCTTTCTTTTGTTATTTTTGGCTAATTTTTTTTATAGACATCAAATCAGCGAATATTTGACATCAGATCAACAGACTATAGATATCAGATCAAGAATATAAAAGAAATCATACAATAGAACTAAAACATACTTAACAAGGGAGATCAGATCAGGATTATATAGACATCAGATCAGCGAATACTTGACATCAGACCAACAGACTATAGATATCAGATCAAGAATATAAAAGAAATCATACAATAGAACTAAAACATACTTAACAAGGGAGATCAGATCAGGATTATATAAACATCAGATCAGCGAATACTTGACATCAGATCAACAGACTATAGATATCAGATCAAGAATATAAAAGAAATCATATAGTAGAATTAAAACATACTTAACAAGGGAGATCAGATCAGGATTATATAGACATCAGATCAGCGAATACTTGACATCAGATCAACTGAATGATATAACGAATGTTTTTTAACTTAAGAATTTGTTTGTATTTGTTTTTTGGATAGTTGATGTGTATAAATTTTTCTTCCAATTCACATGAATGTATGTAAAATGCTCTTTTATTTTGTACTGGATTGCAACCAAAATTTTTTTTTGTATAAATAATTAATATTTCATTTGTATAAATAATTATATTGTATAAATAATAATTATATTGTAGTGGATCTTCAGTAAGAAAAAACGAAACAAAAATTAATATTTATAATTATTATTTATACAATATAATTATTTATACAAATGAAATATTAATTATTTATACAAAAAAAATTTGGTTGCAATCCAGTACAAAATAAAAGAGCATTTTACATACATTCATGTGAATTGGAAGAAAAATTTATACACATCAACTATCCAAAAAACAAATACAAACAAATTCTTAAGTTAAAAAACATTCGTTACATCATTCAGTTGATCTGATGTCAAGTATTCGCTGATCTGATGTCTATATAATCCTGATCTGATCTCCCTTTTTAAGTATGTTTTAGTTCTACTGTATGATTTCTTTTATATTCTTGATCTGATATCTATAGTCTATTGATCTGATGTCAAGTATTCGCTGATCTGATGTCTATATAATCCTGATCTGATCTCCCTTGTTAAGTATGTTTTAGTTCTACTGTATGATTTTTTTTATATTCTTGATCTGATATCTATAGTCTGTTGATCTGATGTCAAGTATTCGCTGATCTGATGTCTATATAATCCTGATATGATCTCCCTTGTTAAGTATGTTTTAGTTCTATTGTATGATTTCTTTTATATTCTTGATCTGATATCTATAGTCTGTTGATCTGATGTCAAGTATTCGCTGATCTGATGTCTATAAAAAAAAAAAATTAGCCAAAAATAACAAAAGAAAGAAAGACAACTGTAGCGCGTTAAATGCCCTCAAAAAAAAAGGCTCTGTTAAGAGGGTTAACAGCCAATATGGACGGAATGACCAAATTTAAAATTCAGATGTAAAAGTTAGTGACCTTTTTTGAATATTTAAAAGTTAGTGACAAAAACCTAAACTTTACCAAAGTATGATGACCAATTTTGAAATTCACTCTAATTTTTTAATGGGATAAATTTAAATCTTTTGTTTGCCTTCAAAATTTTTAATTATTATTTTTTAAATAAAAAATATATTAATTTATTAGAAAACGTCCAACAACGGTTGACAAAAGGAAAATACAGGCAAAGAAACACAAATTATAAGTATAACTGTGTTTCCTACGGATAAATATATATAGATCTACCCTATCAAACGGTGGATATACCACATGTCAAAATTTTAATTCGAACAATAATACATTACTAATTTTTTGATACAAACTTTAAAACATATATCTAATAATTAAATCTATGATGACTGAATCTTCTTGGGCCAAAACAGCGAATATCGTCAACGACGCCGCTACTAATCCAACAAATTTCACTAACGAAACTGCGCCAATACACTACCAGTAGATCTGAATCTACTGAATGACAAAAAAAATAAAAATTAAGGATAATCTCCTTTTATTGGATGAATAAACTAAAAACAAGAAAATGAAAATGGACAACAAATTTATTTCTCCAATCCTCCCATGATGAGAAGATAGGGAAGAAATATTTGTTGAGGGTTGAGTTTTGGAGAGAAGAGAGGAGAACCGTAGCTGCTAGGGTTAAATTTTTTAATTAATTAGTTAATTAATAGGATAATAAATTTTTCTTTTCCAGAAATTAATCTTTCCGACTTAAAATAGAAAGGTCCGATACCTCAAACACATAATGAAAAAAAATGTTTGTTACATCGAACACATAATTAAGAAATTTTAATTATAACGATTAAACTAAATAAATTTGAATATTGCTTCAAAAAAAATTGAATATGTCTAATAAATTTTTTTTTTTAATTTGTTGAAATTAAAATTCTTTGACTTAATTAAAAAAAATGTACACAACTCGTGTTCATGGCTGGAATAGTCTCCTTGCATCATGCAGTTCACAACTGTTCAATCTCTACTAATTTATTATTTATTTAATTTTTAAATAAATAACGTGTGAAAGGAAGAATAATTGAAGGCAATAAATAAACGAATATAATCAGCATCAGTATCCCGGGATTCCAGCCAATGTTGCAAAGTCGGGCTTCCAGCTTGAGGATGGTCATCTTGGAACCTTTCACGGAATTTCATGACCCAGAGTGAATTAATTTAATTTTAAATTTTTCCATCGGCCAAATTATATCATAATTTTAAAACTATCATAATTTTTTGTCCCTTATAATTGATAAAAATAACTTTTTAATCTTTATATTTTGTAACTATTTTTTCAGAAATTAGTAATCAATCCACGGGTCTTTCTTGTTCATTTTACCCTGTGACTGTTTTAAAAATATATATATATTTGATTTTTAATGTTAATTTTGTTTAAACTATGGTTAATTCCACTCACATATAACTCACAAGCTTTTACAAAGTAAAATAGTCTAAAGGTCAATTATTAAACAATAAAAAATCTGTCTGTTAAAATTTAACGGGAAAAATTTTGTTAAATGAATAGTCATTTTAAGTTTTATGTTCAACTATTTTAGTGTTGATTTAAGAATATCTAAATTGTGGAGTGCATGTAGGTAAAATTAACATATTTGTACACACAAAAAATTGACATTAAGGAACCAAATTAAGGGCACACTTTAAAATATAAAAAGTAAACAAATTACCATCGTTTTAAAATATAAGAAACAGAATCAAAATTATTCATGGTGATGCAAGTTGATCAGAAATAAAAGTCTATCATGTTTAAATATTAATAAATGTCAGCTTAACTAAACGATGATGAATGAATCCCCAGTTGCGTATGTCTAACTGGTTTATAGATAGAGATGGATTCATTGCTAGAGAAATAAAAGTAATAATAGTATATCCTCAAAAAATGGATGTGCCATCCCTTGTAATTACTTTGCTCATAATCTTCATTGTTTTTCTCATTTCATGTCGGCGTGGCCGAAAGGTTAATCTTCCACCAGGGCCATCCCAGTTCCCGATTGTCGGGAACTTGTTCCAGCTCACTGGGACCTTCCACCGAACACTATCAAAACTTGCTCAAAGGTATGGACCATTGATGACACTTAGGCTTCTAAACAGAACCATCGTCGTAGTATCATCGCCGGAGATTGCCAGGGAGCTGTTTCGAAGGTATGACCGTACCTTCATACAAACAGAAGTGTTTGATTCAGCAAGAGCATTAGATCACCATAAGTTCTCTCTTCTCTTCTTACCTGCGATGAGGAAATGGCGTAACCTTCGCAAACTGAGCAAAGAACATCTTTTCTCTTCGGAGCGACTCAATGCCAGTAAAGGGCTCCGTGAAGAAAAGGTGCAACAGCTTTGTGATTATGTCCATGAATGTTGCAGCAGCCGTGGTGGGCAGGCGGTAAATATCGGCGCGGTTTCCTTCTCAGCAGTTTTGAATTTCCTATCAAATACATTCTTCTCAGTTGATTTCGTGCAATATTCCGACGACGGGTCTGATCAAGAACTGCAACAAGTTGTACATGGCCTAACAGGGAGTATTGGGAAACTTAATCTTTCTGACTTTTTCCCAGCGCTTCAACGGATTGATCCGCAGGGTATAAGGGCCCAAACCAAGTGTTATTTGGAAAGATTGCTTCAAACGTTTGATGGTATTTTCAGTCAGAGGACAAGGGAAGCTACTAGCACTACTTGCAAGATTAAGAATGACGACTTATTAGAAGCCCTCCTACAAAAAAGCCAAGGAGATGAAGCTGATTTGAGCCACAATGACATAAAGCATTTATTTCTTGTGAGTATATACTGTTTAGGTTCAAAATGAGTATTCATTTACACAAAATCAAACAAGGAAAATTGTTTGATATGCATGCTTGTTGTATCAAATAATTTCAGGATTTGTTTATTGCGGGAACGCACACGACTTCAGCCACCATAGAATGGGCAATGGCGGAGCTGCTTAAGAACCCTGAGAAAATGACTAAAGTGGTAGCAGAGATTAAGGAAGCCATGGGAGATCATCGGAAACTGATTCAAGAATCAGATATCTCAATGCTGCCATACTTACAGGCAGTTGTCAAAGAAGCCCTTCGTCTCCACCCGCCTGTATGCATCACGGGACGTATACCTAGTACTGATATTCAAATCGATCAATACCTTGTGCCCAAAGATGCTCAATTATTTATAAACCTCTGGGCCATTAACAGGGATCCAAGAACCTGGTCGGATCCAGATTCATTTGTTCCTGAGCGATTCTTGGACCGCAACATCGACATGAAAGGCCAGCATTTTGAGCTCCTTCCATTTGGTGTTGGAAGAAGAGTATGTCCTGGACTGCCGCTGGCTCACCGGATGGTTCATCTGGTGCTTGCGTATCTTCTTCACAACTTTGATTGGACGCTTGCTGATGGAATCAAGCCGGAAGATATGGATATGAGTGACAAATCTGGATTTTTAGCGTCTATGAAAATGCCACTCAAGGCGATACCCAGTAAATTTAGCCCCTAAATGCTTCAAAGTAGACCATATATATATGTTAATGATAAATTTTAATTGATGAAATTTGTCAACAGGAGATTGTTTACTTCATGTAGTTTTCAAGCTCTCAAAGCTATATATATTGTCTACACATTTGGAAGATATATGTGATTTCACACTATATCTTTTAGAGTGCATTGTTTAGTGGATGATAATGGAATTATATGATTTTAATAGTTTTTTTTTTTTAAGAGTAAAGTAAAAAGAAAGAAAATTTAATAACTAGTAAAAATATTTCTTAACTCACCACTTAGTTATTTGTTAAAAAATATTTCAAAACAAAGTTATCTGTTAAAGAAAAAAGTGATAATTACTCTAAATTTACAAAATAAATTAAATACAATCACTTTAATAAATGTTCAATTTATTAAATAAGTAAAAAATAATTATATATATATTTTTTGGAAAAACAATCACACAAGCCCGTGGCACTAAACTTTTGGATTTAGGGATAGGAAGTTGCAAATGATTCAAATTTATTTGTATATAATATTAAAAAATTAGAGTAAATTATAAAATTCGTTATCATATAAAAGTTTAGATTTTGATAAGTGACTTTAAAAATAGATCACTTTTAAAAGGTTATTTTTGTTTTGTAGTCGTATTATAAAGTCATGCCTTTTGTCTAATATCTTTTTCCTTTTATATATTTCTTATTTATTTTTTAAAATATATTACGTTTATCTCTCCTCTCCCTTCCCTCTCTCTCTCTCCAAAATTACAGCAGCCAAAAGAGCTTTGGCCGCCCGTGCCCACCAACACCAGCATATCGTCGGCCGTCGTGAAGCCCACCACGCCGATAACCACCGCTCGCACCAAGCGCTGCACCAGTCATCACGCCGCCTCCGCCGTGGCCAGATCCACCTACCGGCACTGCAAATCTGGAGCGAGCAACTCTTTTGGATAATCCCAGTGAGGTTGAAGATGAAGCAAAAAAGTTCCAACCAAAAGAGTAACTATTGTTCATTGTCTTCTTGTAAATTTGCCCCATTCCAGTTTTTAAATTTGTAAGAGATTGTATTGGTTGATTTCATTTTCTATTGCTTGGATTAGATAAATGGAAGATGAGGTGAAAAAATACTGTCTCCCAATGAGGTGATGATTGGAACTTGATGAAGTCTCCCAACCGAAGAGCGTTGTTGAAGAATGGCCGAAAAGATGCCATGATATTCATCCTGCCGTTGAAAGTAAATATTGGGATAAATCTTTAGCAATAGATCTTCTTTCCTCTTGCAATTTAGCCCCAGATGGGATTAGATTGATGGCAACGGTTAATGCAACTTTTCCTAGGATCCACTTCAGATTTACAGCATGCTGGGAATTACTATATATTATCTTTGAAAAAAAATGGAAGATTTTCTGGTAAGTTTTTAAAAATTGAATTTGGACCCAATTGTGTTGATGGATTGAAAAAATTTGTGCTGGTGGTGTTGATGGCTTGGAAATGGGTGGTAGTGGTAGTGAACATGTGGTGGTGATGGTGTGGTTGTGGTTGAACAGCGATGGTGATCGGAGAAGCATTGATAGCATTTTTAATTGGGAGGTGGTGTTTGCATCGAGCAAAGAAGATGGAGGACGGGTGAAGGTGGTGGTTGATGATGGTGAAGGACCGAAAAAGAAAAAAGGTGGAGAAGAGGATGTGCAGGTGTTGGTGCAGCGAGTGACGGGGGCCGGCAGTAATTTTGGAGAGAGGAGATAGGAGAGAGTGAGAATGAGATAAAGATAATATATTTTAAAAAATAAATAAGAAATAGATAAAAAGAAAAAGAAATTAAGGAAAAGGCCTGACTTTACTTTAAAGTTATTGACTTAGTATGATGATCAATTTTATCTCTTAAAATTATTACAAATACATCCTTAATATTGAATACTTGATGACATAATACTTTATTATGGCAATGCCGTAAAGATATTGAGTTTAAATTTATATATTATGTTTTGAGTCCTAAGTGAAAACCGACGTAGCTCACATCTACTACAAATTAATAGAGTCCATAGGCTTTATTAGTTATACAACTCATAGAATGATATGGCACATTGTTTGCCCTTAGAACCATAGTTTTCAGGATCGAGATCCCATGCAAAATATTTTTATAATCACATGATCGGATCGGTCCCTGGATCGGTAGGATCGCAAAAGTATAAAATATAGGCAAAAAATTCAGCTAAAATTCACGTGTTTGGAGACGTTTCTGGACGTGGTGCTAGTTGTTCTGAGACATTTCTGGACGTGGTATTAGTTGCTTTTGGACGTGGTGCTAGTTGTTCTGAGACGTTTCTGGACGTGGTGCTAGTTTTTTTGGACGTGGTGCTAGTTGTTATGAGACGTTTCTGGACGTGGTACTATTTATTTTTGGATGTGGTGCTAGTTATTTTTGACGTGGTGCTAGTTGTTCTGAGACGTTTCTGGACGTGGTACTAGTTGTTTTTGGATGTGGTGCTAGGTTTTTTGAATGTGGTGCTAGTTTTTCTGGACGTGGTACTATTGTTTGTGTGGACGTAGTGCTAGTTGTTCTGAGACGTTTTTGGACGTGATACTATTTGTTTTTAGACGTGGTGCTAGTTGTTCTAAGACGTGGTGGACTGTTTTTGTGGAAAAAAAAATCAGTTTAAGTAGAGAAGTCAAAATCATCTCCACTATCAATTTCTCTTACACCAACATTTTCATTTATAGCTCTCCTTTCATCTTTGCCTTGGTCACCATCTTCATCTTCATTTTCATCTTCATCCCTCAATACAAACCTTGGCCTTTTATCGATTTTCTTTCTCTTCTCATTTGCCCCACTAGTTCCTTCTCTATCATTTTCATTTCTAGCTATCTCTTCATCTTCGCTTTGGTCACCATCTTCATCTTTCTCCTCATCTTTATGTCTATCTTCATCTCTCAATACAATCCTTGGCCTTTTATTCATATTATTTCTCTTCTCATTTGCCCCACTTGTTCCTTCTCCATCATCACCTACATTTAGCATAACTAGGTGAGCATAAGGTACATATTTATATAAAAATTCAATAACTTTACACGAAATAAGTAGAAATAACTTACAAGTCCTTATTATCAAGGAAGAAAGTTCTTCAATTACTTGTTCCTCATCCTTTTCCTCATCCAAAGAGTTGTGTCGATTTGTATCTAAAATTCTCAACCAATTGTTGTTCTTTGGTAACACAGGACCTTCTTTCTCAGTAATCCATTCATCATCAGATAGTAAATCATCAAACTCATATGAATTGCCCATCTCAAGTTCTTTCACATCTCTTTCTTTTTGTCTATGTTGTAGCCTTAAGTTATACATAACAAACACTAATTTATCAAGCCTTTGGTGAGCCAATCGGTTCCTCTTCTTTGAATGTACCTATTTGCAACACAGTAATTACAATCCCTTAGAAGAAAGAGTAATCGCGTTACTTAGAAGAAAAAATCAAAAAAATTCAGAACTTACCATTTCAAACGCACTCCAATTGCGTTCACATCCTGAAGAACTACATGTTAAACTTAGAACTCTCATGGTAAACCTTTGCAATTCTGGACATTCATCACCATAAATTTCCCACCACTCAGCTACAATCCAGCAAATGAATAATAAGAAACATGTATACCACCAAATTCTCAACATATCAAATTAGTTCGTACAAAAAAGAACCTGGTTCCATTGTGTGTATAGATTTCATAGCAGCATCTTCCCCAAATAATCCTTTAGCATGTGTAAATCTAAACGAGATCCAAGAGCATTACTTCGAGTTTTATTTGCTCGCTTTGCAGCAGACGAACCAATACCAGACATTTGCAAAATTTTTACACGAACGGAACTGTAATGTACAAGAAATCAATAAAAAAAAATAAAGCTCCGGGGGAACTGATTAAACAAGACATACATACCTTTGAGATTAGGAAACCGAATAGTTTTCCCAGCATAAAACTCTGGGGGAAGACCACGAAGCAGTCGAATCGCACCGGTGGTATACGAGGAGACAACTGACAACAACCTCACACTTGAATAAGTTTCAATTTGCAAAATAGGTCCAAACAAGAGAAATTAAGGTAAATTTGAAAAACGACGCCGTTTAAAACATTGGCCAAACATGAATTTCTGGACGTGGTGCTAGTTGATTTTGACGTGGTGCTAGTGTTCTGAGACATGGTGGACTGTCTTTGTGAAAAAAAATCAGCTTAAATTCACATGCATGGATGTAGACATTTCTGGACGTGGTACTAGTTGTTCTGTGACGTGGTGGTCTGTTTTTGTGAATAAAATTAGTTTAAATTCACACGAATGGATGTAGACATTTCTGGACGTGGTGCTAGTTGTTTTTGACGTGGTGCTAGTGTTCTGAGACGTGGTGGACAGTCTTTGTGAAAAAAATCAGCTTAAATTCACATACATGGATGTAGATGTTTATGGACGTGATTCTAGTTGTTCTGTGACGTGGTGGTCTATTTTTGTGAACAAAATCAGTTTAAATTTACACGAATAGATGTAGACGTTTCTAGACGTGGTGCTAGTTGTTTTTGACGTGGTGATAGTGTTCTGAGACGTAGTTCTAGTTGTATTTATTAAAAAAATAGCTTAAATTCACATGCATGGATGTAGACGTTTCTGGACGTGGTTCTAGTTTTTTTTTTACGTGGTACTAGTATTCTGAGACGTGGTGGATTGTATTTGTGAAAAAAATAGCTTAAATTCACACGCATGGATGTAGACGTTTCTGGATGTGGTGCTAGTTGTTTTTGACGTGGTGGTAGTGTTCTAAGACGTGGTGGACTATCTTTGTGAAAAAAATCAATTTAAATTCACATGCATGGATGTAGATGTTTCTGGACGTGGTGGACTATTTTTTCCCTATGGATCGTACAGACTCTTGAAATCAGACCGATCCCACGATCCCATACGATTTTGTCCGATCCCACTACGATCGCATCTATAAATTTGATCCACAACAATCCTGGATTAATTTTGTGGTTTTGGAGCGTAAGATCGTCCGATCCTATGATCCGGATCGCAATTTTGCAAACTATGCTTAGAACTATCCCTCTCCTACCCTTAAAACCCTTAGGACATAAATAGAGTAGTAGTTCTCAAACCCCAAGCTACTAATAAATAGAGAGGAATGCTAATTACCATTTAATGGTAAGACTACATTATCATCTTTGAGCACATAATATTTTCTTTTGAGTCATTTTGTTCCCTTTGTTTTCAAGTTCTTTTGTTTTGCGTCTTCTCCAACTTGTGCAAGTGCTTCAGGGAAGGTGTCAGTTTGGGACAGTTTTTTGTTGCTGCAGGGAAGGTGTCAGATTGAGATCGACATCGAAGAAATTTTTTTTTGCAGATCAGAGGTTGAAAATAAATTATTCACGTCAAAATACATTGGGTACCCAAGTTTTGTGAAATATGGATCATTAGAGTGAGAGAAATCGGAGAAGAGATAATTTAGATCAAGTTCCATCACTGCTGGGTTTGAATACTAAAGCTTTGCTTGTATTAAACTATTTCCCAATTTTATATATCAATTAAATGTTTAGTTACATTGTTATGTCGTCCATTTATATTATGTAATTAGATGATGAGGTGTCTGGTGTGAGACAGTTGATCTCATCGTTGGTTAAAAGGCATAATATAGAAATGAGGTTCGTAACCGAGACAGTTTTGGACACACTGTCAGTTTAAGTTATTATGTGATTCAGAAATTGGTTTTGTCTAAATTAATTGACTCATATAGATATGTCCGGGACATATGAAACTTGACCATTTAGGATGAATTGTCTTGTACTGATTTAATAGACTATTCATCCCTAGTATTCTATCTCTTAATCCCTAGGCTTGAGCAGGCATGAGGATTAGACATAGTGTACTTTAATCTGCCAAAGAGTGAGGTCACTTGAGACCAATAGTCTCGGTAGGTTGGGTGCGCGTGTTTGATTGCTTGATGTGTTGTTGCCTGTCGAAAGGAAACCATGTACCGGTGCGTCCAGGGTGATGGTGCTCCCAAGATGAGCTCGTTATGTTTATTATACTAAACCCCGCCGATGGACTTTTGTCCGGTATAGTAACAAGGTCGAGTGGTACTAATCTCGGATTATAACAAGTTAATTAATAAATTAACGAGCACTATATCTTTGATATGTGGAGATTAAAGAATAATTAATTTAGTTGTTCCGGAAGCAATTCTAGTGTAAGATGGTAGTGTCATAATTAATCCGTTAGTGGTACGATTAATTATGTAATGGGTTAATTGATAAAGTAGAATTAATTATTTAATTAATTATTTATAATGGTTAATTCAGTAATTAACGAGTAGAATTATTTAATCAATTAATTAAGTCTTAAAGTTTAATTAGAATTAGAAAATCCTAGAGATTAGGAAATCTATTTGGATTTGGAAATCCAATTTGATTTGGTTCCTAATTGGATTTGGAAACTAATTAATAATTCTAAACCCATTAGGAAGGCCAATCCTAAACCAACTTGGGGTCTCTCTTGTAACTCTATAAATAGACAAGAGATTTCTTTCTTTCTCGACAAGAAAACTAGAGAGAGAAATTAAATCTTTCTTTCTCGAAGTCGGTTTTTCTTCCCTCTAGGCGGCGGCTCTAGTCCCAAGGCAGCAGTGATAGTCGGTGAGAATTTTCGGCGGTGGCACGTGGACAAGAGCAGGTGGTGCATGGCGGTTAGTGCTGGTGGCACGTGTTCATGCACTAGGCAGCAACAGGTCTGGTCGGAATTTTTCTGGCGAGTAGATTGTGGTTGTTTTGCTGATCGTTGGTTCGTTGCCCACACAACGTACGAGCTAGTCTTGAGTCATACAAACGATCACCTAAATACCTGCTTCAAGAGGTAATTCTTAAACTTCCGCTTTAATTAGGAATTTATTACTGCGTGGCAAATCTAACAAATAACAGCTAAGATCCTGTGAAATGTTATTTCAAGCAAGGATTGGAATAGCGATTGTGCTAGAGCTTAGGCCTAGATAAGAGTTCCGATTCTAGAATGCATAGCACGAAAGTGAATTTTTTATCGGGCCCAAGCAGATAATCTTTCAATTGCATGTTAATCGGAGTGAGATACTACCGAATAAAATACTAGATATGTAATCTACGTAATCAAATTGAGTTGCTGTTAAAATTTTGTAAAAATCCAACGGTTGGATCTTGAGATATCGTGAGTTGAAATTGGAGCATTGTGGACAATCCGCTTAAGGAGGCGGCTAGGGTTTTGTTGTTGGATTAATGCGCCATGTGTTGATTTTTGAGTTTTCCACATATTGCGTTGTTGTATTACCACGTTATATTGGTCAAAGTCTAAGTTGATTGGTTAAAGTCAACTGCCACATCAGCAAAAATTATTTAGGTGACCTCCCCTCCCCCTCAATTTCACGTGTTGAGTCCGTTTTTGGCATCCATTTTGTCAAATTGAACTTTTTTAGTGGTATTTTGGTCTAGTGAAGTGTTTTAAAGGCCGTAGAAGGTTTTTGAGGATGTGGGGAACAAAGATTAATTATCCTAGTTTTGATAAGAATGTAGGTTTTACTATGTGGCAGTGTACAATTAGAAATTTACTTGTAATGGAGAAGTTTGATTTGGCTCTTGAAAAAAGTAAACTTGATGACATGAATGATAAAAAGTGGGCAGAAATGCAAAATTATGCGGTTAGTGCCATTTAACTTGCACTTGCTCCTAGTGTGAAACATGACGTCATGAAAGAGACAACAGGGAAGGGTATTTGGGACAAGGTGCAGAGTATTTATGTGTCAAAATCACTAACGAACTGGTTGTTAATGAAGATTGACCTCTATAGTTTGAAGATGGATGAAAGGGGAAATTTTCTTGATCATTTGAACAAGTTTGGACAGCTAGTGTATCGACTTGTAAACAGTGGAGAGGAAGTTGATAGTGAAAAATAGTTGTTGATGTTATTGTTGTTGTTATCTTCTTTGCCATCATCCTATAAGTCATTGGTACAAACCATGCTTATTGGGAAGACTACATTGAGTTATGATGATGTGCTAACTCAATTAAGAGAGATTGAGAAAATGATGGGAAAGAAAAATGTGCATGAAGAAGGAGAAACTATAGCTTTCGCAGAAGGTTCAAACCATGGAAGAAGTCATTTCAGTGGTGAATGTGATTCATGTGGGAGATATTGGCAGCAAGACTAGAGTAATTATAAGTGCTATTATTGTAGTAGAAAATGTCACATCCAAAGCAAATGCCATGTCACTAAATAGGAATTGAGAGTTTGAGGAAGTTAAAAGGTAAAGATGAAGTTTATGCGAATGACTTGGATATAAATGTTGGAGTTGAATACATAAGCTATGTTTGTATTGTACATTTTCCCAGTTAATATATATATTTATGTTTTGGTTATATCTTGTTGTGCATTATTTGTCCACTTATATTATGTAGTTAGATGATGAGGTGTCTTGTGTGACACAGTAGATCTCATCATTGGTTAAAAGACATAATATATAAATGAGGTTCGTAACTGATACAGCTTTGGACAAACTGTATGTTTAGGTTATTATGTGATTCGGATAATTAGTTTGTCTAAACTGATTGAATCATATAGATATGCCCGGGGAGTATTGAACTTGACCCGTTAGGAATGATTTGTCTTGTACTGATTTAATAGACAAATCCTTATTGGTATTCTATCTCTTAATCCCTAGACTCGAGCGGCCATGAGGATTAGATATAGTGTACTTTGATCTGCCAATGGCAGAGGTCAATTGTGGCCAATAGTCTTGGTAGGTTGGGTGCACGTGTTTAGTTGCTTGGTGTGATGCTGCTTGTCGAAAAGAAACCATGTACCGGTTCGTCCGGGGTGATGGTGCTCCCGAGATGAGCTCGTAAAGTTTATTATACTAAGCCTGGCAGGTGGACTTATGTCCGGTATAGTAAAAAGGTCGAGTGGTACTAGTCTCAGAATTAAAGAGGTTAATTAATTAATTTATCAGTAAATTAATATATTAACGAGCACTATATCTTTGAAGTGGGGAGATTATGAATATAAATTAATTAAGTTGTTCCGGAAGCAATTCTGGTGTAGGATGGTAGTGCCAAAATTAATCCGTTAGTGGTACGATTAATTTTGAAATGGGTTAATTGAATAGGTATAATTAATTAATTGATTAATTATTCCTAAGAGTTAATTGAGTAATTAACAAAGTGAAATTATTTAATTAATTAATTAAGTCTTAAATTTTAATTAGAATTAGGAAATCCTAGAGATTGAGAAATCTAGTAGGATTTGGTTTATCCTATCAGATTGGTTACCTAATTGGATTTAGAAACTAATTACCTAAACCCATTAGGAAGACCAATCCTAAACCAACTAGGGGTCTCTCTTGTAACTCAATATATAAACAAGGGATTAGCTATTCCACATAATACAATTCACAAGTTTTCAAGACAAGAGAACTTAGAGAGAGAAAATTCTCTCTCAAGAATTCGGATTTCCTAGAGCTTGAGGCAGCCGAAATTTTCTTCAAAATTTTGGCAGCAACGTGTAGCTTTCTCTCTCTCCGGGCGGTGCGTGATTTGTACGCGCCAGGTGCAGCGGTG
Source organism: Knoxia roxburghii (assembly GCA_030378225.1). NCBI lineage: Eukaryota > Viridiplantae > Streptophyta > Magnoliopsida > Gentianales > Rubiaceae > Knoxia > Knoxia roxburghii. The sequence continues at coordinate 10,350,114 of CM059422.1, read as the reverse complement.
CTGGAATTTTTCGGTAGGTGGATTGTGGTGATTAGATGATCAAATTGCTAGTTAGATTGCTGCCCACACAGCATACAAGCAAAGTCTTGAGGCATACAAGAGAATCACCTGAGTGAACGCTTCAATAGGTAATTCTTATGATTCCGTTTTAATTAAGAATTTTTGTTGCGTGGTAAATCGAATGAGTGCAAACCCAGATTCTGCGCAATGTTATTTCAAAAGGGTTGGAATAGCAATTGTGCTAGCGTATAGGCCTGGCCAGAGATTCTGATTCTGGAATGCATAGCACAAAAGTGAGTTTTTGGCTAGGTTCGGGCAGATAATCTTTCAATAAATACTGTGTATGGACTATATGAAGATAAGCTATTGGTGATAAAAAGCACTCCTGGGTATAGCTTATAGTTGGTTTTGGATTGTGCATCATCAATGCACATTTGTGTAGATAAATCTTCATTTGATACTTTGCAAGTTGGCGGAGATTTTGGGCATATCATTGTGAGTAATTGTGAGAAGATGAAGATTGAGGGTGTTGGTGTTGCACGCCTCAAGACACACACTGGCACAGTCAAGAAATTGACTAATGTGAGATTTGTGTCTGCTTGTAGTGATAACATAATTTCTTTGTGAGAATTATGTTCTCGTGGGTCCAAGTTCATTGGTGAAGGTAAAAGATTTTCAAGAGAGATGAGTTGGTATTGCAATGTGTGAAAAGTGATCATCACATATTTCATGTTGGTGATTCAAAAAATGTGTTTTGTGGCTCGCTTAGAATTCATAGAGCCAACTTCGTTCTACCAACACAATTTCAAATACACGTACATTTGTTGTGTTTGTAGGGAGGCCCGATCCTGAGCATTGTTTTATGGTGCAATGGTCTAGGGCCCAAATTTTAAAGGGACCAAAGCTTTAGGGTATTAATAAATTATGATAAAAAAAATTTACCGTCATCACCCATCCATAAGGGCATAACTCTAGCTTTTTTTTTTTTTTTTGTGCTCAACTTATCTAACTCGTCATCTTCTCCACTCTGAACCTCCCAATTTCAACTCTTGATATTCTCAAAATGATTCACTTTCCAAATTTATTTTCAACTCTTATTAATCTCATGATAATTTTTAATATTTCCCAAAAATTTCAACATTTATTGTCATTAATCTTCATATTTTATTACAATTATTATGATATGTTTTTATTTTAATATACTACAGCTTATTTCAGGGGTCCAACCAACTATTTTGCCTAGGGATCTTTGTTTCATTATTTTTACAACTACATTTAAAATCTATCTATGTCTTCCTCTAGATCTTTCTCTATCATTTATAAAAATTGTTTCATTTATATCCTTTGTGGGCTGAGTAAATTGCATCATGTGATACTGTTATGTTTTTTAGCTAAACAGTACTCTGTAGTATTAGTTTCATACATCAGAAGGCAAGCACATTAACTAGGGGACTACATGCTCTAAGTTGCAATCGTTCATGCACTTGTCAGTATATAAAGTTATATTTTATTTGATATAGTCTACTGTTTTAGGTTGATATAAACTCCTAGTTAACCTCTTATAGTAAAAAAATCATTCATTAAACTGAAAGATTATCTGCCCGGGCCTAGCCAGAAACTCACTTTCGTGCTACACATTCCAGAATCGGAATCTCTGGCCAGACCTAGACGCTAGTACAATCGCTATTATAACCCTTGCTTGAAATAACATTGTGCAGGATCTTGGTTTGTACTTATTCGATTTATCACGCAACAAATAAATTCTTAATTAAAAGCGGAAGAATAAGAATTATTAAAAGCGGAAGAATAAGAATTACCTATTGAAGCGTTCACTCAGGTGATTCTCTTGTATGCCTCAAGACTTTACTTGTATGTTGTGTGGGCAGCAATCTAACGAGCAACTAATCACCACAACTGGGTCGCCTGAAAAATCCTGCAACCACCTGCCCCTTAGCGCGTGAAGATCACACACCACCTAGGACCCGAGAGAACTCACGTGCCGCCGGAATTTTGGACAAAATTAGCCGCTCAAAATTGATTAAAGTTCTGGCAACCTTGAGCTGTAAAATCCGGTTCTAGTGAGGGAAAATTTTCGCTCTCTAGGATTTTCTCTCTCTAAGTTTTCTTGTCTTGAAAACTTATAAATTGTATATTGTGTAATAGCTAATCCCTTGTCTAGATATAGAGTTACAAGAGAGACCCCAAGTTGGTTTAGGATTGGTCTTCCTACTGGGTTTCTGTTTCCTTCAATCCTGTTCCTGGACTGATACGCATCCAACTGATACAGGGATTCACTTATCCTAATTCAGTTCCTGGTATAATTCACAACCAACTGATACAGGGATCAACTTATCCTCAATCCAGTTCATGGTATGATTCACAACCAACTGACACAAGGATTAATTAATTACTTAATTAATTAAATCTACATTTGTCAATAACCCAATACATAATTAATCGTACCACTAACGGATTAATTATGGCACTACCATCCTACACCAAAATTGCTTCCAGAACAACTTAATCAACTTATTCTTAATCTCCCCACATCAAAGATATAGTGCTCGTTAATTAATTTATTAATTTACTGATAAATTAATTAATTAACTTCTTTAATTCCGAGACTAGTACCACTCGACCTTTTTACTATACCGGACATAAGTCCACCAGCTGGGTTTAGTATAATAAACATAACGAGCTCATCTCGGGAGCACCATCACCCCGGACACATCAATACATGGTTTCCTTTTGACAAGCAACAGCACACCAAGTAACTAAACACGCTCACCCAACCTACCGAGACTATTGGCCACAATTGACCTCACCCATTGGCAGATCAAAGTACACTATGTCTAATCCTCATGCCCGCTCAAGTCTAGGGATTAAGAGATAGAATATTAAGAACGATTTGTCTATTAAATCAGTACAAGAAAAATCATTCTAAATGGTCAAGTTCAATACGTCACGGGCATATCTATATGATTCAATCAGTTTAGACAAACTAATTATCCGAATCACATAATAACCTAAACCGACAGTTTGCCCAAAGTTGTCTCAGTTACGAACCTCATTTATGTATTATGTCTTTTAACCAATGATGAGATCTACTGTGTCACACAAGACACCTCATCATCTAACTACATAATATAAATGGACAAATAATGCACAACATAATATAACCAAAATATAAATCGATATATTGACGGGGAAAATGTACAATACAAGCATAGCTTATGTATTCAACTCCAACATAAACAATATTGTATATTATATAAACATTTGTTATACATTATATAAATTGATGTTTTGTTTGATATAAACTCCTCTTTTTGTTGATACAAACCCTACTGAAACTTTTATAGTAAAAAAAATTTATATATGATATAAACTCTTAAAATAAAAAATACTATGATATATGATATAAACCTATATTATATATTATATAAAGTGAGTTTTACTTTATATAAACTCCTGTTTTTGTTTATATAACCCACCACTTTCATATTGCGAAATTTAAAGAAGTATATGCATGATATAGAACGTCATTTTATCATTGATATAAACACCACATGCTCTACATGAACTCATGTTCTACTTGACATAAACTCGTATTTTCAATGTTATAATCAAATCTTTACTTTATATATATACATATACATGAAACCATTGGACACATGATATAAACCTTTGTACACATGATATAAACCCTTATTATATTGATATAAACACATGCTTTATATGATATAAGCTCATGTTCTACTTGATATAAACTTTGTTTTCAATGATATAATCAAATCTTTACTTTATATATATTGGTAATTCCACTTTTGGTCCCTTTAATTTTACGGGCACACTTTTAGTCCCCTAACTTTTTTTTATTAGGAGTTTTGGTCATTTTTTACGAAAAATTTAGAAGATAACAGATTAACTCATTTGACCGCTAGTCAAACCTAATTTTTAAATCAAAATGATTGGTATCATGATATTTTCAATAAATTTTATGATCTGGATCCTCACGAATGTTCAACCTATTTAGGCTTTCGATTGTCATTTTGGATTGTAAGTCGATCTAAATGGGTTGAACATTAATGAGAAATCGAGTCATAAATGGATTGAAAATATCATGATACAAATCATTTTGAAGAAAAGATTAGGTTTGACTAGTGATGAAATGAGTTAATTCGTTATCTTCTAAACTTTTTCGTAAAAAATGACCAAAACTCCTAATAAAAAAAAGTTATGAGACTAAAAGTGTCCCCATAAAATTAAAAGGGACTAAAAATGAAATTACCCCTATTATAAGGGACCAAAATTGCATTTTTGCCACATATATACATATACATATAAAATTTCATGAAACCATTATACACATGATATAAACCCCTTGTTATATTGATATAAACATATGCTCTATATGATATAAACTTATATTTTACTTGATATAAACTCGTGTTTTCAATGATATAATCAAATCTTTACTCTATATATACATACACACACACATATACATATACATATAAAACTTAATGAAACCATTGTACACAGGATATAAACAATTATTATATCGATATAAACACATGTTGTATAAGATATAAACTCATGTTTTAAATTATATAATCACATTTTTACTTTGTATATACAAAAAACTTCATGAAATTTTGTATACATGATAAAAATCAATTTTCTTTAATTGATATAAACCCTTATTCTACAAAATACAAACTCATATTTTAAATGATATAATCACATCTATTAAAAATTTTGATATAATTTCACATTTTAAGTTAATTAAATAAAATTTTAATTAAAAATTTTTTATTTTGAAATAAATAAATAAAATTTATTTTTAAAATGAAAACTGAAAAAAAAAAAATTGAAGGCAGAAAAAAAAAGAAAAATAGGATGATTAATTAAAAAAGGGAAAAAAAAAAAAAAAAACCCTGTGTCAGTGTACATATGGAAATGCAAAGCAACAGAAACCAAAATAACTGACACTTACGCTCACGTAGGACTGATGCTAGTCAAAAGTCAAGAATTACGGTTGAGATCCCACTAAAATTAAAAAATAGTACAAATTATAGTCTTACGGTACTACTATATAATTTATCGGGTAAAAAATTATTAATTTATATAACCACAAACTTTAATCTAATACGTCCATCGAGTACTAATTTAACGATTTATATTTAATCGTAATATTAAACTAATTAGAAAACCTAATCCAATTTTAAATGAGGCTTATTAAAAACATTAGCTATAACATCCATGTCACACTCTTATATTACGGTGCATTCCTAGACTATATAACAACTAGAGGCTTATTTTAAGTTTTTAACTTTCATGAAACTTAATTTAGAATTGATACTATAACTATAAGATTTTGACATGAAATTTAGATGACATTTTTTTTTCCTCGATAGCTATCTTTCAGTATTTAGTTTTAAAATAAGTCATAACATTTAGATATTCTGTCTTTTGTTTTATTTTGTATTTTGGCTCAAATTGAACAAAAACTATTTTATTTTGTGCTCAAAATGAAATGAATGGGTTTGTTTTTCAATTGCACGTCTGGGATTGTTTCATTAGTTAGTAAGTGATTAATGCATTAGAATATAATTCATTATTTCAAAACTAGTTGATATAATAATTTGGAAGAAATGCATAAATGGTCTCTATAGTATGTTAAAAATAATTTTAAAATAATCGCTAAATAGTAGTTTGTGATATATTATCGTTAAATGAATGCAAAAAATTTTTTAATTAAACTAAATTTGATACTTTTAGAAATTTTTAGGACTAAATTTGATATTTTCAAAAAATTTTAAGACTAAATTTGATACTTTCAAAAATTTTTAGAATTAAATTTGCTATTTTTTAATTTTTTCTTGAATTTCTAATAATTGTGTCACGTGAACCATATCGATGACACGTGTATATGTTATGTGTTAGAAAATATTAATTGGATTAAATGTGCTCAATATAGAAACATTGATGACTAAATTTGTTGACTACCAAACGTTTAAAATTAAATTTGGCACCAGGTCATACTAGGGATGTTCATTATTTGGTTTGACCCAAATAATTCACCCGACTCGCAACCGTTTAAGAAATCGGGTTGGATTATGCGGGTGAACGGGTTATTTGGATAGGTAACCAAATAATGAACACGGTTTAGTGTCGGGTTTAAGTTTGGGGTTTCTTAAACGGGGACTGTCCGAAACCCGATTTAGTCATAGGGTATATAAGTGATTAAAGGGGTTTGTATTGTATGTTTATTTTCAAAAAAATTGCCTCCCTAACCCTAGCAGCACACACTCTCTATTTCCCTATTTCATTTCTCTCCTATGAAGAAACCCTATAGCAGCCGACCGACCACCCCCCTAGCCAATGCCAACTGACTCCACCACCACCACACCACCTCCAGTCCACCACCACTACTCCTTCTCCTTCCTCCTATGTGATATATCCTATATCAATTATCGGAAATCGAAGGCAAAAAAAAATTGATCATTTCTCCCTCGCTCGATCGGTGCTGGCGAATCGATCGGTCTTCTCCTTCATTCGATCGGTGTCTTCATCCTCGTATGAATCGTTCGATCGGTGTCGTTTTTGTCGTAAAAATTGATTGCTCTTCTCCCTCATTCGATCGGTGTCGTCCTCCTCGTAGGAATCAATTGATCGGTGCGGTCCGTCGTCTTCTCCATCATTCTTGGTTGGCAGAACTACTACTCCGGTAGCCCTATTCTAACGGCGGGGTGACGACGGATTTAACACCACTACGGCAGAATAGGTATTTTCTTTCCCATGTATTTTTTTAAAATTTTTTACATAGACAAATATTTAACATGTATATATTATTTGCAAGGTCAGTGTTTCCAAATCTGAGTGAGGGAGAGAGAGACCAGATGGAAGAAGAGGCAGCACAAAGGTTGACTTTTTTTTGGTTGGAGCTTTTGGTTTTGTATTCCATTATTTTGCTGGAAGTTGTCTGATCTGTTGTGTTCTTTTTTTTTTTTTTTTTTTTATTTCATGTTAATTTATATATATTAACAACCTATAGTTATAATTTTAGTAGATTATTTTTATTTTCATACTTTATTTTTTTAATATTATTTTATTTTTTATATTTTTTAATAATAAAAATTATATTTAATAATTTAATATACTCTGACCCTATAAAAAAAGAACATGTGTTGAAAAAATATAAAAGTGCGTTTGATGCAAGACAAAGACAAAATAACTTCGATTGCTATCTTTTTTGGTTGATAAAATAAAGGCAAATGCAATCAAATTACTTTAATTAAATGATCAAATTTTTTTTATAAATGTTTTGCTAATGGGTAGTATTATATCACGTCCCTCTTTTCGTTATTGAACCCCCTTTTTCCAAAAAAGTCCTTCAATTTGTTAAGTAGCGCTCCATTAATTCTTATTTCTCGTCCCATTAATATTTATCTTTCACACCTCTTATTATTACAATATAGTCCTTAGTTAGTATTATATAGTACATTTTTCTTATTCAACGCCCCATTTTCTAAAAAAGTGCTCTATTTTCTTAAGTATCGTCTCCCTAATTTTTATTTCTCACTCCCTTAATATTTATCTTCCGTCCCTTCTATTATTATAATATTACCCTCACGTAGTATCATATAACACCCCTTTTTCTTATTCATCGCCCATTTTTTCCTGAAAAACTCTTTATTTTCTTAAATATCGCCCCCTAATTTTTATTTCTCGCCCCTTTAATGTTTATCGTCCGCACTTTCTATTATTACAATAAACCCCTTATTTTCTTAACTTTCACCCCTTAAATTTTATATAGTGAAGGCCTATTTGGCGCCCCTTTTACACCTAAATTATCCCTGATAAATTAAGAAATACTAATTATAATATTTAAATATAAAATAAAATAATATGTTAAATTACCTACTTGTCCTTAATCAATTTACCAAAAATGCCCATTAAAATTTTCATTTCTATTTGAGTGAATTACAAATTATGCCATCATACTATGTTGAAATTCAGTTTTGGTCATAACTTTAAAAAAAAAATAAAAGAAGTCACTAAATTTTTTATTTTTGTTTATTTTTGTCACCCCGTCTTAAAAACAGTGACGGAAATAATTTTTAAGGGCAAATGAGTCAAATCATTTTTGATGTTATTTTTCATTTCACAATTATCTCTAAATTTCCTAAAATTTACCCACTCTTTATCGGCACCGTCTTTCTCCCTTCCCCTTGAAAAAAAAAATTAAATAAATACATTGCTGGGATTGTTTAGAATTGTTGATTTGGAAAAAGGGATTTGGTCCTCGATTCTTGCACGACAATTTGATCCACTACTTCAATCTCCTCTCAAAGCCTTGCATAGTGACTTCAAATTGAATCTTTTGATTTGTGGATCTCCTCCGATTTTCCCTCAGACTGATATTTCAAACATTGAAAAATCTTGAACATTGATTTATGAAAAGAAAGGAGGAAACGAGGGGAGGGGCGGTGGCGCTCATTCAGTAATTTTGAAGAGAGGATGCAGGGAGCAAGAAGTTGACAGGAAAGAATAAACATAAATAATGAAAAATAAAAAGAAAATTTGGTCAAAATGAAGGACAATTTTGTCTTTTAAAGTATGTTATTTCTTTTTCTAATTTTTAATTATTTTATTGGTAATTAAAGGGGGCGATTACGAAAGTTAAGAAAAATAAGGGTTATATTATAATAATAATTAAAAAAACAAAGGGGGTGGTATATAATATTATTTTTTTAAATTATTAAAATATTAAAGGGCGCGATATATAAAATGGTAGTATTATATCGCGCCCCTCTTTATGTTATTGAACGTCCCAATTTTTTTCAAAAAAACCCTTTATTTTATTAAGTAGTGCCCCCTTATATCGCGCCCCCCTTTATGTTATCTGAAACGCTATTTGTAGTTCAAAAACGCTATTTGTAGCTCATAAAAAGAGGTAAAATGACTAAAGTAACCCCGAATTAAGAATAATAAATTTTTAACAAACAAATTTCGAAAAAATTCACTCGACCCATGGATGTCGCGACATGAATTTAAGTAATAACCATGGTACAAACTTTAAAATGGGACGCAAATACCATGGTAGGAGAGACAAAACCATGCGCCCGGCCATGGTGCCGGGCGCATGGAGGACGCGTCCGACCATGGTGCCGGACGCATCATCCATGCGTCCGGCCATGGTGCCGGACGCATTAGTTGTGCGTCCGGCACCATGGCCGGACGCATGGATCATGCGTCCGGCCCATGGCCGGAGCGCAAAAAATGGGCGTCCCAATTTTTTTTAATAATTTTTTAATTATATTAATTTTAATTGATTAATAATTGTTGTTAATGTTAATTTTTAGGTACTTTTAATTATTTCAATTTGTATCGTAATAATTATGTGTGTAATGTGTATATAATTTATTTGTATAATTTATCAATGTTTGTTTTGGTTAATTTAATTATTTAAATTAGCATTAACTTGTTTGAGTTAATTATTGAATTTATGTGCCTAATGTTAAAATTATTTATTTGCACATATGTTATTTGTTTTTTATGGCTAATTTGAATTATTTGAAATATTGTTTAACTTATTTCACTAATTTTATACCAATTTAATTTAATTATTGTTAACTTAATTTTTGAATTATTATTTGTTTTGTAGGCTCCGGATGCACCTGCACCACGACAGCGGCCTACTGCTTCGTATCGGAAGCAGAGAGCAAATAGGGGTAGCTCATCCCAGCATTGGATGGATGAGCAGCAATACGAAGGAGGTACGGATCATGACATACACGGGGAGGATTATATCATGCCCAGTTCGGATTACCTCACTGGTGGTGAGCAGTACATCCTAGGCGGGCATGATTTTTTCCTCGGCGGGGAGGAGGAGCACATAGGCGAGGAGGACGATCATAGAAGTGGAGGTGGGGAGGAGCAGATGGATAGTGGAGAGGATCAGGAGGATAGTGGAGCGAGTGGGGATGATCAGGGCGATGATGTGCATATCCGCGAGGAGAACGTCTCTCAGATTCGCAGCAAATCTGATGGGCGGTTTACAGCTAAAGGTACATGCTTAAAAATCTATAACTATTTAGCGTTAAAATTGAATTACTATATTGGAATTTGCATTCGTAATTTATGCATATTTACTTTTTATTTTACTAAGTGTCTTTCATATATGTGACTTGAGATATGTTTTTTCAACATTTACATATTTAAGTTTCTTCCACATGCCTTTCACGTCGGACCTCAATTTCTCATCGCGAATCTTTTTCCTCAGCATGGCATCAACATCGTGGTCTATGTGCCAGCTCGAACCGTAATTCCTTAGCTACTTCCTTGCAATGCTCAAAGGCCTTTTCTTCAGTAGCAAAGTATACAGGCGAGGAAAAAAGTGCGCTCAAATCTTGCGACAAATCGGGAATTTCAACTGGATCCTGCATAATTTATAACAATAACGTAAGTTCAATTTTTCAATAATAAAAAGTAAAAATACAAATGAATAATTACAATATTAACACTGACGAATACTACGAAATAATATATAATAAAATATTCTTTAAATATAGCAAACATGGTAGAAACGCCATTTTGGGCGTGTGTTCCATGGTATCACACGCCCAAAGTGGGCGTTTCTGCCATGGAACAAACGCCCAGCGTTTGTTCCATGGTTCAGACGCCCACTTTGGGCGTTTCTGCCATGGAACAAACGCTAGGCGTTTGTTCCATGGTTCAAACGCCCAAAGTGGGCGTTTGAACCATGGAACAAACGCACACATCTTTCGGTCCATGGTGCACACGCCTACTTTTTCGGTCCCTTCCATGGTATCCACGACCACATTTTTATTCCTTACCATGGACGTCACTACTTCTTTGGGCGTTTGCACCATGGAAAATGCGCCCAAACTGGGCGTGTGTACCATGGAATTCGCTAACAAATCGAACGACAAAAAAATACGTCAAACACGTACCATTTTCCCGAGAATCTTCGACCAATGCGTTCGCTTCAACGTAAATATACGACGATTGTGACGTTTTCTGCAATATTTCTCTTTTATTTAGGGTGTTTTTGGATTGTGAAATGAATTTATAGTATGTTTTGAATAAGGATAAAGTTGGAAGTTTACAAAATTTTTTGAGCTACAAATAGCGTTTTTGAGCTACAAATAGTAACACCCTTATGTTATTGAACGTCCCAATTTTTTCAAAAAAAACCCTTTATTTTATTAAGTAGCATCCTCTTAATTCTTATTTCCCGTCCCTTAATGTTTATCTTCGCCCCTCTTATTAGTACAATATAGTCCTTAGTTAGTATTATATCGTACATTTTTCTTATTCAACGCCTACTTTTCCAAAAAAGTGCTCTATTTTCTTAAGTATCGCCTCACTAATTTTTATTTTTGCCCCCTTAATATTTATCTTTCGCCCCTCCTATTATTATAATATTGCCCTCACGTAGTATCATATAACACCCCTTTTTTCTTATTCATTGCCCATCTTTTTCTGAAAAGCTCTCTATTTTCTTAAGTATCGCCCCTTAATTTTTATTTCTCGCCCTTTTAATGTTTATTATCCGTACTTTCTATTATTACAATAGAGCCTTATTTTTCTTAACTTTCACCCCTTAAATTTTATATATCGCCCCCTTTAATATTTTAATAATTTATAATATTTCAATAATTTTAAAAAAAATATTATATACCGCCCACTTTGTTTTATTAATTATTATTACAATATAGCCCTTATTTTTCTTAACTTTCGTCCCTCAATTTTATATATTTCCGCCTTTAATTACCAATAAAATAATTAAAAATTAGAAAAAGAAATAACCTACTTCAAAAGACAAAATTGTCCTTCCTTTTGACCAAACTTTCTTTTTATTTTTCATTATTTCTTTTTATTCTTTCCCGTCATCTTCTTCCCCATCAGTCGCTAGCCAGCCGCCTCCTTCATATTCACATTCACCACCATATCATCAATTTCAAATATTCGATACCGTCACTGCTCCCTCCATCCTCTCTCCAAAATTACTGAAGGACAATCTAATTCCTTTAATGATTATTGAGTTATAAAATTTCGATTGCTTCATTCCGATTGTCTTGCATCAAACGCACCCTAATAGTGTAAATAATTATGTATTACGCAAAAATCAATCAAAAATACAACATATGTACAAAAGTAATTAGAATTTGTCACAAAAAATATCACAGAAAAATGTCACAGAGGATCGAAATGATCTGACCACCAAGTGATTTGTAATCACACCTGCAAAGTAACAATCCATGTGCAATGGAATCATGGAAAGAACTTTCCGAATGAGTGGGAGAATCGATACCACAAAATAAACAAAGGGGTTATAGTGCAATTTACCCAAAATTCAGATTGTAATTTGTAATGCCTTGTCCGGGAGGAAAAAGGAAATTGTTTTAAAAAAATAAAAGCCTCACCCGCATTAGCTAAAGTAGTCTCACGCGCGCCTGTTTAACCCAAAACCCTTCTCCTCTGAAGAAGGAAGCCTCAAAAACCTCTCCTTCCATTCCATTGAATCACACGCAGACACACAGTACAAAACTGCATGAATTAAAATCCCTTTATTCTTTTGGTTCACATTTCTGGGTTAACTGGGCTAATCCGTTTGTTTCTCCCATTGTTTGGGACCTTGATTTGCTTTGCCACAAAAATCTTGCCTTTACCAATAACATGGCGACAAGGTTTGCAATGAGATTGATCAAGCAGAGTGTTTCTAATGTTAGACAGAAGCCAAACTTTATTCCTAGAAATCACTATTGCACCAGTGCTCCTCCTCCTCCTCCTCCTCCACCTTCACCGCCACCTAAAGTTCCTCATTCTTCCAAAAGAGTAAGTGTGGTGTATTCTTCTTGTGCGTCATTGGTCGTTAATTATGTGACGAGAGGTTACCTATTACTTTTTTTTGCTTCTTTTTTCTTCTTCTGGGTTTTGCTTTGTTCTGTTTTTGTTTCCCTTTTTCCCTTTCTTAGTTTTTATTTTGTTGACTATGGGCGACATTTTCCTTAAAAAAATTGAAAATTGAGTTCATACGTATGCGGTGGAATTTTAACTTTGGTTAATCTTAGTTTAGCATAATGGCTCTGAAGATCATGGGGGCTGGTAGTAATTTGCGTTTTTGAGGAGCTAAAGAAAGGTTGGATTTTTATTTAGAAGTTTTCTGAAATTTATTCCTGGAAAAAAGGTTATTTCTACTTAAGCTATCAGTAATTATATAACATTTCAATTGTATCTTTAGATATTGGGTTTTTGTATGCTTGATTGAGTTCAGTTTATTCTTGCTCATGACTACATTTGTAGTAGAATTTTGTATATAGTATATTCTAATTCTGGAGGACTTGGCTCTGATGGAACTCAGGGGAGGCTATTTACTGGTGCCACCATTGCTCTACTTATAGGTGGAGGTGCTTATGCGAGTACTGTGGATGAAGCTACTTTCTGGTACTACCCTATTTCAAGTCTGCCACCTCTTTAACCATATGAGTTTTTAGAAACAAGCGCAGAATATAACTGACTTACATTTTCAAGTACAAGGTTTTAGTTTTTCATGAGAATTAACTAAACTGACATCAGCTCTTTGATTGTAATTCATTGATTGAATTGTGTAGGAATAGATGCTAATTGATGGTATAAAGTCAAATGAACAATGTGTAGCTTTAAGTTGTATGTTTGTCATTGATGCTTTACCTATTCTTTTGTTCGTTTATGTGCAAAGAACTTGAATCCTTATGTTTCTCTCATTTCGTTATAATTTGGATTGGAATAACTAGCATCGGACCACTTTTGCAGTGGCTGGCTTTTCTCTGCAACAAAGCTTGTAAATCCGTTCTTTGCATTCCTTGACCCTGAGGTTGCCCACAGATTAGGTGTATCAGCTGCTGCTCGTGGGTGGGTTCCTAGAGAAAAAAGACCAGATCCTTCAATACTGGGGCTTGAACTATGGGGAAAGAGGTTCTCCAATCCTATTGGTCTCTCTGCTGGTTTTGACAAGAATGCTGAGGCTGTTGAAGGCTTACTTGGGTTGGGTTTTGGTTTCGTGGAGGTGGGTTCGGTAACTCCGATTCCCCAGGAAGGCAACCCCAAGCCTCGTATATTCAGATTGCGTAAAGAAGGGTGAGGACATATACTGATGTGAATTTTCTTTTGCCTTTAATGACATTGTGTTTAATAACTAAACTCTTAGCATTGCTTAATATTTCCTCCATTCCTTTTTAAGGGACGAGGAGTCTCACAAGAATTTGGGAAGTATTAATTGCACATCTTAAGTTACTAAATTAACCTTGTTTATTTATATTACAACTAAAACTCCACCCACTCATCTTGAAGTTAGAAGGGTAAAACAGTATAAAATTAATAAAATACTCCTTGGAAATAGAGAATGACACTTAATATGGAATTAGTGGGTTTTGGTAAAAGGTAATTTAATTTGGAATGGAGGGAGTACCACATCTTGAAGTTAGAAGGGTAAAACAGTATAAAATTAATAAAATACTCCTTGGAAATAGAGAATGACACTTAATATGGAATTAGTGGGTTTTGGTAAAAGGTAATTTAATTTGGAATGGAGGGAGTACCATATAAGTTCTTAAATATGGCAAATGGAGGGAGTACCATATGAGTTCTTAAACATGGCAATGTACTCTTCTCAGCTTCACTGCATTTTTAAAGTTGTGAGCTTGATTTATTATAATTGAAGTTTTCCGATTGTTGGACAGTGCTATAATCAATAGATGTGGCTTCAATAGTGAAGGGATTGTTGCTGTTGCGAAGAGGTTAGGAGCCCAGCATGGGAAGCGAAAATTGGAAACATCAACCACTTCATCTCCAACTGAAGATGATGTCAAGCAAGGAGGCAAAGCTGGACCTGGGATTCTTGGGGTCAACCTTGGAAAAAACAAGACTAGTGAAGATGCAGCTGCAGATTATGTGCAAGGTGTTCATACATTATCCCAGTATGCCGATTACTTGGTACGTTCTGAGTCCTGTGTTCTTTGTTTTTACACCTGCATCTTCTTCCAGAGGTCTCTAAGTTCGGCCTACTATACGTAAGGCTCATTTTCTTAAATGACTGCTTAGGTTTGGCCATAGACAAATATAAAGCTTATAATTAGATTCCTTATGTTCAACTGCGGCGTTCTGCTTCTTGGATTTCATGGTACTATATGATCAAAAAAATTCTCTGACAAAATTTTCATTTATCCATGAGATCTTACGCATGCAATGGTGATTGTTATGCTGAATAATTCTTATCACTCTTTGTGGTTTACAAGTCGCATATGACTTCCTTGAATTTTTGGCTGGAACACAAATGTGATAGGGTGCATAGTGGTTGTCTCAAGTAGTCTTGTCATTCTAAGCATGTATTTTTTATTCAATGAAGAGAATCCAATTTTTTATGTTTTCTTGAGAAAAATTTAATTTCAGAAAACAAATATCACGTCATGTTAAGCAAGGAAACCATCCGATTCTTTACTGAAGTTCATATCCTTCTATGCAATGCATGCTCATTTTTGCTGTACAGACTCGTTGCGAATTTTAACCCGTGAAATCATAGCATTAGTATTATTTTATAAGCTTTGTATTTCAAGTGTCTTATTGTCAATTATTGTAATAAGAGATCAAGAATGTATGAGGGCATTCAGGGGAATGGGGCTAGTGATTTTGAAAGGATCTTTGAAGTATCTCAATGTTGAAGCTGTGGCTATATGGAAACAAATAAAATAATTGTGCGCTGAATACTTCATTTATATAAACTTTGAAATTGTGTTCTATTATATATGTGTCAGTGGTAATCCTTAATTTAAGGATATTGTGTATATTAAATCTTTTTGAATGGTTTTAAAATCTTCTTTGATATCTTAAAATAATTCAGCTGAACAATCACTTACATAATTTCCGCACTTAAAGTTTGGAAAGTATCATGGAAAAAAAGTTTTCTGAAAAAGTGAGATATTTTGGAGGGAAAAGAATGTGAAGGAATTTTGGAGGGAAGTAAAATTTTGAAGTTTGACCTTAGATGTTGTTAGGATGGTAAGTGTTCCCCTCATAACCCCCCAACCCCAACCAAAATTATCAACTTCTCTTTTATAGGATACAATCCAATCAGAGCCAGGCTTTTAAAATAAGACTGTAATTTATTTAACAATAGAAACTATAGTTTCAGCAATTCAAGAATCTATTTGTTGAGAAATCAATTTGTAAATTCACATTTTTTCGTTTAAAATAAGACTATAACTTACCATAGCAGAAGTTATAGGTCTCAGCAATTATTATTTAGTGCAAGTATTTGATCACTGACAAGTGTCAACTCATTGCTGATATTTTCTCGAAATTTGCAAATTCGAATCTGCACAGATTTAACTACATGGGTCATACTTCTCTTCTTTGAAGAATGTTATTTTATTTGCTAGTCAATGTCAACCTGGAAGCTAAGTTCTCAAGTAGTGGAGCAACTTTTGATTACTGATATTACTCTGTTCTCGTGTCTTACATCATGGGAATTCCTCATGGATGATAAATTTTTATGAGGTTGTTGTGAATTTTATAATGTTTTTAATCATAGGTGATTAATGTATCATCTCCAAATACTCCTGGACTGCGCCAACTACAAGGAAGGAAACAGTTGAAGGACCTCGTTAAGAAGGTTAGTGGTTTAGACATCTCCAGTTGAAGTCTTTGTCTGTTTTCTTGTTACAAGATTGTGAATAAATGACTTGGGAATCACTCCTTTTTTTTTTTTTTCCATAGGTCCAAGCTGCTCGTGATGAAATGCAATGGGGTGAAGAAGGACCACCTCCGTTGCTTGTCAAAATCGCACCTGATCTGTCCAGACAAGACCTTGAAGATATTGCTGCGGTATAGAAAAATATGTTGGAGTATGTAAGTCATGGAACTTACGAAGTCATATTTCTTTGTTGCCTTCTAATTATTTCTCCTACGTTTATAGGTGGCCCTTGCTCTAAGACTGGATGGATTGGTAAGTGTCTTCAGAACAATTTCCTTTTCTGCTCTTTGACAGTGAAGGTTCTTTCATTTTGATAATGAGTTGTGTATATCTGTTCAAAATATTTATTCCTGTTGGTTCTCCATGGTCAGATCATGTCCATGGCAGTTTGTTATTTGTCTCTTCATTGTAGATGTTTCTTGAGATGGTTCTAATTAACTAAAATGTTCATCTACCAAGAATCGTATTGCAAGATGAGACCTTATTACTTGCCAACACTATGAATAAGTGACCTGATATTCCTGAAGAATAGATAGCTGTTCTATTATTGTATACAATGATGTGAATGTTGCATAGGAAGATGTTTCTTGGATCTCAAATATCTAGTACTTTTCTCCCTATTTTTTCTGCATAATACTTTTCAATGGTTTATCCCTTTTTGACTGAGGTAAGTTTTCCTTTTTTTTTTTTTTTTGGCTCTGAACAATTGTATAGAACTCTCATGTGTATGATGGAACAAGAAGTTTTTGGTTTAGAAAACTTGGCATAACTTGTTATTGCTTTTGCTGTTTCCAATGAAAGCTTTAGTTCTTATCATCATTGTTCTGTTCAGTGCTGAACTTTTCTATGCTGCCAATTGTTACTATGATGGTAATGCTGATACTGGTTTTCTATTCTCTTTTCTAATGGTATGTGTAGATCATATCAAATACATCAATTCAACGACCAGATTCTGTGAATAAGAACCCTGTGGCAAACGAATCAGGTGGCCTGAGTGGGAAGCCAATCTTTCCTCTATCCACTAATATACTGAAGGAAATGTATATTCTTACAAAGGTATGCAGCTTTTTCAATGATTTCATAGTTTCTGATTTCTACCTGTCTTGCTACCATTGTATGAACATTCTATATACGAAAAACTTGAAGCAGATCTTTTGCAGACATGTCTCATGTAGTTTGTGGTCTGTTGAATGAGTTTAGCCAATAGTGTCTGACATATACTGCAGGATGTGTATTTTATGTTAAATTGCTAATATTATATCCATGACCCATTTCCTGAATATTTTAATCTTATGCTGTAATTGTCTGCTGATTGACTTCCACCACCAGCTGATTGTTAATTTTGCCAACAGGGAAAGATTCCATTAATTGGCTGTGGAGGTATTAGCAGGTAATTTGATTCCGTTGTGTTTGTTCTATAACCTTCCGTAAACAGACAATTTGATTTTAATTTTGATTGATCTATGATCCATTTAGTGGGGAGGACGCATACAAGAAAGTAAGAGCAGGAGCTTCTCTAGTTCAGCTTTATACAGCTTTTGCATATGGTGGACCTGCACTGATACCTCAGATGAAGGTAAGGTTCTTGTTTAACCATTTAAATGCTGGAGGAGAAATGCCAAAATTCTTTTCTTAGTAACTTTTCTAGATAGAGAGATTAAAATTCTGGAAGAACTTAATAGGCTGATATGAACCTTGGCAGGAATACCAAGACCCAATATTTATGAGTAATTCAATGTCCCTAGACTTCTTGAATTTTGAACCACAAAGAGAAAAAACACTGGACAAGAATTGGAACTCATGATAAGTCACAAGATATATATACATGCTATTTCCATGTAACAAATTTGAATTAAGCAGTAGATGGGAAATTGCAACCTAGTATCACTGAAAAATTGAACAAGTTCACATTACCAGTAAATCACTCTTTCCAAATAAAAAACCTTGGGTATATTAACCGTGTAACCTTGGATTAGGAAGCACATTTATTCTTTTAGCATACCAATTAAGGGAAGAAACTTAATCAACTAAGCGAATTGATGAATTGACTGTCAGAAGATAATCACGTTAAGACTTGAACTAGCTCTCACAGGAACTAACAATTGGAGGAAAAATTTCTGTAATAGTTTGTTATATAAATCTGATCAAATATGAACATTGACCCTAAAGGCAACAACATAGAAACAAAAAAAAAGAAGAAGCAATTTTTGAGACAAGAATTACCTAAAACCTATAATGACCTTAAGTTCTAGAAAGTTACTTTTTAGAAAGATAGCCTTATATTTTTAGCCTTTGCCTTAATGAAAACCACCAAATATAATCTACCAGATTTGGCCATAAATATAGGTATTGATTAAGTGGCAATAAACCAATTACACAATTAGGAAACTAACCAAAAAATTAAGGCTTTCACTTTGAAAAAGTTTTGGCCGACTTTCCAGGAATTAAACAATAATTCGTAACTAATAAATGCCCCAAAATTAAGTATATCCAAGAAATAATTGTAACATCTTCTTAGACTTCCTCCTCGGACTTTTTCTATGTAAGCTCCATTCTCATGGAGCTATGGTCTTCAGTAGAACCAAAATAATTTTGTTGAATTTTGATGCACCAAGATTCACATCGTAGGTGATAGACCAAAATATTTAGCAACCATGATGCACAAAAATGTAATCACAACTAAAAATTACCTGTTAACTGCAGTAATCTTTGACTGAACAGAACATACTCCAACCTTTTGTTTGGGGAGGTGTGTGGTGTTCTTATAAGCTAGTCCAACCATTATCATGTTTGGAAGGAAACCTTTGAAAACTACTTCAAATCAACTCCTAATTTGAGAAGGCACCAACATCTGTGATGGTAGTTCCGATATGCTGGATATCATTTCCCTTACAACGAATAAACTACTTTAAGAGCATTTTATTCACTTTTCCAAGAACTGAGGGAGTGCTTTTCTTGTTGAACCTTCCTTTTTCTTCATGATTTGGGAACTCTCCTTTATCTATGCCTTTGATATGACATGAACTTGGATTCGGTGTAAACTTGTTAGCTTACGTGCAGCTGTTGAATGGACTAGAAATGCAATAAATACATATTCCGAAAATTAAAGTTGCATATGTTTGCATAAATTTGTTTATGAACAAGAAAATAGTTAATTCTAAATTTGAAAGCACCTTTATGATAACAGAAACTCATGCTCAACGTGGTGCTTTTCGTTTAGTGACACTAAGGTCAAGTTTTCCTCAGATGTTCGGATGGATGTTTGGAATAATATACCTATTATAAGATGCTTGGTAACATTATCATCATGAAGGTTATACTTGTTGGAAAAAGAGTGGAATTAGTCCCTTTTTCTTCTGCTGAGGTTTGAGGAACTTCATTTTCATCCTTGTAACTTAATAACAAGGCTTTTTTGCACGTCCTTTTTTTTTTTTTTTTTCTCTTTTTAAAAGAGAATCTACATATGTTCTCTCTCTCTCTCTCTCTCTCTCTCTCTCTTCTCTCTCTCTCTCTTTTTTTTTTTTTTCTCTTTTTTGCATGTCTATTTGTCAAACTGTAGTTCTGGATCTAAAATGAGGATGATCACTGGTGTTGCTTATTCTGCCTTTCTGTTTATGGGAATTATGCACTTGTCTTTTATGTTTCTCAATTTTGTTTTTGCCAAAACAAGAGATTGCTAACTTGGGACTCTAAAATTTGTAGGTTGAACTTGCTCAGTGCCTAGAGAGAGATGGCTTTAAGTCGATTCATGAGGCAGTTGGTGCAGATTGTAGATGATCGTATTGTACTCGTCCAATTACATGGTTAGAGAGGTAGTTATCTATGTCAGAGCTTTCTTCATTTCCCTCCCCTCTGGTTGCATAATTCTGCATGCTAACTTTTATTGACTTTCCATCTTATCTTCTGCCCTTTGTTGCCAGGGGCAGTTGGTCTTTTTGACCCAAACCAAAGAGTGAAAATTTTTGGCCTTTAAATTCTTTCGGTCAAAGAAGGTTTGATGTTTTATGTCAAGTTTGGTCATTGATCGAATTAACTTGGATGAACCTAGGATTGGTGAATTATTGGAAATGTGCTGCAAGATTTTATTGCACTGGCACCCCAGTTAGCGAAGAATCTTGGTGGTTTTTCTATTAAAGTGGAAGGAAATTCGACATCTGGAATTAATCCTTATATAGCATAGGGGCAGCATCGATATTTTTGGCGTCTTGAGCTAGGAGATATACAGAGACATTGTCATTTTTCAGAATATTGGAAGTCATGATATAGTGAATGTGTTATTTTCCAATAACTGAGTAGTTTGCAATGGCGTTGCAAATTTTCCATTGGCCGGGTTAGTTTTGTTTGATAGGAATATATATACAGAGGTCTCTAACTGCCTGCTGTGAGCTCGTTAGTCATTTTTCCCCTTATTCAAGCAGCAGATGGTGTAGTATTTCTTGCTTTGTTCTTCTAATGACGAATAAATGAAAGCTTATCATAGCACAGATGAAAGTACATTTGACATCAGCTATGGTAATGGCTTGTAGCAGAAATTGTTGGAAAATATTCACATTCTGTGTATGCTTTATTGGTTTACTGCCATCCTATTGCAGCCAACAATGTGATTAAAACATTTTGTCTCATTCAGTAAGATTCTGAACTCAAGAAACTGAAAAGGAAGAAGAAAAAAATGTGAAATTTATGTTGAAAAAAGAACCCTTTACAGGATCAAGACTCACATAAATGTTCTTAGGGGTCTTGTTATTCCAAAAGATGGAAAAGTTTAATTCTCTGGTTACAATTTGAAGGAGATGATGAAGATCTACAAGCATGGCCAAAAAAAGTAAAAGTAAAAGTAAAAGAAAAAAAATTTGCAGCTGATGAAGAAACCATTAGAGAGCTCATTTCCAGTTGCTTGCAACAATGTCAGCCAAATCAACCACCCTCTGTGAGTAACCCCATTCATTGTCGTACCAAGCAATGACCTTAACCATGTCATCTCCCATCACCATGGTTAATGAAGCATCAACTGTTGATGAAACGTCAGAGCATCTGAAGTCCACTGATACAAGTGGCTCATCACACACAGACAGGATACCTTTTAGCTCCTTTTCTGCTGATTCCCTGAACGCAGCATTCACTTCTTCTGCAAAGGTTTTCTTCTCGACCTGCACGACGAGGTCGACGACAGAGACATTAGGCGTTGGCACACGGAGGGCGATCCCGTTGAGCTTTCCCTTGAGGTTTGGAAGGACAAGAGCAACTGCCTTAGCAGCACCAGTTGAAGTAGGAACAATGTTGAGAGCTGCGGCTCTAGCACGTCGGAGATCCCTGTGGCTGGCATCGAGAAGCCGCTGGTCACCGGTGTAGGAGTGAGTTGTTGTCATAGTTCCCTTGATAATACCTGTTGTGAGTTCCATTCCATCTGTCAATTGCCTCCATTCTTGAATGTAATATTAATCTGACATGATTCCAGAAGAAGATACATTACCAAATTTCTGGTCAAGAACTTTGACAAAAGGTGCAAGGCAGTTGGTGGTGCAAGAAGCATTGCTGATAATTGGTTCATCATGACTGTAACCTTCAGCATTGACACCAACAACATAGGTGGGAATGTCACCCTTTCCAGGAGCTGTGATCAGCACCTTTTTAGCCCCAGCCTGGATGTGTTTACCTGCACCATCTCTGTCCACAAATACTCCAGTTCCTTCAATAACTAGATCAACACCCAATTCCCTGAAATCAAGAATTTGCAGATGTCAATTATGCAATATATAACTCATCATGAAGAAACTACTCCAGAATAGAACACCATTTCTCTGTCATACAGGATATATTCTCGACCGCAAATTATACCATGCACCTAAAGGTAAATAGTAAGTTAGGTACATGTATAGTAGGTATATGGTATAAGAACTGATATTCGACATTACTCCCAAGGAAGGTCGAGTGGGTTGCGGCTTGAGACAACTTTTATGACTTTTCCATCAACTGAGATTGCATTATCACCAACAGGCTTGACATCTGCCTCGAAGATGCCGAGGGTTGAGTCGTATTTCAGAAGGTGAGAGGCTTGCTTTACGCCACCGGTGTCGTTGATAACTACAACGTCCAGAGGAGAGTCCTTCCTGCCATGCCAGCACCTCAAGAAGTTCCTTCCAATTCTCCCAAATCCATTGATGGCCACCTTCAATTTAGCCTCCACAACTCCTCTCTTGTTCTTGCCTCCACCAACCTAGATTCCCCAAATTATTGCACAAGAAAATTAAGTTATTTAGACCTCTCAGTGAGAACATAGTTAGGCTATCTACAACTTCAGATCATTTAAGTAGCAGCCAACATTTTGTGGATGACTAATTTTAGATAGATTTGTCAAATGTCATACATGGTCTGGTTTCCAGTGTTCAAAATCAAGATTGCATTTTTTGCTTCATGCATGGAAATTATCATCAAACAGTGGAAAGAAATATATAGATTCTAGATCACTGACTATTTATTGTTCTCAGTTTCAGATCAGGCAGCTCCTAGTGGCTTTATTTCTGGGAATGGCTCTTCAAAATGATTGGAAACTTGAAGCATCTAACTTTTCCTTCACAACCCTGTTAAGACTTGACTGACTAAATATTATTTTCATTTCACTTGCAAGAAAATGGTAACAATTCCCTCTTACTGGCCCAACTTCAATGATAATAAATCAACTTGATCATTTATTTTTCTGTGCATGCAGAAGTCAAAAAAAGACTATCTAGCAATGTTTTACAAGTATGCAATATAAGTAATCGAAAACAGAAGTATGCAAGTTAAGTAAGTACTGACAACTGAAGTTTGGAAAGCAACAAGTGAGAGCAAATCATCATTTGCTTTCCTAGCAAAGGGAAGTGCAGAGCTGCGAAGGCCCGCGAATTCCGAGAATCCCTTACTACTGACCTGCATCAATCAATCCAAAAAACATAAGTATACAATGATCGAAACTCTCACTTCCATCTTGTTCTTGAAGAGTAGTAAACAAATCAAGAAAGAAGCAAGAATGCAATGAGAGCTATGTCTGTCACCTGGAGGGATGAATTGGCAACGGATAAAGCAGCCGAAGCCATGGCTGAAAATCCCTGCTCAGAGGTCAGCCAGAAGAGGGAAAAGAATTGAAGTTAGAGAAGGGAAAATGTTGTGTGAAAGTGGGAGGGATGAAGAAGGGGAGTATGGAAGATGAAGTGTGTGTGAAATGAATGAAAGAAAGGGAAGATAGTGGATGAGATTATTGATGATGGATAGCCTCTCACTCATTGTATGGCTGTGCTTTGTTAGTGTTTCTGTGATATGTTGCTCTGTTTTTGCTGCTGCTGCTGTTATTTCAAATGTGTGTTTCATAATCTCATCTATATTTTACACCTTCCGTATCAGTTACTTTAGAATTTTCACAATTCTTAAGAATCGCATTTAATGAATGAGTTTGTTTCATAAAATATCTTTTTTACCCCTAATTAAATAGATTTACTAATATTACTAAAAGGAGAGATTGTACTCTTATCAATGACCGTAATTAATACTTTAGTGTATGTAATTAATACTATTGGTTTGAATTTGTTAATATCAATAAAAGATTTAGAATTTGATGAAGGTTAAAATAGAAATAGTAACTCAATTTTATCTCGTTTGTTTAAAAGCGTCACATAAATTAGACCAAAAATTAAATTTTAAAGTGACTGATAAATCGGGACGAAGAAAGTAATATTATATATATATTTTTTAAGAAATGTTGAGTTTTTCCATTTTTGTGGAAAGATTTGATCCTTGGGAATTGCCAACATGTCAATGAGAATCCTTCCTATAGGATAACAGGCACCCATTGTCCATCCATCTCATTTTTTTGGCACAAAAAAATGGGTTTGACTGATAGTTGACTTCTTTGGACTTTTCTTCTATTTTTGTGTTTACCGTCATATTTTTTAGGGCGGTAGTATACAGATTTTAATAAAAATATTTTTTTACATAAAAGATGAGAAAGAGAGACGATATTGTAAAGGGAGTATTTTAGTCCAAATTGAAGTGGTAAAAAAAAATATTAAGACAGTAATTAGTAATTTCTTTTTTGTTACAGCCTGTTTAGTGGAAAAACATTGCCTAATTCAAATTAGAAATACAAAATTCATTGAGGTGGGAGAAAAATGAGTACTTTTTAGGTTGGGAAGAAAAAAAAAAAAGTTAGCATATATATATATATATATATATATATATATAACTAATATGTATTTGAAAATTTCTCTGACGTCTAAAGAAAAATCATCAACTAACTAGGATAGTAATTGACTATATTGAATATTATCTTATTACACTTTTGTAGAACTAGTCCAAAAGAAAAGAGAGTTGAATTTTAATATTTAG
This sequence comes from Knoxia roxburghii, assembly GCA_030378225.1. Lineage (NCBI taxonomy): Eukaryota > Viridiplantae > Streptophyta > Magnoliopsida > Gentianales > Rubiaceae > Knoxia > Knoxia roxburghii. The sequence continues at coordinate 10,324,994 of CM059422.1, read as the reverse complement.
TTAAAGATGAATAAATTCATAACATACGATCACTTCTTACTATAGTAATTTACTATAGTAATTTTCGTGTATTGATAAAATAATAATAATAATAATAGTAATAGTAATAATAATAATAATAATAATAATAATAATAATAATAATAATAAATTAGCAAATTGAATGACATGAGTTCCTAATTTTACTTTCAAATTTAACCTTTTAAATTTGCAAACTTTCTTGCAAGATTTTGGTATAATTTAGTATTGTACTGAGATGCTGGAATGATTCCATGCAAGCCTTACGTGCCTTTATTTGAAGCCATGGCTTTTTATATTTCATACTCCTTAACTTCTCCCTTATATTTATATTTTATTTTAAAAATTACACTATTTAATTTTAGTAATATTTAAACGAGTATAATGATAGGTCCATTTATCAACTCAATAGTTAAATAATATAAATTTAATAAGTATTTTAAAAATTAAAATTCAACTATTATTGTGAAGTGAACAAAAGAATTACTACTTATATATATATTTAATAACTCAAAATTAAAATCTATTATTTTAAATGAGAAGTGTTTATCACTGGACTATATCCTCCTGTCAATTTTTACTTATATTTTATTTATAATGAGATTCCAAAATAAGAAAAATAGTTTCATTTCTTACATGAGCTGTTGACATTCACCCACATTATATACCCTTTTAGCTTATAAAAATAATTTAATTTTAAAATTATTATTTATCTCATAAAATAACTTAATTTCTATACGTAATTATTAATATCTAATTTTAAATTAACTTAATGTTCTTTTGTCCATTGCGTGGTTTTACTTTTGATGTTTCTAAAAATATGATCACAAAACTAATCATCCATAATCACAATTATATTACATTTGATATATATATATATATATATATATTAACAAAAAGAGAGACTCGATGCCTAAAAAACTGCTAAAGACGGGATATGCAATTTCTCTAACATCATGTTCAAGTCATTTCCGCACATCATGCAGTGGATCAGGCAAGTTTGTGAAATCCCTCTCCCCTCTTATTACATACGAAGTAAGATAGTCCGTAGCGAAATTCGGCCCTCTCTAAACATTTGATCATTTTTAGCAAAAAAAATAAATAATTAAAAAGGTTAGGATTTGAATAATTTTGACTGATTTAATCATTAATCAAATCAATTTTTCAAAAATATTTTTAAATAGAATTGAACAGAAAATTTTTTTTAAAAAATTGATTTGACACCAATAGTTAAATCAATCAAAATTGATCAAATCATCACTTTTTTAATTTTTTTATAAGAAAAATGTAAAAATATGATCCTAAGCAGGATTAATTTTGTCAACTATATTATAGGGCAAATTATATGGTACTATTATAGTAGTACTATGCGATTGTACCCGGCGTAATTTTTATATTGGGAGCGGGTTTCAATTAGTGGTCCCCACATTTTTTAATTATTGAGTCGGTTTGTCCGGATTTATTTTCCTCACGCGCGCGTTAATGTCCAGCTGGACAGTTTCTATATATAAGGCGCCTATTTTTTCGTTTTCAAATACTGCATTCATGCAATTTACCAAATTTCGTCTATTGTTCTATTTTTTTATTTCTGCTGGTTTTTTGCTTTCGAATTGTTTAGAATGGAGATTTTTTATCGCGTTAGTAATGTTGAGCGATCGGATTGCATATATGTTGTTTTTTTTCTTGTTTTTTGTTGCTGAAGATATATGTTCTTCGTTTATTTTGTGATATTTTGCTTTGTCGATAATTATTCATTTAGAAAGAAGATTTTTTTATCGCGTTAGTAATGTTGATCGATCGGATTGCAAGTATGTTTTTTTTTTCTTATTTTTTGTTGTTGAAGATATATGTTCTTCGTTTATTTTGTAATATTTTGCTTTGTCGGTAATTTTTCGTTTAGAAAGGAGATTTGTGATGGCTATAATGGTAATCGATCGGTTGATGATTTGTTCGGAAGCGATTGTTATGTGTTGAACGGAGAAGGTATTTTTTATTCGTTTTATGATGTTGTGATGATTTTTTATTTTATAATTTGGAGATACGATAGAACATGAATACTTGTTCTATTTTTTTTGGACTTGCAGTGAATTTTTGTGGAGGAGATGATAATCCATCAGATGAGATTTCTGTTTTGAAAGATGTTTTTTATGAAGGTTGGTTATGAATTATATAAATTAAAGTGTTAGTCAATATAATATTGAGATATGGTTGATATAATGTATCGGTTTTGGTTAGTATGTATTGTTACACGTTTTTATGATGTAAGGAGGAGTTATCGTCGATATAAACTAACATTTTGTATTATATAATATTGAGATATGAATGATATAATGTATCAGTTTGGGTTAGTATGTTTATTGTTTCACGTTTTTGATTATGTAAGGTGGAGTTATAGTTGATATAAAGTAACGTTTTGTATGATATAATCTTTTTTTTTTAAATATGTAAGCAAGGAAATATCCAAACTTGTTGATAATGCGCTACAAGGAAGTGATGTTATTGCTTCTGGTGAAGGTGATAGTTTAAATTTAAGTTAGTTATGTTATGTGATTCTATATTTTTTGCTATATTAACTGTTTTTGTTTGTAGGTTATGGAGTATTGGTTGATGAGTCAAACAAATCTTTGGTTGGTGAGATTGTTGAGAACGAGAAAGCTGCTTTCGATTTATATAATCAGTATGCTTTTAAATTAGGATTTAGTATTAGAAAAGGAAGATATCGTAAATCAAAACTTTCTGGGATTAGATATTGGAGGAGGTATGAATGTAGTAGACAGCGTTTATATTCAGAGATCGCTCCTGTTTATATGTATATGTATATATACAAAGGAAGGATGATTATATCATTTGAGACATGAGTTTATATAAAGTAGAACATGAGTTTATATCATGTGGAACATGTGTTTATATCAATATAACAAGGGGTTATATCATGTGTACAGAAGCAAAGATTTGATTACATCGTTGAAAAATACGAGTTTATATCGAGTAGAATGTGAGTTTATATCACGTAGAGCATGTGTTTATATCAATATAACAATGGTTAATATCATGTATAAAGAGTAAAAATTTGATTAATAGTGTTTGATAGCGTTTATATCAACAAAAAACATGAGTTATATAATATAGAATATTATTTTATATCAACAAAAAAAAAAGAGTTTATATCAACAAAAAAGCACAATACAGTAGTATTTTATATCAACCATACTCCTGATAAAAACAGTAATGTTTCATATCAACTGAAATTGTGTTTATATCAACAAAAATTAGGAATTATATCTACACAATAGTATTTTATATTAACCAAAACACTCAAAAGAGATTTAAAACTATTAAAGATTATCCACTTAGAATTGAGAAAAATGTAAAAAGATATGAAAAATGTAAGAAGTAAAGAATTGTATTTCATAAAACACATATGATAGAGACATGATGTGCTCGTTTTATAGAATGCTACTCTAGGTGATAAACATAAGAGATATTATAGATAAAATGATTACTTGATATTCATTATCACAAAATATATCTAGATAAACATGATAATCTTATCATTCCAATACATCATTATCACTCAAAGCATCCTTATCACTCTAATAATGTACTAACCATCACCATTAATTACGAAGAACTAAGCCTTGTGATAGCAGAAAATAAAAAACTACAGCACCATATATCGAAACAGGTCATCGGAGAGGAGACGATCGAGACGCTGATCGAGACGTCGAGAAAAGTGGATAAGAGGCGCCGAAAATTCTGAAGTCGAAGAAGAAGAGTCACGACAGAGTCAAGGGAGATCCGAGGAAATAAGGGTGGCGACATGAGAGAGAGAGGGGGGGTTGGAGGAAAAAAAAAAGCAGCGCGTATTACTAAGCACCCGTGTTGTAACTGGTGGAATGTCAGAAATTATGACGGGTATAATAGCATGATACTAGTACTGTATACGAATTGATATTCTAGGAAGAACAAAAAATAAGATCTAACCTTATAACGAAAGATTTAAAAAAATAGTTAACCTTTTTTAAATTTAAACACAATCATAAAATAATATTACAAATAAGATTATTTTTCCGAGAGGGGGATGAGAGGTTGTTCCTGTTTCTTTCTCCACTATTGTTGTTGCAATAGCAGATAACAGGAGCATTGAGGATGAATCAGAAAGAGTGTCTACTTCTGCTGCTAATTACAAAACAAATACAAGCTCCAACCTACTCCAAAACTTTGGCTTCTGACAGGTTAGCATGAGTTAGCAGATCCCCTAGCAGAGTCTTACAATGTCAAATGTACTAAACAACCAATAAACATTTTTCAACTGAACAACCAATTGTTCCATGTCACAGAAGCAACTACATAGTATTGCAAATTAAGTTTGTCCAGGTGGTTAAGACTCTGGACAACCTCAAGCAGTCAAAATCTAATTCTTACATCTGTCAATATTTATGAGTGTTCTAAGGACCAGACTCATCGAGCAAGAGACACGCGCTTAGCATATCCCAATCAGCGTATCAATATATCTGCTAAAAACATCAGGCAAAGATAAACTTACCAAAGGAAGAATTCAAAAACTTCCAGGAGATGGCATAAAGCAGCAAGTATCAACACATAATACAACTTTAACACAGTTAAGCTCCAAGAAACAATGCCATAGACTGATATACAGTTGACACAGGCATCCAAGCCAAAAAGCAGCCAATCCTCCTGCAATCTATTTCAAATGTGAGTGGCTACCCATCATTTTGTTCCCAGAGCTTTCATCATTCATTTCAAACATATAAAAGAACAACCATCCATGATGAAATATACGAGAGAATTAATCCCAAGGGAAAGTACTCAATAGGTTTTCATCAAAACTTCCTCAACATTTTAACTTAAAGAAACAAAACTTTCATCTGTCAAGCACAGATGCAACTTTTTAATATTGTACATATAAATACAACAGAGCCAACTAACTATGATACCAAATTGAGAATCATCAGTACGAGTAAAGAACTATAATCCATATTCCTCCACTACTGAAAAAAGATATCACCACTACATTGAGGACAAGGACACTAAAAACAGTCCTATTCTCTGTTGAATCTGTCTTGTATATAAGCTATGGAATTTTGAACCAATAAGCAGATCATTGACCAACTCAAATGATGAGATACAAAGTGGTTAGAAAATATCCCCCACAAATTTTATGATTGCTTCATTTTCTGCTTCAAATAAGAGTAATTCCTCTGAAAATCCAAAACAGCCCAAACTAAATGCCGAAAACCAATCTCTGGCCAAAATATTGAGGGAGCATACAGAAGGCAGTGATCACTTTGCCACAAAAGGAAATTGCTCAAACGGGTCTCACCAGAAGTACGTATTATAATATCAGGATCAGGTGCAACTGCAGCATACATATATTTCTCAACTTCATGAACAATAATTGTATCCTTGCTTTTGTCTTTTTCATTCCCGCTGGCTGCAATTAAACCATTTCTAGCACCACTAAACTCTGATGCTCTCATTTCATCTTTTTTCTTATTGCAACATTCTTGAACAGCATGCACAATCTCATCTGTAGAAGTATAGGCAAGACAAATTGACAGCACTGATTTTGAATTCCCAGCAGTAGCTGCCATAGCTCGCTCTGCAGCCAACCTTACTGACTTGCTCAAAAGGTTTAGATTACCCAGAAAATGAATCCTAACTCCATATTGATTGACCAAGCTCCCCTCTTTGATCAAATCTTCAATTTTTTCTTGTATCAATTGCATAGTAGATTGAACTTCTTCTGGGCGTCTTCTAAAATTGTCAATGCTAAAGGCATATATAGTCACAAATTTAACACCTAACTCGTAACAGTATTTAAGCATGTTCATCAGAGCTGCATAACCTAATTTATGGCCAGCTCCTTCTAATAACTTGCATTTCTTAGCATATCTTCGATTTCCATCCATAATAAATGCAATATGATCCGGAAGAGGTCCAACAGAAAGAACGGAGAACACGCATTTCCTTAACGAGCAACATGTGTATTCAACCATTTCACTTCCTTTATCCTTGAATCTTTTCTCCATATCAAAAAGCACTCTAGTATAACCTGATTCTGATAAATGTAAAATGATCTCAGCATCCATCTATTTTTTTCAATGAAATATGGACCTTGCAAGAACCCCAAAAAAATAACAATAAATAATGAACAAGAAAAAACTGATCCAAAATAGCTTTGGAAATTATTGTTCCAATATAGATTCAGGACTTATTGTTCCTGCAACTAGTAGAACAGAGTCACAGATAGAAGCATTCTGATTGAAAAAAAAAAAAAAAATGCAACTTTTGCAGTTGGATTCATTCCCTGAAAAAAGAAGCTGTATCATTTACATTTGATGGCTATAAAAAGGCAAAAAGACCTCTCCTACAATTCCAATCAAGACATTTTATCCATAATTAAAACTTAATACACTTTAACAAAAATGAAGTTATGGCTTATGTACCCAATGGGAAACACAGAGCATACTTTCAATCTGTACAGAGAAGGGAATGCAAGCCTAGAATAGAATTTTCTTAGTGGATCAACAAATTTAACCAAAGACTAAAATAGCATAAAATGAAATGAACAATAAAAATAAATACATGACATTAAAAGAAAAAATGGAGATAAATTGTTTCTAACTACTCTGCAAGCATTTAATAGATTACCAAAAAAATGAATAATGAAACTTTACAGCTTAAAAGGAATAAATCAGTGGGCTTTGAGTTAGGATTGTAAGACATTAAACCAAAAACAGATTATGGTAGCAACACTAGAAAGCTCTACTATGTATCCCAAATGTTCATATGTTCAAATTCAGCAACTATGACAAGGATCCACATCATCAAAAGCAAATTATTACCACAACGAAAATAAAGAAAAAAAATGCAATTCCACAAGGGAACTTCAGTAAACTTCAAATTAAAATTTAACTGGTTGCATGATCATGCATTAGCCACTGTAAGAACTAACAAACTTTGGCTACAAAAAATTGTTCTTCAAATTTAAAACAGGCCAAAATCCAGTTCAAATTTGGTTTTTCTATTTCTGAAAAACAAATGTTAAAGAAGCCATGCTCTTATAAAGTTTCCAGAAGCTATATACCAAGTATCAATTTTTGTGAACAAAACCCGAGTCAGAAAAAAGAAAAAGAGAAAAAAATTCCCAAACCATGACAATTTCGATAAAGACAACAATATCACGCTTGGTCATACACCATTTAAAGGACCAACACAGTGGCCCCAGCATTAGAAAAACAATAAAAGATAAAAGAAAGCAGTACCTACAAGGAGGATGAGGACGAGTAGCTTGACGAAGTGACCTAATCAATGAGATCTCTAGCTGCCCCTGCAGTAGCTGTTGCTTAAGACCCAGAGAAGACGAAGAACAAAGATGGAGGAGCCGCTCACAAGAGAATAATATTTTCTTGTTATAGTGTAAGGCTAGGGAAACAGCTAGTGTTGTCAGGCTAAGACAGGAGTCTGAACAGGTCGATCCAAAGGGTAAAAGGGTCAGTAGGTCATCCAAGTCAAACTAGAAGAAAAAAGCAGATGATTGATCATGAAGCCATCAGTAAATTTGCATTATAAATGTACTTACAATATAATAAATCATTAATAAACAATATGCACAAAACTCAATTCACTCACCTAAATATCACACATCACTTAGAAATAAACAAGATTCAAATATCTCATTCAAGCAGATCAAAGTCTAAATCATGAAAACAGTAATTCAAACACTTCAAAGTCAAATTCAAGCGGCTATGTCCAAACAGAGCAAGTAGGCAACTCCTGTGCAGGTACAAGCAACAGAACCACAACAAAAACAGTAAAACACAGAAGATCGCTTTACCCAAGCCAAATATGCTCAGGAAATCGGCTAGTTCTGAATAAAATAAAATCAAAGTCTAAGTAAGGATTTGATCAACATTCCAGGGAAAAGAATATTAATCCTTGAAAATCGAACACATTGTATCCGGGCCAAATATTGCAATTCGAAACTATGTTCAAAAAGTTGAACAGCTTCCCATCCAACATACTAATATGAAGTTAAGTTTGAACTACGAGTGAAACAAAGTAAAAGCTCAACATGAATCTTGAAATGAATCAGAAAACATTCCCGGCCAAAATAATATCCTTAGAGCCGCCTTCTGAACAGGAGATTGCAGAGTGTAAGAAGAGTGCAAACTGTCATCACAACTAAGCAATCTTCCGCAGTATAAGAACACAACCGGCAATCAGTAAAAAAACAAACCCCACAAAAGAACAAACAATTACATTAACATAAAAGCTAAAGTGAATGAAGAAGAAACAAGATAGAGATTAACCTCTAATGGCGGCAGATGGAGAAGGGCTACGGAGGGGCAGCGGCCTGAGAGAGGAAGGTCAGCGGGTGGCGTAGCGTTCGGGCTCTAAGTAGCCGAGGGTTCAGATCATTTGGGTTTCAATAAAATAATTAAAAACGAAGAGGTGGTTTTACGCTAAATGGTCGGACCGATGCCGAAGATCCTGTTCTCGGCCGAACCGTAATTTTTACGGTTTTTGTTCTAGAAGAATGCAATTTCTAAGGGTAATTTCACAAAAATTTGAGGGTTGATTATGTAGTTTCACGAAAAGTTCAAACCAGGCCGGAAGAGTTTTTCCCCTCCCCAGTCTGCCTCTGCAAAAGCAAATTCCTTCCTTTTCTCACTCGACAACTCCTCCTCTTTAGATTCCTCTTTATCTTTATCTTTGAAATCTTGAATTTGGAAGTGAACCCAGATCACCGATCGCCGCTACCAAGGTACCTCCTCCTTCTCCTCAACTGGTACGTGTTTTTTTCATTGGTTGCGTTGGAGAAGATTGAAATTGGGTTAGTGGAATGCAGGATGAACATTTTGACTATTTTGAATGCTTTATGCGTGAATCCACCCTTAACTCCCTGACTTTCCTGTGAACTTAAGGTGATTGATTTCACCTGGGTTTTCATTTTACCATTCAATATTAAAAGTCACTCTGCAGTTGGTAGTATCGTTCAGTAACTCATCAGCTGTAATGGGAAGAAATATTGTTTCTTTGGTCTGGAAACTTGAACTAATATGATTATTATTGTGAGGGTTTATGAATCATTTACTTGTTCTAGTGACTGCACCTGCGAAGCATGTAGCATGGAACTAATTCGGTAACTCCTATGTTAGTTTCTATTAGAAAATTGATATCTGCTGTTCTTTTGGCTTATTGGTGATTTGAATTGCGTTTGGTAACTTTGGCTAGTCAGATGGAAGACTTATATTGCAAAACTCGTTTTTGTCTATCTCTCTATTGTCATTTTGAAGCATGTTTCTTCAGTGATAATGATGAAGGGATAATATGCTTGCAACCTTTAAACATTTTAAGTATAAGATACACATGCATTGTTAGTCTATGTGTTGCAGCTTTCCTTTCTTTTGTTCAAAAAATGCCTCTTCAAGTCTGCCGAGATCTTTACTATCTGGATCACTTAAGTTGTTAAGAAATTTAGGGGAAGGAATTCAACGTCTGAGCCTGAGTGCAAGAATGCATTCCGTGTACCATAGGATTCCATAAATTGGTAGTAGCCCAATGAAATGTGAATGCCTCTATAGTCATACTATGTACGATGCCAAAGACCAAACTACCCAAAGAAACCAAAGAGGCTTTTCTATTAAGACTTCCGTCCCAAAATAATAGTCCTGTTTGCTGTACTGTTTTAGTTCAATATACTGGACTATTATTTGGGGATGGAGGGAGTACCTTTTTAGCTCCCTGAAAAGGTGACCTTTTTGTAGTAATATCATTATAGTCATTTTGTATATCATTGGGCTAAACATAGGATGTACGCATATAAGGAACAAACACGGAGAATTTTTTGTTAATGGAAATAAAGTTTTATTGTTCTTTTCTCTCTCCAAGTGTTGGATAGAATCTGCAGCCCTCTCTCATTTGCCCCAGAGCACTTCGATCAGCATCATAAATTAACCACAATGTTGAAAATTTGCAAGCAGAAGCCTATTGACCTTAGAGTTAGAGGTTCTTGATTTAGTACTTACAATCATCTTTGATTTATTCCAAGCTCTGTAGTTAGATGGAAACCATCTCTATGATAAAAAATTTCAGGTCTGATCTTATTTGGTCATTTGTCTGCTTTCTTGGAACAAGCGATGATATCTGCTCAGTTCTGTTCCCATTCAAGTTTGCAGGTTTTTGGCTCTTTTAGGGGAGAATAATTGGAAAAAGGGGGCATAGTCAATCTGTTTTGAGTGTCTTAGAAATAATATTCATGTTTCTTTTTAGGTCCTCTAGTCGTTAAAAATAAAAACAAGTGAACAGTAATATTCAGCTTAAATGTCTAGTTGCTGAAAATCTGATTTTGTCCATAACAGCCAGGAATTTATGGTGTTTACATTTTTTACAAATTCAATACTCCCTCCGTCTCGATTTATCTGTCACTTTAGGATTTGATTTTTGGTCCAATTTATCTAACGCTTTTAAACAAACGAGGTAAAATTGAGTTACTATTCCTATTTTAACCCTCATCGAACTCTGAATCTTTTATTGATATTAACAAATTCAAACCAATAGTATTAATTACATGCACTAAAGTATTAATTACGATCATTGGTAAGAGTACAATCTCTCCTTGTTAATAATAGTAGACCTATTTAATTAGGGGTAAAAAAGATATTTTATGAAACAAACTGATTCATTAAATGTGATTCTTAAGAACTGTGAAAATCCTAAAGTGACAGATAAATCGGGACGGAGGGAGTAGTAATGAGGTATTCTGTTGGAATTTTTGACAGATGTGTTCAAATGCCTTATTGTTTTTTGATGCAATATTTCTTGTTAAATCTAAAGCCAACTCCAGCTTGATGAGATTCTTTTAACCACTGCAACATCAAACTGCAATGTCTTTGTAGGTTTTCCTAGCCCTGGAGCTCCATATTATTAGCGCCGGAAACTTTTCTTAAGATATGAAACTTCATTGAAATGATTCATGAATCTTTCTCCTCTTTGGTGAGATAATCAATACAGTACTTGCTTAGGGGCGGGGGATTCCTAAGTTGTAGACACATAGAGGAGGATGCGCTATCAGGTCTAGTTCAACTGATCTACAATGGTCGGGTCCTTGGCATGTGTAAGCATTCCTCCCTCTTTCTTTCGAGAACAAGAAGAGGGCATTATCAAGCCTGATAAACTTCCTAATAAGGAATTTTCTTGCTAACAAACGAAGGAGCTAATGTCCTAACTCGGCGCAACCAGTGGACTTTCCATTCCCGTCTTGCTTCTAGCTATCATTGGAACTTTCTTATCACACTCCTCTTTGGTGAGATAATCAATAAATCTTAGAGATCCTAATAATGGTTCTCTATGGGTTGTTTTTCCAGAATATACCCATGTTCTTTCATTTGGTGGAGCATTGGAGCTCATCTTGATTCTCCCAATTGGAGGACTTCTATTGAAATGCTTGTGTCTTATCTAGTTGACGTATAAATTATACACGTACTTTTATTCAATGTACTGAAGAAAAACTGCTAGAAATATTTTCCCCGAGTAGCATAGTATTTTGCTTGTTCCTGTTATAAAAGAAATTGCATATGTTATCTAATTTCTATTGCAACTATGTTTGTTATTTACTGAATCACTCAAAGCTCAAGGATGATTCGGAAACAAATCCTCATGAATTTTTTTTTCCCCCACTGAAACATTTTTTCTTCACTCCTCAAAAGAGGGCTATGTTCATATGTCCATCTTTTATAGTTAATCTTTTGCTTTGGCAGATGTCATTCATGAAGAGTATTTCTGATGATATGCAGTATCAGTTGGTAGCTCTAATGCTTCGTGGCTCTTCAACTCTTTCAGGTCTGAAATCATTCTTAAAGTTGTGAAACTCATTGGTGAGCTTTCTAAAGAGAGGCTTGTTCTGTGGAATTGCAAGAAATGGGAGAAATCTTCAGTTACACGGCATGCAGACAGTTATTGCAAATGTTCTCTGCGGTCTTTTTCTTTCACGGTTCGGAATACATTCTGGCGATGGTCATTCATGGAAAATCAAATGTAAACCTCAATTCCCTTCTGATCAGCAAAAACTATATCTTAGCAATGGTGTGCTCATTAGTAGAGTACATTGTGGAAATCTATTTCTTCCCAACTTTAAAGGAACACTGGTGGATCAGTAATACGGGTCTCGCTATGGTTGTTATTGGTGAAATCATCAGGAAGTTGGCCATTTTAACTGCTGGCCGGGCCTTCACTCATCTGATTAAGATTTATCATGAAGAGCATCACAAATTGGTGACCCATGGAGTCTATAAATATATCCGCCACCCTGGATATAGTGGTTTCTTCATCTGGGCTGTTGGAACTCAAATAATGCTTTGTAATCCATTGTCAATCATTGTGTTTTCCATTGTAGTTTGGCAGTTTTTCGCATCAAGGATACCATATGAAGAGTTTTTCTTGAGGCAGTTTTTTGGGTCTGAGTACGAAGAATATTCTAGGATGGTTCCTTCTGGGATTCCTTTTGTAAAATGATGACAAGATTTATAATCCTTCTTCAGCTTCAAATTCAATAGCTAGGCTAGGCATCCTAAATGTGGAAGCATAACTTTCTTATGCTTCTATGTAGTATGCATCAAGCACAAAATTTTTTAATGAAGAGACTGTTTGACATTCAAATCGTTGTATTGGTGTATTACCATCTGCTTTAATGCTTGTGTGCTAGTTTCTATCGCCAGAATGAAGATGGTAAATAAACCAGTCGTTACATTATCTCACTATTGACTGATTGATTGGCTTATTACTAATGACTGACCTGTTTACATAATTTCTTTTTTGTCTATTTTCACCAGATTGAGTAAACACAAGATTAACAATAACTATACCACCTATTTCAAGTTATATAATCTACACTATATTCGACAGAAGAAATGATTTCCATCTCTTCATATGCGATAATTATTCATTAATAATAATTGATATAATACTTAAAGATTGAAAACCTGCAAATAGGGCACCTTTCTTCTGCAACTGATATTTACAGTTCTAGCATACAATTCCAGGTAGCTTGTTAAGGTTTTTTGGTTGAGACCAACTAGGCAAGCAGTTTATGGAGAAAACAAGGCAGCTTTTATCTTTCTCCTGTTGAAATCAAGACATTGATGACCAATAACAGTAATGTTTGTGTCACTCCTGTCTGAATCTAAGTCGAATAATGTATCTTCAAACATAGTGGAGAAGCTTGAACTGGAATAGAGAACAATGTCGCTAACAGCCTCTTTATCATAAGGGTTTACAACAGGGATCAGCGTGGAGTTCTACGCAAAAAAGCTTCAAACATAGCTATCTGCCTATGTTGCTTCTACAGTTGATGGATTCCGCGAGGTTCTCTTTCTCCACACACATTCATGGGAATGCAACAATACGATTGCCAAAGCTAACATAAATCGACTGAGGATACCAGAATTCCCGACTCTCAACTTAGAGGTTTCTCAGCCACAAAAATGTATGAGTTCATCAACTGATGATCATCTTGTTTAGATATTCAGCATGCTCTGGGAAATACTCCAGTAACTCATCCTTGGTAACCCACGCAAAATCATCACACCTCCCAATGCTGAATTTGTTGGTTGCAATCACTTGGGACTTGAAGAAAAAGCGCTGCAAACCATCCAACGAGCCAAAATGAATTGAAAAACAAGGGGTAGAGTGACAAAACAGATGCAAAACCAAATCTCATGCAAAAGTTGAGACCATTGCCAAGTTTAGAATGTGGTCAAATATCAGCTATACCTTCAAAGGTGGAAGGTCTGGATTGCTCTCCGTAGGCTGTGTAACAGTATGGCCCATAGGAGCATTTCCCACAAAATAAGTGTGAGATAGATCTCCAATCACAGATTTTAAAGCAGCTTCTGCACACTGCATAGATTTCAACTTTTTGTGATGTTTTATCCAATTTGACATTATGCAACTAAATATTTCTCAAAGAGAAAGGGCATCTGAGACTGCAAAGTACAATTACCAGGCGCAAAGTATCTTCAGACTCGTAAACTTTTTCTGGAAAATGCCAGCATGGCTTCCCACTGAGAGAGTCTTGTGGAGTACCATGAAGGAGAAGGTAAAGCCTCCTATCCAGTGCTCTCTGTAATGATCTACAAAAGAGTAAGGAAAACATTTAAAGACCAAAACCACATGAGTATGAAATGCTGTTATGATTAATATTCAATATCTCCAACTCAACTTCATTTAGCCCATATTTTTGTGATGTTGACAAAAAACTTGACCTTTATTCTCTAATTATAAACAATAGCTATCCTCATTCTAGAGGCAATAAAACAATGACTAACACATTCATGATGCACTGCTATGTTAATTTGTACTTATACTTCTCATGTTTTTGACAAGCGTGCAGGAAGAATAAGAGAAAGGAATGAAATAAGTCAAGCTGTATCTTTCCTTCAGAGTCTTTCCACTCAGTTTACTAATCCAAAAGATTACCAAGGACAATGGATTGGTAACATACCTTCTGTCATTAGTTTTATCAGCCTCAGTAATCCTAGGAGCCGGTTCATAATCAATTTGGTATTCACCCTTTCCCCTACAGAAAGGAATTCAATATCATAACATGGCGAAATATAAGGCCACAACAACATTGCAAGAGCAACATGAAAACAGCTACCAATGTGGTTTATACATACTGAAAGCACATCAAAAGAAAGAGAGAAGCAGAGAGATTCCTTACTTGTATACTATTAGCTACATGGTCATTTTCACCATGATATCAATATATTTGCAGGTGATACTAATTGATGCATACATTGTATCAGATTAACATGAGGAGTTTAAATAAAAACTTTAAATTGTTGTAGGATTGGGAATATTCTTAGCAGTGATTGCAAAGTACATTTAGAAGGAATGTTGGAAGATACATCTCAAACTATAAGAACTCATATTGATTTCATCTCTTCTAATTAGATACTTAAAACAGCCAGCTTCAACTCCATATATCAGGAGACTTCCTACTCCCAATTCAAGCAAAAGGCAGTTCAATAATACAACAGTAGCAGCTGAATAAGTTGTTGTTTTTCGAAGGCTTAAAGATTCAGTATTTCTTCACAATTTAACATGGAGAAGTGATACCAGAGTCAATGACAGCATAAAAGATCAAACAGGCTTTTCCCGGGATGAAAAGGCAACAAACTATCTCTACCTGGCATCGGACTTCTTCAAGAAAGCTTCAGGATATTCTCTTCGAAACTGCTGTCGCCAACGAAATCTAAACATTGAATCCAAAAATAAACAGAACAACGTAGAATATCATTACACTAAAAACACATTTCAAAATCCGCAGTTCAGAGCATCAAATCCTAAACAGCCGAACCCAGAAGAAAAGAATTGAACTTTTGATGCTAATACTATAAAATTACCTTAATACAATCAATGTTCACAACTGAACAAACTATGAAAGGAGAAAAAATATATATATTCTGCACGTTTGAATTTTTCACATTCCATATAATCTAAAACTTACGAGAACTCTTGAAAAGCGTAGACGATAGGATCGATTTTGGGAACAACAACTGGAAGCCTCTCAAAGAGAACTGAAGCTACAATTTCGCCATTGCCTCCTCCACCAACGGCTTTGCCGGCGCTAGTTGAAGAAGAGGAAAAGCATCGCGTTCTCAATTGACGAGTAACTATTGCGGCACAAGATCTGCGCATTTTCCTTCCAATCGAACAATAATGCTAATAATAATATTTTTTAAAAAAAAAAGTGAAATTTCAAAGTGAGTTCCTGGCCGTTTGACTGCAAAATCCGAAAGCCCTACCCCCAAAATCCCCAAACCCTCAGATTAATTCTAGTATTCGAATAGAGTGATTAATTAGAGAAACATCCGATTGGGTTTAAGAAAACTAATAGAGTAAAAAAGGTTGCAAAGTATTTTTGATAAATAGTAAAAAGAAAACCAGGTAAGTTCACGCTCTTAAAATATTAAATAATTTATTTTTATTTGATCGATATTATAGAAGTATATAGTTGTATAATATAATTTATTAAAAAATAGATCGAAAAATGATAAAACGAGAGAGGAAGTTTGTTATTTCACGCTCTTAAAAGCGATGCTACTAATTTTTTTTGTATTGAGAGATCGTATAGAGTCGTGTCATATTATTTTTTAAAATTGTTTGTTAGTTGGAGATCTTTTTTATTTGTTTTCTTTTGTTATTATTGAGAAGCAATCAAAATGATTTCATCTGCTAAGCTTTTCCATCATTTTTGGCTCTTGTTGCATTATGCATGAAGAAATGCTGCGTTTTCTTGCCAAATTGATGAAACAACAAGAGTTTTTGATGGACTTGTTCCTAATATTATCCCACAAATAATGGATTCGGCTGTAACTTTAAATTTTTTTTAAAAATATATAAGTGGTAAAATCATTCAAAATAAACAATAACTAATTAAAGTAAACGGAGGAAGTATATTGTAATAGCTCAATGTTTGGGTCCATTTATATGAATTCTAAATATCGCTTGAAAGTAAAACTATATATCAAGAGACATCATTCCTTATATTTTCAATGTGGGATACTTGGTTCCCACTAGCTTTGTTCCTTTATTTTCCCCTTTCTCATTCAAACATTTCCTTCATTTTTCCAACAACAAGTATAGAGACTAGATGATGTTCACTCCTTGTTCACAGTAATTTTCCATTCATTATGGCAATCAACACCAGTCTTTTATTCCCCATGCCATTTTTTTGCTCAATCGATTTTTCTCACTAACCTATTGACTCAGCCTTCCGTTACTTTTTTAGTATAACCTTTAATTTAAACTCTTTTCATAATAAATATAAACTACTTGAGTTATATATATAAACCTCAAAATATCCTAACGCAACTAGGATTCACTATTTAAATCTCATTCGGGTATTATTTGTGCTAAACTAAACTTGGAATAACCTAAACTACTAATTATCAAATTCTATTCTATTGAGTTTAATTTAATATTACCACCAAAGCAATATGACTCTATATGATTATAAAACAATTCTATTGAGTTTAATTTAATATTACCAACAAAGCAATATAATGTATGACTCTATATGATTATAAAACAATTATATTGAGTTTAATTTAATATTGCCAACAAAGCAATATAATGTATGATTCTATATGATTATAAAACAAATTGTATGACAATATGAATTCTATACAAGTTTAATTATAAAGAGATGAAAATTATCGTTCCTAAATATCAAATCCTTTATTATTATCAATCCTCCATATGTACCAATATATATTAGCTCATGTTAAGAATATGAGGTTCTTATTTACCTCCCCCTTTCCTTATTCGTTGCCCCCTATTTTCTTATTCACCATATCCTATTCTTTACCCCTCTGCCTTCCTCTATCGCCAACGCTCATCATCCCACCAACCACCCCCCCCCCCCCCCCTCCTTCGATTAGTGATGAATGAAGGAACTGATGACGAAGTCTGAAGACGGAGTTTGGAGATCGATCACGAAGGAACCCATTCGATCTCCTCGTCAATCACGAAGTTTGAAGATGAAGACGAAGTTTTCTGACAGAGCAGATCTCCTCCTCGATCGTGATGTTTGAAGACGAAGTTTTCTTCTTCGAGCGGACGGGAAAAAGGAGATCGGGAAGAGAAGGGGGAGGGGGTTATTCGGCGGCAGGAGATCGTATGGAGGTCGGGAGATCGAGAGACCTTTCGTCTTCTCCGTGAGATATGATGAAGGTTCGGAGGTTGGGAGATCGATCAACCATCATATTCTCTAATCGTTTTCGAGGGGGTTTCGACCTCTATTCGATCAGGAATGACAGGAGGAGTGAGGAGGGAGATCGGGAATGACGGTGGTTGAGGAGGGCAAAGGGGGAAGAGAAAGGATCTAAGGTTGTGGTGGTGGCGCTCGGCTGTGGCGGTGACGATGGTGGCACTGGAGGAAAGAAGAGGGGTGACTGTTGTCCGATGGCGGGAAATTGGCGACTGAGGGCAAGGGGAAGGGAGAGGTGGAAGAGAAAATGGATGATTAAATGCATTTGTCTAAAAGTTAGAAACAATTAGGTCTAAAAAATAGGCAAAAAATAAAAAATCTTTTAATGATGTAAAATAGAGAAAAACAATAACAAAAACCATATACCACCTCTCTTCTATATTAAAGATAATATTACAAACATGATTATATGATTCAAAAAAAAAGGGAATAAGATTTACGTAATTTAATTGATGTGATATGCATTTACAATTGTTTACAAAAAGGAGGGAAAAAAAAATTTATTCCATCAACAAATATTAATAGTGTTGAAAACATTAGAATGAATATATAATACATAACACGATTTCAAGTCATTTTTAAAAATTAAATAAAATAATTTAAATTTTTTTGGGTAAAATTTCCAAATAGTTGTGATCCATAATTTTATAAAATATTTCTTATAACATTTCAAACTTTTTACCTTCATAATCTAATAACTATTAAGATTCATATATAATATTAACAAAAAGACATGTTTCAAATTATGATGTAATGAGAACACTAAATCAAACATGTAGGCATGATGCCAAAGAAAATAAATATTATAGGATTTGTTTATGAAGCATTCCTTGACAACTTCCAAGCAAGGTAAACTGTCCTTCCCTTTCTACTAAAGTCCTATTTGTTTGGTATAAAAATAAAAAAAAAAAAATTATATATATGATTGGTTGTTTTGGAAGAAGTTAACATACCACGAATTTGACTTTGAGGGGCCGAAATTATAAATAAATAAATAAGTCGTGCCACAAAATGCAATATTAATTAATTGCAATACTCAGGTGATAAAGTAGAAGTTGTAAGATCCAGAACCTCGGGGGTTGGTTGAAAGACTGAGGTAGGCGATTGTGGGACCAGATTGAGAGAATCCATTAATTGCATTAATGAGGCAGGTCATAATATTACAAGAATCATCCCTGTATTCTTAACTTAATTTTCATTTCCCTCCACATTTTTCTCAAAATTAGTAAGCACGGGATTTTCTATTCAAAGGTACAAGGAATTTGAGATTTGCATCGCGTCACTGGTAAAATAAAATGTCAAGAACCAACCTTAACATATATATTCCCGCCTCCTAAAATATAAATAATTTTTTGAATTTTTTTGGTTCCAAAATAAGTAACTTCTCAAATTTCAAATCAAGTTTATAATTTATCATCTAATAATCATTGGAGGAGATATAAATAAATACATGACTTAATATCATAAATTAATGAGATTTAAAAATTAAATAAATATTATTTAACTAACTTTCTTGATATACTAATTAAAATACATAGGGTTAGGATTACAATATTTATATAGTAGTATTAGGGTTACATTACAATGTGTTTCTTGACAAATGGCATGACAACATTGATTAAGGTGAAAACAGTGAATATTTAGGGACTCACCAAATTAAATGACAAAAGATTTTTCTATTAAATTACTATAGACATAATGTTCTATGTCCCGTAGGTGTACGATATAATTTGTCGTCCTGTTACATACTTTCTTAAGAAATACATTTTTAGAAAAAATAAAGTTTCCTAAGATTATAACCCTCATTCTTACCACTTCTTCAAACCCTCGCACCCAAAAAAAATTAGAAGGATTTTTGAAGAGAAAAAATAATAAAGAAAATATTTTTTTAAAATAATATGAGAGAAATTTATGAAGGGAAAGTAAATTTCAAAGTTTTAAATAATTTTTTTCAAATATATTTTTTGAGAAAAATTAATTTTTTTAAAAACATTACTAGACAAACATAGTCTTGGAGAAGAAGCACGTGACAATTTGGCCTTAGGCTCTCTATAAAAAATTGTATCAATTATAAAGTTTCAAGTATTAATAATATTTTTTATTTTAAAATAAATTAATATATGTTAAACTAAAATTAAACAATAATAAGTATTATTTATTTACAGCCAATGTAGTATCACTTATTTTATCAAAAAAATAAAAATAAAAAACTAGTAAATTTAAAATTTGTGCTTCTCAAAGTACAACACTTCAAGTCTTCTTTATCATTTTGAAGAAAATGAACAAAAAAGTACATTTAGAATTTTTTTTTTTTTTTTTGGTACAAAAAAAGAGGTATAACATCTATTAAAGTCAAATTTTTGACAAAAAAATACAAAAATTGAAATTGTATATTGAAAAATATAAAATTTGGGGGTGTGGACAGAAATAGAACTTTCGGATTTACATAATCCGAATGTAAAGAGATTCGAATTTACATCAATCCGAATCCCGTTTAAATTAGTTACTAATTACGTAATTAATTTACTTAATGAAATTCAAATTTCGCAAATTCGAGTGTTAAGAAAAAAATTAATTTAAAATTAAAGACAATTTAAAAATAAATTTTTTGAAATTGAATATTATTAAAAAATAAATTTGGATTTACAAAATCCGAATCTTTGGTCATTTTGGCTAAGATTCGGATGATTAAAATTCGAATCTAGTTGAAATTTTTTTAAAAAAATTAAGACATAAAAAAATTTATTAATTTTATGATTTGATCTCTCAACATACATAGCAACAATGAAATTATAAATTCTAATCTTAAAAAATTGAATGTAAATAAATCACTACAGAAGAACATATTGAACCATAATATTAAAAAATAAAATCCAAAGCATAGTGTTATATCGCGCCCCCATTTTTGTTATTAGACGTCCCATTTTTCCAAAAAATCCTTCATTTTGTTAAGTAATGCCCCCTTAATTTTTATTTATCGCCCCCGATAATGTTTATCTTCCGTCCCTCCTATTATTACAATATAGCCCTTAGATAATATTATATTGCGCCCTATTTTTCTTATTCCACGCCCCTTATTTTTTTAAAAAAATCCTCCATTTTGTTAAGTAACGCCTTCTTAATTCTTATTTCTCACCCCTTTAGCTAATATTATATCGTGCCCCTTTTTTCTTATTCAAAGCCCCCCATTTTTAAAAAAATCTCTATTTTCTTAAGTAACGTCATGTTAATTCTTATTTTTTGCCCCTCCTATTATTATAATATAGTCTTATTTTTTAAAATTTTTGGCCCCAAATCTTATATATCCCTCTTTAAACAAAAAAAAAACCTCCAATCCCATCACAAATCTTATCCCAAAAAAATGGGTTAAAACTTGTGATTATTATTAAGCTTTTCATTCAGAAGTCGGATGGAGAACAGGTTACTGCTTATGATCAGAAATCAGACATCAAATAATCCAGATAAATGGAATTGCTCTTCTTGGAATCTTAACCCAGGAAAAATAATAATAATAATAAAATCCCAAACAGAGTTTTATTCAGGGTTAGATGGGATTGAAATCAAAGATATTTCTCAAGCAATGAATGAGGAATTCCAGAAGAGTTACTACTGCTTAATTTGGAAAAAGAAAACTTTAGGGAAGAATATATGTTAAAAAGTTGGAGAGATATTCCCTCTTCTCTCTCCGGGGTCGCGGACGACCTCCTGGAGACCAAACAAAAATGGCTGCCATTTTTTCCACCACCGTTGAGGTTTTTTTTTTTTTTTTTTTGTGTTTGAGAAGGGAGAGAAGAGGAGGCAATGAAAGAGGGAGAGAAAGCGTTTTTTGGATTTTTTTTTTAATTTTTATGGAGAGGAAGTAAAATGGGATGTAGGAAATAGCAATTCAGTTTTAAGGGGGGTATTTTTTATAAATGGATTAATGGTATTAGGGTAATTTATTATATTACTTTATTTTATATTTAAATATTATGATTGATATTTTTAATTTGTTAGAGACAATTTAAGTATAAAAAGAGCGCTAAATAACAAAATAGGGGGCGATAAATAGTCCTTCACAATTCGAAATGTTAAAATATGATAAATATTATAAATTTCAAATATAAACACAAAACATCCAATTGAGAACTAAAAATATAACTATCAAATCCAAATCGACGAGGTCGAGACGCAGCTCTTTGACCCACTCCCGTAGCAATAGGGCCTGAACTTGAACCTTTCGGCGATGGACCTCTACCCTGTGGTAGCGGTGAACTTCCATCATCCTCGCTCGACTCATCCTCGTCGCCGCCATGTGGAAATTGCACATTCACATCCACCAGTCCTGGGCGTTCCCTCATTTTTCTGTCTCTTCCCCTCGCAATAACATTACTTCTTCGGGGAATCGGAGGTGGGGTTTGAGAGAATGGAGGTGGATCATCAGCGAGTATTTGGGTACTTTGGGATGCCGCAAAATGATCACGACCAAGTGTGAGGACACTGTGGAGGTCGTTGGTGATCTCTCGAGCCGAAGCACCTTGGTATCCCTCGCCCAAAGGGAAATCAATGCTTGGATAATTTATTAGTCTGACCGTGTTGTGGTTAAACCACCTTTCGTACTCCTGGTCCACTTTTGGAGGGTCCTCTTGTTGAACATTAGGTGGTATTCTCTCCATCCTATTTTGCCAATCGACATTATATGTGAGATTATCTGATAGGTAGTTGATATACCCCTTGCCTTCTATTCCCTTAGAATGATTCGTTGTATATATGTCCCCTCTCAAAGGAAAATTTTGAGGGTCGCTAGGAATAGACTGATGACACCAAAATTGGAGAAATACCCTATCAGACTCATGAGGCTCGTGGGAGTCCCAAAAAATGAGCCAAGTGGGGGACATCCAACAAGTCATTCCCTTTCGACAAAATTCGGGGAGATACTCAAGCAAACCGTCATCAGCCTAAGGTAGCCATACAAACTAAAAAAATAAATAGAAAAATTATAAAAATCTTGATAAATATAATAATATATTAATATCTTCACAGAATTTAATAAATATTGAAACTTACGTCATTATCTCGGAGACTCCCTAGCTGATCTCGGTAAGTGGGTAAGACATGAGGACTGACGTATGCAAATCTGAAAGGGACGTCCCACCGTTGTGCCAACGGGCAACCAACGTCGGGTCTGTTACTCATCGACACTCCAGTCGGTCTGACGCAAGGAATACGCTCCCAAGCCCATATATGGATAAACAATTCAAAATCACATTAACAAAAAATTAACAACATTAAGAGATATAAGGTGAAAACACTAAAATTAAAAAAAAAAAAAAAAAACCATATGGATTTTTCAAAAGAACAGCAAATCTTTTTACCTGTAGGAGGAGCAAAAAACCGGTTATGTTATTGTCGTTGTGGGAGTAAGCCTTGCATAGGCCTCGGTATAAACAGGAAAGGGCCGCCGAACCCCAACTAAGTTCTGCACTGCTAACCTGGTTCGCTATATTCTGAAGAGGAAATAGAGGGACCCAGTTTCCTACTTTTTCTGGAAATATCAATCCATATAGCATGTACAGGATATAGCACCTAGCCCGCTGTTGATAAACTTCTTGATCAACACTAAATTCTGAGAGTGGTCGACTAATCTGACGCTTAAGACAGTCGAGCTTTATGCTGTTGCTCTTAAAATTAGATGGCTCTAGATGAAAACCATACAACCGGGCACATTCATCTATCCATTGTTGGGTTGATCTCTGAGGATAAGTACCCGTAACAGCATAACCGTCTGCCCGGAAACTGAACAGGACTTGCACATCTTGCAACATCACGGTTGCCTCGCCAAATTAGAAATGAAAAGTGTGTGTTTTCGGGCGCCATCTCTCGACCAATCCTGTTATTAGGCCATGGTTGAGTTGAATCGACCCCACACGAGAAACTCCCCCAAATCCAAACCGGTCGATTTCACTACGCACTTAGACCGGTTCATCTTCCAAAGATACCCACATGCCACTATCTGTGCGTCGACACTTGAGGGTCTTGGTTTGAAACCCTTCCATATACCTGTAAACCATTAAAGACCGGTGTTTCGGTTAGAGATAAAGAAGCTCAGTAATAATCTACATCCAGTAATAATCTGACATATTTTGTATAATATATTGAGGTATTCTCCATATACGTTAAAATAAACCATGTGAATAAGTCCGTTGCAGTAAAAGAAAAATTACACATTCGATAATAATCTTTGATGATACAAATATTAATAATTTGTACTGATATGATAGGATAGATACAATTATAATGATTTTTAATGATAAGATATTTACAAAAAAGTTTCAAAAAAATCAAAACAACTATTAGAATCATACTATTAATAAAAATGAATGGATAAGTCTAAGCCTCTTTGATAAACCAATTCAGCACTTAATCTTAATTGATTAAGTGCTTATTTGATTAAGGGCGTTTGATAACTTAACTTGTTTATGACTTAATGAATTAAGAACTTTTTTACTTAAGTACTTAATAATTAAGTGCGTTTGATAACTATAATTCAAAATCTTAAAAGATTAAGTGAGTCTGAAATGCAACTATAATTGTTAGCCTGAAAATAAGTGATTTGTCAATTACTTATTACTGAACTGAATTGCTTACAAATTTTTTCTTAGTTTCAATATTTATAATTCTTTTTAGTTTTTTCTTTAAATAAATTAATTTTAATAAATATTTTTTTAAAAAATATTTTATCATTCAAATAAATAAAAGATATATTTATGATGTGGATTTTTTATAATTTTAACTAATATATGATATTTATTTAATTAATATTTTAGTTTTAAATTAATAATGACATTCTAATTTCTTATTAAAAGTTTTAAAAATATTTTTATTAGTAGAATTTCATATTATTAAGTAAAAAATTATACATCTTAATAATTATATTATATATTAAAAAATATGTGTCTAATATTTTTTAAAAAATAAGGTAATTTAATTTAAAATTTAAATATATTTAATTTTATAAATAATTTTATAATTCAGATTTCGGCTTTAGAATTCATACTTCAGATTCAGAATTCAGACTTCAGATTTCAAATTCAGACATATTTTTTAATTTTATTAAACGGGTCTAATTTAATGAATTCAGACTTCAGATCTCAAATTAAGTTTTATCAAACGGAGTCTAATTGTTTTTTTTTTTCAATCAAAATATTTTTTTAAATATAGTAATATGGATATAATATATATGTATAACAAATGCTTGTTAGGAAATGTATAACTTACCGACCTTTTAAGGTCCCAAGTACAATTCCCCAAGTTTTGAAGGTTTAGTTCGACAATTTATTGTATTTTAATCGCAAAACCTAAACAATTAACACAAGGATACTCCAAAAGTTAAAAAGTCGGGATGTGCAAGCATGAACGAAGGACCACAATACAGCACAGTAACGGGTTTGGTGAAGTGGTTGGTGATGAACTCTGATGGCTAGCACATCTATATAACCCCCTCCAATCCCAACAATAGATCTGTGCGACCCTGTTTCTTGTCTTCTCTCAATAACCACTATCGTTGCATTCTATAACACTCCCACTTTTCGTGGGTGGCTGGGCTGAAGCTTAAGCTACTGCATTTTCAGCAGCATTGAGTCGGGATTTGGGAATTACCACCCACCGACAGCTGCATTACCGACGTTATCAAGAACCCAGATCAGGAGTTTTTGAGTTTTTCTCCAGTACAAAATGAAGGTGATTGAGAAGATTCACGAAGCACTCAAGAACGAAAACAGGGTGGTTTTCTCCTTTGAGTTCTTCCCCCCGAAAACTGAAGATGGTGTTGATAATTTGTTCGAGAGGATGGAAAGAATGGTGGCCCACAACCCCAATTTCTGTGATATCACTTGGGGTGCTGGCGGATCCACTGCTGATCTGACCCTGGAGATTGCTAACAGGATGCAGAATATGGTTTGTGTTGAGACCATGATGCATTTGACTTGTACTAATATGCCTGTTGAGAAGATCGACCATGCTTTGGATACCATTAAGAGTAATGGTCTTCAGAATGTTTTGGCCCTGCGTGGGGATCCTCCTCATGGGCAGGATAAGTTCGTTCAGGTTGAAGGAGGATTTGCTTGCGCCCTTGACCTTGTAAGTTATTGTCTGGAATTTAAATCCCGTATAGAACCCGCTGTTTCATGATTCAATTGTTGCGAAAGTTTTTATCTTGGAATCTGAATCTGATTTCATCCTGTCTTTATGGTTCCTGAGTTTTATCTTAGAGTTGCCTTTCCGGTTTTTGAATCTGATCATCTTCGGATTGCTTCGAAGCATCTCTGAATTTTAACACTCATTCTGTTCTATTACTTATGTGTTTTGAAAGAACATGATGTGATCCACATAGCTTCCACATAATGGCTTGGAGGCTTTGTTCTTGTTTTCATTCGTTACTTGTTAAAGCTACCCTCTTGCGGTTCTAATGTGAATGTTGTAGTTATGGCGTTATGGCTTTTGATATTCTTGTCATACTTAGCTGTGGATTCTTATTCAAATTTTGATTAGAAAGAATTGTTGGTGCAGTTTTGGATCTGAATGATTTGATCTTGGAAACTATCCTCCCGCCCCGCCCCCAATTCACTTTAAAATTTGGTATTTGATTGATTAAATACTTCTCGGAGTTTCCCTGTTGGAATCATAATCTTCATTCTAATCCATTCTTTACTTTTGGTGCTTACTCATCTTGGTCATAGAATTGTATTTCTTTAGTTGGCTTTCTGTTGTTGTATAGTCAATGTGTACTAATTGCCGAGTTCTAGTTTTCTGGAGATTCAATGTGATTGTTTGTTCGTAGTATTTTTCTCTTCATGTTGAATGCTGATACTCAGTTGATAAATGTTGGAATCTACTATTTCTTAATTACCATTTACCGAACTAATGTTTGAATATAATTCAATTGTGGTGATGCTTGTTTGTTGTACCATCCAATTTTAGGTGAAACATATGAGATCCAAATATGGAGATTACTTTGGAATCACTGTCGCTGGTTATCCAGGTGAGACATTTATCAGCTCTTTTGAACTCTTGTCTTGTGAAAATGCCTTTCGAATGATCTTATTACAGAAGAATATTGTCATGATGCTGATGGTAAGCCTTTTTCTTTTCAGAGGCTCATCCTGATGTTATACCAGCAACTGGGGTTGCTACACTTGAGGCTTATCAGAATGACCTTGCCTATCTTAAGAGAAAGGTTTTATTTGCTTGTGTTATTCCTCAAATTGATTTATTTGATTCAATGGCTATATGTATATCAATTGTGCATAAATTGATATCTGGAGTTTCGAATTACACTTGCTAATATTGGTACCTGCAATCTGCAGGTTGATGCTGGAGCTGATCTTATTGTTACTCAACTCTTCTACGATACAGATATCTTCCTCAAATTTGTCAATGACTGTCGCCAAATGGGCATAAATTGCCCCATTGTTCCTGGAATTATGCCAATCAACAATTACAAAGGTTTCCTGCGCATGACTGGTTTCTGCAAAACTAAGGTATAAGATTAAGAGGCAATTAGTTCAAAACTCCCATAGGAATCAATAATTGCTTTTGGGCATATGAGTTGCTGTTATATATTTATATGCACACCATTCAACAAACATGGGTAACAGCTTGTGTTGCTAAAATTATAGTCCCTAGCTGTATTGCATTGGCTTATTTTAACGCCACGGGGAGCTTCTTGACTAGGATAGGAAGGGTTGAATGTGGATTAATTTGATGCAAAAATCAGTGTCTATAGTTGAATTACTATTTCACCTACAGACAAGTTTATTTTTTTGTCATACATACACACATTGTCTTATAAAGTCAACTGCTACAAGCTTGTTCTCCTTACAGATCACACTCTGAATTTCAACTTGTTTGGTGTAACTTTTTCGCGCAATGCTTATTTTAAAGATTTCATTTTTCAACTTACTTAACTTCAGTAGTAGTTTATCTCACTCTTATCAGCATTGACTGTGAAAATAGTTTTTATTGTGCAAATTCTTAAGCATTTTCAGGAACAATGAAATATTTTGATTTCAACAATTTCCTCTTGGGAATTGGGGATTGGAAATTGATATGACTGATCTAATTAGCGGTGGATACACTTCCAAGTTTTAGGAAATATCTGAACATCATTTCTTTATAGTGAATTATTTAATTACCCTATTTAGGAACATTATAAGTTCCAGCTGAGCTACTCAGTCATTATTTTGTTTCTTATGGATATAGTTGCAAAATCAATTATCAAATGATAAAATCATGTAGATTCCAGCTGATATTATGGCCGCCTTGGAGCCTATTAAAGACAATGAAGAAGCTGTCAGAAACTATGGAGTTCACCTTGGCACTGAAATGTGCAAGAAGATTTTGGCTAACGGGATCAGGACATTGCATCTTTACACATTAAATATGGAGAAGTCTGCACTGGCTATATTGATGGTTGGTTTTCTGTTTTATAAAGTTTGAAATTCTATTCTATAAGTAGTAAAGTTTTGTGAATTGGTTGTTAACTGTAGCTTGTATATACAGAACCTTGGATTAATTGAGGAGTCCAGAATCTCACGACCTCTGCCTTGGAGAAGGCCAGCAAATATATTTCGTGTTAAAGAAGATGTCCGCCCTATCTTTTGGTATGCCTGCTGCCTGTCTACCCAACTCCATATCTTTCCCTCTTTGTTTCAAATTGGATCTGTTTTACGTTATCCTTCCAATTCTTGTAGGGCCAATCGTCCGAAGAGTTATATTTCAAGGACCTTTGGGTGGGAACAGTTCCCACATGGACGATGGGGTGATTCCCAAAATGCATCATATGGAGTGCTCTCTGACTATCAAGTATGCAGATATCGCTTTTTTCTTTCGTATATCTTATTTAGTATCACCAATACAGTTAAGCACATTATGTGGTGTTGAGTATTTTGGTTTTCCAAACCTTCATGCCAATGAAGCGTTAGATCCTTTGTGTTTAACATTCCATTGGATAGAAAGTCTCAACTTCTGTGTGTGACTATGTTCACGAGAAACATGTTATTTTTTGTATAGTAGTAACTTCAATCCATAATATCTAATGAGAGATTACGTTTCTGTGTGATGATGCCTCTCTGTCTGGAGCACCAAAAAAGGAGGTCAGATTTTACTCTCCAACTACAGAGAATAGCAGAATCTAAAGAGCATTTTGATATGTTACTCAATGTCGGCGTCTGTAGTGAAGATAGTTTCTCATAGTTTTGGTACTACAACCTTTCCATAGCTTCTTAATTTGTGCCACTTCAACCCAGAAGACTTGTTTGATTATTCAACCAGTTTCTTCATTCTGAAGTAGTGTCAATGTAGCCAATGTCAAATAAACAACCATAAGGAGGAAGAGGAACTCATTGTGAATGGTCATGCTTGAACTGATAGGCAGAGGATTAGATTTTTACCTTCCACTGGATTTGGCAAGACGATGTGTCTCCTTCTCTTTGGTGGGATTTGAGTTTTTAATTTTATTCTAGGGGCGTGCTCCACTAAATCAATCATCTCGGTCATTTTCTTTTCCTATTCTTCCCATCTTTTCACATGATGAAGGGGGAAAAGTGATGGGATGCATTCTCTCGCTGATTCTTTATTCTTCTTTCCACCTATAGAAACCTCAATTTGAACTAAATGTTTTATGGAGGCTTGACTTTTTCAGTGACTTATCTAATACCTTGCTTTTTGGAATTTGCTTTATTACTCTTCAGCACTCTGATGATGCCACAGTCAGAGTAAGCATTTGTTGGATCTTCAATTTCTCGTTCTTCTAGTCGAAAGATTGGTGGTGTTCTCTTTCCTCTTAGTGCCTGCTCTGATTTAAAATGTTTTACGCTAAAGTATTATGTTGCAATATCAGTTGGCCTGTGTTTAACCATCATTTAGGTGGTACTTGATAATGTGAGATATCTCACCTTTAATTTTCTTAAAGTGGTTGCATAGGGTTTCAGAGGTAAAAAAGTGAAGAAAAGAAAAAGAAGTGGTTGCAAAGAACTCTTAATGAATGCCAACTGTGTGGGCAGGTGATCAGAAGTCTAATTTTGAACCATGTAATGACCATCCGTGAGGAGCGTGGGCTTGTATTTCATATCTTTTGACTTCTTCAAAGTTGCTTAGATTGATACTTGGGGTCATTTGGAGAGTAAAAGTTACAGTTCTTCATTGGAAATGCTGACCTCTAAATGCTTATCCTCCAAGTTTCCGGTGCAAAACAGTTTGTTTAGTTCCAAATAAGTCGAGAAGAGGGTTAAAGAGAGATAATGATAACAGCCTAGAATAGCTGTAATTTGAAGAAAAATCTACTCAACGTACTTTAAGCCAATCTAACCACCCTAGCTTCTTTCTCAGATTTCTTCTCGATGAAGCTTCGTTTTCCATTATCAACTGTGGGATGACTTTTATAATGTTCTTTTTTATTTATTCTTGTGTGTTATGCAGTTTGGAACAGTTACTCCTTTTAACATCTTTTAGTTTTATTGGAATATTGCTGTTTCTCAACCCATAAGTAATGTTTTATAATACTATTGTGACTGGTTTAAGTCCCACATGTGATGTTAATTTAACTTTGCTACAGTTCATGAGGCCAAGAGCACGTGGTAAGAAACTTAATGAGGAATGGGTTGTCCCACTAAAAGATGTTCATGATATATATGAGGTATGGTGGCTGATCTATCGTTTCTTGATGGTCTGAATAAAATGTTTTTCCTCCACAATGTGTGTCGTTGATGAACTTAATGCTTTCAGAAATTCAAGCAATATTGTCTTGGGAAATTGAAAAGTTGTCCTTGGTCTGAGCTGGATCTTCAGCCTGAGACAAAGATCATCAATGAGCAACTGGGTGCTATTAACCTAAAAGGTTTCCTTACCATAAACAGCCAACCAGCAGTTAATGGAGCCAAGTCTGATTCTCCATCTATTGGTGAGTTATCCTGCATAGCAAATTTTACATTTTGTATCAAGTCTAATTCATGATATCTTCCCTGTCTGCTCGTTCTGACATAAGAGATTGGGTCATGATGGGAAGACATCCTAACACTCAGGTTCAGAGGTTACTGTTTGATTTCTCAATGACAGGCTTTATACTTATTTTTGTTGGGCAATCCAACTCCATGATATCAAGGGACTTCACAATTTTATTTTGAACTTGTGTGATGGTAAAATGTTACATTTTTTTGTGGGTATAAACATCGCTCAATCATTAAATCCTTTTGGAAAGCTTGTAAAGGACTAATATGATTAATTTCTCACGACAGACCTAGAAGACAGATTACTTGTGAGTTCAATAACTTTGTGTTTGGGCTGACCCAGGCATTTGCAAAATAACTTTAGCAATTCTTTTCAATGACATTTCTAAGGATTTCTTGTAACACCATTTCACGTTTTTAAACATGGTCTTTTGCAGGATGGGGTGGCCCTGGTGGATATGTTTACCAAAAGGCTTACTTGGAGTTCTTTTGCTCCAAAGAGAAGTTAAATTCTCTTGTTGAAAAATGTAAATCCTATCCAATGCTTACCTACATGGCCGTGGATAAAGCGGGGACTTGGATATCCAATACCCAAAAAACAGATGTGAATGCTGTGACATGGGGAGTCTTCCCAGCAAAGGAGATTATACAACCCACTGTTGTCGATCCTGCTAGCTTTGTGGTGTGGAAGGATGAGGCATTTGAAATTTGGTCAAGAGGCTGGGCCCAGTTATACCCAGAAGCTGACGCATCAAGGAAATTGCTGGAAGAGGTTAGTTCTTATTATTTAATTAGCTCTACTGCTTGTTCAATTATATTTTTTGCTGATCTCATGATGCATGGCTGTTTGAATGGTAAAAGCTTGTCATAAATATGTGGAGCTGATATCCAGTGCCAATTTATTCTGTATTGTCCATTTTGGTTTTATTTTGACATCAATTTACTCTCTTTCCTTTAAAAAAAAAAAAAAAAACTTTCATTAATAAGCATTGCAAAGATGTATCAGCCGTAAATGGAGAGACTGTAATTTCTTGAATACTGTAACTTTACTTGAAGGTTTAATGTTCATGGAAACCAAATGAGTATGTATGTTTCGAGAAACACTTAGAATTCACAGTGCTAACACAGTTGTCATGGTCTTTGTGATGTTTGTGTGACTGGGATAGACTTTGTTACCATTCCAATAGTTGAATTTGTTGCAGTCTGGCAGTTTATAATAGCATCTATAAAACATGGATCCAGTCATCATTATAATTGAGTTTTGTGGATTTGAGGAGGAGTTGCAGTGAATAGGCATATTCTAGTTTCATTTGGATAGCAGGACAGCATTTTGAAAATGAAATAGGTGTGAGAGTGATAGTTAAGCATCCCTATATAAATGTCAGATTTCTTTTCCTGCATGTGACTCAGTTTGAGCAATATGATTACCAATTTTCCATCTTCAACAACCCTAAGCGTTGTCTTTTTTCGGTTCATCCATCCTCCTGTAAATTTTTCAGCATAGCAGAACTTACCTGAATGCGCCTGTTAGGTTTTTTGTGTCCTGATATGAAATGACTCGGTTGCAGGTGCAAGACTCTTACTATTTGGTCAGCTTGGTCGATAACGACTACATCAACGGTGACCTGTTTGCTGTCTTCAAAGATGTTTGAGTTCAGTAGTGGTGATACTCAAAATGAGTCAAATCTTTTATGAATTCCCACTTCCATATGCTCTCTTTTTTTCCCCCATTTTGTTCTGCACTGTTTCTTTGTATGATTATATTGTTTACAGTAGCTTTACTTTTAAGTGATGATAATAGTGATAGTAGTACCTAATGTTGGCAGTTCCCATGATGCTGGAAATTGCAATTGAAATTATAGTTTACAACAATTGGATGTGTTGAATGCAAATAATGTAATACCAAAGGGTATTGCTCATCCTGACTGTCTCACTGATTGACCCTTTTTCAATGATGCTTAACTCTCAGCCACAAAAAACTGCATTCATGAAGAATTAGCAATCATGCACAAATTATTGAATAATTTAGTAAAACAGATATGACTGCTATGGATGGTCCGATACTAAACAAACGTGCATCTCCTACAGATGGAAGAAGAATTTTTTTTTTGAAAAACAGTTTTACACCATTGTTAGAGTTTGAAGAATTCCTAAAGGGCCAGCGTATTTAGATTCAATATGTTGTAGTATCCTTGCAGATATTTCTCTTTCTAACCAAACCCAGTCGCCATTGGGGACTGAGACGTTGAGCATTAGCAAAAGAAAAGCCTAAAAGGTTAGGTAGCATGATGGAGTGGAAACCCCAACTAGGCCTATTTCTTCCTTGTGGAGGGGTAAAGTGGCTCTAAGTTGTAGGACAAAACATGTTGTCAAAGTTGGGAGTAAGTCACATGGTTGTGTATCAATGGATTCTTGTGATCAGCTCTTTCCAAAGTGAGGGCTGTTGATTAGGCCACCATGACCCCTTTTCTGATTGGAAAAGAGAGATTAGTTGGGAAGTTGTTTGATTCATTTGAGAGGGATTTGCCTTGCTCCTCTTCAATCCTATCCTTTCTGCCTTTCAAAACTTCCCATCTTGGGCCACTCTTTCTACAAAAAGAGGCATTCACTTTTGAGTTTGATGATTTATATGAGGGTGAAAACTGTAAAGTTGGGAGGGAAAACATGACAAGCAAAATCTGACCAACTTTCTCTGTAGGAAAAAAAGATTCACAAAATGGTTCCTTCTTAAAGGTTTTGAATTCCAAGTTAATATGGAGTGAGATTTTCTGCAAGGAAATATGGTCACTTCTTTTGGATGCTATTTCTAGTTTTTGCTGTGACATGTGTGAGGAAACATGGGAATGTGCATCCTTCCACTTAAGGTCCATTCATTAAAGTTTTTTTGGGAGGTGTTGTATACTGATTTTAACTGACAAATTATATTATATTTTAGGGATATATACCTATTACTATATTTAAAAATAAAGTGATGACAATTCAGCGATTTTTAATTTTGAAATATATTGCAAATCTAAGAGTAATTTTCAAATTTGAAGTTGTTGAATCGTCGTAACGATATTTTTAAATATAATAATAAGTATATATCAAATGTATAATTTGCCATTTTAACCTATTTTGAAAAGCCCTAATCCATTTCAAGAGCAGGATATATTACCAATGTTATTGCTCATATTAACAAGAAATGATGGCCTATTTTGCGCCCCCTATTTTGTTATTTCGCGCTCCTTTTATATTTAAATTATCCCTAACAAATTAAGAAATACCAACCATAATATTTAAATATAAAAATATATTAAATTACCTAAATACCCTTAATCAATTTACTAAAAATATTAAAAAAATTTATTTATAATTCTGCTCATCTATGCTACTTTAATCATAATTTTTATAAATTTTTTGTAGATTAAAACGAGACTTATAAAATTTTTCGTAAATTAATTAAGGACAATTAGGTAATAATAGGAGGGACGAAAGATAAACATTAAGAAGGTAAGAAATAAGAATGAAGGAGGCGGTACTTTATAAACTACAAAGTTTTTTTAAAAAAAAGAAGACGTCCAATAATAAAAAGGGGAGCGCGATATAACACTACCCTAACAAAAATGACTTTGAAAGTCACACTCTTGTTAGTAATAAGAATTCAACATTTCATCTTATAAATAATTATTAAATTCAAATTATTGCTCCCACAAATAATTTTTTTAGCCCTTTTCTTTGCTAGTTAGGTTCAAGTTTTTTTTTTTTTTTTTTTTTTTTGAGAGGAGTTAGGTTCAAGTTTAGTAGGTCTACAATTAAGTAATGATGCAAATATTGCAAAAATAAAAAGTTTAGTAGGTCTACAATAAGAAATAATGTATAAAAACAAATTTAAGATTAAATTACTCCGCCGTCCCCTTTTTTGTGCAAATTTCTATTTTAGATTGTCATATTTGCACATTCTAATTTATTTTTATCTACAATTTTCTTAATATAGCCTTGATCATCATTTTACGCTTTTAAATCTATTTTTATAATTTCTAAAATTTTAACTCTTATGTAAGAATAATTTAACAAGAAAAATAACTTAACAAAAATTACAATTTTTTATTATTATTTTGATACACAAGGGCATGTCAACCCTTGGGTTACTAACTAGATTACGGTAGACAGAGTCATTTTTTGCCGTCTTTATCATCAAATATATATTGCAGAAATTCTTTCCGGACAACAATCAAGTCTTGTAAATCTCTCACTGCAAAATCCCTAAATGATCAGCTAAGTGATTAGACTGATTATAATAGTGAACCAATTATATATGTCACAATATCAATGGCATACATTGAATGGAAACGATCAAATTAGTACCATAATACTCATGTAAAGCCATATTGATGGTTGAAATGGCATCTAACGAATCTATCTTGCCTAAAACCCGACTCCAATAGAATGCAAAGTAAGTAGAACAACTCCATTCCGTATATTCTCTCAACTTGCATCAATATGGAATCACTTAGAAAAAAATCTGGGATTATGAGTTCCTTTAGAATTTTACGGTTGGCGGCCATGTGTTGTGATTTGTTTTATTTGTTGTTGTTGTCAAATTGCTTGCAGTCTACCACCAAAAAATAAAAATAAAAAAATATACAAATTATGAGCAATTCGGAAACTTCATATATTTGTCTATTTCATCAATTTCTGTTGAGCTTTGGAAGTAGTATTAATCAATTCGTATTTTTTGATATAATTATATATTTTCTTTTTAATTGTTCAAAATCTTAATTCTATATCTGTATTTGATAAAATGAACTAGAAGCTGATATCATTTTTGACTTCTTCATCGTCCAATTTGCTTATTATTTAAATCTATATAATTTTAATATTTGATTAAAAAAAATTCCTCTGTCATTTTTTGGAAGATGCACAGAAGTGCTTCTAAGTATTTAATCTAAATAAGCTGTTAAAAAAGAAAAAGAATTCAACCCCAAATAAAAATAATAATAAGCCAAAGATTTTCAAATTATTTTAGATAATATGTAACTCATATAAAATATTTATTATTATATCTATTTCGCTTATTAATATATATTTTTGTTGTAAACTACATAAAAATCATGTTAAATTTGATTTTGAAAATAAAATAATATGTATTATTAGTATAATTATAAAAATTAGACTATTTTAATGGAATAAAAAATAATTTTCAAACATAACTATTATTAAGGCACGAAAAAAATATATGGTCCGTTGTCGGACTAGTAAAACAGGTCAAAACTGTGGGCAAACAAACCGGATATACTGTCGGATCAGTGAAGAGGTCCAAAACCAGCTCTGATACCATGTTAAATTTATTGATCAAACATGAGCATCCAACTCAAAATCAATTGACAATGGATGGAGAGACCATTGAATTATTTATATTAGACCTATCATACGGCTAGAAGTTCATAATCATGAAATAATGAATCAAGGTTTTTTTTTCAATTATTATTATTGTTAGGAATTAGGTTTTAGGATCTTTATCTTATTCATTTTGTTTTCTTTCCTCTTTTCACGGTGCTCTTTCCTCTAAATTTGTAAGATATCATATGTAACATGCTACTTGTTCCTTCCTCTTTATATATATATATATATATATATATATATATATATATATAGGTCTCATGACCCACAGGGATAAAAATAAATATTAAAAAAAAATCCTCCCTTCTTATCTATACAGCATAGGATTTTCTGTGACACTTTTTCGTAACACTTCCTGTGACAAACTCCAATTACTTTATTTATATATTATATTTTCGATTAATTTTTACGTAATACATAATCATTTACACTCTTATATTTTTTAACACGACGGTTTACTTTTTTAAAGGGTTAGGGTATATTAAATTATTAAATATGATTTTTATTGTTAAAAAATCTCAAAAATATATAAAAAATAAAATAATACTAAAAAAATAATGTATGAAAATAAAAATAATCTACTAAAATTATATGTTGTCAATATATATAAATTAACATGAAATACATTATATAAACAAAGTAATTGAGACTTGTCACATGGAATGTCACAAAAGATCCTAAACCTATCTATACCATGTTAGAGGGGTGTTAATTTTGGTTTGGAATATGTAATATTTCTTTCATCCCATTTTAATCGGCCCACATATATTTTTTACGGAAATTGCCATGAACTAATTAATTGAATATAAATTTTGATAAAATAATCTTAACACGTCATTAATTAATGGATGATGCATTTATTTATATTTAATGTCTATATGAAAAAATGATCACAACGACATCTTCTTTTTAAAATTGAATAAATTGCGAAGTAGTTGATTAAAATAGGACGAATGGAGCATGATTAAACTCTCACATCAATTAGTAATACTAATTTAGTACGTATCAATCCTCCCGATACAGTTAAATATTTGCTATTCTTAAAAAAAAAAAAAGTTAAATATTTACTAGCAATTTAGTACCACTCTATGAAATATTTCAGACGATCGAAAGTTTAATTTTATATTTGACAATTTTAACTATATAATTTAACAACACAAATTACACAACTTTATAGGTCATTTTAGGAGTTCAATATATAGTTTGCTCTTATATGTCTTTTAATGACAAAATAAAAGTACCATAATCAGTGTTTACATTCTTACTTCTATCAATTTTGACGATAGGATCAAGCACCACCTAATAAAAAAAAAAAAAAAAAAAAAAAAAAATCTTACCCTTGTCACTTTTAATAGCAAAATCAAATAATGCATAACAAAATTTGTTTATAAGTCGAGTCGTATAGTTGTATCGTAGAAATTTATCTATTTTTAACTAAAGGTCTAAAGTTTAATTTTATTTTAAATATGAAACAATTTGAAATTCTTAAATTGGTTGTACCACTTTCAAATTACCTACAATTAACAAGGAGAATTAATCATCATTACTAATATTAGACACCTTACGATATAAAAAATAAAATAAGAATAAAATTTTATCCAAAAAAAAAAAAAGCCATACAACAAATTAAATTAATATTTAAAACTTTAATTATTGCATATATACGAGTGAACTGTGAATCAAGAAAAGTAATTACAAAAGCTAATGATTACATTATCAATAACCCCAGGTGAATAACCATAAAAAAAACTTCAACTAAGCATAATGTCGGGCCTTTGACTTAATGATAGTCATTATGTGAGAACAAAAATTAGGGTGATAAAGCAATTTTATGATGATTTTTTCAAAAATATCCTCATTACATATATGAATAATAGTGATACTTTTTAAATATAAATATATATATATATATAAAGACTAAATAATAGGATTTTGTGTGAAAAGGAGTGTCTATCTCTTAGCAGCGCAACTTGTATTATTTATAATACATGTACAAACCTTGTTTGGGTATAATAAAAAAATTATATAACTACAATTAGATTAGGAAATAACATTAACTACCATAAATACTAATTTTCTATTTACAACACTAACTACCATAAATACTAATTTTCTATTTACAAACCTTGCCATATTTAACACCCCCTCAAATTAGAGCATGCGGATTGAGAATGTCCAACTTGTCAACGAAAAAGTCAAATTATTTTTTACCCAAATCCTTTGTAAAAATATCTGCAAGTTGAGTTTGAGTAGAGACATAGGAAGCAGAAATCAGGCCTCGAAGGAGGGCATCTCTCACAAAATGACAATCCACCTTGATGTGTTTAGCACGTTCATGAAACACAGGATTAGCAACAATTTGCAGAGCAGATTGACTATCACAAAACAGTTGCACAGGCTGAGAGTGTGCAACACCGAGGCTGGAGAGTAGACGTTTCAACCACTTTAATTCACAAATGGTAGAAGCCATAGCACGATACTCGGTCTCAACAGAAAAACGGGCCACGGTATGTTGTTTCTTGGTACACCAAGACACAGGTGACTGACCAAGATGAATATACCAACCAGTGAGGGAATGACGTGTGGTGGGACAAGAAGCCCAATTTGAATCACACTAAGCATATAACTTCAAATCACAATCAGAATGTAAAACAATTCCTTAACCAGGATTACCCTTTAAGTATCGCACCACACGAAGCGCAACATCCCGATGAGGGGAACGAGGCATAAATTGTGCCAACGTATTAACAGAATAAGACAACTCAGGTCTTGTGGCAACCAAATAAATCAGACGTCCAAACAAACACCTATAACTCGTAGGATCACGCAAAATTTCACCCTTAGTGGCAAAAAAATGATGATTCTGCTCTAAGAGAAACCCGGCAAGCTGACTACCCAACAAACAAACCTCAGCAACAATATCCAAAACATATTTACGTTGATACCAATAAACGCCTGTGGCATTTCGAGCCACCTCAAGACCTAAGAAATACTTCAGAACTCTCAAATCCTTCATATGAAAACACTTGTTCAAGTAATTCTTAAATTGAGTAATAACATAACTATCATTTTGAGAAATAATGAGGTCATCTACGTATACTAGAACATGCAGATGCGTAGACCCACGAGAGAAAGTAAGGAGAGAATAATCAGAGTAAGATTGGCAGAAGTCATACTGCTTTAATGCAGTAGCAAGCTTGGCGAACCAACACCAAGGAGTCTGTTTCAAACCATACAAAGAGCGGCGAAGGTGGCACACCTGCCCCTCTTCGCGCGCGCAAAAACTGTGAGTAAAAGCTCATGTAAACCCCCTCATTGAGATCACCATACAGAAAGGCATTGTAAACATCCATCTGATGGAACTCCCAATTTTTCGCAATAGCCACAACCAAGAACAAATGAATTGACACCATCTTCGCTACGGGAGTAAATGTCTCTTGATAATCAATTTCTTCCACTCGCATGTTCCAAAGAATCACAAGTCGCACCTTGAAACAACAGAACTATCAGAATGATAATTTATTTTATAAATTCACCGACATCCTATAGCACGCTTTCCAGGAGAAAGAGACAACAACATCTCAAGTATGATTGTTTTCCAAAACTTGGATCTTATCTTTAATAACCGAACGCCATCGTGGGTCGGAAGAAGCCTCGGCAAAAGAACGAAGATCAATATGGAAAGTTACAGCTAACAAAAAACTCGTATGTGCCAGTGAAAAAGAATCACAGTTAACATAATGGGCTATAGGATAAGGCGTACCTGAGGAAGATGACGGAGATGGGGAATCAGAAGGGAGCGCGCAGGACAAACTGTGTGAGATACAAAATCTCGTAGACGAGAACAGTTCTTCAAAATAAGATGCAACAGGAACACCGTCGATGAAATACACGGAAGAGACATCCATAGCCCCCGTCGAAACCTCACTAGCCGCCGTCGCTGGAGTATTTACGACTGGCAATTGCGGCGTATCAGGCGGCGACGATGGTGGCACTGCCACTGCAGGCTGGGTCCATTCCCGAACTTTGGGATCCAAGTCGATACATTGGTCAATCAAGGCTGATGGAGGTGTCACAGAATATGGTTCAGACACTCCATAGGGAAAAC
This sequence comes from Knoxia roxburghii, assembly GCA_030378225.1. Taxonomy (NCBI): domain Eukaryota; kingdom Viridiplantae; phylum Streptophyta; class Magnoliopsida; order Gentianales; family Rubiaceae; genus Knoxia; species Knoxia roxburghii. The sequence continues at coordinate 10,284,704 of CM059422.1, read as the reverse complement.
TTATTCACAAAATTCCACATCCCAAGAAACCAAAAAACATTTATTCTCAAGATCATACACCCGCCAGCCTTTCTTACCAGGTGGATACCCAACAAAAACACATCAACGACTACGACTTGCAAATTTGTTGCCAGCAAGATTAAGAATATGAACATAATAAAGACACCCAAAAACTCGCATGTGATTAAGAGGCAGGAGCCGACCATACAACAGCTCAAAAGGGGTTTTGTTGGCCAAAACAGGAGTAGGGGTGTGATTAATCAAATATCCCACAGCAAGAACGCAACAGCCCTAGCCTGAAAGCACAAAGCACGAGCAACATTGAGGAAGTGTTGGTGCTTGTGTTCTACCCTGTCCCACTGTTGGGGTGTATGCACATAAGAAATCTCATGCAAAATTCCTGCTTGATGAAAATAACTGCTCATATTTCTATTATCACTACGAACAATCTTAACTAGTTTTCCAAATTGGCGTTGCGCCATAGAAAAGAAAGCACTCAAAGTAGAAGAAACTCTCATCTTATCACGAAATAAGTAAATCCACATTGCATGAAGAAATCACCAACAACAGTCAAAAAATATTAGGCTCTACAGAACACTGAGACCCGATAGGGACCCCACAAATCACAGTGAATTAACTGAAAAATAGAATCACTTTTATTACTACTCAACGGAAAATTGTCACGTGTTTGTTTGGCTCGAAAACACACATCACAAGCCTTATTCGACACATCAGAAATCGAACTACAACTAGAACAATCAATAGAAAACTTTTCAAAAACTCTAGAAGAAAGATGGCCCAATTGTTGATGCCACACACTTGCTGGAATAGATGCCACTCAAAAAGTTGTTGTAGTGACTGTCTCTCGAAAGAAATAGAGCCCCCTAACTATTCACCCGCTCCAATCACCATCCTCGAACTGCAATCCTGAACAACACAAGAGGTATTGTTAAAGTGTGCAGTACATCCTCACTGCGACAACAGCTGATACAAAGAAATTAAACTGCATTGCAAGTGAGGAACAAATAAAACGTCAGACAAAATCATTGTGGGGCTAAGATATACAGTTCGACTTGTAGGCACTAGTAATCATTCCATTGGGCAGTGTAACTAATCGAGCTGGAATATCCACAATATTGGAGAAGAACTCCAAATTCTCAGACATGTGGTGAGATGCGCCACAATCATACATCCAAACCTCACAATTACGCTTACCAAAAGATTGTGAGGCAGGTTTGGCTTAGTTAACAATGTTGACAATCGACTCACACTGAGAACTGGACAAACCTGTCAATGCAGATGAATTTCTTAAACCGCTGTCACTAACTTCGGTCACTATTTCATGGACTTAACAGCAATGGTGTTGTTGCCCCAATTAATGCAGCCACGACCTCGACTGCGACCACGACCTCGTTCACTCCACCACTCGGGATATCCAATGACTTCAAAGCAACTATCTACGACATGACTAGGTTTCCCAAAACTGAAATAGACTCCACGTCCGATGTAACGTTGCCCGGAGTTCCCTTCTACACCAAACTTTTTGCCGCCGCAGGTGAGGGTCTTTCCTGACGCCGCTGGTTGACCAAACACAGCAGTCTGCACTGCAAAGCTCATAATTTCATACCCTCGTTGGGCATCATTATTGAGTGCAATAGTACACAACTGCTCTTCCTGAACCATAACCGAGTAAACCCGATTTAGTGAAGGAAGTGGATCTTGGGTCAGAATATTATTACAGGCAGTCCCATACAACGAAGAATCAAGTCCCATGAAAAATTGACACACCATTTCTTTTTCCTTCTCTTGACCAAATTCAATTTCCAAATTACACGTGCACTGTCTACAACGACACTTTGGAAATTTCTCGAAATCCACCAACTCTTCCCATAATTTTTTCAAACCTTTGTGCTTACAACTAGTAATGTCGGACATCAACTACTGAATCTGAATGGCATTAACTGTAGAAAAACTTGCCTGAATATCTAGCCATAACTGACTGGCCACATCCAAATCCGAAATTGAGGAACATAGTGAGGGCTCTATGGTGTTCATGATCCAATATGTGACCAGGGAGTGATTGGTCCACCAATCTACTTCCAAAACAGAACCCACAGCTGGTCTTTCAATTGTACCATCAACGAATCCAAATTTCTTACGCACTCGTAGTGCTTGTCGAAATGACCGAGACCACTCATAATAATTATCACCATTGAATTGGACATGGGTAATCAACAAGCCTTGATTATCTACCGTGTCAAATCATACGGTGAAATTATTTTGTGCTCGTTGATCCCATTGTCACCTGCCAGAACCACCACGTTATGCGTACGATCACCACCGTCCATGAAGCCATTGAAACCGAGCTTTCCAAATTAATATTAAACTAAACAAACCTAACCAAAATTAAGAAACTTCATCTGCGACAACTTTAAGCTACGGGCAAGAATATATGTTGATGACAACTATAACCAAAATTGATCAACATATATTGATTGATGATGAATATATGTTGCACAGGACTAATATTAAATTCCCAATCCAATAATACCTAAGAAGAATCGATGCCGGCCATGCAAACCCAGCAACCTTTTGTGAAGAAAATTAATGTTGAAGAAGAACCGACACCAGAAAAAAAAAATCTGGCGCTAGTGCAGACGAGCAACTCATCCGTTAATATTCAAATCCAACGACGCCTTTCACTATTGCAGCTCTAAGAAATTTTGTGACTCTGATACTAAGACAAAATGATACTTCTTGGCAGCCCATCTTGTATTATTTATAATACATGTGCAAACCTTTTTTTTTATTTGGGTACAATTAAAAAATTATATATTTGCAATTAGGATTATAAAATAACACTAACTTTCTTTAAAAAAGAAAATCAAACTAACTGCCATAAATACTAATTTCCTATTTACAACACTAACTACCATAAATACTAATAATTTTATATTTACAAACCTTACCATACTTAACATATAATATTACGTTATACCCTAAACACTGAAATTATAAAAAGGTAAATGAATTTATACAGCTAAAAACTTAAAATATATATTTCCCTCCATCTCGTAATTTGAATCATATAAAACTAAAATAATATTAACACTGATTATTATGAGATAGTATCGTAATACTCTATATTTTTTAAAAATTAAAAAATAACTACCATCAGTGAGAAATAATCAAATAGTCTATTTTTTAATTAAATGCGGGATTGGCTACTCGTTTATTAATAATATTTTAAAACTCAAAAGAAAACAAGGGCCAAGCCCTCTACTACTATGTAAGCCTCTAGTACCATAACCGAACTACCCTATACAAATGAACTCTGAATTACAGGCATAAATACTCATTGAAAGAAATTGATCAACGAAAGTGAAGAGGCGGACGGTGAATACGCACTGAACGACGTGTTGGCACTATTGATGAGGAACCTAAAAACTTCTTGGAGCGTTCTTTTCGTCGCACCTGGGTAAACTCCTCATCAAGTTAGAAATATTGGTCTGCTACATCGTCATAATAATCTGAAGCACCCTTTAGTTCATATATGCCAGACGGATAGTCTGAATAAATGGAATCAGAATCAATATCATCTTCATGACTGGGTTCTGCATATTCCCCAACTCTCCAAGTCTAGGATATTCAAGTCTAGAATTATTTTTTTACTGGGTCTGTTGTAGTTGAATCCATTTCTCCTCTTTTTTGAGCAGAATTTGTTCTCCCTATTTGTTATTGCGGAGCGCTGTCTATAGCTTGTATCAATACTACAGTATCCTTCCTGGCCTGTGGGGAATTATTCACTAGCACTTCAGAATTGTCCATAAATAGTCTCTTGCTTTAAAACCACAACATGGGTGGCATGAATTTTATCAAGCATTGGTGGTGTTATTGATGTAGTAGGATATTTATCAACTGGTGAAAGTATTTTCCCAGAAATCTCTTTTGATGGTGGCACTGTTTGATCCTTGCTCAATTTCAAAGCCAGGTTCGTAAATAAATTTCTTTATTTCTCATTAACATCTGTTGGGATTTTAGACTTCTCCAATGCTCAGTCCCAATGATCCCTCAAGATTTTTTTGTTTAGGCCTATATTATTGGACCAGGGACTATTTTAGTGGTGGATGGGGATTACCGGAAAGGCCTTTCTTGCAATCCATGGTATTACGCCCAATTTTCCTACACTCCCTATAGTACTTTGAATGTGCTCATATTGAAACAGATAGACTACGATAACCTTTTCCACATTCAAACGAAAAGAGGGAGGGTGTTATGCTAGTAAGTTAAGCTCCACACAAAACCGGCCACTAATGGACGTGTACCATTCATGGTTGGTGTGTCAATCTGCAAGGGCTTTCTAACTGCTTTCGCAATAGAGTGTAGTGCGGATGTGTTCATGTACTCCATTGGTAACCCTTGCATCGCAACCCAAATCGGCGCTATCGGAGGGTCTTCTTCAAATCTAAAGTGTGGCGTCCATTTAAGGACTCGCATCTGGAATCCAGAGATTTTTCATGTTGGTTTTATCCAGCACGTTGATAATCTACTTCGGCGTAGAATCGTATTAGAATGTGTCATTTATTTAACAATTCAACCTCAAAACCTCCATTGAACCCAAACTTGGTCAATTCATGTTTGATTTCTTGCATATTATGACGACCAAAGGAGAATTTTCTCACATGCGCATATTGAAAAGGCAGTGACTTCATAGCTCGCTCTTGTTTGGTGAAATTTATCTCTGACAATCCATTGAAATACGTAATATGTTTGGGCGGCAGCATGGGAGCCTTTTTCTCTTTGGCTTGAGCAAACAAAGCACTAAAAGTTCGAGCTTTTGCACTAGAGGGCGATTTTGATGAAATGCCAAGAGTCGGGAATTTGTATTTGTTCTTCAGAGGAGGCGGTGGTGGCTGAGGGGTGGTTTCGGTGGATCCATGGTCGGCAATATGTATTTGAGTGTATTATACATTTTACATTCTCTAATATTATTTCGACCTGGTAATATTTATTGAAGAAATCATTTACTTATCTTTTATTTATGCTTTTGCCCCTCCGATTCATACTTCCTTTACATGGTGTATAATGCATTATATATTCAAGTGTATAAAAGTTGATGTGAAATGACTGTAATAATATCAACGTGATTAAAATAAGAATAAAATTGAAATTAATATTTATCTCAAATTAATAATTATATTTATTAAATTAAAATATTCGAATAAATAAAATTATTATTTTGGAAGGGAAATATACAAAATAAGTGTATTCACGTTCAAAAAGTCATTCGCTTCTTATTAAATGAATTTTTAGTCAATTATATTTAAAACAAAAAGTTAAAGTCCTTTTTTAAAAGTATAATTCATAAAAGAATGATTATTTTATATGTTTTTAATTATAATATCATATATCGATTATAGACTATATAAATCATGTATAACCATATTAATAAACACATTAAATATAAAAAGTAAAATATACACAAATTATAATTTTTTGGGAGATAAAAATCAGTTTTGAAACATAATTATACATATATATATAGACGTACTGTATGAAAAAAGAAAAGATAAGTACAATTTATAGTCAAAATAAAACGAATTTTTCTACCAAAAATAAAATAAAATGAATTTACAGGGCAACATAATTTAGTAGCTATGCCACAATAATCTTATCAATAAATAGTGATTTTCTAGTGATAATATTGTCAGACAATCACAATTCACAATTAATGATATAAATAAAAATAGTACATAACTATTGTTCATTATTTTACACATTGTACATGAGTGTGATTAGTTTTCTTCACACAACATAATTTATGTTCTCGTTTCACCATGAGACCATTTCTCATTACTAATTACATCTTTCCTTCTCTCTTTTTTTTTTTAATTTTTTTTTCAAACACTAATTTATCTAAACATAAATATTTAAGGACCGAAAATTTTGGACGAAGAAATAGAAATTAGGGGAGATAATTCATGTTAATTAGGTCAGAAATTAGTTACTTTATCTAATGATTTTATACGACGATGAATGTTATAAAAGTAACAAAATAATGAAAATAAATTTTGATTTGATAAATTATTTTAGTAAATTGGGTTGTTTTCGTATAATAAATTGTCTGTAGGGCCAGCCAAACACTTGGAATCTCTGATCCCCTCTTTAGTCTCTTTCAATTGTTATATACTATAACTAGAAGTACATAATAATATACATTTTTGACAAATGACAAGGGAGTAATAGTTATGGGGGAAAACGAGTAAAATTCAGATAGTCACTACATTAAATGACTTATAAGCAATCATATCAAAACTATTCGAATTGGATAAGCAAATCGATTCAAATACACTTATCTATTCTCACCCCCAATTATCAATAAATCATAAAGATTAGCGTCGAAAATAATTCTCACTTAAAAGAATAATTTTCAAGTTAGAAGAATAATGAGAATCATATCGAAATTCCAAGTCCCGAACATTCTCTCTTATGCTAATTTGACATTTTCAAAGCCATTTCCAAACAAGCTCTTACCCCAATCTTTTAAATAAATAACTCTTCAAGTGCCTTAATTTACTCACATACCAAACAAACCTATTGATTGTTCCAAACTTTCTTTTACTACAATAGAAAATGTCGACGGCACAATCGTATAAAAGAATAAATATTATAAAAATAACAAAACAATGAAAAAATAAAAATTCTAGTTGACAAATTATTTTAAAAATTAAGTTATGCGTACTATAAATGGTCAATAAATCAGACTACATATATACCCATTAGTACTCAACATCAAGATCGAAAATGATTCTCACTTATTGTCCAACAAAATGTTCCCTCCGGAATAAAAGTATCTAAAAAACATTAATAAATGTGCAACCTTAATGCTTTAAATTGTGGGCATTGGGGGGCAACTAGGCTTTGGCCTCACAACCTTAATATAGTGTTTTCAATTTGCCGCCCATGTAGAAACCGACAGATAGAAGGAATATCATGATCCATGGACGTCCAAATCTAATCCAACGGCTGAGATTCAAATTTGGACACGGGAGAATAAGTGGTGCCGCCGTACCATATTATATAGACTACTTCCACTCCACCGGCGTTTGTTAATGCGAAACTTCACTGCTACTGACAATATTTTGGTCAGCACCAAATCTAACAAGTGTATACTATGTGTTTCGTCACGGTAACAGGCTAGCAGTCCTGAGGTTGTAAGAATATTCTCAGTTTCGTAGTTTACGAAAGTACCCTCCAATTTGAAGGCCATGTTTGTTTGCCTTTTTTTTTTTTATAAAGGATGTTTTGTATTTGAAATATAAATTTTTTGTAAAGAAAATAAAAAATATATTAACTGAGAGTTTTTTTTTCTTTTAAATAATGTGCGAGGAATCTTAGTGATAATCGAAATTAATGTCAAATTATATGATGATTGTTTGAATATATTATAGATAAAGAAATTTAAACAAACACAGCCAAAGTTTGCGTCTTTAGTTTATCTTATTAGGTCATCACCACGAATTTATATTATTGTGTTTACGTGAAGAAGATAGTTTATTATTATTATTTTTTGGTATAAACAAGAAAGATGTCGAAATTTAGATGATGCAACCCTAATCATTTTAAGAAGGGAATATATTATTAGTTGAACATTTTATTTGCGCTCCCATCTTGTGCCTATTCATATAGTAACATTTGTAAGTTTGGACTACTTATTTTTACTAATTATATATTTGAATTAAAATATTAAGATCATAATTAAGTGCACTATATCCTTATTTAAAAAAAAAGTGAACTATATCCCAATTATGCACACATGACTTTTTAAGCATATAATCACGTCTAGATTTCTATAATTTTAAATTTGGTTTTGTTTTTATGAGTATGTCACAAATTAAAAAGTAGTATTAAATAATTTTAAAAATTAAAAAAATGTCACAAGGTGACGAATGCTAATCTTGTAGGCAATATTTCCTTATTAATGTTTGGTTCTTCCCACCTACTTTCATACCTTTATCCACCACCATTTCACAAATTATTTGCTACTATATATATGATATAATTTTAGTAGACTATGTTCAAATGTGAAGTTTGCAATTAAAAAATAAAAATAGAAGAAATTAGTTTCCTTTAAGTACTAAAAGTAAAAAATTAGCACAGAATGTATAAAATATTTTCATTTGACACTCTAGTTTTACTTGTAAGTTATAGTCATTGTTTACTGTATATGTTACTATCATTTATATAAACGTGACTCGAATTTAAAATCTATTATTTTAAATGATGAATACTTACTACTGAGTTACAATTCTCTTGTCAACATAATTATTATTTGATTTAAAATATAATATTATGTTTACTTTTATTTTATTAAAACAGTTCTTCTAAAAAAGAAACTACATCTTCAATCCTTTTATAAATTTTACCATTAATTAGATTCATTTAAGATTAAAAATATAAATATATTATAAAAAATTGACCAATTATGAAATATTTTATATAAAAAAATTGGGATAGTAATATTCATGGTGTTTCATGATGCATACGTAAGTAATAAATAATTAATTTATTCTTTTAATCACATACCAACAAAAGGAATGTTGTAATTTCCAAAAAAAAAAAAAAAAAAAAACAAAACAAAAGGAATGTTGTTTATTGGGATTGTTGTTGGACTAATTTTGTTTGGATGAGTGAGAGGTTAAAATAATCTTATATTAGGATATTTCATAGTCAATTGACTCAAATTGCACTTGGTTATATGAGCGGTTTCACGCAAATTTTAATGTTTACAATAAAAAAATAATGGATAAAAGTAATTAATAGCGGTAATTTTTTTAAAAATTGTCATACAGGTTAAAATTAGGAAATAGTTTGTAATGTTATGAGTTGGTAGATGAGATTTATATATGTCGTAATGCTTAAACTATACTATATATTTATATGTACCTAAATAAAATGATGACAACTTATTAATTTTTTAAATTAAAATTAATTATTACAATGATGGTCATCGTTTATTTCTAAATATATTAATAGGTATATGTCTTCTTTTGTTTTTTTTTACTTTAATTATCTAAATTATTGACTTACAATGTTATACTACTCTTTTATTGAAATAAAATATAGAAAAATAAAAACTTGTAATCTAATAGTTGACACTTTCCGTTTAAAAATCAATAAATTTGAGTTCGAAACTCTCAAAATACTAACTTACTCGACTCACCCCATGAAACCATTTATTAGTGTCAAGTTTCAATTAATTTTCAAAATTTTATCAATATTTCGTTTAAATTATCTTGTAACTTGTAGAATCTAATCAACAAGTGCGATATCATACTTTTTAGATTAATGATACTCATAATAACAAATTAAGGTAGTTTTATAACAACCACCCATGCAATAATTAGTGCATTAGGCACTCAAGGTAAAAATCAAGTGTCTTATAAAGATAAAGTGTCTTATTATGTTTTTTTTCAAATATCTATAGGTATTTAATTATAGAATTGAAATGTAGAATTCGTGGGCATAATTTATGCTCCCAAAATTTATGGCTAAAAATTAGATAAGCTTTAAAACCTAAAACTACGCTATGTTAGTTTCCTTTTGGTAACGGCCACTATTACTTCCCAAACACAATTTCAAATTCAACAATTTCTCTCATTTTATGATAATTAAAATAACAAACTTGTTTTTATGGTTCATTCTCTCTTTAGCTGTGTTTATTTATATTTTTTCTCCGAGGAAAGTTATATATATATATATATATATATATATATTTTTTCATCACAAAATATCATCTACTTAAATCCTTATCCAATACATCACATCAATTCAAGACAAAAAAAAAAAAAAAAAATCACATCATTTTTAATTTCATCCAAAATTTCGCTAAGATGATTTAAACACTTTTTTCCCTCTTATATTTATAATTTTTTCTATACCTTTAAAAAATTGGAATCAAACATGGCCTTAATTTCTTCCAAATATAAAAAAAGTCCACAAAATCCAGACAAAAATTAAGAGGGGGTGAGGGTGAGGGTGAAGGGCTTTACAGTAAATCCACAAATTGAAGGGAACATGTGACTCTGTATTTTCAAACTGATGGTTGGTTCCTAAAAGTTTGAAAAAACAAATGGACTGTGAGATGACACACACAAAACACACACACAAGGTGACACACAGAACCCAACCAAATTGCTTTTTTGAATATTCAAAAAACAAATGCCTCAAAAAATTACAGAAGAAGAGGATTGAAAGGAAGGAGGAGGGAGCGACTAAAGAATAAAGAGAGAGAGAGAGAGAAAGGGGCAAAGGAAAGCATTAACTTGGAGCAAAGCGAAAGCTGCTTCATACCCATTCCACAGTCCACGCGCCTTGGATTTTCTATTGACCCTTTTCCCTCCCAACCCTTTTTCTCTCTCTGCTGAATTTTATCATCATTTTCAGCTACCCTCTTCCTTCATTTGACCATTCCTTTGAATTTTTTTGAGTTATTAGTGCTTATTTTTGGTGGGTTCAATTGGAAGGTTGCTGGCAGTTCAAATCCATTGAGGCATTTCTTTTTCTACCAAAGTAAATCTCAGCATCTGAAATTCTTGGTACGTTTCGGTTTCACTCTAATTTTATAGTTTTTTTTTTGTCTTTTGCTGTTAAAGAAGCTACTGTTATTGTTTTGTCAAATTTGAAGTGCTAGGATCGAGGGCTAGATCGAGCTAAAGTTGAAGCAGTTACAGTGTTTTGGAAGTATTTACGGTTTGGACTGGAAAAAGATTTGAACTTTGAGCTATTTATGGAATGGTCTTGAGATGTTGTAGTTTTTAACATTGTGGGTTCTAGGTTTGATGTTGAGATAGTGAAGGGTGTGATTGATCAGCGATAAACCACTAGTGAATGTTAGCGTTGTTACAGCAGGAAATGGTCCCCTCCATTAAGTTAGGCAGATAAGAAAGTGGGACAGGGCTTTGCCAAAGTTCGATTTACTTTTTTAAGGGAGAAAGGATTTGGAAAAAAAGTTAGCTTTTTGATCCAATTATTGACATTTTGATCGGCTTAGTTGTTTAGAGCCATTCTTTGAAGCAACCCTTTCGAGACAATGTCCCAGAAAGGCCGTGTTTCACCTTCCCTTCAGACGATCAAATCATTGCCTGTGGATTTAAGATTGGTGGGATCACCAAATTCTCAATATTTAGCAAAATCAAGTGGTGTAAATGCGAGCATTGGTGGAGCTATGTCTGACGGTCTTGTGGCAAATGGTGCAAGATTGAGTGATGTAATGGAGGGTGTCAACGGCAATGTAGATGTGGACAATGATGATTCTCCATATAATAGTTTGAATTTACCAGCTGAAGAGAGGCCTATTTCTGCTGATGATGATTTGAATTCAGAGGTTTCTCCATTGCGATCACCTGGTCCATCTCGGGTTCAGTACAAGTGGAGTGATACCAAATCATATTCGGCTAAGAAGGTATTTGTTCTTTAGGTATTGGTTGCTTAGATTAATACACTTTTGGCACATCACGGCTACTTTGCTCCTGATTTTGATTGCATTTAATAATTTCAAATGATTTTTTCTTGTTCTAGTTGCTTTTTTTTTTCTAAATTGCAGTTATGCAAAGTCATTTCTGTATTATCATATTGCTTAAAGAAAGAAAAATGAAGTTGATATAATTTTTGAATATGTTGCAACTTGGGGAGTTGGCCATCGGCTGTGTGTGATTATAGGCTACTCATTCTTCCTTATTGAATTTCTTTTGCCTCTTTTACTATTACAATAATAGCATGGTTCCTTGGGGTTGGATGAGGAATGGATCGTTCCTAATAACTTCATAAATGAAATTGGCTGTGGCTTTCTTTCTGAAGTTTGTGAAGAAACCTCTTTAAAATTGGGTCAAGGTTAGCCAATGACATTAAGTTATGAATGCGGCAGAAGATGATGACTGGGAGAACTTTGATTGTGGTGAAAGGTTCCACAATCTTGCTAAATAAATTCAGACAAAGGCATTTGTTCTTTTGTCAAAGTTCGAAACTCTGCTTCATAAAGGCGTAAAATTTTGGGTGCAAAGTGCTACAGCTTTGGTGGAATTTTTTGTGAACGTGTTAGAATTATGAAGTGCAATGCTGTTTGTCTAATTTGTGGGATGGCCTTGATTTTAAAAGTTAATTTGGTAAGTCAGCTCACATCTTTTGTCAGTAAATCAAGGGATCTTTGATTGTCTGATTGAACATTTATTTGGCGAATTGGACTTGACTTTAGGTGAATACTACAGGTGTAGTGGTAATGAGGACTCCATGCCACCAATTTTAAGAAAACTTTCCCAATTTAATTTTAGAAATTGTGGTGCTGTTAAATTCATGGAACGTGTGGTATTTATTGTCCTAAAACCAGGCTGGTCAGTAAAGTAATTTTGGTAAAAGAAAAATTTAGTACATTTGGATTTTGGGAGAGAGGGAAGGACAGGCTGCGGTTTGGGGGTAAGATGTGAGCATGGTTTGCTTCAGGGCTCAACAATTTCCACGATTTTCTGAAAACTGCGGAAAAGCAAATCTATCTAGATCTCTTAATTCAGGTGGACAAAAAACGAAAAGAAAGGAATTTATTTTTGAGAACTGAACAGGTCTTTTCCCCCTCAATCAGAAGAAGAAAGAGGGGGGGAATCCTGTTCAGTTCCTATGCTTTCATGTCTACGACAGCAGGGATGAACGCTCCTGGAATAGAAAAAGAATCTGTTGACCAGATCACAGCACCTGTAATGTTACCAATTATCCCCAGTAAATTCTTCCATTTTTTTAAATTAAATTTTATTCACAATGTGTTGATGGTTTCGAAAATTAAAGTTTTAAACTATGAAACTTCTAAATATAAAGATAAGCCCAGATTCTTGCACTTTCAAATGTTCAAGTTTTCACTGAGCTTATGTGGATTTGGTGACCATTATGCATGAAAAGTTTCTTCAAATCAACCCTCTTTTTTTTTTTTTTTTTTTCTATCTTTCTAAAAACAGAGAAGCAGAGAATGATCCCTAATTATTATTTTTTTAAAAAGTGATCTTTTATATGTTTCTCTAATCACTGTACTGAAAGTTATTACTATTGTTCAGGCAGTCTGAACAGAGCTTAACAGCATGAGATGAGATATAACAAAATTTGTTACATTCTTATGGCAAGTTTTCAACTTAAATTTTCAGTGCTGTCATGGTCTGGTATTTATTATCAGTGGATGCTAGTTATGCAATTTGTCTGTTCTTATAGCATTGGATGAATTTCAAGAACTACTGGAATTGAAATCTAATCTTCCGCAAGACAGCATCTATCCTTCTTTTGTTGGTGTCCAAGAACTTTACTGATAGGACTGCTAGTTTTGCTGAATCTCATTTAGCAAACCTCAAGTTATATCACTCAGGATGTGGGATTTAAAGACTGCAATGTGGTTTTGACATTCTCAATAACATGCCAACTAATTGCTCCTGCTTCCATCGAGTATCTGGATTGTTTTTTTTTTTTTTTTGAGTTCCATGCCGAAGCATAATTTCTTTATGAGCAAGAGTACTCTTCTCGAGTTGAAATATCTTTGATCTTCTGGAATAATCTTTTAAACATTGTCTATCTATTCAAACCAAATTAGAATTATTCTTTGTTTGCATATATTTCCCAAGTGTAAATCGTTGGTGGATTTGACAAAGTTAGTCCTGCAATTTATGATTCTGATCTAGCTGTGTTTTCTGTTTACTCATAACTTTTATGTCCTCAAAGAAATTTTGTTTCTTGTGCCTCTATTTTGATATGTGAATGGTAAGGTGAAAGGAGATTCTGGGCGAAAATGAGACTAAGCAAAGTTTTGAAGAAAATTATGGCCTATGAATTTCAAGGTTTAGGATTTATTAGTGAATGTGGTGCATGCAGGATGAGAGGCATTTTGGTTAGTTCGATCTAGTATTGAATGGTCTATGTGTTATGTTTGAGATATATTTTGGCCGCTACTTGATCTGCATAATTCCTAGGTCCAGCTGTGTTGTGATACTGCTCCATGCAAAGTGAAAATTGTAGCTTGAAATGAAAAAAGAAATAGCTCATATATTGGTTTCAGTTTTTTGTCCATCTAATGAGTTTGCAGCACATGGGTATTAGCATGAACAGGTTGTTATCACTTCATACTTTATTTCCTTTCAACCTAATTAATTTTTGAAATCACACTGATGATCTTATGATGCTTTTATCCCCTGGGAAAGTGGATATTAACTGACCTGTCTTTGTCTGTGAATTTAAAGCATCCATCCTGCCATATACAGATGCATCTTTGACATTCATTTTTCAGGTCTTTTAACTGGAATTATTTGTTTATGCCAGCTTGTGCATGCTCTTTGCTATAAGATCTATCTTTTCTTGTTGTTTTAGAGATGGTGGCTGCACGTGGAAAAACACAAGTATTGGTGTTACCTTATTCTGTTGGCAGCAGTTTCTGTGTAGTTTGGCATTTCAGTCCAATGCAGTTGATTATTATTGTTACCTCTTAACCAACTTCTTTAAACTATTTGTTTCAGAAGCAACAATCTTGGTTGCAACTTCCTGATGGGAACTGGGACCTGGGGACAATTATTTCAACATCTGGTGATGAACTGGTGTTAACATTATCCGAGGGAAAAGTAAGTATATCATGTTCACTAATATTGCACATTTCTCTTGGAGAAACGGAACTTACTCGTCTCTTCTTAAACTTTGACCTAGGTTTTGAAAGTTAAATCTGAAGATCTGTTACCAGCAAATCCTGATATTCTTGATGGTGTGGATGATCTTATGCAACTAAGTTACTTAAATGAGCCATCAGTTTTATATAATCTTCAGTACAGATATGACCAAGACATGATTTATGTAAGCAGATAAACTTTTTGTTGATCTCATATTAAAGTATTTTAATTTGACTGTTCCTCATTGATTTTCAATTTTTTGCCTTCCAGACAAAAGCTGGGCCAGTTTTGGTTGCTGTTAATCCCTTTAAGAAAGTTCCACTTTATGGCAATGGTTTTATTGAAGCATATAGGGCTAAAACTATGAGCAGCCCACATGTATATGCTATTGCTGACACAGCCATGAGGGAAATGATTCGAGGTGGTTTAAGTTTCCATTATGCTTTAGCAATTTTGAAACTCTCTTATGGATCTTGAACTTATCTTCCTTGTATTGACCTTCCTTTCAGATGAAGTCAATCAATCTATTATTATAAGGTGAGTATAATGCATATTTTTTTTCTAATTTCCATATTCTTATTGAACTTTAGTTTTATCGATTTTTATCCTGTCAAGGTTAATTAATATGTTGTCAAGAATTGATTCCCATTGCTCAAAGTGGAAGTAGATTAGCTTCATTTCTTAGCCAAACATGATGACTTGAGTTGAAAATTGTTGTTAAGAGTAAGACTAGGTTTTAATTTTAAAGGTATGCACAATGACCTTTACATGACATATGGAACTTTCTACTTCTTCTTGAGGCTCATATGCTCAATATAGTTATATCCAATATTTGATATGATAAATGTGAGACGTGATGCTTCATTTAGATAGAGTTGATTTGGACACTGCTAGAGGATTATATATATGTTTTTATGTTAGCTATAGTTCCAAATGGGTTTCTTTTTCTCATTTCCTGTGAACACATATACATTATCGATGTTGATGAAGTACCTGATTCTGTTTGTATTCCAGTGGAGAAAGTGGAGCAGGAAAGACTGAGACTGCAAAGATTGCAATGCAATACTTGGCCGCCCTAGGAGGTGGCAGTGGAATAGAGTATGAGATACTAAAAACTAATCCTATTCTTGAAGCCTTTGGCAATGCGAAAACTCTTAGGAATGACAACTCAAGTCGATTCGTAAGTTTTCTTCACTTGGAATTTGCAATAATTAATTTCTTGTTGCTTCAGTTTAAGATTTTGCTTCTTTGGCTTCAAAATTCACAGGGAAAGCTTATTGAAATTCACTTCAGTGAAACTGGAAAAATATCGGGTGCCAACATCCAAACCTGTAAGCTACCATCATTCATTTCCGTCTTGCAACTACTATGCCTATGAATTATTCTAGTTTGATGGAGGGCTGACATCTGTCTTTCTTTTCTTTGCTGCAATGCGATTTTTCCCTTTCCAGTTTTACTCGAAAAGGTATCCTGTCAAAGAATTAGTTTTGTTCTATTTCTATTTTTCTAAGAATTTCGAACTAATTTTTCTTCAACAGTCCAGGGTAGTTCAATGTGCTGAAGGAGAAAGATCATATCATATATTTTATCAACTCTGTACAGGTGCTCCAAATAGCCTCAGAGGTACTAATACTCCTCAATGTCATCACTACTTTACCTTGTTCAAATGTTCATTATTTTTACTTGCTTAATTTGGTTGAACATTAATATTATGCAACTCTGTGAAACTTCTGGCATATTTATTTTTGTCATGACATGTATGTATCCTTTTGTTCTCTTAGATAATGTTATATAATAAAATGTTTCAACCCTAGCTCTACCGGAAAGGAAATTATTCTTTTACAAACTTGTCTTCCCCTGTCCCACCCCCCTCCCAAAATTGTCTGTGCTCTTTCAAGGCAAATCGTGGAAATTTCTTCCACATTTTCATTTCCTGGCCTTTTTTTCTGAAGAATTCTTATTGATATCATACTTAATTGTTTTTTTTTTAGTATCTTCACTAGGAATTTTAAGTTTATTATCTGATAAAGTAGAGGGGAAGACCATGTCTGTGGTGATATTTTTATTTGCTGCCCTGTTGTTGCAAAGGGTTCTTTTGTATTGGTTCCTTGGGTTGCATTTTTCTGTACTTTCCTTCATCCTTTGTGTTTTGTACCTCAACAGAGAAATTGCATTTAAGGAGTTGGGATGAGTACAAATATTTGAGTCAAAGCACTTGCCACACCATTTCTGGTGTTGATGATGTTGAACAATTTCGTGTTGTGCTGGTATGGTTAGAATTATTTCAAACCTATAAGAGTCTGAGCTATTATTCCTCTTTTGTTGGTATCAGTTCCTTCAAGCTAGTGTATCTTTATATTGTAGAAATTGGCTAAGTTATATTGGTTTTCCCTTCAGGAAGCTCTTGATGTCGTCCATGTTAACAAAAGTGACCAAGAGAGTGTATTTGCAATGCTGTCTGCTGTTTTATGGCTGGGAAATATCTCATTTACAGTGGTCGATAATGATAATCATGTTGAACCAGTGGAGGATGAAGGTAAAAACCTTCCTTGATGATTGTACATTATATTTCAGACTAAATATGCTTGTCTCCTTTTCATGTAATGCCTTCGTTGTGAATTCTATATGTTTTACCTATTTGGCTGCCTGAAGTCGCATTCAAATTCAAGAAATAAAGGAATGTGTAAGAGCCATTTATTTATTTTGTTTGATTGTGTGTGTGTTTTGACTGTAAATTTTAGACATTAATTTATGTTATTATGACTTTGATGTCAATCCAGAGGCAGTCTTTCAAATGTGCCACTTGTATCTAAGCTGCCCACCACCATGTGCTGAGGGCTGAAAATCTGCAGTGAAAGTGATAGGGCCTGGTTTGAACGTTAGTGGTCAGTCTGAAGGGTTAAAATATTATCATGGTATTAGAAAGAGTAAAACTTCTGTTTTAGCTTTGTTTTCCGAGGAGTCTGATTTTACTAATTTTGTAGAAGACATTCATTGTCGCATAGATGAGGGTAGATTTGAAAAAATGAGGGTAGCTAAATTGAGATTGTTAAGATGTATGTGTTGGTATACCGTACTAGATTGTATGACTAGTATTGAGTGCATTCGAAAGAAAGTGTGGGGGGTAGGGCATGCATAGATGAGAAAGGAAATCACATTTAAGATGGTTTTTACATGTGCATAGGAGACTTTAGAGATGCCCCAATGAGATGAATAGAAAACATAGAATCATCAACAGAATTAAAAGAGGAAAAGGAAGGCTTAAAAAATTTAAAAGAAAATATTAAAAAGGACATAAATTGTTTAAGCTTAAATGAGACCATGTGTATCGATAGGGCACGATGGTGACATATGATTATATAGCTGACTCCACATAATGGGTAAAAGATGTCCTTGTTGCAAAAACCTTTTAAGTAATCGAATAATAGGAGTTTACTTAAACTCAGTCGGTGTTGGAAATTTGACTTTGCAGGTCTAACTATTGTTGCTACGTTAATTGGTTGTGGTATTTCTGAACTAAAGCTGGCTCTATCAACTCGGAAAATGAAAGTGCGCAATGACATTATAGTCCAAAAGCTTACTTTGTCACAGGTAAGAGTACCAAGTTCATTTTTCTGTTACACCTACTGTATCATAGCAGGGCTCTGAGCTAGATGCAAATATATTGAGTCTGGCAACATAAACCAAATTCTCTTTTCACATTGCAGGCCATCGACTCTAGAGATGCATTAGCAAAATCAATTTATTCATGCTTGTTTGACTGGTTAGTGGAACAAATTAACAAGTCTCTTGCCGTTGGAAAACGCCGGACAGGAAGATCTATCAGCATCCTTGATATCTATGGTTTTGAATCATTTGATGTATGCCCTGGTGTTCTCTATTCATGCATGTTTTATTTTCTTCAAAATGAGAAACTATGAGTTGATAACTTCATTTTTCATTCTGTTTCAGAGAAATAGTTTTGAACAGTTTTGCATTAATTATGCAAATGAACGGCTGCAGCAGCACTTTAACCGTCACTTATTCAAGTTGGAGCAAGAGGTATTTTTATATTTCATAAATTTTTTATTATTATTATTTATCCTTTTTTACCAAATGTAAATTTTTCTTTTTTGGGTTATTGTTATCTTCTTAAAAGAATTCTGTTACTGTTGATTTTTTGATATAAAATCTCTTTATGTGATAGAATGTCTACCTTGAATTTGCGTTTCTTTTTTTTTTTCCTTTGTCTTTTTTGGTTCCTTGTCTTTGGAAATATATATTTGACTGATTTCAAGCTGCTCGTAAGTTGTTATCAGTGAAGAACACCCTCTCACACACGATATGTGCTTCAAGTATTGTTTGGTTTTGGATATCGTAATGGTGCTTAATTAATCTCAGTTACCCTGGAAATGGGCTTGCTCTTATGATTATATTGACTCAAGTTTTCATCTGGAACATTGACAGACCATATTAACACATCGATCACTATTCCAGAAAGAGCGTATTCTAATCATCCTAGACAACTTCTTGTGGTGTAAATAATTTCTCCAATAAACTTTGAAACAATGGTAGAGAGAGACAAAAAGAAAAACAGTAGCTTTTACCTCTCAATGTGAGCTTGGCTAGATAATATAATGCCATCTTGTCTATCAAAAATACATGTTCTCATTTAGATTAAAAAACAATTCACGCCTTTTTTTAATACTTTATTTCCAACCCATTTTTCGATCTTCCCCTTCCCCTTTTAATTTGATTCTAATGATTTTCTGTTTCCTGCACATCTTATTGGGACATCTAAAGTTCTTTTGGTCACATATCCTATTCACTTTAAGCATGTTTATCTCCAGTTCTTATGTATTGGGGTTACCCCAATATTATGGCAGTGAGAAATGTTCACTTGGTTTAAGTTTAATAGTAAACGTTATGTTTCTGGTTTGTTTTTATTGTGGTTGATGTTAATAGTAAAAATTACGCTATTAAGAAAATATTATTCCATTTTTTCATTTCCATCTCTGATATTTTTGTATACAAACCATAATAGCTTAAGCAAGATGATTGCATAAAGGGGCTTTGACATCTGCTGTTGATGAACAGAGTAAAGGATTTATTTTTACTGTCTATCTTCAGGTCGAACATATGCAGATGATTTAAACATGCTAACTCACTAAATATTGTCCCCAAAAATGGGAAAAATGTTGAGGTCTCAACAGAGAGAATGAATTGATTTTGCCATAAATCTTCAGATGACAATGTTAATAGGAAAAACAATTTTAAATTTTCTAATCTGATTTTTTTATTTAGCTGGAATTCTTCAACTGTTAGGTGATACTGTTCTTTATTCATTCTTGAAGTCCTGTTCAAGTTCATTAACTGTTTAGTCCTTTCCAGGAATATATCCAAGATGGCATTGATTGGGCAAAAGTTGACTTTGAAGACAACCAAGATTGCCTTAATCTTTTTGAAAAGGTATGCTGTATAGTGCATTGGTGTTTGTGTTATAAAGTTACCACGCTCTGCATGCACGTTTTCCAATGAATTTTTCCAGTTTCATCTTTTCTGTTTATTAACTGATAGTGTAGAAATACTTTGTTAAGGAATGCAGTAGTTGTAACTTGTGTCAAAGTTTGGTCCTGATGTTGTCCACTAAGCCAGTCCTGTATGTCCTGTAGTTGCACATGAAGATATTACTATTCTCAGTTAGTTCCACTGCCTTATTTGAAAAGTTGAGTGAAGGGCGAATAGAGATATCTGTACTGGAAACTAATTTATTTGGAATACCTAGATCATCCGTCATTCTTTATTTTATAACTTCTTGTGACTCATTCCATTTATTTTTTTCCCATTTTTGTTCTTTCTGCAGAAACCATTGGGGTTATTGTCTTTGCTTGATGAGGAGTCTACTTTCCCGAATGGTACAGACTCGACATTTGCAAATAAGCTAAAGCAGCATTTGCAATCATATTCTTGTTTTCGCGGTGAACGAGACAATGCCTTTTCTGTTTCCCACTATGCTGGCGAGGTGTGTACTAGTAGTATTTTTTAATGGCTACAAAGCTCCTTTTCCTCAACAACTCAGACAAAACACGTCTATGATGAAAGACTCTATTTTACCTTTACAATATGTCCATTTTTCTGTATTTATGACAATTAATGGGAGCTTATCTTTTGCATTATGCTAAGTATAGCAAATCTGCTCAAATGTCACTTAAGTGACTGGGAGAGGCGTTATGGTGGTGTGCTGAACAAATGAGAATACCAAATCTGATCTATGGGAACTCTGAAACAATAAAATCAAATGGGTCTTGATAGAAATTTTTTTCTTAGTGTTGTGTTGCATTCGATATTTTCTTTGCTCTTTTATTATTTATGGAAAGTTATTACTTAAAGCATCTGAACAGATTTCTAGGCCTTGAGTTTTATACGTCCAGTTGTTTGTGTTCTTAGGTGACATATGACACAACGGGATTTCTTGAGAAAAATCGAGATTTGTTGCACTTGGATTCTATTCAACTTCTATCTTCTTGCAATTGCCACCTTCCTCAGACATTTGCATCGTATTTGCTTACTCAATCAGAGAAATCTGTAGTCGGTCCTTTGCACAAATCAGGTGGAGTGGATTCTCAAAAGTTAAGTGTTGCCACAAAATTTAAGGTAACATTTGTGTTCTCTACTCTGGTTATATAATTTCTGAATCTCAAGTAAATGTATACATGGGTAACCTTGAAATGATGTTGTAGACTATCATTATGGGGGTAGTTTTATCTTTACTATCAAATCTAGTAATACATCTCTAGAGTTTGATTCCTGGAAAATTGAATTGCTAAGTGTATGAATGGTTTGTGTTTTGAGTAATGTTTTTACGTGGGAAATTTGAAAAAGTAGAATTAGAAATTGAAAAGGTTGTGTTGTAAAATGAGTAAAAATGTCAAAACCGGCCCTAAATTGCTGAACTGTGTGGTCTTCTATCATTCTTTCATGTAATGTTCACAGTTTTCTTTGTCATGTGAGATTATGTAGGTTGGTGCTTGTCCCTTCATTAAATAAAATTTCTCCGTCTGCTCCTTCCCATTGAAGAAGATGCATGTAGAATTGGTTTTGGCAATGTCTGGAGTAAAGTACCTTTTTGTCTCTATGTTTCATGAGAGAGTAATTTTCTGTAATAAAACCAAAGAATAAATGAAAAGGTTGATTCCTTCAAAGTATCAGTTTTTTAGTAGTAAAGTATGCAATGTTCTCTTTTGCTATTCAGAAACAAGAGATGTTTTTAATTCTATGTACTTTGTTATCTTTTTGGTTTCAGGGACAATTATTCCAACTGATGCACCGGCTTGAGAACACAACACCACATTTCATACGTTGTGTCAAGCCAAACGATTTTCAATCTCCTAGCACATATGATCAAAAACTAGTTTTGCAGCAGCTTCGATGTTGTGGAGTTCTAGAAGTAGTTCGAATATCCAGATCTGGATTCCCTACCAGAATGGCCCATCAAAAGTTTGCCCGAAGGTATAACACTATGCATTCTTTTCATCTGATTGTACTTGTTTGTATTCCCATGTCATTCTAATATCACTTCTGCATCAGATATGGATTTCTTCTTTTGGACCATGTTGCATCACGAGATCCACTTAGTGTCTCAGTTGCAATCCTTCATCAGTTCAATATTTTACCTGAGATGTATCAGGTTGGCTACACGAAGTTGTTCTTCCGAACTGGACAGGTGAGATGATTATCCTGATCTGCTGATATCATTCCCATCAAGGAACTTGAAAAGGATTATGATTCCTGTTTAAACCCTTGCCAAATGCTGAAGTAGCTGAGACTTTCATCAAACTGAAAACCAACCGCTGAATATTGTTGGCAATTTGAAGTTCAAAATAAGCTCCTGGTTGTTTGTTCTCCATCTGTGTAGTATCTCCCAGACCATGGAAATATAGATCTTCTGAGCTTTCAAAGGAAAAATGATAGTTTGAGATAGCGTACTGCATCTTTATTGTGTAAAGTCTTACAACTATGTGTTGCTTGAGTAGTGCACTGCTTTCTTCTTTAAGTCACCTTTCCCATCATTCATGTAGTCAAATATTTGGTGTTTCCTGCTGAGTATATGCTGGTCAACTTTTTATTGCACCTACCTCCTAGATGAGTTTTACTAAATTTTTGTAAGATATTGTTGTATGATAGGAAACAAAAGAAGAAAGGGAAGAGGGGGAGTAGGTGCATGGCTATGAGGCACATGAAAAGACTTGGCTACTTTGGTGTAGATTGTTGCTTCAAATAAACGGAAATACAAAAAAGCCTTTTTCTTTTTGGTTTTTGAAGGAGTACTCCATAAGTCTAACCACATATCATTGTTAATAGTTGAACGTTCTGTTTTACTTGTTTGTCCTTTTTGTGTTTGTTTGTCTGATTGTATGGAAATATTCTCAGATTGGAGTACTTGAGGACACACGGAATCATACTCTCCATGGCATATTACGTGTTCAAAGTTGCTTTAGAGGTCATCAAGCTCGTCGCTATCTTAAGGAACTGAGAAGAGGAATTGCAACTCTGCAGTCATGTATAATTTTTTGAACTTCTGTTACTCTTGGCAGTGTTTTGGAATGATGCTAATACTGATTCTTACAATATTAATATTTCTTTTAGTTGTTCGTGGGGAGAAAATCAGGAAGGAATATGCAATTCGGTTGGAAAGACATAGAGCAGCCGTGTGTATACAGAAACAAATAAAAGCCAGATTTCAAAGGAAAAGATTTGAAAATGTTACTGATGCATCAGTGCTGATCCAGTCAAGTAAGTGTCAGAAATTGGTTTAAGAATTACTCTTGCACTTGTCTCATTAATTGGGTACCAGGCCATTGAGATCTTTGAACTGTGAATCATTGATGGGAGTTGGCCTCAATTCGGTAAATGTGGAAGGATAAAGTAAGAATTTTTCTTAGCATACATATTTTAAATGATGTGATTAAAATTAGAAGTTTGGCCTAAAAATTTGTCAGGAAATCTCTTGGGACGATCTGGCTTTAGCCTGGCTGTAGATTGTATACAGCGAAGTTGGATATTTGGTTAAAGTGTTAGTGTTTTAAGTTTTTAACTTTTCTTTTTCTCCTTTCACTTTTCAGTTATTCGTGGTTGGTTGGTTAGAAGATGCTCTGGCGATATAGGGCTGCTACAATTCGGAAAGGTATGCAAAATTCACCTTTTTTATGTATTAGAAAGTTAAATGTTTAGACAGTAACCTTATGAATCAATAACTGGGAAAGTTGTTCTTATTCCTCAAACAGCACAATTTTCCCCCATCCTGTTTTGAGATGAAATAGCACCGGGCTTTATTTCAGTTTTCTATTTTCAAATGGCAAGAAGAGCAGTTCTTTTGTCATGCTTACTAGATTGCCCATCGCCAAATCGAAAATGAAAATTGTGAATCTAAACTGAGTATCACATGTAAATAAATGAGCTAAAGGCTAACTCATTCTTCTTCCGCATGTTGACCTGCTTAGCACAGTAATCTTTTGAATCAATAGATGGGAAATCTGTTCCTGTGTCTGAAACACCATTTCCTACCATCCTTTTTGGAGATTAAATGGCATTGGCCTTTTTTACAGTTTCCTATTAACTAAAGCAGTTCTCTATCCTTCAAATGATGAAAATAGCAGTTTTTTCTTCTGCTTCTTGTTTACACTTCCATGAGGCCAATGGACCTACTGAAAAAGTTAATGTTTCTTCTTGTCAGACTATAGTTTTCCAATTTGGCGATAAGCAATCTGGTAAGCTTGTCGCATGCAGAAGAATAATTACTTAGCCTTAACCTCATTATTTACATGTGATCCTCAGTTTAGATTCAAAGTTTACAAAAGATGATCTTTTTGACCCCGGTCCTCATGTTTCCAAAGTAGGATGTTGGATCACTATGTTGGCTTTTTTCCAAGTAATTTTAGGTATAGCTGATCTCTGATCCCATGAAAAGCTAAATGGTTGAAGAAACAGTCTATTCGTGTGTAATGCATACTCCAGTAAGGTTTTTTTAAAGAAAGAGTGAACATGACCTCCATCCACCCTTGCTTCCTTGCCTCACCTAAAACGAAGATGTTCCATAGTTTGGAATGGTAATACTGTTTACAGAGATGTTGGCAGTATTCTGATGTGAATTTATTGTGAAACAGGGTAATGAGTCAGAAGAGGTCTTAGTTAAGTCATCATATCTTGCTGAACTACAGCGTCGGGTTCTTAAAGCTGAAGCTGCTCTAAGGGAGAAGGAAGAGGAGAATGACATCCTTCACCAACGGCTTCAACAGTACGAAAACCGGTGGTCTGAATATGAGTTGAAAATGAAGTCCATGGAAGAAGTATGGCAGAAACAAATGAGATCCCTACAGTCCAGCCTTTCCATAGCGAAGAAAAGCCTGGCTCTGGATGAATCTCACAGGAATTCTGACGCATCCGTCAATGCAATAAGTGATGACAGGGAGACAAGTTGGGATGCTGGGAGCAACTTTAGGATTTCTGAGAGCAATGGGTTGAGACCAATGAACGCTGGTCTAAGCGTGATAACGCGACTAGCTGAAGAGTTCGAGCAGAGAAGTCAAGTGTTTGCTGACGATGCCAAGTTCTTGGTGGAAGTGAAATCAGGCCAGGTTGAGGCTAATCTTGAACCAGATCGCGAGCTTAGAAGATTAAAGCAAATGTTTGAGGCGTGGAAGAAAGATTACGGGTCTCGACTGAGGGAGACAAAGGTGATCCTTCACAAGCTGGGAAGCGAAGACAGTTCAGGGGAGAAGGCGAGAAAGAAATGGTGGGGAAGAAGGAACAGTACGAGGTTGAACTAACTTTTGTTTTCTCCAGGTGAGTCCTGAATGATGATTTGAGTTGTTGCCACAGTTGAAAAGTCATGTAAAAACAAAGCATATTATTGTAGAGCGGCTTTTAGTGAGTAAAAATATGTAGTAAATATTGGCCTTCAATCTTAGATTTTGAGGTGCTTTGAAAAGCAGAGGTTTGTAATTTTTAAGCTACAACTCATTCCTATCACATCCCCAAAGCTATAGTTGATTATCATACATTACTATTTTTTTTTTTTTTTTTTTTTAAGGTTATCTCAACTTTTTTTACCCTCTTAGATTTTTATTCACTTCCATTTGCATTGTTGCATTATAATTTGTTTTATTAATATTTATTATTTTATTAATGTATAATTTTTTATTAAAATATAGTGTTACAAGTAAAAAAAAAAAAATGAATATCTATGTAATATGAGTTATATTTTTATTTTAACTTACAAGTTTTTTTTTTTTGGCAGAATTACAAGTTTCTTTTTTTTGAACTAAAATGATTTTTATGGGAAAAATAGAGTATTTATTTTGAGAAAATCTTCTTAAAGTGGGAGAGGAAGTGGAAGTTACAAAATGAAAAAGAAAAAAAAGGATATAAATATTTATTATATATTACATTTATATATGTAATTTTATGTTTTAAATACATTATATATAATATATAATCATATTAATTCAGTTATTGATAATAAAATAATACATCTATTATTCAAAATCAACAACATAAGAATTTGGTGTATGAAAGGAGAATGGAGGATACAAGAAATATACTTTGCCCCTGTTGTAGTGCCACAATGGCTGGGCCATGATGTATAATAGTTGTATTGTACACTCGTTATGTAATTCTGAATTAGTACATGCGTTAGCTTCCATCGTTTCAAATTTTAAAGTTAATTTCTTTTTAAAATACGACTATATATATATATATGAACAAATAATAAATAAGTCTAAATTAGAAAAAGATAAAAACAAGATTAGTCAATAATATAAAAGTATATAAGGAAATAAAAAATTATTAGTTCACAATATATAATAATCAAATTAAAATAAAGGTTAAGTATCTGACTTGAAATGAACAAGTTTTGAAATTAATAAGTTAAAATAAAGCTCGAGTATTGACTTGATTAAGGACAAGTCTTTAACTTGAAATGAATAAGTTTTAAAATTAAATAATTTAAAATAAAACTTAACTATTGACTTGATTAAAGACAAATCATTGACTTGATAAAGACAAGTTTAGACTTGATTAAGGACCAATCTAAGTAAAATAAATACTTAATTAAAGAAAACCAGACTTGAAATAAGGACAAGTTTTAAATAAAATATTGAAATTAAAAATGTAAGATTTGAATTGAACAGGTTTAATAGTGATGTTTTATAATGCAAGAAATGTAGAAAATAGACTATGTATGCAAAATGCAATACAATGCAAGAGACAAGATTTTTAAAGTGGTTCAAACTTGTAAATCTCTTATAAGTTCTACATCCACTCCACAATTTCTAAAGTTGAGGTATTTCATATTTTTTTTCAAAAAAACAAAAATTCCTTAAGTTGAATTCAAATCTTTACAAATCTCCCAAGAACAGTTTAGTTACTCTACTTAGAGGTTCTTCACTATTCACCCTCTAACTTGTTGTTGACTTTAAACCTCTTGCTTTCAAGAACAATGAAACATTTTTTTTTTTTTTCTGTGAAGTATTTATGGTCTACAAGTGATAAGTCTAAAATTGATACTTTGAAAATTAACTAGAACTTGAAACTAAAATTTGAAAATGAACACTTCAAAACTTAAGAGAATTTGACAATAATAACAATGGCTTGATAGCTTGTGTGTTGAATGTCTTTACCCATGAGTTATATTTATAGGAAAATTTGAACTCCAATTTAAACACTTGAATTTTGGCTCCAAAGGTAATTTGAAATAGTTTGAACATTCCTTCTATTTTTTTGTCTTCTTGCAGCTGTTTTTAACTTTTGTGTCAGAAATAAATATTGTAGATCTTTCTCTTAACTTTCCAAGATCGTCAAAATCAGTTGATTTAAATTTTTGTACCTCAAGTTACATCTAATTTACTGAACTGTGATATTACAGTGACATAGTTTCTTTTTGGTCACCATTTTTTAAAAACTTGAAAGAGATTCTCAAAATATTTAAAATCTTAATTTTTAGCTAGGTGAAACAAAATTATGCTCATTTGAAGTTGAATGTATCCATGTGAAAATTTACATTTTTTTTCTAAAAAATAATTTTAGACAATTTGAGAAATGATTAGTTTCACATATTTATTTTATTATTATTAAAACCAAGAGTGAAACACTTAAATTTAACAATTATTAAAAAATATAAAAATTATATTATTTAGATGAGATTAAAAAAATTTATAAAATAAACTATTTTCAAATATAGATAAATTAGAAGGCACTATATTAAATTAATTGTTCTCATCCGACCAACACGGTAATTTATATGTTGGTCCTATAGGACCACCATGCAATTTTACTCATACCTACTGTAGCGCGCTACAGTACGCGTTACAGTAACGCTCTACAGTTCCGCGTGCGCTACAGTAACGCGCTACAGTACCTTCATTTCTTTTGTTATTTTTTTATTTTATTTTTTTGTCTTCCTCCTTGAGACTTTTCTCCGTCCATTTTTTTCTAAACAATTCAGTATTTTTTTTAATGTTTTTGAATTTTATAAAAAAATATTTTAAATTATTATTTTATTTGTTTTATAATTAAATAATTTTAGATATTATGAAACATATTATGGACGTTTTTGTTGTACTGTTGATCTGATGTCTAGTATTCTCTGATCTGATGTCTATATAATCCTGATGTGATCTCCCTTATTAAGTATGTTTTAGTTTTATTGTATGATTTTTTTTATATTATTGATCTAATATCTATAGTCTGTTGATCTGATGTCAAGTATTCGTTAATCTGATGTCTATATAATCCTGATGTGATCTCCCTTGTTAAGTATGTTTTAGTTCTATTGTATAATTTTTTTTATATTCTTGATCTGATATCTATAGTCTGTTGATCTGATGTCAAGTATTCACTGATCTGATGTCTATATAATCCTGATGTGATCTCACTTATTAAGTATGTTTTAGTTCTATTGTATGATTTCTTTTATATTCTTGATCTGATATCTATAGTCTGTTGATCTGATGTCAAGTATTCCCTGATCTGATGTCTATATAATCTTGATGTGATCTCCCTTTTTAAGTATGTTTTAGTTATACTGTATGATTTCTTTTATATTATTGATCTAATATCTATAGTCTGTTGATTTGATATCTAGTATTCCCTGATCTGATGTCTATATAATCCTGATGTGATCTCCCTTGTTAAGTATGTTTTAGTTCTATTGTATGATTTCTTTTATATTCTTGATCTGATATCTATAGTCTGTTGATCTGATGTCTAGTATTCTCTGATCTGATGTCTATATAATCCTGATGTGATCTCCCTTGTTAAGTATGTTTTAGTTCTATTGTATGATTTCTTTTATATTCTTGATCTGATATCTATAGTCTGTTGATCTGATGTCTAGTATTCTCTGATCTGATGTTTATATAATCCTGATGTGATCTCCCTTGTTAAGTATGTTTTAGTTCTATTGTATGATTTCTTTTTTATTCTTGATCTGATATCTATAGTCTGTTGATCTGATGTCAAGTATTCGCTGATCTGATGTCTATATAATCCTGATGTGATCTCCCTTATTAAGTATGTTTTAGTTCTATTGTATGATTTCTTTTATATTCTTGATCTGATATCTATAGTCTGTTGATCTGATGCCAAGTATTCGCTGATCTGATGTCTATATAATCTTGATGTGATCTCCCTTGTTAAGTATGTTTTAGTTCTACTGTATGATTTCTTCTATTTTCTTGATCTGATATCTATAGTCTGTTGATCTGATGTCTAGTATTCTCTGATCTGATGTCTATATAATCCTGATGTGATCTCCCTTGTTAAGTATGTTTTAATTCTATTGTATGATTTCTTTTATATTCTTGATCTGATATGTATAGTCTGTTGACTGATGTCTAGTATTCTCTGATCTTATGTCTATATAATCATGATGTGATCTCCCTTGTTAAGTATGTATTAGTTATATTGTATGATTTCTTTTATATTATTGATCTGATATCTATAGTACATTGATTTGATATCTACTGTCTTATATATATATTTTTTAAAAAAGTATTTTTTTTAAAAAGGCTGTGCGTCAAAAAAAAAAAAAAACTGTAGCGCGCAACTGTAGCGTGTCATTGTAGCGCGCAACTATAGGGCGTTACTGTAACTCGCACTGTAATGCGTTACTGTAGCGCGTTACAGTAGATAGGAGTAAAATTCACTGTAGTACCGTAAATGGACTCGACCAACACTATCTAGTCCATTTTCAGAACGTGGTTAAATTAAAAATTTGGGACGTATTCATGTGTTACAGAAATTTGGGACCGAAGTCCCGGGCGAACGAACCGGATGAGGTGAGAGACCACGCAAAACGGTGACGTTGCGTGCTACGTATCGAGTAATTTTTAATTTTTTTTTCCTGATACAAAAAGTCAGAAGGAAAAGGAAATGGCGGAAATCGGTTGCCAGGAGTACGGTTGTGGTCACCAGCAGCTCTACACGCTTCTCCTACTGGAATATCTGTGCTTCGATCAGTCGACACCGATCAAAAATAGCTATAATTTTGGATTGACATATGGCTTCATTAGTTTCTCTTCCCCCAGTTCCCGTCCGTTTGACTTCCCGGAGTATTCGTTGGATCACTGAGGACCACCATCATCCCCGCTGCCGCAGCTGCTATACGGTGTCGTTCCGTTCTTTCCTCGTTGCTTCTCAACCGTCGCTCAGGAGGATTCATGTTAGGAGGAGCGTGAGAGTTGGAGTATCATTACGAACGATACAAAAACCAGAACCAGCTTCTTCCGCTGCTCCAGCTTCCACCCGTTCCTCCTCGCCGGCGGTGGTTGAATTTCGGAATTTGGACGCCGATGACTTTAGACATCCACTCGACAGACAAGTCAGTATTAAAATTCAAAAGATCAACTAGTAGTTTCGATTCTTGAAGCTTGCTTGTAAGCATATTTATTGGGTTTGTGCAGAATACGCTTCTTTTGAGAGCCATTCCTGGTCTGAAGGATATTGGAAAAGCATTGTTAGGTAAAAAGGGAAAAAAATAAAGAAGAAGAGGAAGAAGAAAACTTCTTTTGTCCACAAAAACGACATCTTTTGCTGTTCATATGAATTAACGACCCAATCTTTTCAACCTCTAACAACGGTGGAATGACTGTTTCTTTGGGACAGAGAGGAAGCGAATACTTTTGTAAAAAGGAAAAACTTACTTTGTCCCTCCATCGCCCCCATCACCTTCACCTTCTTCCAAAAACTTTTTTGGGACGGAGAGTAGAAATATATAATTAGTAAAATAATAGTTCCTTTGCCCCCGAAAAAGGTCCTATCTGTAAATAATTCGTTGTGGCAAAAAGGTCTACTTGTGGTCACAACTGGAATAGAGAACGTTTAAGTGAAAAATTGCTGTAAATGCCTATTTTTTTAACCTGTAATGAGTAGTTTATTTTTACTACTAGGCTCGTTTCATTTAATCTATTTGCCAGGGGCGTGGAGAGAGTAAAGAATAGTGTAAAATTCGTTGATGATGAATTTGTTAGTGATCGGAGGTTTTGTGTTGAAATGTACATTTGTATTGAAATGAGAAGCAAAATATTTGATGATGAAATGTCTATCTGTTGAATGCTATGTAAAAACACAGGAACTGTTGCTGAACAGGTCATGCTGTTGGAGAACATAGCAACATCTATTCTTGTTACTGAAAATCAGGTCCTTTTTTCTCTTCCTGTATATTATCTTGTTTACTGTAAAAGAACACAAAGTATTTAGGTTACAAGTTTCTTTTCCTATTGGGATCTTAGGTAGTTATAATTCCCTAATATACTTTTGGGCATTTGTCGATGTATTGGTTGGTTCCAGTTGTCTTGTTTTTGCTGTTGCAACTGGTTTAGGATATTATGGTTCACGTTCTTAGATGCTTGGTGAGGAAGTTATGATTTTTCTGTCATACATCTTCCCTGCTTTCTTTATTGGCTTTGGTTTGATCAGCGTAATAATTGTTCTGTATGCAACATGCTCTACCCTGTTTGTTGTTTTGAACTATAACCAAGGGCAATCTGACTATCCTTATTGTGGTAATATTGGTGTCTTACATAGTTAAGCTAAAAGGAAATAGATTATAGGCAATGCACCTGTTTAAATTGCCTGACTTGGCTTCTCTGTGTTGGAACAGCTCCCAGAACTTCATTCCTTGATGAATCAGGCCTCCAAAATTTTGAATATTGAAACTCCTGACCTGTATGTGCGTCAAAGTCCTGTTCCCAATGCTTACACTCTCGCTATCAGTGGTAAAAAACCTTTCATTGTTGTTCACACGAGCCTTGTGGAGCTCCTTACACGAAAGGAATTGCAGGTTTTTGTTCCTTTCTTTTCCTATGAACATGTGTTTCCCTTTTATGCAATATGATTTTTTGATCTTTGTAGAAGCTTCAAAATTGGTTTTGTGGTCAGTTGAGCTAAATAATTTTGCCCTATGGGAGGATTTTTAAACCTATGACATGTTAGCTTCCTTCTGGTTTGCGTGTTCACAACTTTTCTTCTCAGTTACACAAGCAGATTGTGATGCAAATTTCTTGCCATGTGATATCCAGGCAGTCTTGGCTCATGAGTTGGGTCATCTCAAATGTGACCATGGGGTTTGGTTGACAATTGCAAATCTTCTAACGCTTGGAGCCTACAGTGTTCCTGGTATACATGTTTTATTTTGGAGATTTATAGATAGAGAAATGTATGTGGCAAGCTGATCAGATAAAGAAAATGTAGGGTTATTAGATAATTCATCCTATTTAATTACCTACACTGACTTTGCGGATTCTGCAACCCTTTGTGAATAGGTTACTTGCATCACCATCAGTTATTCGAAACAAGTTTTGTTCTTTCCCATAGGCTATCGGAATTTATGGTGTATCTGTCTTTTCTTGGGGAAACTTTAATATGGCTAAGGTGCTTAGTCTACCTAATATCATATATTGTGATCTGGAAAATGATAATACAATCATTTACAGGTTTTGGTGGTCTAATTGCCCAAAGATTAGAAGAACAACTTTTCCGCTGGCTTCGAGCAGCAGAACTCACCTGTGATCGTGCAGCTCTTCTTGTTGCTCAAGATCCAAAAGTACAGACACTTGAACCTATGGTTTATTGAGTTTTTGACACATAACATTGTATTGACTTTTTCATTCTGAATCCTACAAGAGGTTGTCATCTCTGTTCTCATGAAATTAGCTGGTGGTTGCCCCTCTTTGGCTGATCAATTAAATGTCGATGCGTTTTTGGAGCAAGCTCGATCTTATGACAAGGCTTCTTCTAGCCCAATAGGGTGGTATATAGCGTACGTCAAGAGTGTTACTGAGCATAACATGTTTTATTTACAGATTCAGTGATCTAAATCCTTGGTTATCCTCCTCTCAGAAATGCTCAGACGAGCCAACTTTCCCATCCTCTTCCTGTGCTACGTGCACGAGAGATTGATGTGTGGTCAAGAAGTCCGGAGTACAAGACTCTTCTAAGAAATGCAATGTCTCAAATCCGTTCGTAGAGTATATGGGAGATGAATATGATTGCTTGAATGTGCAATACCCAGGTACTTGCAAAATTTGATTAGTGCTTCTGTTCATCCGTTTGCATGCATAGATAGACCTACTTTATTTCAATTTGATACTCAATTTCATTTCAAAAATCAACCTTGAGGCTAGTGCAACCAAAGCTAGAATTCTTGTTGCCTGTCCTTGCCGCAGGAGGTTTATAGTTGTGTGGTCATTATTTTTCCCTACTATGATGGAAGAGTAAGACGGCATGATCTTGGAAGCTGAGTTAATACTTTATTGACGGTCATCATGTGTACCACTGCTGTCGTTTTATTTGAGAATTACAATAGACGTGTCTAGAATCTGATGAGTTTTACTCATCTATTTCATTCAAGGTCATGTTAATTTGATCCATTCCTTTTTCGTAGATAACTGCAGCCATAGGCGGGAGATAAGCGCAAACTCAATGGTTGCTGTGAATTATTAGTTATGGAAGCTCTCACATGCTGCAATATTGGAGCAGTAGTTTCCTAGAATATACTGGCTTACCCAGCAAATTTTTAGAGTAAAAAACATGGTCCTGAGTTCAACCCTCAATCCTTTTGGCCCTTGAACCTGTAATTCCAGATAGGTATGGTTATAGGTTGGGTTAGTGATGTATTGGCACAAAAGTGGTACTCTGATGTGTAGATGCATATGGTATATTTGTATAAAATGCTTCCTCATTAATGTAATTCTGCCTCAGAAGTTGATGGGCGTTTCTCGTTATGGCATCGAAATACTGCAACTGTGGAGTGCTTCAAGTACGATACTGAAAACACTTTGCTTTCCAAGCAGAAATAATTGGACATTTGCATTCCTTTCTTTTTGTCTTTGGGTTCAAAATTCAGGGCTTGAAATGGAAAAATATGCACAAATATAATTTTACAAATGGTTGTTAAAACTGGCAGAATCATCTGCAATTTTCTTTCGTATTTATAGGGAGGCCAACGGATAGGGTTCGGAAGACATGTTGGACAAAGTTTTTACTAGTGAGGCCATGGAAGCCAAGGCAACATTCAGCACTTGTTGTGAACAACCCGGTCTCACCATCATCCTTACCTGTGGAAAGATAATAACGATACCCAAATCAGATTCAGCTAATAAAACGCAGAGGAGGACGTTACATGGATTCTTCTTTGATCTTTGAAACTTGTAACAAATATCACATAGACAAATATAGGTCCTTAATCTTGATTAAGATTGACCTGATACACTCCTCTTTCCCATAATCATGATGCTGGAGAAGGGTAGATTGATATAATCCGCGTCACCGGTTGCACTTCCAAACCATATTCAAGGTACTCAAAGCGAAAAACTAAACGGGGAATGAAGTAAACATACTCTGTCTAGGTAGAGGTGAAACTCCTCCATCTTCTCAGTGTAATCCTCATTCTGAAGATTCAAGCATTGCGTATCTGAATGAAGTCTATCATTCACATCTTCTAAGGGCTTCTCATCAATTACCTTCTGAATACTGTTTCAGCACCAAGAAAACAAAATGCACTCAGTTCATGGCTACACAACTAAACTAATGCTCAAGTCACCTAAGCTTCAACTTTTAGTAAACCAAAAATGGATAGTCAAAATATGAGCACACACACGCACACTGTAACTAAGGTATCTTACTTTATCTTTTATGTGAAAGCACAAAATATCCAATCAATCATTGGGAATCAGCAAACAGGTCACCGGAGAATCAAGGAGATCAGCAGCATGGAAAATTTATGATCAACGCGGTGTACTTTAGGAACTTTCTTCATATTGCCATGGATCAAATTTTCCTAATGAAGAGAAGTTCCATAACACTAAAATCATACAACCCTAGACGTTAGTGTCATTTACATTATGCAGAGATGGCATTTCGTTGTTCTATGTTTAAGCATTGCTGCCTCCAGAGCCACCAGATCACATCTCATACGGCATTTGATAACTATAACATCATGATCCCATTATATTCACAGCTGACATCTCCAAATAAAACATTTCCGGCCTGACATAGAACCTTGCCACATCAATGGACATTATGCTCTTTTCAGCCCTCAATTTGCATAAAAGAAGTACAGAAAGAAGTCATGTTTTATTTACAGGCATCTTTCTCCACTTATTTCATTTCCCATACAAGAAAAGTAGTATGCGGTTAACTTTAGATATAGATCAAAAGAAAACATGAATTCCCCCTGTGGCAGCCAATAAATTGATTTTTGTTATTTCCAAACAAGCTACCAGTTGACGACAACATACAATTTTACCAAAAAAATAAACGTTCATGCAAGAATCCTTTCAGATCAGGAAATGCATAGTTATTATTAGAATCCGTTGTATTTGGATTAGTTTTTCTGCAGTTCCCTTAAATTGCTTTATTCAAGCTAGTAGAACTGGAAGACCTTAAGTTTAGCTACTATTCATCATGTTCCAAAACTTCAATTATCAGTAAATTCAGAGAAACGCTCAGTTTTTCCAGCCCTTTCACTAAGGGTTTCCAGTCTTTTTTCCTTTCCAACAGTTTCTCTGTTTCTCCAAGGGGTCTCTTCTCAAAAATGCACTAGAAAAGACACATGAGCACTTTCTTTTACAATAACTCTCTTTTCCAGAAGCTAAAATGCAGCACAATGCGCATTTTAGAATTCGCTAGCGACAAATAACATCAACATTTGTAATCTGAAAAAGAATGAGCTATGCATGCACTAATAACATATCTCATGAAATCTACATCATCACCAACCATGAAAATACTGTTTTATTGCATGTATATACTTTGATTGTAAAGTGTATGGTAAATAAGGGCAGAACAATTATTAAAATTAAACCTGATAGCCAAATACTTATTGGTGGCACACTCGTCCATCAATATGGATAAATCTGACGAGACCCTTCAGACCCAAATGAAACTGAACCAGCTTGGCTGTGAAGTTTCTTTCTCCAGTTAGCTATTCCCTAATGCAGATAAACAAAACCAGGAAAATCATATGATTAACTTTAAGCCAACAGAAAGAGAGAATTTATAGAAGATGTTGAGTGAGACTTGAAGATGCAACAGATGAAGAATACAAGCATTGGTGCTTGAAATCCAAACTTCAGCTACGTAAAACTGCAGTACATAGGAACTGCAATTGCAGGAGTGCATCACCCATTCAAGAAGGGAAATTGAGAACGTCAAACAGTTATTTTAGTCCCATAAACATCATAGAAGTGGTGTCATTTTCACAATTTTTTGAAAATTATATCATTTTTTTTTTCATTTTAACCTTGAAAATCGAACCCATCACCTCAAGTTACAATCCCCAACCCTTACCATCCCCAAACTCTCCCAACCCTAGTGTGTATCATAGAAGGCCAGAAATGGTGCCATTTTTGGGAAGCAACAAACTAAGATTCTGCTGGGATTGTCCTAACTGGGATTTGCCGTTTGCCAAATGGGCTTTTGTTGATCACTCCATTTTTGTTGATAAGGAGATACCTCTAAATTGCATTCTGAATCTCAACTACATTTTAGCTTTCTTTCAAAATAATACAATCAAAGAAAGAAGCCACTTTTAGTGAGAACATAATTTATCAATAATGAGTGGCACAATTCATATAATAAACCAAGTTTTAACAAGCAAGGATACAAGAATCATCCCTAAGATTGACAGAATCCGCCATATACTCGTATCAGTACAACTCAGCAGAATTGCCAAGAAAAAAATGCCACCATAAGATGCTTTCAGCCACAACTGGCGAAATAATAATAACAGAAGAAGAAAGATTATAGATAATTAAGCAAGAATCTTACCAAAATTGAAGAAGGGTTGGAAGCTTGGAATATGGATTTTCATAGGCAGAATGGTGGACCTGTCCCGTGGGGGAAGCGAATTTTTGCGAAGATTCGATTTTTCTTTTGATGGCCTGTCTTCTGCTCTTGATTTCCATTTCTTTGGAGAAATTACAATGTTAAGCCTATATTTGAAAATATATCTCCTTTTCTTCCCCCATAATTTGCACCTCCATTTTTTATATTGTTTGGGGAATAATATATTAGAATTGCAGCGACCTTCCAATTTGAATTGAAAGGACTATCGCCAAAAATGAGGTATACCTATGTCAAAGATGCAATTTTTATATTAGAAGATTATTTAGGGTAAAAAATGGTCAATTTATATAATATATATTATTATTATTATGACAAAAGAGATGTAGCGCGTAGACAATTCCACTTAAGACAATAGATTCGAGTCATTCTTAGTATAACTTAAGTATTTTTAAAAAATGTTAGATCTTTCTTATGTAATGTTGTGATGGTGTAAGTGTTAAAAAATACATGTAAATAGATAAATATGTATAACAAATTGGAACAAACAATTATTTTGAAAATAAATATAAAAGAATCATTATAGTATACCACAATCTCTTACAATCAAATCGTAACCAACTTTTATTAATTATTTCTCATCTTATAAATTAAAAGCATAATTAAAAGTATAATGATTAAATTATTTGAAATTAAAATTAAGGGAGTAAAACCATTCAAACCTAAAGATGATTTTGGGAAGGGTGTTATTAGTCAATTTTTTGTTGATAAAGGTTGTAACCACTAGTTAGCACTCTCCACTTAAAATTAATAGATATTAAATTTGAGTGATTTTTATTTTTTTAATCAAATATTCTTATTATTTTTTAAAGACATTTTAGTAACAAAATGGTAATTTAAAAGCCATGAATAAAAAGAAGGGATGGTATTTGGATGTGAGATGATTGATATGTGATCAAATAGCTGTGATGAATTCCAGTTTGGGACCATTCCTAAGCCCCAAAAGAGAAGAATTGTCCAAATAAGAAGACAGCAGCAGAAGGGCAACAATGACTGTGAACATCCACTTTCATTTCATTTTTTCCAATGTACAGAGATACATATATTGGAGACTAGAAATGTACCATGTAGCTGCAAAATAGAATTTCCAAAGAGCTCATGGCAATGGCATTCACCAGTAATCCCCACAGGAGCAAGAACCATCCACAAAATGGTGAAATCTGTTCCGGTCTCTTACAACTATCCTGCGTCCTGTGATCTTGGAAATCAGTTTTGTAACTGCGTGACAATCAACACATACCCTTAGGTTCTTGACTATCTTGATAGTTGTTCCTGGCTTGGTACTAATCAGGCCAAAGGCAATGGCAAGTTTTTCGCTGTGAATCTCGAGTGATCGCCTTTTTTCAGCATCTCCCATATCATGTAATACTATATCAATCATAGGAGTATACCCGTGCGAGTCTAGCCATCCGCGCATCTCCTCCAACATCATGTATATTTCTTTACACTTGGGATGTTTCATGTCACCAGCCAGGAATTCGTGTATTTCGTCGTTCACCTCAATTGAGCTGCAACCTGGTTCTTTTTGCACCCCAGTTTCCTTCATTGCAGACCTGACTCTTGCTACACCCTCCCAATTGCCTGTTGCAGCATATATATTTGAAAGAAGAACAAAAGTTCCTGAATTTGTGAGGTTGTGCTCCACTAGGTATGCTACAATTTCCTCTGCCAAATTGAGGTTCTTATGAAGTCTACAAGCAGCTAGTAAAGTTCCCCACAACACCGAATCAGGCTCTATCTTCATGTTCTTAACAAGCTGATATGCATCTTCCAAATGGCCAGCTCGACCGAGTAGATTTACCATACATCCATAATGCTCTATTTTTGGCTCAATACCAAATTCATCTTTCATTGAGTGGAAAAAACTCCACCCTTCAGAGACCAGTCCAGCATGTGCGCAAGCGTTTAAAACACCGATGAAGGTTACCTGAGTTGGTTCAAGATGCATCATACGCATGTCATTGAACAAATCCAGTGCTTCTCTACTAAATCCATGCATTGCGTAACCTACAATCATCGAATTCCAGGCAACTACATCCTTGAACTTCATCCCATCAAACACCAATCTTGCATCCTTCAGACTTCCACATTTGCTGTACATATCAACCAAAGCAGTGGCAACGCGGACATTATTTGAACTCCCATTATTCTCAAGGTAAGAATGGACCCACTGAGCTGATTCCATTGCCCCCAGCTGACCACACGCAGAAAGAACAGTCAGCATTGTGACTTCATCTGGCTTCACCTTCGTCAATAACATCTCCCTGAAAAGAACCAAAGCTTCATTGGGCCTTCCATGCTGACTATACCCGTCAATCATCACGTTCCAGCAAACCACATCTCTCTCTTCCATGTCATTAAACAAAGCTCTAGCATTCTCAAGATCCCCACTCTTCGCGTATCCAGTAAGCATTGCAGTCAACGAAACCAAACTCTTTTCAGGCATTGTATCAAACAGTTTCCGGGCAGACATCAAATCACCACTCCGCGCATAGACGTCCACCACTGCAGTTCTCACATAGGTATCAAAATCGAGGCCGAATTTGATGGCTTGGCAATGGAGGGCTCGCCCTGGATCAAAGGGACAACCTTTAAGAATGGCCGAGAATGTAAATGCATTTGGCTCAACATTTTCCATAAGCATTTGAATGTAATAAAGCAAAGCTTCATCGTGAAGTTTATTAATGGCGTGGCTATGAATGATAGTGGAGTAAAAGAAGACATTAGGCTGGTGGGTTTTCTTGAAAAGTGAAATTGATTGCTGAAGATAGCCTAATGAAGCATAAGAGCGTTGAAGCTTGAAATTTAAAACTGGGTGGTCGTCAAAGTCATGGCGGATGATGAACCCATGAACTTGCTCAAGGTGTTTGATTGATTTAGATTTGTCAATCAGAAATGCAAGCTGATCAGGACCAGCAACGGGGGTTGAATGCGAATGGCTCTTCTTGACCAGTGACGGTGCAATTATCGCTTTGGTGGTAAAGACGGGAGTGGAAGCCATGGCTACTGCACACCTTCAGAATATTTGTATTTCACAAGCTTTATCTTGAAGACATACTTGTCCCAATTCTTGAAATTTTACTACCCAAATATATCAATATATGTGGTTTGATCAAACTACCCTTTGCCCAAGTGTTTTTGACAACCATCAATACCTTTTTCACCAGAGTCCAACATAAGAAAAAATATCAAAAAAGCAACGAGTATGCGTTATATTCAAAAGAGACGAGATAAGCCAAAGAAATATCTTGAACCAAAGCAAAATACATTGTTTTTAAATTAGGTGCTTGAACTAAGCTGATGGAAACAATGCTTACTGCTAATTGCTTAACTAAACTTCCTATGAATCTGATTTATCTTCACTGAAATTGCTGCCAAGACTGTATCATATATATCTTCCAGAAACACCATGTATGTGTCCCTCCATGACTTGTTGAAATAGAGAACACAGAAAACTCCCAATAAACCAACTGCAAAACCAGGTCCTATGCCAGCATAAAACCATAAGAACCCAAACCCATCATTATCCACTGTTTGATCCGATGCATGTTCATTTGGTTTTGATGTTGCATCATCAGGGCAGTTCTTTCCAATTGGCTTACCGCAAAGTCCATTGTTTCCTTCATAAATGGCATTCAAGGTATCGAAATGATTGCTTGATGGTATTCGCCCTGATAAGTGGTTGAATGACAAGTTTAGGAAGCTTAGGGTGTCTATATTGGCCAAACTTTGAGGAATAGAGCCAGAAAGTTGGTTCATGGCCAGATCTAGAGATTCCAGTTGCTCTAAATTGCCAATCTTCTCTGGGATGCCACCACTCAAATGATTGTTTGAGAGATCTAGAGTCTGAAGCCCTTCAAGCTCCATTAACTCATTGGGGATCTCTCCCATTATTTGATTTCCTGAAAGAGATATGGATTTAAGGTATTTGAGGTTTGAGGAGTAGTCGACTTCTCTTCCTTTATTGATGTTCGAAAGTACGTCTTGGTAGCTAGCAGAGAAACTAGAGTAGTCTGAACTCTTTTCCTTTGACACCATCATACTGAAGTTTCCAAAACAAGGAGGGATATGTCCACTTAGCTTGTTCTGTGCAAGATTTAGAACTTGAAGCAGTGGCAACTGGCAAAGATGTAGAGGGATATCACCAGAAAAATTGTTCAGTTGAAGTCTAAGAAACTGCAAATTTGACAATTCTTTTCCTATCCATTCAGGAATAGTGCCCTGGAATTGGTTTTCCCCAAGATCAAGAGTAACCAAATCTTTCAAACTCGACAATGATAATGGAAGCTCACCATAGAGCTTGTTTCCATTCAAGTGCAAGAAAAGAAAACCCAGGCCATGAAATGTACTTGGAATGTTGCCAGAAAGCTTGTTATTAGCAAGATTTAGCACTGACAATTGCTGTAAGCTTCCCAAGCATTGAGGAATGCTTCCTGACAATTGATTGTTGGCAAGAGATATCACTTGTAAATCTGATATGCTGCATAAATAATGGGGAATGTTGCCAGTAAAGTTGTTGTCATCAAGATTAAGGATTTCAAGTGACGAATTGCTCATGTTGGCAGGGAATAGGAGAATAGACCCTGACAAAGAATTTTTAGAAAGATCCAATCCAGTTATATCGGATGGAAATGGTCCCAAGGGGCCAGATAAATTGTTTGAACCAAGGGCTATCCGTCTATCAGTCGAATGGATATCTTTGAAATCTGGTATTTTTCCACTTATTTGGTTTCCTGAGAGAAACAACGTTCTGATTCCCGAATAAACAGTTCCAAACCACTCAGGAAAGGTACCTGAGATGCTAGCATTTTTCATTGATAACACATCGACGTTCTTTTGTGTTTGAAGCCAGGGTGGGAAATGATGGCCGATTTGGATGGAATCCATGAGAATTTCTTGAAGTTGGAATGGAGGGATCCATTGGAAGCTCAAGTTAAGGGTGAGGAAATAGTTATACGATATTGATAGTACTTTTAATTTTCTTAGTTTTGCAAATGTGAGTTCAGAAAGCACACCAGTCAATGAATTGTGGGATACATCTAAATGCTGTAGCTCTGTGAGTTGCTCTAGAATGGAAGAAAGTGCACCGGACAAGAGATTACGAGAAAGATCTAAGGTTTTAAGCTCAGCAAGCTGTCCAAAACTTGAGGGAATGGAACCTTCCAACTTATTGGAAGCCAAGTTGAGGAAACTAAATTGTTTGAGTTGTCCAATTTCACTTGGAATTGTGCCACTAAGTTTGTTATTTCCCAGATCAAGTTCTGTAAGATTAGTCAAATTCCCAATGCAAAGTGGGATTAATCCTTGGATATGATTGTTCCCTAGATTCATATAAGTGAGGCTGTTTAAACTACAGAATGAAGTTGGAAATGAAGAGTTGAAATATTTGTTTGTGGAAAAATTAAGCACACTTAGAGATGTAAAATTTTGGAACATGTCAGGTATTGGGCCATGGAAGTAATTGTAATCCATTTGAAGATTGACAAGGTTAGTAAGATTAAACAACCAAAGGGGAAAGGTTGAGTCGAGGAAGTTCGAACCAAGATCAAGTGAAGTGAGAGATGTGAGATTATGAAGATATGGAAGTGAAGGGAAAATGATGTTAGAGAGTCCAGAATTCCTTAACGTCAAAGATGACAAAGAAGGAAGCATATTAAGTGAATATAACCAATCTTTAGCCTCACCTAGATCCACACCAGATAAATCCAAACTTTTTAGTGAAGAAAGCCCAGTTAGCCACTTGAGATTCTTTGCACTCAAAAGGCCTTCAGATAGTGTATCACCAAGGGAAAGATACTGTAAGTTTGAGAGATTACCTAAATGATGAGGAATCTCCCCACCAAACCCTGCAGCAGAGAGGTTGAGGTACCTCAAGTTTTTCAACCATCCAAGAAAAGCTGGAATCTGGGGAGATTCTGAGAAATCATTTAGGCTCACATCCAAATAATTCAGCTGCTCCAAATCAACAATGGAAGGATCTATCTGACCTCCCAAGCTGCCAGCAGTGTTGCTGGGATCATCATAGTAGTCATTTGTATCGAGCCTAATCGGGTTGGGGTTGTGGAGATCAAGCTTTACGACGTGACCTGTGGGATTGTTGCAGCCTACTCCTTCCCAAGTACAGCAATCTTCCCCCTTCCATGATGACAAACGATTCGATTCATCGATTAGGCCATTCTTAATCTTGAGAAGAGCTCTTCTTTC
The DNA here is from genome assembly GCA_030378225.1 of Knoxia roxburghii. Lineage (NCBI taxonomy): Eukaryota > Viridiplantae > Streptophyta > Magnoliopsida > Gentianales > Rubiaceae > Knoxia > Knoxia roxburghii. The sequence goes on along the minus strand of CM059422.1, from coordinate 10,241,439 downwards.
ACTCTCCATGCAGCTTACTTTTGAAGAAGCTTTTGCATGGTAACTAAACTGGATTTGGGAGATGAGAATAAACAACAGTAGTTGCAGCAGTAAAATGCCATTATGCAGGTGCACCATTTTTTTCCCCATTTCTATATTTTGATGATTTGTTTTAGGTTAGTAGTTTACTAATGGAAAGGTTTTGGCCACTGATATGTATTGGAAGACATGTAGTGGTCACATGAGCTGTTTCAAATTTCCAAAGTCTTTATCAAATTGAATGTCATTCATTTGCTGGGGATTTGACTACTGATAGGATTCACACTTCTATTTTGGGCACTGAATTTATAAATTGTGGCAGGAAATGAAGTAAATAGCTAAAGTCACCCTTCAATGAATTAGATTGAATTGTGCATGCATCGGATTTACAGTTCAGAATGGCTTCTAACTTAAATTTTTAAGGTGGGAAAATTTTTTTAGTATGGGTGAAAAAGTAGAAATATTATAAAAATGTTTCCGGTAAAAATTCGGCCATATCTTAAACTTTTGTAAGATAGAAGACTCATTCCTAGTATGTGAAGGTAGTAAATGGGAAAGTGACCAACATTGACCCATATACACAAGGCATTTCACATTTAATAGTATTTGTCAAAGACTGGGCCAAAAGAAGAGAAAATAGGCAATGAAAATTACATAAATGTCTAAGTGGTCACTATATATCGGCCAATGAAAATCAGTCAAGATGCCTCACAAGTCCAAGTTCCAACTAATGAGATGAGCCTCATTGAAACATTCTTGCAATGAGAATGGACAAATCTTGAGATAATTTAATGGTTGACACTCCTCACTCAAGATTTGGAAGGTTTTTAGTTTGAGTCACATCGAAATGAGTTTAATAAGTTTTATGTCTCCCTTTTTTATAAAAAAATAAGCAAATCTTGAATAGGTATTTGCCCCGAGTAATTCTCAACCATCTATAGCAAACACGAAAGAGAGAGCTCAAAACTTTTCTGCAAGTCTAACTTTGCATTGAAAAGGCCCCAGAATGACAATTAATTGGCAGCCCTTCCAATTCAGCCCTAAGAAATTATTGTACTTGGTATAAGTTGAGGTTTTCCATCACTTCTAGAAAAATAGCTCGGCAATAAAGTCGGTCAAGATCTTCCACCACCATGCACCTCAACACATTTGATACTCGGTGGCGGTTTTAAAAATTTTTGGATGAGAGTGCTAATTTGAGAGAAACAATAAGGAATGAATATTAGGAATGGAAGAATGAATGATAGAGGAGAATGAATAGTTTGGAGAAAAGAAGGTGAAGGTGGAGAATTCTAAGAGGGGATGACTAAATAATCGGGCATGAAGGTGTTCTTACACTCTTTTACTTTATGCTGGTTCCGCTACACTGATACTCAACCTCAGGCCAAAAGAAATTTGATTATTCATAGTACTCAGGACTCTGAATACAAGCTATTCCTGTTGAAATGCTTTCTAAGCGACCAAAACTCTCCCTCCCATGAATATTTCTGACACTGAAGATATGATGGTTAAAAAATTCAACGTGTTTAAATAGATTGGACACTAGATTGGATTTGAATTAGAATCAATTGACAAACTGTCAACCTTAAATTTAATTTAGTACCAAGAAATCACTCTGCTTTGTGAACCTTTAAGTCTTCCATCACTCTTTTCATTTCAGTGAAAAATTCAGAGTCTTTTTTTTTTTTGGGAGGTTATATAGTATTTAAAACTCTTAGAATTAAATATTATATAATTCAAATCAAATACATCAATTATTCATTAACTGAACAATGAAAAGAGACATTAAATTAATCATGCATGCATATATAGTAGTATTAATTAAACATACAGAAGCATTGATCAAAGATTGGCACGGGGAAGAGGATTATCAATCTTGAGAGGACTAGGATCCAAGGTTGCAAACGTAAGGAGCTCTGGATCTTTCTCCATTATTTTCATGTTTGCTTCATCCAAATACACAAAAGCTTCAATTCCAGCACCTGATCTTGTATTCGTCAGGAATATTACGTTACCAAAATCCTTACTTGCGCCCCCATAGGTTGACCATATTGGCTTTCCCCATCCGAAATCTACTTCATAAATACCTGCACGACACAAACTACTGGCTACAATATGTTCAGCTTTACTGGAAAAACATAGAGACACCTTCCTCTCCATCTCTTCGCGAATCTTGAGAAAATTGTTCGATACGCTTTCCCCTGAGATGAGTTTAATAATATTTTCATCCTTAATTTGCGCAATACCTTCCTTTAAGCTCCTTGTCACCATTTCTAATTTCAGGCCGTTGGTAGCAGGGTTAAGAAGGTTGTACAAGACCAGATTTCCAACAGAATAAGGTGACACAGGCAGCCTGGATGCAAGCCTTTGCCTTAGATTCATAGGAAGCAATAAACAGGCTGACTTTTGGCTGTTACCTAATCTTTTCTCAGCAGCCGACACCGCACACTTCCAAAGTAGTCCCATGACAGCAACTACCCTACTAGTAGCACCTGTTTTGGCCTTCAGATCATTTAAATCAGAGGCATCAAACACAAACCTCCTTGCTGATTTGCTCCTGATCCCTTTTTCCTTGAATTCCAGGGTGGTCCCTGGTTCGACGCGTTTAGGTATATTATGATCCTGCACGAAAATGGATGGCAAAGTATACAAATCCGGGTAAATTTCTTTGGTGACCGGACGATTCCCCTCCCCGCGTGCTTGCTCCCCCCAAACTCTAAAAATCGTCATCTTTGTTTGGGCATCCGCTATTTTGTGGGAAACATAAATGCCAAGAGCCATACCACCACAGTCGAAGATGTTAACTTGCACCATGACCATGTAAGTTTTAGCTGCGAGTTGTTGAGAATTGGGGGGAAACGGTAGCAACATGCCCACTTCATCATGTTTAGGCTGGCTGAGAAAATCGGAAAGGCGATCCCTTACTCGGGCTTCCACATAATACACTCCATTATCGTTACAGTTTATATGCAAACCATCATCCCCGAGCTCTCCTGCTAATGGATACAGTTGAGACAACGTCTGGGACAAAGATTTCTTCAGAATTTCTCTTCTCGCCAACACCACTTCTTCTTCATATTCGTTGGTTTTAGTGGGATGATCGTTATTTAGATAGAAGAGAACCCAACCCATGTATACCTTAGACGTGAGTTGATCAAAAACAGAGAGCTTGTAAGCTTTCAAATGCTTCGGAGTGGGCATGGATGGCTTGATGATCTGTGTTGAGATTATCTCAACTTTTGCTGCTTCAGAACCCATTATGGTAACAACTGCTATGAAAAACTTCTGGAAAATGCTGACTATAAATCTACTCTAAGTTTCTTTCTTTTGTTGGGGTTTTGAACTACTGCAAGAATGTTTGTTGCATCCATCACATAAATATATACACAAAAAATTGGCCTTCTAACTAATTTTGTCCCAGGGTTTTTTTTTTTTCCAAAACACAAAAAATTATAATTCAATTAAATTTGCTAGAAATGGTCTATAATTGACAAAAACAAGATCGTCCAAACGGTAACCTATTTCTTACTACCAAACTAATGTGTCAAAATATGACAGTGATTGATTTGAATTTCTTTTTCCTCACATATGTCTTACGCGCGTGTTTTCCTCTCACAATTTGTGATGATTTTCCTTCTAACTTTGGTTCCTCCGGTTTTTTTTTTTTTTTTTTTTGTTTTTTGCTTGCTTTCATTTTTCTTTACCCTTTCTCCGGTGCATATTTTGCATTTATTTGTTATTCATTATTATTTTATTTGTTTTAAATTTAAAAATTTTGTATAAGTTTAAAGAAATTTTAAACTTATGACAGTGACATATTGAACTTTGCCATGTATTTGGTGACATCAGAAAAACCAAGGCTTTCACCATCCATTTGTTTAAGCGTAGAACCCGAAACCATTGGAGTAGAGCAAGGCCTGCACATTGTCATGCCAGCTATTGACAGAATATGAGCTGGATTAAACAGTATCCACCAACAGCTAGGGGAAGCACCTCAATACCTAAAAAATAGGACAACAAACCAAGGTCTCTAAGAGCAACATCAACTCTATACTCCAATTTACAGTACAGTCAATTCTAAAATCTAGTATCTATAATATTTTACAGTACATCCACTTCAATCCAACAATTCGGTAATTTATATGGTGGTCCTATTAGACCGCCATGAATTTTACTCCTACCCCGCTACAGTAGCGTGCTACAGTGCGCGCTACAGTAGTCTTCTTTTCTTTTGTTATTTTTGGTTTTTTTTTTTTTGCCTTCCTCTTTGAGACTTTTTTTCGTCCATTTTTTTTCTAAACAATTCAGTATTTTTTTAATATTTTTGAATTTTATAAAAAAATATTTTTAAATTATCATTTTATTTGTTTTATAATCAAATAATTTTTGATATTATGATACATATTATGGACGTTTTTGTTGTATGATATGATTTCTTTTTATATTCTTGATCTGATAACTATAGTCTGTTGATTTGATGTCTACTATTTTGTGATCTGATGTCTATATAATAATGATTTAATCTACTTTGTTAAGCATATTTTAGTTCTACTGTATGATTTTTTTTATATTCTTGATCTGATATCTATAGTCTGTTGATCTGATGTCTAGTATTCGCTGATCTGATGTCTATATAATCCTGATATGATCTCACTTGTTAAGTATGTTTTAGTTCTAGTGTATGATTTCTTTTATATTCTTGATCTGATATCTATAGTCTGTTGATCTGATGTCAAGTATTCGCTGATCTGATGTTTATATAATCCTGATCTGATCTCACTTGTTAAGTATGTTTTAGTTCGTGTATGATTTCTTTTATATTCTTGATCTGATATCTATAGTCTGTTGATCTGATGTCAAGTATTCTCTGATCTGATGTCTATATAATCCTGATCTGATCTCACTTGTTAAGTATGTTTTAGTTCTACTGTATGATTTCTTTTATATTCTTGATCTGATATCTATAGTCTGTTGATCTGATGTCTAGTATTCCCTGATCTGATGTCTATATAATCCTGATCTGATCTCACTTGTTAAGTATGTTTTAGTTCTACTGTATGATTTCTTTTTTATTCTTGATCTGATATCTATAGTCTTTTGATCTGATGTCAAGTATTCTCTGATCTGATGTCTATATTATCCTGATCTGATCTCTCTTGTTAAGTATGTTTTAGTTCTAGTATATGATTTCTTTTATATTCTTGATCTGATATCTATAGTATATTGATCTGATGTCAAGTATTCTCTGATCTGATGTCTATATAATCCTGATCTGATCTCACTTGTTAAGTATGTTTTTAGTTCTACTGTATGATTTCTTTTTTATTCTTGATCTGATATCTATAATCTGTTGATCTGATGTCAAGTATTCTTTGATCTGATGTCTATATAATCCTGATCTGATCTCCGTTGTTAAGTATGTTTTAGTTCTAGTATATGATTTCTTTTATATTCTTGATCTGATATGTATATTCTGTTGATCTGATGTCAATTATTCGCTGATCTGATGTCTATATAATCATGATCTGATCTCCATTGTTAAATATTTTTTTTTAAAAAGTATTTTTTTAAAAAAGTATTTTTTTTAAAAAGGCTGTGAGTCAAAAAAAAAAAAAAAAAAAAACTGTAGCGCGCTACTAGGAGTAAAATTCATCCTACTCCTATAGGACCACCGTAAACGGACTCAAACAACTCTATTTTACAGTAATAATAATATTTTATTCACAAGTATTTTTATTTTTATTGTTATATCATTATAATTTTTTTACTCATTCACATTATATTTTTTATAAACATATGAAAGCACATAAATAAGAAAGCACAAGAAAGCACAAGAAAGTACACACGAAATGAATGAAGAGAGGAGGCTTAGGCACATAAATAAGATGGAGATGAAGAAAAAAAAGATGGAGATGGAGATGGAGGTAGAGAAACAAAAGATGGAGATGGAGAACCGGAAATTGAATTTTGCAATTATGTCTCAAGACCCATATCAAATTGCAGATCCTTCTCGTCGTGCTTATATTATAGACTATCAAACCAACATTATTAATGCAAGAGCAAGTCAATATCCATATCCAAATCCATATCAAGATCCATATTCATCAAATGTTATATTTGGAGTTAACTTTAATAACATTGGTGGGAGTGGGAGTGGAAGCGGGCTAGATGCTGACAATAATAACGGCGAATGAATATGTTAGTTTAGTTATTAATATTTACTTAATAATAAGTTTGTATGAGTTTGTTTTAGGGTGTACCACGTCTCATAACACTTGCACCACGTCAAAAATAACTAGCACCACGTCCAGAAACGTCTACATCCATTCGTGTGAATTTAAGCTATTTTTTTTCACAAAGACAAACCACCACGTCAAAGACAACTAGAACCACGTCCATAAATGTCTACATCCATTCATGTGAATTTAAACTGATTTTTTCCCCAAAGACAGTCCACCACGTCCCATAACACTTGCACCACGTCAAAAATAACTTGCACCACGTCCAGAAACGTCTACATCCATTCGTGTGAATTTAAGCTATTTTTTTCACAAAGACAAACCACCATGTCAAAGACAACTAGAACCACGTCCATAAACGTCTACATCCATTCATGTGAATTTAAACTGATTTTTTCCCCAAAGACAGTCCACCACGTCTCATAACACTTGCACCACGTCAAAAATAACTTGTACCACGTCCAGAAACGTCTACATCCATTCGTGTGAATTTAAGCTATTTTTTTTTCACAAAGACAAACCACCACGTCAAAGACAACTAGAACCACGTCCATAAACGTCTACATCCATTCATGTGAATTTAAACTGATTTTTCCCCAAAGACAGTCCACCACGTCTCATAACACTTGCACCACGTCCAGAAACGTCTACATCCATTCGTGTGAATTTAAGCTATTTTTTTTCACAAAGACAAACCACCACGTCAAAGACAACTAGAACCACGTCCATAAACGTCTACATCCATTCATGTGAATTTAAACTGATTTTTTTTCCCCAAAGATAATCCACCACGTCTTATAACACTTGCACCACGTCAAAAATAACTTGCACCACGTCCAGAAATGTCTACATCCATTCGTGTGAATTTAAGCTATTTTTTTTTCACAAAGACAAACCACCACGTCAAAGACAACTAGAACCACGTCCATAAACGTCTACATCCATTCATGTGAATTTAAACTGATTTTTTCCCCGAAGACAGTCCACCACGTCTCATAACACTTGCACCACATCAAAAATAACTTGCACCACGTCCAGAAACGTCAAAAATAACTTGTTAAGTATGTTTTAGTTCTACTGTATGATTTCTGTTATATTCCTGATCTGATATCTATAGTCTGTTGATCTGATATCTATTATTCGCTGATCTTATGTAGTGGTGAAAAAAATAAAATGAAAGAAATGGAAATAAGTAAGTTTTAAAAAAAAAAGATAAAAGAAAATATAGTGGTGAAAAAAATATTAAAAAAATAAAACAACCCCACTTCTACAGGGATACAGCCTTCTTCTTCGTACGCTACATTTACCGTCCCTCTCTCCTCCCCCCAATTTTACAGTACCATTTGCAGTACCCGTTGGAGCCGCTTCGTACGCCAAAATAGAGTAAAACGCAAAAGTAGCATATGCGTTGGAGATGCTCTAATGGAAAACTCAGCAGCAATCAAAGAAATAACCTGTGAGGTTAGCATAGGGGAACTGCCTGTGATGATGATATCGACCACATAGACCAAGATAAAACACTGCCCTCGAGCCGTGGAATAGAGAAAAAGGGAAGGATCACACCGAGATGACCGAAAATCCATAGAGTATAGGAATGTAGCCAACAGAGCATACCAAGTTCGCGGAGCTTGCTTAAGTCCATACAACGACTTATTGAGTTTGCAGACATGATGGGGATTGTCCTTATCAATGAATCCGTGAGGCCGAACCATGTAAACCTTCTCTTGAAGATAACCATTAAAAAATGCATTACTGATGTCAAGTTGGCGAATGGACCATTTGCGAGAGATGGCAACAGTCAGAACTGTGCGGATAGTTACCGCCTTGACAACAAGACTAAATGTGTCAAAGTAGTCGACACCAAATGTCTGAGTAAAACCTCTAGTCACTAGACGGGCTTTGTATCATTCTGGAGAACCATCCGCATTTGTTTTAATTTTGAATAGCCACCGATTGCCAATGACATGAGCATGGAGAGGGGGTGGAACTAGAGTCCATGTATTATTTATGGAGGGCAAAAACTTCTTCTTGCATAGCCTTTTGCCAAACGGGGGAAATTTTAGCCTGAGAAAAAGATGTAGGCGTGTGCAAATTTTTTCTTTTGAAGAGTGGTATCTTTAAGAATCATGGGATGGGTATGACGAGGAGGACTGGGGGCAGAGAGAGAAGAGTCGGATAGTGTGGGGACGGGTGGAAATTTAGTGAGAGATAAGGGTATTAGTAATTACCGCCTGAATTTTGATAAAATTGTCTTTTCCCTTTAAGATGGGGAGAGAGGGTAAATAATGGGGTGTTTTAGTTTAAATTGACACGATAAAGAGTAAAAATTGGGATGATAACTAGTAAAATGTATTAATTAACCATACAAAAGCTTTGGTCAAAGATTGGCACGGGGAAGAGGATTATCAATCTTGAGAGGATTAGGATCCAAGGTTGCAAACGTAAGGAGCTCTGGATCTTTCTCCATTCTTTTCATGTTTGCTTCATCCAAATATACCAAAGCTTCAACTCCAGCACCTGATCTTGTATCCGTCAAAAATATTATGTTACCTAAATATGCAGTTGCACCCCCAAAAGTTGACCATATTGGCTTTCCCCATCCGAAATCTACTTCATAAATACCAGCACCGCACAAACTAGTGGCTAGAATATGTTCAGTTTTACTGGAAAAACATTGAACAACGCTCCTCACCTTCTCTTCCCAATCCTTGAGAAAATTTTTAGATACGCTCTCCCCTGAGATGAGTTTAATAATATTTTCATCATTAATTTGCGCAATACTTTCCTTTAAGCTGGTTGTCACCATTTCTAATTTGAGGCCATTGGCCGCGGGGTGAAGATGGTTCTGCAAGGTCATATTTCCAACAGAATATGGTGACACAGGCAGCCTGGATGCTAGCCTTTGCCTTATATTCATAGGAAGTATTAAACAGGCTGACTTTTGGCTGTTACCTGATATTTCTTCAGCAGCAGAAACGGCACACTTCCAAAGTAGTCCAATCACAGCAACAACCCTACTAGTAGCACCTGTTTTGGCCTTAAGAGTATCTAAATCAGAGGCATCAAACACAAACCTCCTCATTGACTTGCTCCTGATCCCTTGTTCCACTGATTCCAGGATGGTCTCCGGGGCGACGAATTTAGGGATATTATGATCCTGCACGAAAATGGATGGCAAAGTATACAAATCCAGGCAAATTTCTTTGGTGGCCCGACGATTCTTCTCCCTGCGAGCTTGCTCCCCCCAAACTCTCAAAATCGTTATGTTTGTTTGAGCATCCGCTATTTTGTGGGAGGTATAAATGCCAAGAGCCATACCGCCACAGTCGAAGATGTTAACTTGCACCATGACCATGTAAGTTTTAGCTGCGAGTTCTTGAGATTTGTGGGGAAACGGTAGCAACATGCCCACTTCATCATGTTTACGCTGGCTGAGAAAATCAGAAAGGCGATCCCTCACTCGGGCTTCCACATAATACGCTCCATTATCGTTACAGTTTATATGCAAACCATCATCCCCGAGCTCTCCTGCGAATGGATACAGGTGAGACAACGTCTGGGACAAAGATTTCTTCAGAACTTCTCTTCTCGCCAACACCACTTCTTCTTCATATTCGTTGGTTTTACTGGGATGATTGTTATTTAGGTAGAAGAGAACCCAACCCATGTACACCTTCGACGCGAGTTGATCAAAAACAGAGAGCTTGTAAGATTTCAAATGTTTCGGGGTCACCATGGATGGCTTGATCATCTGTGTTGAGATTATCTCAACTTTTGCTGCTTCGGAACCCATTGTGGTAACAACTGCTATGTAAAATTTCTGCAAAATGCTGTATATAAATCTACTCTAAGTTTCTTTCTTTTGTTGGGGTTTTGAACTACTAGCGTGTTTGTTGCATGATTGCATCCATCACATAAATATATACACAAAAAAAGTGGGCTTCTAATTAATTTTGTCCTAGGTTTTTTTTTTTTTGTATTTTCTAAAAATAAAATATTATAATTCAATTAAATTTGCTAGAAATGGTCAATAATCGACTATAACAAATCATCCAAATGGTATAACCTATTTTTACTACCAAACTTAATATATGTCAAAATTTGACAGTGATTGATTTGAATTTTTTTTAACCTCACATATATGTCTTGCGCGCGTGTTTTGCTCCTCTGTTCACAAGTTGTGCTGATTTTCCTTCTAACTTTGATTCTTCCGGGGTTTTTTTTTTTTTTTTTTTACTTGCTTTCATTTTTCTTTACCCTTTCTCCTGTGTATATTTTGCATTAATTTTTTTATTCATTATTATTTTATTTGTTTTAAAAATAAAAATTTTGTATTGGTTTAAAGAAATGTTAATTAAAATTTTTAAAATTATTTAATTGATATAAAACGTGAGATTATATCGATTTTTTTTAGAGTTGCACTTTCTTTAACAAAAATTTTATGTAAAAATTTTCGTATAGATTTATTTAATGTGAAATAATGGTTTATATAGAGTAAATTATGAGTTTATATATGTTATAATAAGGGTTATGTCATGTCAATTTCATGATTTTTTTTATATCAATTAAAAATGTGTTTATATCATTTAAAAATGATTTTATATCACTTATAACAAGAATTTATATCATATATAAAAAGGTTTCATGAATTTAATTTAATATATGTAAATATGTGATTATATTATTTAAAACATGATTTTATATCATGAAAAGTTGAGTTTATATTAGTTGTAACATGAATTTATATCATATAGTTTCATAATTGTTTTTAGGCTTAAATTTAGTTTTGGTCGCTCATAACATGGGTTATTCCATTTTAGGTCTCCCTTAAGGTTTAGTCACTAATTTTAGTCTCACTTAATTTTTTTGACAATTCTAGTCATTTTCTTACGAAAATGAATTTAGGCTTAAATTTATTTTGTAACATGAATTTATATCATATAGTTTCATAATTGTTTTTAGGCTTAAATTTATTTTTGGTCGCTCATAACATGAGTTATTCCATTTTAGGTCTCCCTTAAGGTTTAGTCACTAATTTTAGTCTCATTTAATTTTTTTGACAATTCTAATCATTTCCTTACTATTGAATAACCCTAATTGTTCGCCCCTTAATCAAGGGTATTTTCGTAAGAAAATGACTAAAATTGTTAAAAAAAATTTAAGTGAGATTAAAATTAGTGACTAAAATTTAAGGAGACCAAGAGGGGTTACTAGTTACCGCCTCACTTTTTAGGGCGATAATCTATAGGTTTTACAAAAATATCCTTTTATATAGGGGGAAAGAGAGGGTATTGTAGAGGGGCATTTTTGTCCAAATTGGGGCGGTAAAGAGAAAGTGCTGGGCGATAACTAGTAATTCCTAAATAGAATAACTCATGTTATGAGAGACCAATTTACGCCTTTTTTTTAATATCAAGTAAAACGTGATTATATTATTTAAAACATAAGTGTATATCAGTTACAATATAAATTTATATTTTATACAAAAGAAAGTTTCATTAATTTTTTTTTGATATGAGGTAAATGTGTGATTTTATCAATGATAACTTGTATTTGTATATATAAAAAAATGTGTTTATATGAACAATTAACGGTCAGACTGCAGACTATTTCCCAAAAATAGTACTTTCGGAATCAAAATCATATTCTGAAATCAAATTATTGTAATAATAGTAATAAAGTATCAGTGCTTAATTAATATTTCTACTAAAAAAACCCTTGTCCACCGATTTCCTTCTCTGAGATCGACGTCACCGGCCACATGGTGCCACCGGACCTCTCCGGTGGTACAAACACACATTTACCCCATTTATCTCCGAAGCCCAGAACCTTTGCTAGCCTTCTCGCCGAACAGCCCTCCAAAGCTAATCTCCCACAAACCAAACCTATCGAATTCATTAATGGCAAACCCCATCTCTTCTATGAGCAAGAGGAGCTGGATCTGCTAGCTGAACCGCACAAACTCTGTTTAGTCGGGAAATTCTCATACGGCCGTCCAAAAATCCAAGAAATCAGAGCCTATTTCGACAATCTAGGGCTGAAGGGTCAGCTGGATATCAGTTTACTGGAGGCCCGGCACGTCCTCTATCGGTTTCAACTGGACACCGATTATCAACAATGTTGGTTGAAGACAAGATGGAGCATCAAAGGATACCAGATGAGAATGCTGCGCTGGACCCCAAATTTCCAGTTTGATGAAGAACCACCATTTGCCCCAATCTGGGTCTCGTTACATAGACTGCCTTTGGAATACCTGAACCACAAAACTCTCTTTTCCATTGCTTCTTCAATCGGCACTCCTCTCCAGGTGGACGCTCCGACAAGGAACCAATCAAGGCCCTCAGTTGCTCGATTTTGCGTGGAGGTCAATTTGCAAAAGGAACTGCCCACCAGCATTGAAATTGGGAAGAGAGGTAACACAATTGAGCAAAAATTCACTTATGAATATGTGCCTTATTACTGTAGTGGTTGTTGTAAAATCGGCCACAAAAGGATAGATTGCAAAAAAGAAAATCAGACTAGCACCAATGCTCACTGTTTAGAGCAGAACTTGGGGAAGATTTTAAATCAGCAGACGGGAAAAAACGAAAATGAAGCTCTAGAACAGAATAGGGTGGAAGAAAATTTGCTGACAGGGACAGAGGAAGGAGAACCAGTAGAAATGTCAGTGGAAAAAGAAGGACACAAAGAAGCGAACAGCAAGCAGGGAAATCCTTCAATTTCCATTGACTTGATTGGTTTGAGGGAGGATAAAGATGTGGCGGTAAAGAATGTTATGCGAAGGCTCAAGAACAACCTGGAAATAGAAAGGTCAGAGGGGGAAGAACAATCATTAAGCTCAAGTCCCAGACTTGCCTCGCCAAACGGCTTGGTAGGAAAAAAGGACACATCGGACAGGCCACTTCTGGAGCAGAATAGAGATACAGAGGAGTATTTTTCATCAGACGGAAACTTCTCAGCATCTGAACTGGACACGAAATCATATGAAGATGAGTTCATCCCTGTTAGAAGAAAAAGAGGTAGAAGACGCAAAGGGGAAAAAAACAATCAAAGTTACACCCGACGGTCCTTGAGAATCCAGGTCCGCAAACAATCCTCTTTTTAATGATCAACATCTTGTCATGGAATATTAGGGGTATAGCAAATGGCCCCTCAATTAGACGTTTACGTTTCTTGGTAAATAGTAGAAAAGTCTCTGTCTTAGCAATATTAGAACCAATGGTGGTGATAAATAAAATCCAGGAGTACTGTTTTAAGTTAGGATTTAGTAGGGCTTGGGCATCAAATGCAGGAAAAATTTGGGTTTTTGCAAAGAAAGAAGTCGATTTAGAATTGCTGAAAGATCATGATCAGGTGTTACATTTCAAGGTTTCAAATGATGCTACGGATTCTAGTTATCTTCTGTCATTCATTTATGCAAGTTCTGGACAAGTGGGAAGGAGAAGGCTATGGGAGGAGCTGGAGGATTTCAGGAGACAGCATCAAAATAGACCATGGGCACTGGGAGGCGATTTCAATGTTATCAGAGAACAAAGTGAGTATAAAGGATGGGCTTCTCCAAATAAAAAAGCAATGCAGGAATTCAATGACTGCATCAACGCTCTCAATCTTCAGGAAGTGGTTACAGTCGCCAGATCATTCACATGGGGTGGAAACAGATCAAATGGATGGGTGAGCAAGAGACTAGACAGATTCTTGGTCTCTCAGGAATTTTCAGCATTCTTCCCAATCTCAGTGGTACATGTGTTATGCAGAAATTCATCAGACCATTCTCCTCTTTTGCTTCAGTTGAAAAGAAATCAGGAATCAAGATCAAAAAGATTCATCTTCCAAAAAATGTGGTTAAACAGGAAGGACTTGTTGGAAGTAGTCAAGAACAATTGGTCACTACCCACGGGAATGTTTGGAATGCTGGCTCTATCAATCAAACTCAGAAGGTTGAAGATGGCACTCAAAGGCTGGAACAAAGAAATTTTTGGTGATGTTCATAAAAATTGGATGGAGGCTGAAGAAGCAGTAATAAGGGCTGAAACAGAACATGAACAAAATCCGAATGAGACAACAAAGACAGCAGCTTCCTTAGCCCATGCTAAGCTTACCAGAAGATTGAAAGAAAGGGAGGATTTCTTAGAGCAAAGAGCAAGGATTAGATGGCTAGCAAAGGGGGACAGAAATTCAGACTTCTTCCATGCAACTCTTAAGGAAAGGAGATCTTCTTTACAGATAGCAAAAATCAGAACGGAAAGAGGGAAATGGGTAACCAATTTGGAGGAGATTGAAAAAGAGGCAATCTCATACTTCTCAAATCTACTGGCAGAGGAGCAGATTTCAAGAGAACAACAGGATATGAACAAGATGCTGCAACACATTCCTGATCTCCTCAGGGAAGAACAAAAGAGCCAGCTCATGAAGGAAGTAACCAGGGAGGAGGTAAAAAAGGCTGTCTTCTCCCTAAACCCGGATAGTGCAGCTGGACCGGATGGCTTTCTAGGTATCTTTTTCCACAAAGCCTGGGAGATTGTCAAGGAAGATGTCTATTCAGCATGCCAGGACTTTTTTGCGGGAGTACCGGTTCCAAGAGCCATAGCTAGCACACTCATCGTTCTAATTCCAAAGAAAAAAGTCACAGCATCCTTTGCAGACTTTAGACCTATTAGCTTATGCAACTTTGTTGGAAAAATCTTTTCAGCAATTTTGAAGAGTCGCATGGCTCCGATCATGGATTCATTAATCTCACAGGAGCAGTCTGGTTTCCTTAATGGACGGCAAATTTCAGACAACATCATGCTTGCAAAAGACCTTATAGCCTACCTGAATGCCAAAACTCCGGGACATAATCTGATTCTCAAAGTGGATATGCTAAAAGCTTTTGACAGAGTTTCTTGGACCTTCCTGAAAGCAATTATGTTCAAATTCGGGTTCCCCCAGCACTTCATCAATCTGATCTTAAACAGTCTTGGCAGCAGCAGGTTTTCGGTTCTGATTAATGGAGGTGCAACAGGTTTTTTCCCGGCAACCAGAGGGCTGAAGCAAGGAGACCCACTCTCCCCCCTTTTATTCAACATTGTCTCAGAAGCTATGTCCAGAACACTAAAAGCTTTATCAAGTCAAGGCAGGCTCTCTCCTTTTCACACGCCAGCTGGTTCTCTAATCATCACACACCTGGCCTATGCGGATGATCTTATGATCTTCACTAGGGGGAACTCAAAATCACTCAGTACTCTCAAGCAATTTTTTGAAGAATATGAAAGAGCAACAGGACAGAAAGTAAACAAGAGCAAAAGTTTTTTCCTAACTTCGGATAAAGCAGCACACACGGCAAGGCAAAGAACACAAGGAATTCTGAACATTCCCGAGGGACATTGGCCACTGGAGTATTTAGGTTGTAATATCTACAAGGGGAGAAGGAAAATCAGGCACTTCAACAACATTCTGGAGAAAATAGAAAAAAAAATTGGGGCATGGCAAAACAGGTTTCTTAGCTGGGGGGGCAGATTAATTTTGATCAAATCAGTACTGCTAGCCATTCCCCTGCATACTTGGGCAGCTTTAGACCCTCCAAAAGCACTACTGAAGGAAATTGAAAAGAAATGTCAAAAATTCCTATGGGGACAAAGTATAGAGGGTACACGGAAACACTGGAGATCATGGGCCAAAATGTCGTTCCCCATTGAAGAGAACGGAGTTGGAGTAAGAGACTTGAGAGTGATGGTTCAATGTTTTGAAGCAAAAATGTGGTGGACATGGCGGAAGCAGCAAGGTCTTTGGGCAAGATTTGTACAATCCCTATCTTTCACAGCAAGGATAAAAAGCTCTTGGAAAAGAGCAATCAGGATTGCAGACAAGATAGTCAACATGACCAAAATAAGGATTGGAGATGGTTCGTGCATGTTTTGGTACGACAACTGGTCGGACCTTGGCTGTATCTGGAAGAGCAAAGACAAGCCACCGGATCAAAATCTCACACTCAGGGAATTTGTTTTAAATAAGACAGAAATTCTGGAAAGGATTTCCTCAAGTTTGCCTGCAAGTGTGGTGCAACATCTAGCTGGAATGGAAATTAACTTAATGCCCTCCCCGGACTCTATAATCTGGCAACCAGAAGGAAATGGGAACTTTACTTTTAAATCAGCATACAATGCTTTGAGAAGAGTAAAACCAGTAGAGAAGTATAGGAAGGTCATGTGGGATACATGGTGCCAACCAAAAGTGGCGGTTTTTCTTTGGAGATTATGGAACTCTTTGCTGCCTTTCCCAGAAAATCTCTGCAAAATGGGAATAAATGTATACCCCTCAAGGTGTCCTTTTTGTAAAGAAGCTGCAGAATCAGCTCACCATGTATTCTTCTCATGCCCCAAAACCGCCCCTGCTTGGAAATACTGGACGCCCACTTCAATAACATCCTCAAGGCTGCAGCTGGGAAGAGCACTGGTGCAGAAATGGTGGCTGCATTATCAAGGAAAATCAGTAGTTAAAAGACTACAGAGACTCACCCCATCCATATTGCTATGGGTTATTTGGAAGGCAAAAAACAGAATAGTACACGACGAAGTTGGATTGGACAGCTGTGTTTTGTTTGAAGAAGTTCGCACGGCTTTAAGAGAAACGGCTTTAGCCTTCTATCCGGCTGTAAGTGAGCCAGAACAGAAATACATTCTCCAAAATTTCGGCTGTTGGCTGCCAAGGAAAAGACATCCAGTTCCGCAACTGCTATCATGGAAGAATCACACAACAAGCACTGGACTGATACTACACACGGATGGCGCCTGGAGACAAAATGGTGAGAGTGGAGGGAGCATGATCCTGCGAACCGGAGAAGGTGAAGTGATACATGCGAAAATGTTCAAAGTCCATGCAGACACACCATTTCAAGCTGAAATCAGGGCATTACTCAAGGGAATAAGACACTGCAATGCTAGTAATATTTCAGGTTGTGAAATATTCAGTGATAGTCTGCAAATGGTAAACATGCTGCAAAAAGGGGAAGAACAATTTTGTTGGAGAAACTACAAAGATCTCAAAGAAATCAGGAATGAGTTGAGCAGAAGACAGCATAGGATAACATACATTCCTAGGGAAGCTAATGCTCCAGCGGATCAAATGGCAAAAATGGCTTGCACAGAACAAGAAAGCTCATTTGACAGTTTGGAATACATGCACACCACCACTAGAAGGCTATGCCAAATGGACAGAGACAGGTTTCCAATTCTGAGAACTAGATTGGCTCAGGTTGTTTAAGTTCAAAAGCAGTAGGCTTGGCAAAGGTAAATATGCCACATAAATAGGTTAAGGTTTTCTTTCGTACTGTAAATTGGGTGTTTAGGAAAGTTTTTTGGAATAGTAGGGGTAGTTGAAGCTGAGATGGTTTATGTTGAGGCATGAACCTTTCTCTTTTGTAAAATTTCAGCTCATTTTCCTTTAATACAGGGACTCCCCCACCGGTCTACAAGCCAAACATGGCTTGTGTGACTGTTTATAAAAAAAAAAAAATAATAGTAATAAAGTATGACTTTGATTCTTAAGCTTTGGCATTACCAAGCTGACAGGACGCAGAAATCTTGCCAAAAACAAAGGACACTTCAATAAATCTTGCTAATGATACAAACGAAGTTGAAGGGCCTTCCGTTGACCCTCTCCAGAGCCTTCCGAAGAGCCGATCATCCGGAAAAATCCATTATTTTTCTCAGATCAAAACTATTTCAGGTGACTATTTGTCATCCTATCAACGGTGACATCCCCTGCATATTAGGAGCAGATCAAAAGTGCCGCCCTATTGGTTACATCTCAGGCATAAATGTAAGAGAAAAGTACCGCCCGTCTCCGGGCATGCATTATCGGAGACGATTGCCGCTGCGTAGGAAGGTGGTTGCTATTCACGGGCTGGTTGATGAAGATTGTTATTATTTTTTGTTGGGTAATTATTGAGGTAGAGAAATTATTGAATATCGTAGAACCATTATATACTAATTACGATTAGAGTGATTAATGTTAGGCCAAAATGCAATTCTAGTCCCTTATAATACAAGTAGGGGTAATAGTCTTTTGTTCCCATATAATTTTACCGAACACTTTTAGTGCCCTAAGTTTTTTTATTAGGTGTTTTAATTCTTTTTAACGATTTCAAGGCGTCCTGTGTAAAAAAAAGAAAAAAAAGTTTTTGATCTTCCTCCCTTCTTCCAAACCTAAAACCCTTTTCTTTTTATTCATTTTCAACAGCGTTTCTGTCATCTTCAATAACCTTTCTTGGAACCGTAACCACCTACAAACCTTCAACAAATCAAATTCAATCCTACTTTTATTTTTTATGTTGGTTTCGCGTCTGATCCAACCACCAGTATCCGAAAAAAAAAATTTTCTTCTTGCACCCTCATACCTCAAATCATGCCACAATGTAAAAAGATTATTTATTCCTAACTCTCATACCAATTATTGAGAAAAAACAAGAAAAATAAAATCTATGTGACTAGGTCAATGGGACCTACAACCAAGAACAAGAAGAGAGAAATATTATTTTCCAGGACAATCAACTATTTCATTTATTATTTTGACGTTTTACACATTTTTCGTTTTACACATTTTGCCCATTTTTCGCCCAAGTACTTTTTTTTACTGTCTCAATTTGGACGAAACTGACCCCCTACAATACCCTCTCTCTTTCTCCCATTTTATGTAAAAGAACATTTTTGTCAAAACCTATAGATTATCGCCCCAAAAAGTGAGGCGATAACTAGTAACCCCCATACAATAATTACAATAGCTGTTACAAAATTACAACACCTTGCTGTTAAACCAAGTTTAAAAACTTTTGGTAGTTAATTGAAATTTTTTACTCATGACATTAGTGCTAAATCTGAATTCAAAATTTCTAAAGTAGAACTTAGATATGGATTTAGAAATTCATGAAAATTCTATTGAAATAGAGTTAAACGAAAAGCTATTCAATGCAAATGTTTTGGATTTAAACTCAGTGCCCTGTGAAAAAAAATGATGCAGCTTTTTTTTTTTTTAAGCAATGTGTGTTATGCTTTAGTTATTATCTGGTTGAAAAGAAATAGTATATATCATTTCTGATAAATTTGGAAAATAAACTTTTAACAGTGATTTGATAAATTTTTGTGTCTCCCTCTCTTGTTTTGTTGCTCCCTCGTCACCTTCATCTTCGTCTTCAGGAAATTTGTTTAAATCAAACTTGCAATAATTTGCTTTTAGAGATGAATACTTGTTTAAATCAAAATCGCAATCAGCTGGTCGATTCAGATCAATATCCAACACTATATTTTCATGCGAAAGTTTGACTTCTCGGATCGATTCTTCATTCACCTCCATTATCATTTCTTGTTGTTCTTCTGTAAAAAGAGGGATAAAATTTTTGAGGTTAAAAATGTTGGCGGTTAAAACTACGTATATTGGGAGGAAGGATAGAGAGGCGGTTAAAACTACGTATCGGAAGGAGGGAGAGAGACGGGTAGTTACTGCAGGATAAAATGGGGATGAAATATGTAAAAAAAAAATAATGCTAAAACATCACTTAAAAGAAAAATTTACAATTACTATAAAACGTTAAATATTTTAGAAGATGGAGTATTAAACGAATTCTCAATAGGAATTCAAAATATAAATAAAACTAACTTTGCATTAAAAAGGCCACCAAATTATTCATATGTAGAGAACTCCAATGCTCTCGATAGTTATGGACAACTAATTGGGCATGACTTCGAATTAATTGGCTTGGAAGTTGAATGTAATTCAGCTCCAGAAATTATTGTGGTTCCATCTCTTCTCTACATTTCACTTTCAAAATTCACCCACTTCTTATTTTGTTTCGCCCATAAAAAAAGTTTTTAAGGCGTAATTTTCATTAAAAAAATATAGGCTTCAATTCAATTTTGGTCTCCTATAATAGGGGTTATTTCAGTTTTGGTTCATCTTTTTATTTCGTCACCAATACTAGTCCTACTTAAATTTTTTTGTCAATTATAGTCATTTTTAACAAAAATACCCTTTGACTAATGGTTGACTAACACTTTAACTAACGGATAACTAACCCGCCATTGGCGCCGCCCCACCACTACCCTGTCGTCGCCCCCGCCGTTGCCACCACCACCACCCCACGCCCACCATCACCATCCCGCCGCCGCCGCCCTATCACTAGCCCGTCGTCGTCGCCCCGCCGCCAATTCGCCCCCACCACCCCACCCCCGCCGTCAGGGGTGGCAATGATGGTGGCGGTGGGGCGGCAACAACGGGGTGATGGTGGGGCAGCTTCGACGACGGGTTAGTCAACCATTAGTTAAAGAGTTAGTCAACCATTAGTCAAAGGGCATTTTTATAAAAAAGGACTATAATCGGCAAAAAAAATAAGTGAAATTAGTATTGGTGACGAAATAGAAAGAGAGACTAAAACTGGAATAATCCCTATTATGGGGGACTAAAAATAAATTTAAGCCAAAAATATAATGTAGTCTCTATAATATGATTCAGTATCAAATTTAGTTCTTTTGTTTTTTTTCAAAACATTCGTCAAGGGACCGACATGCCTGATTGGCCTTACCATTGATTAGTGAAAGATTACATGATGGAGGGCTGTGATCAGTCACAATCCTAATCATTCTTTACAAAAAGAAGCCCTATGCTCCCAAAAACAAAAGACTGCCATAATGTATCCATATACTAAAAAATCTTTTCTACTATCGACTATTTACCTTCACTTTTCAGCCTAGATGAAGGAGTAAGAATGGCCTTAAAACCATTCTACCAACCGCAAAAAAAAAAAAAAAAAAAAAAGACCTCTAGCAACAAATAAAGTTGCATCAGCAAAGAAAGACCATCCAATTTAAAGGGGCAAAATAACCATCCACAAAGTAGCATAAGCAAATGACCATCCACAAAGTAGCAAGTCATTAGCCTGAAGGAAACATATCTGGTCGGGGCCAAATCAAAAATATCACTTTCGTGCTATATATTCCAGAATCAGAGACTTTCGATCGAGCCCAGACTCTGAAATCATTTTTCTTTTAACGGATCTAGGCTTATACATATTCGATTTATTAAAATGACACGCTAAAAATTAAATCTTTAATTTAAAGCGGAAGACATGAATATTATACCTTTGAAGCGTGTCCTCGAAGCAATAAAGAAAACCAAGCGCCAACCACGAGAGAATCCCGAGAATGACTCTGACAACCCCTAAAGTCATGTGGGCGACTATCTACGAGGTGGCTAAGACACTGGAGAAGAAATACAAAAGAAACCCGCTTCGAAAAACTCAGATATGCCTTGACAGATCATTGGCCGAAGCTCCTTATGCAGAACTGCAGCCCATCGTCGCACCTCACGCCGCCCCTAAAGAAGAAAATGATCATTTTCTGATGCAAGCTCAAAACTTTCCTCTTCCATCCAGTCCATAGGGAGGGATTCTGGGGTTGGGATTACAGCGGGCTCGAATTCCTCTGGGGCTCTCTCTGAAAAGTCCTTTGGAGCTTTAACCCCCAGAATTTTGTCTATATTATCAGCCATATTTTTGACCGCCTGCATATTCAAAAGGGTCTTTGAATCTGCTGTGTTGATTGTTTAGTCCCCTTCTCCATCCACAAGGTCAAAACTTCTCTCTTCCATCCAGTCCATAGGGGGATTCTGGGGTTGGGATTGCTGTGGGCTCGAATTCCTCTGGGCTCTCTCTGAAGAGTCCTTTGGAGCTTTAATCCCCATAATTTCATCTATATCATCAGCCATATTTCTGACCCACTGCATATTCAAAAAGGTTTCTGAATCTATTGTGTTGATTGTTTGGTCCCCTTCTCCATCCTCTGACAATTTCTCCGTGTCCTTTTTATGTTCCGATGTCCCCATGTTCTCAATGGGCTTAGCAGATTCAGTTAAGAGGAAGTTACCTTCATTAGTTTCTCTGTTGGAACTTCCTTGGCCATTTTCAGGGGAGTGGTTTAGGGCTTTTTCACTATGCGTCAAATTTGGGAGGTTTTGCTGTGTGGCTTTGATTTTTGGGATGAAGGTGGGAATGAGCTCTTTTTCTTTCGTAGAAATTCTGGATGGCCCTGCCTCTTGATTGTTGTCTAAATGAAGTTCTTGAGTGGACTGAATGGGTTGCAGAGCTTTGAGGTCTTTTTTGCATTCCGATTTCTTGTGTCTCATAAGTGAATTTCTGGTCAATGGTTATTCCTCTATGCCCAATAGCAATACTTTCTGGGAGGTCATCCTACAAATTCATTTCCATGTAGATTCTGGCAACTGAAGGGCGTGTTTGATTTTTTGTTGGTGCATCTACTTGGAGGGGATGGCCAATATATGAAGCTATAGAGAACAAAGATTTAGGATTAACACACTCCAAAGGGATCTCGTGGAGTGATATCAAAATTGGTGCCAATGGAGGCTTTTCTTCAAACTGAAAGTGTGTTGTCCAGTGTAACATTCACATTTGATAACCATTGATGTTCCATCTCCCTCGTATCCAGAATCTCTGGTAGTCTAGCTCCATCTGAAACCTAAAAAGAACACGCCCTGTGTTTATGATGCTGATGTGGAGCTTCCCGAGAAGACCAAGTTTTTCAAACTCCGTGCTAATTTATGAGATTTTGGGCCACCTGAATGAGAATACCCACCAGACACAGCTTATACAGCTCTGCTAATCTTTCGATTTCCTCTTCATCGTAGAAGATGTGAGGTTTTTCGTCAATATATTCAATTATTTTAGGGTTGGAGCGAGTTGATTGTCTTGGGATTTCTTTGAAAAGGCTTGAAAAGGTTCTGGAAGAGTTGTTTTTGAGAGGTTTGGGAGGGGAGAGACCGCCGGATTGGTCCGACGGCTTCATCAAGGGTTGTCGGATTGGGGATTTGGGGTTGAGAGAAAATCACGGATTTGTTCAAATTCAATAACCATGGTGTTCTAATTTTTGTTCTCTTCCCAGCCACATTATATTAATAAGAGTAAATTTCAAAATTAGTCATCATACTATAGTCAGTTTCTGATTTTGGTCATCATACTTTAAAAACTCCAATTTTAGTCATCATACTTTACTTTTTTTTTTCCATAAAAGTCACTCTGTCATCTTTGGTCGTCTGTACCTTTAACAGACAATTTTTTAAAGGGTAAATAACTAAACACACATTTTATTCTACATCTTCTATATTTATCCATTTAAATATTATCCTAATAAATTTATTTTCTATATATCTCTGCCATCCCCATCTCCATCACACACTCATCACCCCCTCCTTCGACTTTTCCTCCTCATCTCGCCACCCCCTCTTCTCGTCAGCTCTACCACTGCCCCCTCTTATTGTCAGCTCCACCGCCGCCCTCCTTCTATCTCTCTTATCCACCCTCGTAGGAAATAAACAAACCAACCCTTCCTTCTCCTTGCCATGGCCACTACCTCCGCCGACACCATCTCCTTCTCTTCTTCTGTGCTTGGAATTTTTATTATTTTCTTTTCCTATGGGGCGATTTGGATTCTCAGTATTTAGTCAGAACCACAGAATTTTTATTTTTATTTTGGTTTGCTCTAGGGCGATTTGATTTATTCAAATGAGGAGGTTGACTTGGTCAGAACATATTGGGGATTTTTCTTGATCGTCACATGGGTTATGTGGATTTTTATTGATGAAGAATTTTAATGAATTTTTGTAACTGGTGAAAGTTTTTGAAATCTGATGGAGAATTTTTACTTGTTCTACGTGTTCTCCGGTTATTGAAAGGCAGAAATTAAAACAAAGCAAAATTGGATAAAAAATGGAACCCTAAAAAAATGGTTTTCAGAAGAAGAGGGAACATTGTGGAACCTTTCTCATTTTCTGTATTGTAAAAGAATGAATTCAACACACTTCAGAAATTCTTCTGTACAACTACTTATACAAGCCTATATGTACAACTACTGAAGCTTCATAACTTAATCTTTAAAGTACAACTTCCTAACTGTTCAAACTAATTAAATGACTTGTACAGTTTCCATTGGTCCAGCTGTTATATTTGTCCACATAGGCTGTTGCTGCTAGAGCATTTCTTGTACTGCTCAGTTGCTGATTCTTCATATTTTCTAATATCCCCTCCTCAAGCTCAGCTTCCATAAGCTGCAGCTTGGATGCTAAGTACTAAAAAACAGCAGTAGAAACTGATTTAGTAAACAAGTCAGCCACTTGATCCTTCGAACACACATGCTGTAACTTGATAAGGCCTTTTTTTGAGCTTCTCTACACACATGGCAATCTATTTTGAGATGTTTAGTTCGTTCATGGAATACCGAGTTCTCTGCAATGTAAATTGCTGCCCAGTTGTCACAGAAAAATGGAATTGGATGAACTACTGGAACTTGAAAAATCTGTAGCATATAGTCTAACCACTGAATCTCCCTCACTATAGTAGCCATGGCTCTGTATTCAGCCTCGGCAGTTGAACAAGCAATGGTGGATTGTTTCTTGGACTTCCAAGAAACCAAAGCTCCTCCAAGAAAAATCCCATATCCTGTCATAGATCTCCTAGTGGACTTACATATGCCCCAATCTGAATCACTGTAAGCTTTAAGTTGAAATGAATTGTTGCTGGAGTAATAGAGACCTCTGCCCACTGATCCCTGTAAAAACCGCAAGATATGCAGTGTAGCTTTCCAATGTGACAGATGTGGAGTATGCCAAATTTGGCCGAGTGAAACCAAGATACAGTAACCGTCCTACAAGTCTTCTGTACCTTTCTGGATTCTCAAGTAGAGGAGAATCATCATTATCTGTTACTTCAAACCGCAAACCAGGAGGAAAAGGTGAGCACAATCCAACATACCAGTATCCTTGAGTATGTCCAGAGCAAACTTCCTTTGATTTATAAGAATACCTTCTGCAGTTCTTGTTAACTCCATCCCCAAGAAGTATCTAGCCTGACCAAGATCTTTTATTGTAAAAGTGGTGTGCAGAAAGGACTTAATATTTTCGATCTCAGATTCATCAGAACCTGTAAGGAGTATGTCATCAACATAAACTAACAAATAAACACAAGTTGAACCCTTGTGAAGATAAAAAAGACAATGATCATGCTCTGCCTGCTGAAATCCATATTGAATCACTGTTTTAGTGAATTCAATGTTCCACTGCCTAGAGGCTTGTTGCAACCCATACAAGGACCTCTTTAATCTACAAACTTGACCAACATCTGCCTTTGTATAACCAAGAGGAGGTAACATGTATACCTCTTCATCCAAGAAACCATGAAGAAAGGCATTATTCACATCTATCTGCATCAATGGCCAGTTATTGCCTACAGTTACAGCAATGAACAACCTAACTGTAACAATTTTGGCCACTGGAGAAAATACCTCACTGTAATCCTCACATTCCTTTTGATTATAGCCCTTAGCCACGAACCTGGCTTTATATCTGTCAACAGTTCCATCTGATCTATGCTTTATCTTATAGATCCATCGGCATCCAACAGGAACTTTCCTAGGAGGTAAAGTGGTAAGCTCCCAAGTACCATTTTCCTCTAGGGCTTTCAGTTCTTTATCCATTGCATCAACCCATTCAGAACTAGTACTTGCCTGATTATATGAAGAAGGTTCTTGAAGAATTGACAAATTTGTCACAAACTGTACATGATTAGCATCAAACACACATAAGTGAGAAACTGGAACTGAAGAATGATTGACCACAAAGTCTTTCATCCAGAAAGGTTTTTTATGATTTCGAGTACTATGCCGTGAAGGTTCAGGTAATGAAAGATGATCAGACTGATCTGAAGGAGGACTAGGTTGAATGAGAGGGAAAGAATCAGAATTTTGTGACTCAGAAGTGAGCAAAGGAGAACAAGGTTCAAAAGGAATTACAGGAGTAAATTCTGATTCTGGAAAATTATCTGGAAATATAGAACCATAACTAGGTATAACATGACAAGGATCATGACTTGTGTTTACTGTAGACATTTTAGAGCCAGGGAATGCAAACTCATGAAACACAACATCTCTGGAAATCGCTGTTTTGTTCTGAGAATGTATGAAGACTTTATATCCTTTATGATCTGAAGGATATCCAAAGAAAAGTCCCTGAATAGATCTAGGATTAGTCTCTTTGTGGGGTTTTATCTAACACAAAACAAAGACAACCAAATGTTCTAAGGTGGCTGTACTCAGGTGGTTTCTGAAATAAAATCTCAAATGGTGATTTCCAGTGAAGAGCTTGAGAAGGCAATCTATTGATCAAGTAAGTTGCAGTTAAAACTGTTTCTCCCCAGAACTTTTTAGGAAGTTTGGATTGAAACAGCAAGGCTCTAGCTACTTGAAGCAAATGTCTATGTTTTCTTTCCACTACTCCATTTTGTTGAGGAG
Organism: Knoxia roxburghii; assembly: GCA_030378225.1. Classification (NCBI taxonomy): domain Eukaryota; kingdom Viridiplantae; phylum Streptophyta; class Magnoliopsida; order Gentianales; family Rubiaceae; genus Knoxia; species Knoxia roxburghii. Next base: position 10,214,861 of record CM059422.1, on the reverse strand, counting down.
TATATGCATAACTTTTATGGTGAATGATTCCAGAATCAGATAGAAATTTTTGGCAAACAGAGTTAATGAACTCAGAACCATTGTCTGTTTGCAAGATTTTGACTTTGGTATTGAACTGATTTTGTAACTGAAGGATAATGTGTTGCACTAAAGATAGTATTTCAGACTTGAATTTAACAAAATATGTCCAAGTTGCTCTGCTAAAATCATCAACAATGGTCAAGAAGTATTATGAATTATTTAAAGTAGGAACCTTAAAAGGACCCCAAAGATCCATATGCAACTTAGACATCACAGAATCAGTACTGGATTTACTAGGAAAGAAAGGTTGTCGAGTTTGCTTTGCCAAAGGGCAAATTACACAGGAATCTGTTTCTTGATGACCCTTAAAACAAGGTAGATCATTTGCTAAATGGTCTATTACAACATCTGAAGGATGCCCCAACCTACTATGCCAAGGTACCTTATGGAAAAAAGAACTATTACAAGCTGAATTAAACTTATTCATGACTGAATCAAAGTCCTGAGTCTTATTCAGAGAAGCCAGAATCTTGGAATTTGTTGATTCTGGAGGATTGAAAGCAACACTTGAATGAAATGAATCTTTATTGAAGGTGTAAAGGTGATTTTCTACTTTTCCAACTGCTAGAACCTCATTAGTTGCCAGGTCCTGCAGCCAGCAGCCATTTTTTGCAAAGACACAAAACAAATTTGAATCTTCAGTCAATTTATGCACTGAAATCAAGTTATTCTTGAAAGAAGGCAAATACAAGACATCTTTCAAGACAAGGTTATCAGATAAAGGACAATATCCAAGGCTTTCTACAATCTGTTTTCTACCATCAGGAAAGGAAACAAACATAGATTTGGCCAGTTTTCTAATATTCACTAATATGTGTTTATTGCCAATCATGTGACAGGTGGCACCTGTGTCCACAATCCAAGTACAGTTCTCCACAGAATCGTTGATAGACAAAACACTAAACACATTAGAGGTACAAGCATTACATGCAAAATAAGTGAATTGCACACAGTTCATTGCAGCTGCAGCATTTTTAATCCTACTTCCCTGCAATGCTTCCATGCCATTTTTAATAGCAATTGATAGTGCTTCATTCCATGCTACATCTTCTGATTCTATTTCCAGAGGAGTCTCTGCAACTTCAACACAGTTTGCTTTGGACTTCTTCTTTCTTGCCTCCCACCAATCGGGATAACCATGCAATTTAAAGCATTTGTCTACTAAGTGACCTTTCCTTTTGCAATGTGTGCAGAATAACTCTGTCTTCTCAGCCTTACTCATGAACTTCTTTCCTCCTTCTTTGAAATTCACTGACTGTTCTTTGACATTCATTACAGAACAAAAAGCAGAGTTCTCCAGATTTAACCTACTATCATGGCTAACCTGTCTATGTCCCTCAGATTTAAGCATTATAGAGTAAACTCTACTCATTGTAGGTAATTGATCCATTAAAAGTACGTGGTTCTTTTCAACATCATACTCAGCATTCAGTCCCATCAAAAACTCCATACACTGATCCTCATGTTCTCTTTCAGCTACTGCCTTAGTCACTGCAGCTAATACATCTCTAACACCTCTCTTGTATTCAACAGAACGACTTTCAGCAGTCAGTAATTTCTTAGCTATGTGTACTCCAACAACACTAGGCCTAAGTTGATCAATTCGATCTCTCAATTCCTTAATTCTACCATAATATTGTGTAATATGAATTGCTCCTTGCCTAGCAGTAGAAAATTCTCTTTTTTGTTGAAATAAAAGTGGCAGATTCGAAACTCCAAACCTGTCCTTGATTTCGTTCCACAGATGCTTCGCCTCGCTGATGTACATAAATTGATTCACCAGCTCTTTAGAAATTGTCGCATGTATCCAAGACACCATAAGAGTGTTAACTTTCATCCACTTACGATAATTTGGGGAATTTTCCGATGGTTGCGGAAAAGAACCATCGATGAAACTCTGTTTGTTCTTAACTTCCAGAGCTCCCACCATAGCTGTGCTCCACATCAGGTAATTGTTTTCGTTCAGTTGCTGTGACACCAACAACATGCCAGGATAGTCCGAATTGTGAAGAAGTAGCTGTTCCTCTAGTTCTTCGTTCGTCAGCAGCTGTTCATCGGGGAAAAACTCATCAGAGTTCGGATCTTCTCCAAGAATCGATTGATCATCCATTTGATCGGTAGTAATCATCAGGTTATTATCGGAATGTAAAAACGAGGTGAAAAACCAAGCTTTGATACCATAAAACAAAGCAAAATTGGATAAAAAATGGAACCCTAGAAAAACGGTTTTCAGACGAAGAGAGAACATTGTGGAACCTTTCTCATTTTCTGTATTGTAAAAGAATGAATTCAACACACTTCAGAAATTCTTTTGTACAACTACTTACACAAGCCTATATGTACAACTACTGAAGCTTCATAACTTAATCTTCAAAGTACAACTTTCTAATTGTTCAAACTAATTAAATGACTTGTACAATTTTCATTGGTCAGCTGTTATATTTGTCCACATAGGCTGTTGCTGCTAGAGCATTTCTTGTACTGCTCAGTTGCTGATTCTTCATATTTTCTAATAGAAATAGAATCAGGATGTTTCTAGGCATATTCTGGTCGTTCATTGGTTTCTAATTTTGGTTTTTGTGGATCTCTTCCTCTGCTGATTCTGTGAAAATTGAAATCCAGTGGTGCTAAATTTGCCCGTAACTCTTCATTTTGACATTAAATTTTTTTTTTTTTTTTTTTTTAACTTTACTCTCTGCTTGGAGAAAACAGCGCTATTGGTTCCGGCCAAAAAAAGAACATGCGGTTCCGGCAAAAGAAATGAACTACGGCTGCACAGAAGGTTCTAATAGTGATGGACCTTATGGTTTGTGTATTAGACATTTTTCTTCAGCCACTGCAACCCCACAACAAAGAAAAAAAAATTTTTGAAGCTAATTTTGAAGCATTAACAAATGAGATTTTCTCAAATTTTTTAACCTACAGCAATCAAGCTAGCAAAAAATGAAACTGAAAACCATTCCACAAGAATCTTTTCTAGTGGATGGAACTTGAATTATTTGGAAGCAGGGTCGGGAGTGAATTCTAAAATGGGAGAAGATGAAGATGAAGGTGAAGATGAAGATGAAGATGAAAAAGTACAGACAATGAAGATGGAGAAAAAGAAAAGATAAAGTGGTGAGGAGTCAAGAAAAAGACCAAAAAAACCTATGAGAATTGTTCCGTTAATTGAGTTAACGGTCCAAGTTAACAACTGACAATAGTATAATGATCAATTTTGAAATTTACTTTATTAATAATTAATCCAATTATATCAACCATGTGATAGCTTTCTATTTAGTAGCATTGACAATTCAGGTACGATCTTCTTAACTTGCCTTCAATCTCCCTTATTTATTAATTTGATATATTCCATTTTTTCGTATACGAAATTTCAAAAGTTAATTAACCTTTATAATTTTTATAGTATTTAGTTATTTCCTCCTTCTACAAGGCCTTGGAGAGTGTTATGATTCACATGTAAAAAATTTCAACGTCTTTAAATAAATTCGTCACTTTATTAGACTTTATTTAGAATCAATTGAAACTCTCTTGAACTTAAATTCAATTTAGTACCAAGAAATCACGGTGCTTGGTATACCTTTAAGGCTTCCATCACTCTTTTCATTTCACTGAAAAATTCATTGTCTAGGGAGTGGGGACCTATAAAGAAAATTTCTTATGTGCAGTTTCCAGCGAGTTAAAATTTCTACTATGTAATATTTATAACAATCTTAGACTGAAATATTAAACAATTCCAATCAAATACATAAATTATTCATTAACTGAACGATGAAAAGACACAATAAATTAACCATGCATATACATAGTAGTATTAATTAAACATACAGAAGCTTTTCTCAACAATGGGCAGGGGGAAGAGGATTATCAATCTTGAGAGGACTAGGATCCAAGGTTGCAAACGTAAGGAGCTCTGGATCTTTCTCCATTATTTTCATGTTTGCTTCATCCAAATATATTAAAGCTTCAACGCCAGCACCTGATCTTGTATCCGTCAAAAATATTATGTTACCAAAATCCGCACTTGCGCCCCCAAAAATTGACCATATTGGCTTTCCCCATCCGAAATCTACTTCATAAATACCAGCACGGCACAAACTACTAGCTACAATATGTTCAGCTTTACTAGAAAAACATTGAGCAACGTTCCTCTCCATCTCTTCGTAAATCTTGAGAAAATTGTTCGATACGTTTTCCCCTGAGATGAGTTTAATAAAATTTTCATCTTCAATTTGCGCAATACCTTCCTTCAAGCTCCTTGTCACCATTTCTAATTTGAGGCCGTTGGCCGCGGGGTGAAGATGGTTCTGCAAGACCATATTTCCAACAGAATAAGGTGACACAGGCATCCTGGTTGCAAGCCTTTGCCTTAGGCTCATAGGAAGCATCAAACAGGCTGACTTTTGGCTGTTACCGAATCTTTTCTCAGCAGCCGACAAGGCACACTTCCAAAGTAGTCCAATGACAGCAACAACCCGACTAGTAGCACCTGTTTTGGCCTTAAGAGCTTCTAAATCAGAGGCATTAAACACAAACCTCCTCGTTGATTTGCTCCTGATCCCTTGTTCCACTGATTCCAGGATGGTCTCCGGGTCAACGCGTTTATTGATTTTATGATCCTGCACGAAAATGGATGGCAAAGTATACAAATCCAGGCAAATTTCTTTGGTGGCCAGAGGATTCCCCTCCCTGCGTGCTTGCTCACCCCAAACTCTCAAAATCGTCATCTTTGTTTGGGCATCCGCTATTTTGTGGGAAACATAAATGCCAAGAGCCATACCGCCACAGCTGAAGATGTTAACTTGCACCATGACCATGTAAGTTTTAGCTGCGAGTTCTTGAGATTTGGGGAGAAATGGTAGCAACATGCCCACTTCATCATGTTTAGGCTGGCTGAGAAAATCAGAAAGGCGATCCCTCACTCGGGCTTCCACATAATACACTCCATTATCGTTGCAGTTTACATGCAAACCGTCATCCCCGAGCTCTCCTGCGAATGGATACAGGTGAGACAACGTCTGGGACAAAGATTTCTTCAGAACTTCTCTTCTCGCCAACACCACTTCTTCTTCATATTCGTTGGTTTTAGTGGGATGATCGTTATTTAGATAGAAGAGAACCCAACCCATGTACACCTTAGACGTGAGTTGATCAAAAACAGAGAGCTTGTAAGCTTTCAAATGCTTGGGAGTCGGCATGGATGGCTTGATGATCTGTGTTGAGATTATCTCAACTTTTGCTGCTTCGGAACCCATTGTGGTAACAAGTTCTATGTAAAATTTCTGCAAAATGCTGAATATAAATCTACTCTAAGTTTCTTTCTTTTGTTGGGGTTTTGAACTACTAGCGTGTTTGTTGCATGATTGCATCCATCACATAAATATATACAAAAAAAAAGTGGGCTTCTAATTAATTTTGTCCTAAGTTTTTTTTTTTTTTTTTGTATTTTCTAAAAATAAAATATTATAATTCAATTAAATTTGCTAGAAATGGTCAATAATCGACTATAACAAATCATCCAAATGGTATAACCTATTTTTACTACCAAACTTAATATATGTCAAAATTTGACAGTGATTGATTTGAATTTTTTTTAACCTCACATATATGTCTTGCGCGCGTGTTTTGCTCCTCTGTTCACAAGTTGTGCTGATTTTCCTTCTAACTTTGATTCCTCCGGGTTTTTTTTTTTTTTTTTTTGGCTTGCTTTCATTTTTCTTTACCCTTTCTCCTGTGTTTATGTCACTTATAACAAGAATTTATATCATATATATAAAAAGGTTTCATGAATTTTTTTAATATATGTAAATATATGATTATATTATTCAAAATATAAGTTTATATCATGTAAAGTTGAGTTTATATAAGTTATAACATGAATTTATATCATATAATTTCATAATTTTTTTAAGCTTAAATTCATTTTTGGTCCCTCATAACAGGGGTTATTCTATTTTAGTCCTTTTATTATGAAAATACCTTTGACTAATCCTAATTGTTTGCCCCTTAATCAAGGGTATTTTCGTAAAGGAATGACTAGAATTGTCAAAAAAAAATTTAAGTGGGATTAAAATTGGTGACTAAAATTTAAGGGGAACCAAAAATAGAATAACCCATATTATGATAGACCAAAAATAAATTTACGCCTTTTTTTAATATCAAGTAAAATGTGATTATATTATTTAAAACATAAGTGTATATCAATTACAATATAAATTTATATCTTATGCAAAAGAAAGTTTCATTAATTTATTTTTTATATTAGGTAAATGTGTGATTATATCAATAATAACTTGTATTTGTATATAAAAAAATGTGTTTATATGAACAATTAACGGTCAGACTGCAAACTATTTCCCAAAAATAGTACTTTCGGAATCAAAATCATATTCTGAAATCAAATTATTGTAATAATAGTAATAAAGTATGACTTTGATTCTTAAGCTTTGGCATTACCAAGCTGACAGGACGCAGAAATCTTGCCAAAAACAAAGGACACTTCAATAAATCTTGCTAATGATACAAACGAAGTTGAAGGGCCTTCCGTTGACCCTCTCCAGAGCCTTCCGAAGAGCCGATCATCCTGAAAAATCCATTATTTTTCTCAGATCAAAACTATTTCAGGCGACTATTTGTCATCCTATCAACGGTGACATCCCCTGCATATTAGGAGCAGATCAAAAGTGCCGCCCTATTGGTTACATCTCAGGCATAAATGTAAGAGAAAAGTACCGCCCGTCTCCGGGCATGCATTATCGGAGACGATTGCCGCTGCGTAGGAAGGTGGTTGCTATTCACGGGCTGGTTGATGAAGATTGTTATTATTTTTTGTTGGGTAATTATTGAGGTAGAGAAATTATTGAATATCGTAGAACCATTATATACCAATTACGATTAGAGTGATTAATTTTAGGCCAAAATGCAATTCTAGTCCCTTATAATACAAGTAGGGGTAATAGTCTTTTGTTCCCTTATAATTTTACCGAACACTTTTAGTGCCCTAAGTTTTTTTATTAGGTGTTTTAATTCTTTTTAACGAGTGTTTAACCGTTAATTGAGGAAATTTTTTTTTCAAGGCGTCCTGTGTAAAAAAAAAAAAAAAGTTTTTGATCTTCCTCCCTTCTTCCAAACCTAAAACCCTTTTCTTTTTATTCATTTTCAACAGCGTTTCTGTCATCTTCAATAACCTTTCTTGGAACCGTAACCACCTACAAACCTTCAACAAATCAAATTCAATCCTACTTTTATTTTTTATGTTGGTTTCGCGTTTGATCCAACCACCAGTTTCCGGAAAAAAAAAAATTTCTCCTTGCACCCTCATACCTCAAATCATGCCACAATGTAAAAAGATTATTTTTTCCTAACTCTCATACCAATTATTGAGAAAAAACAAGAAAAATAAAATTTATGTGACTAGGTCAATGGGACCTATAACCACGAACAAGAAGAGAGAAATATTATTTTCCAGGACAATCAACTATTTCATTTATTTATAGATAAAACAACACTAGACTAATCATAGTAATAATAAGATTTTCAATCTATACAAAATAAAATAAGAACATATCTAATACTCCCTCTTGGTAAAATATTTGACGTTTTACACATTTTTTGACAAATTTAAAATAGAGTAAATATAAAAAATTATCCTTTTACTTGAAGGGTAATTAGTTATACAATAAAGGAATTACTAATTACTGCCAAAGTACTTTTTCTTCACCGCTCCAATTTGGACGAAACTGCCCCCCTACAATACCCTCTCTCTTTCTTCCCTTTCATGTAAAAAGACATTTTTGTCAAAACCTATAGATTACCGCCTCAAAAAGTGAGGCTTTGAGGCGGTAGCTAGTAACCCCCATACAATAATTACAATAGCTGTTACAAAATTACAACACCTCGCTGTTAAACCAAGTTTAAAAACTTTTGGTAGTTAATTGAAATTTTTTACTCATGACATTTGTGCTAAATCTGAATTCAAAATTTCTAAAGTAGAACTAGATATGGATTTAGAAATTCATGAAAATTCTATTGAAATATACTTAAACGAAAAGCTATTTAATGCAAATGTTTTGGATTTAAACTCAGTGCCCTGTGAAAAAAAATGATGCAGCTTTTTTTTTTTTTTTAAGCAATGTGTGTTATGCTTTAGTTATTATCTGGTTGAAAAGAAATAGTATATATCATTTCAGATAAATTTGGAAAATAAACTTTTAACAGTGATTTGATAAATTTTTGTGTCTCCCTCTCTTGTTTTGTTGCTCCCTCGTCACCTTCATCTTCGTCTTCAGGAAATTTGTTTAAATCAAACTTGCAATAATTTGCTTTTAGAGATGAATATTTGTTTAAATCAAAATCGCAATCAGCTGGTCGATTCAGATCAATATCCATCACTATATTTTCATGCGAAAGTTTGACTTCTCCGATCGATTCTTCATTCACCTCCATTATCATTTCTTGTTGTTCTTCTGTAAAAAGAGGGATAAAATTTTTGAAGTTAAAAATGTTGGCGGTTAAAACTACGTATATCGGGAGGAAGGATAGAGAGGCGGTTAAAACTACGTATCGGAAGGAGGGAGAGAGACGGGTAGTTACTGCAGGATAAAATGGGGATGAAATATGTAAAAAAAAAATAATGCTAAAACATCACTTAAAAGAAAAAAATTACAATTACTATAAAACGTTAAATATTTTAGAAGATGGAGTATTAAACTAATTCTCAATAGGAATTCAAAATATAAATAAAACTAACTTTGCATTAAAAAGGCCACCAAATTATTCATATGTAGAGAACTCCAATGCTCTCGATAGTTATGGACAACTAATTGGGCATGACTTCGAATTAATTGGCTTGGAAGTTGAATGTAATTCAGCTTCAGAAATTATTGTGGTTCCATCTCTTCTCTACATTTCACTTTCAAAATTCACCCACTTCTTATTTTGTTTCGCCCATAAAAAAAGTTTTTAAGGCGTAATTTTCATTAAAAAAATATAGGCTTCAATTCAATTTTGGTCTCCTATAATGGGAGTTATTTCAGTTTTGGTTCCTCTTTTTATTTCGTCACCAATACTAGTCCTACTTAAATTTTTTGTCAATTATAGTCATTTTTAACAAAAATACCCTTTGACTAATGGTTGACTAACCCTTTAACTAACGGATAACTAACTCGCCATTGGCGCCGCCCCACCACTACCCTGTCGTCGCCCCCGCCGTTGCCACCACCACCACCCCACGTCCACCATCACCATCCCGCCGCCTCCGCCCTATCACTAGCCCGTCGTCGTCGCCCCGCCGCCAATTCGCCCCCACCACCCCACCCCCGCCGTCAGGGGTGGCAATGATGGTGGCGGTGGGACGGCAACAACGGGGTGATGGTGGGGCGACTTCGACGACGGGTTAGTCAACCATTAGTCAAAGAGTTAGTCAACCATTAGTCAAAGGGCATTTTTATAAAAAAGGACTATAATCGGCAAAAAAAATTAAGTGAAATTAGTATTGGTGACGAAATAGAAAGAGAGACTAAAACTGGAATAATCCCTATTATGGGAGACTAAAAATGAATTTAAGCCAAAAATATAATGTAGTCTCTATAATATTATTAGTATCAAATTCAGTTCTTTTGTTTTTTTTCAAAATATTCGTCAAGGGACCGACATGCCTGATTGGCCTTACCATTGATTAGTGAAAGATTACATGATGGAGGGCTGTGATCAGTCACAATCCTAATCATTCTTTACAAAAAAAGCCCTATGCTCCCACAAACAAAAGACTGCCATAATGTATCCATATACTAAAAAATCTTTTCTACTATCGGCTATTTACCTTCACTTTTCAGCCTAGATGAAGGAGTAAGAATGGCCTTAAAACCATTCTACCAACCGCAAAAAAAAAAAAAAAAAAAAAAGACCTCTAGCAACAAATAAAGTTGCATCAGCAAAGAAAGACCATCCAATTTAAAGGGGCAAAATAACCATCCACAAAGTAGCATCAGCAAATGACCATCCACAAAGTAGCAAGTCATTAGCCTGAAGGAAACATATCTGGTCGGGGCCAAATTGAAAATATCACTTCGTGCTATGTATTCCAGAATCAGAGACTTTCGATCGAGCCCAGACTCTGAAATCATTTTTCTTTAACGGATCTAGGCTTATACATATTCGATTTATGAAAATGACACGATACAAATTAAATCTTTAATTTAAAGCGGAAGACATAAATATTATACCTTTGAAGCGTGTCCTCGAAGCAATAAAGAAAACCAAGCGCCAACCACGAGAGAATCCCGAGAATGACTCTGACAACCCCTAAAGTCATGTGGGCGACTATCTACGAGGTGGCTAAGACACTGGAGAAGAAATACAAAAGAAACCCGCTTCGAAAAACTCAGATATGCCTTGACAGATCATTGCCCGAAGCTCCTTATGCAGAACAGCAGCCCATCGTCGCACCTCACGCCGCGCCTCATGAAGAAAATGATCCTTTTCTGATGCAAGCTCAAAACTTTCCTCTTCCATCCAGTCCATAGGGAAGGATTCTGGGGTTGGGATTACAGCAGGCTCGAATTCCTCTGGGGCTCTCTCTGAAAAGTCCTTTGGAGCTTTAACCCCCATAATTTTGTCTATATTATCAGCCATATTTTTGACTGCCTGCATATTCAAAAGGGTCTCTGAATCTGCTGTGTTGATTGCTTAGTCCCCTTCTCCATCCACAAGGTCAAAACTTCTCTCTTCCATCCAGTCCATAGGGGGGATTCTGGGGTTGGGATTGCTGTGGGCTCGAATTCCTCTGGGCTCTCTCTGAAGAGTCCTTTGGAGCTTTAATCCCCATAATTTCATCTATATCATCAGCCATATTTCTGACCCACTGCATATTCAAAAAGGTCTCTGAATCTATTGTGTTGATCGCTTGGTCCCCTTCTCCATCCTGTGACAATTTCTCCGTGTCCTTTTTATGTTCCGAAGTCCCCATGTTCTCAATGGGCTTAGCAGATTCAGTTAAGAGGGAGTTACCTTCATTAGTTTCTATGTTGGAACTTCCTTGGCCATTTTCAGGGGAGCGGTTTAGGGCTTTTTCACTATGCGTCAAATTTGGGAGGTTTTGCTGTGTGGCTTTGATTTTTGGGATGAAGGTGGGAATGAGCTCTTTTTCTTTCGTAGAAATTCTGGATGGCCCTGCCTCTTGATTGTTGTCTAAATGAAGTTCTTGAGTGGACTGAATGGGTTGCAGAGCTTTGAGGTCTTTTTTGCATTCCGATTTCTTGTGTCTCATAAGTGAATTTCTGGTCAATGGTTCTTCCTCTATGCCCAATAGCAATACTTTCTGGGAGGTCATCCTACAAATTCACTTCCATGCAGATTCTGGCAACTGAAGGGCGTGTTTGATTTTTTGTTGGTGCATCTACTTGGAGGGGATGGCCAATATATGAAGCTATAGAGAACAAAGATTTGGGATTAACACACTCCAAAGGGATCTCGTGGAGTGATATCAAAATTGGTGCCAATGGAGGCTTTTCTTCAAACTGAAAGTGTGTTGTCCAGTGTAACATTCACATTTGATAACCATTGATGTTCCATCTCCCTCGTATCCAGAATCTCTGGTAGTCTAGCTCCATCTGAAACCTAAAAAGAACATGCCCTGGGTTTATGATGCTGATGCCGAGCTTCCCGAGAAGACCAAGTTTTTCAAACTCCTTGCTAATTTATGAGATTTTGGGCCACCTGAATGAGAATTTACCCACCAGACACAGCTTATACAGCTCTGCTAATCTTTCGATTTCCTCTTCATCGTAGAAGATGTGAAGTTTTTCGTCAATATATTCAATTATTTTAGGGTTGGAGCGAGTAGATTGTCTTGGGATTTCTTTGAAAAGGCTTGAAAAGGTTTTGGAAGAGTTGTTTTTGAGAGGTTTGGGAGGGGAGAGACCGCCGGATTGGTCCGACGGCTTCATCATGGGTTGTCGGATTGGGGATTTGGGGTTGAGAGAAAATCACGGATTTGTTCAAATTCAATAACCATGGTGTTCTATATTTTTGTTCTCTTCCCAGCCACATTATATTAATAAGAGTAAATTTCAAAATTAGTCATCATACTATAGTCAGTTTCTGATTTTGGTCATCATACTTTAAAAACTCCAATTTTAGTCATCATACTTTACTTTTTTTTTTTTTCCATAAAAGTCACTCTGTCATCTTTGGTCGTCTATACCTTTAACATACCATTTTTTAAAGGATAAATAACTAAACACACATTTTATTCTACATCTTCTATATTTATCCATTTAAATATTATCCTAATAAATTTATTTTCTATATATCTCTGCCATCCCCATCTCCATCACACACTCATCACCCCCTCCTTCGACTTTTCCTCCTCATCTCGCCACCCCCTCTTCTCGTCAGCTCTACCATTGCCCCCTCTTATTGTCAGCTCCACCGCCGCCCTCATTCTATCTCTCTTATCCACCCTCGTAGGAAATAAACAAACCAACCCTTCCTTCTCCTTGCCATGGCCACTACCACCGCCGACACCATCTCATTCTCTTCTTCTGTGCTTGGAATTTTTATTATTTTCTTTTCCTATGGGGCGATTTGGATTCTCAGTATTTAGTCAGAACCACAGAATTTTTATTTTTATTTTGGTTTGCTCTATGGCGATTTGATTTATTCAAATGAGGAGGTTGACTTGGTCAGAACATATTGGGGATTTTTTCTTGATCGTCACGTGGGTTATGTGGATTTTTATTGATGAAGAATTTTAATGAATTTTTGTAACTGGTGAAAGTTTTTGAAATCTGATGGAGAATTTTTACTTGTTCTACGTGTTCTTCGATTATTGAGAAGGCAGAAATTATAACAAAGCAAAATTGGATAAAAAATGGAACCCTAAAAAAATGGTTTTCAGAAGAAGAGAGAACATTGTGGAACCTTTCTCATTTTCTGTATTGTAAAAGAATGAATTCAACACACTTCAGAAATTCTTCTGTACAACTACTTATACAAGCCTATATGTACAACTACTGAAGCTTCATAACTTAATCTTCAAAGTACAACTTCCTAACTGTTCAAACTAATTAAATGACTTGTACAGTTTCTATTGGTCCAGCTGTTATATTTGTCCACATAGGCTGTTGCTGCTAGAGCATTTCTTGTACTGCTCAGTTGCTAATTCTTCATATTTTCTAATATCCCCTCCTCAAGCTCAGCTTCCATAAGCTGCAGCTTGGATGCTAAGTACTGAAAAACAGCAGTAGAAACTGATTTAGTAAACAAGTCAGCCACTTGATCATTCGAACACACATGCTGTAACTTGATAAGGCCTTTTTTTGAGCTTCTCTACACACATGGCAATCTATTTTGAGATGTTTAGTTCGTTCATGGAATACCGGGTTCTCTGCAATGTAAATTGCTGCCCAGTTGTCACAGAAAAATGGAATTGGATGAACTACTGGAACTTGAAAAATCTGTAGCATATAGTCTAACCACTGAATCTCCCTCACTATAGTAGCCATGGCTCTATATTCAGCCTCGGCAGTTGAACAAGCAATGGTGGATTGTTTCTTGGACTTCCAAGAAACCAAAGCTCCTCCAAGAAAAATCCCATATCCTGTCATAGATCTCCTAGTGGACTTACATATGCCCCAATCTGAATCACTGTAAGCTTTAAGTTGAAATGAATTATTGCTGGAGTAATAGAGACCTCTACCCACTGATCCCTGTAAAAACCGCAAGATATGCAGTGCAGCTTTCCAATGTGACAGATGTGGAGTATGCATGAACTGACTTAACTGCTGAACTGGAAATGCCAAATTTGGCCGAGTGAAACCAAGATACAGCAACCGTCCTACAAGTCTTCTGTACCTTTCTGGATTCTCAAGTAGAGGAGAATCATCCTTGTCTGTTACTTCAAACCACAAACCAGGAGGAAAAGGTGAGCACAATCCAACATACCAGTATCCTTGAGTATGTCCAGAGCAAACTTCCTTTGATTTATAAGAATACCTTTTGCAGTTCTTGTTAACTCCATCCCCAAGAAGTATCTAGTCTGACCAAGATCTTTTATTGTAAAAGTGGTGTGCAGAAAGGACTTAATATTTTCGATCCCAGATTCATCAGAACCTGTAAGGAGTATGTCATCAATATAAACTAACAAATAAACACAAGTTGAACCCTTGTGAAGATAAAAAAGACAATGATCATGCTCTGCCTGCTGAAATCCATATTGAATCACTGTTTTAGTGAATTCAATGTTCCACTGCCTAGAGGCTTGTTTCAACCCATACAAGGACCTCTTTAATCTACAAACTTGACCAACATCTGCCTTTGTATAACCAAGAGGAGGTAACATGTATACCTCTTCATCCAAGAAACCATGAAGAAAGGCATTATTCACATCTATCTGCATCAAAGGCCAGTTATTGCCTACAGCTACAACAATGAACAACCTAACTGTAACAATTTTGGCCACTGGAGAAAATACCTCATTGTAATCCTCACATTCCTTTTGATTATAGCCCTTAGCCACGAACCTGGCTTTATATATGTCAACAGTTCCATCTGATCTATGCTTTATCTTATAGATCCATCGGCAGCCAACAGGAACTTTCCCAGGAGGTAAAGTGGTAAGCTCCCAAGTACCATTTTCCTCTAGGGCTTTCAGTTCTTTATCCATTGCATCAACCCATTCAGAACTAGTACTTGCCTGATTATATGAAGAAGGTTCTTGAAGAATTGACAAATTTGTCACAAACTGTACATGATTAGCATCAAACACACATAACTGAGAAACTGACACTGAAGAATGATTGACCACAAAGTCTTTCATCCAGAAAGGTTTTTTATGATTTCGAGTACTATGCCGTAAAGGTTCAGGTAATGAAAGATGATCAGACTGATCTGAAGGAGGACTAGGTTGAATGAGGGGGAAAGAATCAGAATTTTGTGACTCAAAAGTGAGCAAAGGAGAATAAGGTTCAAAAGGAATTACAGGAGTAAAATCTGATTCTGGAAAATTATCTGGAAATATAGAACCATAACTAGGTATAACATGACAAGGATCAAGACTTGTGTTTACTGTAGACATTTTAGAGCCAGGGAATGCAAACTCATGAAACACAACATCTCTGGAAATCGCTGTTTTGTTCTGAGAATGTATGAAGACTTTATATCCTTTATGATCTGAAGGATATCCCAAGAAAAGTCCCTGAATAGATCTAGGATTAGTCTCTTTGTGGGGTTTTATCTAACACAAAACAAAGACAACCAAATGTTCTAAGGTGGCTGTACTTAGGTGGTTTCTGAAATAAAATCTCAAATGGTGATTTCCAGAGAAGAGCTTGAGAAGGCAATCTATTGATCAAGTAAGTTGCAGTTAAAACTGTTTCTCCCCAGAACTTTTTAGGAAGTTTGGATTGAAACAGCAAGGCTCTAGCTACTTGAAGCAAATGTCTATGTTTTCTTTCCACTACTCCATTTTGTTGAGGAGTATATGCACAACTTTTATGGTGAATGATTCCAGAATCAGATAGAAATTTTTGGCAAACAGAGTTAATGAACTCAAAACCATTGTCTGTTTGCAAGATTTTGACTTTGGTATTGAACTGATTTTGTAACTGAAGGATAATGTGTTGCACTAAAGATGGTATTTCAGACTTGAATTTAACAAAATATGTCCAAGTTGCTCTGCTAAAATCATCAACAATGGTCAAGAAGTATTATGAATTGTTTAAAGTAGGAACCTTAAAAGGACCCCAAAGATCCATATGCAACTTAGACATCACAGAATCAGTACTGGATTTACTAGGAAAGAAAGGTTGTCGAGTTTGCTTTGCCAAAGGGCAAATTACACAGGAATCTGTTTCTTGATGACCCTTAAAACAAGGCAGATCATCTGCTAAATGGTCTATTACAACATCTGAAGGATGCCCCAACCTACTATGCCAAGGTACCTTATGGAAAAAAGAACTATTACAAGCTGAATTAAACTTGCAATTCATGACTGAATCAAAGTCCTGAGTCTTATTCAGAGAAGCCAGAATCTTGGAATTTGTTGATTCTGGAGGATTGAAAGCAACACTTGAATGAAATGAATCTTTATTGAAGGTGTAAAGGTGATTTTCTACTTTTCCAACTGCTAGAACCTCATTAGTTGCCAGGTCCTGCAGCCAGCAGCCATTTTTTGCAAAGACACAAAACAAATTTGAATCTTCAGTCAATTTATGCACTGAAATCAAGTTATTCTTGAAAGAAGGCAAATACAAAACATCTTTCAAGACAAGGTTATTAGATAAAGGACAATATCCAAGGCTTTCTACAATCTGTTTTCTACCATCAGGAAAGGAAACAAACATAGATTTGGCCAGTTTTCTAATATTCACTAATATGTGTTTATTGCCAATCATGTGACAGGTGGCACCTGTGTCCATAATCCAAGTAAAGTTCTCCACAGAATCATTGATAGACAAAGCACTAAACACATTAGAGGTACGAGCATTACTTGCAAAATAAGTGAATTGCACACAGTTCATTGCAGTTGCAGCATTTTTAATCCTGCTTCCCTGCAATGCTTCCATGCCTTTTTTAATAGCAATTGATAGTGCTTCATTCCATGCTACATCTTCTGATTCTATTTCCAGAGGAGTCTTTGCAACTTCAGCACAGTTTGCTTTGGACTTCTTCTTTCTTGCCTCCCACTAATTGGGATAACCATGCAATTTAAAGCATTTGTCTACTAAGTGACATTTCCTTTTGCAATGTGTGCAGAATAACTCTGTCTTCTCAGCCTTACTCATGAACTTCTTTCCTCCTTCTTTGAAATTCACTGACTGTTCTTTGACATTCATTACAGAACAAAAAGCAGAGTTCTCCAGATTTAACCTACTATCATGGCTAACCTGTCTATGTCCCTCAGATTTAAGCATTATAGAGTAAACTCTACTCATTGTAGGTAATTGATCCATTAAAAGTACGTGGTTCTTTTCAACATCATACTCAGCATTCAGTCCCATCAAAAACTCCATACACTGATCCTCATGTTCTCTTTCAGCTACTGCCTTAGTCACTGCAGCTAATACATCTCTAACACCTCTCTTGTATTCAACAGAACGACTTTCAGCAGTCAGTAATTTCTTAGCTATGTGTACTCCAACAACACTAGGCCTAAGTTGATCAATTCGATCTCTCAATTCCTTAATTCTACCATAATATTGTGTAATATGAATTGCTCCTTGCCTAGCAGTAGAAAATTCTCTTTTTTGTTGAAATAAAAGTGGCAGATTCGAAACTCCAAACCTGTCCTTGATTTCGTTCCACAGATGCTTCGCCTCGCTGATGTACATAAATTGATTCACCAGCTCTTTAGAAATTGCCGCATGTATCCAAGACACCACAAGAGTGTTAACTCTCATCCACTTACGATAATTTGGGGAATTTGCCGATGGTTGCGGAAAAGAACCATCGATGAAAATCTGTTTGTTCTTAACTTCCAGAGCTCCCACCATAGCTGTGCTCCACATCAGGTAATTGTTTTCGTTCAATTGCTGTGACACCAACAGCATGCCAGGATAGTCCGAATTGTGAAGAAGTAGCTGTTCCTCTAGTTCTTCGTTCGTCAGCAGCTGTTCATCGGGGAAAAACTCATCAGAGTTCGGATCTTCTCCAAGAATCGATTGATCATCCATTTGATCGGTAGTAATCATCAGGTTATTATCGGAATGTAAAAACGAGGTGAAAAACCAAGCTTTGATACCATAAAACAAAGCAAAATTGGATAAAACATGGAACCCTAGAAAAACGGTTTTCAGAAGAAGAGAGAACATTGTGGAACCTTTCTCATTTTCTGTATTGTAAAATAATGAATTCAACACACTTCAGAAATTCTTCTGTACAACTACTTATACAAGCCTATATGTACAACTACTGAAGCTTCATAACTTAATCTTCAAAGTACAACTTTCTAATTGTTCAAACTAATTAAATGACTTGTACAATTTTCATTGGTCAAGCTGTTATATTTGTCCACATAGTTTGTTGCTGCTAGAGCATTTCTTGTACTGCTCAGTTGCTGATTCTTCATATTTTCTAATAGAAATAGAATCAGGATGTTTCTAGGCATATTCTGGTCGTTCATTGGTTTCTAATTTTGGTTTTTGTGGATCTCTTCCTCTGCTGATTCTGTGAAAATTGAAATCCAGTGGTGCTAAATTTGCCCGTAACTCTTCATTTTGACATTAAATTTTTTTTTTTTTTGAACTTTACTCTCTGCTTGGAGAAAACAGCGCTATTGGTTCCGGCCAAAAAAAGAACATGCGGTTCCGGCAAAAGAAATGAACTACGGCTGCACAGAAGGTTCTAATAGTGATGGACCTTATGGTTTGTGTATTAGACATTTTTCTTCAGCCACTGCAACCCCACAACAAAGAAAAAAAAAAATTTTGAAGCATTAACAAATGAGATTTTCTCAAATTTTTTAACCTACAACAATCAAGCTAGCAAAAAATGAAACTGAAAACCATTCCACAAGAATCTTTTCTAGTGGATGGAACTTGAATTATTTGGAAGCAGGGTCGGGAGTGAATTCTAAAATGGGAGAAGATGAAGATGAAGATGAAGATGAAGATGAAGATGAAAAAGTACAGACAATGAAGATGGAGAAAAAGAAAAGATAAAGTGGTGAGGAGTCAAGAAAAAGACCAAAAAAAACTATGAGAATTGTTCTGTTAATTGAGTTAACGGTCCAAGTTAACAACTGACAATAGTATAATGATCAATTTTGAAATTTACTTTATTAATAATTAATCCAATTATATCAACCATGTGATAGCTTTCTATTTAGTAGCATTGACAATTCGGGTACGATCTTCTTAACTTGCCTTCAATCTCCCTTATTTATTAATTTGATATATTCCATTTTTTCGTATACGAAATTTCAAAAGTTAATTAACCTTCATAATTTTTATAGTATTTAGTTATTTCCTCCTTCTACAAGGCCTTGGAGTGTGTTATGATTCACATGTAAAAAATTTCAACTGTCTTTAAATAGATTTGACACTTTATTGGACTTTATTTAGAATCAATTGAAACTCTCTTGAACTTAAATTCAATTTAGTACCAAGAAATCACGGTGCTTGGTATACCTTTAGGGCTTCCATCACTCTTTTCATTTCACTGAAAAATTCATTGTCTGGGAGTAGGGAGTGGGGACCTATAAAGAAAATTTCTTATGTGCAGTTTCTAGCGAGTTAAAATTTCTACTATGTAATATTTATAACAATCTTAGACTGAAATATTAAACAATTCCAATCAAATACATAAATTATTCATTAACTGAACGATGAAAAGACACAACAAATTAACCATGCATATACATAGTAGTATTAATTAAACATACAGAAGCTTTTCTCAACAATGGGCAGGGGGAAGAGGATTATCAATCTTGAGAGGACTAGGATCCAAGGTTGCAAACGTAAGGAGCTCTGGATCTTTCTCCATTATTTTCATGTTTGCTTCATCCAAATATACTAAAGCTTCAACGCCAGCACCTGATCTTGTATCCGTCAAAAATATTATGTTACCAAAATCCGCACTTGCGCCCCCAAAAGTTGACCATATTGGCTTTCCCCATCCGAAATCTACTTCATAAATACCAGCACGGCACAAACTACTGGCTACAATATGTTCAGCTTTACTAGAAAAACATTGAGCAACGTTCCTCTCCATCTCTTCGTAAATCTTGAGAAAATTGTTCGATACGTTTTCCCCTGAGATGAGTTTAATAAAATTTTCATCTTCAATTTGCGCAATACCTTCCTTCAAGCTCCTTGTCACCATTTCTAATTTGAGGCCGTTGGCCGCGGGGTGAAGATGGTTCCGCAAGACCATATTTCCAACAGAATAAGGTGACACAGGCATCCTGGTTGCAAGCCTTTGCCTTAGGCTCATAGGAAGCATCAAACAGGCTGACTTTTGGCTGTTACCTAATCTTTTCTCAGCAGCCGACACGGCACACTTCCAAAGTAGTCCAATGACAGCAACAACCCGACTAGTAGCACCTGTTTTGGCCTTAAGAGCTTCTAAATCAGAGGCATTAAACACAAACCTCCTCGTTGATTTGCTCCTGATCCCTTGTTCCACTGATTCCAGGATGGTCTCCGGGTCAACGCGTTTATTGATTTTATGATCCTGCACGAAAATGGATGGCAAAGTATACAAATCCAGGCAAATTTCTTTGGTGGCCCGAGGATTCCCCTCCCTGCGTGCTTGCTCACCCCAAACTCTCAAAATCGTCATCTTTGTTTGGGCATCCGCTATTTTGTGGGAAACATAAATGCCAAGAGCCATACCGCCACAGCTGAAGATGTTAACTTGCACCATGACCATGTAAGTTTTAACTGCGAGTTCTTGAGATTTGGGGAGAAATGGTAGCAACATGCCCACTTCATCATGTTTAGGCTGGCTGAGAAAATCAGAAAGGCGATCCCTCACTCGGGCTTCCACATAATACACTCCATTATCGTTGCAGTTTACATGCAAACCGTCATCCCCGAGCTCTCCTGCGAATGGATACAGGTGAGACAACGTCTGGGACAAAGATTTCTTCAGAACTTCTCTTCTCGCCAACACCACTTCTTCTTCATATTCGTTGGTTTTAGTGGGATGATCGTTATTTAGATAGAAGAGAACCCAACCCATGTACACCTTAGACGTGAGTTGATCAAAAACAGAGAGCTTGTAAGCTTTCAAATGCTTGGGAGTCGGCATGGATGGCTTGATGATCTGTGTTGAGATTATCTCAACTTTTGCTGCTTCGGAACCCATTGTGGTAACAAGTTCTATGTAAAATTTCTGCAAAATGCTGAATATAAATCTACTCTAAGTTTCTTTATTTTGTTGGGGTTTTGAACTACTAGCGTGTTTGTTGCATGATTGCATCCATCACATAAATATATACACAAAAAAAGTGGGCTTCTAATTAATTTTGTCCTAGGTTTTTTTTTTTTTGTATTTTCTAAAAATAAAATATTATAATTCAATTAAATTTGCTAGAAATGGTCAATAATCGACTATAACAAATCATCCAAATGGTATCTATTTTTACTACCAAACTTAATATATGTCAAAATTTGACAGTGATTGATTTGAATTTTTTTTACTCACTTATATGTCTTGCGCGCGTGTTTTGCTCCTCTGTTCACAAGTTGTGCTGATTTTCCTTCTAACTTTGATTCCTCCGGGTTTTTTTTTTTTTTTGCTTGCTTTCATTTTTCTTTACCCTTTCTCCGGTGTTTATGTCACTTATAACAAGAATTTATATCATATATAAAAAGGTTTCATGAATTTTTTTAATATATGTAAATATGTGATTATATTATTCAAAATATGAGTTTATATCATGTAAAGTTGAGTTTATATTAGTTATAACATGAATTTATATCATATAATTTCATAATTTTTTTAGGCTTAAATCCATTTTTGGTCCCTCATAACATAGATTATTCCATTTTAGTTATTTTATTATGAAAATACCCTTGACAAACCCTAATTGTTTGCCCCTTAATCAAGGGCATTTTCGTAAAGAAATGACTAGAATTGTCAAAAAAAATTTAAGTGGGATTAAAATTGGTGACTAAAATTTAAGGGGAACCAAAAATAGAATAACTCATATTATGATAGACCAAAAATAAATTTACGCATTTTTTTTAATATCAAGTAAAATGTGATTATATTATTTAAAACATAAGTGTATATCAGTTACAATATAAATTTATATCTTATGCAAAAGAAAGTTTCATTAATTTATTTTTTATATTAGGTAAATGTGTGATTATATCAATAATAACTTGTATTTGTATATAAAAAAAAAAGTGTTTATATGAATAATTAACGGTCAGACTGCAAACTATTTCCCAAAAATAGTACTTTCGGAATCAAAATCATATTCTGAAATCAAATTATTGTAATAATAGTAATAAAGTATGACTTTGATTCTTAAGCTTTGGCATTACCAAGCTGACAGGACGCAGAAATCTTGCCAAAAACAAAGGACACTTCAATAAATCTTGCCAATGATACAAACGAAGTTGAAGGGCCTTCCGTTGACCCTCTCCAGAGCCTTCCGAAGAGCCGATCATCCGGAAAAATCCATTATTTTTCTCAGATCAAAACTATTTCAGGCGACTATTTGTCATCCTATCAACGGTGACATCCCCTGCATATTAGGAGCAGATCAAAAGTGCCGCCCTATTGGTTACATCTCAGGCATAAATGTAAGAGAAAAGTACCGCCCGTCTCCGGGCATGCATTATCGGAGACGATTGCCGCTGCGTAGGAAGGTGGTTGCTATTCACGTGCTGGTTGATGAAGATTGTTATTATTTTTTGTCGGGTAATTATTGAGGTAGAGAAATGATAGAATATCGTAGAACCACTATATACTAATTACGATTAGAGTGATTAATTTTAGGCCAAAATGTAATTCTAGTCCCTTATAATACAAGTAGGGGTAATAGTCTTTTGTTCCCTTATAATTTTATGGAATACTTTTAGTGCCTTAAGTTTTTTTTATTAGGTGTTTTGGTTCTTTTTAATGAGTGTTTAACCGTTAATTAAGGACCATTCATGTAATGAAACTTGTGTAAAAAAAAAAAAAAATTTTATCTTCCTCCCTTCTCCCAAACCTAAAACCCTTTTCTTATTATTCATTTTCAACAGCGTTTCTGTCATCTTCAATAACCTTTCTTGGAACCGTAACCACCTACAAACCTTCAACAAATCAAATTCAATCCTACTTTTATTTTTTATGTTGGTTTCGCGTCTGATCCAACCACCAGTATCCGAAAAAAAAAATTTCTCCTTGCACCCTCATACCTCAAATCATGCCACAATGTAAAAAGATTATTTATTCCTAACTCTCATACCAATTATTGAGAAAAAACAAGAAAAATAAAATCTATGTGACTAGGTCAATGGGACCTAGAACCAAGAACAAGAAGATAGAAATATTATTTTTCAGGACAATCAACTATTTCATTTATTATTTTGACGTTTTACACATTTTTCCCATTTTTCGCCCAAGTACTTTTTTTTACTGTCTCAATTTGGACGAAACTGCCCCCCTACAATACCCTCTCTCTTTCTCCCATTTTATGTAAAAGAACATTTTTATCAAAACCTATAGATTATCGCCCCAAAAAGTGAGACGATAACTAGTAACCCCCATACAATAATTACAATAGCTGTTACAAAATTACAACACCTTGCTGTTAAACAAAGTTTAAAAACTTTTGTTAGTTAATTGAAATTTTTTACTCATGACATTAGTGCTAAATCTGAATTCAAAATTTCTAAAGTAGAACTTAGATATGGATTTAGAAATTCATGAAAATTCTATTGAAATAGAGTTAAACGAAAAGCTATTTAATGCAAATGTTTTGGATTTAAATTCAGTGCCATGTGAAAAAAATGATGCAGCTGTTTTTTTTTTTAAGCAATGTGTGTTATGCTTTAGTTATTATCTGGTTGAAAAGAAATAGTATATATCATTTTTGATAAATTTGGAAAATAAACTTTTAACAGTGATCTGATAAATTTTTGTCTCTCCCTCTCTTGTTATGTTGCTCCCTCGTCACCTTCATCTTCGTCTTCAGGAAATTTGTTTAAATCAAACTTGCAATAATTTGCTTTTAGAGATGAATACTTGTTTAAATCAAAATCGCAATCAGCTGGTCGATTCAGATCAATATCCAGCACTATATTTTCATGTGAAAGTTTGACTTCTCCGATCGATTCTTCATTCACCTCCATTATCATTTCTTGTTGTTCTTATGTAAAAAGAGGGATAAATTTTTTGAAGTTAAAAATGTTGGCGGTTAAAACTACGTATACCGGGAGGAAGGATAGAGAGGCGGTTAAAACTACGTAGCGGGAGGAGGGAGAGAGACGGGTAGATACTGCAGGATAAAATGGGGATGAAGTATGTAAAAAAAAAAAAAAAAAATACTAAAACGTCAATTAAAAGAAAAATTTATAATTACTGTAAAACGTTAAATATTTTAGAAGATGGAGTATTAAACTAATTCTCAATAGGAATTCAAAATATAAATAAAACTTACTTTGCATTAAAAATGCCCCCAAATTATTCATATGTAGAGAACTCCAATGCTCTCGATAGTTATGGACAACTAATTGGGCATGACTTCGAATTAATTGGCAACCCTTGGAAGTTGAATGTAATTCAGCTCCAGAAATTATTGTGGTTCCATCACTTCTCTACATTTCACTTTCAAAATTCACCCACTTCTTATTTTATTTCGCCCATAAAAGAAGTTTTTAAGGCGTAATTTTCATTAAAAAAATATAGGCTTAAATTCAATTTTGGTCTCCAATAATAGGGGCTATTTCAATTTTGATCTCTCATTTTATTTCGTAACCAATACTAGTCCTACTTAAATTTCTTTGTCAATTATAGTTCTTTTTAACAAAAATATCCTTTGACTAATGATTGATTAACCCTTTAACTAGCGGATAACTTACCCGTCATCGGTGCCGCCCCACCACTACCCTGTCGTCGCCCCCGCCGTTGCCACCACCACCACCCCACGCCCACCATCACCATGCCGCCGCCGCCGCCCTATCACTAGCCCGATGTCATCGCCCCGCCGCCAATTCGCCCCCACCACCCCACCCCCGCCATCAGGGGTGGCAATGACTGTGGCGGTGGGGCGGCAACAACGAGGTGATGGTGGGGCGGCGTCGACGGCGGGTTAGTCAACCGTTAGTCAAAGAGTTAGTCAACCATTAGTCAAAGGGTATTTTTATAAAAAAGGACTATAATCGGCAAAAAAAAATTAAGTGGGACTAGTATTGGTGTCGAAATAGAAAAAGAGACTAAAACTGGAATAATTCCTATTATGGGGGACTAAAAATGAATTTAAGCCACAAATATAATGTAGTCTCTATAATATGATTCAGTATCAAATTTAGTTCTTTTTTTTTTTCAAAAACATTCGTCAAGGGACTGACATGCCGAATTGGCCTTACCATTGATTAGTGAAAGATTACATGATGGAGGGCTGTGATCAGTTACAATCCTAATCATTCTTTACAAAAAGAAGCCCCATGCTCCCAAAACAAAAGACTGCCATAATGTATCCATATACTAAAAAATCTTTTCTACTATCTACTATTTACCTTCACTTTTCAGCCTAGATGAAGGAGTAAGAATGGCCTTAAAACCATTCTACCAACCGCAAAAAAAAAAGACCTCTAGCAACAAATAAAGTTGCATCAGCAAAGAAAGACCATCCAATTTAAAGGAGCAAAATAACCATCCACAAAGTAGCATTCAGCAAATGACCATCCACAAAGTAGCAAGTCTTTAGCCTGAAGGAAACATATCTGGTCCGGGCCAAACTGAAAATATCACTTTCGTGCTATGTATTCCAGAATCAGAGACTTTCGATCGAGCCCAGACTCTGAAATCATTTTCCTTTAACGGATCTAGGCTTATACATATTCAATTTATTAAAACGACACGCTAAAAATTAAATCTTTAATTTAAAGTGAAAGACATAAAGATTATACCTTTGAAGCGTGTCCTCGAAGCAATAAAGAAAACCAAGCGCCAATCACGAGAGAATCCCGAGAATGACTCTGACAACCCCTAAAGTCATGTGGGCGACTATCTATGAGGAGTCTAAGACACTGGAGAAGAAATACAAAAGAAACTCGCTTCGAAAAACTCAGATATGCCTTGACAGATCATTGCCCAGAGCTCCTTACGCAGAACAGCAGCCCATCACCGCACCTCACGCCGCGCCTCAACCTCCAGCCATCAAAATTAACAACTCCGAACCGCGATCAAGACTCAGGCTTTCGAGGATCGCAACAGCAGGATCGTGATCGATGCTACAGCCCGTGGTTTGACGCACTGGAGAGAAGTCTAATCACCAGACTAGTCACCGAAAATCGCGTGTGAATCTCGCCGGCGGTAAGAACTCGGGCAGCCAGAAAAACAAGTAAGCTCGAGGAACTTCTGGCTGAGTCCTTAGTCAACTTTGAAAAAAAACTTAGACAAAGAAGATAAAGTTCTCTCTCTAGGCTAGTGTCTCTCAAGTTTCTTAATGTCTTCAAAATGCCTAACATTAGCTATTTATAAGGAGCTTCAAGGGAGACCTAGTGGGCTTTTGAGTTGAGCCTTAGTGTTGGACTTTCGTTGACTCTCTTAGTCCTCACTAAAATAGTCAACTCCAATCGAGCTTTCGAATTAATTCCTTAACCCACTTCGTTACTTAAATATTAATCGACCCTTAGGATTATTTCGTATAACCCACTTTGTCAATTAAATATAAAATTAACCCAAGGGTAATTTATTTAATTCACCTTATCGATTAGTCAAATGCAAAATTAGTCGTACCACTAACGGACCAATTATGGAACTGCCGATCAAAATCGAAATTACTTCGCGCTCACTTTATAATTCTTCTATCTTCCCATGTCAAAGATATAGCGCTCATCGATTCATAATTTTACTGAAAAATTAATTAATCAACTTCTTGGTATCCGAGATTAGTACCACTCGACGTTCTTATTATACAGGACATAAGTCCACCGGCCGAGTTTAGTATAATAAACTTTACGAGCTCATCTCGGGAGCACCATCAACCCCGCGAACCGGTATATGGATTCCTTTCGAAAAGCAACGGCACACTAAGAAGACAAACACCCATACCCAACTTACCGAGATCTAGGCCTCAATTGACCGCACCATTTGACAAATCAAAGCATACAATCTCTAACTCTCATGCCCGCTCTAGTCTAGGGATTAAGAGATTAGAATGTAGAGTTTGAATTAACTGTGAAGATCAGTACAAGTTAATTCAATCCCGATTAGGTCCTGCTCAATATGCCCTGGGCACATCCGTATGATTTAATTGGTCTAGACAAACCAATTTCTAAATCATACGATAACATAAACCGATAGTATGCTCAAACTATCTCGATTACGAGCATTAATTTATATATCATAAATTTAACCAATGATAAGATCTACTGTGCTACACCCGGCACCTTATCATCTATGCATATGATATAAATGAACAATTAATACTGAAAGTTAATCGATATATAAAATGTGGATATTAGTTTTTCTTACAAGCAAAACTTTTCAGTATTCAAAACTAACACAGACAACCACAAGAAGAAACCATTAGCAAATTTCAAAGTAGCATCCAACATTACCACCAAAGCCAAAAACCCCTTCCAGCAGCAACAATAAAAATTAAACTATTAAAGCAGAGTAGATCCAGATAAACAAGCCGATCACAGTAGTGATAACTATAATAATCCAAATAACCTCAAAACCCAAGAATTCTTTTAGCAGCAAAATTAACCAACCAATAAATAGACTTATAAAGCGGAGCCGAAGCTTAATAAAATCCCAAAAAGATTTTAGACAATCCAACATATCCAAATTATCCAAGATATCAAAGTTCTTAATAAAACGGGCACCGAAGCCTTTAGTGATCCATTAGGAGGGATCTCACCTTGATTCTTACCGACCGACGGTATGCCAGTTGAGCCTTGTCCAAATCCATTCGATTTTTCCTCTGACCCCTTTTTCTTTTTACTAGAATGAAGCCGTCATTTATCGACCTGATATCCAGATCATCTTCAGATGAACATTCTCGTTCTTTTAAGAGACCCATATCAACTTTCTAAGATAGGGTCGTCATCATCTATCCAGTACCGGGGGAGGGGGGGTTCTGGCCTTGCTAGAGCTTTATCTTTTCGAATTTGTTCGACCGTGGCCGTTTTCATGTAGTTTGCAGCATCTTCGTCTCCGTTCGTGTGGCTGGCTCCATTTGAGGCTTCCATTCCCGTTAATTCCATCTAGAGAACATCTCTCGGGGGGGATAGCTGGATCATTCCTTACACTTTCCTCAACCGTTGGAAAGGGGGGGGGGGGGAGGGATGTCCAAGGGGACCGAATTTAGAGATACAACTGGATTTGGGGGACCTAAATCTTTAATCAGCTTCTTCGTTGCCGTCTGAACCATAATTTTATTTTGGGGGGTTTATCTACTAGGCTTTCCACAAGGGAGATGTTTTAGCCACCTTTTCCTTTAAAGAGAAATATGTTTCCTTTGACAATATAATTTCATGCTTTTGCTTTACCTAAAGAGTGAAGGTTTTGGTCGGATTTACCTTTTTTGCATGCAGAGGAACTGTGGCCTATTTTCTGACAGGTTGAGCAATATGTGAAACTCTGCTCCAATATTTTTCCTTTTTTACCAATGGTATTTATTACATGAAGACGGTGGATAAAATCTAAACAAGAAACCTATTTATTGTAGCATGAAAGAATAGGACATCCGTAGGCAGGTAGGACTTCTATTTTAAGCAAGAATGATGAAATATGTGAAGTTTCCATGCAGACTAAGCAAACTGACTACTTGGTATACTCACTAACTACTTTTAGCTAACTAACTGTATAGTTTAGTTACTAAATTACTAATTACAATAACTAAATCGCGTACTCCACTCCATCAAACTCAATGTTTTCCCCAAATTCAAAATTAAGACCATTAAGTCCTAAAGTAATAGCAAAAATCATTTGAAGAAAGTCCTACTGCTACTCCAATTTCACCTTTGTCCTAATTTATAGACACCTACTAATGCTTCTCAATCCTAAGACTCTAAAACCAGCGGAACAAAAAACTCCTACGGACAAGCCTGGCCAAAATCTTTTCCAAAAAGTACAACAAGCAGTAACCACTATCAATAACAACAGAACTATCAGTATCTTCATGAACTTAGTCAAAGCAGAACAAAAGACTCATACCAACAAGATGAACAAAAATTCCTACCAACCAGCAGTAAGCATCCTCAATATAGAACATTCATACCTTCATAAACTTTGCCAAAATACTGAGGAATATTTTTGTCCATACAAGCCAAAAATTCTCTAAAACATTTATACACTCCCTACAAGCCAAAGTACCCTTCCAGATGTTCTTTTCAAATATCATAGCGGGAGGTTCTCACCTTAATTCTTATGGATCGTCGGGATGGAGGCATGTCTTCATCCATTTTTCACAGACCTCTTCTTCTCACTTGGGTGAAACCATCTTCAACAGGCCTGAGAGTGAGTCATCCAACTGCTTCGATCTTCAAGGAGAAAACGATCCTTTTCTGATGCAAGCTCAAAACTTTTCTCTTCCATCCAGTCCATAGGGAGGGATTCTGGGGTTGGGATTACAGCGGGCTCGAATTCCTCTAGGGCTCTCTCTGAAAAGTCCTTTGGAGCTTTAAGCTCCAGAATTTCATCTATATCATCAGCCATATTTCTGACCCACTACATATTCAAAAAGGTCTCTGAATCTACTGTGTTGATTGCTTGGTCCCCTTCTCCATCCTCTGACAATTTCTCCGTGTCCTTTTTATGTTCCGAAGTGCCCATGTTCTCAATGGGCTTAGCAGGTTCAGTTAAGAGGGAGTTACCTTCATCAGTTTCTCTGTTGAAACTTCCTTGGCCATTTTCAGGGGAGCGGTTTAGGGCTTTTTCACTATGCGTCAAATTTGGGAGGTTTTGCTATGTGGCTTTGATTTTTGGGATGAAGGTGGGAATGAGCTCTTTTTCTTTCGTAGAAATTCTGGATGGCCCTGCCTCTTGATTGTTGTCTGAATGAAGTTCTTGAGCGGACTGAATGGGTTGTAGAGCTTTGAGGTCTTTTTTGCATTCCGATTTCTTGTGTCTCATAAGTGAATTTCTGGTCAATGGTTCTTCCTCTATGCCCAATAGCAATACTTTCTGGGAGGTCATCCTGCAAATTCACTTCCACGCAGGTTCTGGCAACTGAAGGGCGTGTTTGATTTTTCGTTGGTGCATCTACTTGGAGGGGATGGCCAATAGATGAAGCTATAGAGAACAAAGATTTGGGATTAACACACTCCAAAGGGATCTCGTGGAGTGATATCAAAATTGGTGCCAACGTAGGCTCTTCTTCAAACTGAAAGTGTGTTGTCCAGCGTAACATTCGCATTTGATAACTATTGATGTTCCATCTCCCTCGTATCCAGAATCTCTGGTAGTCTAGCTCCATCTAAAACCTAAAAAGAACATGCCCTGGTTTCATGATGCTGATGTCGAGCTTCCCGAGAAGACTAAGCTTTTCAAACTCCTTGCGAATTTATGAGATTTTGGGCCACCCGAATGAGAATTTACCCACCAGACACAGCTTATATAGCTCTGCTAATCTTTTGATTTCCTCTTCATCGTAGAAGATGTGAGGTTTTTCGTCAATATATTAATTATTTTAGGGTTGGAGCGGGTAGATTGTCTTGGGATTTCTTTGAAAAGGCTTGAAAAGGTTCTGGAAGAGTTGTTTTTGAGAGGTTTAGGAGGGGAAAGGCCACCGGATTAGTCCGACGGCTTCATCTAGGGTTGTCGGATTGGGGATTTGGGGGTGAGAGAAAATCACAGATTTGTTGAAATTAAATAACTATGGTGTTTTATGTTTTTGTTCTCTTCCCAGCCACATTATATTAATAAGAGTAAATTTCGAAATTGGTCATCATACTATAGTCAGTTTCTAATTTTGGTCATCATACTTCAAAAACTCCAATTTTAATCATCACACTTTACTTTTCTTTTCATAAAAGTCACTCTGTCATCTTTGGTCGTCTGTACCTTTAACAGGCCATTTTTTAAAGGATAAATAACTAAACACACATTTTATTCTGCATCTTCTATATTTATCCATTTAAATATTATCCTAATAAATTTATTTTCTATAATAACCAAAATTAGAAACTGACTATAATATGATGACCAATTTTGAAATTTACTCTTTTCATTTCACTGAAAAATTCATTGTCTAGGTAGTAGGGAGTGGGGACCTATAAAGAAAATTTCTTATGTGTAGTAGTTTCCCGCGAGTTAAAATTTCTACTATGTAATATTTATAACAATCTTAGACTGAAATATTGAACAATTCAAATCAAATACATAAATTATTCATTAACTGAACGATGAAAAGACACAATAAATTAACCATGCATATACATAGTAGTATTAATTAAACATACAGAAGCTTTTCTCAACAATGGGCAGGGGGAAGAGGATTATCAATCTTGAGAGGACTAGGATCCAAGGTAGCAAACGTAAGGAGCTCTGGATCTTTCTCCATTATTTTCATGTTTGCTTCATCCAAATATACTAAAGCTTCAACGCCAGCACCTGATCTTGTATCCGTCCAAAATATTATGTTACCAAAATCTGCACTTGCGCCCCCAAAAGTTGACCATATTGGCTTTCCCCATCCGAAATCTACTTCATAAATACCAGCACGGCACAAACTACTGGCTGCAATATGTTCAGCTTTACTAGAAAAACATTGAGCAACGTTCCTCTCCATCTCTTCGTAAATCTTGAGAAAATTGTTCGATACGTTTTCCCCTGAGATGAGTTTAATAAAATTTTCATCTTCAATTTGCGCAATACCTTCCTTCAAGCTCCTTGTCACCATTTCTAATTTGAGGCCGTTGGCCGCGGGGTGAAGATGGTTCTGCAAGACCATATTTCCAACAGAATAAGGTGACACAGGCATCCTGGTTGCAAGCCTTTGCCTTAGGCTCATAGGAAGCATCAAACAGGCTGACTTTTGGCTGTTACCTAATCTTTTCTCAGCAGCCGACAAGGCACACTTCCAAAGTAGTCCAATGACAGCAACAACCCGACTAGTAGCACCTGTTTTGGCCTTAAGAGCTTCTAAATCGGAGGCATTAAACACAAACCTCCTCGTTGATTTGCTCCTGATCCCTTGTTCCACTGATTCCAGGATGGTCTCCGGGTCAACGCGTTTATTGATTTTATGATCCTGCATGAAAATGGATGGCAAAGTATACAAATCCAGGCAAATTTCTTTGGTGGCCCGAGGATTCCCCTCCCTGCGTGCTTGCTCACCCCAAACTCTCAAAATCGTCATCTTTGTTTGGGCATCCGCTATTTTGTGGGAAACATAAATGCCAAGAGCCATACCGCCACAGCTGAAGATGTTAACTTGCACCATGACCATGTAAGTTTTAGCTGCGAGTTCTTGAGATTTGGGGAGAAATGGTAGCAACATGCCCACTTCATCATGTTTAGGCTGGCTGAGAAAATCAGAAAGGCCATCCCTCACTCGGGCTTCCACATAATACACTCCATTATCGTTGCAGTTTACATGCAAACCGTCATCCCCGAGCTCTCCTGCGAATGGATACAGGTGAGACAACGTCTGGGACAAAGATTTCTTCAGAACTTCTCTTCTCGCCAACACCACTTCTTCTTCATATTCGTTGGTTTTACTGGGATGATTGTTATATAGGTAGAAGAGAACCCAACCCATGTACACCTTCGACGCGAGTTGATCAAAAACAGAGAGCTTGTAAGATTTCAAATGTTTCGGGGTCGCCATGGATGGCTTGATCATCTGTGTTGAGATTATCTCAACTTTTGCTGC
Organism: Knoxia roxburghii; assembly: GCA_030378225.1. Taxonomy (NCBI): domain Eukaryota; kingdom Viridiplantae; phylum Streptophyta; class Magnoliopsida; order Gentianales; family Rubiaceae; genus Knoxia; species Knoxia roxburghii. The sequence continues at coordinate 10,182,289 of CM059422.1, read as the reverse complement.
TTCGGAACCCATTGTGGTAACAATTGCTATGTAAAATTTCTGCAAAATGCTGAATATAAATCTACTCTAAGTTTCTTTCTTTTGTTGGGGTTTTGAACTACTAGCGTGTTTGTTGCATGATTGCATCCATCACATAAATATATACACAAAAAAAGTGGGCTTCTAATTAATTTTGTCCAAGGTTTTTTTTTGTATTTTCTAAAAATAAAATATTATAATTCAATTAAATTTGCTAGAAATGGTCAATAATCGACTATAACAAATCATCCAAATGGTATAACCTATTTTTACTACCAAACTTAATATATGTCAAAATTTGACAGTGATTGATTTGAATTTTTTTTAACCTCACATATATGTCTTGCGCGCGTGTTTTGCTCGATTCCTCCGGGTTTTTTTTTTTTTTTTTTGCTTGCTTTCATTTTTCTTTACCCTTTGTCCTGTGTTTATGTCACTTATAACAAGAATTTATATCATATATAAAAAGGTTTCATGAATTTTTTTAATATATGTAAAAATGTGATTATATTATTCAAAATATGAGTTTATATCATGTAAAGTTGAGTTTATATCAGTTATAACATGAATTTATATCATATAATTTCATAATTTTTTTAGGCTTAAATCCATTTTTGGTCCCTCATAATAGGGGTTATTCCATTTTAGTCCTTTTATTATGAAAATACCATTGACTAACCCTAATTGTTTGCCCCTTAATCAAGGGTATTTTCGTAAAGAAATGACTAGAATTGTCAAAAAAAATTTAAGTGAGACTAAAATTGGTGACTAAAATTTAAGGAGAACAAAAAATAGAATAACCAATATTATGATAGACCAAAAATAAATTTACGCCTTTTTTTTAATATCAAGTAAAATGTGATTATATTATTTAAAACATAAGTGTATATCAGTTACAATATAAATTTATATCTTATGCAAAAGAAAGTTTCATTAATTTATTTTTTATATTAGGTAAATGTGTGATTATATCAATAATAACTTGTATTTGTATATAAAAAAATGTGTTTATATGAACAATTAACGGTCAGACTGCAAACTATTTCCCAAAAATAGTACTTTCGGAATCAAAATCATATTCTGAAATCAAATTATTGTAATAATAGTAATAAAGTATGACTTTGATTCTTAAGCTTTGGCATTACCAAGCTGACAGGACGCAGAAATCTTGCCAAAAACAAAGGACACTTCAATAAATCTTGCTAATGATACAAACGAAGTTGAAGGGCCTTCCGTTGACCCTCTCCATAGCCTTCCGAAGAGCCGATCATCCGGAAAAATCCATTATTTTTCTCAGATCAAAACTATTTCAGGCGACTATTTGTCATCCTATCAACGGTGACATCCCCTGCATATTAGGAGCAGATCAAAAGTGCCGCCCTATTGGTTACATCTCAGGCATAAATGTAAGAGAAAAGTACCGCCCGTCTCCGGGCATGCATTATCGGAGACGATTGCCGCTGCGTAGGAAGGTGGTTGCTATTCACGTGCTGGTTGATGAAGATTGTTATTATTTTTTGTCGGGTAATTATTGAGGTAGAGAAATGATAGAATATCGTAGAACTACTATATACTAATTACGATTAGAGTGATTAATTTTAGGCCAAAATGTAATTCTAGTCCCTTATAATACAAGTAGGGGTAATAGTCTTTTGTTCCCTTATAATTTTATGGAATACTTTTAGTGCCTTAAGTTTTTTTTATTAGGTGTTTTGGTTCTTTTTAATGAGTGTTTAAACGTTAATTAAGGACCATTCATGTAATGAAACTTGTGTAAAAAAAAAAAAAAAAATTTTGATCTTCCTCCCTTCTCCCAAGCCTAAAACCCTTTTCTTTTTATTCATTTTCAACAGCGTTTCGGTCAATAACCTTTCTTGGAACCGTAACCACCTATAAACCTTCAACAAATCAAATTCAATCCTACTTTTATTTTTTATGTTGGTTTCGCGTCTGATCCAACCACCAGTATCCGAAAAAAAAAAATTTCTCCTCGCACCCTCATACCTCAAATCATGCCACAATGTAAAAAGATTATTTATTCCTAACGCTCATACCAATTATTGAGAAAAAAACAAGAAAAATAAAATCTATGTGACTAGGTCAATGGGACCTAGAACCAAGAACAAGAAGAGAGAAATATTATTTTCCAGGACAATCAACTATTTCATTTATTATTTTGATGTTTTACACATTTTTCGTTTTACACATTTTACCCATTTTTTGCCCAAGTACTTTTTTTTTACTGTCTCAATTTGGAAGAAACTGCCCCCCTACAATACCCTCTTTCTTTCTCCCATTTTATGTAAAAGAACATTTTTGTCAAAACCTATAGATTATGACCCCAAAAAGTGAGGCGATAACTAGTAACCCCCATACAATAATTACAATAGCTGTTACAAAATTACAACACCTTGCTGTTAAACCAAGTTTAAAAACTTTTGGTAGTTAATTGAAATTTTTTACTCATGACATTAGTGCTAAATCTGAATTCAAAATTTCTAAAGTAGAACTTAGATATGGATTTAGAAATTCATGAAAATTCTATTGAAATAGAGTTAAACGAAAAGCTATTTAATGCAAATGTTTTGGATTTAAATTCAGTGCCATGTGAAAAAAATGATGCAGCTGTTTTTTTTTTTTTTTTTTTAAGCAATGTGTGTTATGCTTTAGTAATTATCTGGTTGAAAAGAAATAGTATATATCATTTTTGATAAATTTGGAAAATAAACTTTTAACAGTGATCTGATAAATTTTTGTCTCTCCCTCTCTTGTTCTGTTGCTCCCTCGTCACCTTCATCTTCGTCTTCAGGAAATTTGTTTAAATCAAACTTGCAATAATTTGCTTTTAGAGATGAATACTTGTTTAAATCAAAATCGCAATCAGCTGGTCGATTCAGATCAATATCTAGCACTATATTTTCATGCAAAAGTTTGACTTCTCCGATCGATTCTTCATTCACCTCCATTATCATTTCTTGTTGTTCTTATGTAAAAAGAGGGATAAAATTTTTGAAGTTAAAAATGTTGGCGGTTAAAACTACATATACCGGGAGGAAGGATAGAGAGGCGGTTAAAACTACGTATCGGGAGGAGGGAGAGAGACGGGTAGTTACTGCAGGATAAAATGGGGATGAAGTATGTAAAAAAAAAAAAAATACTTAAACGTCAATTAAAAGAAAAATTTACAATTACTGTAAAACGTTAAATATTTTAGAAGATGGAGTATTAAACTAATTCTCAATAGGAATTCAAAATATAAATAAAACTAACTTTGCATTAAAAATGCCCCCAAATTATTCATATGTAGAGAACTCCAATGCTCTCGATAGTTATGGACAACTAATTGGGCATGACTTCGAATTAATTGGCAACCCTTGGAAGTTGAATGTAATTCAGCTCCAGAAATTATTGTGGTTCCATCACTTCTCTACATTTCACTTTCAAAATTCACCCACTTCTTATTTTATTTCGCCCATAAAAGAAGTTTTTAAGGCGTAATTTTCATTAAAAAAATATAGGCTTAAATTCAATTTTGGTCTCCAATAATAGGGCTATTTCAGTTACTGGCAAAAAAAGGCTAGCTACAGAACAGCACGAAGACTTCGTCTTCTCCAAAACCCATCCCTTTCAAACAAACCCCAAAATCTCCCCAACATCTCCCATGGAGCCACCGGACTACACTTCCGGTGGCCCCCAGAACTTTACCTCCTCAAAGAACTGCACCTTTGCCAGCTTATTCCAGAGCCAATCAACCCCAAATCTCCTTCCAAACCCAAAACCCCTTACCTATAGTAACGGAAAACCCCAACTTTTGTACGATGATTAAGAAATCGAACTCCTTACAGCCCCCCATAAACTCTCTCTTGTTGGAAAATTTGCTTTCGGACGCCCAAATTTGACCAAGATCAGAAAAGAAATTGACAAATATGGTTTCCAAGATCACTACGACCTTAGACTGCTCAACCCCCGGCATGTCCTTATCAGATTTAAGTCAGAGACAGAATATCAGAGATTCAGACTGCGACCTACTTGGATAATTGAGGGACATCAAATGAGGGTCCTGAAATGGACCCCCAATTTCCAATTTGAAGAGGATCCACCATATGCCCCAATTTGGGTGTCGATGCAAGAATTGCCGTTGGAATTCATGAACCCCCAGTCAATTTTTTCAATAGCTTCAGCGATAGGCACTCCTCTCCAGATTGACGGTCCAACTATGCTTCTCTCACGCCCTTCAGTCACCAGATTTTGCGTGGAGGTGGACTTGCAAAAGGAGCTGCCAGAGAGTATTGAAATCGGATCGAAGGGTAAGTCGAAGGATAAAAAATTCATTTATGAGTATGTTCCAAAGTATTGCAATAGTTGTCGCAAGATAGGTCATAATCATATAGAGTGTACGAAAGGGAAGGAAAATCTTCCCCTACCCCCTCAAAATTTGGAACACCCGGAGTCTTCAAAAGTTAGAGATGGAGATCCCTCCCAGTCCACGCATATGGTTACCTGCCAAATCGATGCACAACTTCAAACCTCGCCTGAGGAGAACCTTGTTCCGGCTGAAAAAGATATGGTCCCGATACAGAATGCGGAACTGCCGACCTATCCTGATTCTCCATTAATTGTGATGTTTGGAAATTTTACAGAAGAAATTCATCCTCAAGCGGGAACTCGTGTTGAACAGGACTCACAGAAGGAAAAAAAAATCCAAATACAACTGTTCTTCCCCCTTTTCCAGATGTGGATGAGGAAAAAATCATGGAGGTTGTCTCAGACCAGGAAGCATCGTCATGCCAATCAGAAGGAGAACGCAGTATTGAAGAAAGAGAAGCTTGGTTAGAAGATGATGGATTCATGCCAGTGACAAAACGAAAGGGGAAACACAAACTACTAAAAGCAAATGGAGCGGCCCTCTTCATGAAAGCTGCAGTTCAAAAAAAATCGGCAAAAGCCCAGGTTCGCAAGCCTTCCAAATCTTTATGTTTAAGATATTAATATGGAACATTAGGGGTATTGCCAATGCCCCATCTATGCGGCGTCTTCGCTTTTTGTTAAAAGTGCATGACATTTCCTTACTTGGTATTCTTGAACCCATGGTTGATGGTGATAAAATAATATCGTATTGTATGAAGTTAGGTTTTAAATTTTCTTATGCTTCTACCTCTGGGAAGATTTGGATTTTTTGTAGGAATGTTGTAAATATTTCTATCATTTCTGACATGGGACAATGTGTCCACTGTAAATTAGCTCATCCCCTAGTCCAAGATCTTTTGGTATTTTCTTTTGTCTATGCTAGTTCAGATTATCAAATTCGAAGGCAGCTTTGGAGTTCTCTGGTTGAATTCAGAAATAGATTTCCTAGCTCTTCTTGGGGCATAGGTGGAGACTTTAATGCTATTAGAGATATCTCCGAATACAGGGGTTTTTCTAATCCAAGTTCAGTGGCCATGAGAGAATTCAATGGGTGTATTCAGCATATTAGACTTTTAGAACCTTCAACAGTGGGCAGAACCTTCACTTGGGGAGGAACTCGAGTATCGGGATGGGTTAGCAAAAAACTAGATCGTATCCTCATCACACAAGAATGGCAAGAGAATCTCCCCAACACTGTATCTCATGTTCTAAATAGAGCTACTTCAGATCACTGCCCACTCATCCTCCTCATAGGTGGGACTCACACACCAAGACCTCGCAGGTTTATTTTTCAGAGCATGTGGCTCAGGAGAAGTGAACTCAGGAATCTTGTAATGGAGAACTGGTCCAACCCCACTGGAAGCTATGGCATGTTATCCCTATCTATTAAGTTGAGACGGCTCAAAGCGGCTCTGAAAATCTGGAACAAAGAAAGCTTTGGTAATGTTCACAGCAACCTCAAAGAAGCAGAAGAAGATGTTGATCAGAAAGAGAGAGAATATGATGAAGAGCAAACTCCAGCAAAAAGATCTGCGGTTTCTCTGGCCCAAGCAAAATTATTCAGAATGCTTAGAGAAAGAGATGATTTTCTTATTCAGAAATCCAAAATCAGGTGGTTGAAAGAGGGGGAAAGAAACACAGCCTTCTTCCATGCTTCAATAAAAGAAAGAAATCGCAAGGCTGCAATACTGAGAATAAAAAGAAGGGATGGATCATGGACTTCAGTAGCTAAAGAAATTGAAGAAGAGGCCATCCATTTTTTCAAAGACCTCTTAACTGAGGATCAAGAGCCTACACCCCCAAACCTCCTTCAGGACTTCTTGCAACATATCCCACAAATTATTAATTACAAGGATGCAACAGTGATGATGAGAGAAATAACAGAGAAAGAAGTACATAATGCAGTCTTTTCCTTGGACCCTGACAGTGCCCCTGGACCTGATGGATACATCGAAAACTTTTTCAGATCAATGTGGAATATTATAAAAGAGGATTTGATTGATGCCTGCAAAGAATTCATGATAGGAGTGCCAATTCCAAGAGCATTAGCAAGTTCCCTAATGGTTTTGATCCCAAAAAAGTTGGAAATCTCGACTTTTTCAGACTTTCGACCCATCAATCTAGGGAATTTTGTCTGCAAAGTTTTCACCTTCATCCTCAAAGAAAGAATTGCTCCACTAATGAATAGTTTGATCTTTGAAGAACAAACCGGTTTCCTAACCGGAAGAGATATAGCTGATAACATTCTGCTGACCAAAGATCTCTTGAGCTTTCTAGACTATAAAACTGAAGGTCACAATCTTACCATCAAAGTGGATATGTTAAAGGCCTTCGATAGGGTTTCATGGAACTTCCTTCAGGCTCTACTACAGAAATTTGGATTTCCTTCAAATTTTACTCATCTGGTTCTCAATTCCCTGCGCAGCAGCATGTTCTCCATCTTGATTAATGGTTATCCAGTGGGATATTTCCAGGCAACAAGAGGCCTCAAACAAGGGGATCCCCTCTCCCCTTTTCTTTTTATTCTCACGTCTGAAGCATTGTCCAGGAGATTAAAGTATCTGATTGAAATTGGGGATATAGACTGCTACGGAACTCCTGCGAGGTCTCTAAAGATTTCACATCTGGCATTTGCAGATGATTTGCTGATTTTCTCAAGAGGAAAGACCCGTTCCCTAAAAGCTCTGGTGAATTTTCTCAATAACTTTGAAAAAGTGACTGGACAGAAGGTAAATAAGGAGAAAAGTTCATTCATTATTTCCTCCAAGGCATCGCAGTCTGTCAAACATAGAATCACCAGAATTCTACAAATACAGGAGGGATCTCTCCCAATGTCATATCTTGGCTGTAAAATTTTCAAAGGAAGAGCCAAGATATCCCATTTCAACCACATATTGGATAAAGTTGAAAGTAAGCTGAGCTCATGGAAGAATCATTTTTTAGGGATGGCAGGAAGACTGGAGCTCATAAAATCGGTTCTTTTTGCTCTTCCAATGCATACAATTGCAGCTCTACGACCCCCTAAAGGCTTCATATCACTACTTGAGAAAAAGTGCCAAAGTTTCCTTTGGGGGTCCTATACAGATCAAAACAAAAGACACTGGAGATCATGGAAAAAAATCTGCTTCCCAACTGATGAAAATGGACTTGGCATTCGTCAATTCAGGACGGTGATCGATACTTTTGACCTCAAGCTGTGGTTGAAATGGAGAAATGGAATGGGACTGTGGGCAAAATTCATTCACACGCTTTCATACTTCTCCCGATTGAAGACTGCTTGGAGGCGTGTCTACAAAGCTAGTGAAACGGCTGCCGCTTTATCCAAAATTATAGTGAGGAATGGTGCTAGTTACTTTTGGCACGACAACTGGACTGATCGAGGGAAGATTTGGAATAGACCTGGAAGGCCACCTGAACAAGAATTGTCCATTATGGAATTTTTCAGAAACAGAGAAACTTATATTTCAAAATTTGCAGGGCAGATTGATGATGATTGGATACAGTTTCTACACTCTTCAACAATATCTTTCTCAGATCAGAATGATAAAATATTCTGGAAGCCATGTCCAAAGGGAAACTTCAATTTCAAAACCACCTACCTAGCCGTTAGACAGGAAGGTGAGTCACAGTTTTTCAGCAAAGCAATTTGGGACACTTGGTGCCCTCCCAAAATCTCTGTCTTGGTTTGGAGACTCTGGAACTCCCTTCTTCCTCTTCCTGATATTTTGCAAAGCTTTGGAATCCACTGTCAGCCCTCCAGGTGCTCATTTTGTGAAATTGAAGTGGAAAGCATACATCACATTTTCTTTGAATGTCTTCAGATTCGTCACAGCTGGAATTATTGGAAAAATTTCTTTAACCTTCGGATTAGACAGTCAATAGGAAAAGGCTTTGTACAAGCTTGGTGGGAAAAGAGTAAAGGAAGTATGATTTCTATCAAAATTCGTAGGCTTCTCCCAGCTTTTTTGTTCTGGTCCATCTGGCTGGCTAGAAACAAATGTTTCTGGGAAGGAAAAAAATTGAAGATGAAATGGTTGATTGAAGATGTTCACTCTATGCTGGAGGAGGTTCTTTTTGGTTTCAAACCCAGGCCAATCTCTACGCAAGATCGAAATTGGTTGGTGGCTCATTTCCACTGCAATTTTTCAGCAATCATGCCAAATCTTCCAACTTTGGTAATATGGAAACATCATACTCAAGGGGCAGAATTGATCATAAATACATATGGGTCATGGCTTAATTCGGGACAAGCGGCTGGAGCCTTCATTCTTAGAGACAAAGATGGACAGTTCAAATATGCATAGTCATTCCAATTTGAGGCAGCATCAGCCATCCAAGCCGAAATTATAGCAATTCTCAGGGCAATCAGATTCTGCAACTCAAAAAGATATGAAAAAGTCAAATTCCTATGCGACAACTCAAATTTGGTCCAGATGCTTCTACATGGAGAAGATTTTTTCATGTGGAAAGAATATCGAAATCTGAAGGAAATCAAGGAGTCCATGGACAGTTTTCAGCATACAATAGAACACATTTACAGAGAAGGTAATTGCCCCACAGATCTATTAGCAAAATCTGCAATATACAGTTCACTAGGCCCTTTCAACTCTTTTGAATTTCTTCCTGTGAAAGTAAGAGGCCTCCTCAATCTAGAAAGGAATTCCATCCCAATGATGCGTCTATAAGTAGTGGTTCTTAGCATAAAATGTATAGAGGTAATTTTTTGTTATCCCCCCTAGTTTATTTTGCCTTGGGTGACTTAGTTAGATTTTACTGTACAGGGGCGGTTTCATATTTTTTGTACCTCTCTTTTGCCCAAAAGTAATATGAAAGGCGGAAAGCCTCGGCCACCATAATCTCTCGGATTAGGGGCTGTTTGAGAAAAAAAAAAAAAAGGGCTATTTCAGTTTTGATCTCTCTTTTTATTTCGTAACCAATACTAGTCCTACTTAAATTTTTTTTGTCAATTATAGTCCTTTTTAACAAAAATACCCTTTGACTAATGATTGACTAACCCTTTAACTAACGGATGACTAACCCGCCATCGGTGCCGCCCCACCACTACCCTGTCGTCGCCCCCGCCGTTGCCACCACCACCAACCCACGTCCACCATCACCATGCCGCCGCCGCCGCCGCCCTATCACTAGCCCGATGTCATCGCCCCGCCGCCAATTCGCCCCCACCACCCCACCCCCGCCATCAGGGGTGGCAATGATGGTGGCGGTGGGGCGGCAACAACGAGGTGATGGTGGGGCGGCGTCGACGGCGGGTTAGTCAACCGTTAGTCAAAGAGTTAGTAAACCATTAGTCAAAGGGTATTTTTATAAAAAAGGACTATAATCCGCAAAAAAAAAAAAAAAAATTAAGTGGGACTAGTATTGGTGACGAAATAGAAAGAGAGACTAAAACTGGAATAATCCCTATTATGGGGGACTAAAAATGAATTTAAGCCAAAAATATAATGTAGTCTCTATAATATGATTCAGTATCAAATTTAGTTTTTTTTTTTTTCAAAAACATTCGTCAAGGGACTGACATGCCGAATTGGCCTTACCATTGATTAGTGAAAGATTACATGATGGAGGGCTGTGATCAGTCACAATCCTAATCATTCTTTACAAAAAGAAGCCCTATGCTCCCAAAAACAAAAGACTGCCATAATGTATCCATATACTAAAAAATCTTTTCTACTATCTACTATTTACCTTCACTTTTCAGCCTAGATGAAGGAGTAAGAATGGCCTTAAAACCATTCTACCAACCGCAAAAAAAAAGACCTCTAGCAACAAATAAAGTTGCATCAGCAAAGAAAGACCATCCAATTTAAAGGAGCAAAATAACCATCCACAAAGTAGCATCAGCAAATGACCATCCACAAAGTAGCAAGTTATCAGCCTGAAGGAAACATATCTGGTCCGGGCCAAACCGAAAATATCACTTTCGTGCTATGTATTCCAGAATCAGAGACTTTCGATCGAGCCCAGACTCTGAAATCATTTTCCTTTAACGGATCTAGGCTTATACATATTCAATTTATTAAAACGACACGCTAAAAATTAAATCTTTAATTTAAAGTGGAAGACATAAAGATTATACATTTGAAACGTGTCCTCGAAGCAATAAAGAAAACCAAGCGCCAACCACGAGAGAATCCCGAGAATGACTCTGACAACCCCTAAATCATGTGGGCGACTATCTACGAGGTGTCTAAGACACTGGAGAAGAAATACAAAAGAAACTCGCTTCAAAAAACTCAGATATGCCTTGGCAGATCATTGCCCGGAGCTCCTTACGCAGAACAACAGCCCATCACCGCACCTCACGCCGCGCCTCAACCTCCGGCCATCAGAATCAACAACTCCGAACCGCGATCAAGACTCAGGCTTTCGAGGATCGCAACATCAGGATCGTGATCGACGCTACAGCCCGTGGTTTGACGCACTGGAGAGAAGTTTAATCACCGGATTAGTCACCGAAAATCGCGTGTGAATCTCGCCGGCGGTAAGAACTCGGGCATCGAGAAAACCAGGTAAGCTCGAGGAACTTCTGGCTGAGTTTTATTGAAGGAGAAGGATCCTTAGTCAACTTCGAAAGAAAACTTAGACAAAGAAGATAAAGTTCTCTCTCTAGGTTAGTGTCTCTCAAGTTTCTTAATGTCTTCAAAATGCCTAACATTAGCTATTTATAAGGAGCTTCAAGGGAGATCTAGTGGGCTTTTGAGTTGAGCCTTAGTGTTGAACTTTCGTTGACTCTCTTAGTCCTAGCTAGAATAGTCAACTCCAATCGAGCTTTCGAATTAATTCCTTAACCCACTTCGTTACTTAAATATTAATCGACCCTTAGGATTATTTCGTATAACCCACTTTGTCAATTAAATATAAAATTAACCCAAGGGTAATTTATTTAATTCACCTTATCGATTAGTCAAATGCATAATTAGTCGTACCACTAACGGACCAATTATGGAACTGCCGATCAAAATCGAAATTACTTCGCGCTTACTTTATAATTCTTCTATCTTCCCATGTCAAAGATATAGCGCTCATCGATTCATAATTTTACTGAAAAATTAATTAATCAACTTCTTGGTATCCGAGATTAGTACCACTCGACCTTCTTATTATACAGGACATAAGTCCATCGGCCGAGTTTAGTATAATAAACTTTACGAGCTTATCTCGGGAGCACTATCAACCCGGCGAACCGGTATATGGATTCCTTTCGAAAAGCAACGCACACTAAGAAACCAAACACCCATACCCAACTTACCGAGATCTAGGCCTCAATTGACCGCATCCTTTGACAAATCAAAGCATACAATCTCTAACTCTCATGCCCGCTCTAGTCTAGGGATTAAGAGATTAGAATGTAGAGTTTGAATTAACTACGAAGATCAGTACAAGTTAATTCAATCCCGATTAGGTCCTGCTCAATATGCCCTGGGCACATCCGTATGATTTAATTGGTCTAGAAAAACCAATTTCTAAATCATACGATAACATAAACCGATAGTATGCTCAAACTATCTCGATTACGAGTATTAATTTATATATCATAAATTTAACCAATGATAAAATCTACTGTGCTACACCCGGCACCTTATCATCTATGCATATGATATAAATGAACAATTAATACTGAAACATAATCGATATATAAAATGTGGATATTAGTTTTTCTTACAAGCAAAATTTTTCAGTTTTCAAAACTAACAAAGACAACCACAAGAAGAAACCATTAGCAAATTTCAAAGTAGCATCCAACATTACCACCAAAGCCAAAAACCCCTTCCAGCAGCAACAATAAAAATTAAACTATTAAAGCAGAGTAGATCCAGATAAACAAGCCGATCACAGTAATGATAACTATAATAATCCAAATAACCTCAAAACCCAAGAATTCTTTTAGCAGCAAAATTAACCAACCTATTAAATAGACTTATAAAGCGGAGCCGAAGCTTAATAAAATCCCAAAAAGATTTCAGACAATCCAACATATCCAAATTATCCAAGATATCAAAGTTCTTAATAAAACGGGCACCGAAGCCTTTAGTGATCCATTTGGAGGGATCTCACCTTGATTCTTACCGACCGACGGGATGCCAGTTGAGCCTTGTCCAAATCCATTCGATTTTTCCTCTGACCCCTTTTTCTTTTTACTAGAATGAAGCCGCCATTTATCGACCTGATATCCAGATCATCTTCAGATGAACATTCTCGTTCTTTTAAGAGACCCATATCAACTTTCTGAGATAGGGTCGTCATCATCTATCCAGTACCGGGGGAGGGGGGTTCTGGCCTTGCTAGAGCTTTATCTTTTTGGATTTGTTCGACCGTGGCCGTTTCCATGTAGTTTGCAGCATCTTCGTCTCCGTTCGTGTGACTGGCTCCATTTGAGGCTTCCATTCCCGTTAATTCCATCTAGAGAACATCTCCCGGGGGGGATAGCTGGATAATTCCTTACACTTTCCTCAACCGTTGGAAGGGGGGGGGAGGGGGGAAGGGATGTCCAAGGGGACCGAATTTAGAGATACAACTGGATTTGGGGGACCTAAATCTTTAATCAGCCTCTTTGTTGCCGTCTGAACCATAATTTTATTTTGGGGGGTTTATCTACTAGGCTTTCCACAAAGGGAGATGTTTTAGCCACCTTTTCCTTTAAAGAGAAATATGTTTCCTTTGACAATATAATTTCATGCTTTTGCTTTACCTAAAGAGTGAAGGTTTTGGTCGGATTTACCTTTTTTGCAGGCAGAGGAACTGTGGCCTATTTTCTGACAGGTTGAGCAATATGTGAAACTCTGCTCCAATATTTTTCCTTTTTTACCAATGGTATTTATTACATGAAGACGGTGGATACAATCTAAACAAGAAACCTATTTATTGTAGCATGAAAGAATAGGACATCCGTAGGCAGGTAGGACTTCTATTTTAAGCAAGAATGATGAAATATGTGAAGTTTCCATGCAGACTAAGCAAACTGACTACTTGGTATACTCACTAACTGCTTTTAACTAACTAACTGTATAGTTTACTTACTAAATTACTAATTACAATAACTAAATCGCATACTCCACTCCATCAAACTCAATGTTTTCCCCAAATTCAAAATTAAGACCATTAAGTCCTAAAGTAATAGCAAAAATCATTTGAAGAAACTCCTACTGCTACTCCAATTTCACCTTTGTCCTAATTTATAGACACCTACTAATGCTTCTCAAACCTAAGACTCTAAAACCAGCAGAACAAAAAACTCCTACGGACAAGCCTGACCAAAATCTTTTCCAAAAAGTACAACAAGCAGTAACCACTATCAATAACAACAGAACTATCAGTATCTTCATGAACTTAGTCAAGCAGAACAAAAGACTCATACCAACAAGATGAAGAAAAATTCCTACCAACCAGCAGTAAGCATCCTCAATATAGAACATTCATACCTTCATAAACTTTGCCAAAATACTGAGGAATATTTTTGTCCATACAAGCCAAAAATTCTCTAAAACATTTATACACTCCCTACAAGCCAAAGTACCCTTCCAGATGTTCTTTTCAAATATCATAGCGGGAGGTTCTCACCTTCATTCTTATGGATCGTCGGGATGGAGGCATGTCTTCGTCCATTTTTCACAGACCTCTTATTCTCACTTGGGTGAAACCATCTTCAACAGGCCTGAGAGTGAGTCATCCAGCTGCTTCGATCTTCAAGGAGAAAACGATCCTTTTCTGATGCAAGCTCAAAACTTTTCTCTTCCATCCAGTCCATAGGGAGGGATTCTGGGGTTGGGATTACAGCGGGCTCGAATTCCTCTAGGGCTTTCTCTGAAAAGTCCTTTGGAGCTTTAATCTCCAGAATTTCATCTATATCATCAGCCATATTTCTGACCCACTACATATTCAAAAAAGGTCTCTGAATCTACTGTGTTGATTGCTTGGTCCCCTTCTCCATCCTCTGACAATTTCTCCGTGTCCTTTTTATGTTCCGAAGTGCCCATGTTCTCAATGGGCTTAGCAGGTTCAGTTAAGAGGGAGTTACCTTCATCAGTTTCTCTGTTGAAACTTCCTTGGCCATTTTCAGGGGAGCGGTTTAGGGCTTTTTCACTATGCGTCAAATTTGGGAGGTTTTGCTATGTGGCTTTGATTTTTGGGATGAAGGTGGGAATGAGCTCTTTTTCTTTCGTAGAAATTCTGGATGGCCCTGCCTCTTGATTGTTGTCTGAATGAAGTTCTTGAGCGGACTGAATGGGTTTTAGAGCTTTGAGGTCTTTTTTGTATTCCGATTTCTTGTGTCTCATAAGTGAATTTCTGGTCAATGGTTCTTCCTCTATGCCCAATAACAATACTTTCTGGGAGGTCATCCTGCAAATTCACTTCCACGCAGATTCTGGCAACTGAAGGGCGTGTTTGATTTTTCGTTGGTGCATCTACTTGGAGGGGATGGCCAATAGATGAAGCTATAGAGAACAAAGATTTGGGATTAACACACTCCAAAGGGATCTCGTGGAGTGATATCAAAATTGGTGCCAACGGAGGCTCTTCTTCAAACTGAAAGTGTGTTGTCCAGCGTAACATTCGCATTTGATAACCATTGATGTTCCATCTCCCTCGTATCCAGAATCTCTGGTAGTCTAGCTCCATCTAAAACCTAAAAAGAACATGCCCTGGTTTCATGATGCTGATGTCGAGCTTCCCGAGAAGACTAAGCTTTTCAAACTCCTTGCGAATTTATGAGATTTTGGGCCACCCGAATGAGAATTTACCCACCAGACACAGCTTATATAGCTCTGCTAATCTTTCGATTTCCTCTTCATCGTAGAAGATGTGAGGTTTTTCGTCTATATATTCAATTATTTTAGGGTTGGAGCGGGTAGATTGTCTTGGGATTTCTTTGAAAAGGCTTGAAAAGGTTCTGGAAGAGTTGTTTTTGAGAGGTTTAGGAGGGGAGAGGCCACCGGATTAGTCCGACGGCTTCATCTAGTGTTGTCAGATTGGGGATTTGGGGGTGAGAGAAAATCACAGATTTGTTGAAATTAAATAGCTATGGTGTTTTATGTTTTTGTTCTCTTCCCAGCCACATTATATTAATAAGAGTAAATTTCGAAATTGGTCATCATACTATAGTCAGTTTCTAATTTTGGTCATCATACTTCAAAAACTCCAATTTTAATCATCATACTTTACTTTTCTTTTCATAAAAGTCACTCTGTCATCTTTGGTCGTCTGTACCTTTAACAAACCATTTTTTAAAGGGTAAATAACTAAACACACATTTTATTCTACATCTTCTATATTTATCCATTTAAATATTATCCTAATAAATTTATTTTCTATGATAACCAAAATTAGAAACTGACTATAATATGATGACCAATTTTGAAATTTACTCTTTTCATTTCACTGAAAAATTCATTGTCTAGGGAGTAGGGAGTGGGGACCTATAAAGAAAATTTCTTATGTGTAGTAGTTTCCAGCGAGTTAAAATTTCTACTATGTAATATTTATAACAATCTTAAACTGAAATATTGAACAATTCAAATCAAATACATAAATTATTCATTAACTGAACGATGAAAAGACATAATAAATTAACCATGCATATACATAGTAGTATTAATTAAACATGCAGAAGCTTTTCTCAACAATGGGCAGGGGGAAGAGGATTATCAATCTTGAGAGGACTAGGATCCAAGGTTGCAAACGTAAGGAGCTCTGGATCTTTCTCCATTATTTTCATGTTTGCTTCATCCAAATATACTAAAGCTTCAACGCCAGCACCTGATCTTGTATCCGTCAAAAATATTATGTTACCAAAATCTGCACTTGCGCCCCCAAAAGTTGACCATATTGGCTTTCCCCATCCGAAATCTACTTCATAAATACCAGCACGGCACAAACTACTGGCTGCAATATGTTCAGCTTTACTAGAAAAACATTGAGCAACGTTCCTCTCCATCTCTTCGTAAATCTTGAGAAAATTGTTCGATATGTTTTCCCCTGAGATGAGTTTAATAATATTTTCATCTTCAATTTGCGCAATACCTTCCTTCAAGCTCCTTGTCACCATTTCTAATTTGAGGCCGTTGGCCGCGGGGTGAAGATGGTTCTGCAAGACCATATTTCCAACAGAATAAGGTGACACAGGCATCCTGGTTGCAAGCCTTTGCCTTAGGCTCATAGGAAGCATCAAACAGGCTGACTTTTGGCTGTCACCTAATCTTTTCTCAGCAGCCGACAAGGCACACTTCCAAAGTAGTCCAATGACAGCAACAACCCGACTAGTAGCACCTGTTTTGGCCTTAAGAGCATCTAAATCAGAGGCATTAAACACAAACCTCCTCGTTGATTTGCTCCTGATCCCTTGTTCCACTGATTCCAGGATGGTCTCCGGGTCAACGCGTTTATTGATTTTATGATCCTGCACGAAAATGGATGGCAAAGTATACAAATCCAGGCATATTTCTTTGGTGGCCCGAGGATTCCCCTCCCTGCGTGCTTGCTCACCCCAAACTCTCATAATCGTCATCTTTGTTTGGGCATCCGCTATTTTGTGGGAAACATAAATGCCAAGAGCCATACCGCCACACCTGAAGATGTTAACTTGCACCATGACCATGTAAGTTTTCGCTGCGAGTTCTTGAGATTTGGGGAGAAATGGTAGCAACATGCCCACTTCATCATGTTTAGGCTGGCTGAGAAAATCAGAAAGGCTATCCCTCACTCGGGCTTCCACATAATACACTCCATTATCGTTGCAGTTTACATGCAAACCGTCATCCCCGAGCTCTCCTGCGAATGGATACAGGTGAGACAACGTCTGGGACAAAGATTTTTTCAGAACTTCTCTTCTCGCCAACACCACTTCTTCTTCATATTCGTTGCTTTTTCTGGGTTGATTGTTATTTAGGTAGAAGAGAACCCAACCCATGTACACCTTCGACGCGAGTTGATCAAAAACTGAGAGCTTGTAAGATCTTAAATGTTTCGGGGTCGCCATGGATGGCTTGATGATCTGTGTTGAGATTATCTCAACTTTTGCTGCTTCAGAACTCATTGTGGTAACTGCTATGTAAAATTTCTCCAAAAAGCTGAATATAGATCTACTCAAGTTTCTTTCTTTTCTTGGGGTTTTCGCCATGCATGGATCACATAAATATATACACAAAAATGTGACCTTTTAATTACTTTCGTCCTAGTTTTTGTTTTCATATAAAAAAGTCAATTAAATTTGGTCGAAATAGTCAATAATTGACAATAACAAGATCATCCAAACGGTGTAACCTATTTTTCGCTAGCAAATTGAATCTATTGTCAAAATAAGACACTGATCTGATCTGAATTTCTTGTCTCCATTAGTATGTGGCTAAATGGCTATTTATAATATAAAAAGAATCTTAATGAATGAGATGAGACCATCAACTAATTTGATGTAGCTATTTTAATCAACTTGATGCTAATGACCCTATCACAGTTGACTTGATGTTAATGTATACTATTACAATTCTCTTAAGCTAATTGATGTTACGACAATTAATTTGATACCGGCCACAATTATCTTGATATGCATTAATCTATCAAATAGCATGGATTTAACCGTAGAAATATCATGAATCAACTTATAAATTTAATATTCAATATATTACTAATTTTCTAATTTTCTTTCTTTTTATTTGAGAGAAACAAACCCTACGCTCTCTCTTTATGCGGCTTTCTTGCTTGTTAAGATTTTCATCGTCGAGGTACGTTTTGGTCAGAATCGACTCTATTGAGATCTTTGTTTGTGTTTGAACCTTCGTCACTCTTGGCATCCCTTGAGTTGTGATGGAGGACTCGTTGTTGGCTCTATACAACAAGTTGTCGTTGGATGAAGCAGAAATTTACACGGTGCCGGCTACAGCCCGGCCAGAGTCATAGTTAGATTCAGCCCACTCTCTCGTCTGGAAACTGCTCTCATCTCGAGTAGTTCCGTTTGACCATGTTCTCTCGTTGGTTCGTCAGATTTGGAAACCTACGGGATGCTTCCCTTCTTGAGGTTCCTTTCGAGCTGCTAGAAAAGCGAATGAGGATGGATATGAACCCGGCTAATGCTGATTTGATGACTTTAGGTGCTACACACACTATGGATGGCGATATGGCGAAGACTAGCGATAATGACCAGTCCCGCCCAACCCAATGAATCCTAAGTTGGAATTGCTGGGGTTTGGGGAATCCCCGGACAATTCAGGAACTGCGTGATTTAATCCGCACTCATCACCCTCAGTTGATATTCCTTAGTGAAAAAAAGTGTATGATGTCTACTTTCACCAACATTAGAAACTTTCACCAACATTATAAACCAGTTGGGATTGTTTGGTGTATGCCATGAAGCAACAGGCCGGAGTGGGGGATTATGTCTACTACAGGAAATGGATGTACATGTGACACTTTAGAGTTTCTCTAACCGTTTTATTGATGCTTTTGTTTATTTTCATGGCTTATCTGCCCGTTGTACTAGTTACTATGGCCAGCCAGCCGTTTCTCTGAGGCGGGAGGCCTGACACAATTTTCGGACTTTGTTTAATAATGCGCAAGAACCTTGGATATGCGCGGGTGACTTTAATGATGTTTTGTACCAGACTGAGTTTCAGGGCAGTGGCCCTAGGCCGAATTGGCAGCTGGAGATATTCAAGGAGGCTCTTGACTCATGAGATCTCTCAGAAATTGTTGATGTGGGACTACAGTTTACTTGGGTCAGATTGTTGCAACATCCGTATTCACAAAGGGCTAGGCTCGACCGAGCCACTATGAATCCTGCTTTGTCAAGCCTGTTTCCAGCAACAAGCTCTCGCAGCATACCTACTCATACCTCTGATCATGCAACACTTGTGATAAACCTGCGGTAATTTTTGGACCCCCTCTTAATCATGCACGATGCCGATGTTTTCGGTTTGAGACTTTCTGGATGAAATCTAGTGAGTGTGAACGTATTATTCAGGATAACTAGACTTCTAGTGGAGATGTGATGCAAAATATTCAGTCTTTCTCTATGGGTTTGATTAGATGGGGTGGCGGTCCATTCATAGATTTGTAGAATAATATTCAGAAATTGAAGGCTGAAATTTAGAATTTACGGAGTGGCCAGATCATGGCCACGACCCAGTCTCGCCTTTGTGTTTTGAAATGTGAATTGGAGGTGATGCAAGACCAGTTGGCGACCAAATGGCAGCAAATGTCTAAAATGTTTTAGCATAGACATGGGGATGACAATACCAGATACTTTCACCAGGCAACCAGTCGTCGAAGATCAAACAATATGATATGTAGCTTGAGAGATGCGGCAGGTGTATTGAGGTCCAATCCCAGTGAGCTTGAAGCCATAGTCATGAATTACTTTTAGGATATATTTGCATCCTCAGGGCCATCCTGCGCCACCACGTGACGCATCCTAGGGCGTGTACCACTCCGAGTGTCGGCCACTCAATAATTTTGTTGCCCAGCCATACACGGAGGATGAGATGGTTCAGGCTCTCAAATCCATGCACCCGTATGAGTCTCTAGGCCTAAATGATATGAGCCCTGCCTTTTTTTAAGAAATATTGGCATATTATTGGGTTTGGCATCGTATCTTTTGTGCTGAGTGTTTTGAACAAAGGACAGCTGAACCCATATCTAAATTTCACGCACATTATACTTATTCCTAAAGTTAATAAACCAGGATTGGTGATCCTGTTTCACCCCATTAGTCTTTGTAACATTATTTACAAATTGGCTTCTAAGGCTGTCTCTAACCGCTTGCGACAAGTTTTGTCTAGTGTGATTTCTTCATCTCAGTCTGCTTTTGTACCAGGTAGACTGATTACTGATAGTGTCTTGTTGGCTTACGAAACTCATCACTCCATGAAGTTGAGAACTACAGGGTGAAGGAAAACAGAACAAGCCCGGGCTAAATCGAAAACCTCACTTTCGTGCAATGCATTCCAGAATCGAAAGCTTTTGACCAAGCTCAGGCTCAAATTCACTTACCCACGAACGGATCTTGGCTTATACTTATTTAATTTATTAAAATGACATCTAACGCACAAAGATCACACCTTTAATTAAAAGCAAAAGGATTAAAGGTTATACCTTTGTAGCGAAGTCCAACGCAATAAGAAAAATCCAATCTTTATGCGAATTCCACAAGAAATCCAAAAGATAACTCCGAGAAAACTTTGAATATTGCGTGGGCAATAATCTATCGAAGTCTGCTACCAAAGCCCATGAGAAACCCGCCAAGAAAATCCCTCAATTAGCTCAAATCTGCTCAAAAGATTAAACCTTTAACCCAAAAAACTGCCGCCCACTACTTTTCTCGCCAATAAAATCAAACCCACTTCAGCTCCGGTCACGATCTGGACAACTGGGATTGTGGATCACCAACCCAAGGAACAGATCAACACAAACCCAGCTGGATCAAGCACCCCGGAGTGAAAAGTGATTCCGACATGAACAGTACAGGTGAACAGTCCCCCCCCCTCCCCCCGCATGAACAGTAATTCCAGCAGTGGGCAACTCCAAAAATCGATGGGCTATCTAAAAGTTTAATCTTTCAAGCTTAATCTAAATCGAGAAGTGAGAATCCAAGTTCGTTTTTGAAAGAAAACTCGAAAGGCAAGTGAGTTTCTCTCTAGAACTTTCTCACTCTAAGGAAGACATAAATGTCTTGCAAGATTTTCTTAAGTTTCTATGGCCTTAAGTTTTCTATTTGTAGGAGCTCTAATGGATACCTAATGGGCTCTCGAGTTGGGCCTTTTAATTTGACTTTCGTTGACCGCTTAGTCTTTCCCGACTAATCAACTCCAATCGACCCATTCGAATTAATTTCTTAACCCACTTCATTAATTTAATTTAATCGAACCTTTAGAATTAATTAATTCAAATAGAATTAATTTCTTAATTCACCTTGTCGATTAAATATTAATTAAACCTTTAGGATTAATTAATTCACCTTGTCGATTAGTCAAATGTATAATTAGTCGTACCACTATCGGACTAATTATGGAACTACCACTCGAAAACGACTTTACATTGCGCTATTATATTTTCTTCTATCTCCCCACATTAAAAATCTAGCGCTCATCGGTTTATCAATTTACTGACAAACTAATTCACCAACTTCTTGGTATCCGAGATTAGTACTACTCGACCTTTTATTATACCGGACATAAAATCCACCGGCCGGGTTTAGTATAATCGACCTTACGAGCTCATCTCAGGAGCACCATCAACCCGGCGAACCGGTACGTGGATTCCTCTGACTAGCAACGGCATGTAAGAAGCTAAACACCGCATACCCAACCTACCGAGGTATAGGTCTCAATTGACCACACTCTTTGGCAAATCAAAGCATACGATATCCAACTCTCACACCCGTCCCAATCTCGGGATTGAGAGACTGAATACTAGGACCGAATTGACTACGCCAATCAGTATAAGTCAATTCTATCCAAACTGGTCGTGCTCAATATGCCCCGGGCATATCCGTATGATTTAAACTAGTCTAGATAAACTAATTACCAAACCACACGATAACCTATACCGATAGTATGTTCAGACTATCTCGGTTACGAGTATACTTTATATATATCAATACTTTAACCAATAACGGTATCTACTGTGTCTTTCTACACCCCGTTATCTAGTTCTATGATATAATGGAACAATTTAATACCGAAACAAAATGATATGTCATCTGTGGATATTAGTTCTTGATACAAACCATAGTTTTTCTGTATTCAAAACTAACACAGGAAACCAAGGTCTTATGAGCATCAAGCTTAATATGAGCAAGGCCTTTGATCGATTAGAGTGGCATTTCATTACTGGCACTTTGAGGGTATTAGGGTTCTGCGAGCCATTTGTTTCTTTGGTTCACAATTTTTTGACAATTGTGAAGTTTTTCTTTCGCTTCAATGGCAACAGTTTGGAGAATCGGCCAACAGTTTCAGACAAGGCAACCCATTATCACCTTATCTGTTTATCATATGCAGTGAAATCCTCTTTGTGTTACTACAGGATTTGCAGAGTTGTAATCGTATTGGAGGTATATCCATTGCCCAGGGTGCTCCAGCTATTTCTCACTTGTTTTTTGCAGATGACACCCTATTGTTTGGGAACGCTACTATTGAGGAGGAAAATCACATGAAATGGGCATTGACAACATATGAGGAAATCTCTAGCCATCGAATGAATTTAGAGAAATCTAGCATTCTGTTTAGCCCGAACACTCTGCTAGGTTAGCGACAGGTGATATGTGAAGTGTTTGGTATTTCGGAGGCATCTTCCCATGGTAAATATCTTGTCTTGCTAAGTGTCATTGGCCAAAACAAGAAGGAGGTTTTTGGCCATGTTCGAGACAGAGTGGCCCAACTTATCAATGGTTGGTCAGAAAAATCACTTTCCAAAGCCGGCAAAGAGATACTTATTAAATCAGTTCTGCAAGTGATTCCCTCATACACCATGTCGTGTTTCTTGATCCCAGATGGAATGATTACTAAAATTTAGAGTTTAATTGCTCGTTATTGGTGGAGCTCGAATACAGGTAAGCGCAAATTCATTGGGTTTCCTGGAAAGTGCTGGCAATGAGGAAATCAGAAGGTGGGCTGGGGTTTTAAGATCTTAAAGTCTTTAATTTGGCCCTCCTAGCAAAACAGGTGTGGCGTTTACTGAAGCATCCTTATTTAACTTTGGCACGTGTACTCCAAGCAAAATACTACCCGGTTGGCTCTTTATTTGATGTCGTGCTTGGCCAATGGCCTTCCTCCACTTGGCGCGGCATCATGGAGGGGATTCAAGGCCTGAAGATGGGAGCTAGGTGAAGGAATTAATTCTGGTCCTGGCCAAATCGAAAATTTCACTTTCGTGCTATGATTCCAGAATCAAAAACTTTCGATCGAGCCCAAACACTATAATCAATTCCCATGAGCGAATCTAGACTTATACTTGTTAGATCTATTAAACGACACACTAAAAATTAAATCTTTAAGTAAAAGCGGAATTAAAAATTTGACCTTTGAAGCGTGTCTCTCAAAGAAATCCCAAGAATGTCTCCGAGAACAATCTGAAAGTCGTGTTGGCAACTATCTATCGGATCTATTAGTTGAAGCCCGTGAGAACCCCAATAAGATCTCACCAAAAAAATCTAATTGCAAAAATCACCTGACCAGTCGAAAATCCGTTCGCCACCCGCTAGAACCTGCCGGAAAACCGATCTGTGTCCCGCCAAAAAAACCCAACAAATCTGAAGCCCAGCCGGAATCACCTGAGCTGCTGACCACCGGATCGCTGGAGATCGGAATCTGCCATAGGTTCACCGGAGAAGATAAAAAGTTGCCAGAAAATTGCTCCAACCGCCGGAGAAAAGAATAGAATCCTGACCAAAATTTCCAAAAGCCCGATCTGTTATTTTTGAATACTGAAAAGCTTTGCTTGTATGAAAAACTATTTTCCAGTTACATATCGATTGTGTTTCAGTGTTATAAATTGTCCCTATATATCATATGTCTAGATGATAAGGTGTGTGTTGTGACACAATAGATCTTATCATTGGTTAAAGTTATGATAAATAAATAACGCTCGTAACTGAGACAGTTTGGACATACTGTCGATTTAGGTTATTGTATTATTCAAAAATTGGTTTGTCTAGTCTAATTGAATCATATGGATGTCCCCGGGGCATATTGAGCAGAACCTTGAGTAGGATCGAATTAACTTGTACTGATTTTTGTAGTTAATTCAAGCATTATATTTTTTCTCTTAATCCCTAGACTAGAGCGGGCATGAGAGTTAGACATAGTAGATTTTGATTTGCCAAAGGGTGCGGTCAATTAAGGCCTAGATCTCAGTAAGTTGGGTATGTGTGTTTGATTTCTTATTGGGACGTTGCTTGTCGAAAGGAAACCATGTACCGGTGTGTTCGGGGTGATGGTGCTCCTTAGATGAGCTCATAAGGATTATTATAATAAACCCGACCGGTGGACTTATGTCTGATATGATAATAAGGTTCAGTGGTACTAATCTCGGATAACCAAGAAGTCGATTAATTAATTTATCATCAAAATTAATAAATTGACGAGCACCATATCTTTGACGGGAAAAATAAAAGAATAATTAAAAGTGGACCCGGAAGTAATTTCGGTTTAAGCGGTAGTTCCATAATTAATCCGCTAGTGGTACGATTAATTATGAGTTGGATTAAATCGACAAAATGAATTTACGAATTAATTAAAAATACATAAATAAGTTGATAGAGAATTTAATTGTTCGATGAATTATCCTCGGGTCACTTAATGTAGTGGATTGAATTAATTAATTATCCTTGGGTTGTTTCTAGTGAAGATTTAGAAAGTCAATGGGTCCAACTAGAAGGCCCAACTTAAACACACTTAAAAAGTTTCCATAGGAACTCCCTATAAATAGAATAAGTTATTGCCTTGAAACTTAAGTTAGGTGAGAATTCAAAAAGTCTTGCCACCAAGAGAGAGAAAGAGTCTAGAGAGAGTTTTCTTCTTCCTCAAGAAAGTTTTTTCGAAGTCGACCTGATTCTCTCTCATGAAAGAAAGGAAAGATCGAGTCTTGGTAATTTTTGGCAGGTATTTCTCTTCCCGGTAGATCAAATTTTCCTGGCAGCCCTCACGTCTTTCCAGCGAAACTCCAGCGCAACAGTTGATGAGCTCCGGCATCGTTTACGGCTTCATTTTTTGGAGTCCAGCGTCTTCAGCAAACAGATCTGATCACCCAGCATTTTGGGTGATTTCGGCTGGGTAGATCGGAGTTCACTTCCGGGATTTTGGACGCTGTTTGGTTGCTGCCGACGGTTCGGATCTTACTGGCGGTCTGGGTGATTCCGACGCCTGAATTTTGTGCATCTTGGCGAGAGTCTTGTGGAGTTCTTACTTGGTTCAACTTTTTGGATCCGACAGAGAGTTGCCCACATGACTTTCGAATCGTTCTAGGAGAAATCCTTGGGATTTCTTTGAGGGACACGCTTCAAAGATATAATTTTTTATTCCGCTTTAATAAAAAGATTTAATTTTTAGCGTGTCATAAATAGATCGAACAAGTATAAGTCTAGATCCGCTCATGGGAATTGATTTTAGAGTTTGGGCTCGATCGAAAGTCTCCGATTCTGTAATGCGTAGCACGAAAGTGAGATTTTTTATTTGGCCCGAACCAGATCTTAATTCCTTCACGATCTACTTCCTTAATCTGAGAGAGAATCCAACCGACTTCGAAAAAGGTTTCTTGAAGACGAAGAAAACTCTCTCTAGGATCTTTCTCTCTCTTAGTGGCAAGACTTCTTTAATTCTCACCTAACTTGTCTTTTAAGACTTCAACTTATTCTATTTATAGGAAGTTTCTAGGGAAACCTTTAACTGGGCTTAAGTTGGGCCTTACTAATTGGACTTGTTGACTTCTAAGTTTTCATTAGACTAGTCAACATTTCTAATCTGGATGCTCTCTATCCTCTTACAGCTTCATTTCTTAGCATCTAAGAAATGAAGAAAGAGAAGGGCGCAACCTCTTTTTCAAGGATAATTAATTAATTCGATCCACTTCGTTAATTGACCCGATGATAATTCATCGAATAATTAAATCCTGTATCAACTTACTTAATGATTATTAATTAATTATTAAATCCACTTCTTCAATTTACTCCAATTCATAATTAATCATACCACTAAGGAATTAATTATGAAACTACTGCATAGACCAAAATTGCTTCCGGGTCCACTTTTATTTATTCTTTTATCTCACCACGTCAAAGATATAGTGCTAGTCAATTTATTAATTTATTGATAAATTAATTACTCGACTTCTTCTCATCCGAGATTAGTACCACTCGACCTTATTACTATACCGGACATAAGTCCACTGAGCGGGTTTAGTATAATAATCCTTACGAGCTCATCTCGAGAGCACCATCACCCTAGACGTACAGCTACATGGTTTCCTTTCGACAAGCAATGACACAATAAGAAATCAAACACGTATACCCAACTTACCGAGATCTAGGCCTCAATTGATCGCACTCTTTGGCAAATCAAATTACACTATATCTAATCCTCATGCCCGTCCTAATCTAGGGATTGAGAGAAAGAATACAAGGCACGAATTAACTACGAAGATCAGTACAAGTTAATTCGCTCCTACTCAAGGTTCTGCTCAATATGCCCTGGCATATCCGTATGATTCAATTAGTCTAGACAAATGAATCTCAGAATTATACAATAACCTAAACCGACAGTATGTCCAAATTGTCTCAGTTACGAGCGTTATTTATATATCATAACTTTAACCAATGATAAGATCTACTGTGTCACACCAAACATCTTATCATCTAGACATATGATATAAGTGAACAATTTATAAAACTGAAACACAATCGATATGTAAACTAGGAAATAGTTTTTCATACAAGCAAAGTTTTCAATATTCAAAACTAACACCAGGAAGCGCATTATATCCGATGCACGAACACATGTTTGGCTTGATCATTGGTTGCCGGGGGACAACCCCTATTGCGGCTTCCATCCATCGGCCGAGTTGCCTGAGACAGCGACTGTCTCGTCTCTTATGACTCCGGACTCCTTTGCATGGAATGAGCCTTTTATCCGGTCCGTATTCACAGTCGGGATAGCAGAGAGGATTCTCTGCATCCCTCTAGGTACTTCTGGGGGTTGCGACAGGTGGTACCGGCACCACCATCGTCCGGTAGCTTTTACTGTAAGTTCGGCCTATCATGCATTTATTGCTATGCAGGCTCCTCCCACCGCTCCAGTCGTGGCAATTC
This sequence comes from Knoxia roxburghii, assembly GCA_030378225.1. NCBI lineage: Eukaryota > Viridiplantae > Streptophyta > Magnoliopsida > Gentianales > Rubiaceae > Knoxia > Knoxia roxburghii. The sequence continues at coordinate 10,155,057 of CM059422.1, read as the reverse complement.
AGAATGCCGCAAGCTTTGGAGGTTGAGGGTGCCACCAAGAATTATTCACCACTGTTGGCGCGTGATCACTGATACTCTGCCTATGATGGAAAACCTTGCCAAGTGGCATATAGGGGTTTAAGCACTATGCCCGTTCTGCTCCGGTACGGATGCTTCTCAATCTCACTTTCTGTTTCATTGCCAGTTCGCCCAAGAGGTTTGGCGTCTTCAGGGTGTTTCCGCCCTGCCTTCCTTTGATGGAGTCGTTGATGTCAAAACTTGGGTTCGTGATGCATTTCTGCGACTGCCCATCCAAGAAGCTGAGAAAACTGTGATGTTACTTTCCTCACTGTGGTATGCTCGCAATCGGAAGTTTCACGAGAACATTTGGTTCTTCATTCTTTCCAATCCGCGAAGCATATTCTTCAGCCGCATGTGATTACAGGGTACTTCCCTCTTCCGGTCCGTCCAGCTAGAATTGAAGGGGTTTGTGTTTATTTCAACGGCTCCGTGTCCCACTCATGTAGGGGCTCTGCTGCGGGCGTTTACATTGTTAATGCCGAGGGGAATTTCATCTTTGGTCACGGATGTTTCTTTCTGTCGGTTATGGAGGCGGAAGCGGCTGAGCCCCTTGCTCTGAAGACAGTGCTGCTTCTCTGTCGCAGGCTTGATATTCCTTCGTTTTCGGTACTGGGCGACTCGTCACAGGTGATTGCAGCTACCAGAAATGTTGAAGAGAGTTTGCACATCACCTTGCCGATAATTGAGGATTGCAGAGAAGTGATGCAGGCTACAGCAAATCGTAATTGCTTTTGGATCCCTCGTTTGCAAAATGCTATTGCTCATGGGATTGTACTTTTTAGTAATAGCAATGTAGCCACTGTGTGGGACTGATTTTGTGTGTCAGATTTTCTATCTCAATCTGTACTGGACGTTTCTCTAGTCAATTAATGAAAGGCTCTTTCATTCTCAAAAGAAAATATATATATAGATATATATATACATATATTACTAATTTTTTGGTGAAAAGTCCAAACAATGGATCTACACTTACCTAATTATTTTCTTAATTTATGAACTGCAAGACAAAAAAAAAAAAAAAAAAACTGAACAATATCCTATAGTTAAAAGATCGTGATCTATTGTACTTTTATGGATAATCCCACTTTATAAACGAAAATGAATGAAAAAGAAAATAAAAATTACTGAATTTCTCAAGTTTATCATCTTCCAATAATGAGAGGAGGAATTTTTAGCACTTGAGAGGGAGGGAGAATTTTGTCCTATTCATAGTTGACTTTTAGATGTGAACATTTTAGTTGGGATCAAACAAACTAAACGTCCAAGTCATGTTCATTTGAAACTTGGAACATATCCAAGTCAAATAATTGTTTTATTTTTTTAGATTTTTTCCCATGGATCAACAAAATTTGAAATTATAGCAAAGAATGAATTTGAAACTTATTCAATATATTTTTTTTAGTAGTAGTCTACATGATTCGAATCAATACTATAATTAAAGAAAATTAATTTGTCAAAAATTGGATATGAAAAATATGTGAAATAAGAAATGGGACGAAAATAAGTAATTTTAGAAATAGGGGTGGTGAATAATAAAAGGCAGGTGAGATGTATATGCGTGAAAAATATAATAGTCAACTAAATTAAAAGCCCTGTAAGGAAACGTGGCTAGCTATTTATCGGGCCTTAAAAAGTGATTAAAACTAGACGATGACCAACCAACATTTCTCGATTACAACTAGACGATGACCAACATTTCATTACCATGCGTTACAAAAATAGTAAGATATTAAATTGATAAGAAAATAATTATTTAAAAGTTATAATAAGATTCGAAATGATTAAAAGTTTAGTTAGAAGGTTAAAAATAAGGTAAGAGATAAATAAGAAAAATAATAATAATTTGTGGGTAAAAAAAAAAAAAAAAAGAGAGAATTGGAGGAAAATGAGTCATCAGATAAAAACATGGAAGCAATTTTTGTTTTATAATAATTATTATTAAAAATATTTTAATAAAAAAATATGGGAGAGAGTAATAGTTGTTAGTTTCATTAATTATTTTAGAAGTATAAATGAGCGTATATTATTAAATTATATTTATAGTTTGAGAAGGTTAGTTTTTAAAATTATAGTTAAATGTTATTTTTAATTTTTTTAAAAAAAATATAAACAATGATTGTGATGAGATAAGATAATCAATATATTTTAATTAATTAAAAAATTATAACAAAAACTTATAGTAAGATAACAAAAACTTATAGTAAGATTTTTCTTATGTATGATATCAAAAATTATTATAATTTTCTTACCCCGGGTTTTGTTTTAGTATAGAAGATAGAATAACAGTCGTATTCGATAATTTATATAGTAGTCCTATAGGATCATTATTTAATTTTATTCATATTTCAATAAATTTTTTAAGATGAGCTATTTATGGGGAAAAAACGAACGAGTGGCGCGTGTGGAATTTTTTTTTCCGCCCCTAGTGAGACACGCTCATCGGACACCTTCATTTCTAAATAATTCATGAAATTTTGCTACAATTTATTTTTCCTTTCTTTTGTTATTTTTGGGTATTTTATTGATATTTTTTTTTTGCCATCCTCCTTTAGACTTTTTTCCTTTCATTTTTTTCTAAACAATTCAGTATTTTTTAATGTTTTTGAATTTTTTTAAAAAAATTATAAAAAATATTTTAAAATTATCATTTTATTTGTTTTATAATTAAATAATTTTAGATATTGTGATATATGTTATGGACGTTTTTTTTGTATGATATGCTTTTTTTTATATTTTTGATCTGATGTCTATATAATCATTATATGATCCCCCTTATTAAGTATGTTTTAGTTCTATTGTATAATTTCTTTTATATTCTTGATCTGATATCTATAATCTGTTGATTTGATGTCTAGTATTATGTGATCTGATGTCTATATATTCATAATGTGATCTCCCTTGTTAAGTATGTTTTAGATCTATTGTATGATTTCTTTTATATTCTTGATCTGATATCTATAATCTGTTGATTTGATATTTAGTATTCTGTGATTTGTTGTCTATATATTCATGATGTGATCTCCCTAGTTAAGTATGTTTTAGTTCTATTGTATGATTTCTTTTATATTCTTGATCTGATGTCTAGTATTCTGTTATCTGATGTCTATATAATCATGATGTGATCTCCCTTGTTAAGTATGTTTTAGTTCTATTGTATGATTTTTTTGATATTCTTGACCTGATATCCATAGTATATTGATCTGATATCTACTGTCTTATATTTTTTTAAAAGTATTTTTTTTATAAAAAAACTATGTGTCAAAAAAAAAAATTGTAGCGTGCAACTGTAGCGCGTTACTGTAACACGCTACAGTAAAAGTAAAATTCACGATGATCTTATAAGTTTACCGTATACGAACTCGTGTCCTCTATTGTATTGAGGAATGAGTTTACGTGTGAATTTGTGGAGTGAAAGACAATGGGAGTTGCCATCTCTGAACAAAATTGGAATGTTATAATTCCCTACCAAAAAGGTTGCATTTTTCCTAATAAATCTTCATTCATTTGATTCCACTACACGTTTTGGTGAGGGAGTTGACAATACAAAATTGTACCTTTTTAGAATAATATTTTGATATATTTTTAACATTATATATAATATAATTAAATTTTTACAGGTTAAATTTTGAATATGAAATAATTAAACTATTTTTACTAATGGAAAGGTTTTGGTCACTGATATGTATGAGACTGGCGGAATTACATGGTGTCTATGAAGGTGCTCGTCTCCCAAAATAACTGAAATCTTTCTAGTATGGTTATTCCGATCGAGTTCAGTTGATGTTCATTTTTTATTTTTGTTGTAATTTTATCTCTTAAAAATTAAAAAATCTGCACCCGTCCCTATCCGTCCCTGGTCAGAACATGTAGTGGTCAGATGAGGTGGTTCCAAAGTCTTTATCAAATTGAATGCCATTCATTTGCTGGGATTTGACAACTGATAGTATTCACATAGTATTCACACTTCTATTTTGGGCATTGAATTTATAAATGGTGGCAGGAAAGGAAGTAAATAGCTAAAGTCACCCTTCAATAATTTAGATTGAATTGTGCTTGCATGGGATTTACAGTTCAGAATGGCCTCAAACTTAAAATTTTAAGGTGGGAAAGATTAGAAAGCTTATCATATGAGTACAACGGGCGGTATAAAACGTATAAATATTATAAAAATTTATAAAAGGTATTAATTTATAAAGTTTAAAAATTTTTAGTATGGGTGAAAAACGTATAAAATCAGTCAAGATGCCTCACAATTCCAAGTTCCAACTAATAAGATGAGACTCATTGAAAAATCCTTGCAATGAAAATAGGCAAATTTTGAATAGGGTTCTTTTTTTTGGTTCACAATTGTTGCCCAAGTAGTTCTCAACCGTCCATATATGTAGGGAACTCCAACGCCCTCGATAGTTATTGACAACTAATTGGACGTGACTTAGAATTAATTGACAACCCTAAAAATTGAATTTGATTTAACTCAAGAAATTATTGTACTTAATATACGTTTAAATCTTTCATTTTGATAAGTATATAAAGTTAGTGATTTTTTTTTATATCTTATGAATTTGTAGACTCTGATGACATAAATTGTTGCTTATGTTCATATTTTGGTGTTAGGGACTTAATTCTGGATTTTGAAGATATTCTGCTCAGTTTTACACACTTAGGGGCCAAATTGCAGTTTTTGAGAATTATGAGGATCCGGACAAAAATACTAAAGACTTCAGAGATTAAGTTGCAGTTGCTGAATTTTCTACTAAATTGATTTTTGCATTGGTGATGGAGATTTCGTTCATTAGAGTTCAATTAGTCACGGATTAGATTAGGAGTAGAGTAGAATTTTTAGAAAATTATTATTTTTTTTCAGTTTATTTTTTAACTTTCTCAAGAATTTTAAAGCCATGTTCATGAACATGGGTGGCTAACTTCTTTGACAATTACATAAATAGCCTAAAGTGCAAACAAATACGCATAACTGATTAAATACAGATATCTTCTTTAATTAATTTCTAGAGTTTCTTGCTATTATGATTAGAAAATTTATGTTTAATAAAAGAATGTTTTTTAACCTATAATCAACAAGATATTTTTATTATTAAATTTATTTATTTATTTATTATTATTTTTTCTACTATTTAATTGTATTTTTCAAGGGATATTTTTATTATTGAATTTATTTATTTATTATTATTTTTCCTTCAATTTAATTGTATTTTTGAATCAAAACTTGAATGTTATCGTTGGACGCCACGGTAAAAAAAAAGGTTTAGTGTCTGGGGGCCAAAAATCACTAGTACAAATATTTATATATATATATATATATATATATATATTGCTCTTGAGAAACCATCATCAATTGTCACAAAATATAAGGTACTAGAGAAACCTAAAACTCTACACGTTCCTTGCAATTACAATGTACCATCCCAAATATTTAAGAAACTTTTTTTTTTTTTTTTTTTTCCTTGAAACCTTTCTGGATTTACTCGCTTTCCTCTGTGTCAATCAAACAAACAAAAAGGAAGCTTCAAACAGTATCCTTATTATACATCAACCAAAAACTGGTTAGCAAGGAAGATTCAGTGCACCTTGCCTGCTGCTAAATACAGCTAAATTATGCTAACTTCTTGCAGAATGACAGTACTGAAATGAAAAGTTTCCATGAATGACTACAATTTTAATGCACTGTTCTTCAGCAGCTGAATCCGTCTCTGCAGAAACTGATGCATTTCGAAAAGGGTCTACCGGGCGGGCGAAAACGGGGATTATTGGAAGAGAACTGGGATTCTGATGATGTTCTTGGTTCCTGTTAAGGCCTTTCAGAGCAATAATAGGATTCTCCAGGTTTTGTAGATATTGGTCCTGCCGAATGAGAATTTTCCAACCAATGAAAGCTTGTGTGGGCCTATTAGCTCTTCGAACTCCTCTTCTTCATAGATGAGGTGAGGTTTTCCGTCAACGAATGGGAATGATTTGGGTTTTGGAAGTATCACAGGAGTTTCTAGATCTTGGAATAAGCTTGCAAAAGTTCAGATTTTGGTTGGGATAGGGTTTTGGGGGCCACCGGAGGAGTCCAGTGGCTCCATCGGATTGGGATTGAGAGGGGGCAAGGTTGGGGAAGAAGACAATGGTCGGGGGCCAAACCCTAGATAAAGAATGATGTACAGGACGAACTATATTAAACATAGTTCTAAACGTTTAGTAGTCAATAAATTTAGTTCTAAATTTCGTTATCGATAACACATTTAATCCTGATAATAGTTTTTTTGAGCATTTAACATTTGAAATGTAATTATGTCAATTCTTATACCACGTGAAAAGTTTGTCTTATAAAAATTTTCAAAAAGGGTAATTAATTGTGGTGCCTCTTAACATAATCGAAAATTTGAATTGAGTGGAAAACAAACAAAACATAATAGGTGTCCTATACGCTTAACAAATAATGGTCAAGTGATGGCTACAACGGAAGGTATAGCTTAGTTTGCACCCTTCACGTAGAGAAAGTTTTAATGTATCTAATTTGATTTCCAGAATGATGAATATTACAATTGTTGGATGAGTTGGATTGTACTGTCTTGTTTACTAAAAATTCATGTTTTATACTAGATTCCAACTCAAGAAAGGTGATCGACTGTGGTGAAAGGTAAAATGTATTTATTACATGAAGACGGTGGATAAAATCTAAACAAGAAACCTATTTATTGTAGCATGAAAGAATAGGGCATCCGTAGGCAGGTAGGACTTCTATTTTAAGCAAGAATGATGAAATATGTGAAGTTTCCATGCAGACTAAGCAAACTGACTACTTGGTATACTCACTAACTGCTTTTAACTAACTAACTGTACAGTTTAGTTACTAAATTACTAATTACAATAGCTAAATCGCGTACTCCACTCCATCAAACTCAATCTTTTCCCTAAATTCAAAATTAAGACCATTAAGTCCTAAAGTAATAGCAAAAATCATTTGAAGAAACTCCTACTGCTGCTCCAATTTCACCTTTGTCTTAATTTATAGACACCTACTACTGCTTCTCAATCCTAAGACTCTAAAACCAGCAGAACAAAAAACTCCTACCTACAAGCCTGACCAAAATCTTTTCCAAAAAGCACAAGTAGTAACCACTATCAATAACAACAGAACCATCAGTATCTTCATGAACTTAGTCAAGTAGAACAAAAGACTCATACCAACAAGATGAACAAAAATTCCTACCAACCAGCAGCAACCATCCTCAATATAGAACCTTCTTAGCTTCATAAACTTTGCCAAAACACTGAGGAATATTTTTGTCCATACAAATCAAAAATTCTCTAAAACATTTATACACTCCCTACAAGCCAAAGTACCCTTCCAGATGTTCTTTTCAAATATCATAGCGGGAGGTTCTCACCTTAATTCTTATGGATCGTCGGGATGGAGGCAGGTCTTCGTCCATTTTTCGCAGACCTCTTCTTATCACTTTGGTGAAACCATCTTCAACAGGCCTGAGAGTGAGTCATCCAGCTCCTTCGATCTTCAAGGAGAAAACGATCCTTTTCTGATGCAAGCTCAAAACTTTCCTCTTCCATCCAGTCCATAGGGAGGGATTCTGGGGTTGGGACTACAGCGGGCTCGAATTCCTCTGGGGCTCTCTCTGGAAAGTCCTTTGTAGCTTTAACCCCCAGAATTTCGTCTATATTATCAGCCATATTTTTGACCGCCTGTATATTCAAAAGGGTTTCTGAATCTGCTGTGCTGATTGCTTAGTCCCCTTCTCCATCCACAAGGTCAAAACTTCTCTCTTCTATATTTATCCATTTAAATATTATCCTAATAAATTTATTTTGTATATATCTCTGCCATCCCCATCTCCATCACACACTCATCACCCCCTCCTCCGACTTCTCCTCCTCATCTCGCCGCCCCCTCTTCTCGTCAGCTCCACCGCCGCCCTCCTTCTATCCCTCTTATCCACCCTCGTAGGAAATAAACAAACCAACCCTTCCTTCTCCTTGCCATGGCCACTACCACCGCCGACACCATCTCCTTCTCTTCTTCTGTGCTTGGAATTTTTATTATTTTCTTTTCCTATGGGGCGATTTGGATTCTCAGTATTTAGTTAGAACCACAGAATTTTTATTTTTATTTTGGTTTCCTCTAGGGCGATTTGATTTATTCAAATGAGGAGGTTGACTTGGTCAGAACAGATTGGGGATTTTTTCTTGATCGTCATGTGGGTTATGTGGATTTTTATTGATGAAGAATTTTAATGAATTTTTGTAACTGGTGAAAGCTTTTGAAATCTGATGGAGAATTTTTACTTGTTCTACGTGTTCTCCGGTTTCACCATGGATATCCCAATATTGAGAAGGCAGAAATAGAATCAGGATGTTTCTAGGCATATTCTGGTCGTTCATTGGTTTCTAATTTTGGTTTTTGTGGATCTCTTCCTCTGCTGATTCTGTGAAAATTGAAATCCAGTGGTGCTAAATTTGCCCGTAACTCTTCATTTTGACATTAAAATTTTTTTTTTTTTTAACTTTACTCTCTGCTTGGAGAAAACAGCGCTATTGGTTCCGGCCAAAAAAAGAACATGCGGTTCCGGCAAAAGAAATGAACTACGGCTGCACAGAAGGTTCTAATAGTGATGGACCTTACGGTTTGTGTATTAGACATTTTTCTTCAGCCACTGCAACCCCACAACAAAGAAAAAAAAAAATTTTAAAGCTAATTTTGAAGCATTAACAAATGAGATTTTCTCAATTTTTTAACCTACAACAATCAAGCTAGCAAAAAATGAAACTGAAACCCATTCCACAAGAATCTTTTCTAGTGGATGGAACTTGAATTATTTGGAAGCAGGGTCGGGAGTGAATTCTAAAATGGGAGAAGATGTAGATGAAAAAGTACAGACAATGAAGATGGAGAAAAAGAAAAGATAAAGTGGTGAGGAGTCAAGAAGAAGACCAAAATACCCTATGAGAATTGTTCCGTTAATTCAGTTAACGGTTCAAGTTAACAACTGACTATAGTATAATGATCAATTTTAGAATTTACTTTATTAATAATTAATCCAATTATATCAACCAAGTACTCGGGTACGATTTTCTTAACTTGCCTTCAATCTCCCTTATTTATTAATTTGATATATTCCATTTTTTCATATATGAAATTTCAAAAGTTAATTAACCTTTATAATTTTTATAGTATTTAGTTATTTCTTCCTTCTACAAGGCCTTGGAGAGTGTTATGATTCACATGTAAAAGATTTCAACGTCTTTAAATAGATTCGACACTTTATTGAACTTTATTTAGAATCAATTGAAACTCTCTTGAACTTAAATTCAATTTAGTACCAAGAAATCACGGTGCTTGGTATACCTTTAAGGCTTCCATCACTCTTTTCATTTCACTGAAAAATTCATTGTCTAGGGAGTAAGGAGTGGGGACCTATAAAGAAAATTTCTTATGTGTAGTTTCCAGCGAGTTAAAATTTCTACTATGTAATATTTATAACAATCTTAGACTGAAATATTGAACAATTCAAAGCAAATACATAAATTATTCATTTAACTGAACGATGAAAAGACGGAATAAATTAACCATGCATATACATAGTAGTATTAATTAAACAAACAGAAGCTTTGATCAAAGATTGGCACGGGGAAGAGGATTATCAATCTTGAGAGGGCTAGGATCCAAGGTTGCAAACGTAAGGAGCTCTGGATCTTTCTCCATTATTTTCATGTTTGCTTCATCCAAATATACTAAAGCTTCAACGCCAGCACCTGATCTTGTATCTGTCAAAAATATTATGTTACCAAAATCCGCACTTGCACCCCCAAAAGTTGACCATATTGGCTTTCCCCATCCGAAATCTACTTCATAAATACCAGCACCGCACAAACTAGTGGCTGCAATATGTTCAGCTTTACTAGAAAAACATTGAGCAACGTTCCTCTCCATCTCTTCGTAAATCTTGAGAAAATTGTTCGATATGTTTTCCCCTGAGATGAGTTTAATAATATTTTCATCTTCAATTTGCGCAATACCTTCCTTCAAGCTCCTTGTCACCATTTCTAATTTGAGGCCGTTGGCCGCGGGGTGAAGATGGTTCTGCAAGACCATATTTCCAACAGAATAAGGCGACACAGGCATCCTGGTTGCAAGCCTTTGCCTTAGGCTCATAGGAAGCATCAAACAGGCTGACTTTTGGCTGTTACCTAATCTTTTCTCAGCGGCCGACACGGCACACTTCCAAAGTAGTCCAATGACAGCAACAACCCGACTAGTAGCACCTGTTTTGGCCTTAAGAGCATCTAAATCAGAGGCATTAAACACAAACCTCCTCGTTGATTTGCTCCTGATCCCTTGTTCCACTGATTCCAGGATGGTCTCCGGGTCAACGCGTTTATTGATTTTATGATCCTGCACGAAAATGGATGGCAAAGTATACAAATCCAGGCAAATTTCTTTGGTGGCCCGAGGATTCCCCTCCCTGCGTGCTTGCTCACCCCAAACTCTCAAAATAGTCATCTTTGTTTGGCCATCCGCTATTTTGTGGGAATCATAAATGCCAAGAGCCATACCGCCACAGCTGAAGATGTTAACTTGCACCATGACCATGTAAGTTTTCGTTGCGAGTTCTTGAGATTTGGGGAGAAATGGTAGCAACATGCCCACTTCATCATGTTTAGGCTGGCTGAGAAAATCAGAAAGGCTATCCCTCACTCGGGCTTCCACATAATACACTCCATTATCGTTGCAGTTTACATGCAAACCGTCATCCCCGAGCTCTCCTGCGAATGGATACAGGTGAGACAACGTCTGGGACAAAGATTTCTTCAGAACTTCTCTTCTCGCCAACACCACTTCTTCTTCATATTCGTTGCTTTTACTGGGTTGATTGTTATTTAGGTAGAAGAGAACCCAACCCATGTACACCTTCGACGCGAGTTGATCAAAAACTGAGAGCTTGTAAGATCTTAAATGTTTCGGGGTCGCCATGGATGGCTTGATGATCTGTGTTGAGATTATCTCAACTTTTGCTGCTTCAGAACTCATTGTGGTAACTGCTATGTAAAATTTCTCCAAAAAGCTGAATATAGATCTACTCAAGTTTCTTTCTTTTCTTGGGGTTTTCGCCATGCATGGATCACATAAATATATACACAAAAATGTGACCTTTTAATTACTTTCGTCCTAGTTTTTGTTTTAAATAAGTTGGATTAATTAATGTAGTCGATGAATTCCTCTTTTGTATTGAGGAATAAGTTTACGTGAGAATTTGTGGAGTGAGACAATGGGAGTTGCCATCTCTAAACAAAATTGGAATGTTATAATTCCCTACCAAAAAGGTTGCATTTTTCCTAATAAATCTTCATTCATTTGATTGCACTACACGTTTTGGTGAGGGAGTTGACAATACAAAATTGTACCTTTTTAGAATAATATTTTGATATATTTTTAACATTATATATAATATAATTAAATTTTTACAGGTTAAATTTTGAATATGAAATGATTAAACTATTTTTACTAATGGAAAGGTTTTGGTCACTGATATGTATGAGAAGCACTGGCGGAATTACATGGTGTCTATGAAGGTGCTCGTCTCCCAAAATAACCGAAATCTTTCTAGTATGGTTATTCCGATCGAGTTCAGTTCGATGTTCACTTTTTATTTTGTAATTCTATCTCTTAAAAATTAAAAAATCTGCACCCGTTCCTATCCCTCCCGGGTCAGAACATGTAGTGGTCAGATGAGGTGGTTCCAAAGTCTTTATCAAATTGAATGCCATTCATTTGCTGGGATTTGACTACTGATATTATTCACACTTCTATTTTGGGCATTGAATTTATAAATGGTGGCAGGAAAGGAAGTAAATAGCTAAAGTCACCCTTCAATAATTTAGATTGAATTGTGCTTGCATGGGATTTACAGTTCAGAATGGCCTCAAACTTAAATTTTTAAGGTGGGAAAGATTAGAAAGCTTATCATATGAGTACAACGGGCGGTATAAAACGTATAAATATTATAAAAATTTATAAAAGGTATTAATTTATAAAGTTTAAAAATTTTTTGTATGGGTGAAAAACGTATAAATATTATAAAAGGTTTAGAACTAAAGTATAATTATAAAATATTTATGGTAAAAATTAGGTCTTATCTTAAATTTTTGTCAGATAATGAAGACCTAATCTTAGTATGCGAAGGTAGTAAATGACAAACTAACCAACATTGACCCATATACGCACTAAGCCTCACTACTAAAAAATTTAGATATTAGGCCACTTATTTTAAGACACTTTAATAATAGTGTCATCATATAAATATTATCAAGACATTTAAATAATAATTATTTATAATGACACTCTTATAAAGACATTTTAATATAAGTGTCATAATCAAATTTTTAATATGACATTTATTTATACTTTTACATTATATAAGTATTATTTTAAGAGACATTTATTAAAAAAGTCACTAAACAATATGTTTAAAGACATTCTATTAATATTAACATTTTTTACTTATAATAATTCACGGGTCGAAACCGGGTTATAACAAAATTCGGATTTTTCAATTTCTTCAGCATCAAAAGCCCTCAATCGACTTTTCCTTCAACGATTGTCAGAAAATTTTGCTTGCTTTGGTCCTATCGAATTCACGTGAATACTTCCTAGCGCAGGTACCATTTTCTCACTTCCCTTTCCTTTGGTTTTGGGTAATTGAGATTTGGTTCCTTCGTTTTTGTGTTTTCTTAATTGGGGATAGGATTTGGTGAGTGTTAGCATTGAGGTTTCGGTGTGAAACATGGGAGTTCCAGGAATTAGATAAAGATTTTGAGCCCGTATAAAAGTTCCTAGGTTCCAAATCAAGCATTTATCTTCAGACGCGATAAAGCTCTTTGATGCTGTTGAAAAATATGGTACGTATATCTACTGTGTTTACTAAATTAGTCATTTGTTAATCTAGAAGATCGACTTCAAAATGTGCATTCTTTTCATGTGAATCCCTTTTCCCTGATTGATCAACTTTACCTTTTGGGCGATTGGTTTGAACTACTCCCTGTGTTTTCTTCTGTTATTAACGGGTAAATGATTTGTTATTGAATGTCAATATTATTTTGACAGTTGATCACTTTTGTACTCTATATGAGTTGCAGAATTTAAATATACAAGAATAAGGAAACTACAGTTTTCTTTCTGAACTTTTAGGTCCTTTCTTCGTGATGATTATTTACTTAGTGAAATTTGTATATGTATTGTAGATGATGGGTCGTGCTACTTTGTGGATAATCAGGGTCCTGTTTCAGCTTCCTCATCAATTCTGAGATGTGGTTCTAGTGCTTATTTGTGGATAATCAGGGTCGTGCTACTTTGTGAATTTAACGTGGTTCTAGTGTTCTGAGACGTGGTGGACTGTCTTTGTGAAAAAAATTAGTTTAAATTCACATGAATGGATGTAGACATTTCTGAGCGTGGTGCTAGTTGTTTTTAACATGGTGCTAGTGTTCTGAGACGTGGTGGACTGTCTTTGTGAAAAAAATCAGTTTAAATTCACACACATGGATGTAGAAGTTTATGGACGTTGTGCTAGTTGTTTTTTTACGTGGTGCCAGTGTTCTGAAACGTGGTGGACTGTCTTTGTGAAAAAAATCAGCTTAAATTCACATGCATGGATGTAGACATTTTTGGACGTGGTGCTAGTTATTTTTGACGTGGTTCTAGTTGTTCTGAGACGTGGTAAGCTGTTTTTGTGAAAAAAAATCAGTTTGAATTCACACGCATGGATGTAGACGTTTCTGGACGTGGTTCTAGTTTTTTTTATGTGATTCTAGTTGTTCTGAGACGTGGTGGAATGTCTTTGTGAAAAAAATCAGTTTAAATTCACAAGCATGGATGTAGACGTTTCTAGACGTGGTTCTAGTTGTTTTTGACGTGGTGCTAGCTGTTCTGAGACGTGGTGGGTTGTATTTGTGAAAAAAATAGCTTAAATTCACATGCATGGATGTAGACGTTTCTGGACGTGGTGCTAGTTGTTTTTGACGTGGTGCTAGTTGTTCTGGACGTGGTACTACTTTTTTTTTTTTTTTTTTTTTCCAGAAACCGGATTTCCAAAATCCGAATTATTTTTGGATTAAGAAATCAGATTTGTAAAATCGAATCTCAAATTGATTAAGAGACTTAGATTTCACAAATCCGAGAGGCCTAAAAATGGTCAACATATTTCATATTCTAAATATTTCTGTCCACACTCCAAATTTTGTATTAATTTGGACCGGCCCCGTTATGCTCATTTGCTCACATAATATTCCTCTAAAGTCAAAATTAGTCAATAATCATCTTTATACTAAAAACACACAATAATTAGTCCGCCTACATTTTTCCTCTACTCTAGAATGCTGAAGTTCCTTTGTTTGATGATCATCTAACCACAATTATTGCTTAAATCCTCCTCATCATGAAAATCCTCTTCATCACTGCCATCATCCATAAACAAGGTAAACAAGCTTAATGGCCTCAATTATAATCCAAAGAGTGTGATCTTGATGTTTACACGAGTAAGTAAAGATGAACAAAAAATTTTCACATTTAATTAAGAGAAACAAGAAACATATCAAACATGAATTATGCATTTATTACTATGCAGGTTTGGCCATATGGCACATCTTGCCATTGTGTTTTATAATCAAGTAATATCAACATCTTTTTTCCGACCTTCAGTTCCGGATGACCTTACTCCAATGAGATAAACCAGCTTAGGAAGAATTTGCTATAACGAACAAAATCCGTGGGATGGGCAGAACATACACACTAGGACCAGCACATAGCAAATTCATATATGCAAGAAATACAAACGGCAAGATAATCAACATAACGAAACAATACTTTGTTTTCAAGAGCATCAACATCTAGCTGTAAACAGTACAAGACTACAAAATTCAATTCGAATTATTGTTATTATTATTATTATTATTATTATTATTATTATTATCATTATTATTATTTTAAAAGTAAATTTTCAATTGATATATTGTATTTGGACACTTGATACATATGTTCAATAATCTACCGAAAATGATGTATCAAACCAAAAGCAGCAGAACTTCACCGCAAGATAAGATTTTTCTACATGAGTATCTGTTTTGATGAATTGAAAACAAAACTTTAAAATCTTTCAATTTTTAGGCATCGCATTGTACAATAAGTAATTAATTATCCTGACTAAAAGTAGAAAACAAAACATAATCATGGTCCTCTAATGCTATAAAAATCCACGCAAGAAATTACAATAAAATGCAGACATCAAGAGAATGAGCTCATCCTCATTCCCTTGCGATATCACCATGACATCTTTTGGCAAAACTTTAGCCCGACAGAGTGGACACGACACCGAATCCCGCTGCAGCCACCGGTTCAAACATTTCCTATGAAAAACATGATCGCAATATCAGCGGTGCATCAAAACCGATAAAATGCATCTTTCTCCAATTTCAAAACATGAGAAAAATTAATTAAAAATATCTAACCATCGATAAATGAAATAAATGAAAAATATATTCATACAGTTGCCCATGGCAGGATCGAACCGACACCACCGAAGACGGCCTTCGAACTCACCAGAGGAGGGCGAGAACCGGATGGAGTGAGCTCTGGCCGGCAACTAGGGAGGGAGGTCGTGACGTCGGCGACGCAAAACAGCCGGTGGTGGTGCAGGTCCAACGCTATTGGCATGCTACTAGCAGTGAGAAGGAAAAAGGCCGACTGGCAGTGCAGAGGCGGAGACTGTGCATGGCAATGGTGGAGGTGCTGCGGTCTGGGAGATAGAAGATGTAGATCTGGGTATTGTAGTGGCAATGCAAGGCGGGGAGATACGATCTGAAGAAAGTTACTGTTAGTTTTGAATACTGCAAAATTTTGCTTGTATTAAAAACTATTTCTCATTTACATATCGATTGTGTTTCATTATTATAAATTGTCTCTTTATATCATATGTCTAGATAATAAGGTGTCGGGTGTAGCACAGTAGATCTTATCATTGTTTAAATTTATGATATATAAATAAACACTCATAACCGAGACAACTGGACATACTATCGATTTAAATTATTGTATGATTTAGAAATTAGTTTGTCTAGACTAATTAAATCATACGGATGTGCCCGGGGCGTATTGAGCAAGACCTATTTAGGATTGAATTAACTTGTACTGATATTCGTAGTTAATTCAAACCTTATATTCTAATCTATTAATCCCTAGACTAGAGCAGGCATGAGAGTTAGACATAGTGTACTTTGATTTGTCAAAGGGTACGGTCAATTAAGACCTAGATTTCGGTAAGTTAGATATGCGTGTTTGACTTCTTATTGTGTTGTTGCTTGTCGAAAAAAATACATGTATCGATACATCAAATTTGATGGTGCTCCCGAGATGAGTTCGTAAGGATTATTATACTAAATCCAGCCGGTGGACTTATGTCCGGTATAATAATAAGGTCGAGTGGTACTAGTCTCGAATAACAAGAAGTCGATTAATTTGTCAGTAAATTGATAAATTGACGAGTACTATATATTTGATGTGGGGAGATAAAAGAACTATTAAAGTGTGTGCGAAGTAATTTCATTTTTGAGCGGTAGTTCCATAATTCCGTTAGACTAATTGGCAAAGTAGATTAAATAAATATTTATCCTTGGGTTAATTTAATATTTAATTGACAAAGTGGGTTACAAAATAATCCTTGGGTCGATTAATATTTAATTGACGAAGTGGGTCGAATAAATAATCATTGGGCTAATTGGTATTGACTAGCCTAGTGAGGACTACGAAAAGTCAATTAAAGTCTAACACTAAGGTCCAACTCAAAACCCCACCAGGTCTCCTTTAAAACTCCTTATAAAAACATTAAGTCTTGCATTTTCAAGACATAAGAAACTTGAGATGCAACTAGCCTAGAGAGAGAATGAGAAGTCTAGAGAGAGAATTTCATCTTCTTCGTTGAAGATCTCTTTCGAAGTCGACTTGGGATCCTTCTTCCTCGAAAAGTTCAGCCCAAAGGAGTCCTTTATTTTGGCTGCCCAGTCCGGCGGTTTTAGCTACCCAATCCTTCATTTTTTTATTTTTTTGCAGTCCAGTCTGGCGAAGTCCAGCAATGATTCTGGCGCACTGATCCACCGTTTCCAATGTCTAGATCGCGGCCTCACCTGCTATTTTTCGCAGCGGATCGGTTGCTCTAGCGCGACAGTCCGAGATTCCAATTTTGGGTGGATTTCTTGAACTTTTTGAGAAGGGTTTCTTGTGGGTATCTTGGATTTCGCTAGATCCACCTGGTAGATAGTTGCCCACCCAACTTCCGAGTTTGTTGGAGTCATTCGAGGGACTTCTAGTGGAGTTCGTTTCTGAAGATTGGATTTTTCTTTATTTGCATCGAGGACACGCTTCAAAGGTATAATTTTTATCTTCCGTTTTAATTAAAGATTTAATTTTTAGTGTGTCGTTTAATAGATCTAACAAGTATAAGCCTAGATCCACTCATGGGAATTGATTATAGTGTTTGGGCTCAATCAAAAGTCTCTGATTCTAGAATGCATAGCACGAAAGTGACATTTTAGATTTGGCCTGAACCGGATCCTAATTCCTTCAAATTGGTATCAGAGCTAAGGTTTTGGCTTTATACTTGTTCGATTTATTACACGGTTTTGTTACAGGTGGTTATTATTCCTGGCTATTACGGTTTTACATTCATTTATAAACTCCGGGACTTGTCCGGGCTCGTTTTATTTTGAATGTGAATGTGTGTAATAGTAATAACCACGAGCCGGAAGACGTGTAGGATTTATTCTAAAATATTGTCTTTATTTTCCAAGAAAGCCATGTATTTAAGAATTTATGTAAAATGAAGAGGACGTTAATGTGGGTAACTCATATTCATGGGTTTTAGTTTATCGTAACTTTGGGTGATTCCTAATTACGTAGAAAACTGAGAAAACCCTGACGAATTAGGAGGAATCCAAATAACGAGTGGGAGCGACATGACAGGACGTGTTAACAAGGCGTAAAAATGAAGCAATGATTGAGAAGGCCATAATAGTCGGGAAATATTTCATTACGTATTTATTCCCCGCTTTATATGTCCTAATTGTTGCTTATGTGTTTTTGTTTTATGTTTTTAGGCATGATCGAAAACAAATGGTTTTATGGGTGCAAATAACTAAAGTTAGAAATAACTAAAGTTAAGACGTAGCATGTTAAAACCGTAAAAATCCTGAATTTTAAGAATCTAAGTGGGAGCGGGTTGGTTTATATCCCCATGGCCTCCATTACGAATTCATATGTGATGTGAATAGACTTGCGCGTTGGCATTAGGGCCTTCCTCCATATCGGATAAGTCTTTTGTTAGGTTTGAATACATAAGCTATGCTTGTATTGTAATTTTTCCCAATTAATATATCGATTTAATGATTTGGTTTATATGTTGTGCATGTTTAGTCTATTTATATTATGTAGTTAGATGATGAGGTGTTTGGTGTGACACAGTAGATCTCATCATTGGTTAAAAGATATAATATATAAATGAGGTTCGTAACCGAGACAGTTTTGGACACACTATCGGTTTAGGTTATTATGTGATTCCACATATAGATATGCCCGAGAACATGACCATTTAGAATGATTTGTCTTGTACTTATTTAATAGACGATTCGTTCTTAGTATTCTATCTCTTAATCCCTAGACTTGAGCGGCCGTAAGGATTAGACATAGTGTACTTTGATCTGCCAATGGGTGAGGTCATTTGTGGCCAATAGTCTCGGTGGGTTGGGTGCGCGTGTTTATTTACTTCGTGTGCTGCTACTTGTCGAAAGGAAACCATGTACCGGTGCGTCCGGGGTGATGGTGCTCCCGAGATGAGCTCGTTATGTTTATTATACTAAACCCACCTGGTGGACTTATGTCAGGTATAGTAAAAAGGTCGAGTGGTACTAGTTTCAGAATTAAAGAAGTTAATTAATTAATTTATCAATAAATTAATATATTAACGAGCACTAAATCTTTGATGTGGGGAGATTAAGAATAAATTAATTTAGTTATTCCGAAAGCAATTCTGGTGTAGGATAAGAGTGCCAAAATTAATCCGTTAGTGGTAAGATTAATTTTGTAATGGGTTAATTGAATAAGTATAATTAATTATTCCTAAGGGTTAATTAAGTAGTTAACAAAGTGAAATTATTTAATTAATTAATTAAGTCTTAAGTTACAATTGAAATTAGAAAATCCTAGAGAATAGGAAATCTAATTGGATTTGGAAACTATTTAATTACCTAAACCTATTAGAAAGGTCAATCCTAAACCAACTTGGGGTCACTCTAGTAGCTCTATATATAGACAAGGGATTAGCAATTCTACAACACACAATTCATTAGTTTTCAAGACAAGAAAATTTAGAGAGAGAATTAATTTTTCTCCTCAAATTCATAATTTCCCTCAGAGCTCGGTGGTAGTACTCCTTCAGTCGCGGTCGGAATTTCTCCAGCAGGCTCGGCAGCTCGTGGAATTCAACCACGGCGGTGCGTGGAAGAAGTCGATGCGCGTGGCTTACACACGCGAGCGGCGGCTAATTTTTCCGGCGTTTGTGGTTTAATTGCTAATCGTTGGGTCGTTAGATCGTTGCCCACACGACGTTCGAGCCTAGTCTTAAGTCATACAAGCGATCACCTGAGTAACATGCTTCAAGAGGTACATTCTATGTTTTTGCTTTAATTAGAAATATTTTGTTGCGTGATAAATCGAATGAGTACATACCAAGATCCTGCGCAATGTTATTTCAAGCAATGATTGGAATAGCGATTGTGTTAGAGGCTAGGCCTGGTCAAAGATTCTGATTCTGGAATGCGTAACACGAAAGTGAATTTTTGACCGGGCGCGGGCAGATAATCTTTCAATTGGTATCACAACCTGGTTTTGGTTTTTGTGATTGTTTGATTTACTACATGTTTTATTTGCAGGTGGTTTAGAAATCCCGACTATTATGGTTGCTTTTGTATGGTTTGTAATTAAACCCCAGGACATATCCGTGTTTGGTTTTATTATGAATGCTTGTAATATTATAACCGCGTGCTAGAAGCCGTGTAGGATTAGATCAAATCTGTAGTAGGATTTTTTCTATGTAATTTCGATTTTAATTTTCCTAGAAGCCTTGTACTATGAGAATTTTTTTTTGTAATCGAAGGCGCTATGGTGGGCAACTTGAATTCGTGGGTTTTGGGTTGTCGTTAATTCGTAGAAACCCAGAAAAACCCAGAAGGAATTGCAAGAAGACCAAATAGCGTAAAAGAAGCGAAGAAGGAATCGAAGGTGGACAGCGGCTCCAGTGGGAGCCGCCGGTCACCGGCAGCACCGCCACTGCGCTCTAGCGCAGCAGTTCGCCGCACAAGCACGCGGCAGCGGTCGCGGCAGCAACACACTGTTGGGCCGCGCGCGGCGAACCTTATGAGTGTTGCGCACTCGCAATGCGTTTGGCTCACGCGTTTTGGTCCGTTTTTACTCCAGAGTTCATTTTTTTTGGAAATTCAATTTTTCAAGACTCAATCCATTGAGTTGCGTGACGGGACACGATATCAAGGCAGAAGATGGAAGCAATTAAAACCATGATAGTTGGGAAATTTATTTTTCGTATTTATTTCCCGAATTTATAGGTTTAATTTTTGTGCTGTATTTTAGATGCATAATTTTAAAGTATGCTGGTTTTATGTTTGCACATAACTTAGGATTAGTTAATTGCATGTTAAATTCAAAAAACGCTCAGTTTAGAAATCTAAATGGGAGCGAGTTGGTTTAATATCCCCATAGCCATCATTACGTGGGTGGACTTGCGCGTTGGCATTAGGGCCTTCCTCCATTCGGTGAGTCCAACTACAAGATCGCTAGATTATGAATTTCTAAATAAGATGATTAGAGTAAGTTTAACTAGGAGAAATGCGACACCCTCTCCATCTGAGGCGCACTATCCTGAGGTAACAAGCTCAGAAGTCACGTAATGGCACACATTGTGTACGATTTGTAGTATTCCTCCCATCGAGGTTATGCTGCTTATTTGTATGGATGAAAGCACCGACTATTAGCTACATTGATCAATAGATCATTTGGTCAGATAGTGTAGTTAATGAACTTGGTTATTCTCAAACGAATGTGGGTTAGCGTCAACGTCCACACTATCGTGGTTTGTGAGAATCCCGGTGAATGAGATGTCAGTGGTTTAAATTATTGTTTGAGGGATGTCAATAATTACTTGAATTTCAAAAATTCTATGCTTTACACTAAAACATTGTCTGTTTATTTAATTTACAGTATTCGATAAGGCATTCAATCGTTTAGCTACAATTTTGAAAGAAAACAAGTTAACTGGTCCAAACTATGTTGATTAGAATCGTAATTTGGACACTATCCTAACGGATGAGCAGTATAAGGTTGTGCTCACCAAAGTCTGTCCAAATGTGCCTAACGATGATTCTCCTCAAGAGGATAGGGATGCCAATGCGAGGTGGAGAAAAGCGGATGAGATAGCGCGGTGTTATATTCTAGCCTCTGTGCCGAATATTATGCAACATCAGCTTCATCCCATGCTCTCTGCCTTTAACATGATGGCTCACCTGAGAGAGATGTTCGCTCATCAGGACAGGACAGTTAAACAAACAGCCATGAGAAAGATCATGAATACCAAAATAGCTGAGGAATCATCGGTGAGAGATCATATGCTTCACATGATCAGTAACATCAATGAGATAGAGGTGTTGGGAGGTGAGATTGATCTGGAGAGTCAGATTGATATCATCCTCCAGAGCTTACCCTCTAGTTTCGAGCAGTTTCGGGTCAACTATAACATTAACCAAAGAGTGTATACTCTACCCGAGCTCTTAACAGCATTGGTGTCGGTCGAAAGCATCTTCCACGAGAAGAAGCAAGCATTGGTCACGGTGAAGGCTTCAAGCTCTTCTTCTGCGCCTAAAGGCAAGAACAAGAAGAAGAAGAAGAAGAAGAAGAAGAAGAAGAAGAAGAAGAATGGCAAGAAACATGCTGCTAAACTAGACATCGCAAAGAAGAGTAAGCCTAAAGGCAAATGCTTCAAGTGCAAGAAAATGGGACATTGGAAATCGGATTGTCAAAAGCTTAAAGGTATGATAGTTTCTGCCTTAATTACTGAGACGTGTTTAGCAGCGATTCCGACAGATACTTGGTGTGTGGATTCAGGAGTCACTAACCATATTTGTAATTCTTTGCAGGGGTTCCAAGTAACCTGGAAGCTAAGAGAAGGCGAGCTGGATATCTACTTGAGAGACACTACAAGAGTGTCAGTAGAAGCAGTAGGAGTATTTAGCCTAATTTTTGAAAATTCTAGGCTAGATTTAGTTAATTGTCTTTATGTACCAAGTTTTAGAAAGAGTCTTGTTTCAGTTTCTAAACTCTTAAAGAATGGTTATAAGTTTATTTTTTTCTGATAATTTTGTTATTATTAGAAAAGATAGGAAACTTATTTGTTCTGGTTCATTAGCTGACTCTATTGTGCCAAACATAGAGATAAATGGCGCATCATCTAACACTAATAAGAGGAAATAACCTTCTAAAACGAATCAAACCTATCTTTGGCATCTCAGGCTAAGTCATATAAACCTTAGTAGGATTCAAAGGTTGGTCAATAATGGACCTTTAAGTTCATTAGAGATTGAAAGTTATTCAACCTGTGAATCTTGCTTGGAATGTAAGATGACCAAGAGATCTTTTAAGGCAAAATGTTATAGATCCAAAGAAGTATTAGAGTTGATTCACTCTGACTTGTGTGGACCAATGTCGGTCCAAGCACGAGGTGGGTTTGAGTATTTCGTGACGTTCACGGATGATTACTCAAGGTACGGATATATTTACCTAATGCGTCACAAGTCCAAATGCTTTAGTAAATTCAAAGAGTATCGGGCAGATGTGAAGAAACATCATGGTCAAAGTATCAAGACACTGTGATCAGATCGTGGTGATGAGTACCTGTCCTACGAATTTTGAGAATACCTCAGTGAGGTCGGAATTCAATCTCAGTTGTTTGCACCTGGCGCACCACAGCAGAACAGTGTAGCAGAAAGAAGGAACCGAACTCTAATGGAAATGGTTAAATCAATGATGAGCTACAGTGATTTGCCAAGTTCGTTCTGAGGATATGCCTTAGAAACTGCAATGTACACCCTTAATCTTGTACCTTCTAAAATCGTGCCTTCAACCCATTAGAGTTGTGGAACGGCCGTAAGCCCAGTCTAAGACATCTCAGAATTTGGGGTTGCCCAACACATGTGCTTAAGGCATATACGGCTAAGTTAGATGTAAGAACGGAAGTAATACTGTTTGTAGGATATCATTGGGGAACGAAAAGTGGTCTATTCTATAGTCTTAAAGATCATAAGGTGGTAGTTAGCACTAACGCCAGATTTTTAGAGAAAGACTATATTCTAGATCACAAACCCAAAAACAAGATAGTACTAGAAAAGCTTAGGAAACATTCTGATAATCCTGATGTACTAGCACAAGTAGATACACCACACACTACACAAAATATCACAGGTGATGCGCCTACACAGGTGGTTCCTCGTCGTAGTGGGAGGGTTGTAAGACAGTCGACAGGTTTATTGGCATGGGAGAGGCCTCAGACCTAGTCGCAGGCGCGCCTGAGCCTGACCCAGTGAACTACAATGAGACTCTCCGAGATAAACATGTAGAATTTTGGCGAAAAGCAATGATATCCGAGATAGGGTCGATGGACCACAATCAAGTCTGGGAGCTTGTAGACCTGCCTGATGGGTTCTAACCCATTGGATGTAAGTGGGTCTACAAATGCAAGAGATGACCTGATAGAAAGGTTGAAACCTTTAAAGCTAGGCTTGTGGTGAAGGGTTTACTCAGAAAGAGGGAATAGCTTATGAGAAAACCTTCTCCTCGGTAGCCAAGCTTAAGTTAATCTGGATTATCTTGGTCATAACTGCTCATTTAGATTATGAGATATGGCAGATGAATGTCAAGACAACTTTCCTTAACGGAAGTCTTGAGGAAACCATCTTCATGCAGCAACCAGAGGGATTTGTTGAAAAAAGCCAAGAGCATAATGTTTGCAGGCTTAAGAGGTCTATTTACGGACTTAAGCAGACATCTAGATCTTGAAACATCCAGTTCGATGAGGTAATCCAATCCTATGGATTTACTAAGTGCCCGGATGAGCAATGTGTGTACCGCAGACGTGATGGAAATGCGGTGGTGTTTCTTGTGTTTTACGTAGATGACATTTTACTAATTGGCAACAATAAGAAAGTGTTATCAGACATAAAGGCATGGCTGTCCAAGCAATTTGATATGAAGGACTTAGGAGAACCGAGACATATCCTTGGGATCAAGATAATTCGAGATCGTAGGAAACATTCCTTAACGCTCTCTCAAACTTCATACATAGATATGATTCTGGCCCATTTTAACATGCAGAACTCCAAGAAAGATTTTCCACCTTTCAGACACGGAGTGCA
This sequence comes from Knoxia roxburghii, assembly GCA_030378225.1. NCBI lineage: Eukaryota > Viridiplantae > Streptophyta > Magnoliopsida > Gentianales > Rubiaceae > Knoxia > Knoxia roxburghii. Next base: position 10,130,466 of record CM059422.1, on the reverse strand, counting down.
TCTATCTAAAGAACAGTCTCCCAAGACTGTTAAGGAGATAGAGGCCATGAAGACAGTTCCTTATGCTTCCGTAGTAGGAAATCTCATGTATGCCATGTTGTGTACGAGACCTGATATCTGTTATGCCATTGGCATTATAAGAAGATATCAAAGTAACCCCGGGAAAGCTCATTGGGAGACAGTAAAATGCATTCTCAAGTATTTGTGCAGAATGAGAGACCATGTGTTGGTCTATCAGGTGCCTGAGCTGGTACCCCGAGGTTACACAGATTCTGATTTCCAAGGCGACAGGGATAAGAGCAAGTCTATCTCAGGGTATGTGTTTACTTTGGGAGGTGGAGCCATAGTTTGGTGGAGTGTCAAGCAGAAATGCATGGCGGACTATGCCATGGAGGTTGAATACGTTGCCAAATCAGAGGCAGCGAAAGAAGCAGGATGACTCAAGAACTTCATAGTGGACTTAGATGTGATTCCTGGTTTGCAGAAGTCAATCATAGTGTACTGTGATAACAACGGTGCAGTAGCAAACTCGAAGGAACCACGAGCCCACAAGGCGAGTAAACACATACAGCGCAAGTACCACATGATACGAGATATCGTTAAGAGGGAAGACGTGGTCGTGGCAAAGATAGCATCGGAGGATAACCTTGCAGATCCTTTCACGATGACATTGACTTCAAAAGTCTTTGGAAATCAGATACATAGAAGAGCTGTGATAGTTTTTCTATATGTATTGTAGATTGTAAAAGATTGAAAGCAGTTATATACTTAAAGCACAGTTTAAGTATTAGTGGGAGATTGTTAGGTTTGAATACATAAGCTATGCGTGTATTGTACTTTTTCCCAGTTAATATATTGATTTAATGTTTTGGTTTATGTTGTGTATGTTTAGTCAATTTATATTATGTAGTTAAATGATGAGGTGTCTGGTGTGACATAGTAGATCTTATCATTGTTTAAAAGACATAATATATAAATGAGATTCATAACCGAGACAATTTTGGACACACTGTCAATTAGGTTATTTTGTGATTCCGATAATTGGTTTGTCTAAACTAATTGAATCATATAGATATGCCTGACGCATATTGAACTTGACAATTTAGAATGATTTGTCTTCTACTGATTTAATAGACAATTCGTTCTTAGTATTATATCTCTTAATCCCTAGACTTGAGCGGCCATGAGGATTAGACATAGTGTACTTTGATCTGCCAATAGGTGAGATCATTTGTGGCCAATAGTCTCGGTGGGTTGGGTGCGTGTTTAGTTACTTGCAGTGTTGCTGCTTGTCGAACGGAAACCATATACAGGTGCATCCGGGGTGATGGTGCTCCTAAAATGAGCTCGTTATGTTTATTATACTAAACTCAGCTGGTAGACTTATGTCTGGTATAGTAAAAAGGTCGAGTGGTACTAGTTTCGGAATTAAAGAAGTTAATTAATTAATTTATCAGTAAATTAATAAATTAACCAGCACTACATCTTTGATGTGGGGAGATTAAGAATAAATTAATTTAGTTGTTCAGGAAGCAATTCTGGTGTAGGATGGTAGTGACAAAATTAATCCATTAGTGGTACGATTAATTTTGTAATGGGTTAATTGAATAAGTAGAATTAATTATTTAATTAATTATTCCTAAGGGTCAATTAAGTAATTAACAAAGTGGAATTATTTAATTAATTAATAAAATCTTAAGTTTCAATTAGAATTAGAAAATTCTAGAGATTAGGAAATCTAATTGGATTTGGATTGTCCTATTAGATTAGTTACCTAATTAGATTTGAAAACTAATTAATTACCTAAAACCATTAGAAAGGCCAATCCTAAACCAACTTGAGGTCTCTCTTGTAGCTCTATATATAGGCAAGGGATTAGCAATTCTATAACACACAATTCATTAGTTTTCAAGACAAGAAAACTTAGAGATAGAAATCCTAGAGAGATAATTAATTTTTCTCCTCAAATTCGGAATTTTCCTTAAAGCTCGGTGGTAGTACTCCTTTAGTCGGCGGTCGAAATTCCTCCAGCAGGCCCGGTGGCGCGTGGAGTTCAACCGCGGTGGCACGTGGAAGAATTCGATGGCGCGTGGCTTACACTCTATTGTGGCGGCTAATTTTTTCGACGTTTGTGGTTCAATTGCTGATCGTTGGTTCATTGGATCGTTGCCCACACAACGTTCGAGCCTAGTCTTGAGTCATACGAGCGATCACCTGAGTAACACACTTCAAGAGGTACTTTCTATGTTTCCGCTTTAATTAGAAATGTTTTGTTGCATGATAAATCGAATGAGTACATACCAAGATCTTGCGCAATGTTATTTCAAGCAAGAATTGGAATAGCGATTGTGCTAGAGTCGAGGTCTGGTCAAAGATTCTGATTCTGGAATGCATAGAACGAAAGTGAATTTTTAACCGGGCCCGGGCAGATAATCTTTCATCTTTATTCATATGATCACTATATTAAATTTCTAAAGGGATGACTATAGTGCGTTTAATTGGAAAATTGAGACACCCTCTCTATTTGAGGCGCATAAGTATCATAAGTAACAAACTAAGAAGTCACGTAATGGCATACACTTAGTGTACCGTTTGTAGTATTCCTCCCAACGAGGTTACACTACTTATGTGTGCGGCTAAAATCACCAACTATTAATTTCATTGATCAATAGATCGTTTGGTCAGATAGTGAAATTAATGAACTTGGTTCTTCTCGAACGAATATAGACTAGCGTAGACGTTCACACGATCGTGACCTGCGTGTCAAACTCCTTTCTAAAAAGATAAAATACTGAAACTTCTCTATTTATTTATTTTCAAATTTTGATATGTCTTTCAATCCACTTGTTGTCATACTTAATATAAACAAACTCACTGGTCCGAATTACATTGACCGGAAGCGGAATTTGGATATTGTCCTTATTGCTGAGGGGTACAAGTATGTGCTCATTGAAGTGTGCCTTAAGACGCCCACTGATACTTTCACCCCTGAGGAGATAGAGTCTCGTAAAAGGTCAAAGAAAGCTGATGAGAAGACCAGTGCTACATTTTGGTTTATATGTCAAATGTGTTGCAGCACCAGTATCAGTTGATAACCTCAGCCTATGATATGATGACTAACCTCAAGGAGATGTTTGGACATCAGGGCAGGGCAGCCAGGTAGATAGCTATGAGGAAACTCATGAAGGCCAGGATGACTGAAGGCACTCCAGTGAGAGATCCTGTGCTTGAGATGATTAGCAATATCAATGAAATCGAGGTATTAGGAGTTGACATTGATTGTGAGTCTCTGTGTGATATCATCCTCCATAGCTTGTCTCAGAGTTTTGAGCAGTTTCGGTTGAACTATAATATGAACCAGATTTCATATACCCTGCTCGAGATCATGACTGCATTGGTGTCAGCTGAAAACCTCCTAAATGAGAAGAAGAACGCTTTGGCAACTGTCGGGTCTTCAGGATCTTATTCTGGGCCCAAAGCCAGAAAAAGAAGAAGAAGACCCAGAAGGCAGCTGCTAATCATAGGCCCAAAGTCGGGATTGCCAAAAAGAACAAGCCTAAGGGCAAGTGATTCACGTGCGGCAAACCAGGACATTGGAAGCCAGACTGCCCAAAGTTTAAAGTTATGAGCAATTTCACCTTTGTTACTGACACATGTTTAGCGATAATTCCTACAGATACTTTTTGTGAAGAATTTGTTGGAATTGAATACAAAAGCTATGCTTGTATTGTACTTTTTTCCAGTTAATATATCGATTAATATTTTGGTTAAATTTAGTTGTGCATTATTTGTCCATTTATATTATGTGGTTAGATGATGAGGTGTCTTGTGTGACACAGTAGATCTCATCATTGGTTAAAGACATAATATATAAATGAGGTTCGTAATCAAGACAGCTTTGGACAAACTGTCGGTTTAGGTTATTATGTGATTCAGATAATTGGTTTGTCTAAACTGATTGAATCATATAGATATGCCCAGGGCGTATTCAACTTGACCATTAGGAATGATTTATCTTGGACTGATTTAATAGACAAATCGTTTTTGGTATTTTATCTCTTAATCCCTAGACTAGAGCGGGTATGAGGATTAGACATAGTGTACTTTGATCTGCCAATGGGTGAGGTCAATTATGGCCAATGGTCTCGGTAGGTTGGGTGCGCGTGTTTAGTTGCTTGATGTGCTACTGCTTGTCGAAAGGAAACCATATACCGGTGCGTCCGGGGTGATGGTGCTCCCGAGATGAGCTCGTAATGTTTATTATACTAAATTCGACCGGTGGACTTATGTCTGGTATAGTAAAAAGGTCGAGTGGTACTAGTCTAGGAATTAAAGAAGTTAATTAATTTATTTATCAGTAAATTAATATATTAACGAGCACTATATCTTTAATGTGAGGAGATTATGAATATAAACTAATTAAGTTATTCTGGAAGCAATTCTGGTGTAGGATGGTAGTGCCAAAATTAATCCGTTAGTGGTACGATTAATTTTGTAATGGGTTAATTGAATAGGTAGAATTAATTAATTGATTAATTATTCCTAAGGGCTAATTGAGTAATTAACAAAGTGAAATTATTTAATTAATTAATTAAGTCTTAAGTTTCAATTAGAATTAAGAAATTCTAGAGATTAGGAATCTAATAGGATTTGGTTTATCCTATCAGATTGGTTACCTAATTGGATTTAGAAACTAATTAATTACCTAAACCCATTAGGAAGACCAATCCTAAACCAACTTGGGGTCTCTCTTGTAACTCTATATATAGACAAGGGATTAGCTATTCCACAATATACAATTCATAAGTTTTCAAGACAAGAAAACTTAGAGAGAGAAAATCCTAGAGAGAGAAAATTATCTCTCTAAATTCAGATTTCCTATAGCTTATAGCTGCCGAAATTTTTCCTCAAATTTTGGTGGTAACGTGTAGCTTTCTCTATCTCCGGGCGGTGCGTGGATTGTACGTGCCAGGTGCAGCGGTGCTGGAATTTTTCTGGCAGGTGGATTGTGGTGATTAGCTGATCAATTGCTCGTTAGATTCCTGCCCACACAGCAAACAAGCAAAAGTCTTGAGACATACAAGATAATCACCTAAGTATACGCTTCAATAGATAATTCTTATTCTTCCGCTTTTAATTAAGAATTTTTGTTGCGTGATAAATCGAATGAGTGCAAACCCAGATCCTGTGCAATGTTATTTCAAAAGGGTTGGAATAGCGATTGTGCTAGCGTCTAGTCCTGGCTAGAGATTCCGATTCTGGAAAGCATAGCACGAAAGTGAGTTTCTGGCTAGGCCTGGGCAGATAATCTTTCAGATTTAGGAACCACTGATCATGTTTGTAATTCTTTGCAGGGGTTCCAAGTAACCCGGATGCTTAAATGTGGTGAGTTGCAGGTCTACTTGGGAGATACTACTAGAGTATCAGTTGTTGCAGTGGGAGTTGTTAAGCTTTTTTTTCAGACTCTGTTGTTTTAATTTTGAGAGATTGTCTTTATGTTCCAAGCTTTAGAAAGAACTTGCTTTCAATTTCTACGCTTTTGAATGATGGTTATAAGTTTATTTTTTCTAATGATTCTGTTGATGTTAGAAAAAATAAGAAACTTATATGTTCTGGTTCGTTGGTTGACAATCTATTCTTAATTAAGACTAACTCCCCTGTAGTGCAAAACACAGAAATTAATGACACATCATCTAATCATAGTAAGAGAAAAAAACCTTCCCAAATGAACCAGACTTATCTTTGGCACCTAAGACTGAGTCATATCTACCTTAGTAGGATTCAAATGTTAGTTAATGATGGGCCTTTGGGCTCATTGGAGATTGACAGTTATCCAACCTGTGAGTCTTGTTTGGAAAGGTAAAATGACCAAGAGACCTTTGTCTTAGAGTTTTCATTAGAAGCCTATTACGAAGGCAATGTCTAATGGCCTAGTTCTCACTTCGTTCGCTGGTTTGCGTTACGGCTATAATCAAAAAAAAGGGGTACGTTAGCAGGGGGACTGGCATCTTCCATTCCCGATGCGGGCCAAAGAAGTTTTAGAGTTGGTTCACTCTGACTTATGTGGGCCTATGTCAATTCAGGTTAAAGGTGGTTTTGAGTACTTTGTGACATTCACAGATGATTACTCTAGATATGGGTACATTTACCTAATGCGCCACAAGTCCGAATGCTTTGACAAGTTCAAAAAGTAAAGGGTAGATGTGAGGAAGCATCATGGTAAGAGTATAATACACTATGATCATATCGTGGTGGAAAATACCTCTCCAATGAATTTATGAGCTACTTGTCAGATGAGGGTATTCAGTCCCAGTTGTCTGCACCTAACACACCCCAGCAGAACGGTGTAGCAGAGAGGAAGAACAGGACTCTTATGGATATGGTGAGATCGATGATGAGTTATAGTGAGTTCCCAATTTGTTTTGGGGATATGCTCAGGAGACAGCTGCTTATATTCTGAACCTCGTACGATCTAAGTCTGTGCCTTCGACCCCTGTGGAATTATGAACTGGACATAAGCCTTGTCTCAGACATCTCAGGATTTGGGGTTGCCCATGTGCTTAAGGCAGATGCGGGCAAGTTAGATGCGAGGTCAGAGGTAGTACTATTTGTAGAATATCCCAGATGAACGAAGGGTGGTCTATTTTATAGTCCTAACGATCAGAAGGTGGTGGTTAGCACTAATGCCAGATTTTTAGAGGAAGACTATATTTTAGATCACAAGCCCAGTAGCAAGATCATAGTAGAATAGTTTAGGGGACAGTCCAGTACTCCAGATGCACCGATACAAGTAGGCACACCACAGAGTACTGCACGAGAAATCACAAATGATGCACCTATACAGGTTGCATCTCGTCATAGTGGGAGAGTTATAAGACAACCCAAGAGACATGTGGGCTTTGGAGAGTCTTCGGATTTTGTCCCTAGTGCTCACGAGCCAGACCCAGTTAACTACAATGAGGCTCTCCAAGATAAAAATACAGATTCTTGGCAGAGAGCGATGATTTTTGTGATGAGTTCGATTGACTCAAATCAAGTCTTGAAACTGGTAGACCTTCCTGATATATTTTGACCTATTGGGTGCAAATGGGTCTACAAGCGAAAGAAGGGATCTGATAAGAAGGTTGAAACCTTCAAGGCTAAGCTTGTGGCGAAGGGGTATACTCAGAAAAAGGGTATCAATTATGAGGAGACCTTTCCCCTGTAGCTATGCTTCAGTCGATCTGGATTCTCTTGGTCATAGCTGCTCATTTAGATTATAAGATTTGGCATATGGACGTCAAGACAACTTTCCTTAATGAAAGTCTTAAGGAGACTATCTTTATGCAGCAACCAAAGGGATTCATTACAGAAGGCCAAGAGCACAATGTATGCCTGCTCAAGAGGTCTATCTATGGATTTAAGCAAACATCCAGATCTTGAAACATCCATTTTGACGAGGTTATCCGGTCTTATGGATTTACTCAGTGTCTGGATAAGCAGAGGCATGATGGAGATATGGTGGTGTTTCTTGTACTTTACGTAGATGATATTCTTCTTATTGGCAATAGTAAAAAGGTATTTTCAGACGTAAAGGCATGGTTATCCGAACAGTTTGATGTGAAGGATTTTGGAGAGGCTAGACATATCTTTGGGATCAAGATCATTCGAGATCATAAGAGACGTTTGCTGACACTCTCTCATGCTTCATACATAGGCACGACTCTGGTTCATTTTAACACGCAGAACTCCAAGAAGGGTACACTACTTTTCAGCTATGGAGTGCATCTATCTAAGGAGTAGTGCCCCAAGACTGCTGAGGAGATAGAAGCCATGAAGGCCCCTATGCATCTACAGTGAGAAGTCTCATGTATACCATGTTATATACTTGGCATGATATTTGCTTTGTCGTTAGCATTGTTAACAGATATCAGAGTAACCCTGGGAAAGCTCATTGGGAAGCTGTCAAGTGCATCCTCAAGTATTTCCGCAAGACGAGAGACCATGTTTTGATCTATCGAGTGCAAGAGCTAGTTCTAAAGGGTTACACAGATTAAGATTTCCAAGGTGATATGGACAAGAGTAAGTCTATCTCTGGGTTTGTGTTTACTCTGGGAGGTGGAGCCATAGTTTGGAAAAGTGTTAAGCAGAAATACGTGGCAGACTTTACCATGGAAGCTGAGTACGTTGTCGTATCAGAGGTAGCGAAAGTTGTATAGCTGAATAACTTCCTAGAGGATTTAGATGTGATTTCTGAGTTACCGAGGCCTATCACAATTTATTTTTGAGTTACCGAGGTCTATCACAATTTATTGTGATAACAATGGTGCAGTTGCTAACTCAAAGGAACCACGAGTCCACAAGACGAATAAACACATAGAGCGTAAGTACCACCTGATACGAGAGATCATAAAGAGGGGAGACGTGGTCATGGCCAAGAGAGCATCAGGAGACAACCTTGCAGATCCATTCACGAAGGCATTGACTCCAAAAGTCTTTGAGGCCCACGTGGAGGGAATGGGAGTTAGATACTTAAGTGAGCAATGATGTTTTTGTAGTTTTTGGTATGACGGCAGAATAAGTGTATCGAACAGTTTTTATACTTCAAAGCATAGCTTTGCGTATTAGTGGGAGATTGTTAGTTTTGAAAACTGAAAAGCGTTATTTGTATGAAAAACTATTTCTCATTTACATATCGATTGTGTTTCAGTATTATAAATTGTCCCTTTATATAATATGTCTAGATCATAAGGTATCGGGTATAGCACAGTAGATCTTATCATTGGTTAAATTTATGATATATAAATAAATGCTCGTAACCGAGATAATTTGGACATACTGTCGATTTAGGTTATTGTATGATTTAGAAATTAGTTTATCTAGACTAATTAAATTCTAAATCATACGGATGTGCCCGGGGCATATTGAACAGGACCTATTTATGATTGAATTAACTTATACTGATCTTTGTAGTTAATTTTAATTCGAACCTTATATTCTAACCTCTTAATCCCTAGACTAGAGGCGGAATGAGAGTTAGACATAGTGTACTTTGATTTGCCAAATGGTGCGGTCAATTGAAGTCTAGATCTCTGTAAGCTGGGTATGCGTGTTTGACTTCTTATTGTGCCGTTGGTTGTCGAAAAGAATCCATGTACCGATACATCTGGGTTGATTGTGCTCTCGAGATGAGCTCGTAAAGATTATTATACTAATTCTGGGGGGTAGACTTATGCCCGGTATAATAATAAAGTCAAGTGGTACTAGTCTCGGATAACAAGAAGTCAATAAATTAATTTATCAGTAAATTGATAAATTAACGGGCACTATATCTTTGATGTGGGGAGATAAAAGAATTATTAAAGTGTGCGCGAAGTAATTTCATTTTTGAGCGGTAGTTCCATAATTGATCCATTAGTGATACGATTAATGATGCGTTAGACTAATTGGCAGAGTTGATTAAATAAATATTTACCCTTGGGTTAATTTTATATTTAATTGACAAAGTGAGTTACGAAATAATCCTTGGGTCGATTAATATTTAATTGATGAAGTGGGTCGAATAAATAATCTTTGGGCTAATTGGTATTGACTAGTCTAGTGAGGACTAAGAAAAGTCAATTAAAGTCTAACATTAAAGCCCAACTCAAAAGCCCACTAGGTCTCCCTTGAAGCTTCTTATAAAGGCATTAAGTCTTGCATTTTCAAGACATAAGAACCTTGAGAGGCAACCAGTCTAGAGAGAGAAGGAGAAGTCTAGAGAGAGAACTTCATCTTCTTCGTTGAAAACCTCTTTCGAAGTCGACTAGGGATCATTCTTCCTCGAAAAGTTCAGCCCAAATGAGTCCTTTATTTTGGCTGCCCAGTCTGGTGGTTTTAGCTGCCCAGTTCGGCGATTTTAGCTGCCCAATCAGGCATTTTTTCTGCAGTCCAGTCCGGCAAAGTCCAGCAGTGATTTTGGCTCATTGACCCACTCAACTTCCGGGTTTGTTGGAGTCATTCGAGAACCTCTAGTGGAGTCGTTGCTAAAGATTAGATTTTTCTTTATTTGCATCGAGGACACGCTTCAAAGGTATAATCTTTATCTTCTGCTTTAATTAAAAATTTAATTTTTAGCATGTCGTTTAATAGATCTAACAAATATAGCCTAGATCCGCTCATATGAATTGATTATAGTTTGGGCTCAATCGAAAGTCTCCGATTCTGGAATGCATAGCTCGAAAGTGAGATTTTTTATTTGGCCCGGACCGGACCCTAATTCCTTCAGTTACGGGCTCAACCTAGGGGAAACCGAGGAAGGAGGGGGCAGGGAAGGGGTTCGGGCATGGTGACTTCCAGCGATGGGAGAGGAAACAGGGTAGCAGCGATCGGAAATGAAGAGAGTTTGGGGGGAGGGGGTGGGGTGTAGGTTTTGTGTATAAATTAGTTTGAGGGTTTTTTCTTGTATTTTGGTATAAGTAAATTTAAATATTAAGAAAGGAATTTAATATATTGTTAAGGGTATTTTAGTTAAATTGTGGCAATAGATGATAACAATCGATGCCGTAACTAGTAATCGTTTTATTTGAATTAGGAGATTCTTTTTGTGTTATAAATAGCCATTTGGCCACATACCAAGAGACCAGAAATTCAAATCAATCACTGTCATATTTTAACATATATTAAGTTTTGTAGTGAAAAAATAGGTTACCATTTGGATGATCTAGTTATAGTCGATTATAGACTATTTCTGGCAAATATAATTGAATTATAATATTTTATTTTTAGGGAAAAAAAAAAAAAAAAAAACCTAGGACAAAATTAATTAGAAGGCCACTCTTTTGTGTATATATACATATATGTGTGTGATGGATGGATGCAACAAACACGCTTGCAGTAGTTCAAAACCTCAACAAAAGAAAGAAACTTGAGTATATCTATAGTACATAGCCCTTTGCAGAAATTACATAGCAGTTGTTACCATAATGGGTTCTGAAGAAGCAAAAGTTGAGATAATCTCAACACAGATCATCAAGCCATCCATGCCCACTCCGAAGCATTTGAAAGTTTACAAGCTCTCTGTTTTTGATCAACTCATGCATAAGGTGTACTTGGGTTGGGTTCTCTTCTACCTAAATAACGATCATCCCACTAAAACCAACGAATATGAAGAAGAAGTGTTGTTGGCGAGAAGAGAAGTTCTGAAGAAATCTTTGTCCCGGACGTTGTCTCACCTGTATCCACTCGCAGGAGAGCTGGGGGATGATGGTTTGCATATAAACTGCAACGATAATGGAGTGTATTATGTGGAAGCCCGAGTGAGGGATCGCCTTTCTGATTTTCTCAGCCAGCCTAAACATGATGAAGTGGGCATGCTGCTACCGTTTCCCCCCAAATCTCAAGAACTCGCAGCTAAAACTTACATGGTCATGGTTCAAGTTAACATCTTCAGCTGTGGTGGTATGGCTCTTGGCTTTTATGTTTCCCACAAAATAGCGGATGCCCAAACAATGATGACGATTTTGAGAGTTTGGGGGGGAGCAAGCACGCGGGGAGTGGAATCGTCGGGCCACCAAAGAAATTTGCCCGGATTTGTATACTTTGCCATATATTTTTGTGCAGGATCATAATATCCCTAAACGCGTCGACCCATGGGAGACCATCCTGAAATCAGGGGAACAAGGGATCAGGAGCAAGTCAATGAGGAGGTTTGTGTTTGATGCCTCTGATTTAGAGGCTCTTAAGGCCAAAACAGGTGCTACTAGTCGGGTTGTCGCTGTCATTGGACTCCTTTGGAAATGTGCGGTGTCGGCTGCTGAGAAAAGATTAGGTAACAGCCAAAAGTCAGCCTGTTTGATGCTTCCTATCAGTTTAAGGCAAAGGCTTGCATCCAGGCTGCCTGTGTCACCTTATTCTATTGGAAATCTGGTTTTGCGAACCCATCTTCACCCCGCAGCCAATGGTCTCAAATTAGAAATAGTGACAAGGAGCATAAAGGACGACATCGCCCAAGTTGAAGATGAAGTTATTGTTAAACTCATCTCAGGGGAAAGTCTATCGAACAATTATCTCAAGATCCGGAAAGACACGGACAGGATCGTTGCTCAGTGTTTTTCCAGTAAAGCTGAACATATTGGAGCCACTAGTTTGTGCTGTACGGGCATTTATGAAGCAGATTTTGGATGGGGAAAGCCAATATGGTCAACCTTTGGGGGTGCAAGTGTAGATTTTGGTAATATAATGTTCTTGACCGATACAAGATCAGGTGATGGAATTGAAGCTTTGGTATACTTGAATGAAGCAAACATGAAAATAATGGAGAAAGATCCAGAGCTCCTTAAGTTTGCAACCTTGGATCCTAGTCCTCTCAAGATTGATAATCCTCTTCCTCGTGGCCATCGTTGAGTAAAGCTTTTGTACGTTTAATTAACACTCTTATATATGTGTGTGGTTTCCTTTTTTATTGTTCAGTTAATGAATAAAATCATCTATTTGATTTGAATTGTTTAATATTTAATTCTAGGCCAAATTGCTTTTTTGGTCCCTCTTAATAGCGGTAGTTGCGCTTTTGGTCCCAAATAATAATACGACTGCTGTATTGATCCCTTAACATTTTTTATTAGCATTTTTAGTCATTTTTTACTAAAAAATTTAGAAGTTAACGGATTAACCAATTTAAATGATTTGATAACGGATCACTAGTCAAACTCTTTTTTTTTTCTTCAAAATGATTTGTACCATGATGTTTTCAACCAATTTTATTTTTCGGATCTTCATGAATATTCAACCTATTTAGGATTTCAGCCGTCATTTTGGACTCTGAATTGATTTAAATGAGTTTAACATTCATGAAGAACCGAATCATAAAATGGATTGAAAATATTATGATATAAATTCTTTTTTTTAAAAAATTAGATTTAAATAACGATCAAATCAAGGAGGGAGAGGGGTTTGGTCGATGAACACTGCACATTTTTTGGGGTTAATGTAACAGGACACTGAACATTTTTTGCACACAATCGAATCCGCGGTCATTTTTGTCTGTTTTTGCAGAAATGACGTTGGATTCATCTGTCCGTTCATCAAGTCCAATTTTCAACTAAAGCAAAGATCAAAATTGTCAAAATGTTCGCCCCAATCTATTAAATAGTACTATATAAAGTCTCTAAATTCATTCCCACAGCAAACCATACATAATAAAAAATGATAATAATATCTAAATTTACTTTATAAACCAAATAATTTTATTGAATTTTCAAAACTCATACGCATTTTCACTTCTTTTATATATTTCTATTGTAATTCTAGATAATTCTACCAAATGGCCCTTAATATACTTATACTATAACATGATCGACTATGGACATATATTTACCCAATCCAAAAATTCATTTTCTGACTTTTTTAAAAAAAAAAAAAAAAGAATAGACCCTGACATTATTTATTAGTTTAAAACTAGCTCTATTCTTATGCATTTTTACTTTTCGTTTTAAAAGAGAACTATAAATATAATTATTTATTAATATATACATGTAAGAAAAATTACACACTTTTGAACTCCAAGTCAACGGGATACAATCTGATGATAAAAATTGATATGTCCAAAGCATTTGATAGAGTAAAATTGATGTTCTTGGGAGATTTCTTGCTCAAATTTAGCTTCCCTACAGCTTTTGTTAAACTCATTCTAAACAATCTGAAGAGCACCATGTTATCGGTACTCATAAATGGGTGCTCCGCCGGTTTCTTCTCAGCCTCGCGAGGATTAAAACAGGGAGATCCTCTCTCCCCATGTCTCTTTATCTTGGTGGCGGAAGTGTTATCTAGGAGGCTGAACTTCCTATCCTCACAAGGCATTATTGCTCCCTATGGCTCCCCAACAGGGTCCCTGAAAATCACCCACTTGGCCTTCGCGGATGATCTCTTAATTTTCACAAGAGGCACTAAAAGCTCCCTGGAAAATCTGATGCAATTCCTTCATGTCTATGAAGAGGCAACTGGATAGAAGATGGACAAAGGGAAAAGTTATTTTGTTACATAATCCAAAGCCCCACGAGCTGCCAAAGAGAGGATGGAAAGGACTCTAAATATTCAAGAAGGAAAGCTGCCAGCTCAGTACTCGGGATGCAACATTCAAACTGGAAGACCAAAGCCTACTCACTTCAATGACATTAGAGAGAGAGTGGAAAAGAAACTTCATGCGTGGCAAAATAGGTTTCTAAGCTGGGGTGGTCGCCTTAATCTCATCAAAACAGTCCTATATTTAATACCAATAAACTCCCTTGCTGCTCTGAATCCTCCTAAGGCTGTTCTAAGAGATATTGAAAAGACTTGCCAAAAATTCCTATGGGGTCATACAACTGAAGGCGAAAGGAGACACTAGAGAGCATGGAAGAGACTTTGTTACCCTATAGAGGAAAATGGATTGGGATTGAGAGACCTAGAAACTATTATTCAATGCTTTCAAGTGAAACATTGGTGGAAATGGAGAACATCACAAGGACTTTAGGCTCATTTTGTTCAGTCTCTCTCGATTTCGGCTCGCCAGCAAACATCATAGAGAAGGGTCCAATCCATTGCAAGTAAAGCTGCAAGCTTCGCAAAGATCTTAATTGGTGACGGATCATGTATGTTCTGGTATGACAACTAGTCAAAGCTAGGAATATTGTGGACGCACCAATGTAAGCCCCCTCACCCGAACTTTACCCTGCTTCAATTCACTCCAAACCGTGAGCAATATCTAGCTCAGTTGGAGGGACTAATTCCGAAGGAGAAGATCATGGAACTATCTGCTATGGAAATCACCTTGTCAAATCAGCCGGATAAACTGATATGGAAGCCTAAAAGCAGAGGGGAATTTTCCTTTAGATCGGCCTACAATGCACTGAGGAAACAAAATCCAGCAAAAAATTTTCGAAAACATATATGGGACCCGTGTCGTCAACAAACTATCTCATTTTTTCTTTGGAGACTATGGAACTCACTTCTCCCATTCCCAGAAATGCTGAGCAAGTTTGGAACCTCCTGCTGGCCATCAATATGCCCTTTCTGTCGGAATGAAGAAGAGACAATGCACTATGTTTTCTTTTCCTGCCCAATAACAAGTGATGCTTGGAGTTTTCGGGCTCCCAACTCTATGGCAGTGGCAAGGATACCCCTAGGGAGATGCCGGATTCAAGGATGGTGGCAAAAATTCAGAGGAAAGTCGATCAAGCACAGACTCATGAAGCTCATCCCCTCTTTTCTGTTATGGGGAATATGGAAAGTAAGGAACAAGATGATTCAGGAAAATGTAAAGTTAGAAAAGAAATGGTTTTATGAAGATGTCCATAAACTTCAAGCTGCTCACAGCCTTCAAGCCTTCGGTCTCAAGAGCAGAGCAGCTTTACCTCCTCAAGCAATACGGTTATCAGCTTCCAAGAAAGCCACATATACCACCGAAAAAAGTCTGCTGGAAAGATTTTCTCGGAGATGCTAGAATTATAGCCAACACTAACGGTGCATGGATTCCTGAAGCAGCTGGAGGAGGTTTTGTGCTGAGAAATGAAAAAGGAGACATCATCCATGCGGAAGCCTTCAAAGTTCAAGCTCACTCTCCGACTGATGCGGAACTCCAAGCCCTCCTGAAAGCGATAAGGTACTGCGCATTGATCTCTATGGATGTAAAATTCTGAGTGATTGTCAAGTGTGGGTCATATTGCTGAATGGTGGAAATCAATTATGTCACTAGAAAGATAGCCTTGAGCCGGAGGAAATTAAGCATGAAATGAGCTGGAGGAATTTTGTGTTGGTGAATGTACCCAGGAAAGCAAATGGTTCAGCGGATACATTGGCAAAAATGGCCCTTAAAGGGGATTTGGGCTACTATGATAACTTTGAGTCCCTTTTAAAAACTTTAAAGGGGATTGTCTTGATGGACAAGGAGTCGATCCCGACACTTCGTTTCTAGATTTTGTATAGGTAAATGTGAAATTTAGGAGCTAGTTTTTTAGATCTTTCATATTTGTCAAGATGACTTTTGTTTTTTAGAAAAAATGAATTCTCTTTTGTATAGTAGAATCAAGATTGAATCGGCCCTCATATCTGAGGGACTGTTTTAAAAAAAATTACACTTGATAAAAAGAGAATTAAAATAGATAAAAACTTGAAAAAGATGAGGAGGGATGAACTTAGTTTCTAATAATCTTCAATAATTTCTTACCTTACCCACCTTTAATTTTTGTAAAAAGAAAAACTCAATCGGAGATGGTCCAAGTCATGTCGTTCTCAAAGATCCAGTGGCAAACCTCAATTTTACCCGGACCCGAACCCAAAGCAATAAATGCTCCATGATTTGGACTCCATGTTGAGGTATCAACATGACAGATGGCAACTCCATGATTAATCTTAACCTTTGACTTTGGATCAAGAATATCTGCTTCGTAAACCCGAACCTTAGGAACTGAATGGCAGTAATAGAGTAAGTACGCATACAAACTCTGATGGCAAGACACCGATTTGGTGACCCGTCCACCATTGATCCCCGTCACCTTGCCAATCATGATGTTTCCACCTGAGCCCTGAGTATTCTCGGTAGACCTAACGACCACGTTTCTTCCTAGAATTGACGTTGCAAAATCAATCATATCTTCACCACTGCCGGCGCACCGCTTTGTCTCCCCGGGGCTGGGAGCTCTCTCGCATTCGCTCAATGCGTCTCCCAATATCCTGCTCATGCTGGAGTCCTCGGCAGCATGAAATATCTTCTTCAACTCGTCAATCTGGTCGGTCGAAAATGGTATTTTTGAAAGAATTGTGCGTGGCAAGAAGGATCGTTTATACATTTTATCCTTGATGTCAGGCATTGGCATAACTGTCCCAGTCTTCAGCATCTCCTCCCGGAAAAATTTCCCCGGCTCAACCCACCGGCTGTTGACCTTCTTGGCGGTGGTCATCGCAGAAGTCAAAGGGCTCCCACTCTGGTTAATATAATTGGCGAATGTGACACCAGTTTTGGCATAGTCCTTGAAGGTATTATTAACTCCATATGTTTTGAAATCGACTGTCTGAAGTGTGGAATTCTTTGCATAACCTTTGAAGGTGTCCGTCCCTTCGTTGAATGACTGCCCGTAATTAGTGAAACCCAGAAACCCTGCGTTGGAGCCCTCTGCATAGGATTGGAAAGTTTCGTCTCCTACGTTGGATTGGTCGCGGTAATTAGCGAATGTTTGAGTAATCCCATTTCCGCCGGACCCGTAACTTTTGAAATTATTTGTGGGGACATTGCCGTTGGAACCGTAACTAGTGAATGAATCAGTCCCACCATTGCCATCTCGGGAGTAAGTTTTGAAAGTGTTTGTAGGGACGTTTCCGGCGACTCCGTAAGAAGTGAAATTGTCTGCGGCTCCGTTGCCGGCTTCCCCGTAGTTGTTGAAATTGGAAGCGATTACGTTGGATTGGTTTCCGTAGCTAGTGAATCCGTTTGTTGCTCCGTTGCCGTTTTTGCCGTAGCTTGTAAAAGTTTCGTCACCTGAATTGGATTCTTCTGAATATTTTTTGAAATCCTGGGTGCGGCCATTGGTGGTGTCGGAATAGGAAGTAAATGTGAGGCCCGGAACGTTGGCATCATTATTGTAGTTACTGAAGTCTCCGTTGCCGCTGGTGGCCTTTGTGCCGTATGAGTTGAAGGTTTGGTCAATCACATTAGCGTCCAGGGCGTAATTGGTGAACTTATCGTCGTGGCCGGCGGAGTTACGGCTGTATCGACGGAATGAGTCGACAGAGTCACCGGTGTAGTTCTTGAAAGAGTCAACTCCGCCTAGACGGTCGGTGCCGTAATTGGTAAAGTTTTGAACCAGGTACTGGGCGAAGTTCACATCTTTGCTGTGCTTCTCCAGACTCGCCGCCACATCGGGGAAACAGAGGAGACCCGCCGCTTTGCAGAAAGTGGAGAGTTGGGTAGACAATGAGTTTTGTTGGGCCAATTTTGAAAAAGTGGCCAATTGCACAGCGTCTAACGGGGAGGCTTTGCCGAGGAAAAATGAAGTCGGCAAGTTACTGGAAACTCGTCTTTTCCAGTAACGAATCAATGAAGCCTTTGCTGTAAATGGGCTGTTGTCTCCGGCTAACGCTGAGCTGCTGACCTGCAATTTAGCAAACGAATAATTATTTAAAACAAAGTCATGTTTCAAAAACTTACTTTTATCCTCCCAAAAAATTCATAACAATATAATGAAACTCTTACATTAAAAGATGAAGCAATTACTATGAGGAGGAGGATGACGAAAGGAAGTGGTGCATGGCTGGTGCCGGCGGCTTTCAGCTTCATTTTCATAAAAGACGGCAGAAGGGGAGCGGAAGAGTGAAAATTGTATGTGGGTTGGGATGGAGGAGTGGAGGCTGAACCAGTTTTATAATCAAAATTTCAAGTACAGGCTAAACCAGAAAAGCACATTATAGTATTTCTTCATCTCTCAAGATTCTCAACATTTTTAATTCATATACCTATTATTTGAGACACAATTGGGCAGGGTCCCGAATAATTGTTGAAATAATAAACAAGGTCCGAATAACATCTGGATTTTGATACCACCTTGTAACATTTATATGTTATTTTTTTGAACCACGTATAGGTTTGTATTATATTTTCAACAATAATATAATTACCGTATATTTAAAAATAATGATAGTTAATGTAGAAATAGTTTAATTTTTTATATATTTATTATTTTTATTTTCATACTCTAAATAAATATAATAATATATAATTTATATGTAACTAAAATTTAAAATTATAAAAAATATATATTTTTTATATAATTATTAGTTGAGGCACAAAGATTACGGGGCATCTTCTCACCTGTCCCATGACTGATCCCAGTGGTTGTGTTTATATGTAGCAATTATTCCTTACACTCCGGGCCGGAATGCTCCGTCCAGTCTCTGACTCACCGTGCCCGACCCACTCCTACGTTTGGATTATTATTAAGGGAGGAAATTATTTTTTACCAACTAAGAAGTTTGAGCGATTTTTCTGGAATTTCAAATAACTATAGGAGGAGTTTTTGGAAGGAAAATAAGCTATAGTTATTTATATAGTAATTTTTGTTGAAAAGAAATTTGACTTTTTAAAAAAAAAAATAACTAAATAAACACGGTTGCGGTCACACATTTTCAAGGAAGCCTTCTCCTTTTCTTATTTTTCTAGAAAATTTAACTCTTAAAAATAATCGAGTAACTAAAAGTGTGCTAAATTTAATAAATTAAGCGATGATTTATCTAAACAAAAGACTAGTTGAATAACAAAAATATTCAATGAAAATAATTGAATAACTTTGTCACTAGTACAAATTTTCCTTTTAATACATGTGAAAATATCTTAATATATAATAATTTATCATATTTTCGTGTCAGCAGGCATGGCGTATGCTCGCACACAATATCAAACTATTTTGGTGCGTGCGCACACAAGCAAGACGTGTGACGTATAATGTAGAATAGAAATTTCAATACTCACTAAAAGTTCATTTACCTAAATAGTGATTTGCACTCATCTTTTTTTTCAATGTGGGACTAAAGTTCCCTTATTATTATCACATTATATAGTACATTAATATAAATAAAAAAAATTATATATTTTTTATAATTATACTTATTAATGTGTTAATATCTAAAAAAAATAAATGTGATAAAACATTTGATATAAGTTACACTAAACAATGTCACTATATTCCCATAAAAATACATTACACTTGTTGATGTCATAATTTAAATATATTACCACAACTATGTCAAATGTCATAAGAAGATTTAATTTGGTGTTCCAATAACATTTTTATAGAAACATCAATTACATAATGTTCTATTAGGAAGTAAATTGGTGTGCTAATAGAGGTCAATTATCACATTTCGTGTTTAGTGTGATAATATGAGTGTGAAAATAATCCAATTTTTTACTAATGTGTTTCATGAATCGATATTTGATAAATTGAATATTTATTAATTATGTGATTGTTTTTTATTTATTTGGTGAATTCAGAGCAGTTTAATTAAAGAAATAAAATTGCCTATGACTTATTTGGTAAATTAAAAGTAATTATTTTTTTTCCTCGAATGATACTATTTGGTATGACATTATTAGATTTTCATAATTATTTTACGATTGCTACATTCTCATCCCTGCGAAACAAACACACTATAAAGTAATTTGCATTATATAAGTTTTAGTTTTAAAAGAAAATATCCTAACTATATATAAAATTATATTAATTCAGACAAGCAGGAGTTGACATTCCTCACTTAGGATCATGAGATCATGAATTCAAATCATGTCGGAGACACTTAGGAGCATAGAAGTTTTGAGTTCAAGTCACACCGGGAATAACATATCACACCGGGGACACTTAAGTGCACAAATGTCCAGAATTCTAGTCGCACCGGAATAAAAAAAATTATATTAATTCAATACAGAGTAAACCAAGATTAGCCGGAAAATATGACATAACAATCTTGTTCAAATTCATCAATATTCTTCCAAATTCGCTTTTAATTATTGAATAATAAACGATTTGTGACATCTTTTTCAACCTTTATTAATTATGTACGAAAGCCAAGAGTACGGGTGTCATGTGTAAAGGGGTAGTTTTAGACTCCTATTGTAAAATAGTTTATTAACAAATGGTCAACTCAACGAGACGTCATACGTGATGATTACAATGTACCAAATCCTCTATCGGTATAATGGTATAACAATTCAGATATAGTTTGAGATCGTTCAAATGACAAGATTATAATGGTTAGAAAAGAAAGTAATAAGTATTTAGGGGTCACAACATTAAAGTGATTATAAATTCTATACAATGTACTGTTTTACAGTATAATTTTAGGACTGTGATATAAAAAATCATTTTATTGTACGCTTTATTTCGGTTAATATTGGTCCCATAATGAGGGACATGATTTCTTTTCTGTCGTTATTAGTTCGTTTATATCGTTTTCTATATCATAAAAAAATTTAATTTTTATATTATTATTATCACTTTTATACGCATAATTTTATTCTCAATGTTTAAATCAATATTATTAACATAAATAATTTATTAAAATTTATATATAAAGCAACCTGATTTCGAAGTATTACTCCTCCTCCATTTCATTATTGCCATTTATATTACAAGTTATTTTTAGCTTTAGATCGGACAGGAGTTGGTGTTTTTGGGATGTATTAAACTCTAATTTCTTAATAAAATCCCGATTAAGTACTGTCCTAATTGAATAAAAAATAAAAAGTTATATTTCATTTAAATAAAATTATTTTAATAGAATAAAAAAGTATTATTTTTGCTTCTTTGTAAAATATGTTTGCTTCTTGTGAGCAAACAATAAGTTAATGAAATCTTCAATCATCCTCCAAATTAAGTAGCCGTTGGGTCATTTATCAATTGATTTACAAGATCAACTTGTTTGAATTTCTCCACTAAGTATCATCAAATTCATAATCACTTTCATTTTTCAGAAATCTTATTATTATTATGGACAACCAAAATTGAAAAAATCTTACAAGAAGAATATAGCTCAATAATAAGCACTCTCCACTTAAAATAATAAGTATTGAATTCGAGTCACTCATTTATAAAAAATTTTGTTGGAAAGATATTAATGATCTTTCTCTGCCAAAACACTACCCTCCATAATAATGTTGACATGGGTGTCTTCCTCTTCCACTGTCAAACCACAGTTTTGCCTCTTCCTTGATTGGCTCAATACTTTGGGCTTGTTCATTCGCAATTCTTGTAACATTATCTTGAGGCTTAAATGATTTTTTTTGCCACTCGTAAAAGTTCCAATCATTTTGGATCCCTTTTAAAAATTTGGTAGATCAAATTAGTCCATTTTCATTTTATTTACATCACATTTAATTATTTTTTAAATGAAAAAATTAGTTAACGGTTTGACTCATTTAATTACCTACTTTGTATCATAGTTTATTCAATTCATTTTATGACCTAAATCATCTTTAATGTTCAACACATTTAAGGTTTCATCCGTCGTTTCGGGTTGAATGGTCAATCTAAATAGGTGAAACATTAAGAAGGATTCAAATCATAAAAATGATTGAATTAATCATGATTAGGTAAGAAGTAAGTTTAATTAGCGGTCAAATGAATTAAATTCATAGTTCATTAATTTTTCAGTTAAAAATGATCAATTGTAATGTAAAAAAATTAAAAGGGACTAGTTTCATCAATTAAATTTCAAAAAGGACTAGAAATAATACAAGCACTACTTGAAGGGATCAAAAAAATATTTAAACATGGATGATAAATAGCATAATCTTGCTCCTCCCTTTGATGGTGTACGAACTGTGGTGATTTTGCCTTCAAAACTATATTCGTTTGGTTGATTTTCACTTTGTGCCTCTCATTTATCCTTTGCTCATGAAGAATCAATCAACTTTATAACTTTTCAATTGTTAAAGAAGATACATCCATTAACTTATATGAAAATATTACGATATGATCAATTTTAAGAGATAGTGCATTAATAATATGATTTGGGAAAAAAATTTTCCCCAAGAACATACTTATTAAATTTTATATGGCTCTTTTAAATCTCTTACTATACTCTTGTATTTCTCTATGGTACACAGTTGAAATTGGATAAACTTTTGTTTATATACAGTGACGTAGCTAGCTAGGATTTCGAGATTATATGGGCAAAATTTTTTTTTTACCAATATATACATATATTTTAATACTTTTCCCCGCCCAACTTTAGTATTTTTCTTTTTTTTTTAAGTTTGTCCATCAAAATGATGTCGTTCCACTAATTAAAAATGTAGAGTTTGCGCAGCAACTGGATCTTCTTCCGCCTCGTCTTCCTCGTCGCCAAACAGCAGGTCTTCTTCGTTGTTCAGCTCAGAACTCCCGGCCTTTGGCTGTCCACAAAGGATTAGCACCACCTTGGAGGACCTTCACTGTCTCACACCAGCCGGCCGTCCACCGCACCAAGCTTTCCTTTCTCTCGGTAGCAACAACACCACACTCGGGAGAAGAGAAGTCAAGAAGACTAAGAGATGGAGAAGAGAACAGCCACCCGAAAAGAACAGAAGACAAAAATAAAAAATGAGCGGCCTCCTTGCAACCCTAGGACAACACAACTAATAAGGGTAACAAGGAGATGGGCTGGGGTTGCTGGGCTGGGTGTGAGACGGGTCCAAGGGAACACAGCATATTGGGCCACACTTGGGCCACTATTCTATAACATTCTCCACCTTATGTGGTCCAAGGTGGCATAAACCTGAAGGAAGAAATTATGGCCGTATGGAGAATCATCATCGCTGATTTTTCCTATCACATCACAAAGACAACAAAGGCACACAAAGTAGAATCACAAAGAAACTGGTAACAAACACAAAGTAAGATACATAACAGAACACACAGTTCAGAAACACATGATGTAGATAACAAACACATAGTAAGTTACTACATGCGGCAAACAAGCATAGATAAGTAATCAGCCAGGATTAATATTCAATATGTGTTTGCAAGAAAGAAGCTTTTCAACGGGAAGGCACTTAGTTCCCATATCAGCAGGATTGAATTGTGAAGGAATTTTTTCTAGTTTAATGTCACCAGTTTCAACTATATCCCTAATGAAGTGAAACCTAACATCTATATGTTTGGTCCTATCATGAAAAACAGGGTTTTTGCATAACTGAATAGCAGATTGACTATATGAGAAAACAGTAACATTTCCCTTTAGAAAACCAACTTCAGACACAATTCGTTTAAGCCAAATGGCTTCCTTAAAAGCTTCAGTGGCAGCAACATATTCAGACTCAGTTGTGGACAATGCAACAATAGACTGTAATTGAGATTTCCAGCTAATACAAGACCCACACAAAGTAAACACATAGGAAGTAGTAGATTTCCTATTGTCTCTATCATTAGCAAAATTAGAGTATACATAGCCAACTAGTTGAATATCCTGAGCACATTTTGAGAAAAGTAAACCATGGTTCACAGAAGATTTCAGATATCTAAGTAACCATTTAAGAGCATTCCAGTGAGGCAATCCAGGGTTCGACATATATCTGCTCAAGCAACTGACAGCATAAGCAATGTCAGGTCGGGTGCTTACCATGAGATACATAACTGACCCAATAGCACTAGAATAAGGCACATTTTTCATTTTCTCAATTTCAGAATCAGTTTTAGGGGACTGATCCTTACTTAACACAAAGTGGGAAGCTAAAGGTACATTCACAGGAGCAGCACTAAGCATGTTAAATTTACTCAATACTTTTTCAACATAAGAAGTCTGATTTAGCATTAGAGTAGACTTACTCCTATCCCTCACAATATTAATGCCTAGGATTCTTTTAGCATCTCCTAGGTCTTTCATGGCAAAATTCTCACTTAGACATTTTTGCACCTTAACAATAGCATTCAAAGAAGGACTGATAATTAACATGTTATCAACATAAATTAACAAGAACACTGGTTCAGTTGAAGTATCCTTAAAATACAGACAATGGTCACACATAGATTTCTGGAATTTTAAGGAAGACATGCATTTATCAAATTTTATATTCCACTGTTTAGGGGACTGTTTAAGTCCATACAGTGCTTTCCTAAGCAAACACACATAATCAGGTTTCTTAGGATCTACAAATCCTTCAGGCTGTTTCATATAAATTTTCTTATCTAAATCACCATGTAAAAAAGCAGTAGTAACATCCATTTGCTTCATCTCCCAATTATGATGAGCAACAAGAGCAAGCATCATTCTAATAGTGGTGAATTTAACAACAGGAGCAAAAATTTCCGAATAATCTAACCTAGCCTTAAACCTAACATTTTCAGGTTCTTCTTTAACCTTAAACAGCCACTTACATTCTACCACAGAACAGTTTGTTGGCGGAGGCACTAAAGTCCAGGTTTGATTAACCTTCAAGGAGTCCATTTCACTCTTCATGGCACTGAGCCATTGTTGGGACTCCTTGGACTTAAGGGCCTCCTGGTAGGTTTTATGTTCATTTAGTTCCAAGGTTTCAAACACAGAGAATGCAAAGAGAGAAGTATCATGCACACGAAAGGCAAAATCAGGCATACTATCAGAAGTTCTCTTGATAGTTCTCCTACTTCTATCTCTAGCAAGTTGGTAGTTATTCAGATCAGGTGAATTATGCTCCATGTCATGTTCATGTGATTCACTATTACTATGGGATTCAGATTCAGCAGACATATCAGAAAATTCAGGTTCATTTTCATGATGATTAGGACGCTCCACCTCACTATGAGTGGTACTACTATCATGCTCAGTAAATTCAGATTCAGGTAGCACATTATCATCAGAATCATTGGAATTTTCAGACAACAAATTCTCATCAGAGTTATCAGAATGCACAGGTAATGAATTAGTAACAACAGTCCTAGACTCCACCTCAAAAGGAGTGTTCTCAGGAACAGACTCAGGCACAGAACTGTTTAAACAAGGAAAATCAGATTCATTAAAAATGACATCCCTACTAATTATTACCTTAAAACCTATCTGGCTTCTATCCCACAACCTATACCATTTTACCCCTTCAGGATATCCTAAGAACACACATTTCTTAGACCTAGGGTTCAGTTTATCAGACTGTTGGTGTACATATGCTGCACACCCAAATACCCTAAGGTTGGACAGATCCAGTGGTTTTCCATAAAACACTGATTCAGGACATTTCCCTCCTAAGGGAACAGAGGGAGACCTATTTACTAGATAGGCAGCAGTATGAATTGCTTCACCCCAAAACTTCTTAGACAGACCTGAGGTTGCTAGCATGCTTCTAACCTTGTCTAAAAGTGTCCTATTCATTCTTTCAGCAACACCATTTTGCTGAGGATTATAGGGCACAGTTTTGTGCCTTCTAATCCCACTATTAACACATAACTGGTCCATTTCTCTATTACAAAATTCCAGTCCATTATCGGTTCTAAGAGTTTTAACCTTGCAATTTGTCTGGTTTTCAACTAAGTTTTTCCACTCCCTAAACTTGGCACAGACTTCAGATTTATGTTCTAAGAGACATATCCAGACTTTCCTAGAGAAATCATCAATGATAGACAGGAAATATCTCTTCCCACCATGAGAAGGGATACTAGCTGGACCCCACACATCAGCATACACATATTCAAGCACAGAAGAACACTTAGACATTTTAGGATATGCAGAAATAGGAAAGCTTACTTTATGCTGTTTTCCTAACACACAAGCTTCACAGAAAGGTACAGAAGACACAGAGTCCTTACCAAAATAACCAGATTTCTGCATAATATCAGGTCCTCTATTACTCATATGTCCTAGTCTATTATGCCACAAAGTAGTCATGTCTTGACTCACAGCATTTAGGGATTCAGAGAAGGGAACAGCATGGCAAATGTACAAGTTATTCACCTTTTGTGCTTTAAACAAAACAAGAGAATTTTTCAGGATTTTCATGCAACCGTTTCCCCATTTCCCTTCTAACCCACTACTGCCCTAGAAAGTAGTGGGTTACTGTAGAGTTTGCGCAGCAACTGGATCTTCTTCCGCCTCGTCTTCCTCGTCGCCAAACAGCAGGTCTTCTTCGTTGTTCAGCTCAGAACTCCCGGCCTCTGGCTGTCCACAAAGGATTAGCACCACCTTGGAGGACCTTCACTGTCTCACACCAGCCGGTCGTCCACCGCACCAAGCTTTCCTTTCTCTCGGTAGCAACAACACCACACTCGGGAGAAGAGAAGTCACGAAGACTAAGAGATGGAGAAGAGAACAGCCACCCGAAGAGAACAGAAGACAAAAATAAAAAATGAGCGGCCTCCTTGCAACCCTAGGACAACACAACTAATAAGGGTAACAAGGAGATGGGCTGGGGTTGCTGGGCTGGGTGTGAGACGGGTCCAAGAGAACACAGCATATTAGGCCACTATTCTATAACAAAAAAAAAAAGACTTTGTCTTCGTCTTCTCCATCTTCCCGTCTCCTCCATCGTCCCGTCGCTGCTGCAAATTTCCATTAAACATGAATTTACATTATCCTAAGGTAAAATTTCGAACTCTACCTGAGCGCATGCCTTACCCTAGATATACGTAGTTTCGTCCCTGGTAAACCTGA
Source organism: Knoxia roxburghii (assembly GCA_030378225.1). Classification (NCBI taxonomy): domain Eukaryota; kingdom Viridiplantae; phylum Streptophyta; class Magnoliopsida; order Gentianales; family Rubiaceae; genus Knoxia; species Knoxia roxburghii. The sequence goes on along the minus strand of CM059422.1, from coordinate 10,103,391 downwards.
TACATTTTTTAAGAAATATGGGGAAACTTCAATTAAAGAAGAAAAAGTTCACAAAAGCATAATTCCTTCTAAAACTCATACAAATCAATGGAATCATTGTGTTCGACGACCTTTTATGTAGCTCTTCAAAAGTACCCTCCCTGGTTTTTCAATCTTCATGTTATGTCTTATTAAAATACTCTAATTGAATATGAGTACATTAACATTAGAGTTAAAAATTACGTTAAAAATATGATATTTTTTTCGACTGAAGATGGTATATTAAAGTAGTTGAATTAATAGCCTCTTTAATTTTTGTGCATTACTTTAATTAAACCCCGTGTTAAAAAAAGGGAAAAAGAAATAGAAGGATCCAAATAATGAATGTCTGCTAATTTATCAAACGAGTCAAAGGCGATTAAGTTTTTTTAATAATTATTGAGCTAATAAAATTTCGATTGCTTCATTGCCTTTGTCTTGCATCGAACGCAGTAAACATAAGTGGCAGATACAGTATAAAATCATAAGAGAAATATATTATTCCTAACTTTGTCAATTTTGAAAATCCTAAATAAAAAATAAAGTTAAAGGCCATGAAACAAAGCCGACACTCTTAAAGACCGGTGTGAACTTTGGAGGTGGATAGGATATATACTTTATTCTGGATTCCGAAATGATTATTATTCTGAGGTACGAATTGAATATTATTTGGCAACTTCCAAATACGTAAATCATTGAGTGCTTTAATCGGTGATAATGCTCCCTCATTCAACACTCAAATTCAACACTAGGATTACTGCTACCATCTTTAACTCTATAAATTTTAGGGTGAATTACAATTATCTCTCTTGTAATTTAGTTAAATTATCAATTGTCTCTTGAGATTTCTGACAACTACTAATTTCCCCCTTGTCCATAGTCAAATATACAAAATATCAAAAAAAAAAAGAAAAAATTTGACGGTATTTTGTCAAAATGAGATTATAAAATGATGTTAATTTTATCTTTTAATACAATAATAATGTTTACGTCAGTATTTTTGCTCATTTTTTTCGTCAATTAGGGGTTATATATTATTAATTTGAATAGTCAAGGAAGATATACGTTATTTTCAAAACTTGAGGGAGTATTGGTAGTTTCACTAAATCACAAGGGAGGTAAATGTAATTCAGCCTAAAATTTAAATTTAGTTCTTATAAACCCAAAATGATTGGTTTAAATTTTTAGTAATTTACGAGTTTAAGTTTTTGATATGGTTTAAAGTGTTGAATTCTCACCATTCCCCTATTTGGATCTTGTGTGCTTATAAAGTGCAATATGTACATGTGCCTTCCGTCTTTCTCAAAAGGCTTAAATTCATTTTTGGTCCCTCACAATTAGGACTGGCGATTTCTGACACAACCCGAAAACCGAACATGAAATCGACACGACCCGAAATCGAAATGAACACAAAATTCCGGCACAAAAAAAAAATTTGGGTCGGGTCCGGGTCAGGTCCTACAAGTAACGGGTCAAAATCAGGTCAACCCGTCGGGTCACCGGGTTGACCTGATGGTATAAAAATAAAATTTTAAGCTATTACGGTTCCATTTCTTCTTCCTCCTCCCGTTTTTCGCAGCCAGCTGCATCGCACACCAACCAAATCCTATCTCTCTCGCACGAAACCCTCTCAACTCTCCTCTTCCCCGATCGCTGCCCCTGAATCCCCTCCTCTCCTCTCCTCTTCCTCGAACGGCGGCGACCCTCCTTTCCCCCTATTGCGAAACCCACCACACAAAACCCTTCCCCTTCCCCTTCCAGCGTTAAGAAGTCGCCACCTTAAGCAGTAACACTGAAATTCAATCAAGCTCAAGGTACGTATAGCCTCTTTGACAATCTCTCATGAATTTTAATGATATGTTCATATTCGGTTTTTGTTTCCTTTTATGTTTGACAGAAATTAGAGCCGATTAGGAAATGGCCCCAAAGAACGCCTAAATCAATTCCGTTATGTTAATTTTCAGTCTTTGTGAATCGGTTTCCCATTGTGTTGTAGCAGCGCGGATTTAGTTGTGTTGTGTTGTATTTGTAAAATACCTTATCATCTTCATCTGATTAAGCTTTCAAGTTGGTTGTTGTTGTTTCTATTTTTTGGTTCTGTTTTTTGGGTTATTTGTTTATCCCGTATTTTATCTTTGTTCAGAAAATGATGGAAAGAAACAAAGGAGGAGAGGGATCATCACAAATCAAGAAAGGATATGAGATAAAACGAAAACTTAACTCGGGCGTATGGGTTCACTTCAGGATGCTTCCTCCAGATGAAGAAACCGAAAGGATTCTCAAATGTGTATGCATTAAATGTGGGAACCAGTATCTCCTTCACCATGGCACAGGTAATCTCGTTCGCCATATTCGAGAGAAGCATTAAAACAATGATGTGAAGATTTGTGGAGGTTCCAATTCTAAATGATGCGAAGAATTTGAAGATTGTGATGAATGATGAATTTCTCTTGTTAGTATTTATGATGGATGGACTTTGGACTTTGGACTTTGGTTTGTAATTTTTAAATTTAGATTGGATTGCTTTTGATTTATTTTGTTTTAGTTTATTTTGTTTGGAGATTGTAGTGTTATATTTGAACTTTGGACATACCGTTATGCATTAAAGTCAGTCGAATCATAGTTTTCAGGATCGAGATCCCATGCAGAATCGTTTTGTAATCACAGGATCGGATCGGTCCCTGGATCGGTAGGATCGAATTATTAGGATCGTAAAAGTATTAAAATGTAAGAAAAAATATATGAATTTATGAAAGATTTCATAAACACATACTTGTTCAGATCACATTTCTTACATAATGTACTAGAAATGGAGAACACAATATTATCACTTTAAATTCATAATGTTCAACAAAATAAAAAGATTCAACAAACACTTGAAGATTTGAAGTTATCAAGTACCAAGTTACTTACCAATACAAAAGTAAGGGTGTGCACTATTAGGTCATTCCATTTTTCATTTCATTTATGGGACGTAGCGGTACGTAGCTGGATGTAGCGGGACGTAACTGGACGTGGTGCGTATTTTTGCGGACGTAGCATGACGTGGTAGACTATGTTCTGTGAAAAAACCAGCTAAAATTCACATGTTTTGATGTATACATGGTGTGGTAGTTATTTTTGGACGTGGTGGTAGTAGTTATATTCCAATTAATTTATTTGGGAGGGCATAACTCGACACTCAATTAGAATAACAATTTTATACAACGCAATATGTACAACAATATCTCCAAGTATTACATCCAATTTGTGAAAAAAATAGTTTAAATTCACACGCATGGATGTAGACGTTTCTAGACGTAGTGCTAGTTGTTTCTAACGTGATGCTAGTTGTTCTGAGACATGGTTGACTGTCTTTGTGAAAAAAATCAGTTTAAATTCACACACATGGATGTAGACATTTTTGGACGTGTTGCTAGTTATTTTTGACGTAGTGCTAGTGTTCTGAGATGTGGTGGACTGGTGGACTATCTTTGTAAAAAAAAATTAGCTTAAATTCACATGCATGGATGTAGACGTTTCTGGACGTGGTGCTAGTTGTTCTGAGATGTGGTTGACTGTCTTTGTGAAAAAAATCAGTTTAAATTCACACGCATGGATGTAGACGTTTCTGGACGTGGTGCTAGTTGTTTTTGACATGGTGCTAGTGTTCCGAGACGTGGTGGACTGTCTTTGTAAAAAAAATCAGCTTAAATTCACATGCATGGATGTAGACGTTTCTGGACGTGGTGCTAGTTGTTCTGTGACGTGGTGGGCTATTTTTGTGGAAAAAAAAAATCAGTTTAAATTCACATGAATGGATGTAGACGTTTCTGGACGTGTTGCTAGTGTTCTGAGACGTTGTGGACTGTATTTGTGAAAAAAAAATCTGCTTAAATTCACATGCATAGATGTAGACGTTTCTGGACGTGGTGCTAGTTGTTTTGTGACGTGGTGGGCTGTTTTTATAAAAAAAAATCATTTTAAATTCACATGAATGGATGTAGACGTTTCTGGACGTGGTGCTAGTGTTCTGAGACGTGGTGGACTGTATTTGTGAAAAAAATCAGCTTAAATTCACATGCATGGATGTAGACATTTCTGGACGTGGTTCTAGTTGTTCTGTGAAGTGGTGGGCTATTTTTGTAAAAAAAATCAGTTTAAATTCACATGAATTGATGTAGACATTTTTGGACGTGGTGCTAGTTGTTTTTGACGTGGTCCCGCGCCCGACTAAACACTTCAACAAATTTTTCCTATAGATCGTACAGACTCTTGAAATCGGTCCGGTCCCACGATCCCATACGATTCTGTCCGATCCCACTACGATCTCACTCATAAACTCGATCCCAAATGATCCTGGATCTATTTTGTGGTTTTGGATCGTAGGATCGCCCGATCCTACGATTCAGATCGCGAGTTTGCAAACTATGCTTTGGACAGACTTTTATGTCTTAAAGTTAGTTAAATTGAATTGCATTTATGGCTGGTTAGTTAACTTAAGTACGCAAAATAATTCAGCAAAACAATTTGAATATTTTTGGTGATATTCGGATTGGAATCGGGTCAACAACCCGAACCCGACCTGGTCAACCCGTTGACCAAAGTCAATGGGTTGATCAGGTCGGTTTCGGGTTAACCTGATACAAATCAGGTCGGGTTCGGGTTTGGATTCTTCAACCCGTTCGGGTTCGGATCAGCGACAAAATTGTAATTTTCTTTTCCAACCCGACACGCCGACACGAATTGCTAGCCCTACTCACAACATAGGTTATTTCATTTTTTATCCCCTTTAAGTTTTAGTCACCAATTTTAGTTTCACTTAAATTCTTTTTTTGACAATTTTAATCATTTTCTTACAACTTACAAAAATACCCTCGACTAATCATAAATCTTACCAAAAACAAGGGTTTAAAAAAAAGGAATGGCCGTTTCAGCCCCCCAAAAAGAAAAAGTATAACAAAAATAAATTAAAAAATAGGGGATCTAAAAAGAAAAACCTAATCTGACGCGTATATCAACTCTATAAAAATACATTGTAAATATCATTTCAATATTTAGCGATAATTTATTTATTTTATAAAATAGATATTTTGTTTATTTTCATTGACTTCATGGCATTGCCTGTCACTTTCATTTTTGTGTCTCTACCGTTTAATATACCATTTTTGTAACAAACTAAAGCGAACACGGGAAGACGGCAGAGAAGTAGCTGGGGAAGAGAAGAAGGGGGAAAGTGGAGCCGGGGAGAGAGAAGGAAGGGGGAAGAAGAGGAGAGACGGCTACGGTTAGGAAAAAAGGGAAGGACAAAATGGAATTAACCTAATATGTTAAGGATAAAATGGACATTTTACACTATTCTAAACCCAAACCTAACTACAAACCAAACAACCTTATTTGACTCTCAAAACCCCATACTCATCTCCACTTCTATCATTCTCATCCCGATTCCGATTTCCAACTGTTTTACCAATCAGTCTTCTCCACCGTGATTGTAGGGGGGATTGAAACGTTAGGGAAAAGAGTAGGGGTAGCATTGGCAACTCCCGTCACCTTCGATCGCCTCTCCTCTTCTTCCCTCTTCCTTCTCTCTCCCCGGCTCCACCTTCCCCTTCTTCTCTTCCTCGGCTACTTCTCTACCGCCTCCCCGATGTCCACTTTAGCCTTCTCCACCGTGATTGTTCCCGACGAGGCCTTCACAGATGGACCAACCAATCGATATTAGAGCAGCGGCTTACCAAAGGCGGGCTGTAACCGGACGTAATTTGGTAGAAATCAGCCATAGAATGAAGAGGCCGTGGAGTTTAACATCGTTGGCGACTACGTCATCATGGGAATAATTTTGAAACCCAGGGGGTGTGGGTTTTATGAAACCCATGTCACATCGGTTTCAAATCCATCTTCCAAATAGCGGGAATGGGAGTGTTATGGTTATGAAACCCATACCCAAGGCCAAACAAACGGCCCTAACACATTTGGGAAAAAAAAATTCACAATTCATAACCCGGCCGAGTTGCTTCGTTCGAGGTGATGGGCATTGAAATTTAGAGAGAAATTTTTGGGCCTTTTTTTTGCTTCCGTCACTGAAAAGCATCTAGGCCATCTTGAGGAATTCCAGTTTCTCCGTATTTCCTTCAATCTGTCATTACCGATCAGCCTTATTTTCTCGGTGTCCCCTTCCAGCCCGAACCAAGATTCACCATCTCCAATCCAGCAGCAGTTTGGGCTAGCAATCCACTGTAAGTTTTTCTTGTTACCCCTTTTCTGATTCTTCAATTTTCTGGTTCCACAGTTTATGCATATAACTTCAGCACGGCTTGAAATGTAATGGTGTGTGGCCAGTGGGATTGCTGATCTCCCCATTTTTGTTAATTGATGTTTGTGGTTTAAAGGGATATCATGTGTTTGTGAAAATTTCTCTGTGAAAATTGTTTCACTTTCTTTTCCAATGTTATTTTGTTTATTTTTCTTGGGGGTTTGTTTAAGAATTGGATTTTGGACTAAATGTGGTAAATAACGATGACAAATCCCAATGTTGGGTTTTATTTTCTAATGGTGTTTGTCAATGAATTGGATTTTAGATGTGGTGACCAACTAGCTAAAATTCTGACAATTTTTTTTTGTAGTTTTAAATTACATTTCTGGAGTTAGGGGGTTGGTAGACAATTTAGGAATTTGTAAGTTTGACCCAGTGAATTTAACTTTAATATACAATAAAATGACTGCAGAAAGTTTCCTAAATGACAAGCATAGTTGCTAAATGTCGAACCTCTGCAATCCCGCTTCGAGATCAATTGCGAGTGACTCATCTCCGCCTCTTGCACAATGGTCCAGACACAGTGGAGGAGCTTTTAGAGAGACACGTAGTGAAGAAAGATAAAAGCTTGGATGATGAGAATGAGCTCATTACCCGTCAGCGACTAACCAGCACGCGTCGTGAGGCTCTGAGCCTCTACAGAGATATCATCCGAGCCAGCCGGTTTTTCTTGTGGCCAGATTCTAGGGGAGTCCTGTGGCGTGACGTTCTTAAAGAGAATGCTAGAAAAGAATTTGAGGAGGCCCGATTCGAAAAGGATCCAGAAACAATCACCCGCTTGTTAATTGGTGGACGTGATGCTGTGCAAGCTGCCTTGGACAAACTAGTGGAGAAACAAAAGCAGCAAATTGAGAAGGAACGAAGTGAATTAAGTCGTCAATGAAGTTAGGAAAAGGTAATGCGTTGGCTTCCATGTGTAATGGACTGTTTTATACTGGCCACCCTGTAGCTTGTTGATTCACTTGTATACTCTGTCAAAGTTGAAGTATCTTTCAGGTGATAAAATTTATGCTTGTGTATATCTTGATGCCATTCAATAGTTAGTCAGTAGTTGATATCTATCTGCATTCCAGAGTTCACACACAAAATACTGGTCAATGTGTTCTGAAGCATAGAATGGCCTGAGATTCACTTATTCTTGCAATAGGAAATGATCTGATGATGGATCCAATTATATTAGTTTTATAGATATAATAAATTTTTCTTTTCTGGAACCTGTAGCTAATGGTTCATGAATTTTCAATGTAAATTGATGAATAAAGCTTTTTTTATTAAAAAAAAAAATTCACAATTCGTTAGATTATCAGGATATACTTAAGGATGGTACTAGCTAGCATAATATTTTAGCAGTGATGAGGATTGGGTGTCGGAGTTTCATTTAGATTTCAGGGATGCCCTTTGTCAAGCTTGATTCTGAGAGAGCTGGGCAGTCTGAAGAGCTTTTTTTCGCACCATCCTGGCAGCTTCTTGTTCATCATCAGCAAGAAACCTTGTATTACCATAGATTTTGGTTTCGTAGCTTTATTCGTCGCCAAGAGTAGCAGTTCAGTTAGATCTTTTATCCTTATGTTCATCTTTTTCACTTTTTAATGCGAGAAGCCATGGGTTTGTAGAGTTTGTTTGTTTCCCCATGTTTTTTTTTCTGCAGTAAGTTATTCTTTGATGTTACTGTAACTTGCATTTGTTAGTTTTTCTGCAGTATCTTTTATTTTGACTGCATAGTCCTCCAAGCTAAAACCATTTGGAGCCATGATGCACTGGAGTTCAGAGCTGTCTCTTATCAGATGCCTTCTTAAGCTTAGGAGTTTCAATAAAGGTCATATATTTGATGCCCTTTGTCAAACATTTCAATTTGTCAAGTAAAAGAGTAGTTGTTGAATGTGGCACTGTATTTGCTGCTATTAGCAAGCCTCATTTGTTCATAGAATCATATGCAGAAGTTCCAGCCGTGATGCGACAGTAAAAATTAATTTAACCCTCATTTTTAGAGGTCAGAAGTTAGAATCTTGTAAGCATAGCTATAGAAATGCACTTCCCCATTCCCTGGTATAGGGGATCATGGAGAGGATCAGGAGATCCGGATAGATTAATTTGGGACAAAGGGAGTGATTTCTAGTTCAGAAACCAGTGGGTTTTCTGTTGGCATAGTTCATTGCTATACCAACTGGAATCAAGAAAATCGCATGGAAACCTACTGTCCGTCTCTATTTTGAGAATAATATTGTAACCAAAAAAGCTCACTAATCAATTATCCGTCCTTACCTAATACCTCATATATTATTGGGGTTGGGCGGGGTTTAGGGTACCCTAAGCCCGGCCATAAAGTACCCTAACCGTTTTTCCCAAGCCTGCTCACAAAATCCCCTAAATTACTCTATCAAAATATCCTAAACTAGAGGTGTCAAATGAGAATTCAACCTATTAGTTGGCAGATTAAGATGGGTCAAATGACTTGTGGGTTGGGTTGATCCGCGGTACAATTCTCGGGTTCAACTTGATCCAACTCACCGGTCAAATATCTAATTCAATGGGTTGATCTATAATTTAATTAATTTTTTAAAAAACGAATTTTATTAGTGTGTACTGGTCGATCTGTTCCATAAATTTTGAATTTTCACTCTTTCAATGCAAATTTATTTTTACAAGGTTTTTAATAATCACGAAAACCTATTTCAATCCGGGTCGACCCATCTTCAACTAATAATCATTAAAATTTAATCTTTTTGTTATTAATGCATTTTGACCATTTGTTGACGCATTTAGACTCTTTTGAGTGTTTTTAGGGGCTGTTTGTTTGAGGGTTCGGAATGGGTTTGGAGAGTTTGGAATGATACAGCATGTTTGTTTGATGAGCTGGAATGGGTATGAAACCCATAAACTCATACTCAACCCCCATGGGTTTCAAACCCATTCTAGCCTTTACTCTTCTCTCCTTCGCCCGTCATTTTCTTTTTCCTTCTTCACCCCCTCAACCCTTTTTCAGGATATTAATCAACAAATATGATTAATATTCTAAAAAATAAAAAATATTGATGGAGGATCACATTCGGAGCATGAAAAATGAAGATAATTATTATTCTGGGGATAATTTATCTTGTTAATAATTTCTTCTTGTATTTATTAGGGTTTTTTTAGTTTAAATCAAACAAATTTCAATTTTGATATGAGTTAAATTTTAAAAGAAAAAAACATAGGAAGTGATTAAGAAAAACCTTAGAAATAAAAACTCTAGCCGTCACAGTTGTCTCTTTTCTCCCAAACTCAACTCTTAAAAAATATTTCTTTCCCCATCTTCCTATCATGGAAGATGGGGGAAATAAACTTGTTCTCCATTTTTATTTTCCTATTTTAGTTTTGTCATCTAATAAAGAGGGTTATCCCCAATCTTTATTTTCTTCTGTCCGTCAATAGATAATCTATAGAAGGGTATAGTGTTTTTTCCTTCAATATATTCAGATCTACTGGTAGTGTCTGGTCGCGGCTTCATTGATGATTTTCGTTGTTATGGTGAAGTTCAATGGATTGGTAGCTGTGTCGTTGATGATACTTGCTGATTTGATCCAAGAGGATTTAGTCATCATGGATCTATTTATTAGATTTATGGTATGGAGTTTTTATCTAATAATTAGTGATGTATCTTTGTTCGGATTAAAATTTTGGCAAGAGGTATATCCATCGGTTAATAGGGTAAATATAGGTTTATCTGTAGAAAACAAATCAATACTTGTAATTTGGAAAAAATGCAATTTTGGTCCAACATGTTTGGCCATTGCACCATTTTGATCCAACACGTTTGGTCTCCACTAAAAATACATTATGTTTACATTTTTAAGCGATTTTGATTCATTAACCTACTACAACAGGTTTTTATATTAGTCAAAACAAGTCAAAGGTAAAAATGGTCATTTTTTTTAAAAATAAAACACTCAAGGTTTTAGTTTGTAAAAATAAACATTTTAACCATTTTCCCCCCTCTCCTCCCCTCCTTTTCCCTTCGTCTCTCCCTGCCGCTCTGGGGCCCACCTTAACTTCGCTTAATCCTTCGTCGCCCAATCTAACGATATCGCTTTCGTCACTGGACCTCGTGATTTCCTCAGAGATAAAGGAATCCGTAGAAATATTACATTGTTAAAATGAAGCAAATATTGATTTGGGAAATTTTGGCTTACATTTCAAGCATCCATCCAAAAGATAAATTTTATTAGTTATCGCCCCAATTTTTATCCTTTACCGTCCTAATTTGGACTAAAATACCCCATACAATACTCTCTCTCTTCTCCACTCTTTAAAATAAAATGATAATTCTATCAAAATTGGAACGGTAATACTTAAAACTAAGGCGATAACTAATAATACTCCCAAAAGATTTGTCAGTCTCTTCATCATTTTTCATCATCAATGAAACATTAACCCAAGTAGGTGCAAATCCTAAACAAATAGAATTACTCCCTCGGTAAACTATTTCTAGATAGTTGGACGAACATGAATGATTTATTTATTTGTGACACTGGAACCAAGAGGAAAGCTCGATATCATGTGGAATAAAGTTAAACCTATATATTTATTATTTTTTACTGCCTAGAAGTTTTACCTTTCTGATTATAAGAGGAGAAGGATCAATGTTCTAGAGAAGACCTTTCTCCTCCGGATAAAATTACGAGGTCCGGTGATGGGAGCGATGTTGTTGAAATCAGTGACGAAGGATGAAGCGAAGGAGATGTTTAAAAGGTTGGGCGGCACAAGTTAGGGTGGGTATCACCAGAGTGGTCGAGAGAGACGATGGGAAGAGGAGAGGAGGGGAGGGGAGGAAAAAAAAAGGGTGAAAATATGCATTTTTACAAATTAAGACTTTGGGTGTTTTATTTTTTTAAAAAATGATTAATTTTTTTTTACCTTTGACTAATACAAAAACCAGTTGCAGCAGGTTAATGAATCAAAATCGCTTAAAAATGTAAATGAATGGGTATTTTTTGCGGAGGCCAAACATGTTGGACCAAAAAAGTGAAATGGCCAAATGGGGTTACTAGTTACCGCCTCACTTTTTAGGGCAGTAACATATAAGATTTGACAAAAATGTCATTTTACATAAAAAGGGGGAAGAGGGAGGGTATTGTAGGGGGCATTTTCGTCCAAATTAGGGCGGTAAAGAGAAAGTACTTGGGCAGTAACTAATAATTCCTAATGGTCAAACATATCGGACCAAAATTACATTTTTGCCCTTGTAATTTGTATTTCTTTGACTGTATCTTCCTGTTGTCAATCGTTACAAGACGCAGTATATTAATATATGTCTTTTATTTCAAAAAAAAAAAAAAAAAACCTTAGAAATAACAAATTCAAGTGATTTTATTTCAATATTGAAACTTTTCCAACATTAAAAACAAAATCAAAATCTCAGCTGCTATTCTATTCAATGGGCACCTCGCCCCCTGTCTTCTCTAACATGGAATTCCAACCGCATTAATTGAGGAGGTGGAGTCTTAAATATCGGGATTTTGAATATCGTTATTTTTTAATTTATCACTCTCTGAATTACTATTTTAGTTCTCTTCTCTACCAATGCAGCTTTTGATTAAAAAAAATGCCATAAATAACAAAAAAAAAAAAAAAAAACCGTATATAAATATAATAACTCCTGAGAAGTTGAGCTGTCGAGATTTTATCAGTGTTTGAGTAATTCTTCCATTCCTTTAATTTCTTGAACTTTGGATGCTTCAACTCAGGGGATACTGGAAAATGTTGGTATGCCTATTTTCTGTGATATAATCCTCAAGTAGCTAAACAGAGTAAGTAAATACTGAACTTGAAAAGGAAAAAAAACATGATTTCAGAAGCATGCTGGCGCAATAAAGCTTGGAAATAAAAGAAGAAACCTAAATATAACAGACGAAATAATAACGTAGATAACATCCGAACTTGAAGATGTTCTTTTGTTCTTTCCATAAAAACCACCATGGCTAGTGTCACACCCTCAAGGTCCTCTCCGTTAGAATTTGAACGGAGGTTAGCAAATATAGAATCAATCAGACGGATTTAAAGTTAAGGAAAAACGAAGCAAGCAAGTTACAGCCAAAGGCCAACCTTTGTTATAAAACTCGGAACAAAGGAAACTCTCAATGAAGGCTCAGCACAAAACTCACCCAGAAGTGTTCTAAGGTAGTTTGCTGGCTCATCAACGCCTAAATAGGCAAAAGGGACAAAAGGGAACGGTTACAACCGCCACAAAGGCCATCAGGCCTGAATGCCTAAAAACAAGGAAAATAACTGCCCACTAAGCCAAGGCCAAGCCAAGTGTAATAACTGCTGCCACCTGCCCTCCTTCTAGCTTTCCAGGCTTTTCCATGCAACAACCGTCCAAGGAGATTCAGCCAGCTCACTTAAATCCCCATGCAGTCCCATGAAAACCATGCAACACTCTTCATGCAAGGTTAAGGCTGAAATCCCTAGCACATAGCCCAGGACTTAGCCTTCCAACATGTAACTCACATTTCCGTCTATGTTGGCTTAACGGAAAATCACATCAAGTAAATAAGGGGCTAACAGACCACCCCCACTTGAGGTGTTGACGTCCCCGGCAACTCCAAACTCGCCCGGTAGTCAGTGATTTGCTTCTCGAACTGCCACAAATCCTTTTCAAGAATCCATTCAGCATCACACTCTTGCTCTCCTTTCCATTGTACCAAAAATCTGGTCCGCCTATTCTTCTTACTCATGCCCAACGTTTCATGCCTCAAAATCTTTTCAAGCTCTTTCTCAAAAGATTTTTGAATCACAGGTGGTGCCCTCTTTGTCTGCTGCCTCTCAGCATCACCATTCTCATGAAAAGGCTTCAAATAACTCACATGGAAGGTTGGATGCACCTTCAACCGATCAGGCAATTGCAATCTATAGGCAACATTGCCTACTTTCTCGACCACTTCAAACGGACCATCATACTTTGGCACAAGGCCTCGGTGCACTGATTTGGCACTGATTCTCTTCCAAATCTGAGGAGTTAGCTTCAGCATCACTTTGTCCCCGACCTGAAACTCTCAGTCCCTCCTGTGTGCATCGGCATATTTCTTCATTCTCTTCTGAGCCACGGCCAAACTGTCCCGCGCCTCATCAATCATTTCCTGCTTGGCTCGACCAAACCGGTAAGCTGCTGGACACTTGCCTCCGGTAGTCTGAACAGCAACTTCATGTGGAGTAAGAGGCTGCTGCCCATAAGCCAACTCGAAAGGGCTCATCCCTGTAGCTGAGGATTGGTGCAGATTATAGCAAAACTGCGCCACATCCAAAATCTCTAGCCAGTTCCTTTGGTTTGCAGTCACATAGTGCCGCAAATAATCTTCAATGAGGCCATTAATCCTCTCTGTTTGGCCATCAGTCTGCGGATGATTGGCTGTAGAAAACTTGAGTTGTGAACCCATAGTGTTGAATAACTGAGTCCAGAACCGCCCGGTGAATCTAGCGTCCCTGTCGCTAATAATATCAACCGGTAAACCAAAATATTTCACCACATACTTGAAGAAGAGCTCAGCTGCCTTATCAGCTGGGCACGCTGCAGGAGCTGCAACAAAGATAGCATACTTCGAAAATCTATCAACAATAACCAAGACCGAAGCCATACCATCCACCTTTGGGAACCCGCCAATGAAATCCATTGAAACTGATTGCCACGGCCTCTCCGGGATGGGTAAGGGCTGCAACAATCCAGCTTCTCTCCTTCTCTCAGTTTTGTCCAGCTGACATACAAGGCACGTTTTGACATATGCCTCAATGTCATTCTCCATTCTCGGCCAAACGAACCGTCTAGCCAACAATGCCCGCATCCTCTCGATGCCTGGGTGACCAGCCCATTGAGCATCGTGTGTCTCTCGCAACAACATCTGCCTCAGCTTCCCAGCGGCCGGAACGTAGAGCCGTTCCCCCTTTGCATAGAGCAATCCATCATCAAGCCAATACCGACGTACCAAGCCTTGCTGTACCTGTTCACACAACTTAACAAACACAGCATCGTTAGCACACTCAGCACGCACTAGTGTCATAAAATCCGATACCACCGAAGTCATCGAGCCCACATACTCAGCAACATCCTTCCTGCTCAGCGCATCAGCCACAGAATTTTCCCTGCCAGGCCGATGCTGCCACTCAAAATCAAACTCAGCCAAGAACTCTTGCCACCTCGCCTGCTTCGGGGTCAATTTCTTTTGAGTCTTAAAATAAGTATTGGCAACATTATCCGTCACAACAGTAAACTTGGTTCCCAGCAAATAATGCTTCCAGATTTCCAAGCAATGCACCACCGTCGTCATCTCTTTCTCATGTGTGGTGTACCGTTGCTCACATTCCTTCAATTTCCGGCTCTCGAATGCAATAGGGTGCTTCTGCTGGACTAGCACACCACCTAAGGCACGGTCAGAAGCATCTGTATGGACTGCAAAAGGTAAACCAAAATCCGGCAATCCCAAAACCGGTCCTGAAGTGATAGCCTTCTTCAATTCAACAAAGGCACCTTCAGTTCTTTCAGTCCACTTCCAAGCCACATTTTTCTTCAACAAATCGGTCAATGGGGCAACAATTTTTGAATACCCCAAAATGAACCTGCGATAGTAATTCGCAAGCCCAAGAAACGATCTCAGCTCAGCTACTTTGGTTGGCACGGGCCAATCAACAACTGCAGCTATTTTTCTCTCGTCCATTCTGATTTTTCCCTTACTCAAGACATGGCCCAAGAATGTGATTTCCTCCTTGCAGAACTCACACTTTTCTTTCTTGACATACAGCTCATTTTCCCTCAGCTTTCTAAAGACCTGTCCCAAGTGTCTCACATGATCTTCAAGGGACTCAGAATAAACAACAATATCATCCAGATAGACTACCACAAATCTATCTAAAAACTCATATAGGACATCATTCATCAAGTTGCAAAATGTAGCAGGTGCATTGGTCAGGCCAAAAGGCATAACTAAAAATTCAAAAGAGCCATACCTTGTGACCACAGTTGTTTTCTCCTCATCACCGTCCCATATTCTGACTTGCCAATAACCAGCTCTCAAGTCTATCTTGGTAAACACCCGGCCTTTCACCAATCTATCAAATAGATCATAAACATTAGGGACTGGATACTTGTTCTTCACCGTTAGCTTGTTTAGCGCCCGGTAATCAACACAGAATCGAAGGGACCCGTCTGCCTTTTTCTGGAACAAGGCTGGTGCACCATAGGGAGCTTTTGAAGGTCTCAGCAATCCACCCTCCAACAATTCGTCCAACTGCCTCCTCAACTCAAGCAACTCAGCTGGAGACATTTTGTATGGAGCTTGGGCCGGAGGTCTAGCCCCAGGGACTAGCTCAATTCGGTGATCCGTCGGTCGTCTTGGCGGCAATTTCTTAGGCAACTCTGCTGGCATGATATCAGCAAATTCCTCCAACACCTTTGCTACTGGCTCAGGTACATCCTGAAAAACATCAGGCTTGATCTCTATCATCACAGCTAGATAGGTGGTTTCCCCTTTCTTCAATCCATTTTCTAACTGCATTGCCGATAACATCACCCCCTTGCCTTTACCATCACCCCAATCTAACTTTCTTGGCACATGCACACATCTAACAAAACAGGGACTTTTCTCATCAGCAAACATTATCCCACTCAAGTGAGGGATGGGATAAATCTTGTTATGGAACATCGTCTCCTTCCCAAGAATGATGTCGAAGTCGTCCAATTTACTCACGACTAAGACATTGAAAGCACCGGTCCAGCTTCCAAAAGTAGCTATCATCATAACTCTCCCAAGGACATTCTCAGCGGCTGCATTCACGGTCTTAATCTTACTGTTATGAGGCTCCAATTTCAGCCCCAATCGTTGAACTTCTCTTTCCGTCATGAAACTGTGAGTGGCACCAGTGTCGGCCATCACAGTCACAGCTTTCTCATTCACTTTCCCCTCCATGAACATCAAGGAGCAAGCAGCATTCAAATTAGTAGGAACCTTTTCCTCACTAATTGTATTCAACAATCTGAGAGGATTCACTCGGGTCAGCACTTCGGTCTCTTCCTCACGCACACTAGCGGCAATCATAGCATTCACCCGTTCCTTGTGTGGGCAATCTTTCGCCAAGTGTGGTCCGTCGCACTTGAAACATCCCCGCTTCTTAGGGTCAGCTTTCTTTTCCTCACCAGTGCTGGACTTTTCGAAGACCTTCTTCTTCCCTTTCTGGAATGCTTTCCCGTCCTTCTGACCTTTCCCCATCTTGGATTTCTTTTTCTCATTCAAGCCGGCACCCACAGCTTTGAAATCCACAAGTTTCTCAGCAGCAGCAATGGCTTGAGAGACATTCTGCACGCCTTGCCGATTCAATTCCGCTTGTGCCCAATTTTGTAATCCCGCCATGAAATTAAACAACTTATCTGGTTCAGACATGTCTTTCACATCAAGCAACAAAGACTGAAAATCCTTCACATAGTCATGAACCGTACCTGATTGTTTCAACTTTCGAAGGGACTCCCTTGCAATCCAAGAGGTGTTAGTCGGTAGGAACTGAGCCTTCAGTTCTCTCTTCATCATATCCCAATTCCCAATCCGTGGTAAAGTCTCATCCGTCACTCTTGACCGCCACCAAAGCTTTGCATCTCCAGTCAAATACATAGACGCAAAGTTGGTTTGTTGTGCTTCTGCCACCTTTGCGGTCTCAAAATATTGTTCAATGTCCCACAAGAAGTTCTCAAGTTCCTTAGAACTTCTATTCCCAGCAAATCCCTTCGGCTCCGGCATCTTGAAATCCCTTCCAAATGAGGAGGTTCGGCTCTCAACTGGACCAGAACCGACCACCTTCTTCAGCAACGCTACATCTTCCGTCACCCTTTGTAACTCGGAAAGATCATCTTCAATTTTTTCCCGTGAAACAGTAACATCAAGCCTTCTAGTGAGGACCACAATGTCTTGTCTAACCGCCTCCAAAGCACTGGCATGCAATGAAGAAGGCGAAGAACTAGTAGAAGCCGCACCAACTGAAACCCTTCTCTCGAGTTCTTGAGTTCTAGTTGTCAAAGACTCAAGAGATCTTCTTAAATCATTGATAGAAGCCATGAAATTTACAGTCTCATCATCAGTGCCCAGAAGACGAAGCAAAGACTCCATCTGGGACTCGATCCGGCCAACTCTATCTCCCAAAGGATTCACCATCTCGAAACACTTGAACAGCACCCAATTCTATAGTTGCAACAGCGAGAAACCAAGGCCGAAGTTCCAACCTGGCTCTGATACCAAATTGTCACACCCTCAAGGTCCTCTCCGTTAGAATTTGAACGGAGGTTAGCAAATATAGAATCAATCAGACGGATTTAAAGTTAAGGAAAAACGAAGCAAGCAAGTTACAGCCAAAGGCCAACCTTTGTTATAAAACTCGGAACAAAGGAAACTCTCAATGAAGGCTCAGCACAAAACTCACCCAGAAGTGTTCTAAGGTAGTTTGCTGGCTCATCAACGCCTAAATAGGCAAAAGGGACAAAAGGGAACGGTTACAACCGCCACAAAGGCCATCAGGCCTGAATGCCTAAAAACAAGGAAAATAACTGCCCACTAAGCCAAGGCCAAGCCAAGTGTAATAACTGCTGCCACCTGCCCTCCTTCTAGCTTTCCAGGCTTTTCCATGCAACAACCGTCCAAGGAGATTCAGCCAGCTCACTTAATTCCCCATGCAGTCCCATGAAAACCATGCAACACTCTTCATGCAAGGTTAAGGCTGAAATCCCTAGCACATAGCCCAGGACTTAGCCTTCCAACATGTAACTCACATTTCCGTCTATGTTGGCTTAACGGAAAATCACATCAAGTAAATAAGGGGCTAACAGCTAGGCTCTAGTTAGTGCATCTACTCCCTTGTCATCTTGTTTCTTTGGTTCTATTTAGGGCTGGTAATTTCTGACTCAACCCGTGAATCCGTCACGACCCAACACGAAAAAAAGTGGGTTGGATTGTGATTTTTAACCCGTTTATTAAATGAGTCGAGTTGGACTCAACCCGTTTAATAATCGGTTTGGGTCGGGTCAACCCAACGGGTTAACAGATCAACCCGTTAACCCGCCAAAAAAATAATTTTTTTTGAAAAAAAATTTATGTGAAGAAAAACCTAATTAATTTCGGTTTGCTGCCCAGCCGTCTCGCACATAGTCAGACACTCACTTTTTTGCGTGGTTGGAGATTTTATAAGTATATATTTATTTTCTGTTCGATCTTTTAAAATAATTTTTATAATTTTTTAATTTGATGATGATTTGGTATTATTTACGATTAAGTAAATTATTTTTATATCTTTCTTTGTTCTTTCGAGGAATGGTTATGATGTATGTTTTATGCAATGTTATATCTACGATAATATGAGTATGATGTCTGAACTAAATTTAAAAGCGTGAATTTTATGCGAAAGTAAACAAATATAATTAATATTGAAAACACAATGACCAATGCGTAGTGTACAAGTGAATTAATTATGGTTAAACATTGACATTGTTACTTAATGTGTAAAAATGAGTAATTTAACTATAAATTTTAACAATTTAAAATTGTACTTATTTTTTGAAGCAAAAATTAGACTTGTTAAAAGCATGAAATAGGTCTTATAAGAAAACTTTTTATTAGTAATAAATGTAATGTATATTTAATTCTAGAATTATAAAAATTGATGATAATAAATGCTTTATATTGATAAAAAAATAATTAAAATATGTTAGGTGGGTCGACGGGTTGACAAGTTGGCGGGTTAAACTGGTTAAACGAATGACCTGTTTAATTAAATGGGTTAGACGGGTTGGATTAGGTTGACCTGTATATTAATAAGGTTGAGTTGGGTTCATATTCTTAACCCATTTAATAAACGAGTTAGGTCAACCCAATCCTTTTTTTTTGTGAGTTAAATTGACCAAACCCGTTTACATCATTTCAACCCATTTTGCCAGCCCTAGTTCCACTAATCCAACCTCCATCAGTGGAAGAACATTATAATTACCAGAGAAGCAAGCATAACGAAAATTGGGAGAATAGACTCCAACAAACTGCTTTAAGCTGTGTCCATTGGGAGAAATGCAAGAGAATCTGCGCCAATGAATTCCCTTATCTCCTCCACGCTCAGAACTTGGAGTATCAACCTCGTAATAACAAGAAGCTATAATTGGAGGGATTGCAGTAGGCCGTCTAATCAATAAGAGAGGCTCTATTATAAAATTAGAGTGAGACCTTCTTTTTCAATGTAAAAAAATCAAAAGAAAAGATTACGAAACTTCAAACTATTTACAAAAAAAAAAATAATAAAAAAAGAGTTAAAATATAATGATAGAAAAAGTAACTTTTTAAATTAGATGGATCAAAATATCCAAATACAATGGTTCAAAAAATATCCAAATACAAAATAAAGATAAATTTCTTATTGAAAAATAGAAAAAAAAAAACTAAAATTTTAGTTAATAAACATCATATTAGGCCCTCTCAAAATTGAGGCCCTGCCACTTATCCCATGATTCTAGGATCAACCTAACAATCTTCGAGGAAGTTGTTCCTCTAACAATGGAATAAACAAGAATATGCTCTGTATAAATGGCTTAGTTCCGAAAGCAACTGATGTTGATGCAATATAGCATTGATTCAGAATGGAGAAAGAGCAACCCCATTATATATGCTCCTCAGACTGACAAGCAAATCGCATTCTAAAAACAAATCCACGTAACCATAAGCCCAAATCAGTTGGCCATGCTCCTTTCTAGCACCAGATTTTTTACTCAACAGACTCCAAGATCTGAGTTCGTAATAATTGAAGCCATTAAAAATCAAAATGGAATATCAAGCCAGCAGTAAGAGATTAAAATGATAACAAATACTTACAATTCCTATAATTCATAAACATGGATGTTTTGTAAACGTTACAAGAAGTGAGTCTCAATAACGTTGATGTTTTGTAAATGTTACAACAACATAGTCAACATGAAAGAAATTACAAACGTTAGTAACTAATATAAACTCTAACATCCACCCACAAGCTTCCTGCCCTGCTTCTTGCTCGGGTTGACCTGAAGAGTTTTAGAATCGTCCTGTATTATCTTGCAAATCACGTAATCGGAACTGCAGTTTGTAATTCCTTCTTCCTTTAAATATTCTTGGGAGCAAGAATACTCTTGCATGTAATAGTAGCTCTTTCCAGCGGCTTCGGACTCGTAACCCGGATCGACGGTGTAGTTCAACATCCTCGAGTATCCAATAACCTTGTCACCTTGATAGTTCATAACAGGTATTGGCTTCGTCTGGCCTTCCCAAGTGCCGCATCCAGCTTTTCTTTTCGTTTTCTTGGCCCCTACTTTAAATAACTTAGTAATCACGTAAACGACTCTCTTAGTCCCAGTCCCGAACTCATCACAAAACTCCCATAACCCATCATCAATGTCGGCAAAAACCTTCCAGGGTTCGGCGTCACTGCCGTACAAGTTCTTCTCCAGTACATTGTTGGGGATTCCGGAGATGTCCTGACCCCCCATCTTACAGCAGAGAAAGCAGATCAATTCTTCGTAACTCGGCTTGAACGGGAAAGGAAAAAACCCCGCTGCTTCATAAGTTGGACTGAAGGGACAAACCACATCTGCTAGATCACCCATTCTTGGCAATGGAAAAAAATAATACTATGAACCAAAGGAAGAAGATAGACGAAAGAAAACGAAGAAGATTGATAAAGGAAACGTCCAAGAGATAAGGAAGAAAACGAAGTAGAGAGGACTGGCGGCGCTTTTCTGAAAAAAATGTATATTGAAGGGCATTTATATAAATAAGGGGCTTATTAGTTACGGCCCAATACTTATAAATTTTGATAAAATTATTCTTTTATTTAAAAAAATGAAAAGAGAGAGTATTATAGGGAGGTGATATTTTAATCTAAATTAGAGTGATAAAAGATAAAAAATGGGACGATAACTGATAAAATTTTATAAATAATTTAATGTATCTATGTTTGATTTTATTAATATTACAAGAATTTAATTATGAGTAGTGTTATATTTTGTTATAATAATTTAATCTATCTGTCTTTGATTTTATTAATATTACAATAATTTAATGTATCGTGTCTCCTTTTTATTATTGAAAATCTATTTTTTCATCTCTTTAATTTATTCTTCGCCCCTTTAATATTTATTTTTCGCCCATCTGATTATTACCTAACCGTCCTTAATCAATTTACCAAAAATTTTATAAATTCTTTCTTAATCTACAAAAGATTTATAAAAATTATGATTAAAGTAACATAGATGAGCAGAATTATAAATAAATTTTTTAAATATTTTTAGTAAATTGATTAAAGGTAATTAAGTAATTTAATATATTTTATATTTAATATTATGAATGGTATTTCTTAATTTGTGAGGCCGGAGCCAAATACGCTTCACTTTAATTATTTAAGCTAGTAACATTTTTAGAATTTTTTGTATTTGTAATGACTGAAAAGAAATATATACAAACTGCAATTGCCAATTTTAACACAATTTTATTAGGATTACAGTTATTACAGTTATTGGGTGAATGAATCTCTTCTGCATCATCATGAAGCCGATAATATGGTTTTTTAAAAAAAAAAAAAATCAAAAAATGATTTGTACTGTAAGAACTCCTATTTTCTAAAAAAAAAAAAAAACATAATCCAAAATCCAAAGTGAACACGCCTTCCGATTTTACCGCTTCCCCAACCCCTTCTGCGTCTACTTAGATTACTTAAAGATATCTGGAGATTTTCAACCTTCCCAATTCATCAGTTTATCAAGTATTGCCTGCAAAAGCCAAGAAACTGTTAAATTGGAAAGCCACCTTTTCAAAACAACAGTCCCTATTGCCCTCCTGCAAGGACAGAATTTAACATTAGATATGGAGAAAACAGGAGTAATCCTCTTTGAGTAACTTACTGGACAAGAATGGTGGGACTTCAGTCCTTGATGAAGTTCATGCCATGAGATAAGTAGCTTAACCTGCCGATATTCAACATTCTGGCCCTGCCCTCTGTTGTCCTATAAGGCGATGAGTTCACGTTGCAGTTGAGAGATCCAGCAGATCAGGACTTACACCACATCATCGTGTCTGTGAACCTGAGTTAATAAAAGATATCAGTTTCAGTGACAAGAGATTAAGGCTCAAACACTATGAATGCACAAGCTCACAAATTCTGCACAACTCATTAACTGCTCCTCATCATCATAATATCTCCAATGGATTTAAGCAAATATTCTGTCACATTTGTGGCACAAACAAGCAAAAATAATGATGTAAGAACACATGAAAGCTAAGGTACTACTCATGTCAAATTCTACTATCCAAGAGAAAAACACGTAATGACATTGGTATCTTACCACTACATACATGCATGCATGCCAGATGTATTAAACAAACTCCGTTGCCTGTTCAATCTGGAGCCAATATGTTACTAAAAATGTGAAATAGCTCAGCTCAAGATTAGTCAAAACTAGTCAAAATTTTAGTCAATTGATTACCAACAGAAAGCTCAATGAAAACTGGTAGCTCGACATCATGTTAGTTCTTGGTTCTATCTAACAAACCCAAAAACATGGACATGCTCCCGTAGACTGAACTTTGAAGAGGAATGTCTAAATAATCTAAATAGATGAAGCTATCTCATTTGAAGGCAGAATACCTAAAGGATTATGGACAAAAAATGAATTCATACATCAAATCGCAGTTCGGCACAAAAAATATTTTTGAATTTTGAATTTATATGCATTCGTCTCTGTTTATTTCTCATTATATTGCCAATTTGACAAGGGCACGAATTGTTCAAGAGAAAATGAAATGACTTGCAAGAATCATAAACTTCTAATCCCACAATAGCTAGAAGATGTAGCTTAAACAGCAAAATGGTGCCATTTAAAGTAGTTTATGTTGTAGTAAAAACAATGGATTAAGGAATGATGCCAATAAGTGTATCAAACCTAACAACTTTTACCAATATCTTGTTTTAAATTACAAGACTTAGACGCAGCAAAATGTAGGAAGGTACCTTAATTAAATACGCATCCATTAAAAACTTTCAGCAGTAGCTTTAGACACTTGATGAATGACATTCAATCACCTCTCAGAGATATTTCCAACTGCTCTATCCTTTTAGCTAAATCATGCTTTCCACAATTTTTCAAACCATCACACACCAGATCAAAGTTTCTTGATAAGGGCAACAAATTTAACTCTGTCATTTCCACCAAATAATTGGCAGCCTCAACGAATCTCCCTCCACGTGTGCACATTCTTATCAGCATAGTATAAGCAGGACGATTTGGTGGATGTCCTTTCAGTTTCATATCACTGAAAAAGCTGAATGCATCGTCAAACAGACCTTTCCGACAAAGAGCTTTTAAGATAGGAGCATATAGACTAGGAAATGGACGAATCCCATCCTCAATAGACCTATGAAGAATCTGAAATGCATCATCCATTCTCCCAACTTTTGACGCTGCAGTTATCATGATCTTATACGTGTCTACGTCGGGACAAAGGCCCAATCTACAAACATCCCGGAAAAGGTCAATGCAGAAGTCAATTTCTCCAGATTTACAGATTGCTTCAGCCAGAGAATTGAATGTGCTAACATCCGGAACAAAGCCCTCCTTTGTCATTTTCCTTACTAATCCCTTTGCAGTCTCAAGATAGCCAGCATTTAGTAATCCATCAATCAAAAGATCCCGACCACGTACAGGAGGATTAAACCCTTTTCTACTCATCTCCTCCAGGAATTCCTGAGCCTCCCTCATCTTTCCTGCAGAGCACCACCCGTTTACAAGGATTGAGTATGTCTTTTTGTCAGGAACAGCACCTTTCCGTAACATTCTACGTATCAAAGCATAGGCCCCTTGAAAATTCTTCACCTCGCAAAGAGCAAATAGCATGGAGTTGTATACTTCTGTTGTTTGTGGACAATTGAAATTTTTAAGTCGATTGAACAGCTCAACAGCCTGGTCAACAAGACCTTTCTTGCCATAATGTTCAATGATGAAAGAAACAATTGAAGATGAGATAGGGAGGTTCTGGACTTTCATCTGATGGGCAACCTTCCACATAGTCTCCCAGTGACCAGTACGAGCAAGGGTCTTAAGCAGCTCTTCAAACTCATGAGTTGTAGGATCATAATGAGGGTGGTGAGTTCGAGCCCAATTAAAAAAACGAAAGGACTCAATGCCACTTCGACAACAGCTGCGCAAAATGCGGTATACAAACTCTGAATTGACAAGTTTGGAAATGCACATTTTATTGAGAGTTCGTTCCATATAAATATCTCTACGCACGATGTTAGATATATGGTGAATCGTTGCATAGTAGTCATCATTTGACCTACTTTTCTGATGACCACCTGAACCAGTTGTAGTTATTGTTTTCAAAAATCCAAGGATGCTGGTGATAGAGGTTAAAGCAGGGGTAGTTGCTCTTTCATATGGTATGAGTCTGCGAGGGACAAACATTTAGGTGATTCCTGACTGTCAATGTTAGTGGTAAGGTGGTTCACGGATTTTCACACAACCAAATTAACCTGAACCAGACAACATCAATTTAGAGATTCAGATTCCCCAGACTAGGTGGAAAAACTTACAATACTATGATTATGCCAGTGAGACAACTTAGTTCAGGAATTAAGAGTGGAGAAACAATAAAACCTCACGGGATTTATTTCATTTGAAATTAATAATAGTAAGCAATGACAGAACTACCCTCATATATGCATCAAACTTCCAACCCCTTAGAGGTTGAACCCTTCATAGCAGGGACAAAGAATCTAGAATGGCAATAGAAAGATGGCTACGAAAGAGAGATGGGAACATGTGAACACAGGAGAGCAAAACCAAGCAGGAATGTTCCTCAGAAAAAGGAGAAAACTCTCCAAACATTAAATCTCAAAGGTGCTCTTGCCATTGAGAAAAACACATTTTCTAACTGCTATCATAACCACTTAATTTTCAACAGCAAGCAAGGTGTAAAAGAATTTAAGTCCTATCAGATGAGTTATAAGGGATGATCTCATCTGCAAACACCTCTACAGCCTCCATCTTGTTTAAATCATGAAGAAAATGAATGCTTAGTGAAAAATAAAACAATCAGCATCAACCAGGTAAAACAATTTGACCACTGAACTACCAAACATGAAACAAATGACCAAGAGGGCATATTATCCTACAACTAAGTGTACAAATTCTTATTCCTTTGAGTAAAGTGCACAAGCATTTTCCTAGAAAAACAATAAAAGCTGAATATGTCTAATCTGCATACTCAGTTGTAATAGAAATCTTGTTTATTTTTTGTTCAGCAGAAAATTTTTGTATGGAAAGGATCTCATTCTGTGTTTGTGGTTTAACAAGACACCTTTAGTGCACATTTGACATTTTTATACTCCCAACACAAGTTTTCACATCGGGCAACTTGTTTTTGTTATCTCATAAAACAAATAAGAATGCTGACCTGAATAAAAAACTAACATCCTGAAGTCATAATTGATAGTCACTAGAAGCTCGTACAATTCTTCACAGCACCTGTTGTCATTGTTTCTCCGACAAAAACAAAAATACCAACCATCCCTTCTCTACTAAACCTATGGAAGTTCTTCACCATAACTTAAAAGGAGCGAAGTTTGCAAAGCTCTGTCAAAATAACTAGGCATACGCACTCTTTAAATTCCATATTTTACGTCTCCAAAGTGGAAAAGAAGTCATACCAAATGCAACCATTTCATATTAATTCAGAAAAAGATAAAAAAACCAATATTGAAGACTCACCAAACAACAGTCCAAAGCAAAAATAAATAGACGCCTCTGAGGCAATCAGCTTTTCTCGTTTACTACCAATTTTTGTGAAAAGCTACTGACAAATAGACAGCTGCAGCCAAGAGGGATGTTTTCAGCGATGAGTTTAGCAACATCGGGTGGTAGGTGGTGGTCGGTGGTCGATAGCAGCCGAAAGGGAAGGTTGGGAGGCCGGGAGGAATAGAGGTATGAAGCGACAGGGGTGTAGAACAGACTAGAAAGGAGCGCTGGGAAGAATTCTGAATGTTGATTATTTGGATTCCAAACTGTTTGATAAAATGCCAAGTACGAAAAAGGGATGGGATCATGGGATAGCTTCGAGGATTCGGGGGATAAGACATTATTATAACATCATCACAGCGTAAAACATAATTTATAAAACGTCAGTTACTCCTAATTCCTGCTCTCAGAGCAATGATACCGATACACACACCAATCCGTAATTCGTAATACCTGTTTTGCTTTGCATTATGTTGCATTAGAACAATTTTGTTCTCATAGGCAATTTATCATAAACTTTGAAGACAAAATCTCAACAACCCAAATCATCAAACAGATGATCAAATAGAATCAAGAAAAACAATAAACTAAAGTATTTTGCTTACCTTAAATGAGAAAGATGACAAGAAAATAATCCGATATTGTGACCATGAAAAATGCTCTGATCCCTTTCAGCAATATCTATGCATATTTTGAGTCTTCTAGTCATTCAGAATAGGAAAAATAAGCAAGAGTAGAGTATTGGAGTTTCAGGAGACGTAAGCCCGAATATGGAGAAGGATGGTGCACAAAAGTTGACAACACTCGACTGGGAATTGTGCTGTGCTGTGAAGAAAGAGGATGACTATGTGTGTGTCGCTAAGGACGAATTTTTTTTAAAGTATATTTATTTAACTAATTCATAAAAAAATGTTTATAACTATTACAAATATTTAAATTTATTTTATTGACTGCATACAATATGAAAATAATATAATAATAATTATTTAATCAAATATATAACCTAAACAATAAATATAAGTATTGATTTTAAAATTTTAACGCCCAATTTTCTACAATTGGTGGTCCTATAGCCACCCTATTAGTAAGTTTTTTCTCGCATTTGAAGACCATTAGTATATAGTAGTCCTAGACTACCTAATATTATAGTACATAGGTGTAAAAAAATACAAATTAGAGACTTGTAAAAAAAAGTCATTGCATCGGAAGATAAGGTAGTTACCAAAATCCAAAAAAATCTTCCCATCTCCTCCACTTCCACCTAAAAAATATGAATCCATTGATTATTCTCATTACCAAAACCGAAAAATATTCTACCAAATCTCAAAAAATATTAAAAAACCTTACAAAGTGACTGTTGTCCGGATGAACAAAGAAAGCGTAACAGGAAAAAAGGAAATGTAACTTTTTTGGCAAAATAATAAAATTATTTGATAAAAAAAGATAATTTCTCACGTGATGTCATTATTTGAACGACAATTTCGGGGCATTGGACTGCAAATAACCAGGTGGCCTGATCATGATTCTGTAATCAGCTCTGTTTTATTTGGTCCTGATGAGACAAGCATATGTAGTTTGGGCACAGATGGAAAGGTCAATATTTTGTTGCATCCATTTTGATGCAGTCGTTGCTTTTGCTCATTGATTGACTACTGTTATATGCCTCTTTTTTTTTTTTTTTTTTTTTTTTTTTTTTCTTTTGTTTTTATGATACCATGGTGGTGATCAACAAGAAATTGAGATTGCAATTTGTTGCATATATTTGAATGGAGTTTGCAAAATCAAGGGAAAGTTCTTTTGTCCAGAGATGGCAGCAGATATTCGAACTATGTTCAAAGATGCTTCTTTTTTGGCTCAAACTAATTTCTTCTTTTTCTCAATTATGGTTATTTGCAATGTCCCACCTTTGTGTATTAATCAGGGTTACTAGTTACCGTCTCATTTTTTGGGGCTGTAATTCATAAATTTTGATAAAATTATACTTTTATTAAAAATAAGAAAAAATGGAGGTATTATAATAGAGTATTTTAGTCCAAATTAGAACGTAAAGAATAAGAAGTGAGACGATAACTAGTAAAACTTTTTAATCAGTGACTTGTCGAGTTTGCTTCTCATGACATTTTCTGCACGATCATATCATTCAAAAGCATTGATGGGAGGTTTTGTGGTGTAGGTTCTGCAACCTCCCGAATTCATCGAACCATATTAGAAATGAAATGGCTTTAGATGCTTGTTTTCATTTTTTTTTTTTGTTTTGACTGAACAGTCCAATGTCATAAACAACATGGACTGGCTGGCATAACCCTTTCATTAGATGAAGAAAGAATTACAAGAAGTTAAGATTTACATTTTGAGATCAACCCCTATACAAAAACAAAATAAGCTGCCCTGTCCAAAAAAAAAAAAAAAAGGCGTGGTTGTCAAGTTTCAAGTCCTAATATTGATGCCATATTGAAATCTGGCCCTTGATTACCAAATTCGCATTGTTGGAACTGCTTCCACATACAATTTAATAAGCCCTTTCAATCTTGGTGGCATAAGTCTAATTGAAGTGAAGGCAATAGCTGTACCTTCCGCACCAAACGTGGCAGTAAATCCGCTGTGTTGTTACCTTCCCTAAAGATGTGCTTGATTTTCGAGTTGCTCTCATAAATGAAAGCATGTAACTCTTCCAGTTCTCTCCTCTCCATCCACAGGAGCTCTTTTCCAGTCCTTCTTTTCATGTTCCTTAATCCTATAGATTTAGTACAAAATAGTAGCCTTGTGTTTTTCTCATCCTTTAAAATTCATTTAGCCTATGTTTACTATGCCATCCCCAATTCTCACTATCTTACCTAAACAAATCGAAAATCTCAAAAAACTCTAAAACAAAAATATATATATATTTTTAAATTTTCTATTTACTGTTGATTCCAATTATCCCACTTATAAAAATAAAAAATAATAAAAAACTCTAAACAAAAATAGTTTTTTAATTTGCTATAATTTACCGCTGATTCTGATTATCTCACTTACAGAAATCGAAAACCTCAAAAAACTCTAAACAGAAATAGTTATTTTTTTAAAATTTTTTTTACCGTGATTTACTATTTTATTGAATTTATTTTGAAATTTCTGCAGATCCTCACACACATTACCACTTTGCATGATTACTCTATTAGTTTAATTCTAAATTTTATTTTGATGCATTTAACAAAACAACAACGAACAAACGATATCAGTGACCTACCCTATAGATCGGCCCTGACGGTAATACAGATAAAATGATAAAAGTTAAAAACAAGCATGTGATCCATTGAACACTTACATCATCATCAGCTACCATTCAGGCTTGCCAATGTTACATACTTTACTCGAAAACTCCGAACGGGGAATCAAATAAAACACAAACTTGAAAGAAAAATAAAAAGGATCCAAACAAACGGAAAAGCATAAAAAGACAAACAACAGTGCATGGTAGAGATCAAAGTGACCAAATAACATAATTTCTTGCATCATTTTGCCAAGGTGCATGCTTCTGATGATCGATATGTTGTTGATCTGGCCGTATTAATACTTGGAATTGATGATTAATTGAGATGGTGAATCAAAAAGGGTTGCTGCGGAATTCCATGGCACAATCAACCA
Organism: Knoxia roxburghii; assembly: GCA_030378225.1. Taxonomy (NCBI): domain Eukaryota; kingdom Viridiplantae; phylum Streptophyta; class Magnoliopsida; order Gentianales; family Rubiaceae; genus Knoxia; species Knoxia roxburghii. Next base: position 10,073,647 of record CM059422.1, on the reverse strand, counting down.
GGGTTGCGTAGCCTCCAAAAGAATTGGTGCAGCCATCGACTATAGCATAAGCAGCAATAATGCACGTCACGCAATCCGCCGTGATTAAACTTCCGGTACAATTTGCTCGGCCGTAAGCTGTAGGAGTGGACCCTGATTGGGTGTTGCGAATATACCCCGGCGAAGTAGGAGTCACGTTCAGTAAGTCGTGGAGCACGAATTCGACACTATTCATGTAACCAGTGCTCTGGTCATAATTTCCCCCCTCGCAACTGCTACCGGTGACGTTCATGTTAGGATCACCGGCCACAATATTGCAGCACAAGGCAAGAAATGTTGCCATTAATAAAGCCACGACGGCCACCTTCATCTTCATCAATTTGTAAGAAAATGAAAGCGAAGCAAAATGGCTTAAACTTCGAAATGTACTTCAGTTTAAGTGTTTGATGGCCAACGTTGGTTGCAAAAATCTGCTTAAATAAGGGTTTCAAATCGTTGATATGTCCGCCTCTTCGTCTGGATGCGCATGTCTTGATCGTTTTCACTAAATGATCATATGAAATTGCAAAACTGTGGGAACTGAAGTTCTGCAGCGCATGCATTTAAACAAGGATTTGATGCATTTGCTACGCTCATATATCGTCTATATGTTTTTGAACCAACCAGAAAAAAAAAAACAAATATGGTTAATGGCAGTGACAAAGCCAAAATTGGGCATGGGGGATGGAATTTATAAATTTTTATTAAATTTTTAAAAATCTTGTTTAAGAACCTGTAAAATAAATTAATTCATAATTTATTTATATAAATTTTTTTATTATATCTCCATTAATTTTTGACCTAAAAATATAATATAATAATAACTTAGTAACTTGTTTATGTAAATATAAATGTTAGGTGAGCTGATGTGGAAATTTATTAATTATTTAGATATGTATATCAATATTTGTCGTAATAATAAGTAATGAGTGTACCTGAAGTGACGACCTAATTGAGGAGGGATTACTAGTTATCGCTTCATTTTTTGGATAATAGTCTATAAATTTTAATAAAAATGTTATTTTATATAAAATGAAAAAAGAAAGAGAGTATTGTAAAGAGGGGCATTTTAATTCAAGTTAGGACGATAAAAGAAAATTATTAGGATAGTAACTAGTAATTCTTATTGAACAAATAGTGAAAAATCCAGCCCTGCATGCATATGGATATAATACAACCTAATTATTGTATAGGTTTAATTAGTGAAATAAATGTGATTTATCATTTGGCTTGCTAGGTTTCATGTTTATCTATTTATTATAGAAGTAATTTTTTTATTAAACTTAGACAATATTATAAATAAAATTATATTTAAGACAAAAATCATTTCCCATATTGTAAATTTAGTATGGATAAGGAAGAAAGAAACTTTCATTACAAAACCACCCCAGCCCTAGTCCTTAACTTTTCAAATGGTTGGTTAGGGCTTCTAAAATAAGTTGTAGTATATTAAGATAAAAATATATCATAATATTTGTAATAAAATAATTTGTTATTTTTAAACGGATATAATTCAACTAATAAACTCCAAAGAAGCGTAACCACATTGCGTCATCGACCACCAGAGCACCACCAAGCATCAGAAATTGAAAGCAATTTCAACACTATCGATTTTGTAAATTATATTAAAAAATACCTAAATAAATTTTGTATTTCAAATTCTCTAAATAATTTCAATTGATTGAGACTAAAATGTGTGAGTAATTGATAGTATAATTTACCCCTATTTAAAGAAAAGAAAAAATTTTTTGTTGCCAAAAATATAAAAATTAATGACAATATCAATTGAATTTTTTTGAAAAATATTAAAAATTATCATGAGATTAATATGAGTTAAAAGTAAATTTAGAAAATGAATCATTTTTAAAATATTGGGACTTGAAATCAGGGGGACTTGAGTGGAGAAGATGCATAGTTAGATAAGTTTGAACAAATGAAATGAAAAAGGAAGGTTAGAGTTATACGTTATGCATGTGATGGTTGATGAAGTAAGTTTGTTTTTTTAATAATTTTTTAATACTCTAAAACTTTGGGACCTTTAAAATTTGGGCATTAGGTCATTGCTTCATAAAACAATGCTCAAGGAAACCTATAGCCCGCTCATGCCAATTTTTGTGTTTCTTCAACGGGAGCGGGGTTAAAAAAAATTCAAAAATAAAAAATTATGGACTGAAATATTTGATTTTAAGTGTCGTGGACAAAATATAAATCTTTGAGATTTTATAAATTCGAAACATTAATTAATTAAACATTCAAATTTTACAAAACGTAATTGGGTGATCAAACAATTCTCGCAAATATCATACTTGTTTAAGGATTTGTGGGCACTGCTGAAGTACTTTGGGGCGGCAGCCTTAATAGTATTTTTTCATCCCCTCAAGGATAAGGTTATTTTCTCTCAACTCAAATTCGTATGTTTGTTTTTATTTTGATAATTTCAAATGTTTGGTTTAATTTTTTTTTGTCAAGTAGCTAATTTAATTCTTTCAGTTAAAAGTTTGATAGTATGACATCTAATCTGTTTAATTTTTTTTTTTTTTATGTCAAGTAGCTATTGTTTTATTTGGAAGATTATCCATGAAAACAACCAAATGCCGAATATTATTGATATTGATATATATATGAGTGACGATTGGGTCATATTGGTTGGTTTGTTCATCCGCAGCGCTTCAAAATATCCAATTTAAATTGAAAAAAAAAAAACTGTGTTTAACCCAAACCATAAACAAAAACTCTTCTTGAAAGGCAACCTAATGATTTTATGGTAGTATTTTTCTTAATCTATTTTACTTTAGTTAAAAATATTACCGAGTTTTATTTTGTCACCAACTCTCCAAACCCTTTTATTTTATTTTAAGTTTAATTTTAATATGAATATTTTTTTACGTTACATTGCAAAATTTTTTCAAAAAGAAAGCGACTAAAATTTGTTCAAGTCAAACGGATCTAAAAGTTTAAGAATGGTATTATAATTTTTTTCTTTGGTACAATCATTATTATTATTATTTTAATCTAAAATAAAATTTTAAGTTAATTTGATAAAAATATAAAATGATCACAGTTTATCGATAAAATTGTGATTTGAGCGTGAATTGAACTTTACCTAGCATGGTAATGAATATTGGAAAATTGAAAAGAAGAGTAATTGTTGTATTCATTTGTACAAGGTAGATGAAGTTAAATGGATATTGTGTGTAGGAAAAAAGATATGGGAGTCGAATCAAAAGTGGTTAAAGACATGGAGAAGCGTAGATTTATGATGTCTGGACTGCATAAGGTTTGTCATTTCTTATTCTTACCTTATAGAAATGACATATGGACTGCATCCGATCAAGAACATGTCGGAAAACGACTCTTTCCTCCATCTCCGTCCTCTGCGCTCAATTCTTATATGATATAATTTTAAAAAATAATGCAATATACTTTTTTAATAAATGGTAAAGAAATATTAGTGAGTAAAGAAAACGAAATAAATTTATGTGAAACAATGCATTAAATTAGTTATTTTTATTAAGTCAACACTACTGACACTAAGAGTATATATTTTTAATTATACAATATATTTTGCCCTCGAATGTCCCTCCCAAATGTATGTATGTTACTTTTTCTTGCATTTATTTAAGACTGAAAAGTTCAAGTTCCGATCGAGGAGTCCAAACAAGGTGATAAATTTAGTAAATAATAAAATGAAATGATTTTTTCAAATATATATATATATATATCCTTTGTTTCATGTATATAAGTAAAGTTCGTCGAAAAATTTAAAATTTTGGGGGTTTTGTTTGAGCGTAAATTATATAGTATTTGGAAAGAAGCATTTAATGCTGTGGTTCCCACTTGCCCAAAAATCATTCACATTGCGTCACACATCTATTTGCACAATACTTACTTTCTCTCTCCATTTCTCATATTTATTGATAATACCTCTCATTCTCTCTCTCTCTCTTTCCTCTTCTCCTTCACCAATCATTAAAACTGACAATTTCTGATACAATACGAAAATTGAATATGAAACGGGTCGAGATTTTGGACCCGAAGAAATCAAGTCGGGTCTGGGTCAGATCCAATAGTAACAGGTCAACTCATCGGATCACCGGGTTGACCTGATGACCAAAAAAAAAAAAAAAAACCCTAATGTATGTTGCATATATATATTTTCTCTGGGGAAGAGTTTTAGAAGAGCGTCTGTTCTTATTTTTTTTTTTCTGAGAGAGTCTGTTTTTTTTCTATTTAAAAAAAACTTTAAACATCTTTTTAAAACTGAGTTTGTTAAAACCTTTTTAACAGACTTCTAGATACTTTTCTGATTTGAGAAGTATCTGTTTTAATTAATAATAAATAATAATTAATTAATTATTTACTGAGTTGGGTTTAACCAACACCATGGATCAACCCATTGATCCATGGATCAGGCTGATGGGTCAAGAACCTTAATTCACAATTAGGTCCCTTGATTTATCAGCTCAACTCAATTCTTCCCAGGTAATTAATTAACTTTTAATTAATATCAAAAAAACTCTTCAATAATATTTAATTAAATATATATAAATAAAGAAATGGTCTCCGATTACGTTGTTTCTACGGCAGCGACCCACTCATCCTCTCTCCCCTTCCAATTCCAATTATGTTGAAAGACTTTCAAAACTTGCCTGCATTGCAGCCCCACCTCTCCGCCTTCCCCTCCTCCCCTCTCTGCTCTACACTCCTCTCCGGTCGCCACTCTCCACCGCAGCGACTCCAACGAAGCAGCCACTCTTCACCGCAAATCTCCAGGCTCCGCGGCGTGATAGTAGGAGTCCTTCTTCCGCCCTGTAGCCCCCGCCAACAATGAAAGCAAGTTTCTCCTCCACTGCCATGAACGGATCTGGCGACCTGAGATCCTCCTGTCTTCTCTCCTCCCTTGGCCAAGCCATTGCTGCTGACCCACACCGTCCTTCTATTTTTTTTTTGGGTATTTTGAAGTTAAGACGACCGAGTTCCACATTTCTTTGAATTGAACATGTATTTTCTTTGATTGTTTTTCTGCATTGGTTCAATTTTTTGAATGATTCTGATTTTTTTTTGTTCAATAACTCCAATTTTTTAGTGTGTTCTTGGGTTAATTCTTCTGGGTTTCTTTGTGTCATGTATGAACTATTTTGTGATGAATATAAGGTGATTAGTTTCATGTGTTCGCAGTTCCTGTGGTAATTTTTCATTTTTTTTTTTTTTATTTGGAGAGCATGCTGGAGGGAGACGAAGGAATGTATCACAGATCAAAAGTTGGCTTATTTTAGTTTCGATATTCATCACGAGGGTTGTGAAAATATTTTAAAAATATTGTTGAAAAAAAAAAAACTCCGATTGGGTCGGGTTGGTAGGTCAACAACCGTCGGTTTCGGGGTTGACTTGAAAAATATATATATATCTATATATATATGGTCGGGTTCAGGTTGAGAATTTCTAACCCATTCGAGTTTCGATCGAGGGTAAAATTATAATTTTCTCTTCTAACTCGATACGCCGACACGAATTGACTGCCCTATCAGCCACTCTCTCTTTTCTCTCTCCCTCTATCATTCCTTCATCTCACCCGCTTCCTATTTTTGATATAAAATTATATATTTTCGTCTACTTTTAATGTAAAATCATATATTTTCATTTACTTTTGATATAATAATCTATTTTGAATATATATTGTATGTTTTCAACATCTGATGTTATATCATATATTTTGATATATAATCGTATTTTTGATATAAAATCATCTACTTTTGATATAAAATCGTATATTTTTGATGTAAAATCGTATATTTTGCGTATATATTATATGTTTTCAACATCTGATGTTATATCATATATTTTGATATATAATCGTTTACTTTTGATGTAAAATCGTCTACTATTGATGTAAAATCATGTACTTTTGATGTATAATTGCGATTTAACATGAAAATTTAAGCAGCGAACAATGAGGGAAAACAAAAAAAATTTGCAACTGCATTTTTACATAAAAAACAAAATCCAAGAAACATCATCATTACTGTTTGTGGGAAATTGGTCCAAATTCAAAATGAATCAATTATCAACCAAAATTGACATGATTTTCGACTGTAATTTTTCAATTCCGATTTAATATCAGATTTTTTGCTGTAAAAAACAGGTTAAACATCAGTTTTCGTTCAAAATATTTGATACCACATCTGCTATCATCACAACATTTTACATAAAAAACACAACATTTTACATAAAAAAACCCAGCATTTTACACTAGAAACACATTTTACATCAAAATATATGATACCACATCAGTAACTTATTATACATCAATACCAACTGATTTAACATCATTTTTCCTTTAAAATATATGATACCACATCAGATAACATCACAGCATTTTACATCAAAAACACATTTTACATAAAAACACAACATTTTACATCACAATATTTTACATAAAAAACACATTTTGCATCAAAATATATGATACCATATCAGATACTAAAAATAAACAATATATATTCAAAATAGATGATTTAACATAAAAAAGACATACATTTTTGCCCAAATCCTAGTTTTCCTTTAATCTTCGTGGGCTGCAAACACAACCAAACGAATCCCCTACCTTATATCTATAAAATCTCTTACTTAATCTCTCATTTTGAAGGCTGAGAAACCGGCGTCTTCGTGGGTCGAAAACACAACCAAACAAATCCCCTACCTCAGATCTATAAAAACTCTTACTTAATCTCTCATTTTGATGGATGATTTGTGATTGTTTCAAACCCAATAAATGGTAAAAATTGTGGAACAATGTATGTGTTTGAAAACTTGAGAGGTGGGGAGTATTTTGGCGGTGAAAGATCTTTGAAATTCTGCCCCGAAATGGCAAGAATCGGCGTTGAGGAACGGCGGGGAAAAGAGTTCGGGGAGAGAGAAGAGAAAGCAGCTGGGGATTAGGGTTTGGAGAAATAATAAAAAAAAAAAAAGTGGCTGGTGATGGTTTTTAAACGTGAGAGGGGCGTGTAAACAACTTCTCATCTCCATATTTTTGAGCTTCTAATTTTGTTTTTTTTTTTTTTTTGCTAGGTGTATTGGTTTATATAATACTACAAGTAGTACTATATAAGAACTGGATAAATAAGATTGGAGTTGAGTTTAAAGGACCAACATAGTCATCTATCCAAAAAGAAATCTAAAAGCAATTGTTTATATTTTGGGATGTAGGAATAAAGCTTGAATGTGCTAACACTATTTTTGTAAATTCAAATTATTTTGATTTAGAGTTTTAATCAGTTTAATTGTGGATTAAATCTTATCTATTAAACTAATATTTTATGAACGTACTAAATTAAAACGGATGCTTACATAAACTCAATCGTTCTTTGGTTATCTTAAGTTCTTATACCATATACTTACTAAGTGTATCTACCTAGTAGATATATATAGTAATATACCTGAAAGATTATCTATCCTGATCCGGTCAAAAATTTACTTTGGTGTATTGCATTTTAGAATCCAAACTCTTGACCGGGACTAAGCACTAGCACAATTACTATTCAAATCCTTGCTTGAAACATCATTGCACAGGACCTTAGTTTCAACTTATTCAATTTTTCACGCAACAATAAAATTCTTAATTAAAGCGGAAGTATAAGAATTACCTCTTAAAGTGTGTATTTAGGTGATTCTCTTATATGACTCAAGACAAGCCCATATGTTGTGTGGGCAACGAAAAAATGAACCAAAATGAATTAGCAACAAAAGAACACATAAAAAAAACTGCCCGGAAAAGGAATCTGGAGGCGCCGCTACTCTCGTGCTCCTCACGCGCCGATCGAGAAATGCATGTGCCGCAGCACTAAAACCCACGAACCGCCATAATTTTGGTGAAGACCAGCCACTGATCCTAAGGAGTTGTGTCGCCGCCTGGATGAAGAAATTCGACTTCGAGAAAGAATTCTTTTTATTTCTCTCTCTAGAATTTCTCTCTCTAAGTTTCTTGAAAACTTGAATAGTGAATTGTGTTCTTTAATTACCAACTCACTATATCTATTTATAGAGCTACAAGAGAGACCCCAAGTTTGTTTAGGATTGACCTTCCTATTGGGTTTTGGTTTCTTAATTAGTTTCCAAATCCAATTAGGAACTAAATTTAATTAGATTCCAAATCCAAATAGATTTCCTAATATCGTGAATTTCCTAATTTCAATTGAACTATAAGACTTAATTAATTAATTAATTAATTAATTCCACTTTGTTAATTTACTAATTAACCCTTAAGAAAAATTAATTATACTTTATCAATTAACCCAATACATAATTAATTATACCACTAACGGATTAATTATGGCACTACTATCCTACACCAGAATTGCTTCCTGAACAACTAAATTAATTATTCTTTAATCTCTCCACATCAAAGATATAGTGCTCGTTAATTTATTAATTTATTGATAATTAATTAATAAACTTCTTATAATCCGAGATTAGTACCACTCGATCTTTTTACTATACTGGACAAAATCCACTGGCTGGGTTTAGTATAATAAACATAACGAGCTCATCTCGAGAACACCATTACTCCAGAAGCACCGGTACATGGTTTCCTTTCGACAAATAACAACACACTAAATAACCAAACATCCTCACCCAATCTACCGAGTCTATTGGCCTCAAGCGACCTCCTCACTCTTTGGCAGATTAAAGTACAATATGTCTAATCCTCATGCCTGCTCAAATCTAGGGATTTAGAGATAGAATATTAGAAATGAATAGTCTATTAAATCAGTATAAGACAATTCAATCCTAAATAGTCATGCTCAATATGCCCCAGGCATATCTATATAATTCAATTAGTTTAGACAAACCAATTTCTAAATCACATAATAACTTAAACTAACAGTGTGTTCAAAACTGTCTCAGTCACGAATCTCATTTATATATTATGTCTTTTAACCAATGATGAGATCTACTGTGTCACACAAGACACCTCATCATTTAATCACATAATATAAATGAACAATATATGTAAAATATAAAAACAATTTATTAAAATATTTAATCGATATAAACTGGGAAACAGTTTTAATACAAGCAAAGCTTTAGTATTCAAAACCAACAATCTCCGACTAATGCTTCAGCTGTGCTTCAAGTATAAAACTACATTAATCTGTAGCTACACTAATAACTAGAAAAACAGTTAAAGCTCCGCCAAGTATCTAATCTCCATGCCCTCCACGTGAGTTTCAAAGACTTTCGCAGTCAGTGTCTTCGTGAATAGATCTGCAAGGTTATATTTTGATGCTATCTTTTCTATGACCACGTCTTCCCTCTTAATGATATCTCGTATCTGGTGGTACTTGCACTGTATATGCTTACTCGCCTTGTGGGCTCATGGTTCCTTTGAGTTTGCTACTGCACCGTTGTTGTCACAGTACACTGTGATCGACTTTTGCAAATCAGGAATCACGTATGAGTCCACTAAGAAGTTCTTGAGCCACACTGTTTCTTTCGCTGCCCCTGATGCTGCAACGTACTCAGCCTCCGTGGTAGAGTCTGTCACGCATTTTTGCTTGACACTCCTCCAAAATATGACTCTACCTCCCAAAGTAAATACATTCCTTGAGGTAGACTTACTCTTGTCCCTGTCGCATTGGAAATCTGACTCTGTGTAACCACGGGGCACAAGCTCATGAGTCTAATAGACCAAGACTTGGTCTCTCGTTCTGCACAAATACTTGAGAATCCATTTACTGCTTCTCAATGAGCTTTTATGGGGTTACTCTGTTATCTACTTACCATACCAATAGCATAACAAATATCAGGGCTCGTACACAATATTTCATACATGAGACTTCCTATTGCAGAAGCATAAGGATCTGTCTTCATTGTTTCTATCTCCTCAATAATCTTTGGAGACTGCTCTTTAGATAGATGCACTCCGTCTCTGAAAGGTAGAAAACCTTTCTTGGAGTTCTGCATGTTAAAACGAGCCCGAATTGTATCTAAGTATGAACCTTGAGAAAGCGTCAGTGAACGTTTCCTACGATCTCAAATAATCTTGATCCCTAGGATATGTCCTGCTTCTTCTAAGTATTTCATATCAAACTGCTTAGACAGCCATGCATTTACGTCTGATAACACTTTATTATTGTTGCCAATAAGTATAATGTCATCTACATAAAGCACAAGAAATACCACCTAGTTTCCATCACGTCTGCGGTACACACATTGTTCATCCGGGCACTGAGTTAAATGGACCTCTTAAACTTGCAAACCTTATGCTCTTGGCCTTTTCAATAAATCCCTCTGGTTGTTGCATAAAGATGGTTTCTTTAAGACTTCCATTAAGGAAAACTGTCTTGACATCCATTTGTCAAATCTCATAATTCTAATGAGCTACTATGGCCAAGAAAATCCAGATCGACTTAAGCATAGCTACTGGGGAGAAGGTTTTCTCATAATCGATTCCCTCTTTCTAAGTATAACTCTTCGTCGTAAGCCTAGTTTTAAAGGTTTCAACCTTTCCATCGGGTCCTCTCTTCGGTTCTTGCATCTAACTTAGTTGCATCTGCCTTAAGCACATGTGCTGGACAACCCCAGATTCTGAGAAGTCTTAAACTGGGCTTGCGCCCATTCCACAACTCTGTAGGGGTTGAAGGCACGATTTTAGATGGTACAAGATTTAGAATATATGCTATAGTTTCTAATGCATACCCCCAAAACGAATCAGGAAATTCATTATAACTCATCATTGACCTAACCATTTCCATAAGAGTTCTATTTCTTCTTTCTGCTACACATTCTGTTATGGTGTGCCATGTGCAGACAACTGAGATTGAATTCCCACATCTGATAGGTAATTTCGAATATCACCTGATAGGTATTCACCACCACTATCTGATCGTAATGTCTTGATACTTTTACCATGATGTTTTTCCACATCTGCCCGATACTCTTTGAATTTACTAAAGCATTCGGACCTGTGGCGCATTAAGTAAATGTATACATACCTTGAGTAATCATCTGTGAAAGTCACAAAATACTCAAACCCGCCTCTTGCTTGGACTGAAATTGGTCCACACAAGTAAGAGTGAATCAACTCTAACACTTCTTTGGCTATATAACCTTTTGCCTTAAAGGGTCTCTTGGTAATTTTACCTTCCAAGCAGGATTCGCAGGTTGAGTAGTTGTCAATCTCTAATAAACTTAAAGGTCAATCATTGGCTAACGTTTGAATCCTACTAAGCTTTATATGACCTAGTCTAAGATGCCAAAGATAGGTTTAATTCTTTTCAGAAGGTTCTTTCCTCTTATTTTGGTTAAATGATGCGCCATTTGTCTCTATGTTTTGCTTAACAGGGGAGTTTTATTTTATCAAAAACAGATTATCTACTAATGAACCGGAACAAATAAGTTTATTACCTTTTCTTATAACAACAGATCTATCAGAAAAAATAAACTTATAACATCCACTAAGAGTTTAGAAACTAAAATCAAGTTCTTTCTAAAACTCGGTACATAAAGGCAAATATAGTCTAGTATTTTCGAAAATAATACTGACTCCTCCCACTGCCTCTACTGACACTCTTGTAGTGTTGCCCAAGTAAACTTCAAGCTCGCTACTTCTAAGCTTCCGGTTTACCTGGAACCCCTGCAAAGAATCACAAACATGGTTAGCGGCGTCTGAATCCACATACCAAGTATCTGTGGGAATCACCGCTAAACATGTCTCAGTAATGAAGGCAGAAATAGTCATAACTTTGAGCTTTGGACAATCTGATTTCCAATATCCCATCTTCCCGCACTAGAAGCATTTGCCTTTAGGCTTCTTCTTCTTTGCGATGTCAGGCTTAGGTGCATGATTATCAACCTTCTTGTTGGTCTTCTTCTTCTTCTTATTCTTGCTTTTTGGCGTAGAAGAGAAACTCGAAGCCTTGACTGTGACTAAAACTTTCTTCTTCTCTTGAAAAATGCCTTCAAACGACACCAATGCAGTTAAGAGCTCGGGAAGAGTATAAACTCTTTGATTCATATTGTAGTTTAACTGAAACTGCTCAAAACTTTGAGGTAAACTCTGAAGAATGATATCAACCTAACTTTCAGGATTAATCTCACATTCTAACACCTCTATCTCATTGACGTTACTAATTATGTGAAGCACGTGATCTCTTGCTGAGGTGCCTTCATCCATTTTAGTATTCATTATCTTCCTCATGGCTGGTTGTCTTGTTGTCATGCCTTGATGACCAAACATCTCTCTCAGGTAGCAATCATGTTAAAGGCAGAGATTATAGGATAAAGTTGATGTTGCAGAACATTCGACACAGAAGTCAGAATATAACACCGCATCATCTCATCAGCCTTCCTCCATCTTTGATAGGCTTCCCTATCTGCTTGAGGTGTTTCATCATTGGGCACATCTGGACATACTTCAGTGAGCACGAACTTATACTGCTTAGCCATTAGGACAAAGTCCAAGTTGCGACTCCAATCAACATAATTTGGACCAGTTAATTTGTTGTCTTTCAATATTGTAGCTAACAGATTAAAAGCCATATTGAAAATTGTAAATAAATAAACAGACAATGTTTTAGTAAATAATGCGAGAATTTCAAAAAATTCACAAATCAATCATTGACATCCCTCAAAAAAATAATTAAATCCACTGACATCTCATTACCAATATTTGCGCAAGTCACAATAGTGTGAACATTTACGTTAGCCCACATTCGTTTAAGAAGAACTAAGTTCATTAACTACACCATCTGACCAAACGATCTATAGATCAATATAGCTAATAGTCAGTGATTTCAGCCATACAAATAAGCAGCGTAACCCCAATGGGAGGAATACTACAAATTGTACGCTAAGTGTATGCCATTACGTGACTTCTAAATTTGTTACCTAGGATAGTGCGCCTCAGATGGAGAGGATATCGTAGTTCTCCAGTTTAATTTAATATAGTTATCTAACTTAGAAATTCAACCTAGTGATCTTGTGAATAAGACTCATCCGATATGGAAGAAGGATCTAATACCAACACGCAAGTCTACCCACATCACTTATGAATTCGTAATGGAGGCTATAGGGATATTAACCAACTCGCTCCCACTTAGATCTCTAAAATGAAGGTTTTTCCGGTTTTAACATGCAAGTACCTAACCCTAAGTTATATGAAAAATAAAACCAACATGCTTTAAATCATGTATCTAAAATATAGCACAAAAATTAAAGCACATAATTAAAACAATAAAACCGGAAATAAATGCATAAAATAAATTTCCTGACTATTATGGTTTTAATTGCTTCCATCTGCTGCTTTGTTCTCATGTCCTATCACGTCACTCTAATGGAGAGATTTTGAAAAAATGGATCTCAGAAAATAAATAGGAACGGGCCTAGGCACGTTCCTGATCAAGCTGGGCTGGCTGTGCGTGCGCGGACAGGCCTCGCGCACAGCACTGGGCCGCGCGCCAGGCCCGTGCGCGACATCGTGCTACGCACGCTGGTGCCTTCTGTGCCGCATGAATGCGGCACGGCACTTGCAGTACTGCTCACGACGTACGCGCTGGCTGCGCCCCGTTAGCCGACAACCTCTACCGGTGATTCCTTCGACACGTCGCCTAGCATGTCTTCCGTTCTTGCTCTCACTCGTTATTTGTTATTCTTTCAATTTTCTTGGGTTTTCTTAGTTTTCTACGTAATCTTTGAAATTACACAAATTATGATAAACCAAAAATCCACGAATTCAAGTCGCCCACAACAACGCCTTTGATTACATAATATTTCCTACTACAAAACTTCTAGGAAAATAAAATCGACAATTACATAGATTTAAATCCTACTACAGATTTAATCTAATCCTACACGGCTTCCAGCACGTGATTTTACTATTACAAGCATTCATAAAAAAAATAACCCGGACAAGTCCTGGGGTGTAATTAAAACATACAATCGCAACCATAATAGTCGGGATAATAAAATGGCCTACAAACAAAACCATGTAACAAATCGAACAAGTACAAAGCCAAAACCATAGCTCTGATACCAATTGCAAGATTATCTGCCCCTTAAAGTTGGTTAACGTTAGCTGGTTAATGTTGGGAGTTGGCAACTCTCTTAAAGTCCTGTTTTCCATTAATTCTTCAATCAGATCTTCTTTCTCTTCGGGGATCTTAATTTCTTATTCTTTATTAACCGTTTGAGACACAGATGTGGACTCAGCCAGTTGATCTTTTTCTTGTTCCTCTTTGCAGTTTTCTCTACCTCTGGATCAAAAACTAATTTGCCTGCACGATAAGAGCAAACCAGGTTTACTAGTCAATGTTTAGGATTGCCTACGAACACTGATAAGATTTTACCTTCTTTGGTACAGGCACCTAAAGTGGAGTTGAATTTGTTATCCAATAATCTAAAATATCTTCTCTTAGAGCCTGAATCAAAACCAGTAAGAGATGATTACTTCCCTCATCCTTTTACTGACAAACTATTGGAATTGCTATCAGTGAAACAGTTCAATATGAATGCTAAAAAAGTGGGGTTAGAGAGGAAGTTACAACTGTGAGAGTTAGAAGAAATTAGGGTGGAAGGTTATGACAACTCTAAGTTATGCAAGGAAAGGACAAAAACCATTCAGGATGAGCTGCTACATAGGAAGGAATGTGTGGTTGGGCAGAAGGTATTTTTTTCAGATTGCAAATGAAAATTAATGCATGGTAAGTTCAAATCAAGACGACATAAACCCTATATGGAGGTAAATATTTATTCTTCTGGTATGGTTAAAATTAAAGGTTTAGAGTTCGAAAAAATATTGGTTGTGAATGGTCATCGACTCACATATTTTCTTGTGAATGTTAACACTACTTCTGATAATGAAATTCGTTTATTTCTGCTTATTTATTAAGATTAATTAGAAGTAGGGTTGTGTCTAGCCAAAGACATTAAAGAAATGCGCTTGTTGGGAGGCAACCCAATTTCGCAAGTTTTTGTTGTAGTTTTAGTGATTTAATTGCTTTTTAAGGTGATTTTTGGCAGGAATTTGTGAGGAAGATTCGAGGGTCTGGGCAGAATATAAAATTTTCCCCAACGTGCCCAGGTCAATTTTCCTTGAGTTTTTGAGGCGTCTGGGCAGAATATAAAGCTTTCCCCGACATGCCCAGGTCGAATTTTCCTTCAATTTTTTTTGGGTGTCTGGGCAGAATACAAGGTTTCCCTTGACGTGCCCATGTCATTTTTCTTTGAAACTCTTGTTATGTCTGGGCAAAATAGAAACTTTCTCCCGAAGTGCCCAGGTCAATTTTCCTTGATTTTTTTGGGGCGTCCAGGCAGAATACAAAGTTCCCCTGACATACCCATGTCAAAAATCCAAAAAAAAAAAAAAAAAAATCTCACAAGCTTTGTTCACCCAAAAGAAAAAAAGTTTGGCCATCTCAGAAATCTCGGCAACCAAGCTAGCACCGACCATCACCCACCACTACCGCGGTTCTAATCGGCCAGTTTTCTTTCGCTGCACCCCGTTTATCTACCGGGCACCTAAGCAACTCAGTAGCGGTCACCACGTGCCTTACCCATCTGCGAGCCGTGCTGGGTTGAGCCCGTTCCAGTGGCGGAGCAGTCACCACACAGCCAAGCCCTAAATTTTTCTTTTCATTTTTCTTGGTACACGTCTTTAATTTTGGGGGATTATTTGAGTTGAGTTCTGAATTTTCAATTCCTTTTTGTAGTTGATTAGTGGTGAGAATGTAGGACAAGGCCAAGCGGTCCCACTAGAGGAGGAACAATTAGCTCAATGGCTTTCAAACAAATAATTCGATAAATGAACTCCAATTTTCACGCCGTTTGCGCACATGTGGGCTTGAAAGCACCAATTCCTTCACCATAGAGAAACTTCTCTTCACCTTACTAGCTTTTGTTTTTTATTTATTTTTTATTTTTATTATGTCTTGGTGGTGTTTGTTTTTGCGATCATGTTTATGCCTATTTTTTTTTACATTGGGGACAATGTAGAGTTTTGGTGTGGGGGGGATTGTTTTGTATGATTATTGTTTTTGGGGATGGTTTTGTGTTTTGTTGTGTTTAGAGTCTACGTGTGGGGGAGATGTAAATGTTATATGTTTTGTGTTGGAAAATCGATATGCAATGTGTGATTTGTTGAGGTAAGGATGAAATGTAGGAAATATTAGTAGTGGTTTGTGTTGGATGGCTATAACTGTTCTTTGCAACAATTCGAATGATAATACTTGTGTGATGTGACACCCAAAATACAAGAAAAGTGAGATTTTGAGCCTTAAATGAGCAACAATTCTTTCGTGTGCTTAATTTCTTTTAGTGTGTTTCACACATAGATTGTATATTTCAGAACTTGCTTTGTTATGCGTGTTACCAGTGATTGTGACAAAAATGATAAAGGCAATAGGACAATCAAATTTGGCTGGCTTTAAAAGTCCAACCTTTTATGCTTACCCTTAGTTAACCTTATTGAAACTTGGACCTGATTCTTTGATTTTATAGCCTCTAAATTAAATCTATGCCTGTGTTTAGCTTGCTCTTTTTGCATAGTTATTGAAAGAAGCGCATACTTGGTTGTTGACTTGGGTTTGTGGTACGAAGGCGGACATTTCAAGGCAATAATAACTCATTAAGGATGAGTTGTGCTCTAACCAAGGCTGTTGAAAAGAAAAAAATAATGGAATTAAAAAAAAAAGAGAGAGAGAGAAATGCTGGAAAGAGAGGGAAAAAAAGAAGAAGAAAAATAGAAAATGAGCCAATATAAACAAATTCAAATATATTTGTGTGGCTAAGGAAAAAAAAAAAAAAAAAAAGAGGGATTGTTGAAAATAAAGTTTGGAATTCTTTGTGGGTTACTAGCGTCTTGCATTGGTCATCCTCGGTAAGATGGTTGAAGGTTAACAATCGAGCATGTTCTTTCTTTCATGACTTTAGCCTATGTTTGATCCTTGTTTATCCTACCTTGTCCTGAGCTCCATTAGAACCCTTGACGAAGACCTTTTAATTTGTATTTTGATTCATTTGAGTGATGATAATGTGATAATTTTGCAAGCATATGGTAAGAACAATTCTATGTGGTGAATTTGAGTGATTAATTGTCCTTTAAACACTTTGAGTTCATGAGTGAATTACTTGAGAGGTGGGTTTCATTCTTGCTTGTATTTGAGTTTGGAGAGTTATGAGGAATGGTTATAGTCATAGCAAATGCATGGTACTATGAAAGGTTCCTATGTGGATACACCAGATTGAACAAAGCTTATATCACGTAGCCTCATACCAAATTCCACTTAAATTACAAATAAAAATACAAAAACCAATAATTAGTACACAGTACAGATTTATAACTAATCCAATTCAAAATTAACATTTGGTCTGTCCATATCCCATTTTCACTTCTACTAGAAGATCCAGCGCAGATTGAATAAATCACGAAATAAAATATATTAAATCCCTAATCAACGCAAACAAAATCTTAGTTAGCTAAGGTTTCGAGACAAACTGTACTCTTTAAAATCGAAGGGGATTACCTTTGTCATTTTGGCTCTTTGGCTTCCTTTTTACCTTAAGTTTCTTCGTTTTGGCTTCCTTTTTACCTTGAGTTTCTTCTTTAGAATTAGGAATGATTGGCTGTGTCCTTTTGGCCCTTGGTTTCCTCTTCAGAATCAGTAAGTATTGCCATTGTCCTTTTGGCACTTGGTTTCCTCTTTACTTATCATATGATGGTTCACCCACTTGTTTACTTTCTGTTATGCCTAAAATCTATATTTCTACTAAAGGAATTACTAGTTAATCGTCCCAATACTTTTTCTTTACCGCTCAAATTTGAAATAAAATGTCCCCTTATAATATCCTATCTCTTTCTCCCTTTATGTAAAAAGACATTTTTGTCAAAACCTATGGACTATCACTCCAAAAAGTAAGGCGGTAACTAGTAACCGCCTCCTACTAATATTTTGTGTTTCTACTCATAATTCTTATGGCTACATTGCAATAAATATTCTTTTTCTTCCGTATTTCTTTTCTAACTATCATATAATTGATATAAAAGATTATACACATATCAATCTGACGAAGATTAAAAAAAGGATATTGTACTTTAAAGTCTCATAGCAACATTGCAAAAGTTCTAATAGATGGATCTCAAAGTAATTTTCGTTGTTCCTACAAATGTTTCATCCAATTAAATTCGACTGCTCTAACGTTTCTGCAGGCACCATCATACCCTAAATCCAGCCCTTCCATGGGTATGATGCGACTTGATTTTTCTGTTCCCTGCTAAGTCCAAATCATCCTAGAAATTTTTGAGAACTGCACGTACTTTAGGAGTCCTTAACCAGCCAAATAAATTCATACAAGCAAGATTTGGAATAATTTGTGTAAACAACAATCAAATTTATAGCAGGTGTCAATAAATGATGTAATAGCCAGGAATTTACATTTTCCAAAATAGAAGCAAGTGAATGGCATGCATGAGACATAAGTTCATAAGTTGACAACCACGCAAAGATGATATAATCTCTTGAAGCTGCTTCTTTGCTGCATCCTCATATAGTATAGTATTACTTTATTTGTGGTTTTGTCCCACAGCTTCACTGCAATAAACCAAAATCATAAAGCAAGCATTCTTCCAAAAATATTCACAATTCAATATTGAACACATACTAAACAGCTATAAGTCTTCTGTATTGAGTTGGATCAGAAATAAGTACAGTATCATCTTTGTCTTCTGCATCAAATTTCAGACCTGGAGGAAATGGTGTGCTAGCTGGTGTGCATCCAGTCATACCAATATCAGAGATAATATCACAAATATATTTCCTTTGACTAACAATAATCCTTGCATTTGATCTCATTAACTCCACTCCCAGAAAGAATCTTGCCTCCCCAAGATCTTTAATAATAAAGGTTTTGTCTAAGAATGTCTTCACAACTTCAATTGTAGCAAAATCAGAACCTGTGATTAGCACATCATCCACGTAAACAAGAAGGTAAACTGAAGTAGAACCTTGGTGCATATAAAACAAGCAATGATCATGGCTGGACTGACAAAAGCCATACTGTAAAACTTTGTCAGGAAACTCTTTGTTTCATTGCCTAGAAGCTTGCTTCAGGCCATATAAGGAGCGCTTAAGTCTACACACTTGTCCTGTAACTATCTTGGTATAACCTGGAGGTGGAAGCATATAAACCTCTTCCTCTAAATAGCCATGCAAAAATACATTGTTCACATCAACGTAGCATAAAGGCCAACCCCTTCCTGCAGCAATTGCAATCATCAATCTAACCGTTACTATCTTGGTAACCAGAGAAAAGACATCTGAATAATCCTCTCACTCCTTTTGATTATACCCTTTTGCCTCTAATCTGGTCTTATATCTATCCACAGTACCGTCTGCAAGGTACTTGATCTTATATACCCAGTTGCAGCCAATAGGTGTCTTTACTGGTGGCAAAACAGTTAACTCCCAAGTGTCATTGCTTTCCAGAGCTGTAAGCTCATTTTTCATGGCCTCCAACCACTTGGGATTAGTGCAAGCTTGATTATATGTAGAAGGCTCTTGCAAAACACACAAGTTATCTAAACACAGCTCATAATCAGCACTAATAGTAAAACCATGAGAACAAACATCAGAAACATTAGTAACAAAATCCTGCATCCATTGAGGTTGCAATCTGGTCCTAGTTCCTCTCCTCAAATACTGATTTGGCTGAGATGAAAGTGAAGAAGCAGGAGAGGAATGATCTGAAGCTTCTGAAGAATTAGGATAATCAGAAGGAGAATTGTTATGAAGATTAGGTAAAGAGGGGACAGAATCATGTACAGGAATAGATTGATTGCTTGCTGGAACAAAAGTTAGCAAGTCAAACCAATCTGTAGAAGAAGATTGAGGGAAAACAGCCTCCTGATGTGAAGAATTTATAGCAGGAAATATGTTTTCATGAAAGATAACATCTCTAGAAATCAAAATCTTCTGTAATTCAGGACAGTAAATCTTGTAACCTTTAAATCCTACAGGATATCCAACAAAGATTCCTTTGAATGATCTGAAATCAAATTTATCTTTCCCTAGTAACTTGTTAAGAACAAAACTCACACAACCAAACACCTTTAACCAAGTATAGTTAGGACTTTTCTGATAAAGTACCTCAAAAGGAGTCTTCCAATGTAGAACAGATTATGGCAGCCTATCGATCAAATAAGTGGCTATTAAAACAGCTTCACTCCAAAACTGTTTGGGGAGTTTTGACTGAAATATAAGGACTCTGGCTACTTGTAAAAGGTGTCTATACTTCCTTTCTACAAGGCCATTTTGCTAGGGTGTATATGGACAATTTCTCTGATGAAGAATGCCTTGATTGGTAAATAAGGTTTGACAAAAGTCATTATAGAATTCTATTCCATTGTCAGTCTATATAGTTTTGACTTGCTGATTAAAATGGTTTTGTAGTAGTAGGACAATATGCTGGACAAGTTTGGGAATTTGGGATTTGTGTTTGACAAAGTATGTCCAAGTGGCTCGGCTATAATTATCCACCACAGTTAGGAAGTACTGAGAACCATCAAGTGCAAGAAGCTTAAAAGGACCCCATAAGTCCATATGAAGTAGTTCTAAAACATGTGAAGCTTTATAACTACTAGAAATATAAGAATCTTGATGCTATTTAACTTGAGGACAAATGATGCATCTATTCTTTGACAATTCAGAAAGATTACTGATGGGTCGTCAACCAATCGAAAATAAATACCTACTCTACACAGAATAAAATAGCAAGCAGTGAGTAGGATCGTCTCCACAGGAAGCAGGGTAGTGAATTAATTAAATCAGAAACTGGTAACCAAAAGGGGGTTTTTTTTGAGAATTTAATCTACTTAAATAAACTTCAATTAAAATTAATAAAGAAAACAGGAATTTGCTTAAATCAAATTTAGGAAATGATCTAGTCAAAGGAATTGTTTCCACCCTGATGTGATAAATTGATCCTCGATGCACAAATTTTCCCAATTAACCTTGATTATATTGGTTTTCCCTGTTGGAACCTCCTAACAGTTCAGTCCTATAATTTTAACCCAGCAATTAAGGAACCTCCGTTAACTGCATCTATAATCGAATATCTGTCCTGGAACCTCCTAGAACATTGATTTCGATAGTCTAGGACCCAATTCAATTTACAATTAATCAAACCTTGTTTAATTGCACGTTGATTAATTATTCCCTTCAAAACGCTAACCTACGTACCACGTGATTAGTTGAATTGAAACTCTTAGGAATACCGAACCTCGTGTATTCGAGTTGACTAGACTACCTAGGAAGAATTGAATGCTACCAGCTATTCAACTAATGCTAAATAATCTAACAATCAAAGCGGAGAATAATTAAATAATCAAAACTCAATTGATATTAAGAACAAATTGATCTCACAATTTAATTCACATCTAGGGTGTAATTCCTCTGACTAGAATTAAAGATTTAGCTACTCAAAATAGAATTAAAAACAAAACTAATAATAATAAATCCATGAACAATAAAAAAAAGAGAAATAGTACTGTAGCCGCAAGAAGTCTTTGGCCAAAATTTCCTCCTGGTCCGCCGACTAAGTCTGCCGACCCTGTAGCCAAAATCCTCCCAACCAAAGTCTGTCAAAACAAAAACCAAAGTCCCCTTCTAAAACCTACGTTTTTAATATATATACTCCTCCTAAGGCGGCCCACCATAATGCCAAACTAAAAAACAAATTAAATATTAAAGCCCAATCCTAATTAACTTTGGAAACTCCCTTTCACAGAAATTAATTATGGGTCTCAATATAAAGCCCAAATCTTTTTGTTCTCTTCCTTCTTAATTTCTTCAATCTAGTCCAATTAGATTTTCTTCTTCTCTGCTTCCAACTTCTCCCAAAATCTGCCCAAAATCTCTTTTCTTTGCTCTCCTTATGAAATCTCCCCTGCAAGTAAAATTAGCCTATTAGCTCATTAAATCCCTCAAAACAGCCCTCAAATTGCATTCAATCCACCACTTAATTTCCAGCTTATCAAATTCCCCCACACCTAAACAATGCTTGTCCCCAAGCATGACTCAACACTAAACAAGAATCACAAAGCAAACACAATACAACAACTTGGTTTCTCAATAGAAAATATGTAACTAAGCAAGGTTTGCAATCCACATAGGAGTTTTCATAGCATCAAGCATTTGTAATGACTATACCACTTCCTCATAACTTCCCAAACTCAAATAACACATAACAGTGACAACCACCTCACCGGTAATCTCTCATGCACTCAAAAGTGTTTCAAGGACATTTAAACACTCAATTCATCACATAGCATGTTCTTGCCATAAGCTTGCAAAATTATCACATTACTATTACTCAAATAAATCAAAGTACAAATCAAAAGGTCTTCTTCAAGGGTTATCATGGGGCTCAGGACAAGGTAGGATAAACAAGGATTAAACAAAGGCTAAAGTCATGAAAGAAAGAACACACTTGATTGTTAACTTTCAACCATCTTACCGAGAATAACCCATGCAAGACACTAGTAACCCACAAAGGATTCCAAACTTGGCTCTTTCCACAATCCTTTTTTTTTTTTCCTTTTTTTTTTTTCTAGCCACACAAATTCATTTGAATTTGTTTATATTGGCTCCTTTTCTTTCTTGTCTTCTTTTCTCCTTCTTCTTTTTTTCATTTTCTTTTTTTTTTTTCAACACCTTGATTAGAGCACAACTTATCCTTAATGAGTTACTATTGCCTTACAATGTCCGCCTTCAAACCACAAACCCAAGTTAACAACCAAGTATATACTTCTTTCAATAACTAGGCGAAAAGAGCAAGCTAAACACAGGCCTAGGTTTAATTTAGTGGCTTTAAAATCAAAGAATCAGGTCCAAGCTTCAAAAAGGTTACTAAGGGTAAACATTGAAGGTTGGATTTTTAGCAAGCCAAATTTGGTTATCCTATTGCCTTTATCCTTTTTGTACTTCAAATTCACAAGCAATGGTAACATGCATAACAAAGCAAGTTCTAGAATATGCAAACTATGTGTGAAACACTCTAAAGAAAAACAATTGAGCACAAGAAAGAATTGTTGCTCATTAAGGCCCAAAATCTCACTTTATATGGCTTTTAGTGTCACTCCAACATGCATCATCATTCGAGTTATCACAAAGAAGAGTTATAGTCATCCAACACCAAATACTACTAATTCTTCCTACATTTCATCCTTACCTCACGAAATCACACATTGCACATCAATTCTCCAACACAAAACACATAACATCTACATCTCCCCCACACCTAGACTCTAAACACAATAAAACACAAAACATCCCCAAAACAATAATCATACAAAACAATCCCCCCACACCTAAAAATCTACATTGTCCCCAATGTAGAAAAAAAAAAAAAGGCATAAAAAGGATCGCAAAAACACACACCACCAAGACAAAATAAAAATAAATAAAATAAATAACTAAAACAAACAAAAGTTAGTAAAGGGACAAGAAGCTTCTCTATGGTGAAGGAATTGGTGGTTTCAAGCCCACATGTGGGCAAAGGGCATGTGATGACCGCTGCTGCTTCATTGGATTCCGGTTGGTTCTTTTGCCGCATGGGACGCTGTAGAGCAACGGACAATGGTGTAGAGAGTGTATCCGCTTCTGAAGAACTTGATTCATCACGCAATACAATTGTGGTCGGAGCTCTCTTGCGAACCATATTCGCTGCACCAGAAAGTAGAAAACAACACAATCAGCCAAAGTTTCAATTTGCAAAAACAGAGCGTGTGCAGAGAAATGAAAAGAAAACAGCAAGAATTAATTCCCCAGGAGGAATGTGGAGGCCTCCGCCAATAGACGGAGTCAGAAAAACAGAACCGCAGAGAAGGCGGGGCAAAATGTTGAAGAAATCAAGTCTGTTAATGGCCGGCCAGACGAATCCGCCAAATCCGCGTGCGGTGTGCGGCGCCGACGGAGACCCGTCGCACCCTGCACGAAACGAAGGCTAGCTAAGGCGAAAGAACTTGATGAGTCGCCGCCGCTGAATTGGAACGGTGGCGCTAAACTGGAACGGTGGCGCGGCAGTGAACCCGTCAATCAACCGCCTAAGGCCTCGAGTGAGTGAAGGTGGCGAAGAACAACCGGTAGAAGAAGCTAAACCGTCGGCGGACTAGAGGATTGCGGCAGAAATAACTGGGAGTTCACTTGGCGGAGGGAGGTGGATGGAGGTTGGCGGCGGAATTGACTTGGCGGATGGAGGGAGCGCCGCTACGTTGTGGGTAGACTCAGCTGATGAAGAGAAGAAAATAAAAGTCGAAGTGAACCCTAATTAACAATTGGAAAAAACAAATACTATTTTTTAAAAAAAAATTGGAAAAAACTTTTTTTTTTTTTTTTTTATGAAGGAAGAACTTTAGTCGACATGCCCATGTGGGAAGAAAACTTGTATTCTGTTGGGAACCAAAAATTCTTTAAGAAACACAACAGGTTTTTGACATGGGCATGTCACAAGCAAACTGGTATTCTGTTGGTGAACGAAAAATTCTGTAAGAAACACAACAGATTTTTGACATGGGCATGTCACAAGCAAACTTGTATTCTGTTGGTGGACCAAAAATTCTGTAAGAAACACAACAGATTTTTGACATGGGCATGTCACAAGAGAACTTGTATTCTGGACTTCCTCTTGCTCCTCAAACCTAAAAAATAATAATAATTAAATCAACCTAAATGAAAAGAATGATAAAAAAATTTTGGGTTGCCTCCCAACAAGCGCCTTTCTTTTATGTCTTTGGCTAGACACAGTTATGCTTCTAACTAATCCACATACAATGGCTGAAATAATGTAATCTCCTCCACATGCTCAATAATATCATTATCAAGAAAAGGTTTAAGTCTATGACCATTAACACAAAACACTTTGTCTGATTTTAAACTTTGAATCTCAATCATGCCATAAGGAGAAATACTTACCACCAAATACGGGTCATGCCATCTTGGCTTTAACTTAC
The DNA here is from genome assembly GCA_030378225.1 of Knoxia roxburghii. Classification (NCBI taxonomy): domain Eukaryota; kingdom Viridiplantae; phylum Streptophyta; class Magnoliopsida; order Gentianales; family Rubiaceae; genus Knoxia; species Knoxia roxburghii. Next base: position 10,048,629 of record CM059422.1, on the reverse strand, counting down.
CTGGCATGAATTTCCATTTGCACTCTGTGAAAAGATTAACTTGCCTGTACGAGAAGAGCGAACCATAAACAGGAACAAACAATTCTGACTAAAATTAAAAACACTAAACCGTGCTCCCCGGCAACGGCGCCAAAATTTGATGGGTCGTCAACCAATCAAAAATAAATACCTACTCTACACAGAATAAAATAGCAAGCAGTGAGTAGGATCGTCTCCACATGAAGCAGGGTAGTGAATTAATTAAATCAGAAACTGGTAACCAAAAGGGGGGTTTTTTTGAGAATTTAATCTACTTAAATAAATTTCAATTAAAATTAATAAAGAAAACAGAAATTTGCTTAAATCAAATTTAGGAAATGATCTAGTCAAAGGAATTGTTTCCACCCTGATGTGATAAATTGATCCTCGATGCACAAATTTTCCCAATTAACCTTGATTATATTGGTTTTCCCTGTTGGAACCTCCTAACAGTTCAGTCCTATAATTTTAACCCAGCAATTAAGGAACCTCCGTTAACTGCATCTATAATCGAATATCTGTCCTGGAACCTCCTAGAACATTGATTTCGATAGTCTAGGACCCAATTCAATTTACAATTAATCAAACCTTGTTTAATTGCACGTTGATTAATTATTCCCTTCAAAACGCTAACCTACGTACCACGTGATTAGTTGAATTGAAACTCTTAGGAATACCGAACCTCGTGTATTCGAGTTGACTAGACTACCTAGGAAGAATTGAATGCTACCAGCTATTCAACTAATGCTAAATAATCTAACAATCAAAGCGGAGAATAATTAAATAATCAAAACTCAATTGATATTAAGAACAAATTGATCTCACAATTTAATTCACATCTAGGGTGTAATTCCTCTGACTAGAATTAAAGATTTAGCTACTCAAAATAGAATTAAAAACAAAACTAATAATAATAAATCCATGAACAATAAAAAAAAGAGAAATAGTACTGTAGCCGCAAGAAGTCTTTGGCCAAAATTTCCTCCTGGTCCGCCGACTAAGTCTGCCGACCCTGTAGCCAAAATCCTCCCAACCAAAGTCTGTCAAAACAAAAACCAAAGTCCCCTTCTAAAACCTACGTTTTTAATATATATACTCCTCCTAAGGCGGCCCACCATAATGCCAAACTAAAAAACAAATTAAATATTAAAGCTCAATCCTAATTAACTTTGGAAACTCCCTTTCACAGAAATTAATTATGGGTCTCAATATAAAGCCCAAATCTTTTTGTTCTCTTCCTTCTTAATTTCTTCAATCTAGTCCAATTAGATTTTCTTCTTCTCTGCTTCCAACTTCTCCCAAAATCTGCCCAAAATCTCTTTTCTTTGCTCTCCTTATGAAATCTCCTATAGAGTAAAATTAGCCTATTAGCTCATTAAATCCCTCAAAACAGCCCTCAAATTGCATTCAATCCACCACTTAATTTACAGCTTATCAATTACAAGGCAACACATAATTCAAATGCTTCATAACAACATCAGAAGGATGTCCTAGTCTAGAGTGCCAAGCTACATCATTGTCTGCTGAATTATTACAATTTGGTATCCATTTATTGGATGCTGATCAGGAAAAATTCTAGCATGTGGTAATCTAGATTTTATTTGTGCTTGAACTTGAAGGATGTAAGATGGATTGAAAGACTTTTCACTGAACAGATACAGATTATTGACATTTTCACCAACAACTAAGACTTTATAAGTCTCCTGGTCCTGAAGCCAACAATAGGAAGCAGAAAAAGTAATGAAACAATGAGAATCATTGGCTAACTTACTTATTGAAATCAAGTTGTGTTTGAAAGTAGGAAGATAAAACACATTAGTTAGAGTAAGAGCAGAAGATAAGTGACAATCACCTATCCTTTGAACATTTTGAACACTGCCATCGGGCAAGAAAATAGATACAGGATCCTGTATGCATATGTTTCTAATGTTTGTAAACTTACTTTCAGTGCCAGTCATGTGACTGGTAGCTCCCGTACCTACAATCCAAGAACCTCAAAGCATATAATCAGAAGAAGATAATGCACTTTGTTTAAGGAAATCAGTAGTACCTACATAAAAAGCAAACTGAGCAAACTGCATTGGTGCTGAATCAGCTACAATTTTTCCTTTCTTCAGCTTGTCCACTTCTCTTGCAACTCCATCAGTAAGAGAATCATTCCAATCAGAACCTAGAAATTGAGTAACCACTGGAGGAGGTTCAACAGCCTGCACATTATTTGTTTTATCTCCTTTCTTCTTTAAAGCCTCATACCAATCAGGATATCCATGGAGTTTAAAACAAATGTTCACCAGATGGCCTGTTCTTTTGCAGTGTGTACAAAACAGGTTACTCTTATCAACCTTAAGTTTCTTTCCTCCTTCCTTCTTAACAGTATAGCTCCTAGTCATCATCGCTGAATTCTCCGTGGTCAATTTCACATCAACACTAACTTGTTTATTCTTTTCTGTCTTCAGAAAAATAGCATGCATTCCATTAACAGATGGAAGCTCATCCATCAGCAGTATGTGGCTCTTTTCTGTTTTATATGTATGAGTAATTCCCATGAGAAACTCCATGCTTCTCTCAATCAATTCCTTCTTCTCAAAAGCCTTCATTACAAAGGACAAAGTTTCCCTCATACCTAGCCTGAATTCACTAGACCTTTTCTCAGAAAGTAAACATCTCACACAATCACTTCCAATTGTATTTGGATTCAGCTGTTCAATTCTAACCCAAAGTTCTTTCAATCGACCATAGAACTGAGTAACTGATAGATTATTTTGCCTAATTAAAGACAAATCTCTTTTCAATTGATAGAGTAAAGCCAGATTAGAGGAACCAAACCTTTCGTTGATTTCTTTCCACAATTCTTGTGCGTTGTTGATATAAGCAAATTGATTCACAAGCTCCTTCGAGATTGCTTCCTGCAATCACGAAACAACCATAATATTCACCCTTCGCCATTGTCTGTAGCTCGGAGAGCTCACCGGCGGACACGGATAACTTTCGTCAATAAACTCGATCTTGTTCTTCACCTCAAAAACATTCAATACTGAATTTCACCACATCTTAAAGTTGTTATCCGTCAACAACTGTTGACTGATGATTTGCATCCTCAGATAATCGGCATTGTGAAGAAAAAGTTGTTCCTTCATCTCTTCGCTAGACAACAAGCATCGATCGAATTCATTTCTTTAAGTTCCATCTCCTCATCTTCACGAATCGGATTCTCCATCAGATCAATTGATTACCAATTGAAATGTCAAGGAATTCACAATAGAATGAAATCGAAACGTGGCTCTAATACCATCTAAGAAATCAGAAGCACGCAGGATAAACGAAGAAAACTAAAACTGCAGAAACAATACCAAGAGAGCAAAGCTTTGTGAAACCTTTCTAATTTTCTTATTGAGAAAAAATTGAAAACTGTTCGTATTCTGTACAACTCCTCCCTCTTTATATACAATCCCTATTACTATATAACTTACACAACAACTACTAAAAATATCTACACAAGAAAGGTGTTGCTGTAACCACTCATGCTGAGCAGTCTTGCTTGGATTAGTTCACTTTGTTCAGTGACTTTCAGCACGTGATTTGTTGCCATGTCATGCGCCACATCAGCTCTCCTAATGTTGGGATGGAACACGATTGATAGAAGCACATTGTACTCATTTCCTGAAGTACAATGTGCCACTGATTCAACTGATTCTTGTGCTGCCTTCGTTTGCTTTAGCATATTCTTTAACAGGATAAGTTTCTAGACTCTCTACTAATAGAGGTTGTCAAGTCTAAAAAGGAGCATCTTGGGGTCAATGTTTCGTGTCTGTTTGATGCATTGGAGTGTGGATATGATAATGGTATTGAAGTTAATGTTGAGGAGGGTGAGAAGGAGGGATATAATTATTTAATGGCTCATGCTCTTGACACCATGACTAAGGCCTTTGTTAGTAGGGGTATGTTTGATGAAGCTATTCGTAATTTGTGCTTCCTGACCAGTAGTCGTTTTGGAAAATCTTTGTTATGGTCATGTAATTTTTTGATAGATCCGTTAGTTCATTGTGGAAAGGTGGATTTGGCACTGGAAGTCACTCAGGAATTCTTGCATGATTTCTTGCAGTTGAATGAGGACGACCGACCTCCATACATTCATGCTCATGCCTACTGGATTTTGATGAAGGCTTTGTTAAGGAAAGTAATATGGAGAAAGTTGCTGATGTGTTTAGGAAGGCGGTAAGGAAGACGGTGAAAGCTGGGTGGATCCCAAACACTTTCGCTTATATGTATGTCAAAGAGCTCTGCTCACATAGACTCCCAAGTCGAGCAGAACATATATTGCGTGACATGGAGGAGAAGCATGAATTCATGCCTGATGAAGATTGTTATGGAGCCCTGATTCATGGTTATTGTCAATCTGGTGATCCAAACAGAGCTTTGGATCTCCTCAGTGAAATGAGAGCTAAAGATCTCAAAATTAATTCTGGGATTGCCAGCACCATTGTTCATTGTTTGTGTCAAGTTGGCAGGTTTGCTAAGGCAGTAGAACGGTTCATATATTTTCAAAAGTTGGGAATTTACCTTGATAACATTGTCTATAATGTTGTCATAGATGCTTTGGGTAAACTTGGAAAATATGAAGAAGCTTTAAAGCTACTAGAGGAGATGAAAGATACCTCTAAAAGATGGCTCACTAATAGGCTCAACAATTTTAAAAGACGAGGAGAACCCCTGGAAGAAGCCATGAATGTTTTTGGCCAATTGAGGAAGAAATAAAATGATGGTTTCTTCAGACCTCCTGATCTTCCAACTTACCTAGCTCTTATTATGATACTTTGTTATTGGGGTATAGATACCAAAATAGACTCTCTACTGTTAGAGGTAGTCAAGTCTAACAAGCAACAACTTGGGTTTGATGTTTCGCACTTGTTTGATAAATTGGAATCTCAAAGAGTTGCATTTGGTGTCGATTATGGTGATTATTTGGCGTTGGAGGAGTTGCATAATTATTCGACGGCTCAGGCTCTTGACGTCATGGCTAAGGCCTTTGTCAGTGCGGGTAAGTTTGATAAAGCTATTCATAATTTGTGCAAGGTGGACAGTCATAAATTTGGAAATTTTTATTGTCTTCATGTAATTTTCTGATAAATCGGTTAGTTGATTGTGGGAAGCTCGATTGGGCACTACATGAATTTCAAGAGCAGCTCGATTCGGGAGATACTGATTATGGAGTTAATTTTATTTTTTTGAAGTGGACAATGAAAAACCTCATTTTATATTCATCTCTACGGGATTTTGATGAAGGCCTTGTTTAGGAAAGATGATCTTGAAAAAACTAATGATTTATTTTTGGAGACCGTAAAAGCTGGGAAGGTCGTGTACAATTTTCCTTTTATTTGTATTTATGTTGAAGAGCTCTGCTCACATGGACTTCCAAGTCAGACAGAAGATATATTGCGGGACATGAAGAAGCAACATAGAATAATGCCTGATGAATATTGTTATGAAGCTCTGATCCATGGTTATTGTGAAGCTGGTGATCCAATTAGAGCTTTTTCACTATGGAGTGAGATGAGATGTAAAAATATCAAAACTACAAATGTGATTGTGACAACAATTTTTGATTGTTTGCATAAATTTGGCATGTTTTCTGGGACAGGGCATCCACGTATTACCAATACCTTGACGAGTTGAGCATCTACCTTGATAAGGGTGCGTATGAAGCTTTATGTAAACTTGGAAAATCTAAAGAGGCTTCAAGATTGCTGGAGGGGATGAATGATAAAGGGGAGTGAGAGTTTCTGAATTACAGCTACGCAGCAGAAAATAAGGGTTGCCCAAAAGGATTTGTAGACATCTTTGCTCGGAAATAGCTTTAGTTTTAGGAAATAAATCAGGTTCGTAATTTTTTCAGCTCGTCTATGGGTAAAATATTTAGATTTTAAATATGAATTTAGATTTTAATGGGTCTCACGGACATTCTTAATTAGAATAAAATTTGATAATTTTTTTTTCAAGCAATAAAATTTGATAATTAAGATGGTACAATTATTTCTCGTGTAGTTTAGAATAATAATATTTTAATAAAATTTGATTATGAATTTTAGTTGTTGTGTTAGAATAATAATTAGATTGTAGAATTCTCTTTTAATTGACGTTTTACAATCTTTTAATATAATCTTTTAGTTTTAAATATATTACAACAGAAGAAATTCTAGAGCAATCAGCCCCAATGACGTGTCAGTTAAATATTTAATACTTTCACTGAATACAATTTCATTTATAATTACTAATTTCACTTTTAATTACTAATATTAAACTTATCATCAACTATTAATTCAAATTCTAAAATATAATTCTATCATTTTCTTCACCTCTTATTTTAAAATTTTTATCTTAAACTTCAATTGTATATATATTTCTTTGCTTCACATCAACCATTCATTCCCACCCTCACGAAATCATCAACCAAAATATATAGTGTTAATCACTCTGCATTAATTTTGTCAAATGTCACTCATTATAATATGTATTGTTATTAGAATCTGAAACTCTAATTACGAAATAAAAATAAATATAATTATTGTGTAATATGAATTTAATTTTGAAGATATAAAAATTATTTTAATAATGAGATGAGATGATAAGACTTTGAAGAGATAAAAATAATTAGAATGAGATTAAATAAGATTAAAATACAAATAAAAATAATAAGCAAAAATAAATATTTATGATAAATATGACTTTGAACATATCTATTAATCTATCTATTTATTTATCTATTAAATATACAACCCCTTTTATCAAATTCATACATTTTTGTATAACTTTTTTTTTCTTTTTTTATTTTTATTTTTTTTTAAAAATTTAATGTTACACAAATAAGAAATAATCATATTTTTATATCATCAAATTTACTAAAATATTAATTTTTTAATGTAAATTATATTTTATAATTTGAAATTTACCGTAAAAAATATCAATTATGTAATAATTTAATGATATTAAATTTTCATTTAACTTTCAATAATTGAAAAATTATACACTAATATTAATGATTTTTAACTTATGATTTTAATAATATACTAAAAATTTTTTATTAATTTTTAATATTTAATATATTAAATAATAATATTTTTAATATTTAATATATTAAATAATAATATTTTAAAAACATTTATACATAAATATATGAATTAAAAAATCTTAATTTTTAAAATATTTTTTTATTAATATTTAGTTACCATTTTTTTTCATAGTCATTTTTCTGTTAAAATGTGATCAAAATTATCTCAATTATATCAACAATTTATATTAATAAAATTAACAAATAAATTATTAATATTATAATTTACTAAAAATTTGTATACACATTGTTTATAAAACAACGCTATCAATTTAAAATTCATATAAAATATTATACTCAAAAATAAATAATATTAATAAATAAATTATTATTACCGTGATAACGATATAGATAGTTTTATAAAAACTCGCAAGGTATTATCGTAAGTGTAGGATATAATTTACCGTGCATCGCACAGAGGGGATCACTAGTTTAGAACTAAATTTGTTATTATATTTTTTATCTAATTTATTTGCGGCAAAGAATTTAGATTGGAAGTCGACAAAGAAATAGAAGAGAAAAGGTCACAATTTGTACGAGTCATTCTTGCAGAAGATCATGCTAATTTTCTCGGTTACAATTTTATCGAATGTGCCGAAGGGAGAAAAAAAAAAAAAGTCCGTAAACTTCTGAAAAGGTCAAGATAAAGAAGTCCGTAAACTTCTGAAAGTACGAAAAATATATCAACTTGGTTGTCATAATTGATAGAAAGGATATCCTGGAGTTGTAAAATAGATTTAGTTTATATAGTGATATTCTACCTCATAAGACTCCATTCGGCCAAAACCCAAGGTGAGCCAGCACCAAAATACAGGGAATATATCCACCAAATTGGCTTCTTTCTCCTACGTTTTTCTAAGCACAGTTCTTTGCAAAGCTCACACAAAGAATTTTATTCCAAGGAGAGATATCTTTAGATCATGATAAGTTTAAATACAAATGAAATTTAAGTTGAGACGGACTATTTTTAATAAAAAGAAATCGTTTCGATATTATTTTCTCTATCCATAAGATTCGTACCCAAAATCTTACTACACGGGTAACAAATTTCGAGTTTCTAGTACGAAAGAAACTAATTATATGGTTTTCAATCTTTCTTGCTTGCTATATAGACTCTACTTTAAGCAAAATGCAAAGCATATATTTCCTTCTTCAAAGAGATGGATGATAATAAATCAATTTTATGTTTCTGGGATTCTTTTTAACTTTGCCTTAAAACTCAAATGCTTATGTCTAGTACGATAACTCATTATGAAGATTTGGATACCTTAATGAAATGTGAAGACAAATAAGAAGCCTTAGAACTTGGAAATAGTGCAGTAATATTGTGTTGCCAAAAATGGCTATAGAAGCCTTAGAACTTGGATTGGATCTGAGCGATGACCTTGTTGTCCACTTGGAATGCTTTGGCAAGAACCGCACTGCTGATTGGTGGATCAGATGCAAAGACAGCATTAGTTACAAATTGTACGCCAGCATTTTGGCTATGGAAGAAATTGAACATAACAGCAGGTGTATTTCCGAGATTTTGTGTGAAATGAATGAGTCCCTTGGGGTAGACAAAGACATCACCCTTTTGAAGAACCTTGCCGAAAAGTTTGTTTTCTGGACTTGAAGTGATAAAGGCAGCATAAATAGAGCCCTCAAGAACGGTGACAATCTCGGTTGCCCTGGGGTGAATGTGAGGTTGAGTTTCTGCAAATGGTGGAAAATCACCACGGATCATCGAGATCCCTTGAGTATTCAGCCCTGGTAGTTGCAACCCGTTAACGGCCTTCACACGTACCCCTAAAGCATTACTTATATTTCCGGGGATCTGTACTCCACGGAACAAAAAATCGTCTGCAGTTGCAAGGCTAGCATCCTTGCAGGCAAAGCCGTTCACACCCACTAAAAACAGACAAAAACAGAGGTTCACAATGCATGTAATTAACAAACACAAAACGTGGCTGCATCTAAACCTCCATAATCAGCTATCATACCTGAACTCGCATAATCAGCTATGCAGAAGTCTTGCAATGGATTTGGATCGGAGGTTAAAGCAACGTAAAACGAACTCATGAATGCTATCCAACTCAACATCAACACATTAATGTAAGCTTTAGCCATGATCGATCTCTCTGTTGGAAAGATTGTCTAAACATAAAATTCGCATGTCTATTTTGCTCGGTGAAGCTGCTACTTATACCAATATGGAGTTGCCGATTTTCTTGATTCTCTTTGAATGTATATTTGGAACAGGACGTGAAGTGAGGCGGCTATGAATATTCGGAATAAGAGTTTAAAAGAGCTGGCTTTGGCCTGCGATCATATACGCATGGGACAGATAGAAACTAATTTTACTAGCATGTCAGCAACAATGATTCCCTTCTTTCCATTTTGTTCCAAACACTCAAGAAACCAAACTTTTATCGATGCCATATGTTCAAAATATTAATGTAATATTAATATTTCCATCCCACCATGAGGCAGATTTTGAACATATGGCATCCATAAATTTAACTTGAATATGACAATTATGATATATTTCTTTTTTAAATTTGACGCTAGAAAAGAAATAAACGAAACAAGGCAAGGTAGGAGAAGTCGGTAGGCTTCTAAAAAAAATGAGTAAAAAAAAAATATCAATCTAATTGCTATGATTAATAGAAAAAAATTTTACTAGTTATCGTCTCAATTTTATCCTTTATCGTCCTAATTTGGACTAAAACACATTCCTACAATACCCTCTCTCTTCCTTATTTTTAAGCAAAAGGACAATTTTATTAAAATTTGGACGGTAATGCTTAAAATTGAGGCGGTAACTAATAATACCCAATAGAAAACTATCATGATTAACGATATATCTGAAGTCGGTAAGAAAAAACGAGTAAAAAAAATATTAATGTGATTGCCATCATTAATAAAAAACTACTATAATTGGCAAGTTAATATATGTGGATGATTTGGTTTAGAAGAGGATGCTTGGAATAAGATTTGGAGGATTTCATGCCCATCAAACATTCAATGGCTGCTGTGGAAATTAATAATTATCTTAGCATTTTGTAATTAGATATATATATTAAAAAAAAAAGAGTTTTGATTTAGTAAATAATAAATATATTTTTAATTAAATGGAAGTAGTACTTACTAATATTGCTACACAAATTGTAGCTAGCATGAAAAATAATTATTAGATTGTAGCATTAATTGGTACCCAATTTGCAAACAATTTGCTCTGCCTCTCCATGTAGTATTCCAGTTTTATTGATGGTAAGGAAAATATAGATGCCTTCTTTCCTACGTTTCCTAAACACAATTTTTTGCAAAGCTCACACAAAGAATATTTTTAAGTCACCATAAATTTAAATTAATCTAAATTTAATTCGAAGAGACGACTTTTTGCCTTGAAAATTTTTTTAGTATTATTATTTTCTCTTTTCACAAGAACTTTGTACAATAATTTATTATACAAGCAGTTCATTGGTTTTCAATGAACTCATTTAACTCATTTATTATACAACCAGTTTATTTCTAGAACTTTCAAATGGAAATGAATTCATTGGTTTTCCACAAGCGTTTTTTTCAGTCACAATAAAAAAAAGTTACTAGTTATCGCTTTACTTTTGGCCGGTAGTATATAAATTTTGACAAAATTATTTTTTTACTTAAAAGGGGAAGAGAGGGGTATTGTAGGGAATATTTTAATCTAAATTGTAGTGGTAGAAAGAAAGTACGGGACGGTAACTAATAATTCCTTTAAAAAAAAAATACATATTGAACTGATATGTTAATCCAGCAAGCAGTCTTCAAGTATGCGGCTTAACTTTTGGGAAATGAGGAAAACTGGTTGTATCTCCTTTCTTAGTATGGTTTGAGGGCTTACCGTCATCAGAATTAAAATGCATATTGATATTTATTATTGCTTCCACCACCCTTTCTGGTATCTTATTTGTTGACTCAAATTGCCTTTGTTCGTCCCGAATACTTTGTGGCAGCATTCATTGAGATGTCACACAACCTTAGAGAATTTCCTTTGGTAATGTAATGGGAGGTCTCCCCATTCTCTCTTACATAAATAAAGTAAAGCTCGCCCTCGAGCTCTGTACCGGTGGGCTGGGTCTTTCTCTATTGTTCTGTTCCCGCCACAAGAAACCCGCGGGAAGAGGTATGCCCAGTGCGCGGAGGATCCGTTGAGAGTTTTATCCAGCATAATCTGCTGCTCATAAGGTAGTGTACTTACTTTCTCTATTGCTCTTCTCATTTAATAAAAAATGCATTTTTTAATTTAGATACTTTGATTTGGGTTGCTGAAGCCATCAACTCCAATTTTGAAGTTGTAAAATCTGGATATTCTGATGTTCTTTTTGGCTGGGGTGCTTATGAAACAAATTTCCTTGTGAAGAATATGGAAGTGAAGAAGAGGAGAAAAGAAGGGTAAAAACTCCAAAATTCCCACCAGCTATAAGCTATGGCTATTTGATGATTCAAGACCGGGAGTTGCTGTGGTTTTTTTACTGGAATTTGCATTGGCAGCTCTCATCTTGAAATTTAATTCTATTAACTTAGATAGCAGGGTCTGTGTGAGGAAATTATAGTGAATGTGAACTGCAATTCCTTTCTCGGAAGTTTTAGACCAAATGGAATTGTTAGTTAAAATAGTGACCTCTCTATCAGTGTCTATACCGTCAATGCTGATGTTAAGAATTGAGAGATTGGTTTCTTGTGAATATTATGGATTGCTGATGGAATATCATCTGGGGTGTTATGTTCCCTCTCTTGTTGACCCTTTATTTTTTTATTTTTTAAATTTACTTAAATGCATGTACACTGCAAGATCACTGGAATTAGTTGAGGAAAATATAAGGACTGCCACTTTTATTCTTTCTTTTGGTTGTTTTAGATCAAATAAAATTGTTAGTTGTAATAGTGATCTTCCATGTCATTTTCTCTATGCTCTATGCCGACATGTTAAGATTGGGAGACTCTTTCTTTTGATAAGAATTTCATTTGATGTGTTATTTTCAACTCTTGTTAAGCATTTACGTGCATGAACAACATCTCATTTGTTTCTACTATGAACATCTTGCATTTGATTGTTGGATACCTCTTTAGAGCAATAAACCATTGCAAGTTTCACATTTAGCTCTTGAATGGCGTTGGTTGTATGATGCAGGAAAAACATTTACAGCTTGCCAAAAGCGCGAGAGATCTTGTTGAGCAACAAAGAGCCACTAAGTCCATGGATGGCCACCCTGCAGTTCAGAATGCCAAAAAGCACTTCAATTTACCCATGACACTTGCTAAGAATCTGAAGGAAAACCAGTGGAGTAGCAAGTCTTCTTTTCTTAGGGAGTACATTGATGCACATAATAACCTTGCCATGCTTGGAATAGATCTTGATAACTTGGGAGAAGCTGAGAAAATTCTTATGAAAGATTTAGAGATTTGTGATGAAGTAGAAGAGGTTGGTGAGAATGATGACAGTCCCAAATGCTATTTATGGAGCATTATATTATATAGCTTGGTGATTGGACTAAAGAAGTTCAGGGAGGAAGTTAATTAATACTAATTTTATCATTGTTTGTTAAAATTGATCAATCAATAGATATAGACTAACTGTTATGGGGTTTAATCATTATTTTATTAAAGTTCATTTGATAAAGATGCTCAGGCTGAGGAAATATAAAATTTCAATATAGAGTTATTTTTTTAGTTTATGCGGTTTGCAAAATGCACATTTTGCTCAATTACATAAGAAGACCATTACTTTCTTTCTGCTTCTTGATTTTTCTTAAGAGTTATTTTTCTTTATTTTTCTTTATTCCTTTTTTTTTTGGTTTAATTTTATTACTTTTTCATGAGAAGGAAATTTTAAGTACTATAATTTTGGTATTTTTAGTTTCACTTTTTCTTTTTAATAAATTTAAAGTTGGGGGCGTATTTTACAGGAGAAGATAGAAATGAAGAATCGTGAGATGACAAGATGGAACTAATTAAACTCTAAACGAACAATTTGGTAGTTTGGTAATTTGTGCTGCAAAATAATACTAAAAACTTAACAATTCTAATACGGTAATTTATATGGTGTCCTATAGGACAACCATGTAAATTTACTCCTACCTACTGTAGTGCGCTACAGTACGCGCTACAGTAACGCCCTACAGTTCCGCGCTACATTACCTTCCTTTCTTTTGTTATTTTTTGCTATTTTTTTATTTTATTCTTTTTGTCTTCTTCCTTGAGACTTTTTTCCGTCCATTTTTTTCTAAACAATTCAGTATTTTTTTTAATGTTTTTGAATTTTATAAAAAAAATATTTTTAAATTATCATTTTATTTGTTTTATAATTAAATAATTTTAGATATTATGATACATATTATGGACGTTTTTGTTGTACTGTTGATCTGATGTCAAGTATTCGCTGATCTGATGTCTATATAATCCTGATATGATCTCCATTGTTAAGTATGTTTTAATTCTATTGTATGATTTCTTTTATATTCTTGATCTGATATCTATAGTCTGTTGATCTGATGTCAAGTATTTGCTGATCTGATGTCTATATAATCCTGATCTGATCTCCCTTGTTAAGTATGTTTTAGTTCTACTGTATGATTTCTTTTTTATTCTTGATCTGATATCTATAGTTTGTTGATCTGATGTCTAGTATTCCCTGATCTGATGTCTATATAATCCTGATCTGATCTCCCTTGTTAAGTATGTTTTAGTTCTAGTGTATGATTTCTTTTATATTCTTGATTTGATATCTATAGTCTGTTGATCTGATGTCAAGTATTCGCTGATCTGATGTCTATATAATCCTGATCTGATCTCTCATGTTAAGTATGTTTTAGTTCTAGTGTATGATTTCTTTTATATTCTTGATCTGATATCTATAGCCTGTTGATCTGATGTCTATATAATCCTGATCTGATCTCCCTTGTTAAATATGTTTTAGTTCTAGTGTATGATTTCTTTTATATTCTTGATCTGATATCTATAGTCTGTTGATCTGATGTCAAGTATTCTCTGATCTGATGTCTATATAATCCTGATCTGATCTCCATTATTAAGTATGTTTTAGTTCTAGTGTATGATTTCTTTTATATTCTTGATCTGATATCTATAGTCTGTTGATCTGATGTCAAGTATTCGCTGATCTGATGTCTATATAATCCTGATGTGATCTCACTTATTAAGTATGTTTTAATTCTATTGTATGATTTCTTTTATATTCTTGATCTGATATCTATAGTCTGTTGATCTGATGTCAAGTATTTGCTGATCTGATGTCTATATAATCCTGATCTGATCTCCCTTGTTAAGTATGTTTTAGTTCTACTGTATGATTTCTTTTTTATTCTTGATCTGATATCTATAGTTTGTTGATCTGATGTCTAGTATTCCCTGATCTGATGTCTATATAATCCTGATCTGATCTCCCTTGTTAAGTATGTTTTAGTTCTAGTGTATGATTTCTTTTATATTCTTGATCTGATATCTATAGTCTGTTGATCTGATGTCAAGTATTCTCTGATCTGATGTCTATATAATCCTGATCTGATCTCCCTTGGTAAGTATGTTTTAGTTCTAGTATATGATTTCTTTTATATTCTTGATCTGATATCTATAGTTTATTGATCTGATGTCAAGTATTCGCTGATCAGATGTCTATATAATCCTGATCTAATCTCCCTTGTTAAGTATTTTTTTTAAAAAAAAAGTATTTTTTTTTAAAAGTATTTTAAAAAAAAATATTTTTTTTAAAAAGGCTGTGCGTCAAAAAAAAAATGTAGCGCGCAACTGTAGCGCGTTACTGTAGCGCATAACTATAGCGCGTACAGTAGCGTGCACTTTAGGTAGGAGTAAAATTCATTCTACTCCTATAGCCCCACCGTAAACGGACTCTAATTTTAGTGGTAACAATTGATAATTGATTGATTTACGCAATCGAAACTTTATAAATTGTCATTTTAATTTTTATAAATTTTAACTAATGAAAATGTATTAATAATATTATATTTTATCAACCTAAATATTAAAATTTATAATATTTTTATTTTAATTTTTTTAAAAAAATATATAAAATACTTTTTTATCTACTGAGTTGGGATTGAGAGTAATTGTTTTTTTTTGTTACAATAGAGTAACTCTTTTAAGTGTAAGTTTGAAAAAAATATTAAATTCACTATAGGAAAAAAAAAAAAGAATTATATAATAAAAAACACGGAAAAAGATATTTATTTTTATACTTCATTTTAAGGTACAATGAATAACGTAAGAAATTGTGATAATAGACCAAAGGAAGAGTCGGTGTGGGAGATTCCAAAACCTATATATATAAATAAAAAAAACGGTATCCTAGAGCTGCAAAGCAGAGCAAACCCTGCAAAGTTTTTGTTCTTTGCTTAAACACCAAAGAGTCATTGAGGAACTAAAACGCTACCTGCTTCTCAATCCCTAACTTCTAATCATATTCATTCGTCTGGAATCGCTACTTTTTAATTCCCACAAATGGCGGACGAAATCGCTTCTGCTAAGAGATGGCTTCCTCTTGAAGCTAATCCTGATGTTATGAATCAGGTCGTCTCCCATCTCCTCCATCCTGTTTTAATTTTTAATGTTTTTTCTTTCTCAGCGATTCATCCCCTTTCAAGTTCGCGAGCCGCTCGAAAGGGGAATTCTTTTACATCCCAGTTCATTTTTGTTTGGTTCTTTTCTCTTTCCGTTTCATCATATAAGACTACTGTATTGAACTTTATCGAGTCAAATAATAAAACTGACACTGAATCTCTGAGAAGGGATGTTTTGAGTCAAAGATTAGTTCTTTATGTCTGGGCACGTTGGGGAACTATTTATAGAAATTAGCTTTTACCTAATTTGGCTGATTTGGGGAACTTTGTGAGCTTTAAATCAAGTCAATGAGTTCAACATTGTTCTTGTGAGTATATCTCCCTAAGAAGATAATTTTATTGAATTTAATTGGCCTTCTCCGCCAAAAGGAAAACCTAGATACCAAATAGGAGGAGGCAGAAGAATGATGAAAAATTGGTGTCAATGCACTGAATTTGGGTTAATTACTGGCATTTACTGACACTGAATCTCTGAGAAGGGCTATTTTGAGTTTAAGATTAGTTCTTTGTGTATGGGCACCTTGGGAACTATTTATAGAAATTAGCTGTTTTTCTTTACCTTGGTGAGCTTTAGATACGTAAATGAAGTTTGACATTGTTCTTTGTGAGTATATCTCCCGAAGATGATAATTTTATTGAATTTAATTGGTATTCTCCCCCTTTTTGAAAGTTGACTTGTAATCATGTTATTTCAAAACAGAAAAAATTTATATACCTAATAGAGACGGCAGAGAAAGATAAAATATTTGTACTGAATTTGGGTTAATTACTGGCAGTTCCTTTGGGGCCTTGGTGTGCCACCTGATGAAGCAGAGTGCTATGAAGTTTATGGATTAGATGACGAGCTTTTGGAGATGGTTCCCAAGCCAGTGCTGGCTGTTCTATTTCTCTATCCAATTACAGCATTGGTAGTGATATCGTTGACAGTATTTTTTGTGTTATATATCATTGACGGTGTGAAGGTAGGCTGACTTTAGATGAATTTTTATGTGACTTTTTCTAGACTGAAGAAGAAAGAATAAAGGAAGACGGCACAATTAAGGTGAGGCCATGGTAGTTCTTGGTTTAAGCACTTTTTTGGATCCAAGAGGCCAAGCATCATGAACTTGAATTAATTGCTTGATTTCTGTACTACAAGGCCATAAATAGTGAATTGGATGCGGAAAGAAGTTTTTCTTCTGAGTTGTCAGTATGCTGAAATCAGTTTTGAACCCCTCCCCCAAAATAAAAAATATTTTTAACTTGCATTTGCAGTTTCCATCTCTGACTGTAAAAAGGATTGTATTCATGTTAGCCAATTACATTATGATGGCCAGCTTTCATGTAGGCCTCATGGTTTTCTAATACAGCTTTCATGGCCAAATAATTAGCTTCTTCATCAATTTAGATTGAAATAGGAGGAACCAGCAAGGAGCAAGTACAGTGCTAACCTGTTATAATAGGAAAATATGGCTTATCTAAAAGACCAAGAGCATTCTTGTCTTGATTGTGCCTTGCCCCTTCTACTGTTGAATTCAAATATTCTGCTTGCAATTTGACCATATCTTGATGTTCTTTTGAACATATCCCTTAGCTTTCCTGAAGGTGTTAGATTTTCCTTCAAGTGTTTTACTTCTATGGAATAATTTCATAGTGTCAGTTAGAACATTAAGTTTTATGCCTGCTTCTCTAGTTTCTGCAATAACACTGGGAAGTGGGGAGCCCCACAAATTGTCTTGCAGGATCCTGGAATTGGAGTTTACTTCATGAAACAAACTGTAGGAAATGCATGCGGAACGATTGGGCTTCTTCATGCTGTTGGGAATATGTGTTCAGAGATAAATCTTGGTGAGCTTTATTTATATCAATTTACTTCTATTAATATTAACTGGATACAGCAACAGCCCTAGGAATCCAGCCTTTGTGCAGTTCTTCGTATGATTTGAATGTTTTAATTAGTAACTTAATTGTCCAGTTGGTTAGTCTATCTATTCTGGTGTTATTCTCCTCTTTTTCACTTAAGAGTCTTCGATACATATATGACTCTTGGATTCATATTCATTGGTATTTCACTTTCCACATCTTTTAGTTACCCAAATGATAGGTGCAAAACAATGAAAATTAGAAATTGTGAATTCTATGAGAAGTAAAGGATGACTTGCTTGTATATAATAAAATCATGAAAGTACACTACAATTCCATCATCTTTGTTTTTGGACTTGGTTATTGTAACTAGTATTGCTCACACTGAGATGATTAAAATTCAAGTTGCCTTATTCAATTTTCTATCATAGTTTATGATCTAAATAGAAATACAAAAGATTATTTTTCTACTCGATCTATGTCATTGGTTTTTTGGTTTCTGTCTCAGTTGAGGGCTCATACTTGGACAATTTCTTCAAGACCACTAAAAACATGAACCCATTAGAGGTTATATTCTGTCCCACTTCTCTCTCCCTGAGACACATATATGGAGTTGGATACATGCATCTAATACAGAAGATATATTTTTTTTCTTTTCATATTGCAGCGTGCAGTATTTCTTGAAAATGATAGGGAAATGGAAGTTGCTCATTCAGTTGCAGCTTCTGGCGGTGAAACAGAGGTTAGGAATTAGGAAGAAGCACTATATTTTGTTTGATTGAGTTTAATTGCCAAACCAATTATCAAAACCTATTTGTACGCCAAGACTGAAAATTCATATAATCTTTTCTCCTATTAAATTCTACCTCTGAGTTCTTTTGCATGACAGACCATTTTAGTTCAATTGAATTTGATAACTTCCTATAGTGTCTCAAGTATCTACATGGTACTTTCAACAGATTAGTATGCTTTGTGTGCTTCTGAGAAGAAGAACGAGAATACTGTAACTATGTCTGCTTGGCAATTCACGGGGACTGTTTTCTAGAAATAAGCTCTTTCTAAAATTTTTACAACGCTGTATCTTTGACAGGCAAGAGATGATGTGGACAACCACTTTATCTGTTTCGCATGTGTGGAAGGTAATTCTTTCAATCTTTTCCTCCCCCAATTTTGTTTTTCTTACACTATTTATGACTAAAATGTCAGTTTGTATATTTTCTTAAATTTTTAACTAGAAATGCAGGAATTTGTAAACTAAGAATCTGATGGCCAGCTTTTAAATTAATGATCAAGCTAAGTTACTCAATTACTTGAATCGAACTGTTCTGCACCTCTATCCACTGATTTATATGTTATTCACTACCGTTGCTTCTGGCATTTTATTCCCTGCAGGACAGTATGTGCCCATTTTGCGCTGAATGTGCTCTGGGTTTACTTTCTTTGATGGTTTCTAAACTTTTTGTTGGTTTTTTTCCACATTTACTGTTACTCATTTTGGGAGAGCTTGCATTGAACTCCATTCTTGTAACTGATGTATTGTGGAGATTGTTACTTCTTAAAAAGAAGGGAAAAACTAGTACTTGTTTAAACTCTGAAACTATTATAAGTTTGAAAACCCAACAATTTTATGTTAGTGTCAGCAGGGAGATTGTTATTATCTTTCTTTTGTGTGGACATGCGTACTAGTGTTCTAGACATGCCAAGCATGTAACTTAATGGTTCATGTTGCCAATTTCAATGTTGCAATGATGGGATTACACTCTTTGTGCCTTAAAATTCTTCAGTTATTTTCCTGTTCTGTTTAGGCCAACTTTATGAGCTTGATGGAAGGAAATCAGGACCAGTCTCACATGGTTTATCCTCCCCAAGCACCGTGTTACAGGTACTTGCTCTGTTCTATTCTATTCTAAACTCTCTTTAGAGATGTTGTAATCTTTGACCGAGGAACAACGTACAAAAAGATTTTGTCATTTTTAGCAATTGAAAATGAAGAAACTCTTTAGTGAAAAGCTATAATCATTGGTCCTGCGATTTTGTTTCTTTCCTGCATTCAAAATGTACTCTTAAGAGGATAGAGGCTGATTTGCAGTTATACTTGTCAAGTACGAATTCGATGTCTGAATATTCTTGGGTGCATTTATTAAACTGATGATCGGATGCTAAAGATCACGGATAATTCTGCGATATAGTTGACAATGAAATAGGCTCCCTTCGGCCACATGACTTTAGACTTTAGACTCTGTGATTATGCAGATTTTACAAAGATTGTTTTACTCTCCACAGGATGCGGCTAAAGTGATTAAGAAGATGTTTGAGAAAAACCCAGATTCGCTTAACTTCAGCGTGATGGCTATTTCCAAGAGGTTTTGAGAAGAGCGAGGTGGAGGGTGGCTACATTTACCTCCAATGCTGCTGCCATCGAGATACTATGGCAAATCTTCATGGCTCAACCTAACCCTCTTCCCATAGACCAAAAGCCTTCCTTAGCATATGAACTATTTCTTGTTTCTTGCTTTTGCAGAGATCTTGCATATGATAAGGATTCGAACCTCTCTTGTAGGGGTGTAAGTCAGGTCGGTTTGGCCAGTTTGAGAGTAAAAGTATAGTCCAAACCAATAATTACCATTTTAAAATTTTTTAAACTAAGTCGGTCAAATAAATGTGCTAAATCGAGTCGTCCAAATCACATTTAAACGGTTTAGTTTGGCTGATTTGGACGGTTTAAAATAATTTTACATTTTATTAAAAAAATTACAAGGTTTTTTTTTTTTTTTACTACTAAAAGAGATGGGTAGGGGGAGAAATTTCATTATAGTTGAGTGCCAAACATTACTTACCTTACCTATGCACCCGCACAAAATTAAAATAAATTATAATTAATTATTGGGTTAAAAATCAAACACCTTTCTCAACTATAGAAAATATCAAAAATCCCCTTCTACCAATAAAATTGAAAAAATGACTAAAAACCCACATAAATTCTAATTATAAAAAGAAAGTAAAAATTAAAATTATATCAAATTATATTTTTGTTCTCACATTAAAAGAAAAAAATATATATCTTCCACTTTTTCTTTGCATTTCAGTCTGTCTCCTTGCCTAAAACCTGAAAATGTCTTCCACATTCTAAATGTTCATGTTCAATATGTCTCAGATATGGTAATTTATATGGTGGTCCTATAGGACCACCATGAATTTTACTCCTACCCCGCTACAGTAGCGCGCTACAGTAGCGCTACAGTTCCGCGCGCGCTACAGTAAACGCGCTACAGTACCTTCATTTCTTTTGTTATTTTTGGCTATTATGATACATATTATGGACGTTTTTGTTGTATGATATGATTTCTTTTATATTTTTGATCTGATATCTAAATTCTGTTGATCTGATGTCTGCTATTTTGTGATCTGATGTCTATATAATCATGATTTGATCTACCTTGTTAAGTATATTTTAGTTCTACTGTATGATTTTTTTTATATTTTTGATCTGATATCTATAGTCTGTTGATCTGATGTCTTGTATTCTCTGATCTGATGTCTATATAATCATGATTTGATCTACCTTGTTAAGTATATTTTAGTTCTACTGTATGATTTCTTTTATATTTTTGATCTGATATCTATAGTCTGTTGATCTGATGTTAAGTATGAGTTGATCTGATGTCTATATAATCCTGATCTGATCTCCTTTGTTAAGTATGTTTTAGTTCTGCTGTGTGATTTCTTTTAAAATCTTGATCTGATGTCTATAGTCTGTTGATCTGATGTCAAGTATACGCTGATCTGATGTCTATAGTCTGTTGATCTGATCTCCCTTTTTAAGTATGTTTTAGTTCTACTGTATGATTTCTTTTAAAATCTTGATCTGATGTCCATAGTCTGTTGATCTGATGTCAGGTATGAGTTGATCTGATCTCATTTGTTAAGTATGTTTTAGTTCTGCTGTGTTAAGTATGTTTTAGTTCTGCTGTGTGATTTCTTTTAAAATCTTGATCTGATGTCTATAGTCTGTTGATCTGATGTCAAGTATGAGTTGATCTGATGTCTATATAATCCTGATCTGATCTCCTTTGTTAAGTATGTTTTAGTTCTGCTGTGTGATTTCTTTTAAAATCTTGATCTGATGTCTATAGTCTGTTGATCTGATGTCAAGTATACGCTGATCTGATGTATATAGTCTGTTGATCTGATCTCCCTTTTTAAGTATGTTTTAGTTCTACTGTATGATTTCTTTTATATTCTTGATCTGATATCTATAGTCTGTTGATCTGATGTCAAGTATTCGCTGATCTGATGTCTATATAATCCTAATCTGATCTCTCTTGTTAATTATATTTTAGTTCTACTGTATGATTTCTTTTATATTCTTGATCTGATATCTATAGTCTGTTGATCTGATCTCTTGTATTCTCTCATCTGATGTCTATATAATCCTGATCTGATTTCCCTTGTTATAAAAAGTATTTTTTTTTTTAAAAAAAAGAATTTTTTTTAAAAAAGGTTTTTTTTTTTAAAAGTTTGTGCGTCAAAAAAAAAAAAAACTGTTGCGCGTTACTGTAGCGCGCGCGCTACTGTAGCGCGCTACAGTAAGTAGGAGTAAAATTCATCCTACTCCTATAGTACCACCGTAAACGGACTCCTCAGATATATTTATATGATTCAATCAGTTTAGACAAACTAATTATCTGAATTACATAATAATATAAATTGACAGTTTGTCCAAAACTGTCTCGGTTACGAACCTCATTTATATATTATGTCTTTAACCAATGATGAGATCTACTGTGACACACAAGAAACCTTATTATCTAACTACATAATATAAGTGGATAAATAATGCACAACAAAATATAATCAAAATATTTATCGATATATTAACTAAGAAAAAATAAAATACAAGCATAACTTATGTATTCAACTCCAACTGATAGGCCACGTCGTTCAGTCAGGCAGAAACAACAACCAAGTTGGAAAAAGGATTTCGTGGGTTAATTAAGTTACCACACGTTTCACGTTTTACCTATTTTTATGTAGGCATTAGCTTCATGTGTTAGTTCCTGACATATAGGGATTTACCTATCTCTTTTGTAATTATAAATATCTCAGAGAATTACTCTGAAGAGGCAGTGAAAACTTTTCAATTAATCTTTCTTCACCCAACTTTCTGGAGTCTTGGGATCCACTCGAAACGATCCTAACATTTTTGGTGCTTTCTTTGAGAGAATCATGCCACCCCGCAAGGAACAGTCAGGGGCTTCATCTCCATCCTTGGAAGACATTGTTCATGCCTTAGCAGACACCGTTCAAGAAATTCAGCAAAAATCAGAGGCACAACACCAGAAATTATCTGCTGATATTCAAGCCCTCACCACCATTGTTGGCACTTTGCATCTGCAGTATGATCATTCCCCACCGTTCCAACCAGAGAAGGCAGAATCTAGCAACCATCCACCTCACTCAAATTTTCCGCCCACCAACATCAAACCTCCAAAAATCCACTTGAACTCGTTTGATGGAACAGATCCCTTGGATTGGTTATTCCAGGCAGACCAATACTTTGAGTTCTACCAAATTTTACCCCATCAACGATTACCAATAGTTTCCTTCTACCTTCAAGGTAAGGCTCTCAGTTGGTATAAATGGATGTACGCCAACCAGCTACTCACAAACTGGGAGGGCTTTGTACATGCTTTGAGAGTTCGTTTCGGGCCCTCCCGATATGAGAATCCACAGGCCGCGCTATTCAAACTACGACAACAAGGAGCAGTGTCCGATTACCAGATTGAATTTGAAAGACTCAGCAATTATGTGATAGGTTTACCAGCCAATGCCGTCCTGGACTGCTTCGTTTCGGGCCTCAAAATGGAGATACAACAAGAATTGGTAATTCACCAACCAAGAACCATCACAGAAGCAATCGGGATGGCGAAATTGATAGAAGCAAAACTAGCGGACGGACGACCAAGGACTCAATTCCAGACGCGAAGTTTTAACTCTGGCAACCTTCCCATGACGGGACAACCACCCTTCACCGCTGCAACAAATCAAAGGCAAACACCAGCTCTTCTGGACGCACCACCATCAAGTCTTTCCCCGGCATCCATACCTGTTCGAACACGGCAGCCCTTACCCATACGCCGTCTATCTCCCGTGGAAATTCAGCAACGCCGTTCAAAGGGTCTTTGCTTTAATTGCGAGGAGAAATTCTCGCCCGGGCACCGCTGCAAATCAGCCCAATTTTTGGCACTTATAGCCCCGCCGAATCGGTGGAGGATAGTTTTGAACATATGGAAATTGACGCCTCGCCAGAATTCACACAAGAAAATTGGGAACAATCGGAAGAGACGCCAACTTGCCATATCTCCCTTGCAGCATTCCAAGGCCTCCCTAATTCCAGTACCTTAAGGGTGAAAGGCGATCTGTGTGGAAGAGCAGTGACCATTTTAATTGATTTCGGCAGCACTCATGATATCATCCAACCATGGCTTGTAGAGGAGTTGAAGTTAATGACCGCCAAAACCTCAGATCTCTCGGTTGTGGTAGGCAATGGGGAGAAAATTTCCTGCAGTGGCAGATGTGAAGAATTACCATTGGGTTTGGAAGGACGAAATTTTGTTTTTTCACCCCTAATTTTGCCTTTCTTTGGAGCAGATATAATCCTAGGGATTCAATGGCTCAGTACCTTGGGCCCAATACTTGCAGACTTCTCCATTCCAGCTATCAATTTTCAATACGAAGGACAGTGGATCCAACTCAAAGGCATAACATCTCTCCAAGCCATCAACCCAACACAAGTCAAACGCCTCTTTCACTCAAAATTAACCCACTCTATTTACCAAATTCACTGCACCTCTCACGCCACAGAAAAACAACTGGAAGCATCTTCCACAGACCCGGACATCCAGAACCTTTGCAACGACTTCAACCACATCTTTGAAGTTCCTACTTCTCTTCCACCGGGCCGCCTTCACGATCACCATATTCACCTACAACCAGCCAGTCAACCGGTGAATGTCAGGCCCTACCGCTATCCGCACTACCAAAAAGATGTCATGACTCATTTGATTTCAGAAATGCTTTCTGCAGGTTTAATAATCCCCAGCACCAGCCCTTATTCTTCTCCGGTTCTTCTTGTCCGAAAAAAAGATGGCACATGGCGGTTTTGTGTCGATTACAGAGCACTCAACGCAATCACAGTTCGCGATCGGTTCCCGATTCCCACGGTGGATGAGCTGCTTGATGAACTCCGCGGCGCCTCCATTTTCTCCAAGATAGACCTCCGGGCAGGATATCATCAGATTAGAGTAGCCCCGGGAGACACACACAAAACGGCTTTCCGCACTCATGACGGACATTATGAGTTTCTGGTCATGCCATTTGGATTGACTAACGCTCCTTCTACTTTTCAAGCTGCAATGAATGATTTGTTTCTCCCATGCTTAAGGAAATTTGTCTTGGTCTTCTTTGACGATATTCTGGTCTACAGCCCGGATCGCCAATAACACCTCCAACATCTACGCCAGGTTTTTAATCTTCTTGCAACTCACCAATTTTTTGCCAAATATTCCAAATGCGTCTTTGGAGTCCCTAGTATCCAGTACTTGGGACATATCATTTCGGAAGCAGGGGTTCAAGTAGATCCAGATAAGGTCACAGCTATTCAAAATTTCCCAAGACCATCCACGGTTACTGCTCTACGCGGCTTCCTAGGCCTCACAGGATATTATCGCCGTTTCGTACACCGCTACGCCAACATAGCAGGACCCCTGACAGACTTATTGCAGAATCATGGTTTTCTTTGGACTTCAGAATCGAAAAACGCCTTCCAACAATTAACGAATGCCATGGCTTCCGTTCCAGTCTTGGCTCTTCCGGACTTTTCAAAAAAATTTGAGGTCACGACTGACGCTTCAGGGATTGCGGTTGGAGCTGTTCTATCCCAACTCGGCCATCCAATTGCTTATTTCAGCAAGAAGCTCTCTTCCCGGATGCAAGCCGCTTCAGCATATTCAAGGGAACTATTTGCCATCACTGAAGCAGTGCAAAAATGGCGTCACTACCTTCTTGGAAGGCCTTTTGTCATTTTCACTGATCAGAAAAGTTTACAGCATCTTCTTTTGCAGACCGTCCAGACCCCGGAACAACAACGATGGCTGGTTAAACTCATGGGCTACGACTATACTATTCAATATAAACCAGGCAAGGAGAACAACGTCGCTGATGCCTTGTCCAGAGTCGAAGTTCCCATTTTGGCAGCAATATCAAGTTCTTCTGCTTCTTGGATTGAGGAATTACGACAGTTCTATGCACAAGACCCCGCTGGCAAAACTCTTCTCCAAAAGGCGCACACGGCTGACCCATCTTCTTCTGAATTCCAACTCCGGGACGGCCTAATTTACTGCAAAGGTCGACTATTCGTTCCCACTCCCAGTCTCCAACAAGCACTTCTCACCGAATTTCACTCATCCCCGACCGGCGGTCACTCCGGAGTTCGCTCTACTTTAGCTCGATTGGCTGCCAACTTTTCATGGCCACACATGCGGAAATCAGTTCAAACTTTCGTCCAATCCTGCCAAGTCTGCCAACGCCACAAGCCTCTCCATCAAAGGCCTTATGGGTTATTACAACCCCTTCCAGTTCCGGTTCGTACTTGGGAAAATATTAGTATGGACTTCATTACACATCTTCCGTCCTCGCAAGGTTATACTACCATTTGGGTCATTGTGGATCGCTTATCAAAATTTGCCCACTTCATTCCTCTGCATCCAAAATACACGGCGGCATCATTGGCTTCAATCTTCATGACGGACATCTTCAAGATACATGGGTTACCTTCCTCTATTGTTTCAGACCGTGATCCCCTCTTCCTCAGCAATCTATGGCAAGAATTATTTCGCCAATGCGGCACTACACTCAGCTATAGTAGTTCGTACCATCCGGAATCAGATGGACAGACCGAGGTGCTGAACAGAACACTTGAGTCCTACTTACGCTGTTTCTCCAGTGCTGAACCAAAGAAATAGGCTCGATTTCTTCACCTTGCGCAGTTCTGGTATAATACTTCATTTCATACAGCCATACTCACTACACCTTACACCGCTATGTTTGGTCACTCGCCAGTCGTGCCCCAAATTTATCAGGCTGGCACCTCCGTCAATGATGTGGTGGATCGGACTCTACAGAATCGAGAAGATATCCTTTGCAAAGTTAAGACAGCTCTCCATTCTTCTCGTCAACGCATGGAACACCAAGCCAACCAGCATCGGCAGGATAAAGCTTTCAACATTGGTGATTGGGTTTTTGTCCGCTTAAGGCCCTATCGACAACTTTCAGTTGTTGTCCGAAGCTCCAACAAATTATGTCCCCGCTACTTTGGCCCATTCAAAATTTTGGAACGCATAGGGTCTGTCGCTTACCGCCTCGAGCTGCCACCGACTTCACTGATTCATCCGGTCTTTCATGTTTCTAAGTTACATCAATATTTTGGTGATCCTCCGTCCGGTTCTTCCACTCTTCCTACCACCAATGATGAGGGTCATCCTATGGTTGTTCCACAGATCATTCTTGATTCACGCTTCCTTCAGCATTTTGATCCTCCACAAGAACAATTCCTTGTTCGTTGGTCACATCTTTCTGCCGACGATGATACTTGGGAGGATGCCAGACTCATCAGAGCTACGTATCCGGATCTTGCGCATACTTTTGACCTTGAGGACAAGGTCAATTTCGAAGAGTCGGGAATTGATAGGCCACGTCGTTCAGTCAGGCAGAAACAACAACCAAGTTGGAAGAAGGATTTCGTGGGTTAATTAAGTTACCACACGTTTCACGTTTTACCTATTTTTATGTAGGCATTAGCTTCATGTGTTAGTTCCTGACATATAGGGATTTACCTATCTCTTTTGTAATTATAAATATCTCAGAGAATTACTCTGAAGAGGCAGTGAAAACTTTTCAATTAATCTTTCTTCACCCAACTTTCTGGAGTCCTGGGATCCACTCGAAACGATCCTAACACCAACACTGAGTCATTTCCTCCGTCGTAAAGATTAGCTCGGGCTTACCATTGAATATCTTTATTGATTTTGGCTGCATGATAGGAAAAGCATGTGGCGCCTTTGACTCTTCCGCAAAAAGGCTTGTGAACGTTCGGACCTTTGGCTGCTGGTGGTCTGCTAACATAGAAGGAATAGGTCGGTGATCGGTATGGGTCAGCCGGTAGCGCGGCATTGCCAGACAGAAACCCGAACTTGTAGGCTGCGCTAGAGTTGAAGACGGCTAGAAGGCTAGAGAGAGAATTTTTTATATTCTCATACTTTAGATCATATATTCTAATGTTTTTAGCAGGTTCAAAGAGCTATGTTTTTTAAAGAGGTGTTGTAATAGAAAAATAAAAAATATTGTTTTTAAATTAAATTATAATTGATCAATTATTATACTATACTCCTAGTGAAATATACTCCACTAAAAGAATACATAAATTATAACAAATATTACATTAAATATAATTAGAGAATAGAATATTTATAACATGAGAATACATCAAATGTCACATAAAAATACATTTAATATTACATGAAAATACACCACTTTCCAAACACGTAAGAATACATCATATGAGAATACTATACATAGAGTATACTTCTAGTAGAGTATGATATACTCTATAACCGCTGATTCTTATCTAAT
This sequence comes from Knoxia roxburghii, assembly GCA_030378225.1. NCBI lineage: Eukaryota > Viridiplantae > Streptophyta > Magnoliopsida > Gentianales > Rubiaceae > Knoxia > Knoxia roxburghii. The sequence continues at coordinate 10,020,360 of CM059422.1, read as the reverse complement.
TGAATAACTTTTAAATATCTTATACATTAAAAAAAGTCGAGGAGTTATATTGCAGTTCAAACACGTAATAATACATCAAATAAGAATATTATATATAGAGTATATTTATAATGGAGTATGATATAATCTATAACTGCTGATTGTTATCTAAGTGAATAACTTTTAAATATCTTATATATTAAAAAACGTCGTGGAGTTATATTGTAGTTATAAATTACATAAAAGTCATACACTCTCAACCCCATAATAATAGTTTGTTTCATATTATTTTTTATTCTACAAAAATATTCTAACTTTTATATTTTTACCATTAACACATATTATTTTACTTTTAAATTCATAAAATTATACACTATTTTTTTAAAAATGCATTTTTTATCTCTCGTAAAAGGTTTAGTGTCACTATTAATGCCTTTTAATTTTACACGACAAAAGTAGTGCTTCTTGTATGCTAAATTCCTCGGTCCTCCTTGAATTTGCCATGAGTTTCTACTTTATTTTTTAATGTACAAAATCTAAAATCTAAAAAGTTATTAAACTCTTTAAGTGTTCTAAGTGTCAACAACCAGACCAATTATTATTTTTCTTGTACATGACTTTTGTATACATTTAAGCCTTCCATCATTATTCTTTGACTTAATTGTAGTTTTGATCCCTCATAATATAGGTAATAGTATTTTTTTCTCTTATATTTTGAGTGGTAATTTAAGTCCCCATCCTTTTTTTTAAGCAATTTTAGTCATTTTGAACGAAAAATTTGATCAACTAATGGTTGACCTTAGTTGAGGTTAATTAAAAAACCGTTTTGCAATTATTTTTACTTCCCTTTTCTTTTTTTCCTACAAACCCTAAATTCATCTCCCTCTTCGTCGCCCCACCGCCATGCCGCATGTTGCCCGCCGTTCCTCCTCTTCTTCTTCTTCTTCTTCTTCTTCTTCTTCTTCTTCTTTTTCAGTCCAACCATCTTACAGATCTGTATTTTTCGATCCCGATCCCCCATTTTTCGAGGATGCAAGTTCCCAATCTCAACCACCGTGCAGCTTCCACAGTCCTCGTTACGCCAACCGTTCGAAGTCCTCGTCGTCGAATTCGTCAAAGCCCTCGCCTTCGAAGTCAGAGCCCTCGTCGTTCACAAACCCTCCGTCAAGCCCTCATCGTTCGCAATTTTGATCTCTCTCTCGCCCATTTCTCTCTTCCCGAACCTAGTCGTCGACGGTCCCTCTCCCTTCTGTCCGATCGATATCTCTCACACTCTCTCCCCCGATCTCCCTCCTCCAGTCCCGATCTCCCTGGTTTAAGAAAAAGACGAAGAGGAGGAAGAAGAAGAGTAGAGGCAGGTGGTGGCCAGAAGAGAGAAGAGAAGAGGGAGATAAAGAAATTAGGGTTTGTAGGCAAACAAAATTGAAAACTTTAAAAAATTACGAAAAGGTGGTCATTTAATTAACCCTCAACTAAGGTCAAACGTTAGTTGACCAATTTTCCGTCCAAATGGACTGAAATTGCTTTTTTTTTAAAAAAATAAAGATTAAAATTGTCACTCAAAATATAAAAAGGATAAAAAATACTATTATAATATGAGGGACCAAAACTCCAATTAAGCCTTATTCTTTTGAAAAGTAATTAAAAATTCACTATCCTTTTCTTTTTTATTTTTTCTATAAAGAAAGTTTCTTACTCGTGATTTCCATTAAATTGAAATTTCTACCATCTACTAATATTTGTAACTATTAGAATTCAATGTAAAACAATTTGAATTAAACACATATTTTATTCATTAATCGAACAATGAAAAGAGACAATAAATTAACCATGAATGCATATATAGTAGTATTAATTAAACAGACAAAAGCTTTGGTCAAAGATGGGGACGAAGAAGAGTATTAGCAATCTTGAGAGGACTAGGATCCAAGGTTGCAAACCTAAGGAGCTCTGGATCTTTCTCTACTATTTTCATGTTGGTTTCATCCAAATATACCAAAGCTTCAATTCCAGCTCCTGATCTTGTATCCATCAAAAATATTATGTTACCAAGACGTGCACTTGCACCCCCAAAGGTTGACCAAATAGGCTTTCCCCATCCGAAATCTGCTTCATAAATACCCGTACCACACAAACTACTGGCTGTAATAATTTCAGGTTTACCGTTATCAAAACATTGAAAAATATTCCTTTCGGCCTCTTCCCAAAGCCTGCGAATATTTGCCGATCTACTTTCCCCTGAGATGATGAGTTTAGTAATGTTTTCATCACCTGCAGTTCGTGCATTGCAGTCCTTTAAGCTCCTCGTCACCATTTCTAATTTGAGGCCATTGGCCGCCGGGTGAAAATGAGCCCACAAAAATAGATTTCCAACAGAATAAGGTGACAAAAGCAGCCTGGATGCAACCCTTTGCCTTAGAGTGATGGGAAGTTGCAAGCAGGATGACTTTTGGCTGTTACCTGACCTTTTCTCAGCCGCCGACATGGCACACTTCCAAAGGAGTCCAATGACGGCAACAACCCGACTACTAGAAGCACCTGTTTTGGCCTTAAGAGCATCCAAATCAGTGGCATTAAACACAAACCTCCTCGTTGACTTGATACTTAACCTTTGTTCCGCTGGTTCCAGGATGGTTGGGTCGATGCGTTTATGAATTTATGGTCCTGAACGAAAATGGTTGGCAAAGTATACAAATCGGGGAAAACTTCTTTGCTGGCCCGCCAATTCTCCAACCCGCGTGCTTGCTCCGCCCAAGCTCTAAAAAACATCATTTTTGTTTGGGCATCCGCTATTTTGTGGGAAAGATACAGGCCAAGAGCCATACCTCCACAGCTGAATATGTTAACTTGCACCATCGCCATGTAAGTTTTAGCTGTGAGTTCTTGAGAATTGGGGGGAAACGGAAACAATATCCCCATTTCATCATGTTTCGGCTGGGTGAGAAAGTCAGAGAGGCGATCCCTCACTCGGGCTTCCACATAATACACTCCATTATCGTTGCAGTTTATATGCAAACCATCATCCCCTAGCTCTCCTGCGAATGGATACAGTTGAGACAACGTCCGGGATAAAGATTTCTTCAGAACTTCTCTTTTCGCCAACACCACTTCTTCTTCATATTCGTTGTTTTTACTGGGATGATTGTTATTTTGGTAGAAGAGAACCCAACCCATGTATACCTTAGACAAGAATTGATCAAAAACAGAGAGCTTGTAAGCTTTCAAATGATTCGGAGTCGCCATGGATGGCTTGATGATCTGCGTTGAGAGTATCTCAACTTTTGCTACTTGAGAAATCATCTTGATAACTGCTATGTAATTTCTGCAAAAAACTGAATATAAATCTACTCAAGTTTCTTTCTTTTGTTGGGGGTTTGAAGTGAATCCGTGCTTCTTGTTTGGTCGATCACATAAATAATATACACTAAAATGTGACCCTTTAATTAATTTTGTCCTAGTTGTTTTTTTTTTTTTTTAATATTAACATTCTATCCATTTGCTATAAATCGTCTAGCTACAGTTGACAATTAAAAAAAAATCAATCAAACTGAAAAACATTTTAATAACGTTGTGCCCAACCGTAATTTATCAATTAGCATGAATTTAACTGGATTTTTTTTTTTTACCAAAAACAGTGCTATTAATTTTGTGCAAGCTACTAAATATAAAAGAGATTCTGTCTACTTCTATTTAACTGGATATATTACAAACCAACCAATAAATTTAATGTCACATATATCACTAATTTTGTTGTGAAAGTCCAAACTATTGATCATTTTCTTAAATCATGAACAATAGTGACCAAAAAAAAAAAAAAAAAAAGCAATACAATACATCTACTGAATTTTTATAAATAACCTCATTTATTGGATGAAAATACATGAAAAAAAAGTTACTAAATTTGACTAGTTCTCCATCTTCCCATGGAAGAGGAAGAAATTTTTTGGATGTGTGGGAGGGAAAATTTTGTCCTAGTTACCGAGTTGACTTTTAGAAGTGAGCATTTGGTTGGGATCAAACAAATTAAACAATTTAATGAAAGGGAAGAGTTGAATCTTATATGTTAACATTTAGTCGGATCAAACAAATTAAATTTAATGAAAATACAAACTTCTATTTTTACTATTTTTTATTTATATGATCGTAAGTGAGGAGTGTCAGTCATCAGGCCATCTCCTTCTTGTCGTGATAATTACTTATTAGTGATAATATAGTTATTATTTTATTAGTGCTCAAAAAAAAGTAAGGATAATAAATAATGTTCAATAATGAATATCATCTTGTATTAAGATCAAAGAAAAAAAAATAGAGGATAAGATGTGTATCATTGCTCTTAATGAAAAAGAAAAAAAAAATCTAATAACTATAAGATTAATCTGTTTGATATTTCCTCAACTTAATCCTAGTTTCGATTGCATCGAAGGTTTTTTTTAAAAAAATTCAAACTGCGAGATTGGTTACCTGTTTATTAATAAAATATTAAAGTCCAAAAGGTACAAGGGCAAAAAAAATCCGTAAAAAGTCCCTAATATCTAAAACCAAGTTACACTAAACAAAAATGAGCTCTGAACTAAGGCATAAGGAAAACATACCACGCAAACAACTAACATTGATCAACAATTTAAAAAGAAAAGTGGCAGGCGGTGAATGAGCACTGAACGACGTGTTGGCACCAGGGATGCGGCACCTAAAATCTTCTCAAGCCGTTCTTTTTTTCTTCGCACCGAGGAAAACTCCTCCTTGCGAGAAAAGAATAGCGATCTGGGTCCTCGTTATCATCACCAACTGGAAGCATCCTGCAGTAGCCCCAAGGCTTTTCTCTAGGATCCATGCTCATACATATCTGGGAAAAACCATCACATGTCAGAGGCTCTAATTTAGTAAGATCCAAATCAATACCTGATGTACGTTCCAAAACTGGGAAAGTTGGCTCCAAAAAGTAACGAACCAAAGGCGCAGTCTCAAATACAGAAGCAGTTTGTGGGGCCAAAAAAATCCCCTAATGCCTCATGTGCCTCTGTCACTAATGCAAACATTTCCTGAGCAATATTAGATTTATCCTTGGCAATATTAGATGTTTACTGGGCAATATTAAACATATCAAGTGCAGAAATAGATAGCACGAGTGGAATAACAGTAGAAACCAACAACACCACGAGGTCTGATAAGGGCACCACATCCTCCGTAGCCCCATGTTGATCTTCCATTGCCTTATTCCTCCGATCATCCTCTGGTGGGGATTCACCAGTAGTTGTACCTGACACCAATATTGCACAATCCTAGGAAGACTCCAGCGATAGATCCTTTACAGTAGGACTAGCCATTGGAGTCGCCTGAGACTGAGCCTGGTCGACATTAACAACTATAACAAATGGTGAATTCAGCCCTTCTGAATTCGGTAGAGACATAATAGCTCTGACCGTAACGGCTGGGGCTTTATCGCCTATCAATGTAGTGGTGGTTTGTTTATCCGCTATGGAAAACCCTGACATCCCTACCTTTCCTTGCCTCGACCTATTCTTAAATCCAATACTTCCTTCCGGTGTGCCAAAGCTAATTTTGATCACCTACAATCTTACCAGAAGATAACACCTTAGACACCACGGAGGGGGCGTTCTTCCCACCTTACACTGCTGTTCAACATGGCCAATTTTCCTGCACTTTGTACACTACTTAGGAAAAAGATCATAGAAAATAATTGCTGATGCAATAATTGGCCTTTCATACCTATTTGAATCGAAGTGCACAAGGGCTTTAGAAGGTTCACTTCGACACAGAAGTGTGCAACAGAGGGGCGGGTTTGGTGCACGTTTGGAGCATCCACCTGGAGAGGCCTCCCTAACGCAGTTGCCATGGAGAAAATCGACTCTAGTAATTAAAACTCGAGTGGGAGATCATGCAGAGACACCCAAATCGGTGCAATTGGAGGGTCCTCTTTATAATTGAACCAATGCATCCATTTGAGGACCCGCATTTAAAACCCAGCGAGATTCGACGTTGGTCGCATCCAACAACATTGATAGTCTTCCTCCCTATCAAAGCACAATATAACATGGCGAGGGTTCAAGAGCCCTACATCAAAAAACCCTTGAAACCCCATAGTGTTAAGCTCCCACAGAATTTCCGTCATCTTCGGCCTTTCGTAAGATAATTTGCTTACCAATGAGAGCCGATGAGGAGCGATCAGACGCTCAAATTCCTCCCTGACATATTCAACTATAGCAACACCATTACATACCTCTGCAAGCTTGGGAGTAGCGGCTGGATTCAGGGGCGAAGCTACATACAACCGGAGTAGGGCATTTGCCCATGTATAGATCGTATTTTTACCCATGTCGTATGTAGCTTCGCCCTGATTTTGTAGCACCACCTAGGGAGTTTTTACAGCGCTGCCCAGGGATGTTTTTACAGTGCCACCCAGGGAAGTTTCGTTGGAGAAGACGAGCCTTTTAATTTTTTTTTTTATTTTTTATATGAAATGACGTCAACCCATTAACAATGACGACGTCATTTTTTCGTGGGCAAAATTTTTTTTTTAAAAAAAGGGAAAACTGTGAGCGGGAAAAGTTGCTGGCAAAGCTTCGTTGAGGGAAAAGAAAATTAAAGCATCGGGTTCGGTGAAAGAAAAACAAAAGTAGCTGGGTCAGTGGGTGCTAGGAAAAAAAGAAAACAGAGAAGGCAGGGGGAGTCCTTTTCAATTTTAATTCAAAAGTCCCAACTTATCCAAACCCTTTGCTTCTGGTATTCCCTTGCAATTTTCATCTCAATCCACAAAATAGCAAACCCCACAACAATTAATCCCCAAATTAATACCCAAATCAAGATATTTGAGCCCTAATTCCAATTTTGAAGTACGTTTTATCTCCCTTTTCTTAATTTTTGTATTTTTTTGATTAATGTATTATATTTTGTATTCTAAATATAATATCATGACTTGTTGATTGTTGTTTGTTGATTTATATTTATTATAGTGTAACTTGTGTTTATTTTGTTTATTGTTGTGAATTTAGTTGGTTAATAATGGAATTAATATTAAATTTTGTGTTGTGATTTTTTTAGATAACACAATGAAAAAAACTTTGAAGAATTTTTTCAAACCTACAGATAAAAATGAAAATGTCAATATCAATACCGTACTATTCTTAAAATCGGGGAGTAGTGAACATAATGGTGGTACAAAAAGAAGTCGATTAGATTTTAGTTCTCAAGATATAATTAGTGATTCGAGTAAAAGAAACCCAATTGAGCCAATATGATGTGTCCATAAGAAATGAAGTTAGGAGGGAATATTTAGTAAAAGGTCTGTGTCAACCGTTTAATCATGAATTTCCAAACAAAAAGCAAGGGGTTTGCATGAGATTTTTTAATGAAAGATGATTTTTGCCCGGAAGAAGAAGTGACACTTTCACTAGTATTGGTTTTAGGAATTGAAAAAATGCAAAAGACTTTTTTAAAGCACATGTAGGAGGTGGTAATAGTGTTCACAATAATGCACGACGAGATTGTGAAGATTTTGAAAAATCAATGACAAAGTATTTCACATTGTATGACATCTCAAAGTCGTCATAATATAGAAGATTGTAGAATTTGTTTAACGATGGTATTACATGTTGTTCGCTTCCTTTTGATCTAAGGTCTAGCATTTTGGGGACATTGTGAGAAGATCGACAGTCTCCGTAAGGGAAATTTGCTTGCTATGCTCTCTTGGTATGCTAATAGGGATGATAATGTTAGAAATGTTTTTAATGAGAATGCTCCAAGTAATAATCGACTCACATCTCTGGATATTCAAAAAGATCTAGTAAATTTTTGTACATCACTAACATCTCTTTCAATCATTGAGGAGTTGGGTACTAAAAATTTCTCATTGTTAGTTTATAAATCTCGCGATGCATCAGCAAAAGAACAAATGGCCATTATGTTGAGATTTGTGAATGACAAAGGTGAAATCATTGAATGTTTCCTTGCTATTGAACATGTAAGTGATACTTTCTCGGCTTCATTTGAAAGAGTTATAAATGAAGTATTTTCTCTTTTTGAATTGTCTATTTTGAGACTTAGGGGCCAAGGTTATGATGGAGCATCTAACATGAGTGAAAAATTAAATGGTTTAAAGTCACTTATTGCAAGTGAGAATCCTTTTGCCTTTTATGTTCATTGTTTTTCCCATCAATTACAATTAGTTGTTGCTGTCACTGCGAAGGGTGTTCCAACTGTGTGTGATTTCTTTGATTACATTAGTTTGATTGTTAATCATGTTGGTGCTTCTTGTAAGAGAAAAGATTCATTGATGCTTAAACAACATGAGAATATTTTGAAGCAATTAGAATCAAATGAGATACCTTCAGGAAAAAGCAATAATCAAGAAATAAATCTTGAAAGAGTGGGGGACACTCGTTGGGGATCTCATATTAAAACTTTAATTCGCTTGAAGCACATGTGAAAAATGATTTTGCTTGTATTTGATATAATTGTTTAAGATGAATCTAGTAGTAAGGAGCAAAAGGGTGTGACAAGTGGGTTGATTCACAATATGAAAAGTTTTCACTTTGTGTTCATTATGCATTTTATGATAAATGTGTTGGGTATAAACAATGACTTCTCAAATGTTTTGCAACGGATGGATCAACATATTGTAAATGCAATGAATTTGTTAGTTGCTACCAAAGAATTGTTAAAAAATGAAATGGACAATGGATGGGTTCTTATGCTTGAAAAACTCAATTTTGTGATCTCATGGAATTATGGTTCCTAATATGGATGATCTCGTACTAATGAGAGCGAATTCTCAAAATAGGGGTTCTACAATGGTAATATATTATCATCAATATCACTCTCAAATATTTCTTCGTGCGATTGATTTGCTTATTAGTGATATGAATGATAGATTTTCAGATACTAGTACTAAATTATTGAGATTGATGTCATGTCTTGATCCTAAAGATTCATTTGCTAACTTTGATAATACTAGTTTGGTGTCCATTGCTGAGCTATATTCTAAAGACTTTTCAAGTGTTGATTTGGAGATTTTGATATTTCAACTTGATGCATATATCATTGATGTGAAAAGAAATGGACTCTTTGTTGGATGTCATGATCTTGCTAATCTTACAATAAAGATGGTTAAAATCGGTATGCATGAGGTGTTTGGGATGGTGACCGATTGAATTGGTTTGACTTTTACCGTAGCTAGACCATCTGTTGAGAGTGTTTTTTCTGCTATGAATGTGGTCAAAACTGATTTACGCAATGATTGGATGAATGACATGATGGTGTGTTACGTAGAAAGAGATGTATTTGATTCCATCAACGATGAAGACATTTTGGATCGCTTTCAAAAAAATACGAGACCATCGATATTCACTTCCACGAATTAGATAGTTCATGTTCATATATTGTATAAATCTTTTAGAACGTTTTGTAATACTTCTAAATTAATATATTTTTCTTTTAATATTAAAATATATGTATATGTTGGTAGAAAAAAAATTTTCGTCTATGTAATCTCTAAATCCTGGCTACGCCACTAGTTGGAGTGCATGATGATTCCCGAAAAAGAGAGGAGAATGTGCGATGGCGCACCGTGGTTGCCACCGGTGGGTCCCCAAGACCGGACAGGACCAAAAAGATCCGTCAGTGATCGATAGAAATGATCGCATCACAGAGGAAATTAGGGTCGGCGGAGAGTAGTCTGATTCCATCCAAGGTTAAAACATTTATGCTTTGTCTTTTAGCCTTATGATTTCAATTAAAAAAATTCAAAAAAATTATGCAAATTTCTGATATGAATGTGTTTACAATATGATTGATAATTTATCATCTCTAATATTTGAGACTTTTTCATCCTCCTTCATAATTTCATTTGATATTTTGTTTTATTTTTAACATAAAATAGTTTAGTTTTTTTTAATTTCAAAATGCATATTATACAGAACATAAATTTATGTTCATATCATATAAAACATGATTTCATATCATGCGTAGCAAATTTTCAGATCAAATACAACATAGATGTTCATCTATGAAACCAAAAAGTTCATATCATACAGAATATAGTTTCGTATCAAAAGAACATCAATTCATATCATGTATAACATAATTTCATATCACTACAACAAATAAATTCTTATATGAAAACTAACAAAGGTTCATATCATAAATAACATAGTTTCATATTAGATGGAACATGGTTTCATATCATGCATAGTATCATTTCATATCAAATACAACTTTGAGTTTCCTATACCAAAGCAAAAAAAAAAAAAAAAAAAATCATAACATACAGAACATAGTTTCATATCAGACAGAACATCATTTCATATCATGTATAACATGCTTTCATATCACTGTAACAAAAGAGATTCTTATATGAAAACAAACAAAATGTTCATATCATACAAAACATAATTTCATATAAGATAGAACATAGTTTCATATCATGCATAGTAGACTTTCATATCAAATACAACTTAGAAGTTCATATATAAAAACAAACAAATGGTTCATATCATACAAAAATATAGTTTCATATAAGATAGAACATGATTTCATATAATGCATAATAGAGTTTCATATCAATACAGCAAACATGTTCTTATAAAACAATGTTAACCATATTTTTGCTTGATATAACGACTTTAGCAAAGGTTAGGTCCCCTGGTCCAAAACGTCAGTTTTTAAGGGCTGAGGTTTTAGAACCTGAAGATGAAACTACTAGTGAGGCTTTAGTTTCAATTGCAAATCCAACATCATATAAATGAGCAAGCGACGAATAACCCCTAGGGAAAGTAAGGCTTTTCCAAACAACAAAAAAGATTGGTTAAAGTTGATGTGAATTCAAACTTTGCATGATATGAAATCTTGTTTTGTTTGATATGGATTCAAGTTGTGCATGATATGAAACCTTGTATATAATTTTTTGATATATTTTCATGTTTTATTAAAATTAAATAATTTTAAAAATTATTTAATTATAAAATAAATAAAATAATAATTAAAAATTTTTTGATAATTTTTTAAAAATTTTCAAAACATACGGAAAAAAGCCTCATAGAAGAAAGCAAAAAAAAAAAAAAAAAAAAAAAAGAAAGAGAGGGAGTGGGTAAAAAATATATGGTGGTGCATATAATTTGCCAACCCTCCTCCAAAACTTATATATTTACAACTTATTTCCAGTAAAAAAAAAAAAAATCATCTAAACTGTTTAAATTTTCAAAATTGTTAGATACTTTTGGGAGGGGCTATTTATTTTTGACCCAAAAAAAAATAGTCATAGATGGACCAAAATTCTAATTATTTATATTATTAATTATTTTAACTACACTTTATTTGGGTCTAATTTTAATTTGTTCTAATTCAAGTTCAATTATAATAATTTAAATGAAGGATTACCTAATTTCGTCTGAGCTGTTACACTACTTAAAGTTCTATAATAACGAGTTTAATTATGATAATTTGCGCGAAGAGATTACCTAGTTTCATTTATAATGTCACACTGATTGAGATCTATTAGAAATAGTAGAATCCATAAAAGGATTTTACTTTTTGAAAATATCCTCTTTTCTTTTTTTTTTTATTAATTTTTGAAAATATTCAATTACTAAACAATAACAAAAAAACAAAATATATTTACTTCTACATTTATTTTTCTTTTTTTTTTTACAGAAAAAAGGGAACCTCTAAATCATCTCCTTCTTAGGGTTATAGGTATTTTTATATAATGCGTCTAAAACACACTTTTAACTAGAAAAAATATTTTTATAAAATAATTTTCCAAACATATTTTAATTATTATTTTTATTAACTATAAAAGCCAAACACAGGAGCTAAATACCTAAATAAAAGGACTCGGAAATGACAGAACTCCAAACGTGATACAAGCTTAGTTGAAGCCGAAAGGCCAAAACCTTAATCCTTGTAGGCTGTAGCAATGGCGGAGCATGGTGGTCGTCTTCATTGGACCGATTTGGCCGACGACGTCGATCTGAGAAGTGGCTTCAGCAACTCCAACTCCACCTTCTACAGCAAACGTAAGCCCGTCCTATTACCCCCTAACCATGCTCTTGATTTGACCACCTTCATTTCCTCCCATCCTCACCCTCACCGCCACAGCAACGGCGTTGCATTCGTTGACGCATCCACTGGCCGGAAGCTCAGCTTCGCACAACTCTGGCAGGCGGTCGAGTCCGTTGCCGACTGCCTCTCCGTCGACATGGGAATCCGGAAAGGTCACGTCGTCCTAATCATCTCCCCAAACTCCATTTTCTTCCCCATCGTTTGCCTCTCCGTCATGTCCCTCGGCGCCATCATCACCACCGCCAACCCACTCAACACGGCCGGAGAACTGTCCCAGCAAATCTCCGATTCCAAAGCCGCCCTCATTTTCACTATCCCGCAACTCCTTCACAAACTCCACCACCCCGAATCCATCAACCACAGTATCCCCATCGTTCTTATAATGGACCCTGATGATACTACTGCTGATCACTCAAACATTTCCGGTCAAGTTCAATTGAGAATCCATCGTAGTACTTTGGAGGAGATGATGAACGCAGAACCACGTCAACAAAGAGTCAAAGAGCGCGTGACGCAAGACGACCCGGCGGCCCTACTTTTCTCATCCGGCACCACCGGCGTAAGCAAAGGCGTAGTTTCATCGCACGGCAACCTCATGGCCCTCATTGGTATTGTTACGCTAACTTGTACTAAATCCATGGAAGAGTAAAATATTCTATTTTTTAACTTTTAGATCCAAACATTTGAATTTTCTAGTCTTGAAAAAAATATTTAATACATCCAATGTGTCATGACATGAATAATAATAATCCAGGTTGATTTAATACGGACAAAAAATTATAGATCATACAAGTCCTAAATAATATTATTTATTATATTATTTTAATTCAATAAAGAAACTATAACAAAAGAAATAATAAAATTTAAATTTTTTTTTCTCTCCTAAGGGTGTTATTACTTCTGGTTTCTTTTAGTTAATCCAATTTTAAAAGAATTATTTTAGGAGAATTCTTTTAAAATTTATTTCTGGTCTCTTAATCTTTTTTACATCACTTTTAGTTCTTTTTAATGAAAATTCTGTGAACTAATGATTGGGTTAATTAACTACTAGTCAAATTTATAATTATGGTTTATACTCTTATTTGTTCAATTCATTTTATGATTAAAATATTTCTTAATGTTTAACTCATTTAGAGTTTCGATCGACGTTTTGAATTGAGACTCGATCTAGAAGGGTGATGGGTCGTCAACCAATCAAAAATAATTACCTACTCTACACAGAATAAAATAGCAAGCAGTGAGTAGGATCGTCTCCACAGGAAGCAGGGTAGTGAATTAATTAAATCAGAAACTGGTAACCCAAAGGGGGTTTTTGAGAATTTTATTCTACTTAAATAAACTTCAATTAAAATTAATAAAGAAAACAAAAATTGGCTTAAATCAAATTTAGGAAATGATCTAGTCAAAGGAATTGTTTCCACCCTTATGTGATAAATTGATCCTCGACGCACAAATTTTCCCAATTAACCTTAATTATATTGGTTTTTCCTGTTGGAACCTCCTAACAGTTCAGTCCTATAAATTTAATCCAGCAATTAAGGAACCTCCGTTAACTGCATCTATAATCGAATATCTGTCCTGGAACCTCCTAGAACATTGATTTCGATAGTCTAGGACCCAATTCAATTTACAATTAATCAAACCTTGTTTAATTGCACGTTGATTAATTATTCCCTTCAAAACGCTAACCTACGTACCACGTGATTAGTTGAATTGAAACTCTTAGGAATACCGAACCTCGTGTATTCGAGTTGACTAGACTACCTAGGAAGAATTGAATGCTACCAGCTATTCAATTAATGCCAAATAATCTAACATACAAAACGGAGAATAAATAAATAATCAAAACTCAATTGATATTAAGAACAAATTGATCTCACAATTTAATTCACATCTAGGGTGTAATTCCTCTGACTAGAATTAAAGATTTAGCTACTCATAATTGTAAATCTAAAAATAATAAATAGTTTATGCGACATGAATTCAAGCTAAGGCAAAAGAATAAAACTAAGTAATCAATATACTAGCTGCGCACTGTTCTTCATGAATTGAACCTAAAATTAAGAGACTAAGAATAGTACTAGAAGTAGCAGCCGCACACCTAGCACCAAAGCTGCCGGCCAACGTGTTGCTAAAACGTGAGTGCCCCCTGGTACCAAAAAGTCACGCTTAATACCAAAAGGGACTTGCTATTTGTATCATGAATTTGCTATTTGTATCACAAAAAAAAATAAAAATATTAATAAAATGACCCAAATGCCCCTAAGATCAAAAAAACTAAAAAATTGACAGATTTTATGTGAAAAAAGGGGTGAAAATTGCGTTTTAATCTCAAAAAAACGCAATGAAAAAACGTTTTGGACATACAAAATTTATCCAAAATTGCGTTTTTATATGTAAAAAACGCAAATCGGGTGCGTTTTTTGAATATGAAAAACGCCAAATGTCTGCGTTATTGCATATAAAAAACGCAAAAATGTTATGTTTCCACCATGGGTCGCTCGTTAAAATATTGCGTTTTTTACACAATAAACGTCAAAATTTGAAGTTTCCACCATGGTTCGCTCGTTAAAATGTTGCGTTTATGACATGTACAGAAGTTAAAAAACGTTTACATACATTCATGTGAATTGGCTGAAAAATTCATACACAACAACTACCCTAAAATCAAATCCAGATAAATTCTTAACTTAAAAACATTGTTGGATCATTCAGTTGGCGGCGAAAGAATATTTAGCACGCGAATCATCACGATATGGTAAGTTTCCGTACCTTATAGTTATATAAGTTTTTTTAAAAATATTGTATGTCGAAACACGCTAAAATAACGTTTAGGAATCGGTCAAACGTCCCTTTTTAGCGTTTCTGATTGTAGAAAAAGTGGCTTTTTAGTGTTTCCGACATGCATTATATAAAAAGTGTTGCGTTTTTGACATGCATTATATAAAAAGTGTTGCGTTTTTTACATGCATTATATAAAAAATGTTGCGTTTTTGACATGAATTATATGAAAAGAGCTGCGTTTTTGACATGCATTATATAAAAAGTTCTGCGTTTTAGGTTGCTGAAAACCACATCTGGTTGCGTTTTTTTATGTACGAAACGCACCCTTATTACGTTTTTGCAGACAAAAACGCACATTTGTAGCGTTTTTATCTGCAAAAACGCAAAAATGGTGCGTTTCATGCATTAAAAAACTTTAAATTGTTGCGTTTTTTGATTGGAAGAATCATAACTGTGCTGTAATTTTAATTAATCTGTGTATTCATCTACAGGCTGACAATGATGATTACGATGAGGATGAGTTGTATGATGATGATGAGGAGGCGGAGAACGAAGAGGAGGATGACGATGAAGATGAGGATGTAAATGACAATGAGGCGGATAATACTCATGGGGAGCCGGTGGAACTTGAACCTGGCGCAGATTTGAGTGGATATTTCAAGATTGACAGAGAGTTTCGAACTATTGGCAAGGCTTTGAAATATTGCCAGAAAATAGCTAAGAGGCTGAAGTTTGTGATTACAAAGAGGGGAGGTAACCAAGGATTTGCGACGTACTACTTCTCGTGCAAGCGATGGAGAGATCCTGCCAAAGCCCCTATCCCAACTAGACGGAAGAATACAAGAAGGAGCGGCACTAATTGCCCCTTTAGGTTGACTTGTAAGCGGATTGATTTAGGACGGCACAAGGTTTATACAAACCCAGGAGCAGCGTCAACTCACAATCACACTGGTATTTCATTATTTGCGCATAATATTAATTAAGTTGATTGATGTGTTGTATGTATTAATTGTTGTTATAATTACATGTGATTTACAGGTATAATGCATCCATATGGTCACAGACAGTTGAGCCATTTTACAAAGGATTCAAAGGCTGTTGCTGAATTTATGCTGCGTTCGAATGTAAAGCCAAAGTGTGTTTGGGAAGCTGTTAATAAACAGTTTCCCGATTCCCAGGTACCAATCAAGTCTGTGTACAATTTGAAAGGAGAGATGAAAACCGCCGGATTGGAAGGTAGGAATATTGGGCAGCAATTTATTCATTTGGCTGAGGAGAAGCAGTACTATCTGAAGATTCTGAAGGATGCGAACACTGATGAGATCACACATGTGTTCTTTGCACATCCAACATCAATTCAGATGTTCAACAGATGGTATTGGGTGGTTGGGATTGATTCTACCTACAAGACGAACAAGTACCAAATGCCTGTCGTCGAGATGGTAGGTATGACTCCTACAAATAAGAATTTCAATATTGCATTTGCTATTGTCAGGAATGAGAAACAGGATACATATGACTGGGTTATGAGGAACTTGAGATTTTTGCTGCCGGCTAGTTTGTCACCTAGTGTGATTGTGACAGATAGGGAGTTGGGCTTGTTACAGCCGATTAAGGATCATTTTCCCGCTTCACATCACTTGTTATGTTTGTGGCATATTGGGCGTGATGTGAACGCGTGGTTGGAAAAAAATGTTGGGAGGAGGAACAAAAATTTAGCATGTGATATTCATGACAACTGGTGGAAGAAAATCATTAAGGCTCCGACAGTAGAGGAATTTAATCGTATATTGCAGAATTTCAAGGTTAAGTACACTCTCCTTGAGCCGTTGGCTGTTGAATATCTAGAGACTACATGGCTCATTCACAAGGAGAAATTTGTTCGAGCCTGGACCAATCAATTTCTCCACTTTGGTAATACTTCCACTAACAGAGTAGAGGCTTCGCATGCTGCTATGAAAGATTGGCTTAATTCTTCCACCAATTCCCTTGACACTTTGTTCACAAAGATTGACTCTCACCTCAGCCACTTGTACCCTCACATCGGGTTAGTTTTCTTATTTAATTGTTTATAGCTGATGTTGTTTAATGTCTTTGAATTTAATTTGTTGGTATGCTTCTATTTATTTAGATAATTCGATTAATTTTATTTTTAATTGACATTATTATAGAGGCTCCCTTGAGGCTTCCATCTCCACGACTCAAACAAGTATGCAGGGATATCCATACTGTTATTTGAACAAGTACGTGTCACACCATTGTTTGAAGTTGGTTAGGAAAGAAGTTCGGCGGAAGGATAAGTTGGGAGGCCTTGTACTTGAGCGATGTGGATGTGTGCCCAAGGTGACACGTGGTATTCCCTGTGCGTGTGACATATTCAAGGCACAGTCATTGCCTGAATATCCCTTACTTCCACACGTGCATGAGTTTTGGAAGAGGCTGACCATTGTGCCATCACATGGGGATGCGAATTACATTGATGAGGACATCAGGTGCGAATTTCAATTATGACATTTAATATTATGCAATTGAATTGACAATTTTTTTTGTTTTGAAGAAATATTTGGAGTTGATATATATGTTTGTTAAGGTATTTCAACGAGGAAGTAGTCCCCACCGTATCTACCAGTCCGTCTTTTTTGGCCCGGCTGTTGAATAGGGCGTACGTAGAGCAGATGTACCCTGACATGGCCAGTGTTGGAGAGCCAGGTACATCGGGACCCCAAAGGGGGCGACCACCAAATAGATTACATCATTCTGTTATGCGCGAGTGGAGCTCACGCGAAAGAGCTACACGTGGCCGGCGTGGCAGGTGCCGTTCAGGGTCATCAGGTCGATCAACCGGTAGATCACACCGCATTCATACAGGTTTTGATGGTGGATCTCCATTTAGGACATGTAAATAAGTCCTTTATTTTAGTGTGATTGTGAATAGATTACATGTTGAAGGTTTGTTTATTTACTGTAACGTAATTACTTAACAGGGTCTGGTGGAGACATTCAGTGTGTGCCAGCATTTTTTCAGCCTTATTGTACAGGGTGGTCAGATGTAAATGGGGATGGCCATTGTGGGTTCCGAGTAATTTCTACGTACCTTTTTGGCCACGAGAAATATTGGAGGTTAGCTCGCAGGTCATTGAGTGGAGAGATTACGAGCCACCCGGACAGGTACAGAGGCGTATTCGAAGCATTAGAGTTGCGTCCGGCCGATGGAGATTTTGTGGCCATGGTACTTAGGCGACTAAATTTCGAAGGCACTGATTGTGGTGAGCAGCATTGGATGGCTACACCTACGGATTTGTTCCCTCTCGCCACTTATGCGAATGCACTGGTAATACAGTTTGATCGTACTCGTTCAGATGGAAATTATTCTGTACTACCTTTGTATTGCTCGACTGGCGACACCCAACCGGAAAGGGTTATAGCGCTTGCCCTTGTGAATGGGAATCATTATGTACGCGTAGATGTGGTCGATGACTGCCCTATCCCGCCGCTGAGCTTCGTTTGGCACCATCAGCGTCATGCTGAAAGTGTAGGTGAGTGGCCACAAAATTTAGAAGCTAGATTTAATGCTTGGAATGCACTACGTGATGGCTAGGATGTATATTGTAAGGAGTCTATTGAAAGGATTCTATTCTGATTGATGGATATTAATGCATTTATAAGCAAATCTACTCCATAGTTAATGCTGCATCTGTTTCACAGTATCCCCATTTTTTCTTCTTTTTCATTTCCCGAGTTATTGTTACTTCAGATTCCAACGTTTCAAACTAGGGGTTTATTGCCATGTGACATATGTTTTATTATTATTATCTTGTGCCTACCACCACTTATTCTGGGTTTTGAAGAAATATACGTAACAAAATACAACATATATATGAAGAAGACAATAAAATATAATCAGCGTAATAATAATACAATATTCAGAAAATGTATACAAAAATAGTCCAATCCAAATATCATATGGAACGCTCGAACTCATCCTCTAGCTCTGCAGTACGAGGTGCGAACTGATCGTACAAATCAGGAACGCTCTCCCGCACTACATCTAATAATGCATGATGTAGCGCTCCATACTGACCCATCCACTGCAAACATATAAACAATATATTAGATTCCTCTGAACATAATTTAACATATAAACTATATTACATTAATTAATATGAATACTTACAAACTCTGAGGCCGCGCGACGTGGTCGAGGTGGCTCGATAGCAGCATGGGGATCCGGGGGAAGCACGCGCGGACGTGATCGGGGACGAAACCAATCTAAGTAGCCGTCGACCGCAGCACTCCGAGGAACAGCGCCACCTGTCCGCTGGCGGCCAGCTAGGGAAATACCCATGGAAGCCGTGCCGAACTCCTCCCACGCAGACTCTGCATACTCGACGGCGTGTCGGACCACGTATGATCTCCCTGAGTATCCGCGGTAGGTGTCCCGGCCCGGACGGATGAAGCGCGAGGGAATCCACTGTACATACCCAATCTGGCGGACGCATCGGTCTGGCATGTACGGCTCGATGTAGTCCCTGTACGCAATAAGTCCACGGTACAGGGTCCTCGGCGTCCGCGAAACGGCGTCCCGTCCGTAAGGCATCCAAGTAACCTTTGAAACGTAGTTAAAGATTATGAATAATAATTTATATAAAATAATTTAAATCAAAATATATTTGAAGAAGACATTTATAACTATTTACTAACCATGTCGGCTGTCATCTCGTCCAGCGCATGTCGTATGGCGGCCAAGCGCTGCTCTGTGGTAGCGTGGTGGTCGATGGCCCATCTCGCTGCACGTGGCTGAGCGGCGTGCAATGGTAGGGGCCGAGGGTGGGGTCTGAAATCCGGAAAGTGCTCGTATATCCATGACTGTAGTAGAGTCATGCATCCAGCAACCGCAGCACTCCCATGACGACTCGCGCACCCTAGATGGTAATACAAGTACGCGAGTGTCGCGGTACCCCAAGCCTCCTGGCCAATCTGATCCAGCCCATGCCTAACCTGTACAACAGGGGCTGGCATAAACTTATTGGAACTTTTGTCTGTAAACAGACAAGTCCCAATAAGGCTCCATACTAACACGGCAACGTCCGAATCATCCCTCCGCCGCGCCATACACCGCTCGATCACCCGCTGCGTAGAAAACCCGCCATTCCTGTACAGCTCCCCCTCTATCCGCTCCTCAGGAGGAATCTCTAGCAAACCCCTCGACCATGACAGTACGGTAGACGACGGTGTCACCTCGGTGATGAGTCGACCATCGACCGGAATCCTCAAAATCTCCCACACATCGTGTAGGAGGATGGTCATCTCGCCGAAGGGGAGGTGGAACGAATTCGTATCCGGCTGCCACCTCTCCAAAAATGCATTGATGAGAGGCTCATCAATGCTCCGGTGCATAATACGGGGCAGGTGTCCAAGGCCTGTCCCGCTCAGTATCTGCGCACCCTCGACCGTCATCGAGCCGATCCACCTCTCAAAAAGGTCGTACGAGCTACCTCTATTGTGGACTCTAATGTGGTATCTAGTAGGCACACCCTCCTGCCAATATCTAGATACCACGTGCCCTAAAAAGCTAGGGATAAGGCTATCATCTATAGGGCCCCCCTCAATGGGCCCTGTAACTATCCAACTACGATCATCCCGCGGGCGCTTCCTAGGGGGAGCTATATCGACAATATATACATATAAAAATATATAAGTAAATTAATTGTAAAACGTACAAAAAACACGTAATTAAATAAAGCTAATTAAAAATAAGTACACATAATTAAAAAAAATCAAGAAAAACATACATAAGTAAAGAAAAAGTGCACAATTTTAATATAAGTCAATCAATACCAAATTCTCATAATATGAACAACTAAAATAAATCAATTATTTTTTAGAAATAATAATACAATTAAATTAAGACGCGTACCTGCAGAAGGATCCACCTCCTCGAACTGTCCGTGGTCCGGATTCCTATACCGGATCGTCCGCTCAGCATGTGGGTGAGAAGGGTCACCTCCGTAGGTAAACCCCTCACCCTGGTCCTCTAGTGGACGTCCACTCCCACTAGCGTCCCCCTGCCGTGACTGCTCATGGGGATGCCCAGACTCATCATCGTGGCCAAACTGCTCCCCCTCGCTCGAATCAGTGTCATCGGAATCAGTAGTATCGTAATACTCATCCCTCAACTGAAATGAGGAGTCACGACCTCCCCGTCCTCCCTCGGATATAACGATCCCGCCTCCCCGTCTACCTCCACCTCCTCGTCTACCACCACCCCTAACAACTGGCACCTTCTGCCTCCTAGCAGAAGCTGTGGGAGCCGGCCTCTCGCCTCGTGGCAATAACTTAGCGCCACCCTAAATAAATAAACGAATAATTGCATAAATAAATAGATAAATAAATAAAACGAGGCAATAAATAAATAGATAAATAAATAAAACGCAAAACGCAGTTGGACGGCGTTTTTACTCAAAACGCCGACCAACTGCGTTTTGCGTCTTCCAAAACGCAGTTGGACTGCGTTTTGAGATCTCAAAACGCAGTTGGACTGCGTTTTGAGATCTCAAAACGCAATCCAACCGCGTTTTGAGACTCAAAACGCAATCGGACCGCGTTTTGAGAACTCAAAACGCGGTCCGATTGCGTTTTGAGTCTCTCAAAACGACCGGCGACCGGCGTTTTGAGATCTCAAAACCGCCGGCGGTCGGCGGTTTGAGATCTCAAAACGCCGGCGGTCGGCGGTTTGAGATCTCAAAACGCCGGCGGTCGGCGGTTTGAGATCTCAAAACGCCGGCCGATGGCGTTTTGAGACCCCAAAACGCCGGCGGCCGGCTATTCCGGCGGAAAAAATCCACCTAATTCATACCAATTAGCGTTTCTACATATCTAAACTCACATAAACAACGATTTCTAACAAAATAAACGCAATATAAACGTAAAAAATTGCAGAAAAACTCATATTCATATAGATGTTTACCCGGTTAATCAGTGGACCTTTGCCCGCTCCGTGCCTTCGTGGTTGTTCGCCATCTCCTCCGTCCATGATTTGCGTTTTTGGCTGACAAAATCTAAGCAAATTTGCGTTTTTGGTGTGAATTTTGGAGAAAAATAGGGCAAATGGTTCGGCTGCCAATTTGTGGGCTTTTATCCGAATTTCTGGCCGGAAACGCACCCTTTCAGCGAGCGAACCATGGACGAAACGCCTGATTTTTGCGTTTCGTCCATGGTGAAAACGCAAGTAATTTGCGTTTAATATGATCTAAAAACGCAAATTTTCGGCGTTAGTACTGTTAAAAACGTGCCATTTTTGCGTTTTATGCCATTATAAACGCGATCTTCGTTAGTTTTTACATGTACAAAACGTTTTTTTCATGCGTTTATCAGCATGACAAAAACGCATTTTTTGTGCGTTTTTGTCCCCCACTTAGTATTTTTTTCAAAAGTTTCACCATAAGGGCATTGTGGTCATTTTATTATTATTTTTATTTTTTTTTGTGATACAAATAGCAAATTCATGATGCAAATAGCAATCCAGATACCAAAAACATCCGTCCACTGTAGTCACCCCAAAACCTAATTAAACTTCCCTTTTCTCTTATTGGGCCCACCATAATGCCAAATAAACACCAAATTAAATATTAAACCCAATCCTAATTAACTTTGAAAACTCCATTTCACATAAATTAATTATGGGTCTCAATATAAAGCCCAAATCTTTTTGTTCTCTTCCTTCTTAATTCCTTCAATCCAGTCCAATTAGATTTTTTTTCTTCCCAGCTTCCAACTTCTTCCAAAATCTGCCAAAATCTCTTTTCTTTGCTCTCCTTTATGAAATCTCCCATGCAAGTAAAATTAGCCTATTAGCTCATTAAATCCCTCAAAACAACTCTCAAATTGCACTCAATCCACCACTTAAATTCCAGCTTATTTTAAGGAGGATCTAAATCATAACAAATTATGGTACAACCATGATTGAATAAAAATAAATTTAACTAACAATCGAATGAGTCAAATTGTTGTATTAAAAATGTCCAAATGTGATAAAATAGATTAAGATGGACTAATTTAGTCCACAAAATTTTAAAAGGAACAGAAGTGATAGGACCTTATTACCAAAAATAGAAAAACAATTAAGCCTACATTTAATACGAATTTGATTGCTCTATCGCACTAAATATATAAGTAGAATAAGTGTGTGTTAAAATTTCTTAGTATTTGGAGTAAAAAATTCTAACTCCTTTTACTTTCGAATGCTTGAGGAACTGTTCATTTAAAAATTTTGCTAGTTAGGGTCTTAATTTTTACCTTATACTGTCTCAATTTAAACTAAAACATTCTCTTATAATATTCTCTCTTTTCTCTTTTTAAAATTAAAAGATAATTTTATCAAAATTAAGATAATAATACTTAAAATTGGAACAGTAACTAATAATACCCTTCATTGAATCTTTCGTTTACTCGATTTAGATAAAATTTATATCTAGAGGTGGTGAAATGATATTTTAGACCTTAATTGATTGACTTGGAATTTGAAGTTTATTTTGCGTGTGACAAGTGCAAAAGTCCAGAAATTATTATATTCATCCAATATATCACTGGGGATATTTTTTTAAAAATTTTGAGAAAAGTTACTGAACTAGTTCGAGTAAAAATATGGTAAATATTTTGTTTTATAAATACGATAATTTAAATGATAAAATAAATTATGTGATAGATATAAAAATGAAATACATTTCTTGCCGTTTCCAATTTTTATATTTTGATGAAAAAAAAAAAAAAACATTTCATTTCATTTTTATTTTTATATTTTCTCGACTTATATTATTTATTATATTATAATAATATAATAAATAAAATTATTATTTTGATGTAACGTTACAATTTGTCTTTGGTGAAAAGTCATGTTCCATCGGACACGCATGTTTCATGAAAAAGCCGCATTCATCGGACACATGATTCAAATGTTTACCAGTCCGATTTAATTCTAAAAAATATTCCTTTGCAATAATAATATTTATGCTGTAAAATTATTTTTTATTGTTTTCATCGTCGTGAAGTTGGGAAGAATCTCAATGGCGGACATGTGGGACGCCCCATTACAGCTCGATTTAGCAATATAATGATGTTTATGATGATGATGATGATGATGATTCCCCTAACTACAGTACTCATCATTCATTGGATTGAATTGTTTTAAGTTGTAAACTCCTTCATTTTTCTGTTGAAATTTTCGCCATCGGATTATATTTTATTCTATTATATGGCAATGGCATCTTCCTCTGTTTTCAGCTTCACTCTGTTTCCACCTTTTCTCCTACAACCTCCATTATTGTTTTTTCCTTTGCAATAATAATATTTATGCTGTAAAATTATTTTTTATATTATGTTTAATATATAAAATTTAAATTAATGTAATTAAATATTATTTTTATATAGTTTCGTTTTAAATTTACTATTTAAAAAAAATAATAACTGTATTTTATTTAAATAAAATTATTATATAAAATATAAGGAGTTGTATTTTTCATATGAGAATTAACCAAAGATATTCAAGTTTTTCAATCCTAATATAATCATATTTATAATATTAATAAAAAAATATCTCAAGTCTTAATAAAGGTGTTAGTAATTTACGGGTGTCTAAATGTATATTGGACGGAAAATGAAATATATATATTTTGTATCATAATAATATTTTTTTTGAAGGGATAATTAAAGCTGTACTCCATCCGTTTTTTCATATTTGAGGCTTTAGAGAAATTCAAATAAATTGACAGTACATTAAATCTAATACAATAATTACTTTACAATACCATTTTTACTTTAACATTAATTATCATTTCAATAATTATTGGGTTTTAATTGAGATGTAGAGATTTTAAAATATGAATAAGAACAACAAAAGAAAAAACCTGAAGGAACGGTTTTACACGTCCTTCTCTAATTTTCTGCAAAATTTGAGAGAGAGAGTGATGAAAGTTAAAAATGTTGGAATTTAAAATTAATTCCAGGGGAAAGTAATTGGAGGAGAGAGGGGAGGTTATGTTTTTTTACTATAGTAGGGTAAAATGGGGTAAAATAGGAAGGGAATGGGTAAAAGTTGTAAAATGTCAAATATAATGGATTTTATAGTTTATCTAAAAGTCAAATAAAAAAAATTGGAGGGAGTAATAATTTTATTTTAAAGTAATAAATTATTTATCATATTAAAAAATTAAATTATTTATCATATTATTTTAATTTAGGGAAGAAAAGTTGACGGAAATATGATATAGGTATGGTGGAGGGTCGTCTTCTGGTGCAGGAAGAAAACCAAATCTACGTTGCAACTGTCCCCATGTTTCACACGTTTGGTTTCGCAATATACGTTCTGATACTTTTAGCAAACGGCCATAAAGTGGTGGTTTTGCCGAGGTTTGGAGTAGACCAAATGCTGTCCGCCGTTGACAAGTTCAAAGTTTCGTATCTCCCGCTGGTGCCGCCAATTCTAGTTCAAATGGTCAACGGCGCCGATGCGATCCACCAGAAATATGATTTGAAGAGCTTGAGGTACGTATTGTGCGGTGGCGCACCTCTGAGCAAGGATGTGATGGCGGCGTTTCTGGACAAGTATCCCAAGGTGAATATTTTTCTAGGGTATGCTTTGACCGAGTCAAACGGGGCTGGGGCTTCAATGGACTCGGTGGAGGACTGCCGGCGGGATGGAACGGTAGGGCTGCTGACACCAAGCACGGAAGCAAAGATTGTAGACATCAAAACCAGGGAGGCGCTGCCGGTAAACCGTGCCGGTGAGATTTGGCTTAGAGGGCCTTCTATCATGCAAGGTACGCTCAAATTTTAAAAATGATATTAACCTTTATTAAACTTTATGAGGTGAGAACTATTTAATATAGTTTTTAAAATAAAATATATTTTTTTTTACAAATATAACCGACTAAAAATGAAAAAAAAAGAAAAAAATTTCAGAGAAATGTAATAATTAAATACGACTCTTTTGAGACCACAAATACCTATCACCAAATATGACTATTAAAACATAAAAAATATACAATTTAAATGTTTTATTTTATAATAAAAAATAAGTTTAAATGCTTTTTTAGTTTCCGTAATATGAGAGTTATGTCATTTTTGTCCATCATAAAAAATTTAATCGATAATGCCATTTAATTTTTTATTATCAATGATCACTTAAAAGAAATAACAATTTAACTATTTAAAAATATCAATTTAAATACTTATAGTCTGAGTTTATTTGGGGAAAGCATTTAAGCCTAAAAAATATTTTAAAATTTTGATACAAATAAATGAGAGGTTAATTTTTTGAAATAAAAAATATATATTAATTTACTGAAAAACGTTCAACAATGATTGACAAATGAAGATATAGTCAAAAAAATACGACTTACAAGTATGAATATCATTGTTGTGTTTACTACGGATAAATCTATATAGATCTACCTTATCAAGTTATAAATATACCACATGCCGAAATTTTAATCCGAACAAGAATACATCACTAATTTTCTAATAAAAATATCAAATCATAAATCTAATAATTAGATCTATGAAGTTATTAATTAATGCTTATCATAATTATAATCTCACTTATACCATACTCCGCCCTAATAAATATAATAAAATGAGTAAAATTAGGTGATACAATTAAAATATGGATGCAACTAATGAAATGAATGTATTGGTTAGATGAAAAACAAAGAACATTAAAATAATTATTATTATTGATTGAAAATTGATAGAAATTTATTATCTTAATACTACAATATAATGGGCCACGTAGATAGAGCTGAAAGCAATGCGGTGGACTTTATGGCCCTTATTATGGTGGTCTATTAATATATGACTAAACTTGAGAGAACAATTGCAGTAATAAAGAAATTAATGAGGTTTATGTAAATTTAAATTATTAGAGGGGTTTTTCTTTTAAAAAAATCATATTTACAAACATAAAAAAAATAATAATAATAATACTATCGTTATAAATTACCCATCGGATATAAAATTTCACAATCGTTATAAATTACTTATATGATACTCGTTATTTGTTACCTTTCATAGATGCCTGTTAAAATGCTTCCATTGCTTCATTTCCTTAGCCATCTTCCAGTAGGTTAACGTCCTTCTCTCATTCATTTATTCATCCATCAATGATTTGTTCATAGGACAACTACTGTAAATTGCACGTTACATCCTGACAAAATTCTGCCACCTTTTAATTTGGTTGTGGCCCGTCTATGTTACTAATAAAACTACAAATCGTACGGGACTAGTCAAGTACATATCGTATGAGTATCCTATGAAAATCTAATTCATTCTTATAATTGAAAGTATAACACTCTAATCGTCATGATACAATTCAATTTATATTTATATGTGACTAAAGTTTCTTTTGACAAGGGAAACCCCACTAGGGAAAGTTACACTAACTACCTATTAATTGGTACCTTCTATATTTCAAAATTTAAGTCATTTCTGACCATAATATTGGTAAATGGGAGTTGTTTGATGTTGAAGATTGCTTATTTTTCGAGTTCTTCTCATTTAAGTGACAATTGGCGGAAGTATCATGCTATGGAACGTGAGTTTCAAGAGGAAATTTTAATAGAATGAGATCACATTAGTTATAACATCCACTAGTGATAAATTCGATTGGAACTTGATCAATTAAGAGAGAGATAACACTCACGTTTTAATTTTTACAAGTCTGAGTTACATGTCCTGCATCCTCCTCTATTCATATAGTTGGACCATGCTAAATAACTTGTCTTTATTAATATGGTATAATATAAAAGATGGAAAGAGAATCACTATCCAAAACTAGATTTACAGTTTATAGGAGATAGCAAGATATCTTTTCTTATTAAATAAAAACAACTACTTTGACTATATCATTTCTATATCTTACTAGATTTAGCCTTTATTAACTAAAACAATAAAATCAAAGGAAAACAAGGAATGTCGGCTACTCCGTTGCACTTCACGGCATCCTTGTCTTCTAGAAGGTCTTTCTCCCTTCTCTTGGATTTTGACTCAACTAATGGGTTTTTCAAAAGGTAAAACTAATTATATTGAATCTAAAAACCATTTTCATGGCCCAAGGCTCAACAAATAATTAAACTAGTGGGCGAAATGCATGGCCGAAAATAAAAATAAATATAAGAAAGCTTCAAAAATTACAAATGCTTAATACATTGACCATTCTTGGAGATATTTTATCTCAGTTGGCAAATTTTTGGCTAAAACACTCTTGGACTAATGTATTAAGCACTTGATTTACTTTATTAAGTCTTGCTCTTTTCATGGAGTCCATCTACATAAACTAATGGGTCTCTTTGATACACCTTCGCACCTTAATTAGTTTTTGTAGTCTCTTTTAAGACTTTTATGACTTGTGGGTTTGTGAATCATGAGACAGAAGATCTAGATTCATATCATACTTCCTTTTTCCTTTTTCGATTTTCAAATATTCATTTATCTAACCAAAAATATTTTCAGTTACATGAGTTTTGGAACCTTTAAAAACAAAAATACGGAAGGAGTAGTTTCAAGAACTATCTCAAGCATAAACGCAAGGAGATGACTTTGGAGGATCCCATTGTCAGACTCTGAATTGAAGAAAACAACAAGAAGGTTGAGATCAAGTTGGTTAACCCTACAAAAGTCAAAGTCAATGTGCTGGAACATGGCCAGGGAGACTTCAAGAATAAGACCAAGACCACTGACAGAGGCAAAGGCAAGGCCAAGCTTGGGGCATCAGGAGGTGTCTCAAAGCAGAAATTCAAGTTTAAAGGTAAATGCTTTAACTGTGAAAAACAGGATTATAAATCGTCGGAGTGCCATGCTCCCAAGAAAAACCCTGAGGCAAATGTGATCCACAAAATCATGGAGGACGTGGGAGACCTCAGTTTGGTGGCTGTAATCTTTGAGGTCAACATGGTGGAGTCAAACCAGAAAGAATGGCGGTATGACTCTGGTGCAACCCAGCATGTGTGTACCAACAAGGCCACTTCTCAACGTTCGAACCGACTCAAGGTGAGAATTTGTACATGGGAAACTCGGTTGTTGCCAAAGTTAAGGGGAAAGGAATAGTTTTGCTCAAGGTAACTTCGGGCATAACGTTGACTTTGAAGGATGTGATGTATGCTCCAGAAGTCTGGAAAAATCTCATTTCTGGGTTCATGCTGAATAAGCATGGATTTCGCATTATAATAGAGTCGGACAAAATTATTCTTTCTAAGTTAGGAATGTACTTGGGGAAGTGGTGTGCATATGAGGGTATGTTCAAGATAAATGTAATAACTATTGTAAAAAATAATGCAAGTACCTCTTCTGCTTATTTGATTGAGTCTTCTAGCTTATGGCATGGTAGACTAGGTCACGTTAATTATGATTCGATACATCGATTAATTAACTTGAACCATTTCCCAAGTTTCAGATTGACCAAAGTCATAAATGTGAAATTTGTGTTGAGGCAAAACTAACAAGGTCATCGTTCCAAATTGTTGAAAGAAACAATGAACCCCTTGACTTGATACATAGCGATGTGTGTGATTTGAAATCGGTTCAAACACGAGGTGGTAATAAATATTTTATTACCTTCATTGATGATAGCACAAAATATTGCTATGTATATTTGCTTAAAAGCAAATATGAGGCATTAGAGAAATTCATTCTCTATAAGACCGAGATTGAAAATCAACTTGGAAAATCGATTAAGAAATTGAAAAGTGATAGAGGTGGAGAGTACGAAGCACCTATTGGTGACTATTGTGCTAAAATGGTATAGTTTATGAAGTAACTGCACCGTACTCACTTCAATCCAATGGAGTTGTTGAACGTAACAATCGCACATTAAAAGAAATGATGAACACGATGTTATTAAGTTCATGTTTACCTTCTAACATCTGGGGGATGCTATTTTGTCAAGTAATTACGTACTTAATAGAATACCTCGAAAGAAAGAAGAAAAAACTCCATATGAATTATGGAAAGGAAATAGGCCATCATACAAACACTTATGAGTGTGGAGGTACCTAGCGAAGGTAGTAGTACTAACACCAAAGAAAATAAAGATATGTCCCAAAACGGTGGATTGTATCTTTATAGGCTATGCTTAAAATAGTACTACATACCGATTTCTTGTGTATGATTCAAAAAATATTGGATATACACAAGAATACAATCATGGAATGAAGAAATGCATCATTCATTGGAAATGTATTTCATTGGAAATCAAATGGGGAAACTAGTTCTGAACGGCCTAGTGAAACCATTGATGAAGAACCACAAAGTCAAGAAGTGATAGAATTAAGACTTAGCAAAAGAGAAATTTTGAAAAAATCATTTGGTGATGATTTTGAAATCTTTCTCGTTGAGAAAGAACCACAGACTTATGTTGAAACTATGAATTCTTCGGAAGCGCCTTTATGGAAAGAAGTCATAAAGAGCGAGATTCATTATATTTTATAGAATCATACTTGGGAGTTAGTGGATCTCTCTTCTGGCTGTAGTCCTCTTGGGTCAAAATAGATTTTTAAACGGAAAATGAAAGCTGATGGCTCTATTGACAAATACAAAGATAGGCTGGTAATCAAAGGTTATAAGCAACGAGAAAGTTTAGACTACTTTGATGCGTATTCTCCAGTGACAAGAATAAATTCTATAAGGATGATACTGGTTATCACACCCTTACAGAATTTGGAAATTCATCAAATGGATGTCAAAACAGCTTTCTTAAATGGCGATTTAGTGAAGAAATATATATGGAGCAACCGAAAGGTTTAAAGCACCAGGTTCCGATAAGAAAGTGTGTAAATTGGTTAAGTCATTGTATGGTTTGAAACAAGTTCCAAAGAAGTGGCATGAGAACTTTGACCATGCAATGATAACCAGTGGTTACAAAATTAATGAGTGTGGTAAATGCATCTATGTCAAAGAGACCAGAGATGGTTATGTTATTTTATGTCTATACATTGACGACATACTCATAGTAGGTAGCAGCGACAAATTGGTCAAGTATATCAAAGCCATGTTAAATTCAAAATTTGACATGAAAGATATGAGACTGACAGATGTGATTCTTGGAATCCGAATCATTAGGTCCCCGAAAAGTCTAATTTTGAGTCAAGCTTATTATGTAGACAAAATTCTATGAAAATTCAGTCAGAATGACTCTGGGATTGCTAAAACCCCATTAAATAACAATCTCCATTTATCCAAAAATTGTGGAGAGAGTATTTCTCAAGTTGAATACTCCAGGATTATAGGGAGTTTGATGTATCTAATGAGTTGTACTAAACCAAACATTGCTTACGTGGTAAGCAAATTGAGTTCATACACGAGTAATCTAGGGAAAGATCACTGGACTGCGATAATTAGGGTACTAAGGTACTTAATATATACTCGTAATTATGGATTACATTATACCAGATATCCATCTATGCTAGAACGCTATACAGATGCTAATTGGATATCTAATATAAACGACTTGACATGCATGAATGGCTATGTGTTTACACTTGTTGGGGCCGCTGTGTCGTGAAAATTCTTAAAACAAACTGTGATAGCTAGATCCACGATGGAATCAGAGTTTATTGCTCTAGATATATAGAGAAGAGGCTGAATGGCTACGCCATTTCCTAGAGAATGTTCCAAAATGGGAAAAACCTGTGCCACCAATTTATATTCATTGTGATAGTCAATCTGCGATTGGTAGAACACAGAGTACAATGTACAATGGTAAATCGAGACATATTCGTCGTCGACACAATAACATTAGACAATTGCTCTCAACAAGAGTTATCTCAATTGACTTTGTAAGGTCAAAAAATAACATTGCGGATCCTCTAACCAAATGGTTAAATAGAGAGACCGTTGAAAGATTAACAGAAGGAATGAGGATAAAACTTGTGGTAAATAAAGGTTTTATGAAGGAAAACCCAACCTAGTTGACTGGAGATCCCAAGATCTATGTTCAAAGGGACAACTTAATTATAAGACCTGATACGGTCATTGTGGGGGCAACCTCAACTCATTCTGTCAATAAACAGTGACAGTTTGATTAAGGCTAGCGATTTTCGCTTTAATGACTCTTAAGAAAGTAACTGTGGTTACGTTTCAAATTTAAGAAGTCACCTATGTGAAAGAAAAATGGGGCCGCTTCAAAGGAGAATTGATCAGGTTTAATTCTTTAGAAACTCTTACAGAACCAGGACTTGTTCATGGTCATAATGAACAAAACCATGAGAACGGAACAATTGAGAATGGTTCCTGTGTAGGGTACGTGGATTTTTACATGGAAAAGCCGGACATTTTTAAGGACATCACGTCTACTGGACAGCTAGTAAAGAAAGCGTAGTCTACAAGGGGAAAGTTCAAAGGGTAACACCTACTTTCTCTATGCAGGGATCAGTCACTGAACACTGACAAACCAATATCTCATGGGGGATTGTTGGAAGAAATAGTGTAAATGTGTGTGAATGAGAGAAGTTTGGGAAATGGAGACAAGCAAGCTATAAGGGACATACGTATCCCACATTGGAAGTGTAAGAGAAAAGAGGGCACTTTATATGTAATTATGTTTTGAGTGACCTTTGAGATTCCTACACTATATTATAGTCGTACATCCCGCTCGTGTGCGCATGCGTAGTGGGGGTGTAATTCCAAGACCGAAATAGCTTGAACTTATTTGATTTTTCCCAAATTAATTTGCAGATTAAATATGGTAGTTTAAATCCAGCTGGCTTTATTCTTCAAGAAATAAAACGGTTAATTAATGGCTGAATTATTCAAAATATTTTGTGCATTAGTTTATGAAACTGATGAGTAATGGGTGCAGTTTACTTTCCAATACTTATTTTTTCAAATAATTTTGTGCACTAATTGCTGATTAAGTGTTGTTTTAATCCTAAACGGATTAAAACTGATGAAGAATAAATATGGGACAATTAAACTCTGGTTTAATTTTGTTCAAATACTTCAGCCTATAAATATTGCACACTAAAACTTCCAAAGATACACCTCTCCAGAATCATTCTGCTCTCTCAAGAATCATTCTACTCCTCTCCTCTACAGCTACAAATGAATTTTCTAGCCTTCCCAGAAATTCTCTCCAGTGTTCAATCTTTTGTTCTAGTTCGTTGGTAAAACAGTTTTTGTGCAAACTGACTTTATGGTTTTCATTATATTCTGAGAAACATTTTGTCCACGTATCTCTTATACAGTTGTAGAGGAGGCAAATCTATTTTAAGAAAATTGTATTTCACAAGCATTGGAAATTTCCTTTATACTAGCTTCATACCATCTACTTTTGTCAACAATTACTTGATGGAGAGGAAGTCTTCAGCCTTCTAGAATGGTTTTGGCTGAAAATCCTTGTTCGAATTGAAGTCTTCAATTGATGTTTCTAAAAGTCCCTTCATGGGCTGGAGGTTTTTGATGTCTTGCACCCATGAATGGCCCAACTTACTTATTACAATTAATAATTAAGACAAAATTATTTAAGGCCATTTATAACATAGACCCAAATTTTAAACATGGAAAAAATTAAAAAGAAGTGCTTCGAAATTAAAATATAAAAACTAAAAGACTAGCCACCACAATCTTTCTTGGTGAATACAAATTTTTAATTGTGAAATTTCTGAACCAAGGTATTAAGAGTTTGGATTATATTTTTATGTCTTACTGTTGTGATGGGTTCATCAATATTTACCAAAGAATCCCTTTGGTTGGCCTTGTGCCATGACTCAAGTTTGGGCTTTGGCGTGGGGTTGCGATCATATATTTTTTGGAAGGGAGTTGATTTACATGCATGAATAGGGACAAAAGAAGGATTTATTATTATTATTATTATTATTATATTTTGAAAAACCTAAGTTGCCATTAAATATATAATTTTGTTGGGATAATTAAATAGTACAGGTTATTATAACAACAAAGAAGCAACAGAATCAACATTGACTTCAGATGGATGGCTCAAGACTGGAGATCTGGGCTACATTGACGATGATGGGTTCCTTTTCTTAGTTGATAGATTGAAAGAGCTCATAAAGTACAAGGGCTATCAGGTAAATATAATTTGGTTTTATTAAATTATACTTGTAATTTTAAAATCGGGATATTAAAAAAAAATAGTAGTATAGAGAGTACACGCAGATACAGAAATAACTAATTGAAAAATTAGGATGAAATTAGATAAGAATAAAAATTTAGATAGAATATAAATAATAATAATAATAATTAATTTGTGAGGAGTGAGTTAAAAATGAAAATGAAAAACATGGAGGAAAAAGAAAAGTGGAGATACACGTGAGCATAAGTTACAAGTTTTCATTTTAATTAATAAATATAAAGGTAGTGTTATATCGTGCCCTATTTTGTTATTGGATGTCCCTTTTTTCTAAAAAAATATCGCCCCCTCAATGTTTATCTTCCATCCCTCCTATTATTACCTAATTACCCTTAATTAATTTACAAAAAATTTTATAAGTCTCTTTTTAATTTATCAAAAATTTATAAAAATTATTATTAAAGTAGTATAGATGAGCGGAATTATAAATAATTTTTTTTGATATTTTTAGTAAATTGATTAAGGATATTTAGGTAATTTAATATATTTTTATATTTAAATATTATGGTTGGTATTTCTTAATTTATCATGGATAATTTAAGTATAAAAGGGACGCGAAATAACAAAATAGGGGAAACGAAATAGACCTTCACTAAATATAAATTAATGAGTGTATGATATCTCAATTATAAATTTAACGTGGTCGAAAATAAGTGAAAATTTAAAAGGAATGTTGATCAAACTTTTAATTTTAATTTGAAAAATAGGTTGCTCCAGCAGAGTTGGAGGCTTTATTAATTGCCATTCCTGAAATTATCGATGCTGCTGTTATTCCGTAAGTATCCTTTTTCTTTTAATAAATATGCACCCTCCTCTCTTCTCTCTCTAAAAAGAGGTAATTTTAATAATATGCAGCTTAATACGTAAATAAGTTATTTACCATATTTATCCATTCATTTCTTTACCTTTTAACTATGGATCACACATTATTATAGCAATGACGACTTCAAACAATTTGTCTTGAAATTAAAGAACATTAAAATGTAATTTTTTTCCCCTTATTATGAGATTACTAAAGGTGAACTATAATCATTTTACGTTTTTTTTTTTTCTCAAGTTAGTCAAAAAAAAAAAAAAAAAAACCCAATAACTTTTAAACTTTTATTACTTTTAATTCATGACAAAAAAAAATTTATAAATTAAAATTGTGAAAATTTTAAAAGTTTTTGAGTATTTTTGAGTTAATGGGGAAAAAAGAATAATTACAGTTTATAAATAAAGATCGTGATTTTTTTATATAAAAAATAAAAGAGGTATAAAATATATTAATTTACTTCGCAGTGACTCGAACTCAAAATCTACCGAGACTGGAATTGTTTAAGAGAAAAGAATTATTGCTAAATTCGGTATTTGGAATGTTTTAGGTTTCCAGATGACAAAGTAGGAGAATATCCAATGGCATATGTGGTCCGAAAGAGTGGAAGTTCCATTTCTGATAAAGCGATCATGGACTTCGTTGCCAAACAGGTTTTAATTAATTAACATTTAGATTAGTCTAATTTTGTGCTTCATCTAAATTATTAGTACTAATTTTGGCATGCAGCAAATTTAAAGAATATTTGTGGAGTAGTTATGCAATTAACTATTCTTAATTAATTAATTAATTAATTGTTTCTTTGAAATGTTTATTTTCTTCCCTCTAATCAATTAGGTGGCTCCTTACAAGAAAATCCGGCGGGTGGCTTTTGTGACATCCATACCCAAGAACCCCTCCGGCAAGATTCTTAGAAAGAATCTGATTAAGCTTGCATCTTCAACATTATGAACCTTAATTAATTTATTTTCCTTCCATGAGAAACTTAATCCATCTATGAGAAAGTATGATATGGTTATATATAAGATCAAATATGTGAAACTGTGTAGAATTGTTAATTTTTTTTTCTCTTTTTATTTATTAAACGGATGGTTAATCTTTTTATATTTCATAGACTGATTCAATCATTTTTAAATTCCTTCCTCATTGTTAGTCAATAAGTTGGGATTTTACATGGTTGCTATTACTAAAAGCTAACTGAAGGACTTTTAGTTGGTGGCTGCCCAACTTTGTTATTATTGTAATAGTTTCGGCCCACTCCGGATCTCTTAATTCCCTCTCTCATTTCCTCTTTAGTCCTCTCTAGTGGAAAAATACCATATATTAATCTCCTTTTTATTTTTACTCAAGGAAATTAGGGAGGAAATCAAGAAATACGGAATGGTTTCGCCCTATAACAACAATCTAGCTAAGAAACTCTAACAAAAGAGGGGAAAACTTGGTTCGGAAGTATATTGTTGTGAAGGTATATTTTGCGCTCCTATTTTGTTATTTTGCGCTATTTTTATATCTAAATTATTCTTAAAAAATTTAAAAATACCAACCCTAATATTTAAATATAAAAATATAAAAATATATTAAATTACTTAATTACCCTTAATCAATTTACTAAAAATATCAAAAAAATTTTATTTATAGTTTCGCTCATCTATGCTACTTTAATCATAATTTTTATAAATTTTTTGTAGATTAAAAAGGGACTTATAAAATTTTTGATAAATTAATTAAGAGCAATTAGGTAATAATAAAAATAGTGGAAGATAAACATTAAAGGGATGAAAAATAAGAATTAAGGAGACAACACTTAATAAAATAAAATGTTTTTTCTGAAAAAAAGGATCGTCCAGTCTCAAAAAAAAAAATTAATAATAATATAACACTACCTTATATTTTTATATAACAATAATAGCTCTTTATTTATGAGAGAATACTAGTATGGAGACCAGACTACATGATCTATCTAGATGTTGTTTCTCCACGGGATTCATATACGAAAATGTTTGATCAACTCAGGCGCAATAACCTTGCTTTCTAATAAGTACAATGACTTCATAAAGACCGCCGTTGTATAACCATTCATCAACGGATGTCGCTTTCCATATTAGATAAAAGTGCAAACCGATAGTTGCAGAAGTTGGAATAATGGCACTCGAAATAATATTGTTTTCGTAAAGTAAAGATCCAGAAACAGGTTCACGAATACCATCAATATCTACTAGAGGTGCAGCAATGAAGGTGATAATAAATCGGAAGTTGCAGTGGGCCCTATCACTATTTGTTAAATTTATTTATCCAATCTTGAGTTCATGTTAAATTTATTTATCTAATCCAAATATCCAATATAAAATTAATTAGCAATAAACGAGAGACTCTTGAATTATTTATATTATACACAGACGTAATGAGTTTCTACTGTGGAATTGAGACAATCTCCAACCTACTCTGATACCATATTAAATTTATTTATCCAATCCGAATATCCAATCCAAAATTAATTAACAATAAGTGAAGAGACTTTTGAATTTTTTATATTATACTGGGAGATTGGGACAATCTGAACACTATCAATACTTGTTTATCTACAAAATAGATTGATAGTCATAAGGATATTTATACTTCCGTAAATATATATATATATATATATATATATGTGTGGACTAGAAAAATTGAGATTCGATTTGTACCTAGTGGAAAAGAACAAGCTTTGTCCGTGAATTAAACATCTTGCGTAGTTTGTGTGCCTTGTGAATTGGATTTGCTAGCAGAGGGATTTTTTTTTTTTGGTTTTTTCTTTGTCGGCGCCCTTAAAAACATTGCGACAGTGATCGAAAAGCAAATTTGATTGTGTTCGTGGAAACTTGTCAAGCCAAAAGCTTAAAGTTTAGGGTTTTTTTTTTTTTTTTTTTTTTTTCTATGCGGCGTGTTTTCAAGAAAACAACGAATTAATGTTATATACGTCCTAATGTACGGACGAATTTATATACTTGGGGACGGATTGAGATCCGGCTTCCGGCCGGCGTTGGGGCAAAAATGCAAGATATTTTACGCAACCATAAATAGTAATTCAGTTAATATTTTATTTTGTTACCATTTTGCTCTCAAAATTATATCTTTTCTAGGAGTATCTTCTTTAACTTTAGGATTAAATAGAGATAATTTTTAAACTATCTCATGAAACAAAAATTTATCTTCCCCTTTCTTAAAGGTCTCACGTAACAGAATGGCGAGGAGGGAGGGATAAACAAGAGTCCAAGAATCAGAAATGCAAATTGGACAAGAAAATATCACGACGACCAAAAAGGCAAGAAATTTTAACAATGACAAAGACATTGTACCATTGAAACCTTAAAAACAAGAAGAAGAAGAAGAAACAACTCTAAAACAAGGGCGTTAAAGTCATGGACCCCAACACCACGACACGGCCACAGACAGCCTCTGCCAAAAAGACAGCATTTACCAATTATCATACACAACACAGACACGCACAAAATTCAAATTAACTTGAAGATGATGAGAAATTCTGCAAT
The DNA here is from genome assembly GCA_030378225.1 of Knoxia roxburghii. Classification (NCBI taxonomy): domain Eukaryota; kingdom Viridiplantae; phylum Streptophyta; class Magnoliopsida; order Gentianales; family Rubiaceae; genus Knoxia; species Knoxia roxburghii. Next base: position 9,982,046 of record CM059422.1, on the reverse strand, counting down.
TATTTTGATCTCAGGTGGAGGACCACCACCACATAATTTCATCCATCAATCCCTATCCGGGCTGCCCTTAATCTGCTGTGTTGTTTGGTGCCCATAATGCTCAGCTTTGTCCTTCATCTCCTTAGCTGCGTGCGCAATTCTGTCCTTGGCACGGTCAATCTGATCAGCCCCAATGGGATGCTTCCCGGTAGCGTAACGGTACATCCAGTAGAAAACAAAGCTAGCGGTGGCACCAAGTCCGCCAGAAGTGACCAGCCCTGCAGCTATCAGAAACAGAGTTATGGCCGCCGGAACTAGCACCGGGCTAAAGATCACCAAGAGGGGTGTCAACACAACCAGCCCGATCACCGTCCCCACCAGCGTCAGCCCAGAAAGGACCATGAGTGAACCGCCCAATGTGACGGCGGTGGTGGTCCTGGCCACTTGATGGGACAATTGCTGCTGGTGCGGCTGCGGCTGCATCTGGTGGTGGTGGCGCTGGGGCTGGTCATAGCGTTGCTGATTATGGGCCATGTTTTTGTTTGAAAGATGATTTTTTGTTTTTTTTTTTTTTTCTGGTGAGGAAAACTCAGAGGGGAAGAAGCATATTTGTAACGTTTGTTTGGGCGAGTTTATTGAGGTTAGAGAGATGGAGTGTGGAGTTTATTGCATGGGAGGTGTTACGTGTAAGTTGGAGGTTGCGGGTGCTTGACACGTATTTTTATTCGCTGACTAGAGGTTTGACAACGTATTGATTACTGGATTACACTGGAATGCTTATGTTTTATTATGGGGGTGTAATGATCAAATTAAATTTGGCACGAATTATAATAATGTATATATAGCAGGACCTGTGCGGAAATTAGGACGACTATTTTTGAAAAGATTGTCTGCATTTGTTTCCATCACCGTCTCTATTACTCCCTCCATTTCATATTATAGATTATTTTTTACCAAACACGAATATTAAGATAATAATTAATTTTTTAATATTTTTATAAATTTTACTAGTTAAACCTGTTTTACCTCTAATTAATGCAGTCTTTGGAACAAGTAGATTCTTAACTATAACAGCTGCGTAATTATTTCTGCAGCTTAACTATGGTAGCTGCATGCTTAACATCAAATTGAACTAAAATTTCCCTTCCTGTTTTTTTTGACAAATTAGTATGAAGTTTGAAAAATTCCCACCATTAATTTTGGGGAGGAGAAAAAAGTGAACACTATAAACGTTGCTTAAGTCCAACAATTTTGTTTACTGTACCGTCAAAAATCTATTATGGCATCCATAGGAGATGGAGATAATCATTTGTCTGATCTTAATGAAGTACCACGAGACGATTTTGTAATCAACCTCAATGCTCGCCCCTCAAGTCCATCCATGAGTCGTTCACTTGCGTCTACCAGTCTCCTTCCCAATCTTAGTGAATAACCAACTATGTTTTTGGATGATCGTAGTGGTAAGAAATATTTAATGTATGGTAATTGAAGAAAGAACAAAGATTAGTACTGACAAATTTTTTTTTTTTTCACTTATACAGAGAACGAAGAGGAGGAGGATTATTCTGATGAAGAGGATGAAGAAATTAATGACGTCGATGGAATATATTCTTCACATGAAGAAGATTTTGGTAACGTATATTTTGGATATTTTAAATTTTAATTGGAGATATGGTCACATGTTTATATGAGATTAGATTTTTTACTTTTGAAGCAATTATCTGATATTACTGTTGTCTATTTTTATTTTTTTTCCGGCAGTTGTCTATCTTTGGACTCGTTCAAGCTTTCAAGAAATACATGGTTATATTACATGTTTATCTGAGATTAGATTTTTTTTTTTTGAAACAATTATCTGAGATTAAGTTACCATTGGATTATATATATATATATTCAATTACTGTTGTATATACACGCTAGACAGAGTAGTAGTACTAGTAATTTGATTTAGCAAATTGATCAGAGATAAATCATCACTACAATATTCACTTGCAGAAACCCAACAAGAAACACGTGAGTCCTCAACAAAATCCAAAATCAGGGAACCAATTAATTAATGAGAACATCTGGATAAATCAAGGGATAAACAGGGGAGACTTAAAACGTTGAGTAGTAGTACTTGCAATTTGATTTAGCAAATTGATTTACTAATCAATTTCAGAACTCAGAATTTTGGAGGTTGAATAAATTAATTTAATGAAAAATTTTGGGGTGTTTTAGACATATATTATTGTCTCTCCAAATGGGAGATATGATTAGATATTTATCCGGAATGAGATTGACATCAGTATTTTTTTTTTCAATTACTGTTATTATGTTTGATTATTACCGGCCGTTATCTATGTTTGAGTATATATATATATTTTTTTTCATTTAATGTTGTCTTTGTTTGAGTGACATATTTTTAATATACATTTATATATTTTAAATATATGTCTGCTGATCCTTCATTTTGATTTTTTTTTTTTTGTTTATCGAATGATTTATTTAGATAATGACATGTCAATATAGGAGGTGAAGGTAATCAAAATACGAGACGTTTTACGTCCAATGATAAACGCGTGAGAATATATCATTCTCTTTTAGATAAAAGTCAGGATGGAAAGTTTAAGAAAGGTGTGACACATATGGTGGCTTCCGAATTTTCAGCGTCCATAAGAACTGTACAATGAATTTGGAAACAACATAAAAATACTGGTGATGTTCATCATAGGAAGATAAATTGTGGACGTAAAAGAGTTGAAATTGATCATGATCGTTTGCGTGCATTGCCTGTGTTAAAAAGAACAACATACAGTTCGTTAGCTGAAGCTATGGGGATTAGTAGATCTACTTTATGTCGAAGGAGGAAGTCAGGGGTAATACGACGACATTCTAGTTCGATAAAGCCTCATCTGAAGGATGAAAACAAAAAATCAAGGTTGAGATTTTGCTTATCAATGCTACAAGATCTAAACAGTCCAGGCAATCCAGTTTTCAAAAGCATGTATAATGTTGTTCATGTAGTTGAATAGTGGTTTTTTATGACGAAGAAGAATACCATAGTCTATTTGACTCAAGATGAGCCTGATCCACATTGCATGGTCCCAAATAAAAATTTTATAAAAAAGATTATGTTTTTAGTGGCTATAGCTCGACCAAGATATGATTCCGAAGGTAACTTAACTTTCGATGGAAAAATTGGTGTATGGCCTTTCACCACCCGAGTGCCAGCTAAAAGAACGAGTGTTAATAGACTGGCAGGGACATTGGAAACGAAGCCAATACTCTCGGTGACTAGAGAAGTCAATAGAGCATTTTTCATTGATAAACTTCTGCCTGCAATAAAGGAAAAATGGCCTAGAGAGGACTTGGGTAATCCGATATTCATTCAACAAGATAATGCAAGCCCCCACCTTAATCAAAGTGATGATCAATTTGTTCAGGCTGCTACACAAGATGGTTTTGATATTCGTCTGATGAACCAACCTCCAAACTCTCCAGACTTTAATGTGTTGGATCTTGGATTTTTTAGAGCTGTTCAAGCTATAAAAGATAAAGAGGCAACAAAAACTTATGATGATCTTATTGGAGCTGTGGTAAGAGCATATGAGAATTATCCACCACACAATGTTAACAGGATTTTCTTAACCTTGCAGACATGCATGATAGAAGTTATGAAGGATATGGGCAGTAACAAGTACATACTTTCACATATATTTACTTTTAATTTGTCGAAAGTTAAATTTTCTTTTATATTAAATCAAACATATAATTTTTTTTTAATCAGGCCTAATCTCCAACATATGAAGAAAGCATTGCTTGAAAGAAAAGGTCGACTACCCAAACAGTTGGAATGTGATCGTAGTGTTTTTCAAACAGTTATCAATTATTTAAATTATGTTTAATATTTTTGCCATATTTTGTTTTGGTCATGACTTATGAAGAACTGCATTTGATTGTGATTTTCTTTTTTCTTTTTTTTAAGTTGAACTGCATTTGAAAATGACTTATGAATTATGTTTAAGTTGAATTGCTTTTCTTTTTATTTTTTTTAACTCTTTTCCTTCACATATCAGAAACAGTAAAAATATATATATAAATAAATAAAAGGGACACAAGTATCTAATAAAATCTGATTTTGATTGAATTTACACAAAAACTGATATATCAAGATTTTGATATGAAGATCATAGAAATTTTGAATTAAAATCTCCAGAATTATTAGATTAATTTTAAGAAATCATATTAATTCCCATCATACTCTAGTACAGTATGATGAGATATTAAGCTCAAAATAAACCATTAAATATTAAATATTAAGCTCAAAATGTTCCAATATGATAAGATTTTCCTTTTTTTGTTTTTTTAATAAACCATCAATTCTTCAAAGTTTTGTTCCAGTAACGCAAATTCACTTCATTATCTGCAAAAACTCTGCAATACCGAAATGATGTTATCAAGTCGATATATATACATAGTATAGTAATCTTCCTTGCTCTTTTAGCATTTTACTCGGTATATAACTAAATTATAGGGAATTTTAAAGAAAAAAAAGTATGAAGCCGTGACGAGCACGCATATATGTAGGACTCTGTTTTCCTTGCACTTCTACTGAATGGCTCGACTCTGTTTTCCTTGAACAAGCATATGTGCAGGAACAAAATATGACGAGCAGAACCACTAGATAAGAAGAACGAAACAAAACCGATGACGTCGAGGATGTTTTTCCACGGGAAAATGACATCAGTCTGAGTCGAAATCACTAAAATCCAGGTTGCAACAGATGGCTAAGAGATTTGTGGGAAGAAAAAATAGATAAGTTCCAACCCCAGCTCTTGAATGAAACTAAATTTAAGAGTTGCCAAATCTTTGATAACTCTTATCAGAAGCAATCCAAATGTACTTTGATACAAAAAAATTACTTCAGTAAAAAAAATTCCAATGAAATCAATATCAGTATATCAGAAAATACTCATCCTCTAAACAAAACAAATTTCTCATCCTCTAAACAAAACAAATCAAACACAGTACTGTTACAATAACAGTGAAATTATAGAAAAATAATTAAGGTTAAAAAAATGCAGGACAGTATATCCTTAACATGTCTCTGACTACATCTTCATGTCCTTTTGCTTTGAATCCTTCCCATAATTCTTCAGGGTATTTGTTCAAATCAAAATCTAACGTCGCGGGTTCATTCAAATCAAAGGGTAATGATTTTTTTGTACCTTCTCTTTCATCTACAGCATCATCATCATCATTGGCGTCTTCAAAATCATCTTTAACACCCTCGAATGAATCTTCAACCACTGCATTTTCAAACGAATCTTCAACCACTGCGTTTTCTAACGAATCCTCAACAACTAAATCTTCTACACTTTTGCCTAATCCAAATCCAAACGGTTGTTCCATTTCAAAACAAATATAATGAATAGAAATGAAAAACAAATATGTATAGAATTGAAAATAGATTACTAGTATAAAACGAACCACTGAATTCCTCACTTTGCGTATTTCCAATACTACTCATTTACAGCATAGTGTAATTAATCATCTCGAGTAAAGGAGAGAATTAACAAACACACATCCCAGTGAAATCAATAAATAAGGGTATTGTAGTAAACACACTCTATCAGTAAAAAAATGACCTATATTTTGACATGCCACCTAATTTGAGAAAACGACTTATAATATGAAATTGAGGGAGTATTTTAGGACAGTCTTACACTTTGTTACTGCCTTTATTTTAATATATAGGTTGTTTTGACCAAAACGTAAATATTAAGGCTGTAACTAATTTTTTAAAATTCTCATAATTTTTAATGGTTAAACCTGTTATAACTTAGAATAGTCATGACACAAACAAGTCCCAATGAAATTGCAAATTAAATAAGGGTAATAAAGTAAAAACAATGAATTGTTTCCTAGAAGTAGACAAGTGACTTATATTTTGACCGATTTTTTAATGGGTGAAAACAATTTTGACCTGTTTCTTAATGGGTGAAAACGACTTATATTTTGAAATGGAGGGAGTTTGGACAAATTATTAATTTTTTAAAAATTTTTTTAAAAATTACGTATATTTTATTAATTATTTAAATTAATAATATTATACCCCTTGATAGATAAAAAAATAGTAAAAATATAGACATAAGCATTTTTATTGTGTTGAAAGATAAAATTAACATCATTTTATAATTTTTTTGACAAAAAATTATCAATTTTGTTTTTTTACATTTTTTAACATTTGATTTTGGTTAAGCGGGTATTGACAGTTATGAGAAATTTTGAGGGACAATTGATAATTTAACTAAACAATAGAAGAGGTAAATATAATTCATCATTTTTTAAATTCATATAATTTTTTTTAGAATAAAGAGCTTTATTAAATCACTGAAAAATAGCCCGCTTTAATTGGATTAAGAAATCTAACACGTAAAACCAGTACTGTTTAATATATTTTTTTAATATTTATATTAAATTGATTATTTTCTTTTTTTTTTTTTTTTGGTTCGGGACCAATTTCTCTCTTCAGAGAATTAGTCACCTTCTGTATGAGCGTTGATTTTTTTTTACTTTTTTGTTTTTCCAAATACTATCAATTTGTTGCTTTGATTTTTTAGGAATTCATGCATATCCTATTATCCTTGTATAGGTAGATGATGTTGCAATTAATTGGGTAAGCATGTACTACCTAGGATATGCTTTATTGATGTCAGCTTATGAATTGGACCAGGAATTATTGCTGGAAAATTCATGCATATCCTAGTTTCAGATCCCAAATAACACTGCACTAAATTAATTTTATAAATAATATTATTTTTTTCACAAAAATAATGAAATTTATATATACGGCCCTCCTTTTTATATAGTCCGTGCTCCTTTTCCTTCAAAATTATGAAAAAAAAATTTCAATTTTAATATATTCTGCCTCTTTTAATATACTCCGCCTCTTTACTTTTATAGTACTTACCACCCCTAAAAATTTTATGTACAGCCCTTCATAATTTATTAATATAACTTTATAATATAATAATTTATTAAAAATAATAAAAAAATTTAATTACTAATTTTTCATTATGCTATAAAATACTACTAATATTTTTATTATAAATCATATTTAAATATATAAATTAAATTGAATTTGGCAAAGATATACTTTGTCAAAAACTATTTTAAGAAAAACATTTGACAAACTACATTGAAAGCTAATGTTGAAAATGCAAAATAAAAATTTTGATAAATAGTGACTTTGGCACTACGACGATTTTTCAAAAATATACTTTGTCAAAAAAAAAATATTCAGTAAAATTATAATTTGCCAAAAAACAATATTCAGACAAAATTTATTTAAGTACAATTTTTCATAAGAAATATTTTTCATGGAGAGAATATTCTCTGAAAATGTAAATTTTTTATTAAAATTTATAATTATTCTGAAAAGATTATCGGGAGATATAAATATTTTCTTACTAAACCGTAAAACGTAATACACACATCATATTATGTAGAGAATATCCTCTTCAATTGCTATATACCGCCTAACTTTTACTAAATATAGCACATTTTTTACAATGAAATTATTTAAATACCCCTGACTTTATAATTTTATAAAAATTTTAATTTTTTTAAATTATAAAATATAATTATCTAATTCTTTTATTCAAAAAATATACAAACTAATTTTTTACCTCCCCCAAAATAATATATGACGCCGAACCAACCAATCTCTGGGCGCCATTCTTCCTCGTCCAAATTTGGCGCCGAGTTCATCTGCGGAGATGAATCCTGTAAGTATTTTTTTAATAATAGTAAAAGTAAATAATTTAAAATTGAAGACGTGGTACAACAAGATGCCCAAATCCGTGAAAAACATACTTAGCATTCGTATTGCATGTTTCGTCACTTAGATGTTCCCCTCATTTGTGCTTTTATTGATCGGTGGCAACCATATACTAATACTTTCCACATGCCCTTTGGTGAGGTAACGATATTATTGCACGATGTCTTTTATATTTTGCGCATTCCTATTGATGGTGAGATGGTAATGGAGCTGCCGACCAAATCTGATATATTGGCGCTCGCCAAGGGATTACTGCATGTGGAGACAACCGATGAGTTAAAAAATAAGTATTGGGATGGCGGCGCCTTTAAATCAGATAAGGTTATAGAGATTTGCCAGAATAATAAGCTGACAGTAGATGACCAAGCTAGAGCCTGGTTATGGGTCCTCTTAGGTGTCACATTGTTTACTGATAAGAGTTCTAGCAAGTTCAGACCATATTGCATAGATGAGATGAGAGATGTAGTGGGTAGAGTTGGAAGGTATTTGTGGGGATCTGCGACACTAGTATATCTCTACCGTCAATTAGGGATGTCTAGTCGGGGAGGTGCCTGTAGTGTTGCAAGGTGTCTTACTTTACTGCGGACGTGGATATACGAGTACTTTCCCACACTTCGACCCACTAGTGACGCCTTGCATTTTGATGTTAATGTTGCTCACTCCCGATTTTGGATGCCGACCAAGAGTGGAAACAATGAAGAGCGATTAAGACGGCTATGCATTACCCTTGACCACATGACTACAAATGAGGTATATCAATGTATTTAAATTATTTTAACTTATTTCTCAACAAAAGTTGACATTAAAATATTTTAATTTTCTAAATTATTTTCTGTATGTCCATTTGTATACATGTGACAGGTGTGTTGGATGCCTTTTGGTCCCAAACCGTTTGTTGTTGTCCCGAGGATGACTTATGACGGTTTGATATCATATCGGGATATTGTAGAGCCATACTGTCCTGCAATAGTGTTACGACAGCTTGGACACAGACAGACTATCCCGCCTGTTATTACTCTTCCCAAAAATGTTGTTCGGGCATGGGGTATCAGCAGCTACAAGGTCGAGAATTCTGTCGTTGTTGCAGTGGAACATTGGGCGAACTTTCTCACAGATAACAATTTGGCGCTACAGTATTATACTCCTGTCGGTTTAAAGCCTGCATCATGTGCGAGCGACTACATGCGATGGTATTTTGTTTATTCACATCCTTATATTATTGGTGCACCCTCCGCTGAGACTATCATTCCTCCTGCTCTAACCAACACTGAATTTGTAAGTATTTATGTTTATATTTAATAAGAAATAGTTATACTTTATAAATTATACTTTAAATATGACATTAATATATGGTTCTTTTAGGTTTTTGTTGTTGTTAATGTTTAACCTTTTTTTTAGTGGGTCAAGACCTGCCAAAGTTTTACACATGACATGAGGGATCATATCAGGAGTCTAGGAAGACACCGAGCGGATAAGTATGATGCAATGGCAGACAAGTTTGCGGATATGTGGAGTAGGGCCCATTGATTTGGTAATATATCTTTGTTTCATATTGGATTAGCAATTTGTTTGCAATTGTCTCTTATATTAGTCTTTTGACTAGGACTTTACATATTTGTTTGAAATTTTTATTAAAACTAATGATTTGCTTAGAACTGCACATTTTAATATTTTAAACATTTATTTCATTAAATGTTTTTCAAACATTCCACACAACAACCAAAATAAAATTACACATTAATAGGTCCATTCTGTTGCTACTGAATTGGACGCGCAACATCCCATCTATGTTAGAGTTGAATACATAAGCTATGCTTGTATTATACAATTTCCTAGATTAATATATCGATTTATGTTTTGGTTATAATTTGTTGTGCATAATATGTCCTTTTATATTATGTAAGTAGATGATGAGGTGTCTTGTGTGACACAGTAGATCTCATCATCGGTCGAAAGACATAATATATAAATAAGATTCGTAACCGAGACAGTTTTGGACAAACTGTCAGTTTAGGTTATTATGTGATTCGGATAATTGGTTTGTCTAAACTAATTGAATCATGTAGATTTGCCCGGGGCATATTGAACTTGACCTTTAGGAATGATTTGTCTTGTACTGATTTAATAGACAAATCGATCATTGTATTCTATCTCTTAATCCCTAGACTCGAGCAGCATGAGGATTAGACATAGTGTACTTTGATCTGCCAATAGATGAGGTCAATTGTGGCCAATAGTCTCGGTGGGTTGGGTGCGCGTGTTTAGTTGCTTGGTGTGTTGCTGCTTGTCGAAAGGAAATCATGTACCGATGCGTCCGGGGTGATGGTGTTCCTGAGATGAGCTCGAAATGTTTATTATACTAAATCCGACCTTTGGACTTATGTCCGGTATAGTAAAAAGGTCGAGTGGTACTAGTCTCGGAATTAAAGAAGTTAATTAATTAATTTATCAGTAAATTAATTTATATTAATGAGCACTATATCTTTTATGTGGGGAGATTATGAATATAATTTAATTAAGTTGTTCTGGAAACAATTCTGGTGTAGGATGGTAGTGCCAAAATTAATCCGTTAGTGGTACGATTAATTTTATAATGGGTTAATTGAATAGGTAGATTTAATTAATTAATTGGTTAATTATTCCTAAGGGTTAATTCAGTAATTAATATAGTAGAATTATTTAATTAATTTCTAAGGGTTAATTAAGTAATTAACAAAGTAGAATTATTTAATTAATTAATTAAGTCTTAAGTTTCAATTAGAATTATGAAATCCTAGAGATTAGGAATCTAGTAGGATTTGGTTTATCATATCAGATTGGTTACCTAATTGGATTTGGAAACTAATTAATTACCTAAACTCATTAGGAAGACCAATCATAAACCAACTTGGGATCTCTCTTGTAACTCTATATATAGACAAGGGATTAGCTATTCAAGACACACAATTCAATAGATTCATTATTCAAGAATCTAGAGAGATAAAATCCTAGATAAAGAAACAAAAGTTTCTTCTCAAAACTGGATTTATAGACCAAAATTGCGGCTGCTCTTGGAAGTATTTTTGGCTGGATTTCTCACTAAATTCCGGCGGCTGGTTTAAGTACTTAGAGCGGCGGCGCATGTTGGTTTATCTCAGGCCACGCGCTAGGCAGAGTGATTTGCTGATTTTTCTGGCGAATCCAGTTGTGTTGATTGCTGTTCCATTGGCTTCTAGATTGTTGCCCACACAACAAGAAGTCAAAGTTTTGAGTCATACAAGCGATCTTCCAAGTCACGCTTCAAAGGTAACTTTCTAAAGTTTCACTTTTAATTAGAAATTTTTTGTTGCGTGGTAAATCGAACTAGTGCGAACCCAGATAGAAGATTGTGTGTATCACTATGGGTGATCATTAATCGGGTGTACCCAATTAACCCGCCCAAACTGAATCAGTTTGGGTCTTTTAGTTCGGGTTAGTTGGGTTATTCGGGTTATTCAGTTGGATAATTAGGTATTATATTCGGCTTTTGGGTGGGTGTGATTTTGATATTTCTTATTCGGTCCCTGCCCGAAAACCGAATTAAGGTGTATATATATATATATATATATATATATATATATATATATATATATATTGTACAGAAATCCTAATACTCATTCATTTTCTCGGCAGCCCAACACATTTTATCCTCCAACCTTTCTTTGCTTTCAAACTCACTACACCATCCCTCTCCTTCCCGCCGTTCATCCACCACGACGCCGACGACACCCTTTGTTTCTTCTATTCTCGCAGCCACCCGCTAGATCCCCTTTCTCTCAGTATATTCTCACTAGCCAAAAGCTAGCAGCGCCTCCTTTGCTTGAAAATCTTTGGCTTCCATCATTTACGGCGAAGAAGAAAATTTTGGCTTCAATCCCTTTCCACTCTTTTTTTGCTAACTTAGTTTGCAATTTGGGTTATAAAATCGATTAAGTTTGGTTTGTTGGAGGAGCTTTGTTATCCACTTTGCTGATTTATTGCACAAATTTAGTTGTGAAAGTAGAGCGCAACAGGGGTATTTTTTTTCCCCTTTTGTGTGTTTGGAGTTAGATGCGTGCAGATGTATGTTGGTGGTGTTTGATAATTTCTTCCACACCCAAAGCTTCTTAATTGCTGAACCATCCTTATTAAAGTGCAAGTCTTTGGCCATAGCCTGAACTCTGCACCAGTGTTTTTATGCAAAACATCCTTTCCCCTTCTACTTTCCAATCCTTTGGTCCTGTATAGTTTCAGATTTTATGTGGATTGTGATGATTGATTTTTCATATTAATTAAAAATTTTGTTTATGGTTTGAAATTATAGTAGCAAAAATTTTGGGAAAATTTTTTTGGACTTTGTCGGTTTAATTCAACCCTGAACCAAAAAACCAAATAAAAGATTGTAAAATCTATTATGGATTATAGACGTAATACATTATAATTTTGTGTATGTTACATTGTTATCGATTTTGATGGTCCTATTAAATAGGTCAATTCAGTCCATTTCAATTAGAACCTTGGTGTGAACTAATATAAAATAGATTTAAATTAGCGTGATTCCTATTTTATAATGGACATAATAGGAGGACCTATATGCCAATATTGATAAATATACAAAAGGGTAGTCCCAATGTAGGCTCAACGCTCAAGTCGGTCTCCACTTCTATGGAATCAGGTTCTCATTTTGGGTTTAATTTAGTTTTTTTTTTTTTCAATCTGGATTGAGGCCTTCAGTCCTTTCAACTTTTCCTTGGTATGTTGGATATTATATTTGAGCATTTGTGAGGTATCATGGTATGAGACTTTCTTTCACTTTACTCTACTAATTACACCAGGGATATGATACGAGCATTTTGCAGATTCTAAGATGAGGATTTTAAAGCATAAATTCTAAAATGATGAGGAAGAAGAAAGGAAGGGTTGCCTTAGTGTTGGGCATTGGTGTGAAGTGCGACTAAGGATGTATAGAATCCATCTTTAATGCAGATAAGACTCTCATGATTTCCCTTCTCCACAATCACACCATTCTTCACCACTGCAATAACGTCGGCAGCTCTTATCGTCGACAACCTGTGTGCCACCACAACAGTGGTCCGATTCACCATAACTCTATCTAGTGCATCTTGAACTATTCTTTCTGATTCTGCATCCAATGCACTAGTAGCCTCATCCAACAACAGTATCTTTGGAGTTTTCACTATCGCCCGGGCAATGGCCACTCGCTGTTTTTGACCACCTGATAATTGTACGCCTCGTTCCCCTACTGTTGTGTCATATCCCTGCGCAGTATCAAGCACATATTAATGGTGTATGATCTTCAACTATCAACGGAGTTTTTGTGTCTTTCGGGATGGATGCAGTATTTTCTTTTATTTTTGGTGCAATCTAAACTAACCTGTTGTAAGCCACTGATGAAGTTGTGTGCATTTGCTAGCTCTGATGCTTCTATTATTTCAGCTTCTGTTGCCTTGCCTTCTTTGCCATACCCAATGTTGGCTCGGATTGTATCATTGAATAGCACTGGTTCTTGACTCACAAGTCCCATTTGTTGCCTAAGCCACTTCACTTGAAACTTTTGAATTTCAATTCCATCCAGAGTAATATTACCAGAATTTGGATCATAAAATCTCTGCAACAATTGAATCACCGTAGATTTTCCGCTTCCACTCTCTCCAACCAAAGCAACTGTCTGAGAATCAATCAAGCACCAACCAATTAAGACAACTAACACAAAAAAATCAGTGCGGAAGTGAGACAACAAGTGAGTGGACAAAAGGAGACAGATTGATCAATTAGTATGCCAGGTCACAAGCATTCTTCTCATACATGTTGGACATTACACTCCATTAGAAATTTAGAATATAGCATAACAAGGAATTAATTATCATTCGACAAAACACATTAGGGAACTAGAGTTCAGATCTTCTTGTAGCTTTGAATGATCAATAAGAAGTATGACATTGGTAATACTTCGTTCACAAAAATATCGTAGATTGCACGTATCCAAAGAAACCAATTATACTCTTCAAGAAGAACTATATGAAAGTGTAGCCATTGAAGCACACATGGCGGGACTCATCCGATGCAAGTGAATTTCCATGAGTTCCTAGTTATCCAAGATTACATGAACATGAAGGTAAACTGAGAATCACGTAGCCCACCAGGCTAAGATAATCTACCGACCCGCATTGTTAAACCAAAGACCGCAAAATATAGATTGAAAGAGAAGTCAACAGTGTCCTAAAAATATCAATCATCAACTAATTTAACAGGGAGAAAAGGCATCAACCAAGTAACATAAAATGTATTGATATTCATGGTGGCATCTCTCCATAACATAATAGGATGCCTGCATTACATAAGACTATGCTTGATATCTGAATGGGATCTTACCTTGCCACTGCGTATGGTTAAGCAGAGGTCTTGAAATATGAGAAGATCTGGCCTGGTTGGATACCTGAAGCTTATGTGCTTCAGTTCAATTTCTCCCTTGACATTTTCCAATGTCATTCCGGACTCATCACTTGGGTCAATCTTTGATTGCCTGTCAAGGATAGAAAATATTGAAGCTGCCGCACTCTTAGCATTGCTTGAATCTTGGCCCATTGAGCTTGAACGAGACATTGCCACTGCTCCAAAGGTCAGAGCCAAGATAACCTACAAAAAATATTCGTTAAGCGTTCGCCTGCTTTTCCATTATGCCTTCAAACTTGAGAGTTATTGTCAACTTACGCGGAACACATCTTGGAATGTTATTTTACCGGCCTCAACAAAATGGGCTCCGGCATAGTAACTGGTGCTATAGAAAAGGTACACAACTGTGGAAGACAAACCAAAACCAATCCCACTAATCAACCCTTTTTTAATTCCTTTCTTTGTCGGTCCTTCACACTTCTTCTTGTATAAATTTATCACCTTATCTTCAGCACAGAATGAAGCAACTGTTCTTATGCTTCCAACTGCATCATTAGCGACTTGACTTGCTTCCTCATACATCATCTACAAAATTTCAAGACATACATTAGAACACAAGCATAAGGTTAAGAAAGAAAGACTGGTGTTAAAATTTAGCTCGAGTGCCTCCAGAAATTTTGATATTATACTTTCAGATACTTTTTGTTCAAGGACTTAATCACCAACCTTTGCATCTGCACTGAACCCTTTCATGAACTTAACTTGAAAATATCCATTCAATAGTGCTAGAGGTATTATAGCAAGGATTATAAGTGACAACTGCCAACTTGCAGAAAACGCAATGACCAAAGCAGTAACTCCAGATGAGGACTCCCTAACCAACTCAGCAAGAGCGTCTCCAACTAGAGCACGCACCAATGTCGCATCGGTAGAGAGTTTTGCACCAATATAACCACTTGAGTTCTTAGGCTCATCAAACCAGCCAACCTCCATATTGACCAACTTCTCGAAGCACATTGATCTGATTCGTCTAATTAATTTGCTTCCAGCCACACCGAAAAGGTATGAACTTGTTGGGTTTACTACAAATGTTACAACTCCTAAAATCAAAATGATTTTTGACCAAAATTGTGAATCCTTCTTTAGTTGATGTGGTTGCTCGTAAAATGATTTGATCACACTAGCTAGTAGGATGCCAAAAACAGGGAGAACTGCCCCAGCAATAATGGCTGCTATAGCTCCAAGAATGATCACTGGAATTTCTGGCTTGTTGAGACAAACAAGGCGACGAATAGGGACATGTGGAGGTTTTTCTGGCTGTTCCTGGGTGTTAACATCAGGTTCAGCCAAGATAGTATCTGAAGGGGTTATATGTCTACGACTGATTTTCCCTGCAGAAGATCTGCAACTGACGGAACGTTGGAATGACATTCTCTGACTGGACTGTCTACCGGATTCAATGCTGATATCAGATTTGTCAATTTGATCAACATCGATTTCTGCATCTTTATTCACTTCTTGCAAGTGGATAAGTTGATTGTAAGCTCCTTCAGGATCTTTGATTAGCTCAGAATGTGTTCCTGAATTGTTGACATCAATCATTTTATCTTCTTAGATGTTTTGGAACAGGAAAGACAGACCAGAAGACAGAAATTCCTATAGAAGTGTACCCGATTGAATGATTTATGATCAAAACTGCATAGTAGAAATACCTTTTTCAATCACCTTTCCCTGATGAATAACTGCAATCATGTCAGCATTTCTCACGGTGCTTAGACGGTGGGCAACAATGATAGTTGTTCTGTTCACCATAATTCTGTCTAATGCCTCTTGCACTATTCGTTCAGATTCTGCATCTAGTGCACTAGTCGCCTCATCTAGAAGTAGAATTCGAGGATCTTTTAAAATTGCTCTTGCAATAGCAATTCTTTGCTTCTGCCCACCTGATATCTGCATACCATGCTCTCCAACCAGTGTATCGAGTCCCTGCATGCATATATATAGAGGGTAAAAGCTACTAAAAGCAGCAACGACTGAAAAATGGGCATGAAATTCAATACTAAGCAATTCACAATCATTGGGTTCTGCATTAAAACCAAAAGATAATAAATTGAGGTGAAAGTGAACCTTTGGCAACTTATCAATGAATTTAGCAGCATTTGCTAGCTCTGTTGCTGCTCTAATTTCTTCAGTCGAGGCTTCTTCTTTTCCATATGCTATATTATCCTTAATACTCGCCGTAAAAAGTACAGGTTCTTGGCTGACAAGGGCAATCTTTTCCCTGATCCACTTGAGCTGGTATTCCTTGAGACTTGTTCCATCAATAAGGACTTCACCAGCTTGTGGATCATAAAATCTCTCTATCAAGCTAATGACTGTTGACTTACCGCTTCCACTGTGACCAACCAAAGCTGCAGTAGTGCCACTAGGTATGAACAGAGAGAATCCCCTGAAAATTTGTTCATCTGGTCTGGCAGGATAACTAAAGTATACATCCTTCAACTCAATATCTCCTCCAATGTCATCCAATATCTTTCCTTGAGTATCATTTGCATTTATCTCTGGTTTCCTATTTATGGTCTCAAACATCTTAAAAGCCGCCGCACGACCAGCAGCAAATGCAGACAGGCAGGGAGATGCCTGCCCCAGAGACCTAGAAACAATTCAAACCATCAAACCAGCAGGACTAATAGACACATATATAAAATGAAAAGAGCTATCTTGAGCCAAAATTATAATGTGGTATTGGAAATATATTAAGGTTTGTGCAGATTGAGACTCACATAGAACCAGTTAGAACTGCAATGATCACATTAAGCACTTCACCGCCTGTATTCTTTCTTTCTACAATCAGCTTTGAACCAAACCAAATTGCAAAAGAATAATTGAAGAAGGAAATGCCAAAAACTGATCCAGAACCTAAGCCACTAGCCATTGACTCTAATACACCTGACTTATATGCTTTTTCCAGGGATCTGTTGTAATAGGCCACAGCCTGCTTTTCCCCCGTAAATGATGCCACCTGGATAGTAATTGCAACTTAGTTAAAACTATTATAAATAATTTTGTTTCTTTTCCTTGATAGTATTTTGGTCAAGTGACATACTGTTCTTATGGAGCCAATGGTCTGCTCAACCACAATGGAGGCTTGGGCATAAGCACTTTGTCTTTTGGAAGCCATCCGGGATACAACTAGAGCCATAAGTCCACCAGCTATGACAAGCGGAGGTATGGAACTCAAGAGGACGACTGTAAGAAGCCACGACTTGATAAAAGCAATCGTAAAACCTCCAATGAATGTGGACACCAGCTGGATAAACTTCCCTACCTAGAAAATTAAGTTTGCAAAAGAAATCAACTTCTTATTTGTAGTTAAAATTAAGAAGCTATGCTGCTTACTCTTCTTTTCTCCATTATGATGCATGCAATGTTTCTGATTACCTTCTCTCCAATAGCATCCTGTATGAGAACAGTGTCACCAGATATTCTACCTATAACTTCTCCTGTGTTGGTTTCCTTATCAAAGAAACTGATATCTTGGCGTAAAATTGTTTTCAAATAAAGGTTCCTAATGCGAGCAGCCTGTCTCTCACCAGTGATCATCCAACAAGTCACCTCTGAAGCAACATGCAACAATATTGACATTTAATTTTTGAACCAATTTAATAACTGAACACATACATCATACATAAATGTGGAAAGCTACAGCAGTCTAGTACTCACTACTTATACTGTAGATAGTGTGCTATTATAATGTATACTTACGGAGGAATGCGGCTGCACCAGAACCAAGGGCCAAATAAACAAATTTCAGGGAGACCTAGTAAATAGGTAAACAAACAGAGAGAAAACTTAGATTGCTTAGCACACTGACGTATCAACTGACAGAAGATTACTGATACTCAGACTGGCTGCTGTCATATAAACACCAAATCAGCCATGGGGAGAATCCCCTATGATTTTTCACTCTGTGATTGCTCATTTACATATATGCTGGTTGTTGTGTATGAAATATATTACCTTACTAACCACCCCAACAACTTGTTTAATGTTTGTAGTTTGTCCAAAAGAATTCACCATTTCACCAAGCAACATGGTATTAATGGGAAGGCATAAGCCATTCCCAATTGCAGCAATTGTACCAATTATCATCAAAAGCATGTCCAAAGCATCTGCAAAGTGAAAAAGTTTGAAGAAAGGAATAGTATTCTTTGGATCCTTGTTTTTGTCCTTCTCACCCTCATCCTCTTCCGAAGCCATCTTAGCATTTGAATCGAATGATGGTGAAGGATAAGTCCCCGACATGTTTGAATGCACCACATTAGGACCACCCTCATCACCCATACTTATAATAACTCAGCTGTAGGTCCATGGAAAAAGGCAAGCAAGAGCCCCAAAAAGTCATAAGTATCATAAATTTTGCTATATAATTCAACAGAAAGAAAAGAAAGAGATAAATCATAAACATAAGTCTTTCTGTGTAGTATTGAGCTTGAAACAGAAGCCAAAGAAGACCAAATATCAAGTAAAAATGGTAAAAGAATTGGAAGTTCTGAACAAGCAAACAACCATTGACCTTTTCTTTGGTTTCTACATCTAAGAAAGTGTGATGCAGCAGCGAGTGAATGCAAGAACAAAAGCAGAGATCATTTATGCATATCATCACATATCCTCCCTGATTTAGCTCAAAAACCTGGAGAAAAATGTACAACTTACCAATACTGGTGCTGAAACTGTGAGCTGACTTTGAGGGACGTAGGCAGGACTTTGTACTTCTTTTTGTTTAATCTCTGAAGGCTGAAGCAAGAACCACTGACTTAAGTACAACAGAATAGTAATGCGTGTAACGTAATATGGTATTAACATGTGCAACAGTTGTACAAAGGTTTCAGTAATCAAAGACTTCTTCCTTAACATAAAATCCCATTCTTGTCAGGTTACATATTATATTGCTGGAAGTTGGAGCTGGCAATCTTAACTAAAGAATTCGGAACTTGATTATATTTTGGTCAACTCGCAACATACGAGATTTGATCATTTGAACTCCCACCTTTACTCAACGCTACTGAACTCAAACCTGCAGCTAACGAACTGTGATCTGAACTGTGATCATGGTTTGCTCTCATAATAGAATAAGAATAAATGGAGGAGAAAAGAAGTAATAATAAAAGAGTACCAGTTTTGTTTTGTCTGCAGGTCTCTATTTCTGGGTTGGATTATTTGGGCTTCTTATCGGCAGTAACCTTGATTCGATACTCTGTTTACCTCGCATCTTTTAGAGTTGAAATGGAGGAGAGTCTTGATTTCTTATACAGCCGGTTGTCAATCCCACAATTGATAACACACAGCTATTGATTTGGAAAAGTACTAGCACCTCGTCCGATCGCCTCAGATATGGAGTCCCAATATAGACATGACAAGTAAAACGCTCAGGCAGACAAAGCAAGAGTTATCTCGGGCTGTCCATGACTATTCGACAAATTCCTGCATGTTGGATTCATGTTCACAACGTACCCATCGGATGGATGAACATGGCATTTGCCCAACACCTGGGAAACGCAATTGGTGAGTTTTTAGAAGCTGATAACGATGTTCATGGCTCTCTTGTGGGGATATTTTTGCAGATTAAAACCAATCTGTGCAGCCCTTGAAAAGAGTCATCCAGTTTGAACTAAGGACTGCAGCAAAAAACTTCTCAACCCACCTCAGTCGAATTCACCCTGTCCATATGCTCCTTGGCTTCGAGCTCCACCCAATTCCCGTCCTTTTCTGTCCAAATAGGCAAAGCCACCCGACTTGCCGGCGAGGCTAACCCGGTCAAACCCCCCCCCCCCCCCCCCCCAACAGGCAAAGCCACCCCACTGGCCGGCATCCCTAACCTGATCAACCACCACCACCCCCCCTTCCCTTTTCTGTCCAAACAGGCAAAGCCACCCGACTGGCCGGCATCGCTAACCTGGTCAACCCCCCTTCCCTTTTCTGGCCAAACAGGCATAGCCACCCGATTGGCGGGCATCGCTAACCTGGTCCCCAGCTGTCAAAATCATCAGGTAGGTATTTATTGATCGTGACCCCCAGCTGTCAAAATTTTCAGGTAGGTATTTATTAATCGTGACCAGGTCGACACGTGGACCATTGAAATTCATTTATTTTGATTGGATTCAATTGGATTTTAATTTAAATAGATGAAATTTAGGTGAATGCCATGAATTAAGAATGTTATGGCTAAACTAAATTGATGAATTTGAATGATAAATAAAAATATATGTTTTAGTTATGATGAAATTTTTTTCTTATAATTGAACAAAAAGATGGTATTAAGTGTTTTTAAATTTAATTCACAAACCAGCAGTATAAGTGAATAAAATCCATTGAACATTTAATAGAAGGAGAAAAATACAGATGGAGAAAGAAATAGTTCGTCTGGTTGAAGTCTTATTCGATTGATTTGCTCTTGTTCGCCAAAAAACAAAGTTGTCGATCTCTGATTTGTTGTTTGCAGATGAAGAAGAAAGTATATAATCAATGGAAACTGAGTTTTGATTATTTAAATTTTGGAGAAGATGATAAGATTCGTTGTTTCCATAGGAGAAGTGGTGAAGATGTGCCAGTTTACTTGGGTGTGTAGGGGAAGTGAATTCGAAAATGTGAAAAGTGGGTTTCGATTTGGAGGGGAGAGGGGAGAGGAGGGAGGGGTGCGTGAAAGTAATTGCTGAGGTTGAGAGTGGTGTTGTGTCCAAAAAGTAGTAAGTATATATACCCTTGGGTATACAATATAAGAATTGGGAAATTTTTCTTAAGTGTGATTTCCTAATCTTGCAAGATTGATTGATTATCTTGTTTTTCAAGACATATGACAGGCCACCCTATTAGTATAAATAGGGGTCTTGTGCTTTATTGTAAAACCAACTTTTGCCAAAATATATGATATTTTAGATAATTCTCTTTTGAAAGCTTGCGAGCCTTCACATTTGATTTATGCGTTAAATCAACCACCCGACTTTATCAATGGTAGAGTTATGTACTATTGTGGTCTCATTCTACATGGAATTCTTGCGAAAATTCCTTCTCCCTAACACTTATTATGCACCCTTATTTGAATCCTTCCCAACAACATGGTCACAACACATTGTCGCTTTCGGAGCAATCTGGAACTGCATCAAGGGTTTTCTCTTCTATTCATTGCTTTCGAAGAGAAGAATGTAAAGAACAAAGGATGAAAAGAAAAAATTATGAGAACTAAACGTAAAAATTACGGGAAGAGTTTCGTAATTAAAGGAGTAATTTTTGTAAATTTGATTTTAAGAGGAATCTCTAGCTGTATTAAATTTCCAATGCGGTCCTATTCCTCCTGAGAGCCATCTAGCATTATGCTTGTGAGCACCAAATCAAAGAAAGAGTATTGTCACTATCAACTTCGGAGTCTGTACCAAACTTCTCTAAATTGCCCGCGGTCAAAACTGTAACCAAAACAGTCGTGGTAATGGTTGTGGGTTCATCGTTAAGTTCATAAAATCCAATATCTGGCTAAACAAGTGACCAAACTAATCGTCGAAATGCTCACCCAACCCATTAAACAGTAATATAAGAAGGTAAAATTGATATTTTATAAGTCCCTAAACTCATTCTGTAACATCCCGCCCTAATGGTTACGAAACGGGATGTCTTTCTCAACTCGCGCTGAGATTTATTATTTAAAAATAGCAATAAAATTCTACAAATCCTTCATAAATCATACATTATAAAATGAGTAACTGAAATTTGCCCTAATAACCTAGAGCTCTCAAATGCCTTATTCCTTGACACGTGTCACGATCTCCGGAAACCACGCATCTTTATGTAAAATATAGCTGAAATGGTAATATATAAATGGATGAGGCACAACCCAGTGAGAGAATTTAATAGTATTTAACATGCAAGCAAAACAAGGGTAAATTATAACCAAAAATTATTTCAAAAAATGAGTATCAGAAGATTTTAAAAATAGAGGCACAGCGGAAGACAATTAAAATTGGTTAGAAGTTCAAAACAATTTCCAATAGCACGTATGAACAGTTAAAATATATCAAAAATAGAAAATAACAAATAGTGCCCGAAGGCCAGTACCAAAAGGCAAATAACAGTACCCGAAGGCTAATAACAATACCCGAAGGCTAATAATAGTGCCCGAAGGCTAGTAATAATGCCCGAAGGCCAGTACCCGAAGTCTAGTAACAGTACCCGAAGGCTAATAATAGTGTTTGAAGGCTAGTAATAGTGCCCGAAGGCCAGTCCCTGTAGGCTAAAAATAATCAGTCATATAACAAGTCGAACATATAGTGAAAAATCATACTACGAATGGTTATCATTTCAGCCAAAATTTCAGTACAAGTAACAAACTGCCAACTGATTTCGGTGTAAAAATCAAAAGTCAAATTATCTCATTACGATAGTAGGCAAAACAAGTTTCGTTATAACCATAAAAAAAATAAAACAAATTTTGGGTACAAAAGTCAAAATCAATATTTGCTGTCACAAAAACAAGTGATACACGTTTTAATAAAATAGTCAAAATCAAATGAATTTTCGTTATGAAAGTCAAAATCAATATCGATCGTTTTAAAAAAAAAAAAAACTAGTGAGACAAGTTTTAATATAACAGTCAAATTCAAATGGTTTTTGATACGGAAGTCAAAAATCAAAACGATAGTCAAAATTAACATGCAGAGTAATCGAATAGCCAAATCAAATCTAACCATGCAAGGTAATAATATAATAATATAAAAATATGAGTTGGTTATACCCGACAAATTTACGAAAATTTCCTACTAAAATCCCTCACCTTGATTTTGTTTAAAACCGTCTTGCACTTGAGATGACTCTTTAATTTTCGTCATCTTCTCTTTCAATCCACCTACTTCTTCATCCTTATATCTCTTTTCTTTCTCTACTCTCTCTCAGTTGGGCCAGGGAAAAGTTAATCCTTAATCCCCATAATATAAGAAAAAAGTTGGGTGATGGATTAGCTCCTAGGTTTGCAGCAAATCTTTACTGGTCACATTCAAAATATAAAGAACGAACAAAGGTTTAGAAAGAAAAAAATCAAACCGTAGGACAAGAGTGATGGCATGGGCAATGTTGGGTAGATCTGGTACTGTAGAATGAAGGGCAAGAAATAGTTGATGGCATGGTATTTGTAAAGAAGGGAGTGAAGTAAAGAGGTTTGAACCTAATTTATAGAGGAAACTCTAATTAATTATGACACTAATTATGACATATACAAATTTACCTAAAGTTGATTGATCCTTATCATATTTACAAAGATGCTAATGAGGACCCGATTGATACGTTACATTTAATTTGATTTGCTTGATCGTTGGGGATAATGTTTCACTTGATTTTATTTCACTACGTTTATTCTAAAAATTAGATTAATGTAAATTGGGAAAAAAAATTTATGTTCGAATTTTCAGATCCTTACATTCTCCCCCCCTTATGAGAATTTCGTCCCGAAATTCCTTTTTCGATTTGTAAGATGAATTACGAAGGTTGTCATTTACAAACCTAGTTTATAACTAATTTGCCTATTCAACTTATCATGTTTCGTTATATTTCCCCAAATCAACAGTCGATCATCATCCCTTCCTAGGAAATTTCAAACTCACAATACCCTCCAAAATTCATAATAATATCCTCTAAAATTGTAACTAGCCCATTTGCATTTTATTTTCAAAGGTTGCACATCAGTAAATGTTATCCTTAATCTTTTTCTTATAAACAATGAAGCATCTAAGCACTAGTATTAAGAGTCATCAATACTCGCTAGGGTGTAAGTAAAATTTATGTCCATTAAGAGCTCGTCAGGTATAGATAAGTTAACACACTTATATATCATCCCATAAGTACGTGTGAAAGGATTCAATAACTAAATTGTTATTCTTACATGGTTTAAAAGAATTTCATTCCTAGAGCGACAACAACCAAAAGATTCACAGCCCAATCATAAAATCCATAAGCACATCTAACTCTTAATTATATGAGATCGAGACCTATCAGGAACATCACCCAATATGACAACTTTAAAAGGGATGTAACTTTATATACATCAAAATCCTTCACGTTTAAGTAACGAGTGGGTTTATAAGACTTATATCGAGGACGACATTGTTGAGGAGAAAATGTAAGTGAATGAAAATGCTCAAGGAAATTGATATCATAGTTTTGATGAACAAAATTCAAACTTAATTCCTAAATTTCAATATCATCGTGATCCATGACTTGGTCCAAATTTTTAATATCCTTGCTATCCCTAAACTTATTTGGTCCCAAAATCTGAGTTGCCCTTGTTGAAAATCCTAATATAACGATTATCTGTTTCATTATTTATTTATTTAGTTATGATAAAATTTTTTACTTTAACGTGTACTCAACTCCAAATATACTCTAAGAAAGTCATGGATTTGTCAAGCATGAACCTTTAAAATATTCATTTATATAAGTTTGTATGGGTGTACTCGTGTTCACCTTAAGATCATTTCCTATATATGCTAATTTTTATTTTGTGACATCATGATCAAAATTAAAATGTTCCGTCATGATGTCCCTTTAGTAATTCAATTTGTATATCATACCTCCATGTACTTCCACTTAAAAATTTTCAAGCAAGTATTATATTCACCAATTAAATCTCAAGTTATGACCTAACCTCAAATATTTTATTATAATCCTCTGATTGCTCCTTTAAATATTAAATCTCTAGTCTCAATTTATATATTCCTTTATTATGATACAAATTTCAGCCTTTTAAGTTAAAAGTGTCTCTCTAAAGTTAGGGCCCTTATTTCCCCTGTAGTCAGTTTCATCTTTATGTTGGACTTGTTCTCGTAATCAATTTATAAATAATATTAGTCAATTTGTATTTCCTTTTGGATGATTAAAATCCATACTTAAATACTAAATGTTTTGCTTTTGTTAGCTAAATTCCATAATCCCTTGTTCACTTATTCCCAATCTACAATTAACAACATCACTAGATGTTTGCTAAAATTATTATCACTAAAAGTTTTCATTAGACCTCTTGATCGTGAAATTAGTGTAATTTATTACTAGTATTTATAAATCATCCGAACTAGACGAGTAACGGGTGTTTTGATACAACTCTGCACAATCTACAAATTCTAAGGTTTTGGCAATCCATTCACTTACCTATAAGGTTAAGAAGACTCTTTTCTTATGCCAACTACACTATAAAAACTTTAATAGGACAATAACTCAATTATGGGCGTCTTGTAACTTATTCCTTCCCAAGTTAACTCAATTGTTAATAGAATAATATAAATGGTGTCAATAGTTAAAATAACGTAAGAATATTTTTAGGAAAGTTATAAATATCATTCTCATAACTAACTAAAATATTCAATTAATCCATGTGGTAAGAGTCTTAAAGTAAGTGAGAAAGTTATAATAATAATAATATAGAGATGTGATGTGTGTTCTTAAATAAATTTTAAAAAAATAACTAATAACATAACAAGGACATAATTTTAAATTGTTTTTTTTTTTAAATTCGTGAGATGTATAGAAGGTAAAATAAGTTAGAAGTATAGATGTATTGTCTTTTTTTTTCTTTATATATATACATATCCGTATATATATATAAATGTATTACTGATGATAATGATTAAAACAAAAAAAAAATTTTAATTATATATATTCAAATCAATAAAACAAGCTGCTTAAAAAAAAATCAATAAAACAAGCCATTAGAAAAATTACCATCCTTGGTCGTTTTCAAAGGGGAAAAATATATATATATATATATAATAATAATAATAAATAAATATAAAAAGTTCTATACATAGTTTATAAAATTTAATAGTAAAGTAATATTCGATTTTTTTAAAAAAAATTATGAATCATAAATTTATATTAGAAAATTAGAAATATAAAAAATAATCAGGAGAGTTGTCAATTCATGTTACCTCGAGATTCAAGTTTAACTTCAAAATACCCATCTCCTTCCTCACCATTCCCAATTCCAAATATAAGCAAACCTCACAATTTAAACTCTAACCGTCCCATCTTTTATTTTCATTAAATCTTTTTCTTAAATTTGTTGTTTTCTTTCTTTTCATTAAATCCTTTCCTTAATTTATTTTCAGTTGAAACTATACTGGCTTAGAACTATTATTTACTATCAATAAGTGAAAACTATAGATAAAAGTAGCATACCTACATGTTGTCCACAAGAGTTAAAAATGAATTTCCATTCATCATATGCTTGCTAGTTCTAAAGGGATTCAGTACTTAAACTAACTACACAACACAATAAAACTCTTGCTAGATAAATAATTTAATGTATAATCTATAACATCCCGTCCCACATCGTTAGTTTACAACTTGAGTGACTTGTATATAACTCCCAGTCTCATTGGCTACTAATAACTTGGGTTAACCATTTTGGGCTATCGAGGACGAAGCCTGAAAGTTTTTGGGTCAGTCTATGGGACTGGGATGTTACAGTGGTATCAAAGCCGACCCTGGTTTGGGAGCTAAGTGCTACGTTACCTCTGAGCCCAAAGGGACAAGTGCTATGTCACCGCTGAGCCCAACGGGACAAGTGACGGGAGCCACCTCTAGAGTCTCACTCCGAGGGAAGACTGGGCCATGGGCCATAAGTGCTTGCTTGTTGGGCTTTGCGAGGACGCAAAGATCCAAAGGGGGGGGGGGAGATTGTAACATCCCGTCCCACATCGTTAGTTTACAACTTGAGTGACTTGTATATAACTTTCAGTCTCATAGGCTACTAATAACTTGGGTTAACCATTTTGGGCTAGCGAGAACAAAACCTAAAAGTTTTTGGGCCAGTCTATGGGACTGGGATGTTACACATTCCCTCAACAAACCAAACATCCGAAATTAATGGTAAAAATTCTCAAATCCACCTTACAAACCAAACAGTTTTATTGAATTTTCAAAACTCATACTCATTCTTATTTCTATCAATACCCATTGAGATTCTGATTTCAAACAATTCTACCAAACGGTCCCTTAGTTAATTTGAGAACTTTTTCCTTATTTTTGAAATTCAAAAAATTCATAAGGCATACTTTTTTTTCCCATAAGGCATACTTAATTTTATTACTTTATATTTAATAATTAGGTATAATTTTTTTAAATCAAGTGATGAGTTATAATCGCTCGCCTTAGCCACCGTCTCTTTTCTTCCAATCTCAACTTCAAAAAATATTTCTTCCCTCATCTTCCCATCATGGGAGGATGAGAGAAATAAATTTGTTGTAAATTTTCATTTTCTTATTTTAGTTTTGTCATCCAATAGAGTGGATTAACCCCAATATTATTTTATTTTATCCTTTAGTAGATTCAGATATACTGGTAGAATCTTTTAGCAGTATTGTTCCTTCAGTAGATTCATATCTACTGGTAGAGTATGGTGGCGGCTTCATTGATGGTGTTTTTTTGTTATGATGACAGTTTCGTTGGTGAAGTTCGTTGACATGGTAGCGGTTTCATTGATGATGTTCGCTGGTTTGGTCCAAAAAGATTCAGTCATCATATATCTAATTATTAGATTTATGGTTTTGTGTTTTCATCAGAAAATTAGTGATATATTATTGTTCGGATTAAAATTTTGGCATGTGGTATATCCACCGCTTGATAGAGTAGATCATATAGGTTTATCCGTAATAAACACAACAACAATAATGACTGTCATTCTTGTAAGTTGTGTTTCTTTGGTTGTATCTTCCATTTGCCAATCGTTGCTATATAATTTTCACTAAATTTATATATACCTTTTACTTCAAAAAAGTAATTAGGTATAAAAAATTATTCTTTATTAGTATGTTTATTTCTAAATAATTTAAAGAGAATAAGATTTTTAATAATTTTATTAAATGTAAATTATTTTATTTTGGAGGAAACACCGTAAATTATATAGTAATATTATAAGATACCATATAATTGTGATTTTACTCCCACTTTGTACTTAATTGTGTTTGTAGCGTGGTCCCCAAAATTAGCAGTTATATAGTGCTACTAGTAGTACTATGTAAGCCGATACACCTACCTAAAAAAAATTCAAAATTAGCAGCTGAAAAATATGGAGTCTGGGAGGTGTTTTCACGCGCCTTTAAGTATAAAAATCCATCACAATCACTTTTTTTTTTTTTTTTTTTCCCAAACCCTAATCACAACCCCCGTCTCTTTTCTCTCTTCCCGAACTCTCTTTACCACCGCTCCTTGCCACCGATTCTGGCCATTCCGGACATAGTTTTGAAGATATCTCATCACCAAAATAATCCTCACATCTCAAGTTTCAAAACTCATACTTTGTTCAACCATTTTCGTACATATTTAAATTGAGATGAGGCCAATAAGAGGCAGCTTGCGGCGGTAGTGACAGCGGCGGCCATATCTGATGTTGGTGACAGTGACGGTCGGCGAGGGTGGCGGAAGAAAAGAGGGGAGAGGGGCTTTTTGATGAAAGAAAAACTAGGGTTTGGGCAAAAATGTATATTCTGATGTAAAATCGTATATTTTTTAATGTAAAATCGTCTATTTTGAATATGGTATTTTGAATATGGCCAAATCTGATGTTGGTGACAGCGGTAGCCGGCGAGGGTGGTGGAAGGGAAGAGGGGAGAGGGGCTGACGACTAGAAAGTGAAAAAGATGAAAGGAAAACTAGGGTTCGAGAAAAAATGTATGTTTTTTTTAAATATAAAATCATATGTTTTTTATGTAAAGTGTTGTATTTTTTATGTAAAATGTTGTGTTTTTGATGTAAAATATTGTGATGTAAAATGTTATGTTTTTTTTTTTTATGTAAAATGTGTTTTTGATGTAAAATATTGTGCTGATATATGATGTGATATTATATATTTTGAATGAAAACTGATGTTAAATATGTTTTTTACAGCCAAAAATCTGATATTAAATCGGAATTAAAAAATTACAGCCGAAAATTGTGATGTAAAATGCTGTGATCTAAAATCATGTTGTAAAATGCTGTGATATAAAATGTGTTTTTAATATAAAGCATTTGAATCACTGCCATCAATAAATATCTTTTTTGCAGTTTCGAATTCGTTATATAAATCCCTTGATGTAAAATCAACATTTGATGAACCACCGAACTACATAAAATTAATCAAAATAATATCAAAAAATCAGATTTAACATCAGAATTTATCATAATGACATTTTATATCAAGCAAAAAACTGATGTATTCTTGAAGGAAGGAGAGAGGGAAAAGAGTGAGAAAAGAAAATGAGGGGTATTAACAATAAATAGGAAAAAGAAATGAAGGAGAGAGGGCGAGAGAAAATGAAAAAGAAGCTTGAGATTTTGCAAGAAATAAGAGAAAGGGAGAGAGAAAATGAGGATTGTGCAAGTTTGGTGAGGAGCATGAGAAAGGGGTGTCACAAGTACAAGTGGAGACCAAAGCAATTAATGTGCATTTAATGCTCTCTTTCAACCTATTTGTCTCACAAAAGTTTTCAAGGTTTATAATGCTAAAATACACTTCGAAGTACTCTATAATTTGCTAGAAAAATAGTTGACTGGATTGTTACACACACTTTATTTTTTTACTGCACTACTCATGGATTCTACCCCCGTTTTCTTTTTTAACTGCACTACTCATACCTTTCATTTTTTTTTTTTTTTTGAATCTTCTCATTTTTTTTCAATTAATATTGAATTTTTTTTCAATATTTTTCTCCTTTATTTTTTAGCAATTTTTTTGGAACCTTTATTTATTTTGTTTTACTTCAAACTAAAAAATTTTATATATATCAAAAAAAATTTTAGTTAAAATTTTAAAATTATTTAATTAATATGAAATGTGAAATTATATAAAAATTTTTAAAAGATATGATTATATAATTCAAAACATAAATTTATATCATATATATAAATTTATATAAATTAGAATAAAGATTTGAATTATGTGTACCAAGATTTCACGGATTTTTTTATATATAAAATAAAGATATTATTATATCGTTTAAAACATGAGTTTATAGTATCCAAAACATTAACATCGATTTATATCATTTAGAACAAGGGCTAGTATCATATACATATATATATATATAAGGGTTTTATAAAATTTTATTCTATTTAGTAAATTTATGACTATATCATTTAAAATATGACTTTATATCAATTAGAAGAAGTTTCGGAGTTTACCCTTAACGTTGGAAGTTTCGAATAATGGCTGCAAATAAACCATAAGTTGACATCAAAACATGGAAGTCAATTATTGGAAACGACCATCTTCCGTGTTTTAGCCGTTTCTTTTGTCTTCCTTCGTTTAAACCTCGTCCTCCATTCCTTCTCCACCTCGTCGAGCACGAAGAATCCCATAATCCACCAAATTGCTAATAGAATCATCGAGAATTCCATTCCCAACCCCCACACAATCCCAATACATCTCCTGGACCTTTATATCAATTATATCAAACTTTATATACGATTATATCATTCGAGTTTATATTAATTAGAACAAGGATGTACATAAGAGTTTCATGAATTTTTTATATATATCAAGTAAAGATGTGATTATATAATTTAAAATATGAGTTTATATCAATTAAAATAATTATTTTTATATTATGTATACAAGAATTTGATGAAACTTTTTCTTATACATAAAGTAAATTTGTGATTATCTCATTTAAAACATGAGTTTATACCATGCAAAATATGAGTTTATATCAATAGAACAATGATTTATATCATGTATATAAGGGTTTAATGAAATTTTTTGTATATAAAAGTGAAGATGTGATTATATAATTTAAAACATGAGTTTATCTCAATTAAAATAAGAATTTATATTACAAGGATTTCATAAATTTTTTTGTATATATAAAATAAATATCTGATTATATAATTTGAAACAAGAATTTATATGATGTAAACCAGAAACTTATATCAAGTAAAGTGAGGGTTATATCAACAATAATTTTCGCATTATTGCCCTTAACTTGAGCTCATATTCACTGCTCTTCTACGAGGAACTATATATCTCTCAAATTTCGCATATAACTTCTTCATTTATATACTTGCACATAGTCTTAAACTTTTTGTGTACTGAACCGTATATGTATTTTACACGTATCATATATGATGGACCAAAAATGAATTTAAACCTTTAAATATATATATATATATAAATGAAAAAAAATTAAATTTATATATAAACTGGGATTTTTTTTTAAAAAAAATTATAGATTACATAAAGAAAAAAAAAGAAAAAAGGAAGAAGAGTTGGAGTTGCAGTGAATTGGAAGTCCATGCGGATGTCCAAAGTGCGTGTGCTACACATGCATGAAATGGTGGTGGTTGGTATTTTATACCAGAAATGGTGTCCCTATGACTAGGGTTGGGCAAAAGAAAACGCGGATCGGATAGAACCGCTGAACCAAATCAAACTGAAATCGAACCGAACCGAACCGAGGTCAATGTAGTAACCCAATTGAAAACCCAAAACAGTAATGAAACCGAATCGAACCTAAACTGAAAACGAAGTAGTAACTAGAATGAACTGAAATCAAAGTAGTAACAAACTCAAACCAAAACTGAAATAGGTTTCAAATTAAGTAACCGAACCAAATCAATCGAAATATCTTATTATTAATTTAAACTTTAATAATTTTTTTTATTTAAAAATTTTAAAAATAAATTCAATAAAGGTATACGAAAAAAAAGATAGAAAAAATAATTAATAAATCACTCTGCCCATCTCCTCCAAATACCCCCCCCCCCCCCCCCCCCCCCCCCAAAAGGAATCCCCGCTCTTTCGCAAGCCTCTTTCAAGATAAATCCCTCTCCCCGGACCTCCAAAATCCAAAACCCATTCAATACATAGACGGCAAACCCAATTTAATTTATGAAGAAGATGAATTCCAAAAGGTGGTGGAACCCCATAAACTCTCCCTAGTGGGGAAGTTCTCATTCGGTATGCCTAAAATGGCTGAAATTAAAAAGGAAATAGGCAAGTTAGAGTATTCAGGCCAGGTCAATTTGGGGCTTTTGAATGCAAGGCATGTTTGTAACACCCCTGGAAGAACATGCGATCCCTTTCATGTGATTATTAAGAGTTAAGTAGGAATTATAAAAATAAATATGTTAATTAAGTTAAGAACGAGAAAAGTTATAGACTTAAGTGATTTAAAAGAAAACATTTAAGTGGCTACATGGGAGAAAAGAACTTAATCAAGGGAATTAGGAATTTTGAGGTGTAATTTAAAAAGAACCTAAGAATCTAGGGACTAAATCATATATTCCTAAAGACTAAACTTAGTTCCTATTCTTCTTAAAACAAAAATTCCAGCAGCCCTTTTTCTTTTTTTTTTCTTTCTTTCTTTTCTTCCTCTATCAGCTTGTGAGCAGCTCACCTTCGCCGGTTTCCTTCGGTCGCCGCCACTTACAGCCAGCCGATCTTCCTTTCGGCCATCCGAACCCCCGAAAAGAAACCCCACCCTCCAGGGAACAAAACCCACCACTTAAACACCTCCTCTCCTCGTTTTTTCTCTCTCCCCGTCAAGCTGCGCCACCGCTATTTTCGTCGCGATTCAGCCTCTTCCAGTGTCTACTTGGACGGAAACCACCTCGAATGGACGCCTCTACCCAAGAGCTATAAAACCCACTGCTTGTTCTCTCATTTGGCGGTCAATTGGCTCTCACCGAAAAATAATCACCGCTGCCGGATTCACCATCCATCACCACTGTGGGCACTACTGACGTCTCCATCCAACACAACTGCTGGTGACCCATATTTGGTTTGACTTCCAGTCACTAGAAAAATGGTAAATCTTAAGCTTTGATCACTTTAATTAAAAGAAACTTATTTTTGGATTAATAGTGTGAATGCATGGCTTATTATTGTTTAATTGATGTTGTGATTCTTAATCTAGTCATGCATGCGATAATATTGTAGGTTGTGCACCTAACGTTAATAGATAAGGTTCAAAAGACAAAGGTAACAAATAAGTAAGTCTAGGTCACTCGAAGATAGGTTAACTAGAAAAAAATTATAAGGATTAATTAGTTAGAAATTGGGCAGAATAGTATTTAGGACAAATAATAGGCTAGTTAAGTTATATGACTATAGGTTGGATTACTAAGCATGACTAGGATATTATTGAATTGGAAAGATAAAGAGCAGTAAGTTAATACTACACATATCTACATGAGCTTAAGAGTCTAGAAATCATATAGGAAGCTAGGTAAATAAATCTAAGTAATAAAAATGGATTTGCATGTGCCTTGGGATCAAGTTTAGGTCAAAAGGACGTGGGAATCGCCTCGTGTTTCGCGACCCCGAGAGGAATCTCACTCCCTTTGGCTTAGTACTTGGTTGTGAGACATGAATAGGAATAGATTAGTACATGTAGAGACCCTTAGGACATGCCAATCTTTATGTGCGATTTTTTGATAAGTGGACTCTGTTTGTTATGTGTAATAGGAATCCTTATGACTCATAGACAAGTGGTGTCTTCTTGTCAAGCTGAGTTGTGAAAGGTTAACGCATTAAAGGTGAGTTGATTCTTTTTATGTGTTGCTTTGTTAAATTCAGGAGTACTTATATGCCCTCAAAAGCATATGGGTAGCCTGGGTTTAACCTGGAAAACATTCGTATGTACTTTTGCGTGTCTCTGCTTTTTGCTCTCGATGCATCTAGACAATTATGGCCTTGCCGGCACTTAGGATTTATTCTCTGTAACCATGGTTATGTTTTGATGCTAGTTTGTGGTAATGAATTATGTGTGGTATTTACGACTTTGGATGTTTAGCATGATGGTTGATGGGTGTTATTTCCGCACATTTGTTGTGTTTGCATCTTTTGGGGGACCCGCCCTTTTCGCGCCGACCTACTAGGTAGGGGCCGGACTGAGGCTTAGTACGTAGGACAGGTATGGCCCGGGGTACCTTTGGTGGCTCGGTGGATATTGGTGGCTCGGTTGATAGCGGGTGGGATGCCCGTTTTCCGTATATCCTAGGGAGGGCATTGGTTGCGATGACCTATACCTCTCTAGGATTCAGGTTGGCTTTATTTAAGTTGTTGCACATTATTTGGTTGGTTGACGTTTCTTGTTAGCATGTTTAAATGTTTTACCGTTTTGATGCCTAATTATGTGGTTATGTTATCGATGGTTCTTGTATATGTTTGTGGGTTTGTTGTTTGTGTGCTTATCTTTTTGACCCTCCATCCAGCGCAGGCGGCGCCAGGTAAGCTAATAGAGAATCCTCACTGAGTATGCCTAGCATGCTTATTTAGTTACGTGTGTTTTCCAGGAATAAGTCCGGAGCGAGCCTAGGGGGAAGCTGGGTTGGTATATGGGTTTGAAGGAAGGTGTTTGAAGCTGCGAACTAAGGAATTGAATTTAAAACTAGAACTTGTATGTAATGTACTTAAGTACTTTATGATTTAAACTTGTTTAGGATTCTTGTAAATAAATTGTAGCAAGATAATGATGATTTTGGGTTTAGCTGTTACGAATTTGATGTTATAAAGCTTAATTTTATCTTAAAAAGTCAAATAGAGATTTGTATGCTGATTCAGGTAGAACGACCGTTTTTTGGGGTCGTTACAATGTTCTTCTAAGATTCCAGCTAGAGTCCGATTATGAAGCTTGTTGGATGAGAGCTACATGGCTAATTCGAGGATATCAAATGAGGATGTTAAAGTGGACTCCTCATTTTCAATTTGAGGAATACCCCTCTCGCCCCTATTTGGGTTTCGCTTCAAGAATTACTGATCGAGTATATGAATCCTCAATCCCTCTTTTCAATAATGTCGGCGGTGGGAGTCTAGCTGCAAATCGACACCCCGACCATCCTTCTCTCCCGGCCGTCAGTCGCCAGGGTTTGCGTTGAAGTCAATTTGGAAAAGGAGCTCCCGAAGAGCATCACAGTGGGCACGAAAGGTAAATCGAGGGAACAATTCTTTACTTATGAATTCGTTCCTTATTATTGTTCGGGTTGCCAGAAAATCGTCCACCAACAGGAGAATTTCAAAAAAGGGCAGAATCCTCTAGAGGGTAATGACCTACCAAATCGGAATAAGAGCATCCACAATTGTTTATTTTTGGGTTGATAGGATGATGGATTCTACTTATTATCGTATAGAAAAGTGACATGGTGGGCTTTATTTTTTTTATTGTTTAATTTTTTTAAAAATGATCGGCCACATTGGTTCAATTTTTTTTTAATTTTCAAAATAGTCGTTGGATTAGCCATTTGACTTTTAATTTTTTTTCAATTAATTTTATTTATTTTATTCTATAAATACTTATCAATTTTAAAATTTATCTCATACTTCCCATCTTATATTTTCTCATCATCTTCTATTTCTTTCATACAATTCTACCATCTCAATCTTCAAACTATCTATTATGGATGAAAATAATAATTAGAGAAATTCAACTAATTCTCCAAATTTATGAAATTCTTCCTCCACATCACAACCACCCTATAATCCATATGATTTTTTTTTAAATATGCAAAATTATCCTTATCCTCCCAGAAGATCCTAAAGCCTGTACGGTCGAGACCTCAGGCACTAGAAATGTTCCCCTCAGCCTCAGCCATCTTATTCTTCTCCCATCCCTAAATCGCAGCTCCAATTAGGGACAACAAATATTGTTTCAAGGGTAGAATTGGAGACCCCGAGTAAGGGCAAATTGTTGTGAGAGAGGATTTGGTTATTGTTGGGATCGCAGGCTCGAATTTTCAATAACGCAGTGGAATTTTTTTTCAAAAATTTCATGCCAATTTGTTTTAGTATCAATTAAATCCTACGTTCAAAGCTCGTAAAGCTTACTCTCGAAACGTAATCGGCGGCCCACGTTTGAATCCGCGTTCCCGAAGGAACCCCTCTCTTTCAAGAGGGTTCACGGCTGGGAAAGAAGGGATGAGAAAGCAGCTCCTGCGGTTTTTTAGCAGTGGATGACCACCATAGATTCTTTCCCGAAAAATCCTCTACTCTCAAGCGAGAGTCTTCACAGAACTGGTGCTAGCCTCTCACGCCTACAAGAGGAATTTTTTTTGGATTTTTTTTACTTTTTTTCAAAACCCTCCGTCTCTGACTTGTGTATCTCGTGGATATATAATGTCAGATACACCAAAACCAGTAAAAGAAAATAATATTCTTTAATTAAGAATATTACTTTCTACTGACTTGGGTTTTACCAAAACCATAGATCAACCCAGTGACTCATGGATCAGACTGATGGGTCAAGAAACATCACAATTGCAATTTGGTCCATTGATTTATCAGTCTATCCCAATTGCTCCTAGGTACTTAATTAACTCTTAATTAATATCACAAAACTTTTAAGAATATTTTATTAAACCATTTAATTAAATATTATTTATTTAAGTATAACAATTATACTTAGTGCAGACAATATTACTTATTTTGTATCATCGAACTCTCTTATGTGCGATCCTGTATGCCCATTATAATATCAGCAATGGATAACTCAATCTAATTGATTAATCCATAAGTCATTAGTGATCTCTAACAAAACATAATGACTACCCAACTCAGAATGAAGGGTCGAATAGTGATTCAACACAACATTTATAGCATACTTCGTTTATCATAGTCATAATTTGCAGTTATGACAAGCATTATCCTAATGGACTTGAGCATCACGATAGGGGAGAATGTTTCATCATAGTCAATACCATGACTTTGTGTGAAACTTTTAGCCACTAGTCGCGTATTGAAGATCTCGTCAGGTTTTAACTTGAAAATCCATTTGCAATCGACAACTTTTATCTTTTCAAGAGATTCAATCAAACTCCATACTTTGTTGTTCCTGATACAATGAGACATTAATCAGACAGAATCTGGAAACGTTCATTGCGAAAGTGTTAAGGAGGAAAGTTGTGCTACCAGATACCATTTGGGGAATGAGGAGACTCAGGCATATTAACGTAAGTAGCCATGCTATCTTTACCTCGCAGAAGGAGGGAGGTTACCTTCGGTTAGATAATTTGTTAACACTTTCCTTGCCATCTTTTACATGTGGAGAGAATATTACTGACATAAGAATGATGTTCCCCCAACTTCAAGAATTGAAATGCATATTTTTAGAACCAAGAGATGTTTCCTTCAATGTCTTACAGTTTCCTGCATTGGGATCACTAGGCATGTTAGAGTCACTTAAGTACCGGTAACAATTGAGAGATTAAAGAATCTGGAGGTTCTCAAATTGATCTCTAGAGCCTTTAAGGGCTCCAGTTGGGACATGAGAGAAGGAGAGTACCTCAAACTGAAGTAGTTGGAATTAGACATGGTAGACATTGTCCATTTGAATGTTTCTAGTGATCACTTTTCCCAGCTTCAGCACCTTATGTTGAAACATTGTGAAACAACATTGCTGAAAGTTGAAGTTCAACAATGTGGAAGCTCTGTTCAAAGAATTGAGGAGGAAGGAATTGAGGGGCTTGAGATTGTTATCAACAACTCAAATTCAGCTTGAAATGGTCATATTAACTGTGGAATCCTTCTTTTCCTCGGTAAGTGATTCTGTTCAATTTGGTTTAACTCATACTTTTTGTAATATGATATTGGAATTAGTTATCGAGATCCAACTGCTAAAGCTAGTGGATGGAGTCAATATGTCTATGGCTTGACTTACATATGTATTGGTAACTCCCCATTAAGATTAGTAAAATTCAAGAGCCTGAAAAACCTCAAAAGAAAACAATTTGGAATGAATAACTACTTTTCAGTTACAGACAGTGACAGAATCAAGAAGAAGGATCAATAAGGCTTCCAACACAAACACATGATACCGAACAGCTTGTATCACCATTGATCCCTACGTTTCTAAATGACTTCTTCTCAAGGTCATATACAACAAGCTTTTCCCACCCAATCTGAAGCACTATTTTCCTCCTTATCCTTGAGAATGCCACTGGTATAAACCCCCACTTTATCAGATCAACTGGAAACTCGATGGAGGTTAAGTTAGTCCAACAACTCTCGCTCGCCTCGACTGCTCCGTAATCCTCCATCATCCATATATCACCCCCTCGCCTTTCCTCTGAAGAGTAGTTGTAGCTGAGTAAGCAAAGGCAGCCATTCAAACTGCACAGCTTTTGCTCATACACATACGCATAATCTGGATTTTTGGGGCAGGGGCTACAGCTCACTTTCCTGAATTCCTCAGTTCCAAGATCGAATGCGACCATGAAATCTTCGATACGTCTTGTGCAATCTGTCACAAGCCAGTGTAGTTTACCATTTACAACTGCACAATCCCGCGGAAAGAAGTAGTGGTATTGTGGCAGCTCAAATGGAAGACAACCCTTTATTCTCCTCCATGACTTTAGCTTCATGCTATAAACACAGAGTTCATAGCGACGAAAACTTGGTAAAAAATTGCTATCCGCATTGAAATCTGCAAATACATACCATTTCACCACTTTGTAGTCAACATTAACGTGGTCGTACCCGAATGCAGCATGTATAGAATGTCTACATTTCTTGGTATATTCATATGGAGGGGAAGGCAATGCCGAGTGTTTTTGAATCCATGGATTCCACAGGGCAAGATCATCAGTCCATACATTCCACAAACAAATAATGCCATTACAAGAGCCCACGATTTCCAGTCCACGTTCGCTAAACTCCAGAGGGGAGC
Organism: Knoxia roxburghii; assembly: GCA_030378225.1. Classification (NCBI taxonomy): domain Eukaryota; kingdom Viridiplantae; phylum Streptophyta; class Magnoliopsida; order Gentianales; family Rubiaceae; genus Knoxia; species Knoxia roxburghii. Next base: position 9,943,160 of record CM059422.1, on the reverse strand, counting down.
TCTTTAGTTCTCTGCCAATGGCCCTGCAGGAGTCACTCCCAACTTTATAAACCGAATCAAAAGTGTAGAACACAGTTCCTGCAAAGGCAACGATCTTGCAGCATTCAGAGAGTCGGGATCTCTTGGAATGCAATTCAATGAAGAAAGGGCTCTCAATCAAATCGCGCCATGATCTTGAGACGGACTTGCATCGAATCAGGGAATCAAAGGGTAGCTTGAGAAGAACATTGGCAATCAAATTGTTAGGAATGTAGTAGTCTGACATTGTGGCTTTGATTCCACTGCTCAGATCCCTATCATATATATATGGAAGTAGCAGACTTGGAGAAGCTTTTGGCTGCTACTATAAAGCTCAACTCCACCAAGCTGATTATGAGAAGTTGATACTGAAAGGAGAAATAAAAGAAAAGATGAAGAATAAGGAGAACTTGGGCTGCAAGAACACTGCATATGGAGTCCAATTGCTGATTATGATAACTTGGAGAGCAAGAGTATAATAATGTATGCATTTCAATAATATCATTGAATCTTCAAGGGAACTGGCCTGTTCCCATTAGATCTTGCAACGTTTGGAAGTCGTAAAGGGCCAAGGGAATTGGTACAGAAAAAAGTTCCAAACTAGGACTAAATATGTAGATAAATATATTATTCTCAGAGACATGCTAGCACTAAATATGGACACTTCTGTGAAGATTCCTCAGATAATTATTTAACAGCAAACAAACAATTGTCCACCTCAGGAACCTCACACGCATGTTCAATTGGGGAAGGTTCTCTTCTTTTTCTTTTCCTTAAAGCTCAAGTTCAGAATTTATTATTTGGAGTTGACTTTAAGGAGTGCAATTTTATACATCAAGTGAAAACTGAGGTACTTCATATATGGACATTAAATTTGGATTTCATTTATGATTGTGGGTGTCATATATATAGATCAGTTCATCTCAGCAAATTGATCTCTATTTGGTGGTTTCATTTGAGCTTTTTTACAGTCATGTCAGACCACATTCCACATCATTTGCTGGCCAATGTACTATTGAGGCTGCCCTTTGATTCTCTACTTCAATCCAGGCGTGTTTCAAAATCATGGCGGGCTTTGATCGACAGCCCTGAATTCGTAAGGATGCATTTCAACACATATTACCTCAAATCGAACTCCCAAGGTGCTGCTGGCAGTACTAGGATTGTGTCCTTGAGTCAGAATAAGTTCTACTCTATAAATTTTCAAGACATTGGTAGTGGTAAGGTCACAGCCAAACGTCTCAACTGTCCGTTGAATCATCCTGAAACTGAAGAAGTTCGTTTAGTTGGCTCTTTCAATGGCCTTCTCTGTTTGATCTATCCAAACAGATCTAAAGTTTTAGTGTGGAATCCGTGGATTCAAAAGTCCTTGGAGCTACCTTCTCCTCCAGTTGAATATTCCATGTTTGGAGGAGCTGATTCTCTTATTGGATTCGGATACGACCATGTCAATGATGACTACAAAGTTTTGAATAAAATGAGATTTTATGATGTGTTTGATGAAGATCAATCAAGCTGGTTTGATCAAGTGTATGTATATAGCTTCAAGTTTAAGTCCTGGAGGAGGATGGAACATTTTCAAAGTAAGCTGTGGGATAGCTCCTACATCATACCTCATGATTGTACTTTTGTCAATGGCGCATTGCACTGGATGATGCAGGAAAAAGATGGAAATGGTGTCATCATCAACATAATGGCCTTTGATCTTAACAGTGAGGAATTCCATAAAGTGCCTTGCCCCAGACGACCCGAAAAGTCTTATTGCAACGAGAAATTGAGAGGCTTAAATGGCTTCCTTTGCTGCATCTTCTTCCACTATGATGAAATTGGAAGAAAATGGGCTGATCTCTGGTTGATGGAGCAGTATGGAGTTATGGGAGCTTGGACGCGGCTAACTTCAATTGAAATGCCATTCCATAACTGGATGTGTTGGAGTTTTACTCCTCTGGCATATTGGGACAACAAAAGAAGTTTACTTCTGCAGATGGATGAGAAACAGTTTGTGGTTTATGAGGTTGAGACACAATCAATTAGTGATATAGCCATAAGCGGTGAAGAAGTAAGTCATCTTCATTCATTTGTAAATGTTGGAAGCCTTATTACTCCTCTTTAGTCATTAGTATACCCAGTGTCTCAAGAGAGGCATTGTGATTCATTTGAAAGTTTCTTTGCAAGTTCTGCTCACCTTTTGAATTCCCTTTTTGACATGTGAGAATATATAGGGATTAAAATGGCTTCACAACCATACAACTCCATTGAAATGACTGAATCATTGGAATTTCTGAAACTGAATATGCATCCAGCTTTTGAAAGACATGGCTGTTACCAGTAGCGGAACCAGCATGGAGCAGGAGGGTGCAATGGTTCCCACATTCACTCTTAGAATTCTTCTCCATCATTTATTCCTCTATTCCTAGCATTCATTCATTATTTTTCTCTCAAATTAGCACCCTCATCCAAAAATTTTTAGATCGGTCAGTTACAAGCATAAGTTGACAAGTTGATTGAGTGACTCAAGGTCATTCAATAAGGCAAGATTTGGAAACTGAATTCTTTTCCAAATAAATGTGCTCCTGTCCTGTGTCTCTAATGAAAAACACAAGTCAGACCATCCATCGATCGGCCTGCGAATAGCAGTGCCTCCGCATCTTGTTCATGATGAAGAGAGACAAAATCTTAAAGCGGCTGATCCTGTGCGTCTGGAATTTCTGTTTGAGATGATTCTAAGCTATATGGACATTCGTTCATCCCCAATTGCAACGATCTCAAAGCAGTCTTGAAAGGGACGAAAAGAAATGAACAAATCAAACAGCTAGCTACAGATGATAAGAGAACTAATTATGATATATGTTAAAAAAAAGATTTCAATAAATACTTATTCATCGATGAAGGGTTGACAATGTCTTCATGATGGGCACAATAATACAAAGATTACGTGCCTCTTACATACGAAGGGTACAAAAACTAGGAAATCCCATGCAACTAACTAGTGATCCAAACCTTTTCTCTAAATACTAATCCTTAGACACAAAAATAATGTTAATGGATTGATTTCCATCTGCATGTCTGCCTTGCATGCTCTCAATCAATCCATTGTATTTCAAGAATGGATTAAAATTGATGACTGTAGAGATCACCGACGACCCTGCAAGTCCTGGCAGCCTTATTGGCTTTATCCTTGACATCCCTCAGCACTCCACCAGACGCTTCATCCAAAGCCTCGGAGCAATCTTGCAGGTTTTGGGCAGCAGTACCGAAGTCGTTTTCCTTGATAAAACCGGTGCTGTCCTTAAGCCTGTTCATGCAGAAGCTGTTGGCTCTTGGATTGGTTTTACCAACCTGGTTTTCATGGGTCAGCAAGAAATCAAATACAGCTTGGCTCTGGTCCATGGCCTTTTGGCGAGCCTGGGGAAACCATTGATTACCCGACTTGATGTCGTCCTTCCCCACAATTTTGCTAAGAAAGATCATACAAAAACCAGAATCAAAGTTGTCTTCGCACATATCCTCAGCGGTTTTCGCAGCAGCCAACGCAGGGGATGATGCCACCAGAACTAAAACAAGGAATGAAACAATGGACCTCATTTCCATTTTTTTGAGCTTAAGTTGGTTGGCTTTTTCTGTGTTTGTTTCTTGTGGTGAGTGATATTCTTTCATTGGAGGTAGTTACATAATAACAAGGCCATTTTATAGATGAATTATGAGTGATGAGGGAAGACAGGAAGATGAGGCATGTGTGGAAGTTAGAGCAGTTTTCTCTGAGCTTTGACATTGTGGTTTGTACACATGGTGCCCAGATGCAAAATCATGGTTAAGAACAAGAATTAATCAATCACATTGACAAGTGTCTTCTAATTTTGATCATTTTCATTTCACCAAGCCAAGATTTTCATCGGTTTCTTCTTCTAGAACACTTTGATATTTATGTTCTACCATTTCTCGATTTGTGTGTGTCGAGTCATGTTAATCTTCTCGTTCCAATTTTATCAGATGTCCCCGGAAGGACTATATGTTCTACCATTTGTTGTCGCAACGTGAGGAGTGGCACGGGTTGTTAGGATCCCCCTATTTTTTTTTGTGGTTGCTAGGAACGCGCGGTCCCCCTAATTACTTTATTTTTTTTGTTTTTCTTAGGAATGTGCAGCCCCCTATTTTTCCCCCCCCCAAAATTTTCTTTTCTTCATCTTATTCACGTTCTTATTTTTTTTTTCTTTCTCTTCAAAAATACATTCACTTTTTTTTGCAATCAATACTTTTTAATTCATATTTTTTTAAAAAAATTTAAATCATATAAAATTTTTATTATTTTTATTTTTTAATATAAAATAATTTAATTTTTATTTTAAAATTCATGTTATACAAAACATGTATTCATATTCATATTCATATCACAAGACAAAAAATGGAATAGATATCAAAAGATAAAAAATATCATATCACAAGACAAAAGATATCATATCAGCATATAACAAATATCATATCACAAGACAAAATATATTACATCAGCATATAACAAATATCATATCACAAGACAAAACATATCATATCAGCATATAACATCTATCATATCACAGTTTGGATCTAGGAAAGAAGTCTATATCTACAATGAGTTGTCACTTGAATAAGAACTCTTCTATTTCTTCAAATGTGGTGGGAGGTGCATCTTTTAGGAGGGACAGCAATACGTGCCACAATCCTGCCTTGGGTGCAAGTTCTGTTGAATCCCCTTACAGCATGAAACCTTTGTTTGAACCTCTGACTTTTAAGCAAAATTTGCAGTTACAATCAAATTATTCTTGCAAAAGGAAATGCAACGCTGAAGCGTTAGACAGGTATGGTGACTTTGTTCCTCAAGCCCTAAAAAGAAAAGGAGAAATACAATGGATTATGGTAACAGTAATGGTTGCAAAACGTTGCAATTTCAAGAAAACCAAGTGCTTGAAGTTATATTGTGACTGCTTTGCTGCTGGTATCTATTGTGCAGGACTGCTTCAACCGGCCAGAATATGAAGATATTGTTCTTAAGACCAGAAAACAAATTGAATTGCGAAATCCAATTGCATTTGCTCCAAAAATCATTAAGCATAGAAGTGAAGCCCCGACAATCGTGTTCGAGCCGGCTCGTTAAAGTAATGAGTCGAGCTCGAGTCTATAATGTACAGGATCGATAAGTTCGTCAATCTGTGTTGTATATTACATATATTTATTTTCTAATAATATAATAATAAATATTTATTTTTTTATTTTTCCTTTTTTACCTTTATTTCTTTAAATTTTTCAAGTTCCAAAACACAAAAATAACTCCAAAACCCATGCGTGTTTCAACAACCCCTAAAAATCAAAACCATGATTTACATCACCGCGTGTTCAAAGCCAACCATTTACATCAACCACAATTTTAGAAACTCCTCGAAACATCAGCAACGAAAAATCCACAAACCCACTCCTCTTTGCTTGAAAATTTTTCCAAAACAATACGTTCCTATTCAAAATCCCTTGAATCGTAAAAAAAAAACAGTCGGCTAATATGTATATGTTTAATTTTTCTGCTATGAATGATGTAATAGCCTTCACGCTTGATGAAAGCTCTGCATTTCCTTGATATAAACACATGTTTTTCTTGAGATAATATATATTTTATTTGATATAAACACATGTTTTTATATTTGATGAAACCCTATTCTGCTTGATGAAACACTTGTTTTTGTTTACTTGATGAAACAATTGTTTTGCTTAATGAAATCACTTTCTATTATACTTAACACCTGTTTTTCTGTGTGAATGCTTATTTCGTGCCCCTTTTATGCTTAAATTATCCCTGACAAATTAGAAAATACTATCTATAAATATAAAAATACCAAACTACCCTTAATCAATTTATTAAAAATACCAAAAAAAATTCATTTATAGTTCCACTCATTTATGCTACTTTAATCATAATTTTTATAAAATTTTGGTTGATTAAGAAGGGATTTATAAAAGTTTTGAGAAATTGATAAGGACAGTTACATAATAATAGGAGGTGCGGAAGATAAGTATTAAGGGGGCGATACTTAAAAAAATGAAGGATTTTTCAGAAAAATGAGGGCGTTAAATAATAAAAAGAAAAGTTCGATATAACACTACCCTTCCCTAGTATAACCACTTGTTTTCTAATTTTGAATGCACCTTTGTTCAATTGGTTTTTGGATTTCTTAACTCCTTATCTAATTTCACTTCTCCTTGTTTTGCAATTTGTACCTATCTTAACACTAAATCCTAACTTAAAAGCATATTCATTATACAAGTCGTATGTCTTTTTCTAATGCTCAATCGTAATTCTCGACAATGATTCCATTGATTAATCATCGTTTTCATCCAAGTCTATGTCTAAAAAACGATTACATTATGTATTATATGACATTACATCACATCACCATTCGTGTAAGTTTATATCACAAGTAACATGAGATTACGTTAACATTATGTCACTTTCTCTCAACATGACAACATCACATCGTTGTTTTTCATCTTCAACAGTCACCCTTACATTGATTCCATTGATTTATCATCTTTTTCAACAATCTGCCACAATACAGGTGAGACTTAGTGAACAAATATGAGAATGATAAATCCACAAAGAAAAGGTTACCAAAAAACTCAATCTATCTAACACCTTTTCTGGAAAAGATTAATTGCTTATCAAGACTTTATGTACAAGGCTAAGCCTTCCAGAAACCACAGCACTAACTAATCACTAACAGCCTACATAATGATAACTTCAGAGCCGCTATTTGCTACACATAAGCTCTTGCAATCAAAGGTACCAAACACTCAGTAGAATAGGCATGTTGTGTTGATGTGGAGTCTTGTGAATCTTCGACTATCAATCCCTGAAAAGAAGAAGTTTCGAAAATTCTTAAATCGGTTTCATTTGTTTTTCTTAATTTTGAAAATATTATGAAGGCAGCTAATGATTAAACGTCTGATAAACCGAGAGATGGAAGTATGTTACTTCATCAGAAAAAGTGCTTGAACCATTTGTCAGTATAAGCTGCATCAGAAGAAAGATATAGCTCTGGTCTCTTCTTCACCTACTGTTTCTTGCAGATTGATGTCTTAGGTTTTCATATGTTCTTCATATAACTTTCCTACTCAGAATTCTCCAATGAAACACATTCACAAACTCTCTCCTGTATGAATATAACAATATCCATATAAAATTTGACAATGTTCTAAGGGGAACAAGTAAGCATGGCTGATGAACAAACTTTTCCAATAATGTACAGGCCAAAGCTACGACAGAAGCAAAAATCTGCCAAAACTAAAACGATTGGGCAGGTTGACAGATACATCACTCAATTGATTACAACAGATATATTATGAATCATCCATATGGAGTTGCTAAAAAAGCAGGGTAGGCATTCCCTCCGGTCTCTGGTTCTGATAAATTCGTAAAGAGTGGCAAAAAGTACATAAATGGTTCCAATAACTCCTAATGCAACTACTTACTGAGAAATTCAACTGCTTGTGAGGAGATAAGAAATGTTGACCACCTTTAGATGAAAATTATGAACTCCGCTGAAAGAGTGCAGCTGAACTTTCAGCATCTGATTCTGATTCACAGTCTCATTATTTCAGTTCATGGCAGCACATCAGATGGAAATGCAGCAGATTCTATGCAGCTAAATCTCAAACATCTAGAAGCGAATGGAAGGAAACCTTTTCTCAAACTTAACTGATCCGAACTCCGCTCGAGAAGAAAACCTCGTCTACCAAAAAAAAAAAAAAAGAAAGAAAGGAAGTTAGTGGTTCAGTAACTAAGTTAAGATGCAGAAACCAAAAAAAAAAAAAAGTTAGAAGCTTTCCGGCATTTCTACATGGTTCTATTTCTGTTTGCAGACAAGTTCTGGAACATTTCCAAGTAAGATTACAATAATTTTTGTGTTAAAAACGAATCATTGAGGCAGTATCATCCAATGGAGATCTGGTTGAAGTATTCATGAGTTCTAAGGTACACATAAACTTGGAGCACCAAAGAACAGGAATCATGTTTGGTCAAAGGCTACATGTCTGAAGTAAGATAAACTACCTAGTCTTCATTTAGTTTCTCTCGGGAACAAATGAATTGATTTATTATCTCAATAGAGACACATTAGTTCCTTGAGGGAATATCACTATCCTTTTGAATTTCTTCTATCTTTTTGCCCCTTGTACTCTTACTGACATAATGAATTCCATCTATTTCAACAGCTCCAAACATTAGGATTTGGATCAAAGTAGTGCAACTTCATGAATGTTAAGATACCAAACCATAATTAAGCAGGAAAAGAAATTTTGATTCCATCTGCCAGCTTTAGCTGGCATAGGATTAAAATAACTAGTTGCTTAATCATTACTAGGCTTCTACCAACAAGATCCATTAAGAGTTGTCCTCTGCAAGATCTTCTGAGCTTCTAGGCTCCAATTTACTTATGAAGCCTTCAGCAGACCATAAATCTCCAAACTGGAATGTCCTTGTTCTTTGGGAATGCCCCAATATAAAGCAAGCATGCTTTCAGATGATCTTGCAATTGATTGTAGCACAGTTCTAATATTTATTTTGCATTGAGTTTCTGGATCATTGACTATCCTTGAGCTCTTCTTCCATAATTCTTGGCTCTTTCCATAAGTCCTATCAAGAGTTCTGAAATAATTTTAACTTGAGCAACTCCCGACTTTCCCTCTCAGAAAGTGGGCGAAGAAGAAGAGGATCACTAATTTTTGAAACCACTTTCTGGAGACGACTTGTTATCAAAATTCTGCAAACTTTTAAGTCATCTGGAAATGAAAGCTGCAAATCATCCCACGCCCCTGTACTCCACATATCATCCATAACAATGACATAACTTTTTCCCTTCAATTGTCGAAACATCAATAAATCTAAATCCGCATCGTTCATTGCATGTGTATTATGTGTGACACAAATAAAGTGGCTTCAAATATCAACTAACAAATCTCTCCTTTTGTATTTTTGAGAAACACAGCAGGACGCTCTAATAGAGAAGTGAAACTGTATACTTGCACTATGAAGCACATTATTAGCCAGAGTAGTCTTCCCGATTCCTGGCATTCCAACTATGGAGATGATATTTCGTTGCAGTGTACCTCTGATCTTGACCAATTATTTCTTCTTTCTGATCATCGAGGCCAACCATAACTTCCTCAATCGTTGCGGTACTAACTTGTGACACTACATGCATCAACCTATGGGAAAAATGGTGGACTTCATCATCGTTATAGTTCCCATTAAAACCTGCAAGCTGCATTTTGATATGTCTGATCTCTCCTGCTAGATGATAAAGCCACAGGGAATGTTGCCACACAGCCCCGTTTCCACCCAACATGGAGTCAATGACATGTTCTACCTGATATGCGACATCAACAAGGCGAATATGAAGATCTTTACATTGTTTTTTCTCACTGCCCTGCTCAAGAACATCCCCGAATGTAAATACTATCAACTCCAAATCGCTGCAAATGGCTCCAATTTGATGAGCTGCATATGCCACTGAATCGGGCTTACAGCTGAGCAGGTTTCTCAAGTTTTGCAAGAGAAGTTCAATGAAGCACAATCCGGGGTTTGGGAGATTTTCCTTCAACAGCTGAACTTTCTCTTACAAATCAGAAAGTTGAATGTCCATATTCTTGACTCCTTCTTCAGTCAGATTGTCAGGGGGAAATAATTTGCACAGAGATATTACCCCGTTAGCCACAACTTGAACATCTGTCGAGATAAGCTTCTCATCCTCCGTATTCTCCTTTGTCTTATTAATCACTACTTCAAGCAGAAAAAAGAGCTGATTCCAAGGGAGGATCCACGCACCACAAATTCGAAAATATTCCAAATGCGAATGCAGAATGAAACAAAAATAACTCCAGCCTTCAAATCTTTTTTAAGACAAAGGTAGGCGAGGGTGGAATGATTGGATGGGAAACAGGCCCTGGTAAGCTTCCCTGATCTCTGGCTTCAAAAGAGCAATCTTCTCACTCAAAGAGGTGAAAACACGAAGCAATTCAGAATTCCTAGATCGAAAGCGATGCCTAGCCCTTTTCCCCGAGTTCACCATCTTAGTGGTTCCTGATGTCGCTTATCCTTGAATCTGACAATAAAAGCATGTTGAAGATATCCTTCTAATTCTTTCGCTGCCGCTGCAACTTTCATGAACAAGAACTCCATATTTTGTATTGTGGGATGACGAAGAAATGATGATGAACCTTAGTCAAAGAGTATTTAAAAAAAAAAAAAATCATAGAATTCCATAAATTTGGTCATAATTTACACATTTGATTTAATTTAATATTTTTTAATAAAATTTAACAAGTCACTCATCAACTGTTAAAATTTATACAAAGTGGTAGTCACGGGGTCAGGATCTTCTGTGACACTTTTATGTGACACTTCCTGTGACAAATTTCAATTACTTTATGTATATATTATATTTCATGTTAATTTATATACATTCACAACATATAGTTTTAATTGATTATTTTTATTTTTATAATTTATTTTTTTCAGCATTATTTTATTTTTTATATATTTTTGAGAATTTTTTTACAATAAAAATTATATTTAATAATTTAATATGCCCTAACCCTCAAAAAAAGTGAACCCGTCATGTTAAAAAATATAAGAGTACAAATGATTATGTATTACATGAAAATCAATCGAAAATACAATATATACACAAAGTAATTGAAATTTGTCACATGGAGTGTCACGTAAAAGTGTCACAGAGGATCCTGAGCCGGTAGTCACGTGACACTAACGTGGATGCTATATGACATGTGTAATATATTATAAAATTTGTAAATTAAAACGTTTAGAACTAAATTTGTCAAGTTTCAAACGTGTAATATCAATTGTGTATTTTTTTCTAAAATGAAATTATCTTGACCAAAACTACATTTATGCCAAAAAGAAGATGAGATATAGGCTAAAAATTGTTAACGAGTAATTTAACCAAACTAATATGTGAAACCGCCATCTTTGCCCAATTTACCAAACCACATGGTTGTAATTCACCCAAAATTTAAATTTATATCATGAAGAATCTAAGTCGTATTTTTTCTTTGGCGAATAGAGCAAGTGAGAAGCCTATGTAGTGACTCCTCACATTCATCCTCTTAGCCAGACTCGTTCCTGCCAAAACTTGTTCAAACCAGAAGCTAATAGGAAGGAACACCTGCTTATGATTAACCGGTTGTGCAGAGATTATCAATTGAAAGGAGCGATTGAGATTCTATGCCGGCAAAAGCGTCTGAAGGATGCTGTTCAACTGCTCGAGCACCACACAGAAGTTCCCTCTGGGGAAATATATTCAACACTTCTGCAATTTTGCATCCACCAGAAAGCGATAGAGGAGGGAACAAGAGTTTACAATCACATCAAATCAAGTAATTTTATTCCTGGAATTTTCATTTCCAATAAGATTCTTGAATTTTTTTGCAAATGCGGGAAGGTTGATTATGCACGTAAACTGTTTGATGAATTGCGTGAGAAGGACTTGTGTTCCTGGAATACATTGATATCGGGATATGCGAATTTTGGTAGAGTTGATGAAGCTAGGAAGCTGTTCGATGGGATGCCTGAAAGAGATGGTTTTTCATGGACTTCCATGGTTTCGGGCTACGTCAAGAATAATAAGCCAAAAGATGCATTGACGTTATATAAATTGATGCCTAAAGAGGAATCTGTGCCTAATAAGTTTGCACTTTCTAGCGCACTTAAGGCTGTTGCTTCAGTGCAGTCGTTACCCTTGGGAAGGGAGATTCATGGTCATATTGTTCGGAGTGGGTGGGAGTCAGATGCAGTGGTATGGAGTGCTTTATCTGATATGTATGGGAAATGCGGGAACCTCGACGAAGCTAGGTATGTTTTTGATAAGACGTTGGAGAAAGACATTGTATCATGGACGGCCATGATTGACCGGTATTTTGGGGATGGAAGGTGGGAAGAAGGTTTCTTATTGTTCTCTGATCTATTGCATTCAGGAACTAGGCCTAATGAGTTCACGTTTGCTGGAGTCTTGAATGCTTGTGCCCAGAAAACTTTTGAAGGCTGGGGTAAGCAAGTTCATGGATATATGTTGAGGTCGGGATTTGATCCGTTTTCATTTGCAGCAAGTTCACTTGTTCATATGTATTCCAAGTGTGGCAATATGGAGTACGCGCGCAACGTTTATGATTGGCTGCCAAGACCCGATTTAGTTTCATGGACATCGTTGATTAATGGTTATGCTCAAAATGGTCAAACCCATGAAGCTCTTCGATTATTTGATTTGATGCTTGAAACTGGTATCAAGCCTGATCATGTTACTTTTGTTGGGGTTCTCTCTGCTTGCACTCATGCTGGTTTAGTTGACCAAGGGCTTAAATACTTCCACTCCATAAAAGATAAGCACAGATTAGATTACACACTAGATCACTATGCTTGTGTGATTGATCTCCTGAGCCGAGCTGGGAGATTTGCAGAAGCAGAAAAAATAATCATTAGTATGCCCATGAAGCCTGATAAATTCGTCTGGTCTTCGTTACTTGGCGGTTGCAGAATCCATGGGAACCCTGATCTTGCAAGGAAAGCAGCTCATGCTTTGTTTGAAATTGAACCTGAAAATGCGGCGACCTACGTAACTCTTGCAAATATCTATGCTACTGCTGGAAAATGGGCTGAAGTGGCTAATATAAGGAAGCTGATGGATGAGAAGGGAGTGGTGAAAAAACCAGGTTTCAGTTGGATTGACATGGAGAGGAAAACCCATATGTTCTTAGCTGGAGATCAATCTCATCCAAAATCAAGGGAGATATATGACTTCTTGGGTGAGCTATCAAAGAGAATGAAGGCAGAGGGTTATGTTCCTGATACAGATTTTGTGCTCCATGATGTGGAAGAGGAACAGAAGGAGCGAAACCTCTTCTACCACAGTGAAAAGCTTGCAGTTGCATTTGGTATTATTGCTACCCCTCCTGGAAAACCAATCAAAGTTTTTAAGAATTTAAGGATTTGTGGGGACTGTCATACTGCGATTAAGTTTATATCAAAAATCTCAGAAAGAAGAATCATTGTGCGTGATTTAAATCGGTTCCATTATTTTGAGGGTGGAAGCTGTTCTTGTAAAGATTATTGGTGATCTCAAAAAGACTGTCCAGGATGTAGGTTTTATTCTTCATTTATTATTCAAGCTTAGCAACTCCTGAAGCGGTATCCAACAATGCTGCAGCTGCTGCTCCTCCTGCTCCTGCCTCAGTAGACGTGAAAAGAAACGGTATGTGATTCCCATTGCTTACCTGAACCAGCCTTCATTCCAGTGAAGAATTTGGTTATGATCATTGACAATCCCCTGCAGAGAAGACATGTTCTTATGTCTAACTTCTCACTTTCAGTAGGAATTAATGCTTGTTAGTTGGTAACTTGAGATATAGGGAAACAAATTTTTGATTTCTCAACAATGTCTCTCAATTCTCATTTTATTCATCACAGTATTTGCATTACAATATTTCAGTATGGCTTTAAGAATTCAAACGTAGACCAGCAATAATCTACTAAGCATCATTGTGATTGCGCTTGAGCAGCATAAACAGGGAGTTCCACTTGTCGAGGTGAGCAGAATCCGGTGCATTGACCAGATTTTCGATCTTCTCAGGGTACCTCCTGAAGACTTCATCGGCTACCTGGCGGCCAAAATGTTGGCAGAAGACGCCTTCCACTACAGCTCTCATGTTGGAGCATGTCTGCCCAAGACCATGAGGGGTTTTTAGATTTGTTGGAAAGTGAACCTCTTCCACTCTTTCGATGATTAGATGCTTAGTATTACTACTTGAAAGTACAATTTCCTTCAACTCAGAGGCATCTGGGATGAACATGGGAATGTTGAAAGAGTCGACAAGTTCTTCACTTATTATTCCCTCTGTTACCATATCTGCAAGTGCATCAGCTAAAATCTCAATGATGAGTATCCCAATTGATTTAGAAGGTGAAGTCCCTTGTGACCTGCAAGGTAGGAGAATTCCCAATATTCCACCAGGGACTAATTCTTCTGTTCTGGCACTCAGGAAATCGGTGATGTCACTATAAAACTGATCCCTGAAAGCTTTCAATACTTGGCCTGAGCTCCTGGCATATGTGATTCTCCCTTTATTCCACTCTGGATTGTTCCTTTTTGTTACTCCCTCGGGGACTTTACTTAACCAATGAAGTGCAATGCTCGAACTCATCAAGTTGACAGATGACTTGGGGAAGAGGCGGCCGTGAAAGGAGCCAGGAACTCCGGCTGCCATGTACTGCCTGTCGGGAGGAAGTGATTTGAATAAAGTGTTGAAATCATTGGCAACTTGATCATTGAACAAGACCTGGAATTCAGGGAGCTGAACAGTATCAAACTTGTGCTTCACGGCCTCAATTATGGTAGCCACACATGAAAACGTGTTAGGACCAACCGAACATCCAAGATCTGCAATGGTGAAGACCCTGGAATCGCTAGGCAGTTCAAGGGAATCTACAATACCGTCAAAAAACAGGGCCTTCGCCTGCTCTAGCGCATTTCTCTACAGCCAAGAAGTTAATGGCATTGAAACACTGAATATCGTCGAATGATGAAAATGAAGTAAAGCATAGTAACCTGCAAGTTGGAGTTTCTAAAGTAGCTTTCTGGACCATTTCCAGCTTTCATTATTCTGGAGTTGTCGGCCATTTCTGACTGATTATTGAAGCGCTGTCATCTGCAGTCCAATTTGTGGAGAAGGATACGAGCATACAAGTACTAGTATTTAAGCAAACTTCAACTGCGTGCATCGGTTTCAAACTTCAAGAGCAAAGTCAGAACTGGCTCCTAAATTAGTGGAACCAATTTGCAATGAAGGCAGTGCTCTGAAATCATTATTTACAACTTTTCTAATTAAGAGACTTTTACATTTAATACCTCTCTTTCAAACATGACTTGGTTGCAGACTCAAAGAAACCATCAAATCAACCCAAATTATGGAGCACCGATAGATGGTTCAAACGGTTATGACCACCTAAATTTGGTCAGTAAAGGTTGGATTCTGGACAAAACTTGCAGTCACTCTTATGGTCACTTATTCAGTCACTGAAAGCCCGTGGTCAACACGACTAAATGACCGCATTTAGTGACCAAAGAAATGTAGTCACCAAAGGTGTGCCTGAAAAGTGATCAAGTGAATAAGCAAGTATTTTTGGTGACTAATAAGATTTCGATCATTAACATAATTAAGTGATCATTAGTGCAGATGACAAATTATACCATACGCTTAGGGGTATACCTCATGTATGTAACTGTACACGCGCGTTTTTTTTTCCCGAAGCTAGACTTATCAGGTTTGACAAGAGCGATGTAGCCCAATGGTAAGCACTCCTAACTTAACCAATAGGTTTTGAGTTTCAGTTATCTCTGTATAAAAAATAAAAACTGAATTCTTATTTGTAGCTCAAAATTACTATTTATAACTCAAAATTTGAAGTGAAATTTCCAAAATGCCCCTAAAATGAAAAATGCCCCTAAAATGAAAAAATAATTAATTTTAAAATAAAAAGAATCTAAAAAAAGACTGTCTTGACAATGGACGAAAAACCCAAAAATACCACGAAAACCATGGCGGGCACGCCCAATTTGGGCGTGCATGCCATGGAGGACACGCCCAAAATGGGCGTGGGAACAATGGATAACCATGCCCATTTTGGGCGTGTGAACCATGGTTGAACACGCCCAAAATGGGCGTAGATTCCATGGTGACCACTCCCAAAATGGGCGTGAGTACAATTGAAAACCACGTCCATTTTGGGCATTATTTCATATTTTGTAAATTATTTAGTATCTTTTAAAGTTTATAATTGTTAATATTATATTTTTTTCATATTTATATTTAATTTTTATAATTAAAAGAGTTGAACTTATGTTTATTTTATAAATGATATAGGCTCTAGTTGATTTACCCGATCTGTCGCAAGATTTGAGTGCACATTTTGACTCTCCTGTATATTTTGATACTGAAGAAGAAGCATTTCAACATTGCAAGGATGTAGCTAAGGAATTACGTTTCGAGCAGGGTGGAATAAAAAGCAAACAGGGGTCACTTATCGTTGCGCACGATTCAAAAATCCTATTGAGCAAGTGCTTCCCCCCAAACAAAGAAAGATTACCAAACGCAGAGGATGTGATTGCCCGTTCAAGTTATATTGCAAGAAAGAACCAGAATTTGATTGGTGGATCAGAGTATATCTAGGTTATGAGTCAACGCACAATCATTCTGGTATAGTGTATCCAGAGGGGCACAGACAGTTTAGCTTTAAACGTGACTCAGCAAAGGCTTTCCCTAAACGGTTGGGTAAGGCAAATGTGAAGCCAATAATCGTCAAGACAATGATTAATGCGGAATACTCCAAAGATAATGTGACAATCAAGCAGGTATACAATCAAAAAGTGCTGGACAATACAGGATTTGGAAGGTAGAGATTTTTGGGAAGAATTTGTTCGTTTGGCCAGGGCAAGCATTATTATGTTCAGATCCAGAAGGAAGAGGGCACATATGTGATCACCCATGCATTCATAGCACATCCAACATCAATTCAGCTGTTCAACCGATATCATTGGGTGATTGTGGTTGATTCAACATACAAGACCAACAAGTACAAAATGTCACTCTTTCAGATGATAAGTATGACTCCTACCAATATGAATTTCAATATTGCATGTGCCCTTTTGAGAGATGAGTAAAAAATTACTTACGATTTGGTGCTGTCAAAGTTGAGGATTTTGTTGGATGCTAAAAAAGTATCAAGTGCTATATTGTCTCATATCGAGAGATGGGTTTGTTGCATCCTATTAAGGACAATTTTCCACATTCATACCACCTGTTATGTTTGTGGCATATAGACCGTGATTTTGACGCAATGTTTCGTGGAGAGAAATTGAGAAGTGATGTCAAAGCTATGTGGAAGAAAATTATTAATGTGCCAACAGTTCAAGAGTATGATATTTTATTACAGCTTTTCAAGGATAGTTACTCTACTATTACGCATGATGTTGTTGTCTACTTGGAGGGTACATGGCTTTTCCATAAAGAGAAAATTCGTAAGGTTTGGACAAACCAAATTCTCCATCTTGGTAATACCAGTAGTAACAGAGTGAAGAGTACTCATGCTGCATTGAAAGATTGGATAAATTTTGGCACCCAAACACTTGACACGCTGTTCGATGTGATTGACGACCATGTCAATCACAAGTTATCCCAGATCAGGTAACTTCATTAATTGATATGATTCGTTACTTATTTTATTAAATCATATAAATACGCATTTATTATTTTTCTGTGATTTTAACTTTTCACACACACACATATATTGTTTCAGGGAAAAACTTGAGGAATCCATTTCGAAGAGACCAACCGATAAGATGTGATTCCTATATGATCTATTGTAGGATTATGTGTCACACCATTGTATGGATTTGATCAGCAAACAAGTTGAAAATATGACTAAGTGGGGCGGCAACGTGCTTGAGAAATGTCGATGCTTTTACAAGGTGACTTGTGGGATTCTGCGTGCTTGTGATTTATTCAGAGTAAAGGAATCGAATGACAAGGTCATGGTCGACATGGTGCACGAGTTCTGGCAGAGATTGCAGATCGTACCATCTCAAGTGGATTCAAATACATTTTCTGCGGAACTTAGGTATGTTTGTGGTTTCGAATACTATTTTTTTTAATATAAGCTGTTTCGAAACTAGGCGATCGGTGGCCAAATCCATCGTCACCAATCGCTCGTGCGCGTGTTTAATGGAATGAACTTAAACGATTTTTATCTGACCGAAACTCAAGTCTTTTTAACCTCCATGGCGTCTTCGTCATGCATCTCCTCCACCGTCCATAGCGCGTGTGCGTTCTTTAGATTTTTTTTTGAAGAGAGAAAAATTGATGAAGAATATGGGGTTTTGTGCAAATGGCCCGCCTCTCTTTCATTTAAATGGAAAAGGGGTTCCCACGCCCATTTTGGGAGTGGTCACCATGGGAGTACACGCCCAAAATGGGCGTGGTCACCATGGTGACAGACGCCTTACTAAAGTGTCAGTCACTATGGTGACCACGCCCATTTTAGGCTTGTCCTCCATGGTACGCACGCCCAAAATGGGCGTGGTTATCCATTGTTCCCACGTCCATTTTGAGCGTGGTCACCATGGGGAGGACATGCCCGAAATGGGTGTGGTCACCATGGGCTCGAACGCCTACTAAAGCGTTCGAGCCCGTGGTGACCACACCCATTTTGGGCGTGTCCTCCATGGCATGCACGCCCGAATTGGATGTGTCTTCCATAGCTCGCACACCCGAATTGTGCGTGTTCGCCATGGATTCCGTGGCATTTTTGGGTGTGTCTCCCATTGTCAAAACGGTCTTTTTTGATATTTTTTATTTTAAAGTTAATTATTCTTCATTTTAGGGGTATTTTGGGAATTTTACTATAGATTTTGAGTTACAAATACTAATTTTGATCTACAAATAGTAAGGCCCAAAGAAAAAAAAAAAACATAGACTTATCCAGTTAATCTATTCTAAATTATTGTCCTAATCTTTATCTTATATAGTTGTATTTATCTTATTTGATCAGTATATCTTCTCTATGTCTTTTTTTTTTTTTTTTGAAAATCTGACTTTGATTCTAATCATTCTGCGGATAAAACCATGAATTACGTTAATATATTAAAAAAAATAAATTACGTCAACTAAAAGTGTGGAATTGATATCGATATATTATTGAGGATACGTCAAATAAAGCAGTGTTTACGTCATTTATAACATCGTAATACATTATATATAATCATATTACGTCACATGCGTCATTATGGGAAACAGACTACGTTAAATATAAATAGAGTCATTCTTTGATAAATGATTACTATGAGTCAGACTCAATAGAATTTGATCAATCTCCTTTTCTGTCATTTCACCAATCGAATCACTTTTAGCAACACAGGATTCTATTTTATCATCAATCCAATTCCCATTTGCGTTTTTTGTTTTTCTTATCAATGAATAGATCTCTTTACTTGTACGACTTATATGTCTCGTCGAAACAATGATTCGATTGATAGAATTTGGTATGAAATCGACGATATCGATAAAATTGCTAGTGGGACCAAGCATGCTGCCGCCAAAAATAGAACCCCGTATTTCTTCTAGAGAATCTCCTAATTGTTTTAGAGTAACTAGAAATAAATTCTTGAACCAAAAAGAATTATTGTATTTCCCATTTCCCGCTCTATTTCTTCTAGAAATTTTATTACTTACCACCTTAGTTTTTATCCTCCACCGCCCCATCCCAATTTGGACTAAAACACCTCCTATAATATCCTCTCTTCTCCTTTTTAAACAAAAGGACAATTTTGTCAAAATTGTGACAGTGATACTTAAAATTGAGACCCTAACTAGTAATACCTTCTTCTAGAGAATCTCTCTTGTCTCATGATGATTCCGCTTGCATGCAGTTGTTAGTCTCAATCAAAGAGGATGGATGCAACGTGAATGGTTATTTTGTGTGGCCATTTTTAGATAACTGTGGGTTCAGTTACCGTTTCGTTTCGGTTTGTATTATGTTGAGTTTTTGTGATAGACTTAACAGATATCCAAAGGATTATGTTCAGTGGTTCAAGAACCTCTTGGCCTTGTAATTAAGGATTTTTTTTTTTTTTCTTTTCTCTGAAGATATTAAACATAAAAGGTTGCATTGAGAACTGAGTTAATCAAACAAAACAAAACATCGTCCCAAAATGATTTTAAGAGGTTTAGAGGCTGAAAATGATTTTATGTGGCACCTTTGAGCATTCAAGAAATTTGCATTGATATCACTTAGTATGAATTCACGTCAGAATCATCATCAGAAGTTAGGTTTTTGTCCATAATGGAAAAAGGAAATGGAAGCAAATTCATTGCCTAGCTAGGTATACGTAACAATTGCATGGGCAGCATTTCAAAAGGAAAAGCAAGAAACAAGGAAAATAGGCATTTATTCCGGCAGCTGGCCGGCCGGCATGTAAACTCTTCCTCCTTGCGCAGTTGCTTCTTATATCGATGTATCAACCTCAAGAGTTAGAGCTCGATCAGGGCTCAACGGCGAAGGCTGCACGGGCGCTCGCGATCACAAATGTCTAGCTGTGCATTGCAATTAGAAATGCATTCTGTTGCTGTATCTGGATTTTCCGTACAAGCTGCCTCGCAAAGAATAAATTCAATGTCGCAGTCCGTGTAACAATTTCTTTCTCTTGCGGCGGCCTTTAGGACTGCTCCGCCGTGATGAAAGAGCAGCAGCACCAAGAGCATAGTCATAATATTGATACTCATCTTCTTCTTCCGGTCGCCAATACCGTCAACAAATAGGGCCTTCGCCTGCTCTAACGCATTTCCCTACAGCCAAGAAGGTAATGGCATTGAAACACTGAATATCGTCGAATGATGAAAATGAAGTAAAGCATAGTAACCTGCAAGTTGGAGTTTCTAAAGTAGCTTTCTGGACCATTTCCAGCTTTCATTATTCTGGAGTTGTCGGCCATTTCTGACTGATTATTGAAGCGCTATCATCTGCAGTCCAATTTGTGGAGAAGGATACGAGCATACAAGTACTAGTATTTAAGCAAACTTCAACTGCGTGCATCGGTTTCAAACTTCAAGAGCAAAGTCAGAACTGGCTCCTAAATTAGTGGAACCAATTTGCAATGAAGGCAGTGCTCTGAAATCATTATTTACAACTTTTCTAATTAAGAGACTTTTACATTTAATACCTCTCTTTCAAACATGACTTGGTTGCAGACTCAAAGAAACCATCAAATCAACCCAAATTATGGAGCACCGATAGATGGTTCAAACGGTTATGACCACCTAAATTTGGTCAGTAAAGGTTGGATTCTGGACAAAACTTGCAGTCACTCTTATGGTCACTTATTCAGTCACTGAAAGCCCGTGGTCAACACGACTAAATGACCGCATTTAGTGACCAAAGAAATGTAGTCACCAAACGTGTGCCTAAAAGGTGATCAAGTGAATAAGCAAAGTATTTTTGGTGACTAACAAGATTTCCAAAAGCACAATTTTTCCAAAATTTGTTAAAGTCAATTTTAATTAAAAATTTTATCGCCGGAAGTCGAGAAGCTGGCGGCGAGTTTGAGGGCAAAAAGGGTTGGTGGCGGCGAGGGTTGTCCGGCGAGATGGGTGGCTGTCGGAGAGAGAGGAAGAAAAAATAAAGAAGAAGAAAGAAAGAACAGAAAGGAAAATGAAAAGAAAAAAGGAGTGGGGTCGGTTGAGAATTTCTTAAAACTTTAGAGTGCTAAACTATATTTTAGTCTTTTTTTTATATTTTATTTTTTTAAGTTGGTTAAAAGAAAAGATTTTTTCATTAAGACAAAAATACCCCTTGTGAAGACAGACAAGAATGGGTTTCGGACCAAAATTTTTAAAAAAAATAATGTAGTGGACTAAAAGAGTAGTTTTTTTTTTATTTTGGACAAAAATGATATTTTCGCTATATGTAATGGATCAAAATTAGAGTTTATTCAATAAAAAAAAACCTAGAATTTCCAACTAAAGCAATAGGTACACCCGTGAATATGTTAAGGGTATTTTAGAAATTTGAATTTCTTGGTGTAAATCCTACTTAAGAATTTGGTTGCATTAAATTCAAGTTTAACTACTAAAATTTAAACAACCAACAAGGACTATGTTTAAATTAGTGAATAAATAAGGTATGATTGACTATTTTATTATTATTATTTTTATTATTTAACAGTCGATCAAGCAACAAGTACCCTGTATTGATGTTCATTACTAAAGATTACAGCTAAAATAAGACCTTGATGCCTTGTACAAAAGAAAAACCATCTCGACTTGGGCTATATAAGCTACTAACTTACAAAAAGAGAGTGTTCTAAACCAAAAGAGAAGAGACTACTTATGTTTATATGAAGAGTTAATTGAACTGAATCAGACTTACTCCTAAGCCTTAGTTCCTACAATAATATCAACATCATCAAGCACAAATCTCTTCCAAAACTAATGCTCCTTCTAGATCTTCTCCATTCTTTCCAAAACCAGATGCAGACTAGGATCAAAACCAAATACTCAGATACACTAACCCTCCATGATTAGAAGCTGACTAATCAACATTACAACACCCCAAAACCTAGAATTGTACTTTTTTTCTTTTTTCCAAAAAAAAAAAAAAAAAAAAAACACATACACATACACAAATCACTCCCTTTTTTTATATCAGTTACTATGATTTATAGTTAAGTTCAAATGAAGCAATACTGTAAGAATTGAAGGTGCAACCATACCAAAGTCGAAAAATGCGGTTAAGAAAATTACATAATAAATTTATATTATGAGATGAGTGAACACCAATTATTATATCATATTTTTTAGTGGGTATACCCTATGAGAAAAATATATCAATTATAAAAAAAATCAAATTAAATATAATTAAAGAATATATTATTTATAACAAGAGAATACATTAAATATCACATAAAAATACATAACTTTTCAAACATGTAAATCAAATATTATATCAGAATATATTACTTTTTAAAATATGATAATATATCAAATATAACTAAAAAATACACCATATATAACATGAGAATGCGGGGCCGGGACCAAAAGGGGGTAAAAAATTTAGGGTGTGGACTGAAAAATTTTGAAAAAATAGGTGTGTGGACTGAAAGGGGCCTATCGGATTTGTAAAATACGAAACAATTGTTTGAAACAATTTGATATGTTGTATGACTATTTTATTTGTTTTATCTTATTACAATACCTACTTACAAGATCATGAACATTTCTAAGAGTTATATGGTCATTTTAATTATTTTATCTTCACAAAACTCTTAGATCAGAGATCATGAACATTTCTAAGAGTTGAATGATCATTTTATTTGTTTTATCTCATTACAACTCTTAGATATGAGATCATGATCATTTCTAAGAATTGTATAGCCGTTTTATTTGTTTTATCTTATCAAAACCCTTATATAAGAGTTTATGAACATTTCGGTCCACCTCAGACCTTTTTTGACGTCTTTCTAGTTGTTCTGAGACGATGTGAGATGTTTTGTGAAAAAATCAGTTTAAATTCACATGTCTGGATGTAGACGTTTTTGGACGTGGTGCTAATTGTTTGAGACGTGGTAGAATGTCATTGTGAAAAAAAATCAGTTTCAATTCACATGCATAGATGTAGACATTTTGGTACGTGGTTCTAGTTGTTCTGAGACGATGTGAGATGTTATTGTGAAAAAATCAATTTAAATTCACATGTCTGGATGTAGATGTTTTTTGGACGTGGTGCTAGTTGTTTGAGATGTGGTGCTAGTTGTTTGAGATGTGGTAGACGTCTTTATGAAAAAAAAATATTTTAAATTCACATGAATGGATGTAGATGTTTTGGCGTGGTGCTAGTTGTTCTGAGACGAATTGAGATGTTGTATGACCATTTTATTTATTTTATCTTATTACAACACCTACTTACAAGACCATGAACATTTCTAAGAGTTGTATGGTCATTTTAATTGTTTTATCTTCACAAAACTCTTAGATCAGAGATCATGAATGCACAAGTTGTGGAAGTATGGCCCATAGAGCTACAAGGTGTCCCGTCTCTCATTCCAGATCAGATCGTACAAGGCTTGGTAGACTATATGACCCCGATTAAATGATCTGATGTTCATATGTATGTAATTGATACAATTGTTTACAAGTGCTTATAGGTATAATTGATTATATGTAGTTGCATTGGTGATTTGGTTAGGTATTGATGTAAAAGTATATGTAATTGGAAGAATTGCTTATTTGATGTTCTATGGATTAAATTTGGGAATTGGATTATGGTCATATTGTATTTGTATATTGGATAGAAGTTTTATGAATACATTATGGTTAGTATATTGGTATAAGTGTTGTGGATTGGATTATTGTACTATCTATTCTTTCTTATAATTGTCCGCTTTCAATTAAATTCAGATTTAGAAGATCCGAATTTCAATTAAATTAGGATTTAGAAGATCCAAATTTAATAAATTTGGATCTTATAAATCCGAATCTAATAAAATTCGGATTTTCTAAATCTGAATTTAATTTATTTCAGATTTACAATATCTGAATTTTTAATTAAATTCAGATTTAGGAAATAAATTCGGATTTTCTAAATCCTAATTTAATTGAAATTCGAATCTTCTAAATCCGAATTTAATTGAAAATGGATGGTTCTAGTTGTTTGAGACGAGGTGGACTGTCTTTGTTAAAAAAAATCAGTTTAAATTCACATGCATGGATGTTGACGTTTTTGGACGTGGTGCTTGTTGTTCTGAGACAAGGTGAGATGTTATTGTGAAAAAATCAGTTTAAATTCACTTGTCTGGATGTAGACGTTTTTGGACGTGGTTCTAGTTGTTAAAGACGTGGTTCTAGTTGTTTTGAGACGTGTTAGACTGTCTTTGTGAAAAAAATCAGTTTAAATTCACATGCATGGATATTGACATTTTTGGACGTGAGTCTAGTTGTTCTGAGACGAGGTGAGATGTTATTGTGAAAAAATCAGTTTAAATTCACATGTCTATATTTAGACGTTTTTGGACGTGGTGCATGTTGTTTGAGACGTGGCGCTAGTTGTTCTGAGACGTGGTAGACCGTCCTCAATATTCGGATTTCTAAAATCCAAAATTTATTAATTTAATTAATTAGCGTCAATAGAATTTAATTAAAATATATTTTCTCTTCTTTCAGATTTTTAGAATCCGAATTTTTTGAAATTCGAATTTTAAGAATCTGATAGGCCCCTATATGTCCACACTTTTAAATTTTTCCTCTTTTCAGTCCACACATTTATTTTTAATTCCCTTTTGGGTAAAAATTCCATGAGAATGCTATGGAGTATTCTCATATTGAATTGGAGTATGATATGATTTGCAAGGGAAGACCGACAATAACAAATTGAAAGATGAAAGCAGACATTAATTATTAATTCCTCCAAACACTTAAAACAGAACCACCCCTGACTAATGTAATAAAGAAATTAAGGATCGACAGAATATTCGAGGGTGCAAACATTCCGGTAAAAGTGTGTTCCCAGCTCATAAGTATCACGAATCATCCCGTCAATCAATTCACCCATGCAAGTCTTGCAAACTTCAAGGGAAGCATCCCCTGTGCATTGAACCGACCCGTACAGATTTCTTGACCGGGAAAGCTCAACCACGCCTTTAGCAAACATGTTCTTCGATGCGTAAGCTTCCTCCGACAGCCCCACCAAAAATTCTTTCATTTTTTCTGCTGAAACAACTCCGGTTAAGTTCTGCTTTTTCAAAATGAACCACCACACCTGCTCATCAAGTTTGCCGTAAGAATCGATATTCGAGTACTTTAACAAACAACCCTCCGAATCCATTTCACTATTTTACCAACACAAGTTTGGCAATCTGCACTTGAGATATCCCCTCGACATTGAGCCTGGCCGTAGGTTGGATCCATGTTTTCTTTCACCCCGGCTGATCCAGAAGCAAACCCTGTCGGAGTTGGAGCGGTAATGGAAAGATTGTACAAAACCAGGTCCAAGTTTTTCTCGTACTGAATCCCGATTGTGAAATTTTTGTCCGGATTTTCAAAGCTTGGACAAATATGTACGAGTGGCTTAAAAAGGTCCACTTCTCCGGCGGGGGCCATTCGCACAAGAACCGCAACGGAGACAAGGCTGACTAAAAAGCTTATTAGTTTTGAGGAACCCATTTTTTTTTTTTTTTGAAGATGCAGGATGATTGAATTTGAGTATTGTTCCTCTATATAGCTAACCCAGGTGGACGTGTGTTTGATTTAAATAGAAGTCCGTGGGTTGCTCAACCTGCAGATTATCCCATTTTATTGGGATTAAAGAGTTTAAGAACACAAATTATTCACCTGACCCCTTAAACATAGCTCAAATATAATTTGCTCTTCTCAGCAGGCGGCGACCAACCAACCACTAGACTCCCAACAAAATGGCGTATTGTTTCACACTCTCGGACGGCCAATTGCTAACATCATTTTCTCAAAACCTTACCGGCGGCCGGTCGGCCGAACAAGCCAGAATAGACTACTAGAAAGAACTCAATTCAAAACAGATCATAATGTTTTCAGTTTTATTAAAGCTAGATAAGCATAAATTACTTCTATTTAAATGGAGTACATGTACACTAGGATTACCGAAGCAATCAGATTAACCTTCTTCAACAATGGCTTTCTCCAAACTGACCCTTTTTGTCTCCATTTCGGTTCTTGCTCAAATGGCCGCCGGAGCACTCGACCTTTTCAAGCCTCTTGAACACGATTGTCCAAGCTTCGCAAACCCTGCAGAGAATTTCACCATAGGGAGTCAATACCAGAAAAACTTGGACCTGGTTTTATACAACCTTTCTATTACGGCGCCTACCACAGGGTTCGCTTATGGATCCGCCGGGGCTGAGGGAACCGTCGATCGAATCTACGGCCGGGTCCAATGCCGACCCGATATTTCAACTGCAGATTGCCAGACATGTGTTGGTAAAATATTAAGATGGAATCAGCAAAAATGTCCGGTCCAAAAATATGCTTTTGGGTGGTTCCAAGGTTGCCTGTTAAGGTACGGGGAGTCTGATTTTTACGGAAAAATTGATGATCGTGCAGAAGGATTTTTAATCGTGAAGAAACAGAATCTAAGCGGAGTTGTTTCAGTACAACAATTGAATGGTTTTTTTGTTGGGCTAGCGGAGGAAGTTTATGCATCCGAAAAGATGTTTGCTAAAGGCGTGGTTAAGCTTTCCGGGTCAAGAAATCTGCACGGGTTGGTTCAGTGCACACAGGATGCTTCCCTTGAAGTTTGCAAGACTTGCGTTCGTGGATTGATTGACGGTCTTCGGATTGGTTATGGGCTGGGAACGCAATTTTATCAAACAGTTTGCACCCTGCAATATTCCTTCTATCCTTTCTTCTATTGATCCATGCTTTGAACTTCCAAGTAATATGCAGTCTATAGCCAAACTCCGTACCTTGGCAGAATTCCCAAGCAAATAAATGATGAAATTTCACATATATCACTAAGACACAAATCTCGATTCGCTACAATGCGAGATTTTTGGAACAGTAATATTTGAAAGCGTTTAAGGCTTGTTCAGGGTAATCTCCAAGCAAAATCTAAATCAAGAAGGTTACATGGAATCATAGGAAATCACCTAATCAATAAGTATCAATACTATAATTAGTAATATGCAAAAGTAAATGAATCTATAGTAAGAAAATCAGTACACATGCAAGACATACATTTTAGTGACAGGAATACTTCTAATGACTCCAAAAGATAATTTGATTCCCATGAATATTAGTTTCAGCATTCTTAAGAAGGGAACCAAGTTAACAGATTTATCAGTCAATTTTGTGGTACTTTACTGTGTCATCTTGAAGGTGATTGAACATTGCTTAGTGTCAAATTGTCATTCACAGAAAGCGTTAATGGTAATTGAAACCTCCAAAAGTTCACAATATTTCAATTCACTGCAAACTTGTCAATCGAAAGCATGCACTCTATAAGTAAGAGAATACAGTAACTAAGTACAGTAATACAGTAACAGATAATTTCAATCATCATTTTGGCTTCAATGGATTTTTATGGGTCGCGGAGAAACTGGGCAAGGTGGTATTGAATTTGATTTGGAGCACCTGAACACGAATGATGAATTTATATTGGTGGCGAAGAAATCGCTGGAAATAATTTCATGCTGCCGGAGAAGGATCCTAAACATCACGGTAGTTAGTGTCCCTTTTAATTAAGAAGCTAGTTAGTGTCAATGTATATATATGTAAACATCACGGTGGATTCAATTCAATTGAATCAAGATTTCCAGATTCTGCACTTTTTTCTTCTTCAAGAAACGTCCACCGTTCTTCTAGAAATCTTCAGCGAGAGCAACAAAACCGCTGACGACACCACCTCCACCTCCACCATCACAAGAAAACAGCGGAAGAGTAGGCTTCAATCATCGATGGCAAGAAACATTATTAAATCTTATGGTATAAATCGGGCTCATCTCAACACCTCAACCCCTGTTTTTGGTTTTCAAGTAGGACTATTTACACTATTTTGCAATCGGGGAAGAACACCATTAAAAGTTTGGTTTTTCACTCCATTTTTTGTTTTTCATTCCATAGACCAACTGCATTTCTAGCACGAAAATATGAAATCTTAGATAATATAATCCGCCAATAATAGATCATGAGCATTTCTAAGAGTTGTATGGCCATTGCATTTGTATAGCGGCTGCCGGAGAAGTGGATCTCTTAGATAATAGATAATATTTGATTACATTTTGTCTATAGCGACACGTACTTTTTATGTTATCTATTCCAGTGTAGCCAAATATGTATTGGATTACATGACACTTTTTAATGTGAACACATACGTTGAAAGTGTGGAGTTAGACTAACATATGAAAACACAAGTATATGTCATGATAAATCATCTATCATGACACGGTTGTTGGCTATATAGTGTTATATTTTAATATGTTAATACATAATAAAGTATTTTGATAGAAAACCTATTATTGTAATTTTAAGTGTTCATACAAATACCATAATATCATAAAATTATGTATCATTATATTATATAATTGAAAACATAACAATGCATTTAAATAGATAGTATATTACGTCATTTGTAAGTAAATATATAAATAGTCTTATGCTGTTGAAATTCTGACCTATAATAATCCAAGTTCAATCATTCTCTTTTAATACTACAGTTAACACCAATCATTTCCTTCATTTCTGATGTGGGATAGAAGCACACAACTTTAAATCAGACTTAATAATGTAATCATATATGTATTACAATTACACTATACAAAGTAATCTATTCATACCTTAAGTTAATATATTAACAAATAAAATAACACTTGATTGTATTTCTATACTTATAAAATTTTAATTACACTTGTTAGTGTTTTGATTGAAATTTTATTATAACACTTATTTCGAGTGTTATGATAGGATTTTATTTGATGATTTTTTTTTTTTTTTTTTTTTTTTTTTTTTTTGGCCAAACAGCTAACAAGCCAAAGTGGCTGTGGCCGATGGGTTAGCACCCCATATTACTTGGCAAAGAGTTACTTTACGAAAGAGGAGCATTGCCTTTGACAGAAAGAGGGCCCTTATTCGCCTAAGCTATACAGGCTTACAAATAAAGATTTTTTCAAAAATACACTCATATTTGATGACACATTAAAATAGTTATAACAACATTACTCTTGTAGTGTTTTAATATATATAAATAAGTTAATATTTGATGTGATTGTAGATATTAATAGATACATTTATAGTTTAGTGTTATGAAAGGTGTGTGATGAAAGTCCAAAATTCTAGTAGTGACCCATTCCTCGCGAGCAATTGCGCGACTATTTTGGTCGCGTATTTGGTCGCACACCTTATAAAAAAAAATTATTATTTTATAATATTGTATTTATAGTAAGTAATATTTATATTTATAATATTATATTTTTATATACTATAATTATATATTATTCTATTCCAATTTCGATTCCCCCCAGCAAACCAAACATAACAAAATAGTAATGATTCTAGACAGCTAAATTCATGTCCATTCCTATTTCTATTATACCCATTCTGATTCTGATTCTCAATTATTTTACCAAATCGCCCCTAAATAATGGGGCTAACTAGTTACTGCCTCACTTTTTGGGGTGGTAGTCCATAGGTTTTGACAAAAATATCATTTTACATAAAAGGGAAAAAGAAAGAGGGTATTATAGGGAAGATATTTTAGTCCAAATTAGGGCGATAAATGAAAAGTACCGAGGCGGTAACTCAGGCTGCCATGCATGACTGAACCTTGTGATAACTCCTGAATCTGATTATCCGAAGGTGAATAAACGAACTGAAAACAATCCCAGTAACGTTGAATATAGGAGCTGATGAAGAAGAAGATTGGAAGAGGTCACTAAAGTTCACTTTTGTTAAGGATTAAATTTATTTTTGGTCCTCTTAAAAATAGTTACTTCGATTTTGCTCCCTCTTTTATTTTGATCATCAATATTAATCTCACGTATTACAATTAGCTAGATCCAACTGCTACCTCTATTAAAATTAGCTTCCATGAAAAATTGTAACCTTTGTGGTCAAGCCAATATAGCATCTATAATATTATTCAATTTTATTTTTAATGTGAGAATGTAGTTTCAATCATTTCAATCGATAAAATTAAATAAAATTGTGCAAATCTTCAATTTAGTGAACTTTCAATATAGTAACGATTTATCATGCTTAATGTCTGAAACTTATTTATTTATATTTTTACAACCATTTTTAAGAGTTTTATTTGTTTTATATTATTATAACTCTTAAATAAGAGATCATGAATATTTCTAAGAGTTCTATAGCCATTTCATTTGTTTTATCTTACTACAACCCTTGGATTATCATGAATATTCTAAGAGTTGTATGGTCGTTTCATTTGTTTTATCTTATTATAACTCTTAGATAAAAGATCATAAACAGTCAAAAAATTGTATGACCGTTTTATTTGTTTTTATCTTATTATAACTCTTAGATAAGAAATCATAAATATTTCTAAGAGTTGTATGGCTATTATATTTGTTTTATCTTATTATAACTATTAGATAAGAGATCATGAACATTCTAAGAGTTATATGGACAATCCGCCACTCTATTGGCTTCTCGCTAAATGTGTCTCACTTGGATTTCCCATTCCCTCTTTTAGAAAATCTTGGATTGCTCTAACTAAATTCCCATGGTCTCCCACAATTCTGCTTGCAATACCGAGCACACTACTATGCTGCACTCAAAAGCCCAGAACCCATGCTCCCTTGGGGGCTCGGTTCAAATTAATATAAAATTTGGGGGTGTGGACGGAAATATTTAGAATAGAAACCGTGTGGACCATTTTTAAGTCTCTCAAATTTCTAAAATCTGAGTCTCTTAATTAATTTTAGATTCAGATTTCACAAATCCGATTTCTTAATCCAAAAATAATTCGAATTTTAAAAATTTGATTTCTGAAAAAAAAAAAATAGTACCACGTCTCAGAACAACTAGCACCACGTCAAAAACAATAGCACCACGTCCATAAACGTCTATATCAATGCATGTGAATTTAAACTGATTTTTTTCACAAAGACATCCCACCACGTCTCATAACACTAGCACCACGTCAAAAACATTTAGCACCACGTCCATATACGTCTACATCCATGTGTATGAATTTAAACTGATTTTTTTCACAAAGACAGTCCACCATGTCCAGAAATGTCTACATCCATGCATGTGAATTTAAGCTGATTTTTTTCACAAAGACAGTCCACCACGTCTCATAACACTAGAATCACGTCAAAAACAACTATCACCACATCCATAAACGTCTACATCTATGTGTGAGAATTCAAACTGATTTTTTTCACAAAGACAGTCCACCATGTCTTAGAACACTAGCACCACGTCAAAAAAAACTAGCACCACGTCTAGAAACGTCTACATTCATGCATGTGAATTTAAGCTGGTTTTTGGTATATGGAATATGTAGAATTGAGATTTTGAAGTTCATATTTGTGTTTTGATGAGTTATTGATGTTTTGGTATATGGAATAGATAGAATTGTGTTTTTGAAGTTCATATTTGTGTTTTGATGAGTTATTGATATTTTGGTATATGGAATAGATAGAATTGTATTTTGAAGTTCATATTTGTGTTTTGATGAGTTATTGATGTTTGAGTATATGGAATAGGTAGAATTGTGTTTTGAAGTTCATATTTGTGTTTTGATGAGTTATTGATGTTTTGATATATGAAATAGGTAAAATTGTGATTTTGAAGTTCATATCTATGTTTTGATGAGTTATTGATGTTTTGGTATATGGAATAGATAGAATTGTGTTTTGAAGTTAATATTTGTGTTTTGATGAGTTATTGATGTTTTGGTATATGGAATAAATAGAATTGTGTTTTGAAGTTCATATATGTGTTTTGATGAGTTATTGATGTTTTGGTATATGGAATAGATAGAATTGTGTTTTGAAGTTCAAATCTGTGTTTTGATGAGTTATTGATGGTTTGATATATGGAATAGGTAGAATTGTGATTTTGAAGTTCATATATATGTTTTGATGAGTTATTGACGTTTTGGTATATGGAATAGATAGAATTGTGTTTTGAAGTTAATATTTGTGTTTTGATGAGTTATTGATGTTTAGTTATATGAATAGGTAGAATTGTGATTTTTTTTATTCGCATAATGAAAATTCGAATTAAAATTTAATTCGGATTTAGAAAATCCGCATTTAATTTAATTCGGACAATAAAATTTCGAATTTAATTAATTCGGATTTCACAAATTTGAATTAATATTAATTCGGATTTCACAAATCCGAATTAATAATAATTCGGATTTGTGAAATCTGAATTAGTAATAATTCGGTATCCATCCAATCCGGTCTCGGATTTTGAAAATCCGAAATCGGATTTTTTTTCGTCCAAATCCCACCAAATCCTGCCAAAATTCGGATTTGTAAAATCCGAATTCCTTCAATTCGGATTTTGCAAATCCGAATTATAAAACCCCACCCCCCTTTTTTTATGCTTCTTTGTTCTTTCTTATACCTCGCGGAATTATTCCCTCGCCGGATTTTTATTTTTTCATTGTATGTTTTGAAATTCATATTTTACAATATTTATAATATTTCAAAATCAGTTTAAATTCAATTGAATGGATATAGACATTTTTGGACGTGGTCCTAATTTAATTTGACGTAATTCATGTTGTTTTTGACGTGGTGGACTGTCTTTGTGAAAAAAATCAGTTTAAATTCACATACATGAATGTAGACATTTATGGACGTGGTGCTTGTGTTCTGAGACGTGATGGACTGTCTTTGTGAAAAAAAATAGCTTAAATTCACATGCATGGATGTAGACGTTTCTGGACGTGGTCGTAGTTGTTTTTGACGTGGTGCATGTTATTCTGAGAAGGTGGTGGACTTTCTTTGTTGAAAAAATCAGTTTAAATTCTAATGAATGGATGTAGACGTTTCTGGACATGGTCCTAGTTGTTTTTGACGTGGTTCTAGTGTTAATAGACGTGGTGGATTGTCTTTGTGAAAAAAATCAGTTTAAATTCACACACATGAATGTAGACGTGGACGTGGTGCTAGTGTTATGAGACGTGGTTCTAGTATTCTGGGACGTGGTGGACTGTCTTTGTGAAAAAAATAGCTTAAATTCACATACATGGATGTAGACATTTATGGACGTGGTTCTAGTGTTCTGAGACGTGATGGACTGTCTTTATGAAAAAATAGCTTAAATTCACATACATGGATGTAGATGTTTCTGGACATGGTGCCAGTTATATTTTACGTGGTGCATGTTATTCTGAGACGTGGTGGACTTTCTTTGTTGAAAAAATCCGTTCAACAATGTTTTGATTCGGATTTTGGAAATCCGAATTCAATTGATTTCGGATTTTTGAAATTCAAATTTAATTAATCTAATTAATATCCTTATTAATTTTTAATTTGATTAGGGTTATTGATATTTCGGATTTTTAAAATTCGAAAGTTTATAAATTCGGATTTCTAAAATTTGATTTTGTCTTATTTTGGATTTTCAAAATTTGAAAGGCCTCTTTTAGATCACACCTTCTTATTTTTTTATTTTTTTGTCTATAAATTTATTTAGGGAATTAATTTGGTAAAAAATTATGCTCCTTTGCAGTTCCGTAGTAGATCGCCATACCGCTGCATCGACATTCATAAACTAATTATTAATGATTATAAATAATTTTTAGAAATTTAGTCCATGTGCTCATGCATCCAATTTCATTAAAATAAAATGAGTGAATTTCAAAATAGGTCATCATACTTTGGTAAAGTTTAGGTTTTGGTCACTAACTTTTAAATATTCAAAAAAGGTCATTAACTTTTACATCTGAATTTTAAATTTGGTCATTCCGTCCATATTGACTGTTAACCCTCTTAACGGAGCCTTTTTTTTGAGGGCATTTAACGCGCTACAATTGTCTTCCTTTCTTTTGTTATTTTTGGCTAATTTTTTTTTTATAGACATCAGATCAGCGAATACTTGACATCAGATCAACAGACTATAGATATCAGATCAAGAATATAAAAGAAATCATACAGTAGAACTAAAACATACTTAAAAAGGGAGATCAGATCAGAATTATATAGACATCAAATCAGCGAATACTTGACATCAGATCAACAGATTATAGATATTAGATCAAGAATATAAAAGAAATCATACAGTAGAACTAAAACATACTTAAAAAGGGAGATCAGATCAGGATTATATAGACATCAGATCAGCGAATACTTGACATCAGATCAACAGACTATAGATATCAGATCAAGAATATAAAAGAAATCATACAGTAGAACTGAAACATACTTAAAAAGGGAGATCAGATCAGGATTATATAGACATCAGATCAGCGAATACTTGACATCAGATCAGCAAACTATAGATATCAAATCAAGAATATAAAAGAAATCATACAGTAGAACTAAAACATACTTAACAAGGGAGATCAGATCAAGATTATATAGACATCAGATCAGTGAATACTTGACATCAGATCAACAGACTATAGATATCAGATCAAGAATAAAAAAAAATCATACACTAGAACTAAAACATACTTAACATACTTAGAAGGGATCAGTGAATACCCTTCTAAAAGACTAAATATTGATCTGATATCTATAGTCTGTTGATCTGATGTCAAGTATTCGCTGATCTGATGTCTATATAATCCTGATCTGATCTCCCTTGTTAAGTATGTTTTAGTTCTACTATATGATTTCTTTTATATTGTTGATCTGATATCTATAGTCTGTTGATCTGATGTCAAGTATTCGCTGATCTGATGTCTATATAATCCTGATCTGATCTCCCTTTTTAAGCATGTTTTAGTTCTACTGTATGATTTTTTTTTATTCTTGATCTGATATCTATAGTCTGTTGATCTGATGTCTATATAATCCTGATCTGATCTCCCTTGTTAAGTATGTTTTAGTTCTATTGTATGATTTCTTTTATATTATTGATCTGATATCTATAGTCTGTTGATCTGATGTCAAGTATTCGATGATCTGATGTCTATAAAAAAAATTAGCCAAAAATAACAAAAGAAAGGAAGACAACTGTAGCGCGTTAAATGCCCTCAAAAAAAAGCTCTGTTAAGAGGGTTAACAGCCAATATGGACGGAATGACCAAATTTAAAATTCAGATGTAAAAGTTAGTGATATTTTTTGAATATTTAAAAGTTAGTGACCAAAATCTAAATTTTACCAAAGTATCCAATTTTGAAATTCACTCAAATAAAATTGGCTTACTGCAGTCTTCTTATTCTTATGCTCTCACTCGAAAATCCCATCAATTACACACACTCACACTCTCCATTCTTAAAAAAAAAAAAAAAAATTAAAATCCAGTCTGTAGTTTTCTGCCGGGCGGGCCGTAGAATCTCAGGCGACTCTGTAATCTCCCTTGGCGGCGGCGGAAATAGGAAGAAGCAGGAATCTGTGATGATGGATGATGATTACTTGAAGCTGTTTGTGGCGGAGACTTCCTGGTACAACGACATTGTTCTGGGCTCGCTCTTGCCTGAGAGTTGGTGGGTCCCGCTCCCTCACTTCTTCCGGGGATGGCTCCGGAGCTACATTGGCGGTACCTTGCTCTATTTTATTACTGGGTCCCTCTGGTGCTTATACATTTACTACTTGAAGCGAAACGTCTACATTCCCAAAGGTATTTTAACTTTTTTTTTCCTTCCCTTGGGTGTTCAGCAAAAAAAAATCGATCTTTATGATTCTGCTTGTTCTGATTGGGACTCCCATAATGTGCTTCGATTTTGGATACTTTGAAAGTTATGCGGTCAATCCCTGATTAGTAAAAATGCTCTCAATTTATTATTTTCTCATTTCTGATAAAAGAAAAACTCGATTTTGTTTAGTGATATAACTGTGGATTTACATGCAATTAGATTTTGTGAGTTAATCATTGAACTGTTCCTCCGGTTTCAACAGCATATGGGGATGAGAGGGACTATGTTATTGTATTTTCGTTGACTATAGGGGCCGTTTGTTTGGCCTTATGGGTTTGGAACTCATGTTCAATGGGTTTTATGAAACCCTCGTAGTTTTTATTTTATTTATTTATTTTTTCTGTTCCATTCGACTGCCCTCGTTGCCTGTTGGTGTTTCGACGGTGACTCATCATCGGTCTCATCAACATGCGGCGGGATGAGAGATCCAAGGGAAGAGAGAGGGGAGCGATGGTGGTCATGGGTGGCTTGCCGTCTCCTGATGTCTTCGATGGCGAATGGCGAGCGGGAGTCGAGGAGAGGGGGATCCCGATTGACAGCGCCGGGAAAGAGGAGGGAAGAGGAAGGGAGTAGGCTAGGTTTGGGAAAGGAATAGAGGGTGAGTAGCGATGAGCGGGGAGAGAGGAGTGAAGAGGAGGCGGCGGGAGCAGTGGCGAAGGAAGGGGAAGGGGGAGGCAGCGGGAGAAGTGGCCGGGGAGAGAAAGAAGGGGGAAGGGGTGGCGGCGGGAGAAGTAGCCGGGGAGAGAAGAATGGGGGAAAGGGGAGGGGCGGCTAGATTTAAGGAAGAAGGGAAGGACAAAATAGACATTAACCGAATATATTAAGGATAAAATTGACATTTTACATTATATTCAACCCAACACCACCTACGAAGCAATCAGTCTTATTGAATTCAAAAAACTCATACCGATCCCTATTTTAATCATTCTCATTCCGATTTGAATTCCAACCAAATCTAGCAAACGCCCCTTATATTCTGCCAATTTTGTTCCAGTGACCCAACACCTCATTTACTTATCCTAATTCTGTTGTTTCTCTGAGACTAGTACTTCAATTGTTTTCATTTTCCTTATTAAGTTGAATGTGCATCTATCCAGATCTTTCTCACTGTCCCAGTTGGTTCTGGCCCTTATGTGGACTGTCCGAATACTGCTGAATTCTTGATGTTGTTGACCGTAAAGTAAAAGTTGTCAGTAAGAGTCAAAATTGATTAGGGGATTGTGAATCAAGAGAACTTGCATTCATGATGTTATCCTGGGGACCCAATTTTATTGTTCATGTTATTCATTTCCATAAACCTCCCATCAGATTCATTTATTAAAATGCTAAAACAATACCAAGCTCCAAGTTATTCCTGCGTGCTTATCTTGTTTTTTGGGCTATTTTGGAGTGTGTGAAACAGGCTTCTTTGGTACATATTGGACAACAAAACCTCATGATCATGATGAACGTTTTTTGTTGCAGATGATATCCCTTCAAATAAAGCCATGCTCTTGCAAATATATGTGGCAATGAAAGCTATGCCTTGGTATTCTCTTCTTCCCACCCTCTCAGAGTACATGGTTGAAAATGGGTGGACAAGGTGTTTTTCGAGAATAAGTGATGTTGGTTGGCTTCCGTACGTTGTATATCTCGGTATTTACCTTGTAATTGTGGAGTTTGCAATTTACTGGAGTCACAGAGTATTGCATGACATCAAACCTTTGTACAAGCATCTCCATGCTATCCATCACATCTATAACAAGCAAAATACAATTTCTCCATTTGCTGGTGAGTTTTACCATCTATTTTTCTCGACAACAAAAGTGGTGAATGGCAACTTTTTGTAGTTAAAATGTGATTTTAACATTTTTGGGACGTTGGCTTGAATTTTATCTGTTGCTTGTTTTGTCTGTCTAATGAATGATGTGTATTGTTTTTTAATGCAAAGGTAATTTATTCAGGCATTGTAGTACCTAGCTGTCTTTTGAGTTATTTACCTGCTTCTAGTGTCCTATTGCTCCAATTCTAGTTTTAGCCTTCAGTTTGAGTCTCCCCCAAGAATGTCATGTATAGGAATCCTTTAAACTTGGCTTAAATCAATCCCTTTCTTTGGTTTCTAGGCAGTTGTGTGTATCAAACTTGGTTCAAAACACTGCATTCTGGGCTTTTGCATGTATCTCAGGCTTTCTTGGAAGATGTTTAAAACACACAGTTCTTCTTGCTGCTGTCAGTTCTGTTTTCCTTGTGTCTGACTTAGAAAGCCTCTGAACTATAAACTTCAATTTATCAGTTCTTTTTGTCTCTTGACTTGACATTTGTGGTGTTAACAAGGTTTTCAATAAACATGGTGAAGTAGTCTGTTCGTGTCCTGCATGATTTGTTTTGTACGAGATTGCAGACTAACAAAAAAGCCATCTGTTTGTGTCCTGTTAGGTTTGGCATTCCATCCCCTAGATGGTTTATCGCAGGCAGTTCCACATGTGTTGGCACTCTTCCTAGTGCCAATGCATTTCACAACACACATAGCCCTCTATTTTATAGAGGCTATATGGTCGACAAATATCCATGACTGTATACATGGTAATATCTGGCCGGTAATGGGCGCTGGTTACCATAACATTCACCACACTACATATCGCCATAATTATGGTCACTACACTATATGGATGGACTGGATGTTCGGCACTCTTCGTCACCCTTTGGAGGATGAAGCCAAGAAGCTGTAATGTGTCTTCATGCTGTGAGGAATGGTTGTTTTTTAGTCAGTTGTAAGTTTTTTTTGCTGCCACGCAGCTTCTTTGGGTGGCTTGGTAACCTAGCCGCAACTGATGGAAGAATGCAGCCTAACCCAAATGAAAGAAATCAGTCTGTTGCTGCCACTTGTTTGCGTGTTTTGTATGCTAGGTTCTTAGCAGAAAACATGGTGTGATTATGTAATATTTTGCTCGTGTCCCCAGTTTTTAGTGTGATAATTAACCTCCTCTTGCTCTGTTTTGCATCCAGTTCGATAGCTGCATGATTAGTTGCTGAATGCTCCATGGTAGATATTATCATAATCTTGAACTCCATACGCCTAAAATTCCACTAGATATGCCAGGAAATGAAGTAAATAAGCCTTCATCATAATGCAGCTTCCTCGTTTGTCTTTTTCCTGCTGAAATATGGTGGTTACTGGTTACAGCTAAAAGTTCAACGTTTTTGTTGGATTCAATGGCGGCTTTTAAGGATGATGACAGACTATATTTGCAGTTCATGTGACCCAATAGATCTTACATGAGCTCAATATTCAAAAGTCTAAAGTCATTAGCAAGCTATGCAATTTTATATCATGATTTGTAAAAATATGTTTAAGTAAAAATTTTGTGAAAATAATAGTAACATTGCATGTATGAAAATTTTAACCTTGTCACGGCATAGCCACCCAAATTGTCATTCTTCAATAAGAGGGCACCATAAAAATTAGGATCAATGCAGTTTTGGTCCTCATAATAAGAGTAATGTCATTTTTAACTCATCTTATGTTTAAAGTGGCAATATTTATCCTCATTCTTCTTCTTTTTTTTTTTTTAGAAGATAATGGATTAATTCATTTGATCACTAGTTAAAATTTTTTTCTTCATCATGATTTATACCATCATATTTTCAACCAATTTTATAATCTGGATCCTCACGAATATTCAATATATTTAAGATTTCGATCGTCATTTTAAATTGTGAGTCGATCTAAATTGTTGAAATACTGTAAAAACTATTCATACCATTTTGTTTCTTATATATTATAACTGAAAATTTCAAATGTAAAGGGTTAAAAGAGCACAAAGATGAAGAGATGCTGCAGTAAAGCACGTGGTAGTACTACTTTGGTGCAGTGATTAGGTAAGAGTGGCGAGGCAGACAGGCCGGCCAATATGGGATACTGAATGTGGAAATAAATGTACATCTTCTTCAAGGATTATAGCAACTCCAACCCAATACTCCAGTACAATCTACTCTAAAATTCAGTATCTACAGTATTTTATAGTAACTTTACTCAAACCCAACAACTTTATCTTCTACCTAAAAATAATATTTTATTCACATTTATTTTTATTTTTATTATTATATTATTATAATTTTTTTACTCATTCACATTATATTTTTTATAAACGTATCTATATTTATAAATTTAGTGATTTAATCTTAAATTATATTTTAAAATAATTAATATTAATTAATAATAAAATAATTTGTATAAAATTAAGTATAATAATAATAATGAACATATGAATTGTATTGATTTAGTTTTATAACGAAATAAAATAGGTAAAACGTACAAAATATTAAATTTTATTAAACATAAAAATTTTAAAACATACAAAACCTACGGTTGAGATTGTAGTAAAATCTATTAGACGGTTATGATGATGATAAAATCAATCCAACGGTTGATATTGAGACACTAAATAAAGTAAAGATAAGATAAGATATCTTAAAATCTAACGGTCTAAATTTTGAGGAAATAAAAACCTACGGTTGAGATTGTAGTAAAATCTATTGGACGGTTATGATGATGATAAAATCAATCCAACGGTTGATATTGAAACACTAAATAAAGTAAAGATAAGATAAGATATCTTAAAATCTAACGGTCTAGATTTTGAGGAAATAAAAACCTACGGTTGAGATTGTAGTAAAATCTATTGGACGGTTATGATGATGATAAAATCAATCCAACGGTTGATATTGAAACACTAAATAAAGTAAAGATAAGATAAGATATCTTAAAATCTAACGGTCTAGATTTTGAGGAAATAAAAACCTACGGTTGAGATTGTAGTAAAATCTATTGGACGGTTATGATGATGATAAAATCAATCCAATGGTTGATATTGAGACAATAAATGACGTAAAGATAAGGTAAGATATTTATATTACCTAAGCAATAATTCAAGTCTATAAATATGAAATGTTTCACACATAACAATCACCCACTTTATTACCTAAGCATTCTATTTCTCACTCACTTTCTTACATAAACACTCTATTTACGAAATAATCATGTTTTCTTCAAAGAAAAGCGCAGTATCACGAGCTGGCAACTACAACCCGATGGAAGATTTAAACCTTTGCATAGCTTATATGCAAATTTCGCAAGATCTTGTTGTTGGAAGATATCAAAGTGGTGATAATTTTTGGAAACGAGTAGACAGAACTTATCATGAGATGAAAGCCAAAGATTGGGAGAATCGTAGTACGAGGTCATTGCAATCACGATGGCAATCTATTGAGAAAGTAGTACGGAAATTATTAGCATGCATGAAACAAATCGAGCGACTACATCCAAGTGGCATATCACCATTAGATGCGGTAAGTACATAACAAAATTTTAGATTAAAATTTTTATATATTTTGTATTCGTTGAATTAATAAATATGTATATTTCTTGTAGATGAATCGAGCAAAATTGATGATGATGGAGGATTCTGATTTTAAAAATGGGTTTAAGTTCGATCATGTTTGGGACACTCTCAAGGACTTTGAAAAATTCAATGATGATGTGCAAATAGCAAGGCAGAATTACCAAAGCCAAAATTCTGAGTACAATATATTTGAATCAGATTATCCGACTCCTCCGGAAACACAGGTACCAGAATCACCGGGACTTTCTGGTTTTTCTCTTAATTTATCTAGTTCTGATGCAGGCGGCTCTTCATCCGAAAGACCTATTGGAATGAAGAAGGCTAAATCAAAAAGAAAAGTTGATGAATCAAATACGTCCCGTTTCAATGATGTTACACAACATAATATGAATCTTATAGAGATGTTTAAGAAAGCACAAGAAAGTACACACGAAATGAATGAAGAGAGGAGGCTTAGGCACAATAATAAGATGGAGATGAAGAAAAAAAAGATAGAGATGGAGATTAAGAAAAAAAAAAGATGGAGATGGAGATGGAGATAGAGAAAAAAAAGATGGAGATGGAGAACCGAAAATTGA
This sequence comes from Knoxia roxburghii, assembly GCA_030378225.1. Taxonomy (NCBI): domain Eukaryota; kingdom Viridiplantae; phylum Streptophyta; class Magnoliopsida; order Gentianales; family Rubiaceae; genus Knoxia; species Knoxia roxburghii. Next base: position 9,901,235 of record CM059422.1, on the reverse strand, counting down.
ATTTTGCAATTATGTCTCAAGACCCAAATCAAATTGAAGATCCTTCTCGCCGTGCTTATATTATAGACTGTCAAACCAACATTCTTAATGCAAGAGCAAGTCAAGAACCATATCCAAATCCATATCAAGATCCATATTCATCAAATGTTATATTTGGAGTTGACTTTGATAACATTGGTGGGAGTGGAAGCGGGCTAGATGATGACAATAATAACGGCGAATGAATATGTTAGTTTAGTTATTATTAGTTACTTAATAATAAGTTTGTATGAGTTTGTTTATGTTGAAGTGAATGTATTTTATGCAAATTTTTGTTTTGTTTTTTAATTTTCGGTTGTAATAATATTGTATTTAGTAAGTAATAAATTTTAATGTTATTATATTTTTTTTAAATTCAATGTTGGATAATTTTATATTCACTGCATTATTTAAAAAAATGACGGTAGAAATTTGAGAATTTTGAATTATATAATTAAATATAAAATTTTTAATCATACATTAATTATTAATATTAAATATATGTTAATAAAAAATTTTTGTTAGTGTTAAAATTAAAATAAAATGAATAAAACAATAAAAAGAAAAGGGTTTAAAAAAAGGAAATAATATAGTTTTTTTAAAAAATAATGAATTAAAAAAAATTAAAAAAATAAAAAGGGCCACTACAATAGTACTGCAGTTGCCTTTTGTATACGCTAAATATAGCGTACATCACAACTTCTCTCTCCATACGCTTATATTTTAGCGTATGGATTGGAAAAGCCTTCTGCGTCAATTTTCGGGAAAAACCAGTTGGGTTGGAGTTGCTCTTACCTCCAAAATTAGGTCCATTTTGTCGTTTTCCTTTTAAACATTTAAATCATTAAAAGCAAGTAAGCCACTTTCCACACTAATTTCATCCATTAACCTACGTATAATTCATCCCACAGTCTTAGGTTGTACTTATTAGCTTATGCTCTTCCCCTATTTTTCCCATTAAATGTTAGTTAAAGTGAGTTTGTGACTCCAAATAAAACAAATTTTCCACGCAATTGATAAAGTTAGGCAATATGAGTGAAAAGATTAACTCGAGCAAACAATCACTAGTTACATAATAATTTTTTATAATATGAACAACGTGACTTTTATAACTCTGATTTCATAATTCAATAATACTTATCTCGTGATGAATGATGTAAATATTTTTAAAAACCTTTTCAGTGAGTTTTAATTTTATGTGGAAAGGATGAGTGGCATTGAGTGGGTCAATTTTGGACATTAGAGAGACCTTGGACAAAGGTTGTTTATGTGTAGATGAATGTGATGTTGCCAGTCTTAAAGGGTGTGCGCAAATTATATCCTGTACCTAGAGGTACATATACCTAATAATACATCATCATTCTCACTATAAGAGAGTGAGATACACGCTTCTTCTTTTTTTCTTCTTCTTATCCAAAAACTCAGTTCCTTCTTTTTTAAAAAATCACTTATTCTTCTTAAAAAAATCAGTTATTCTTCTTCGCCGTACTCCATTTGAAATCGCATTTAATCAAAATTTTCATTCAAACACAGATTTAACGGAGATCGACGATTTTTTTTTCCGACGAACAATACCAAATATAACGAAAAAATTACTTTTTCCTGTTCAAAAATCTCTTCTTCTTCTTCTTCAAAAATCTCTTCTTCTTCTTCAAAAATAACTTATTCTTCTTAAAAAATCACCACATCATAAAGTATAAACTGTATTTGATGGATTTACGAAACCTTATTTTCACGATTTGATGTTGGATAATGTATTAATGATGTTATATTCGTGCGGGACGTAACTAGACGTTGTGGGACGTTGCGGGACATAACGTGATGTTGCTGCTTTGTATTTTGGACGTAGCGGTACGTAACAAGACGTTGCGGGACGTTGCTGCTTTGTATTTTCGGACATTGCGGGACGTTGCGGGACGTTGCTGGACGTAGCTGGACGTATCTGGACATGGTGCTAGTTTTTTGGGACGTAGCGAGACGTGGTAAACTATGTTCTGTGAAAAAATCAGCTTAAATTCACATGCATGGATGTAGACGTTTCAGGACGTGGTGCTAGTTGTTTTTGACGTGGTTCTAGTGTTATGAGACTTGGTGGACTGTTTTTGTGAAAAAAATAACTTAAATTCACATGCATGGATGGATGTAGACGTTTCAGGACGTGGTACTAGTTGTTTTTGACGTGGTTCTAGTGTTAGGAGACGTTGTTGAAGGTGTAATATGAAAAATTCAACTTAAATTCACATGCTTGGATGTAGACGTGGAGGCAATTATTTTTTGGACATGCATGGACGTTGCGGCAGTATTAGGAGACGTTGTAGAAGGTGTTATGTGAAAAATTCACCACATGCCCGAATGTTGACGTTGCGGCAGTTATTTTTTGGACGTGCAGGGACGTTGCGGTAGTGTTAGGAGACGTTGTGGAAGGTGCAATCTATGAAGTTGTATTGCACGGACGGTTCAAGAGGGCATAACTCGGCACTCGATTGTCCAATTTGGACGCGCGAGTAGTTGATTTGATGGTTCTCGACGAGATCTACGCAATGTACATAACAGACGGGCATTTGGAGATGGTTCCGATATTGAAAAATGTGTGGTTTTGAACGAAAACTTTAAATGGTCATAACTTTACGCTCGGTGGTCCGTTTTAGATGAATTTTTTTTGATTTCATATAACTTTACGAGATCTATCTATCCGCAAACAGTCGAAGGCGGTTTGGACCGCTCAAAACTCCAAAAAATGTCATATTTTAAAAGATACGAAAGATTTTTAATAATTTCAAGGTTTTTTGAATTTTTGACAAAACATTTGACATGTATGAAAAATAGTTTTTTACGATTTGCCTGCATGCAAACCTTGTTCCTCCGGGGTTCTACTGACCTATGTATTGAGAGATGGGAAATTCAATATTGACAATAGTGATATTTTAAATCACATGTACAAAAAAGTGTAATTAAATGTCAATTAACTTTAAGTGGATTAATGGCAATTGAATTTTTTGGAGAGTTACAAGACTAAAATAACCAGGGTTCGAGTCTCGTCCCTGACAATTTTTTTTTGATTTTTTCCTACTAATAGTTACTTAAATGGTATCTGCTTTTTACATTACTAAAATCAGCTAAGACGTTTTTGGACATTGCAGCAGTTTTTTTTGGACGTGCGGGGACATTGCGGCCGTGTTAGGAGACGTTGTTGAAGGTGTTATGTGAAAAATTCAACTTAAATTCACATGCCTGGATATAGATTTTTTTTACGTTGCGACAGTTATTTTTTGGACGTAGGTGGACGTTGCGACAATGTTAGTAGACGTTGTGGACATGCCTGGATGTAGACGTTGTGACCGTTATTTTTTGGATGTTGCGGCAGTTGTTCTGAGACGTTGTTGACTCAGCAAAGACGTTGTGGACATGCCTGGATGTAGACACTTGTGGACGTGGTGCTAGTTGTTTTTGACGTGGTTCTAGTTGTTCTGAGACGTGGTGAACTGTCTTTGTAAAAAAAATCAGTTTAAATTCACGCGCATGGATGATGACATTTCTGGACGTAGTGCTATTTGTTTTTGACGTGATTCTAGTTGTATTTGTGCAAAAATCAGTTTAAATTCACATGCATGGATGTAGACGTTTCTGGACGTAGTGCTAGTTGTTTCGAACGTGGTACTAGTGTTAGGAGACGTTGTAGACATGCCTGGATGTAGACGTTGCGACAGTTATTTTTTGGACGTTGTAGCAGTTGTTCTGAGATGTTATTGACTCAGCGAAGACGTTGTTCACTCAGCGCGAAAAAAAAAAGACGCGCATGAAGGCGAAACTTACTATATTTAGTAAGTGTACAGCTGTCATGCAAAAAATTACTATATATAGTAATAAGTACATGTACACGGTGTACAGGATATACGTGCTGAAGGGTGCGATTATATCTGCAGAACTTGGCATGATTCTGCCCATTTTGAGAGAGTATTCCGGCTATTTTTAACCGAAAGTCAAATGCTTTGGCCGGCGGTTTTGTTTTTAAAGTCTTTGAGATGCTCTTCGGCTTTTCTTTTAAAAAAATTATTTTAAAATGTAAAAAACTAAAAAATTATTTGGTCTAGGATCAAAAATATGATTTAATCTTATAAGATGGAGAAGGTATACTAGAGAAAAGCTCCCTACTAGTTACAACCCCAATACTTTCTCTTTATCGTCTCAATTTGGACTAAAATGTCCCCCTTACAATACCCTCACTCTTCCCCTTTTATATGAAAAGATATTTTTATCAAAATCTATGTACTCCTCAAAAAGTGAGGCAGTAGTAGAAAATGTGAAGTACCATGTGTTACACCAACAAGAGGGGCTGACAACATGTATTATGTTGGGCCAAATACAGACCATCCAAGCAATTAAATTTTTTATAAAAAAAAAAAAAATTACAGAGATTGAGCCTGTATAGATTATTAACCCATTACTCTTAAAGTCAGAGATAATTTTTTAAATTTAGAGTCATTTAATAATGAACTGTACTTATTTATAAATTCCTTTGAATATTAAAAGAAAAATCATTTATGGCTGATAATTTAGTTGATAGAGAGAGTTGACTATGATGTTATAATAATTTCAGTAGCCCTTACCACCTCAGTCTTTAAATAATTGAACTTTGGCTTTTCCCAAATTTCATTTTGGGAGCTTAGAGGAGGAAGAAGAAGAAGATTCAGAAGAAGGAGTTGATGCAGAAAAGGTCGGAGCTGAAGAGAGGACAATGACGAAGAAGAAGACTACTGCAGAAGATTATCAACATAATAATGATCCAAATTTCTTGTTAACGTTCAAGTACCGCTTTCAAAGGTACTCTTCTCTCTTATAGAAAGTCGTTTGTTTTGCAATTTTTTGTATTTTTACTTTTAAAAAATAATTTTAGTTTTCGAGAGAAAAGAGTTACAAACGCGATTGTGTCTTAACATATTAAATTTATTAGATATACATTTAGTGATAAGGCGATTATAATTCAGTGATAAGTATTTATCGCTTAAAATAATAAGTGTTGAGTTCGATTCACGTTGTATCAAAAAATATATATATACATTTAGTAATAGATCCAAAACAAAGATAAAACAAAAAATAATTACAAACCAATCTAAATTTACAAGTTAAACTCAAAAGAATTTTATATCTTAACATTTTCTCTATTTTCTACAAATTCAAATCGAACTATCAACATTGACATATATGTCTAATCTTCCTTATATTTTCTATTGAATTTAAGTTATTCTGTCTTCTCATTTGTTATGAAATCAACTTTTATCGACTTCATCACTATACCAGTAATCAAGTCACTAATTTATACTAACAAATTTGAAAAGATAAAAATCACACAATTTTAATCTACAAAAAATAAGAAAAAAAAAAAAAAAGGCATGTCATCCCATTTAAAGGTGCCATATGAAGGATAACTGTCCCATAAAAGGAAGGGTAGTCTCCAAATGGAGAACCTAAGTCCCACAAAAGGGAAAGGAACTCCTCAGGAGAAAAAAAAAATCTCATTAAAAAGGAAAAATCAAAACTAGTATTATAAAATAAGTATAAATAACACTATATAAAATAGTAGTAGCTTTTTTTTTTTTTTTTTTTTTAAAGAGTTCTATATTTTAATTTTTCTTTCTATATATAGTTTCTACCCCGTGTATAATACTATTTCGAGTAATTGCAAATATAATTCAAATTAGGGGAGGAAATAACACATTTGAATACTCTTGTTTGGGCAGCTAGCTAGATTTGACTAAAGAATAATATGATTAAAAATGTAGAGTGGGGATTGAACTTCCAACAATCGAGGTTCGATTTGAGGATTTAAAAGTGGAGGCAGAAGCTTATGTGGGTAGCAGAGCAACCCCCAATATTTTCAACTTCTACATTGATTCCCTTGAGGTATTCCATTATATTATATTTATATTGCTCACCTCACAAGAGGGATATAGCTTAGTAATACTATTTAAAATAATAAATTTTGAGTTCAAACCACCTTTGTATAAAAAAAATGTTGTTCGTTGGTAACTTATTATTATGCATCCTCATTAAAGGGTTTGTTGATGGGGGAATTTGTCTTTTCAATGTAAAGGGTTTGTTGAGTTTTCTTGGCATTGTTCCAAAAAAAAAGAGACCCTTTCCAGTTCTTCGGGAAGTCAACGGAATTCTCAAGCCAGGAAGGTACGACCACCGGATTTCTGCATTAAAAATACTCCATTTGTCCAAGTTGCCAACGTTGTACCCGCTAGCTCAGTTGTCGTTTTTTTTTCTCTGTATTCCTGATTTATTGCTTGTATATATAAAAAAAAATATTGCTTATATTTTGAAACGGGAAAGAAATATTTTATAACATATTTGCAGATTGACATTGCTTCTAGGACCTCCAGCTTCTGGTAAAACAACTTTGCTTTTAGCTTTGGCTGGAAGACTTTCTTCTGATGATCTCAAAGTAAGTAAATTAACCAAAAAAAGGGGTCTGATGAGCTTATATTTCTTAATATGATTAGGTGCGAATTTGAGTTGATTTGGATGTTTTGTTAAGTCTAATGGACTGTTTTGACATTTGTAGGGAGAAAGATTGATTTTGAGCAGGATGGGCTATTTTGGATGAAACTAGAACAAGTTGGGCTTGAAGGAAGACAAAGAGGTGTGGGATGTGTTGAGCTTGGGATTTAATTAAGACAAAGAATTTTATTAATTAAGGAGCAATTGGACCATAATTATTTTTGTGGGGAGATTTTTGGTTAGGAAATAAGAGTGGGCCCAAATTGGTGAAAGAAGAGTTTTATTAGGTTAAAAACAAAAGAGCAGGATTATGAATTGGGGGACGCAGGGTATTATTTGGAGGGTTGACTGCGGGGAGAGTTTGCTGAGGAGACTGGGACAGCAGTTCTGGGATTTTTTGGGCGGCTTTCCTGCGAGTGACTATTACTACTTTAGTATTATTTCTATTTCTTACTTTTTAGTTCTAAATCATGTCGCACAATTTATTTGATAATTTTTGTTTAATTATGAGTAGCTAGATTTCTTTAGTCTAGTCAAGGGAATCAAAAAACCCCTCGATGTTACTTTAATCGTGAGATCGAATTGGCATTACTATTAATTGATTATTGGTTTCTTATTTATTCTTGTGCATATTTTGTGGATTATTTGGCATTGTCTGTATAGCTGGTAGCATGCGGGTTTTCCTAGGTAATCCAATTTACTAGAATACACGAGGTTCGGTATTCCTTAGAGTTCATGAAATTAATCACGTGGTACGTAGATTAGTGAATTGAAAAGAATAAATAATCAAGTGCAATTAAGCTAATTGGGTTAATTGTAATTGAACTGGGTCCTTGGCTATCGTGATCTAGATTCTAGGAGGTTCCAGAATTGATCATTGATTATAGATGCGTTTAACGGAGGTTCCTTAATCGCTGGCTTTAATTAATAGGACTGAATTGTTAGGAGGTTCCAACAATGAAAACCGGTGTAACCCATAATTAATTAATACATTTTTGCATCAAGGATCGATTAGTGCATCGAGGTGGTCCAATTCCCTTGGCTAGACGTTTTTCCCAAACTTGGATTTTTACAATTTGTTTAATTTTTGGTCATTTATTTTAATTTGATTTTTGTTAGTTAGTTAATTAAAAACAAACCCCCCCCCCCCCCCCCCGTTTTGGTTACGTACTTTTGACCAAATTTAGTTCACTCTGTTGCTCCCTGTGGATACGATCCTACTCGCACTACACTATTTTTAATAGTCTTTAAAGTAGGTTATTTTTGATTGGCCTGACGACCCATCAAATTTTGGCGCCGTTGCCGGGGAGCACGGTGTAGTGTTTTATTTTTGGTTAAAAGTTTTTTTTGGTTTTATTTGTTCCTTTTTATGGTTCGCTCTTCTCGTACAGGCAAACTAGTATTTGACCCAGAGATAGAGAAGACTGCAAAGAGGAACACAAAAGAGAAGAAACAACGAGAACAACTGGCTGAGTCAGCATCTGCATCTCAACCAGTTGACGAAACAGAAGTTGAAGTCTACGAAGAAGAAGAGCAGTTAATCGCGGCACCAATGGCTGACAGAACTCTCAGGGAGTTGGCAACGCCTGATGAAAATCAGCAATCTCTTTGCATTACTTTTCCTGATGATACTCCTAGGTTTGAGTTGAAGTCTAGCACTATACACTTACTGCCTAAGTTTCGTGGTTTGACAGGTGAGGATCCCCACAAGCACTTGATGGAGTTCCACATCGTATGCTCGGCAGTGAGTTACCAAGGAGTTACAGAGGAGCAGGTCAAGCTTAGGGCATTTCCATTTTCCTTGGAGGATAAAGCGAAACACTGGCTATTTGGGCTACCAGCCGGGTCCATTACCACATGGAACGAGCTGAAGAAGAAATTTTTGGAGAAATTCTTCCCAGCCTCCCGAGCTTCTAATATCAGGAAGGATATCTGCGGGGTCAGGCAGGCAACTGGTGAGAGCCTGTATGAGTACTGGGAGAGGTTCAGTGATTTGTGCAGAAGTTGTCCCCAACACCAGATTCCTGAGCAACTCTTGATTCAGTATTTCTATGAGGGGCTATCTGAGTTGGACAGAGACAAGATCGATTCTGCCAGTGGAGGAGCATTGATGAATAAGACTCCGGCAGAGGCAATGAGGCTAATAGCTGTGATGGCTGAGACTTCCCAGCAATTTCATAGGAGAGGAGACATGCCCACTAGACGAGTTAACGAGGTGAGTGTCTCTCACATGGAAAATAAAATTGAGCAATTGACTGATTTGGTGCGCCAGCTTGCTGTTGGACAGTTGCAGGCAGTGAAGGTCTGCGGAATTTGTGCAATGCAAGGACATGCATCTGATGACTGTCCAGCAATGCAAGAAGGAGAGCAAGTGAATGTTGTGGGCGGATTCCAGGCCCCTCCCCAAAGAAGATACGACCCCTATTCCAATACCTACAACCCAGGGTGGAGGAATCATCCCAACTTCAGCTACAAGCAGCCTGGATTTCAACCTCAATCTCAGCAATCCAGTTTCCAATCCCCAGTGAGAAATCCAGTACCGCCACCAGCGGAGGCTGCAGATTCATCAATGGAGGCAATGATTAAAGGATTGTCAGCTGCGGTGCAGGGTCTTGTTGAGAGGGATCAAGCTAGAGAACAACAGCAACAAGCTAGAGAACAACAGTCACAGGCTGCCATTAAAAACTTGGAGAAACAAATCTCGCAGCTAGCCACTCAAGTTTATCAGAGAGACCGAGTGCAGGGGAGGCTTCCGTCTCAGCCAGGTAGTTCCACCGAAAATGTGAGTGCTATAACTTTGAGGAGTGGAAGAGAATTGCCAGAACCTGAAGTTCCGACCGTCGAGGTTCCAGAACCTTCTCAGAGTGCAGAAAAGGAAGAGGAAGTGGAAGAGTTGCCAAAGAAGGAGGTAACTCCTAAATTCATTGTAAGAAAAACTGAGAGTGTGATTCCACCCCCTTTTCCTGGCAGGTTAGTCCAAGTGAGAAAGGAGTATAGTGACGATGAGGTGCTTGAAGTATTTCGCAAAGTGGCGATCAACATACCATTGATGGAAGCCATTGCACAGATTCCCAGGTATGCGAAATTTTTAAAGTCGTTGCTGACTAAGAAGAGAAGACCTGAAGGCAAGGTCTATGTGAACGAGAATGTGTCTTCGGTTCTTCAGCGTAAGTTGCCTCAGAAGTGCACTGATCCAGGTATTTTTGCCATATCTTGTGTAATTGGGTCACGTGTCATTAAAGCAGCCATGCTAGATTTAGGAGCTTCAATTAATGTAATGTCTTTGTCTTTGTTTAACAAGTTGAAAATTGGGGCTCTGAAAAATACCAATGTGATTGTCCAGTTAGCCAATAGGGCGATGATTTATCCAGAGGGGGTAGTCGAGGATGTACTAGTAAAATGTGATAAGTTGATCTTTCCTGCTGATTTTTACATTCTTGACATGAACGATGAACATGTAACAAACTCTGATATTCTTTTACTGGGTAGGTCATTTATGAAAACGGCTAAGACAAAAATAGATGTGGATGCTGGTGTGTTTACTTTTGAATTCGATGGTGAAAAAGTGCAGTTTAACATGTATGAAGCGATGAAGTACCCACCAGATTCTGAATATTTTGTAAATGTTAGCCTAGTGGACTCTATTGTGCAGGAAGAGATTGAATTTAATCTAATGCTGGACGAGCTGAATTTTGTCTTACAACATAGTGTGCAGGAAATTGGCGATCGCAGCAAGATGAGTGAAGCGGTCATTGAGGCAGTCTTGGCATTCCATGCTAGTCCGGAATTGCCACCAAGGTTGGCTAACCACTTTTTAGGATTACCTGTTGGTACTGAAAATATTTTACCTTCTTTGGTACAGGCACCTAAATTGGAGTTCAAGTTGTTCTGCAATCATCTCAAACATTTTCTGTTAGAGCCTGAATCAAAATCGGTGTGCAAGGAAGGGACAAAAACCATTCAGGATGAGCTGCTACGGAGGAAAAAATGTGTGGTTGGGCAGAAGGTATTTTTCTCAGAGTGCAAATGGAAATTAATGCATGGTAAGTTCAAGTCAAGACGGCATAAACCCTATATGGAGGTAAGTACTTTTTCTTCTCATATAGTTGAAATTAAAGATTTAGAGTCCGGAAAACTATGGGTTGTGAATGGTTATCGACTCAAATTTTTTCTTGTGAATGATAGAACTACTTTTGATAATGAAATTTGGTTATTTTTGCTTATTTATGAAGATTAATTAGAAGTAGGTATGTGTCTAGCCAAAGACATTAAAGAAAGGCGCTTATGGGAGGCAACCCAAATTTTTTCTAAGTTTTTTTTTAAGTAGATTTAGTTTTTTTTTTTAAATGGTATTTTTAAGTTATTTTTCGTGAGAATTTCGAGGGGAGTTCAAGGTTTGGGCAGAATAGAAGTCTTCATCTGACATGCCCAGGTCAGTGCCTTTGGATTTCTCACATTTTTCTTTGCTTTTATTTGGAAATTTTAAACTGTTGGGCAGAATAGAATTCTTCCTCTGACATGCCCAGGTCAAGCTTCGCAATTTTTTTTAGATTTTCTGAAGGTTTGAGCAGAATAGAATTCTTCCTCTGACATGTCCAGGTGAGTTTTCCTTTGATTTTTAAGGGTTGGGGGCAGAATACAATTTTTCCTCTGACATGCCCAGGTCAGTGCCTTTAGATTTCTCATGATTTTCTTTGCTTTTATTTGGGATTTTTAAGTACTTGGGCAGATTACAATCTTCCCTCTGACATGCCCATGTCAATTACAATTAAACAAAAATGAAAAAAAAAAAAATTTTCTTTCCTTTTCAATTTTAATTAGGGTTCCACTTTGACTTTTCTTTTCCTTTGTTTTACTCCAGCGGCATCCAAAGTTTCTCACCCAGCAAATTTGGACAACCCAAAAGCGGCGCAGACTCCCTTCTCCCAACTAAATTCCGCCCCGCCCTCCATCCCACTCCATGGTAATTATTTCTTAGCGGCGGAACTTGTCCCTTGTTCATCTCCGACTTCAACTTATCCAGCAGCGACGGAATTCGCGGTCGCCACAATCCATCCTAGGCACAGTCGATTCTGATTTCTCTGCCGCTCGGTTGCGTCCTCGCTCACGTTCGGCCGACTCCAACGGATTCTGCAGTTTTTGGGTTCTCACAGTCGCCCGTGTTTCGAAAGTTCCGATTTCTTCCCCATCCTAAGACATTTTGGATGCGTTTGCAGTCATACCACCACTCTCATTTTTCCAGCCAAGGCCGTTCGAATGGTCGAGTGCAACCGCATCTCAACGTCGCTGCAAAGGTCGAAATTTTTAGTGGGTAAATCATCAGGGGTGGGCGCTTTCGTCTACCAGTATTTTTCGCCGCAACTTCTCCAGTCCGCGGGCGGCGTCGCGTCCTCTCTCGATTGTCCATCTCCGCCAGCCGTTTTCCGTCGGCACAGCAGCACTCTGCAAGGCGCCCAGTTGCTCCGGCCGTTCAAGGGCATCGATGTCGACCGCTTTTCGCCGTTGTCGTCTGCCGCGGTCCCATCTGCTTTGGTTTCTGTCCTGTTTTCAGGAGTCATCACAATCAGTCCATATTTTCCAGTTCATCCCGGCAAGACAGCCTCTCTTCATAATTGTTTGCAAAGATGGTACGCAAAAAGGCTCCGCAACCAATTGCATTGAGGGATGAATCAAGATCCTCAGACGACGAAGCCCGTTCTTCTCCACTAGCCGTGGCTCGACCACCCTCCAAGCGGCAAAAAGACCCTCCCAGAATCCAGCGAAGCAACATCAGTCATCACACGCCCTTTGCGCACATGTGGGCTTGAAACCTCCACTTTCCCCACCATAGAGAAGCTTCTTTTCCCCTTACTAACTTTTGTTTGTTTTAGTTATTTATTTTATTTATTTTTATTGTGTCTTGGTGGTGTGTATTTTTGCGACCCTTTTTATGCCTATTTTTTTTTCTACATTGGGGACAATGTAGATTTTTAGGTGTGGGGGGATTGTTTTGTATGATTATTGTTGTGGGGGATGTTTTGTGTTTTATTGTGTTTAGAGTCTAGGTGTGGGGGAGATGTAAATGTTATGTGTTTTGTGTTGGAAAATTGATATGCAATGTGTGATTGGGTGAGGTAAGAATGAAATGTAGGGAATAATAGTAGTATTATGTGTTGGATGCCTATAACTGTTCCGTATGATAATTCAAATGAGGATACTTGTGTGAGTGACATCCAAAAAGCTAGATAATGTGAGATTTTGGGCCTTAATGAGCAAATAATTCTTTCTTGTGCTCAATTGTTTTTCTTCAGAGTGTTTCACACATAATTTGCATATTCTAGAGCTTGCTTTGTTATGCATGTTACCATTGCTTGTGAATTTGATATACAAAGATGATAATGGCATTAGGATAGACCAATTTTTGGCTTGCTTTAAAATCCAAACTTCTATGCTTACCATTAGTGAACCTTTTTGAAGCTTGGATCTTGTTCTTTGATTGTAAAGCCATTAAAATAAAACCAAGGCCTGTGTTTAGCTTGTTTTTTGTTTCTGCCTAGTTATTGAAATGAGTGTGTACTCGGTTGTTGACCTTGGTTTGTGGTTTGAAGGCGGACATTGCAAGACATTAGTAGCTCATAAAAGAATAAGTTGTGCTCTACAGTGTAAAGTTGCCTATGTGTAAAATAGAGGCACAAAAGTTGTTGAAAAAAAGAAAAAAAAAAAGAGAAATGAAAATGAAAAAAAAAAAAACCAGCCAATATAAACAAATTCCATTGAATTTGTGTGGCTAGAAAAAAAAGAAGAAAAAAGTGAATAAAGAGCTAGGTGTGGAATCTTTATGGGTTGCTAGTGTCTTGCATGGGACATCCTCGGTAAGATTGTTGGAAGGTTGACAATTGAGTATATGCTTGTTTTCGTAACTGTAGCCTAAATATTATCTTTTGTTTATCCTACCTTTTTGTCCCGAGCCTCATTATAACCCTTTGACAAGACCCTTTGATTTGTATTTTGGATTCATTTGAGTGACAATGATGTGATATATCTGCAAGCTTATGGCAAGAACAGGTTATGTGATGAATTTGAGTGATTATATATTCCCTAAACACTTTTGAGTGCATGAGAGATTACATGAGAGGTGGATGTCACTTTTGCTTGTTATTTGATTTTGGAGAGTTATGAGGAACTTGGTATAGTCATTGCAAATGCTTGGTACTATGAAAAATTTCCTATGTGGATTGCAAGTCTTGCTTGGTTATATATTGCATATTGAGGATCCAGTTTTTGTTGTTACTTGTGTTTTGTTTATGTGTCGAGTCTTGAGTCATGCTTGGGGACAAGCATTGTTTAGGTGTGGGGGATTTGATGAGCTTATATTTCTTAATATGATTAGGTGCGAATTTGAGTTGATTTGGATGTTTTGTTAAGTCTAATGGACTGTTTTGACATTTGTAGGGAGAAAGATTGATTTTGAGCAGGATGGGCTATTTTGGATGAAACTAGAACAAGTTGGGCTTGAAGGAAGACAAAGAGGTGTGGGATGTGTTGAGCTTGGGATTTAATTAAGACAAAGAATTTTATTAATTAAGGAGCAATTGGACCATAATTATTTTTGTGGGGAGATTTTTGGTTAGGAAATAAGAGTGGGCCCAAATTGGTGAAAGAAGAGTTTTATTAGGTTAAAAACAAAAGAGCAGGATTATGAATTGGGGGACGCAGGGTATTATTTGGAGGGTTGACTGCGGGGAGAGTTTGCTGAGGAGACTGGGACAGCAGTTCTGGGATTTTTTGGGCGGCTTTCCTGCGAGTGACTATTACTACTTTAGTATTATTTCTATTTCTTACTTTTTAGTTCTAAATCATGTCGCACAATTTATTTGATAATTTTTGTTTAATTATGAGTAGCTAGATTTCTTTAGTCTAGTCAAGGGAATCAAAAAACCCCTCGATGTTACTTTAATCGTGAGATCGAATTGGCATTACTATTAATTGATTATTGGTTTCTTATTTATTCTTGTGCATATTTTGTGGATTATTTGGCATTGTCTGTATAGCTGGTAGCATGCGGGTTTTCCTAGGTAATCCAATTTACTAGAATACACGAGGTTCGGTATTCCTTAGAGTTCATGAAATTAATCACGTGGTACGTAGATTAGTGAATTGAAAAGAATAAATAATCAAGTGCAATTAAGCTAATTGGGTTAATTGTAATTGAACTGGGTCCTTGGCTATCGTGATCTAGATTCTAGGAGGTTCCAGAATTGATCATTGATTATAGATGCGTTTAACGGAGGTTCCTTAATCGCTGGCTTTAATTAATAGGACTGAATTGTTAGGAGGTTCCAACAATGAAAACCGGTGTAACCCATAATTAATTAATACATTTTTGCATCAAGGATCGATTAGTGCATCGAGGTGGTCCAATTCCCTTGGCTAGACGTTTTTCCCAAACTTGGATTTTTACAATTTGTTTAATTTCTGGTCATTTATTTTAATTTGATTTTTGTTAGTTAGTTAATTAAAAACAAACCCCCCCCCCCCCGTTTTGGTTACGTACTTTTGACCAAATTTAGTTCACTCTGTTGCTCCCTGTGGATACGATCCTACTCGCACTACACTATTTTTAATAGTCTTTAAAGTAGGTTATTTTTGATTGGCCTGACGACCCATCAGGGTCATTACTGGTTTGTTTGAATTGGTGAAAATTTGGAGATGATCAGGTTTCAGGTGAAATTAGATATAATGGATATAAAACTACTGAATTTGTCCCACAAAGGTCAGCATCCTATATCAGTCAACACGACCTTCATTTGGGAGAACTTACTGTGAGAGAAACCCTTGCTTTTTCAGCAAGATGCCAAGGCCTTGGACCTTTTCCCGGTCAGTCCACCATTTCATTTCTTTATTATTTAAAAAAAAAACGTAACTGTAAAAAGAGCGAATGTTCGAATGTTATCCGTCTTTATATATATATATATATATATATATATATTTTAATAAAATAAAAAAGTGTAGATGATCATTTGGATTTGGATTTTTACTAGAGATGCTGGTGGAGTTACTAAGAAGGGAAAAGGAAGCAAAAATTCAGGCAGACCCTGATCTTGATAATATAATGAAGGTTGACCATGAACCAAAGCATTATTTAATTAATAATTTATGTGGGGTATATAATTTCAGACTCTAATCTTACTTGTCTATTTCAATCCATAGGGTTTGGCAATAGAAGGAGAGGGAACCAATTTGGTAACGGATTATGTTATCAAGGTGAGCAAATAATTAAATCGATCAACTAAACATAAAATTAATGTTATTCAAGATAAAATTGAAACTTTTTAAATTTTACAGAGGAAAAATCAAATAGAGTAGAAGTTTGAATATGCAACTTCATAATATAATATATTGTTGTTTTGTAGTAGATTTTAGGGCTTGAAACATGCGCGGACACCCTAGTTGGAGATCAAATGATAAGAGGAATTTCTGGAGGAGAGAAGAAGAGACTAACAATAGGTAACAATTCTCTAACCAACTTTTGCTTAGTCAATTTAGTGACAAAATTGATTCTGTAAATTCTATTTATGAAAGAAGATCTTAAGAGTCTTATTAAGTCCTTCTAACTCCTCCAATTTTTTTTTTTTTTTCCCATGTACAGAGCTGTGAGTATTCATGAATCTCAAGCAATATATGCTTATGTTCATCTGATGGGGATTGTGATCTGAAAATGCAGGTGAATTAATTGTCGGACCGGCAACAGTACTCCTTATGGATGAGATATCAACTGGTCTGGACAGTTCCACAACTTTCCAAATCGTGAATTCGATCAAGAAATCCATCCATATTCTTCAGAGAACTGCAGTTCTTTCACTGCTACAACCTGCCCCAGAAATATATGAATTGTTTGATGACATAATTCTTCTTTCAGATGGCCGCATTGTGTATCAAGGTCCTCGGGAAAATGTGTTGGAATTTTTTGAATTCATGGGATTCAAATGTCCAGAAAGGAAAGGAGTTGCTGACTTCTTACAAGAAGTAAAACATCATCCATCATTTTGTAAAATTTTTTTTTACACTTTACATAAAGTCTTGAAGAGTCATTAATCTTTTAAAATTTGACTTGAAGGTGACATCAAGGAAAGATCAAGAGCAATACTGGATCGGAAGAGATGAACCTTGGACATTTGTTCCTGCCAAACAATTTTCTGATGCTTTTCAATCATTTCACATTGGAAAAGATCTGGCTTCTGAGCTTGCGGTTCCTAATTTCGACATATGTAAGAGTCATCATTGTGTATTAACAAATAAAAGGTATGGTGTTAGCAAGAAAGAGCTTCTAAAAGCTTGCTTCCTCAGAGAACTCCTTCTTATGAAGAGGAATTTATTTGTATATGCATTCCGACTCTTGAATGTAAGTTGGCTTTGTTGTTTTTGAGTCTGAAGAAATTAAGAAGATGTTGTCAATTTCTTGCTCAATGATTTGTGTACAATAAACACAGGTAATGGTGATAGCCCTGATGACAATGTCTGTGTTCCCGAAATCAAAGATGCACAAGGAATCATTAAGGGATGGTCAACTCTTTGTGGCGCCACTGTTTCTGACTGTGTTTATGATTATGTTCAATGGTTTCGCAGAGCTGGCATTGTCACTTGTGAAGCTTCCGGTCTTGCACAAGCAACGGGATCTTCTATTCTTTCCGGCATGGGCATATGCTTTACCAACTTGGATTCTCACAATCCCATATGCAGCTTTAGAAACTGGTGTTTGGTTGTTAATCACTTATTACCCCATTGGACTTGATCCAAGTGCTGGCAGGTAAACTATATGAAAACTGAAACATACTCATAAATTGTGTTTTAGCTTCTTGAGCTAAATTACTGTTGTTGATGCAAATGCAGGGCTTTGAAACAATACATACTGCTCATACTCTTAAACCAAACGGCTTCAGGACTGTTTCGCCTAATTGCCGCCATAGGAAGAGATTTAACAGTTGCAAACACGTATGGATCTTATGCGTTGGTTGTCATTCTTGTATTGGGTGGATTCATATTGCCATATGGTAAATTTGATCATCTTTTGCTCCTACTATATGACATTAACTCCATTCATGGATTATGCACACTTTGTTGCTTTTGCAGGAGACATAAACAAATGGTCGATTTGGGGATACTGGATTTCTCCCTTGATGTATGCACAGAATGCTATTTCTGTTAATGAATTTCTTGGGCATAGTTGGAATCATGTGAGTATACTTTAAGATCTATGTAATTCCACATCGAAAGCCCCCAAAAGCTACAAAAATATTCTAATCTACATCTTAATGCTTGACTTACAGTTATATCCTGGATCAGCTGTATCATTAGGAGTCTCTGTCCTAAAGTCCCGCCATCTCTTTTCTGATGCTCGCTGGTATTGGATTGGAATAACAGCTCTGGCTGTATTTACAATTCTATTCAATATCTTCTATACAGTGGCGCTAACTTTCCTCAACCGTAAGCACTCTCTGGACATTAAAATTCTTTAACAGATGCTAATAGTTTTACGCATTCGAATTGTTGAATGGATACAACTTCTTTTCAGCATATAAAAAGGCACAAGCAGTTCTATCAGAAGAAACTTTAGCAGAAAGTAGTCTGAAAAAAGCAGAGGTTATTGATTCCTCATCAAGAAGCAATGCCTCAAATGGTACGTTGCTTGCTTCTTTTAATTGCTTGCTTCTTTTAACTTTTTCATGGAAATTAAAGTCATTTGAATTCTTGAAATGTAAATGTATACAGACAACCAACACATGACCAATACATTTATGAGGCCAAGCATCAGTAAGCAGGACACAGAGAGGAAACGAGGAATGGTTTTACCATTTACACCGCTTGTAATCACTTTTAATGACTTAAGATATGCAATAAAAATGCCACAAGTAAGTACCTTATATCTGCTGTCTAAAGGGTCCAAATGTGGTCTCAATAAGGTAGAATAAATCATCTTTGGATGTTTTATATGCAAACATTAATGATGATCAGTACATTTATGGAGTTCCTTCTGAATTAGTCGTTGATAAATTTACCAGCCATAATTCTATTCATGTACACCCTGTCTGAAAGCTTTGTAATCTACATACATAACTCTGTCTCCAGGAAATGAAAGCTCAAGGACTTATCAATGAACAACTTGAGCTTCTGAAAGGTATCAGTGGTTCCTTTAGGCCTGGAGTTCTGACAGCTCTTATGGGCGTAAGTGGAGCTGGAAAAACAACCTTGTTGGATGTCTTAGCTGGAAGAAAAACAGGAGGTTATATTAAAGGAACAATTACAGTATCAGGATACCCCAAAAAGCAAGAGACTTTTGCGCGAATAGTCGGATATTGTGAACAAAATGATATTCACTCTCCTCATCTTACAGTGTATGAGTCGTTGCAATATTCTGCATGGCTTCGACTGCCTGCAGAAGTGGACACAACGACAAGAGAGGTGATTACAATACTATGTATCATTTAAAGACCTTCTCTTATAGACTAACTAATCAGTAGTTGCAATGATCATATGACACAAATTGCAGATGTTTGTTCAAGAAATTATGGAGCTTGTTGAGTTGACTAACATAAGCAAAGCCATAGTTGGATTGCCAGGAGTAAATGGCCTTTCAACTGAGCAGCGAAAGAGACTGACGATCGCAGTTGAGCTCGTAGCTAACCCCTCAGTCATATTCATGGATGAACCTACCACAGGACTTGATGCTAGGGCAGCTGCAATTGTGATGAGAACAGTGAGAAATACAGTGGATACAGGTAGAACTGTGGTTTGCACCATACATCAACCTGGTGTTGACATATTTGATGCTTTCGATGAGGTAATTTGTAATCAACGCATGCTCTATCTATAAGCTTGATTTTATGTGGTTGGAAAACTAAATAGTACTAGTTAGAAATAAATTGCAGATGATGCTTTTGAAACTAGGAGGCGAACAAATATATGCTGGTCCATTAGGCCGCCATTGTTCAGCACTAATTAAGTATTTTGAGGTGAGGATGATGGCCACTTGAATCTGTTCAAAGTTTCCACCATTATATATGTTTCTGACTATATATGTTTCTGACTGTCTAAAACTTACATTGTCTACTCAGGGAATAAATGGAGTTACAAAATTTATAGTTGGTCAGAATCCTGCCACTTGGATGATGGAAGTCTCTTCAGTTGCAGAGGAGGCCGCACTTGGAGTTGATTTTGCAGCTATATTTAAAAGTTCAGAAGCCTATAGGTATGATGTTGTTTGATCCCATAAAGTGAAAACAGAACTTGTTCCTGCATACAGAAAACCATTGATTCAAATTAGCTGCAAATCTTGTAGAATTATTGCTACTTCTTTAGTAACTTCACATAACTGGTCATAGAGGTTTGCTGATGCTTATGATCTTAATGTGGCCAATCATTACTTACTGGGAATGTTTGGTATGCTTAGGAGAAATAAAGCGCTGATTGAGGAACTAAGCACCCCAGCAACAGGCTCTCGAGATCTTTACTTCCCTACAACTCATTCACAGTCATTTTCAACTCAAATTATTGCTTGCCTATGGAAGCAGCATTTGTCATACTGGCGAAACACAACATACTCAGCAGTGAGACTATTATTTACAGCAGTCATAGCTCTGATGTTTGGCATAATATTCTGGCAAATTGGCTCCAAACGGTAAATATCAATAACTTCACAGAACTTAACACTTGCATTTTCCGTCAGTTTGTTTCCAATTCAATCAAAGTTTATGCTTGTAATCACAGACGAAGGCTCCAGGATTTGCTTAATGCTATGGGTTCCATGTATGCTGCTATTTTATTCATCGGCATTGCCAATTCAAGCACAGTTCAGGCTGTGGTTGACATTGAGAGGACGGTATTTTATCGGGAAAAAGCAGCTGGAATGTATTCAGCTTTTCCATATGCATTTGGGCAGGTAACCAGACCAGTGGCTGATTTATTTAGTTATTCTCTCTGTGTTTCCTAATTTACGTCCTACATATGGTACTGTTGTTCACTATTACAAACAGCAGGATTCAAAATATGGGAGAAACATATTTAGCAAATGAGTTTGACGTTTGGATCAAACAGTTTCTGCACTTGTCTCTCTAACTTTAAGAAACCTATCATGCTGTAGATTGCGATCGAGCTGCCATACATTCTCCTTCAAACACTGATCTATGGAGTCATCGTGTATGCGATGATCGGGTTTGAATGGACAGCAAGCAAGTTCTTTTGGTACTTATTCATCATGTATTTTACCTTACTATACTTCACAGCATATGGGATGATGTCTGCTGCAATTACACCAAACCAAAGCATTGCTGTTATTTTCTCATCTGCATTCTATTCATTATGGAATCTGTTTTGTGGGTTCATTGTTCCTAAATCGGTGAGTTGTTCTCTTCATGATTGACTCTCCAGGTTGCAGAATTATACTATATGAAACAAGATTAATTCTAACGGTTCTCTTTGTTATGATTTCAACCAGAGAATTCCTATTTGGTGGCAATGGTACTATTACATTTGCCCATTTGCATGGACATTGAATGGTTTGATTGCATCTCAGTTTGGAGATATCAAAGAAGTGATGATTGACACAAATCAAACAGTGGAAGGCTTCTTAAGTACTTATTTTGGATTCAGACATGACCTGTGGTTTGTGGGAGCAATCATTGTTGGAACTGCTGCATTTTTTACCTTCATCTTTGCCTTCTCAATCAAGACCTTAAATTTCCAGAAAAGATAGGCCATAACTGGAATAGAACTAAGCCAATTTTCTTGGAGGTGATGCATGCCAATATTTTGGATGCAGTCCTCTAGTTAATGATGTAGATCAAAAAGGATACTTGAGAGTTCAATGTTAGGTAGGAAATCAAAATATAATTCATCTGTCACATAATTTTAGATGGAAAAGAAACTAGCAAGAATATTTTCTTTTCTGATTTTTTTTTATCAAAAGAAAGAGAGATTGAATTCTAAATGACTTAAATTTAAAATTTATTGATTTTAAATGGGAAGACATTTATGAATTGTTATATTTTTTTTTATAAGAAACTAGTTTATAATACAGAGAGAATACGAAGATAAGATCCTAGAGAGGATAAGATATTGTTGAATTACTAATGTTTTCTTCAGGGTGGATTCAATTGTTGAAAATGTACCATAATTTTCATCAATTTTACTCGGGTGGGTGTCACTTGTTCGTTTCAGAATACAAGTTTCTAAATATGTGATCCAAATTCCAATAAAATTTGAGATGTATAAAAGAAATTTTATGTTAAATAATAAAAAATTATAAGTAGTAACAATTAAATTTTTTTTAAAAATTGCTGTCTCAACTCAGCTGACAAATATTGAACAAAAAACTACTACCACATTGCTTTCAACACTGCAAAATTAATTCCATGGATGAAGCAACTTAAAGGGATTGAAAAGAAGCATATCCTGAATAAAGTATTCAATCACTTGTTCGATTATCAAAGTAAAAAAAAATAATGAACGTTCTCTGAAGATCTATTTTGCGTGCACCTTATCTTTCCATCGAAATGGAGCAGGTGTTGGTGTTTATGTGGACGAAAAGGATTCTTTCCAATAGGGATTTGCTAAACTCTTCCCTAGTATTCTTGATGCTAAGCTTGCTGAGAGTTTGGTCCTACGGGAGTCACATCAAGGTGTATGGTCCTATCAAAACTAACTTCTCTACATACTCCTAAGAGTACACCGCCTCCAAAGAGGCCTATAAACAACGCAGTAATCTTGATCCACAAACCAAGAAACATCATTCTGTTGGGTGGGGGCTGCAAACTCAATCCAGATTGGTGGACGGAGAGTTTGATCTTAATATATAAGTGTGGTGGATTATTCTTTTTATTGTTAATTAATTTTAAGATAGAACCGATTTATATATTGAGATTGAGATTAATGTAGGTTGTGAGTGGATCCTCTGATTTTCTAATATTCTTTCTTTTTGTTATTGTCAAGTTCTCTTTGGTGATGATATTCTATTTTTTTATTTTAATCCTTTAAATTTTGAGTTCTGGATGTTAAATCTTAATTCTTAACATTTGGTATCAGAACACACAATCTGTTGGCTTAACTCCTTAAAAGCCAAATCTATTTTAAAGTGGGTTAGGATTAACCCCAGAAAATAAAGAATATATGTTTTAATTAAAATATAAAATTATTAAATAAGAAGGAATTGGACCGGTGAACCGAAGCTCAAAATTATTGCTGCTGATAAACTATTTTGTTTGACTTCTTGAAGATTGCTTACAGAAGAATAATCAATATAACAAAAATATTGAAAACCCACCAACTCCTCTGAAATCTAAACACTTCCTTCACGTTATATAGGAATTTTAAACATAATCATGGGTAGAAAGTAAACAAATCCCCATATCTGATCAAGATTATCTTAGCATCTTTAAATTTCTAATTCCTTTGTCCTTCATTGTTATGAGAAACTTCCGGGCGATCTGGCCTGAAGAAACAGCAACAGCAGCATCCATAGAGCGGCCATGCTCTCCTCTCATTATTCTTATCCTCCATTTTTACTACAATCTTCGACCCCTTTGACCTCTTTTATTTGGATTTGCTGAAAATTGTCCTAATCATGGGAATTGTCTGCTCTATGGCTACTTGTGATATCACTGGAAAGGTAACCAGTATAAAGCTGGATTTGATTCGTTGCCCGTTATATGTGCTTCTCTCGTGCAATGCTTTTTATAATACTTTTTAAAAAAATAATAAATCACTATCCATCATACTTGTCTAACTACCATATTTACTATAATTTTATAATGAAATAAGGTTGAAATGCAGTTTTTGGTCGCCATGATAGGAGTAATTCCACTTTTGGTCCCTTTATGTTTTGAGTGACCATACTAGTTCTTATCCTTTTTTTAAAGTAGTTTTAGTTATTTTTTACGAAAATACCCTTTGACAAACCCTTAAAAATCTAATTGTTCTTCTCTTATATTTTTGAGTGACAATACTAGTCCCCATTATTTTTTTAAAAAGTAGTTTTAGTCTTTTTTTTTTTATTTATTTATGAAAATACTCTTTCACTAACGGTTGACTAACTCTCATCTAAGTCTAATTGTCCTTCTTTTTCGGTTTGACCACCGCCCTGCCATGACTGCCCCGCCGTCACCACTACCATCATCACCGCCACCACGCTACCGCCACTACTGCCACCAAAACTTCTGCAAACCCGTTTCGTCGCCGCTGAGAAGAAGACACGAATTATATATAAATTATAGAATAAGATTTTACAAGCATTTTTGTGTTATTTTAATTTAATATTTCTGTTTTGAAAATATCAGACAAAAAATTACTTCAAAAATGTAAAAATTATTAATAAAAGGCTTAAATGTAGTTTTAGTCCCCCATAATAAGGGTAATTTCACTTTTGGTCCCTCTATATTTTGAGTAGTAATATTAGTCCCCATCATTTTTTTTAAGCAGATTTAGTCAATTTTTATAAAAAATTTAGAATATAACGGATTAACTCTTTTGATCGCTAGTTAAACCTAATTTTTTTTTTAAAATGATTTGTACCATGATGTTTTCAATCCATTTTATGACTCAATTTCTCATGAATTTTCAATCCATTTAGATCGACTCACAATCCAATATGACGGTCGAAACACTAAATGGGTTGAACATTCATGAGGATTCAGATCATAAAATGGATTGAAAATATCATGGTACAAATCATTTTGAAGAAAAAATTAGGTTTAACTAGCGATCAAATGAGTTAATCCGTTATATTCTAAATTTTTTATAAAAAATGACTAAATCTGCTAAAAAAATAAGATGGGGACTAATATTGCTACTCAAAATATAAGAGGAACAAAAAGTGAAATTACCTCTATTATGAGGGACCAAAACTGTATTTAAGCCTACTAAAAATATGACTCAATGAAAAGTAGGCTCTATATTTACATTTGGATGAGCTCCTAAAAAAGGTAAGATATTGTTGAACTACTAATATTTTTTTTCAAGATGTACCACAGTTTTCATCAATTTTACTCGGGTTGTGGAGTAATAACTATGGTTAATCAAGGGGTAAGATAAAGCGAAAATCACAACATCTCATTATTTATTCTCTTCAAGAGAATTAAACTACGTAACACGTGAGATTAATTGAATTGTTCCTCCTATGAATATCAAAACCTCGTATATTCAAGTAAATTAGATTATCTAGAAAACCTAAATGCTACCAACTATTTAATCTAGAGAATATACATAACTCTTTCTTTGTGGTATTGAGCTTGAAACCGAAGCCAAAGACGACCAAATTTCAAGTAAAAATTGTAAAAGAATTGTATGATCGGAACAAGCAAACGACCATTGACCTTTTCTTTGGTTTCTACATGTAAGAAACTGTGATGCAGCAGCGAGTGAATGCAAGAACAAAAGCTGACAAAATATGAGAAGGAATTTTGTACAAAGTATATTTTTTATTAATGTATAAACAATTATTTATAGTTACAGGTATTGAAACCAAACTCGTAAGTTTTCGATGTGGGATTGAAACTAATTTCCTAATCCTAGAAGAATACAATTATAGTAATATAGTAATATTAGTAATATAATAATATAGTAATATAGTTTCCTAATCACACCCCCCCTCAAGTTGGAGCATGCAGATCACAAATGCCCAACTTGCGAAGTATACCATCAAACTGAACATGACCAAGTGCTTTAGTGAAGATATCAGCTAACTGATGCTGAGTGGAGACATGCATATGAGTGATAAGACCATGATCAATAACTTCCCAAACAAATTGACAATCAATCTCAATATGTTTTGTGCGTTCGTGAAAAACAGGATTTGCTACAATGTGAAGAGCTGACTGACTATCATAAAATAGAGAGATCGGGGAGGAGTGAGATATACCAAAACAAGACAAGAGACCCTTGAGCCATCTGAGCTTAGCCGTGAGAGCCGTCATTGCTCTATACTCGGCTTCTGCTGAAGAGCGAGCAACAGTGGGCTGCTTCTTGGTGCGCTAGGAAATAGGTGAACCACCGAATTGCACCATCCAACCAGTAAGAAAACGCCGGGTAGTAGGACAACCAGCCCAATCAGAATCACACCATCCGGTCAAAGAAAGAGAGGAGGCTACAGGGAAAAAAAAAACCTTTTCCTAGACACCCTTTGAGATAACGCACAACTCTTAGGGCTGCTTCCCAATGGTCATGCAAAGGATGATGCATGAATTGAGATAAAACATGCACAAAATACGAAAGATCCAGGCGAGTAACAGTGAGATAAATAAGACGACCAATGAGACGATGATAGGCATCATGATCATGGAAAGCAAGCCCTTGAAGCAAAGCAAGATGATGATTCTGCTCAATGGGTAACTGTGTTGGCTTACATCCCAACAAACCAACCTCACTAATAATATCAAGAGCATACTTGCGCCGGCAAAGAGAAATCCCATTGGAACTGGGAGCATCTTCTAATCCAAGGAAATACTTCAAAATACCCAAGTCTTTAATGTGAAAGCAAGAACTCAAATAATTCTTGAAAGCCAAGATAGCATTATGATCATTGCCATAAATGACCAAATCATCCACATAAACCAAAACATGTGACTGAAGAGAACCCCGACGAAAGGAAAATATTGAATAATCATGATAGGACTGTTTAAAGCCATACATTTGAAGTGCAGCAGTGAGCTTGGCAAACAAACATCGAGGAGCTTGCTTCAAGCCATAAAAAGAACGACGCAGAAGACATATCTTGCCCGGGCTTACAGACCGAAAACCAGGAGGAAGTTTCATGTATACCTCATCCTCAAGATCACCATGCAAGAATGCATTATGAACATCCATTTGGTGAAGTTCCCACTTAAGGGCTGCTGCAACAGAGAGAAAAAGATGAACAGTGGGCATTTTAGCAAATGGGGCAAATGTTTCAGTGTAATCAAGACCCTTGATTTGGTTATTCCCAAAAACCACCAAAACGAGCTTTATAGCGTTCAATTGAACAATCAACATTATGCTTGACTTTGAAAATCCATTTAGACCCAATTGCCCGTTTGCCTGCAGGAAGATCAACAATATCCTATGTGCGATTTTTCTCCAAGGCTGAGATCTCCACCTACATAACATCTCTCCAACATTCCTGACGAACAACATGACTAAAAGTCTCTTCTATATAGGTAATAGAAGCCAAAAATACTCGATGGGCAGATGAAAACTTATCATAAGAAACATATTTAGTCAAGGAATAAGGAGTACCTGAGGATGACATAGAATGAGGGGTAACAGTGGACAAGTGGGGAGGGCTAACAGTAGCAACAACAAAATCCCGGAGATGAGAAGAAGGAAGCTTCTGGCGAAAACCACGGCCTAGAAGCTCCTCAGCCGGAGGACCGGCGAACGGCACCGGCGAAAAAAAATCAGCCACCAGCGGCGAGGGAGCAATGGCAGCCGGCGGCGAGGGAGGTGTGGCAGGCCGCGCCGGCGACGAAGGAGCGGCGATGAGATCCAAATCATCATAAAAAATATCCAAACCAGAAACCCGGGAGACAATAGAGTCATCAACAGTAAGAATAGGAAACTCAGATTCACAGAAAATCACATCCCGGGAAACAAACAGTTTATTCAACTCCAAGTCATACAAACACCATCCTTTGGTACCCATAGGATAACCAACAAACAAGCACTTACGGGACCTACTAGCAAATTTATCACCCCCATGTTTCTGATTATGAGCATAGCACATGCAACCAAAAACACGAATATGAGCAACTGAAAAAGGCTTGTCATACAACTTTTCAAAAGGAGTGAGATCATGCAAGACTTTAGTAGGTGTGCGATCAATCAAATAGGCTGCTGTTAAGACTCAGTGACCCCAAAATTCCACAGGCAACTTAGACTGAAAAAGCAAGGCACGACAACATTAAGATGGTGTTTGCATTTGTGCTCAACCCGAGCATTCTGCTGAGGGGTCCCAACACAAGAGGTTTCATGCAAAATACCATGCTCATGAAAATATAAACGTAAACCCAAAAATTCAGTACCATTGTCACTTCTAACAACTTTCACAGCAGAATTAAATTGACAATGAACCATATTAAAAAATTTTATCAGAGCAGCTGGCACACCAGCCTTATCATGCAACAAATAAGTCCAAGTGGTACGACTAAAATCGTCCACAACAGTCAAAAAATACCGAGACCCACAAATGGTAGGAGAATGGTAGGGACCCCAAACATCAACATGTATCAAATCAAAGGCAGCTAAACTAACCGTTTGACTAATAGGAAAACTAGAACGGGAATGCTTGGAACAAAGACACACTTCACAAGCTTTATTAAACTGCAAAATAACTGACCGAGAAATAGAGATCCCGAGAAGAGACTGAATAGCTGTCACAGATGGATGACCAAATCGACGATGCCACAATTTCAAAGAAGACTCTGAACGAGCAGCACTTGCTACAGCAGTTGCCTCCCTCTGAAAGAAATAGAGCCCCCCACTGTTTACACATGCCAATTGTCCTCGTCGTGATGCGGTCCTGAATGAAACATAATGAAGCATCGAATGAAAGAATTAGATCAGAACAGGTCAACAACTAGGACAAAGAAATTAGATTACACCGTAATCCAGGAACAAATAAGATATCATATAAAGGGATATGAGAATCAAGAGAAATATTCCCAATCTGAGAGGCCTGAAACACATTCCCATGTGGCAAGTGAACTGATCGAGACGGAATTGATCAAACATCCTTGAGCAATTCCAAACAACCTGTCATATGATGAGAAGCTCCACAATCAAACATCCATTCAGAAGACTGAGACAGACCAAATAATTTGTCGGTCTGAACAGAGTTAATAAATTATAATATTACTATTAATTGGTCACTAGACATTCCGGAAGTAGCTTTACTGAGATCAGTTGTAACTAAGGGGACACGCACTGAATTCACCCGAGCGGGACCGACGGTCAGCACCAATTGAATGCTATTAGTGCCGCCGCCACATGGAGCCATGTCACTAAATATTATCACCAAAGAGAAAACCAAGAAGAGCAACCCAAAAAATCCGACGGAAGAGCACAAAAACTGAGATACCTGAAGCTGTTAGACATGCACCGATTCTTTTATTCTGCCACAAAGAAGCATACTAAAAATTAATTTTTCAAGTAGCAAATAGCAAAGAGTAATTCCGACGGAAAACCCAAACAAGGAATAAAATTATTTAATTTTTCTGCTCTGATACCATGACAAAATATGAGAAAAATTTTTGTACAAAACATATTTTTCATTAATGTATAAACAAGTATTTATAGTTACAGGTATTGAAACCAAACTTGTAAGTTTTCGATATGGGATTTGAACTAATTTCCTAATCCTAGAAAAATACAATTATAGTAATATAGTAATATTAGTAATATAATAATATAGTAATATAGTTTCCTAATCACAAAAGCAGAGATCATTTAAGCATATCATCACATATCTTCACTGATTTAACTCAAAAACCTGGATAAAAATGTACAACTTACCAATGGTAGTGCTGAAACTATGAGCTGACTTGAGGGACGTAGGCCGGACTTTGTACTTCTTTTTGTTTAATCTCAGAAGGCTGAAGCAAGAACCTCTGACTTAACTACAACAGAATAGTAATACGCGTAACATAATATGATATTGACATGTGCTACAGTTTTACACAGTTTTCAGTAATCAAAGACTTCTTCCTTAGTCCTTTATTTCAAAAAAAAAGAAAAAAAGAAATCACATTCTTGTAAGGTTACATATTATATTGCTGGAAGCTGGATCTGGCAAGATTATGATGCTACAGATTCCAAACTTGCAGCTGATAATATTCAAATCTCTTAACTAAAGAATTTCCAACTTAATTATATTTTGGACAACTCACACGTAACGTGCAAGATTTGAACTCCCGCCTTGACTCAGCACTGAGATTTGAAGTCCCACCTGCAGCTAACGAACTGTGTTGGAGGCAGTCATGGTTTGTTCTCATAATATAATAAGAAGAAATGGAGGAGAAAAGAAGTAATAATAAAAGAGTACCAGTTTTGTTTTGTCTGCAGATCTCTATTTCTGCGTTGGATTATTTTGAAGGACGTAAACCAGTAGGCAAGCCTTATTTAAGGTAATAGGTTTTGAATTGGAGTCACTTTTGTATAAAAAATGTGTATCCCATCAATCATTTTAAAATCTTATTATTGTATTCTCTTGTTAATAGTTTAACCAGTGAGGAGAAGTGTTTGCCCTAAACCTATAAGAGAGTGTATGAAATCTCATCCCATAGGGCGAGCAAAGATTTCTTGATGGTTTTAATGGCTTCCATGAACGAAGCTGATTGTCCAATTGTATGCCTCCTAATTTCTCCAAATATGCTTTCTATGATCAGGAACTCATATTTAGATAATCTATTTTGACTGAGGCAATTGGAGTTGATGATTAAAAAATGGCGCGCAATTGCTCGTCTTTTGCTATATAAAATGTGGAAATTATGCACTACTAATGGTCAAAAACGAAATAAAATGATGATGGTAGCAGGAATATCAGACATTGTCCTGCTCCTTTTTTCTGTAATAATCTCGGTTTTGTTTCTATATCTCAAAAAGAAGAGAAATTCCCAGGAAGGCGGTGGAGGGCTTCCCCCAAGAAGCACAGGATGGCCGTTTTTGGGGGAGGCCCTGGAATTTGGATCAAAATTTAAACTGGGTGCCCTCCAAGATTTTGTCCTGGAAAGATGTGAAAAGTATTCCTCAAAAGTTTTCAAGACATCTTTGTTAGGACAGCGGATTGTAGTGTTTTCTGGGGCGGAGGGGAACAAATTCTTGTTCTCAAAACATGAATCCTTGTACAGGGTATTGTGTTCCAAGGTTGTCGATAGAGAAATTGATAGGAGACGTTGTTCTTCAAATCATAGATGACACTAAGCTGATGCCTCGGATCTGAAAGTACCTGAAATCCAACCTAAAGGGAGACGCACTCAGTAATCACTACCTGGGAATTTTCGAAGCCACCATCAAACAAGTAGTGCAAACGGCGGAGGACGGCGGCTGGATGATCAATCAAGATGATCATATTGAGGAGGTTATTCGTAAAATGGCGTTAAGGTACGCATTTACATTGGGATGCAAGAAAGTTTTGGGCGGTAACATGGAAGACGACAAAAGCATGACTGATGTACTTCAACTTCAACAGGGTGTTGATAACATGGTAGCCGGATTTAATGCAGTACCTCTCAACTTTCCAGGAACTGCTTTTCATCGGGCAATGAAAGCATCCAAGAAAGTTCGCACCATAATTCAAGCAATGATTAAGCATCATTTTGAAAAACCATCTTCATCCGAATCGGGGATTAGACATAGTGTACTTTGATCTGCCAAAGGGTGAGGTCAATTGAGGCCAATAATCTCAATAGGTTGGGTGCACGTGTTTAATTGATTGTTGTGCTGCTGCTTGTCGAAAGGAAACCATGTACCGGTGCGTCCGGGGTGATGGTGCTCCCGAGATGAGCTCGTTATGTTTATTATACTAAATCCAGCTAGTGAACTTATGTCCGGTATAGTAAAAAGGTCGAGTGGTACTAGTCTCGGAATTAAAGAAGTTGATTAATTAATTTATCAGTAAATTAATAAATTAGCGAGCACTATATCTTTGATGTGGGAAGATTATGAATATAATTTAATTAAGTTGTTCCGAAAGCAATTCTGGTGTAGGATGATAGTGTCATAATTAATCCGTTAGTGGTACGATTAATTATGTATTGGGTTGTTGACAAAGGTAGATTTAATTAATTAAGTAATTAATTAATCCTTGTGTCAGTTGATTTTGAATCATACCAGGAACTGGTTTGAGATAAGTGAATCCATGTATCAGTTGGTGGTGAATCATACCAGGAACTGGTTTGGGATAAGTGGATCCCTGTATCAGTTGGATGTGTATCAATCCAGGAACAGGATTGAAGGAAACAGAATCCCAGTATGAAAACCAATCCTAAACCAACTTGGGCTCTCTCTTGTAACTCTATATATAGACAAGGGAATAGCTATTCAAGACACACAATTCATAAGTTTTCAAGACAAGAAAATTAGAGAGATAAAATCCTAGGGAGAGAAATAAATTTCTCCCTCGTAGTCAGATTTACAAGCCAAATTGTGAAAGATTTTGGTAGGATCTGGGTTTGTACCTGCTCGATTTACCACGCAACAAAAATTCTAATAAAAGCGGAATCATAGAATAATACCTTTGAAGCGTGCACCTGGTGAATCTCTTGTATGCCTCAAAGACTATGACCTCTTGTTGTGTGGGCAACAATCTAGAAGTCAATTGATCAGCAACTCACCACAATCCACCTGCTGAAAAAATTTAGCACCTCCGCACCTAGCACGTACTGCAAACGCACTGCCCGGAGAGAGAGAAAGCAACACACGGGGCTAGCAAAGAAGGACCAAAATTCGGCCACTTGAAGGAAAAATCAGCCGCCCCAAAATTGCTAAAAAATTCGTTTTTGAGAGAGAGAGAATTTTCTCTCTCTAGAATTTTATCTCTCTAGATTCTTGAATTATGAATCTCTCGAATTGTGATTTCTGAATGGCTGATCCCTTGTCTATTTATAGAGTTACAAGAGAGACTCCAAGTTGGAATAGGATTGGTCTTCCTACTGGGTTTCTGTTTTCCTTCAATCCTGTTTCTAGATTGATACAGATTCTGTTTCCTTCAATCCTGTTCCTGGACTGATACACTCACAACTGTCACAGGGATTCACTTATCCCAATCCAGTTCCTGGGATGAATCACTCCCAACTGACACAGGGATTCACTTATCCCAAACCAGTTCCTGGGATGATTCACAACCAACTGACACAAGGATTAATTAATTTCTCAATTAATTAAATCTACCTTTGTCAATAACCCAGTACATAATTAATCGTACCACTAACGGATTAATTATGGCACTACCACCCTACACCAGAATTGCTTCCGGAACAACTTAATTAAATTATATTCATTAATCTCCCCACATCAAAGATATAGTGCTCGTTAATTCATTAATTTACTGATAAATTAATTCATCAACTTCTTAATATTCCGAGACTAGTACCACTCGACCTTTTTACTATACCGGACATAAGTCCACCGGCCGGGTTTAGTATAATAAACATTTCGAGCTCATCTCGGGAGCACCATCACCCCGGACGCACCGGTACATGGTTTCCTTTCGACAAGCAGCAGCACACCAAGTAACTAAACACGCGCACCCAACCTACCGAGATTATTGGCCACATTTGACCTCACCCATTGGCAGATCAAAGTACACTATGTCTAATCCTCATGCCCACTCGAGTCTAGGGATTTAGAGATAGAATACAAGGATCGATTTGTCTATTAAATCAGTACAAAACAAATCATTCCTAAGAGTCAAGTTCAATATGCCCCGGGCATATTTATATGATTCAATTAGTTTAGACAAACTAATTATCTGAATCACATAATAACCTAGACCGACAGTTTGTCCAAAGCTGTCTCGGTTACGAACCTCATTTATATATTATGTCTTTCAACCAATGATGAGATCTACTGTGTCGCACCAGACACCTCATCATCTACTTACATAATATAAATGGACGATAAATGCACAACCAGATATGACTGAAACACAAATCGATATATTAAACTGGGAAACTGTACAATACAAGCATAGCTTATGTATTCTACTCCAACAAATTGCGGCAGCCCCTTTAGAAGTCCAAGTGGCCGGATTTTATTACTTCTCCGGTTGCGGCAATAATGGCTTGGGGCGGCAACGCGAGTGGCTAATCTCAAGCTAGGCAGTGCGTGAAGGTCACGTGCTTGGCGGTTTGGTTTGCTGAATTTTTTCCGGCAAATCCTGTTGTGTTGATTGCTGATCAATTGGTTTCTAGATCGTTGCCCACACAACGTGAAATCAAAGTCTTGAGTCATACAAGCGATCACATGAGTGCACGCTTCAAAGGTATTTTCTAAAGTTCCGCTTAAATTTTGTTGCGTGGTAAATCGAATAAGTGCAAACCCAGATAATGCGCAATGTTATTTCAAAAGGGTTGGAATAGCAATTGTGCTAGCGTCTAGGCCTGGCCAGAGATTCCGATTCTGGAATGCATAGCACGAAAGTGTTTTTCTGGCTAGGCTCGGGCAGATAATCTTTCATTAGGGTCACCCCCATAAATATCCTCCTCCTCATGCTGATGCTGCTCCTCACCATGCTGCTGCTGCTCCCCCTGATGCTCATCCTTATCCTCACGAGAATCTGCATCAGCAATATAATTGTCCTCATCCTGCTCATCCCTCAAACGGAATGAGTCGTCTGTGGGTCCTCGACCTAGACCTCTTCCTACACCGACTCCTCTCGCTCTGCCTCTCCCTCTACCTCTACCTCTATTAGGGGCTCTCCTCGCTGGGACTTTCTGCCTCTTGGCAGAAGCTGTAGGACCCTGTCTATCCGCAGTGTGGGCGGGAATCGATGGTTTAACCTTACTGCCACCCTGAAAAACATATATAACAAACATATTAATATATATATATATATATATAAATATTTTATTTTAAGTATAAACATTAAATTAAGTTGAATTTGCACAAAATATAAGCAGTTTTACGTTCGACTATATGCCAAACGCTACTGTTTGAGTCAAACGCAAAACCTAAGCATTTGACTTTAAGTCAAATGCAAAACAGAAGTGTTTGGCATATAGTCAAACGCTTAGGTTTTGCGTTTGACTTACGGTCAAATGGAAAACCCGAGCGTTTGACTATACGTCAAACGTAAATGTTTTGCGTTTGACCGTAAGTCAAACACAAAACCTAAGTGTTTGACTATAATTCAAATGCAAAGGTTTTGCGTTTGACTGTAGGTCCAACGCCAAAAAACGTCTCATCGACACATAAACGCCGACCGCAGGTATTTTTGTGAACCAAAACGCCACCGACTAGGGATTATGTGACGACGGAACGCTGTCGAACCGCGTATCTTCGCAACCAAAACGCCACCGATCAATAGGTTTTCGCAAAAAAAAACCCGTCGATCGGCGTTTCTTCGCACAAACAATAACCCTAAATAACGTTTTACCTAAAAAAATGACTACCCAGCACAAACCTAAGCTAATTAAAATGCAAAAACACACATTTATCGTTCGAAAATAATAAAAATGAATCTAGAAAAAAAACACATACCCAGTTCATCATTAAACCTTTGCCTTTGCCCAGCCCTAAACCTTGCGAAGATTCACCTCCAGACGAGTCCATTTTGTGATTTCAGGCAGCAACTTTGAAGAGATCTCACGATTTTAGGCACTCGGATCGTTGATTTTGAGCGTTTAGGGTTTGGTTAGGGTTTCTGCGTAACTTTTCTTCAAAATATGAATAGGGCGGCGTTTAGGTTTCTTTTTATATCTTTCAAAAATGCCTTCAATCGCTGCATTTTAGCTCGCTCGCTACGCTTTAGCGGGCGAGCATGCTTCAAACGCTTTGTTTTAGCATTTTTCTATTGATTCTTGTAACGTTTTAGTGGTCCAGCCATGGTCAAATATTATGTTTTAGCATTTTTTGTGTCTTCTATATTATTAAATTTACGTTTTCTTGTGATTCCAACACAAAATTGGTGCATTTCGGTACCATTTTTACACAAAAACAAGTAGTTTTTTGGGCACAAGGGTAGTTCGGGTATTTTTTGTTCTACAAATAGCAATTCAGTTATGAAACTCCTTGACCTTGCTTAGCCCATCTTCATCTTGAACTAATCTTTTGAATCCAATTTGGGCTAAGAACCTTAGTTTTGATCAAAAAATATAAAGAACATTTTTGGAGCTATCTTGTTTAGCACATCTAAGGTCAAATAGTGTGAGTTGGGACCCTAGAATCACATCACCTATGATCCAAAACCAGGTCATGCAACTGTGACGAAGGGTTTAAGATGAATATTGGAAGGTGCAATAACTTGGGAGTGAGCTACGAGGATTGTTTCAAGAATTGTAGTTGGTTTGGGAGATGGGGGAAAGGATGATGGAGGTAGAAGTCGACAGCGAAAGTATGGTGGCAATAGTAAAAGAAAGGCAGGAATATGTTGGAGTCCATAGGAATCTAGTTCGCGCAATTAAAGATCTTTTGAAACAGCAGTGGCAAGTGCGACTAAACCACATACATAGAGAGGGAAACTATGCGACGGATTGTTTGGCTTCGCTAGCTGGCCACCAATAAGTGATGGAGGCACAAAAAGAGGTTAAAAGTTGGTCGAATCATGATTTATTAAGAGTTCCGTACTCTCACAGTGTAGCATAAGGTTAGTGTAGGCTAGTGTAAGAAAAAAAAAAGAAAGGTAAAACGATGAATAAAAAGAAAAAAAATTAAAAGTTTAAAATGAGACTAATATAAGCTGGTAATTTATATGGTGATCCTATAGGACCACCATGCAATTTTACTCCTACCACTGTAGCGCGCTACAATAGCGCGTTACAGTACGCGCTACAGTAACGCGCTACAGTTCCGCGCGCTACAGTACCTTCCTTTCTTTTGTTATTTTTTGCTATTTTTTTATTTTATTTTTTTGTCTTCCTCCTTGAGACTTTTTTCCGTCCATTTTTTTTTAAACAATTCAGTATTTTTTTTAATGTTTTTGAATTTTATAAAAAAATTATTTTTAAATTATCATTTTATTTGTTTTATAATTAAATAATTTTAGATATTATGATACATATTATGGACGTTTTTGTTGTACTGTTGATCTGATGTCAAGTATTCACTGATCTGATGTTTATATAATCCTGATATGATCTCTCTTGTTAAGTATGTTTTAGTTCTAGTGTATGATTTCTTTTATATTCTTGATCTGATATCTATAGTCTGTTGATCTGATGTCAAGTATTCGCTGATCTGATGTCTATATAATCCTGATCTGATCTCCATTGTTAAGTATGTTTTAGTTCTAGTGTATGATTTCTTTTATATTCTTGATCTGATATCTATAGTCTGTTGATCTGATGTCTAGTATTCGCTGATCTGATGTCTATATAATCTTGATATGATCTCCATTGTTAAGTATGTTTTAGTTCTAGTGTATGATTTCTTATATATTCTTGATCTGATATCTATAGTCTGTTGATCTAATGTCAAGTATTCGCTGATCTGATGTCTATATAATCCTGATCTGATCTCTCTTGTTAAGTATGTTTTAGTTCTAGTGTATGATTTCTTTTATATTCTTGATCCGATATCTATAGTCTGTTGATCTGATGTCAAGTATTCGCTGATCTGATGTCTATATAATCCTGATCTGATATCCATTGTTAAGTATGTTTTAGTTCTACTGTATGATTTCTTTTATATTCTTGATCCGATATCTATAGTCTGTTGATCTGATGTCGATATAATCCTGATCTGATCTCACTTGTTAAGTATGTTTTAGTTCTAGTGTATGATTTCTTTTATATTCTTGATCTGATATCTATAGTCTGTTGATCTGATGTCAAGTATTCTCTGATCTGATGTCTACATAATTCTGATCTGATCTCACTTGTTAAGTATGTTTTAGTTCTAGTGTATGATTTCTTTTATATTCTTGATCTGATATCTATAGTCTGTTGATCTGATGTCTAGTATTCGCTGATCTGATGTCTATATAATCCTGATATGATCTCCATTGTTAAGTATGTTTTAGTTCTAGTGTATGATTTCTTATATATTCTTGATCTGATATCTATAGTCTGTTGATCTAATGTCAAGTATTCGCTGATCTGATGTCTATATAATCCTGATCTGATCTCTCTTGTTAAGTATGTTTTAGTTCTAGTGTATGATTTCTTTTATATTCTTGATCCGATATCTATAGTCTGTTGATCTGATGTCAAGTATTCGCTGATCTGATGTCTATATAATCCTGATCTGATCTCCATTGTTAAGTATGTTTTAGTTCTACTGTATGATTTCTTTTATATTCTTGATCTGATATCTATAGTCTGTTGATCTGATGTCTATATAATCCTGATCTGATCTCACTTGTTAAGTATGTTTTAGTTCTAGTGTATGATTTCTTTTATATTCTTGATCTGATATCTATAGTCTGTTGATCTGATGTCAAGTATTCTCTGATCTGATGTCTATATAATCCTGATCTGATCTCACTTGTTAAGTATGTTTTAGTTCTAGTGTATGATTTCTTTTATATTCTTGATCTGATATCTATAGTCTGTTGATCTGATGTCAAGTATTCGCTGATCTGATGTCTATATAATCCTGATCTGATCTCAATTGTTAAGTGTGTTTTAGTTCTACTGTATGATTTCTTTTTTATTCTTAATCTGATATCTATAGTCTGTTGATCTGATGTCTAGTATTCCCTGATCTGATGTCTATATAATCCTGATCTGATCTCCATTGTTAAGTATGTTTTAGTTCTCGTGTATGATTTCTTTTATATTCTTGATCTGATATCTATAGTCTGTTGATCTGATATCAAGTATTCTCTGATCTGATGTCTATATAATCCTGATCTGATCTCCCTTGTTAAGTATGTTTTAGTTATAGTATATGATTTCTTTTATATTCTTGATCTGATATCTATAGTCTGTTGATCTGATGTCAATTATTCGCTGATCTGATGTCTATATAATCCTGATCTGATCTCCATTGTTAAGTATTTTTTTTTAAAAAAAGTATTTTTTTTAAAAAGGCTGTGCGTCAAAAAAAAAATGTTGCGCGCAACTGTAGCTCGTTACTGTAGCACGCAACTATAGCGCACACTGTAGCGCGTTACTGTAGCGCACTACAGTAGGTAGGAGTAAAATTCACGATAGTCCTATAGTACTACCGTAAACAGACTCAATATAAGCTAGTTTATGGTCAAACCTATATGATCCATATATTTGTATTGGAATTTGTTTCGAATGATTGCGCTAAACATAATTTATCCACCTATGCAACTCTTAATCGAACGACTAGACTCCATATATTGTACTAATTATTAACAACTAGGACAAAAGAACAACTTGGGGTTAACAACCGACACCATCGTTTCTCCTTAATTAGGTTGGAGATACGTTATTAGCACGTGTCCCCAACTTAATCAAATCGGAGTATGGAATATTGGGTTGGAGACTTTGTTGGTAACTAGCAAATTATATTATAGTTTTAGAATTATATATTTCTAATATTTTTTAATTAATAGTGAGAATCACTTTAATTTTAATGCTGTGATTTTTTTTTTAAATATTCATTGTTTCCCATTAACTAGTGCAATTATGTTATTTATCAAAAAAACATATTACAATGTAATCATAAGTCTATTATATAACTGATTGATAACATGTTATAAAATAAAGAAGATACAGTAATAAATGAATATAAAGATTACTATCATAATCTTCTCATATAAAGTGAAAATATATACAAGTTGGATCGGTCAAATACGGGAACCTATCAATCCAAATCTTTATAAAATATTCAACAAAACAATTAAGATATAATTATGGACATTCTCAAATCAAACTATCCTATCATATATTTTTTCAATTTGGATTAAAAAACCCCTCCTCTTTGTCTCTCTTTTTCCCCAAAAAAGATAATTTTATGAAAATTGAGGCGATAATACTTAAAATTGAGACGATAACTAGTAATACTTTATATTTTATGGGAATGTCTATTTCGCGCCCCCTATTTTATTATTTGACATCTTTTTTATATTTAAATTATATCTGAAAAATTAAAAAAATATCAATCATGATATTTAAATATAAAATATAATAATAAATTAAATTACCTAACTACCCTTAATCAATTTACTAAAAATATCAAGAAAAAGTTATTTATAGTTCCGCTCATCTATGCTATTTTAATCATAATTTTTATAAATTTTTTGTAGAATAAGAAAGGACTTATAAAATTTTTTGTAAATTTATTATGGGCAGTTAAGTAATGATATGAGAGGCGGAAGATAAACATTAAGGGACGAGAAATAATAATTAAGGGGGCGATACTTAACAAAATGAAGGATTTTGTTTAAAAAATAGGACGTTCACTAACAAAAAAGGGTTACGATATAACACTACCCATATATTATTGTACTATTTTAATTCAATAAATTATCCTATTATTATTAAACATAAATAATATTATATTAGTAAGTGTGTGACATCTTAATCATTACATTTAACCAGATAAACTCTTTTCTCATATATTGATTTCGAAACTGCAACACATCTAATTTTTTTAAAATAACAAAAAAAAAAAAATCCAACAAAAAAATTATTTATAAAAGTAGGAAATCAAATTTATGCATCTCACATTTTTATTTAAAGATGATCAATTATATATATTTTTATATTCCTCTTTTGATTGACTCCAACTCTGAATTTATTCATTTCACGTGAAAATGACACCACTTAGGCATCTCACTTCAATGTAAAGTATGGAAATATAATAAAGTACATAAAGAAGGGTAAGAATATAACAATATCTTGGCATATGGTCACGTCCTAACAACTTTGGATAAAATGTGTGTTAGGAAAATATATTTGAATGAGTGTAATAATTCTTGAAATGAATTATATTTTTAATTAAAATAAATTATCAAGTATTTGAAATGAATTATATGTTTTTTTAAATGATGATTTCTATATGAATTAAATCTTTATATTAAAATAAATTATGGAATATATTGAAATGAGTGTTAAGTTTCTATAATAAATGTAATTTTTTACAATGAATTCTTATATATATATATATATTTAAATATATTACTCACACCCGGTGGTCACTTAACTCCAATGCTTATATTATAATCCTAGAACTATATAGCAATGTGTCATATGTACAAGTGAAGGAAGGAGATCGGTTATATAGCAATGTGTCATATGTACAAGTGGAGGAAGGAGACCGGTTATAGGGGAGTTAGTGGGCAATTTATGGGGCTCCCATTACAATATGATTTTAATTACTACTTATAATTTATTAGGGACACCTTGCAAGGTGTCCTGATAAAAATAGGATATAATTTGTCACTTAACTCACGACCTCTTATACTAAGTGAAAGTGTCAACCGCTCCACTGTCACATTTTCATCTCAAATGTAATTTTTTTAAAATGAATTCTTATATATGTTGAAATGAATTTTTACATTATATTGAATTTTTTAATAATTCAAATGATTAAGAATTAAAACGATACCTAATCTCTATTGATAAAAAAAATTTAAATGTTAAAATTTTAATTTACTAGTAAAACTCCAAATAAAGTTAAATTACTTTAATTAATTTACTTTTTAGTGAGCTAATATATTTTAAAAAATTGTAATACAAAGGTATTGATTAAGAGTACTTTGAAATTTTTGAGCATAAAGGAACTTTTATATATATATATATATATGTATATATATATATAATTGTCAACCATTATACTACTACATTCTCTGGGTGTGGGCAAATTATATGGTAGTAATATACTAGTACAATGTGATTGTCTTCCTACCCAAATTTGTATAGACACTGTTTTAATTAGTGATCTCAATTCGTAATTATTGACCCAACTCATAATTATTGACTTTTTGTCCAGTAACTTTCATACACGCGGGTAACTTGAGATTCAATTTTAGTTTCACTTGCTTTTGCTGGTAGGTTTTGTCATCCACGGATTTTTTTCCTTTTTTTTTTAAATTTTTTCATTTTTTAATTAATCTTCACATTTTTATTCTTTTTCTTTTTTGCCTTCAATTTTTTTCAGTTTTTATTTTGAAAATTAATTTTATTTATTTTATTTCAAAATAAAAAATTTAATTTTTTTAAAATTACAAAAATTTTAATTAAAATTTTAAAATTATTTAATTAAGTTAAAATATAAGATTATATCAAAATTTTAATTTCATGAATTTTTTTTTTCAATTTTTGTATATATATAAAGTAAATATTTGATTATATCAGTCAAAACATGAGTTTATATCATGGTTTCATGAAATTTAATATGTATATGTATATATAAAGGAAAGATTTGATTATATCATTCAAGACACGAATTTATATCAAGTAGAACATGAATTTATATCATGTAGAGCATGTGTTTATATCAATATAACAAGAGGTTATATCATGTGTTCAATGGTATCTTGAAGTTTTATATGTATATACAAAGAGTAAATATTTGATTATATCATTTAGAACATGAGTTTATATCACAGAATATATGTGTTTATATCAATATAACAAGGGTTTATATCAATGATAAAATGACGTTCTATATCTTATACTTCATTAAGTGTCAACTAAATTTGATAAACTCTTCGATTTTTTGAATTTCGCAATATGAAAATGATGAATTAGATCAACAAAAATCAGGAATTTATATCAAGTAAAACCTCGATTTATATTATATATAACACGTTTATATCATATAGAATGTTTGTTTTATGAATAATTTTTTTAGTGTAAGAATTTCACTAGAATGTTATATCATATACTTGAGGGTTTATATCCAGTTAGTATATCATACTCCTAGGAGTAAAAGTACTGTTACTACTCCTAGCAAAAAAAAAAAAAAAGCAAAATATGAGGCAGGACGACGGTGCATTTAAATCGCCTCACCTTTCCCTAATTAGCAGCCTCGAGTTTACATCAAATCAAATCCCGCGAATCGCATAAAAATTAAAATTCAAATTTTTGTTGGGTTTCGGTCTGTACGGACTTTACACAAAGGAGGTACAAATCTAATGGAAACATACGGGATGGGAATTTATTTTCCATTCGAAGAAGTTGCAGCCCTCTTTACACTCTCCGGACGACCCACGAGCTCCGAAAAAATAGGCAACATTCACAGCACGATCGTTCGCGCAGCCGAGCAACCTGAACGCTACGAGTCCACGAGCGAAAGGCGATTCGACGTTGATTTTGAGTGGGGGGAAAAAAAAGCGATCAAAGAGAAAAATCATGGTTAGGGTTAAGCAAGTTACCAGCGAAGCAGAAGCCCAAAAAATTGAAAGCATGATGAAAGGTATGTTTATAACAAATGTTGAATTTATACTTGCAGTTTAGGGGTAGTCGATGTTGTTCATAATGGTCGGACTTTTTTTTGTGTAAAAAACGCAACACAGATCGTAGGGCGGCAAATATTCTGGGTGTAAATAGGCCGAGTAAGGAAATCGGCGCCGAGAAATCAGACAAACAAGTTCCGGAGAGTAAGTTTGTTGCAGTTTATCGTTGTGTAAAGTACTCTTTTCTTATATACAGTCCCGTTTTTGTTTATGTAAAGTGCTAGCTGCTTATGTAAACTACTGTTTGCTTATGTAAAGTGCTGATTTGCTTGTATAAAGTGTTGTTTTCTCATGTAAACTTCCTTATTTTGGTTGTAGAGTAGTGTTCCTAAGACTACAATGCTCATAATTCGTGTTTAATCATCTTCTGATATGCTTATGTAAACTACTGTTTGCTTATGTAAAGTGTTGATTTGCTTGTATAAAGTGCTGTTTTCTCATGT
Organism: Knoxia roxburghii; assembly: GCA_030378225.1. NCBI lineage: Eukaryota > Viridiplantae > Streptophyta > Magnoliopsida > Gentianales > Rubiaceae > Knoxia > Knoxia roxburghii. The sequence continues at coordinate 9,858,239 of CM059422.1, read as the reverse complement.
AAACTCCATTTTTTTGGTTGTAGACTAGTGTTCATAAGACTCGAATGCTTATAATTCGGGTTTAATCAACGTCTGATATGCTTATGTAAACTGCTGGTTGATTATGTAAAGTCCTGATTTGCTTGTGTAAACTGCTGTTTTCTCATGTAAAATCCCTTATTTTGGTTGTAGAGTAGTGTTCCTAAGTCTGGAATGCTCATAATTCGTGTTTAATCATTGTCTGATCTGCTTATGTAAACTACTGGTTGCGTATGTAAAGTGCTGATTTGCTTGTGTAAAGTGCTATTTTCTCATGTTAACTCCCTTATTTTGGTTGTAGAGTAGTGTTCATAAGACCCGAATGCTCATAATTCGGGCTTAATTATCGTCTGATATGCTTATGTAAACTACTAGTTGATTATGTAAAAGTCTGATTTGCTTGTGTAAACTGCTGTTTTCTCATGTAAACTCCCTTTTTTTTTTGTTGTAGAGTAGTGTTCCTAAGACTGGAATGCTCATAATTCGTGTTTAATCAACGTCTGATCTGCTTATGTAAACTGCTGGTTGCTTCTGTAAAGTGCTTATTTGCTTGTATAAAGTGCTGTTTTCTCATGTAAACTCCCTTTTTTTGGTTGTAGAGTAGTGTTCATAAGACTCGAATGCTCATAATTCGGGTTTAATCATCGTCTGATATGTTTATGTAAACTACTGGTTGATTATGTAAAGTTCTGATTTGCTTGTGTAAACTGATGTTTTCTGGTGTAAATTCCTTTTTTTTTTTGTTGTAAAGTAGTGTTCCTAAGACTGGAATTCTCGTAATTCATGTTTAATCATCTTCTGATCTGCTTATGTAAACTACTGGTAGATTATGTAAAGTTCTGATTTGCTTGTGTAAAGTGTTGTTTTCTCATGTAAACTTACTTTTATTGGTTGTAGAGTAGTGTTCCTAAGATTGGAATGCTCATAATTCGTGTTTAATCATAGTTTGATCTGCTTATGTAAACTCCTGGTAACTCATGTAAAGTGCTTATTTGCTTATTTACACAAACACAGTACCTGTTTATATAAACACACAGTCGAGTTTACATAAGCACAAAAGGCGATTTTACATAAACTATCGTGCACATTGGAGTTAACATACGCACCCAGTCGAGTTTACATAAGCACAATAGGAGAGTTTACATAAACTATCCTGCACATTCGAGATAACATATGCACCCAGTCGAGTTTATATAAGCACAATAGGAGAGTTTACATAAACTATCTTGCCTTAAGACTCCCTGAAATGGATACCACAATGATCGAAAATTCAAAATTTGTAACACTATCAAGATGAACATGATGATTTCTACCAGATTTGAATCTCAAAAATCAACCCCCGTCATCATTATTTGTCCGCTGGGCAACAAAATAAATCAAAAAATCATCCTTTCGAGGATGATCTGGTCTTGTAGCATTAAATGCGCATTTAATGCTTATTTACACATACACAATGCGAGTTTACATAAGCACACGGTCAAAGTTTACATAAGCACATGATTCAGAGTTTACATAAGCAAGCTGTCGAGTTTACATAAGTACACATTCGAGTTTACATAAGCTATCATTTCCAGTTTACATAAGCCCACGTCAACTAGCACCACGTCTGAACTTATGTAAACTACTCGTTGTTCATGTAAACACACAGTCGAGTTTACATATGTACACAGTCGTTCATGAAGTACTTACATAAGTACACAGACGAGTTTACATAACCATAAAATGCGAGTTTACATAAACTATCGTCCTTTAAAACAGCCATTTATAGAGCCCTTAAACGCACATTCGAGTTTACATAAGTACACAGTCGAGTTTACATAAGCACACAATTAGATTTTACATGAACCAGCGTCCCTTAAAACTGCCTGAAATCGATACCACAATGATCGGAATATCAAAATTTGCAACACTCTCAAGACGAACATGATGATATATACCAAATTTGAATCCCCAAAAACACCGCCTGTCATCATTATTTCTCCGCTGGGCAACAAAATCGACCAAAAAATCAACCTTTGAATGTCGATCGTCGGAGACGACGGCTCCCATCTTGTCGATCGTCGGTGACCACGACTCCGGCCTTGTTGAACGCGCTTGAACCATTCTTTCACTTCAGTAGCATTAAATGCGCATTTAATGCCGTGATGGAAGAAATCGATTCGACTGTGGTGCGCAAAATTCTGGTTTTGGGGTCATTAACCCGGTTTTTTAGAAATAAACCGGGTAGGAGTAAACCACCCGGTTTACTCCTAGGAGTATGCTATAATTTGCGGTTTATATTAACTACTAGAAGAGTTTATATCAACTATTAATGTTGTATTTTGTTGTAGTATACATATTAAATCTAATTATGAAAATGAAGTATACCTGAATATATATATATATATATTGGATGAACTATTAGAAGTTTATATCAACTTTTAGAAGCCCTCTAAAATACACCATGTTGTCAATACTATTTTTCATTTAATACCTCTGAAAGTAAGTAGTCTCTGCTACTTTTAGTTTTTTTTTTTTTTTTTTTATGCATAGATTTCATTTAGTTAAGAAAAAAATAAGAAAGTTTATATATAAAAAAAACAACATTTTATATCATATCTAAAAAAGATTTATATCATCATATCTAATGAGTTTTATATCTACCCACGTTTGAACACATCCTTAGGAGGAAAGGACTCATAAACCTCCACCAACCCCTCTAGCCGCAACAATGGTCTACCTTTGGTAATTTGTGTTCATTCATCATCATTTTGAAACCTCGAACTATTTTCAATTCAAAATGTGATTCTGCTTGCTCTGCTTCTTGCCATTTCTGGTTCTGGGTTTCTGGGATCAATCCGGTGTACGGGTGGAATGAGCGCAAAAAATTAAGACAATCACTTATTACTGGATTTCCCAGATCTAGTACATACTGAAAATCAACAAGTTTTGTTAAGCTCAAAACTGCAGTAATTTCTTCAAAATTTTCCATCTCAACTAAGAAATTTTTACAGTTCTATAGCCATCTACAAGGAATCCACACAAACCTTTTGTTTACTAGGTTCAAAACAACCAAAAAAATGGAAGATTATCTGCCCGGACCCGGTAAAAAATTTACTTTCATGCTACGCATTCCATAATCGAAATTTTTGACCAGGCCTAAACGCTAGCGTAATTACTATTCCAACCATTGCTTGAAATACCATTGCGCCGGATCTTAAATTCTACTTATTCGATTTGTCACGCAACAACAAATTCTTAATTAAAAGCGGAAGTTTAAGAATTACCTCTTGAAGTGTGTACTTAGGTGATTATCTTGTATGACTCTTAGACTTGATCGTACGTTGTGTGGGCAACGAACTAACGAACAATTAATCAGCAATATAACACAAAAGAACCGTTGGAAAATTCTAGCAAGGCTGCCGCCTAGCGCGTGAGTCACACCCGCCTCCTGCACCGACCACCATGCGCAACCCCAACCGATTCCACGCGTCGCCGAAGCAGAAGTCCAACCGCCGCCGCCTGGAAGAAGAAAAACCCGACTTCGAGAAAGAAATATTTAATTTCTCTCTCTAGGATTTTCTCTCTCTAGTTTTTTTGTCTTGAAAACTTATGAATTGTATCTCGTGAATTGCTAACCTCTTGTTTATTTATAGAGTTACAAGAGAAACCCAAGTTAGTTTAGGATTAGTCTTCTATTAGGTTTGTGTTTTACTTCAATCCTGTTCCTGGACTGATTCACATCCAACTGACACAAGGATTCACTTATCCTTAATCCAGCTCCTGGTCTAATTCATAACTAACTGACACAAAGATTCAATTATCCTTAATCTAGGTCTTGGTCTGATTCATAACCAATTAATACAATGATTAATTAATTACTTAATTAATTAAATCTACCTTCGTCAATTACCCAATACATAATTAATCGTACCACTAACGGATTAATTATGGCATACCATCCTACACCAGAATTGCTTTCGGAATAACTAAATTAATTATTCTTTAATCTCTCCATATCAAAGATCTAGTGCTCGTTAATTTATTAATTCATTGATAAATTAATTAATTAACTTCTTATAATTCGATACTAGTACCACTCGACCTTTTTACTATACCGAACATAAGTCCACCAGCCGGGTTTAGTATAGGGAACACCATCACCCCGGACGCACCGGTACATGGTTTCCTTTCGACAAGCAACAGCACACCAAGTAATCAAACATGCGCATCCAACCTACCGAGACTATTGGCCTCAAGTGACCTCACTCTTTGGCAGATCAAAGTACACTATGTCTAATCCTCATGTATGCTCCTCATGTCTTCTCAAGTTTAGGGATTTAGAGATGGAATACTAGGATCGAATAGTCTATTAAATCAGTACAAGATAATTCATCCTAATTGGTCATGTTCAATATGCCCCGGGTATATCTATATGATTCAATTAGTTTAGACAAACCAATTTTCTGAATCACATAATAACTTAAACTGACAGTGTATCCAAAACTGTCTCAGTTATGAACCTCATTTATATATTATATCTTTTAACCAATGATGAGATCTACTGTGTCACACCAGACACCTTATCATCTAATTACATAATATAAATTGACATCATATGTAAAACATATAAACAATTTAACTAAAATATTTAATCGATATATAAAACTGAGAAATAGTTTAATACAAGCAAAGCTTTAGTATTCAAACCCAACAAAAAAGGGGTACAAACAAAGCCAAAATTGCATGAACAAGATCATATCAATTGAGAATCCTCGCCAAATTGGAGTAATTTATTATTACACTATCTCTGAACTTGAATTCCTTCCGCCGGTCCATTTTTCTCTTTCACCCCCCTTGTAATTGAAACCAAAACATAGCAAATCAATTCAAAAGTAACAATTTTTACAAGTTCTGAATTTCTGCTCGTCGTCGGAGGGCCAAATTTCTCAAGAAGAGGGCTCCATTGGGAAACTAGAAAAAAGAATAAACAAAAACAAAGAGGGAAATATCGGCCAGGCGAGGCGAGGTTTCGATCCCATAGAAAAGATCGAGGTCCGTCGATCCAATGCGGGGATATGGGAGGCGTGAAGAGGTTCTAATTCGTTTTCTCCAGTCATTTCGAGAGATAGGGGGAGTTTTGAGCGGGAGGAACAAGGGAGATCGGTCGACGAGGGAAGAAGGGAAGGAATCGGCGGCAGGAGAGAGAGAGAGAGAGAGAGAGAGAGAGAGAGAGAAAGAGAGAGAGAGAGAGAGAAAGAGAGGGGAGGGGGGGGGAGAGGAAAGGAGGATTCGTTGGTGGATTAATGGAGACGGGAGATTCTTTACACGCGCTTGTATTACAACTGGTAAAAAATTATAAAATAGGGAATGAAACGGAGGATAATATAATAGTATGGTATACGAGCGTGTGCTCATTATACTTTTATTTCATTATAAGCCTACGAATCAAATCTATTATTATATACATAAAATCAAATGTGGATTTCCACAGCTGGCACGTGTTTTTTTTTAATTTATTTATATTATACTACTTCCATCTTAAATAATAGTTCTATTTATTACTTTATTTAATTTAACAAACATTATAAAATATTACTATTACTGCAGTATATATATAATATAAATATAAAAGTCACCCTTTTTGAAAGTCAGCTAATATTATATATTTGTTGCCCTTAATCTTTGCCAATGGGTCTGACAACATGTATTATGTTAGTCCAAATACAGGACCATTCAAGCAATTAAATTTGAAAAAAAAAAAATTAGAGAGATTGAATCAGTATAAACTAACCCGTAACTCATAAATTTAGAGTAATTTAATAATTAATTGTACTTAAAGAATTGTATGAAATCGCGGTGCATATGATCCAATAATTGAGCTTAATAATTGATATAGAGTTGACTATGGTCCAATAATTTCATTTCAGTAACCTTTACCTCCTCAGTCTTTAAATGTAGCTCTTGCTGGAAAAAGAAGAAGAATATTCAGAAGAAGGAGTTGATGCAGAAAAGCTTTTCATAAATGAAGAAGAAGACTAGTGCAGAAGATTATCAATACAATGTATTGTTAATGCTCAAGGAGCGCTTTCAAAGGTACCTCCCTCCCCTAAAAAGCGTTTTGTTTCACAATTTTTTTTTTTTTTTTTGGTCTTAAAAATTAATTTAGGTTTTGATAATTTATAATTTTACTTCTTTTCTCACAAAAAAAAAAAAAAAACGATCATTTATATATTAATCATTAAAATATAAATACGTACCTTTAGAAACTCAATTGCCTTGCAGAGAAAATAGTTACAAAAGTTGTTATCTTATCCTAACATATACTATCTGGTAGGTATAATAAATTTAGTTATAGATCTCCAAAACCAGATAAAAGACAAAATAATTACAAATTACAAAATAAAATTAGGCTAAATTTAGAAGTTTTAGATCTAAACGCTTTCTCTATCTTTTTTCAAAAAGTTTTACTAGTTATCGTCATAATTTTTATCTTCTATCACTTCAATTTGGACTAAAAACTCTTTTTCTTTGTCCTCTCTCTTCTCATTTAAAGTAAAATGACATTTTTATTAAAATTGAGACGATAATACTTAAAACTGAGCTAATAACTAATAATAAATTTTTGCAAATTCAAATCGAACATCAATCTTATAGTAAAGTATATCTAGTACTTAAATCATAAAGGCACAACTCAATTAATCAACACATATTCCTTATATTTTCTCTTAAATTTAAGTTTAAGGTTGTTTTGTCTTGTTATTGATCAGATTTGGTACCAAACCAACTTTTATCCACCTCATTCATGTAACAATAATCGAGTCACTAGTTTATACTCACAAATTTGAAATCATAAAAATTACACAATTTTAGATCTACAGAAAATAAGGCAAAAAAAAAAAAAAAAAAAAAATGTCATCCCATTTAAAGGTGCCCACATGAAGGATCCAATGACCGTCCATAAAAGGAAGGTCAATATTGTTATATAGTACAACTCACAGAAAAATATTAATTAAGCGCGGAGAGGAAATTCAAGAACACTACATTAGATTATTTATTTTTATTGGACCAACACTAATAAAAATATATACTCTTAGTTGTATAATATAATTTGTGATGGCAAGTCTTCAAATGGAGAGTCTAAGTCCCCACAAAAGGGAAAGGAACTTCTCAGGAGAAAAGAAAAAAAATCTCATTACAACAGAAAAATCAAAACTAGTATTATAAAATAAGTATAAATAACTATATATAATAGTAGTATTTTTTTATTTTTTATTTAGGAATTCTATATTTCAATTCTTTCTTTCAATATTAGTTTCTACCTGGTTTATAATATTATTCAGAGTAATTGCAAATATAATTCAAATTAGGGGAGGAAATAACACATTTGAATACTCTTGTTTGGCTAGCTAGCTAGCTAGATTTGACTGAAGAATAATATGATTAAAAATGTAGAGTGGGGGTTGAAGTTCCAACCATCGAAGTTCGATTTGAGGATTTAAAAGTGGAGGCAGAAGCTTATGTGGGTAGCAGAGCAACCCCCAATATTTTCAACTTCTACATTAATGCCTTTGAGGTAATCCATTATATTATATTGCATCCTCCATTAAAGGGTTTGTTTGATGGGGAATTTGTCTTTTCAATTTATAGGGTTTGTTGAGTTTTCTTGGCATTTTTCCAAATAAAAAGAGACCCTTTCCAGTTCTTCGGGAAGTAAACGGAATTCTCAAGCCAGGAAGGTACGACTACCGGATTTCTGTATTAATAATAAATACCCCATTTGTCCAACTTGCCAACGTTGTACCCGCTAGCTTAGTTGTCGTTTTTGTTTCTGTATTCCTAATTTATTTACATGTATAAAAAAAAATTTATTTATATTTTACAATGGGAAAGAAATATTTTATAACATATTTGCAGATTGACACTGCTTCTAGGACCTCCAGCTTCTGGTAAAACAACTTTGCTTTTAGCTTTGGCTGGAAGACTTTCTTCTGATGATCTCAAAGTAAGTAAATTAACCAAAAAAAAAAAGGGATGATTACTGGTTTGTTTGAATTGATGAAAACATGGAGATAGATGATCAGGTTTCAGGTGAAATTACATATAATGGATATAAAACTACTGAATTTGTCCCACAAAGGTCATCTTCCTATATCAGTCAACACGATCTTCATCTGGGAGAACTTACTGTGAGGGAAACCCTTGCTTTTTCAGCTCGATGCCAAGGCCTTGGATCTTTTCGCGGTCAGTCCACCATTTCATGTCTTTATTCTTCAAAGAGACTTAACCGTAAAAAAAAAAAACGAATCAAATTTTCGAAATGTTTAACAAAAACACAATCGTTAACTTTCTAGATCATTTTACGCAATTGAATATTCAACTTCTCCATCGTTATATTTTTTTATACAAAATCAAAAAGTGTAGATGATCATTTTGGATTTTGATTTTTACTAGAGATGCTGATGGAGTTACTAAGAAGGGAGAAGGAAGCAAAAATTCAGGCAGACCCTGATCTTGATAATATAATGAAGGTTGACCTTGAATGAAATCATTCTTTTAATTATAATTTATGTCGATATAGAATTTCAAACTCTAATTTTATTTGTGTATTTCAATCCATAGGGTTTGGCGGAAGGAGAGGAGATCAATTTCGTAACGGATTACGTTATGAAGGTGAGTAAATAATAAAATCCTCCGACTAAACATGTCATTCAAGATAAAATTAAAATTTTTAAAATTTTAAAGACCAAATAAATTAGAGTAGAAGTTTGAATATGCAACTTCATAATATGATGTTGTTGTTTAGTAGATTTTAGGGCTTGAAACATGCGCGGACACCCTAGTCGGGGATCAAATGATAAGAGGGATTTCTGGAGGAGAGAAGAAGAGACTAACAATAGGTAACAATTCTCTGACCAACTTTTCCGTTTCAATTTTAATATTTTTTTAAAAAAGAAAAAGGCATGGAGCATTGTGAATGCATTTTGCCCAATCAATGATTTAGGCATAATTCACAAATACTATGGCAATAAAAATCAAATTTAATATACATTAATCTCAAAAAATGAGGCCGTTGTATTAAAAAATATAATAGTGTAAATGATTATATATTACGTAAAATTTAATCGAAAATATAATACATATACAAAATAATTGTAATTTGTGACAGGAGTATCACATATTTGAGTGTATTTTGAGAGTCTTTGAAGGAAAAAAGGATGTAAACCAGAATATAATGAGGCTAGTAATTTCTTAAGAGTTGAACATGAAATCAATTGAACCCAAAATTTAAGCGGATGACCGAGATTGTGAAACTTATGAAGTCTTCTAACTTCTTTACTGTTTTTTCTCCCATGTACAGAGTAGTGAGTATTCATGAATCTCAAACAATATACACTTATGATCATCTGATGGTATTCTGATCTCAAAATGTAGGTGAATTAATTGTCGGACCGGCAACGGTACTCCTTATGGATGAGATATCAACTGGTTTGGACAGTTCCACAACTTTCCAAATAGTGAATTCGATCAAGCAATCCATCCACATTCTTCAGAGAACTGCAGTTATTTCACTGCTACAACCTGCCCCAGAAATATATGATTTGTTTGATGACATAATTCTTCTTTCAGATGGGCACATTGTGTATCAAGGTCCTCGGGAAAATGTGTTGGAATTTTTTGAATTCATGGGGTTCAAATGTCCAGAAAGAAAAGGAGTTGCTGACTTCTTACAAGAAGTAAAACATCATCCATCATGAATGCTAAATTTCGTAATATTTTTTTCACACTTTACATAAAGTCTGAAGAGTCATAAATCTTTTAAACTCCGAATTGAAGGTGACATCAAGGAAAGATCAAGAGCAATACTGGACAAGAAGAGATGAACCTTGGACATTTGTTCATGCCAAACAATTTTCTGATGCTTTTCAATCATTTCACATTGGAAAAGATCTGGCTTCTGAGCTTGCGGTTCCTAGTTTCGACAGATGCAAGAGTCATCCTTGTGCATTAACAAATAAAAAGTATGGTGTTAGCAAGAAAGAGCTTCTGAAAGCTTGCTTCCTCAGAGAACTCCTTCTTATGAAGAGGAATTTATTTGTATATGCATTCCGACTCTTGAATGTAAGTTTGCTTTGTTGTTGTTGAGCTCGATGATCTTTCTTGTCAATAGTCTCAAGAAATTAAGAATGATTTGTGTACAATAAACACAGGTAATGGTGATAGCCATGATAACAATGTCGGTCTTCCCGAAATCAAAGATGCACAAGGGATCATTAATGGATGGTCAACTGTTTGTGGCGCCACTATTTCTGACAGTGACTATGATTATGTTCAATGGTTTCGCAGAGCTGGCATTGTCAATTATAAAGCTTCCGGTCTTGCACAAGCAACGGGATCTTCTATTCTTTCCGGCATGGGCATATGCTTTACCAACTTGGATTCTCACAATCCCATATGCAGTTTTAGAAACTGGTATTTGGTTGTTTATCACTTATTACCCCATTGGACTTGATCCAAGTGGTGTCAGGTAAACTATATGAAAACTGAAACATACTCATAAATAGTGTTTTAGCTTCTTGAGATATATTGCTGTTGATGCAAATGCAGGGCTTTGAAACAATACATACTGCTCATACTCATAAACCAAACGGCTTCAGGACTGTTTCGCCTAATTGCCGCAGTAGGAAGAGATTCAACAGTTGCCAACATATATGGATCTTATGTGTTGGTTGTCATTCTTGTATTGGGTGGATACATATTGCCATATGGTAAATTTGCTCATCTTTTGCTCATATTACAATGATATCAACTCCATTCACGGATTATGTACCAACTTTGATTCTTTTGCAGGAGACATAAACAAATGGTCCATTTGGGGATACTGGATTTCTCCCTTGATGTATGCACAAAATGCTATTTCTGTTAATGAATTTCTTGGGCGTAGTTGGAGCCATGTGAGGATACTATAAGATAAATGTAATTCCACATCCAAAGGCACCAAAAGCTACAAAAAGTTCTAAACTATATCTTAATGCTTGACTTACAGTTATATCCTGGATCAGCTGAACCATTAGGAGTGTTTGTCCTAAAGTCCCGTGGTATCTTTTCTGATGCTCGCTGGTATTGGATTGGAACAACAGCTCTGGCTACATTTACAATCCTATTCAATATCTTCTATACACTGGCGCTAACTTTCCTCAAGCGTAAGCACTCTCCAAACACTGAAATTCTTTAACAGATGCTATAGTTTTACAAATCTGAATTGTTGAATGGATACAACTTCTTTTCAGCATATAACAAGGTACAAGCAGTTCTATCAGAAGAAACTTTAGCAGCGGTTATTGATTCCTTATCAAGAAGCAATGGCTCAAATGGTACGTTGCTTGCTTCTTTTAACTTTTTTCAATCAAATTAAAGTCATTTTAATTCTTGAAATGTAAATGTATACAGACAACCAACTTCAGACAAATACATTTATGACGCCAAGCATCAGTAAGCAGGACACAGAGAGGAAACGAGGAATGGTTTTACCATTTACACCGCTTGTAATCACTTTTAATGACTTAAGATATGCAATAAAAATGCCACAAGTAAGTACCTTATATTCCCTGTCTCAATAAGGTTGAATAATTATCTTTGGATGTTTTGCATGCAAACATCAATGATAATCAGCACATTCATGGAGTTCATTCTGAATTAGTCGTTGATAAATTTATTAGCCATAATTCTATTCATGTACACCCTGTTTGAAAGCTTTGTAATCTACATACGTAACTCTGTCTCTAGGAAATGAAAGCTCTAGGACTCATCAATGAACAACTTGAGCTTCTGAAAGGTATCAGTGGTTCCTTCAGGCCTAGAGTTCTGACAGCTCTTATGGGCGTAAGTGGAGCTGGAAAAACAACCTTGTTGGATGTCTTAGCTGGAAGAAAGACAGGAGGTTACATTAAAGGAACAATTACAATATCAGGCTACCCGAAAAAGCAGGAGACTTTTGCTCGAATAGTCGGATATTGTGAACAAAATGATATTCACTCTCCTCATCTTACAGTGTATGAGTCATTGCAATATTCTGCATGGCTTCGACTGCCTGCAGAAGTGGATACAACGACAAGAGAGGTGATTAAGACTAAGTATCATTTAAAGACCTTCTCTTATAGACTAACTAATCCGTGGTTGCAATGATCACATTATACAAATTGCAGATGTTTGTTGAAGAAATTATGGAGCTTGTTGAGTTGACTGACATAAGAAAAGCCATAGTTGGATTGCCTGGAGTAAATGGCCTTTCAACTGAGCAGCGAAAGAGACTAACGATCGCAGTTGAGCTCGTAGCTAACCCCTCAGTCATATTCATGGATGAACCTACCACAGGACTTGATGCTAGGGCAGCTGCAATTGTGATGAGAACAGTCAGAAATACAGTGGATACGGGTAGAACTGTGGTTTGCACCATACATCAACCTGGTGTTGACATATTTGATGCTTTCGATGAGGTAATTTGTAATCAATGCATGCTCTATCTATCAGCTTGATTTTATGTGGTTGGAAAACTAAATAGTACTAATTAGAAATAAATTGCAGCTGGTGCTTTTGAAACTAGGAGGCGAACAAATATATGCTGGTCCGTTAGGCCGCCATTGTTCAGAACTAATTAAGTATTTCGAGGTGAGGATGATGGCCAAATGAATCTGTTCAAAGTTTCCACCATTATATATGTTTATGACTTTCTGAAAATTATATTGTCTACTCAGGGAATCAATGGAGTTACAAAATTTATAGTTGGTCAGAATCCTGCTACTTGGATGATGGAAGTCTCTTCAGTTGCAGAGGAGGCAGCACTTGGAGTTGATTTTGCAGCTCTTTTTAAAAGTTCAGAAGCCTATAGGTATGATGTTGTTTGAGCCCATAAAGTCAAAACAGAACTTGTTCCTTCATACAGAAAACTATTGATTCAAATTAGCTGCAAATCTTGTGGAATTATTGCTCCTTTTTTAGTAACTTCACACAACTGATTGATTATAGAAGTTTGCTGATGTCTATGATCTTAATGTGGCCAATCATTACTTACTGGAAATTTTTGGTATGCTTAGGAGAAATGAAGAGCTGATTGAGGAACTAAGCAGCCCAGCAACAGGCTCTCGAGATCTTTACTTCCCTACAACTCATTCACAGTCATTTTCAACTCAAATTATTGCTTGCCTATGGAAGCAGCATTTGTCATACTGGCGAAACACAACATACACAGCACTGAGACTATTATTTACAGCAGTCATAGCTCTGATGTTTGGCATAATATTCTGGCAACTTGGCTCCAAACGGTAACGATCATTAACTTTACAGAACTTAAAACTTGCATTTCCCCTCAGTTTGTTTCCAATTCAATCAAAGTTTGTGCTTGTAATCACAGACGAAGGCTCCAGGATTTGCTTAATGCTATGGGTTCCATGTATGCTTCTATTCTATTCATCGGCCTTGCCAATGCAAGCGCAGTTCAGTCTGTGGTTGACATTGAGAGGACGGTATTTTATAGGGAAAAAGCAGCTGGAATGTATTCAGCTTTCCCGTATGCAATTGGGCAGGTAAAACATATAGAAAATGAGTTTGAATCATCATTCTAACAACATTTTCAACCACTACATAGAATTTGAATCTTCTTGTTTCATCCACATTGAATCAAACAGTTTCTGCACTTGTTTCTCTAACCTTAAGAAACCTGTCATGCTGCAGATTGCGATCGAGCTGCCATACATTCTTCTTCAAACACTGATCTATGGAGTCATCGTGTATGCCATGATTGGGTTTGAATGGACAGCAAGCAAGTTCTTTTGGTATTTATTCATCATGTATTTTACCTTACTATACTTCACAGCATATGGGATGATGTCTGCTGCAATTACACCAAATCAAAGCATTGCTGCTATTTTCTCATCTGCAATCAGTTCATTATGGAATCTGTTTTGTGGGTTCATTGTTCCTGTATCGGTGAGTTATTTTCTTCATGATTGAGCCTTCCAGGTTGCAAAATTATACTGTATCAATCAAGATTAATCCTAATCGTTCTCTTTGTTTTGATTTCAACCAGAGAATTCCTATTTGGTGGCAATGGTACTATTACATTTGCCCATTTGCATGGACATTGAATGGTTTGATTGCATCTCAGTTTGGAGATATCAAAGAAGTGATGATTGACACAAACCGAACAGTGGAAGGCTTCTTAAGTGCTTATTTCGGATTCAGACATGAGCTTCTGTGGTCTGTGGCAGCAATCATTGTTGGAACTGCTGCATTTTTTACCTTCATCTTTGCCTTCTCAATCAAGACCTTAAATTTCCAGAAAAGATAGGCCACAACTGGGATAGAATTGAGCCAATTTTTAAGGAGGTGATGCATGCCAATATTTTGGATGCAGTCCTCTAGTTAATGATGGAGATAAAAAACGATCCAAAAGATCTCACTGAAGTTCCATTATCTTGTAAAATATGCCACAAAAGATCAATTTTAGAATAGCAACATCATACTATTTTTAAATTCAAATTTTATCACTGTTTTAAAGAATTCAATCTAAAATCACTAACTTTTCGATTTTGTTTAAAATAAGTCATTAGTGACGGTAAAAGAGCAAAATGAAAGGTTGGCGGTGAGAGAAGTGGCCGGGGAGAGAGAAGGAAGGGGGAAGGGGGAGGCGGCCAAAGAGTTTATTCGATTCACAAAAGTCATACTTAACTGTTCAAAATCAGAAATCACGGCTATTGAAACAAAAAAATACAGCAAATTGAGAGAACCAATTTGGGATCTGAAAGCTTCACTTTATTGAATCAATTGAATTGAAACCGCCTGTAAGTGTTGTGTTTATATATACAACAAGCTAAATACTAACTAACTAAAGACTGTTAGCTAGCTCTTTACTCCAAGCTGTAGCTTTAGTTTTTCCTTCTTGATATGAGCTGTCATTGTATCCTACTTCTTTCACTTGTGCGGTGTGAATTGTGAAGCTACCAAAAGACACCTCATCACTTCCTCTAAATTGCAACCGTGCCCCCTTATTACTTAACATTATCCCTACTATCCCATTCTAATTTTCAACTTTTTAACGCCCCGTAAATGGAAGAGACGAAGATTCTAAAATGTTCAGTTACACGTTGTTCATAATTGCAAGGTTGATACTGTAAAGTCATCGAAGCCATATTCATCTCGGATGAATAAATTAAAGTAATCATGGCTGCTCCGAATAAATTAAAGTAATTTTATGTGTTATGTTCGAAGGATATACTTCGCTATTGGGATTTTTTTTTTTTTTTTTTTTTGGATGATGATGGAATTTGGGATTAATTTATAATGAGGAGAAGAAAAAGATTCGACGTTTGAGTAGAGAAGGAAAAACTGTTCAGATAAAAATCGTTTTTCCCTCTAGAAGAAGGAGACGATTAAAGCAGTGTGGTGTTGTTCAGCTGAGCGAGGTTCCATGGCTGCTCCGAATCCGCCATTGTTGTTGAGCTTGAACATCATTGTCATTCTGACGTCACTGTCATGGATTTGCAGGCTCGGGTCTTGCTCAACAACGCCCACTCCGACTCCATGGCCCCATCAATTTCACTCCCTATTATTCGTCAACACCACCGACGGTTATCTCAGCCAAATCGACCTCTGGTACGACTGGACCAACGGCCGCAACGTCAACATCATCCGCGACCAGCTAGCCGGCGCCGGCACCATCCTCTACGACGTCGAGTGGAACAACGGCACTTCCTTCTTCCACAACAGTTCCTCGTGCTGGTCGGTGCAGCTGGATGTTGGGATTCTCCGGCCCGATTGGCTCGTCGACGGCTCTAACTACCTGGGCCAGCGCCGAGTAAACGGTTTCCTCTGTAACGTGTGGGAGAAGGTGGAATTCATTTGGTACTACGAGGACGTGGTCACCAAAAGGCCTGTTCAATGGGTTTTCTACACCGGTCGGTAATCAATTAATCAGTTAATTCCTGAAAATTTTCTATTCATGTGCATTTATTTTCATTTACGTCTTGCAATTATCGCTCAGGATATATATGATCATCAAAACCATTCGGGCTGAAAAAAAAAAAAAAGAAAAAAAGGATACAAAAGGAGTTGACTATTGATTATTAGTGATTTTAGTAAACATCCGAAGATGGTGACTAGGGTGTCAATTTGGGTTGAATTTTCTAAAATTCTTGCTCATTCTTGATTCTCATTAGCTTAGCTAGACGCCGAAGACCCTGTTAAAGTATCGAAGCCATTCTTGAGAAAACAAAAATAATCCGTCCCATAATAATAGTTAAAGATAATAAAAGGGAGAGATTGATTTCAGTTGTTTGCTTTCTTTGTTTTCTTGGATTGCAACAAGTAATTTAAAAGAGCTGGTGGTCATCTTGAGCAGGAAGGTCGATCCATGTTATGACATTTGAAGTAGGAGAAGTACTTGAGGATGAGAAATGGCAGGCACCTTTCTACTGTTTTGACAATAAAGCCTACCAAATTGACGCCCAATCCAGATGGAGTTTGGAACTGAGTTTAGACAAGCGGAAGCATGATTTGATGACTTCCTGTTAGTGTTTTTGATAATTTTATTTTATTTTTTTATTGAGATAACTAAAAGGATGGTGTTCCTTGTTTTAAGGATAAAAGGATGGTGTTCCTTATTTTGTGGAATTTGCTTTGTGAAAAGCAAGATATGTGTACTGTTTATGTCATTATGTATACTATAAATATTCAACAACATGAATGCAATGTCTTTCTAGAAGAAATTTATCTCTGATTTTATTATTCTGCATTTTTTAGATGCTTTGTTTTTAACTTTGTTCATGGTATCAGAGCTTGAAAAGATCTTAAAGGACTGTGAGTGTTGAAAAAAAAAAAAAAACCAGCAAGGCTTCCTTCACAAACCAAACAATTTTTTCTTTTAAACTTCTTATGGCTTCAAGTAATTCTTCAAGCCTTTCACCCCCAACCTTTAATGGTGAGAACTATCAAGTTTGGGCTGTCAAGATGAAAGCTCACTTGAGAGGTCTCAGTTTATGGCAATGGGTTGAGACGGAAAGGGAAGTTCCACTTTTGGGAAACAATCCAACCCTCAATCAAATTAGAGCTCATGAAGAAGAAGAAGCCAAAGCTCCAAGAGCTTTGTCATTCATTCATGTTGCTGTTTCCGATGCAATTTGCACAAGGATTATGGCCTGTGAAACTCCAAAAGAAGCTTGAGATAAGCTTAAGGAGATGTACATGGGGAGTGATCGTACAAGGCAGATGCAAATTCTGAATTTGAAAAAATAATTCGAAGTTTTGAAGATGAAAGACAATGAGTCCATTAAGGAGTATGCTGATCGACTCATGGAAGTTGTTAACAAAATCAGGCTTCTTGGAGAAGCCTTGACTGACCAAAGGGTTGTAGAGAAGGTGCTGGTGAGTTTGTCGGAAAGATTTGAGTCTAAGATCTCTTCTCTTGAAGACTCAAAAGACTCAACCAAAATTTCCTTGACTGAGCTTGTTCATGCCTTTCAAGCTCAAGAGCAAAGGAGATTAATGAGGCAAGAGGGTAGCAGTGAAGGAGCTCTATTTGCAAAACAAAAAGTTTTCCAATGAGAGAAGAAGCAGCTTGGTGAGAAGAAAGGTAGGGAGAAAATTGACGGCCAAAACTTTAAAAGTGATGGCAAAAGAAAATATCCTCCATGCCCTCATTGCAAGAAAACCAGCCATTCTGAAAATTTTGCTGGTTCAGACCAGGTGTGCAATGTAGATCTTGCAAACAATATGGCCATGTGGAGAAGGTGTGCAAGAACAAAAACAACCAGGCAAGACAACAACCTCAAGGACAGCAAGCAAAAGTTGCCGAAAATCAGCAACAAGAGGAGCAATTGTTCATGGCTACAAACCTTGCAACAAGAAGCACAGATGATACTTGGCTTATTGACAGTGGTTGTACAAACCACATGACGCCTGAACTTAGAAAATTCAGGGAGCTAGATCAGTCATACAAGTCAAAAGTCATAATTGGAAATGGAGAATTAGTTGACGTTGAAGGCAAGGGAATTGTGGCAGTTGAAATTCCCTCAGGTATCAAATACATTTCTGATGTTTTATTTGTACTTGAAATTGATCAAAGCTTGCTAAGTGTTGGTCAAATGCTTGGGAATGATTACTCTTTGCAGTTCAAAAATAAATCTTGTATCATCTTTGATAGAGCTGGTAGTGAGATGCTTAGAGTAAAAATGATAAACAAAAGCTTTCCGGTTATGTGGAAAGATAGAAATTTGCATGCACATAGAGTTGTAGTTGATGATTCTGAATTATGGCACAAAAGATTTGGCCATTTTCATTATGCAGCACTTAGGCACTTGCACCACAAAGGTTTGGCTCAAGGCCTACCTATTATTTGTGATGAAAAAAATGTGTGTCAAGCTTGCCAATTTGGTAAGCAATGCAGATTGCCATTTCCTGTTAATACAGCTTGGAGGGCTTCAGAAAGGCTGCAACTAATTCACACAGATGAGTGTGGACCAATGAAGACGCTGTCGCTGAATGGAAGTGCATATTTCATCTTGTTCATAGATGATTATACAAGAATGTGTTGGGTTTATTTTCTGAAACAAAAATCTGAAGTGGCTGATGTATTTCAAAATTTCAAAGCCTTGGTGGAAAATCAAGCTAACTGCATCATAAAGGTGATAAGATCGGACAATGGGACTGAATACACCTCAAACAAATTTAAGCAATTTTGTACTGAATCTGGAATTCATCATCAGCTCACCGTCACTTATTCTCCTCAGCAAAATGGTGTTAGCGAGAGGAAGAATAGGACAGTCATGGAGATGGCAAGGTGTTTGCTGTTTGAGAAGAAGATGCCGCAGCGTTTTTGAGCAGAAGCTGTCAACACATCAGTCTATTTGCTGAATAGACTTCCTACGAAAGCGGTGAAGGACAAAACTCCATTTGAAGCATGGTTTGGAGTTAAACCAGTTGTGGATCACCTCAGAATATTTGGGAGTTTGTGCTACACTCTTGTTCCAGATGTGAAAAGGGGCAAATTGGATCGAAAAGCTGATATTGGAGTTTTCGTGGGTTATAGCTCTAAGGGCTATAGAGTCTTCAACTTGAAAACCAACAAGGTGGTGGTGAGCAAAGATGTCCAGTTCAATGAAGCAGCTGTATGGGACTGGGAAAAGGCTGAAATTGGAGTTCCAGATGCTAATCAAATTGGGAGTTCCATACCTCAATCAGAAGTTGAAATAGAAGATGATCTTGGTGTTGAAAATTTTGATCATATTCCCACAAGAGGAACAAGGTCACTTGCTGAAATTTATGAAAGATGCGATGTCGCAATGCTGGAGCCAAAATCTTATGATGAAGCAGCTAGAGAAGCTGGTTGGAAGGCTGCAATGGAGGAGGAGCTGAAGATGATAAATAAAAATTGTACTTGGGAGCTGGTAGATAGGTCTCAACACCAAAAAACTATTGGCGTTAAGTGGGTTTATAGGACCAAATTTAATCCTGATGGTTCTGTAAACAAACTTAAGGCCAGATTGGTGGTTAAAGGCTACTTTCAGGAGTATGGAGTTGCTTATTCAGAAACCTTTGCTCCGGTGGCCAGACATGATACTATAAGGCTTTTAATAGCCTTGGCAGCAAAGATGGGGTGGAAAATTCACCATCTTGATGTGAAATCAGCTTTTCTAAATGGAATTCTTTATGAGGATGTTTATGTTGAGCAGCCAGAAGGTTTTCAGGTTTCAGGAGCTGAAAACAAAGTTTACATGCTTCACAAAGCACTTTATGGCTTGAAGCAAGCGTCTCGAGCTTGGTACAGCAGAATTGACACTTATTTGCTGCAGCAAGGTTTTACAAGAAGTCAAAGTGAAGCTACTCTCTATGTATCAAAATATGGAGAAGAAGATCAGTTTATTGTTTCTTTGTATGTTGATGATATGTTTGTTACTGGTTGTGCTTCAAGGTTTTTGGAGAATTTTTTGCTGCAGATGGAAAGTGAGTTTGAAATGTCTGATTTGGGGGAAATGAAGTACTTCTTGGGCATGGAAATTCACCAATTTGAAGATAAGAACTTCATCTCTCAAGAGAAGTATGCTTTGGAGGTTTTGAACAAGTTTCACATGGAAATATGCAAACCAGTGGCAACTCCATTGGTTGTGAATGAGAAATTATCAAAAGATGAAGCAGGTCATAAGGTAGATGCCTCTACATACAGGAGTCTCATTGGAAGCTTGCTTTATTTATGTGCTTCAAGACCAAATTTGATGTATTCAGTTGGTTTGCTTTCAAGGTTTATGCATTCGCCTACTCAAACTCATCTTGGTGCAGCTAAAAGGGTGCTAAGGTACATCAAAGACACCTATGATTATGGTTTGTGTTTTTTCAAGAATGAAAGCAATGAGCTTCAAGGATATTCAGATAGTGACTATGCAGGAGCTCATGATTTTAGAAGCACATTTGGTTACGTTTTTTCATTCGGCAGTGGAGTTTTTTCTTGGAATTCTAGAAAGCAAGATGTGGTGGCTCAATCCTCAGCTGAAGCTGAGTATATTTCTGCAGCGGCAACAGCCAACCAAGCAATTTGGTTGAGGAAATTACTTTCAGATTTGGGTCATAATCAAAATAATCCTACTGTGATTTGGGTGGACAACAAATCAGCCATTGACATTGCTGAAAACCCAGTGCAACATGGAAGAACAAAGCACATCAACGTCAAATTTCATGCAATCAGAGAAGCAGTGAATAATGGTGAAATCACTTTAAGGCATTGTTACTCAGAAAATCATATGGCGAATATCTTAACCAAGGCTCTTACGAAGGGCAAGTTTGAAGAATTAAGATCAAGGCTTGGAGTCTCCAAGAAAATTCTCAAGGATGGGTGTTAGTGTTTTTGATAATTTTCTTTTTTTTTTTTTTATTGAAATAACTAAAATGATGGTGTTCCTTGTTTGAAGGATAAAAGGATGATGTTCCTTGTTTGAATGATAAAAGGATGATGTTCCTTGTTTTGTGGAATTTGCTTTCTGAAAACTAAGATATGTGTACTGTTTATGTTATTTTGTGTATTATAAATATTCAGCAACATGAATGCAGGAAATATGTATTTTTAGAAGAAATTTACCTATGGTTTGATTATTCTGCATTTTTTAGAATGCTTTGTTTTTAACTTTGTTCACTTCCTAAAATCAATGGCAGATTGAGGGAGTTCTAACTTCTCTGTGTTACCCTATACCACCCATCTCTCATAAAATAGTCATGCAACACATTAATACAGTATATAAGAATTGACGTTTAATACAGTATAGTTCCCTCCTCTTGTCCCATATACTATTCTCATACTATGTTGACCAACTCTCGAACACTTCTCTCCTACCACTACCATCAACATAACATAACCAATTTCAATCAGCCCTTCATTGCTATTCATGCAAATGCTGCAGTTATCGTGGTTTTAGTCCCAGACAACCCCTGATACACCTTTCTTCTTCTTCTCATTCTTCCATAGTTGTTAAGACAGACGCCATTTTTGCCTCCTTTTGCTGCAAGAAGATTTAGTTTTTTATCAAACAGCAGCGATAGTAGTGATGATGGAGATCCGGGGGCCCTTTTGTGAAATGCATTCATCACAATCAAAGTCATCCACTTTCAGGTTGTTTCAGGTACTTGAATTATGTTTCTGCATTTGATGAAAGTTGAACTTATGGGAATGTATGGTTTAAGGGATGCCTTTGAATTTCGCTTTTGTTGTGTGAGAATATAGGAAAGTTTAATCTTTTCAGTGAATTGTGGAGATTGATGTATTGAATTTGTAGGGTTTTGATGTGCAAAGTCAGAATGTAGAACAGAATGATGTAGCCCCCTGCCTTTTCACAATATTGGCATTGGGGAACAAAATGGAAAAAGGGTTCAAAGTTTTGCTGATGAAACAAAGTCTAGGTTTGATGCCAAATTGATTGATTTGTATGCAACTGTTTCAAGATACAATTTATGTCGTTCATATTCTTTTTGAGCATGCTGATTGCAGTGCGTTTTTTTTTTTGGCATCGTCTAAATTTTGCAAATTATAGGGAAGAATCGCATTCTGTGGCCAGACAGCTTGCGTTCCTTGTGCCGTTTTCAAAATTTTCAGTCTGTATAGCTGTGATAATACATAATCCAATGTTAATGAAATTATGTTTGTGAAGATGTTTCATAATGGGGTAAATTGATGCACATCTTTCCTTGCTTCTACTTTTCTTCTAAATTTTGTTTCTTAATTGATTATGTTTTGTTTCATGGTAGCCAAAATGATGATAGTCAGGATTCTCCATCTGAAAGATTGTCCCCTGTTGCAGATTTTATTCTTTGTCTTTATCCATTATCTAGTTATTCTTTTCTTCCCATGCTTGCATATAGTTAATATGCTTAAAATTAGTAAATAGCTTTAATTAAAGCCTTTCTTGCATGTTTGAGTTGCATATATAGCATGAATTTTTCTTTTGGGCAAAAGAATAATTTAGGCATTCAGCGTATTTGATGACAGAAATATTTTAAACTTAATGGTGAATTTGGTACACTAGTAACAAATGGATATAAGAAACTGTATGTTCAGGAGTTCAAGTATTATACCTTGATGCATCTAATAAATCTCTCGAAACACATATTCTGATTTTTTTAGTCTTTAGTTTCAAGAGTGTGAGCAAAGAGCTGTGTAAAGGTTAGATGTTTGGGTATATGGCAGCACACTCATATGCATCAATTTGTCTGTGGCATGCTTCTCTCTTTCTTTCTTTTTTTTTTTTTCCTTTTATTTTAAGGTTCTCTAGAGATGCAAATGTGCAAGATGTAAAATTTTCAATCTATTTCTTGCATTGTATTGGGAATTATTGATTTCTTTCTTATCATGTATATTGAGATACCTTGAACATTATCATTGTGAGCCATCTATTAATTACCTCTTAGATGGTGTGAACTCTTCCAGTTGCTGCCGATGCCCTTCTTGATCTGTGACTATATGTTTTTAATGTTAAATTAAGAGGATGTTTTAGACTGGACGTTTTAAATTCAGTTACTTCCACATTCTCTGTCTTTGTGAAGCTTATGTACTTTGATTAGCAATGGCTTAGTTGAGCCTTTTAGCACCTTCATTTGGGTTTGTAACCTTTACCTGGAATTTGAGCTTTCAACTACTAATGTCCTGTGTCTTTGTCTCCCACTTCATATGCACACTTCTTCTCCCCAACTGCTTGCAAAAATAACCTGCTTTGAGAAGCATACCCTCTGTCAAATGCATCCTGATTTTGTTAACCTTTATGCCCGGTCCCTTTTTTTTAAAAGAAAAGAAACTTTATTGACATGGATGTAGCTTTCCTGGTTTGTTATCCTCTCTATGCCCTTATCCAGTACTTGCCGTTTGTATTTGGTGCGGTGGTTATGATGTAAATTGTCTTACAAAATAATACTAGTTTGTAATGCTCAACAGTACTACAATAAAGACTCAAAATTGGGGACAGAGGGAGTATATTTTGTTTATGCAATATTTTTTTGAGTTCCTCAGAGACATCCTTCCTGTGATTTTGTTTTTTATAGGTGGGATAGTGGCTTTGGGAAAATTTGATGCCCTCCATATTGGTCACAGAGAACTTGCTATTCAAGCATCAAAGGTTGGGATCCCTTCTATATTTTGTTGGAATGGCTGAAGTATTTGGATGGGAATCTAGGTATCTAATCCTCTTTCTTCCTTATTGGAGAGACCACTAATTGTGACAATGAAAAGGGCTGCTGTGAAATGATGTTGATTGATGTCCGAAAAATTCGATCTCCTTAAATTGCATGTATTATGTATCCATGCAATCTTAAACAAGTAACTTCAATTTATCCGAAAAATATAATATCTTTCAAGTTTGTGTTAATCGAGCAGGAGTACACGCAAGTTGCTGTCTACCAATAAACAATGTGTTTCATCACACATGCAGTTGGATCCTGTAATATTGAAGACCACAAAATAACGGATGAAGGAAAAAAAGTGAATATGGTCAACATGTTTCACTATGCATTTAATGTTAAAAGTAGTGAGCCTGATTTTCTGTTGCTGTAGAAATTTGTAGTTGCTGTTTATCAAGAGGCATTCTTCTGTTGCATTAGGAAAGGCTTTTGTCTGCATAAATTGATTAATATAGTTTGATTCCCACAGCTCTAGGGTTTCTTTGTCTATACTCCTGAAGTGCTAAAAAGATAGACATTTGTGTTTTCTCATCGATGATCTTGACTTGTTTGTCTGACTTCATTCTGTCATTTATGTCACGCTGGGCCTGATTGTTCAACAAGAGTGCGCAGCAGAATAGAAGCTAAATGCTATTTGGTTCTTGTTTGCTTTGGTGTATACTATACCCCCAGATATGGAAAATAAATATTTTGAACTCCACTTGATTGAGGCTAGTGTAAATTAATCATTACTAAATCTGGAAGATCATACGAAATTTTTAAGTCCTATTCTCCCAGTTTTTGGTGGTTAAATTATCTCATTTCCATGTCTTTGGATTTTAGTGTTGATTCTTTGTTAATGGTTATAATTGACGTTCTTTCCTGAAGAGAGAGGACTTATTCATTTCAATCTGCGAATAAGCAGGGCACCTATAGTTGCCAAATGTGACCGGAAGAGAGTTTTCGACTCTTGGGCTCCTTATTGTGGTAATATAGCACCCAGGGAGTTCCAGATTGGCTTTTCCAAAGTTAGGTCCCTCACTCCACGCCAGTTTGTTGCGAAGAAGCTAGCTGTGGAGCTTGGAGTGCATGGTGTGGTTGCAGGTACATCATTCAATCATTTATCTCTTTGATTTGCATATTTTTGTCTGAATGATATGCTAAAGATATAGATGTGATGTGATAGGTGAAAACTACAGGTTTGGATACAGAGCTGCCGGTGATGCATCTGATCTGGTTAGGTTATGAGTATGGCATAGGAGCTTACATAATCAGTTCTGTCATGGACAAGAATCAACCCCCTAACGGGATCAATAATAGCAATTCAAAAGAGCAAGGTCAGGTCTCCTCTACTCGTGTACGTCATGCTCTTGCTAAAGGAAACATGAAATATGTATCAGAGCTTTTGGGTCGCCACCATCGTCTCATGTTGAATATTAACCAGCAGGAAGGGACATTTAGTGATAGTAAAATATCAGCACCGAAATCTTGTTTATTAAATCTTCCGCCTGCGGAAGGTTTATATTAAAACTGTTTTCTTTTGATTGAGGACAAGGATGGTTTACCATGCAGGGTAACCATTGATACAGTTCATATTCATCTGGAATCAGATATGTTAGCTGCCTGTAATCCTCTTACTTGTCAGGACTACGAGTTATTAGGCATTGACTTTGGTGATTAATCTTAATGCAAAGGGTTTACATCTTTTGCAGAAGCATTGGTGTTTTTAGTGCTTAAATTTTGCTTTACACTCTGTGTGTTATTTTCTGGAAAATTGTTCTTTCTGTTAATTGAATGACCTTTGTTCCTGCAGAGTAGAAAAGTTAAGTGTCAAAAGCAGTATACAGAGTTAGTTTTAAAAAGCTGCAGTTGAACTCTGTTATAATGGGAAAGGAGAAGTCTGCATTACTAACAAATTTAGTTTCTAACCCTCCTACCTTTAGATATTGCATTATCATTCTGCCCCAATTAAAATTCATAAGTTTTGTTAATCCTCTATAATATCTTTTGCTGACAAGGGAGGTATGGGTAGTTGTCAGAAATTTCAAGTATATTTATATCTGATGTGGTTTGGTTAAATTAGTAATATCCCTTCAGGTTTTGAAAATAATATATACTCCTGACTATTCAAATTAATAACAATTAACTCTTATTCGACGAAAATAATGAGTAAATATATTAACGTAATATTTATTATTGTGTTGAAATATAAAATTAACATCATTTTATAATCTCGTTTTGATAAAATATTATCAAATTTTTCCATTTTTTAACATTTTTTTAGGTTTGACTTTGGTCAAAGAGAGTATTGATAGTTATAAAAAATCTTATGAGGTAATTAATAGCTTAACCAAATCACAGCAGAAATAAATGTATCTCACCCAAATGTTTATGAAGATACATACTAAACTATTGGTGTTAAGAGTATAGTAAAGAATTCCAATCAATGACAACAATATGGGGAAATAAAGAGTGATTGTATGCAAAGACGAAGTAAAAAAATAAAATTAATTTCGTTTAAATAGTAATTTCATCTGTTCTTTTATTTTAATTATATTTGTAATAAGATTGGTTTTTTTTTTTTTTTTTTTTTTTTGGGAGGGGGGTATAAATTATGGAAGGCCAAAAAAGCTTTATGGGCATATACTGTAATGGGTCCAAAGATGTTATGGTGTCTGCCTTTGCTTCCAAAGAAGTAGTGGATATTAAACTGGAATATTCCATGGCTGCTTGTAGCTTTTCCCACTTTCTTCTAGCCTTCAATTTCATGATGAAATGTTGTGGTGTGTGTTACTGCTAGCCACTACTCAGAGATTCCAAGTTCAAGATTTTAGTGCTTGAGTGTCCATTGGTGCTTTACCATTATTTTAAATTTTGTTTCCTAACTTAACTTGAGTTGTTGACTTAGATTTGATCAATGATGATGATGATAATTTTATTAATTAAGTTATGGTTGTAAATGGAGTTCAAAATTGACCTCTATATAGTTTGTATTTATATTAGAATTTTTTTTTAAATAATTTATCTTCTGTCGACTAACAGGCTCAATGCACGCACGAATTGATTACAACTCTGATTTCCTTTTCCTTTTCGATAAATTTTTATTATTATTAGTAGTAGTACCAAAAAATACGAATCCTAGATGACTCGAATCAAAATCTATTGGTTTTAAATGAGTGTTAACGTAGCACTTCTTATATAATACTATGTACACCCACAAAAAAAAAAAAAAAAACAAAAATAGAGCCCCAAAAATAGTGGATATGACGTGTGTAAACACCGTCAGCAAGGTTTAAAACCCCCATTCTCTCTCTCTCTTCAAACCCTAATCTCTTTTCTTTCTCTCTCCTCTCCTCCAGCCACCCTCTATTTTCTCTCTTTTCTCTCTTCTCTCGCCACCAAAATCAGCCGAAGTTTTGAAGATCTTTAACCCCAAAATACTCCCCACCTCTTAAGCTTCAAAACTCATCCCTTGTTCCACCATTTTCGTACGTATCTAAATCAAGATGGGCCAAGAAAAGGCGGCTCGCTGCAGTGGTGACAGCGACAACCAGATCTGGAAAGTGTATAGGGGTTTGTGGCTGGAAAGCGAAGAGGGGCTTGTGGCTGGAAAGTGGAAAAGATGAAAGGAAAACTAGAGTTTGGGCAAAAAAGTATATTTATTCCATTTGTTTGATGCAAAAAGGTGAGGCCAAGAAGAGGCGGCTCGCGGCGGTGGTGACAGCAGTGGCCAGATCTGCTGTTGGTGATAGTGATGGCCAGCAAGGGTGGCGGAAGGGAAGAGGGGAGATGGGCTTTTTGATGAAAGGAAAACTAGGGTTTGGGCAAAAAGGTATATTTTGTATATAAAATTGTCTATTTTGAATATGGTCAGAACCACTTTTTGAATATGGTTTGTAATGTTAAATGGTGATTCTGATGTCAAATGCTGGTTTATAATGTTAAATTGTTGTATTGATGTCAAATGTTGGTTTGTGATGTTAAATGGTTGTACTGATGTTAAATGCTGATTTGTGATGTTAAATGATGGTTCTGATGTCACATGCTGATTTGTGATATCAAATGGTGATTTCTGATATCAAATGCTGATTTGTGATGTTCAATGGTAGTTCTGATATCAAATGCTGATTTGTGATTCTGATGTTAAATGGTGGTTATGATGTCAAATGTTGATTTATGATGTTAAATGGTTGCACTGATGTCAAATGCTAGTTTGTGATATTAAATGGTGGTTCTGATGTCAAATGCTTATTTGTGATGTTAAATGGTTGTACTGATGTCAAATGATGGTTTGTGATGTTAAATGGTTATATTGATGTCAAATGCTGATTTGTGATGTTAAATGGTGGTACTGATGTCAAATGATGATATTGATGTTAAATGCTATCTTTTTTTATGTCAAATGGTGATACTGATGTTAAATGTTATTTTTTCATGTTAAATGCTGGTTGGAATTCGCAGAGGAAAGCCCCATGGCTGCTAGAGACTGAGAAGAAGGATGTATCATTATCAAACCATACATTGTTAAAAAAGTTCATCATGATGATTAATAATAATAGAGCTATAACTATAGTAATAGAAGCAGCAGTAGTAGTAGCAGTAGTTGTAGTAGTAGTGAGGATTGAGGAGTTGGGTCTTTGTGTTTAGGCAAAAGAAACGTAAAAAACTGATGTTAAATGCTGTTTTTTTATGTGAAATTGGGGGTAAAACCAACATTTTATACACGACCACCACCAGACTACATAAAATTCATCAGAATAACAATAAAAAATGAGATTTAACATCAGAATTCGTCATAATGTCATTTGATATCAAACATCGAAGACGATGTAAAATGGCATTTGACATCAATTTGACATCAAAAAATGATGTCAAATGCCATTTGACATAATGCCATTTGACATCAAACATCGAAGATGATGTAAAATGGCATTTGACATAAAAAAAAGATGAAAAATGTCATTTGACATATAAGATCGAAGATGATGTAAATTGGCATTTGACATTAAAAAATGATATCAAATGTCATTTGACATAAAAAATGATGTAAAAGGAGATTTAAATAGGAGAGAGGGAGAGAGAGAGAGTGAGGGTGTTATGCAAGAAGTGTGAGGCGCGTGAGGAGAGAATGAGAGAAAATCTAGGGACTCGATACATTAAATGCGCCTGGCCTGCAATTTTGGTTCAGAAAACTCGATTTTCACCGATTTTCTTTATAAAAAACCGGGTTAGGTGTAAGATTTGTCCAGTACTACTAGTAGTACTATATAATTTGCGGTCAACATAGACTCCAACCCTCTTCTCTGATAAATTACTTTTTAATTGTTACTTTTTTATTCTATTATAAATTACATTTTAAATTTAACTTGTTTAGTTTAATGGAAACTAAAGTTATGAAATAATTGGATTTATAAGAATTTAATGATAAAAGATCAAATAAATAGCGGTCAATCCTTTCTGAAGAGTTTAGCTTCACTCGTTGCCTCACCTTAGGTGTAGAGTCGATTCGTAAAGGACGTACATATTTATATAAAATATCATTTCGAATGTTGTTTTTTCGTCCGATGTTAAAGAGGCAATGCAATCCAACATTGGTGCCACACCGTTGAAATTGCCCATCTTCTTATTAGTTAAGTTCACTACTTGCAATCAAACTAAAACGCTAACTAGAAAGTGTTTTGAAAGGCGCTGGCGGGAGAGAGAGTTGTTACCTCGCTCGGGAGATGGAGGCGTTATACAAAACTCGAGTTTAGCACATCTCTCTCCCGCTGACTCCAAAAAGGTAGCGAGATCGCCACTTAGGGTTTACTTTGGAAATGCGCTAAACAGGCCTACAGGTTTGCCTTGTTGGGACCCTATTTTAAGCTTATGTAATCTTTAGTTCTAACCCTATAATCTAAGTAGAAAGTCCTCTCCAGCTAGTGAGCAGACAAAGGAGTCAAGAAGGACTACGACCATGCAATTAGTAGCCACGTTTTCAATTTTAATCATAATCAAATTGTGCAGCAAGTTGTCAAATAGCCTGATCAATCTTATGATGTCTGATCAATCTGTTAACTTGTATTGGATTCCTAGGTCTCAGAATGTTTTAGCTCATAGAATTGCAGCTTATGTCAAGTGTAATGTCGTTGTTGAACAAGATTGTCTTCTATATATAGTCTGATGATATTGAATAGTCGTTGTCATTTTCTTCCTAAAAAATATTTAACAGCCTCTTTTCTCTTATAAAACCCCTCAACTCTCAATCTCTTCATTCTCAATCCTCAATCTTATAACTTTTTGCATGTTTCAATTTCCCATATTTTTCTCCCTAAAAAAAAAATCAATCATTCTCTTATTAGATCTATGTTTTGGAGTTTTCATCAAAAAATTAGTGATGTATCCTTGTTCGGATTAAAATTTTGACATGTGATATATCCACCGCTTAATAGGGTAGATCTATATAGGTTTATCCGTAATTTGTGTTTTTTTGCTGTATCTTCCTTTAGTCAATTGTTGTTGGACGTTTTTCAGTAAATTAATATATATATCTTTTATTTTTTAAAAAAATATTATAACATCCTCAAAAAAAAAAAAAACTAAATATCATAATAAATAAAAAGGAAAGAGAAATGGATATGCTCCAATTGGAATCTAATCCAATCCTCACTTTTATTTGGGAAAAATGTGCAATTTTGTTCCATTACGTTGCACGAATATGCTTTTTTAGTCCAATATATTTAGGCTCGCCCAAAATAAATATTAAGTTTGAAATTTTACACACTTTTGGTCCAACACTTTTATTTTTTATGGACTAAATGGGTATTTTTAGGGGATTAAAACATGTTGGATCAAAATAGCAAATTTGTCAAACATGTTGGACCAAAATTGCATTTTTTCCCTTTTATTTGGGTTCACTTTAACAAACTTTGGAATGGAATAAATACATCATTATTTTTCTTGAAAAAAAATTATTGGACCCTATAAAATAGAAAAAATAATATCATTTGTGGGAATTTTTTTAAAAAATTTTCTTATGGACTCCTTTTGTCTTTAATTTGAATTATGATTACAAACATACTCAAATAATGAAACAAAATAAGAAGTATAAAACTAATCATTCAAAAGCAACAAAAAAAATAAGTAATGCTTCATGAAATATTAATAAATTATTTTTAAGGGACAAAAAAATACGAATATATGAATTTATAATTACTATTTATTACACTATAATTATGACCATATTTCTTTTACCAAAAGGCAAAAAAAAAAAAAAAAAAAAAAAAACAACAACAACTAGTAGTATATGTACAAAAGAATGTGTGACTATTTTAGTAAGTTTTGCAGGCATCGGAAGTGAATATTCCCAATAATTAAAGAAAATAAAAAATGGTTGCATGACAACCACGCCAAGAAGGCAAGATGCCAAGATCCCATTCCTCCTCAACCCAAAAATAAATAAATATAAAAATCAAACTTATAAAAAGAGTTTCTTATTCTTCCCATAATCAGGGACTTCTTCATTATCTCTCAAATTCTCAATTCTTTCACCACCACCACCACCACCACCACCACCCATCTTCGGCCACCGTAAGACCTCCATAATAATAATAATCGCAGGCACTTCTGAAGCTCCCATATTGTGAAGAGTTCATTCCTCGAAAGGTTAGTTATACTTTTCCTCCCAATTTGATTTTCGAATTCTTTCATCGGTAAAGTTTTAGTTTTTATTTTTCTTTTGGTTTATTTAAATTTAATTTTATTCCTTGTGAGAAATAATGGGAAGATGCAATCTGGGGTTTTCCTTTCTTCCTGGTTCAGAATTTCTTCCTTCTGGCTTTCGGAAAACCATTCCGCGATTTTTGTGGGGAAGGGGAGGGGTCAAAACTATCTTTTCAGACCGGTTCTCAACGTCCGCCACGGGTTCAATTTATTTGGTTGACGTTTGAGTTCCGACGTTTCGGTGGGTGTCGCGGCCCTACTTTATGTCCAAATCTACCCTTTTCTTTTTATTTTACTCCATTTTGACT
This sequence comes from Knoxia roxburghii, assembly GCA_030378225.1. Taxonomy (NCBI): domain Eukaryota; kingdom Viridiplantae; phylum Streptophyta; class Magnoliopsida; order Gentianales; family Rubiaceae; genus Knoxia; species Knoxia roxburghii. Next base: position 9,826,551 of record CM059422.1, on the reverse strand, counting down.
ACTATTTGTGTTCTTCGCCTAAATATTTAATATTCCATTGGTCCTCTAATAAAGTCTTTAATATTGTTATGAAAAAGTGCTGTTTGATTCTTCCTGTGTGTGTGTTTTTCCCTTTTCTAGAATCCATTCTTGGGAAAATGTAAGAAAATAACTGCACCTTTTTAATTTGGACGGAGAATTTTCCTTTTCTTTTTCATTGTTTTAGCAATTATAATTTGTTTTGGACTTGAATCATTTCAAGGATGATTTTTTTGCGAAATTTTCAGAAGGGCAATTAAGTCCTGTAATCGCGATATTGACGCCGGTCACCACCTGCCCACCGCCAAACATCACCATCACACCCTTTTGAAGGTTTTTAATCACGTTTTTTTTTTTTTTTTTGGGTTCAGGAAACTTCATCGTCACCATCCAAATCCCTTCAACTACGACTCACCTCAAAATCCCCTAAAAGAATAGAATGCCAGTGTATGTGCGCGTGTTTCTTTTTCTCATCTCATTTTATTCTTTGAAAAATATTATCATCCCACGTGTCCTGATCCCAATTGTTCCGATATCCTACCTGGCCACGCTTAGTTTGATCATCTCGGCTGTCAATTGAAGAATTTTTGTCCAAAGATGTAATTTTTTATATTGTTTTTTCTCTGTTTTTACAGGAAGGGCTTGTAAGGCTTTGTTGACTCCTGAAGGAGGTTGACATTTGATCGGGTCTGTTCTGGTCGGTGGCATCTGCTAATATAGTTTGAAACGCGTAGAGAACCATTCATATTTCTTCGGGCTGTCAATATATATTGACAGCCCGAATATCTTATAGGCATCCCACCCGTATTTGGAACTGGTAATGAGTGGTGCTTTTCGATCAAGTTCATGCTTTGTTCTCTTGTTTGCTCTGCTTGTTTAAACAAGGTTTCGCATTGCTTTTCTTGCAGGTGAGATTCTAGAAAGTTTGATATTTGGATTTTGGTTTTTGTTGGTGTGTGTATGAGGGTTATTTTGTAATTGGTATGAGATATTGTGACAAGTGTAAGAAATCATGGGTTCCTTGTCTGGAATCCTTCAAAGGCCTGTACTTGCGGCTTCAGCTGTTGCCATAGCTTCTTTTTCATCTGATTTGCATGATAAGTTGTGGCCTAACAAATCGTTAGATACATCTTCATCTTTAGAACAGTCAAGCTCTTTCTTAGAGGAAGAAAAATCATCTTGGGTGTCTCAGATAGCCGTTTCCAAGCTCGCAAGCTTGTCTTTTGTGACAAGAATTCAGGTTCCTGTGCCTGCCATAAACGATCGGATATATAGTAAAAGTTCTAGTTCTGTTCCTAGTTTTAGATTTAGTTCTGTCGCCTCATTGCCTGGTTTGATAAGCTCGTATCAATCAGCTGAGTTGGTGAAAGCTGCAAAGCCAGTTGCCTATAAGTATGAGGTGCCTTCTTCGCCCCCAGAGGTATTGTATAAATGGCATTTGCCAGAGCCTAACTCTGTTGACGTATCTGGTAGTTTGGATTGTTCGTCAGTAAAATCTAGGACAGTCGTTGTTTTACTTGGTTGGTTGGGTTCAAAGCAGAAGCATCTGAAGAGATATGCAGAGTGGTATACTTCAAGAGGTTTTCATGCCATCACATTTACGTTCCCAATGTCGGAGATTCTTAGTTACCAAGTCGGGGGAAAAGCCGAGCAGGATATAGAATTGCTTGTTAACCATTTGGCAGATTGGTTGGAAGAAGATGGAAAAAATTTGGTATTTCACACATTCAGCAATACGGGATGGCTAACGTGAGTGTTATCTTGCTTGATGCTGTCACACCATAGCACCAGTACACCCAACCCCTACCCCTTCAAATGCCACTTGAAACATGTGGTATTGGGAATTTCTGCTTAATGTGTTATTTATTGCCTTACAGATATGGTGTCATCTTGGAGAATCTTCAGAGAAACGATCAAAGCTTAATGGGAAGGATAAAGGGCTGTGTTGTAGACTCTGCTCCTGTGGCTGCTCCTGATCCACAGGTATTTTTTTGAGTCAATTTTTTTGTTTTTGTTTTATTTTAACAATTTTCGCTACCTTAGGACCATACCGTCGTTCACCGGGGCTTCCGTCGCTGGCTCCCCTGTCATCAGGGAATATGATTATTGGGATTTGAGTGTTTAACAACATTATTAGTATAAGACGATGGACTGTTTGGAACATATTAGTCCATCATGTTTTTGACTAAATAATACACACATTACATTTTGCCTTAGTTCTTTAAAATTATGTCAAATTTTGTATTAAGCTTGTCAGTGGTATGAGTGTACTTGACTAATCATCCAGGTGGAAGTTTTGATTTGTGAATATACTTCAGCGCATTTATCTGTTAATTGGTTCATATATTTTTATGTTGGCCATCAAGCTAATGCAACCAAGTTCTCATACTGATTTTAGTTCTTGCGAACATAATGTTGTCGGTAATGAAATTGCCGATTTGAAACTGCTAGTCAACTGCATCCTTTCAAGGATAGATGCTTTATTCATCCATGATAGCAGGGAAAGGAATGGAGTTGGCTAGAAAATTCCTTTGTATCAGATGATTGTATGGTTTGTAGTTTAGCATGCCTTTTTTTCAGGAATGTCTATTTGATTTTGTGATGTCATGTTGATTAGGTTTGGGCTTCTGGATTCTCTGCTGCTTTTCTAAAGAAGCATAGTGTTGCAACCAAAGGTGTTGCAGAGATTAGAGGAGGAAATGGAACAGTTGGGGAAGCGAAGCCGGAGCTGACCGAGACAGCACTGTTAGCGGTGTTAAGGAAGTTTTTTGAAGTGGTTCTGAATCTTCCAGCAGTGAACAGGAGGCTGTGTGATGTAGTGAGTTTGTTGACATCAAAACAACCAAGGTGCCCACAGTTATACATATATAGCTCTGCAGATAGAGTGATACCAGCAGGATGTGTTGAATCTTTTATAGAAAGGCAGCGAAGGAATGGGCACGAGGTCAGAGCTTGCAACTTCATATCAACACCCCATGTCGACCATTTCAGGAATGACCCTAAATTATATTCTTCTCAGCTCACAGAGTTTTTGGAGGATTTTGTGGTGAACAAGTGCAGAAATTCTTAAAACCAGACAGCAGCTAACCATTCTCTAACTCATTCTTTTTACTCTGTTTCATCATTCTTTCTTCCCAAATAAATACTCAATACACACACAACTATACAAGTTATTGGTTTTAGGAGGATACTCTTTATTAGATTTTGTTGCCAGTTTCCTCCTTGTTACAGTTGAAATGAATTAATCAAGTGCAATTCTTATATCTCCATTATCAAATATTGAGTGTCTGGCAGCAGCATTCCTTTGGATTTTCAGATTGAATTGTGGCAACTTCTAAATGATAAGACTAGTCAGTCATTTTTAGGGTGTGCCAAAATACGCTTTTGATCTTTAGCTTTTCATGCTTAGGGCAATTGGCTTCTTGCAGTTGCCTCCCTCCCATCCCATGAATAGATCAAGTTATTACTCAGACCATACTACGGCCTACAAAGTTTGAGTTGGACACTTAAAAATATCAAGCTTCAATCAATTTACTCATGATCCAAAAATATTCAACCAGATACAACATTCTACATCTCATTATTGAAAAGTAAAACTGGTATTCCTTGTTCAAGAGCATTACCAAAATAAAACATGCTATCCAATGCAACAAGGTGAAAAGACACGTACCGGATAGAGTAAGCCATCATTTGCTTTTTACCCTGAAAGCCTTTCAAGTGGCCATGAACAACAGCATACATGCCATTCCTAATTATAAACATCAAATTAAACCAAAACAAGTTAAAGGGCTAGTGCAAAATCAACCCAACCAAGTCATACTAAAGGGAACAAGAAAAAGGACTTACACTACTTTCTCCATCTCCTTGGTGTCAACAGCTTCATTTACCCTACAAATTAAAGACGATTAGCTTAATTGGTAAGAGCAAGTTTTACGAAAGTCAAACAATGACAAATGTTAAATTTTATCAAGAGTATCTAATAGCATGATAACCATCTAAAACAATCAATGCGGCCAGTTCCATCATCTATGACAAATTGAACATCGGTTATCCTTTCAGCTTTATTGGACAATATACCCACCAACTTCACCTGAAAACAACTCATTCAACTTTATAATCTAAAAATTTGATTAAAGTAAGACAACTTCTCATTCAAAAGAATAAAATAAGGAAATAAGGAAAGACTAAGAGTCGAAATCCTACATTGTTAACGTCAACTCCATCTATGACAATGTTCATTTTGTCATCACTAGATTGAAATGCCTCACTAATTAGCTTCACTGTGAGCGGAATCAAAGTTTGCGTATCACGATTCTGCAAAAACATCGCATCAGAAACAGTATAATTAACCATTTTAATGGACCATCATCCATAAAAATCTGAACAATTTTTAAAATTTGCTAAAGTTTAATCGGGAACGAATTTTTCATCCTAACTTAAGATATTTAGTAAGAATAATTGACATTTGATCAGTAACTTGGAAAGAAACATATCAATTGTACTAAACATTGCATAAGAATACCAAATACTGCTCCTTTATGCCTTTTTCTTTTTGGGGTTACCCAGGAAAAAACAATTTCTTCACTTAAACCAACCTTTGCAGGAGAAAAAGAGGGATCGTTGGCGGTTTGAGTGGCCTGAGAAGGCAAGAAACCACCGCCGGAGAAGGCAGCATTTCCGTCGATTTGGCCGTGGCCCCCATACATAGCTCTATCCTTATACTAGTTGGATAAGCTGACAACTAGAATGAAAATTAGGAGTGGAAGAAGAAGAGTAAGGCAATGAATTAATCTCAGGCAGAGGGCAATGTTCCCGTTCCCGCCATTTTGCTGGTTTTTGTAAGCGGAGCGAAGCAAAGCTTTCAAATGAAGCCAACGATTTAGGGCAATTTTTACGTTTGCTGATTTACTTTAAAACTAAACTCCAAAAAATGTTACATTACACATAGCGAAAATATCATTTTGGTCACATAGCGAAAATATCATTTTGGTCTAAAAAAAAAAACTATTTTTTTGGTACGCTATATTATATTTTTTAAAATTTTAGTCCAAAATTCACTTTTCTCTGTCTTGACCAGGGATATTTTTATCATAATGAAAAATACTTTTATTTTAACCTACTGAAATTAATAAAATATTCAAAAAAAATTTTACTACTCAATCTCAATAATTTTAACAATTAAAAATTATAAAATATTAAAAAATATATTTTTACTCTCTTCCCTTCCCCCCCCCTCTCTCTCTCTCTCTCTCTCTCTCTCTCTCTCTCTCCCCCCTCTGCCCGTTGCCCCGCACCCCCTCCTCACCCGCCCGAAAACGCACCACCACCACCACCACCACCACCAATCCCTTTACCTTCTTCATCTGCTGCCCTCATCCTCCTCCATCTCTGCCTTCTTCCTTACCTCCCCACCACCTCCTATCTCCCTCGCCGTCACCCCCACCTTTCTCGTTGCCGCCAATCTCCCTCCCCTCTGTCCTCCTCCTCCTCCCGCCGCCTCTGTCCTCCTCCTTCTACCGCAGCCTCTGCTCTCCTCCTCATTCTCTCCCCATGAAATTATTTTACTCCGGCAAGCCTCGTTTTTACGTTGCTTCAAGTAAAAACGATTAGGTAGAGTGTATTGAAAGAAGCTTGTATTCTTCTGCAACTTCAACTAGCCAATCCACCAAAATCTAATGACAATAAATCAGATTGGAGAGGCGGATGAACTTCTCCGTTTGATGATCTCTAAAATATCGAGTTCTTCTCTTGGAGAAGAACTGATTTTTATCTTCCTCAGATTGGATTGCCTTCCCTGTGGATGAACTTGACTCGTTTCCGTTTTCATTCGTTAATGTGAGACTTTTGAAAGACCTTTCAAAAGCTTATTGGTTTTCAGGGGTTAGGTTTGATGAGCGAAACAACATCCTCAACTACCAATCCCATTTCTCTCCACTGCGTTCACCCAAATCGCTGTCATCTCCTCCATTTCCCGCCGTCCGCAGCTTTTTCCAATAAACCAAAAAAGAAACCTGTTGGTTATTCCAAGAAAACCCAGTAGGAAAAACCCAATATTTTCTTTATTTTCGATAGCGATCAGCAATGGCTACACATATTTTGCTTTACTCTCAGGTTATTTTCATTTTACTGGTTCCCATGGTGGTTTCTTTGCCCAAATCACATTCCCAGCATAGTAAGCAATCATCTAATCTGACCGGAATAGTTTCCTCAAAGAAATATGAGGAAACTGATTCAGTTCTTCTCCAAGAGAATAACTCACATTAACGAATGAAAACGGAAACGCCTCTCTCCAAGAGAAGAACTCAATACTCTAATGAAAAGATTTGGGAAAGTTAGAATATTTTGGAGAGAAAAATTTCAGGGAGAGAGAATGAGGAGTAGGGCAGAGGCGGCGGGAGGAGAATGAGGACAGAGGGGAGGGAGATCGGCGGCAACGAGAAGGGTGGGGGTGACGACGAGGGAGATAGGGGGTAGTGGGGAGGTAAGGAAGAAGGCAGAGATGGAGGAGGAGGGCGGTAAAAGATTATCTGCCCGGGCCTAGCCAGGAACTCATTTTGTTCTACGCATTCCAGAATCGGAATCTCTGGCAAGGCTTAGACGCTAGCACAATCGCTATTCCAACCCTTTTGAAATAACATCGCGCAGGATCTGGGTTTGCACTTATTCGATTTATCAAGCAACAAAAATTTCTAATTAAAAGCGGAATCTTAGAAAAATACCTTTGAAGCGTACACTTAGGTGATTCTAACCAGCAACTTGATCAGCTAATCATCGCAATCCACCTGCTAGAAAATTCCAGCACCGCTACACCTGGCACGTACAATAAACGCACAGCCCAGAGAGAAAGAAAGTTACACGCTGTTGCCAAAATGCAGAAGAAAATTTCAGCCCCAATAAGCTTTAGAAATTCGATTCTAAGAGAGAAATTTTCTCTCTCTAAGTTTTCTTGTCTTGAAAACTTATGAATTGTATATTGTGAAATAGCTAATCCCTTGTCTATATATAGAGTTACAAGAGAGACTCCAAGTTGGTTTAGGATTGGTCTTCCTAATGAGTTTAGGTAATTAATTAGTTTTCAAATCCAATTAGGTAACCAATCTAATAGGATAAACCAAATCCTACTAGATTTCCTAATCTCTAGGATTTTCTAATTCTAATTGAAACTTAAGACTTAATTAATTAATTAAATAATTCTATATTGTTAATTACTTAATTAACCCTTAGGAATAATTAATCAATTAATTAATTATACCTATTCAATTAACACATTACAAAATTAATCCTACCACTAGCGGATTAATTTTGGCACTACCATCCCACACTAGAATTGCTTCTGGAACAACTTAATTAATTTATATTCATAATCTCCCCTCATCAAAGATATAGTGCTCGTTAATATATTAATTTACTGATAAATTAATTAATTAACTTCTTTAATTCCGAGACTAGTACCACTCGACCTTTTTACTATACCGGACATAAGTCCACCAGTTGGGTTTAGTATAATAAACATAACGAGCTCATCTCGGGAGCACCATCACCCCGGACACACTGGTACATGGTTTCCTTTCGACAAGCAGCAGCACACCAAACAACTAAACACACGCACCCTACCTACCGAGACTATTGGCCAAAATTGACCTCACCCATTGGCAGATCAAAATACACTCTGTCTAATACTCATGCCCGCTCGAGTCTAGGGATTAAGAGATAGAATACCAAGAACGATTTGTCTATTAAATCAGTACAAGACAAATCATTCCTTATGGTCAAGTACAATACGCCCGAGCATATCTATGTGATTCAATTAGTTTAGACAAACCAATTATCCGAATCACATAATAACCTAAACCGACAGTTTGTCCAAAGCTGTCTCGGTTACAAACCTTATTTATATATTATGTCTTTCAACCAATGATGAGATCTACTGTGTCACACAAGACACCCCATCATCTACTTACATAATATAAATGGACATATCATGCACAACAAAATATAACCAAAACATAAATCGATATATTAACTGGGAAAATGTACAATACAAGCATGACTTATGTATTCAACTCCAACAGGATGCAGATGAAGAAGGTAAAGGGAAATTGGTGGTGGTGGTGGTGCTACGTTTTCTGACGGCTGAGGGGGGTGCAGGGCGACTGGCAGAGGGGAGAGAGATAGAGATGAGAGGAGAAATGAGAGAGGGGAGGGAGGAGAGAGAGGGGAAGGGAAGAGAGAGTAAAAATATATTTTTTAATATTTTATAATTTTTAATTGTTAAAATTATTGGGATTGGGTAGTAAAATTTTTTTGAATATTTTATTAATTTAAGTCGCTTAAAATAAAAGTATTTTTTATTATGACAAAAATACCCCTGATCAAGACAGAGAAAAGTGAGTTTTGGACCAAAATTTTTAAAAAATATAATGTAGTGTACTAAAAAAATAGTTTTTTTCTGTTTTGGATCAAAATGATATTTTCGCTATATGTGATGGACCATTTTTGGAATTTAGTCTTACTTTAATTCTTTTTTGCTACTACAGTAATCGCATATTCCCTCTATACCCCTGATGTTCCATACCACATAGTTTTAGCCCATAAAATTCTTTTTTTTACTCAACTAAGTTTTAGATATAGGACTAAATACTGTCCTCTTTTTCTTATTTATCACTTCATAGATTATTCAAGGGGCGATAAATAAAAAAAATAGATGATATTTAATAAAACCCTTTCAAATATTATGCTATACCAAAGAAATAGTGCGATTACATTCCCATAGTTTGGTTAAATTATGAATTGGTAGTGTTGACCAATAGAGTTAGCACAAAGGCCTTTTGATTAACGGTCAAAATTGCTCAACCGTTAGATGCAATAGAGTTAACACAAAGGCCTTTTGATTAACGGTCAAAATTGCTCAACGAATTGTCAAAAAAAAAGTTGACGGTCACTCTGAACGACCTCAAATGAAACAAAAGTTACCACAGTTAGTGATGTTTTATGTATTTTTAAATGTTGCTGGTCAAAACCTAGATTTCACCATAGTATGATGACATACTTTGGGTTTCACTCTTAAATATATTAATTTTCATTAAGTCGAATAATTAGGGAAATAAAATAAATTACAACTTGTAAAATATTATTTATATAAAATCTCATTTCATATTGTTAGTGTATTGATTAGGTGACTTGTATATAAATCTTAATTTCATACTGTCAGGGCAGACAATGGTCCATATCACCTCTGAGCCCAAGGACACAAATGGTAGGAGCCACATCTATAATCCCAGTTCGGGGAAAATTGGTCATACGTGCTTGCTTGTAAGGTTTGCATCCCAAAGGGATAGAATGTAAGCAGGGTTGTTCTAATGATTTTGAGGGCCCTAGGGAAAAATAACAACGATAGCCCCTTTTGATATTTTTCGAAACGAAAGGGGTCAGATTCACAAAGAATTATAGTAATTAATAGATTGAGACGATGAATTTGAAGAAATTTTGAGAATTAAGAGATTGTTGATGGATTCAAATTGGTTCAATGACTATTTATAAGAATGAAAATTTTAAGAATATGATTGTTGTTGAATTAAAATTGTGAATGGAAAAACTACTCCTAAATTTCTCTACACATTCAAATCCAATTCAAATTTGATCGTCTTTCCAATTTTTCTGACATTCCCATTCAAATCACATTCAAATCTCATTAAAACTCCTAACATTCGTGACAATCATTCCAATTCCCAATTTGACCAAGTTTTCATTTATTTTTTATTTAAAAAATTATACAATAAAAGGGCTCTATTTTATATGATTTTTTAAATTATATATTAATATTAATATTATCTAAAAAATATGGGCCCCTAAAATTTTTAGACCCTGGGCGGTCGCCGCTCTTGCCCTACCCTATGGACCGGCCCTGAATGTAAAATTTTGTCTCACATTGTTAGTGTAGTGACTAATTTTTTTTTATATAAATTCTAGTTTCATAAACTACTAATAAGTTGGATTAACCATTTTGTCATAACAAGGACGGAATTTGAAAGTTCAGCTTGAATGTTATCGTTAGCTTATTGACTGAGTGATTTGTATATAAGTTTCAATTTCATATGCTACTAACAATTTGGGTTAATCATTTTGGGTTAGCGAAAATGAAACGTGAAAGCTATTAAGTTAGTCTATGAAGTTGAGATATTACAATTTGGGTCGTTTTTATGACAGATATTTCACCACTCTCATAATTTGAACAACGTATAATTGAATTTTATTAAAAATTATATAAAATAATATCTTACCTATAACAGACGCGTCATCTTTAATCACGTGCGTTTTATCGCTACGGAGGTCTCGTCTTTAAATACATGTGTTTTATTGTTACAGGTCATAAAGAACATTAAGGTAATTGTTTTTCTTCGAGAGAATCATAATGATTTTTTTTAAGGAGTTGTTCAAGTATTTTATAATTTTTTAATAAATTTTTTACCTTTGTGTCATCCCAATATCATGTTTATCAACATGTGGATTTGAATTTTTTTTAAAAAAATTTTCACCTTCACTAAGGAAAATGTGTCAATTGTCATCAGTATGTTTAGGAATGAGTTATTATTAAACAAAGTTTTTTTAAAATTATTATATATTAAGATTTACCGGGAGGGATAAGGTTTATTGGAGGAGACGCCATACACACTGCAACTCAACTATTTGGTATCTGTTGGCAGTTTTCTAGGATTTGCATTTGTGACAGTTATCGAAGGTTTTAACTGCTTATTTTTGTTAATTGTCGAGTTGCTATTGCAGGTACAAATTGAACCCTCAACCTCGTGATTGAACGTGAAACGCCTTAATCATCAGGGTACGATTCCATTTAATTTTAATAAACTTCCTTATGTTTGTATTTACCGCAGGTTAGTATAGGTTTCCAAGTTTAAACTAATCTATTTATCGTATTTACTTTTGTTTGGTTGAATTATTTTTAAAACATCTAATTAATCATTTTAAGTGCATTCTTAAATACCGTCCTCTTTTTCTTAATTACTATTTCTCGAATTACCATTTTATCACGCATTTTTTTTTACCAAAATACCTTTTTTATTTATTAAATTAAAAATAATAAAGATATTCCGGTAAAAATAAAAAATAATAAACAAGAAAAAGAGACTGCATTTAGTACTACCGTTTCTTTAATTTATGTATCACCGATCCAAAATTTTGTCCACTCTTGTTTCATTTATTAGCTTTATTATCACTTGTCAACAAATTTACAAGGATAAATTAGTCTTTCCATTTCTTAAATAAATTATTTCTACTATTCCTGAAATAATCATACTTATTGGGAAAAATACGCTAATTTAGAAATGATTGGAAATAATTATTTCAACAATCAAAAGATATTGTATTGATGAGTAAATTGTGATATTTTCATCTCTAGAATTAAGTTTAATCACTCCATAATGATAATTAGGAAACAACATAAAATTGTATGATTGGCAATATCGAACTCTTTAATGATAAAAAACTGCAATTAGAGACAAAAGGAAATAATAATTAATATCATTTGATTATCCTCCATATCAATAATTTAGTAAGGAGTTAAATAATGATTATATCGTCGCGTAGCATTAAATATAGCACCTCTTTTTATTTATCGTCAATTTTGATCAAAATGTCCTCATTATTTTATAATCAAAATGATATTTTAATAAAAATAAGAGATAAAATGGTAATTTAATATTGATAAATAAGAAAAATGTGCGTTATTTAGGCCGCCACTTTCACTTACTAAAATAAATGTTCTTCCACCTATATAAACCCCCTGACTTTTTTTTTGAAATTATAAACCCTCCCTGACGTAGGAAGAAACACCATCCAATATCATATTTCTCAATCAACAAAATAATATCCCCAACTTTTCAATTTTTCAATATCCCAAACATGACTAGAAGCAAGGTTAAACACACCCCAATCACTGAGGAAGATAAAAGAAAAACTACTATGAGAAAAGGATCAGACAGCTTGTTCAAAAGATCAAATGAACTTTCAATTTTATGTGATATTGAAATGGCTGCAGCTGTGCAGGATCCAAAGGACAACGAAGTGGCGTTTTGGCCATCCAAAGAAGCTGCCATGGAAAAAGTCACAAGGTTTCTCAACATGCCAGATGCGGAGAGGAAGAAGAAGATGATCACTCACCACAGCTTCGTCACCGAGAATGCGAAAACCAGGGGTAAAAACCTGAAGAAAATACAGGACATCAATAACCAACTTGAAGGTAAGTATCTTACTGACCAATTCAAGAAAGGAAACCTGACGATCAAAGATTTGGATTTGAGGCAGACCAACTGTGTGATCACTTATTTGAATGACTGTGAGGAATTTATGGAGAAAAAAAACTAAAGAACTTCAACGCTTAGAGCGCCAACAGAAGCAGCCCAATTCAGAATTGGGAATCCACCAGCAGCAGGATTAGCCACCTACTGAGGTTGTAGATGATGATGTCTACATTCCAAACCCAGTTCAAGAACAGCAGCAGGAGCAACTGCCGCGAGAGACAAATCCCATCATGGCACATCCAGTGGTGAGTTCAATTTTAGCTGATGATAGTCATTTTTTAGATCTCAAGTTTGGAACTCAAAGCACGGTGGATGCGCCTCAGGAACAAAACAATGCTGGTTCCGGTGAAACTACTGATGGGACTGTAGAAGATGATGCATCTCCGGCACCACCAAATGACGTTGCCAACTCCTCTGCTGGAAATGAAACTAAGTATGTGGTTTGATGCCATGCATGAACATCTAGTTTAGTTTGAGATTCCTATTCCTAAGTTGTATTATTGTTGTCGTTTTTAGTTGTTTTGAAAAAAAGTTATTTCATGGTCTTTTGAATTTGTGTCGATTTAATTTCATCTAGATAGAAATTTTAATTTCTTGTAATCAAGAAAATTAATATAATTGTCTCAAGTTTGTTTCTTTTATTGATTTATTATTAATATTTATTCTTAAATTAATAACATGAATATAATATTTTAATCTAATTCAACTCAAAAATGTAATTTCTTTGTACAATTGCGATTACACCACATCCAATAATTAATAATTATTAATACAAATTCGTTTATTTTAAAAAATAACCAACTGAATGTGGCATTAATTAAGAAGATTATTTCACTATGTCACATAGTGGACGGGAGTGGACGGGAAAATTTTCTTTTGGAATTGTGTGGACAAAAAACAGGCAACTCGGATTTTACAAATCCGACTTAAATTCAAATACTTAATTAATTCTAATGGATTTGTAAAATCCGAATACTTAATTAATTTGAATTTTTGAATTTGTAAAATTTGAATATGTATAATAATAATAATATAATTTGAGATGAAATTATAAAAGTTTGAAAATATAAAAAAATTAAACTTAAATTCAAATTTAAAAAATTCGATTTTAAATTCAAATTTTAATTTTGTAAAATAATTAGCATAATTCGAATTTAACAAATCCGAATTTCGGCAAAAAAAAAAAAATTCGGACTTGAAAATAATTTGACTGGAAGTATTATGGACTAATAGTAGTGCAATGTTTGATGTTTTCATGTTCCTAGTTGAACTTGTTAGTTAATGTTCTTATATGTTGTATTTGTTAAGGTATGCATATGATATTATATTAATTGTAGGAGGAATTGAGCTATTGTGAATATACGATTACTCAATTTCTTCATCAATGTTTTTAAAAGTTTGAAAATATAATAAAAAAAATTAATGAAGAAATTGAGTAACCGTATATTTACAAAACTCATACCACTTACACAACTATAAGAAATAACATACAAAATAAGAGATAAGATACGATAACTCTACCAATCTACAATTCCTTCTATAATTACTAGATATGATTTAATTAAATTCGGATATCCGAATTTTATTAAATTTACTTTTTGCATTCTGTTCAGACCCCGCCCGCCGTCACCTCCCCTGCTGGAACACCTCAATTTTTATTTTTGGTTTTAATTTTTTTATATTTAGTATTATTTTTAGAATAATATTCATTTTCAAAAAATTCTATTTTTAATTCATGGTTATTTTTTGTCTTTATAATTCAGATTTCTTAAATCTGAATTTCATTAATTTAATTGATTAAAGTAATTAATTTCTAATTTAAATGAGTTTGATCATTATTAAGACCTACTTCGCTCCACAAATTTAAAAAATTCCCATTTTTCTTGTTAAAAATGACAATTTAAAACTTTGGCATCATTCTATTAGGGGTTAGAGGCAAAAATAATGAATTATCCACTTTCTTTTATTATTTAATCGCAATACATTATACAATTTTTTAAAAATAATAAACGAGAGTACATAATCCATTGTGCACCTTGGAGTATGATATGGATAGTCCGTTGCATCATTCACTAGTCATTGAAACTAGTTTTTTAAAACTTTTCTTTTGACATGATAAGAGAATATTTTAGTTAGCAAACACAATTTAAATAATTATTATTCATATTTTAAAAATAATCATATTCTTTATAACGTTGTAGTCTAATATATAAGATTATTAATTATTTGGAAACGAATATAATATAAGAATGTAATTTATATGATTATAATAAAACATATAAATATCAATCATGAGTTCTAATTAATATAAAATTTTGGTATATCTTACGCAATAAAAGTCTTAATTTGGATGGGTTATAAAAAATTATTTTGGTAGGAAAATAATATGAGAAGATTTTGGTACATGCATTAAGGTCCTAATTTGGGTCTCAAACAAATTTAATCCAATTAAATAATAAATTAATTTTCAATAAAAAGTAATATTTTCTTTCACTAGTTACTTTTGAAGTCTTAATAATTGGATTCCATTCTTCCAAAATCTCCATTTCATTAGCAGCAGGAAAGCAAGGACCAAAGCCAAGCAACACAATTAGGAAGCAATACTGCCTTAGGAAGCAATCTAAATTGCGCCGAGTCCATTTAAGAATATAATATCTTGAATATTAATTTAAATATTACAAATTTTGATATTTAAATTAAATAATTAAAATTTAAAATAACTAATGCGAAATTTACTTTAATAGAGAATGTTTAAACTATTATTTCTTTATTTAAAAGTTTTTGTAAACTATTCACCTATACCTATAGGATAGACAATATAAAAGTTCAAAAACTAAATAATAATTTTTGAGATATAAAGGATAAAAACATCAATAAAATTTTGTAAAAAATTAAAATATAGTTTTTAATTTTGTTCTTATGGAGCAGAGATAGGAGAATTTTTTACCAAAAAAATTCAAAATTTGAAATTGTGGACTGAAAAATCAAAAATTTGAAATTGTGGACGGATATAAAGCTTCTGGATTCTTAATTATGTTAATTAAATTAATTAATAAAATTCGAACTTCAGTTTACATTAGTCAATAATTATGTTAATTAAATTAATTAATAAAATTCAGATTTTATAAATCCGAATTTTAAGGAAAAAATAAATTTAAGATCAAAGATAATTAAAAAATAAATTTTTCGGTATTGAATATTAAAAAAATTGAATTCAGATTACTAAAATCTGAATCTTTAGTAATTTTGACTAAAATTCGGATTTTAGTTGAAATTTCTGATTTTTTTTTTTTTGATTTTATGATTTGATCTGTAAACATACACGTAACAACAATGAAATCACAAATTCTAAACTTCACAAATTGAATGTAAATAAATAAATACGAAAGAACATATTGAATTGAACCATAATATATTAAAAAAATTTAAAATGTTAAAATATGATAAATATTATAAATTTCATATATCAATCCCAAAAACATCCAAAGAAAAAACTAAAAATATAACTATCATATCCATATCAATGAGGTTGAGACGTCAGTCTTTTACCCACTCTCTTAGCAATAGGACATGTACTCGAATCTGCACCCTGTGAACCTCTACCTCCACCTCTACCCTGTGGACCTCGTAAAACTCCACCTCCACCTCCACCCTATGGACCCTATGGACCCTGTGGACCATGTGGACCTCTACCATGTGGCGGCAGCGAACCTCCATCATCCTCGCTCGCCTCATCTCTTTCCTCATCTTTTTCATCTTCTTCACCTTGACCCCCAATATTTTTCATATTCAAACCCTCTCCTTGGATTGCCCTCATTTTTCTGCCTCCTTCCCTCGGAGGAGCGTTCCTTGCTCGGCGAACCGAAGGTGGGGCCTGAGAGAAAGCAGGTGGATCATCATCGAGTATTTGGGTACCAACATCATTGAATGTCGCAAAATAAGATCTACCAAGTGTGAAGACACTGTGGAATGAGTTTGTCATCTCTTCGACATACTGTAGGACTTCAGGGCCAGGGTCATCTCTTCGAATGTAATTCATCTGGAAATTCATGCTCCTATTGTACCAGTCACTCGTCGAATCCGACTACAAACAAATCATCGACCTATTGGGCCAGGATCAACTTATCACATTTAACTAATACATCCTCGACTACCCCCTCTGGATAAATCATCGACCTATTGGCTAACTGGACAATCACATTCGTATTTTTAAGAGCCCCAATTTTTAACTTGTTGAACAAAGACAAAGACATCACATTAATTGAAGCTCCTAAATCTAGCATAGCTGCTTTTATAACACGTGACCCAATTACACAAGATATGGCAAAAATACCTGGATCAGTGCACTTCTGAGGCAACTTACGCTGAATAACCGAAGACACATTCTCATTCACATAGACCTTGCCTTCAGGTCTTCTCTTTTTGGTCAGCAACGACTTTAAAAATTTCGCATACCTGGGAATCTGTGCAATGGCTTCCATCAATGGTATGTTGATTGCCACTTTGCGAAATACTTCAAGCACCTCATCGTCACTGTACTCCTTTCTCACTTGGACTAACCTGCCAGGAAAAGGAGGTGGAATCACACTCTCAGTTTTTCTTACAATGAATTTAGGAGTTACCTCTTTCTCTGGCAACTCTTCCACTGCCTCTTCCTCTGCCTCTTCCTTTTTTGGCGTCTGAGAAGGCTCTTGAACCTCAACGGTCGGAACTTCAAGTTCTGGCAATTCTCTTCCACTCCTCAAAGTAATGGCACTCATATTTTCAGTGGAACTACCTGGCTGAGACGGAAGCTTCCCTTGAGCTCGGTCTCTGATTAACTTGAGTAGCTAGCTGAGAGATTTGTTTCTCCAAGTTTCTAATGGCAACCTGTGACTGTTGCTCTCTAGCTACTTGTTGCTGTTCTCTTGCCTGTTGTTGTTGTTCTCTTGCTAGATCCCTCTCAACAAGACCCTGCACCGCAGCTGCCAATCCTTTAATCATCGATTCGACTGACGAACCTGAAGCCTCTGCTGGTGGAGGTACTGGGTTTCTCACTGGGGGTTGGAAACCAGATTGTTGAGGTTGAAGTTGAACTCCAGGCTGCTTGTAGCTGAAGTTGGGATGATTCCTCCACCCTAGGTTGTAGGTATTGGAATAGGGGTCATATCTTCTCTGGGGTGGGGCCTGGAATCCGCCCACAACATTCACTTGCTCTCCTTCTTGCATTGTTGGACAGTCATCAGAGGCATGTCCTTGCATTGCACAAATTCCGCAGACCTTCACTGCCTGCAACTGTCCAACAACAAGCTGGCACACCAAATCAGTCAATTGTTCAATTTTATTTTCCATGTTAGAGACACTCACCTCGTTAACTCGTCTAGTGGGCATGTCTCCTCTCCTATGAAATTGCTGGGAAGTCTCAGCCATCACAGCGATTAGCCTCATTGCCTCTGCAGGAGTCTTATTCATCAATGCTCCTCCACTGGCAGAATCGATCTTGTCTCTGTCCAACTCAGATAGCCCCTCATAGAAATACTGAATCAGGAGTTGCTCGGGAATCTGGTGTTGGGGACAACTTCTGCACAAATCGCTGAACCTCTCCCAGTACTCATACAGGCTTTCACCAGTTGCTTGCCTGACACCGCAGATATCCTTCCTGATATTAAAAGCTCGGGAGGCTGGGAAGAATTTCTCCAAAAATCTTTTCTTCAGCTCGTTCCATGTGGTAATGGACCCGGCTGGTAGCCCAAATAGCCAGTGTTTCGCTTTATCCTCTAAGGAAAATGGAAATGCCCTAAGCTTGACTTGCTCATCTGTAACTCCTTGGTAACTCACTGCCGAGCATACGATGTGGAACTCCATCAAGTGCTTGTGGGGATCCTCACCTGTCAAACCACGAAACTTAGGCAGTAAGTGTATAGTGCTAGACTTCAACTCAAACCTAGGAGTAGCATCAGGAAAAGTAATGCAAAGAGATTGCTGATTTTCATCCGGAGTTGCCAACTCCCTGAGAGTTCTGTCAGCCATTGGTGCTGCGACCAACTCTTCGTCCTCTTCAGGAACTTGAATTTCTTCCTGTTCGTCAACTGGTGGGGCCAAAGATGTTGACTCAGCCAGTTGCTCTCTTTGTTTCTTCTCTTTGGTGTTTCTTTTTGCAGTCTTCTCTATCTCTGGGTCAAATACGAGTTTGCCTGTACGAGAAGAGCGAACCATAAAAAGGAACAAATAAAACCAAAAACTTTTAACCAAAAATAAAACACTACACCGTGCTCCCCGGCAACGGCGCCAAAATTTGATGGGTCGTCAGGCCAATAAAAAATAAACCTACTTCTGAAACTATTAAAAATAGTATAGAGTGAGTAGGATCGTATCCACAGGGAGCAACAGAGTGAACTAAACTTGGTCAAAAGTACGTAACCGAAATGGGGGTTTTGTTTTCAATCAAACTAACTAATAAATCAAATTAAAACTAACGACAAGAAATTAAACAAATTGTCAAATTCAAATTTGAAAAATGTCTAGCCAAGGGAATTGGACTACCTCGATGCACTCATAGATCCTTGATGCAAAAATGTATTAATTAATTATGGGTTACACCGGTTTTCGTTGTTGGAACCTCCTAACAATTCAGTCCTATTAATTAAAGCCAGCTATTAAGGAACCTCCGTTAATCGCATCTATAATCGATGATCAATTCTGGAACCTCCTAGAACCTAGATCACGATAGCCAAGGACCCAGTTTAATTACAATTAACCCAATTAGCTTAATTGCACTTGATTATTTATTCTTTTCAATTCACTAATCTACGTACCACGTGATTAGTTTCATGAACTCTAAGGAATACCGAACCTCGTGTATTCTAGTAGATTGGATTACATAGGAAAGCCCGCATGCTACCAGCTATACAGACAGTGCCAAATAATCCACAAAAAATGCTCAAGAATAAATAAAAAACCAATAATCAATTAATAATAATATCAATTCGATCTCACAATTCAAGTAGCATCGAGGGGTTTTTATTCCCTTGACTAGACTAAAGAAATCTAGCTACTCATAATTGAAAAAAAAAAAATCAAATAAAAATTGTACTCCATGAATTAAAACTAAAAACTAAGGAATAGAAATACTACTAATTGATAAATTCTTCTGCAGGAGAGCTATCCCCAAAAATTATCCAAAAGCTTCAGTCAACCTTTTTTTGTGCTCTCCTTGGTTCAGCCGTCCCCGCCTTCTGTTATATTCCTCCCAAGCCAAAAGTAAAAATCCTGCAGTCAAAAGTATGCCTCCGTCTGCAGTGCAAGTGTTTTTCTTTCTTTCCAAAGTCTTCCCTTTTTCCAAAATTAAAATTCCTGCAGTTAATTTCCCCCAAATCAAGACAATCAATCCTAGAATAAAAAGCTTGCTCTTTTTATTCCTATCCTTATATAATTCCTCCTTCCCAATTTTGTCATTCTTCCTTTCTTGTCTTTCCCAAAAATCCTCCTCCTTCAATACAATATATCAGCCACATTAACAATTAATTGTAAACCCAAATCTTAGCCCCAACTCCTTTTCTTCAATTTATCCAATTTGCCCTCCTTTTGTCCAAAAATTGCACTATCCTTCTTAAAATCAATATAATCCTCTGCACATATAAAAACGTTATTTAGCTTCACCAAAACATCCAACTTTGCCCAATTCAGCACCAAATTGTATAATAAAATATCAGCTCATCAAAAATCCAATAGTTATAAAAAAAATTGAAAATCATGGCGAATATGTACAATAATTTTAAAAAAATTAAATTAAACACTTACATATACTCTCGCTCGGGTCATTGCACCTCGGTATCCATCACTTGCAGGGTCATCAATGCTTGGATCATTGATGAGTCTGACTGTCCCGCGGTTAAACCAACTATGGTATAATACGTCCGCTGTTGGATTGCCCTCCTCAAGTTGAGCACTGGGTAAATAGTCTGATTCCAACCTATCTAGCCAGACCTTGTGAAAAATAGTCGATATACCCCTTGCCTCCTATTCTCTTGGAATGGTTCTCTTCATATACATTTGACCTCAAAGGAAAAATCTGAGGGTTGCCAGGAATGGACTGATGGCACCCAAATTGCTAAACAACCCTATTAGTCTCATGGGCTTGTGGGCGTCCCAATAAATGAGCCAAGTGCAGGACATCCAACAATTCCTCCCATCTCGGCAGAATTGTGGGAGATACTCCTCAAGCAAATTGTCCTCAACGTAAGGCAGCCAGATAAACTAAAAAAATAAATAGAAAACTTATAAAAATATTAATAAATATAATAATATATTAATATGCATCGAATTTCATAAATATTGAAACTTACGTCCGCATCTCGAAGACCCCCTAGCTGATCTCGGTATGTGGGCAAAAAATGAGGACTCGTGTTATCAAATCTTTTACGGACATGCCACCGTTCTGCCAACGGGCAACCAACTTCCGTTCTGTCACTCACCGCCACTCTAGTCGGTCTGACACAACGAATACGCTCACAAGCCCATATCTGGATAAAAAAATTCAAATTGACATTAAGATAAAATTTAAAGAGATATAAGGTGAAAACACTAAAATAAAAAAATAAAAATAAATAAAAACCCATATGCATTTTTCAAAAGTACACCAAATCTTTTTTTACATGAAGGAGGAGCAAACAACCAGCTATGTCATTTTCATCGTGCTGCCAAGCCTTGCATGCCGCCGAAACTAAGTTTTTCACAAATTTCTTGATTCTCTATATTGTGAAGAAGATATAGAGGGACCCAGTTTCCCCCCTTGTCCGTGAATAGCAATCCAAAACATATATACAGGACGTAACACCTAGCCCGCTGTATACAAAGTGCTTGCTCAACCCCAAAAGTCGGGAGTGGTCCCTCGATCGCACGCTTAACATGTCCGAGCCTTAATGTGCTGCTCTTCATATCTTTCGGCTCTAGATGAAAACACAACAAACGGTCACATTCTGCTATCCATTCGTGGGGTGATCTTCGAAAAAATGTACCCGCAACAGAATGACCGTGTGTTCGGAGACCGAATAGGCGTGCACATCCTGCAACGTCACCGTTGCCTCGCCGAACTAAAAATGAAAAGTGTGCATTTTTTGGTCGCCATCTCTTGACCAAAGCTTTTATTAGGGCATGGCCGAGTTGAATCTTCCCCACACGAGAAACTCATTCAAAGCTAAACCGAGCAATTTCATCTTTCACTTGGACTGGTTTCGCCCTGAAATGTTTCCACAAACCACTATCATGGCGTCGAAACTTGAGTGAGTTCGATCGAAACCCTGGGGAATCCCTGTACACCTGTTGAGATCGGTGTTGTGATTGTAGGTAAAGGAGCTCCGGATTGATTGGTCCCAAAATGAGATATTGGCATCGTTCTTGCGTGCTTATGCTCGATGATGCCATTGTATGTACCTACAACAACACATTAAACATAAAAAGGTAAACATTCATTAAAGATTCTAAACCATTTTCAAAAAAAAAAAAAAAAATCCAGCAGCATAATGACAGTAAAATCAATTTTTCTAAATTCCCAAAACAATCAAATAATAGTTAAATCATCAATCCATCAAATTCAATCCACCAACTATGTAAATAAAATTATCATGCATAAATAAAATAATCAAAAATCCATCAAATATGCGCTGTCAAAGCAATAATTAATAATCATGCATAAATAGAATATCTCAAACCTAATATCACAAATATAATTATTACTAAGCACCAAATATTCAATATGACTAAAATATGCAATAAAAGAAACAATTACTAAAAAAATTAAAACAATCAAAAACATAATAAAAAATATGAAAAATTTTTTTACCAATAACGTTGTCGGAATAAACATGGAAGTAATGTAGAATTTTAAGGCGATCGAATGATGGACAAATGAAGGTCCGACGGTGATCTCCAGCGGCAGTGCAGTGGCGGTCCGGCGACAAAGAGTTCAAAATGCCAAAAATTGTATGGGTTTTGAACTACGAGGTTAGGGGTACGTTTTTATGTAGAGAGATCGAAAAAAATCCGTCCGGTTTGGCCGGAATCTATGAAAATAATGGCGAGATAAAATCGGTTTGTAATTCAAAGAAAAATTGAGAATGGAGGGTATGGTTTTGTTCTTTGTGATGAGGGGAAGATTTTAATCGGTTTAGATGTGATTTTTGATGGTTGGATGGTAAACGGGGTGTGGTGGCCGGATTTTAGAAGGTGGGCGGCGATTTTGGGATGAAAAAATAAGAAGGAAGGAAGAAGAAGAAGGATTGGGGGGCTTTTATACCCCCCATCATAATTCGGATTTACAAAATCCGAATTCTATCTGAATTTTCTTAATTATATCCAATTGGACAGAACGTTAAGGGAGTTAAGGGAGATTCAATCTCTCTTAACGTTCTGTCCCATTGGACACAATGTAAAATGAAGTTCGGATTTTAAAAATCCAAATCTCCTTTTCGTTATGTCCAATTTGACAGAATGTAAAATGAGGTTCGAATTTTTAAAATCCGAACTTCATTTTTTACAAAAAAAAAAAAAAAAATTTATGTTCCGAATTTAACAAAATTCGGATTAAAATAATCGAAAATTAATAAAAATTGGATTATTTTATTCCAAATTTTATGCAATTCGGATGAATATCATCCGAATTTTAAAATTCATATTATTATTATCCGAATTTTAAGAAATTCGAATTATTTTAATCCGAATTTTATTAAATTCCACTTTCAAAAAATTCTTTCTACCAATTACATATAACAATACAACATATAAAACAATCAAAGAAGTCATTCTACTATCACATGTAACATTACAACTACATCACCCAATACAACGTAAGAACATCAAATAAGCAATTATACTTATTACATAAACCAAAAGAACATTAACTAACCAATACAACATAAGAACTTCAAATAAGTCATTCTACCTATTACATAAACCAAGACAAAATTAACTAAGCAATACAACATAAAAACATCAAATAAGTCATTCTACATATTACATAAACCAACACAACATTAACTAACCAATACAATATAAGAACATCAAATAAGTCATTCTACCTATTACATAAACCAAAACAACATTAACTAACAAATACAACATAAGAACATCAAATAAGTCATTCTGCCTATTACATAAACTAAAACAACATTAACTAACCAATACAATATTAAGAACATCAAATAAGCCATTCTACATATTAACTAACCAATACAACATAAGAACATAAGAACATCAAAACATCAAAGAATGTCGGTTGAGTCATAAATTATACCAAACTTTGTTCGGTCCAATCTAGGATGAGATACAGGACACATTCTAGCTCAATGGTCCGCATTACCACATCTCGTGCATTCGCCTCGGCATCATCGTCTACGGCGATCCATTTGCATCTTAAACCTCCACTTCTGTTTCCTTCTCGGACCACTATGAACTATTAATCATTGATAATCGGGAATCAACTTCCATCCAATGTCTCTTTGCCATTTCTCTTTTGGAGGGATTGGGGTAAAACAGGCATTCCCAAATTGCCTCCTCCAATTTCTGACTGTAAGTAATTCGTCCACGAGATTTCTTGCACCATGACCAAGAGAACCACACACCGCCAATGCATAGGAACACAGATATCTATAAGTTTGCCACTTATGACAGGTACATGTCCTCACAACATACTGAACTGTGTGTATGTTCCCTCCTGTACCATCTGGACGCACATATTTAGTCACCTTGAAAGTTTTTTTCGACGTGTCATATGGTTCTACAAGATGTCCCCTAGCACGTCTCTTGTACTCCATGAATATTTTTTCACATGTTCTTGTCGAAATATCTCTTTAGTTTTTTGAAAAGTGGACTCAATGATTGCTCTTATTGGAAGAAACTGGATGCCTTTCAACGCACTGTTGTAACTTTCGGACATATTCGTTGTTAAGTTACCCCATCGATAGAATTCGGAGTTGCCTTCAAAATCGAATTCGGAAATCGTTTTATGATTCAAAGATTTTAAAGCATCAAGAAAGCTACATAAACCAAACAGTAAAAAAATCATCACCCAATCATCATCTAAACAATAATTCCAATCATATTTATAAAAAATCATAAATTTTGAAAACTTACCTTGGTAACTCGACAAAATTCATCACCCAATTACCAAATACAAGCTCGATGGCTTTCCTTCTAGCATGCCATGCTTTCTTCTCATTGATGTCAACTTTTAATTTATTTTTTATGTCAATTTGAATAGCAGCCACACCATACTCCGGGTCTTTTTTAATTTGTTTCAATATAAGCGGCGCTATTGTAGACGATGTCACATTAGGTGGTCATTTTCCACAGCCATTCCAATGCAATTATAAATCGGGAACCAAATAGTCACTTCCCATTGACCGTGACCGTGATTTTTTTTTAGACACGTGAATTTTCCATGCACATGGATGATAACCTTCGGGTGTAGGATATTTTTGACTTTTACATTCAACGCACCATGTGGTTTTATTGCTCTCACAATTGACATATTCCCTACACCTTGCCACGTTCCATGCGGATATAGCCCGTTGTGCTTCTTCCTTGTTTTTAAAAACAGTTCCCAATGTTATACTCTTGTGATTACCATTATATCGGGGCAAAACATATTTATCTCGATCAATGGCGTAACGATCTTGGTGGTCCACATCAAAGTAGACGAAATGTCCCCTTTCGGACGTCCTAAACTCTTTCTCACTTTCTTCAGAACTGAACTCGGTAGAGTCTGAACAAAAATCACTGTCGGATATGTAGACAACGTTGGCATCATCCTCAATGTTATAATCACAGTCCGCTAACTGATCTTCAAAATCATAACTGAATCCAAAATCAAATTGAGCTTCTCCACCCTGTGAAGAATTCGAAGCAACATTTCGTCTATCCACTCTTTTTGAAGACTGAATTTCCTCAAACCCCACGTACATATCAATAAAAATATATGCTCGAAAAGTATAAATGAAATCCAGCACATCATCAAAAGTAATTACTGCTTGTCTCCTAGTCCCATCCAATTCAAAAAATGCTATAAGTGTGATTTTCAAGAATTGTTTGACCGCCCAATTTCATTGCAAATGCTTTCTACCAAATCATCCATTAACAATCTACGATTAACGATTAATGTATGATCCGCAGTCGGGGTGTTATCAATAGCAAACGTAGATGTCCAATAGAAATTAGACATATACGGACCATTAAATTCTATTATACCTGTCAATCACAAAAAATGTCATTATAACAATTTATCTTTGATTTTCTTAATCACAATTTATTATGAATAAAATTTATAAACTACAATACATGAAACAACGCACAAAATTATAAACCAATAACATTATAAACAACTCATAACATTACGATAATATTATTTTAATTGTAATTTCATTACCACTTACGACTAATCATATTTAAAATCGTAATTGAAATAACCACACTACTAATACATGACTACTTATTACAAAATCCATAAAATATACACAAATCTTAGTCATAAGTTACTAATACATATATTTCCTAATCACATTTCCTCAACTACATACACCACTACTCAAAACATCATTTAATCACATGAAAATTGTATGAATAATGAAATATTAACCATAAAACACTTAAATCTTGACTTGCCTTACCACGATATCACAATGTGACGTAGATCTTCGAAAAAATTTAGCCAAAATCCAAGATTTTTGGATGAATAGTGCAGGGCCGTTAGAGAGAGAAAGTTTGAGGAAAGAAGAAGAAGAGAAGAATGAAAAAAAAGGCTAGGGTTTGTTTTTTATAGTCCAACTAAAATTCAGATTTTTCAAATCCGAATTAACTAGAATTCGGATTTCAAAAATCCAAATTTACTAATATTTGAATGTATAAAAACATTTTGTCCAACTAAAAATCTGATTGAAATCCGAATGTATATAAACATTTTGTCCAAGCCTCAAAAATTTTTCCGGTGAGACATAATGTTTTTTTAGGTTCGAATTTCAGTCATCCGAATTACTGAAATTCGGATTTTGGAAATCGATTTTAACTTTCCTTTTTCATTTAATTTAATTTTCAAACATTCATTTTTTTAATTTTATAAAAATTCAGATTTTACAAATCTGAATTCTTTCTTTTTTTAAAATTTGAAAAATTTTAAAAATTAAGTCCGAATTTATATTACTATTTTTTAAATAAAGGTATATATTAATTTACTGGAAAACGTCCAGCAGCGATTGACAAAAGGAAGATACAACCAAAGAAACACAAATTACAAGTATACCTGTCATTATTGTGTTAACTATGGATAAACATATATAAATCTACCCTATCAAGCGGTGGATATACCACATGCCTAAATTTTAATCCGAACAAGGATACATCATTAATTTTCTGATGAAAACTCCAAAACATAGATCTATAATGACTGAATTTTCTTAGACCAAACCAGCGAACATCGTCAACGACGCAACTACCAATCCAACGAACTTTAACAATGAAACTACCGTCATAATAACAAACACCATCAATAAAGTCGCGACTAGTACACTACTAGTATATCTGAATCTACTGAAGGACAAAAGAAAATAAAGATTGGAATAATCGTCCTTTATTGGATGATAAAATTAAAAACAAGAAAACGAACAACGAATTTATTTCTCTCATCCTCCCATGATGAAAAGATGGGAGAAGAAATATTTTCTGATGGTTGAGTTTGGGAGATAAAAGAGGAAAAACGTGACTGCTAGGGTTAATTTATATTACTATTATATATATTCGGATTTTATAAATCCGATTTTTAAAATTAATTAAGAGTTTGTAAAATCTGAACCTTTAATTAATTAGGAGGTTCGGATTTTACAAATTCGGAAGGACTCTTTGTTGTTCAACCCAACCCCCCCCCCCCCCCCCCCCCCCCCCCCAATCAAATATTCCAGTCTATCCCCCTTTATTTTGGATTTTTCCGGTTCGGCCCTCAGAGATAGTACTATACATTATCCAAACCATTAAAAACTAAAGCTACAAACAATTAATTTGTCCTTTTTAATTTTGTGAAGGAACTTGCAATTT
This sequence comes from Knoxia roxburghii, assembly GCA_030378225.1. Lineage (NCBI taxonomy): Eukaryota > Viridiplantae > Streptophyta > Magnoliopsida > Gentianales > Rubiaceae > Knoxia > Knoxia roxburghii. The sequence continues at coordinate 9,799,162 of CM059422.1, read as the reverse complement.
GTTGTACTTTATGAATCTCAACTGAAAACAGAACATGCACATTATTCTGGTATCTTATAGCCACACTACAACCAACAATGCACCAGCCAACCAACCATACACCAACTGACACCAAAGCAACACCTCAGGGTTATTTTTGACATTTTATCTCACCCACTCTCAAATGATCACAATTCCTCCCTTAAAAGAAAAACTCTTGCCACTCCCCCTTCACTGCTCACCCAAAATTTACATACCCAAAAATGTCCACCACCACCACCGCAACAACCAGTGCCGCCGGCGCCATTACCATCCAGCCCAGGAGCCACGACGGTCCCTGCATCAACGACACTCTACGGGACGATGAGCTTCGTGCCGTTTTATCCAAACTGGAAGATGATAAAGACAAAGAAATCTTTGGCCTCGTTTGTAAGCGGTGGCTTCACTTACAGAGCACGGAAAGGAGGAAGCTTTGTGCTCGCGCCGGGCCCCACATGCTCCGTAGAATGGCCGACCGGTTCAAGCGTTTGCTCGAGCTTGATCTTTCTCAGTCGACTTCCCGGTCTTTTTACCCTGGCGTTACGGACTCCGATCTTATAGTGATTGCTGCCGCTTTCACTTGCTTGAGAGTCCTCACTCTACAGAATTGTAAAGGTAGTTTTCGTTTCTTGCCAAAGTTTCGATTTTCATTGTGTTAAATTTCGAGTTTTAGTGAGGGGTTTCTCTAGGTTTTGTTCTTCTCGAGTTGAATTGAAGGTTTCCTTTGAATTTGGGTTCTCTTTGTTCTGAAGTTTCAATCTTGGATTTTGATCGGAATAAACCGGAAAGTTCAGCGAAAATTTGAGTGTCAAGTTTGTCTTCATTTGACGATGCACCATTGGATTCAACATAAGTTGTGCTGGAGATAATTGACAAGGAAGAGCTTAAAATTTTGGTCACTATTTCTGTAATTTCCTTAGTAATTGTGATCTCATATTAGTTGTGGTGTTCTGGCTTGTTGCATTTATAAACTCATTGGTTTTCTCCAGAGTTAGGCGTGAGAGATGCATATAGTGCAACAAATATACTTCTTCTCTGACTGATTAATATTTTGCGCCTGCGTATTTTATTGTTAACTATTAGGATAATGATGCAATCAACTTTGATATCGTCCTTTGGGTTGTGTATTTCCTAGTTGAATAGAAAACCCAGAGAAGGATATCATCTAACTTGCATACCCCCTTGAATTTTCCACAAAAAATTCAAACCAGTTGTTGGGACTGTGAACTTGACATACAAGTGGAGAATGAGACGCACATCCTTAATATTGTTTGTTTAAATTTGCATCCAGTGGAAAATATCTTCTTATTTCATACGCCAGTGAAGTTTGTATTAAAAAGAATCAGTAGTTGGAATTGGAAACTGTATATACGTGCGTAATACACTACAATCCATTTTGCTGCTTCAGATCTTTGATTTTAAGAGGAGCCAATTGGGGATATATCTTAATGGAACGCAATATAACAAGCTTTATTGTTTTAATTTATACGTTTTTTTTCTTCCTTTTGGTTGAAAATGGTTTTAAATGATATACTTTGCAAATTTACATGATATTGATTGACATCCATTTGTATTATTTTTGTTTTGCAGATTTTATGATTTTGCTACAGTCAATCTAAAGCTTTTTTTTTTTTTTTTTTTGGAACAATATTTTGAATTTGGCCTCATTATGAGTTATATCAGTTTCTCCTTGTGTTGCCAATGAGGAAGCTGTTATGGAAACTCTCTTTGCATCTCCCCTCTTGTCCCCAGCCCCAACCCTCCACTAACAACCAACAAACCACCACCAACACACACAGTGGCACTCTGTCTCGCTTTTTCTCTCTTATGTGTACTATTTGTATCTATATCCATGTATTTTATGTGAAATTATGATTATTTTCATGTGTTAACCTCTTTCTGATTTCGGATTCTGCAGGCATTACTGATGTAGGTATGAAAGCCATTGGTGGGAGTCTACCTTATCTGCAGTTGTTAGATGTGTCCTACTGCAGGAAGTTGACGGATAAGGGTTTGTCAGCTGTTGCTCAGGGAAGCTCTGACTTGAGAATCTTGCATGTTGCTGGCTGTAAATTTGTGACAGATGCATTGTTAATAGCTCTTTCTGAGAAGTGCAAAAGCCTGGAAGAATTGAGTTTGGAAGGATGCTCACGCATCACTGATTCTGGACTTGCCGTTCTTGTAAAAGGTTGCCAGAGGTTGAAGAATTTAGACATCAATAAGTGCAGCAACGTTGGTGATATCGGGATATCTAGTGTGTCCAAAGCTTGTTCCTCATCACTGAAGACATTAAAGATGTTGGACTGTTTTAAAGTTGGAGATGAATCAATAATATGCTTGGCTAGGTATTGCAAGAGTCTTGAGACTTTAATAATTGGTGGTTGCCGGGATGTGTCTGATGAGTCCCTTAAGCAGTTGGCTGCTGCTTGCTGTAATAGTCTCCTAAATCTTCGGATGGATTGGTGTTTAAATGTGTCTGATTCTTCCGTCAATTGCTTATTTCATCAATGCAAGAAGCTTGAGGTTCTTGATATAGGCTGCTGTGAAGAGGTGACAGACGCCGCATTTCAGGGCTTAGGCAATGAACTTTCCAACCTTCCATTGAAGATTTTGAAGGTCAGTAACTGTCCCAAGATCACTGTTACAGCGATCGGCAATTTATTGAAGTCATGCAACTCCCTAGAGTATCTTGATTTACGGTCATGTCCTCATGCTACCAAAGCTGCCTGCGATGAGGCTGGATTGCAGTTCCCTGAAAGTTGCAGAGTTAATTTTACAGGGAGTTTAACAGAGCCAGATGTTTTACTCTAGATCTGGCACTGCCATAGATGTGATTACTATAATCTTATCTTCAGTTTCAAAAGATCTGAATGAAGAGTCAGGACATTGTTCATTATTCTTCTTCCATCCAAAGTGTCAGCTCATTTTAGGTGACAACGTCTAGGGTTTTTCCCTGTAATTAAGTCCATAAAACCAACCTGAATGTATATTGGTATGTAATATGGATTCGAATCATTCGTTTTACTGATTGTCTGGTGTTTTGAAGGTTGAGATTTCATTGCCATCCATAATCATGTTTTCTATACTGAAGTGGGCATAGCCAGCTGCTGGCTTGGAGATGCTTTCTCTTTTGTATGGCGACTTCTAAGACTCTGTTGAAACGTTGTAATGCCATAGATGCCATGGCGATAGTATATTGCATTGGTCTCAACTCTCAACCTGCGATGGCTTCAACAGGTGTAAAACTTAACATGCTACCAACTCCATTTCACCTTCAATGGCAATTTATATAATGTACTTTTTCTGTTTGAGATGAACACGACTATTATTTTTAGATGAACATTGAACCCTATTCTTCTACCTATAACTAAATTGAACTGCCGGCATTGCAAATAAATAGATAGATCTTCTTTCCTCACTATCAGCAATCACTTATTTACAAATTTAGTGTGGGGCTAATAATTTTTATTTTTCTTCCTATGGAAAACCCTCTTCGTTCTGGTTCTGGGTAGCTCTTATTGCCCCCTCTAGGGTTATTTTAGTGATTAGTTATATATGAAGTGGATAATCATTTTTGGTCAAATACTAGTAACGAACTCCTATATTACTTTCATTACGGTGTTTTTAAAATTTTCAGGTGAACGTAATATCGAACTACTTAGTTTATTTTGTATTATTTTGAGTTAGAAATAATAATATTGAAGTGTTTAGTTATTTTTAATTTTTTTTATTAGTTAGGCTCTCTTTAATGAATCAATTCAGCACTTAATTTTAATTAATTAAATCGACAATTTATATGGTGGTCCTATAAGACCACAATGCAATTTTATTTATATTCTCAAAAATAGTAAAATTTGGGATGGACTATTTATGGTATAGGAAAAAGGCGGGCCGTGTGCAATTTTTTTTTGATTCTCCAGTGAGACGCGCTGCGTAGACTTCTTCCCTTTCTAAACAATTCCTCGATGAGACTTTGGTTATAATTATTTTTTTATTTCTTTTGTTATTTTTGGTTTTTTTTTTTTTTTTGGTTTTTTCTCCTCCCTGAGACTTTTTTTCCGTCTTTTTTTCTAAATAATTCAGTATTTTTTAATATTTTTTATTTTTTTTAAAAAAATTATAAAAAAATATATTTTTAATTATTTTATAATTAAATAATTTTATATATTATGATATTATTTCTTTTGTTTTTTGTTGTCTGCTGATATGATTTCTTTTGTCTTGTGATATGATATCTTTTGTCTTGTGATAGGATATCTTTTGTCTTGTGATATGATATCTGTTATATGCTGATATAATATCTATTATATGCTGATATGATATCTTTTATCTTTGTGATATAATATCTGTTATATGCTGATATAATATCTTTTTTATGCTAATATGACAGCTATTATATACTGATATGATATCTTCTGTCCTATGATATCTACTACATTTTTTTTCTTGTGATATGATTTCTGTTGTCTGCTGATATGATTTCTTTTGTATTGTGATATGATATGTGAAGTTTGCAGATATGAATACATGTTTTGCTCATTTGTTACGACCGTTGTATACTATGATATGATTTCTGTTGTCTTGTGATATTATATGTGAAATCCACTGATATGATTTCTTTTATACTGTGATATGATATGTGAAATATGCAAATATGAATATATGTTTTGCTTCTCTGCTATGGCCATTGTGTACTATGATATGATTTCTGTTGTCTTGTGATATGATATGTGAAGTCCGCTGATATGATTTCTAAAATGTGTAGATATAAATATATGTATTGCGACTCTGTTATAAAAATTAAATTATTTTATATTAAAAATAATAAAATAATAAAATTATATATGATTTATTTTTATAAAAAATAGTGAATTAAAAAATATTAATTGGGAAAAAAAAGAAAAAAGAAATAATGAAGGACAGTGGTGGAGAAGAAAAGAAATTAAAAAAAATAGGGGAGGCCAAAAAAAAAAAAAAGAAAATGTTTAAATGAAAACTGGTCAGTTTGGATATACTGTTCCTATCAGTTAGTATATTGTACTCCTAGGAGTAAAACAAAATTGGGTACTCCTAGAAAAAAAAAAAAAAAAAAAAAAAGATGAAAAAAGAGGCAAAATTAGAAGCAGATGAAGGGTGTATTTAACGCGCCTAACCTCCCATCTAATTAGCAGGCCTATGCGTCGAGTTTACATCAAATCAAATCCCGCGGATCCCATCAAAATTAAATTTCAAATTTTTGGTGGGTTTCGGGTTGTACGAACTTTACACAAAGGAGGAACAAAACTAATGGAAACAGGCGGGTTGGGAATTTATTTTCCATTCGAAGAAGCTACAGCCCTTCTGAAACTCTCCATTCAACCCACGAGCTCTGCAAAAATACCAAGCATTATATGCACGATCGTTCGCGCAACCGAGCAACTTGAACGGTAGGAGACTACCAGCGGAAGGCGATTTGACTTAGATTTTGAGTGGGGGAAGAAAAAATTGATCAAACCGTAAAAAAATGGTTAGGGTTAAGCAAATTACGAGTGAAGCAGAAGCCAAAAAATTGAAAGCAGCATGAAAGGTATGTTTATAACAAATGTTGAACTAATATTTGCAGTTTAGGGTTACTCGATGTTGTTCATAATGGTCGTACTTTCTTTTTGGTGTAAAAAACGCAACACAGTTGGGAGGACGGTAAATATTGTTGGTGTAAAGAGACCGAGCAAGGAAATCGGCGGCGAGAAATCAGACAAACAAGTTTCGGAGAGTAATTTTTTTGCAGTTCATCATTGCGTAAAGTACTATTTTCTCTTGTAAAGTCCCTTTTTTTGTTTTCTCAGTAAATTCGGGTAAAATCATCGTCTGATATGCTTATGTAAACTACTTGTTGTTAATGTAAAGTGCTGATATGCTTGTGTAAATTACTGTTGTCTAATGTAAAGTCCCTTTTTGATTTTCGTAAAGTGGTTTTCGTAAGACTAGAATGCTCATAATTCGTGTAAAATCATCGTCTGATTTGCTTATGTAAACTACTGGTTGTTTATGTAAAGTGCTGAGTTGCTTGTGTAACGTACTGTTTTCTCATATAAAGTCCCTTTTTTGGTTGTAGAGTGGTGTTCCTAAGACTAGAATGCTCATAATTCATGTTTAATCATGGTCTGATATGCTTATGTAAACTAATGGTTGTTTATGTAATGTGATGCATGCTTGTGCAAAGTACTGTTTTCTCATGTAAAGTCCATTTTTTTGGTTATAGAGTAGTGTTCCTAAGACTAGAATGCTCATAATTCGGGTAAAATCATCGTCTGATATGCTTATGTAAACTACTTGTTGTTAATGTAAAGTGCTGATATGCTTGTGTAAATTACTGTTGTCTAATGTAAAGTCCCTTTTTGATTTTCGTAAAGTGGTTTTCGTAAGACTAGAATGCTCATAATTCGTGTAAAATCATCGTCTGATTTGCTTATGTAAACTACTGGTTGTTTATGTAAAGTGCTGAGTTGCTTGTGTAACGTACTGTTTTCTCATATAAAGTCCCTTTTTTGGTTGTAGAGTGGTGTTCCTAAGACTAGAATGCTCATAATTCATGTTTAATCATGGTCTGATATGCTTATGTAAACTAATGGTTGTTTATGTAATGTGATGCATGCTTGTGCAAAGTACTGTTTTCTCATGTAAAGTCCATTTTTTTGGTTATAGAGTAGTGTTCCTAAGACTAGAATGCTCATAATTCGGGTAAAATCATCGTCTGATCTGCTTATGTAAACTACTGGTTGTTTATGTAAGTGCTGATATACTTGTGTAAAGTACTGTTTTCTCATGTAAAGTCCCTTTTTTTGGTTGTAGAATGGTGTTCCTAAGACTAGAATGCTCATAATTCGTGTTTAATCATCGTCTGATATGCTTATGTAAACTACTGGTTGTTTATGTAAAGTGCTGATATGCTTGTGTAAATTACTGTTGTCTTATGTAAAGTCCCTTTTTGGTTTTCGTAAATTGGTTTTCGTAAGACTAGAATGCTCATAATTCGTGTAAAATCATCGTCTGATATGCTTATGTAAACTACTGGTTGTTTATGTAAAGTGCTGATATGCTTGTGTAAATTACTGTTGTCTTATGTAAAGCCCCTTTTTGGTTTTCGTAAAGTGGTGTTCCAAAGACTAGAATGCTCATAATTCGTGTTTAATCATCGTCTGATATGCTTATGTAAACTACTGGTTGTTTATGTAAATTGCTGAGTTGCTTGTGTAAAGTACTGTTTTCTAATATAAAGTCCATTTTTTGGTTGTAGAGTGGTGTTCTTAAGACTATAATGCTCATAATTCGTGTTTAATCATCGTCTGATATGCTTATGTAAACTAATGGTTGTTTATGTAAAGTGCTGATTTGCTTGTTTAAAGTACTGTTTTCTCATGTGAAGTTCCTTTTTTGGTTGTAAATTGTTGTTTCTAAGACTAGAATGCTCATAATTCGAGTAAAATCATCATCTGATCTGCTTATGTAAACTTCTGGTTGTTTAAGTAAAGTGATTTTGCCCTTGTTGATGCGATTTCAGGCAAAAGAAAGAAGATCGTTCAAGTGGATTCAGACAATGATTTTAAGGAAAGAATGACTTTAGAAAAATTGAAGAAGCTGAAACAAAAAAAAGGATAACACCGAGGGAAGAAAAAAAAAGAAAAAGGATAATAAAAAGAAAAAGGGAGAACTTGCTATTGAAATCTTTCAGCAAAGGACCCAGAGACTCCATGAAGATGCGGAATTGGCATATTTGGAAGAATCTGCAGGATACCAAGGGGATAAAAAGACAAAAAAATATTCCAGTCAAAACCCTCTGCTGCTGGAATATCTTCACTGCTCGCGGAGCTCAATGAAGCGCAGAGGGAGCAGCTGACAAATGTGGGGTTGGGCTGCCTGTTCCACATTAACTATAGGAGAGTACCGAATTCGTTCGGCCATTACTTGATCTCAAACATCAATACTAATAGAAGCACTTTGGAGTTGGATGCAGGCACAATTCAAATTACAGAAGCTGATGTCGAGTCAGTAATAGGATTTTTTTGGTGGGAAAGTAGATGTGGAGGAATACACCAAGAAAGATCAAACATCTCGGGTGTACATAGAAGATAAGAAAAAGTGGGATCTCAGGCACTCAGTTCCACAAAACAAGGCGATAATATCAGCAACAAGCCTATCTAATTACATCAAGAGTAACAAGGACGCTGGCCTAGAATTCCTTCAGGATTTTTTGATATTCATGGTGTCAACAATCATTCACAGCAACGAGACCAATACCGTTCAATACCGATATCTGAAATCATTCAGGTCGGTAGAGAATATCATGAAACTGAATTGGAGGAAATACGTCCTTGCTCACTTGATGGAGAGCATACGAGAATGGAGAAAGAATCCTAGAGGCCAATTCACAGGGCCTCTTACATTCGTTGTGGTATAATTTTCTGTCATATCATATTTGATATTTTACCTAAACAAGTTGTGTAAACTTTCAGTTTACATAACTGAACAATTTATGAAATTACTTTCAGTTTACATAACTTGTTCAGTTTACATATCTTGTTCAGTTATGTAAACTTGAACTTTACATCATACATTTTAGTTTGTTCGTAACAGAAAACTGATATTTTTTTGTACTATCACAGTTGTTGTATGCTGATAGGCTTGGGTATTCAGCGGTAAATACCAATAATCGTCTTGTCCCGACAATCCAAAATTGGCCCCAAAGCAAGCTGATGGAGCTTGCACAGCGAAACAAACTCTGGGGAACGGGCACAATAAGAGAACGCCCTGAAGAGGATGATGACTTTTATGAAGTTTGTATTTAAGTTGATGTTAAAATACATTACTTTTATAGCATTATGCAACATTACTTTACACATACTCTGAGCATTTTTCCACATCATGTTGGCAGGTTGATAGAAGTGAATCATCCCCCGATGGAGGGGATGACACAGACGAGGATGGAGCAACGGAGGTAGAATCCGTAGAGGAAAAAGCTGCGGATGAAGCCTCCGTAGAGGAAGAAGATTATGATGAAGAATCCGTAGAGCAAGGACCTGCGGATGAAGAATCCCCTCAGGAAGCTGAGGATGAAGCTGGGAAGGCAAGTATACAGGAAGCTAGTTTATATGAATCTAGTTTACACAAACCTTTATGTAAAGTGCGACTTTATATCAAGGTCTGTGAAAAGTGTGATCTAACATTCACTTAATATTTCTGCAATTAGTACAGTTGTTGCAGGAACCAGCACACATGGAAGTGATCATTGAAGATGAGGGAGTTGAAATTCAAAAGAAAGCTGAGGATGAGGAAGCTGAGGGATCTGAGGATGAGGAAGCTGAGGAAGCTGAGGGATCTGAGGATGAGGATGAGGAAGCTGAGAGATCTGGGCCAGTAAAAGGGGATGAGGGTGCTGCAAATATTGCTCCAATTGTTTCAGATATGATCATATCACTTATGGAAGAGGGCAACCCTTCTGCGTCAGAAAAGCAAGATAGAGAGGTAAATATCATACTTAATGTAGTTTACAGTATTTTTTGGCATCAAACACTTCATGTGAAACATGCAATGTGTGTACAGGATGACGATGACCTCCTGTCAAATTTTATAGAAATGTACATTGAATTGGGTAAATATAGTAGATCGTTCATAGACTACTTGGCTAGAATAAGGGCTTCAAAGAGTCCGGATTTGGGTACATTACAAACAATCCTGGAAGATGTTCTAGGTGTAATAAATGACCTCCAGAAAGCAGTGGACAATCACGAGGAGAAAGCTGAAGAGAAAGCGGTAAGCATAATACTGGATAGGTTTATGTTAAGTACTATTCATTCTGATTTCTTTATGTAAAGTTGTGGTTGTTTATGTAAAGTGCTGACATGGTTGTGTAAAGTACTATTTTCTCATGTAAAGTCCCTTTTTCGTGTAAAATCATAGTCTGATATGCTTATGTAAACTACTGGTTGTTTATGTAAAGTATTGTCATGCTTGTGTAAAGTACTTTTTTGTCATGTGAAATCCCTTTTTGGGTTGTAAATTGGTGTTCCTAAGACTAGAATGCTCATAATTCGTGTTTAATAATCTTATCATCTGCTTATGTAAACTACTGGTTGTTTATGTAAAGTGCTGTTGATATATATAAAGTACCGATTATATTTGTAAAATGCTCTTCCTATGTAAAGTGCCCTTTGTGTAAAGTACTGTTATTGCTGATATGCTGGTGTTCTTAATCATTTGCAAAATAATTCCATTAATGTTTTGCTTATGTTTGGAACAAAACCAGGGTGCAAATCCCGTGAGGGTGGAACCGGCAGAAACTGAAAAAACACCACCAGCAAACAAAATACCAGCAGTGGACAATCAGGAGGAGGAAGCTGAAGAGAAAGCGATAAGCATAATACTAGATAGGTTTATGTTAAGTACTATTCAATCTGATTTCTTTATGTAAAGTGCTGACATGCTTGTGTAAAGTACTATTTTCTCATGTGAAGTCCCTTTTTTAGTTGTAAATTGGTGTCCCAAAGACTAGAATGCTCATAATTTGGGTAAAATCATCGTCTGATATGCTTATGTAAACTACTGGTTGTTTATGTAAAGTGCTGATTTGCTTGTGTAAAGTACTGTTTTCTCATGTAAAGTCCCTTTTTTGGTTGTAAATTGGTGTTTCTAAGACTAGAATGCTCATAATTTGTGATTAATAATCTTCTGATCTGCGTATGTGAACTACTGGTTGTTTATGTAAAATATTGTTGGTAGATATAACTAACGATTATATCTGTAAAATGCTCTTCCTTTGTAAAGTGCCCTTTGTGTAAAGTACTGTTATTGCAGATATGTTGATGTTCTTAATCATTTGCAAAATAATTCTATTAATGTTTTGCTTATGTTTAGAGCAAAACCAGGGTGCAAATCCCATGGGGGTGGAACCTGCAGAAAATGAAAAAACACCGCCAGAAAACAAAATACCAGCTGGAGAGGTATTTCATGTAAAATCATGTAAATTTGTTATTTTAAATTTCACATCTTTGTGGAATAACTTTCAATGATTATATAATAACAACTTGCAGCCAACAGACACACCAGACACTCAGTTTTTAAAACAAATGTGCCTGCTGGCTGATGTTGTAGAGAAAAGCTTTGGACAGGCGGCCATTCCAATTAAGAAAATGACGCCAATGACTCCAACTTTTGATCTATGCGTTTCACAACTAACGTCAGTCCGTTTGATTCATAAATTTCAAGAAATTGAGAAAGATAAAATGGCCGATACGGATAGAGCAAATGCCTTGGTACATGCATCCATTCAAGATGTTCAGTCCCACTTATTTAGGAGACTTGACTTCGCGGCTCAACCATTGCTTGCGGACGAGCCTGACTTTGAGTAAGTATTCTTATCATCTCCCATTTGATGTAATTAAACATTGAATATCGATTAAACAATTTGAATCCAACATTTCAGTGTGATCATGGGGGATCCGGATAACACAGAGAAGGTAGCTGCATTCCTTCCCAACAAGGCACATCGACCAGTTAAAAAACCAAGGAAATTGTTGTCTCCTTACATCACCAGCTGGACGAAGAATACACTTGCAAGAATCTCGGAGAAAGAGAGGATAGTCAATGACTACGCACTTTTGCCTGCGGATGCAAGCAAGGGCAGGTCGAACTAGTAAGTGTTCTTGACCTACATGTATTTTACATAAATATATTTTACATAAGTCATTATTGACCAAACCTAGTTTACATTAAAGTTTACTTAAGTCATTTTACAAAAAGGTTTATCAAAACAAGTTTACATAAATGTACTTTACATAAACTCAGTTTACATAAATATATTTTACATAAAGTCAGTTTACATAAGTCTATTTTACATAACACTTGTCAGCAAGCAACTGTTTGGTAGGGATGTCAATCTTACCATAGACCGGGAGCAGATGTCAAGCATTGTTTGATGGTTGGATACGGACATCATTGATTGTTGGTCGTATCACTTGAGCAGAACCAAAAATTTTCCACAAAGTGAGAAACCTTCGAAGATTTTCTGCTCAGTCCAGTTTTCGGTGAGTTAATACTTACACACTACTTTACATCACTTGGCCTGATACGGTTTGTTGATAACTTCCCTATTTAACATTTCAAATTATGCAGCTCATAGTGAAAGACGTGGGAATGGCACCAGGAAAGAACAAAACATGTATGCACAGATTTTCCGAACAGATGACAACAGAATTATGGTTCCTCAAGAAAACCAAAAATACTTTTCAGCCGTCCATGGTAATGAGTACCACCATTCTCATAGTTTATATTACATTTAAAAAAAAAAAAAAAAACTCATTTTTATGTATACATATAATGCAGGTGTTCTTCCCCATCCACCTAGATGGCCATTATGTGTTGGTGTGCATCAACAGCAATGAAAAACAGGTGGTATTGTTTGACAACGCACGCGGAGAAGCAGTATCCTACGGTGGTCTTCCAAAGAAACTAGTAAGTACAATATAACATAATAATGTAGAATTTACAACATTGTAGACTTCATTTTACACCAAATCTTATGTAAAATGCTGCAGGTGTACTACTTCCAAGATTGGACATCAGATACACCTTGGGCTAAACGCTATGACAAGTGCTACCATTGGAAGTGGACCTACGCTAACCTTGCATGGAAAAACCCTGATGGATTCAATTGTGGCCTCTACGTCATGCGGCATATGGAGCTTTATCATGGACAACAAATTTTCAACTATGACCATGACTTGATTGCTACGAAGGACAATCCTGAGATCCTGAAAACGTTAAGGGTGAAGTACCTGTTTAACTTGCTAATGTCAACACACAATAGCCTCCTGGTTCCGCTCAAGAGAAAGATATCTGAATTTTACTATAAAAACTAATATTTGAATGATAACTAACTATGTTCATGTAGAACGGATTTATATTTGTTTTTGTTGTTTTCTACATTAACTGTCAGTTTACATAAACTGTCAGTTTACATAAGGAGATTATAACTGTAAGTTTACATAACGATATCAGAACCCTCAGTTTACATAACGAGATCAAAACTGTCAGTTTACATAAGGAGATTATAACTGTAAGTTTACATAACGAGATCAGAACTCTCAGATTACATAACGAGATCAGAACCCTCAGTTTACATAAAGAGATCAGAACTCTTAGACTACATAAAGAGATCAGAACTTTAAGTTTACATAACGAGATCAGAACTGTCAGTTTACGTAAGGATATCAGAACTGTCAGTTTACATAAGGAGATTAGAACTTTAAGTTTACATAACGAGATCAGAACTGTCAATTTACATAAGGAGATTATAACTGTAAGTTTACATAACAAAATCAGAACTCTTAGATTACATAAAGAGATCAGAACTTTAAGTTTACATAACGAGATCATAACTGTCAGTTTACAACCAGCACCACGTCAAAAACAACCAGCCAACATCATTATAAACCAGGAAGACACTACTTTACACCAACAATCATGATTTTACATAAACAAAATAGTACTGTACACAAGCAAATCATGAAACATCAGTACCTTATACCAAGAAAAGCAATGGTTTTCATACACGAACCGTGCTATACAAAAAACATTTTACACCTAAGTTACAATATTTTGTATCAGAAAATATCATTAACAAAAATCCTTCTTTTTCCTTTGATGTTTCAATTTGGCTTTGTGGACCCTCTTCTCAACTGTACTTTTAAAATGAACATTCTGCACACCTATTGCCCTCCTGGAAGTGGAGTCTCTAATGTTCTTCGACGAAGGTAATTCAAAATTCTCATCCAAAATATCAGCTTGGGCAGCAAGTGCATCTTTCGCTTTCACATAGTACTCATCCAAAATACTACGACAATCTCACTGGTATGCGATAATCTAATTAAATCAAAATAACTTCTACTAGCATCTGCCCTCCACAAAGATGGTGAAAAACTTTATGGCGAACACATGACACTTCTGAAACATTAAACTTTCCACAACGGGAAACTGAAGCAGCTTTTGTCCACCTATCAAGGATATACATTTGTGGAATTTTCTGCAAAAAGGGCAAAAAAAAAAAAAGGAAAACCAGATTAGTTATGTTGTTTTATATCAGTTTTAACTAGTTTACATAATTGACATCAGCATATAGAGAATACCGTAAAATTGTTCTGAAAAAGGACACGGAGGCAATGAGAACATAGAATCCCAACTTCATAAAACTTCTTGCATGAACACTTTACAGAATAATCATTGTCATCGTAAATGACAACGTGTCGGAATATGGGATCATCCTCATCTTCTTTTCGAATCCAAACTTCAAACACTTATACACCATTTGATTGGGACTTCTGTTCCATTTTCAATTCCAGCAAATTAAGATATTGTTTCTCAAAATATGTGTACATCTCAAGTGTATACACTTCACGGGCATGCCTCAACATTAGACATTCTTTAACATGCACGTCAACCTTGCCATAGAAGCACCTATGGTCTTCGCAAGCAGCTTGGTATCGCCAATCAAGAACAACATCAACAAATTGATGGTAAAAATCACATAATGTAGAAGTCTTAGACAATCTTCGAGAAATAGAGTTATTTGTACTCTCACTCCTCTGGGAAGATAATGTTACCCCAGAAAAATAATCCTTGCTGAACACAGGACACCACTTCTCCCTTGATTCGTAAGTTTTTTTGAACCACTCATTGTCTTCGCATCCATATTTTTGTTCCATCCTGAAAACACATCAAAATGTTGTAAGATTATGTAAACTTATGTAAACTGTCAGTATATGTAAACTGACGGTTTATGTAAACTCACAATTTATGTAAACTCACAGTTGACATAAACATTTGTGTAAACTGTCAGTTTACAACAGTCGTTTATGTAAAAATGAACAAATCCAATCACTTACCTCTTCCAGTGGTAATTAAATTCGTCAATGGTGTCCACTTTGGCGAGCAATCTATAAAACAACTCACGGAAACCTGCCTGCTGTCTGATAAAACTAATTTTGCTCTCGGAGTTTTTTATGATATGCCAAATGCAAAGACGATGCTGTGAATCAGGAAATATCTCTTGAATCATCCTTCCCATGGATGCTGATTGATCACTCATTATAGTTATCGGATGCTTATTGTCCATCGACCTCAAGAATGTAGAAATAACCAAACAAATGATTCAACTCTCTCGTCCCTCATAAAACCAATTCCAAACATCACATTCTTCCTGTGGTTGTCCAATCCGATAAATGGACCACATATCAAATCATATTTATTAGTACAATACGTGGTGTCATGGATTAAAAAATCACCAAACAGCTTGTAATCACTCTTCATTTGACCATCTCTCCAAAAAATATTTTTTAGACAAGACTCATTGTCCAATTCAAAATCAAAGAAAAAAATTCTTCGAGAGCAGCCATGTATTTCAATATCTCAATCAAAGCATTGGAATCACTGTCATCAATGTATTTTCTTTTTTTGTTTCCAGCTCGTTGTATACATCCATTTGTGTAAAACCAACGTTTGATCGACCTCCAGCCTACATAACATCATTCTTTACCGTATTTAACTTGGAAGTTTACATAAACAAAAGGATACTTTACACAAGTTATATCAGTACTGATATAGTTTGTTTATGTAAACTTGTGGTTTACAAAAACGTTTATGTAAACTGGTAGTTTACATAAATGTTGATGTAAACTGTTAGTTTACAAAAACATTTATGTAAACGACCACTTTACACAAACATAACAGTACGATCGTTGTATGCAAATAACAAGCATTTTACATGAACAAAACTAACCTCTTTATAAAGGAGCTTGTAACTATCACGAACAGATATCCCCGCAGATTTCATTGCATAGAAAAAATCAATAGATGATCTCGACATCTTCCTGTGAGAACGTAATAAATGTCTTTCATTCTTCGGACACATAACGTGATTATGCTTTCGGAAATGCTTTGTGACGACCAATAAACCATCTTCCGGCCTCATTTTAATTTCAATACAAGCCAAACAATCAGAACGACTATCAAGCTTGGTGAATATTTTGTCTATCTTACAATTCTCCATCTTCTTACCATTTCTACAGCAAACAATTCTCCTCCAATACCTCGTTTCGTCACTTCTCTTTCTATCTTTATCTAAACTAACACCAAAACCAAGATCCCAAGCATATGAATTATAAAGTTCATATGCTTGATCCTCACTCTCGCATATTCTATCAACAAGAGAAGGCATTGTTTCATCATCCCCTTGTTGCGAATTTGAAACGAATAAAGAAATACCGAAGTTTGCATCAAATACATATTCATTAAAGACGAAAAAAATATATGATAAACAATAACCTACCACAACATATTACTTGCACGGTAGAACGATAACCCGCACTTTTGCAAACACCTAAACCACCTTCAATTAAATTAGTTATTTCCCCCATACAAATTAATAGAAACTATAAACACAAAGTCGACTTTACACAAACATAATCGACTTTACACAAACACAATGCTAGTTTACATAAACACACATTCGAGTTTACATAAGCACACAGTCGAGTTTACATAAGCACAAAAGACGAGTTTACATAAACTATCGTCTCTTAAGACTGCCTGAAATGGATACCACAATGATCGGAATTTCAAAATTTGCAACACTCTCAAGATGACCATGATGATATATACCAAATTTGAATCTCGAAAATCACCGCCCGTCATCATTATTTGTCCGCTGGGCAATAAAATGGACCAAAAAATCAACCTTTCAAGGATGTTCCCGTCTTGTCGAACGAAGGTGAAGACCGCTCCCGGCTTGTCGAACGCGCGTGAACCATTCTTTCCCTTCAGAAGCATTAAATGCGCATTTACACAAACACAATACGAGTTTACATAAACACACATTCGAGTTTACATAAGCACACAGTCGAGTTTATATAAACTATCGTGCCCTTAAACACACAGTCGAGTTTACATAAGCACAAAAGGCGAGTTTACATAAACTATTGTCCCTTAAGACTGCCTGAAATGGATACCACAATGATCAGAATTTCAAAATTTGCAACTCTCAAGATGAACATGATGATATATACCAGATTTGAATCTCGAAAATCACCGCCAGTCATCATTATTTGTCCGCTGGGCAACAAAATGGACCAAAAAATCAACCTTTCAAGGATGCTCCCGTCTTGTCGAACAAAGGTGAAGACGGCTCCCGGCTTGTCGAACGCGCGTGAACCATTCTTTCCCTTCAGGAGCATTAAATGCGCGTTAAATGCGCCTGAAGGAAGAAAGCATATAATGAAACTCGGTTAAATTCCGGTTTCGGGGTCATTAAAAACTGGGTGAGTGTATAAATGAGACTTTACTCCTAGGAGTATTATATAATTTGCCCTCTTCCTATATGAGCAGGATATAGTAACCCAAGTAAGTGTTTACTTGATTAAAAATGTTTTCTCAACTTATTTCTAACTTAATGAATTTAATAACTATAAATTAAGGTCCTATTTCGACAAATATTATAAAAACATTTTAAGGGTTTTAAAAGTTAAAAAAATTTATAGAATGTGTTTGGATAAAAATATGTATTATTTTTAAAATTTATTTTATAAAAATAATAGAGAATAAGTACACTTTTTATAAGTGTTTTTAGCTTTTAAAAAAAAAAAACTTGTGGGTCCTTTCCCGGGTCAAACTCGGGTTATAAGATAATGGGTCAATTTCTTATTTGATTGCAAACCCGTGAGGTGAGGGTGGCAAGCGGTGGTGGCGGGTTCCGGGCTTGGGGCCATGAATCAGGGAGAGGAAAGGGAAAACTTCGGTTGGAGCTGCAATGGTGCCGGATGGTGACCTATTGTCACACTCCCAAACGTTAGCCAAAGATTTAACGGAACTCACTAAGGGAGCAACTAGAAATTGAAGCCGAAAATACCCAAACGGAACCAATTCTAGCACGCAAGTGGTTTTAATGGGCTGACGCCCCAAAATTCAATGCAACTTTTATTGAAATCTCTCAATAGCTACAAAGAATTTTCGTTCAAGACTAAGGCATCACACCTAACCAAAGCCTGAACCAACTAGTCGAACTCCTTCCCAACGCTAAACTAGTCTCACCCGATTTTCTGGAATTCCCTTACCAAAATCCCGAGCTCTCACCCCCTCGCAAATGAGTGAGGTTCACTCATTTATAGGCTTACAATGCGTGCTTGACAACCCCAAGCACTAGGCCCGACTAAAGCTCTAGGAAAACGGTTACAAACCCACGTTTGAAGAAACTGCCCGCACTTTCCAGTCGACCATCCCACGTTATTAGCCAACTCAGCACGTCTCCAGCAAGTTCAGCCCACGTCTTCAACCGTCTAACTGTTCTTCAAGCCTTAGCTCCACTTCGGCTCGATCGTGTCACAACGATCCCAGTTTGCTACAACCAAAGATCAGCCCGCTCGAAGTTGTGCGCAACTTCTCGCAACGTCTCGCAACTGAAAGCCAGCCCGCTCAGTCGTGCATGCATTTCTCGCAACTGAAGACCAGCCCGCTCAGCCGAGTGCGCATTTTGCCGCACATCTCGAACCATCTCTCGAACATGCCCACAAATTCTCGACATCCAAAGCCTTTGTGCGCTTCTCCTCGGCTATGAACTTAGAATCTCGCCCCTCAAGCCCCTCCGTCCATTTTCTCTCGACCAACATGAATTAATTTTCGGCCATTCCACTAAAGTCAATCTAACTATGCATTCACATGAATACACAAGTTAATAAAAACAAAGACATAAAATTAGCCCACAAATTTACCGCTAACACCTATCCTATACTACTTCGATTTGATGAATTTTTCACTACCTAAGGATGGGGCCAACCCACCGGACGATGTCGGAGTATCCTAGTTTCAGGAATTTCAGATGGGGAAATTCTTGTTCGTCTTCCATTTCCCAGCTGTCTCCTCCATCAATGGCCCTGTTAAGCAATTTGAGAACCTCTAATTTCTGTAATTTCCAGGTGACAGAAATCATTCTCCAAGAGAAGCCCAACAGAGTCAAACTTTTCAGGGTCAAGGGGAAATCAAACTTGACCCAAAGGGGATCCACGTCGCAAAGAATCATCTCCAGAGATCCTAGCTTACCTGGAAAGGTAATTGCCCCCATCCTTTTGGTGTCCCTGTTTGGTTCTTCAGGTTCTCTGTCCGGCGATGGCAGCATCTCAACTTCCATCTCCATGTAAGAATTTTGAACAACCAAAGGACTGAGGCGGCTGCAGAGCCAAAATGGAAGGGGGGAATCAATTAGGTTTCAAGGGTTTGGAGGCAAAATTGCCCTTTTGGTCCCCAAAATTACACTTTTTAAATTTTTCTTCACTATAAAATTATTTTTTTAAAATAGTTATCCAAACACATATTTATTCTTTTAAAAAAATTTAAAATCTTTTACTAAATTTTCAAAAAAAGCACTTATACAAAAGTATTTTATAAAAAATTGTCCAAACGGAGCCTAAAATTTTAATAGATTAAATGAATATGAAATGCAAGTACAATTGTTAGTTTGGAAATAAGTGATATGTAAATTACTTATTACTGAATTAAATTGTGTACAATGTTTTTATTTTCTTTATTATTTATCATTCTTGTTAGTTTTTTTTAAATAATTTTTATTTCATTAAATATTTTTTCTAAAAAATATTTTTATCATTTAAATAAATAAATAAATATATTTATGACGTGAACTTTTATTTTTTTAATAATTTCATATTTATTTATTATATTTATTTTAATTAATATTTTATTTTTAAAATAATAATGGCAGTCTAATTTATTGTTAAAAATTTTAAAAATATTTTTATTAGTAGAATTTCATATTATTAAGTAAATAATTATATATTTTAAAAATTATATTACATAAATTAAAAAATATTTGTCTTTTTTTAAAAAAAAAATAATTTAAAATTTAAATGCATTTAATTTTATAAACTTACTAGTTTGAATATCAAGTTGTAAGTTAAAAAAAAAAAAAAAAAAGTGTGCGTGTTGAGTGCAAAAAAAAAATTATAAATTTCATAATTTAGAATTTAATTCAGAATTCAGACTTCAGCATTCAACTTTCAGACTTCAGATTTCAGACATATTTTCTAATTTTATTAAACAAACTTTACTTAATGAATTCAGTTTTCAGAATTCAGACTTCAGATTTCAAATTTCAGATTTCAGACCTCCAATTAAATTTTATCAAACGGACCCTTAGTCTAGTGGTTTACACTCCTCACTTAACACCAAGAGATTTTACTTTATACTTTTCTTTTTGTACCCAAAATATTTATTATTTCATAAATATAGTTTAATTTTTATATTTTTACTATCAACATGAATAATTTTACTTTTAAATTTTAAAATAATATGATTATATATGATTTTTAAGTAATTTATAATTATAATAATAAAAAATATATAATAATAATAAAACATTTATAAGAAGAAATAATAAATACTATGGAGAATTTCACAATGTGTGAACTTTTGATGTGTATGCAGAAAATTTTTAGTCTAAATTTGGAATCATTGATAAAGAACCAAAAGAACTCAAAGGTATATAATTCCTATGAATTGAATTGAATTGACAATATGGAATAGAGAATAAGCACACGACACGACAACAATGTGTCTACTTTTGATGTGTATGCATATAATGGAGGTCCAATTTTTGAACTTTTACTAAAACAACAAAATGGGTGAAATAAATTATAATTTTAGTTTATGAAATATGATTATTTTATATTTTTAGTCAGATCAATTTAAAATTTTAGAAATTTTAGTCCATCGATTAAAATAATTAAAATTAAAAATTATTTTAGATATTTTTAAGTTAGTTTGAAAATATATATATATATATATATAATTCTTAGATCAAAATAGTGATTTTTCCAAGAACAAAAATAGACATATTAACTTACGGTACACTCCCTTCAATTGACAATATAGAATAGAAAACGGGTAATAGTGTTCTGATTGGGGAAGAAGGGAGAAGAAGTTTCTTTTAGTTTAGATTGGAAAAAGAAAAAATAAAAATTCATGTTCGTAACCAAGTAAGAAAAGGAAGAAATAAAGGGAAAAAAATACCATCCAGAAAAAAGAACAAAGACTTATATGTCTAATATTTTAGAAATTTCTCGTAAATTGATAAAGTTTTAATTAAACATTTAATATTATTTAATAGATTATAATAATAATAATTAAAATTGCATTTATTTTAAATTTTATTATTTTCACAGTACAATCTATTAATAAGAGTAAGAATTTAAAAAAATAGTTAAAAGTGCTAAAACATCTTTTTATTATAGAATTGAGGTAATATATTGTTTTTCGCATTACTACAAAGCTTGGAAATTTGTACTCATAATCATAGTTTTCAAGATCGAGATCCCATGCATAATCGTTTTGTAATCACAGGATCGGATCGGTCCCTGGATCAGTAGGATCGAATTATTAGAATCGTAAAAGTATAAAATGTATGCAAAAAAAAACAGCTAAAATTCACGTGTTTGGAGACATTTCTGGACGTGGTGCTAGTTGTTCTGAGACATTTCTGGACGTGGTATTAGTTGTTTTCGGACGTGGTGCTAGTTGTTCTGAGACGTGGTGCTAGTTGTTCTGAGACGTTTCTGGACGTGGTGCTAGTTTTTTTGGACGTGGTGCTAGTTGTTCTGAGACGTGGTGCTAGTTGTTCTGAGACGTTTCTGGAAGTGGTGCTAGTTTTTTTGACGTGGTGCTAGTTGCTCTGAGACGTTTCTGGACGTGGTACTAGTTGTTTTTGGACGTGGTGCTAGTTGTTCTGAGACGTTTCTGGACGTGCTACTATTTGTTTCTGGACGAGGTACTAGTTATTTTTGGACGTGGTGCTAGGTTTTTTGGATGTGGTGCTAGTTTTTCTGGACGTGGTACTATTTTTTGACGTGGTGCTAGTGTTCTGAGACGTGGTGGACTGTCTTTGTAAAAAAAATCAGCTTAAATTCACATGCATAGATGTAGACATTTCTGGACGTGGTACTAGTTGTTCTGTGACGTGGTGGTCTATTTTTGTGAACAAAATCAGTTTAAATTCATAATGGATGTAGACGTTTTTGGACGTGGTGCTAGTTGTTTCTGACGTGGTGCTAGTGTTCTGAGACGTGGTGGACAGTCTTTGTGAAAAAATCAGCTTAAATTCACATACATGGATGTAGACGTTTCTGGACGTAGTTCTAGTTGTTCTGTGACGTGGTGGTCTGTTTTTGTGAACAAAATCAGTTTAAATTTACAATAATAGATGTAGACGTTTCTGGACGTGGTGATAGTGTTCTGAGACGTGGTTCTAGTTGTATTTATGAAAAAAATAGCTTAAATTCACATGCATGGATGTAGACGTTTCTAGACGTGGTTCTAGTCGTTTTTTACGTGGTGCTAGTGTTCTGAGACGTGGTGAATTGTCTTTGTGAAAAAAATAGCTTAAATTCACATGCATGGATGTAGACGTTTCTGGATGTGGTGCTAATTTTTTTTGACGTGGTGCTAGTGTTCTGAGACGTGGTGGACCGTCTTTGTGAAAAAAAATCAGCTTAAATTCACATGCATGGATGTAGACGTTTCTGGACGTGGTGGACTATTTTTTCCCTATGGATCGTACAGACTCTTGAAATCGGTCCATCCCACGATCCCATACGATTCTGTCCGATCCCACTACGATCCTATCCATAAACTCGATCTACAACGATCCTGGATCGATTTTGTGGTTTTGGAGCGTAGGATCTTTCGATCCTACGATCCGGATCGCTATTTTGCAAACTATGCTCATAATAGTCTTTTTCTAAAAATTAATTTTTATTCCAAAAAAATAGTTTAATATTATGCATATTATTTTACTTTCAAAATTCAAATTAATATGATTATATTAAATTTTATATAAATTATAACTAAAATATAAAGTTAATAAGTGAAAAAATATAATACTAAATATTTTATGTAAGTAGTAATTTATTTAAAATAAAAATTTTCATGATCTCAAAAAAAAAATTTCATTTCGTTTAAATAAAAATATTATTATGGACATGGATAGACATTGATTTTAAATTTTCGGAAGGACGAAATTACAGTAGTATGGAGGGCGAATGTAGGATAGAACTCGACCAAAATAATCCTATTAAGAAAAATTCAACCTATTTTAAAGGTGAACACCCTCCGTCACTACCGTATAGTGCCTTCTTGATTATGAGAGAAAGAGAGTATCAAAAACCCCACATACGCTTAATTAGAAAACAAAAAATTTGGAAAAGAGAAAACCAAGAAATTCCACATTCCCATACGAATATTATACTGAATTGACAGGCATAGACTAATGATCTGAATATCTCCAAATTGGGTCATCTCATTTGACAATGAAATTGAAGCACTAACTTTCCTAAAATTGGATTTTTCTTTGGTAACCAACTTCTTCCTACTATTTAAGTCCTTTTTAATTTTGCTGAACCAAATATAACGGCATCAAACCCCAATTATTAATTATATACCTTATTATGAAATAAATCTACGAGAAAATAATAATTTATTGTGGCAAATTTTACAGTATCTCCAATTCAATTGTTCGATATTTGTCATTTGATTTACATTAATTGTTTGATTTTTGCTTTTGTATTTAGGCTGAATTGGTATTTTAGTCCCTTATAAATGGAGGTGTTATTGTTTTGGTCCCAAATAAAATTACGATTGCTGTTTTGGTCCCTTATTAATTTTTTATTAGCGTTTTTAGTCCATTTTTATGAAAAAATTTAGAAGATTACTGATTAACTTATTTAATCGCTAGTCAAACTTAATTTTTTCTTCAAAATAATTTATATCATGATGTTTTCAATCCATTTTATGATTCTGTTTTTCATGAATGTTCAACCCATTTAGATCGACTCACTATCCGAAATAACGGCCGAAACCCTAAATGGGTTGAACATTCATGAGGAACTGAGTCATAAAATGGATTGAAAACATTATGGTACAAATCATTTTGAAGAAAAAATTAGGATTGACTAGCGATCAAATGAGTTAATCTGTAATCTTCTAAACTTTTTCGTAAAAAGAGACTAAAAATGCTAATAAAAAATTGATAAGGGACCAAAACAGCAATCGTAGTTTTATTTGGGACCAAAACTGTAACACTTCTATTTATAAGAGACCAAAATACCAATTCGGACTTGTATTTAAGAATCAGAGAAATTCAATAGTGCAATTAAATGTGTGAAAATGAGACTCATTTTATAGTTTTCTATTCTTACGTTTAATTGGTCTAATCTAATTGTTTGGTATATATTCGTTATCAATGAAGAAATATTATCTAATGTTTGAAATTAATTATAATACTGTTTTACTATTATAATTAAATTATTTTAACGAAATTGTCAACTTGATTGATTAAGTGATTTGAAAAGGGTTGCTTAAAAAAAAAAAAAAAAAAAAAAAAGAGAGAGAGAGATTTGAAAAGGTTCAACCCATTTTAGTCCACAAGGAGTATCTCAGTGATTAAAGTTATATTATATAATATTAGACTAGACTCCATTTGTTTGTATTTTATTTATTTTTTAAAATCATTGTTTTGACCCTCTATATTTTTTAAATACTTTTTTTTATATGTACCAAAATGTACTTTTTGATTCCCATTTACTAATTCGTTCAAGTTTTAATTTCATTTCGTGACCGTAGGAAAATTTGAATATCAATCTAAATATTTGAAATTTAAAATATTATTAAACTTGATAATTTACTAAACGGAGATGATCGTTTTAGATTTTAAATTTCTGATTTAAAATTTGATTTTTTTTTTTTATACAAATAACGAAACTAACACCTAACAATTCATGTTATCATCCTTAGTAAGTAAGTCACACAGATAGCGTCATGCAGCAGTCATTTTCGCACATCCGCTGGCCATTTTGAATTTTTTTTTTTTTTTTAATGTTTAGAATGATGTTCATATACATATTATTGTTTGTGAAGTTCTCTCATATTTTTTCACAAATATTTTATATTATTTCACATTCAATCCTATTAATTATCATAAATTTTATAGCTTCAAAAGAAAAAAAGAAAAATTATCATAAATTTTAAAAGAGTTTGTTTATCAAATAAATGTTAGAATTTCTAATATTTAAACTTTTTGAAGCATTCTAATATTTAAACTTAAGTTTTAGCTTACTAATAAAATAAAAATCTAATGCAAAATAATGTATAAGATATAGTTTAGATTTTGAAATTTATTAATGTATAATTTTTCATCATTTTATCTTTATTTTTATTTTAAAATAATAATATTAAATAAATAAATCGTAGATCATAAACTCTTCTTTTATAGATATGCACATATATATATATATATATTAAGTTATTCAAAACATACAAATTAAAATAAATGCACGTGTACATGAATTTTTGTATTTTAAAAATATTTTTAAGGTTTTGAAATATATTTGTTGACACATTATAAATTATTGTATTATTTAATCAATAAAAAATGGTTTTTTTTTTTTTTATATGAAATATTTTTGTCCCACTGGCATTGGGGCCTGGGTTGGTCCCTGTGGAGTTGCAATGATATAGTAGCCTGAATTGCTATTTGTATAACAAAATTACTATTTGTATAACAAAAAATGTCCAAAATACCCCTGGTATGAAATCAATGATCAATTCATGAATAAATATGGGGTAAAAACGCTACGAACTGCAGAAAAGGAGGGCAAAAAACGTAAAATTGAAATGGAAAAGTAACTAAAAAACGCTAAAACGTGACTGTGAAATTAATCTAAAACGCTAAAATGCAGCGTGATTCAAGAATTAAAACGCCAAATAGTAGCGTTTTGGAGACCAGAAACGCTAAAATCCTGCGTTTTGAAGAAGACGAAACGCTAAATAGTAGCGTTTTTGTCAGCCTCGCTCGCTAATGTGTAGCGTTTGAGAGCAGTCCGAATTTTAAAAAGGAAAAGAGACGAATATCGCTGCCAAATTCTCATTTTGTGCATACCAAACGCAACTCCCTTCCAAACTTGCCAAAACAGTAGACATTTTTCCCAAAAATCAAGCAAAATCAGCGAAATGGACGGCGGTGGTGGTGAATCTTCGAGAGGTCATGGCGCGGGCAAAGGTCTCTTTATTCGGGTAAGAAATCGTTTTTAGATTCATTTTTGCAATTTTCGATTAGCGTTTTTATGTGGTGAATCTGCGTTTTTATGTGTTGAAAACGCTTCCGATTAGCGTTGGTTAGGCTAGGAATGGTCCAAACGTCGATCGTTTGGAATGGTCCAAACGCCGATCGGAAGCGTTTGGAACTGTCCCAAACGCAGATCCGTGGCGTTTGGACCCGTTCCAACCGCCACTCGGCGGCGTTTGGAACCCGTTCCAAACGCCGATCGGCGGCAGTTTGGAACCGGTCCAAACGTCGGTCGGCCGCGTTGGACCAGTTCCAAACGCATCCGATCGGCGTTTGGAACGGGTTCCAAACGCCGCCGAGTGGCGATTGACATTGAGTCAAACGCTGCTAATTAACGTTTGACTCAATGTCAAACGCTAGGTTGTAGCGTTTGACCTCAGTCAAACGCTACAAATTATTATTGTCTAGGGTTTAGGGTTTACGTTTTAAAAATATTTACGTAATATGAAATGTATGTGAATTAATATGATTGTTTGTTTATTAATATATTTTAATTACATTTTTCAGGGTGGCGGTAAGGTTAAACCGCGCGTTCCTCCTTCCACCGTTGAGGAGAGACAGAGGCCCACAGTTTCTGCCAGAAGGCAGAAGATGGCAGCCAGGAGACCTCGAACTCGAGGTGGCCGATCCAGTGGTGGCGGTCGAGGGATTGGCGGGGAGTCGGCGTTCCATCTGAGGGACGAGGACGATGCCTCGCCGAGCGACGAGGACGATCGGTCAGAGGAGGAGGAGGCTCACGAGGAGCCTCCGAGATCGAGCCATCAGCGGCAGTCTGGTATGCAGCAGCAGGAGCGGGCGGAGCCCTCTGCAGGTACGCGATATTGATTAATTAATTACGTTTATTTAATTGATCTATTTGTCTAATTTGTGAATTATGTTAAATTATGTATTATTTGTTTAGATTATTATCAATTAAGTAAATATTTAAATTAATATTTAATTGTTAATTTATTTGTTAATATGATTACTTAGTTAAATTATGTTATATTGTTTTATAAATTGTAATATTTATTGAGTTATTTACTTTATGAAGTATTTGTTTATTTATTTGCTAATTTGTCTAGTTAGTGAAAATATGTTATATTTGTTTATATATGTTATTAAATTGGCTTTTTAGTTTATTTTTTGTGTAAATTGTTAAAATATTTAGGATTGTTTTATTTAGTGCATAACATGTGAATTTATTAAAGTATGTTTTATTCGTTTATTTTGTTAATTAGTTAAATTGATTATATATATTATATTTGATAAATATAGCGATCCCTAAAAAGCGGAAGAAAGATGACAAGAGTTGGTTGGTCACTGGACCAGTCGAGGGTGGGCCGATCGATGCGACGGTTATTCCTAGTTTTTTAGGCCACGTCGTATCGAGGTTTAGTGTGACCGGTGGTAGAGCCCCTATTAGGTGTCACAATAGGGGTTTGATGTACGATTCCTTAGTTGGTTGGGTGCGAGGTATGTCACCCCTAGGGGCCCATATACTTAGTCAGACAGGGCTGGGACATATTCCCAGCATTCTGTTTAGGCATATAGACGCGCCATTGATTTGCGCATTTTTGGAGAGGTGGCAGCCGGACACCAATACTTTCCATTTACCCTTCGGTGAGATGACGATACTTCTCCACGACGTGTGGGAGATTATGCGTCTACCGATAGAGGGTCGGTTGATTACCCAGTCCGCTGATACCGCCACACTATTGGCGTATTCTAGAGATTTGCTCGAGATACCTCCGGACGAGCACATCGACAAGAATTTATTCGAGAATGGGGCATTCTCGACCGAGCGGGTGATAGATCTCTGTAGGCGTAGACCCCGACCCGACTCGGACGTTGCAGTATTTCTATGGGCTACTATTGGGACCTGTCTGTTTACAGACAAGAGTTCCAATAAGTTCATGCCAGGCCCTGTTCTGGAGCTGAGGGGCGGGATGGCTCAAGTGGGCGAGTATGCTTGGGGCACGGCGACGCTAGCGTACCTATATAGACACTTAGGTGCTGCTAGTCGTCATGGCACGTCGAGCGTTGCGGGTTGCTTGACGTTGCTACAGGCCTGGATCTACGAGCATTTTCCATCTTTTAGGAGTAATGCCAGGCCTCTGCCAGTGCACCCCGAGCGGCCGCGGGCCAGCAGATGGACGGTCGACGCACCCCGCAACAAGGACGACAGACTGGCCATTTTCCGAGAGGCCCTGGATGCCTTGTCACCGGACGATGTACGTAAATCAAAATTTTACATTAATTAAATATATGTAATTTTCATAAAATTAGGAAATGTAATTGGAAATTTTTTTCATAGGTTGTATGGATGCCATACGGTCGCGCTGCTGTCACGCGCACTCCGAGGACCCAGTACCGCGGCCTGATTGCGTACCGGGAGGACATAGAGCCGTACATGCCAGACCGGTGTGCGCGTCAGTTGGGGTACGTGCAGTGGATCCCCAGACCGTTCATTCCGGCCACGGATGGGACGTACAGGGGGTACGGGGGTAGTGGGTACGTCGTGCACCACCCACGGACATATGCGGAGTCCGAGTGGGACGCATATCCGGCTACCGGGCCTATATATTTTGTGCACCGTGCACAGACAGGGCACGGCGTCAGATATAGTGCCTGCGTGGACGGATATCTGGAGTGGTTCGTACCCCGATCCCATCCGTACGTCATAGGGCCCCCACCGGAGCAGCCACAGCCACGCCGATCGTCATCGGAATACGTAAGTATTTTTTTTTGTCAAATTTGTAATATATATTTATTATATTGTTCAAAATCAATAATTGTTATAATTGTGGGTATTTTTTGTAGTGGGTTAGCGATGTGCTGGGCGTGCAGCACCGGTTGTTGGATCAGCTGCGAGATCGAGCACCGGACCTGCACGGGGAGTATTCGGCTCTGATTGACGATTTTGAGCAGCGGTTTGACCTGGCCGATTGAGCCCATATGTATTTTTTTATGTATGACATTTTGTTTACATTTGTATATTTTTTTTATGACATCAGCACCATTTATATAGTAATACTTTATGCATTATATTTTTTGTTAGTGTTTATTTACTCTATAACCCTTATTTAATTTGCAATTTCATTGAAACTTGTTTTTGTGATGACTATTTCAAATTATAGCACTAATATTAAAAATCATTAAATAGAGGTAATGGTTTCTGGCTGGGTAATGGTTGGCCAGAATTTGCGGCATTCTACGCAATCCAAATGGGCCAGTTCTTGGTGTTCCGATACGATGGCAATTTCCAATTCTCTGTCATAATATTTAGCCCAAGTGGTATGGAGATTAAACAATATCGCCAAGTTAGGAAACTTGAATCCTCCGAAGAACATTATAGAGTTTCAGTAGAAATACAAATATTATTTCAAGTTAAATCAAGTTAGTTATTATGTGAATTCAAGTTAATACAAAACAAACAATCATATAATACCAAACTTAGTTCATAACTACAAATATTATTTCAACAAAAAAAATCACAGTACACTAAAGCCGCTAAGCATCACAACGATTTACCCATAGCCTAAAACGCATTCTGAAACTATTAGGCCAACGTCCAACGGTCGCTTGGTTGCAGTGATCGCGCCAAACAACGTGCAGTGGAGGAAGGGGACAATCATCAAGAACATCAACACGAACGTAATGATTACCACCCACGTGAGCAATTGCTATCTGTCTCTCAGGGCGGGTTTCGTCCTCGCCAGCATCCAAGGGTAATATGGTATAATTCGCCATCGGCTCCGAACGGCTGAGGTGCAGTACCACGGCATTAGCATGCGTTGCAAGTGGGAACAAGTCCGTGGGTGTGGCCATCCAGTAGGCTTCAGAACAACTTCTACCTTGATAACGTAAACGCCGGATCACGGCACCCAAATGATCACCGTCAGCAGGTCTCTCCTCCACAACTGCAAACAAACCTGCATACCTTTGTGGATCACGAACTATCTCCCCAACAAGCGCTCTACGCGACAATTTCCAATTGTGCTGTCCGCCTGAAAGGTAACTAGCAATCACTCTGAACCCACAATTTCCATCTCCAATGACATCCGACCATCCAGTACAGTAATGCCGAAAAAACACTGGTACGCATGGTACATCTTGTCCAAATCCTAAAGTGTTAAATAAAATAGAATGAACATACTTGAATTAACTTTGTAAATAAATAAATTCGTGCAACATCACTAACAATATTTACCTTCACGTAATGGAGACTCACTAGAGGAGTCCGTCGTATTGTTTGATGTGCGCCCAGTTGATCTTCCACTTGAATTTGACCGACCCCTACCACGTGATCCACGTGTCGCTCTCTCGCGTCCACTCCACTCACGCATAACTGAATGGTGCAGTCTACTCGGCGGCCTTCCCCTATGAGTACCCGTAACCGATGGCTCAGCTGCACTAGACATATCAGCGTGCATCTCTTCCACATAAGCCATATTAAGTAGACGAGCCAAGAATGACGGACTTGTGTTAACTGCAGGAATGACTTCCTCATTGAAAAACCTTGATGAAACATTATTTTCAATCAGCATCCAAATGTAAAATTACAAAAAATAAAACAAATTTAATATAACTAACAAACATAAGTAAAATGTACCTGATGTCCTCATTCAGATTATTCGAATCCCTTTGGGAGGGTACAATTGTCAATCTCTGCCAGAACTCGTGGACTAATGGGAGCAATTGATATGCGGTCGATTCCTGTGCCTTGTATATATCACATGCACAAGGAATCCCAAGCGTCACCTTGCACACGCATCCACACCTATCTATAACTTCGCCTGCCAACCTATCCTTTTTTTTCAACTTGTTTGCTTACCAAATTCAGGCAGTGATGCGAAACGTATTTGTTCAAGTAACAGTATGGAAACCCCATCCTACTGGTTTGTGTCGTGGCAGTAGAAGACTCGAGCGACCCACTGTTATTGTTTTAACATACAATAAAATTATAATAAAATTATGACATTAAATAAATAAACGAATGCGGTTATTGCACTTACGCGATATGAGGAAACAGATGCGTGAGATGAGAGTCGATCTTCATGAGCAACGTGTCGAGAGAATTGGTGGAAGAATGAAGCCAATCTTTCAATGCAGCATGGGAAGCCTCAACCCTGTTAGTTGCCGTATTCCCAAAGTGTTGAAATGTGTCCGTCCAGGCCCGGCAGAATTTCTCCTTATGAATGAACCACGTCCCCTCCAAATAATCAACAACTGTAGGCTCAACCATAGAGTATGTAACCTTGAATTGGACTAATAAGAGGTTAAACCTTTCAACTGTGGGAGCCATGATAATTTTCTTCCACCAATTACTATATATATCAGTGGCCGTGTCCACATTCCTCCTGCCAACATTTTTTTCCAACCAACTGGCAACATCACGGTCAATATGCCACCGACATAACAAGTGATTGCAAGATGGAAAGTGATCCTTAATAGGCTGCAACAAACCCAACTCCCTATCTGAGACAACAACACTTGGTTCCACATTACTAGGCAACAATTCCCTCAAGTTTTTCATTACCCAATCATATGTTTCTTTTGTCTCATCCTTAACAATGGCAAAAGCAATATTGAAGTTCTTATTGGTGGGAGTCATACCGATCATCTCAACGACGGGCATTTTGTACTTGTTGGTCTTGTAGGTTGAATCAACCACTACAACCCAATACCACCTGTTGAACATCTGAATTGATGTAGGATGAGCGATGAATGCATGTGTGATCGCATTAGTGGCCTCGTCAGTGATAATCCGAACAAAATATTTCTTCTCGCGAGCCAAATGCAAAAATTGCTGCCCAATATTCCTACCATCCAATCCATCTTTCTTCATATCTTCCTTCAAATTGTAGACCTGCCTTATCTGTACATTGTCTTCGGGAAACTGCTGATGAATAGCTTCCCAAACGCTTTTTGGTCTCACATTGAAAGAAAGCATGCGTTTAGCCTCAGCCTTTGCCTCTTTCGAGAAACCGCTCAACTGCCTGTGCCCATATGGATGCCTTATACCTACAAAAATTAGTAATAAGAATATAAGAAAATGCTAATTATAGGAAAAATAATATAACATATTCAATAGCGAAACATATTCATACCAGGATGATTATGTGTGGACGATACCCCTGGCGTAACAAGCACACTGTAACGCTCATTAACAACCTTCTTGACAGTCAACTTGAACGGACATTTACATCCGCATCTTTTCGTGTTCAACCGTATGGTGGGGAGAGGTTCCTTCAATGGATCTTTCCATCGACTGCACCTAAAATAATACGTCGAGCCACTTCCGCCTTGCTTCGAAAGCACAAACTGCAGGCTATTAGCTATAGGATAGCAAAACGTAAATGCATCCTCCACACTTGCAAAATCCATATCTATCCTAAAATATTCACTTAGATCTGCCCCAATGTCCTGTTCCTCACCCCCCTCGTCATCCTCATTATCCTGTTCCTGCTCGTAATCATCATGTGTACTCATATTCGAATCATCGTCCTGTATAGTCAGAAATTCGAATCCATATTGTTACAAACGCTATAAATTACACAATAGGACTATAAAAAACGCTTCACTTTACATATGCAATCTTAAAAAAACGCAACGTATTTCACATAACTATACAAACAAACGCTACACTTCACAAAAAATTAAACTAAAAACGCTACGGATTTCACATAAATACCCTAATTTCGCAACAATTTTCTTAAATGAAAGGCATAAAACGCCACAATTTGGCGTTTTTTTCCGACAAAAAACGCCACATATTAGCGTTAATGGTGATTAAAACGCTAATAAGTGGCGTTTTACTTGACAAAAACGCCACATATTAGCGTTGATGGTGATTAAAACGCTAATAAGTGACGTTTTACTTGACACAAAACGCCACATATTTGCGTTGATGGTGACTAAAACGCTAATAAGTGGCGTTTTAGGGCAAAATAAACGCTGCAAAATACAAAAATACATAGCGGGTAGCAAACTTACCATTTCGTGAAGAATGTCAGTCGAAAGTTGTACAATACGAATGGCAGATGGATATGATTCGACGAAACCTTCTTCGATTGTCGATTTGAATTTGTTGTCAATATTTGTAAGGGAACCTTTTGTACAGAGAATGTACAAAGGTTATGATATGATATGATGTAATTTGTTGTGAATATTTGGTCTGTTAATATTAGTTCGGGCCGTTTTTTAACAACAACCGTCACAAACGCTACTATTTAACGAGCGAGATATGTTTTTCGGTTATACTTTAGCGTTTTTTCTTGCACGAAACGCTATATGTTAGCGTTTATAGAACTAAAAACGCTTCACTTTGGCGTTTTGTTCCAAATAAACGCTGCATTTCGGCGTTTTCATACACATTTTTCGCTACGTTTTAGCGTTTTTTACTAATTTCCACAAGACCTTTAAGCGTTTTATTTGTTCATTTCCATACCAAGTTTACGTTTTTTGCCCTTTAGTTCGGCAATGCGCAGCGTTTTTTATCCAAAAAAGATCTATTATTTCATATCAGGGGTAATTTGGACATTTTTTGTTATACAAATAGTAATTTTGTTATACAAATAGTAAATTCCTATAGTAGCCTACTTGGGTTATGCTATCTCAAGCGCTGTCAAGGCCAAGACTAATGTCAAGAACAAGTCTTTGCGTTGACGGCTATGGAGCCCCAAGTCTCCCCGCGTTATTGTTTCCCGGAGATAATGGTGTATAAATCAGTAAGCCCTCAGCTTAAATTATATCCATGGCACTGCAAAAATTTCATCAAAAACCTTCTGCATTTTCAGTAAATCAATCATGGGAAAACTATGCAATAACTGGAGCACTCTCCTGTTTTGTCTTCTTTTTACCTACCAACTCCATTTTGGCCATGTTTCTTCCGGTTTTAGCTGCGTTGATAGCGAAAGGCAGGCTCTTATGGTGTTCAAAGCAAGTCTGGCGGTGGTGGATTCTGGAAATGATCAATATTTGTCAACATGGATTGGAGAAGATTGCTGTAATTGGGGAGGAATTACATGCAACAATCATTCTGGACACGTGGAGAAGCTTGATCTCCATGACAGCTTCTTGGGAGGTGAGCTGAATCATTCTTTGCTAAAGTTGGAGCATTTGCAGTATCTGGATCTCAGCTCCAACAAATTTTCAGGGATTCCAATTCCACCATTTCTTGGATCCTTGAAAAATTTGAGATACCTCAACTTCTCAGGTGCTGGATTTAGTGGGGAGATTTCTAGTCATCTTGGAAACTTGTCTCGTTTACAACATCTTGATCTTGGTTCCTCATCTTATGGATTATTATCTGCCAAGAATCTTAAGTGGATTACTGGGCTCTCTTCTTTACAGAGTTTGGATCTCTCCTGGGCAAATCTTGCTGAATGTCTTGATTGGTTCGATTCCATTAACATGCTTCCTTCTCTGTTAACACTGAATTTGAGGAGTTGTGGATTAGATGGTACAGTTTCTCCTTCTGTTTTTTCCATTGTCAATCTTACATCACTTGTTTCCCTTGATCTTGGTGAAAATAATCTCAATTCTATCTTCCCTCCATGGCTGCTCAAACTTAACAAGAAGCTTCAAGTTCTCAGGCTGGATGGTAGCCAGTTACAAGGCCAAATTCCAAGCTTCTTGAATTTTACCTCTTTGAATTTGCTTGACCTTTCTAGTAACTCTTTAAATTCTACATCAATTCCATGCTCTTTGTGCAATCAGGCTAGTCTCATTTCTCTCAATCTTGGTTACAATGAGCTTCAAGGACCACTTCCTCCTTGCCTTGGTAACCTGACCTCTCTAATGCTACTTAATCTAACAGCAAATAATTTTGTTGGGGAAATACCAAGTGAGATTGGCCATCTCAAACAATTAGTTGCTCTTGACCTTTCTTTCAATAGTTTCAAAGCTTCTATTCCCTCTAGTTTTGGACAGCTGACAAAACTAGAAACTTTTGATCTTTCGAAAGTTCCATCTTCCGGGACAGTTGACAAGCGAAATCAAGTTCAAGAACCGCTTCCAGTTTGCCTTGGGAATCTGACTTCTCTTAGGGTACTTAATCTGACAAACAACAACTTTGGTGGAGAGATATCAAGTGAGTTAAGCCGTCTCAAACAACTAACAACCCTCGACCTTTCATTTTGTTCTTTCAAATTTTCGATTCCCTCAAGTTTTGGACAGCTAACAGAGCTGAAATTTTTATATCTTCATCATAATGAGCTGAACGGCACAGTTCCTTCAACTCTTGGGGAACTCACCAAACTTGAAGAATTAGATCTCTCTTTCAATTCATTGACTGGTGAGCTGTCTGAATCCCATTTTGCGAAACTCAAAAGCTTGAAACTGTTGTGTTTATCACAAAACCCGTCTCTTAGTTTTAATGTGAGCTCCCGATGGATCCCTCCATTTCAACTTCGAAAAATTGATATGGATTTCGTCCATATAGGAACTGATGAGTTTCCTAATTGGCTTCAAACGCAAAGGGAGGTTTCCAAACTATCCATGACCAATTGTGGCATCTCCGGTACTATCCCTGAGTGGTTTCGAACTACTCCTGTCAAAGACTTGTCTCTGTCGAGCAACAATATCCATGGAACCTTGGTATCATTTCCGCCAGATATCCATGTGTTAGATCTTTCCAAGAACACTTTGTCAGGGCCTATTGTTTTGTTTGATGCTAATCACACAACAAATTTGTCAGTTTCGGTTCTTAGACTTGACAGCAACAATTTCACTGGGAATATTCCTGATTATCTGTGCAACTTACCTCTAGCAATCCTATCTCTTGCCAGCAACCACTTAACCGGAAGAATTCCTCTCTGCTTTGGAAACTTTAAAGTATTGAACGTGCTAGATCTGTCAAACAATAGTCTTTCTGGGCTTATTCCAAGCACGCTGGCTAATGTCCAGACACTCATGTTTCTGCATTTGGATAAAAACAAGTTGCACGGTGAGCTTCCATCATCATTGAAGAAATTGATATTTTTATTGACGCTTGATCTTGGAGAAAATGCATTGACAGGCACGATACCTGAGTGGATAGGAAGTGAGATCAGAGATTTACGGTTTCTCAGACTTGAGTCCAACAATTTCCATGGGAATGTTCCTTTAGATCTCTGCCAACTTCAATCCCTTCAAATTCTTAATCTCGCACAGAATAATCTGGTTGGTCAGATCCCTCGTTGTTTTTACAACTTCACTATGATGGTCTCAAATGACTTGGGTTCATTGTTTACTTTCGATACATACGGCGAGTCTCTCTGGAACATTGTGAAGGGTATAGAGCTTCAGTATTCCTCAAACCTTCTGAATTTGAAGTCCATATCTTTGTCATATAACAAACTGGATGGTGAAATCCCCAATGAGTTAATGCAACTTGAAGGGCTACAATCTCTAAATCTATCGAGCAATAACTTAAGTGGAAAAATCCCAGAGAAGATAGGCAATTTGAAGAACCTGGAATCCCTGGATTTGTCGATGAACCAACTTTCTGGAAATATTCCTTCCAGTTTGGCCAACATAGATGCTCTGAGCTA
The DNA here is from genome assembly GCA_030378225.1 of Knoxia roxburghii. Classification (NCBI taxonomy): domain Eukaryota; kingdom Viridiplantae; phylum Streptophyta; class Magnoliopsida; order Gentianales; family Rubiaceae; genus Knoxia; species Knoxia roxburghii. The sequence goes on along the minus strand of CM059422.1, from coordinate 9,762,421 downwards.
CCTAAACTTGTCATTCAACAATTTGTCAGGGCGAATTCCATCAGGGAATCATTTTGATACCTTGAACAATGGATCCATTTATGAGGGAAATAGTGGACTTTGCGGTAAGGTGATAGGAAAGAAGTGTCCTGGTGATGCAGTATCAAATACAGATGGAGGACCCGCACTCCATAAGGATACTGATGATGATGATGAAGATGAGTTTGAGGTTTCATGGTTTGGGGCGGGTATAGCGCCTGGTTTTGCAGTAGGTTTGCTGGGTGTTATCTGCATTCTTCATTTCAAAGTGGCTTACTTTGAATTCTAGGAGAATATCTACTATTGAGTCCCTGGACAGTGATGAATGATTGACGTACATGGTGTTTATCTATAAAGAAAAACAGTTCTTGTATTGTACAGTTATACAGTTATAATTTATAAATTTTGTAATTTGGGCCAATACAAAATAGTTTGATTAATTTACAGATAATACCCTTTAGTTTTTAATAATTATAAATATTTCTCTTAATAATTTGTTAAATTACAAATTACTCCTTTTTTTTTTAATCAAAACAGTCATTCAAGTATAAAAACTTGATGACCGGCGAGAGAGAATTCTCTGAGATTAAAATGATGTTGCACTTTACAATCAAAAAAGGTGTTTGGTGCCTTTGCAAAAATATGCCCTCTCTGGGCCTAGGCTATACAAGCTACCAAAAATTCATTAACTAAAGTTAAATACTATACAAACTAGTTTCTAACTAGTGTGAATTAACTACGCAATGACCCTATTTTAGTTCAAAGCTAACGATACAATACGAGTCATCAGTAGAACATACTGACACAAGCAAAATCCCTCTGTGAGATCATTGAGCTTCCAAGCCGAAATACAACTTTTTCGAAACAACAGCAAAGCCAAGATGCCAAAATAACCAAAAAGGCAAGAAGTCCTATATTCCATACACTACAAATAAGCCATAATTCTAATAATGAGAGCTCCTTGAAATTCCTATACTCCCAGGACATAAGCTAAATTCCATACAAGCCAAGATGTAACAGAGAAGCACCATACAAACCAACTTTTGCCAAACATAGACTAAATTTCATACAAGTCAATTCCTTTGCCAAAACATAATCAAACAGCACCAAACATTCCCAACAAATTCATATGATTATCAACCCAGAGGACAGTTTCAAAATACTACCAATTCCCTTATTATTCATATGATTTTAATTATCATATCGAGGGGGTCTCACATTAATTCTTACCGACCGTTGCGAAGAAGACATGTCCGCCCGAATTTTCCGCCGACCCTTTCTACTAATTGGGGTGAAATCATCATTAACCGGTCTAAAAGCTGCATCCGGTCTGAAAGCAAAAAATTCATCAGTGAAGCTGTTATAATCTCCTAAGAGGTTGTTTTCTGATGCGATGTCAAAACTACCCTCTTCCATCCAGTCCAGGTCTTCCATCCAGCCCGATTACTCCTTTATTTGCTGGAAAGATGACATAAGTTCATAACACAATTAGAAATTTGAGTAATAAAACAAAAATATGTCAATATAATTATATTTACGTCTTTCTTAATTTAGTTAAATTATGTGTACTCTCTCTAATTTTTAATAATAATAATAATAATAATATTTTCTCGTACGAATGGCCAATAAATCTCACGTATGAAGGGTGTGAAAAAATAAAAATATCTACAATCATTTTTTATAAACTTTTATTAATTTGAAAAATAAAATAAAGTTACAAACTAAGGGAGGTTTCTTCTAGCAATTGTGAAAGCTTTTTTTGGATCTGATGGTTTGGACATGTGTTTTTGTTGTTTTTCTGATTAGCTATAAAAAATGAAGGAGAAGTGCACCAATTGAGGCTTCAATTTTTTTAAAAAAAATATTTTTTTTCTGTTATTTTTAGTCTAGCTAGTCTTCATTTATAAATCAATTTAAGAGATTTTACTTGGAATTTTCCATAGCAGGACTTACTTTTGTTATTGAATTGAACTCATACTCTCAATCTTTTGTAAATGGCTCAACTAGGACTGTAAACGAACAGAGCTGCCCGCGAGCAGCTCGTCAAAGTTTGGCTCGAGCTCTGGTTGAACGAACTCGAGCCGAGTTTGAGCTGGTTCGTCTCACTGACGAGTCGAGTATCGAGCAGACCAAAATCAGGCTCGGTAGGTTCGCGAGCCTACCGAGCCTAATATATAATAATATATTTAAATTGACTTTTTTCACAAAGACAGTCTACCATGTCTCAGAACAACTAGCACCACGTCTCAAAACACTAGAACCACGTCCAAAAACGTCTACATCCAAAAATGTCTACCACGTCTCAAACAATAAGCACCACGTCCAAAAACATCTACATCCAGACATGTGAATTTAAATTGATTTTTTCACAAAACATCTCACCTCGTCTCAGAACAACTAGCACCATGTCCAAAAACGTTTACATCCAGACGTGTGAATTTAAACTGATTTTTTTCACAGAGACAGTCTACCACGTCTAAGAACAACTAGCACCACGTCCAAAAACGTTAACATCCTGACATGTGAATTTAAACTGATTTTTTCACAAAACATCTCACCTCGTCTCAGAACAACTAACACCACATCCAAAAATGTCTACACCCATGCGTGTGAATTTAAACTGATTTTTGAGACGTGGTGCTAGTTGTTTTAGACGTGGTGCTAGTTGTTCTGAGACGTGGTTCACTTAAGGCACAATAGAAAGACATGAATTTGGCCAATCAAGCAACTGGAAGATAAGCTGTAATTTCTAATTAGTTCCTAGCATGTCATACAACAAGGCACATGATAACGCTTACCATCATCCTGTCTCTTTTGTGTAAAAACTTTCTTCGCCATTTCAAATTGACCATAATCAAGAATGTATAATAATCAAGAACGTCTAAGAACAACTAGCATCACGTCTAAAAACGTCTACATCCATGCGTGTGAATTTAAATTGCTTTTTTCATAGAGACAGTCTACCACGTCTAAGACAACTAGCATCACGTCTCAAACAACTAGCACCACGTCCAAAAACGTCTACATCCAGACATGTGAATTTAAACTGATTTTTTCAAAAAATATCTCACCTCGTCTCAGAACAACTAGCACCACGTCCAAAAATGTCTACACCCATGTGTGTGAATTTAAACAGATTTTTGAGACGTGGTGCTAGTTGTTTTAGACGTGGTTATAGTTTTTTGAGATGTGGTGCTAGTTATTCTGAGACGTGGTTCACTTAAGGCACAATGGAAAGACATGAATTTGGCCAATCAACCAACTGGAAGATAAGTTGTAATTTCTAATTAGTTCCTAGCATGTCATACAACAAGGCACATGATAATGCTTACCATCATTCTGTCTCTTTTGTGTAACAACTTTCTTCGCCATTTCAAATTGATCATAATCAATAACGTGTAATAATCAAGAACGTCTCAGAACAACTAGCACCACGTCTAAAAACGTCTACATCCATGTGTGTGAATTTAAACTAATTTTTTTCACAGAGACAGTCTACCACGTCTAAGAACAACTAGCACCACGTCCAAAAACGTCTACATCCAGACATGTGAATTTAAACTGATTTTTTCACAAAACATATCACCTCATCTCAGAACAACTAGCACCACGTCCAAAAACGTCTACACCCATGCGTGTGAATTTAAACTGATTTTTGAGACGTGGTGCTAGTCGTTTTAGACGTGGTTCTAGTTGTTTGAGACGTTGTGATAGTTGTTCTGAGACGTGGTTCACTTATGGCACAATGGAAAGACATGAATTTGGCCAATCAAGCAACTGAAGATAAGCTGTAATTTCTAATTAGTTCCTAGCATGCCATACAACAAGGCACATGATAACGCTTACCATCATCCTGTCTCTTTTGTGTAACAACTTTCTTCGCCATTTCAAATTGATCATAATAAAGAATGTGTAATAATCAAGAACGTCTCAAAACAACTAGCACCACGTCCAAAAAAGCCTATATTCATGCGTGTGAATTTAAACTTATTTTTTTACAGAGACAGTCTACCACGTCTAAGAACAACTAGCACCACGTCTCAAACAACTAGCACCACATCCAAAAACATCTACATCCAGACATGTGAATTTAAACTGATTTTTTCACAAAACATCTCACCTCGTCTCAGAACAACTAGCACCAAGTCCAAAAACGTCTACACCCATGCGTGTGAATTTAAACTGATTTTTGAGACATGGTGCTAGTTGTTTTAGACGTGGTTCTAGTTGTTTGAGACGTGGTGCTAGTTGTTCTGAGACGTTGTTCACTTAAGGCACAATGGAAATACATGAATTTGGTCAATCAAGCAACTGGAAGATAAGTTGTAATTTCTAATTAGTTCCTAGCATTCCATACAACAAGGCATATGATAACGCTTACCATCATCCTGTCTCTTTTGTGTAACAACTTTCTTCGCCATTTCAAATTGATCATAATCAAGAATGTGTAATAATCAAGAACATCTCAGAACAACTAATACCACGTCTCAAACAACTAGCACCACGTCTCAAAAATCAGTTTAAATTCACACGTATTGGTGTAGACATTTTTGGACGTGGTGCTAGTTGTTCCTCAGACGAGGTGAGATTTTTTTGAAAAAAATCAGTTTAAATTCACATGTCTGGATGTAGACTTTTTTGGACGTGGTGCTAGTTGTTTGAGACGTGGCTAGAGTTTTTCTGAGACGTGGTAGACTTTCTTTGTAAAAAAATCAGTTTAAATTCACATGCATGGATGTAAACGTTTTTGGACGTGGTGCTAGTTGTTTTGAGACGAGGTGAGATGTTATGTGAAAAAATCAGTTTAAATTCACATGTCTGGATATAGACTTTTTTGACGTTGTGCTAGTTGTTTGAGACGTAGTACTTGTTGTTCTGAGACGTGGTAGACTGTTTTGTGAAAAAAAATCAGTTTAAATTCACATGCATGGATGTAGACTTTTTTGGACGTGTTGATAGTTGTTCTGAGACGAGGTGAGATGTTTTGTGAAAAAATCTGTTTAAATTCACATGTCTGGATGTAGACATTTTTGGAAGTGGTGCTAGTTTTTTGAGACGTAGTATTTTTTGTTCTGAGACGTGGTAGACTGTTTTTGTGAAAAAAAATCAGTTTAAATTTACATGCATGGATGTAGATGTTTTTGGACATGGTGATAGTTGTTCTGAGACGAGGTGAGATGTTTTGTGAAAAAATTAGTTTAAATTCACACGTCTGGATGTAGATGCTTTTGAATGTGGTGCTAGTAGTTTGAGACATAGTGCTAGTGGTTTGAGACGTGGTTCACTCAGCGAAAACGCAATGCCGAGTCACGAGCCGAGCTCAAACTTGACAATTATTTACCGAGCCGAGCTCGAGCACTGAACAAGGGAGCTCGCTGAGCTCGAGCTCGAGCTCCCTCTCATTTTACCGAGACAACCCTGCTCGAGCTCAACTCGGCTTGATTACACCACTAGGCTCAACCGACCTCAGAGTTACAGTCTCACACTTACCACCTCCCAAACCCTCCCACCCAAATATAAGTCACTTTAATCAAACCGTGTAAATGCTTATGTTCAATGTCTCCATTTATTTTTGCTTCCATTCTTTGTTATTATTATTATTTTTTTTTATACGACTTGCATTTCTTTATTCTTAACAGTTAATAACTCTTGATTTGGACGAAACTAATGGAGGGGCTTTATACCTGAATGGATCGGAAAAGATTTGTGAATGCAACAATTTATCTGGTGAGATATCTATGAGTCTCTGTCTCTCCTGGTCCCTTCAAGCTCTGAAACTTGAACAGAACAACTTGGTAGCATCCCTCGTTTCTTGGCAACTTGAGTATGATGCTGTGGAGAAAAATCTGGACTATCTAATACGTCGAAACACTTTGAAACTTTATGAGAGGAACAGAATTGCAGTATTCTTAGAACCCAGATGAGTTAATGGATCTTGAAGGGCTGCAAAAGTTTGGATCTTTCAGATCATGACTAAAGTGAAAAGATCCAGAGAAGAAGATTGGCAATTTGAAGCTAAAGAAAATAGTGGACCTGTTTCTGATCAGAGAATTGATGATGATAATGAGTTGGAGTTGTCATGGTTTTATTTGCTAGTATAGGATCTGGTTTCGCAGTTGGTTTTTTGGACTTTCTCTGTGTTCTTCATTTCAACAAGTCAAGTCGACATCCATACTTTGGGTTTTGGGAAAATGTCTATTTTTTCTGGTATTTAACTTTGCTGTAATGTGGGATCAGACCAGGGTTTTGTCCCCGTTAACGAAATTATTAGTAGTTTATGAGACTGGAAGTCATTTAAATTGTAAATTAACGATGTGGAATGAGAGAGTGAAAGGATATTACAATTAGCTCAATAAAGTGTGTAATAGACATTAAAACAGATGAGACTTAAAAGAGTAGAAAATTTTGCAGCAGTTGTATTTTGTCTTATTTACAGGAAAATTTTGAGACTAGCTAGCTAACCAGTCCATTATGTTAAGATATCAATTGTTGAAGATATTTCAATGTCTTTTGGTGATTTAGCAATCCCATAAACCAGAAATCAAAATTGTCATCAGTCACTACTTCCAAGTACTTCTGTGATGGTTTTGTCTCATTCACACTTGTATCGGCTCGCTTTATCTTCCTCAGTGGGATCGCAACCTGGAAAGTGCAAAATTCAGTTTTATCAAACCGTTCCAAAAACAGCTGTATGAACTATGAACTTGAGCCCTGACTTCAGAAACACCTACCTTATAATAGATTCTAAGTAGATTCCCAGTTGGAGAAACAAGTTTAATCGATCTCTCGCTGCAGAATGCAAGTTTGTGTGTTGAAATGAAGAGAAGGCCTGCAATAGGACCGGTTGTGGTGGATAAATAGCATTGAGAAGCCTTTAGTAACTTCTCATCATCTCCAACTGTAAAAAGATGCTTAAACACCTTCTCCACTCCTCCTACTTGAAGAATCCGCGCGCCCAAGCTTAGCTTTCCTTTCACTGTTTCCGTTATCTTTGGCGCTAATCTTACTGCAAGAATTGAAATGAGGGCATTAGGAAAACTTAAGAACGTGTTCTACAAATCAAAATGCATTTGCTCTTATGTTTTCTGCATTTGCTCTTCGTTTACATAGTACTTACTATGCTCTCTGATGCTTTGTGCTAGTGTGTCCATCTTCATTCCAAGTTTATTCACCCTACTAATCATTGAATCTCCTTTTCCTGCATATATGATCGATAAAATTAGTTCCGAAGGATGTAGATTGGAGCAATGAGAAAAGACTAAAGATGAAACAGAATCAGGACTTACTCTGTGAAAGTTTGGAAGATCCAGCAGTATGAGGTAAGATTGTTTTGATGGACCTGTCACTTAAGTAAGCAGCTAAACAACTTGAAATTTGAATCATTTGTTTAGAATGTTGATTCTTCATGGTTCTTGACAACTAAACTCTGATGTCTCAAATATACTTGTGCAATGAAGAACTCTCTGATGGATGCCTACAAATTTGTTAAGCACAAGAACAATATTTATAGGGGTAAAAAGCTAGTTGTTGAACATGAAAGTTTTAGTTGCACTTGCATGACTCATCTTTGCTTCATCAAAAACAGCTAAGGCAATGACATAAGCTCTTACCAAAAGTTGTTTACAGAAAAAAGTTTCTTTTTCTAGTTAAGATAAGATGAAGGGTGTTTCTTTTGAAGTGGAAAAAGGGCCATGCATGCATATCCTTTACATCATCGAGACAGACACGGTAACCGCCAAATTAAGAATTACAATTTGGCTTGTGTTTGAGTTTTGCATCAATTTTGTTCACCAATATATGGATATGCCTCATGCGGCACTACACAGTGGCTAGGGAGGACGGACGGCCGGAATTTTACCTAGTAGGATTATTCGTGCTGAATTTTGGCCGATGTCCGTCTTATACGCTGCTGCAATTCTACTATCCGAAAATTTAAAGTCTGCGTGAGCCCATTGGCAACAACACATTGTTAATGATTTTAAATACCAGTACTTGAGCTTAAGTCCTGGTTGAAAAGTTAATTGTGTTGGGTTTTGATCTTGTTCCAGCTTGTTTCTGAGCTGGAATTTTGCTTTGTGATTCAGGCTGACCTCCATGACATGTCAAAAGTGAGTGATGCAAGTCCTTGCATGGGACTGACAAAGATTTGATCCTGGATGACATGTAATGTAATATACCTCATCTTATCAACACAATCAAAGCCCTACTTTTTTAAAGATTAGATATAGGATTCAACAGGTAGAATACAAGTTGAATATAAAGTGATTACTTAATAAGCAAGGCAGGCTTCAACTACCTGCTTCAAATACCTACTTTTTAAGTTTTCTTAAATTTAAATCTTGACTAATGTGTTGTTCTTAGGGTTATAGTATCGCATTGAAAATCAGGCAAAGAGTGAAGTCATAATTTCCTGTTAAAAGCAAATCAGAAAGCAGCAAAATGTTGAACTCAGGGAACAGTTGAGCCATTAAGGCCGGTCTAATGTAGTCCTTCTTACCTTATGCTTTTGTACAAGTGGCTGTTTGCATGGCACTAAACCTTACCATCTCCCTGGCATAATACTGTCTTTTGAAGCTGGAGATTAGCATCATGTCCCTACAAATTTAGAATTTTGACAAAAGAAATGGAAGAAATGCGAACTAAAACTCTACGACGGTACCATTCTGAACTAAAGGTTCTGAGTTGTTAACTACAATTCTGGTTGCTGTCATGCCAATATCTTGAGCAGATTTTGCTGTCCTTTTTGAATTGGTAATACCTATATCATGTGTACAGTTATTACAACTTCATATTATGTATGAAACAACAGAAAGAAGAATATGGTCTTTAATCTTGTTTTACTGGGTGATGCAGAAAACCAAGGCGATCAAGCAGGATTCAACCAATTCCAACCTGAAAAAGTAAATCTTTGTGAATTCTGTGTATTCTGCCCTTCATTTTTGGCTCCAAAACTAAAGAAGATAAAAAGAAGAAATGGTTAATTAGTACAAGGTAAATCTATCTTCTTCCAAGTTACAATCCTCTAGGATCAGATAAGCTTGCAGAAAGAGATTATTGACAACTTTATCAGAGAACTTTGTATACAAGCATTTTACACTTGATCAAAACCCTTGTTCTTTTTACTCAAAGGGAAGATGGTAACCATACAAATCGAATTCTTAAGTACTAATCTTGAACCTTCAGTTGAGCCCATGTCAATTGTACTTTGGAAAATCTACACAAATATTTTTCATTCTGCAACCTATCTTTTCATTTACATTCTTTACATCTTGAGAAATTGGGAAAATTGAAGTCCTTGCTAGCTTGGAGATGTCTTCAACAGGTCTTATGCTACTGATACTGAGCATGACATGTCACCATCTGCTGAACACATTTCAAGGTCTTCTGGTGATTCAAGAATCCCATGAACCAAAATTCAAAATTGTCTTCTGTAACTACTTCTATGTACTTCTGTGATGGCTTTTTCATATTCTTACTCGAACTGGCTCTCTTTATCTTTACCAATGGGATTGAAACCTACAAAAAATGAAGCAAAAACATAGTTCAGTAACCATTGTTGAAGAACATTGATCAAGCATCAGGGCTTTTGATGAATCTCGACACGTTTCTGGAAACTACAGAAATTCAATCACCTTATAGTAGATCCTGAGGTGCTTTCCAGTTGGAGAAAGAATCTTGATTGATCTTTCGCTGCAGAAGGCAAGCTTATGAGTTGAAATGAAAAGTAGGCCGGCAATCGGACCAGCCGTTGTTGATAAGTAGCATTGAGATGCCTTCAACAGTTTCTCATCATCTTCAACACTGAACAGGTTCTTGAACACCTTCTGCGCTCCACCAACTTGAAGAATTCTTGCCCCCAATCTCAACTTCCCCCTCAAAGATTCAGCAAACTTTGGTGCCAGACTAACTGCACAAAAGAACATAACATTTTTATATCCTCTATCCAATTACTCATGATTCAGCTTGGCACAAATTTAATATAAGCAAACTCTGGCACAAATATACATACCATGATCTCTGATACCTTCAGCAAAATTATCCATTTTCAATCCAATTCCTTTCCTCCTACGTATCGCCATTGAGTTCGAATTTCCTGCATTTCCTAGATAATTAGTCATTTTTGGAAAATGAGAACAAATATATTCTATACATATGTGCAAACTGATTCCTAATAAACAGCAAAACAATAAATATGAAGGCATACTTTCTCCAGTTTTAGATGCTTCATCTGACTGATTGCTGAGTAGTAACCTATTCATTGATCTCTCCAGTAAGTCCACTGCTGTGTCATTTGTAACATTTCCAACCATATAATTCAGAAGTTGGTTCTTCATGCTTATGAACTACAAAATCAATTACTTCTGCACAGCTAAACTAGTGATTTTTGGATGCTCCCATGTTCACAAATTGGCACTATATATATTCATAATGTTAATTAATCAAAGATCAGAAGATGAGGTATTCAGAACACAACTTTTTTGTTGCATGAGTCAGTTTTGGGTCAGCAAAAAAAAAGAAAAAAGCAGCAACAACAACAGCAAAGGTAATTGAGAAGGAAATGTAACATTTTTATCTTTTGAATCTTTCTGTTCTGGCCAGGTATAAAAAGGGAATTAATCTGATGGATTCAAGATCAGCTTTGGAGAATCATTAGGTATTTTTATTATTGGAGAACAGCATGCTGGGGGGGGGGGGGGGGGGGGGGGGGGGGTTGTTTCTCACTTTTGATTGTTCATGGATGTGTTATTTTAACTTTGTGAGATGGCATTCTTTCTTTCTGATGCAGCTTACCACTAATATTAGAATAGATAAGCAGATTAAAGTAGTTGGATATATTATCATTTCTTCCAACTTGCTAACATTATATTTAATCACATTAAGCCCCTGATTTTTTTTGTATGCATTCAATCCATACCCATATGCTAAACCTTACCAAATGAATGATAGAATAGGCGTAAACATCAATCTAAACACTAAAAGGATTAAAATTTAAATCAAACGTTTAAAATTAAAATGATTGTCCTTCATTTACTAAAGTCTTGGATTTGTCATTTTTGGTTTTACATGTCTGATTTAAATTTTGATATTTTTTGTATTTAGATCGAAGCCTAAATTGTTCTACATTTCACATAAAATGGTGTTGTAAGTACATGTGGATAAAATTAACAGCAATCTACTTTAGGGATATATTTTGAGAATTTTTTACCAAATTAATCCCCTAAATAAATTTGTGGACAAAAAAATAAAAAAAATGGGAAGGGGTGGCCTAAAAGAGGCTTTTCGGATTTTGAAAATCCGAAATAAGACTAAATCGGATTTCAGAAATCTGATTCTGAAATCCGAATTCATCAACTTTCGAATTTTGAAATCCAAAATATCAATAACCCTTATCAAATTAGAAATTAATAAGGGAGATTAATTAGATTAATTAAATTCAGATTCAAAAAATCTGAAATCAATGGAATTCGGATTTCCAAAATCTGAATCATTTATGAAAAAAAAATTTTTAAATAATGAAATTGAAATTTTTTTGTGTAAATTAATAAATGGAATTAAAACGATTCGGATTTCGAAAAACTGAATTGTGAGAATTCAAATTTTTTTCACAAACCACGTCTCAGAACAACATGCACCACGTCAAAAACAACTACGACCACGTCCAGAAACGTCTACATCCATGCATGTGAATTTAAGTTATTTTTTCACAAAGACAGTCCACCACGTCTCAGAACAACATGCACCACGTCAAAAACAACTAGTACCACGTCAAGAAACGTCTATATCCATTCATGTGAATTTAAACTGATTTTTTCAACAAAGACAGTCCACCACGTCAAAAACAACTACGACCACGTCCAGAAACGTCTACATCCATGCATGTGAATTTAAGCTATTTTTTTCACAAAGACAGTCCACCACGTCTCAGAACAATATGCACCACGTCAAAGAAACTAGCACCACGTCCAGAAACGTCTACATCCATTCATTTGAATGTAAACTGGTTTTTTCAACAAAGACAGTCCACCACGTCAAAAACAACTAGGACCACGTCCAGAAACGTCTACATACATTCATTAGAATTTAGACCGATTAATTTTCAACAAAGACAGTCCACCACATCTCAGAACAACATGAACCACGTCAAAAAAAACTAGCACCACGTCTCATAACAACATGAACCACGTCAAAAACAACTAGCACCATGTCTAGAAACGTCTACATCCATTCATTTGAATTTAAACTGATTTTTTGAACGAAAACAGTCCACCACGTCAAAAACAACACGCACCACGTCAAATTAAATTAGGACCACGTCCAGAAACGTCTACATCCATTCAATTGAATTTAAACTGATTTTTTCAACAAAGACAGTCCACCACATCTCAGGACAACATGAACCACATCCAAAACAACTAGGACCACGTCCAAAAACGTCTACATCAATTCATTTGAATTTAAACTGATTTTTTCAACAAAGATAGTCCATCACGTCAAAAACAACTAGGACCACGTCCAGCAACGTCTACATCCATTCATTTGAATTTAAACTGATTTTTTGAACAAGGACAATCCACCACATCAAAAACAACATGCACCACGTCAAATTAAACTAGGACCACGTCTAGAAATGTCTACATCCATTCATTTGAATTTAAACTGATCTTTTGAACGAAGACAGTCCACCACGTCAAAAACAACATGCACCACGTCAAATTAAATTACGATCACGTCCAGAAACGTAAATATCCATTCAATTTAATTTAAATGGATTTTTTCAACATAGACAATCCACCACGTCTACATCCATTCATTTGAATTTGAACTTATTTTGAAATATTATAAATATTATAAAACATGAATATCAAAACATACAATGAACAAATAAAAAAAAATCTAACTACTAAATCCATATCTTGAAGGTGGTGGCGCATTTCTTCTACCTACTCTCTTGGAAATAGGTCCAGTAGAAGAACCGGAACCCTGTGAACCTCCACCTTGAGAACCTCTACCTCCAGGCCCACCTCCACCTTCACCTCCACATGGATCATCCTCATCCTCTTCATCTTCCGCTCCAAGTTGTTCCACATGTAGTGGAACTCCTTGCTCTTTATGAATGATCCTCATTTTTCTGCCTCCCCCCCTTGGAGGAGCTTGTCTTTGTTGGAGAGCTCGAATAGGGCTTGAGTGAAAGGAGGTGGATCATCCACGAGAAATTGGGAACCACCATCCTGGAATTCTTGAAGATGTGAAGACCCAAGTGTGAGGGAGCTCTGGAATGAGGTGGACATCTCCTCGATGAATTGAACTACTTCAGGGTGAGCGTCATCTCTGTGATAGTAATCAGTTTGAAATTGAATGCCCCTGTTGTACCATTCACTCATCTGATCCGACTACAAATAAATAAAAGAAGTGTAATAGTTAGGAAAAAAATAGATAATTATGGCGTAAAATTAAATTAATTTAAACAAATACCAAATGAAAAACTTACGTATACTTTGGCTCGGTTCATCGCTCTACGGTAGCCAGTCTGGGTGGGATCATCTCTGCTAGGATCGCTAATGAGCCACACTGTTCTACGGTTATACCAACTCTGGTACTCCGCGTCAGCAACTGGAGGATCCTCTGGCATAGCGTCAGCTGACATCCTAGCTCTCCAATCCATGGTGTAACGAGCACGTTCAAGCCCCCAGTCAGCATATTGCTTGCCTTGCATACCCCTGCTATGTGACCGTTCATCCAAGTGTTGGACATCCAACACTCCCTCCCTTCTCGGCAATATTGTGGGTGGTATCCATCAAGCAAATTATCTACCAGATAAGGCTGCCATATAAACTGAAAAAAAATAAAATGAAAACCGATCAAACAACCAAAAATTATAAATTATATTTAAATAGTCATCAAAATCTCAAAACAAAATTTAAATTGGCCTCCTCCTCTCGGAGACCATCTAGCTGATCACTGAAAGTGGCCAGACAATGAGTAGTCTTACTGTGATATTTCTTGGGCGTGTGCCACCGTTCTGCCAAAGGGCAATCATCCGATGGCAGGGCACTAAGAGCCACTCTATCTGGCCTGACAGCATGAATACGCTCCCAAGCCCATACCTGGATAATAAAATTAAATTTATATTAATTAAAAATAAACATTACGAAAAAATAAAGTGCAAAACATTAAATATAAAATAAATATAACATTAATTTACTTGTAATAGGAGCAAAAAACCCGAATATCGTTTGATTCCCGCCGCCATGCCTTGTAAAGACCGCGGTACAAACTGCAAAGTGCTGCTGACCCCCAACTCAGTCGCGAGCATCTCTCAAGATCCTCTATATTTTGTAGAAGATATAGAGGAACGATGTTTCCGGCCGTGTCCGCAAAGAGCAAACCAAAGCACACGTAAAAGATGTAGCATCGAGCCCTCTTCGTTTAAGCCAATGGGTCAAACTCGTGTCGTGTCAGTGGTGGACTGAGTGCATCCTTAAGCGCATCAATATGTAAATTTCCGTTCCTCATCAACTGATCCACCCGGACAGGGAAACCCAAAAGCCACTCACCGCACCACTCTTGGGGTTTCAAGTCAAAACACTGGCAAGTAACTGGATCCTTGTTTGTAGCAAGGCCAAAAAAAACTTGGACGTCTTGTAACGTCACAGTGGCCTCACCGAAGTTGAAGTGAAAAGTGTATGTCTCTGGACGCCATCTCTCACACAACACCGTGATAAGGGAATAGTCGAGTCTGATATTACCCACTCAGCATAGACCCCAAAATCCGAATTTTCGAATCTCAGCCCAAACTTCTGGCGATTCCAACGACAATGGTTTCCACATCTGGCTATCCGATCTATGACACTTGATAGTTCGCGAATGAAACCCTTCATAACCTAAGTATACACTCTACTAACGGTGTCGCTGCTGCATATATAATAACTCTGGATCTATGGGTCCTGGATGAAGGTACTGTCGATGACCTTGTGATCCACTGGATGACGCCATTGGACCTAAATTAAGAATTTATTGAGAAAAAGTAAAACTTTCGACAGCATAACGGCAGTAAATGTAACATTTTCGAATTCCCAACTATGTGCCGGCAAAGCCATAATTTTCTAAATTCAACATAAATTAAATTATATTTTTCGAAGAATAGTAAATATTGAATAAAAAAATAAAACTACTATATTCATAATAATGCTAAATTTAGAATAATAATTAGGAGAAACGTACAATCTTTTTGGGATCAGTATGGGTTGTTTTGGCGGCGGCTGGTGGCGGTCGGAGGTCCAGGGGTTGGAGGTCGGAGGTCCGGCGTCGAAATTGAAAAACGATCGGTGCGTTTTGTAGAGTTCAACAAGAGGAATGTTTTGGTGGTGTTGTTTCACACAAATACCGGCCGTATTTTTGTAAATCTAAGAAAATTTGATGGGTTTGATTTTTGTGAAATATAGAAAACCCAAAAAAATGAATTGGAATATATGGTTATGTTCCTTGAGCTGAGAAGAATGTGTTGATAGGTTTATATTGTTGTTTGGAGGTCTGGTTGGTAAGAAATGAAAAATCCGGTGAGGGAGAATTAAGGAGAAGAATGAAGAATGAAAAAAAGTGATGGCGGGAGAATAAATTCGAATTATACCCACATTCGGATTTGAAAAATCCGAATTAAAGTAATTTGAATTTCACAAATCTGAATTATCGCATAATTTTGGTTTCGGATCAGGAGCTAAAATCCTGTTTCGAATATTCAAAATTCGAGTCATGATTTCTTTTTTTTCTTTTAAAAAAATAATTTAATTCGGATTTCACAAATCCGAATTAATTAATTAATTTGGATTTGTGAAATCTGAACTAATTTAATTTGGATAACGAAAATTCGAATTAATTTTATTTCAGATTTTGAATATCCGAATTCAATTATAATCCAACTAAAAAAAAAACTATTTCTAAGAGTTTTATGGCCATTTTATTTGACGTGGTTCTAGTTGTTCTAAGATGAGTTGAGATGTTTTGTGAAAAAATCAGTTTAAATTCACATGTATGAATGTTGGCATTTTTGGACGTGGTTCTAGTTGTTTGAGACATAGTGCTTGTTGTTCTGAGGCGTGGTAGACTGTCTTTGTGGAAAAAAAAATAGTTTAAATTCACATGAATGGATATAGACGTTTCTGGACGTGGTTCTATTTGTTCTGAGAAGAGTTGAGATGTTTTGTGAAAAAATCAATTTAAATTCACATGTATGGATGTTAACGTTCTTGGACGTGGTACTAGTTTTTTAAGATGTGGTACTAGTTCTGAGACGTGGTAGACTACCTTTGTGAAAAAAAAAAAATAGTTTAAATTCACATGAATGGATGTAGACATTTTTTGAAGTAGTTCTAGTTGTTCTGAGATGAGTTGAGATGTTGTATGGACATTTTATTTGTTTTATCTTATTACAACACCTACTTACAAGATCATGAACATTTCTAAGAGTAATATGGTCATTTTAATTGTTTTATCTTCACAAAACTCTTAGATCAGAGATCATAAAAATTTATAAGAGTTGAATGGTTATTTTATTTGTTTTATCTCATTACAACTCTTAGATATGAGATCATGATCATTTCTAAGAATTGTATAGCCGTTTTCTTTGTTTTATCTTATCAAAACCCTTAGATAAGAGATTATAAACATTTTGGTCCACCTCAGACGTTTTTGGATGTGGTGCTTGTTGTTCTGAGACGAGTTGAGATGTTTTGTGAAAAAATCAGTTTAAATTCACATGTATGGATGTTGACGTTTTTGGACGGGGTGCTAGTTGTTTGAGACGTGGTTCTAGTTGTTCTGAGACATGGTAGATTCTCTTTGTGAAAAAAAAATAGTTTAAATTCACATGAATGGATGTAGACGTTTCTGGACGCGGTTCTAGTTGTTCTGAGACGATTTGAGATGTTTTGTGAAAAAAATCAGTTTAAATTCACATGTATGGATGTAGACATTTTTGAACGTGGTCCTAGTTTTTTGAGACGTGGTACTAGTTGTTCTGAGACATGGTAGGCTGTCTTTGTGAAAAGAAAAACAGTTTAAGTTCACATGATGGATGTAGACGTTTTTTGACTTGGTTCTAGTTGTTCTGAGATGAGTTGAGATATTGTATGGCCATTTTATTTGTTTTATCTTATTACAACACTTACTTACAAGATCATGAATATTTCTAAGAGTAATATGGTCATTTTAATTGTTTTATCTTCACAAAACTCTTAGATCAGAGATCATGATAATTTCTAAAAGTTGAATGGTCATTTTATTTGTTTTATCTCATTTCAACTCTTAGATATGAGATCATGATCATTTCTAAGAATTGTATAGTCGTTTTCCTTGTTTTATCTTATCAAAACCATTAGATAAGAGATTATGAACACTTCGGTCCACCTCAGACCTTTTTGGGCGTGGTTCTAGTTGTTCTGAGACGAGATGAGATGTTTTGTGAGAAAATTAGTTTAAATTCACATGTATAGATGTTGACGTTTTTGGACGTGGTGCTAGTTGTTTGAGACTTAGTGCTAGTTGTTTTGAGACGTGGTAGACTGTCTTTGTGGAAAAAAAATAGTTTAAATTCACATGAATGGATGTAGACGTTTCTGGACGTAGGTTATAGTTGTTCTGAGACGATTTGAGATGTTTTGTGAAAAAATTAGTTTAAATTCACATGTATGGATGTTGACGTTTTTGGACATGGTGCTAGTTTTTTGGACATGGTTATAGTTGTTCTGAGACTAGTTGAGATGTTTTGTGAAAAAATCAGTTTAAATTCACATGTATGGATGTTAACGTTTTTGGACGTGGTGCTAGTGTTTTGAGACGTGGTGCTAGTTGTTCTAAGACGTGGTAGACTGTATTTGTGAAAAAAAATAGTTTAAAATCACATGAATGGATATAGACATTTTTGAACGTGGTTCTAGTTATTCTGAGACGTGGTGGGCTCAGCGAATACGGATTTTAAAATCCGAAATTAATACTGATTTGGATTTTCAAAATCTGATTTGTCCATCAATTTTTTTAATACTTTCTGCCGTTAAAATTAACAAATTAAATTACAAAAAAAAATTTTCAGAAATCGGATTTCTAAAATTCGAATTCGTTTTGGATTAATAAATCGGATTTGTGAAATTTGAATCTCAAATTGATTAAGTGACTCGGATTTCACAAATTCGATAGGCCTAAAAATTGTCCACACATTTTAAATTCTCAATATTTTCGTTCACACTCCTAAATTTTGTATCTGGGCTGCTATTTGTAGCTCAGTTTTGCTATTTGTAGCTTAAAAAATTGATGAAATGACAAAATTGCCCTTAAAATCAGAAAATGTGAAAATGCAATAAAAAATCGGACCCAATGTGCGAAATAACTTTAAAAAATCAGACCCAATTTGCGAAAAACTGAGAAAAAATCACCTACAATGTGTGAATTTTTGGGCAAAAATCGCCACACTTATCCGAAATTTCGGGCAAAAATCGCCCAGAGCAGGCGATTTTTGCCTGAAAAATCGCATAAGTGTGGCGATTTTTCAGGTAAAATTCGCCTAACACAGGCGATTTTTCAGGCAAAAATCGCCTACTCTGGGCGATTTTTGGCCAAATTTTCGTTCTTATATTTGTCTGCAAACCTTACAAAATCATAAGTCATTTCAGATTTTCTAAGCAAAACTCTCTCAGACCAACGAAAAAATTTTGCAAAAAATTGCACGTAATGGAAGCCGGCGGATCTCAACCACCACAGCATCCCGGGAAAGGGAAAGGATTGTTTAGCAAGGTAAAAAGCGTTAAATTTCGTTTAAATTTTTGAATTTCGCGTAGAAATTCGCACCTGATGTGCGAATTTTTTTGGAAAATTCGCACATCAGGTGCGAATTGTCCAAAATAATTCGCACATCATGTGCGAATTTTCTAAAGAAATTCATTCGCACATCATGTGCGAATTTTTGGGAAAAAATATTTTATATTGGTTTTGTATTAATTTTAAATATTATTTATATTTTGCATGTTTCTAAATTATTATTTGCACTTTCTTGTAGGTTGCGGGGAAGTCCCTCCCGCGACAGCGGCCCACTGCTTCTGCTAGGATGAAGAAAGCAGCGAGACGTATGCCTGCACATACGCTGGTAGATGAGGACTCCGATCAGGAGGAGCAGCATTTTGCTGGCGGCGAGGAGATTCCGTCGTCCTCAGGACACGATGAGGAGCCCCCACGAGGTAAGTTTTAAATTTAATACTAATATCATGTATATGTTTTGATTTCTATTATTTAAAATTTGTAGTGCATCCGTGATTATAATTATTTGTGTAATTTGATTATATGATAATATGTTGTTATTTAAATTACATTATTCAATTTTTATTATTTATGTAATTTGATTATAATGATTATGTGTTGCTATTTCAATTAAATTATTGAATGTATTTGTTTTCTGTTTTTTTAAATAAGTTTATTTATAGTAAATATTTTTTGAAATTAGTTACGAATAAGCGTGGGAGGAGCGATACGTCTTGGATTGTGACTGAGGCGTGTACGGGTGGCCCTATTGATGGGTCAGTGATACCTAGTTGGAAGGGCCATGTGGCCTATAGGTATAGACCGGACGGAGAGGAGGGTGAGGAGGTCGTACCACCTAGGTCCCACCTGAGATGCCAAAATAGGGCAGGTGTGTGTGAGCGTCTGGTATCTTGGTTGGCTTCGATGTCAGATGACTGCCAGCTATTGTTGCGCGCCACTGGTTTATCTCACTTGCCGTACATCATGCACACGTCCATCGATAGCCCACTGCTTATTGCATTTATTGAGCGGTGGCAGCCGGATACGAACACGTTTCATCTCCTTGTCGGTGAGATAAGTATACTCATGCACGACGTGTGGGAGATACTTCGTATCCCTGTGGATGGTCCTATGCTCGCTGACTGTACGGAGAAGTCAGTACTTTGGAGCCTGTGCAGAGATTTGCTACAGGTTTCCGAGAGGGAGGATGAGTGGATTGCGAGCCACAGCGATGGTGGTGCACTAGTTGAGTACGTGTTCAAGAGGCGGTCAGCTTTAGTTACGGACAGTACGAACCTGCCTCGCGATTTGGAGGCTTGGTTGTGGTTGACTATTGGTTCTACTCTTTTTGTTGACAAGAGTTCCAATAGGATTAAACCACAACATCTTGTGCATATTCGGGGACAGTTGCATACTGTGCATCAGTATGCTTGGGGTACCTCTGCATTAGCCTACTTGTATAGACATTTAGGCAAGGCTAGTAGAGGTTCTTGCAGCGGGATGGCGGGTTGTATGACGCTACTGCAGGCATGGATATACGAGCACTTCCCAGCGTTCAGACCGCATTCTGTGCCGATGTCTGATGATCCACAGACCCCGCGCGCTGCTTTGTGGACCACTGGACCCCGACAGGGCAGCAGTTCCCGTCTGCAGAGATACCGGCATGCCCTTGACCACTTGCGTCCGGAGGAGGTATGTTAAAATATATTTGCCGATTTTAGTAATAAATGTTTATGATACATTGTAAATATGCAATAAATATATGAAAATAATTTGATATATTACAGGTGACGTGGACCCCATACGGTCAGTTTTCGCACGTACGCACCCCGATCACCACGTACAGGGGTTTGATCGCATGTGGTGGTGAGGTCGAGCCGTACATGCCAGATAGGTGCGTGCGTCAGTTGGGGTACGTGCAGGATATCCCAGTCGATATCTTCCTTCTGAAGTCGGCGTTTCGACCGTACAGTGGTGGGTATAGTGTGGATTTTGACTTGGCGTTCGCCAAGAGTATATAGCGGGCACCACGTATGGCTAGTATACGTCTCGAGGACTTGCAGCATGCTGACGTTCCTGGCGCAGTTACACACGATTACCTTACATGGTATCGTCAGCACTCCCACCCGTACCTGTTCATCGATGGCCCCCCAGCTGATGATGGTGGAGTTCCGCCGCGAACCAACACAGAATATGTAAGTATCTTTCGTTACATAATTTGATTAAGTATATTGTTATATTGTTATCGAATAAGTGCACTTAATCATTGTAATGTATTGTCTGTGTAGTGGGTTAGCCGATTTACGCATTTCGGTGAGGACTGTGTACAGATGTTCAGAGATGCTGGGTTCGCACAGACTGAAGAAATGGATGCTAGGTTGAGGGCAGAGATAGATAGGTGGAATTTAGCTGGGTGATTGTATCAGATTACTATATATTTTTTTTATTATTTAGTTTGTGATGCTATGAGGATTCTGTTATGTTATATTTGACATGTTTAATCCTTTTTTAGTGCACTTATGAAATTAAAATTGGAAAATTACATAAATGATAATTATTAAAAGAACAATGTAATTTTCAAAACAAAGTGCAATGGCTACAAAAAATCATGGTCCACAAATCATGTTCCAATGGTCCAGCCTATTTTTAAATTCATCACGTTCTGCAAAGCTAGCCATAGCCTCATCGCAGTGATGCCTCCACAACAATGCCAACGAAGGTACAGGACAGTCACCAGTCAAACTGACATGAACGAAATGATTACCACGTACGTACGCAATGGCTATATGACGAGATGGTCTGGCGACACCACGTAGCGTCCGCAAAGGTAAAATGGAGAAACAGCAACCGCGAGAAAGACTGAGGTGGATTACCAAGGCGTTTGCATAATTGGCGATAGCAAACAAGTCCGTTGGGGTGATCATCCAGCCAGCAAAGGGGCACGGTGATGAAAAATGATTCAATCGACCAATTGCCCAAGCAATAGGATCTGCGTCGGCTTCAATAAGAGCCTGTGGTAGACATGCACCGAGGAGGCGTCTGTAAGTATCCTGATGCATAAGAATCTCTCCAATAGACGCATTTCGGACCGTCTCTCATTCGTTCTCATTGCCATACAGACCGTGTGCAATAGCGCGAAATCCGCAATTGCCATCTGACTCTACGTCCGTAATGCCATTGCAGAAAGGATGGACATAATGTGGAATCATGGGGATACTCTCACTGTCCGCTCTAACTACAAATTGGAATATAAACACGTAATAGTAATTTTTAGTCTTATAGAAAAATTAAAGTAACCAATCAATATAAATTAAAAAAAAAAAAACATAGATTACCTTCCTCGAATGGAAATGATCTCTGAGAAGATCTCCTGGATGCATTACTGCGTCTTGAACCTTTCTCGCGAGCGCTCAGCTCGCTCCACACGGATTCATGTAATCTTGGTCTACCCCTTGATGTTGACAAAATGGCTGGTTCGAACACACTTGCATTGTCAGGATTGAGCGACTCATTCATCTTGACAATCAGACCTCGCATGACCACGCGTGGACTATTCTCGAATTTAGGAACGATTTCCTGGCGGAAGTATCTGTTAAAAACAATGAATTACAACAAATTAAAATTATTTATATAAATGTATGTTAATAAATCATAACACCCTAAAATAAAATACATAATGTAAATCTTACTTAAGTTCTGCAGAAATTGTGTTCGAATCCACTTCAAATGTCTCAATCGTCAACCGCTTCCAAAACTCGTGCACCATTTCAACGGTGATCGTGTCGTGCGATTCCTTCAGCTTCCAGATGTCACAGGCACAAGGAATCTCATGCGTGGCCTTGCAGACACATCCACATCTCTCGAACAAGTCATTACCCAACTTGGTAATCCTTTCAACTTGTTCGCTGATTAACTCCAAACAATAGTGAGAGACATGGCCATTCAATAATTCATACGGGAAACACAACATAGCGGTTGCTTTCTTGGAAATGCATGCCTCAAGGGTTTCCCTAAAATTACATCAATAAAGTCAAAGGTACATAAATTAAATAAATAACGTAAAAAGCGAATTAATCTAAGTAATAAACGTACCTTATCTGTGATAACTGGTAATTGACGTGGTCATCAATCACCCCAAATAGCGTGTCAAGTGAATATGTGCCAGCATTCATCCAATCCTTTAGTGCAGCATGCGTACTCTCCACTCTGTTACTGCTAGTATTGCCAAAGTGCATAATTTTGTTTGTCCAAGCCCTACAAAACATCTCTTTATAGGACAGCCACGTCCTCTCCAAGTAGACAACAACAGATCCAGCAACTGAAGAATAACCATTCTTCAACCGCTGCAGTAACACTTCATACTCTTCAACTGTTGCCGCATTAACAATTCCCTTCCAAAGCTTTTTTATTGCTTTTTTTCTCTCACCCTCACCAACAAGCTTTTTCAACTGATTATCAACATCACGGTCGATATGCCACAAACACAGCAGGTGGTGTGATCCAGGAAAATGATCCCTTATAGGATCCATCAAACTCATCTCTCGATCAGAAACAATAACGCTAGGAACATTTTCAACATCCAACAACCCTCTCAATTGTTCAAAAACCCAATCATAACTAATTCTTTTCTCATCTCTCAAAAGGGCACATGCAATATTAAAATTCTTGTTGGAAGGAGTCATACCTATAATCTGAAAGAGTGGCATCTTGTACTTGTTCGTCTTGTATGTTGCGTCCACCACAATCACCCAATAATATCTGTTCAACAGCTGGATTGAACTTGGGTGCGCTATGAATGCATGTGTGATAACATCTGTGCCCTCTTCTGTCAAAACTTTGACATAGTAATGCTTCTTCTCGGCGTAATGAACAAATTGCTGCGCAATATTTCTACCCTCGAACTTTGCTCTCCTGTCATCAGCTTTAAGATTGTTTAGCTGCCTCACTGTCACATTATCTTCACGATACGTCTCAGCAAGATGATTCCTAATCAATTTTGGCTTCATATTTGCATTGTTCAAAGTCCTAGCAACCTGTCTTGCTCCATCACTCATGCGGCTGAGCTGCCTGTGACCCTCTGGATACACTATAGCAGTGTGATTGTGCATTGAATTCGGACCTGGTGTAACTCTGACCCACCAACCATTATCCTTCACCTCCTTGCAAAATAACTTGAACCTGCACTTACATCCTCGCCGGCTAGTGTTCTTCCTCTGTTGTGGGAGAGGCCCTTGTTCAACCAGATCTCTGAATCTGTTGCAACGATATGTGACCGATTTTTCATTGTTACCCCTCCCCACTTTAATCAGCTCGAAGCGAAATGTAAGAGCCAAATCCGAATAATACGTATATGCTTGTTCTTCAGTTGGAAAAAAACCAGGACACTGAAACTCAAGACTCAAATCCCTCTGAATGTCTGGTAAACCATTTGGATCCTGCGTCATTAATCAAATTAAAACCAAAAATAAGTAATTACATAAACAATTAAAACATATAAATATGAAAAAATCGCCTGCAATTGGTGAAGTAGGAGGAAAAAATCGCCCAGCTTAAGCGATTTTTGGTTGAAAATTCGCCAATTGTAGGTGAATTTTGTTGGAAAAATTGCCTGGAATGTGCGAATTTTGTTGAAAAAATCGCACACTCCAGGCGATTTTTCCAACAAAATTCACCTACAATTGGCGAATTTTCAACCAAAAATCGCTTAAGCTGGGCGATTTTTTCATGATACTTCACCAATTACAGGCGATTTTACCTTCAAAAATTGCAAAACATGTGCGATTTTTACAGCAGTATGCAAAAAACTATACAAAAGTATTAAATTTGTACCATATTTGCGTATATTTTGGAGTAGACGCTGTCCCAAATTAACCAAAATCTGTGTTCCAATTTGCTTCTACGATTTTGAACGTTTTTTGGAATGATTTCAAATGGTTTTATTTGATTTTTGAAGGAGTTTTGTTTGTTTTGATATGTATTTTGAATTGCATGAAGTATATACCTTATTCATATGTTAAGGGCAATTTTGTCATTTCACTTTTTTTTTTTGAGCTACAAATAGTAAATTTGAACTACAAATAGTAAGATCCATTTTGTATTAATTTAGACTGGCCCCTATATTTTGATAAGTATAGAATAAAAATTTATTTTAAAACGTAAACGACTAAAAAAATTATTTAATAAAATTGCAAGGACAAAATTGTAATTTATTCTTATTGTGTGTGCCAGAGGAGGACCGACTTGCGGATTCCCCTTCATTTGTTATAGGGATTGATCTGTGGGAAAATAGTCCCAACAAGTACTGGAACTTTATGATCAGCCAATCAAGCAAAAGATAAAAACTAGAAAACTTATTAAAATCAGCATTGTTGCGTACATCAACCATAAATCTAGGAGGAATTAGAATCCTATGTGACATTTCGTGTAATATTTCATGTAACAAATTTAAATTATTTTATATATATATTATATTTTTTATTAATTTTTATGTATATAATTATTTGGATTTTTATATTTTTTAGCACGACGAATTTACTTTTTTGGAGTTATGTATATTAAATTATTAAATATAATTTTTATTATTAAAAATTCTCTAAAATATATTAAAAAATAAAATAATATTAAAAAAATAATGCTTAAATCCATTTTTAGTCCCCTTAATAGGTGTTATTCCAGTTTTGGTCCCTCTTTTATTTTGGTCACCAATACTAGTTCTACTTCAATTTTCTTTTGACAATTATAATCATTTTTTACGAAAAAGTTTAGAAGCTAACGAATTAACTCATTTGATTGCTAGTCAAACCTATTTTTTTTCTTCACAATGATTTGTACTATGATTTTTTAATCCATTTATGACTCAGTTTCTCATGAATGTTCATCCCGTTTAGATCGACTCACAATCTAAAATGACGGTCAAAACCCTAAATGGGTTGAACATTTATAAGGATCCGGATCATAAAATTAGTTGAAAAAACTATTATACAAATTATGGTTAAACAAAAAGTAAGTTTGACTAGCGATCAAATGAGTTAATCCGTTATTTCTAAACTTTTTCATAAAAAAGGATTATAATTGTTTTAAAAAAATTTTAAGTGAGACTAGTATTGGTGACCAAAAATATTAACCAAAATTGAAATAACTCCTATTAAGGTAGACCAAGAATAAATTTAAGTCAAAAAATAAATTATAAAAATAAAAATAATCAATTAAGACTATATGTTGTCAATGTATATACATTAACTTGAAATATAATATATACAAAAAATAATTAAAATTTGTCACATGTTAATGTCACCTAGGATAATATAAATAATTAAAAAGTAAATAAAATTGATAAGATTTAAATTTTTTTTGGTCTTTTATAATAGAGGTGGTGTCATTTATGATTTCTTTTAAAATTTGATCAATCAAACTAATCTTTTATATATATATATATATATATATATATGTAACATTTAGTTTAAAAATGAGTGAATTAAGAGTTTAACTCATTTCATGGCTCTCAATCATGATTTATATTTACTGCCTTTTTTGAACCCCTAACTTTTAGGCAAATGCCTTGACCCCCTCCCCTTATCTTCCATCTCTCCCTTCCTTTCTGCCCTTCGCCGTCGGACAACCACCACCCCTTTTCTTTCCTCCAATGCCACTGTTACCGCCACAACCCTAGATCCCTTTTCTTCCCCCTCTACCCTCCTCCTCCCGACCGGCCATCTCAACCCACTACCTGCCCTCCTTATCTGTCGGTGTTGTCTTCTTTCCTCTTCTTCCTCTCCTTTTCTTTCTTCCCGGTTTCCTTCCCTGCTCGACCGCCGACGGTCCAGTGCCATCAACGTCATGATTCTGGGCTCGATAAACCCGTAGACCCCGTCTGGGCTCGATTTTGGTCAAACGGCCGCGATAGACCCAGTAGACCCCGTCTTCTCCGGCCTTTCCTCTCGTTCCCGATCTCCCTCTCTCTAATCAAGTGTCGTCTTCGAAACCTTGTACACCGTCTTCGACCACCGATTCGAGCAGTATGGATCGAGCGGCGTCTCCCGATCTCCTCCCGTCCGTTTGATTCCAAGGGGCGAAGGAGCAAAAACGTGAAAGCTGTTTGTCAATTCCGACGAAGGAGCGTTCGATCCGAAGGCGATCCCGGCGAAAGAACATTCAATCCGAAGGTCGCTGCTGTTGATTCGCGAGAAGAAGAAGGCTGTAGATCGGGCGAAAAAGAAGAAGAAGCGGCAGGGAGAAGAAGACAATGAAAAATAAGAAGAAGTAGACGAGGCGGCGGAAAAGTGATGAATAAGAAAAAGTACTGTGAATAAAAAAAAATTGGGAGATAAATAAGATTTTAATTTGTTCAACCCATTCTATGATTGGGATCTTCCATAATGTTAAAATCGGGCATTGATATAATTTGTGAATGGCTGATTCACAGTTCATTTTGTCAAATTAAGCCCTGTTATAAGCAATTTTCATTAATTTTAATTAATATAATTCTAGTTTTTAAAAAAAAATAACAAAATATTACATCAAGAATTTTTTAAATAAAATAAGAAATATTCCAAGAATGCTAATAAAACTGAACTTAAGGCCCCGGTAAGGAAAGATACTAGTCATACTAATATATTCAATTCGATAATAAAGAAAAGAAGAAACTAATGAAATAACTTTGAATAAGATAAGAAAGCTTATTATTAATATTAATATAATCAATCACATAACAAATAAACAAAAAATGAAAATAATATATAGATTTTTTTTTAAAAATTTTCTTGAACCCGCAAAGACTTTTCAGAATGATTAATTATAATCAAACTGTCTAGTATGATTATAGTTCAGTTTCTAAAATGGGTCCGACTCATGACCCGAAACGAAAGCAAATGAGTTTAAATGGAGCCTCTCAAGTGATACAAGTTGTACATTATGCCACCAATAAGAAGAGATGGTAAGCATGTTTTCTTTTAAGTTATTTTTTTTTTAATTCGGTAAAATATTTGTGAATTTATTAGTTGGTCTCTTTTGAATTCTTTAAAAATGTATTTCAACACTTTTAAATGGAAAAATAACACATTTAATGCGGCTACGAAGGTTCTTGGTGCACATATTTGGAAAACAAAGAATGACTCTCTTTTGTATTGAGGTAATTACATTCTTAAAAGTGGCTAATCTGATTTATCTTTTACCTCTAAAGAGTAAATAGGTTTCATTCAAAAGATTTGAAATCCTCCCAAAATCATTTCTTGGTGTAATGGAGTCTATATTAGTCCAATGGAAGTTCATAGAATATCATCATTCCAATTCATTTTATTAGGCTCAAATCCTTTTTGGTTCTCATTAATTGGGGTTATTTCGGTTTTGATACCTCTTTTATTTTGATCACCAATACTAATCTCATTTAAATTTGGTTTTGGCAATTATAGTCTTTTTTAACGAAAAAATTTAGAAGATAACAGATTAATTCATTTGATCGTTACTCAAACCTATTTTTTTCTTTATCATGATTTTTTCAATTTATTTTATAACTTGATTCTTCATGAATGTTCAACCTATTTAGATCGACTCACAATCTGAAATGGCGACAGAAATCCTAAATGGGTTGAACATTCATAATGATCTAAATCATAAAATTGGTTGAACAAACTATGTTACAAATCATGGTTAATAAAAAAATAGGTTTGACTAGCGATCAAATGAATTAATCCGTTATCTTCTACACTTTTTCGTAAAAAAAAAAAACTATAATTATCAAAAAAAATTTAAATGAAACTAGTATTAGTGACCAAAATACAAGAGGGACAAAAACCAAAATAACCCCTATTAAAGAGAATCAAAAATGAATTTAAGTCCTTTTATTTAGTTCGTAACACTTTTGAATTTTGTCAATTTGAAATTTTTCCGACTAATTGATATAGTTCTTTAAATTCTATCCTATCATGAAATTAAACTTTTCATCAAAAACAAAAATTGAAATTGGTGAGCCCAAATATTTTGTATGGCCCAATCTAACAAAATTGAGCCCATATGAGTCTAAAGAATGCCATTGAATGAATACTTTTTTTCTATCCAAATGAATTCGTTTGCTTTCTATTTCTAAATATAATATATATTTTATTCTTCAAAAACAATACATATTTTGTTTTAAAAAATTAAGTGAATTACATTTATCTCTTTCAATTTTTTTTTTAAAAGTATAAAATGAAGACTAAAAAATTTAGCTGAATTTTATGGACCTACAAAATTTAGTGTTTTCATTTCTTTAAAAAAATGTAAAAAAATTTAGCTGATTTCTCTTTACTAGTTGTGTTTTCAGATATTCTCCCGACACCAGTCCTCAACGAAAGTAGGAGGAGAGGCGTGAGTTTAAGGATTTTGGGGTATTTTGAAATTTTTTTTAATTATTAAAAATATTTTGAGAAAAGAGGTTATAAGTAGCAAAATAAAACCGTAAATAGTAGTAGTATAATAAATATAAGGGTGAATTATATTTTAAAAATTATAAAAACCTTATTATACTAATCAATAGTCTTTTTTCACCCCCTAACCAGATCATATCATTCAATTTATTAAGGGTAAGTAAATAGACAATAATACCCTTAATAAATTCCTAAATAAATTTTCAAACCAAAACAATCTCTCTTATTCAATATACATATGTTTAAATTTCTGAATAAATTTCAAACCAAAACAACCTCTCTTATTCAATATACATATATTAAAATTGTATAAACTCATCCATTCTTTTTATTTAAAAAATTAAATAATAATTTCTTCTTATTTTTTCCTTATTTTTTTTTATTTTTTCACCTGATCCTTTTTGTTCTTACTTTTATTAATCTTCTTGCTGACAGTAATTTTATCAAATTATCGTCCGAATCAAAATACTTCCTTCGCCCCAACAAAATGAACTCATTTTGAAATTTTGTTTTAATTTATGTATACTAAATATAAAGGTGTTTTGGTATTAAATTTTATTTAGTAATCTATTAAGAGTATTATTATTTATTTACTTAATAAATTAAATGACATTATCTGATTAGATGACGAAAAAAACTATTAAATAGTATAAAAAATTTTATAATTTTTAAAATTTTTAAAATTTTTTTTTATATTTTGACCAAATCATGGGCTACAATTGACAAAACGTATAAATCCTGGTTCTGTGGTCGGCTCAGTGTCGGTGGCTAAAGACACGTTAATCCACACGCCCGCCCCATACTTTCTCTTCTTCACGCCACCTTCTCCCAGCCTCCAGGCCACTGTCGGCTACAATCGACAAACCATTTTAAAGCTTTTTTTTGGCCTTCTTTTCTGTATTATTTAAACCTAAATTAATTAATTAATGGGTCGTATTCATCAGATCTGATTAGGAAATGGAACATTCAAGATTACCATTAACTTACTCTCCTTCCAGTTTCTAATTATATGATAGAAGTTCTTTTCTTTTTTTCTCCTCCTATTACTTGATTTAAAGTATTTTTATATTTTTATAAAAAAATTTATTAATTTTTTCATAATCACCCCTTTTTATTATTTTTCTAACAGTTTCTTTGTAACTTATTTATTATTATCAAATAATATAAATAAAAAAATTTAATTGTTTTATTTTTCATTAGTAAATGTAGTAGTTGGAAGTTCCTTCCTTTTATAGTAGTGATTTTTTTATCAGTGATTGTCTCGGAATGTATCTCTATTTTTCTTACCGACTGGCCTAAAAATGTCATGTAAATACATAATGAAACCTATTTTAATTTATTAGGAATAGAAAAAAAAAAAAGTCTTTAGTACCGAAATTTATTTTTTAAATTCATATATTTTTATATTGTGGCTTATACTTTTCAACCTATTAAAAAAATAGAGTTAAAAATTTAATAGGCCACTAAATTTATTAATAAATAGTAACGAGTTTAGGGACAAAAATAACAATTCACTCCTTTATTATTTTTGATGAATTATATTTTATCCCTTAAATTTTGTTAAAATACAACCACCCCATAAAATTCTAAAAAATTGCAACAAAATCCTTGCACCACCCAAACCCTCTTCTTCCTCACCAAGTCGCCTTCACCAGCCACCGCCATAGCACTCCATGTGAATACCGCTGCCATAAACAATCCCTCATGAAAATCCACCATAAAAACCTCTCCAAATTTCCCAATCCTAGGAAACAAAACAAAATAAAAGCCTTTAATTTGAGACCTTCCCATGATCTTCCAGAAAAAATAATGAAAAACGGCGATTTTACACAGACCCTTTTATTGGAGTTTGCAGCAAGTTAGAACTGCCACTTCCATTCCCAACTACCTCAGGCTCCATTCCACAAAAGCTTTAATGTTTCTTCCTTCTGCTTGCAAAATTTGGTGGGCTGTTAATATTTATACATACTTTTCTTTGTCCGTTTTGTTTCTTGTGTGGTGATGTTCTTGGATTGGATCCAAGAAGGTATCTCCTTGCTCTGTACTAATTATGTATAGTCTCCATGAATTTAGAACATAAATAAAATAAGTAATTTGCTCCATGAAATCTGGGTGCCGCCACTGTACTTCTGCCAGAAAACTGAACAGTGTTCACATGGAGTGCTATGGCGGTGGCTGGTGAGGATGAACAGGGTTTGGGTGGTGCAAGGAGTTTGTTGCAATTTTTAGAATTTTATGGGGTGGTTGTATTTTAACAAAATTTAAGGGATAAAATATAATTTATAAAAAATTATAAGTAAGTGAATTGTCAATTTTGTCCTTAAATCCGTTACTATAAATAAAAAAATTAACAGAATGATCTCTAATATATTATTTTAAAAGATAGGTAGGTGATTAGTTGAAAAAAAAAATTCAGTAACCTCAACTATATTATTGAATAATTTCAATGACCTGTGAAGTTTTTAATTAAAAAAATAATAAAAATTTCTACAATAAAATTAATGAGTAACCTGTCAAGTTTTTAATAAAAAAAATAAAAATTTTCACAATAAAATTAATGAGTTGTCAAACATGAATGATTGAGTTATTACAATTTTTGAAACTAGATTAATTAAGTTATAAACCCAACAAATCTCAAAAATATACATATAAAAGAATATTATTTTTCGCACACTTTCCGTCTTCCTGATCCTCACCCTTACCTTAAGTAACTCTTCCCAAACTTGAATGCAGATGATCCATCAAGCTAGCTTGTATAAGGCAGAACAAAATTTCTAGTTCAAGAACATGGCTCCATATGAACAAGTGCAATTTGCTTCTTTTCACTTGGAAGGAATTGCCTTACAATCACAAGTGGTTGATGAAATTTCAAGGACACTTACTTGGGATGAATTCACCAAAGCAATATTTTTAAGAGTTGGACTAAGAGAATATAAGGGTGATAAAAAATTCTGACTCGATTTAGACAGTGATAATTTATCAAAAAAAGTTTTAAAAAATTACGTTAAAATTATAAAATATTTCATAAAATATTTTATTTTATATAAATAACCGGGAAGAATTTTAATTTTTCTTTTAACTGATAACGATATGGTAAAAGTTATCCGGGACTCTATGTACCACCTAAGCAACGAGGTCCAAGCCAAAGTGTCATAAATATGGACGGTTTGCATGGTGCCAAATATCCGGAATGTACGGGTAAGATTAAATGAAGTCAAGTCAACTTTGTTTTGTCAGTTTTTCTGGAAATTGCTTGCAAGGGAACAGATCCACACGCAACTGCAAGGCTGGGGTGTCGGGTATGGCACGTGTGGGAGAATCCATGATCCACGTTCATGCCACTCTGTTTTTCACTTTGCCCAACGTTTCATTTCATTTCATGTCATGTCAGCTATCCTTTCTGTTAGGCTGTGTTTGGAAAGTACTATCTTATAAAACAAATTTACAATATAAATACAGGGGTTTTGAAAAGAATGCATTAAACAAAAGAGTGAATTTCAAAATAGGTCATCATACTTTGGTAAAGTTTAGGTTTTGGTCATTAACTTTTAAATATTCAAAAAAGGTCACTAACTTTTACATCTGAATTTTAAATTTGGTCATTCCGTTCATATTGGCTGTTAACCCTCTTAACGGAGCCTTTTTTTGAGGGCATTTAACGCGCTACAGTTGTCTTCCTTTCTTTTGTTATTTTTGGCTAATTTTTTTTTTTTTAGACATCAGATCAGCGAATACTTGACATCAGATCAACAGACTATAGATATCAGATCAAGAATATAAAGAAATCATACAATAGAACTAAAACATACTTAACAAGGGAGATCAAATCAGGATTATATAGACATCAGATCAGCGAATACTTGACATCAGATCAACAGACTATAGATATTAGATCAAGAATATAAAAGAAATCATACAATAGAACTAAAACATACTTAACATACTTAGAAGGGATCAGCGAATACCCTTCCAAAAGACTAATTATTGAAATCATACAATAGAACTAAAACATACTTAACATACTTAGAAGGGATCAGCGAATACCCTCAAGAATATAAAAGAAATCATACAATAGAACTAAAACATACTTAACATACTTAGAAGGGATCAGCGAGCGAATACCCTCAAGAATATAAAAGAAATCATACAATAGAACTAAAACATACTTAACATACTTAGAAGGGATCAGCGAATACCCTCAAGAATATAAAAGAAATCATACAATAGAACTAAAACATACTTAACATTGAAATCATACAATAGAACTAAAACATACTTAACATACTTAGAAGGGATCAGCGAATACCCTCAAGAATATAAAAGAAATCATACAATAGAACTAAAACATACTTAACATACTTAGAAGGGATCAGCGAGCGAATACCCTCAAGAATATAAAAGAAATCATACAATAGAACTAAAACATACTTAACATACTTAGAAGGGATCAGCGAATACCCTCAAGAATATAAAAGAAATCATACAATAGAACTAAAACATACTTAACATACTTAGAAGGGATCAGCGAATACCCTTCCAAAAGACTAATTATTGATCTAATATCTATAGTCTGTTGATCTGATGTCAAGTATTCGCTGATCTGATGTCTATATAATCCTGATTTGATCTCCCTTGTTAAGTATGTTTTAGTTCTATTGTATGATTTCTTTATATTCTTGATCTGATATCTATAGTCTGTTGATCTGATGTCAAGTATTCGCTGATCTGATGTCTAAAAAAAAAAAAAATTAGCCAAAAATAACAAAAGAAAGGAAGACAACTGTAGCGCGTTAAATGCCCTCAAAAAAAGGCTCCGTTAAGAGGGTTAACAGCCAATATGAACGGAATGACCAAATTTAAAATTCAGATGTAAAAGTTAGTGACATTTTTTGAATATTTAAAAGTTAGTGACCAAAACCTAAACTTTACCAAAGTATGATGACCTATTTTGAAATTCACTCTAAACAAAATAACACAATTCGCATGCTAATTTCTTAAATCTAGAATTACTTAATAAAAATATAAATCGTTTTTCAAAATTTTTAAGTAAATTAATTATTTTTCTTCCAAAAGTATCCATAATAATACTAACTTGTCAATTTTTTACCCTATACACAAATACATGTACTCAGTTATTATACACACATTTACCCAGTTATTATAATTATTAATAACTAAGTACATACAAGGTATAAATTTTATACAATTTAAATATTGAAACAATTAGTAGTCTTTCAGTTCTAATAATTAGTAGTATAAAAAAGAAGTAATATTTAAATTTTTTGAAGTACTTATCAAATAATTAAAACTTCCTCATTTTCTGGGTACTGTCTATCCGGCGTCTCTTCTCTCCTAAACTCTATATTCAAAAAATATTTCTTTCTCAATCTTTTGATTATGGAAGGATATGAGAAATAAATTTGTTGTAAGTTTTTATTTTTTTGTTTTCAGTTTGATCATCCAATAAATAGGATTAACCCCAATTTTAATTTTATTGTTCATTCAACAAATTCAAATCTACTGATAGAGTATTGTTCCTTTAGTA
This sequence comes from Knoxia roxburghii, assembly GCA_030378225.1. NCBI lineage: Eukaryota > Viridiplantae > Streptophyta > Magnoliopsida > Gentianales > Rubiaceae > Knoxia > Knoxia roxburghii. Next base: position 9,727,675 of record CM059422.1, on the reverse strand, counting down.
GATTTAGATCTATTAGTAGAATTTCGTTGATGGTGTTCATTGTTATGGCGACAGTTTCGTTGGTGAAATTCGTTCGCATGGTAGCGGCATCATTGATGATGTTCGTTGGTTTGGTTCAAGAAAATTCAGTCATTATAGATCTAATTATTAAATTTATGGTTTGGTATTTTAATCAGAAAATTAGTGATATATTCTTGTTCAGATTAAAATTTTGGTATATGGTATGTCCATCGCTTGATAGGATACATTTATAATAAATACAACAACAATAATGATATTCATACTTGTAAATTGTGTTTCTTAGACTATATCTTCAATTTGTTAATCGTTACTAAATGTTTCGCAGTAAATTAATATATATATATATATATTTTTTATTTAAAAAAACTTATCAAATAATTAATTTCTTAATATTTGTTGGAAGTTCAAAATGACCCATAAATTGAATTCTTAATTCTCTCCTTCAAAATATCAATTTTGGATTTTAGCAATTCAAACAAAATTGATCCAAATTTGTTTTACAAGATCCAAAAATTCATTTAATTATTCCGAGAACATTCTTCCTTATGCTTATATATTGACGAATTGAAATAGCTTTCAATCTCAACAAATAAAGAATAAGAGGCCAATTAATTCTCGAATCAAATTCCAACATCGATACTCAGCCAGCTTTGAAGCTCTGAAAGGATGTTTATTCTTTGTCCATTATTTTTTATTATATATATATATATATATATATTTTCTCCTCCAGCTTTGCCTTTCTTTACTTTTCCTTCTTCTTTTATACTTTTCTGTTCTTTTATTTTTTTAAAAAATAAAATACCCCTTTATTGTATAATAATAGTTATGTTATCTTATAAAAATAATTCAATTTTTATAGTTTTACAATTAATATATATCATTTTACTTTAGATAATTAAAATAATATAATTATACATAATTTTTATATAAGTTATATAATTACAATATAAAACTAACATTAATAATAAATATTTTATATGAATTTATACTGTTCATTATGTATGATCCAAATAATATTATTTTTATAGGATAGATGGAATATCTTTTTACGGATCGTTGCAGATGGATGTTATTCACCATAATTAATCGAGCTGGTTGGCCATGTGAGGGAATTTAGCAGCTTTATTTGGAACATTCTTTCATATATATATATATATATATATATAAGTAATTTCATTTACACCAAGCATGGATTTTACATAATTAAAAACACAATTATCTAGTACTAGAATGCCCCCAAAATAAAGCTAATTTGATAGTAATTCTTTTCCTCACCAATAAAATATTTGAATTCGAAATTAATCTACCCGTGTGACTCGTAACTCACCAAATTAACTTCTGCATATGAAAAAGTTATAAATAGTTGATTTTTTAATTTAAAATTAATATATTTTGAATTTGAGTGATCAAAAGATAAATATGAAATTAATAGATGTCCTCTTTATATTTTGAATTTGAGTGATCAAAAGATAAATATGAAATTAATAGATGTCCTCTTAAAGTATCATGTAAATAAGTATAAAATGATAAATAAATAAAATTAAGAGTAATTATTATATCTGAAAAACTATTTGTAGCATAAAATTACTATTTATAATATAAAAAAATAAATTAAATTCTTAAAATGCAGTCGAAAGTTTGAAATTATTAAATTTATTGAAAAATCGAAATTGGTATAAAAATCACACCAAAATAACAAAACATTTATAAAAAATTGTACCTATTGGGCGAATGAAACATGTAAAAATCGCTCCACTAATTTAATTAGACATGTAAAAATCGCATTTGTTGTGTGATTTTACATGTTCAATTAGATTAGTGGGGCAATTTTCCCCGTGTCCCAACGCACATTGCACGCAATTTTTTCTAATTTTACTTATTTATATAGTTATAAGTATAATTTTTTAGTAGAACTATCACCGATAGCATGCGATTTTTAACATGTAATTTTTTTCTATTTTTGAATGTTTTTATATAAAGATATTTTTAAAATTTTACTACGCTACAAATAATAATTTCATGCTACAAATAACAAGAAACTATTATATCTACAAATGGATGTAACAGAGATGTTATCCTTAATTACCCAAAACTTGATAGTGAAGAAAAATAGCGAAAAGAAAGTTGAGGAATCCAAGACTTGCCACGTGTACACGTACACTGAATTGAGGACACAGCTGTAGAAATGTGGAGAGTATCATAGTATACCACATACGATACGAGGCTGATCCAATTAAACCATTAATTAAATAAAATATCTCTACGTAGCAAATCCAAACGTAACACGTGTAAATCGGAGGGGGCTTTCCTCTTCTCAGCCTATAAATGCCGAAACCCTCCGATCCCCCCACATTCACGTCGGTTAACCCCAGTTTGCTGCCATCGTTCTCTATTTGAAGTAATACGTGTACGTTCTGCTACTTTGGTTGTACCTTTTGGATCTTTTTGGATAAAGAAGAAGGAGAAGAAGAAAGATGGGTACAGCAACTTGCATAGATATCATCTTGGCCATCATCTTGCCTCCTCTTGGCGTCTTCCTCAAATTTGGCTGCAAGGTAACCATCATCACCCCCATTTTCTTTTTTTAATGGGCTCCTAATTTTTGAGCCTAAAATTCAAGATTTTGTATGGGTTTTCATTTTTTTTTAAAAGAATCAAATAAAACACAAAAAAAGGAGGGTGAATTCTGAAGTATTTATGTGGAAATCATGGAAACAGGTTGAGTTCTGGATCAGTTTGTTGCTGACTTTGTTTGGTTACTTGCCTGGAATCATCTATGCTATATGGGTTATCACCAAGTAGGGCACAGCGATCGCTTCAAGAAAGGTAAAATTTTCCTTGAATTTATGCTATATCTATATGTGTATTTGGAATTTAAAGGGGAGCATATGGAAGTGAAATTAGATTTGTGTTCATCAAGTTCAAAAGAAAATAAAAAACTTTACTATAATTACAACTGGCCCTTTTTGGCACTTCCCCTTTGGTATTATGTGATCGTGCTCAAGTTTGGAGGATTTTTTTGTTTTTAAAATAATATATCATAAATATGATTTTGGAAAATCTCATGTATGTTCAACATGTAAATATGTAAAAATGAAAGCAAAGCCTCGATCTCTTCATTTTGATGGATTTTGCTTTTTCTACGTTAAAACACGAGTTACAATAATTAAAAGATCTTTAGCAATATTAATTTATATAGATAATGGGTGACGATATCTTTTAAGAAATAGATGGGATCATTATATAATATTATATTTGAACCATAATCATCTTCATAACTTTCTTCTAATCAATGACAGGTAATATGAAATAATAAGGGAGGAAACAGAAATAGTGGGTGTGCCCCAAATGGATATTTTTGGATTTTGATAAAAGCAAAAGTTGAGCGTCTCATTTTGGTGTTTTGTGTTTTGAATTGACAGGGGGGTTGGCTGCCATTTGTAGTTTCTTGTGGAATGCTGCTATTATTTTGAAGCTTGTTGGAGATGTTGGGGGCTCTGGTTTCTTGATTGATTCCTTTTGTTTATTTCTTCTCATTTTGTGATTGTTTCTAATGTTCATTCCACCCTCTCCATTTAATTTTATTTTTGTTTTGTTTTGTTTCATTCTGGAAATGTTGTAGTATCATTTGCCCTACCCCCTCCAAGTAGATTCATTTTGTCCTTATCTTGTAACAAACAACAATTATGTCATCGTTCTTGCTTTCTTCAAGTTTTCTAATACTACATCCGTTTTGATTTGTCACTTTACGATTTGATTTTTGATTTAATTTATATGATGTTTTTAAATAAATAAGGTAAAATTGAATTATTGTTTTTATTTTAATTATCATTAAATTTTGAATTTTTTATTAATATAAATAAATTCAAATTAATAGTATTAATTAAAGGGAGAATATTAGTTAGCGGTATGTTTATATCTGTAAAACATCCGTGCGATGTGGTTAATTTTTTATTATAAAATGCAACCAATTTAAATAGTTTATCAAATTATAAAATTATGACATTAATTATAATTTCTTTCAAAATTTCTTTAGTTTTATTTATGTTATTATTTTTAGAACCTAATGAAGAAGTCGAAAAGACATAACTTTTATTGATTTGATTTAGAATATCATTGATTTAATGGTGTATAAGTGATTTTTCATTGGTTTTTTTTATCTTCCTAAGAAATAGACAAGTTAGTTAGTGTATAATTTTTTTTTAATTCAAGAGGGAATTAAAAAATTTCAATTTGGGTATTGTGATGTGATTGAAAAAATTTTCATGCAAATACAACCTTAATTTTCTTTTTATAGTGTTAAATATTATTTTTTGGTATGAAAATAGTCTTATTATTTTTTAATAAGAGTAAAATAATAATTCAGAGCGATATTTAAATTTATAATTTTTTTCACTCATCGAAAAAAGAGATCAGTTCTTCCTTATATTAACAACTTAAAAAAATATCCAAAAAACAAAAATTACAATCAAAATTCAGTCCAAATTAGAGTGTAAACGGAACCGAACGCTCACTCGACCACTAAATATGTTTGGCGCCAAACAAACCTATATATTTATTTTTATTTCCCGCCGCCATCACTCATCTCCCTGCCACTCTCCTCCTCCCCATTCATCTCCCTCAAAGATGAGCTAGCGGCGGCGCCTCATCCGACCGGAACTTCCTCCTCTCCCACCATCCACTCTTTGTCCTCGATCTCGAAATCCATCCATTGTTACGGAAATAAGGTAATTTCATTTGTGGAGTGTTTTATTTTGGTTTTATTATTTATAAGGAATCCGAATCTTTCGAACAATTTGATTTTTGTGGATTTGTTTCGAAAGTTCCTTTACGCTACGCATAGCAATGGATTGAGGGTTTACCGTTCAACGGGGTTTCTTGATCGAGAGGTCTCTGAATGAATGTTACTGCGAAGTTTGAATTTTGAATTTGGTTGATGGATTGTTGTGAGTTTGAATGGCCCGTGTTTCTTAGTAAATTTTTTATTTGGATTGTGTGATTATATCATGTTCACTGAATTTTTTTGAGTTTTAAACTTACGCTAAGCTTTTTTGGTCTCTGGCGTTGTTTAGTCTCTGTCTAGTCTTTGTCGTTCTTGCTTGGTTTCTGTTTGGTTTTTTTTTTTTTTTTTTTTTTTTTTTTTTTTTTTTTTAATATTTTGACTTTTTTGTGAAGGTATTTATTTTTGGTGACCAAAACGACATCAGTTTCTCACCAGTGACTGTCAAAATTTTGGAGTTAATAGTTTCGTTCGTTGTCAAGTTTTTCTCCATGATAAAGTGATAAAGAGAAGAGAGAAGAGTTTTTGCTTTGCTCGGATGGCTCAGATTTGTGACATTGTTTTGCTGGGTTGGTTGGCTGGCTTGGGTGGTTCCTTTGTATGTCGTTGTTACCAACAATTAGAGGGGAAAAAGTAGCAGAGCATGCAAATCCAAAGAATCCATCCTCTCTTTAGTGGGGATTTGCCATTGGTTATAGTGATTGTTGCTGGTATTTTATGAAGCATACTTACAATGTTGCATTTTACAAGATTACAGTCGTGCCACTTGCTTTCTATACTTGGGTTATTTTGTTAAGATTTTGAATCCCTGTGTGGAAGTTAGTGCGTTGGAAATTCAACCTCTCATTTTTAAGTCGTTACCCGCCTGATCATCCAACTTTCATACTCTTCCTCAAGCATTTGCATACTAATGTTTCCACAAATTTTCCCCTACCTAGTACTTAAAGCCTAAGTAGTGATAAGGCCTACACAAATGTCCAAACTCTATCCACCATCTCACCTGAGTGTTGCAGAAAAGAACTGTTTGACTGCACTCCTAAGCACAAGAAACTGGCCATTTGCGGTACATTGACCAAGGAGCAAAGTTTTCCGCAACAATTGAAGAAGCTAACCTTGGTTTATACCTTTTTGGATTGGGAAGGGGTGTATACATTAGGGAACCTGGAGAATCTTGAATTCTCGAGTTAAAAGATTATGCATTTAAAGGAAAAATGTGGTGCAACGCACTTTGGACGCACAGATTTGGTGGTTTGGTGGTTTGGGAGGCTTCAGCAGATGATTTGCCAGGATTCAGCCATCTTGAACTCAGCAGCTGTGAGAGGGTACGCGGTGTCCCACGTGGCTTGGCAGATATTCCCAGCCTTCAATCAGTGGTGGTTCGTGGCACCAATCCTGAGGTGGCTAATTCTCTCAGGAGATTTCATGTGGAAAAGCTTGTTCAAGCGAGAAATGCTGATAAAAAGAAGCATCTTTAAGCTCTCTGTTTATCCATAAGTTCCCTCAAAAAACCAGAAATGGGTTCTCTTTTGGCAGGTGAGTAAATTAAGTTTAGTTGATGTTTCAAGTACTCTTCCTTCTCAATCATTCGTGCCACTGAATCTTATCTTTCATTGGGAAGATTGCAATTGAACCTTATCTGAAATGAAGTTCTTCTGGCTGACAAACTTTTACTTTTTTCTTCAGATTCCGTGTGCATGGAGAATCTGTTGAGTGATCATTTTTAATTCGTAGTCGTGCTACAATCAAATTGGGAATTTCTCAGAGTTCCCATGATCATAACTCTCTCTATCTTCTAGTTTTTAAAAGCACAGTGCTTCCATCGTCTGTTGTGGTGATGCATGATCAAGTTCAGAATCTCTATATTCATTGTTCAAGATCCTTTATTTTTTATGGAAGGAGCTACTACGCTCAGCAGAAGTTGGTGCAGTGCAGTTTCTCTGTTTCCTTTTTTGAATCTGGTTTGTGAGATTTGTCAGATGTAAATCTATGTTAGTTGCTCTTTATGATCCTGTTCCTGTACGATAATTATATTAGATAGATGAACAGACATGCTTGGGTGGATACAATATTTTTCCTGTTATTTTGCAACCTTTTACTAATCCTGCCCGACAAAATTATCTGTTTTAGTTTAACAAACAAAGACATTTTATTCCACAATATCAAGCAGCATAAACCAACCTCGAACACACTTCATTTACATTATGAGAGAAAACTTTTGCTAAAAAAACTACACTGCTAAACTTAATACTCAATTGAACCTCCTCTGGAAATGAGGAATTTTCACAGCAAAAGCTACCCAGACTCTGCTGTAGACATTTTCCAAAAACTCGAAGTATGCATGGCGCCATGTCTTCTTGAAAACAAGAACGCAGACAACTCCCAACCAACCAATTGTAAAGCCAGGTGCTAGACCGGCATAAAACCATTGCAACTCGAACTCACTGTCATCATCACTGCTCCCACCATAAACATAATGATCGGACCCATTTGGTGAATCATCACCGGGACATCTCTTTGCCAGTGGCTTACCACAAAGTCCACTGTTTCCTTCATAAATAGATGCATCATTCAAAGTATCAAAATGATTCCCTGATGGAATACGCCCCTCCAAATTGTTGAATGACAAGTTTAGGTAGCTTAGAGCATCTATGGTGGCCAAACTTTGAGGTACAGGTCCTGAAAGTTGGTTGGTTGACAAGTCTAGAGACTCCAGTTGCTTCAGGTTGCCAATCTTATCTGGGATCTTTCCACTTAAGTTATTGTTTGACAAATTCAAACTCTGCAGCCCATCAAGATACATTAGTTCCTTGGGGATCTCACCATGTATGTGGTTTCCTGAGAGAGAGATGGATTTTAGGAACCAAATGTTGGAGGAAGTATACTCAAGTCCCATTCCTTTCATCATGTTCAAAAGTACATCAGTATAGAACTTAAGCTCTGGAAAAGGAAGATCCAGGTGACTCCGCTGCAGCATCCCGCTCAAGTTGCCAAGACAATGAGGTATTTTGCCGCCCAAGTTGTTATGAGCTAGATTTACAAGTTGAAGAGAAGGAGATTTGCAGAGACTTGAAGAAATATTGCCGTAAAACTTGTTTGATTCAAGTCTAAGAAACATCAGACCTGATAGCTCTTTTCCAATCCAATCAGGGATAATGTCTGTCAAATGATTTTCACCAAGATCCAGAATTATTAACCATTTCAACTTCTTCAATGATGGTGGAAGAACTCCAGAGAACTTGTTTCCATTCAATTGCAGATAATTAAGTTGATCCAAATTACCCACTGTAGTTGGAATATGACCAGAAAGACCATTATTTGCTAGATTTAGCAGGCCTAAACTTTCCATGTTTCCCAAACACGGAGGAAGAGTTCCTGTCAACCGGTTGTTGCCAAGATGTAGGATTTCTAAAGATGATAAGTCGCACAACGAATGCAGACCACTGCCACTGGAGGATCCATGGATCATATTGTTTGAAAGATTCAAGATTTGAAGATTAGAACAATTGGTCCCTAACGACTCAAGGGTGCCAGTCAAAAAGTTGAAGGAAAGATCCAAGTTATTGAGACTGGAACACATGGTCCCAAACCATTCAGGGATAGCACCAGAAATGCTGGCATTTTTCATTGATAATGAAAAGAGGTTCCTTTGGGTTTGAAGCCATGGAGGGAATTGAGTTCCTATTCTTACAGAAACCATAAGTAGCCGACTAAGTTGAAATGGAGGGATCCATTGAGAGCTAACATTGAGTCTAAGAAACTGGTTTTTTGAAAGGAACAAAACTTTCAAACATTTGAGTTTCCTGAAGTGGAATTCAGACAACTCACCTGTCAAAGAATTGTAGGAAATATCGAGTTCTTCTAGTTTAGTTAGTTTCCCTATATTTGAAGGAACAGTTCCATATAGCAAATTGTCATGAAGATACAAAAGTTTTAAATTTGTTAGTTTTCCAAAACTTGAGGGAATACAAGATCTGAAAGAATTACGGGAAAGGTCCAGATGAGTGAGTTGTTTTAGTTGACCTAACTTCTTGGGTATGTTTCCACCAAATTGATTGTTTGCCAGGTAAAACACCTCAAGAGAAGTAAGATTCCCAGCACAAGGATGAATTGATCCTCCAAATTGATTGTTGCTAAGATCCAAATAAACGAGGCTAGTATGGTTACACAGTGAATCTAGCATCATCAAAGAATTGAAAGAGTTGGAAGAAAGGTCGAGGACAGTTAAGGAGGTGAATTTTTCTAACACGAAAGGAACTGAGCCTTGGAAATGATTCCCATCAAGCCTAAGAACTTCAAGTTTGCTGGCTGTGAGATTGAAGAACCTGAGTATTGATGGGAAGGAATTCAGTTCTGTGCTCCCCATGTCCAGCGAAACAAGAGATGTGAGATTGAATTGGAAAAGAGATGGAGAAATTGTAGCAACTGCTAATTGACAATCCCTTAAACTCAAGGATGACAAAAATGGAAGCATGTTTATCGAATTCAACCAATCAAGAGATTTATTTAAATTGGTTCCAGAAAGGTCCAAAACTTCTAAGGAAGCAAATCCTGTAATCCACTTAAGACTCATGGCCGTCAAGGAATTAGTAGGCACTAAATTTGAATCTCCAACATCTAGATATTGTAAATTAGACAGATTTCCAAGATGATTAGGAATTTCTCCATTGAATCCAGCAGTAGATAGGTTGAGATATCTCAAATTTTTCAATGATCCAAAACATGTGGGAATCATAATGCCTGAAAAATCATTGAAGCTAAGATCCAAATATTGCAAGTATTCCAGATTACATATAGAATGATTAATCTCACCTCCCAAACAGTTATTACTGTAATCATCAATGCTATCAGAACCAAAGTCCCAATCACCGAAAGGCGAGACGGGGTTATGGAGATCAACCTTCTCGACGTAACTAGTGAGATTGTTACAGGTAATTCCAACCCAACTGCAGCAATCATCTCCCATCCAAGATGATAACCGATTAGCGTTATCAATTAAGCTTCCTTTGAACTCTATTAGAGCTTGTCTCTCCCTACCCATGCAGCTCCCTGCAACATCTTTGGCAATGACAACATCAATGCGGAAGATGAAAACATTACACAATAAGCTTAAGAAAGTGACGCAATGCAGGTTTTCCATGATACTGATTCACTAAGACTTTTCATTTTAGCTTTCGAAACATTGGGTTCTGATTTATACTATACAATGGCGGAGCCACATAGTGATGTCCCACCTCAAACGTTTGAAAATACTCTTTTCTTTTCTTTTTGAAGCAAGTTTGAAAATACTCTTTGATATGTTTTTTAAATATATTTGATTTATTGTACCATTTAAATTTATAAAATAAAGTCCAAAAATAATATTGACCAAAAAAATTTTATTAAAAGGGTGAACAGATAACATACTTAAAAATTAGAGTTTTATCTCAATAACAAATTTTAGAATGGATCTTAATTAGAACTTTTATCTCTAAATTATGTTAGGAGAAATTTGAAATAAATTAAAGTTAATAAATTAAATATGGTCAAAAGTTTCTAGAATATAAGACTAAATAATTAGATGACGAGAAGTAATTCTTATATGATACAATTAGGACTACAATTATAGTGTACACTTTTGACAAATAGCAGAGAACATTAGTTAGGGGTGAGAGGGAAACGAGGCAAATTCAGGGGTGCTAATGTATTAAATGAGTTATTTTTTATTAGGCCAATTCATCTAAGGGTGCATTTGATGCAAGGCAAAGACAATTAAGCAATCGAAATTTTATAACTCAATAATCATTAAAGGAATCTGATCGTCTTTGACTCGTTTGGTAATTAGTAGGACATTCATTAAAAGAATTTGATTGCTCCATTAAAGGAATTTGATCGCTTCATTGAATGAATTTGATTGCTTTTACATTTACTTTACTAACCAAAAAATGTAACAATCAAAATTATTTTGCTTTTGCCTTGTATCAAACACACACCCTAAGAGTATTACTCCTACGTGTAAGATATATTTTGCCAAAGAGAAGATAGTTGGGTAGAATGAAGAAGTTTGAGTTCGAGTGGGATAAGGAATAAAAAAAAAAAAGAAAATTTAAAAGAATCTATTATTAGGTGGTATTATATAAATTAAATGATTGATTATTTAAATTTGATCAACATATATTTTTAATTTTCAAAATACTTTTTCCAAGTAAAATTTAATACTATCTCTATTGGTAAAAATATTTTAATTTATGTTCATTAAAATATTTTAATTAACAAACACCGCCTTTTACAACATTGAGAGGATTTTAAAGTCATATATAATAAGTGAAAAACCAATTTCGACATGAAAATGGTAGATTAATAAATGGATGAATGCCTAATTTCTTATATTTCATTTTTAAAAAATAAAATTATTATGATGAAATTATTTTACTTTGATTTAAAACATGGATACTAATAAAGTAATTTTTTATTAAATTTTATTATATACTATTTTAATAAAAATAAAATTAATTTTTTCCCTATATTTATGCTTTACAAGTTTTTGATATTATAAACCTTTTGTTATATAATGTTTTATACTAAATATTTTGCCCCACCTATATTTAGAGGACCTATAATGTACATCATTCAAATTCTTCAACCTCATTGGAAGTGCGTACTAAGTCAAGAACAATTGATGGTATGAATGAATTTTGGAGTGTTTTACGGGATAGTAAGAATGTGTTTTCAAAGGTCAATTTATACTAAGTATTTGGACCAAAAGAGTGGTTCATTAATTTAAGACGACTATGTTTTAATATTTGTTTACTATATTTTTTGTAAGGAACGTAATATATTGCGCAATATTTTTTGTTATTTAATGTCTATTTTTTTTTAAAAAAAAAGCTTTTAATTTTTAAAATATTTCTCTTTAATTCTTATTTCTCGTTTCCTTAATGTTTATTTTCTGTCTCTCTTATTATTACCTAATTGTCCTTAATTAATTTCTTAAAAATTTCATAAGTCCTTTTCTAATTTACTAAAAATTTATAAAAATTTTATGATTAAAGTAGCATATACGAGCGAAAATATAAATGAACTTTCTAATAGATACTTTTAGTAAATTGATTAAGGGTAATTAGGTAATTTAATATATTAATATATTTTATATTTAAATATTATGGTTGATATTTTTTAATTTGTCATGGATAATTTGAGTATAAAAGGGACGTAAAATAACAAAATAAGAGAGCGAAAAATAACCCTTCACTCTACTCGTTTTGGTTTTGCACAATCTAGAGGGACAATTTTTTTCATTTTTATATTATGTATGTGGTGTTTTATTATATAATAATTTTGACAACGATAATTAATTATAATTTTTTTCTCCTATTACTCTCCTTTTTTTTTTTTTTTCTCCTTTAACTAATTACTTTTTTTGTCTTATGATATTATAATATAAGAAATGACAGTAACATAGTGAATTTCTTAAATGTTTAGTTTTATACTGAATTATAAATTTGGTAATCATACTTTGGTGAAATTCACATTTTAGTTCTTAACTTTTAAAAATATAAAAAAATCAAAATTTTTTATTTTCATTTCACTTTTGGTCATTCCGTCAAAGACAACCGTTAAAAGTATTGACGGAGTTAATTTTTGAAGACAAATTTGTCCTTCTAAACTGCTCCGTTCGTAATTAATTCTGGTCATTGGTTTGTTAGTCATAAGAACCAACCAACACCTGCCACCTCAGCCAAGAAACTCCAATTGTTTGATAATTGACAAATTTAGTTCTAAATTTTACTATTTATAACACATTTAATTCTACTATTTTTTGGGACATTTAATAGTTGAATTGCAATTTCATCAACCCCTATACCATGCGAATTAATTTATCTATATGGCCAATTTTATGTCACTTAGACTAACACGTAATCATGAACCCTAAAAATATTTTTTATCCAACAAAATAAATATTAGGACTAAATGTGTTATTAATAATAAAATTTAGAACTAAATTTGTCGACTCCCAAACATTTAAAACTAAATTTGTAACTAGATCATATTATAGGCAATATTTTTGTTTTTTTTTCCTTTATTAAATGGAGGACAAATCGTTTTGGATTTTTAGCATCTTACCTAATTTTTTTTTAAAAAAATTTAGACTGATGTTTAACTATCTTTTTCATTTTTTAAGAGATCTCGTAGGTCATATGTGAGTGAACTGAGATTAATTTAGATAGAACAGACTCTAAAAAGGTCAAATGGGTCAGTTTTTGAAATGTACTAGATCAAAAAAAAATTATTTAAAAATATAAGAGACTAAAAAATTATTCAACATAATGTGAGAGTTTAAATTTTTTTTAAAAAAATCTATATATGTTTTCATATTTTTCTTTTGATGAGTCAAACTCAATTGATTCCAAGTAAAAATGTCAATATAGAATTTTAAAATTTTTTTTCATAATGACAGCTTATTAATGTGAACCTTTTAAAGCTCATAAATTGAGGCTAATTCTTACGCCAACTAAAATCGTTGAGTAAATCCGTCCTCAAATTTGTATTTATGGCTCATTTATTTCAAAATTTCCCATAACAATTTATAAAATTTCACTCATAATATATATTTTTTAAAATTTTACTCATAATATTTAAATATAAAATAAGTTAATGAATGAAATTACCTAAATATCCTTGGACAATTTATCTACAATATTTAATATTAAATCAAATCTAAAAATAGTTACCTTAAATAATTATCCTAAATATTTTTGTAATAATTATCTTAAATAATTACTTTGAGGGCTCGTGTTAAACAATTAATTACAAAAAGATTAAGAACAAAAAATAAATATTATTTTTATCGTAAATATTTTTTTACTATTATTAATTTTATTATTCAAAAAATAATCTATTTTTCTAAATTTTTATTATTTATACCGATAAATATCATAAATATTTTTAATTTGTAATATTGTAAATATTATTTTTTATTTTGTATACAGTATATTATTTTCTTTTTTATTTTTATTATTCAATTAATTTTTAGTACTTTTTTTATATTTAATAATTTCATAGTGGTAAATTCATAATTTATTTATTATTATTTTTAAAATTTTTAATTTCATTAAATTATTAGAATATTATTAAGTTATATTAATAATTAAAATGGGCGGTACATTAGATTAAGAGAGATAAGGGTTAAATTGTAATAATAGAGGGTGAAATATAAAAATTAGATAGGGATATTGGTCACTATACTATAGTCACTTTTTGGTTTTGGTCATCATACTTTGAAAACTATTTTTAAGGTCATCATACTTTACTTTTCTTTTAAAAAATGGTCACTCCGTCAAGTTTGACCGTTAACCCACTAACGGTCAACTTTTTTTATGATTATTTTTGTCTTTTCATTAACTCATTAAATTAAAAAAAGAGTAAACTCTGAATTTGATCATCATAGTTTTTTAAAATCTCATATTTGGTTATTTTACTTTAAAAATTATATTTGAGGTCATCATACTTTCATTTTTTATTCAATTTTAGTCATTCCGTCTAAATGTTTCGTTAAGTCTTTAACGACCATAATTTTTTGAGGGTAAATACAGAAAAACACACCCCATCATACACGTGAATTTTTTTTTTGATTAATTATTTTTTCGCACCTTCGCCGCAAAAACCCACAGTAGGGCTGGTAATTTCTGACACGACACGAAAATTGAACACGAAATCGACACGAAACGGGTTGGAATTTTGGATCCAAAAAATTTTTAGGCCGGGTTCGTGTCGGTCCAAGATTTTCAAGTCAAAATTAGGTCAACACACAGGGTTAACAGGTTGACATGATGACCCGAAATATTTTTTAAAAATTATTGTGTGAAAAAAATTGAGTTTGCGGGTCGGGTTAGGATTTGTCGACACTAACCTGACCCGATCAACCCGTTTGGCTCTGGTTGGTGGGTCAATCAATGGGTTGACTATGTCGGTTTCAGGTTGACCTGGTAAAAATCAGGTCAGGTTTGGATCGGGGTTTTCCAACCCGTTCGGGTTTGGGTTAGGGTCGGGGGCAAAAATATAATTTTCTCTTTCAACCGACACAAAACTGACACACTGACATGAATTCCCTAACCCACACCCTTAAGAAGAATAAAACCTTTTAAAGTCACGTGCATGATGGGGGTGAGGGTGTGGGTGTTGGCGGCGGAAATGCGAAAAAATAATTAATAAATAAAAAAAATTCCACGTGCATGATGTGGTATTTTTTTTTTCGTATTTACCCTAAAAACTTATGGCAGTTTGAGACTTAACGGAACATTTAGACGGAATTACCAAAATTAAATAAAAAATGAAAGTATGATGATCTCAAATATAATTTTTAAAGTAAGATGACCAAAAGAGGGATTTCAGAAAAGTATGATGACCAAATTCAGAATTTACTCTTTTTTTAATTTAATGAATCAATGAAAAGACAAAAATAACCTTAAAAATAGTTGACCATTAGTGGGTAAACGGTCAAACTTGACGGAGTGACCATTTTTTAAAAGAAAAGTAAAGTATGATGACCTTAAAAATAGTTTTCAAAGCATGATGACTAAAACTAGAAAGTGACTATAGTATAGTGACTAATTTTAGAATTTACTCTAGAAAGAACGAGTCAAGAAATACACCAAAGAATTCCACATCGATCTATAACTACGGTCATGTTACCAAATAATGAAAACAAAGAATTCCAGGCCCTAGAAAAAATTATACTCACTGATTTATACCAAAATGAACATTATATCAAACACTTGAAACCAGCAGCGGAACCATGAATTTTTTCAATTGGGATGTTGTCTTGTGAGTAAGATTTTTTTGAAAGAGGGAAAAGAAATTGCTATTTTGAAAACGGGGAAGAAGAAGAAGAAAACAAAGTTGGAATGGCGTTGCAGCACCATGTCAATTTTCCTTGCTGTTTTATTATTATTTGTTTGCCCCTCCACTTAAATAATGTCTTTCCAGTTATCGTTATTGAAATGATATCGTTTCACTAAATATGAAAAATAAGAAACAAAAAATTTTTACTAGAACGGCATCGTTGTAATAATTAAGTTAATAAAAAAATATAACCTAACTCATTAAAATGAAGTGGTTTCAATAAATTGGGCGGTAAAATAAATAATAGACCCAGAGCTACATGGCGGAGCAGCAGAACCACCACTAAGACAAACTATTCAGGGTTGTTAAGCCTGGTTGATTGATCGTAAAATATTTCTTCATTATTGTAAATATATTTTTTTTATTGTGTATATTCTTTTGTTATACTTAGACGAGATGATTACGTTACTATATTTATAGATAATCATGACAATTTTTGTACACCGAGTGACGTAGAAAATAAATTAGCACTCACAGGCTTGAGTCCTGAACAGTGGGACCAGCTAGTAGCTCTTTTGAACTAATCTGATTTCTTCGAGGATTTGACTGGTAAAACATTTTTTCATCATTGGATGTTTGGCTGTAGAGCCACTAATCACATGAAAGGTTTTCAATCAAGTCGGTCAAATAAATATATCAAATCAAGTCGGCCAACCACATTTAAACGGTTTGGTTTGGCTGGTTTGATCAATTTAGAATTATTATTATTTTTTAAATAACAATTTCACAATATAAAATATCTTCCAACTTCTCATCACACAACTTCACAAACACAATGAAACCATAATTAAATATATACATATTCAATGATCCCTAAAATTAAAATTAATTTTTTTTTTTATAATTGACCACGATGGGTTACGATCCCTATGTAGACAACAATTGAGGAGGAATGAGAAGGGAGACAGGTGACATCAATGAAAAAAGAAATAAAATGGCAATGGAAGAGAAGAGAGAGAGAGTGAGTAAATTTAAGTTGAAATAAAAATAAAAAAAAATAAGTTTTATATTTATTACATTATTATATTATATATAATATAATATTTATTATACTATTATTTTATATATCAATACAAATATATACTTTGGCCGATTTCACCACTGAAACCGTCAACCAAACCAATTCATTCGATTTGAAAAAAATTTCAAACCAATAATATTTGCATAAAATTTGAAACTAACCAAACTGACCCGTTTAAGCCAAACCACTTGCACCCTAGTTTTCACCTTATTATTTTTCAAAAATATTATTTCTCGTCCTCCGTTGCTACCAAATAATAACATAACTTTGGCTGATAAAGTAGGAACTATTATACTTAGTGATCATGTGACTCTACATGATGTGATGTATGTTCCTAGTTTCAAATTCCATTGAATTTCCTTGTATCAATTATTGGAACAGTCTCATGCCACAACACACTTTACTAATAAATTTTGTCTTATTCAAGACCACATTTCGAGGGTGCTGATTGGAGCGGGTGAGTAGGTGGGGGCCTATACTTTTCCAGAGGCGCAGTGTCGGTTGCAACTGTTTGAGCCAAGGATGAGGTTTCCTGAGATGTCTGGCGTCGTCGTTTAGGGCATCCGTTTTCCCGTGTAATGGCTCAATTGTTTTTAGGTAAATCTGATGCTGTAGAAAATAAGACTTGTGATTCTTATTTTAGAGCTAAACATTCGCGAGAATCTTTTCTTACTAGTAATAATAAAGCTCTTGAACTTTTTGAGTTGATTCATTGTGATGTATGGGGTCTTTGTCGAGTTACTGCAATATGTGGTGCTCGGTATTTCTTGATTATTGTTGATGATTATTCTCGTGCTACATGGATCTTTCTAATTCATGATAAATCTGAGGTTTTTGTTCCAATATGTTAGTTCTTTGCTATGGTCCAACGTCAATTTGGCAAATTAATTAAAACCCTTCGCAATGACAATGACTCATAATTTATGTGCTTAGGTGATTATTTTGGCAAGCATGACATTTTGCATGAAATCTCTTGTGTTGGCATGCCACAGCAAAATGGTCGTGTTGAATACAAACATCAACATATTTGAATGTTGCTCGTGCTCTATGTTTCCAAGCGCATCTTCCTCTTAAGTTTTGGGGGCCATTGTGTATTGACAACAAGATATCTTATCAATTGGACCCCTACACCAGTCTTGAATGGTATGACTCCTTTTGAATGCTTGTATGAAAAAACCCCTTCCTTGACTGATCTTCGGGTTCTTAGCTGTTTATGTTATGTTTATAACAAGGATCATACGAGCGACAAGTTTGCAAACCGCAGTCGTCGCTGTGTTTTCATGGACTATCTTTTGGGCAAGAAATGGTGGCAAGTATATGATTTAGACCGAGATGTCTTCTTTCTCTCCCGAGATGTGGTGTTTCGAGAATCAGAATTTTCCTTTTTCACTTCTGATTTTGATTTATCTCCTCCTTTCGAAATGATCTTACCTTCTCCGATTGCTGCTTCAGAGGAAGAAGACACTAATAATTTTGAGCCTCTAACAGTATCTTCAGGTAGTTCTCTATCTACTGAGAATTTAGATTCTCTTGCCCCCTGCTGGGTCTTCTTCTGATAATGTTGAATTGTTGGGTCGTGGTCATTGGTCTAAAGTACTATTTTCTCTTTTTCGTGATTACATAACTCATACTGTCTGCCTCCCACGCACACTGCTGCTCCATCCGTTACTTTATCTTTCTCAGGTATCCCTTACTTCATTTCTCATCATGTTGATTGCACGTCTTTTTCTTCCAATCATATTTCTTTTCGTGACGTTGTCACTGATCTACGATGGCGTGCTGCCATGAAATCTGAAATTGCAACTCTTGAATTCAACAATACTTGGTCTGTTACGAATCTTCCTCCTAAGAAACAGGTGATCGGATGCAAGTGTAATTTAGCCCATTTTTGTCCTAGTCTTTGTAATTTTAGTCCCTTGAGTCCCAAACTCTACAAATACTCATTTTAATTCAAATTTTTGTAAGGAGGATTGGCCACGTAATGTTCTTTCTTCTATTTTAATAATTTAGTTGCTTCAAAAAACATAATTTAGTTAGGATTTTTAAGAAATTGTGAGATTTGCTCTCCCCATCATCGAATACAAAGATCAAAACAGAGAAAAGTTCACAGTACCATTTATGGTGCCCGGTGAGTTATATTTTTTATTATTTGATATTCTTTTAACGAGATATTCATGATTAACAACCATGACTAATTCTTTACTTTTGAATGGTAGCCATCTCATGCCCTAGAACACCTAACATTATGAGTCATTTCCATTTAACCCCATTCTTTTTTTGAAGAACATTTAACCCCATTCTTGAGTTGTCTTCTATCTTTAATTTGAAAAATTTTATTTTTAATATTTGAATTCAATATTGTAAATAGAAAGAAAATATACACTGATAATCAATCCTCAGTTGAACCTCCACTTGAACTGAGGAATTTTCACAAAACAAACTATCCAGATTCTGTTGTAGACATTTTCCAAAAACTGAAAATAAGCATAACGCCATGATTTGCGGTATAGAAGAACACAAAAAACTCCCAAGAAACCAACTGCAAAACCAGGTCCTATTCCAGCATAAAACCATAGGAGCTCGAAGTCACTGTCATCATCAATTCTCTTACCAGAAACATAATGATCAGGGCCATTTTCTTTCGATGGTGAATCATCCCCAGAACATCTCTTTGTGAGTGGTTTACCACAAAGTCCACCATTTCCTTCGTAAATGGATGGATCATTCAAGGTATCAAAATGATTCCCTGATGGAATACCCCCCTCCAAATTGTTGAATGACAAGTTTAGGTAGCTGAGAGCATCTATGGAGGCCAAACTTTGAGGAATAGATCCAGAAAGTTGGTTCATTGACAAATCCAGGGACTCCAGTTGCGTCAAGTTGTCTATCTTGTCCGGGATCTTTCCGCTCAGATTATTGTTTGACAGATTCAGACTCTGTAGCCCATCAAGATCCATTAATTCATCGGGGATCTCTCCATCTAAGTGATTTCCAGAGAGCAACATGGATTTTACAAACCCAATGTTTGAGGAAGTATACTCAAGTTCCAATCCGTGGATCATGTTTGAAATTCCTTCACTGTACCATGGAACAAAATGTTCATAATCTTGGTGACTCTTCAACATTCCACTCAAGTTGCCTAGACAATGAGGGATACTACCGCCCAAATTGTTCCGTGCTAGATTCAGAATTTGAAGAGAAGGAAATTGGCAGAGGCTTGAAGAAATATTACCATAAAATTCGTTTGATTCAAGTCTAAGAAAAACCAAACTAGACAGTTCTCTTCCAATCCAATCAGGTATCACGTCTTGCAATTGATTTTCACCAAGATCCAGAGTTATCAACCCTTTCAAGTTCTTCAATGATGACGGAAGCAGCCCAGAGAAATTATTTCTATTCAAATGCAGATAACGGAGTTGCTGCAAATTACCAAATGTATCTGGAAGCTGACCAGAAAAACTATTATTAGCTAGATTCAGCACTCCTAAAAATGTCCTGTTTCCCAAGCAAGGAGGAATACTTCCTGTCAACTGGTTGTTAGCAAGATCTAGGACCATTAGAGATGATAAGTTGCATAAAGAATTGTCACCCAAGGATCCATGGATCATATTGCTTGAAAGGTCCAAGATTTGGAGATTAGAACAAGCAGTCCCTAATGAGTTAGGGGTGTGGGTAAGAAAGTTAAAGGAAAGATCCAAGCTGGTGAGACCGGAACAAATCCTCTCAAACCATTCAGGAATAGCACTTGAGATCCTGGCATTGCTGAGTGATAATAAGTAAAGGTCCGTTTGGGTTTGAAGCCATGGAGGGAACTGAGTTCCTATCTGTACAGAACCCATATCTAACCAACGAAGTAGAAATGGAGGGTTCCATTGAGAGCTAACATTGAGTGTAAGCAACTGGTTATTTGAAATGAACAAACCTTTCAAACTTGTGAGTTTCAAGAAGTGTAATTCAGACAACTCTCCCGCTAATGAATTGTAGGAAACATCGAGTTCAACTAGATTCGAAAGCTGGCCTAGATTTGAAGGTACAGTTCCATACAATTGATTGTGGTTAAGATATAAAATTTGCAGATTTGGTAGTTGTCCAAAAGTTGAGGGAATACAAGAGTTGAAATAGTTAGAAGAAAGTTGAAGATGAGTTAGCTGTTTGAGATTGCCTAACTCGGTTGGTATGTTTCCACTAAATTTATTTTCTCTGAGGTTAATTTCCACAAGAGAAGTGAGGTTCCCGAAGCAAAGAGGAAGTGATCCTCCAAGCTGATTGTGTTGAAGATTCACATAAACGAGATTAGTAATGTTACAGAGTGAATCTAGCATCAATGAAGAATCAAAAAGGTTGAAAGACAGATCAAGAACAGTTAAGGAGATTGATTTCTCTAACATGAAAGGAATTGGGCCTTGCAAATGATTTCCATCAATCCTAAGAACTTCAAGTTTGCTGGATGTGAGATTGAAGAACCTGAGCATGGACAGTGCTGAATCCAGATAATTTTGCCCAATGTCAAGTGAAACAAGAGATGTAAGATTAAATTGTGAAAGGGGAGGAGAAACTGTAGCACCCTCTAAATGACTAGCCCTCAAATTCAGGGACGACAAAGAAGGAAGCATGTTCACCGAATCCAACCAATCAAGACATTCGCTAAAGTTGTTTCCTGAGAGGTCCAAAGCTTTTAAAGAAGCAAGTCCTGTAATCCACTTTAGACTCTTCACCCTAAAAATGTTCATCTCGACATCAAAAAGTGATTGTCTAATGTATAAATATTGTAGATTAGACAAATTTCCAAGATGAGGAGGAATCTCCCCATTGAATACTGCAAAAGAGAGGTTGAGGTGTTATATACCTTAGGCCCGTAATCCATATGCAAGAGAATTTAATAAAACGGAATAAGCAAGAAACCTGAGTCCATGATGCAAGAGTGATACTTTGAAGCCAAAGATTTGAGCTGGAAACCGTAAACTTCAAGAAGCAGACTTCCAATTTACAAACCCTCCCTCTTTTGGTTTCGTTCACTCTGAATGGGGAAGAGAGAAGTCGAGAAGGGTTGTAAATTGGGGACTACCTCATATTGTAAATGCAATTTACAATATTTACACAGCAGGTCCTCCTATTCTACCCATCACAGAATAGGCACCACGCTAATTTGAGTCTATGCCTATTTAGACCACACCAACAATAGTCCTAACCAAAATCACTTAATTAGATCACTTTCATAGGACTAACATGATAAATAGCAATGCAATATACTACTAATCATAATGTAATAAGTCCACAATACATAAAAGATTTTACAATCTCCCACTTGGACTATACATTATACCTTATAGTTGTATATTACGTCAAAAACTTTATGAGTACTCAGATTTTGCTATTATCTGAAACAATCCCGTCCATCAATCATGTCAATGCAGGATCAAAGGGCCTTTGTCACCAGAAGTGTAACTAAACCGAACAATGGTCACAACATCAACACAATCAAATGACATGGATCAAGTGTGGAAGCATAGCATGAAAACTTCATGTAATGTGATCTACAACATGAATTTTCAACTAGTCCTCTTTATTCTTGGTAGAGATCAACCAAGCCTAATATCAGAATATAAAACTTGAAACTGAAAACTTTATACTTGAAACTTGAATGCTATAGCACTGTAACCAAAACCATTGAACCCAAAAAAAAACAACAAATGTACAAACTCCCACTAAACCATTACATCACTAGATAACATAACACCCATCCGAACAACATGTTCAAGAAAAACTTTGGGTGGTAAACCTTTAGTGAAAGGGTCTGCAATATTGGAGTTTGTCCCAATATGTTCTATGGCAATCTGACCATTCTGAATCCTTTCTCTAACAACTAGGAATTTGATGTCTATATGCTTCGACTTGGTCGAACTCCTATTGTTGTTAGAAAAATCTACAGCTGCTTTATTGTCACAAAATAACTTCAATGGTCTTTCAACACCATCCACAATTCGCAATCCTGTGACAAAATTCCGCAGCCATAAAGCTTGATTGGATGCCTCAAAACAGGCTATATATTCTGCTGCCATAGTAGAGGTGGCTATAAGTGATTGCTTGACACTTTTCCAAGAGATAGCACCTCCTGCTAATAAATAAACATAGCCTGAAGTTGATTTGAAATTGTCTGGGCATCCATTATAATCGGAGTCAGAATAACCAAAGATCTCTATTTGATCAGAACTCCTATATGTGAGCATATGATCTGTAGTGCCTCGAAGATACCTCAAAACTCTTTTGACTGCTTTCCAATGACCCAAACCTGGATTACTTAAGAATCTGCCAAGAACTCCAACAATATATGCAATATCTGGGCGTGTACAAACCATAGCATACATCAGACTCCCCACAGCTGAAGCATAAGGAATCTTTTGTATTTCCTTCCTTTCAAAATCATTTTTGGGACACTGATCGAGACTAAACTTGTCCCCTTTAGAAACTGGAGTATCACAAGGTCTACAATCCTGCATACCAAATCTCTTAAGCACCTTCTCGATATAGCTCTTTTGTGATAACTGAAGTATACCCCGAGAACGATCTCGGTGTATCTGAATACCCAACACAAAAGAGGCGTCCCCAAGATCTTTCATTTCAAAATTCTTTGATAGAAATTTCTTGGTTTCACGCAACAAGCCTATATCATTGCAGGCCAGAAGTATGTCATCAACATACAAAAGCAGAAAAATATATTTACTCCCACTGAACTTGTGATACAGACAATCCTCTACTAGATTGACCTCAAAACCAAAAAAAAGAATAACTTGATGGAACTTACGATACCACTGACGGGATGCTTGTTTGAGCCCATAGATGGATTTCTTTAATTTGCAAACCATCTGTTCTGGATTTCCAGATATATAATTTTCAGGTTGCACCATATAGATCGTTTCATTAATATCACCATTAAGAAACGCCGTCTTAACATCCATCTGATGTAGCTCAAGATTGAAATGTGCCACAAGCGCCATTAATACCCTAAAGGAGTCTTTTGACGATACTGGAGAAAAAGTCTCAGTATAATCAATACCTTCTTTTTGGGTAAATCCTTTAGCAACAAGACGAGCCTTATATCTCTCAATATTACCGTTTAAATCCCTTTTGGTTTTAAAAATCCATTTGCAACCAATGGGTTTCGCACCTTCTGGTAATTCGACAAGATCCCAAACGTCATTGTCACTCATTGACTTCATTTCCTCATTCATGGCCTCTATCCACTTTTGAGTATTAGTACTTTCCATAGCTTGACTAAAGTTGATTGGATCATCATCAACTGTGCTAATGGTTTCCTCATGCTCAAGAAGAAATGTAACATAGTCATTTGAAATTGCATTTCTCCTTTCTCTAGTGGATCTCCTTAATGGCACATGTTCTTGAGGTTGTTGAGGTTGATTTTCTGAAATATCATTTTGACGAGGGAAATCAATATCATTGTCCTGTCTAGTTTGAGATGTTTCTGGAACAATCTCAGGAATGATAACTGTAGGAAGAGAAATTACTTCCTCCTCAAGGACAAAATCCTTATCTTTCCCCCCAAACTCAATATCCTCAAAGAACTGAGCATTTCCCGTCTCAAAAAAGGACTTAGTTTTGGGATCATAAAACTTATATCCCCTAGACCTTTCAGCATAGCCAACAAAATAGCAACTAATTGTTCTGGAATCCAGCTTCTTTTCATTAGGCACATAAGGTCTAGCCTCAGCTGGACAACCCCAAATATGCACATGTTTAAGACTAGGCTTTTTGCCTGTCCATAACTCATAAGGGGTCTTAATTGTTGCTTTAGTTGGAACTCTGTTCAGAAGGTATGTGGCTGTCTTAAGTGCTTCTCCCCAAAGTGCATGTGGCAATATGGTACGACTTATCATACTACGCACCATATCTTTAAGGGTTCTGTTTCGTCTTTCAGCTACACCATTCATAGAAGGACTACCAGGCATGGTGTACTGTGGGACGATGCCACATTCATCAAGGAATTTAGCAAATGGCCCTGGGCGTTGTTCACCTGAACCATCATATCTACCATAGTATTCACCACCACGGTCAGATCGTATGGCTTTAATACGTTTGCTAAGTTGATTTTCAACTTCAGCCTTAAAACTTTTGAACACGTCCAACGCCTGAGACTTTTCATGAATGAGATAGAGGTACCCATAACGTGAATAGTCGTCTATGAACGTAACAAAATATGTTTGACCATTCCAAGAAGCCGTAGGGAATGGACCACATATATCCGTATGTATTAGTTCTAAGACGTCCTTAGACCTGTCAGCACCAAATCTCCTTTTGTTTGTTTGTTTGCCCTTAATACACTCAACACAGATTGAAGAATCTGAAGAGTCAAGTGAATCAAGAATTCCATTTGTCACTAGTCTTTCAATCCTTTGTTTAGAGATGTGCCCTAAACGTTTATGCCAAAGTGACATAGAATTCTCATTTGTTAATTTCCGTTTAGTGCCACGGGAATCAACATGTAAGGTTTCATGATATGAAGCAACAGTATACAATAAATACAAGTTATCACCACTTGATAAAAATCCGGCACCAACTTTAGTTGAGTTTAGTACAAGACTGAACTGGCTATTTCCAAAAGAACAAAAATAACCTGATTTGTCCAACATGGACACAGAAACTAAATTCCTTCTAAAAGAAGGAACTACATAAGTCTCATACAGGTCCAAAAAACAGCCAGTCTGTAGTAATAACCTAAAAGTGCCTATTGCTTCTACTTCTGCCATTTCGCCATTTCCCATATAGATGCATCTTTCAGTATCAGTTGGCTTTCGGCAGTTCAGGCAACCCTGCATAGACAAACTGATGTGAGTAGTAGCACCAGAATCTACCCACCAAGTATGTCGGGGTGCTGAAACCAAATTTATTTCAGAGCAAACAAAAACAATGCACTTACCCTTCTTCACACGCCAAGCGTGATACTTAGGGCATTGTTTCTTCTGATGTGAAGCATCACCACAAAAGAAACAACCAGATTTCTTATCCTTTGCCTGTTTCTTTGATGGTGATGTAGCCACAACTTCTTTGTCTTTTTTCTTAAAGGTCTTATCCCTTTTCTTTCTTTTAGTAGTAGCCTTAGAGGTAGTAGCCAAATGAGCACTTTCAGTTTGATCTTGCTTTTGACGTTCCTCTTCTTGCACACAATGCGAAATGAGCTCATTTAGAGTCCATTTCTCCTTTTGGCAGCTATAAGTAACCTTGAACTGCCCAAAACGTGCAGGAAGAGAAATCAAGACTAAATGCACCAATATATCCTCAGACAATTCTAAATTGAGTGCCTTTAGTCGTAAAGCAAGATGAGACATATTCATAATGTGCTCCCTGATGTTCCCAGTGCCTTTATACTTCATAGAAACAAGTTTTCCCAAAAGGGTACTTGTCTCCACCTTATCACTTTTAACAAAACTCTTTTCGAGCTCTGTCAGGAACACTTTTGCGCTACAATTCTCCTCTACTATACAGCCCCTTAAGGTTTCTGGAATGGACCGTTTCATAATCATCAAGCTTATCCTGTCTGATCGTTCCCACTTCTCTAATTCCCTTTTATGATCAAGAGAACTTTCAGCTGTGAGGGGAGCGGGATGATCAACTCGAAGAGCAAGGTCCAAATCCATACAACCAAGGATTATCAACAGTGTCTCCTTCCATTGCTTAAAGTTTGTACCACTTAAAGCTGGAATGGAGTTTATAGCAGTAACTGTATTTGCACTAGCATCAACTGAACAAAACAAAATAACCAAACATAAGCTCACATATTAACTTCATCATAACTACAACATGGTTATTACATTCAAAAGAGTTATTCTCCATTCAAGATACCCAGCACAACATTGAGTTTAGTCTTTGGACAGAAACTTCAACTTGCAAGTGGTACTCTTGTGTAGTAATCAAACATTGACAATACAGTTTTGTCGAATAATAAGCCTTTCTTTGGACCGACTTATTATCCACAAATAAAACCCAATAATTGTCACACGTTCATAGGGGTGTGCACTATGCGGATTGACCCGAATAACCCGCCCAAACCGCAGTGATTTGGGTTAATTGGTTTGGGTTATTCGGCTTATTCGGGGTTCGGGTGGATAACCGATTAAGAAATACGGTTAATTGGGTGGGTGTGACATTTGGAAATTTTATTCGGGGCCCGACCGAAAACCGAATAAGTAAAAGGACTATAGTGTAATTTGTAATAAGTTTGTTAACTAAATTAGGTTAGGTCATTCATTCCTTCCTTACTCGCTACGTCCAACTACGTCCAAATAGCAATTTAGTTATACAAATAGCAAGTTTATTTTGGATTATAATTTTATTGTGGATGTTTATTATTTGGGATTGTATGCTATATATATTGAATGGATTTTTGTTGAAGATAACTTTGTAGGATTATATTTGGGTTATTTGGATTGGATATCCGAATCCGATCCGAATATGCTTATTTGGGTTAATTGGATAACCGAACCAAAAACCGAAAACCGAATATGCTTATTTGGTTCGGTTCATAGCTTATGTGGTGCGGTTTGTGGGCGGATGAGGTTAGTCTCGAAAAACCGAATAACCCGAACCGAATAAGCCATTTAAATCCAAACCGCCCGAATACTCACCCCTACACGTTCATTACCACAAATGCGTTTAAATCTCGGCCAACTGACAACCTTCCTTTGGGCCGGTGATCAGTCGCATGAGATTGCAACACACACTGTCGTCTTGGTATTTAAACTAACAAAGCAAAACTGAAGAGGTTACTTTGGCAACATACAGCATTACCTCGTCAATTCAACATCTACCAGACATCTTAGATAGGCATGTAACAACCAATAAGGTAAATAAAACAGCCATAATAATTAAATGTATATTAGCCCAGCAATAATAAGCACAAGGCAGCCCAGAATTTAATCTAAGCATAAGTGAGCCCAGCAAATTTGAAACTTAAGCAGCAGAGCAATGGCCCAATACAATGAATATTATATCAAAACATAACAATGGACCAAAAACATAATAATGCAATGCCCATAATCTGCAGCCCATCACCTTAGATAACTGTGGGCTAAAACTGAAACCAAAGAAGGCCCGTACTTTAACAGCCCACAATCAGCTCATGCAATTATATAGCAAGCCAACCAAAAATGAATTTTTTGCCATTTAAATCCAATTAGTAGCCCAATACAATCAGTAAGCAACCAGCCCAAATGAATTGCAGTAGCCCAAAATTCTTTTCAGCCTTCAACCCAAAACACCCTTTCCTCCTCCGTATTCCCAACCTTTCTTCTTCGTCCAGCATTTGCCGCCCCGCCACCAGCGGCTGCCACCACCAAACGTCATCGCCACCGGCAACCATCATCTCCAAAAATTTCTTGAGAGCCACCATGTTATGCCTTCGCCACAATACCGAACGCAGCGAAGAACAAAGACATAACGGCAGCAAAACCAAAGACCCAAGAAAACAAAAGTGGAGAATCATTGTCCCAAGAACAGAGTCGATGACAAAACCAAAAAGGCCAACCAACAACGGAGGCATCTGTTCACAAGCAACTTCCAAAAACGAACTAGAAGCAGAGCCCAAACCAAGAAAGAAATTTGGGAAATTCAGAGAATCCAAGCGGGGGAAAAAAAAAAAAAAAAAACAACCCAGCAGCAGCAACTTCAAAAACAAATGAAGAAGACAAGGTAACCAAATTCTCTAAACAATGAATTATGGGATGCTCTGATACCAATTGTTATATACCTTAGGCCCGTAATCCATATGCAAGAGAATTTAATAAAACGGAATAAGCAAGAAACCTGAGTCCATGATGCAAGAGTGATACTTTGAAGCCAAAGATTTGAGCTGGAAACCGTAAACTTCAAGAAGCAGACTTCCAATTTACATGAGGTACCTCAAATTTTGCAAAGATCCAAAACATGTAGGGATTGAAATTGTCCCGAAATTATTACCGCTGAGATCCAAGTAAAGCAAATACTCCAAACTACATATAGAGGGATTGATGTCACCTTGTAAGTAATGTTTACTGTAATTAGCATAGTTGGAATAACTAGAGTACTGCTGATAAACATAAGGTTGGATGGGGTTATGAAGATCAACCTTCTCGACATGGCCCGTGAGATTGTTGCAAGTAATTCCGAACCAGTTGCAGCAATCAGCTCCAGTCCAAGAAGACAATCGCTTTGCATTATCAACTAGGCCTCCTTTGAATTCCATAAGGGCTTGCCTTTCTGTATCAATGCAGCTTCCAGCTACAATATCTTGGGTGAAAACGAAATGAACATGGAAGATGAAAGCAATACATAATAATAAGCTTAGGCAAGCAACATAATAATGCAGGTTTTCCATATGATACTGATTTACTGAAAATATTTACTGCAACACAAACACACTTTCAGTTAACTTTCAGGCACTGGGTTCTACTTCTTTCTATCATATCATGCAATATATAAGCAGTTAAACGCACGAGTATTAAATATTCCTCCAAGTTTTGAAAAATAAAGCGGCCGGACTTATTAATTATTTACAGTCTCTGTGGAATTAGCCAAGAAACAGTCAATGCTGAAAGAATTTTTTGGATTGTTTTACTGGGTCATATATTCATATATTTATTCGCTGGGAGAAGAAGCGTCTGTAGATTCTATACAATGTACTCATAACACATGAGCTCATCCACTGTTCTTGAAGGAGAAACGTTTCAGGTAGATGCATGATCATGAATCTGGATTTTAAAAAGACGTATTATGATTTAGTCAATTGGCAATTTGTGGCAGAAGAAATGTGGACGAACCAATTAAAATATCCTTTGAATAAATTCATTGAAAGGTTAGATTAGACTTGGGACTTTTGAGATAGCTGAAAAACACCCAACCGCCGCCACCACTGCTCTAACTTTTGACAAAAACAGCTTCAGGGTCTGAGACTTGGTAAAACAAAGAAGGTTCAAGCCTCCCCTGTTATTAAACTGCATGTCAATATCTTTGCATACTCACAATTATTGGTTGATGAACAGAAAAAAGGCAAGAATAATCCATTCATGGAGTAAAGAAACAACACACACACCAATCGTAGCTTCCATTTATTCATAAAAAAAAGAGTTTACATAGCCAGTGATGACAATTTTATACTCAATTCTACTTCCTCTTGAACTGAGAAATTTTCACAGCAAAAACTACCCACAATCTCTCGTAGGAATTTTCCATGAACCGAAAGTAGGCATAACGCCATGATTTCTTGAAAAGAAGCACGCACACAACTCCCAACAAACCAACAGCAAAACCAGGTCCTAGACCAGTGTAAAACCATTCGAACTCGAACTCAGTATCATCATCAATTCTCTTACCAGGAAGCCCATTTTCTTTTGATGGCGAATCATCCCCAGGACATTTCTTTGTGAGTGGCTCACCACAGAGTCCACTATTTCCTTCATAAATAGAGGGATCACTCAAAGTATCAAAATGATTCCCTGATGGAATACGCCCCTCCAAATTGTTGAATGACAAGTTTAGGTAGCTCAGTGCATCTATGGTGGCCAAACTTTGAGGAATAGGTCCTGAAAGTTGGTTCATTGACAAATCTAGGGACTCCATTTGCTTCATATTGTCAATATTCTCTGGGATATTTCCACTTAAATTATTGTTTGACAAATTCAAACTCTGCAGCCCACCAAGATCCATTAATTCATTGGGGATCTCACCATGTAATTCGTTTCCTGAGAGGGATATGGATTTTACAAAATGAATGTTTGTGGGAGTATACTCAAGTTCCATTCCTTTGATCGTGTTAGAAATTGAGTCAGTGTAGTATGGTGGGGTAAGAGTTCCATCTTCGCCATTTGGCTGCAGCATCCCACTCAAGTTGCCAAGACAACGAGGGATATTACCGCCCAAGTTGTTATGTGCTAGATTTAGAAGTTGAAGAGAAGGAGAATTGCATAGACTTGAAGAAATATTACCATAAAATTTGTTTGATTCAAGTCTAAGATACATCAAAATTGGCAGCTCTTTTCCGATCCAATCAGGTATAATGTCTTCGAATTGATTTTCACCAAGATCCAGAGTTACTAACACTTTCAAGTTCTTCAATGATGATGGAAGCACTCCCTCGAAGTTATTTCCATTCAAATGCAGACTCTGGAGTTCGTTCAAATTACCCAATGTACTTGGGAGATTACCAGAAAGACTATTATTTGCTAGATTTAGAAATTGCAACCCTTCCAAATTTCCCAAGCATGGAGGAATACTTCCTGTCAACTGGTTGTTAGCAAGATTTAGGTCTGTTAGAGACGATGAGTTGCATAAAGAATATAGAAGATTGCCACTAGAGGATCCATGGATCATATTGCTTGCAAGGTTCAAGATTTGGAGATTAGAACATGAAGTTCCTAACGACTCAGGGATGCCAGTCAAAAAGTTAAAGGAAAGATCCAAGGAGTTGAGACTTGAACAAATCGTCCCAAACCATTCCGGGATAGCACTGATGCTGGCATTTTCGATTGACAATGAATAAAGATTCCTTTGCGTTTGAAGCCATGGAGGAAATTGAGCCCCTATGTTAATGGAATTCATTTCTAGCCAACGAAGTTGAAATGGAGGGATCCATTGAGAGCTAACATTGAGAGTAAGCGATGGGTTATTTGAAAGGTACAAAAATTTTATACTTTTGAGTTTCATAAACAGGAATTCAGATAACTCACCAGATAGCCCATTGTCATAAAGATCTAAAACTTGTAGATTTGTTAGTTTTCCAAAACTTGAGGGAATTGAAGAGTTGAAAGAATTAGAAGACAAACTGAGATGAGTGAGTTGTATGAGGTCACCTAACTGGTTTGGTATTTCTCCACCAAATTGATTGTTTTCCAGGCGAAATTCCTCAAGAGAAGTAAGATTTCCTAGGCAAGGAGGAAGTGATCCTCCAAATTTATTGTTGCTAAGATCCACATAAACCAGGCTAGTAAGGTTTCCAATGCAAGGAGGAAATGATCCTCCAAATTCATTGTAGCTAAGATCCACATAAACAAGGCTAGTATGGTTACACAGTGAATGTAGCATGGATGAAGAATTGAAAGAGTTCAAAGAAAGGTCAAGAACAGTTAAGGAGGTGGATTTTTCCAACATGAAAGGAAATGGACTTTCCCAATCATTGTGATCAAGCCTAAGAACTTCAAGTTTACTGGCTGTAAGATCGAAGAACCTTAGTACTGAAGGGTAGGTATTGAGATGTGTCATCCCCATATCAAGTGAAACAAGAGATGTGAGATTGAATTGGAAAAGAGAAGGAGAAATTGTACCAACTGCTAATTCACAACCCCATAAATTCAAGGATGACAAAAATGGAAGCATGTTCATCGAATACAACCAATCAAAAGATTCACTTAAGTTTGTTCCAGAGAGGTCTAAAACTTTTAAGGAAGAAAGTCCCTTAATCCACTTTAGATTCATGGCAGACAAGTAATTACTGTTCATGCCATTTGATTCACCAACATCTAGATATTGTAAGTTTGACAAATTTCCAAGATGAGGGGGAATCTCCCAATTGAATCCAGAACTAGAGAGGTTGAGGTATATCAAATTCCTCAAGAATCCAAAAAATGCTGGAATTGGAATGCCTAAAAAATCATTAGAGCTGAGATCCAAATATAGCAAGTACTCCAGATCACATATAGAAGGATTGATCTCACCTCCCAAGCAATTATTGGAGTAATCATCCATGCCGCTAAAATCCAATTCTAAATCAGGCAGGATTGGGTTATGGAGATCAAGCTTCTCAACGTGACCAGTGAGGTTGTTGCAGGTGATTCCAACCCAGTTACAGCAATCATCTCCATCTCCATCTCCAGTCCAAGATGACAACCGATTTGCACTATCAACTAAACTTCCTTTGAATTCAAGAAGAGCTCTTCTTTCCCTTCCAATGCACCTCCCTGTCCCTGCTGCAACATCATTAGTGAAAACAAAATGGATATGGAAGATGAAAACTATACATAATGAGCTTAAGAAAGTTGTATAATGGTGGTCCTCCATGATACTCATCATCTGTATCAACTTTCAGGCACATTTTGTGTATGTATATATACAGAGTCACAAGTGACAGAGTATCAAATATTCTTCCAAGAAGTAAGAAATCAGGCGGCCGGATTTATCATTCAAAGGCTTTGTGGAAGTCAAGAGGTGCTGATGTGAAAGGATTTTTGAATGTAGAGACTTTGAGTTAGGATGAGATCATGGAGGATGGCATATGATATGATGAAGCAGATGTATTAATTCACAGGTCCTTTAATTTCCTAAATGTTTGATTTTCAATACACAAAGTTTAATTTCCTAGATGTTGCAAAAATACTATTATCTCCATTTCAAAATATAGATTGGTTTGTCTTAGGATTTTAATAAATTTAAATGACATTTTTATACTTTTCATTCTTTTATGACCCGAAACGAA
Organism: Knoxia roxburghii; assembly: GCA_030378225.1. Taxonomy (NCBI): domain Eukaryota; kingdom Viridiplantae; phylum Streptophyta; class Magnoliopsida; order Gentianales; family Rubiaceae; genus Knoxia; species Knoxia roxburghii. The sequence continues at coordinate 9,694,522 of CM059422.1, read as the reverse complement.
ATCTACATATGTTCTCTCATTGTTACTAACCACTAGACTACAACTTTTTTATTTGCTACACCACCACCTCAATTTCCCAAATCATCATATTTTCACCTCCTCAAATTCACTATTTCCAGCTGTAAAGAATTGTTCAAAGTCAATCAATTTGAGTTACTATTGATGGATTAAACTAATTAATCAATAAACTTAAGAAATAGTAGCAATTGATATTATATTCATTCTTTAAAAAAAGTCTATTTTTACAATATAAAATAATTATACTTGATTTCATAATTTCAATTATATTTATAATATTAAAAATAATGGTGTTTCGTGAAAGTAATTATTAATTTACAAAAGTAATAGCCGTCTCACTTCATTTGACTATAATTATATAATTTTGTGTATTACACCGCAAATAACATCTCAATGTATATCTATAAGCATGAGATTAATATTTACTGTCATCGCTGTAATATGAGGCGACACGAGTAAATATTAGAATATGATTAACCTTCAAGAAGATCCTTTGTGGATTGTTGCAATTCACAATTCAATTATTTCATGAAAATGCTCGGAGATATTGATGTTTGTTACATGTCCAAGAATTCATTATCTCAATCATCAACTCTGTTGTAATTCTGATGTTTCATTACCATTGTAAGTTAAAAAATTTCTTCCATTTACAATTTGTACATATCATCATCATCATCATCACTTGTTGATAGTTACTGAGCTTGAGATATCATCAGCTGCTGAATACATTTGAAAGTTTTTCTATAATTTAAGAATCCCATGAACCAGAACTCGAAATTGTCTTCCGTAACAACTTCAATGTACTTCTGGGATGGTTTCTTCATGTTATGGCTTGTGTTGGCTGTCATTATCTTTTCCAGTGGGATGGAAACCTGCAATTCAGTCCAATCCAAACCCCATGAGCCTTCTACAGATATATGAAGATTGATATGCATGCAGGAACTTTTAAGTTAGGAAATGAGTATACCTTGTAGTAGATTCTGAGTAGTTTTCCAGTTGGAGAAAGAATTTTGATTGATCTTTCACTGCAGAATGCAAGCCTATGAGTTGAAATGAAAAGGAGACCGGCAATCGGGCCGTTTGTTGTTGATAAATAGCATTGAGAAGCCTTTACTAGCGTCTCCTTCTCATCTCTAACATTGAACATCTTCTTGTAAACTTTCTCCACCCCGCCTGATTGAAGGATTCTTGCTCCCAAGCTCAACTTTCCCTTCAAAGTTTCCGTCAACTTTGGTGCCAATCTAACTGCAATACAGATTGAAAGTAAGATCAAGGAATGATTTTCTGCATAGTTTGATGATCAAATGTCAAGTGCTACTCAACGAAACTCACCGTGCTCTCGGATTCCTTCAGCGAAATTGTCTACTTTTACTCTGATTTTTTTCTTCCTACTGATCACCAACTCTTTGTTACCTGCATATCAGCATAAATCAGCATCTGTCATATATAAACAAGCTATTAACTATCGCGATGAGCTAGAGAGAGCCAGAGGTATACTTACTGTGTTGAATTTGGGAACTTTCATTGAAATGGCTATCCTGCAATGCTTTTCTTGAATATTTTTCAAGGAAGTATGCTGCTGTGCTTGTTGTCATTCCACTGATCACTTGCTTGGAAAGTTGGTTGTTCATGGTTGTTTCAGAAATATGCAAACTTGATGCCAATGAGCTTCTTCTTGAAGAAAGAGATTCTCCTTGATGGTTGATGATCATTTGCCACTATATATATTTATAGTTATAGAGCTAAAGTTAGTTGCAGTTGGAAAACTTTCTTTTTCCTTGATTGAGTCAGATTTGTGTCATCAAAAAAGAATAAAGTTGAAGACACAGCATATGCATACTACTAGATAAACTATCTTTTTCATATTGAAGATAAAGTTTTCTTTCCATAAAACATAATTCCAGAATTTTGTGGAAGTTGGAATTACAAAATGCATTCTAAGGAATCTATACAACAAAGTATCACATATTTTTAGTATATTCAAAAGTCATAAATGGTCATAAATGACAAAGCTTGCAAAATAGTGATTGATTCTAATAGCTTAGTCAACTTTTCCAATCAAATTGAATGGTAAGAAACATGAGGCTGAACTTTGTCTTACCATTGATTTTGTGCATATGTGTTATTACAACTTTCTGAGGTGGCAAAGTTTGCTTTCTGTTTAACCAACTGAAAACATGCAAGCTTACTTTTAGACTATAGCCATTCTTTACCAAATTTGTCATAATTAGACACTCATCAAGCTTTAGTGGAGCCAATGGATTATAAAATTAATCCCATGGAAAACCAAAAATTGAGGGATTTTCTTCATTGCCACAATTATTTATCTTTGATTTTAAATCTTTAAAATAAAATTATATATGTATACAGGGGCGGACGTATAGTAGGGTGAGGGAGGACATCCGCCCCCAAAATGGCCAGAATTTTCCCTACTAGGGTTATTTTGGCCTAACTCCGGCCGATGTCCGCTCTCCATATCGCTGCAATTCTACCATCCGAAAATTTAAAGTATGTGTTTGCCCCTATATGTATATGATTGTAGTATTAGTATATAAGTTGGAATTTGAAAATTTTGCACACAAAAACATTGTTTTGTTGTCTTAGATTTGGCATACCAATCTTTTTAGCCCATGTCACATTTGCAGATTTTGATCATCATCATCATCATCATCATCATCATCAGTGTCTACTTTTGAAAAGAGAAAGCAAAGGCACATGGTATATGGTATATGTTATCCTTATTTGATTAAGCAAATTAAGGAAAGTTCCACATGGGAGGCATGAACCATCTACCTATACCACCTTGCATAAATGCATACCTGATGGTGTAAAGAGAAGGGTTCTAGGTCAGCCATGCAAGATGAACATGTCCATTTCCAGCATCAAGTTTATGACTAATGGTAAAGTAGTCTGTGTCTGCATAGATTACACATCATTTATTCAATAGATGGTCTGCTATCTACAACTTTATGTTGTCCAATCAAACACAAACTTACAAAGGAAGAAATGTGAATTGCAGCAAATTCAAAATTTGATGTTTCTTTAACCATAAATCCACTGCTTGGTTAAAATCTAAGCTCATAATAACATTTATTATATTGGAGATCTTCCTTCCAACAAAGTTGGCTCATGCTGCTGCAGCCTGGATTAATAATAAATCAAAGTTTGTGGAATTTTCTTCTCCCTATCCAAATAACTTAACTTTTATTGGACTTTGGAATAGAAATCCCACATAAAAACTTTTGGATTTGGTTATTTTTATCCCAGATAACTGTATTTTCATTATTCAAATGCAGTCCCCATATATATAAAGATATAAAGATTATGTTCCAATGTATGCTTGTATCTGTTTTTAAATGCTTTTGCAACTTTCTCAATTAATTCACCACAGTTGGTGGACTGCACCCTAGGTAGAGTTTAATTACCATAATTAACTTGACAAGTTTTAATTCTTGCAAGTACTTGAATCTCAAACTATGAATTCCAACTCTGACTGTCACATTCATTATCATCATATTCATTCGACAGGTAATGGTTATTTCTTTTCTACATCTCGAGTTTGCAGCCAGTAACCCCAATGGCCAATACAAGACTACTATGTGTAGCATTCCACGTCAAATACGCAACAACCTTTGTGTTATCCAGTTAAATGAAAAGATGAAAAAGAAGAAGGATATGCTGTTGTTTGGACATTTTGAAGGTGGCCTTGACGGCTGCACGAAACATTTGCTTCGGTAAAAATCATAAAATCTGTGTCCTATATGTCTTTTCCAGCTTAATTTTTTCGAGCTCCAGTCTGTTGGCCAAGTTCTGCATTAAAGGATTTCATACTTTATCATATCAGAGCCTAGTGTCCAAGATCAGGTGACCTCAACGAATTTTTTGGAAGGTTTTAAGTGGGATGAACCTGTTATCTTTAGTGGATTCAGCAAAATCTTGTGCCACTTATCATGTAGTTAAAATGATACTTTTGTCTGCATAATTGTCTTCATGATTACATTCTGAGAACCTCTGAGAAGTATTAAGCATTTCTCAGGTCTAATACACAAAATGTCAAATGGTTTAGTGAAGGCAACAAGATTTCTGCCTCCATATATTTCTCATCTTTACAAAAATCTCCTATTTACAGTTTGAACATCTGGGAAGTGGGGATAAAATAGTTTTTTATGTGATTCTTCACCTTAATCCTGATTCACAATGAGCATGAGTCATCAGCACCTGATGAAGGTACTTCAAGGCCTTTTGGAGATTTAAGAATCCCATGAACCAAAACTCAAAATTGTCTTGTGTAACTACTTGTATGTACTTCTCGGACGGTTTCTCCGAATTCTGACTTCTGTTGGCTCTCTTTATCTTAATCAGGGGGATAGAGACCTGCAAAGGTAAGTAACTTGTTTTGTAAGTAACTTTGTTCTTGATCGTCGTCGATATAAAGCAGAAAGGGGGGCAAAAGGATACCTTGTAATAGATTCTGAGTAGATTGTCAGCTGGGGAAAGAACTTTGATTGATCTTTCACTGCAGAAAGCAATCCTTTCAGTTGAAATGAAAAGCAGTCCAGCAATTGGACCACTTGTAGTTGATAAATAGCATTGAGAAGCCTTCACCAGCTTCTCCTCATCTCTAACACTAAATAGCTGCTTGAAAACCTTCTCCACTCCACCTACTTGAAGAATTCTTGTTCCCAAGCTTAACTTTCCCTTGACTGTTTCTGTCAACTTTGGTGCCAATCTTACTGCAGTAAGCACAAAACAGAAAGATAAATGAGATCAGAACTGAAACAAAGATTTCAATACCAATTTGGCCATAAACATAATACACGAAATAGATTTTTGAGAGATGGTAGAGAAAATCAAGAACATAAACCAACCATGCTCTCTGATGCCTCGTGTGAGATAGTCCATTTTTAGCCTGAATCTTTTCTTGCTCCTGACCAAAGACTCTGAGGCACCAGTATTTTCTATATTGGAGCATTCAATGGACTTATGATTCTGCAATAATCTTTTCATAGATCTATCAAGTAAATATGCTGCTGAGCTTCTTGAAATGTTCATCACCCGATCCTGAACCTGATCCTTCATGGTTGTTATAACTAGAAATCCACCAACTATATAAGCAATGCAATGCGAATAATATTTCCTGGTTGAGATGGATGTGTAGTTTGAATACTATCTTCATTTTGGACTTCATTTATAGGCTCAAATTAACAAAGTAAAGTTTGTGGGTGAGGCAGTCTTTAGAATTTTTGGTTTGCATGAGTCAGCTTCAGGTCATTAAAGTCATAAAGGGCGACCAGAAACAAGGTTCAACAAAGACTTGAAGATAAAATAGTCTATCTGCTTTTAAAAAAAAGGGGAAAAGTTGGGAATCACATGCATAGATTTTTCAATCCTTAGTTGTCTGCTCTTGAAAGGAAATTATCAGTTGGTCTCAGGGCTTCACTGGTGAGCTTTTCAGACAAGTGAATCTTAACTAACATTATCATGTTGCTGCATTTTTCTGACCACTGATGTATTACTGCAACTTTATGAGCTGGATTGTGTGCTTTCTTATGCCATGCAAACTAAGATAACTTACCTTGTAGTTGTACTTGTGATCATTTAATATAATCCATGTCTGCTAGTTTTATTTGTCGGAATATGTTCGATCAATCTCACACACAACTTTCAGATTTCATCATCTGTGTCCTGGATAACTTGGCTCTTTTATGGCGTCTTTCCTGCCTAAACATGTTTAAATTCACATTTTCTGATTTGAAATGCTTGCAACTTTCCTTAATATCATTCACCATCACCAGACTTTGTGGACTTGTGCTATGAGTTTCATTTCCATAATTAACTTGAGGACTTTGAGTTCTTGCCATTATTTGGACCTCAAACCATGAATTTTCTTAACTATGATTGTGTGACCTTTCATAATCACTTACATCATTCTATAAGTAATTGTTGTTTCTTTCTTTCCTCCAGTTTTACATTTTCTACCTCAAGTTTGCAACAGCTGAATTTCATCAGAAAAATCATATGTACTCTCTTTGATTAAAGAAAATGTAGAAAACGTTGGTGAAACATGCTCTTACCTATCAAGAAAGAATTGTGCCCTCTTCTCTGATTCATTACGCCAGTTGAACGCTAGCGGTTATTAAACTAAGCCATAGTGATCGAAGATAATGAGAACTCGAAGAATTTTTTTGAAAGATCTTAAGTGTGATGAGCCTCCATCAATATTATCTTGAGTTGATTAAGCAAAATAATGTTTTCACCAGGTAAAATGATACCGTAGTCACAATAATTGTCTCCATGATCACATTCTCCAAATTTTGTGCAGTTTTAAGCATTTCTCAACTCTAAGAAATAGTGATAAATGATTTAGTCAAGGCCAAAAAGTATTGCAGCATGCATATACTTCTGATCTTTACAGAATTAAATCTCCTATTTACAAAATGTACATCTCCCTCAACTGTGGAAAAATAACTTCTTCACCATAATTCTGATTCACACTGAGCTTGAGTCATCAGCATCTGATGAAGGTACTTCAAGGTCTTTTGGAGATTCAGGAATCCCATAAACCAAAACTCAAAATTGTCTTGTGTAACTACTTGTATATACTTCTCGGATGGTTTTTCTGAATTCTGACTTCTGTTGGCTCTCTTTATCTTTGTTAGTGGAATAGAGACCTGCAAATGTAAGTCCAAAATAGTTATGAGTGACTCTTTTCTTGATCTTTAATTCAAATTCCACCAAGATACAACAGAAAAGCAGCTAAAGGATGCCTTGTAATAGATTCTGAGTAGATTCCCAGCTGGAGAAACAACTTTGAAAGATCTTTCACTGCAAAAAGCAATCCTTTCTGTTGAAATGAAAAGCAGGCCTGCAATTGGTCCACTTGTGGTCGATAAATAACATTGAGAAGCCTTTACCAGCTTCTCCTCATCTCTAACACTAAATAGCTGCTTGAAAACCTTCTCCACTCCACCTACTTGAAGAATTCTTGCTCCCAAGCTCAACTTTCCCTTCACAGTTTCTGTCAACTTTGGTGCCAATCTTACTGCAACAAGCACAACAGAGAAACATAAATGAGATCAAAACTGAAAAATAGATTTGTACTCTGCATCTTTGGCTTTTTAGCATATTTTCATGTATACAAAGTACTTTTCCAGCATTGAATTAAATCAAACTTTTCAAGAAATCTCTCAAAGTATAAATTTCTGGACTCAGTGATGTAATGATGCTATTGGAGTTAGATTAAGGACATAAAACCAACCATGTTCTCTGATGCCTCGTGCGAGATAGTCCATTTTGAGCCCGAATTTTTTCTTGCTCCTTACCAGTGACTCGGAGGCAGCTGCATTTTGTACACCGGAGCATTCAATGGACTTATGATGATTCTGTAGTAATATTTTCATAGGTCTCTCAAGTAAGTATGGTCCTGAACTTCTTGAAATGTTCATGACTCGATCTGGGATTTGACCCTTCACAGTTTTTGGTAGAAATTCACAAACTATATCTGCAACGGAATGCCAGTAATTCACAAACTATAGTTGCAATAATCTTTTACTTGTACCTTCATTTGGGACTTTACTTATAGGCTGAAAAAATTAAAAAAGTAAAGTTGGTGGCTGAGGCTGAGTCTTTGGAAATTATGGTTTTCATGAGTCAGCTTCAGGTCATCAAAATCATAAAGGTAACCGGAAACAAGGGACCAACAAATTTCTTGAAGATAAAATAGTGTGTCTGCTTTAAGAAAAGGGAAAAGTTTGGAATCAGAAACGCGTAGATTTTTCTTCCCTTGCTGTCTGCTCTTGCAAAGGAAATTATCAGTTGATTGGTCAGCTTTTGTAAACAGTGAATCTAAACTAACATTATCATGTTGCTGCATTTTTCTTACCGTTGAGGTTTGGTGCTGATGTGCTACTGCAACTTTCTGAGCTGGATTGTGTGCTTTCTTATGCAATGCAAACTAAGATAATTTACCATGCATTGAGTCTTTTTCTGAATACTGCCGATATCACGCCGGGAGCTAGCCTTAGGGCTCCACTATCTTAAAGAAAAAAAAAAAAATTTTTTTTGAATCTTGATTTTTGTGATATAAATATGTGAATGACAAATGGTAGGCAGGTTCGGTATGACTCGAACTCAACACCTTCTACTTCAAAGTGAGGAAGCCATCATTAGGTCAATTATTTCATGTCAAATGTAATTAGTCTATTAATTAACTGTTTCTTAAATACAAAAAGTCAACACTCAGAAACGATACCCCGTTCTCGTGGCTACAAAGGTGGCGTAAAATATTAATACTATGAATGATTTTGAAGGCCAGCATACTCTGATGAACTCAGTTTTAATTAATTAATTGAAGCCACATGAGGAGATCCTCTCCAAGAATCTGGAACCGGAATTTTTGGAAGTTATCAACCCCTCCCTCCAGAATTGTTTACACATATTAATGTATTTAATTTTCATTAAGATTTTTTTATTATTAAAATGATAATTAAATCTGTTCAAACTTGACATGTTCACTTAATACATTTTCTTCCATAATTTTAACCTAACGTTTTATCTTTTGTTTATCCTACTTTTGTCCTTAACCCCATTATAACTTATGACAAAAATCTTCTGATTTGTGTATTGAATTTATTAAGTGGGGATGATGTTATATAGTTACGAGTATATAGCAAGAACAAATTATTTGTTGAATTTAAGTGATTAAATGTTCTTGACACACGTTGAGCACATGAGAGAATACATGTGAGGTTGTTGACAATTGAGTAGGTGTGAATTTTGGAAAATTCATTGGGATTTTTGGTGGTCATTGAAGATTGATTTCAATGAAAAGTTTGCTACTCTAATTGCGATGGTAGGCTTGGTGATATGGCTCATGTTAATGATCCAAGGGCTTAGTTGTTTTCGTTTCAATTTTATTTAAATTTTTGGTTGTGCCTCGTGAACAAAGTAATACTTGACGACAAACATTATTTAGGTGTAAGGGAATTTGATGAGTCTAAAATTGACGGTTTATTTTACTTTAATTGGATGTCACCTTTAGGGATCTTATAGGTTAATTATGCTTTATTTTTAATGTAGACCAAAAATGAGTGTGATGGAGCAAAGTGAGTGATTGTGCTATTTTTAGAAGAAAATTAAAAGTTTTGATGAGAGTTGATTCAATATGAGACGTGAGAGTAAAGAAATATTCTAGTGGGCTTGCGCGAAAATTTATTAGGTAGTACTATTTATAGTCTATTTTTTACTATTTGTAACTTTATTTTCGAAACAATCTTTCCAAATTGTCATTTTATTAATTTTTAAATAATTTATCAAAATTCAACAAAATGAATATATAATTTTTTATTCCAAAAAAATGAATACTATCTTAATTATTTTAAACATATTTAATCCTATAATAATCAATTATAAAAATAATTCTCACACATATTAGGTGTATTTACAAATATTGTAGGAATTATCTTGCAGTAATATAGGAGTTCACATTGTAACGATAATAGGAGTTGTACTGTTGCTTATCTTTAGACCGTTAGAGCTGTTGTATCATTATAAAGGAAGCATCTGTATATGGTGAAAGTTATGATTTTGAATATACAGAATTTAAAAATAATTTATCAGGTGGAAACTTTAAAGGGTAATTAATAATTTTTTTTTCTTTTAACATATACTCTCTCCATTAATAATAGTCACTTTATTAGTATTTGAATAAAGATTTAGAAATCTTTTTTATTTACCCTTGAAAAATAATTGAACAGTAACGCTCGAAATAAAATGGGCAACAGGGATAGAATTAGAAAAAGTTCATTACATATATACCATTATAAAATTTTTTTTTTTAAAAAAAACAACGTATCAAGGAAGTATTATTTTTTTTCCTCAAAAAAAAAAAAAAAGTAAGTATTACTTTTAAGGGGGTGAGGAGAAGAAATATAGATTTGGCAGCGATAAGATAGTGCAATTAATGTCTCTTGCTATTGGCCTGCTGGTAGTACTGTCCCATGGTATATAGAGTCTGGATGATGGTGAGTCCGAAAGCAAAAATGGCAGCTATCAAAGCCATGGCAGCCCATGGATTGGTAAAGTAAGTACGCATCAGTATTCCCCGAAACCTATTCCATTTCCGTCTGGAGTAGTTCTTGGCGTCGATTCGAACGTTGGTGAGTCTACTTTTAGGATCAAGCGTGGTATCCTTTGAGAGTGAGTTGAACAAATCCGCCACAGCCATCGCACTTCCATATGCATTCTCAATGATCCCACGAGACTTCAAGTCGTTGACATCCTTCTCGTTGTCAATGATGTCGTCCATGAATGCAACGTACGATGTCACTTCATTCCCTATTCCGACATGGAACCTCTCGAATGCTATTAGGTTTAGATACACGGGTCCTGTCGTGTCGTCCACCACTATTTTCGGGAGCCAAAGAGTGGCGCAGAATACGGCTGTTTTGAATGTGATACCATTGACGATGTCTTTTGAGTCGCACTTCTTGATTTTGATTCCAGCTTCCCCCAGCTCTGTTGCTGATGGGATGATGTCGTGCTCGTTATCTGGATTGTTATTGTTGGGGATGTGTTCTTGTTCTTGTTCTTTATCAGTTGAACAACAACAACAGACTGAAAACCCTCGGATGCTGCAGCAGCATTGTTTACATTTTCCCTTAGATATCAATACTTTCCTGTAAACGTCCAGTACATGCCTGGATCTTTCCCGAATATTCTTTCGGTCGTCCGAAAAGCACAATTTTACTATGAGTCCGTTGATGTACTCATCCTTGTCTCTCTGAATTGACGATACAAGCTATAAAATAATGTGAAAGAAGCCACTATGTATGAGTATAGAAATAAGTTGGCATTAATGCTTACATTGAGTTGTCATCACTTTACTTTGCGAAAAAGAAGTTGGTTTGAGAGAAAAGCAAACCATACCTTGGCTTGTTGATCTTCAAGAGAAAGCAACTTGATTAGAACCAACATTGGCAACTGATTTTCAAGCATCAGCATGTCACGCATGATATAAGGTATCATATAATGAATCCCGTGATTGCTGAAGATTGGATCATTCTCGGCATACTCATCACTCCTCGGGTCAGCATTATACCGCAACAATTCGAGCATGAAACAGCCATCCCTTATCATCATCTCCATGAATCCTGATGCTGAATCTTTCTCCCATTTCGGGTTCAAAGAGTCATATGCATCCATCAACTCTTGTGCAACACCATTCATCTTTTCGATGCAGAGTTGCATAGACATCTCTAATCTGTTGAGGAAGCGAAACAGGACTCTATCTTTGTGTAGTTCCATAGGCTTCAAATCCGGATCATCATAATGGTAAGGACCGAAGGAGATCGCCCGAGGCTTGTAGGCTTCCGGGTTTAGCTTAGTGACACAGGCAGGAAGTTTGTAGATGGAATGCTTCTCCCAATCTTTCTTCTCAGCTTCCTTGATTTCCAACAGTTTACTGGCTGCATCACCATCCACTTCTACAACCCATGATTTTTCCTCCATTTTAGGTCACTAGAGCCAGCTAAATCAATTGAAGCAGGTTTTGTTAATTAATTGTTTCTTGAAGGATGTTGGAAGAGGAGGGAGGATAATTCAGAGCACATATTTATATCTTATATAAACCTCAATGGATTATTCTTAATGATTTTATGAACAGCTCTAAAGGGAAGCTAACTTTAGATTCCACATTCTAATCTTGCAACGATTGATTAACTTTTGCTTTGTTTATTCTTCATTACCTCAATAACGCAGTAGCTAGCGATTGAGCTGCACGCAGTCGTCCTCTTTACAGCTGAGAGCACATGTACTAATTAAAAAAGTTTATCTTTTTCCCACTTTTACCAGTTTGATATAAATTTATAATGAACAGATTCCTTGCTTCAGATAACATAAAGCATTACACATGGTAAAAGCATTATATTTAATGAATTTTTATTAGTTACTATCTACCGCTCCAATTTGGACTAAAACCCTCCTCCCTGCTCCTCTCTTTTTCCCCTTTGAAGTAAAAGGACAATTTTGTCAAAGTAAAATTGAGGTGAATAACAAAATATGAGGAGTAAATAATAATTGATTAAATAACTAAAAAGCGCAAATTATATCCTGTACCGCTAGGTACATGTACCTAATAATACATCACCACTCTCACTATTAGAGAGTGAGATACACGCTCTTTTTTTCTTCTTCTTCTCCAAAAACACAGTTCCTTCTTTTTCAAAAATCACTTCTTCTTCTTCAAAAATCAGTTATTCTTCTTCGGCGTACTCCATTCGAAACCGCATTTAATCAAAATTTTCATCCAAACACAGATTTAACGGAGATCGACGATTGTATTTTTCGACGAACAACACCAAATACAAAGAAAAAATCACTTCTTCCTGTTGAAAATCTGTTATTCTTCTTAAAAAATCTTCTCTTCTTCTTCTTAAAAAATAACTTATTCTTCTTAAAAAATCACCACATCATAAAGTATGAACTGTATTTGATGGATTTACGGAACCTTATTTTCACGATTTGATATTGGGTAATGTATTAATGATGTTATATTCGTGTTTTCTTTTTCAAATAATACTCTGTTACTTCGAAATGTGATATATAAATGGTTTCCGTGAAGTATTGGCACTTTTATGTGAAATGGGTTGCTTCTGATTCTTTCCTGCTATTGGACTTGATAGAACGTGTTATGGGACGTAACTAGACGTAGCTGGACGTTGCGGGACATAACGGGATGTTGCAGCTTTGTATTTTGGACATAGCGGGACGTAACAGGACGTTGAGGGACGTTGCTGGACGTAGTTGGACGTGGTGCTAGTTTTTTTGGATGTAGCTAGACATGATAGACTATGTTCTGTGAAAAATTCAGCTAAAATTCACATGTTTGGATGTATACGTGGTGTTGTAGTGGCCAGTTGTGATTCTAGCTGCCAAATTTGTCAAGAAAATTTTAGAATAACAATTTTACACAACGCAATTTGTACAACAATATCTCCAAGTATTACATCTAATTTGTGAAAAAAATCAGTTTAAATTCACATGCATGGATGTAGATGATTCTGGACGTGGTGCTAATTGTTTTTGACGTGATTCTAGTTGTTCTGAGACAAGGTGGACTGTCTTTGTAAAAAAATAGCTTAAATTCACATGCATGGATGTAGACGTTTTTGGACGTGGTGCTAGTTATTTTTGACGTGGCGCTTGTTGTTCTGAGACGTGGTGCTAGTTGTATTTGTGAAAAAAATCAGTTTAAATTCACACGCATGGATGTAGACATTTCTGAACGTGGTGATGGTTATTTTTGATATGATTCTAGTTGTTCTGAGACGTTTCTGGACGTTTCTGGATGAGACGTTGTGGAGGGACGTAGCTGGACGTTACCGAACGTTGCGAGACGTATCTGGATGTTGTGCTACTTTTTTTGGACGTGGCAAGAAGTGGTAGACTACGTTCTGTGAAAAATTCAGCCAAGATTCACATGTTTGGATGTAGACAACTCTAAACGTGGTGTTAGTTGTTTTTGATGTGGTTCTAGTTGTTCTGAGACGTGGTGCTAGTTGTATTTGTGAAAAAAATAGCTTGAATTCACATGCATGGATGTAGACGATTCTGGACGTGGTGTTAGTTGTTTTCGACGTGGTTCTAATTGTTCTGAGACGTGATGCTAGTTGTATTTGTGAAAAAATCAGTTTAAATTCACACGCATGGATGTAGACGTTTCTGGACGTGGTGATATTTGTTTTTTACATGGTTCTAGTTGTTCTGAGATGTTTCTGGACGTTTCTGGATGAGACGTTGTGGAGGAACGTAGCTGGACGTTGTCAGACGTATCTGGACGTAGTGATACTTTTTTTGGACGTGAAAAGATGTGGTAGACTATGTTCTGTGAAAATTCAGCTAAAATTCACTTGTTTGGATGTAGACAATTCTAGACGAAATGCTAGTTGTTTTCGACGTAGTTCTAGTCGTTCTGAGACCTGGTGCTAGTTGTATTTGTGAAAAAAATAGCTTAAATTCACATGCATGGATGTAGAATTTTCTGGACGTGGTGCTAGTTGTTTTCGACGTGGTTCTAGTTGTTCTGAGATGTGGTGCTAGTTGTATTTGTGAAAAAAATAGCTTAAATTTACATCATGGATGTAGACGTTTTTGGACGTGGTGCTAGTTTTTCTGAGATGTGGTGGGATGTTTTTGTGAAAAAAATCAATTTAAATTCGTACGCAAAGATGTAGACGTTTCTGGACGTGGTTCTAGTTGTTTTTGACATGGTGCTAGTTGTTCTGAAATGTGACGGACTGTCTGTGTGGAAAAAATCAGTTTAAATTCAAACTCATGGATGTAGCATTTCTGGATGTGATTCTAGCTGTTTTTGACGTGGTGATAGTTGTATTTGTGAAAAAAAGTAGCTTAAATTCACATGCATGGATGTAGACGTTTCTGGACGTTGTGATAGTTGTTTTTGACGTGGTGCTAGTTGTTTTGAGACGCGGTGGACTGTCTTTGTGAAAAAATCTGTTTAAATTCACACGCATGGATGAAGACGTTTGTGGATATGGTTCTAGTTGTTTTTGACGTGGTGCTAGTTGTATTTGTGAAAAAATCAGTTTAAATTCACATAAATGGATGTAGATGTTTTTGGACGTGGTGCTAGTTGTTTTTGACGTGGTGCTAGCGTTATGAGACGTGGTGGACATTCCTGGATGTAGACGTTGCGACAGTTATTTTTTGGACGTTGCGGCAGTTGTTCTGAGACGTTGTGGACTCAACGAGCACGCACGTGGGCGAAACTTACTATATTTAGTAAGTGTACAGTTGTTAAGTAAAAAATTATTATATATAGTAATAGTTACATGTACTACTAGTATAGATATACTATCTGATTAAAAAGTAATTGAACATTAAAGTTTGAGACAAAATACAGGGATGAAATTAGAAAACGTTCATTACACACCTTTAGAAAAGTGTAAAATCACATATAAATATAAACAATTCAACGGTTTTTTTTTTTTATAAGGGAGTGAGGAGGATTAGAAGAAATTTAGATGTGGCAGCGGCAAGATACTGCAATAAATTACTATTGGCCCTGGTAGTACTGTCCTATGGTATATATAGTCTGGATGATGGTGAGTCCAAAGATCAAAATGGCAGCAATCAAAGCTACGGCAGACCATGGATTGGTGAAGTAAGTACGCATCAGATTTCCCCGCCAACGATTCCACTGCCTTTTGGAGTACTTCTTGGCGCAGATTCGGACCCCAATGAGTCTACTTTGAGGATCAAGCGTGATATCCTTGGATAGTGAGTTGAACAAATCCGCCACCGCCTTCTCACTTCCATATGCATTCTCAATGATCCCTCGAGACTTCAAGTGGTTGACATCCCTCTCGTTGTCAATGATGTCGTCCATGAATGCAACGTACGATGTCACATCATTCCCTATTCCGACATGGAACCTCTCGAATGCTATTAGGTTTAGATACACGGGTTCTGTCGTGTCGTCGACGACGATTTCCGGGAGCCTTAGAATGCCGCAAAGAAAGCCTTGGGCGAATGTGATACCATTGACTATGCTTGCTGTCTTGCTCTTCTTGATTGTGATTCCAGCTTCGTGGAGCTCTGTTGCTGATGGGAGGATGTCGTGGTCGAGAGATGCATAGGGATCGAGGAGGCCGTGTTCTTCATCAGTTGAAGAACAACAGGGTGAGAGCCACGGGATGATGCAGCTGCAGCAGTGTTCATCTTTATCCCCAGATATCAGTACTTTCCTGTAAACATCCAGTACATGCTTGCATCTTTCGGGAATTTCGTATGTGTTGTTGGGAAAGCAGAGTTGGACTATCAGTTTGTTGATGTACTTATCCTTGTCTCCTTGAATTGACGATGCAAGCTATAACATTATGTGAAAGAAGCCACTATATATATGAGTATATGATTCTCCTGATAGCTAATTTGATCAAACAAAAAATGACATGCCATTGTCTAACAATAAAGGAAAAAATGCAAATTTAGTCCTTATAATTTTGTCAGTGGTAAATTTTGCTTTTCAATTTCGTCAGTTATTTGATACGTAGCGTCCACGTAGACTATTATAATTCACTGGGATGACATGTAAAAAAAATGTGAAAATTTTAAAAATAATCAACATTATATGTCATCCCAATGGATTATGAAAACTTTTGATTGAAGAAAGTTGGTGTTGGGGAAAAGAAAACCATACCTTGGCTTGTTGATCTTCAAGAGAAAGCAACTTGATTAGAACCAACATTGGCAATTGATTTTCAAGCATCAGCATGTCACGCCTGATATAAGGTATCATATACAGCTTGCCGTGTTCGCTGAAGATTGGATCATTCTCATCATACTCATCTGTGCGCTGGCCATCAAGATACCGCAACAATTCAAGCATGAAACAGCCATCCCTTACCATCATCTCCATGAATCCTGATGCTGAATCTTTCTCCCATTTCGGGTCCAAAGAGTCATATGCATCCATCAACTCTACTCGAACAGCATTCATCGCTTTAACGCAGAGTTGCATAGACAGCCCGAATCGGTTGAGCAAACGAATCAGGGCTCTGTCTTTGTGTGCTTCCATAGGCTTCAAATCTGGATCATCATAATGGTAAGGACCGAAGGAGATCGCCCGAGGCGTGTAGGCGTTGTTCGGGTTTAGCTTAGTGACACAGGCAGGAAGTTTGTAGATGGAATGCTTCTTCCAATCTTTCTTCTCGGCTTCCTTGATTTCCAATAGTTTACTGGCTGCATCACCATCCACTTCTACAACTCTGTATTTTTCCTCCATTTTAGCTCACTACAGCCAGCTAAATCAATTGATACATATATATAAACCTCGATGGATTATTCTCGATGAATTGATGAACAGCTCTAAATTGAAGCTAACTTTGGATTCCACATTCTAATCTTGCAACCATTGATTAACTTTTACTTTGTTTATTCTTCATTACCTCAATAACGCAGTAGCTAGCGATTCAGCAGCACGGAATCCTCTTTACAACTGCACAAATGTACTAATTAAAAAGAAAAAAGATTTTACTTTTACTGCTTTAATATAATATTTTCATGTTTTAGAATAATAATATTATTTATTAAAATTAAACAATACAATAAATATAAATATTTTTCTAAAACCAAAGCCGTATCAATTGCACTCATTAAAAATTCAAAATGAACAAATACCTTGCTTGAGATAACATAAAGCATCATACATGGTTAAAGCATTTAACCTTTAATGCAATGTTACGCCACGCCCACACGGCAATACAAAATGGAAGTTATATCACTTCTGGTCCTAATTTTGGTATTAAATTTGACAGAACTATTTTATTTAACAGAAATTATACTCTTTATTTAGTGGGTACATGTACATAGTAATTATTACTAACATCACCACTCTTATTATGAGAGAGTGAGATCACGCGTCTCTTATTCTTCTTTGTTCTTTAAAAATTCACGTTCTTCTTCTTCTTCTTAAAAAATCATTTCTTCTTCTTCGCCGCACTCCATTCGAAATCACATTCAATCAAATATTCATCCAAACACAAATTTAACGGAGATCGGCGTATTTTCCTATGAAGAACACCAAATACAACGGAAAAATCACTTATTTTTCTTCAAAAATAACTTCTTCCTCTTCAAAAATCACTTCTTCTTCTTAAAAAATCACTTATTCTTCTTTAAAAATAACTACATAATAAATTATGAAGTGCATTTGATGGATTTACAAAACCTTATTTTCGCGATTTGATGTTGGGTAATGTATTAATGATGTTATATTCATATTTTCTTCTTCAAATAATGCTCTAGTACTCTCAAATTTGATGTATAAATGTTTTCCGTGTGATATTGATACTTTCATGTGAAATGGGTTGCTTTTGATTTCTCCTTGCTGCTTCCTCCCAATTGTTGGACGTGGGGGAAGGTGTTATTGGACGTAGCGGGACGTGGCGGAAGGTGTTATGAGACGTGGTGGAAAGTGTGATTGGACGTAGCGGGACGTGGAGAAAGGTGTTATGAGACGTAGTAGAAGGTGTTATGTGAAAAATTTAGCTTAAATTCACTTGTCTGGATGTAGACGTGGTGGAAGTGTTATGGGATGTAGTGGAACGTGACAGAAGGTGTTATGAGACGTGGTGGAAGGTGTTATGTGATAAATTCAGCTTAAATTCACATGTCTGGATGTAGACGTGGTGGAATGTATTATGGGACGTAACAGGACGTGGCAGAAGGTGATATGAAATGTGGTGGAAGGTGTTATACGAAAAATTCAACTTAAATTCACATGCCTGGATGTAGACGTGGTAGAATGTGTTATTGGACGTAGCGGGACGTGTCGGAAGGTGTTATGAGAGGTGGTGGAATGTGTTATGTGATAAATTCAGCTTACATTCACATGTCTGGATGTAGATGTGGTGGAAGGTGTTATTGGTCGTAGTGGGACGTGGCAGAAGGTATTATGTGAAAAATTTAGCTTAACTTCACATGCTTAGATGTAGACATGGTAGAAGGTGTTATGGGACGTAGTAGGACGCTGTAGAAGGTGTTATGAGATGTGGTGGAAGGTGTTATAATAAAAATTCAGCTTAAATTTACATGTATGGATGTAGACGTGGTGGAAGGTGTTATGGGACGTAGTGGGACATGGCAGAATGTGTTGTGAGATGTGGTGGAAGGTGTTATGTGATAAATTCAGCTTAAATTCACATTTCTGGATGTAGACGTGGTGGAAGGTTTTATGGGACGTAGCAGGACGTTGCAAAAGGTGTTTTGAAATGTGGTGGAAGGTGTTATACGAAAAAAATCAGTTTAAATTCACATGCCTGGATGTAGACAAGGTGGAAGGTGTTATTAGACGTAGCGGGACGTGACAGAAGGTGTTATGAGATGTGGTGGAAGGTGTTATGTGAAAATTTTAACTTAAATTCACATGCCTGGATGTGTATGTGGTGGAAGGTGTTATTGGACGTAGCGGAATGTGGAGGAAGGTGTTATGAGACGTGGTGGAAGGCATTATGTGAAAAACGAATCATACGATTGCAAAAACGATTTTCAATCAATCGAAAGCTAACATGTAATAATATCTTTTCCAGAATTCGCAAAAAAACTTTCAGAATGATGAACAGAAACATCAATCGGGAACAAAAAAAATAATAAATATCATGATTGTTCTTCGTTTTTGTACCTTTCTTAACGCCGATCCGAAACCAAAAAACGATTTGAATGTTTGCATAATCAATTCATCAGCAGTACAATAAGAATTTAACTAAGTTGCTCTGGTTAGTTTTTTGAAAAAAATATGCAAAACTCACGTTTTCTATGTATATGTGACACGACAGGAAAACACGGGAAAAAAAAAAGGAAAAAGAGGTGCGTCAGCTAATAACTACTATAAATGAAAATTATACAGCTGGCATCTAAAAGTTACTAAATATAGTAATATGTACATGTACCACAAGGTACATGATATAATTTGCCTACTGTAATTAATATAACGTGGAACCATAGGGAGACCAATTTTTTGTGTCCCTTGGGGAAGACGTGTTTCTTTCTTTCTTTCTTTTTTTTTTTTTTTTTGTTTTTCTCTCCTTCTTAGGCGCGCATTTCTTTTTTTCTTTTTTTTTTCTTTTCTTCAAGCGCGCACCAGGCAGCCACTTTTTTTTTTTTACAATCAATATTATTTTAATTCAGATTTTTTTTAAATAAAATCCTACCTCATATATAATTTTTATTTTTTTCATTCTTATATATATTTTTAACATCAAATAGTTTATTATTTTTATTTTAAAATTTCATATCATAGAGAACATGAATTGATGTTCATATCATATGAAATAGGCAAATTATATCGTACACCTATGGGGCACCTAACACTTTAATAGAAAGAATCTTTTACCATTTAATGCGGTGCCCCTCCTAGCCAATGTTGTTATGCTATTTGTCAAAGTACATATTGCAATATAGCGCCAGTACTACTATATAACGATTTTATAAAACATGGTTTGCTATCATGCGTAGCAGATTTTCATATTAAAAATAACATAGAGGTTCCTTTGTGAAAGGAGACAAAAAATTTATATCATATAGAACATCATTTCATATCATGTATAATAGATTTTCATATCCTTACAACAAACATATTATTATATGAAAACAAGCAAATTGTTCATATCATACAAAATATAGTTTCATAGCAGATAGAACATAGTTTCATATCATGAGTAGCAAACTTTCATATTGAATACAACATAGAGGTTCTTATATAAAGCAAACAAAAAATTTATATCATACAGAATATAATTTCATATTAGACAGAACATCATTTCATATCATATATAACATACTTTCATATCACTACAACAAAGAGATTCTTATATGAAAACAAATAAAGGGTTCATATCATACAAAACATAGTTTAATAGAAGATATAATATAGTTTCATATCATGCGTAACATACTTTCATTTCAATACAACATAGAGGTTCCTATATGAAACAGAATATAATTTCATATCAGACCGTGCATGATTTCATATCAATATAACAAAGAGATTCTCATATTAAAGTAAGAGTGAATTGTAAAATTGGTCATCATTCTTTTGGACACACAAGATTACAAAGTAAACTAAGAACATATCATATTAAGTAAACAAAAGAATCCAGAAAGCCGTATGCTTTGTAAGAAGCTTGTACAGTTTGGGAAGGGGTTTTGATTGATGAAAAAAAAAAAAAAAAAGGAAGAATCTACTTCAACCGGTATGCCCTTAGGCACGACCATACATAACATAGAAATCACACGCGGAAAGGAACTCTAGAATAGCTCGACTGAACCACAGTAGTCAATTCGAAAATCAGCAGATTGACGAAAATTTTGCAGTATCAACAATAAAACAGAACATAATTTCATATAAGACCGTGCATGATTTCATATCAATATAACAAAGAGATTCTCATATTAAAGTGAGAGTGAATTGTAAAATTAGTCATCATTCTTTCTGTTAAAAATTTGATAGGTTACTAAAAAGGCCCTTCCTGGCCTAGGCTATACATGCTAGCAAAAATTCCTTAACCAAAGTTAAATACTATACAAACTAGTTTCTAGCTAGTGAATCAACTACGCAGTGGCCCTATTTCAGTTCAAAGCTAACAATACCATACGAGCAAAATCTCTATACTGATACAACCCCTCATTGGCAAAATCTCTCTGTGAGATCATTGAGCTTCCAAACCCGAAATACAACTTTTCCGAAACAAACAACAACTAAGCCATTAAACTCTTAAAACAGTATATTTTTGGCCACTGAACTTTTTTTGCTTGACTAATAAGTCATTAAACTATTAAAACGTATAACTTGTCATAATTTTATCGGGTATCTATGTATAATCCGACGAAAAATTAAATTTATACAAAATTTGTTAGTTTTTTAAAGGGCAAAAATGGAATATTAATTCTCTATTCTTTAAGATAAAAAAAACTTTAGGTTATTTCAATGACAGAAAATATTTGATAGACTTAAACCCTTTAAATCAATAAGGTCAACGATATTTCCAGAGCACAATGTAGCTGCCAGAGTACAATTTACCTTCATTTCCAATACTACTCTCTTCATTATCTCTATTCTTCCTCATCTCCTAAAATCCAAAATCAAAATCTTTCATTACTCCTCTTCTTCCTCATCTCCTAAAATCCAAAATCAAAATCCGATAAGTTTCATGATTGGAGAAGAAAAAACAAACATTAACATAGGAAACAAAAATTAACTTCGCCTTACCCATTTAATGCAATCTTTCTCTATTATTTTTCTCTACTGCTTCTACCTTTTCTCATGAACCAATCTTAAGCGGCAGCTAACCAAGCTTTTGTCTGGGTTTTTTCTTTTTTTTTTTTTTTCAATTTCTTTTAATATTCTGGGATGTCATCTTCTAGTGGAAATTCGTCAGGGGGGTTCATTAGTCAACCTCAAAACTTCGGCTCTGATAACCATCTCCAGCAAATCATGGACATAAGAAAACGTAAAAGAATGGTTTCAAACCGTGAATCTTTCCGGAGGTCGACGATGGGGGAACAGAAGCATATGGATGATATGTCCAAAGATTAACAAACAAACCATTGAAATAAGAAAAACTATTACAACATTGGAAGAAACTACTATTTTGAACCAAAATATTAACAACCTAAACGCAACAACTTCATGAATAACAATTAAATTCCCAAATATAAATCCCGCCAAGTTACCCTAGCATATGGGCGTAGATTCTGCTAGAGAATTTAAATTCCAAAACTCAAACACTATACCAAAAAATTCATACCGAGGGTTTGAATTGAGAGACGGGTATGAACATAAGAAAACGTAAAAGAATGATTTCAAACCGTGAATCTGCCCAGAGGTCAACGACGAGGAAACAGAAGCATATGAATGATATGCTTCTCCAAGTCAATCAAATTGGGAAGACAGCAATCAGATTTTGAACATTATTAATTGCTTGATTGGTGTCGCAAACAGTGACATTAACGCCACCACCGCTGCCGCCGCCACCACCCCCCAAACAACCACCGCACATTTATTGACACGGCGGAAGATGATGACGATGCTCTGTTTCAGATGGCCAATGGCTTCGGAGATTACAATTTCTTGAACCCATGAGTTTGCTGAATGTCAATCAGCGATCTTGGCCTCCTCAGATGTTTTTGATGAATTAGAAGATTATGGTTTTCCCAAACTGTCATATTGGGAGAGATTAGAAGGATTGAAGATAGAAGGGTGGTATTGGAAAGGAAGATAAATTATGCTCTCGAATTTAAAATTTACCCTAGCAATATCGTTAGTCAATCAATAAATATTAGTTAGAGAGGGAATTCAAAATTCATAAAAAGTTACTGCAAATCAAATCAGTTCAAGTGGGCAGCAACAAAAGAGCAAGTTCCCAGAAACCTAAAGTTTTTTTTTTTTTTTAAATCCAAAATTGATATTTCATTTTTGGCATTTAAAAAACTAACAGATTTTGTATAAATTTAATTTTTCATCAAATCAGACATAGATACCCGATAAAAGTATGACAAATTATATATTTTAATAGTTTAATGGCCTATTAGTCAAGCAAAACAGTTTAGTGATCAAAAATATACTATTGAACAAGTTTAGCGAGCTATCAAGTTTTTAACCCTCGTTCTTTTGCAAAATCTCATTTTTAGTCATCATTCTTTAAAAATAACATTTAAGGTCAATAAATTTTCATTCACTCCGTTAAAGTTAACCGTTAAGTGCTCCAACAGAGATATTTTTTTAGGGCAAAAGTGTAAAAATTCATTTCACTATGAAGACTAAAAGTGATATTTCGCAATAATATCATGACCAATTTTACAATTTACTCCTATAAATATATTTTGCACTTTTAAAAATCTCAAAATATTTGTTCATTTCTTGACATTTTTTTTTCAATTTTTAATACAAAAATAAGTTAAACATAATAAAAATATGGGTTAAAAATTGTCAGGTCACTAAACTTATTCAACTAAACTTTTTTACTTCACTAAATTAGTCACCCATCTTTTAAAAACATATACAAGGGGTACTTATGTTAGAATCACCGTTTGATTTGGACGGAAAAGGCATTTGATGGGGCTATTAAGGAAAAAATACTAATACACATTGGGGAGAAGAAGAAGAAGGATCTTGGAAGAAAGAGAAAAAAAAAACTCAAATCAAAACCCCTAATCTCACTCTTTGTTTCTCTTTTCCAGTCTCTTTTTGGCTCCTCCTTGTCTTCTTCCTGTAAATTAAAATCCTAACCGAGAAGCTTTAAAACTTCAATTTCAATTTGAGGGAAAACAAATTAGAAGCTTAAGAATCAATAGAAGGATTTTTTGCAAACCAAGCGGAGAAATTAAGCAAAATTGCCCAAAAAACATGAAAGGGAGTTTTGAGATTTTTTGACACCATTAATGGTGGCATTGATAAACGGGTTTTTGACACCAATATCAGGGAGCTCTTTATGTTTCAGGCCTGGACGACCGCGCATCCAAAGCTGCCGCTGATTTGGCCAAGTGTAGGTTGCAGAAATCGGTCCATTTTATTTTCTTTTTACTTTATTCAAAGTGTTTCAGCTTCCGTTGCCGGCACCGCTGCACCAGATATAAAATGTCAATTTAGAGATGCTTGCAAGCGTTGAAATCACAGTATTCATCGGGAAAAGGAGTCCGAGAAACCGGCCCCCATCGGTATACATCACATTTTCTTTGAATGTCTTGAGATTCACCATAGCTGGAATTATTGGAAAAATTTCTTTAACTTTCCGATCAGACAGTCAATAGGAAAAGGCTTCGTACAAGCTTGGTGGGAAAAGAGTAAAGGAAGTATGGTTTCTCTCACAATTTGTAGGCTACTCCCAGCTTTTTTGTTGTGGTCCATCTGGCTGGCTAGAAACAAATGTTTCTGGGAAGGAAAAAAATTGAAGCTGAAATGGTTGATTGAAGATGTTCACTCTATGCTGGAGGAGGTTCTTTTTGGTTTCAAACCTAGGCCAATCTCTACGCAAGATCGAAATTGGTTGGTGGCTCATTTCCACTGCAATTTTTCAGCAATCACGCCAAATCTCCCAACTCTGGTAATATGGAAACATCATACTCAAGAGGCAGAATTGATCATAAACACAGATGGGTCATGGCTTAATACGGGACAAGCGGCTGGAGCCTTCATTCTTAGAGACAAAGATGGACAGTTCAAATATGCTGAGTCATTCCAATTCGAGGCAGCATCAGCCATCCAAGCCGAAATTATTGCAATTCTCAGGGCAATCAGATTCTGCAACTCAAAAAGATTTGAAAAAGTCAAATTCCTATGCGACAATTCTAATTTGGTTCAGGTGCTTCTACACGGAGAAGATCTTTTCATGTGGAAAGAATATCTAAATCTGAAGGAAATCAAGGAGTCCGTGGATAATTTTCAGCACTCAATAGAACACATTTACAGAGAAGGTAATTACCCCACAGATCTACTAGCAAAATCTGCAATATCTAGTTCACTAGGCCCTTTCAACTCTTTTGAATTTCTTCCTGTGAAAGTAAGAGGTCTTCTTATAAAGTTTATAGATGCTGATCAAGGAAGACGTTCAAAAAGTATGGAAGAAAACCCAACAGTAGTCTGGTTGTTTTCTGTATTTTACTGATCAATTTGTACAAGTATAAATAGAAATAAATATCCAAGAAATCAGCTATAAAATCTAAACTGACTAATTGAAAGTAGGAAAAGCAACAACCCTATCAAAATACTAACAACAATATTCTACCTTATCAAAACTAACAACAATATTAACAACAATATTCTACACACCCCCCTCAAGCTGGATCTTGATGGTAATCACGCAAGGCCAGCTTGGACAAAAGCGTATGAAACATCGGGGAAGGCAACACTTTAGTAAAAATGTCAGCAAGTTGTAGGCGAGTAGGAAGATAATGAGGAAGAATGAATCCCCGAGTGTACTGATCACGAACAACATGACAATCAATATCAATGTGTTTGGTACGTTCATGAAAAACGGGATTTTCAGTGATATGGATAGCAGCATGATTATCACAATAAAAGGGAATGGGAAACGACGAAATAATCTGAAAATCTCGTAAGAGATAAGACACCCATTGGAGCTCACAAACGGTCATAGCCATACTACGATATTCAGCTTCAGCAGATGAGCGAGAGCTAGTGGTTTGCTTCTTGGAACGCCAGGAAATCAGAGCAGAACCCAAGAAAAGACAATACCCCGTGACAGACCGGCGAGTCGTAGGACAAGAACCCCAATCAGAATCACAGTAACTGGATAAAGCAAAATCATTATCACGGGGAAAAAATACACCGAGGGAGGGACAACCCTTCAAATACCGTAACAAGTGGATAGCAGTGGACCAATGCACCTCCCGTGGTGAATGGAGAAATTGACTAAGAAATTGGACAGCATGACAAATGTCAGGACGACTGAAACCAAGATAAAGAAGTTTACCCACAAGACGACGATAGTCCTCAGGTCTCTCAAAAAAGGAAGATTGATCATCATCCAACTTAACACCAGCAGGAAGAGGGGTCTTAGCTGGTTTGGCGCCAAGATACCCGGTAGAAGACAGAATATCCAACACATACTTGCGCTGGTTAAGATATATACCACGAGGACTACGAGCAATCTCAACACCCAAAAAATATTTAGCATGCCCGAGGTCCTTAATGGAGAAAACGTTATCAAGAAAACGTTTCACCTGCTGTAAAGCTTCCAAACAAGAACCCGTGAGCAAAACATCATCAACATAGACAATTAAAACCAAAAAATAGGAAGAGGTGGCCTTAACAAATAAACAAGAGTCATGACGAGATTGATGAAAACCATAAGCAAGCAGGCGAGAAGTAAATTCCTTATTCCATTGGCGAGAAGCCTGTTTAAGACCATACAAAGATTTGCGCAACCGACACACCTGACCAGGCTGAGCAAGCGCATTACCTGCAGGGGGCCGCATATAAACTACCTCCTCAAGGTGACCATGAAGAAAGGCGTTATTAATATCCATCTGTAAAATGGGCCAATCACGAGCAGCAGCTAAAGCGAAAAAAATTCGGACAGTGACAACTTTAGCAACAGGGGCAAAACGATGGAAATAATCGAGGCCTTCTACCTGATAATAGCCCTTAGCAACAAGACGCGCCTTATAACGAGCCACACGCCCGTCAGGATGCCGCTTAATCTTGTAAACCCATTTACAGCCAATGGGAAGCTTTCCAGGAGGTAGAGAGGTAAGATCCCATGTGTCATTAGCCTCCAAAGCCTGAAGTTCGTCATTCATGGCCTGGCGCCAAAATCAGAATCAGAGAGAAAATCGAAAGCAGCAGCTGCGGGGTCTGAGTCTGGTGCGACCGGAAAAGGAGTAAACACACGAGTAGGAGGTGGTGAGGAATCAGAACCGGAAACCTGAGTAGGGAAACGGAAAGGAAAAATATCTTACGAAAAACAACATGGCGTGAGACCACCAACCGATGATTCTCGATATCATAGACTTTATAGCATTTAGTGCCTATAGGATAACCTAAGAAAATGCCACGGAATGATCGAGAACTAAACTTATCATTGGTCAAATTAGGATTTTGCACAAAACAAAGACAGCCAAAAATACGCAAGTGACTAACAGCGGGTACAACGCCAAATAATACCTCATGAGGACTTTTCCACTGTAATACTGACATGGGCAAACGATTAATGAGATAGGCAGCTGTGAGAATAGCGTCACCCCAATAACGTAAAGGTAAGGAGGCCTGAAAAATCAAAGCACGCGCAACCTGTAGAAGGTGACGGTGCTTACGCTCTACTATGCCATTTTGTTGTGGCGTATAGGCACAAGACTTCTGATGCAAAATTCCAAATTTAGACAAAACACGTTGACAATCCACCCCAATAAACTCCATACCATTATCAGACCGAAGACACTTAATAGGGGTATGAAATTGTGTCTGAACCATGCGACAGAAATTGTCTAAAAGTGAAGATACCTGTGATTTCGTATGGAGTAAGAAAACCCATGTACTCCGTGAATGATCATCAACAAGAGTCAAAAAGAACCGATCGCCATTGCGACTAGCCACACGATAAGGACCCCAAACATCTGCATGGACTAAATCAAAACAACGAGAAGCACGACTGACACTATCAGGAAACTGCAACCTATGTTGTTTAGCCTTTGGACAAACATAACACACAGTATTATCAACAGAAGCAGATGGTTTTATTGATGTAATACGAGAAACAACTGAATCTGAAGGATGCCCCAAACGTTCATGCCAAGGGACAACAACTAAACCAGTAAAAGAACAATCACGAACTACATTTTTCTCCAAAGGAACAATAAATCTAGAAATAAAACCAGCATCAAATGAGGTGTGATCCAGCAAATATAATCCACGTTCCTGTCGTCCAATTGCCAGAATTCGCCTACTCTTGAGGTCCTGAACCAGACAATAACCAGGGCCAAAAAGAAACGTAGCTGAATGGTTAGCTGAAACCTGACTTACGGACAATAAATTAAATTTAAACCCCGGTATATGCAGACAATCATGAACAACGAAATCATCATTTATAGACACCGTCCCTGTATGTTTAACTTCCTTAATTGACCCATCTGGCAAACACACGGGCGTGTATTGTTGAACTGACAACAAATCACGAAATATATCCTGGAAAGGACTCATACTAGTCGTTGCTCCACTATCTATATACCATGAATGAGTATCATAGTTATCAACAACAGATAACAAGTATTGGATCACGATACCTGAAAAATCAGTAAAATGCGTCATGTTGGGATTGTTCTTCCCATCGGACTTGGCTTGACCATGAAAATAGCTACCCATGGCATCAATAAATAGATCCCGAAGATGCTGATCTGACGTAGAAGCAGTTGGCAGGGATTGTCGATTCTCATCTAACGGTGAATTGGCCAAATTCGCAAATTCAACTGGTCCCCGTCTGAGACTTCCGGGAGTGCCACTATTGGTGCCAAGAAAACCCCCGCTATCAGAATAAGGTCCACTGCTGCCGCCACTGGAGGTTTTGGACGCCCGCCACCAGTCCGGAAAACCAACAAGACGAAAACAGCGATCCCGGTGGTGCCCATCTTTGCCGCAGTGGTCACAGTGTTCAGCTGGCTTCCCATCACGCCTGCGATCATCTCGGCGTCGCCCAGTCTTAGTCGCACCGCCGCGAAGTGGACCTTGGGCAGCCATCGCAGTCCCAGCAGCTGTTCCTGCCGTCATTAAGGCCGCTCCAAAAGGCTGAGTTCCTACGCCGGCCAATGCTCCGACTGCCCGCTGCTGTTCAACTTTTAAGATCATGCCGTAGGCTCGGTTGACGGAAGGCAAAGGTTCCATTAATAGAATCTGATTTTTTTCAGGCTCAAAGACAGAATCTAACCCTGCAAAGAATTGCATCAATTTCCTGCTAGTGTCTAGTTCCGCCATCGTTTTCCTTGCGCCACAATTACAACCTCCACAATTACAAGTGGGTGTTGGCTGTAAATTTGCTGATTCATCCCAAAGCCGCTTAAGACGAGAATAGTATTTCATAACAGTATCACCGCCTTGGCTTATCACATTGATTTCACGCTGCAACTTGTATAGTAATGGGCCATTGCACACACCAAATCGTTCCTCCAATTCCAGCTATAACTCCCTGCTCGAGTTGGCATAAACGAAATCATCGGCGACATCCTTTGCCATGGCGTTGATCAGCCACGAACATGCAATCGACCCTCCTCCATCGATCATAAGAAGACGAATTCGGTTCCGGAACCTGTGCTGTTCCAGCTATGAACCCGACCAAGTTTTTGGATGCTAACGCCAGTCGGATGGAGCGCGACCATGGCAGAAAATTCAAACCTGTTAAAACCGACGTAACAATCACCATCCCAGGATGATCCAAATTTGAAAGAATCCATGGATCTCCTGCGCCGCTTGTTGCGTTCGATGTGCTGCCAGACGAACGATGAGCTTCCATATTGTTTTTCGCAGCCTTCCTTGTGTGGTTTTGTGGAAAAAACGCCTCTTTGGATCAATGAAATCCGTGTCGCTCTGATACCATATAAAGTTTATAGATGCTGATCAAGGAAGACGTTCAAAAAGTATGGAAGAAAACCCAACAGTAGTCTGGTTGTTTTCTGCATTTTACTGATCAATTTGTACAAGTATAAATAGAAACAAATATCCAATAAATCAGCTATAAAATCTAAACTGACTAATTGAAAGTA
Source organism: Knoxia roxburghii (assembly GCA_030378225.1). Taxonomy (NCBI): domain Eukaryota; kingdom Viridiplantae; phylum Streptophyta; class Magnoliopsida; order Gentianales; family Rubiaceae; genus Knoxia; species Knoxia roxburghii. The sequence goes on along the minus strand of CM059422.1, from coordinate 9,664,720 downwards.
GGAAAAGCAACAACCCTATCAAAATACTAACAACAATATTCTACCTTATCAAAACTAACAACAATATTAACAACAATATTCTACACTTCTCAATCTAGAAAAGAACTTCATCCCAATGATGCGTCTATAAGTAGTGGTTTTTAGCATAAAATGTATAGAGGTATTTTTTTTGCTCTCCCCCCTAGTTTATTTTGCCTTGGGTGACTTAGTTAGAATTCACTGTACACGGGCGGTTTCCTATTTTTTGTACCTCTCTTTTGCTCAAAAGTAATATGAAAGGCGGTAAGCCTCAGCCACCATAATCTCTCGGATTAGGGGCTGTTTGGAAAAAAAAAAAAAAAAAAAAAAAAAGCTCAGAAGCAAAGACTAATCCATAAGGAAGTAGTAGTATTGATTCCTCCTCTATTATTTAGAGTGAATTGATGCTGTGTCGTATATCAAGGCAAGTAAGCAGAGCCATGGAAGAAAGTGTAAAAACCGTTAGCAGTTAAAAATAAGCAAAGGCTTTTGGACAGGGCAGAGATGAAGAGGAAGATAGGTTCCATTTCTTCTTTAGCTTTACTTATATCAACCACCAACAATAGAACTATTTGTCTCTAAAAGAATATGGGGCTTGCGGGGTGTTATGACGGAGAGGTGGAGGAAGGGGGAAATGGCGGTGCTGCTGTGGCGGGTGGTGGCGGTGGTGATTACAAGAACAAAAATAAGAAAAACCTAAAGTTTTCGTTGATATTTCATTTTTGCCCTTAAAAATATAACATATTTAAACTTTCCGTTTGTCAAACATGGATATCTAACAGAATTATGACAGTTATATGTTTCAAAAGTTTAATGGGGTATTAGTCAAGTCAAATTGTTTAGTATCAAAATTATATTATTGAATAAGTTTAGTGACTTGGAATTTTTAATCCTAAAAATATATATCATCAATAATTAGTGAAATTATATATTTAAACTAAATATATCATTAATCTACTGAATTATCTTTCCTACTCAATATAATTAATAAGTGAATAGTAATATAAAGGATAAATGTTCCAAATAGATATTAAATACATGATTAAAAAGTAAAAGAGTATTCCACCACTATTTTATAAATAAAAATAAATAAATAATTCATCTATCTCATATAACTATATTTATTAATAATGATTTTGTTAATATAAAATGTATAAAATAATATAATGACAAAATGAATAAAAAAACATTGTTATTATATTGAGAAGTAATTTATTTTTAAAAAGTAAATTTATTGATACCAACTTTTTGTATATTTTGTATTACCAAAATCAATAATAAAAAAAATATAGTTATTACGAGATATATGAAATATTTACTTATTTTTATTTATAAAATAGTGGTGAAAGGCTTTTTAATTTTTTAATAAAATATTTAATATCTATTTGGAAAATTTATCCTTTCTATTATATTGAGTAGTAAAGATAATTTAGTAGATTAATGATATATTTAGTATAAATACTTAATTTCACTAATTATTGATGATATATTTTTATTATGTTTTATTTTATTTTCATATTAAAAATTGAAAAATATGAATGTTTAGAAATAAAAAGATATTTTGAGAATTTTGAAAGTGTAAAACATATTTATAGGAGTAAATTATGAAATTGATCATTATACTGTTCCGAAATCTCACTTTTGATAATCATAATGGAATGAATTTTTCTTTTTTTTTTTTTTTTTTTGGCAAAGAAAGGAGATTTCAATTAGTTGGAAATTTGAGTACAAGGGAGAGTGAAGAACCACCCTTACCCCCAATTTCACAAAATCTTACCCCCAAAGTGCTAATCTAGCGAAATTAGAAGAATCCTTTAGCTATACAAAGCTATCAACAAAAAAGAGATTCTGCCTAGCAAAATATCTACATTCGCAATACCGGAATTGCATCTTTTTTGAGCATTAGGAGTCCCTATAGCTTTTTCGATAGCGAATGAAAAGTGATGAAGTAGTATTCTGTCCTGAAGATGCCAATTTGGCCAAAAAGTCGGCAAAACAATTACCTTCTATGTTGATTGAGGTTGATTCCACGGGCCTTTATGATGTCCCAAATTTCTTTCAGAACTGGATGAAATCTCCGAAGGAAGTGGTCCACTCCCTGGTTTAGCAACTCCAATAATTGCAAACTGTCCGAGAGGATCAGAACATTTGCCAATCCCTGACTATCACTGTACATGGTTGCCCTCTTCATTGCTTCCATCTCAGCCTGAAAGGGTGAGGTGACAAAAAGCTCAAAGGATTCAGCATATAAAAAATTTCCATGTTGATCGCGTATTACAAAATCACCACCAGCTTTTCCTTCCGCATAGGCCCCGTCCGTGTTGATAATCCTTTCAGCATTCCTGGTGTGTTCCTTCCAGATTACCCGAGAGATGCTTGCTGATGGAGAACGTGGAAGGTGCTAGTCGAAAGCTTTGGATATCCATGATCTTTCCTCTCGCGGGGATGATTTTGGTTTGAAGCCAAAGAGGATATTCCTCAACTGGTTGTGTACGTCCTCCATTAACCATCTGCGCTGAAATCTTCCTCCTTCCCAATGCAAACGGTTCCTCGCGGTCCAGATTGCCCACAAGAGCAGATAGGGTGCAATTTTTCAAATTTTGTGAACCACAGATTTTTTTTTTTTTTTTTTTTTTACACAAGTTTTACCATGATAGCAGCAGAACTTTACCTGGGGATTGTCTAAATGCCAAATGGAAGAAATCCAGCCAGTACTTCCAACCAGAATCGATGACAGGACAGAGAAAGAAAACATGCTTGAGAGTTTCCGGGGCCTTACCGCGAAAAACATACTTAGAAGGGTGACTGTAAATACCAGATTGTTCCAGGATTTATGGGAAAGGCAAGAGGGAATTCCAGAGTTTTCAGACCAGTACCAAAACCTTTGGGAGACACTACTTAGTGGAATGAATTTTTACAGTTTTGCCTTCAAAAAAGTCTCCATTAGAACATTTAACAGTCAACTTTAACGGAGTGACAAAAAATAAATTAAAAATGAAATTTTAGTAACTTTAAATATCATTTTTAAATAATGATAACCAAAAGTGAGATTTTGCAAAAGAATGATAACCAATTTTACAATTCACTCTTAAAGTAAACAAATGGTTCATATCATACAGAACATAAATTCATATTAGACATAACATGTAACATCCATCCCAAATTGTTAGTTTACAACTTGAGTGACTTGTATATAACTTCCAGTCTCATATGCTACTAAAAACTTGAGTTAACTATTTTGAGCTAGGTTGAGTGGCTTGCATATAACTTCTAATCTCATAAACTAATATCTTGTTTTTTTTTTTTAAATTAATGACTAAATTTTGAATTTCATAATAGTATAATGATCTACTTTGGATTTTCACTAACCTATAAAATGAATAAATTTTTGTTAATATTATGTTATTTAAATATTTTTTTTGTAAGGTTAAATATTATTAATTAGATATTTTAATTTATAAATTACATTTAATATTTTATAATTTAAATTTATTTGTCATAAGTACCATGATGATATCATCTAATGTTTCTTTTAAACAAACGAGTTGATCTAGTAAGCAGGGGTGGAACAACGTGGAGCTCTTGGGCGCCGAAGCACTTTTATCATGGGAAAAATCTCTTAATAGGTACGTGTTTTTTGATATTTTGGTAGAATGATCCTGGAACAAAGGCTGCTTGGGTAGAGAGAGGGGTTGGGATTTTCAATTTCGGCAGAGAAGAACGAAGAGTGGTGGCGATGAGGGAGGAGTGAATCGAGGCGAAGGAAGAAAAAGGATGTGCAACGAAGGAGATGGTGGTGAAGGCGATCATGGAGGTGAACAGGGGAGGGGTGCGACGAAGAAAAGGATTAGCTAGGGTTGGGTGAGAGGGAATGTTTATATATTTTAGATATTTACACATTAAGTCCTTCAATTAGTTTATTATCTCTGTTGCACCTAGTTGGTTTTGTATACATTTCAATTAAGTCCGAATAAATTAATTGATTTATTCTCTTTTAAATTGTTTTAACCCCAAATTATCTAGTTCTTAACTTAAGTAATTTTCAAATCAAAATTTCTAAAATCCCCAATTTCATAGTTTTCTCCTTTTATCTTATGAATTTTAATTTAAAACTAAATTAATATGAATTTTAATTTAAAACTAAATTAATTTTTCCTAGGACCTTTTCATATTCTCATTAAGAGCAATATTTTTCATAAAATTTGAAAAATAATTCGCATGTTTCTCCAGGATATTACACCCTCATCTCATTTTTTTCTGGTAACGCCACTGCTAGTAAGAGCTGGTAACCTTTGTGATTGGCCTTTCTATCTGATTCTGGCAGCATTGATAATAATCAACCACTTAGTTAATCAATTAAAATAAATGCGTTCGCTTAAACATTATGGACACTTATAAAAGGGGGAAGAAAGAGAGTATTTTAGTAGGGCATTTTCGTCCAACTTGGCGTCATTATTTTCCATAAAAGATGGAATTGGCAGTGGTAGTATAAGGCATCAATTTTGGGGCTGACCCTGGTAGAATTGTCGCGTGGTGTATATAGTTTGCTGGATGGTGAGTCCGAAAATCAAAGCCGCAGCAATCACAGCTATGATTGTCCATGGATTCTTGAAGTAAGTACGGGCGAGATATCCCTGCCACCGATTCCATTTCCTCTTGGAATACTTGTTCACTTGCCTTCGGACTTTAAAGAGTGGACTTTGAGGATCAAGCGCCAAATCCTCGGAGAGTGAGTTGAATAAATTAGCTACGAATTTATCACTTCCATATGCATTCTGCAAAACTTCGCTGGTCTTCAAAAGATTCACATCCTTGCCCGTGTCAATGATGCCGTCCATGAAAGCAATGTAGGAAGTCACTTCATTCCCTGTCCCGACATGGAACCTCTCCAAGGCTATGAGGTTTAGAAAAACTGGTCCTGTCGTGTCGTCCACCGTTATTTCAGGGAGCCTAAGAACGCCGTATAAAAGGCCGCCCTGGAAAGATATGTCGCTGATGCTTTTTGTTTTGCTCTTTTTTATTTTGATTCCAGCTTCATGAAGCTCTGTTACTGATGGAAGGGTGTCTTCTGTATCTCCATGGTAAACTGGAACTCCATTGTCGGGGTAGCTTGGGAGGCGGTTAATCCGTTTGTCATCATCAGCCCCTGATATTATTACCTTCCGGTAAACATCTAGTACATGTTTGCTTTTTCCCAATTTGTCCCATTTAGTGTCCATGTCAGCAGGGAAGAAAAATCCGACTATGAGTTGGTTGATTAACGCGTGGAACGTATCCTCATCCTCGTCCTCCTGAATTCGACGAGGAGTGAAATATACAGAGAAAGGTTTTACTGTTCCACATTTATTCAGTTAATATATGGCTTATTTATGGAGGTAAATAGATAAAAAAAAATTAATTGATTTCCCTATAACTAAATATTTCTTCCATTTCAAATTATAAATATCTTTGCCTATGGTATTATTTAGGCGTTACTATATAACAACTCACTCTTTACATGTTGCAACTTACTTTACCATATGATAATGAACTTACAAAATTAAAAAAAAATTGTTAAATTTGTAAAAAAAAAAAAACTATTATATGACTAAATATGTTGTTATTAGGAAATTTTATGACTAAATTTGCTGACTAATAAACGTTTAGGACTAAATTTATCACTAGACTATACTATAAGGACTAAATTTGCATTTTTTCCTATTCCTATTACCCACAATATTTGTGAAAGTAAATTTGTTTAAACAGATTAAATGATAAGTTTTCATAACTTTTGAGTTAATTTTTATATTAAAATTGGTTCAATTTGTTTTCTTTAACAACCAAGGGTAGGAATTTTGCGTACTTACACCCAAAAAGACGTATGTGTGCAATCTCTTTACGCACGAACTTAGGTTTGTGCACAACTTCTTTGTGCAAGAACGTAGGTCATAAGCAATTGGCTTGGACACGAACCTAAGTTTGGGGAAAAGGTGTATTAATTAGGTTTTGTGGGAAAAAAAAGTCTGGGGACTTATGTTTTCTCCTGGAGAGTGACTACGTGTGGGGTGTTGACTGCGGCTGAGCAGCAAGGCAGCAAGTTGGTTTTGAGACTCAATCTTGGAGGCGGCCAATTTGGGGGGAGACTTAATTTTGACAACCAAGGTGGCTGGAGACAAAATTATGGAGCTTCAATTGATGGAGCAAAACATTTTGGACAGCAGCCTTTGGGAATCGCGACGGCTCTTTAGCGAACAACTACCATTCGTTAGTATTATTTCTAGTTCTTATCTTTTAGTTTTATATTATGCCGCACAATTTATTTGTTAATTTTAGTATCACAATTATGAGTAATTAATTTCATTAATCTAGTCAGGGGAATCAAATTCCTCGATATTACTTTAATCATGAGATCGAATTATTTTAATATTAATTAATTACTGGTTTTTTATTTATTCTTATGAATTGTTTGAGGATTATTTGACACTTTTTGTATAGCTGGTAGCATACAAGCTTTCCTAGGTAGTCTAATTAACTAAAATACACAAGGTTCGGCATTTTCTAAAGTCAATACAACTAATCACGTGGTACGTAGGTTAGCGTGTTGAAAAGAATAAATAATCAAGTGCAATTAAACTAATTTTATTAATTGTAATTGAATTGAGTCCTTGGCTATAGTGATCTAGGTTCTAGGAGGTTCCAGAATTGGTCATCGATTATAGACGCAATTAACGGAGATTCTTTAATTGCTGGCTTAAACTAATAGGACTGAATTGTTAGGATGTTCCAACAATGAAAACCAGTGTAACCAGTAGTTAGTTTATACATTCTTGCATCAAGGATCGATTAGTGCATCGAGGTGGTCCAATTCCCTTGATTAGATATTTTTCTGAATTTGATTTTACAATTTATTCAATTTTCAGTCTTTAATTTTAATTGAATTTTCAATAGTAGTTTTAATTTAAACAAACCCCCCTTTTGGTTACGTACTTTTGACAGAATTGATTCACTATAGTGTTCCCTGTGGAGACGATCCTACTCGCTTTGTGTTACGTTAAAAATTTATAGAGTAGATTTTATTTTTGATTGGTCTGACAACCCATCAATTTTTTTTGCTCAAAATAAAAAGAATAATATTTTTTAAAAACTTTCAAAGGAATTTATAATTTGACGTGTCCCTATTTTGCAATACCTCTTATAATATGAAATAAAGGGGCAAATGATTAATATTTTGACAAATCCTCCTTACACCAAAAAAAAAAAAAACAAAAATGACATATAATATGAAATAGAGTGGTTAGAATATTCCTCACAAAACAAATAAATGGGGTTTTAAATCCAAAGGAACGTCAATTCAACAATAGACACAAACAATATTTAATTTCCAATTTCTTGAATAAAATCTATTTATAACTATATACTACATAAAAACCATAGATAGAAAACAGGAACAAAAAATATTTATGTGTCTTTTCTTGGTGATTTTTTCCCTCTAATTCCTTCCTTTTTTAAACCTTTTTTCATATAAAATTTACTTTTTTATTTATATTTATCTAAATTTAAATTTTATTTAATGTCATGCTAATCATGATTTTTTAAAACTAATAATAATCAACTCAGCTAATTTGTGAAAATGGGAAAAAAGTTATTGACAAAAAAGGAATTAAAAATTATGTAAATGATGAGGGTGAAGCAATCTAGCTATCTGAGTTTCATAGGAGTAAGTAATATACTTATTGTTTATTTTTATCTTAACATTTAAATTCAGTTATTTTATTTTTGTTTTTAGCATGAAATGTGTCGGGATTAACACTAGCTTTGATTTATAAAGATATTTGTATGGTGTAGTTAGAAAACGCATTTCATTTCTAAATTAATTACTACTTAGGAAGCCTAGCATAAATTGTAGATTGAAAAGGTGATTGAAAAATAAGAGATTGTAGATTGAAAAGGTGGTTGAAAAAGAAGAGTTATTACTAGTTACTATATCGATTTTACATATTATTGTTATAATTTTGATGAAATTATCTTTTGCTTCAAAAGGGAAATGAGAGGATAAAGGAATGGAGGGTTTTTATCTAAATTGGGACGATAAAAAATAAAAATTAAAATAATAACTAGTAAAATTTAAAAGAAAACCATACCGGGAAGCCTCGATCAAGGGAAAGCAACTTGGTAAGAAGCAACATAGGCAACTGATTTTCCAGCAGCAACATGTCATTCTTGATAAAAGGCATCATATATAGAATCCCATGATCGCTGAAGATGGGGTCCTTGGTGGCATAGTAAACCCAGCCTTCCGATCTCGGCAATAGCAATTCAAGCATGAAACAACCATCCCTTATCATCAGCTCCATGAATTGATCCGAATGCTGTTTCCATTCCGACCCCAAAGAGTCATATTCATCCATCAAATCATCCAAGACTTTGTTCACCATTGCAATGCAGTCGTTTAACGATCTGTCTGTTCTATGAAGGAAACGGAGCAGGGCTCTGTGTTTGTGGGCTTCCATTGGCCTCAAATCCTGATTCCCATGATGGTAAGGACCGAAGGAGATTGCCCGAGGCCTGTAGGACTTGGGATTTCCAACGGTGACGCAGGTAGGAAGTTCGTAGATGGAATGCTTCTCCCATCCCTCATCCTCATCTGAAATGGTGCGAAATAGGTTACGGACTTCTTCATCCACTACCTCTACCACCCATGATTTTCCTTCCATTTTAGTTGAGAGTTTTGTCAAGTTGAGAGTTTTGTCAAGGATTCATGCTTCCGTTCCCACAATAGTTATATAGTTATATAGTACTAATAGTAGTACATTTGCAAGTTCAGTTTTTGACAAATAATAAGAAAGTATTAATAAAAGAAAAACGAGACAAATTCAAGAATCATTTTATTAAATTGTTTATTTCTATTGGACCAACACTATATACTACTTGTCGTAGAATATAATTTGTCTGTTTCAAATAACTCGTCACGTTGAGAGTTTATAAATTGAAATATTATTAGTAAATCACCAATTTCTATTAATTTTCTTTATTATCAATTTCTTTATTATGAAAGTCTATGTTCATATCATTTTCAATTTTACATTAAATTTGCAATAGTACAGAAGAAATAACGCCCAATTTTCTTAATAACTCCCTAAAACCGAGAAAGAGTGTGGTCCAATGGTTGACACTCTCCGTTTAAGACAATAACTCTTGAGTTCAAATCATTTAGGCTACGGCTCCTTCTTTGTACCCAACAAAAAAAAAAAAAATAACTCCCTAAAACCATTATATCCAACAATTTTTCTCAACAAATCACGATTTTTCATTTTAGATAAAATACAATTTAAAATTCAAAAAAAAAAAAAACACTACTGATGTATCAACGGGGGAGCTTACTATTTTCTTTTATATATATATATATATAGAATAATAATAATAATAGATTAATCACTTGAATTTTAGTTGAATTTGGACTTTTAATTGGATTTTATTCTAAAGTTTTAAAAATTTTAATTTCATTTTGAACGTTTTGATTTTAGTTATAGAAAAAAAATGTAAAAATAGTCCATATAAATTAGTGTCAAATTTAATTCTAAACTTTGATATTTGATTACATATTTAGTCCTACAAACATTTTTTTTTTGACATTTAACTATTAAATTGTAATTCTGTCAACTCATATCTCACATGGAACCCACGTGGATTATGTGACAAATTTTTATATCATGAACTAATCCGTCATAATGGGACATAAAACGTGTTAGACCATGTGACATAAAAGTTGTCATCCATGTCACGTCCACGTAGCATAGCGGTGGATGGAATTATAATTCAAACGTTAAGTATTCAAAAAAAAATTTTTATTATGATTAGATGTGTTGTGAATGACAAAGTTTAGGAATAAATTTATCGATTACCAAATGGTTTAGCATTAAATTCGACACCAGATCATATGATAGGGGCTATTTCTGCATATTTTTCTAGTTTTAATTAGTTCAATGGACAAAAATTGGACAAAATTAGACAAATTTTCAAATTAGATTAATGTCCGATTTCAATGAAAAAGTAAAAAATAAAAAACAATGAAATCTCGAATATGGAGATGTCCATCCATTATAATATGAAAACATAACTTACATAATTCTGTTAAATTATGAAACTACAAGTTTTTAAACTTTAACAACGAATTAAAAAAAAATCAAATTCAATCATGATCAAAGTCCTCACAATTTTTTCTTTTTTTTTTTTCTAATATTGCAATGATTTGATTTGATGAACATCTTATAAGACAGAACTGACACATTTGTCGTAACCAAGTCCTTTAGGTAGTTGAGATAATCACTTCTCTGTAAATGCCGTTGAAAATTATTAAAGGGTAGTACATTATCTTGTTTTGGGTAGTTGAAAATGGCTGTGCCAATTCATATTTCATAGTCATTTTATTAATATACGTAGTACCCTACCATATGTTCTCAATTAATAATCAATCAACAACGAGCAGGAGTTACTAGGTAGCTGCGAAAATTAAAGCTGTTATTGGCCTGCATTTTTTTTTTTTTTTTTTTTGTGTTACTCTTGATTATTTCAGAATTTGATCAACTTTTTCTTTTTGTTTTAACAAGAATCAATTTAGTTTCCTGTACATTTTGAATATCCTAGACCAGGACGAGGAAAGAGAGCTGATCTACTTTGATCCGAATTCTTCCGAATTAGGTTAGGTTCGGTTCCGTTTGGATTAGAGCTGCTTTTGAACAGATAACACGGATCAGTTGGAGATGAAAAATTTTAATATAACACCCGGTCCAAATATGCAATTAAAAAAGATTACTAATGCAATTTTTGTTTAGGTTTATTTTGAATTTAAATTTTTTTATTATTTTACTATAATAAGATTGATTCTCCAAACTCAACTTCAAAAAAATATTTCTTCCCCCATCTTCTCATCATGGGAGGATTAGAAAAATAAATTGTTCTCCGTTATCGTTTTTCTATTTTAGTTTCATCATCCAATAAAAGGGATTATCCCCGATCTTTATTTGCTTCTGTCCTTCAATAGATGATCTATAGAATAGTAGAGTGTTTTTTTCCATCAGTAGATTCAGATCTACTAGTAGTGTCTGGTCATGACTTCATTGATGGTATTCGTTGTTATGACGACAGTTCGTTGGATTGGTAGCGGCGGCGTGTTAATGATGTTCGTTGATTTTGTCCAAGAGAATTCAGTCATCATAGATCTTTTTTTTTTTTTTTTTAAAACAATCTCCCGTGAGACCAGTGTGCTTGAGAGCACCTATATTATTTTGTTAGCAATGAGATAATTTTAAAATAGTTGTTCTTGCTTGCACCTAAACAAGCTTTAGAAGACAATAGAGTTATTAAAATCTTTCTTTCATACTAAAATCTAGCTACTTCTATACCATTGGAGCCAAACACAGAAAAATCAATGATCAATTGACCTTCATCATCTGGAGCTGAGGCAGAGCGAATTAGTGGCCTTCTTTCTGTCTGCAGAACTAGAATGGGAAAATTCAGGACGGTATTGATTTCTTCTGCAATTGCCATAATCCTTTGCATATCAATCCCTTCAGTATCGACTTGGGAATTTTGGACTGTTTCCCTAAGGACATTCACTTCAAGAGCGGAATTAATTAGATCTATTTATTAGACTTATGATTTGGAGTTTTTATCGAATAATTAGTGATGTATCCTTGTTCTGGCAAGAGATATATCCACTGCTTGATAGAGTATATCTATATAGGTTTATCCATAGTAACACAACAATACTTGTAATTTGTGTTTCTCTGGCTGTATCTTCCTGTTGTCAATCGTTGTTGAACGTTTTTCAGTAGATTAATATATGTCTTTTATTTTAAAAAAAATAATAAGATTGATATTTTATATCTATCTTTTCACACTTGTTCTCTTTCCACTACTCACGTTCTTAAGCATCTTTCTTCTTCACTTTCCTCCCATCTTCTGTGATCTCTCTTCCCATCCTCCATCGAATTCCTCCCATTTTCCGTCGTCTTCTTCTCATCCTTCGTTGAATTTGTTTTGTTTTTTCAATTTTTTCGTATTTCTATCTTCACCAGTATGTATTCTTTTTCCAACCATCGAATGCAACAACAAGGTTCTTGTCAAATTTTCTCAGGAAGAAGAAATTAAAATTTCATAAATTTAGTATTTTTTTCATGTTTTTGAATTTATTTATTCTCATGATTTTCCATTAGTTTTTTCAACTGTTGAATTCGACACCAGTGTTCATTGTTGCTAATGTTATATTTCACCAAATTATATTTACATGTATATTTTGACAAACTTGCATGTATATTATGTAATACTACATGTATATTACGAAAATCTAGCATGCATATTATGTGTATTTTCACGTATATTTTTAAACTTAATGTATATAGATATATATATATTCACGTATATTTCACCAAACTTACATGTATATTATGAATAGATAACATTTATATTACGGAAAGAAAACATGTATATTATGAATATCTTTAAATATATTTCACCAAATTCATATATATTATGTGATATTTACACGTATATTTTCACAAACTTCCGTGTATATAATATAGGTATATTTTCACGTATATATTATAAAATATTTACATTTATATTATGTATATTTCACTAAATTTTTCATGTATATTATGTAATATTTATATGTATATTGCGGGGAGAAAACATGTATATTATGAGGAAAGTGATGTGGTTTTGTGATTTTGTCGATAAAGTTCACGATTTTGTTAACTGCTGATGAAGTTTATGTCGTCGATTGGTATTGATTGCATAAATTGGCTGATGGTGATGGTGTTTAGTTGTGCAAATTATATCCTGTACCTAATGGTACATGTACCTAGTAACATATCGCCACTCTCACTATAAGAGAGTGAGATACACGCTCTTCTCTTCTTCTTCTTCTGAAAAAACCCAGTTCCTTCTTTTTCAAAAAATCACTTCTTCTTCTTAAAAAATCAGTTATTATTCTTCGCCGTACTCCATTCGAAACCGCATTTAATCAAAATTTTCATTCAAACACAGATTTAACGGAGATCGACGATTATTTTTTCCGACGAACAACACCAAATACAACGGAAAAATTACTTCTTCTTAAAAAATCACTTCTTCCTGTTCAAAAATCTTTTCTTCTTCTTCAAAAATCTCTCATTCTTCTTCAAAAATAACTTATTCTTCTTAAAAAATCACCACATCATAAAGTATGAACTGTATTTAATGGATTTACGGAACCTTATTTTCACGATTTGATGTTGGGTAATGTATTAATGATGTTATATTCGTGTTTTCTTATTCAAATAATGCTATGTTACTCCGAAATATGATATATAAATGGTTTCCGTGAGGTATTGGCACTTTCATGTGAAATGGGTTGCTTCTGATTCTTCCCCGCTTATGGGACGTAAATAGACGTTGGGGGACGTTGCAGGACATACGGGATGTTGCTGCTTTGTATTTTGGACGTAGCGGGATGTAACTAGACGTTGTGGGACGTTGCTGCTTTGTATTTTCGGACGTTGCGGGATGTAACTAGACGTTGTGGGACGTTGCTGCTTTGTATTTTAGAACGTTGTAGGACGTTGCTGTTTTGTATTGTATGATTTCTTTTATATTCTTGATCTGATATCTATAGTCTGTTGATCTGATGTCTAGTATTCGCTGATCTAATGTCTATATAATTCTGATGTGATCTCCTTTGTTAAGTATGTTTTAGTTCTATTGTATGATTTCTTTTATATTCTTGATCTGATATCTATAGTCTGTTGATCTGATGTCTAGTATTCGCTAATCTGATGTCTATATAATGCTGATGTGATCTCCCTTGTTAAGTATGTTTTAGTGCTATTGTATGATTTCTTTTATATTCTTGATCTGATATCTATAGTCTGTTGATCTGATGTCAGGTATTCGCTGATCTGATGTCTATATAATTCTGATGTGATCTCCCTTGTTAAGTATGTTTTAGTTCTATTGTATGATTTCTTTTATATTCTTGATCTGATATCTATAGTCTGTTGATCTGATATCAAGTATTCGCTGATCTGATGTCTATATAATCCTGATGTGATCTCCCTTGTTAAGTATGTTTTAGTTCTACTGTATAATTTCTTTTATATTCTTGATCTGATATCTATAGTCTGTTGATCTGATGTCTAGTATTCCCTGATCTGATGTCTATATAATCCTGATGTGATCTCCCTTGTTAAGTATATTTTAGTTCTACTGTATGATTTCTTTTATATTCTTGATCTGATATCTATAGTCTTTTGATCTGATGTCAAGTATTCGCTGATCTGATGGCTATATAATCCTGATCTGATATCCCTTGTTAAGTATGTTTTAGTTCTACTGTATGATTTCTTTTATATTCTTGATTTGATATCTATAGTCTGTTGATCTGATGTCAAGTATTCGCTGATCCGATATCCCTTGTTAAGTATGTTTTAGTTCTACTGTATGATTTCTTTTATATTCTTGATCTGATATCTATAGTCTGTTGATCTGATGTTAAGTATTCGCTGATCTGATGTCTATATAATCCTGATCTGATCTCCCTTGTTAAGTATGTTTTAGTTCTACTGTATGATTTTTTTATATTCTTGATCTGATATCTATAGTCTGTTGATCTGATGTCTAGTATTCCCTGATCTGATCTCCCTTGTTAAGTATGTTTTTTGGACGTTGCGGCAGTTATTTTTTGGATGTTGCGGCAGTTGTTCTGAGACGTTGTTCACTCAGCGAAGACGTTGTTCACTCAACGCGGAAAAAAAAAAGGCGGCGCGTAGGCGAAACTTACTATATTTAGTAAGTGTACAGCTGTCATGCGAAAAATTACTATATATAGTAAGAGGTACATGTACACTGTGTACAGGGTATACGCGCTGGTTTAGTTGTATGTACCATTATGGCTGTTGATGATGGTGCTTGGATGTATGTAGTAGTTTAATAGTTTAGAAAGGTTGAGGATGTTGATGATGGTGGTTAGAAGGTGGTTGCATGGCCTGCTGATTGTGGTGCTTGAGTGTACGTGGTGGTTTATGAGGGTTGAGGGAGTTGAAGATGGTGGTTTGATAGAGACGTTAGAGATAAGATATTTAAATTTAATTAGGATATAATTTGGATAGTAAAATCTTATCATGATTATAATTAATTTTTAATAAATTACAAACTAATCCTATATTTATTTGCATATTAGATCCTGGGTGTACATACATCCGGTCCTACCGTATAAGGACTGGTTTGAGATCGAATTCAGATCGTTTTGGATAATTTAAACGGAATTACCATTTTACCCCACAATTTTTTTACAAAAATATTTTTATTATTTTTAAATTTTAAAACTAAAAAGGGGTAGTTTGGTAAGTAAGAATACCTTTTTTCTAAAAGAGTAAAATATAAAATTGGTAATCATATTATATTGAATTTCAGGTTTTAGCCATTATATTTTGAAAACTATTTTTTTAGTCATCAACTTTTCATTTTGTTACAAAATTAGTAATTCCCGTCAAGTTCGACCTATAATTCAACTAACGGAGCAAATTTGTAGGGCTAAAATAGTAATTTTAAACAAGAAAACTCATTGTTCTCCTATCCCTTGTGTCGCCGCTTCTTCCCCTTTACATTTCGCCGACCGCCGCTGCTTCGCCCATCAATCCCAAATCCCACCTGTTTCTCCCTGTCCTGTAACAAAAACTCTACTTTCCAGTCAAAACCACCACCACCACCTTGCATCTTTCTCAACCTGAATCTTTCTCACGTGGATGGTGGTTTCTTAAGGGGAAAAGACACAGACCCATTTAAATAATTTAAAGATCAACCTTCTTCAACCGAAGGGTTCTTCTTTTTGGTTTTTGTCTCTGTTTCAGATGCATTTTGTTTGGGCCAATTTGCTCTTGCGATATACTTCTGCCCATACATTCTTACATATATAAAGCAAATTGTGGTTTATTGTTTGCAAACTGTATGGGCTTGGGTTTGGGTGGGAATGGAGTGATGGTCTTGTCCTGAAAAAGGCTGGCGAAGGATCGAGTTTTTACGGGGGCAAGGTTTTGGGGGCCACCGGAGGGTTCCGGTGGCTCCATGGTGGCTGGTGATAGGTTGGTGAAAAGCAGGGTTGGGGACGGACCGAAGATTTTAGAAATGCTTGCTTGCTATCAACAATGGTGATTGACTATCGATACTGATTGAAAAGTCACCGATAGAGAGTTCCAGATAAAGGGCTTGGCTGCTACAGCTTGGTTCTTCTTTCATGGTAGAATCTGATAAATAATGAAGAGCAGAAGCAACAGTTGTAGCTCAAGGCTAAAGCAGAAAGAGCTCTAGCAGTTCAATCTCATTCAGCATCAGTAGTTTTGGTTCCAGCTTATGCCAGCTCAGATGACAGCTCAGCTAGGTGTCTTAATCGTGATTCATCACTTGGTGGTTTTACTGATTCAGCACTTGGCGGTTTTACAATTAGAACTTCAGCATTAACCAACACTGGATATAGGATATAAGTTTGGCTAGAAATACTGATTGGTGATTTAATTCCCTATCACAATCTTAGAGTATTTTAGCTAAATTATATGAAAGATGTGTTAGTCTAGTTTTTCTTCTTGTAACTGCTTTTTGAGTTGTACATATATATAACTTGGTTGAGCTGAGCAACGAGATCAATACAGAAGATATGTTTATCCATTTCGTCCCTTGAGTTCCTTTTCCTGAGTTCTTCAACTGTTCTTCATCTTTCTGAGTTTCTTGTTGGTGAAATTTTGTATGATCAGACTCTGATTAAGAAAAGTTGATCCAGTTTGTTGTTGTTTCGTATTATGGTATCAGAGCCGAGGAGTTTCTGTGGATTTTTTTGCTTAAATGGAAACCGAAGACACCTATGATCTAGAGGCGTTTGATGAAAGGCCTGATCAGATGGTGCGAGAGATTGATGCTGAGTCTGAAAGGTAGCTAATGCTCTATGGTTCGAATCATCCTGGATTGTTGTTGACCAATACACAGTTGAATGAACACAATTACTTGATCTGGAGAAATGATGTGATCAATGCATTACTTGCGAAGAGGAAGTTTGGATTTGCGGATGGCAATTGCTTCATGCCGGATGAATCATCTCTGTTGACATATCAGATCACAGGAGGAAGAGATCAGATCAATGGAGGAAGAGATCAGATCACAGGAGGAAGAGATCAGATCAAATTCTCAGCGCAATATGATCTTGGTGATTTGAGTACAAGAAGCAGAAGTGCATTTGTAGTTGAACCTAAAAATGCAGCTTTCTGTGTATTGCATCAGTACAAACTTTTGAGTGGAATTAATGATGTGGATAATCGGATGGTGGAAAATCGATTAGGAAACTTACTTGACAGCTTAGCTTAATAAGTAGGCGATTTTATTAGCTTCTTAATTAAGTTACCTAGAGCAGCAGTTAAGTAAAGAAGAGGAGTTAGTTAGTTGACTGGACTTTGTATATATATGTTGGACAGAGCGGTTATTCTTGATATGAAGAAAAGCTTTCACAAAACATCTTTTCTCTCTTTTCCTCTGCATTTCAACCGCTAGGGTTTTTCTTCAGTTTTACAAAATTTTCATGGTATCAGAGCAACACGGTGGAAAGCGATCCGATTAATCATCAAGATTATTGATCTGATGGACGGCGATCAGACCGGTGATGAGGATTTCGACGATATGGAAGACGAACTCCGTAGTCTCACCGATGAAGAGAAGGAAGAGCAACTTGTTCTGCATGGGGCAGATCATCCAAATTTACAGCTGGTCACGAAGGTGCTCACAGATACAAATTATCTACTATGGAAGATCAAGATAGAGCGAGCACTTCGTTCGAAGAACAAATTTGCCTTTGTTGACGGTTCGTTTCCAATTCCGAAGACTAATTCTCCTTATTACAGAAAGTGGATTACTGTGAACTCCATGGTAGTTTCATGGATTCAAGGCTCAATTTCACCAGATTTGGTTGATCAGTTTGTATATATAGAGCATGCTAGTGATCTTTGGGAAGAGATCAATGCTCGTTTTGGTATGTCTCACCTATCTTTACTGTATCAGCTCAAGAGAGAGATTGCCATGGTGAGGCAGGATGACTTGTCAGTTACTCACTATTTTGGCAAGGTGCAGGAGCTGCGAGATAGGTTGGACCAATTGAAGCCAAATCGGCTGGGAGAAAGAGTGCTTAAGGAACTGCAGAAGGAGAGGAGATCAGTTCAATTCATGTCTGTATCCAAGGAGTGTTTGAAGGTGGTTCATAGGGAATTGGAAATTGACAGGGCAGAGGACAGATGTTTAGAGTTTCTGATGGGAATGAGCGATGAGTATGAAACAGAGAAGAACCACATTCTTATGATGGACTCACTGCCATCATTGAACAAGGTCTATTCTACAATGTTAAAAGCTGAAAAGAATAGACAAGTTGGGGGACAAGTGTTGTTGCATCCTGAGAATACAGCTATGATGAG
The DNA here is from genome assembly GCA_030378225.1 of Knoxia roxburghii. Lineage (NCBI taxonomy): Eukaryota > Viridiplantae > Streptophyta > Magnoliopsida > Gentianales > Rubiaceae > Knoxia > Knoxia roxburghii. The sequence continues at coordinate 9,646,241 of CM059422.1, read as the reverse complement.
TGTTGTGGTGAAAGGCAACAACAAGAAAGATGCTCAGAAGAATCAGAAAGTGGATAAGAGCAGTTTGATGTGTACACACTGCAAGAAGAAAGGACATATTGCTAGCAGTTGTTTTAAGCTTCATGGGTACCCTGATTGGTGGGAGTTTAAGAAGAAGAAATTAGACAAAGCCAATGCGGTTAAGGTCATGGATAATCCTTTAGAAGTCAGCAAAGATGATGAGGCTTGGAATCAAGCATTGGCAACTGCTGTTCAAAAGGAGTTAGACAAGATGAGCAAGGGGAAGCAAGCTGCTGCAGAGTTCAATTTTGCCAATTATGCTCGTTTTCAGGACTTTGCAGGTAGCTCTAACCCTCTTAATGTTAGTACAGTTTGGACTGAACACAATGATGATGATTACTGGATTGTAGATACAGGTGCTACAAGCCACATGACCTATAATTCTTCTTGTCTTACTAATTTGCAAGTTATGAATTCTAGTTCATCTGTAGTATTTCCTGATGGCAGTTCTCAGTCTGTTCCTAGTTCTGGTTATCTGAAATTGTCTGAATCCTTGACTTTGAAACATGTTTTGTTTGTTCCGAGTTTCAAGCATAATTTGTTGTCTGTGAGGCGAGTTATGCAGGACTCATCATGTTTCTTTTCTTTCTTTCATGATTGTTGCCTACTGCAGGATTTGAAGACTAAATGTATCCTAGCAGTTGGCTCAATCTTTCAGGGGCTTTACATCTTCAATAAAGCTTCCTTCATGCCAGAAACTATACTTAGATATCAGTTTTCTATTGATAGTAAACTGTTGAATAAGGATGAGCTGAATGTTTCAGCATTAGTTACTCATTCTCAAAATAAAAACATGACTTGGCATTTTAGACTTGGACATCCTGCAATTGATGTAATGCAGAAGTTCAATTTCTTTTCTTCCTCTGTAAATGATCATTGTTGCATCAAAGATTGTGAAATTTGTCCTTTGGCAAAGCATCATCGCTTGCCTTTTTCTTCTCATACTTCCAGAAGTTCTGTTCCCTTTCATACATTACACATGGATCTGTGGGGGCCTTATAAACTGAAATCCTTGAGTGGCTGTACATATTTTCTCACTGTTGTAGACGATTTCAGTAGATATACGTGGCTTTTCTTGCTCAAAACCAAGTCTGAAGTTAGTGGAACCTTGATAGCTTTTATCAAACATATTGAAAAACAATTTTCTTGTTCAGTGAAGATTGTTCAGACTGATAATGGAACTGAATTTTGTAATTCAGAATGTTCCAAATTTTTTACTGCATGTGGAATAACTCATCAAACCTCTTGTCCTTATACTCCCCAACAAAATGGCCTAGTGGAGAGAAAACATAGGCATTTGGTACAGGTTGCTAGAGCCTTATTACTGCAATCCAAATTACCAAAACGTTTTTGGGGGGAAGCCATTCTTACTGCTGCTTACCTAATAAATAGAACTCCTTCTTCTATTTTGGGTTGGTTAAGTCCTTATGACAAGTTATATAACCAACCTCCAGATTATAGTTACATGAGAGTGTTTGGTTGCCTCAGTTTTGTCCTGAACAAAAATCCCATGTCTGTTGATAAGTTTGATGCCAAGTCTTTTGCAGGGATTTTTGTGGGTTATCCCACTGGACAGAAAGGTTACAAGATCTTTTGTCCTCAGTTAAATAGAATTCTAGTTTCCAGGGATGTCTTGTTTCAGGAACATAAATTTCCTTCAGCCTCCATTACACAGCACACAGATGAAGTTTCTGTTCCTCTCCCTGTTAATCCTTATTTGGATTCTGATTTAGATCCACCAATCCTTCACCAGTTATCTAGATCAGATGCTGCTTTGTCTTCACCTGATATTCCTGAACTTCATTCTCCTAATCAATTAACTTCTGAGTCTGATGTTTCTAGTGATTCTTCTCCTGCTCAATCTGATCATTCTATTTCTCAGCCTATTAGATGCAGTTCTAGACAAAGAACTGCTCCGAGATGGATGCAAGATTTTGTGCTTACATCTACTGCAGAGTGTTCTAATTGTGTGTTTTCCAATGATCATCAACTTTTCCTTGCTAATCTTTCAACTTTTAAAGAGCCATCATCATTCAGTCAAGCTAGTACTAATGTTAAATGGTTAGATGCCATGTCACAGGAAATTCAGGCACTTGAAAGTAATCAAACATGGGAACTAACCACTTTGCCTGCAGGAAAAAAGGCCATTGGCTGCAAATGGGTATACAGAATTAAATGTAAACCTGATGGTAGTATTGATCGATTTAAGGCAAGGTTAGTGGCAAAAGGATTCACTCAGAAGGAGGGAGAAGATTATTCTGAAGTGTTTTCCCCTGTGGCTAAGGTGGTAACTGTTAGATTGTTGATAGCAATTGCAGCTGCTAACAATTGGCCCTTGTGCCAAGTTGATGTTAACAATGCTTTCTTGCATGGAACACTTGAGGAAGAAGTGTATATGCGGCCACCCCCTGGATATGAGGTTCCAAGTGGACAAGTTTGCCGGTTGAAGAAGTCTCTCTATGGACTTAAACAGGCGTCTAGGCAATGGAATCTAGAGTTGACTGACAAGATCACATCATATGGTTTTCAGCAGTCTCTTTGTGATCATTGTTTGTTTACCTTGCATACTCTTGATTTCAGCTTGTTCCTTTTAGTCTATGTGGATGATGTGTTGATCACAGGTACTAGTGAAGCTGAAATCAATAAAGTTAAAGTGTTTTTGGATCAATCTTTCACTATCAAGGATCTAGGATATGCAAAGTACTTTTTAGGCATGGAGTTGGCTCGTTCTAATTCAGGAATTCTGATCAGTCAGCATAAATATATTATGGACATTCTGAAAGATGCCAACATGCTTAATTGTTCTCCTGCTTCAACTTCATTCCCTCCTGGTCTTAAATTTCTTGCAGAAGACAAAGATGACACCCCTTTGTTGGCTCATCCAGATCAGTATAGAAGACTGATTGGCAGGCTGCTTTATCTGGGGTTTACTCGTCCTGATATATCATATCCTGTGCAGCAATTGAGTCAATTTGTTAATGCTCCTCATCAATCTCATTGGTTGGCCGCTGTGCATTTACTTCGGTATCTTGGAGGCAGCTCAACCAAAGGTTTATTCTATCCAGTTCAGGACTCTTTGAGCCTCTGTGTTTTCAGTGATGCTGATTGGGGTGCATGCAAGACTACTCGCAAATCTATCACTGGTTACTGTGTTTTTCTTGGTGCTGCTTTGATTTCTTGGAAGTCCAAGAAACAAACTACTATTTCTTGTTCATCAGCAGAAGCTGAATATCGATCAATGGCCACCGCAGTCAAGGAGCTTCAATGGATTACTTTTCTGCTGCATGATCTTCAGGTTTCTGTGCCTCTTCCAGTGGAGTTTTGGTGTGATAATCAAGCTGCCATTTACATTGCTGCAAATCCCGTCTTCCATGAACGTACCAAGCATATCGAGATCGATTGTCATGTGGTCCGGGAAGCTTACAAGACAGGTCTCATATCCTTGCAGCATATTTCTTCCACAAGTCAAGTGGCTGATCTCTTTACTAAAGCTCCTTCTGTTGCTATTTTCTCCAAGTTGATGTCCAAGTTACAGCTTCTTACAGCTGAACTTGAGGGGGGGCTGTTGACATATCAGATCACAGGAGGAAGAGATCAGATCAATGGAGGAAGAGATCAGATCACAGGAGGAAGAGATCAGATCAAATTCTCAGCGCAATATGATCTTGGTGATTTGAGTACAAGAAGCAGAAGTGCATTTGTAGTTGAACCTAAAAATGCAGCTTTCTGTGTATTGCATCAGTACAAACTTTTGAGTGGAATTAATGATGTGGATAATCGGATGGTGGAAAATCGATTAGGAAACTTACTTGACAGCTTAGCTTAATAAGTAGGCGATTTTATTAGCTTCTTAATTAAGTTACCTAGAGCAGCAGTTAAGTAAAGAAGAGGAGTTAGTTAGTTGACTGGACTTTGTATATATATGTTGGACAGAGCGGTTATTCTTGATATGAAGAAAAGCTTTCACAAAACATCTTTTCTCTCTTTTCCTCTGCATTTCAACCGCTAGGGTTTTTCTTCAGTTTTACAAAATTTTCAATCTCCTCATTTTCGCACTTGGCAGCAGGTTAATAGCATGGTATCTGCTTGGATTAAAGGTACTATTGCTAAAGAACTTGTGAGTCAATTTACATAAATTAATAATGCATGTGATATGTGGATGGAAATTGTTGATCGGTTTGGAACAACCAATCAGTCCTTGATTTTTCAATTGAGTGGAGAAAAAGCTGTTGTGAGATAGAAAAATTTGACTGTTACTCAATTCTATTAGCGGCTAAAAGGCTTAAGAGATCAAATTGATCAGCTTATGCCTGGAGAAGATTTGTTTGGAATGATGAGAAATGTTCTTGGAGGAGGCAGATCTGCTCAATTTATGAGTGGAGTTAGAGAAACAATCAAGGAAATGAACAAATATTTGGAAAGGAAAAATCAAGACACCTGGACCATAGAGTTTCTTATGGGATTGAATGATGTCCATGAACTAGAGAGGAATCAGATTTTAATGATGGAGTTAATACCTTCACTGAATAAGGTATATGCTATGATCCTGAAGGCTAAGATGAATAGGACAGTTGCTGTCAACATTTCTATGAACTCAGATAATGTAACTGTGATGGCAAAGACATCTATGAAGTCTCAAACCTGGAAGAAGGAAGAAAGTAAGCCTAGAGTTGAAGATAAAGCTGATAAAAGTAATCTTCTATGCAATTACTGCAAGAAGAAAGGACACACAGTGGATACCTGCTTCAAATTGAAAGGATATCCTGATTGGTGGGAAGAAAGAAAGGATAATAAGAAAGGAAAGGGGATGGTGAATCAGCAAGCTGCTTATGTAGCTGAATCTCCTGTGGATGAATCTGAGAACTCTCAAAAGAATCAGAGTTCAACTCTTGCTGCTGCAATACAGAAAGAATTCAGAAATCTGCTAAAAAAAACAGGAAGGCTTGAATATGAACTCAGTCAATCTAGCATATCTTTATGATTTTGCAGGTACCAATATTCCTCATACTTTTGACTCTACTGCGTCTAGTCATATTGAATGGGATTTTTGGATTGTGGACAGTCGAGCTACAAGTCATATGACCATTAGTCTTGATATGCTTTCTGATTTTGATTCTGTCACTGAATTTACTCCAGTTTGCTTGCCTGATGGTAGCTTAAAATCAGTGAGTCCTATCGTATAGGGAGCTCTTAACTATCTGATGACATTGTTCTAAAGTCTGTGTTATGCATACCTGGTTTTAAACACGATCTGATGTCTGTGAAAAGGCTTGCTGAGGATTTCAAAGTGTATTTTAATTTTTTCAAATCCTTTTGTGTGTTTCAGAACCTGAGGACTGATAAGGTCCTTGCAACTAGTAGAGTTTTCAAAAGCCTTTGCCTAATGAATAAAACTTCATTTCTTGAGAAAACAATCAGCGCAACTTTGCAACTTTATAGTGCAGAATTTCATTGACAGAAGGCTTTGAAAGTGGAATCTGCTTTAGTTGTTAGGAATAAGCCATATTAGCATAAGAGGTTAGGGCATTCTTCAGAGAATATACTTAGGCATTTGTTGGATAGAATAGGTTCTGATTTAGGCAATCAAAATAAGAAATGTGAAACATGTATAGCTTCAAAACAGCATAGGCTACCTTTCCCTTTAGCTCAATCAAGACATGTAAAATTTTTGAGTTAAAACATGTAGACATCTGTGGTCCTTACAAGATTTCTTCTCTTTCAAATTGTCAATATTTTCTGACAATAGTGGATGATTTCACTAGATCAACTTGGACTTTTCTATTTCATTTCAAGGATCAAGTTGTTTCACTACTGAGCAAATTTTTCATTCTAATTCAGAATCAGTTCAACACTTATGTTAAAACTGTGTAAGAGTCATATTCATCCATCAAATCATTCGAGACTTTGTTCACCATTGCGATGCAGTCGTTTAACGATCTGTCTGTTCTATGAAGGAAACGGAGCAGGGCTCTGTGTTTGTGGGCTTCCATTGACCTCAAATTCGGATTCCCATGATGGTAAGGACCGAAGGAGATTGCCCGAGGCCTGTAGGACTTGGAATTTCCAACTGTGACGCAGGCAGGAAGTTTGTAGATGGAATGTTTCTCCCATCCCTCCTCATCTGAAATGGTGCGAAATAGGTTACGGACTTCTTTATCCACTACCTCTACCACCCATGATTTTTCTGCCATTTTAGTTGAGAGTTTTGTCAAGGATTCATGCTTCCGTTCCCACAATAGTTATATAGTACTCATAGTAGTACATTTGCAAGTTCAGGTTTTGACAAATAATAAGAAAGTATTAATAAAAGGAAAACGAGACAAATTCATGATTCATTTTATTAAATTATTTATTTCTATTAGACCAACAATATATACTACTTGTCGTAGAATATAATTTGTCTGTTTCAAATAGCTCGTCACGTTGAGAGTTTATAAATTGAAATATTATTAGTAAATCACCAATTTCTATTAATTTTCTTTATTATCAATTTCTTTATTATGGAAGTCTATGTTCATATCATTTTCAATTTTACATTAAATTTGCAATAGTACGGAAGAAACAACGCCCAATTTTCTTAATAACTCCCTAAAATCGAGAAAGAGTGTGGTCCAGTGGTTGGCATTCTCTGTTTAAGACAATAACTCTTGAGTTCAAGTCATTTAGGCTACAGCTCCTTCTTTGTACTAAAAAAAAAAAAATCCCTAAAACCATTATATCCAACCATTTTTCTAAACAAATCACGATTTTTCATTTTAGATAAAATACAATTTCAAATTCAAAAAAAAAAAAAAAAAAAAAACACTACTGATGTATCAACGGGGGAGCTTACTATTTTCTTTTATATATATATATATAGAATAATAATAATAGATTAATCACTTGAATTTTAGTTGAATTTGGACTTTTAATTGGATTTTATTCTAAAGTTTTAAAAATTTTAATTTGATTTTGAACGTTTTGATTTTAGTTATAGAAAAAAAAATGTAAAAATAGTCCATATAAATTAGTGTCAAATTTAATTTTAAACTTTGATATTTGATTACATATTTAGTCCTACAAACATTTTTTTTGGACATTTAACTATTAAATTGTAATTCTGTCAACTCATATCTCACATGGAACCCACGTGGATTATGTGACAAATTTTTATATCATGAACTAATCCGTCATAATGGGACATAAAACGTGTTAGACCATGTAACATAAAAGTTGTCATCCATGTCGCGTCCACGTAGCATAGCGGTGGATGGAATTATAATTCAAACGTTAAGTATTAAAAAAAAAATTGTTATTATGATTAGATGTGTTGTGAATGACAAAGTTTAGGAATAAATTTATCGATTACCAAATGGTTTAGCATTAAATTCGACACCAAATCATATGATAGGGGCTATTTCTGCATATTTTTCTAGTTTTAATTAGTTCAATGGATAAAAATTGGACAAAATTAGACAAATTTTCAAATTAGATTAATGTCCGATTTCAATGGAAATGTAAAAAATAAAAAAAAATGAAATCCCGAATATGGAGATGTCCATCCATTATAATATGAAAACATAACTTACATAATTCTGTAAAATTATGAAACTACAATTTTTTAAACTTTAACAACGAAATAATAAAAAAAAATCAAATTCAATCATGATCCAAGTCCTCACAATTTTTTCTTTTTTTTTTTTTTCTAATATTGCAATGATTTGATTTGATGAACATCTTATAAGACAGAACTGACACATTTGTCGTAACCAAGTCCTTTAGGTAGTTGAGATAATCACTTCTCTGTAAATGCCGTTGAAAATTAATAAAGGGTAGTACATTATCTTGTTTTGGGTAGTTGAAAATTGCTGTGCCAATTCATATTTCATAGTCATTTTATTAATATACGTAGTACCCTACCATATGTTCTCAATTAATAATCAATCAACAACGATCAGGAGTTACTAGGTAGCTGCCAAAATTAAAGCTGTTATTGGCCTGCATTTTTTTTTTTTTTTTTGTGCTACTCTTGATTATTTCAGAATTTGATCAACTTTTTCTTTTTGTTTTAACAAGAATCAATTTAGTTTCCTGTACATTTTGGATATCCTAGACCAGGACGAGGAAAGGGAGCTGATCTACTTTGATCCGAATTCTTCCGAATTAGGTTAGGTTCGGTTCCGTTTGGATTAGAGCTGCTTTTGAATAGATAACACGGATCAGTTGGAGATGAAAAATTTTATTATAACACCCGGTCCAAATATGCAATTAAAAAAGATTACTAATGCAATTTTTGTTTAGTTTTATTTTGAATTTAAATTTTTTTATTATTTTAAGATAATAAGATTGATGCTCCAAACTCAACTTCAAAAAAATATTTCTTCCCCCATCTTCTCATCATGGGAGGATTAGAAAAATAAATTGTTCTCCGTTTTTATTTTTCTATTTTAGTTTCATCATCCAATAAAAGGGATTATCCCCGATCTTTATTTTCTTCTGTCCTACAATAGATGATCTATAGAAGGGTAGAGTGTTTTTTCCTTCAGTAGATTCAGATCTACTAGTAGTGTCTGGTCGTGACTTCATTGATGGTATTCGTTGTTATGACGACAGTTCATTGGATTGGTAGCGGAGTCGTGTTAATGATGTTCGTTGATTTTGTCCAAGAGAATTCAGTCATCATAGATTTTTTTTTTTTTTTTTTCCAAAACAATCTCCCGTGAGACCAGTGTGCTTGAGAGCACCTATATTAATTTGTTAGCAATGAGATAATTTTAAAATAGTTGTTCTTGCTTGCACCTAAACAATCTTTAGAAGACAAGAGAGTTACTAAAATTTATCTTTCATACTAAAATCTAGCTGCTTCTGTACCATTGGAGCCAAACAAGTCTATCAAAAGAGGCTCCTACAAAATCACAGCCATTCAATCAGAATTAAAAATTTGGTGCTCAAAACCTTTAGTAGCAGAACTTCTAATTCAGGACTCCCTACGAGACCACCGGGCTCGCATTAGCCAAACAAGGGGAGGGGTACTCTTTGCCAAGATTAACCAGCGTCTGAACTCCAGATGAGGTTAAAAAATCCAAATTTACTGACCTCCCATCCCATTCACAGTTTCAAAAGAATTGCTCATCTTCGATGACCACCTGGTACAGAATTCTAAGCAAGACAAGAATTCAAGAATTCCTTATAAATGGCTTGGCAGCCATTGAAAATTTAGCCAAAAGACAGCGAACTCATAACGAGCACATCCACAATACCACTGGACTCCATACAAATCAAACCATTTGCCAAACAGCAGCAAAACCAGAAGTCAAAAAACTTAGCACCAACACTTTAGCCTTCCCAAGGACAGAAGCTTAAAAGCAAAACAAAGCCAATCTTAAAAACGGAGCAGTGATTTTAGTCGCAAACTCCCATATTTCCAAATTAGGCTTAGTATCATTAGAAGGTTTAGAGGCCACGAACCTGAAGGCGTTCTGAACGGCGTGTACGGTGCCTCGGATTTTGAGCTGCTGTTTTGGGAGGACATCCCCTCTTTTTTTCTTTCTAATTGGAATGAAGCTTTCCTCATCTGGAAAGGAGTCTGAGTCTTCCAGCAAATATTCTGAGTTAGGTTCCTCATCTAAATCCTTATCAAACACAGAAAAATCAATGATCAATTGACCTTCATCCTCTGGAGTTGAGGCAGAGCGAATTAGTGGCCTTCTTTCTGTCTGCAGAACTGGAATGGGAAAATTCAGGGCGGTATTGATATCTTCTGCAATTGCCATAATCCTCTGCATATCAATCCCTTCAGTATCGACTTGGGAATTTTGGACTGTTTCCCTAAGGACATTCACTTCAAGAGCAGAATTAATTAGATCTATTTATTAGATTTATGATTTGAAGTTTTCATCGAAAAATTAGTGATATATCCTTGTTCCGGCAAGAGATATATCCACTGCTTGATAGAGTATATCTATATAGGTTTATCCGTAGTAACACAACATGTAATTTGTGTTTCTCTGGTTGTACCTTCCTGTTGTCAATCGTTGTTGAACGTTTTTCAGTAGATTAATATATGTCTTTTATTTAAAAAAAAAAAGATAATAAGATTGATATTTTATATCTATCTTTTCACAGTTGTTCTCTTTCCACTACCCACGTTCTTAATCATCTTTCTTCTTCACTTTCCTCCCATCTTCTGTGATCTCTCTTCCCATCCTCCATCGAATTCCTCCCATTTTCTGTCATCTTCTTCACATCCTTCGTTGAATTTGTTTTTTTTTTCAATTTTTTCGTATTTCTATCTTCACCAGTTTGTATTATTTTTTCAACCATCGAATTCAACATCAAGGTTCTTGTCAAATTTTCCCAGGAAGAAGAAATTACAATTTCATAAATTTAGTATTTTTTTCATGTTTTTGAATTTATTTATTCTCATGATTTTCCATTAGTTTTTTCAACTGTTGAATTCGACACCAGTGTTCATTGTCGCTAATGTTATATTTCACCAAATTATATTTACATGTATATTTTGCCAAACTTGCATGTATATTATGTAATACTACATGTATATTACGAAAATCTAGCATGCATATTATGTGTATTTTCACGTATATTTTTAAACTTAATGTATATAGATATATATATTCACGTATATTTCACCAAACTTACATGTATATTATGAATAGAAAATATTTATATTACGGAAAGAAAACATGTATATTATGAATATCTTTAAATATATTTCACCAAATTCATATATATTATGTGATATTTACACGTATATTTTCACAAACTTGCGTGTATATAATATAGGTATATTTTCACGTATATATTATATAATATTTACATTTATATCATGTATATTTCACTGATTTTTTCATGTATATTATGTAATATTTATATGTATATTGTGGGGAGAAAGCATGTATATTATGAGGAAAGTGTTGTGGTTTTGTGATTTTGTCGATAAAGTTCACGATTTTGTTAACTACTGATGAAGTTTATGTCGTCGGTTGGTATTGATTACATAAATTGGCTGATGGTGATGGTGTTTAGTTGTATGTACCATTATGGCTGTTGATGATGGTGCTTGGATGTATGTAGTAGTTTAATAGTTTAGGATGGTTGGGGATGTTGATGATGTGGTTAGAAGGTGGTTGCATGGCCTGTTGATGGTGGTGATTGGGTGTACGTGGTGGTTTATGAGGGTTGAGAGAGTTGAAGATGGTGGTTTGATGGAGGTTTGATAGAGACGTTAGAGATAAGATATTTAAATTTAATTAGGATATAATTTGGATAGTAAAATCTTATCATGATTATAATTAATTTTTAATAAATTACAAACTAATCCTATATTTATTTGCATATTAGATCCTGGGTGTACATACATCCGGTCCTACCGTATAAGGACTGGTTTGAGATCGAATTCAGATCGTTTTGGATAATTTAAACGGAATTACCATTTTACCCCACAATTTTTTTACAAAAATATTTTTATTATTTTTAAATTTTAAAACTAAAAAGGGGTAGTTTGGTAAGTAAGAATACCTTTTTTCTAAAAGAGTAAAATATAAAATTGGTAATCATATTATATTGAATTTCAGGTTTTAGCCATTATATCTTGAAAACTATTTTTTTAGTCATCAACTTTTCATTTTGTTACAAAATTAGTAATTCCCGTCAAGTTCGACCTATAATTCAACTAACGGAGCAAATTTGTAGGGCTAAAATAGTAATTTTAAACAAGAAAACTCATTGTTCTCCTATCCCTTGTGTCGCCGCTTCTTCCCCTTTACATTTCGCCGACCGCCGCTGCTTCGCCCATCAATCCCAAATCCCACCTGTTTCTCCCTGTCCTGTAACAAAAACTCTACTTTCCAGTCAAAACCACCACCACCACCTTGCATCTTTCTCAACCTGAATCTTTCTCACGTGGATGGTGGTTTCTTAAGGGGAAAAGACACAGACCCATTTAAATAATTTAAAGATCAACCTTCTTCAACCGAAGGGTTCTTCTTTTTGGTTTTTGTCTCTGTTTCAGATGCATTTTGTTTGGGCCAATTTGCTCTTGCGATATACTTCTGCCCATACATTCTTACATATATAAAGCAAATTGTGGTTTATTGTTTGCAAACTGTATGGGCTTGGGTTTGGGTGGGAATGGAGTGATGGTCTTGTCCTGAAAAAGGCTGGCGAAGGATCGAGTTTTTACGGGGGCAAGGTTTTGGGGGCCACCGGAGGGTTCCGGTGGCTCCATGGTGGCTGGTGATAGGTTGGTGAAAAGCAGGGTTGGGGACGGACCGAAGATTTTAGAAATGCTTGCTTGCTATCAACAATGGTGATTGACTATCGATACTGATTGAAAAGTCACCGATAGAGAGTTCCAGATAAAGGGCTTGGCTGCTACAGCTTGGTTCTTCTTTCATGGTAGAATCTGATAAATAATGAAGAGCAGAAGCAACAGTTGTAGCTCAAGGCTAAAGCAGAAAGAGCTCTAGCAGTTCAATCTCATTCAGCATCAGTAGTTTTGGTTCCAGCTTATGCCAGCTCAGATGACAGCTCAGCTAGGTGTCTTAATCGTGATTCATCACTTGGTGGTTTTACTGATTCAGCACTTGGCGGTTTTACAATTAGAACTTCAGCATTAACCAACACTGGATATAGGATATAAGTTTGGCTAGAAATACTGATTGGTGATTTAATTCCCTATCACAATCTTAGAGTATTTTAGCTAAATTATATGAAAGATGTGTTAGTCTAGTTTTTCTTCTTGTAACTGCTTTTTGAGTTGTACATATATATAACTTGGTTGAGCTGAGCAACGAGATCAATACAGAAGATATGTTTATCCATTTCGTCCCTTGAGTTCCTTTTCCTGAGTTCTTCAACTGTTCTTCATCTTTCTGAGTTTCTTGTTGGTGAAATTTTGTATGATCAGACTCTGATTAAGAAAAGTTGATCCAGTTTGTTGTTGTTTCGTATTATGGTATCAGAGCCGAGGAGTTTCTGTGGATTTTTTTTGCTAAAATGGAAACCGAAGACACCTACGATCAAGAGGCGTTTTATGAAAGGCCTGATCAGATGGTGCGAGAGATTGATGCTGAGTATGAAAGGCAGCTGATGCTCTATGGATCAGATCATCCTGGATTGTTGTTGACCAATACGCAGTTGAATGAACACAATTACTTGATCTGGAGAAATGATGTGATCAATGCATTACTTGCGAAGAGGAAGTTTGGATTTGCGGATGGCAATTGCTTCATGCCGGATGAATCATCTCCTCATTTTTGCACTTGGCAGCAGGTTAATAGCATGGTATCTACTTGGATTAAAGGTACTATTGCTAAAGAACTTGTGAGTCAATTTACATATATTAATAATGCATGTGATATGTGGATGGAAATCGTTGATCGGTTTGGAACAACCAATCAGTCCTTGATTTTTCAATTGATTTTTCAACCAATCAATCCTTGATTTTTCAATTTCTTTTTATGAGTGGAGTTAGAGAAACAATCAAGGAAATGAACAAATATTTGGAAACGAAAAATCAATACACCTGGACCATAGAGTTTCTTAAGGGATTGAATGATGTCTATGAAGTAGAGAGGAATCATATTTTAATGATAGAGTTAATACCTTCACTGAATAAGGTATATGCTATGATCTAGAAGGCTGAGATGAATAGGACAGTTGCTGTCAATATTTCTATGAACTCAGATAATGTAACTATGATGGCAAAGACATCTGTGAAGACTCAAACCTAGAAGAAGGAAGAAAGTAAGCCTAGAGTTGAAGAGAAAGCTGATAAAAGTAATCTTCTATGCAATCACTGCAAGAAGAAATGAAATACTGTGGATACCTGCTTCAAGTTGAAAGGATATCCTGATTGGTGGGAAGAAAGAAAGGATAAGAAGAAAGGAAAGGGGATGGTGAATCATCAAGCTGCTTATGTAGCTGAATCTCCTGTGGATGAATCTGAGAACTCTCAAAAGAATCAAAGTTCAACTCTTGCTGCTGCAATACAGAAAGAACTCAGAAATCTGCTAAAAAAACACGAAGATTGAATCTGAACTCAGTCAATCTACCATATCTTTATGATTTTGCAGGTAGCAATATTCCTCATACTTTTGACTCTACTGTGTCTAGTCATATTGAAAGGAATTTTTGGATTGTGGACAATCGAGCTACAAGTCATATGACCATTAGTCTTGATATGCTTTCTGATTTTGATTCTGTCACTGAATTTACTCCAGTTTGCTTGCCTGATGGTGTTAGTTTTGAATACAGAAAAGCTATGGCTTGTATCAAAAACTAATATCCACAGATAACATATCATTTTGTTTCAGAATTAAATTGTTCAATTATATCATAGAACTAGATAACGGGGTGTGGAAAGACACAGTAGATACCGTAATTAGTTAAAGTATTGATATATTAAAAGTATGCTCGTAACTGAGATAGTCTGAACATACTATCGGAATATGTTATTGTGTGGTTTGGAAATTGGTTTATCTAGACTAATTAAATCACACGGATATGTCCGGGGCATATTGAGCATGACCAGTTTGGATAAAATTGACTTATACTGATCGGCCTAGTCAATTCGGTCCTAGTATTCAGTCTCTCAATCCCGAGATTGGGACGGGCGTGAGAGTTGGATATCGTATGCTTTGATGTGCCAAAAAGTGCGGTCAATTGAGGCCTATACCTCGATAGGTTGGGTATACATTGTTTAGCTACTTACGTGTCGTTGCTAGTCGGAGGAATCCACGTACTGGTTCGTCGGGTTGATGGTGCTCCCGAGATGAGCTCGTAAGATTTATTATACTAAACCCGGCCGGTGGACTTTATGTCCGGTATAATAAAAAGGTCGAGTGGTACTAATCTCGGATACCAAGAAGTCGGTGAATTAGTTTGTCAGTAAATTGATAAACCGAAAAGCACTAGATCTTTAATGTGTGGATAATGTGGGGAGATAGAAGAAAATATAGTGGCGCAATGTAAAGTCGTTTTTGAGCGGTAGTTCCATAATTGGTCCGTTAGTGGTACGACTAATTATGCGTTTGACTAATCGATAAAGTGGATTAATTAATCCTAAAGGTTTAATTAATATTTAGTTGACAAAGTGGATTAAGAAAATTAATTCTATATGAATTAATTAATCCAAAGGGTTCAATTAAATTAAATTAACGAAGTGGGTTAAAGATTTAATTCAAAAGGATCGATTGGAGTTGACTAGTCGAAAGACTAAGGGGTCAACGAAAGTCAAACTAAAAGGCCCAACTCAAAAACCCATGAGGTCTCCTTAGAAGCTCACTATAAATATCCCTTGTTAGGCAATTTGCAAGACATTAGAAACCTTAGAGGCATTTGCCTAGTGAGAGAAAGTTAAGTCTAGAAAGAGAAGCTCTCAACTTTCTTAGTAGCTTTTCTTTCGAAGTCGACTTTGGAGCTTTATTCTTCCAGAATCCTAAAAGCCCATAACCTAGAGAATCCTAGATCACCATTTTTGGAGTAAAAAGCTGCTGTCTTTGATTGGTTTTCTCGGCCGCCGGGTTTTGTTCGCCGGAAATAGATCGGCCGGCGTTTGGTTTATTTTCGGGGCGGCGGCTTTGCTCCTTTTGAAGTGGGTTTGTTAATTCTTGTTGTGTTGATCCTCTAGCTTGATCTTATTAGATCGCTAGAGTCTAGATCTACAAGCAGGAACGCATTCCAAACACTTTTGGTGTGGATTTTCAGATTGGGTTAAGTTCCCGGGCTAAATCTGTTTTTTCATATTTGTGTGATTCTTGAAGTGCGTTTATTGGGATTTCTTCGTTTTGCCTTGGGCTACTCCGTAGACACTAGCCCACACTATTTCGAAGTCAAATTGGAGTTATTCTTCGGATTTCGAGTGGATTTCGCATCCAGGCGGTAAATAAGTACAGTAATCTTCGGGCAACGATCTGCTGAGGATCTGACGAGTTTTTGGAAGTGGGTCACATATGAATCTCTTCCTTATTGTCTTAGCTACCTTTTGGATAGTCACCCACGCGATTTTGAGGTAGATACGGAGTTGTTATCGGGATTCTCTCGTGATTGGTCCCAGGCGGTAAACAATAGGATTTTCAGCTTTGGTTTTCTTATTGCTAGGGGCACGCTTCAAAGGTATAATCTTTTGAACTTTCCGCTTTAATTAAAAATTTATCTTTTGTGTCCCGATTAATAAATTAAATAAGTATAAGCCTAGATCCGTTCATGGGAAAATGAATTTGAGCCTGAGGTTTGTCGAAAGCTTCCGATTCTGGAATGCATTGCACGAAAGTAAGGTTTTCGATTAAGCCCGGGCTTATTCTGTTTTCCTTCAGATGGTAGCTTAAAATCAGTGAGTCATATAGGGAGCTCTTAACTATCTGATAGCATTGTTCTAAAGTCTGTGTTATGCATACCTGGTTTTAAACACAATCTGATGTCTGTGAAAAGGCTTACTGAGGATTTCAAAGTGTATTTTAAGTTTTTCAAATCCTTTTGTGTGTTGCAGGACCTGAGGACTGATAAGGTCCTTGCAACTAGTAGAGTTTTCAAAGGCCTTTACCTAATGAATAAAACTTCATTTTTTGAGAAAACAATCAGAGCAACTTTGCAGCTTTATAGTGCATAATTTCATGGACAGAAGGCTTTGAAAGTGGAATCTGCTTTAGTTGTTAGGAATAAGCCAAATTGGCATAAGAGGTTAGGGCATCCTTCTAAGAATATACTTAGGCATTTGTTGGATAGAATAGGTTCTGATTTAGGCAAGCAAAATAAGAAATGTGAAACATGTATAGCTTCAAAACAGCATAGGCTACCTTTCCCTTTTAGCTCAATCAAGACATGTAAAATTTTTGAGTTAATACATGTAGACATATGGGGTCCATACAAGATTTCTTCTCTTTCAAATTGTCAATATTTTCTGACAATAGTGGATGATTTCTGTAGATCAACTTGGACTTTTCTATTTCATTTCAAGGATCAAGTTGTTTCACTACTGAGCAAATTTTTCATTCTAATTCAAAATCAGTTCAACACTTATGTTAAAACTGTAAGAACTGATCATGGCTCAGAATTTTTTAGTTGTACATGCCAAGATCTTTTCTCAAGACATGGCATTCTTTATCAAAGTTCATGTCCTTATACACCTCAACAGAAAGGAGTTGTTGAAAGGAAACACAAGCATATTACTCAAGTAGCTAGATCTCTTCTTGTTCAGTCTAGTCTAACTCCAAAGTTTTGGGGAGAGGCTGTTCTCACTGCCACTTTCTTGATAAATAGGCTACCTTCTGAAGTTCTCAATTGAAAATCTCCTTATGAAATCTTGTATAATAAGAAACCAACATATGATCACTTCAGAACATTTTGCTGCATATGCTTTGTTTTAAACAAACCTCCACTTCGTGATAAATTTAGAACTAAATCTTCCAAAGGGATTTTTGTTGGATATGTTACAGGACATAAAGGATGTAAGATTTATTGTTTGTCTACAAAGAAACTTCTGATTTCTAGGGATGTTGAGTTTCTTGAAGACACTTTTTATACACCTGGAAAACCTGAGTAAGCTGATTCTTTTGTATTGTCTGTAAGCTCTTCTTTTGATGATGAGTCTACTTCTACTGATTCACTGCCATATATTGTCACTGATTGTTCCACTGATTTTGTCTCCAGTGATCATGGTAGAGATTCTGGAGAGTTTTTTATCGATTTGCATATTTCTTCACCTGACTCTATTCATTTTGAGCACTCTGGAAACAATGATTTGAACAACACTGAATCACACACAACTGAGCCACTTAGACACAGCACTAGGAATAGGAGCGCTCCTCTTTGGCTCCAGGATTTCAATTAGTTGGAAATTTGAGTACAAGAGAGAGTGAAGAACCGCCCTTACCCCCAATTTCACAAAATCTTACCCCCAAAGTGCTAATGTACGAAACTAGAAGAATCCTTCAGCTATACAAAGTTATCAACAAAAAAGAGATTCTACCTAACAAAATATCTACATTTTCAATACCGGAATTGCATCTTTTTTGAGCATTAGGAGTCCCTATAGTTTTTTCGGTAGCGAAGCAAAAGTGACGAAAGAAGTATTCTGTCCTAAAGATGTCAATTTGGCCAAAAAGTCAGCAAAGCAATTACCTTCTATGTACACATGTTGGGATTGTTCTTCCCATCGGACTTGGCTTGACCATGAAAATAGCTACCCATGGCATCAATAAATAGATCCCGAAGATGCTGATCTGACGTAGAAGCAGTTGGCAGGGATTGTCGATTCTCATCTAACGGTGAATTGGCCAAATTCGCAAATTCAACTGGTCCCCGTCTGAGACTTCCGGGAGTGCCACTATTGGTGCCAAGAAAACCCCCGCTATCAGAATAAGGTCCACTGCTGCCGCCACTGGAGGTTTTGGACGCCCGCCACCAGTCCGGAAAACCAACAAGACGAAAACAGCGATCCCGGTGGTGCCCATCTTTGCCGCAGTGGTCACAGTGTTCAGCTGGCTTCCCATCACGCCTGCGATCATCTCGGCGTCGCCCAGTCTTAGTCGCACCGCCACGAAGTGGACCTTGGGCAGTCATCGCAGTCCCAGCAGCTGTTCCTGCCGTCATTAAGGCCGCTCCAAAAGGCTGAGTTCCTACGCCGGCCAATGCTCCGACTGCCCGCTGCTGTTCAACTTTTAAGATCATGCCGTAGGCTCGGTTGACGGAAGGCAAAGGTTCCATTAATAGAATCTGATTTTTTTCAGGCTCAAAGACAGAATCTAACCCTGCAAAGAATTGCATCAATTTCCTGCTAGTGTCTAGTTCCGCCATCGTTTTCCTTGCGCCACAATTACAACCTCCACAATTACAAGTGGGTGTTGGCTGTAAATTTGCTGATTCATCCCAAAGCCGCTTAAGACGAGAATAGTATTTCATAACAGTATCACCGCCTTGGCTTATCACATTGATTTCACGCTGCAACTTGTATAGTAATGGGCCATTGCACACACCAAATCGTTCCTCCAATTCCAGCTATAACTCCCTGCTCGAGTTGGCATAAACGAAATCATCGGCGACATCCTTTGCCATGGCGTTGATCAGCCACGAACATGCAATCGACCCTCCTCCATCGATCATAAGAAGACGAATCCGGTTCCCGAACCTGTGCTGTTCCAGCTATGAACCCGACCAAGTTTTTGGATGCTAACGCCAGTCGGATGGAGAGCGACCATGGCAGAAAATTCAAACCTGTTAAAACCGACGTAACAATCACCATCCCAGGATGATCCAAATTTGAAAGAATCCATGGATCTCCTGCGCCGCTTGTTGCGTTCGATGTGCTGCCGGACGAACGATGAGCTTCCATATTGTTTTTCGCAGCCTTCCTTGTGTGGTTTTGTGGAAAAAACGCCTCTTTGGATCAATGAAATCCGTGTCGCTCTGATACCATATAAAGTTTATAGATGCTGATCAAGGAAGACGCTCAAAAAGTATGGAAGAAAACCCAACAGTAGTCTGGTTGTTTTCTGTATTTTACTGATCAATTTGTACAAGTATAAATAGAAATAAATATCCAAGAAATCAGCTATAAAATCTAAACTGACTAATTGAAAGTAGGAAAAGCAACAACCCTATCAAAATACTAACAACAATATTCTACCTTATCAAAACTAACAACAATATTAACAACAATATTCTACACTTCTCAATCTAGAAAAGAACTTCATCCCAATGATGCGTCTATAAGTAGTGGTTTTTAGCATAAAATGTATAGAGGTATTTTTTTGCTCTCCCCCCTAGTTTATTTTGCCTTGGGTGACTTAGTTAGAATTCACTGTACACGGGCGGTTTCCTATTTTTTGTACCTCTCTTTTGCTCAAAAGTAATATGAAAGGCGGTAAGCCTCAGCCACCATAATCTCTCGGATTAGGGGCTGTTTGAAAAAAAAAAAAAAAAAAAAAAGCTCAGAAGCAAAGACTAATCCATAAGGAAGTAGTAGTATTGATTCCTCCTCTATTATTTAGAGTGAATTGATGCTGTGTCGTATATCAAGGCAAGTAAGCAGAGCCATGGAAGAAAGTGTAAAAACCGTTAGCAGTTAAAAATAAGCAAAGGCTTTTGGACAGGGCAGAGATGAAGAGGAAGATAGGTTCCATTTCTTCTTTAGCTTTACTTATATCAACCACCAACAATAGAACTATTTGTCTCTAAAAGAATATGGGGCTTGCGGGGTGTTATGACGGAGAGGTGGAGGAAGGGGGAAATGGCGGTGCTGCTGTGGCGGGTGGTGGCGGTGGTGATTACAAGAACAAAAATAAGAAAAACCTAAAGTTTTCGTTGATATTTCATTTTTGCCCTTAAAAATATAACATATTTAAACTTTCCGTTTGTCAAACATGGATATCTAACAGAATTATGACAGTTATATGTTTCAAAAGTTTAATGGGGTATTAGTCAAGTCAAATTGTTTAGTATCAAAATTATATTATTGAATAAGTTTAGTGACTTGGAATTTTTAATCCTAAAAATATATATCATCAATAATTAGTGAAATTATATATTTAAACTAAATATATCATTAATCTACTGAATTATCTTTCCTACTCAATATAATTAATAAGTAAATAGTAATATAAAGGATAAATGTTCCAAATAGATATTAAATACATGATTAAAAAGTAAAAAAGTATTCCACCACTATTTTATAAATAAAAATAAATAAATAATTCATCTATCTCATATAACTATATTTATTAATAATGATTTTGTTAATATAAAATGTATAAAATAATATAATGACAAAATGAATAAAAAAACATTGTTATTATATTGAGAAGTAATTTATTTTTAAAAAGTAAATTTATTGATACCAACTTTTTGTATATTTTGTATTACCAAAATCAATAATAAAAAAATATAGTTATTACGAGATATATGAAATATTTACTTATTTTTATTTATAAAATAGTGGTGAAAGGCTTTTTAATTTTTTAATAAAATATTTAATATCTATTTGGAAAATTTATCCTTTCTATTATATTGAGTAGTAAAGATAATTTAGTAGATTAATGATATATTTAGTATAAATACTTAATTTCACTAATTATTGATGATATATTTTTATTATGTTTTATTTTATTTTCATATTAAAAATTGAAAAATATGAATGTTTAGAAATAAAAAGATATTTTGAGAATTTTGAAAGTGTAAAACATATTTATAGGAGTAAATTATGAAATTGATCATTATACTGTTCCGAAATCTCACTTTTGATAATCATAATGGAATGAATTTTTCTTTTTTTTTTTTTTTTTTGGCAAAGAAAGGAGATTTCAATTAGTTGGAAATTTGAGTACAAGGGAGAGTGAAGAACCACCCTTACCCCCAATTTCACAAAATCTTACCCCCAAAGTGCTAATCTAGCGAAATTAGAAGAATCCTTTAGCTATACAAAGCTATCAACAAAAAAGAGATTCTGCCTAGCAAAATATCTACATTCGCAATACCGGAATTGCATCTTTTTTGAGCATTAGGAGTCCCTATAGCTTTTTCGATAGCGAATGAAAAGTGATGAAGTAGTATTCTGTCCTGAAGATGCCAATTTGGCCAAAAAGTCGGCAAAACAATTACCTTCTATGTTGATTGAGGTTGATTCCACGGGCCTTTATGATGTCCCAAATTTCTTTCAGAACTGGATGAAATCTCCGAAGGAAGTGGTCCACTCCCTGGTTTAGCAACTCCAATAATTGCAAACTGTCCGAGAGGATCAGAACATTTGCCAATCCCTGACTATCACTGTACATGGTTGCCCTCTTCATTGCTTCCATCTCAGCCTGAAAGGGTGAGGTGACAAAAAGCTCAAAGGATTCAGCATATAAAAAATTTCCATGTTGATCGCGTATTACAAAATCACCACCAGCTTTTCCTTCCGCATAGGCCCCGTCCGTGTTGATAATCCTTTCAGCATTCCTGGTGTGTTCCTTCCAGATTACCCGAGAGATGCTTGCTGATGGAGAACGTGGAAGGTGCTAGTCGAAAGCTTTGGATATCCATGATCTTTCCTCTCGCGGGGATGATTTTGGTTTGAAGCCAAAGAGGATATTCCTCAACTGGTTGTGTACGTCCTCCATTAACCATCTGCGCTGAAATCTTCCTCCTTCCCAATGCAAACGGTTCCTCGCGGTCCAGATTGCCCACAAGAGCAGATAGGGTGCAATTTTTCAAATTTTGTGAACCACAGATTTTTTTTTTTTTTTTTTTTTTACACAAGTTTTACCATGATAGCAGCAGAACTTTACCTGGGGATTGTCTAAATGCCAAATGGAAGAAATCCAGCCAGTACTTCCAACCAGAATCGATGACAGGACAGAGAAAGAAAACATGCTTGAGAGTTTCCGGGGCCTTACCGCGAAAAACATACTTAGAAGGGTGACTGTAAATACCAGATTGTTCCAGGATTTATGGGAAAGGCAAGAGGGAATTCCAGAGTTTTCAGACCAGTACCAAAACCTTTGGGAGACACTACTTAGTGGAATGAATTTTTACAGTTTTGCCTTCAAAAAAGTCTCCATTAGAACATTTAACAGTCAACTTTAACGGAGTGACAAAAAATAAATTAAAAATGAAATTTTAGTAACTTTAAATATCATTTTTAAATAATGATAACCAAAAGTGAGATTTTGCAAAAGAATGATAACCAATTTTACAATTCACTCTTAAAGTAAACAAATGGTTCATATCATACAGAACATAAATTCATATTAGACATAACATGTAACATCCATCCCAAATTGTTAGTTTACAACTTGAGTGACTTGTATATAACTTCCAGTCTCATATGCTACTAAAAACTTGAGTTAACTATTTTGAGCTAGGTTGAGTGGCTTGCATATAACTTCTAATATCATAAACTAATATCTTGTTTTTTTTTTTTTAAATTAATGACTAAATTTTGAATTTCATAATAGTATAATGATCTACTTTGGATTTTCACTAACCTATAAAATGAATAAATTTTTGTTAATATTATGTTATTTAAATATTTTTTTTGTAAGGTTAAATATTATTAATTAGATATTTTAATTTATAAATTACATTTAATATTTTATAATTTAAATTTATTTGTCATAAGTACCATGATGATATCATCTAATGTTTCTTTTAAACAAACGAGTTGATCTAGTAAGCAGGGGTGGAACAACGTGGAGCTCTTGGGCGCCGAAGCACTTTTATCATGGGAAAAATCTCTTAATAGGTACGTGTTTTTTGATATTTTGGTAGAATGATCCTGGAACAAAGGCTGCTTGGGTAGAGAGAGGGGTTGGGATTTTCAATTTCGGCAGAGAAGAACGAAGAGTGGTGGCGATGAGGGAGGAGTGAATCGAGGCGAAGGAAGAAAAAGGATGTGCAACGAAGGAGATGGTGGTGAAGGCGATCATGGAGGTGAACAGGGGAGGGGTGCGACGAAGAAAAGGATTAGCTAGGGTTGGGTGAGAGGGAATGTTTATATATTTTAGATATTTACACATTAAGTCCTTCAATTAGTTTATTATCTCTGTTGCACCTAGTTGGTTTTGTATACATTTCAATTAAGTCCGAATAAATTAATTGATTTATTCTCTTTTAAATTGTTTTAACCCCAAATTATCTAGTTCTTAACTTAAGTAATTTTCAAATCAAAATTTCTAAAATCCCCAATTTCATAGTTTTCTCCTTTTATCTTATGAATTTTAATTTAAAACTAAATTAATATGAATTTTAATTTAAAACTAAATTAATTTTTCCTAGGACCTTTTCATATTCTCATTAAGAGCAATATTTTTCATAAAATTTGAAAAATAATTCGCATGTTTCTCCAGGATATTACACCCTCATCTCATTTTTTTCTGGTAACGCCACTGCTAGTAAGAGCTGGTAACCTTTGTGATTGGCCTTTCTATCTGATTCTGGCAGCATTGATAATAATCAACCACTTAGTTAATCAATTAAAATAAATGCGTTCGCTTAAACATTATGGACACTTATAAAAGGGGGAAGAAAGAGAGTATTTTAGTAGGGCATTTTCGTCCAACTTGGCGTCATTATTTTCCATAAAAGATGGAATTGGCAGTGGTAGTATAAGGCATCAATTTTGGGGCTGACCCTGGTAGAATTGTCGCGTGGTGTATATAGTTTGCTGGATGGTGAGTCCGAAAATCAAAGCCGCAGCAATCACAGCTATGATTGTCCATGGATTCTTGAAGTAAGTACGGGCGAGATATCCCTGCCACCGATTCCATTTCCTCTTGGAATACTTGTTCACTTGCCTTCGGACTTCAAAGAGTGGACTTTGACGATCAAGGTCCAAATCCACGGAGAGTGAGTTGAATAAATTAGCTATGAATTCATCACTTCCATATTCAAGCTGCAAAACTTCGTTGGTCTTCAAAAGATTCACATCCTTGCCCGTGTCAATGATGCCGTCCATGAAAGAAATGTAGGAAGCCACTTCATTCCCTGGTTCGACATGGAGCCTCTCCAAGGCTATGAGGTTTCGAAAAACCGATCCTGTCGTGCCGTCCACCGTTATTTCAGGGAGCCTAAGAACGCCGTATAAAAGGCCGCCCTGGAAAGATATGTCGCTGATGCTTTTTGTTTTGCTCTTTTTTATTTTGATTCCAGCTTCATGAAGCTCTGTTACTGATGGAAGGGTGTCGTCTGTGTCTCCATGGGAAACTCCATTGCCGGGGTAGCATGGGAGGCAGTCAATCCGTTTGTCATCATCAGGCCCGGATATTATTACCTTCCGGTAAACATCTAGTACATGTTTGCTTTTTTCCAATTTGTCCCATTTGTCCCATTTAGTGTCAGCAGGGAAGAAAAATCCGACTATGAGTTGGTTGAGGACCTTATCCTCATCCTCGTCCTCCTGAATTCGACGAGGAGTGAAATATACAGAGAAAGGTTTTACTGTTCCACATTTATTCAATTAATATATGGCTTATTTATGGAGGTAAATAGATAAAAAAAAATTAATTGATTTCCCTATAACTAAATATTTCTTCCATTTCAAATTATAAATATCTTTGCCTATGGTATTATTTAGGTGTTACTATATAACAACTCACTCTTTACATGTTACAACTTACTTTACCATATGATAATGAACTTACCAAATTAAAAAGAAATTGTTAAATATGTAAAAAAAAACTGTTGTATGACTAAATGTGTTGTTATTAGGAACCTTTATGATTAAATTTGCTGACTAATAAACGATCAGGACTAAATTTGCCACTAGGCTATACTATAAGGACTAAATTTGCATTTTTTCCTATTCCTATTACCCACAATATTTGTGAAAATAAAAATTTTTAAACAGATTAAATGATAAGTTTTCATAACTTTTGAGTTAATTTTTATATTAAAATTGGTTCAATTTGTTTTCTTTAACAACCAAGGGTAAGAATTTTGCGTACTTACATCCAAAAAGACGCTTGTGTGCAATCTCTTTGAGCACGAACCTAGGTTTGTGCACAACTTCTTTGCGCAAGAACGTAGGTTCATACGCAATTGGCTTGGGCACGAACCTAAGTTCGTGCGCACAGCGGTTGCACACGGAGCTAGTTCGTGCGCAAGCCAATTGCACACAAAACTAAGTTCATACACAAGAGGCTTGTGCATGAACCTAGGTTCGTGCACAATTCGCTTGAGCCCAAAAATAGGTCCGTCTGTAATCTCTTTGGATACGAA
The DNA here is from genome assembly GCA_030378225.1 of Knoxia roxburghii. Classification (NCBI taxonomy): domain Eukaryota; kingdom Viridiplantae; phylum Streptophyta; class Magnoliopsida; order Gentianales; family Rubiaceae; genus Knoxia; species Knoxia roxburghii. Next base: position 9,620,489 of record CM059422.1, on the reverse strand, counting down.
TCTAGGTTCGTGTACAAAAGTGTTACGCACGGTTTGCGATGTTCTCAAATTCTAAATTGATTGTTTCATAATACATTTTTACATTTTTTCTACTGAAATTAAATTTAGAAATTGCATATCTTACCGTAAAAATAACGTACATGTTTCTCCATTATTCCTCTATCTTTTCGTGTGGTTTTTTTTTGTGTCATAAGTTCTACAAAATTGCCTAAAAAACTGATGACAAATAAATTTTTTAGAGGATGGGAATATCGTTTTATGACGTTGGTAAGGATTGACTGTAATAGGTGGGTGAAAATGAATTTTTTTAATTATATATATGAAAAGAAATATGCAAAATATATATGTATATATATATATATAATCAAAAGGATAGAATAAGAATTGAATGAAAAAAGATGGGGGTAACAAGTAAAATGTGAGCAGTTCACTATTTTTTTTATACCCTTATTTTAATTTAATTACACCATTTTGATAATTGTTATCATACCTCACATTGGTTTCCAATAAATGAGTATTAAATATATAAAGATATATTAAGAATATATATTTTTTTGATAAACTTATATTTCTTGATACGATTTAGTGCGAATTTGGATTGATTTGGATGTTTTAGTGAAGTCTAATGCGCGGTTTTGACACTTATAGGGAGGAAGATTAATTTTGAACAAAATGAGCCATTTTGGATATAATTAGGACGAATTAGATGCGTGAAAAAGGAAGACGGGCTTGAATAAAGACAAAGGAAATTGAACTGTCATTTATATATGAAATTTAATTATGTACAAATGATATTAATTAATAGTTGAACTGGAATTATTTCATTTAATTTGGGAGGAGACTTAATTTTGACAACCAAGGTGGCTGGAGACAAAATTATGGAGCCTCAATTGATGGAGCAAAACATTTTGGACAGCAGCCTTTGGGAATCGCGACGGCTCTTTAGCGGACAACTACCATTCTTTAGTATTATTTCTAGTTCTTATCTTTTAGTTTTATATTATGCCGCACAATTTATTTGTTAATTTTAGTATCACAATTATGAGTAGTTAATTTTTTTAGTTTAGTCAAGGGAATCAAACTCCTCAATGTTATTTTAATCGTGAGATCGAATTATTTTAATATTAATTAATTGCTAGTTTTTTATTTATTCTTATGAATTGTTTGAGGATTATTTGACACTTTTTGTATAGCTGGTAGCATACAAACTTTCCTAGGTAGTCTAATTAACTAGAATACACATGGTTCGGTATTTCCTAAAGTCAATACAACTAATCACATGGTACGTAGGTTAGCGTGTTGAAAATAATAAATAGTCAAGTGCAATTAAACTAATTTTATTAATTGTAATTAAATTGGGTCCTTGGCTATCGTGATCTAGGTTCTAGGAGGTTCCAGAATTGGTTATCGATTATAGACGCAATTAACGGAGATTATTTAATTGTTGGCTTAAACTAATAGGACTGAATTGTTACGATGTTTCAACAATGAAAACCAGTGTAATCAGTAGTTAGTTTATACATTCTTGCATCAAGGATCGATTAGTGCATCGAGGTGGTCCAATTTCCTTGATTAGATATTTTTCCGAATTTGATTTTACAATTTATTCAATTTTCAGTCTTTAATTTTAATTGAATTTTCAATAGTAGTTTTAATTTAAACAAACCCCCCTTTTGTTTACGTACTTTTGACTGAATTGATTTACTATAGTGTTCCCTGTGGAGACGATCCTACTCGCTTTGTGTTACGTTAAAAACTTATAGAGTAGATTTTATTTTTGATTGGTCTGACAACCCATCAATTTTTTTTGCTCAAAATAAAAAGAATAATATTTTTTAAAAACTTTCAAAGGAATTTATAATTTGACGTGTCCCTATTTTGCAATACCTCTTATAATATGAAATAAAGGGGCAAATGATTAATATTTTGACAAATCCTCCTTACACCAAAAAAAAAAAACAAAAATGACATATAATATGAAATAGAGTTGTTAGAATATTCCTCACAAAACAAATAAGTGGGGTTTTAAATCCAAAGGAACGTCAATTCAACAATAGACACAAACAATATTTAATTTCCAATTTCTTGAATAAAATCTATTTATAACTATATACTACATAAAAACCATAGATAGAAAACAGGAACAAAAAATATTTATGTGTCTTTTCTTGGTGATTTTTTCCCTCTAATTCCTTCCTTTTTTAAACCTTTTTTCATATAAATTTTACTTTTTTTATATTTATCTAAATTTAAATTTTATTTAATGTCATGCTAATCATGATTTTTTAAAACTAATAATAATCAACTCAGCTAATTTGTGAAAATGGGAAAAAAGTTATTGACACAAAAGGAATTAAAAATTATGTAAATGATGAGGGTGAAACAATCTAGCTATCTGAGTTTCATAGGAGTAAGTAATATACTTATCGTTTATTTTTATCTTAACATTTAAATTCAGTTATTTTATTTTTGTTATTAGCATGAAATGTGTCGGGATCAACACTAGCTTTGATTTATAAAGATATTTGTATTGTGTAGTTAGAAAACGAATTTCATTTCTAAATTAATTACTACTTAGGAAGCCTAGCATAAACTGTAGATTGAAAAGGTGGTTGAAAAAGAAGAGTTGTAGATTGAAAAGGTGATTGAAAAAGAAGAGCTATTACTAGTTACTGTCTCGATTTTAAATATTATCATTATAATTTTGATAAAATTATCTTTTGTTTTAAAGGGGAAATGAGAGGGTAAAGAAATGGAGGATTTTTATATAAATTGGGACGATAAAAAAATAATTATTAAAACAATAACTAAGTAAAATTTAAAAGAAAACCATACCGGGCAGCCTCGTTCAAGGTAAAGCAACTTGGTAAGAAGCAACATAGGCAACTGATTTTCCAGCAGCAACATGTCATTCTTGATAAAAGGCATCATATATTGAATCCCAGTAACGCTGAAGATGGGGTCCTTGGTGGCATAGTAAAACCAGCAGTCCGATCTCCGCAATAGCAATTCAAGCATGAAACAACCATCCCTTATCATCAGCTCCACGAATTGATCCTTACCCTTACGCGCTTTCCATTTCGGCTCCAAAGAGTCATATTCATCCATCAAATCATTCGAGACTTTGTTCACCATTGCGATGCAGTCGTTTAACGATCTGCCTGTTCTATGAAGGAAACGGAGCAGGGCTCTGTCTTTGTGGGCTTCCATTGGCTTCAACTTCGAATTCTCATGATGGTAAGGACCGAAGGAGATTGCCCGAGGCTCGTAGGACTTGGAATTTCTATAGGTGACGCAGTCAGGAAGTTTGAAGATGGAATGCTTCTCCCATACCTCCACCTCATCTGAAATGGTGCGAAATAGGTTACGGACTTTTTCATCCACTACCTCTACCACCCATGATTTTTCTTTCATTTTAGTTGAGAGTTTTGTCAAGGATTCATGCTTCGGTTCCCACAATAGTTATATAGTACTAATAGTAGTAGATTTGCAAGTTCACGTTTTGACAAATAATAAGAAAATATTAATAAAAGGAAAAACGAGACAAATTCATGATTCATTTTATTAAATTGTTTATTTTTATTAGACCAACAATATATACTACTTGTCGTAGAATATAATTTGTCTGTTTCAAATATCTCGTCACGTTGAGAGTTTATAAATTGAAATATTATTAGTAAATCACCAATTTCTATTAATTTTCTTTATTATCAATTTCTTTATTATGGAAGTCTATGTTCATATCATTTTCAATTTTACATTAAATTTGCAATAGTACGGAAGAAACAACGCCCAATTTTCTTAATAACTCCCTAAAATCGAGAAAGAGTGTGGTCTAGTGGTTGGCATTCTCTGTTTAAGACAGTAACTCTTGAGTTCAAGACAATAACTCTTGAGTTCAAGTCATTTAGGCTACAGCTCCTTCTTTGTACCAAAAAAAAAATCCCTAAAACCATTATATCCAACCATTTTTCTCAACAAATCACGAATTTTCATTTTAGATAAAATAAAATTTCAAATTCAAAAAAAAAAAAAAAAAAAAACACTACTGATGTATCAACGGGGGAGCTTACTATTTTCTTTTCTATATAGACATATATATATATATAGAATAATAATAATAGATTAATCACTTGAATTTTAGTTGAATTTGGACTTTTAATTGGATTTTATTCTAAAGTTTAAAAATTTTAATTTCATTTTGAACGTTTTGATTTTAGTTATAGAAAAAAAATTTAAAAATAGTATATATGAATTAGTGTTAAATTTAATTCTAAACTTTGATATTTGATTACATATTTAGTCCTACAAACATTTTTTTGGACATTTAACTATTAAATTGTAATTCTGTCAACTCATATCTCACAAGGAACCCACGTGGATTACGTGACAAATTTTTATATCATGGACTAATCCGTCATAATGAGACATAAAATGTGTTAGACCATGTGACATAAAAGTCGTCATCCATGTCGCGTCCACGTAGCATAGCGGTGGATGGAATTATAATTCAAACGTTAAGTATTCAAAAAAAATTGTTACTATGATTAGATGTGTTGTGAATGACAAAGTTTAGGAATAAATTCATCGATTACCAAACGATTTAGCATTAAATTAGACACCAGATCATATTATAGGGGCTATTTCTGCATATTTTTCTAGTTTTAATTAGTTCAATGGACAAAAATTGGACAAAATTAGACAAATTTTCAAATTAGATTAATGTCCGATTTCAATGAAAATGTAAAAAATAAAAAACAATGAAATCTCGAATATGGAGATGTCCATCCATTATAATATGAAAACATAACTTACATAATTCTGTTAAATTATGAAACTACAAGTTTTTAAACTTCAACAACGAAATAAAAAAAAAATCAAATTCAATCATGATCCAAGTCCTCACAATTTTTTCTTTTTTTTTTTTTTTCTAATATTGCAATGATTTGATTTGATGAACATCTTATAAGACAGAACTGACACATTTGTCGTAACCAAGTCCTTTAGGTAGTTGAGATAATCACTTCTCTATAAATGCCGTTGAAAATTATTAAAGGGTAGTACATTATCTTGTTTTGGGTAGTTGAAAATGCAGCTGTGCCAATTCATATTTCATAGTCATTTTATTAATATACGTAGTACCCTACCATATGTTCTCAATTAATAATCAATCAACAACGAGCAGGAGTTACTAGGTAGCTGCCAAAATTAAAGCTGTTATTGGCCTGCATTTTTTTTTTTTTTTTTTTTGTGCTACTCTTGATTATTTCAGAATTTGATCAACTTTTTCTTTTTGTTTTAACAAGAATCAATTTAGTTTCCTGTACATTTTGAATATCCTAGACCAGGACGAGGAAAGAGAGCTGATCTACTTTGATCCGAATTCTTCCGAATTAGGTTAGGTTCGGTTCCGTTTGGATTAGAGCTGCTTTTGAATAGATAACACAGATCAGTTAGAGATAAAAAAATTTATTATAACACCCGGTCCAAATATGCAATTAAAAAAGATTACTAATGCAATTTTTGTTTAGTTTTATTTTGAATTTAAATTTTTTTATTATTTTAAGATAATAAGATTGATGCTCCAAACTCAACTTCAAAAAAATATTTCTTCCCCCATCTTCTCATCATGGGAGGATTAGAAAAATAAATTGTTCTCCGTTTTCGTTTTTCTATTTTAGTTTCATCATCCAATAAAAGGGATTATCCCCGATCTTTATTTTCTTCTGTCCTTCAATAGATGATCTATAGAAGGGTAGAGTATTTTTTCCTTCAGTAGATTCAGATCTACTAGTAGTGTCTGGTCGTGACTTCATTGATGGTATTCGTTGTTATGACGACAGGTCATTGGATTGGTAGCGGCGACGTGTTAATGATGTTCGTTGATTTTGTCCAAGAGAATTCAGTCATCATAGATCTTTTTTTTTTTTTTTTCCAAAACAATCTCCCGTGAGACCAGTGTGCTTGAGAGCACCTATATTAATTTGTTAGCAATGAGATAATTTTAAAATAGTTGTTCTTGCTTGCACCTAAACAAGCTTTAGAAGACAAGAGAGTTACTAAAATTTATCTTTCATACTAAAATCTAGCTGCTTCTATACCATTGGAGCCAAACAAGTCTATCAAAAGAGGCTCCTACAAAATCACAGCCATTCAATCAGAATTAAAAATTTGGTGCTCAAAACGTTTAGTAGCAGAACTTCTAATTCAGGACTCCCTACGAGACCACCGGGCTCGCATTAGCCAAACAAAGGGGGGGGGGGTACTCTTTGCCAAGATTAACCAGCGTCTGAACTCCAGATGAGGTTAAAAAATCCAAATTTACTGACCTCCCATCCCATTCACAGTTTCAAAAGAATTGCTCATCTTCGATGACCACCTGGTACAGAATTCTAAGCAAGACAAGAATTCAAGAATTCCTTATAAATGGCTTGGCAGCCATTGAAAATTTAGCCAAAAGACAGCGAACTCATAACGAGCACATCCACAATACCATTGGACTCCATACAAATCAAACCATTTCCAAACAGCAGCAAAACCAGAAGTCAAAAAACTTAGAACCAACACTTTAGCCTTCCCAAGGACAGAAGCTTAAAAGCAAAGCAAAGCCAATCTTAAAAACGGAGCAGTGATTTTAGTCGCAAACTCCCATATTTCCAAATTAGGCTTGGTATCATTAGAAGGTTTAGAGGCCACGAACCTGAAGCCGTTCTGAACGGCGTGTACGGTGCCTCGGATTTTGAGCGGCTGTTTTGGGAGGACATCCTCTCTTTTTTTCTTTCTAACTGGAATGAAGCTTTCCTCACCTGGAAAGGAGTCTGAGTCTTCCAGCAAATATTCTGAGTTAGGTTCCTCATCTAAATCCTTATCAAACACAGAAAAATCAATGATCAATTGACCTTCATCCTCTGGAGTTGAGGCAGAGCGAATTAGTGGCCTTCTTTCTGTCTGCAGAACTGGAATGGAAAAATTCAGGGCGGTATTGATATCTTCTGCAATTGCCATAATCCTCTGCATATCAATCCCTTCAGTATCGACTTGGGAATTTTGGACTGTTTCCCTAAGGACATTCACTTCAAGAGCGGAATTAATTAGATCTATTTATTAGATTTATGATTTGGAGTTTTCATCGAATAATTAGTGATATATCCTTGTTCTGGCAAGAGATATATCCACTGCTTGATAGAGTATATCTATATAGGTTTATCCGTAGTAACACAACATGTAATTTGTGTTTCTCTGGTTGTACCTTCCTGTTGTCAATCGTTGTTGAACGTTTTTCAGTAGATTAATATATGTCTTTTATTTAAAAAAAAGATAATAAGATTGATATTTTATATCTATCTTTTCACAGTTGTTCTCTTTCCACTTACTCACGTTCTTAATCATCTTTCTTCTTCACTTTCCTCCCATCTTCTGTGATCTCTCTTCCCATCCTCCATCGAATTCCTCCCATTTTCTGTCGTCTTCTTCTCATCCTTCGTTGAATTTGTTTTATTTTTTCAATTTTTTCGTATTTCTATCTTCACCAGTATGTATTCTTTTTCTAACCATCGAATTCAACATCAAGGTTCTTGTCAAATTTTCCCAGGAAGAAGAAATTACAATTTCATAAATTTAGTATTTTTTTCATGTTTTTGAATTTATTTATTCTCATGATTTTCCATTAGTTTTTTCAACTGTTGAATTCGACACCAGTGTTCATTGTCGCTAATGTTATATTTCACCATATTATATTTACATGTATATTTTGCCAAACTTGCATGTATATTATGTAATACTACATGTATATTACGAAAATCTAGCATGCATATTATGTGTATTTTCACGTATATTTTTAAACTTAATGTATATAGATATATATATATATTCACGTATATTTCACCAAACTTACATGTATATTATGAATAGAAAACATTTATATTACGGAAAGAAAACATGTATATTATGAATATCTTTAAATATATTTCACCAAATTCATATATATTATGTGATATTTACACGTATATTTTCACAAACTTGCGTGTATATAATATAGGTATATTTTCACGTATATATTATATAATATTTACATTTATATTATGTATATTTCACTGAATTTTTCATGTATATTATGTAATATTTGTATGTATATTGTGGGGAGAAAGCATGTATATTTTGAGGAAAGTGTTGTGGTTTTGTGATTTTGTCGTTAAAGTTCACGATTTTGTTAACTACTGATGAAGTTTATGTCGTCGGTTGGTATTGATTACATAAATTGGCTGATGGTGATGGTGTTTAGTTGTATGTACCATTATGGCTGTTGATGATGGTGCTTGGATGTATGTAGTAGTTTAATAGTTTAGGATGGTTGGGGATGTTGATGATGGTGGTTAGAAGGTGGTTGCATGGCCTGTTGATGGTGGTGATTGGGTGTACGTGGTGGTTTATGAGGGTTGAGAGAGTTGAAGATGGTGGTTTGATGGAGGTTTGATAGAGAGGTTAGAGATAAGATATTTAAATTTAATTAGGATATAATTTGGATAGTAAAATCTTATCATGATTATAATTAATTTTTAATAAATTACAAACTAATCCTATATTTATTTGCATATTAGGTCCTGGGTGTACATACATCCGGTCCTACCGTATAAGGACTGGTTTGAGATCGAATTCTTGGATAATTTAAACGGAATTACCATTTTACCCCACAATTTTTTTACCAAAATATTTTTATTATTTTTAAATTTTAAAACTAAAAAGGGGTAGTTTGGTAAATAAGAATACCTTTTTTATAAAAGAGTAAAATATAAAATTGGTAATCATATTATATTGAATTTCAGATTTTAGCCATTATATTTTGAAAACTATTTTTTTAGTCATCAACTTTTCATTTTGTTACAATATTAGTAATTCCCGTCAAGTTCGACCTATAATTCAACTAACGGAGCAAATTTGTAGGGCTAAAATAGTAATTTTAACCAAGAAAACTCATTGTTCTCCTATCCCTTGTGTCGCCGCTTCTTCCCCTTTACATTTCGCCGACCGCCGCTGCTTCGCCCATCAATCCCAAATCCCACCTGTTTCTCCCTGTCCTGTAACAAAAACTCTACTTTCCAGTCAAAACCACCACCACCACCTTGCATCTTTCTCACCCTGAATCTTTCTCACGTGGATGGTGGTTTCTTAAGGGGAAAAGACACAGACCTATTTAAATAATTTAAAGATCAACCTTCTTCAACCGAAGGGTTCTTCTTTTTGGTTTTTGTCTCTGTTGCAGATGCATTTTGTTTGGGCCAATTTGCTCTTGCGATATACTTCTGCCCATACATTCTTACATATATAAAGCAAATTGTGGTTTCTTGTTTGCAAACTGTATGGGCTTGGGTTTGGGTGGGAATGGAGTGATGGTCTTGTCCTGAAAAAGGCTGGCGAAGGATCGAGTTTTTACGGGGGCAAGGTTTTGGGGGCCACCGGAGGGTTCCGGTGGCTCCATGGTGGCTGGTGATAGGTTGGTGAAAAGCATGGTTGGGGACGGACCGAAGATTTTAGAAATGCTTGCTTGCTATCAACAATGGTGATTGACTATCGATACTGATTGAAAAGTCGCCGATAGAGAGTTCCAGATAAAGAGCTTGGCTGCTACTGCTTGGTTCTTCGTTCATGGTAGAATCTGATAAATAATAAAGAGCAGAAGCAACAGTTGTAGCTCAAGGCTAAAGCAGAAAGAGCTCTAGCAGTTCAATCTCATTCAGCATCAGTAGTTTTGGTTCCAGCTTATGCCAGCTCAGATGACAGCTCAGCTAGGTGTCTTAATCGTGATTCATCACTTGGTGGTTGTACTGATTCAGCACTTGGCGGTTTTACAATTAGAACTTCAGCATTAACCAACACTGGATATAGGATATAAGTTTGGCTAGAAATACTGATTGGTGATTTAATTCCCTATCACAATCTTAGAGTATTTTAGCTAAATTATATGAAAGATGTGTTAGTCTAGTTTTTCTTCTTGTAACTGCTTTTTGAGTTGTACATATATATAACTTGGTTGAGCTGAGCAACGAGATCAATACAGAAGATATGTTTATCCATTTCGTCCCTTGAGTTCCTTTTCCTGAGTTCTTCAACTGTTCTTCATCTTTCTGAGTTTCTTGTTGGTGAAATTTTGTATGATCAGACTCTGATTAAGCAAAATTGATCCATTTTTTGTTGTTTCATATTATGGTATCAGAGCCGAGGAGTTTCTGTGGATTTTTTTGCTAAAATGGAAACCGAAGACACCTACGATCAAGAGGCGTTTTATGAAAGGCCTGATCAGATGGTGCGAGAGATTGATGCTGAGTATGAAAGGTAGCTGATGCTCTATGGATCAGATCATCCTGTATTGTTGTTGACCAATACGCAGTTGAATGAACACAATTACTTGATCTGGAGAAATGATGTGATCAATGCATTACTTGCGAAGAGGAAGTTTGGATTTGCGGATGGCAATTGCTTCATGCCGGATGAATCATCTCCTCATTTTTGCACTTGGCAGCAGGTTAATAGCATGGTATCTACTTGGATTAAAGGTACTATTGCTAAAGAACTTGTGAGTCAATTTACATATATTAATAATGCATGTGATATGTGGATGGAAATCGTTGATCGGTTTGGAACAACCAATCAGTCCTTGATTTTTCAATTGATTTTTCAACCAATCAATCCTTGATTTTTCAATTTCTTTTTATGAGTGGAGTTAGAGAAACAATCAAGGAAATGAACAAATATTTGGAAACGAAAAATCAATACACCTGGACCATAGAGTTTCTTAAGGGATTGAATGATGTCTATGAAGTAGAGAGGAATCATATTTTAATGATAGAGTTAATACCTTCACTGAATAAGGTATATGATCTAGAAGGCTGAGATGAATAGGACAGTTGCTGTCAACATTTCTATGAACTCAGATAATGTAACTATGATGGCAAAGACATCTGTGAAGTCTCAAACCTGGAAGAAGGAAGAAAGTAAGCCTAGAGTTGAAGAGAAAGCTGATAAAAGTAATCTTCTATGCAATCACTGCAAGAAGAAATGAAATACTGTGGATACCTGCTTGAAGTTGAAAGGATATCCTGATTGGTGGGAAGAAAGAAAGGATAAGAAGAAAGGAAAGGGGATGGTGAATCATCAAGCTGCTTATGTAGTTGAATCTCCTGTGGATGAATCTGAGAACTCTCAAAAGAATCAAAGTTCAACTCTTGCTGCTGCAATACAGAAAGAACTCAGAAATCTGCTAAAAAAACAAGAAGATTGAATCTGAACTCAGTCAATCTAGCATATCTTTATGATTTTGCAGGTAACAATATTCCTCATACTTTTGACTCTACTGTGTCTAGTCATATTGAAAGGGATTTTTGGATTGTGGACAATCGAGCTACAAGTCATATGACCATTAGTCTTGATATGCTTTCTGATTTTGATTCTGTCACTGAATTTACTCCAGTTTGTTTGCCTGATGGTGTTAGTTTTGAATACAGAAAAGCTATGGCTTGTATCAAAAACTAATATCCACAGATGACATATCATTTTGTTTCAGAATTAAATTGTTCAATTATATCATAGAAATAGATAACGGGGTGTGGAAAGACACAGTAGATACCGTTATTAGTTAAAGTATTGATATATTAAAAGTATGCTCGTAACTGAGATAGTCTGAACATACTATCGGAATATGTTATTGTGTGGTTTGGAAATTGGTTTATCTAGACTAATTAAATCACACGGATATGTCCGTGGCATATTGTGCATGACCAGTTTGGATAGAATTGACTTATACTGATCGGCCTAGTCAATTCGGTCCTAGTATTCAGTCTCTCAATCCCGAGATTGGGACGGGCGTGAGAGTTGGATATCGTATGCTTTGATGTGCCAAAGAGTGCGGTCAATTGAGGCCTATACCTCGGTAGGTTGGGTATACAGTGTTTAGCTACTTACGTGCCGTTGCTAGTCGGAGGAATCCACGTACTGGTTCGTCGGGTTGATGGTGCTCCCGAGATGAGCTCGTAAGATTTATTATACTAAACCCGGCCGGTGGACTTTATGTCCGGTATAATAAAAAGGTCGAGTGGTACTAATCTCGGATACCAAGACGTCGGTGAATTAGTTTGTCAGTAAATTGATAAACCGAAGAGCACTAGATCTTTAATGTGGGGATAATGTGGGGAGATAGAAGAAAATATAGTGGCGCGATGTAAAGTCGTTTTTGAGCGGTAGTTCCATAATTGGTCCGTTAGTGATACGACTAATTATGCGTTTGACTAATCGATAAAGTGGATTAATTAATCCTAAAGGTTTAATTAATATTTAGTTGACAAAGTGGATTAAGAAAAATAATTCTATATGAATTAATTAATCCAAAGGGTTCAATTAAATTAAATTAACGAAGTGGGTTAAAGAGTTAATTCAAAAGGATCGATTGGAGTTGACTAGTCTAGGAAAGACTAAGGGGTCAACGAAAGTCAAAATAAAAGACCCAACTCAAAAACCCATGAGGTCTCCTTAGAAGCTCACTATAAATATCCCTTGTTAGGCAATTTGCAATACATTAGAAACCTTAGAGGCATTTGCCTAGTGAGAGAAAGTTAAGTCTAGAAAGAGAAGCTCTCAACTTTCTTAGTAGCTTTTCTTTCGAAGTCGACTTTGGAGCTTTCTTCTTCCAGAATCCTAAAAGCCCATAACCTAGAGAATCCTAGATCACCATTTTTGGAATAAAAAGCTGTTGCCTTTGATTGGTTTTCTCGGCCGCCGGGTTTTGTTCGCCGGAAATAGATCGGCCGGCGTTTGGTTTATTTTCGGGGCGGCGACTTTGCTTATTTTGAAGTGGGTTTGTTAATTCTTGTTGTGTTGATCCTCTAGCTTGATCTTATTAGATCGCTAGAGTCTAGATCTACAAGCAGGAATGCATTCCAAACACTTTTGGTGTGGATTTTCAGATTGGGTTAAGTTCCCGGGCTAAATCTGTTTTTTCATATTTGTGTGATTCTTGAAGTGCGTTTATTGGGATTTCTTCGTTTTGCCTTGGGCTACTCCGTAGACACTAGCCCACACTATTTTGAAGTCAAATTGGAGTTATTCTTCGGATTTCGAGTGGATTTCGCAGCCAGGCGATAAATAAGCACAGTAATCTTCGGGCAACGATCTGCTGAGGATCTGACGAGTTTTTGGAAGTGGGTCACATATGAATCTCTTCCTTAGTGTCTTAGCTACCTTTTGGATAGTCACCCACGCGATTTTGAGGTAGATACGGAGTTGTTATCGGGATTCTCTCGTGATTGGTCTCAGGCGGTAAACAACAGGATTTTCAGCTTTGGTTTTCTTATTGCTAGGGGCACGCTTCAAAGGTATAATCTTTTGAACTTTCCGATTTAATTAAAAATTTATCTTTTGTGTCCCGATTAATAAATTAAATAAGTATAAGCCTAGATCCGTTCATGGGAAAATGAATTTGAGCCTGAGGTTTGTCGAAAGCTTCCGATTCTGGAATGCATTGCACGAAAGTAAGGTTTTCGATTAAGCCCGGGCTTATTCTGTTTTCCTTCATATGGTAGCTTAAAATCAGTGAGTCATATAGGGAGCTCTTAACTATCTGATAGCATTGTTCTAAAGTCTGTGTTATGCATACCTGGTTTTAAACACAATCTGATGTCTGTGAAAAGGCTTACTGAGGATTTCAAAGTGTATTTTAAGTTTTTCAAATCCTTTTGTGTGTTGCAGGACCTGAGGACTGATAAGGTCCTTGCAACTAGTAGAGTTTTCAAAGGCCTTTACCTAATGAATAAAACTTCATTTTTTGAGAAAACAATCAGAGCAACTTTGCAGCTTTATAGTGCATAATTTCATGGACAGAAGGCTTTGAAAGTGGAATCTGCTTTAGTTGTTAGGAATAAGCCAAATTGGCATAAGAGGTTAGGGCATCCTTCTAAGAATATACTTAGGCATTTGTTGGATAGAATAGGTTCTGATTTAGGCAAGCAAAATAAGAAATGTGAAACATGTATAGCTTCAAAACAGCATAGGCTACCTTTCCCTTTTAGCTCAATCAAGACATGTAAAATTTTTTAGTTAATACATGTAGACATCTGGGGTCCTTACAAGATTTCTTCTCTTTCAAATTGTCAATATTTTCTGACACTAGTGGATGATTTCTGTAGATCAACTTGGACTTTTCTATTTCATTTCAAGGATCAAGTTGTTTCACTACTAAGGAAATTTTTCATTCTAATTCAAAATCAATTCAACAATTATGTTAAAACTGTAAGAACTGATCATGGCTCAGAATTTTTTAGTTGTACATGCCAAGATCTTTTCTCAAGACATGGCATTCTTTATCAAAGTTCATGTCCTTATACACCTCAACAGAAAGGAGTTGTTGAAAGGAAACACAAGCATATTACTCAAGTAGCTAGATCTCTTCTTGTTCAGTCTAGTCTAACTCCAAAGTTTTGGGGAGAGGCTGTTCTCACTGCCACTTTCTTGATAAATAGGCTACCTTCTGAAGTTCTCAATTGAAAATCTCCTTATGAAATCTTGTATAATAAGAAACCAGCATATGATCACTTCAGAACATTTTGCTGCATATGCTTTGTTTTAAACAAACCTCCACTTCGTGATAAATTTAGAACTAAATCTTCCAAAGGGATTTTTGTTGGATATGTTACAGGACATAAAGGATATAAGATTTATTGTTTGTCTACAAAGAAACTTCTGATTTCTAGGGATGTTGAGTTTCTTGAAGACACTTTTTATACACCTGGAAAACCTGAGCAAGCTGATTCTTTTGTAATGCCTGCAAGCTCTTCTTTTGATGATGAGTCTACTTCTACTGATTCACTGCCATATATTGTCACTGATTGTTCCACTGATTTTGTCTCCAGTGATCATGGTAGAGATTCTGGAGAGTTTTTTATCGATTTGCATATTTCTTCACCTGACTCTATTCATTTTGAGAACTCTGGAAACAATGATTTGAACAACACTGAATCACACACAACTGAGCCACTTAGACACAGCACTAGGAATAGGAGCGCTCCTCTTTGGCTCCAGGATTATGTCACTTCTAATTCAGTAAATACTCAAGCTATCTTTACTAAGAATCATATGAACTTTAGGACAATTTGTCCACTTTCCAAGAGCCTCAATCATTTGCTAAGGCCAGGGATCAATAGCAGTGGGTGACTGCTATGAGCAAAGAATTGGCAGCTTTGGAGGAAAATGGGACATGAGAGTTGACTGATCTTTTGGAGAGAAAGAATGCAGTGGGTTGCAAGTGGGTTTACAAGGTAAATTGTAATCCAGATGGTTCAGTTGATAGATATAAGGCTCGTTTAGTTGCCAAAGGATTTACTCAAGTGGAAAGAGAATACTATTCTGAAGTCTTCTCTCCAGTGGTAAAAATGGTGACAATTAGGTTGTTAATGGCTGTAACAGCTGCTAATGGATAACACCTTAATCAAGTAGATGTTAACAATGCCTTCTTGCATGGTTATCTTGATGAAGAAGTCTTCATGGAACCTTCTACTGGTTATACCAAGGCTTAAAAGGGGCAAGTTTGTAGACTCAAGAAATCATTATATGGATTGAAGCAGGCTTCAAGGCAATGGAACCTGGAATTGCATTCCAAACTGATCAAGTTTGGGTTCCAGAAGTCATATCATGATCACTGCCGTTTCACTTTGAGATCAGGGCAGGATTTCTTGGCTTTATTAGTCTATGTGGATGATGTGTTACTTGCAGGTACCAGTCTGGAGTTGATACAGCAAGTAAAGGATTTTCTTCACGCCTGTTTTTCTATTAAGGATCTTGGAACAGCCAAGTTCTTCGCATGGAGGTTGTCAGATCTAATGAAGGTATTTTCTTCTCCCAAAGGAAATATGCTTTAGACATTCTCAAGGATGCTGGTTTTGAGAACTATGGATCAGTCAAAACTCCTTTTCCACCAGGTCTAAAATTCTTGGCTGAAGAAAAGGATTCTACTTCTTTATTGTCTGATCCTGAATAATATAGGAGACTGGTTGGTCGTTTATTGTATCTAGGTTATACACGTCATTCAGTGCAGCAACTTAGCCAGTTTGTGCATGCTCCTCATGCCTCCCATTGGACTGCAGCTCTTCATTTGCTTAAATATCTGGCTAGATCAGCTTCTAAGGGTCTTTTTTGTGCTTCCAATTCATCTTCACAGCTTGAAGCCTTCAGTGACACAGACTAGGGAGCTTGCAAGACTACAAGACGATCCTTAACTGGCTACTGTATTTTCTTTGGTACTTCTTTGGTGTCTTCAAAAACAAAGAAGCAATCAACTGTCTCAGCATCAACTGCAGAAGCTGAGTACCGAGCAATGGCAGCCACAGTTCGAGAACTTAAGTGGTTATCTTATGTTCTTCAAGACTTGCAGGTGCCTTTGTCATTGCCAAATAACTTTCACTGTGACAATAAAGTTGCACTCTATATTACGGAAAATCTGATTTTTCATGAAAGAACGAAACACATCGAAATGGATTGCCACATTGTGAGAGATTCATACAAAGATGGTTTTCTGAATCCTTTGCATATTTCTTCTCATGGTCAGGTTGCAGATATTTTCACCAAGTCTCTTCCTGCAACTGTGTTTCATAAACTGTTGTCCAACCTGAACCTTTGGGAAGTTCAGCTTGAGGGGGAGCTGATAAATAATGAAGAGCAGAAGCAACAGCTGCAGCTCAAGGCTACAGCAAAAAGAGGTCCAACAGTTCAATCTCATTCAGCATCAGTAGTTTTGGTTCCAACTTATGCCAGCTCAGATGACAGCTCAGCTAGGTGTTTTAATTGTGATTCATCACTTGGTGGTTTTACTGATTCAGGACTTGGCGGTTTTACAATTAGAACTTCAGCATTAACCAACACTGGATATAGTATATAAGTTTGGCTAGAAATACTGATTGGTGATTTAATTCCCTATCACAGTCTTAAAGTATTTTAGCTAAATTATATGAAAGATGTGTTAGTCTAGTTTGTCTTCTTGTAACCGCTTTCTGAGTTGTACATATATGTAACTTGGTTGAGCTGAGCAACGAGATCAATACATAAGATATGTTTCTCCCTTTCGTCACTTATTCCTTTTTATGAGTTCTTCAACCGTTCTTCATCTTTCTGAGTTTCTTATTGGTGAAATTTTGTATGATCAGACTCTGATTAAGCAGAGTTGATCAAGTTTGTTGTTGTTTCGTATTAGAATCCGTATGTGTATCCTAAGTAACTGAGAACATATAAAATGGATTTTTACACATAATACCATGATTAATCAATGGAATCTGCTAAATTAATTTGGAGGGCAGAGGGAAGAGAAGGGAGGGTTAAAGGCATTTGGGTAAAAGTAAGGGGTAATTTGGACAATAAGAAGGCAGTGAATAAGAAAATGGCACAACAAATTTTAGTCATAATAATAATTTTTTAAACATTTAATAGTTAAATTGTAATTACGTCAACTCATATGCCACGTAACACCACATGAATTAATTTAATTATATGACAAATTTTATGTCAGATGGATTTTATGTCACATGAGTTAACACGTCATTATGCGTCCCACATCTATTTTTTTTTTTACCCAAAATAAATGTTTGATTTAGATTTAAAAAAATGTACGTGGACTAGGAGTGTGCATTATTCGGGTTGACCCGAATAACCCGACCAAACCGAAGTGATTCAGGTTATTCGGTGCAGCTTATTCGGGTTATTCGGGTTACGGGTGGATAACCGATTAAGTAAATTGGTTAATTGGGCGGTTGTGAAGTTTTTTTTTTATTTGGGGCCCGATCGAAAACCGAATAAGATAAAGGACTATAATGTAATTAAATTAGATTTTTTTTCTTATGCACTAGTGGCATTTTAATTCCTTGAAATTTTACATTTATTATGCTTATGGAAGTTTAATATTTATGTATATGATGAATTTAGTTTATTTTAGATTATAATTTTATTGTGGATGTTTATTATTTGGGATTGTATGCTATATATATTGGATGGATTGTTATTGAAGATAATTTTGTAGGATTATATTTGGGTTAATTGGGTGGATTACATTTGGATTAATTGGATTGGATATTTGACTCAGATCCGAATATGCTTATTTGGGTTAATTGGATAACCAAACCGAAAACCGAAAACCGAAAACCGAATATGCTTATTTGGTTCGGTTCATATCTTATGCGGTGCGGTTTGTGGGCGGATGAGGTTAGTCTCGAAAAACCAAAAAACCCAAACCGAATAAGCCATATAAATCCAAACCGTCCAAATACTCACCCCTAACGTGGACAATGTACATATAAAATGAAATTTTCAACATGAAAACGGAAATCGAAATCTATGGTCACTGACCATTGAAGCAACTAAATAGTAAGGAATTGGCCGGAAACTAAAGTCTCCTTCAACACTAACAAATCATCAAAGACGGACTTCATCGACACTAATAAATGAATGACACAGTGATGAAAAAAGGATCTCTTCAAGAGTTTAAACGGGCAGTTAGGTAAGTACTTGTCAGTCAAGACGCCATCATTAAGATTTAGTTTCGGGATTTCTAGTGTTTTGCAAATTCAGGAATCGTCCTGCAGTAGAATTTTTTGCCATAAGTGAAGTAGGGATTTGAAGGCCATCATTTTTGAACCTTACCCTGGTAGAATTGTCCGGCGGTATATATAGTCTGA
This sequence comes from Knoxia roxburghii, assembly GCA_030378225.1. Lineage (NCBI taxonomy): Eukaryota > Viridiplantae > Streptophyta > Magnoliopsida > Gentianales > Rubiaceae > Knoxia > Knoxia roxburghii. Next base: position 9,601,788 of record CM059422.1, on the reverse strand, counting down.
ATGATGCTGAGCCCGAAAGCCAAAACAGCCGCAATCAACGCTATGCTAGACCATGGATTGTTCAAGTAATTACGCATCAGATTTCCCCGCCATCGATTCAAACGCCTCTTGGAATACTTCTTAACAGCCTTTCTAACATCAAAGAGTACATTTCCAGGATCAATTGCAATATCCTCCGAAAGTCCGTTGAACAATTCGGCTACGTACTTGTCACTTCCAAATGCATTCTTCAGAATTTCTTTGGACTTCAAAAGGTTCACATCCTTAGCGTTGTCGATGATGTCGTCCATGAGCGCAACGTATGATGTCACCTCATTTCCTATCCCAACATGGAACCTTTCAAAGGCCATAAGGTTTAGAAAGACGGCCCCCGTCGTGTCGTCCACCGTTATTTCAGGGAGACTAAGAACGCCCCGGCAAAGGCCGCCATGGAAAGATATGTCTCTGATGCTTTTTGTCTTGCTCTTCTTGATTGTGATTCCAGCTTCATGAAGCTCCGATACTGACGGAAGGATGTCTCTTGTACCTTCATAGTAAATTTCAGGGATGAACTGGACGACGCGGCGATCGTAATCAGCCACTAATATTAGTACTTTTCGATAAACATCAAGTACATGCTTGCATTGTCCCAACTTCATGGTCTCAGTTTTATTAGGGAAGAAGAATTTGACTATGAGTTCGTTGACGCAGTCATCCTTGCTTTCCTGCGTTGATGATGAAAACCAAAGCAACTACAGATATGGTATGCCGCCCAACCAAAATGTGAAAGAAGCTGAATTTACCCCAAAACAAAACAAGAAATCTTACCGCTTGAATATTAAGTTGGGCCGGAGGGGCTGCTTGATCTTCAACTGAAAGTAACTTGGTGAGAAGCAACATTGGCAGCTGATTTTCCAGCATCAGCATGTCACGCTTGATATATGGCATCAGATACCACTTCCCATGATTGCTGAAGATTGGATCCTTCTCGGCGTAGCCCTTCACGGTGCGACCACCTTCACCGTGGTAAAACCAGCAATCCCACGACGGCCTCAATAATTCCAGCATGAAACAGCCATCCCTGACCATCAACTCCACAAATGCAGCCGGATTTTCTCTCCATCCCGAGTCCAAAGAGTCATATGCGTCCATCAGATCTTTCCCGACATCATTCACCATTTCGATGCAGTAGTTCAAGGATTTGCCTGATCTTTTAAGGAAACGGAGTAGGGCTCTCTCTTTGTGGGATTCCATGGGGTTCAAATTGGGATCTCCATAATGGTAAGGACCGAAGGAGATCGCCCGAGGTTTGTAGTTATCGGTCTTTTCATCGGTCACGCAGGCAGGAAGCTTGTAGATGGAATGCTTCTCCCAATCCTTCTTCTCAGCTTCAATTATTTCCAGTAGATTACTTGCTTTATTATCAAGAACTTCAACTACCCATGATTTTCCCTCCATTTTAGTGAATTAAGCAGATATTGACAAGGAAGAGAATATATATAGAGTTCAAAAGATATAATTATACACATAAGATGGACTGATTATTCTTAATGTTTTGATCAACAGCTTTGGATTTAACTAAATTTAAATCTGGATTTCCACATTCTAATCTTGCAATGATTAGTGAAGATCTTCAATGGGCAAGTCTATGAATAAAAAAAAATCAACTTCAAGAAAATGTGCAATAATAAAGCTTAGTTCCTCCCAACTATTAAAATTAACATACCGTTTCAATTTTTGGGACAGTAGTCTAAAAGTTTTGACAAAATTATCATTTTATTTAAAGAGAAGAAGAGAGACAATTTTGTAAGGAGTAATTTAATCCAAATAAGTTAGGTGGTAACTAGTAAAACTTTAATAATAATTACATATTTTAAAATAAAATATTAACCACTCTTTTTAGACAATCATTAATATTTTCGAGAAACAAAATTCATATATATTCATATATACGACAATTTTTAATTCGTTCCTTGCTTTTCAAGAATCCTTTTACAAATAAAAAAGAAAAAGCATGACGATACGTTTCAAAAAATTCTTTGGTTGCAAGTTGATGTTGAAATATTTGTTATAGCTTATGAAACAATTTTTTTCAGAAACTTCATAGTCACTATTTGGCTGACTGTGACATTTGGTTCTATAATTTGTTTTGCTTCCATTTTCGTCATTTAAATTTAAAAAATTTTGGTCAAATTCTTTATTTTCACAAATCAATTTTTATTGATCTCTTGTTAGGCCGAATAGAGTGTTCAATCTTGTGATGTATGATTATACACATGTTTATGCAAACAGTATTTTTGAGAGAATAAAAAATTTTAAAAAAAAACTTCCATCATTCTAAAAATAGAATTCTTATTTACCGTTCTCTCTTTTCTTATTCACCACTCTTCTTTTAAAAATCATCCTCCAATTTTACCCAAAATCCTTTGAAAGATGTGAAAGGGTAAAGAAATTTAGATAAAAATTAAGGACAATTTTAAAAAGAATTAGTTGTAAATAAAGAAAATAAGACAATAAATAATGACCCTAAAAATACAAACTAAATATTTTTTGTAATACCAAAAAATATCTGATCCTGTAACATGTTGCGACATGAATACAAAAAGGATATTCTTGAAATAAAAATAAATAGTTGTCACCATTTTAAAAATGCTACACATGCATAATTAGGGACACCTTTTTTGTTTAAAAAAATGTTAATGTATAAATATGTGTACATAATGTGTGTCACTAGATGGGACACATAATTTAGTCTGGATAGAGTTAAAAAGACCAATTAAAATTGATTCATAACTATAAGGAACTTGATTGAAATTTTTTTTAAAACTTAAAGGACAAAATCGAAAGGCGAAAAAGGTTAAAGGACCAAATGAGTCATTCATTCATCCTAAACTCTAGCTTTAATTATCTTTTCGGATGGTCATTTTTAAGCTTGTAGTCCTTTCTATTTTGTCCGGAAATTTAAAAAACATTCAATTGAGTCTCTCAAATTACAAAGTTGGTTCTATTAGGTCCATATGTTCAGGAATTTCTTTTTTCAAAAAAAGAAAAGAAAAGAAAAAACCTTACATTAAAACGAGAAATCAAGAATCTCATTTCATTTTGGTCCCCAACCAAATATCTTTTCCTTGGAATTATTCTTGCTTTTAAAATGTTGCAAACAGTACAGAGAATGGTTCTGTTCTTCCTTTAGCATTGATAGATAAGGGGAAGAGCTTGTTGATCATTCTTCCTTTGCTTGGTACAGGACTCAAAGAAGCCTTCCTCTTTAAGGGTTGTAACTCAATGAGTAACACTCTGCATTTAATATTAATAGATCTTGAATTTGAATCATTTAGAATTCAGCCTCTTTCATTATTTAAAAAAAAAAAAAAAAAACCCTTATCCTGATTTTCTTATAACCTTTCTCGATAATCTCACATGCCTCGAATGAGCTAAGTAAGGCCTCTATTTGAATACAACAAATTTCATAGTTTTCTTTGGAAAAACGAGCAAGCTGAAATGGAAGCATCTCGCTGCCATCTTTGCTTCACTAACCTAGACAACTCCTAATTGACTTCACTTTTAGAGAGGTTTGTTAATTAATTTGGAGAAGAGGTTTAAAGGAAAGATTTGCAAAGAAGATAAATTTTTAGAATAAAGAAATGGTTTTACTTTTTTTTTTTTAACTCTTCTCTTTTAGATTCTTGACTTTGTAGACATATGCAAAATAAACTATACACAGGACTGAATGGAGAATACTCAACAACCCTATGTTACTCAAATTTGTTCCAAAGCAATCAATCTAAGGCAGAGGCAGTTTGTCCATTTTGTCATGGATGCATATATATGAGCCCCATATGCATAGATCATTCTTAGTGTCCAATCAATAGCTCTGTTCATTCTCAATGATTTTCATTAAAAGTTTTGAATAAAAGCGAAGTTGGATTCCACATTCTAATTTTTGCAATTATTGATTTAACTTATAAGTAACAACTCAGAGTTTGCTGCATATACGCATTCTCTTTTCTATATACTCCATTTGGGGGCAAGCACATGAATAAGAAATTTCCAATTTTCACAAAGTTTGAAATAGGGGGTTATTAGTTACCATCTCACTTTTTGGGCGTTAGTCCATAGGTTTTGACAAAAATATTCTTTTACATAAAAGGAAAAGAGAGAAAGTATTGTGGGGGGAGGCATTTTAGTCCAAATTGGGACGATAAAAGAAAAGTATTAGAACAGTAACTAGTAATTCCTTTTTGATAATGTACAAAACTCTCCACCCAACTATATAAAATTAATCAACATATTCCTTGCTTGAGATAACATGAAAGGAATTAACAATTTTGCAGCTTATTATTTAGTTTCGTTAGTTGTGGCAGCTCCTAGAGGCCTTCATGGGCTGGTTGATCCTCCCATGAAGATTAAGAGTTGGCTGAATCATGACAACATAGGAGTCCCATATCTTCGTTCTGTAAGTCTGTGAAGAACATCTTGGCCTCCTCTTTTGTAAAAAAAAAAAAAAAAGAAATTTCTATCATTAAATATAAAAATTTAGAACATAAAAGCTAAAAATTGTATTAAAAATCTCAAACATCTTATTAAGGAAAAAAAACACTCATTTTTCAAAACATCTTACAATAAAAAAGAAGAAGAAATAAATTTTAAAAGTTTTTTTTTTTTCACCACAGATTTTTATTTTATTTTAATTTAAAAAATAATTATATTTATATATTTTTTTAACCAACATTTAAGAAGTATTCCTAAAATGTATGGTCTCTTTTTGACAGTCTTTAGGATTTAGGTGCCCTTGGTGGCTTGTTCGTTTTTCGTGAGCTTGTTGAGTTTACAATTGTGGTTAACAGATTCACTTCTACGTACATATTTTTTTATATGATCAATGCATGACTTATCGATTTCGAGAGGAGAAAATAAAATTCTTCTTCTTTCTTTTAGTTGTTCCATCCATTCCAGCTTTAATAGAAAATCCAATTCATTCACTAGTACATGAAGAACAAATTGTTCAATATATTGAAAACTCATAACTCAACATATACATATGCCCGTTCTTTATAATACAATCAGCAGCTCATGTGATAAGCTTTCAAGCAAGTCTATCCGATAATACCTATCCCTATTATCTCTATAACATAATTTAAATTTAAGCTATAGTTACAACAAAAGAGTTACACTAGTAAATTACAAATTATTCGACATACCCCCTTAAGCGGGATCCAACAAATTGATGGAGCCAAGTTTGCCAAGGAGTCGGTAAAACTGTGCAGTGGGTAGCGTTTTGGTAAAGACATCAGCTAATTGATCTGAACTACGAACATAACTGGGAGTAATAAACTTAGAATGAACCAGATTCCGGATTAAGTGACAATAAACCTCGATGTGTTTATTTCTTTCATAAAACACGAGATTGGCTGCAATATGCATTGCCGCCTGATTATCACAAAACAATGTAATTGGAACAGAAACTACACAACCGAGATCAACCAGAAGGGATTTAAGCCAAACAAGCTCACAAGCGGCTGCCGCCATAGCTCGATATTCTGCTTCAGCACTAGAACGGGCAACCACATGTTGTTTCTTACTTTTCCAAGAAACCAAATTTCCACCAACAAACGCACAGTATCCGGTAGTAGAACGCCGATCCAACACATTACCCACCCAGTCCGAGTCTGTGTATCCAACAATGTTGGTATGATTATGTCTAGCCATCAAAAGTCTGTGTCTAATGGTACCTTTCAAGTAGCAAAGAATTCGCTTGACCAATTGTAAGTGATACTCTGTAGGCGCATGCATATACTGACTAACCAAACTCACTGCATAAGCTATATCCGGCGTTGTGATCTTTAGATAAATCAACCGTCCTACAAGTCATTGATAAACTTGAGGTGAAGGCAACAGCGGACTCACTATATGCAACTTAAGCTTTCTATCCAAGGGTGTAGACACAGACTTGGCAGAAACCAAACGATAAAACAAAAACTCAAGAATTCAATTCGCCTACCACAACGTCTTCGATTACATAAAAACTTTCCTACTACAAGGCGTCTAGGAAAATAAAATCAAAAATTACATAGAAAAGAATCCTACTACAGATTTGATCTAATCCTACACAGCTTACAGCACGTGGTTTTACTATTACAAGTATTCATAATAAAACAACCCGGACATATCCCGTGATTTAATTAAAACATATAAACGCAACCATAATAGCCAGGATTTCTAAACCACCTACAAACAAAACCATGTAACAAATCGAACAAGCATAAAGCCAAAACCAGGCTCTGATACCAATTGAAAAATTATCTACCCAGCCCGGTCAAAAATTCACTTCGTTCTATGCATTCCAGAATCGGAATTCTTGACTAGGCCTAGACTCTAGCACAATTACTATTTCAATCCTTGCTTGAAATAACATTGCGCAGGATCTTAGCTTATACTTGTTCGATTTATCACGCTACAATTAATTCCTAATTAAAACGGAAGTTTAAGAATTACCTCTTGAAGCGTGTATTTAGGTGATTCTCTTGTATGACTTAAGACCTTGATCGTATGTTGTCTGGGCAATAATCTAACGAGCAATTGATTAGCAATCACCACAATTTTCTCTCCAAAAAAAAATTCAGCAGTTTGTCGCCGCCAGAATTTTTGCTCCGCCGGCCCGAGGCCGGTTCAACTCGCCGCCACAACCCGAAATCAGTATTGCTGGCCGCCGCCTGAAGAGAATTGACTTCGATGAAAAATTTTATTTTCTCTCTCTAGTTTTCTTGTCTTGAAAACTTATGAATTGTGTATGTAGAATTGCTAATCTCCTGTCTATTTATAGAGTTACAAGAGAGACCCCAAGTTGATTTAGAATTGGTCTTCCTAATAGGTTTAAGTAATTAATTAGTTTCCAAATCCAATTAGGTAACAAATCTAAAACGATTTCCTAATTCAATTAGATTTTCTAATCTGTAAGATTTCCTGATTCTAATTAAAATTTAAGACTTAATTAATTAAATAAATAAATTCACTTTATTAATTATTTAATTAACCCTTAGGATTAATTAACTAATTAATTAATTCTACTTTATCAATTAACTCACTACATAATTAATAGTACCACTAACGGATTAATTATGGCACTACCATCCTACACCAGAATTGTTTTCGGAACAACTAAATTAATTATTCTTTAATTTCCCCACATCAAAGATATAGTGATCGTTAATTTATTAATTTACTGATAAATTAATTAATTAACTTCTTATAATCCAAGATTAGACCACTTGACTTTTTTACTATACCGGACATAAGTCCACTGGTCGGGTTTAGTATAATAAACATAACGAGCTCATCTCGGGAGCACCATCACCCCAGACACACCTGTACATGTTTTCCTTTCGATAAGCAATAGCACACAAAGTAACTAAACACGCGCACCCAACCTACCGAGACTATTGGCCACAAATGACCTCACTCTTTAGCAAATCAAAGTACACTATGTCTAATCCTCATGTCTGCTCAAGTCTAAAGATTAAGGGATAAAATACTAGGAACGAATAGTCTATTAAATCAGTATAAGACAATTCATTCTAAATGGTCAAGTTCAATATGCCCCGGGCATATCTATATGATTCAATTAGTCCAGACAAACTAATTTATGAATCACATAATAACCTAAACCGATAGTGTGTTCAAAACTGTCTCGGTTACAAACCACATTTATATATTATATCTTTAACCAATGATGAGATCTACTGTGTCACACCAGACACCTCATCATCTAATTACATAATATAAATGGATGACATATGTAAACACATAAACAATTTAACTGAAACATTCAATCGATATATAAAACATGAAAATAATTTAATACAAACAAAGCTTTAGTATTCAAACCCAACACCTAGATGTTGTGTTTGTGGAAAACCAGAACATTGCAAACATTATTAAAGGTAATTCGTTGACAGACACAATGATGAATTTATTGATTTGGATTCAATTCCTCCACAAGTAGAGAATCCAAATTAAGGGAGAAGCATCGGAGCATAATAGCGGTGCAAAAAGTGATACCCCTAAAGCTGTTGAAGATGAATTAATTGAGCAAGTTGAAAGGGAACAAGCTCAAGATGAGCCAGATGAACCTGTTGTGAGGAGAACCACTAGAGAGCTTCGTCCATCCATAAGGTATTTGTCAGATGATTATGTGAGGCTCACAGATGCTAGTGAACTGGAATGTCACCAAGAGGTGATCACTATGGATGAGAAGAATAAGTGGTTGAAGGCTATGGAAGAAGAGATGGGATCTCTACATGACAACCACACTTATGACTTGGTAAAGTTACCAAAGGAAAAAAGGGTTCTCAAGAACAAGTGGGTATATAGGTTGAAGACTGAAAGTAACAGCTCACTGAAGGAAACAGATCAAGCCCGGACTAAATCAAAAATCTCACTTTCATGCTATGCATTCTAGAATCTGAAACTTTCGATTAGGCTCAGGCTCAAAATCATTTCCCCTGAATGGATCTAGGCTTATACTAGTTTAATTTATTAAAATGACACGCAAAAATTGAATCTTTAATTAAAGCAAAAATCTTAAATACCTTTGGAATGTGTCTCTCGCAAATAAGAAAAACCAAAGCCGGAAAACTCTGAATACCACCAAAAATCCTTTGGATGACTCCTACAACTCTAAGATCGGGAGGGCAATCAAGTATGGAGCGGATAATAGCACAAAAAAAGAAAACCAAAAGAAACCCGCTTCAAAAAACTCAAGAAAACCCCGACAGATTCTTGCCCGGAGCAGCCTTGCGCGACTCACCGTCGGCCGCCGGACACCACGAAATTTTGATAGTCAAACGGCACTGCCCAACCGCGATCTGGACCGCTACCACCGCAGATCACCAAGGCAAGCAAGAGATTGACATGAAAGCAGCAGGATCAGCACGCCCATGAAGTCGAACGGTCACCGAAATTCGAAGAGGCACGGCGGTGGTCGGTGAAAAAATTGAAAACGGAGGGCTGCTCAAAATAAAATCCGATGGGCTGAGTTAATTTCAAAAGAAAGAAAGTTCTCTAAGCCGACTTCGAGAAAGATCTTCGGTGAGGAAGATGAAGTTCTCTTTCTAGGCTTAACTTTTTCACTCTAGGCAATTATTGCCTTCAAGATTTCTTAATGTCTTTAAGTGCCTAACATTAGCTATTTATAGGGAGCTCCAAGAGAGACATAGTGGGCTTTTGAGTTGGGCCTTAGTGTTTGATTTTCGTTGACCTCTTAGTCTTCTCTAGACTAATCAACTCCAATCGAACCTTTCGAATTAATTTTTTAATCCACTTCGTTAATTAAACTTAATCTAGCCCTTAGGATTATTTTTTATAACCCACTTTGTCAATTAAATATTAATTAAAACTTTAGGATTAATTCATTCACTTTGTCGATTAGTCAAACGCATAATTAGTCATACTACTAACGGACCAGTTATGGAACTAACGCTAAAAATGAATTTACTTCGTGCTCACTTTATTATTCTTCTATCTTCTCACATCAAAAATCCAGTGCTCGTCGATTCATAAATTTACTGACAAATTAATTCATCGACTTCTTGGTATCCGAGATTAGTACCACTCGATTTTCTTATTATACCGGACATAAAGTCCACTGGCCAGATGTAGCATAATAAACCTTTCGAGTTCATCTCGGGATCACCATTAACCCGGCGAATCGGTACATGGATTCCTTCAACTAGCAACGACACACAAAAAAGCCAAACACCGCATACCCAACTTACCGAGATCTAGGCCTCAATTGACCGCACCCTTTGGCAAATCAAAGCATGTGATATCTAACTCTCATGTCCGCTCCAATCTAGGGATTAAGAGATTAGAATACTAGGTTCGAATTAACTGCACCGATCAATACAATTTAATTCAATCCCGAACAGGTCGTGCTCAATATGCCCCGGGCACATCCATATGATTTAATTAGTCTAGACAAACTAATTTCCAAATCACATGATAATCTAAACTAATAGTATATTCAAACTATCTCAGTTACGAGCATCTGTTTATATATCATTACTTTAACCAATAACGAGATCTACTGTACTTTTCTACACCTTGTTATCTAGTTCTAAGAAATAATGGAACAAATTTAATGTTGAAACAAAACGATAGGTCAACTGGGTATTAGTTTTTTATACAAGCAATAGATTTTTAGTATTCAAAACTAACCAAGGTGCAAGGTCAGATATTACTCATTCAGTTGGACTTGTCAGCCGATTTCTCTTAAATCCCACCAAAAAGCATTGGGAAGCTGTAAAATGGATATTGAGATATCTGAGAGGTAATTCCAGGTTGTGTTTGTGCTTTGGTTGTGATGGGCCAAAACTTGTTGGATACACAGATTCTGATATGGCTACAGATGTTATTTCAAAGAAATCAATTTCATGTTTTCTAATGACTTTTGCAGGAAGAGCAGTTTCTTTGCAGTCTAAACTGCAGAAATGTGTTGCTTTGTCCACAATAGAAGCAGAATATATTACAATCACTGAGGGTTGCAAGGATCAGTGGATTCCAGCTCCATATATGGATTCTTGCTGAGAAAAGTTAGCCCAGGTATGAAGCTGCAGAAGTAATCGAAGAAACATTTATCAATTTGTTGTTAGAATTCTTATTTATTGTCCCCTATTTTGTTATTTGTCATCTCACTCTTTACAAAACTGCCCCTAACATTATGGACAGTTTTGGAAAGAAAGGGGCAGTGATTAATAAAATAGAAGGCGATAAATAATAACCCCTTTCTAACCTTTAGATCGCATACAATGTGATACTGCAACAGATGATATATTAGAAATTGGGCATCTAACCCTAAATGGGTTGAACATCCATAAGGAGCCGAGTCATAAAATGGATTAAAAACATCATGGTACAAATCAATTTGAAAAAAAAAAATTAGGTTTGACTAACGATCAAATGAGTTAATCCATTATCTTCTAAACTTTTCCGTTCACTACAACAAATTTGGCTTTTTATGACATTTAAAAGTGTCTTGAAATTGAGATTTAGTGACATTTTTACTTTTTATGACACTTATATTAAATGTCACCTAAATATAGTGTGGCTATAGATAAAATGTCTTGAAAGATTAATTTTTAAGGCAATTTTAAGTGTCTTAATAAATTAAATTTTAGACATTTTAGAGTGTCTTAATACACAATATTTTAAGAAATTTTTTTATGTCTTAATAGACTACTTATTAAGACACTTAAACTCTTTAAGTGTCTTAATAAATTAATGTTAAGGCATTTTAAAGTGTCTTGATTAGTAATTTTTCAAGACATCATTTGATGTCATGATAAATTATTTTTAAAACACTCTTAAGTGTCCTATAAACTAATTTTAAGACATTTTAAAATGTCTTAATAGATAATTTTTCAATACATTATATAATGTCTTTATAAATTATTTTTTAAAACACTTTTAAGTGCCTTGACAAATTAATTTTAAGACATTTAAAGATATCTTAAAACCTGCGCAGCTTGGGATGATAGAATGAAAGGTTCATTGTGAATTTTGACATTTTTGAAGTTAGCCAAAAGAAATCCATCACTATCATATTTTAATCGTGAACCTTTTAAAACCCAATCACAATCAAATAAAACCATTCATGTCATCTATAGCAGCCTTTGAAGCTCTAGAATCAGTAAAAGGTGAAGAACTAATTGGAGTGTGTATTGAAGACTCTACATGAGCTATCCATTGGGTGTAATCTTTAATAAATCCCGTAAAAATCAAATGTTCACGTGCATCATTCTATGTCACAAATACACCAAGTTTGCATTCCTTGCATGGACATAAAATCTTTCCTCTTGAATTAGAAAAGGCAAAGTCCAAAAAACTTTCAAGTCCAACCAAGTACTCTTGACAATGCCTCGGTTTTTTCATCCAACCCTTATCCATATTTCAGTGAGGACTTTGAACCAGTGCCTGGTAATAATGATAAGAATTAAATGACGGTACATAATTAGATATCAACATAGACAAATTCTGAAATCTAGGTTTAAAAGACAGAAAATCACTTCTCAGATAAAGTGAATCAAAGAGATTAACAATCAGAAAAAAAGAGTAAGAAAGTAAGAACGTGAGAGTTCTCTCAGACAGAACCTCAAAGGTCATTAAAGTAATTTTTTCATAGTGAGAAATCACCAATTTACTAACACAACTTATTTCTATTTCACAGCACTCTCTTTCATGCTTCTCATTTCATTAAACAGAAACAAATTACACTTCATCATGATGCCCATCAATCTAAAACTACAAGTTTCCCATTAGCAGATAAACATTCATTTATAAATCATTGTCACAAGAGAAAAGCAATTTATTAAACTAATTATACAGGAATTATGCTTGAAAAGGATACACACCTACACCATCAAGGTTGAGTATGTTTTGGCACACTTATATTACAGTCAAAACTGAGAAAAGAGTAATTTGATCTCTACAGGGAAGTGTTGCCAATCAATGGATTGGGAGAACTTAACACTGATGCCATAATTATAAGGGGCTCATGCTACTCATACCAAATAAGTTATTACCTAATTAATGATTAGGTGAGGAATCACATGGCAAAACATATGTTGACATGTAATTTAATGATTCTTGCCAATGGAAATGAAATAACAGTCACCAAATTAACCAACCTTATATAAGAAAAACATTGAACTACAAATTGCAGTACCTTAAATCCTGCCTACTCAAGGCAATACCTAACTTATTTCTATTTAAACAAGACTTTATGAATCAGCAACTCCAGTAAAGCTTTCTTGTCTGTCCATTAAGTAGAGACTCTTCTAAGGTTTTTTCACACAGATTCAAAGGGTGAAAGGGTTCATACATCCCTCTCTGTCTGGGCTTTGTCTACCAACAATTTACGACTGAAGATAAATGCTTGATTTGGAACCTAGGAACTTTTATACGGGCTCAAAATCTTTATCTAATTCCTAGAACACTCCCATGTTTCACCGAAACCTCAATGCTAACACCCACCAAATCCTATCCCCAATTAAGAAAACACAAAAACGAAGGAACCAAATCTCAATGACCCAAAACCAAAGGAAAGGGAAGTGAGAAAATGGTACCTGCGATGGGAAGTATTCACGTGAATTCGATCGGACCAAAGCAAGCAAAATTTTCCGACTATCGTTGAAGGAAAAGACGATTGAGGGCTTTTGATGTTGAAGAAATTGAAAAATCCAAATTTTTTTATAACCCGGTTTCGACCATCGAATTATTATAAGTAAAAAAGGTTAATATTAATAGAATGTCTTTAAACATATTGTTTAGTGACATTTTTAATAAATGTCTCTTAAAATAATACTTATATAATGTAAAAGCATAAATAAGTGTCATATTAAGAATTTGATTATGACACTTATATTAAAATGTCTTTATCAGAGTGTCATTACAAATAATTATTATTTAAATGTGTTGATAATATTTGTAGGATGACACTATTATTAAAGTGTCTTAAAATAAGTGTCTTAATATCTAAATTTTGTACTAGTGAAAAGGACCAGAATGGGTAAAAAAATTTAAGTGGGACTAAAATTAGTGACTAAAACATATGGGAGACCAAAATGAAATAACTCATGTTATGAGGGACCAAAAATATATTTAAGCCTTTAATTTTTCCTAAAATTAGAAATGCTTACTTGCTATCAACGATGGTTATTGGCTGCTGCTGCTTGGTTTTTCTTTCGTGTGAGAGATTATATTGATGGTCTTGTTATTGGCTACTAATTAAGTTGATTTAGATTAAAAAAAAAATTATATGTGGAACCAAGAGACGTGTTATCACATAAATCTCACATATCAATGTACATATAAAATGAAAATTTTCAACATGAAAACGGAATCGAAATTAGAATCTATGGTTAGTGACCATTGAAGCAACTAAACAATAAGGAATTGGCCGGAAACTAAAGTCTCCTTCAACACTAACAAATCATCTAAGAAAGACTTCATCGACACTAACAAATGAATGAGACAATGACAAGGATTCTTCAAGAGTTTAAACGGGCAGTTAGGGAAGTGTTTGTCAGTCAAGAGGCCATCTTTAAGATTAGTTTCGTGATTTCAAGTGTTTTGCAAATTCAGAAATCGTCCTGCTGTAGAATTTTTGCCATAAATCAAGTAGGGATTTGAAGGCCATCATTTTTTAACCTTACCCTGGTAGAATTGTCCGGCGGTATATATAGTTTGAATGATGCTGAGCCCGAAAGCCAAAACAGCCGCAATCAACGCTATGCTAGACCATGGATTGTTCAAGTAATTACGCATCAGATTTCCCCTCCATCGATTCAAACGCCTCTTGGAATACTTCTTAACAGCCTTTCGAACATGAAAGAGTACATTTCCAGGATCAATTGCAATATCCTCCGAAAGTCCATTGAACAATTCGGCTACGTACTTGTCGCTTCCGAATGCATTCTGCATAATTTCCTTGGACTTCAAAAGGTTCACATCCTTAGAGTTGTCGATGATGTCATCCATGAACGCAACGTATGATGTCACTTCATTCCCTATCCCGACATGAAACCTTTCGAAGGCCATAAGGTTTAGAAAGACGGCCCCCGTCGTGTCGTCCACCGTTATTTCAGGGAGACTAAGAACGCCTCGGAAAAGGCCGCCATGGAAAGATATGTCTCTGATGCTTTTTGTCTTGCTCTTCTTGATTGTGATTCCAGCTTCATGAAGCTCCGATGCTGACGGAAGGATGTCTCCTGTACCTTCATAGTAAATTTCAGGGATGATCTGGACGCGGTGATCGTAATCAGCCACGAACATTAGTACTTTTCGATAAACATCAAGTACATGCTTGCATTGTCCCAACTTCATGGGCTCAGTGTTATCAGGGAAGAAGAATTGGACAATGAGTTCGTTGATGTAGTCATGGTTGCTTTCCTGTGTTGATGATGGAAACCAAAGTATGAACCTCAAATATTCAAGACCTTAAATTCATTGCAAAGTTATCTGAATTATAATTATATGACGGGGTTATAATTTACTTTTATAATAAAGTAATTAAGATAATTCAAATGAGTGGCAAAATGAGAATTATGAGCTATTTTTCCTATACATAATAATAATAGTTTTATTTAAAAATTAATTTTTGATTATAAAATAGTTTAATTCAGACAAGAAGGTTGTAATTCAGTGGTCGACACTCCCCGCTTAAAACTAATAGATTTTAAGTTCGAGTCATTCAGATTTCGGCATCCTTCTAGGTATAAAAAAATAGTTTAATTTATATTAATACATATTATTTTATTTTTAATATCTAAATTAATATGATTATTTTGTAGTAAAAATATAAAATTAGGCACGATAAACG
The DNA here is from genome assembly GCA_030378225.1 of Knoxia roxburghii. Classification (NCBI taxonomy): domain Eukaryota; kingdom Viridiplantae; phylum Streptophyta; class Magnoliopsida; order Gentianales; family Rubiaceae; genus Knoxia; species Knoxia roxburghii. The sequence continues at coordinate 9,586,433 of CM059422.1, read as the reverse complement.
TATAATAATAAATGTTTCATATGAGTGGTACTCTACCAAAAATAAAAAGTAATAGTTTATTTAAACAAAATTATTTTTTATGGTATAGACACTACAACAAATTTGGCTTTTTATGACATTTAAAAGTGTCTTGAAAATGAGATTTAGTGACATTTTTACCTTTTATGACACTTATATTAAATGTCACCTAAATATAGTGTGGCTATAGATAAAATGTCTTGAAAGATTAATTTTTAAGGCAATTTTAAGAGTCTTAATAAATTAAATTTTAGACATTTTAGAGTGTCTTAATACACAATATTTTAAGAAATTTTTTTATGTCTTAATAGACTACTTATTAAGACACTCTTTAAGTGTCTTAATAAATTAATGTTAAGGCATTTTAAAGTGTCTTGATTAGTAATTTTTTAAGACATCAGATGTCATGATAAATTATTTTTTAAAACACTCTTAAGTGTCCTATAAACTAATTTTAAGACATTTTAAAATGTCTTAATAGATAATTTTTCAATACATTATATAATGTCTTTATAAATTACTTTTTAAAACACTTTTAAGTGCCTTGACAAATTAATTTTAAGACATTTAAATATATCTTAATAAATAATTATTCAAGACACTATATAGCATCTTGATAAATTACTTTTTCAAGATATCAATTAAAATTAAAATGAATAGAGAAAATTAAAAAGTAAAAAAAAAAGATAAAACACAAAAATGAATGATTGGTGAGAAAATTAAAATTAGAAATCAATTCATGGAGAGAAAGGAAGAATAGAGAAAATTAATTAAGCTAATTAGAGAGACGGGCTGCAATTCCTAATTGACCATGAGTTCAGGACTGTTAACTCTATAATTACAAAAATCTAAATATAACCCAAAAACTTGCTGTCTTATTCTCCTAAACATTTTTTGTATAAATAAGAGGTGATGAATTGGTCCTGATTCAGACACACACTTCAGAGTTCAGACAGAACCAAGAACCAGGGACATTTGTACTCTCTATGAACACTAGAAATATGAAGATCAGCTGTGAATCTTGCCTTCTAATCCTTTGGCTTCTCCTTGTTATCCAATCTTCAAGGGCTGAATTCAAAGCTTGCAAGCCAAATGGCAAAGTTAAGGGTCAAAAATCACCTCCAGAAGGATGCAATGGTGCTGATACAAATTGCTGCATTGAAGGAAAATGCTATCCCACATACAAATGCTCCCCTCCAGTTTCTTCTTCTGATCAAAACACCAAAGCAATTCTCACTTTCAACAGCTCCATTCACATTCCAACACACATCCTAAGGACTTTAGAAGTGGTAATTTGGGTACATCCCATGCATGATCCTCCTAGTTTAAAATGATCAACGTCAACTCTGAAAATGAAAATCCAATTCAATATGAACATACCATAAATTGAAGATTATCATTCAGAATACTCCTACTTGGCTACTACCACTTTTCAAATGAACAGGTTCATTAATTCAGAGCAACTCTTCCAGTCAGCATAGTTACAACCATCTTGTAGAATCAATGTGTTCCTAAGTTCCTTTAGAACAAGAAAAAACCAACTCTGAGTAAAATGGAGCGCTAAGCACTCAGAGATGAAACAGATCATTACATGTGTTTTAAACCAATCAAAAACCACCAGATCATCTTGCTTCTTTGCATCAAGTCTTGTTACGGAACGTTCAAGCTAAAATAGTTAAGCACAATAGTCAATGGAAAATCTTTAGTCTTTCGTAGATTAGCCTCAACGTAAATGCAAAACTATGATATGAAGAATTAAAACACAGCATAGAACAAAAATAGAATGGCTGAAATACAGTATCATTATACACAGACCAGAATTACTATAAAAAATAGACAAGCTTGACAAGATTACACATTAAATTTCTCCTGTAGCCTCTGGTATGGACAGCCATTTCGTTTAGGAATGTAAACATACAATGCAAAGTCAAGCAAGGCCCTAATATCCAATCCACTACTCAACTAGAATACAAAGAAACAATGCAAGGACCATCATAGGAAGTTTAAAAAATCAACCAACCTGACTTTGGTAGTCATCTAAGAACATTATGGCATGGTCATCTTGGCCAGTACTTAACTTGAAAATGAGTATAACTTGCTCTCTCTTTAAAAACTGCAAAATACAAACGCAAATAACTTGAAAATTTAACATGACTATCAGCAATTGCATTACAAAGAAGACATAATTAAACATATAGAAGAAGGAGACAAAATAAGAATAGCAGAATGCGAATAATACTTCTGCAATAGCCTAGTACCTCCAATTCCCTATCTACTTGTGTCCTATCCTTTACGCTGCTGTATAACTGTGATCTTAAAATGAAAGGCTGAATGGAAACCTGAATATGCAAGAGAATTAGGTCATGAAAGTAGGCATACAAAAGAAATCATCCAGCTCAAATCAGTGCATCAGCTTAATTTGACTTGAGTTGCACATGGAAGATTCGAAGTTACTTGAACCCGAGTACTGTTGTGAATTTGGAACAGTAGAACAAATACATTGAGAAATTTCAGAAAAAGATGCGCTGTTAAAGAGTTGTAACATTACAGCTCAAAATGAAGAACACGTTGTAGATCAATAGAATAGTAACACGGACGGCATCAAATAGAAATCAAAGATTGAGAGAAGAACATTTGGAACCTTTTCAATGCGAGGGAACTGAGAACGCATCATGCGAAGAGCCACCAATGTATCGCTGAATAAAAGTTAAATCCTATACAGATTTTTTTTTAAAAAAATTCAGAAATTTTCAGATGAGATAAAAAGAGAATAGCAAACCTAAATACTAAATCAAAGTTAAAAACTAAATTTATTACAGATCCAGAAGGAGTTCCACTAATAATTTTAAAAGCCACCACTATCAACACCAACACCACATCACCACCACCACTCTACTCGGCGGCGGCTGAGGACCGATCTTTTCCGATATATATATATCCAAATTGGGGATGGGAGGGATTCGGATCCCAATAGATTGCAACGAGTGAAACTAGCACAACAACCGCCCAAACTAAGCAAACCGCAGCAACAAAAATGGTTTTCGATCTACCAGCAACAAATAATTAAATACTTGACCATAACTTAGCAAGAATCAAGGGGATATAGAAAGGAGGGATGCTGATGAGGCAAAGAAAAGCCAATAATAACAAGACAATTTCAAGGACATATGCATAGGAGAGAGATTAAAGGAGCAATTGATAGAAAAAAAGGATTATTATCATGGAATGTTGATAATATAAGATGATCCACTCAGAAATTGGAAATCCAATAAACCACCACAAGCCCCCCCTGCAGCAAATCTTGCCAAACAGCTCCTCTAGTACACTATGTCTGCCATACCAGAAGATAATATAATTTGCTAGCTATTTTATAGTTCAAGAGCCACACAACTGGTTCTAACATATCTACCAGTCTACTCAGTATCGCATTTGAAAATTTTTTGCACCTCCACAAAGCAAAACAGAACTTCTCATAAACAGCTTTAACTTTGGCTTAATCCATTCAGTCCTACAATTGCAAATTAATGACTCAACCGAAGCAAAAATTCTCATAACCAACACATTCAATACTGACAGTGGCACAACATTGATAATGACGACATTCACAACATTCAACAGCAATTACTGAATGTATGCAAATAAAAAGAGAAGCTGTTCAAATCAGGAGGATGTTCGGATTAGCAAAAAAGCTCTGCAAACTTATAATCCAGTGCACTATTCTTCCAAAATAACATATCGAACTACCAATATATACCGGGAAATGAAAGTAGAACATAAGAGCATAGTGCTAAAAACAATACAAGCCACTTCTGTCAACACACCCTTGAACACAGGCAGAAACTCGGGCTCCTAGTCCAGAATAACTTGCACCTTATCACTATCACTATCACAAACAATAAATTTAAAATCAGAGTTAATAATCAAAAAAATTTAAGATCACGATCACAACTAAAATCAAAAGAACCTACCCTTGGGCGCATCTCTGGGTGGAGGCTCTTGCTCCTCTAGCTCTTCTTCTTCCAGCTCACGAGAGAAACGATTTCTCAACTTACGCAGATATGAGGAGGCTCCGATTCCGCGCTCTTGCTCCTCTAGCTCTTCTTCTTCCAGCTCACGAGAGAATCGACTTCTCACCTTTCTATACAGAGATAAGGAGTCTTTGATTCCGCCAACGTCGATTTGAGACGTAACCATCACGAGTTGAGATTCTACAGAGAAGAGAAGGTGTAGAAATTTTGCGCTGTGGAAGAAGGAGCGGGAAGGATGGGCGAATATGAGATGAGATTCTACAGAGAAGAGAAGTGTAGAAATTTCGTGTTTTGGAAGAAGGAGCGAATGTTTAAAGACTTTTCTCGCCCCCCTTCTTCTTCTCCTAATACCAATTCTCACAGAAGGAGGTGGTGAAGGCAGTCAACTCATCGGCGACGAGTGGGCAAGAGAGGAAGAACGGGCGGGTAGCGGTGGGTTTTTTGATGGTCGGGTAGCCCGATTTTCAGGATTCGGTACCCTTAAATTCACCCAATATTTTGAACGCTCAAACCCCGATTGAACTAGGGCGGGCATGGTTTGGTTGATCAAATTTGACGATTTAAATGATGGGTTTGAATAATTTACTAACTGTAAAATTAGTTTGATCTCAGTTAGAATTAATTAAAAATGTTTCATAATATTTTTGAACTGAATTTAGTCTACAAATAAACAAATGATATGAAAATTAATATAACGATAAACGAATAATAAATAATAATGTTAAGTATTTTACTTATAAACTTTTGAAAATTTTAATAATCAAATACAAATTTTTTTAAAAAAAATTAAGAGAATTTATATCCTTGTCATCTAAAATTCACTTTAAAATTCAATAATGGAGACTGAAAAAATGAATTTAATGTTACTGATTTGATCCCTTTTTAAAAAGTCAATTAATCATGAAAATAATTTTTTTAAAAGTATAATGACATTGTTCAAAATTTTTTAAAAAATATCATGATTCTTTAAAATACTAAGTTTATTTATTTTTATGTTTTTATATAAAAAAAAAAAAAAGCAAACTAATAAAAAACATGCATTACTATCCTACGAGTATCAAATCATGAGAAGTAAATTACAATGACATTCATTATACTCTCATTCCAGTTTCCCATCAGAAAATGCATGAATCTTTAAATCTGTACATACTCAAGTTTTCTCAGATTCCGTCTACTGTTTGAAGGAAGAGTGGTTGCTCTAAATATATCAAGCATGAATCTTTATGGCTCTGTTTCTTCTGTCATTTCAAGCCTTGATAAATTAATGGAGCTCAATCTTGATGGCAACAACTTCACTGGAGAAATCAAGATTGAGAATCTGCCCAGTCTGACATTTCTCAACATTTCAAACAGTTCAGTGGCAAACTTGATTGGAACTACTCAAGCCTGCCCAGCCTCAAAGTTCTTGATGCCTACAATAACAATTTCATGATTAATGGTAACAGAAAAGATATATAGATAATAACAGGTTATATTTTACACAGGATCTTCAAAATAGCAGCAAATTCATCCCAAATGCTAATGAAGTTAGCCAAATCAATTTGAACACCATTACGCAATAAAGAGTCTCTACATGAACTGAAAATGTTAATCTGGATAAAGAGTTTTCTACATCTACATGCAAGACTCTACAAATTAAACCATGAAACAGAGAATACAAGTTGCTTAGTCATATCATACAAGGCAATAAAAGGGCCAAATGAAGTTATACAAGCCTCTGATTATCCTCCTATCAGACCAAGAATCAAATTACTAAACTCCAAGCAACAATCATCAAGAATTTACAACAAGAATGAACACAAAATACAAAATGCAATGAGTTATACCACCAAGACCTGTTACCTTTATAGATTGAAAATAAATATAGCAGCTCATTGTTAAGTGATGTTTGTTAATTCAATGCCTTAAGGGAAAAGAGCGAAAGCAGTTACAAGTAACTTTGAAGGCCTGTCACCATCTTGTAGAATCAATGTGTTCCTAAGTTCCTTCAGAACAAGAAAAAACCAACTCTGAGTAAAATGGAGCACTAACCATATGGACCTAACACACCATTTTAAACAAACCCCAAATAAGCTCCAAGGAAAAACAAACATTTAAAAACATGGGGTATTACACAAATGAATCAGGGTAGTCTGTGATCAAACACAGAAGCAGACCAAAATGGACAACCTGCCACAAGAAATTGAAATTCCAAATCTAAATACACATCAGTTACATAATTGAGAAGCATGCTCAGATACACAATTCATAAGCTCAACCCTGCTCAAGTTCTGTTCTCGTTAGTCCCTTAATGAGATGATAATTCGACAAATCTCCAAATACAGTGAAACAGTCGAATAAGTAAAATGGAAAGAAGGGATTGATCCAACTCCTCAAAATCAATACCACCCTTGCTTTTTCAACCCATTTCTAATATAAACAAATGAATGCAGAACAGGGCCAAAACAAGAACAAAAGAACATAAGCATATGAAAAAAATATAAGACTAAGCATGGTACTGGATCAAAAGCAGAGAATCAAACCAGAAAATGCAGCTTCACAACCTACTAGAATTTGCAAAGCAGAATGATGGACTTACATCATTCACCAATGTCAATTTCGACTCCATCGACATTGGTGAATGTAACTCTTTGAAGCTTTTCATCTCAGAGTCTTGCACAACTGATGTGAGTTGGGGGACTGTAACCCAGTTATGCTACTCATTGATGACTATAGGACTACATAAACCTACCAAGAATGGTATAATAGATGCATTAACTTCAATTTATCGACACTGAGGCAGAAGAAAGTACATGGAAGCGCTAATATGGAGGTACATGAAATGGACATCCAAACTATAATTGTGAAGTACCAATGTTCTTCTAGAGTCATTAACTGCTCATTAAGTCAAAATACCCTGCAGATGTTAAGAACCTCTCACTTCATACAGGAGGAAAGTCTTTATTATGATTATGATAGTTCAAAGGGAGCGCTAATACATGATTATTTAATAGTTGAAGAAATCAACAACTAATCCATGTAGGGGAAAGAGAGAAAAACTGGTAGATTGTCAATAAGATACTAAGTTGACAAATTTCACTAGAGACATGGTAGAAGTACAGTACCACATGTGATTACAAGAGTGGTAAGGTTGGCAGATGAGGATGTTAAGAGTGGTTACCAGAACAGGAGAGTAGATTATTCGAACTATGTATGGGGAAAAAAGGAAATTCCTGTTGAGTAAGTACCTCACACATTCTCTTCTTAAAGAGCAAATTATCTCCACTTTAGTGAATCTCTTAAGTGCAAAAAACTTAGTGGAAAATGAGAAGCAGAATCAAGCTGAAAAAGTGAACAAAGGAATGCATAGCAATACTTATATAGTACAACTAAGTGTACTATAAAAATCTGTACACATAGTAAAAACTACTATAGGAAACATCATTAATGACCTCAATTTAAGAAGAGAAAAATTGGGAAACATCATTTAATGACATGCTTTATATACAAAAACTACTATGGGTACCATCCTACTTGTACACCTAGTTGTAGGAAAAAAATTGCCAATGCATAGTAGCGCCTTAGAAAGGAAAACTGATTCAGCTCAAGTCTCTTGGAACACATATAGAACAAAAACAACCAATTTTACTGGCTCCACTTGTGAGGACATCAAGTTGCTTATACATTTGTCTATCAACATAATGACTTTGTTGTTATCAACCACTCCTCTGCATATCACTTGAGTTCAAACTAATCCACATGAAAAAAATGGTCTGTATAAAGTAAAATTCTTCAGAACTAAGGTACACTGATAATAATAGAACATCTATGTTGTGAAAATAAAAGAAACACCAATTCCAAAAAAGTCTTCAGATTTCAGATTTTAAAAAATTTAGTTCCGTTGTGCTAGATAAAATGTAAGGAAGGTAGAATTACCAAGTGAATGACAATATGCTCATCCAAACCATCGCGTGGAAGACATCTCTGGAAATTATCAAAAGTACCAAGCACAATGTCAAACATTTATAACTAATAGGTAACAAATAACATACAAATGAATTCATATATCTTGTATACTGGTACCAGTGGAATATGATATATTGCAATAGAAATTATTTAGAGTTTGTTTAAAGGGATACATAAGAAAAAAAGAAGTTTCATAGACTTAGATAGCCTCTTCACTTTATTGAAAGAGGTAGGTCTCTTTAGCACTTTGGTACATCATTAGAGACAGACCTCCATGCCTATCCTTTCAAAAACTCACAAATTCTGTACACATTGTTCTTAATGATAAGCGATGTATGTTAGAAAGTACCGCTTTTACAGATGAAATGACATGTTCTCTCCCAGGAGGACTCAATAGATTGGTTGGGATTCTGATCCTGTAGAAGTCATCATCTTTCAGAAGTTTCTGCAAGATTTAATTTTCACCAAATTTTATCAAACTCAGTGTGTAATCAGGCTGGAAATCAAATATTTTTCCTTTTTTTCCAAGTAGAGTCAATCCCAAAGGGATCAATACTTACTTTGAAGTTCTCCTTTTCTATATCAGTAAAATCAATCCTTGAGAAACGAAGCTTTGTGAGTGTCTGCATTATAAATATGAAGAAAACAATTAGAAAACATAATTAACTCAGCTATACTCATAAATGCAAAGAAAATTTAGGAAGAAGAACCATAATTGCAGTAAAGATTAAATAAACATGGAGTGATCCCAAACACTAATTAACAGATGTCCTTCTCAACATCAAAAGTCAGAACCCACAAATTTGGGATGCAACTGAGCATATACCAAGTACAGCATAGCAACTATAAATGCATAAATAAAAAGAACATATGCCAAAGCTAGCAACTAGTGGTAGGTAAATTAAACAAAAATAGAAAAATACAGAACAATTTAAATTGGATAATACTTGGAATTAAAAAAAAAAATCCAAAATAACTATATGCAAAAGGTATGAATACACTAGAGAACTATAGGTGTAATGACTATATGGTCAAGATAAGTATTGAGAAACGTAAGCTTGTGGACAAACCTGACCGCTGCTGGGCGAATTCTTGAGGCGAGCAGTAAAGGTGTCGGCGGTTTCACACCGAAACCTCAATGCTAACACTCACCAAATCCTATCCCCAATTAAGAAAACACAAAAACGAGGGAACCAAATCCCAATTACCCAAAACCAAAGGAAAGGGAAGTGAGAAAATGGTACCTGCGCTGGGAAGTATTCACGTGAATTCGATCGGACCAAAGCAAGCAAAATTTTCCGACAATCGTTGAAGGAAAAGTTGATTGAGGGCTTTTGGTGCTGAAGAAATTGAAAGATCCGAATTCGGTTATAACCCGGTTTTCGACCCGGTTTTCGACCCGCGAATTATTATAAGTAAAAAAGTTAATATTAATACAATGTCTTTAAACATATTGTTTAGTGATATTTTTAATAAATGTCTCTTAAAATAATACTTATATAATGTAAAAGCATAAATAAGTGTCATATTAAGAATTTGATTATGACACTTATATTAAAATGTCTTTATAAGAGTGTCATTACAAATAATTATTATTTAAATGTCTTGATAATATTTCTATGATGACACTATTATTAAAGTGTCTTAAAATAAGTGTCCTAATATCTAAATTTTTTAGTAGTGAGAGGAAGTACTAAAAAGTTTTTTTTTTTTTTAAATACACCTCACTTTACAATCTAATTAAGCAATGAACTGATTTTATCACTTAAACTTTTGCCTTTTAATTAATGTCAAAACCTCTTAATTGATTACGATTGTAATGTTTGTATTGTCAAACATATTTAAATATTTTTTAATAAATAAATAAATAATTTTAAACATTAATTTTAATCAAACATGCTTAATTAATAAGGTTTTGCCACTAATTATGAAAGGATACAAGGGGTTACCAGTTACCGCATCAGTACTTTTTTTTTACCGCCTCAGTTTGAAGTAAAATACTTCCCTACAATACTCTCTTTTTCCTCCCTTTTATGTAAAAGAACATTTTTATCAAAATCTATTGCCTACCACCTCAAAAAGTGGGGCGGTAACTAATAACTCCCTAGACTAATTGTGACTTAAAAAGGTGGCTAGATTATGATATATAGGGAATAGTTTATCTCTAAAGTGTGTTGATGTAGAAGGGGTTGGCCTTCTCTTTGTACTTAAAATAAATAAATAAATAAGGTTTTGGCACCCAATTTTGGCTTACCTGGGCTGCTTGATCTTCAACAGAAAGCAACTTGGCGAGGAGCAACATTGGGAGCTGATTTTCCAGCATCAGCATGTCACGCTTGATATATGGCATCAGATATCGCTTCCCATGATTGCTGAAGATTGGATCCCTCTCGGCGTAGCCCTCCACGGTGCGACGACCTTCACCGCGGTAAAACCAGCAATCCCACGACGGCCTCAATAATTCCAGCATGAAACAGCCATCCCTCACCATCAGCTCCACAAATTCAGCCGGGTCTTCTCTCCATTCCGAGCCCAAAGAGTCATATGTGTCCATCAGATCTTTCGAGACATCATTCACCATTTCGATGCAGTAGTTTAAGGGTTTGCCTGATCTTTTAAGGAAACGGAGTAGGGCTCTGTGCTTGTGGGCTTCCATGGGATTCAAATTGGGATCGCCATAATGGTAAGGACCGAAGGAGATCGCCCGAGGTTTGTAGGCTTTTGTCTTTTGATCGGTCACGCAGGCAGGAAGCTTGTAGATGGAATGCTTCTCCCAATCCTCCTTCTCTGCTTCAATGATTTCCAGTAGATTGCTTGCTTTATTATCAAGAACTTCAAGTACACATGATTTTCCCACCATTTTTGTAAATTAAGCAGATTTCAGGAGGATGAGGATATACATATATAGTTCAGAAGATATGATTATATATGTAAAATGGACTGATTAGTGATTTGATCAACAGCTTCGGATTCAAGTAAATCTGGATTCCCACATTCTAATCTTGCAGTGATTAATCAACTTGACAACGCATTAGTGAGCTGCATTAAGTTTTTTTTTTTTTTTTTTTTCTTTAAGTTAAATCCCTCCACAATGGGGCAAGTATATGATTTAAAAATTTCCCCCCGACTCAACAAAAGGTGCGATGTCAAAGCTTAGTTCCTCCCAATTATTAAAATCTATCATTTTTTTTTTTAAAACAGTCTTTCGATCCAAATTTACTCGAAGACCGGTAAGTATGACTATCCTATATTGAATTTTAGCAGTAGGTTACAATCAGAAGAGGAACATGAAACCTTTGGCAAAAAAGATGTCCTCCTTAGCCTAAGCTATACAAGCTTTCCGACAAGCAAAAAAACCTATTCTAATGTAGTTAGGAGTTTATACTTTACAATGCATCCAATGCCGGCTCAATGTGGGGTTACTAGTTACCGTCTTACTTTTTTGGACGGTAATCTATAAGTTTTAACAAAAATGTCTTTTTACACAAAAGAAAGAGAAGAGAAAATGTATTGTATGAATATTTTCGTCTAAATTGAAACAATAAAGAGAAAATACTTGAACGATAACCAGTAATTCCTTCCAAGTATCGTTCATCGATGAAGAGCCAATGAATGACCAATGAAGTCCACAGTATTATCATCAAGACCGAATTACGCAATAAAATCCTTAGTGGTCACCCTTGTCAGATCCATCCTCTCATGAGTCTCATAATTCTAGTAAATCATAGTCCATTAAAATATAACAAAAAATACATAAAGTATAACTGAAATTATATTATTAATAATATAAAAATACACTATTTTTTAAAAGATGAAAATATATTAATCAACTATAACATGAAAATATTAATGGAGGATGAACCATTATGATCTACTAAAATTATAATATAATTTATGGTTAAAAAATTGATAAATCACTAAATTTATTTAATAGTATACTTTTGGCCATCGAATTTTTTCGCTTGACCAATAGCCTACTAAACTTTCAAAACAGTACATTAATAGTCATTCTGTTAATTTTTTATTTTTATTTTTTTGTTTATACTAACAAATCCAAAGATAAATTTGACAATTCACCATTTATAATTTTGTCTCACCATCACAACCTTCTCTGCTACCACCACCACCACTGATCGTTCGCCACAACCACTAATTTTTCCTTCTTAGATGGTGGCAGCGTAGGTGTAGGTGGTGGTGACGAACGATCGGTGGCGATGGTGGTGGCAGTGATCGTTCGCCACAACCACTAATTTTTCCTTCTTAGATGGTGGTGGCGAACGATCGGTGGCGGTGGTGGTGGCAGAGAAAGATGTGAGGGTGGACAAAATTATAAATGGTGAACTGTCAAATTTATCCCTAGATATGTTAATATAAACAGTGAACACAATGACTATTAATGTGTTGTTTTGAAAGTTTAGTGTGCTATTGGTCAAGTGAAAAAGTTCGATGGTCAAAAGTATACTATCGAATAAATTTAGTGACCTACCTATAATTTATCTAAAAGCCAAAGGTTATAGATAACATAAAGCAACTCATGGTTAAAATACTGATTTTTTATTTTTTATTTTTAAAAAGGCTATATTTATTAGAGTGAATTATAAATTTAGTCATTATATTTTTGTAAAGTTTAGATTTTGATTACTAACTTTTAAAAACTCAGAAAATGTCACTAACTTTAACATTTGAGTTTTGGTTTTGATCACTCTGTTAAATTACACCGTTAATACACTAACGGACCAGTTTTTATGAGGCTAATTTTTTCATTTCCCTTTACAACTCTCACTTTTTCATTTTATCATTTCCCTCTAGATGAAATTAAAAAGAGTTCAAAAATTCAGGAATTTAAACATTATTTATAATATTTTAATCCTAAAATCCCATCTTCTCTTGTTTCCACATTTCTTTTCTTCTTTCTCGATCCCCTGACCCACCTCCCTTCTCACTTTTTCTCTCTCCCGAACATTCCCTTGCATAGCCGCCAATGAAACCGCCTCCACCGCTACCAGGGCCACCTCCCTTCTCATGTTTTCTCTCTCCCCAAACCTCCCTCGCAACTGCCCCATACCGCCGACAAGACCACTGCACTGATTCGCCACCGGTACTGCCTTGGTGGACTAGCTCGTTTCTTCCATTGATTCTGAAACTTGGTTGATGAATGGCTTTTGACCAAGATATTTGATTCATCCTAATCTTCCCAATCTTCTATTATATATATTGGGTCTTGTTTGCTGATGTGATTTTATAGTAATGGATTTGTTCTGATTTAGTTGTGATTTTGATGACTGATTAGTTTTTATTTTAAATCTGATTAATCGAATTGTTGTGTTGATATGGTTGTATAGCATTTTATTTGGTTTGAGGTTTTTTATTCGTTATTGTAGTTTGAGAGATCATGAGTTTCCATTGCTGCCATAAGTGGGTTTCAAAGTTTTCTGATTTGTAAGCAAAAGTGAAAGTGCAGTCAAGAGAGAATTCCAGTGAAATTTCGGGACCAAGCTGGTTGGTTATTTCTTGATCGAGGGGAAATGGTAAAAAATTACTGATTCAGAATAATGATTCAGTGTTTTCCATGCAAAGAAGAATCATTAGTCTAATTTAGAAGGAGAATTGGACTAAAAAAATTATCATTCTGGAGAAAGAGATGTTTGAGTTTTTTCTAACTGTTAAGTCTAGCTTTTTTGTGTTGATTTTTGCAGTCGGGAATGGAATCGGCACTGGAACCGTCTGAAACGCCCGATTCTGAATACTTGACTTAACTTTGTCCCTAATTTCCTCAATTTAAGGCAATGGAACCGGTCAAATTGAGTCTCCTATTAGCATTTTGGTGATGGATTTTGTTGTTTTTGGCGAGAAGGGTGGCAACAGAAAGAGGGCGGCGGGGAGAATGGTGATGGGTCTTTGTTTTTTTCGGCGACGGGGAGAGGTGGGGGAGGATGGTGATGGGTCTTAGTTGTTTTTGGCGCAAGGGTGACGGGGTGGCTGGGATAAGATAAATAGTAAAAAAATTGAAATGAATAGAAAAGAAAAGGAAGACGTGTGGGTTTTTGGGTATGATTGGACAAAAATACCTTAAAATTTTGGTTCGTTAGTGGGCTTGACAGATCCTATGGACGGAATGACCAAAATCAAAATTCAAACATAAAAGTTAATGACTTGTTTTAAGTTTTTAAAAGTTAGTGACCAAAACCTAAAGTTTATCAAAATATGATGATCAAATTTATAATTCACTCTATCTATTATTTCTTAAATACGCATTTGAACGGCTTACAAAAATATGTTCATCTTGAGGAATCTTATTGTGGAAAATCTATCATTTTATAAACATAAAATGCATGTGCGACCCCAAAATGAAGAAACCAAATAAAGTTAAAGGGCTTTATTTTAAAATAAACAGTAACTACAGTTTTTAAAATAAAATGTTAACCTCTCTATTTGGACAATAATTCATATTTTTGAGAAACAAAAATATACATTCATATACATTCAAAACGTGCTCAAAAATATACATTCATATACATTCAAAACGTGAGTGTTGCCGTTTTTTTTTCAAAAACTTAATGAGAGCGATCGCAACCAGTAAAATTTGTATTGTGTTGTTACTGAAATCTTTCTGCAAACATTCAAATCATTGTTTTCGTTCTTGATCGGAGTTAATAAAGGTACCAGAACGAAGAACAATGATGATCATCGATTTTGTTTTCTATTTGCGATTGATTTTTTTTTAATTGTCATTTTGAAAGTTTTTTTACGAATTTTGGAAGATATATTATTACATGTTAGTTTTTAATCGGTTGAAAATCGTTTTCTCAGTCGTATGATTTGTTTTTGTGATAATGTTAATATGATCGTTGTGCATGAGGACGTTGTTGGTATGTATTTTTGGATGTAGCTGCATATATCTGGAGATAGCGGACTAGGATGTTATCTTTTTATTTTTTAAATGATGTGGGTGGACGTTGCGTAAGTTATAACTAGACGTGGTGGGACGTTGCAGACTAAGATGTTGACTTTTTTACTTTTTAAATGATGTGAGAGGACGTTGCGGATGTTATAACCAGACGTGTTGAGACATAGCTTTTTTTTTCAAACATGGAATCGTATGATGGAGCAATGAATGATGAATCGATGGTATCTTTGATGGATCGTACAGTTGGAAAAGAAGATGAGGCATTCGATTTGTATAACAAATATGCTTTCGAATTTGGTTTTAGTCTTATGAAGCATAGGTATCATAGTAAGGAAGATGAGATATATTTGAGACAGTTTGTGTATTCGAAACAAAGTGAAAAGGATTATAAACACAAGATTGAGAAGAAGTATTTGAAAATGAACATTCGAACTAGCAGCAAAGACTATAAAAATTTTCAACAAGCCTCCTCCCTGCACATTCCATACCATTATCTTCATTATTAAACAATAAAGGTGAAAAGACATGTACCCACAACATCACAGCCTCAGAGTGAGGCTGGGACAATGATACCAATGACACCACAATCATCCTTAGACATGAATTGACTCCCAAGATTTGGATCATTCTCCAATCCCGATGACAGTGCACTACTCTCATCCCCATCTGGTGGCTATGGTTTTAGTTGTTTGTCCGCCATATGAATATCCCCGCCTGGCATGCAGACTGCATCAGCCAACCTCGCATCTGAAGGGTCCTTCGGACTGTCCTGAATCACAACTACCTGATGATGAGCTGGGTCTAATCTAGATGAAATCCTGACAGTGTTCTCCAATCCCATCAGTTTTTCCTTCCCTTGATCCTCTAAACCTCATTCCCCTTACCACTCTACTCCATGCCCAGTCCCTTCGGAAACCCCATCACTTCTCCCTCCCTTCTCCCTTTTGCAGAGGCAAAACCTCCTTCTCACCCCCCTTGGTAGAACCATTCACCCCAGCTTTCCTACCCCGTCTTTGTTTCCCCTGCCTATCTCCACCCTTACTGCCTCCTGACCCTTCCGGGCATTTAAACCCAAAATGAAAATCAACCATAACATACCCAGCAAAAATTTTCGCAGTAATATTTTCCACCTCCCTGGATCCTTCCACCACCTCCTCCTCAGCTAAGTTTGCAAATCGGGACCCAAATGTTGACTTCTGGACTGAAGTTCCTCCCTTGGTCTCCTACTCACGTGTACTTCTCTGATATGTACGGGGTTCGCCTTGGTGCTTGAATCCAAGGCCCATACAGACTGCTTCCCAAACCATCGTCCTTCTGCCCTCTCTACCTTTTCGACCCCGGCTCCTTTTGCATTTCTTTCTCAGCTGGTACTAACGGGGGCCTTTTCAGCGGACACACATTGCTACTATGGCAATACAAGCCACAGTTATAGCAGATATCAGGGAGACTCTCATACTCAATTATCTGATCCAGCCCTTTAATATCAAAACTCGGACACATAGGCTTAGATAAATCCAAAGTCACTGCAAGCCTTGAAAATTTGCCTCTCGTCCTTGCAGCCTTCTGGTGATCTATTTTAACCACTTTTCCCACTATGTCACCAACCTTACGGAACATCCGCTTGTTGTAAAGGTGTACCGACAAGCCCGGTAGCCGAATCCAGGCCACAAGTGATGATATGGTGTGAGTCATAGCATTGAACTCCGATTTCTATTCCTCCACGTGGAGGTAGTGTCCCATCACCACATATGGTCCACCTACCAACACCTGGACTATATCCTCGCGGGACTTAAACCGTACCAATTAAAAATCATTTTCCAAGTCCATTAGATCACACCCCGTCATACTTGGCCATAAAGCAACAAGATGGTTGTACAAAACCTCGCAAGACAACATCTGCCCCATAATTTTCATCACAATAGCATGCTATCATAGAACCTATCGGAGAAACTCATGCTGGGTTTTGGTGCCGCAAAACTGATCGTTACAGCATCCTCCTCCCTGACATATTGTTTTTCCCCTTCGCCCACACTATCCTCCTCCTCCGATCCAAGGTTCTCATGCAACCGACTACTTAACATGTCCTAAAAACTAAGAGAAACGAGTTTCCCAGTCTGGAAACCCACCTTGCCTTTTATGTTTTATGGCAGTATCAACCGCTCCTTTCCTCGCATCCATATCCTGCACCTTTCTTCTCCTTTTTACCAACCGCACGTCACGTTCCCCCACTGATGACTGGTCAAGTGCTGGAAACTCTTTCTCCCTATCCGGGGGATCAATCCCCGAATCTGGCTAGTGCACAAGCATCACCACCATTGCCGCAGTCCCGTTGTTGGTCGGCCTCGACATTCTCAGAGCACTTGGGTTGGAAAATTTTTTCATTGTAAAAATCTAATTTAACATCATTAATTAGACTTACATTTTAGGCACACTTAATGTATTAAGATTTTAATTTATAGTTATCAAGTACAATTAATTATTAATTAAAAAACTCATAATTCATTAAGTCGAAAATAAATTGAATTATCAAACGGTTTTAATTAAATAAACACTAAACTAATTAATATTAAAGGCTGAATTAGTTTGTCAAACACTAGTGTACGCGTAAATTATTTAGAGTAGTTTTATTTTTTAAAGGCTAGGATTACAGCCACGCTCCACCATTTATATGTCGACAAATGTATAGGGAATTGGTCAATGATTTGTCGCTGTTTGGGAAATGACGTGATGTCTTGTCAGTATGACTACAAGATTCACTTTCAATTTCATTCATCCGGTTACTGTTAAGAACCAAACAAACACGTCACAACTCTGTTACCAGCCTATTCATTCAAAAATATATATTCTTTTTTTTTTAATTTTCTGAATATTCAAAATGTTTTTTCACTGATAGAATGAATGATGCCAATTTATTGCCTATATAAAAACGCACAATCTTCTAACTTTTATTATTTTGCACTTTATATGACTTGATTTGTGATTTTTTATATATTATATTATTTTCTTTCTCGTTCACTTATGTTTTGATTGTTATTTTATTAGAAATTTTTTTATAAAAAGGATAAGTTTTGGAGGGCATTTTTTATGAGGAGAAAAAAGATGAGGGGGGTAAAATTTTTCAAAATAATGTGAGAATAAATTTTAAAGGGGTAATAAGTTTTAAATTTTAAATTATGATTGTTGTTCGCGTGGTAAATTTTTGTGAAAAAATTTCAATTTTTCCGAAAAATAACAAAACAAAAGTAAGAAGCTATCTTAGGCTATCTTCGTTTTTATTTTTAAGGTATGTTTTATTAGAAATATTTTTTTTTATTTTTATTTTTTACGGAAAAAAGAAAAACAATGTATTTGAGAGAAAATTTTGAAATTAACATAAGAATGTCAACCATCAACAGCATCGTATCTTGAATATTTGGTTATGTTCGCATAGTTTCATGGTAATTTTTTACATTTCTTTTTTTTTTTTTTTTGAAGCAATTTTTTTACATTTCTAAACCAGTTAAAATTAAAATGGTAAATGAAATGGTTCTCATATGGAATCTTATTTAAACTTCATTTTTATGTAATTAAAAAAAAAATCTTTAGGCTACTAGTATTTTTTAAAATTTTACAAAAATTATCTTCCTAGCCTATGGATATGAATGGAGAACTTTTCTAAATTATATATCCCTGTAATATCTTTTGTTTTAGGGATATAATATATATCTAACCGGTTCATAATAATTTTATTAATATTAAAAATAATATTAGTAATAAAACTTAACATAAAAAAATTAGAAAATCAATCAGTTGGCTATTTAAATTTTAGCGTTTATTTCATAATGGAATATGGATATTAAGAAATTCATATTAGTTAATTAAATTATTTATATTTTATAAATTATCTGAATTAATTGGGGGTTTGAGTAGTCAAAATTGTGGAGGTAAATTTAAAAGGATTAATATAAAAAACATTCTTCAACTTTACTTATAAATCAAACACTTTAATAAGTTTTGAAAAATATCAAATACCTCCTACTAATCAAATTTGAGAAAATGACTAAAATTCATGCAAATACAAGCAAAACATAAAATTTTCAAGTTATTTTAATGAATCACAAATCATCTGGACTCTTGTAGTTTAGTTAAGAAAAGTAAATATAATAATTATTTAGTTAATAAAAGAGATTTTTTATATTTTTTAAAATTTAAGAATGTGTTTGATTTATAAGTACAACTCCAGAGTGTGTTTGTGGAGGAAAATTTTAAAATTTATACATGAAAATGTATCAAGGTATGTAAATAAAATATTTTTATTAGAATAATTCAAAATAGAAAAATGGTCAAAGAAAACGCGGCAAAGGTAGTATATTATAATTCATTTACTATTTATACCTCACTTTTTATTATTTGTAGTCCTATTTTTTAATTGTGATTCCCAAAATACCTCTTTTAACACAAAAATAAGACATCTTCACAATAAGTCACGTCAAAATGCACTCTCATCATAGTTCGTCTACGTCAAAATGCAATCCTGTCATGATTCGTCCATGTTAAAATGCACCCCAATCATGGTTAGAGCGCAGCACAATGTGCCCCAACCATGGTTCGGGCGCAACACAATGTGTTCCAACCATGGTTGGCTCATGTCGTCTGTGGCTCAACCCACATTCGTTTGTCACTCAACTTATGGTCGTCCACGTTCGTTTGTCACTCAACTCATGGTTGTCCACATTCGTGTGTGTCTTGTCATGGGTGAACCACCTTTTACGTGTGCGCCACCCCACTACTACCCCGTCGTCACCACCAAAACCCCATCCCCGCCGCCGCCGCCACCAGGGTGGTGGGGCGGCACCGACGGGGTGGGTCTTGGCGGCGGCGGCGGCGGTGACGACAGGGTGGTGATGGGGTGGCGCCAGCAACGAGTTAGTCAAAAGGTTAGTTAACCATTAGTTAAATGGTATTTTTTTTAAAAAAAAAACTATTGATTAAAAAAAATTAAGGGAAACTAGTATTAATAATGAAATAAAAAGATGGACCAAAACGTGGATAACCCCCTATTATGGATAACCAAAAATGAATTTAACCTTTAAATAAATTGTTTAAAAATTAGTTAAATGGCAAGAGTTACAAATAGTAAAAAATAGTTAAGAAGGGTAATAATTATACATTTGATGAGTATGTCCGGTGTCCATGAATGATGCATGGGCTTGGTGTGGTCCAAACTGGAAATCTTGAGATCTCCCAAAATCAAAGGGATGAATTTGATGGGCAAACCAGATCTAATTTAGGTTTGGACCACAATATGATTGATAGGCCCAATGCTCCAAAACATAAAGGCATGGAATTGTTTTAGGGTGAATTATGTTAGTCTCACAAATATAAATATAAATTCTGCAAAGCAAACAAGAAACAACTTGGGGAAATTTTTGAGATTCCCTTTAAGTACCCAATCATTTTCTTAGACCCCTTGATTAGGAATCCAGCAAACAACAAAAGTTGTACAATTATTGTCCCAAAGTTTGTTCATTCATACTCAACAAAAGTTCTTTACAAAACTTAGAACTGTGTAAAAAAAAAAAAAAAAAAAACTTTCTTAATCAATTATTTTTACCTAAATATCTTAAAATAGTACAAATAATAATAGGCAAAGTTGCTATATAGAAGTGAGTTAGAACTTGACAAGAAGGTAGTAATATAGTAGTGATACTCATAACATGGAACCAATAGATATTGAATTCGAATATCTAATACGAAAATTTGAAAATATATATATATTAAAAAAAGTGATTAATATCAAAAAAATCCATGAGATTTACTAATATATTAAACACCTCATTGAGATTTGGAAAATATCAAAAACTCTCTTTACTTGTCATTTAATTATAACTATAACTATTATATTGATAATTCCGTGTCGAAAAATTACCATATGCGTATAATTTCAATTTGATTTTATGAATTTGTAAAAAAAATTTAATTGAGTATTTTTAAATAAAAATTTTGGATAATTTTAGTGAATAGTAAAGTTATTCAAACACTTATTTTTTTAATTAAAATAATACACATACAGTAATTTTTTACTACAAAAGAATCAATATAACAATTACCTAACAAGTCATGATGATTTTCGATATATTCCAAATTTTAAAAGAGTGCCTGATATATTACTAACCCTTTTTTCTTTTAAGAAAAAAAAAAAAAAAAAAAGTGAGTTGGACCCCAAGAGAAAATGATAAGATTAATGGAAATACAAAAACGCATATCAAACCTGAGGACTAAAACTAGAAATTTTGAGGATTTTGTTGGGGTTAAAGTGAAAAACACAAAAAAGTTGAAGGAGTAGCACAAAAGTACGAGAGTAGTCTTTGTCAAGCAATACACATACGTGACAAAAATAAATGTTAACCAAATTTCACATTTTGGGTTAGGAATTTATATAATAAGCTGTTTCTTTTCTGTGTGTTGTTTAAATATGTGGAAGAAAGGTCAAGTATCACATTTACCATTTGAGCAGAATAAATAAATATGTACTTTCCTTCCATTAATAGCACATATTATACTTACTCTTCTAATATGATTAAGACCATCTCCATTTTTTTTTTTTTTTTTTTGTATTTTTCATATTTTACGGTAAATTTAGCTCTAAGTAACGAGTATTTTGTTAGTTTTAAAAAGAATATTCTCTTTATATTCAGTTTATTTTTTATATCTTTTATTATTATAATTAATTTACAAAATAATCAACATTATTTGAACTCTTGCATATTTATATAAAATATTAATTTATTTTTTATGTATGTGCAAGATAATAAAATTTATATGCATAAATTTGAAATATTTATGCATTTTATTATTTTATCATAATTAAATTATTATCAAGCTCGTAATTAACTTATGCGGGTTATAGGGGCAGCAATGTGCAGTTGATACCCTATTTTCGTTAGAACCACAATTATATAGCTTTTTTTTTTTTTTTTTTTATCTTCTCTTTTATCTCTCATTTAATTTTTTTTATCTCTCAATCAACAAAAAATTTAAAAAATAGGAATATTATCAAATTGAAGACTTGTCTATATATCACAATATTGATGACTTTTTGAATAAATGAGGATAATTTTTTTTTATTTTGAATTGATGGTAGTTATATTATTTTATTATTGAATTTATTAACAAAATTTTATTTGAAAACAAAAATAATAACAATATATTTATCTATTTATAAGGACTATATTTTCTATTTTGCTTCGGACTCCGAAAATGTTCAAGACGCCATGTTAACTTAACACATAATTATTAAATTTTAAATAGAGTTACTTATATTAAAAATCAATTTTGTATTTATTTTATAAATATATTAACTTTGTATTAATTTATTATTAAATGGTAAAATTTTATTTTAATATATAAAAGGATCAACTTATAATACTAAAATTTGTTAAGGTTCAAACATAACTAAATAAAATTAAAAATATTAATAAAAAATTAAAGACCCCAATTTGGAGTAATGTTCATACCCCAAAAAGATAATTGATTCGTGATTAATGATTTGATGATGTTTGGTATCCATATTTAGAAGATTCAATCATTATATCTATTTATTACATTTATATTTTGTTAATTTTATAAGAGTACGAATAATATAATCAAGATATAATCAGTAATCGGAACATGATTTGTCCTTTAATATATTGATTGTTATATTATAATATTATTGATATAATATTTCATGCCCTATCCACAATAACCTAATAAATAAGAGTTAAAGGATAAAACAAAAAACAAAAAAGACAATGGGTGAAGAATGGAGTTCAATTAATTAATATGTTCTTGATTATTTATCATATTGTCAATGGATTTTTAATTTATTTGTTATTCCATATAGTATGGAACTAAAATTACTATAAATCCTTTTTAAGAAAAGGTGGATTAACTAATGAAAGAAAGGAAAAAAAAATTCCAGAAATATTTTAATTATTTATTGTTATTCTTTGTGATAAGGTATAAATAACGGACTATCCTCTTCAATATTGCTTTAATGATATTATTTGAATTTTTAAAGTAACTCATCTAAAATAAATCAAATTTTTTTCTAATATCTAAAAATAGATTTTTTTATTAATATAAATTGTTATAAACTGCTAACATTGTCATTACCTAAGTATTTACTATATTTAGATATACTCTATTAAATACAACTGATGATCAGGTAAATTATATTATATTTTTACTAAGACACATCACAATGTGTTCCTATTCTTTTTTATATAATAATGATGTAATATTGCTCCTTAATACTCCATTATTTTTCCTCCATAATAACACATAACATCAAGTAATATAGTTTTAAAACTATCATATAAGCATTGCTCATAATTATGAGACTATATTTTTAGTAATTGTTTTTTTTTTTTCTCGTGAACGAGAATGATGTATGTCGGTCTTTATTTTTTTTTTTTTCCCAAGGAAAACAGAGTGTTGTTGAATTAGTTGAGTTTACAATTTTATTATTGAATGGTTATTTTTCATATAAATAATATTATACTACTCGTTTTATAATAAAAATTATATTTATTATAATATTTTATTCTATAAATAAAACTGTTATTAGTAGAGGAATGAAATATTTAATTAAAATTTTTGTTGTAATTTTTTATTTCTTACACTGAAAATTTGAAATAAATATACTCTAATTACAAATATATTAAACTCTCCACATTAAAATTTATTAGGATGAGAGTGAATATTAATAATGTACTAATCCCATCTACAAAAATAATTATATTTGGTACTTTCTCCATATGAAGGTAATATATTTTAAAAAGTTAAAAAAAATTATAAGATGTTTTTAAATTTTACTACAAATTTTAGTTTTTTAGTTCCAAATGGCATATTTAAAGTTTTAATAGTTAAAATAACTATATGTTTTGAAACAAATTATAATAAAAGAAAAGTGAAAATAATATGCAATTAATTTTGATTATCGCATTGAAATGAAATAGGATTATTAAATTTATTTTCATTTTTATTTTTATCAAATCTGTTACTTGAGTTTAAAAAAAACTATTACTGTAGTAATTTTTTAACAGTTATGAACGGCGAAAATGCCGATCACGTAAAAAGTAACAATGTTACTATCACCAATACGTAAAGACGGGTAAATTACAGAAAAAAAAAAAAAAGAAAAAAAAAGAGAACTTTCTCATTTCAATGTTGAACTGTCAAAGAAAAACAAAGACCGCCTTCTTAGCTCTTATCCCCTGCTGTGCTGCCGCTGACTCATTGCTCGGACCAAAACCCCTTCTGACCCCTTTATTTCTCCTCTTCCACAGTTGTTAATGTTATACTTTTTGTTTGCACTAAGAATTGAACTGGGCAATGGGGAAGAGCCAAGTAATTTCAGTTTCTTGGTCTGAGGAGGCTTCAAGATCGATTTTTTAGGTGAATACTGTTGTTGGTCTCTGCAGTTAATTCAAATCTTTTTAGTTTCGAATGAAGTGTGATACTTGAATTTCACACATGAGATGCTGATTAGTTCAAGAATTAATCTTTTGTTGATTATTGCTTTTGGGTTCTGCAAAAGTTTTGTTTTTTTAAATCTGGGACGAGGTTTAACGCTTGAATTTTGCATTTTGGTTCTTGATTAGATCTGCTGTACGACCGTGTTACTTTGCCCCCATAATTTCTTTTTTCTTTTATTTTCATTTCATTATTAGTTCTTTTTGTAAAAATTGTCTCTCTTGATTTGACTGAATAAGAAATAAAGGGGGAAAGGGGGTTGATTCTGAATTTTCTTTTCTTGTGTAAGTTTGTAAATTTCTTAGAGAAATGGCGTAATCATTGGTGTTGCAATAGTTACTACTGGTTGTTTTGTATCGTATTCTAAGCCCTGGGATTTTGATATTTGTTTATGGGCTTTCTTGAAAGATATTCTTGCGTAGATGAAAGAATTACATAAAAAATAAAATGTATTTCCTCAGAGGTGTATGAATGTGTTAATTTATTTCACATTTTGTGAGACAGTTTATTGTTAAAGCAGTTGAGTTAAGAAGCAATTTGAATTGAAACAAATCATTATATAGGGAAATTTGGGCCAAAAAAATGGTGTGTTCGTTTTGTGATAATTCTTTCCAAATGATGGTAATCAAGTTTGCTATATGTGGTGAATCTCTTCCAGTGTTATCTTATAAAGCTTAACTAGGTCGATAAAATAAAAGTACTACGTTACTATATTAATTTTTTGAGCCAAATGCTGAATTGGGATATGTATTTGTTTTTCACAAATAAATCTCTAGTTTAATGCTATCTGAAACTAAAGGCGATTAAGTTTTCCACCCATATTGGCAGGTCTAGGTTCTTAAGAATTTTGTTGACTCAATAATCTACCATGATGGTATAATGTAGTTTTTTAATCTACCTACGAACAGAATTGACATGTGATCGCTGATAGAACCTTTTTCTGGATTTTTTAAAAGTTTGGATTTGGTAGAAGTGGGGAGTGAACGAGTTAGTGTTTAGAAAGACTCAGTTTGGGTGTATTTTTCTGTTCATATTGGATCAGATCAGGGTTTTCTTGTATATACTACTCATTGTGGATACCCGTTACAATGTATTGCTTTGGTGTAATTCCCTTTAAGCTAAATACAGTCTGAAACGAAAAGGAGATCCTTTTCCGAGTAATTCTCTAGATTTGAAGTATTGAACAAAGTGTGGCCATGACATGAAATTTAAGGGATTTGAAAAGGTCATGGAGTTGTTTTTATCAAATGGTGGTTGATGCTTTCTTTAGTCGTATCCTTAAAGTTGATACAATATACACTTCCGCTCTTGGTATTCCTCATGGATTTGTTGCTTGTGGCGAATTTGGTGGAGATGGCTGACCAGCCATGTCTTCTGCTTCATATGAGTTCTTCCCCTGTGGCATTTTTCTGCAACAAAGGGTGCAAACCAATAAAAGTAGACAGAGTTCACGAGCGCTGATAATTTGGGTTGAAAACAATTTATTGTTGTGGAGTTTTTACAATTAGGACATAAACAGTCCATACCATGACAATTACCCATAATTATGTGTTCTTTTTTCTGATAGACATGCTGCACTCAGGTTTGTGACAACTGCAGACCTAGTCTAATGGAAAGTACTTGTTTCTCTGTTTTGGCAATCGAATATTGTTATTTCTTGGAATATTTTTATGATTCTTATCTTATTGTAAACAGTATAAACCGTGGCTCCCCTTCTTGTGTTTAGTGCGGCAGCTTTTATTACCGTTTTAGCTTGTTGTTTTCTTTGCTCAACTGCTCCGTTTATTAAATCTCTTTTCTCATTATTACTGCTTATCCTTCCTCAACTTTGCCCGATGATTAGAATGATTGACTGTGTCTTTCTTTTCTCTGGTGGATTTCTGCAGTCTGTGTTCTTGATCCATAGAAGCAACAGATTCCTGTAACAGCCGACATTTTCAACTTAGAGTGATTTGATGGAGCTTCATGTAAAGCTGTCATCACGCAGCGTTTAATTAAAAATGAAAAACGTGCAGGTCTGCGTATTAAGATTCATGGAACCATCTTTTTATCTCTACTATATCAGTAATCTCAGTGAGATTGTTGACAATGCTTGGTCAATATCTAGTTTATGTGCCTGAAACAATCTTCATAGGAAATTTTTTTTCTTGATTCTTTTCTGTCAGTTATTTATTCCTTGTTTTAGGGGCAGCAAAATATTTTATGCTCTAACCATCACGATAAGTGGAGGATCGACTTTTAAGATCAAGTTAGTGTAATTTGGGATGGTGTAGAAAAAGCTAATTTCTTGAAATGTATCTCAATGGTAATCTGGATCTTTCACTGGAAGAATAATATCATTTGGTATAGTGTCATATCTTTGGACCCATCTTCATCTATCCCATGTTCAAAAATCCATGTTGCTGTTGACCATGTCAAGCATTTGTTTAATTCTTGTTAGCTGTTATCCTTCTGTTAGTTCATATATTACCTTGCTCTGTAATCTGGGGGAAAGTTACCTCTTGAAAAGTCCAATTTCGCAATCTTTCAATGCGCATATGCATTAGCTGGCCAACCCATAGGTGGAGCTACTGTGATAGATTAATTGTTGTTTTTCTTAAAGAACTTTTAAGAGAAGAATGGTGAGGAGGAGTAAGACTTCTAGCGGCTTGCATCTGGGTTCTGAATCCTCAATGCAATGTTACTTTATATTTTAGTACCTGTTAACAAGTTTACCAAAACACTTCTTATGAAAATAGGGCTTCTTGTTATATTTTCATGGAATCGTATTCGATGCTCTAAATATATTCTGAGTGAGGCCTGTTGAAGAAAACATTTAACACATGTCCATACTGCACCTGCATCTGAATTTAATTTACTTATGTCTGAACTATGTTAAACATCCATACAATAATAGTGTAATGTTAGTTAAACTTAATGAAATTGGGAAATTTGCTCGCCTTCTAACTACTGTAGCAGACAGCTGTCGAAAGTGGTAAGAATATACTAAAATGGAAAACAGTTAGCTATAGGCATTTAAATTAGTTGGGTTCTCAGTAGCTATTTGTCACAGGATTAACATTGTAATGTCGGTTCTTTGTGATTTTTAAAATTACAACATACAAAGAGCCCAAAGAAGATACTGGGATCTCTGTTAAACCTTTGCAACCATGACTAAGTTTTAATCAATCGAGCAGCCTAAGGTTCTAGTGTTTTGAAGGTACTTCTCATGAAGGTAATTGTGATTGTAGGTTTTTGTTAGGATCATTTGAAATTCTTGTGAATATGTTGCCGTGCAGTTAAAACTTGCCACTTTTTGATGCTTTACCTTTTTATGCTTGTAGAATCTTTTGAATGCATTTAAATTGGAAATTCTTGAACATTCAGAGATTTATTGAGCACAACTGTCTCACAAACAAATTTTAATGTTCTGACAGCAGTTTAAAAATTATGAGGTAAGCTTCTTTCTGGATCTAAACGATCAACTTATTTGCAGGATTCAGAAAATAACCAAGAATTGCAACCTACAAGCCAGGTTTCACACGAGTCACAAAGTGACCAACAGAATAATGCAACAGAGGCCCCTATAGCAGATTCAGGTTCGGTTTCAGTATCAAGCAATGATGGGAGGAGGGTTTCACGTGAGGATATTGAACTTGTGAGTTATTCCTCTCTGCTTTTGTCTGCTCAATGCTTGTACCTCATTTTCCACACGCCCTGACCATAATATATTAGCTGATTGCTAAAATTGTCTTCTGCAGGTTCAAAATTTAATAGAACGTTGTTTGCAGTTGTATATGAATAGAGATGAAGTGGTGAAGACACTTTTGACTCGTGCAAGAATAGATCCTGGGTTTACTACTTTGGGTAGGTTGTATGCCATTATTATAGTCATTAATTATATAATTTAAATTATGCAAGTAGATACTCCTGTCAGGAGTCATTTTCTAAGTTCTTCTCTTGGTATATTATCTGGGTTAAGGGAAATCTTTTTAAAAAAAAAAGATATTTTGATTGTATCAACAGTTAGTGTTATTTCCTGCATGATGCAAGTATTATTAAAGATTGCTGAACCTTTAGTGGTGTGAGTTTTTTCTTATTACTTTTATAGCGATTTTTCAATACAGTTTGGCAGAAGCTGGAAGAAGAAAATGCTGATTTTTTCAGGGCGTATTACATAAGGCTTAAGTTGAAGAAACAAATAATGCTGTTCAACCACTTGCTTCAGCATCAATGCAATCTCATGAAGTATCCAAAAATGTCATTGGCTCCTATACAGAATGGGATTCATCCCATGCCACCAGGTAAAAGTATCCGTCATTTGTTACCATCTATGTCAATTTTATTATTTTGTTGGAATCCGACTTATGAGATACTCCATCTTTGGATTGACAACATACTAAATACTTTTGAAGTCAAAATGAATTTCTTTCATCACGCAATTCACTGTGGTCCCTGCACTGAAACATATACTACAGTGCTATTTGGTACAGAAATCTTTTTAGCTTTTTCAAATTTTGGATTCATTGATATTTGTGGTATGTTTTGCATGGCATATTAGTATAAATGTCAAACGGGAATGCAACGTCTTATGTGTCAACTAATTTTTGGGCTTTTGCTCATGATGGCAAGAAGTTTCAAAGAAGTGGATTCTATATTTCTGTGAAATCTAAGATGGAGAGTAGCTGATTACCTCATGATTATGACATGACAAAGAAACTCCAACACTGTATTCATCACGATACTTGTGATAAATGCAAGTTGAATGGGTCACAATTGGATTTAGAGTACATAGCAATGTACATTTATTTGAATTTTTGAAGACTGAATTTAAGATTTTATGGAAGAATTCTTCAAACCTTGACCCAAAGGTTTCTTTTTCCTGCAGTGGTCTATGGGATTTTACCTTCCCCACTTAGCTTTTGCATGTGTTTTAACTGTTTTTGTGGTTCTCCTATATCCAACCTTTGTTGAGGTACTGTTTAAGATTGCAAGATTCTTACCATCTCTTCAGTTTCCCTCCCTCCTTGTTCTCATCCCTTAACCAACACTCACAAGCATACTTCTATAAGAACACTAGGATGAGTCAACTGAAGGGTGTTAATAGTAGCTGTTGCAATGTTAAGATTTAGTTTTGCTCAATGTGTTGTCAATGTATTGATTCTACTTGTTTGCAGTGCAGCCAACAACTTACCAATGGGGTACCCTGTCGTTCCACAACCCCCAATATCAGTTACTGGTCAACCTCATCTTGATCCCATGGCATGTGGAATGTCTAGCTCGCATGGGGTTAATGGAGTGCCTGCACCGGGAAACTTCCATCCGATGCGAATGAATGCTGTAAATGAGTAAGAACAATTCTATTGATAAGCTGCCTTGGCTCCTTCTTCTCCTTGTCCCTTAAAGCTCCCTTGACCTTTCAGTTGGCGAAGTGGCAAGTTTGTTCCCCCTTTGTTCAACTTGTAAACAGCATCCTCTTTTACTTACCATTTCTTTTCATCATACCACTTCATTCCTATGCTGTATTTCATAGATGTTGTGTGAAGGCTGCTAATTGCATTTTCTCCTTGTAGCATGGTAATTGACAGTCCGGCCCCTGATGTACCACCTGCTGTTGCTCCCAATAGTGCCATGTCATCAATGTCAGAGATGCCTGTGAGCCCTACTTCAGTAGCATCCAGTGGCCATTTTCCCTTCACTTCATCAGAAATCTCAGCTATGGGAGTTGATACATCAGGACTTGATTCGGCATTTACATCTGATGTGGCAAGTTCTGTAGGATTGCAGCTTCCTCCTGATAATGGAAATGGAAATTCAAGAGATCCTCTGAGATGGTCTCAGATCCCATGGAATTTAAGCCTTTCAGACCTAACAGCAGATCTGTCAAATTTGGGAGGTACATTTTTCATAAAGATACCTTTTATGATAAGAATGTGCAATTTTTTTTTCAATTGTAAACTGTATGCTGTTTCATATTTCAATATCGAGCTTGCCTCATAAGCATTAGACAACTTAGTTTTACTGACTAAAAGTTTGCCTCATTTTACTTTAATAGAATTGTGTTCCAGGAGGAGCACAATGGTGAAACGGTAGTTTATCTCCTGCACAGCATGTTCCTTTTTTCTCCCTCGAAACACTAATCTCCCCGTAAGGAAGCTTTGATCATCAACCTCTCATGTAGAAGGAGTACCACTTAGGCTTCCAAATACTAGTTTTACCATTTACTCATCTTATCAACCTTTTATGTATCATATTTTGAATTAAGGTAAGGCTTTGTTTGGAAATTTTTTAATTTTGCTAGAAAGATAAAGGTTTCTGGATGATTTTATTTTTTCTTTTAGTATGGGCAGAACAAAACATATGTTGGAGGGAATATGTTTTAAGAAAAATTTTTGGGGGGGGGGGGGGGGGGGGGACTTCAAATTTTTAAAATTTGGATTCAATGTGAATGGATGATTGTTCAAATATGTTTTTCTTTTGTGGAGAAAAATAACTTTTTTGCGGAAAATGCGAACCTAGATGTTCATGTCTTAAAAGTAAGATGATTTATCTTTAGACATCTTTTCTGCAGACTGTTAACTAACCATCTCCATTCCTACATAATGTTCATACTAATTGTGATGATCGCCTGAGTTAAATTCTGTATGACCGACCTGGTAATATACATGTGTTGAAATAGTTCGCTGGAGGATCTTTTTTGTAGCTGGGACCAATGCATGTTAATACATTTACCAGAAGTTACAATGATCTTTTTGTAGTGATGATAACTTTGTCAACTAGTGTTGGTTCTGAAATTTTTGAAAGAGCCCTTATTTTCTTTAGCTTCAAAATACTTATGATTGCTTCAAATTGATGAACATTTTGCAGAGTTGGGACCGCTGGGAAATTACCCTGGTTCTCCCTTCCTTCCCTCAGATTCTGATATTTTACTCGATTCTCCTGACCAAGAGGATATTGGTAAGCAAGATGATTCTTTCTATAGGAACTTTGTTTCCTTTTCTGCTTGTGTCACATACATTCAAGTACTCATTCCTCTGATGCTGCTGGGGTTCTCCTTTCAGTGGAGGAGTTTTTCGTTGATGTTCAACCATCTCAATCGGATGAAGACAGATCTTAGATTAATGGCGAGGTACGTATGCGAACCAAGAACGAGTAGAAATCAGGTCTTCTTGTAATAAGAGGTTGCGAACAGCGCAACGTCGCGCTATCTTAATCATCGTGAAGGCTAGTTATTGACAAATTTCATCATTGTACCTTTACAGCATATTAACAATGTAGTTAGGTCTGTGAAAGAAATCATATTTATGAGAAAAGGGCAAAATCTTATCATTTACCTTTGTTCTATTTGTGACATTCATACTAATATGCACTTTGCCTTTGAGGACTTGCTTGAAAGCAGTTCATACATTGTATTCAGGTGAATGCAGTGAGTGACATCAGTTAGGATCTGTCTTTTAGTTCCCTGCCTAGATGAAGTCAAATGTTTTAGGATTTGGTTGATATCATATATTGGCCATTCTATTTCTTCGGTCCGAAATAATAATTCTGTTTATTAAATTAAAATAGTTTAGTAAATATTGATCTCATTTTAAACAAAGATAGTATATTTGTTATATACGTTTCTTTCTCGTAAAAAAAAGTTAAAAATTGATACGTCTCGACCATATAACAAAAGTGAATGAATAATTATTTTATGCTTAAAAAAAAAAAACTATTTTACATATATATTGAAATTAAATCATATTCTTGTTCTCTTATATTTGTTCAAATAATTTTTTTTAATTTTTTATATTTTAAAATGTTTTTTTGTCCCTTACATATAAAATATGTAATATTTATTTTATTTAAATTGTCTAAATTTTATTTATGAGTAATATACAAAATTAAAATTTTTAAATAAAAGATATAATAATTTAAATACAGCCTATGAGACTGGAAAGTCACTTAACATTTCTGTCCCATAGATTGGTCCAAAAACTTTAAGGTTTCATTCTCGCTAGTCCAAAATGGTTAACCCAAGTTAGTAGCCTATGAGACTCAAAGTTATATACAAGTCACTCAAGTTGTAAACTAACGATGTGGACGAGATGTTAAAATAGGGATCAAATAATATATTTTTTAAATGTAAGAGACAAAAAAAATCATTTTAAAATATAAGGGGCAAAAAAAATTA
Source organism: Knoxia roxburghii (assembly GCA_030378225.1). Classification (NCBI taxonomy): domain Eukaryota; kingdom Viridiplantae; phylum Streptophyta; class Magnoliopsida; order Gentianales; family Rubiaceae; genus Knoxia; species Knoxia roxburghii. Next base: position 9,553,885 of record CM059422.1, on the reverse strand, counting down.
TTTGATCAAATGTAAGAGACGAAAAATATGGTTTAATCTATAAATTAATTATATAGTTGAAAAAATTTAGTTGAGAAACTTATATAAGTTTTTTTTTTTGAAGAAAGAAACTTAAAAAAGTTAACCAATGGTAATATGAAAAGTTCCAAGTTCAAAAGGATTAATGTTGAATAAGCCCTCTGGGATTTATAGGGCTTTGTCCTATTATTTATCCTATGAATAACTTTTTTAGGTTCTTATAATGTTAAATGGCTTTTTTGATATATAAATTTTTAAAATGTACTATTTAATCTTTATATTATTTATTTTATTTAAACAGTCTCAATTCCACTTATGTATATTTTATTTTTTTTAAATAAATTATATAATAATTTAAATATCAATTTTTACATTATAATATTTAAAATTAAGTCATATTATAAAAAACTAAAACAATTATTCTCTATTACTAAACTTTCAATGGTGGTTCAAAAATCATATTGCAAATAGTCGATGAGTAAATGTTAGTTTGGATGCTTATATTGATTTTTAAACTGTTATACTTTTTATTTAAAAAGATCTCGTAGAGATTATATATGAGTGGAGTTGACGTAATTTAGACAGAATTAATAGTATGGATTAAATAATATATTTTTTAATTATAAGGATTAAGAAAATTATTTAACTAAATATAAGGGACTCACAATATAGTTTAGTCTTCTATAAATCACTAAATAAGTCTATTATTGACAAAATCTTTTAGCTGATTTAGAACCCCAAAAGAAAAAAAAAAAAAAAGTTATATAATCATACTGGGCAATTAAGGATATACTTAACAAAATCTGAAGCAATTATTTTATACTACCTGCTAATAATTAGTGGGGCCACCCGTAAATCTTTTTATCCCCAATCTTCTCAAAAAAAAAAAAAAAATCAGATAATATAAAAATATTCCATCTTGAGTTGGTCCAATATCCATTATTATTATAAGAATCTGAAAAGCGGCAGGTGGATACAAATCCCTCCTTATTTCTCGTTCCGTGCCCCAAAATAATTCTCTTAATTATTAAATTAAATTAATATAATAAATATAACTATTTTTATAAAATAAAATATTATTATTAAAATTTAAAAAAAATATATTTTTGGTGAGGACGTTCCCTAAAACAAGGGATAATAAATCCCGAAATTAATTATTAAAGAAATAGGGGATTTAAGGGTTCCGGGCAAGGCCCGACTCAAGAAAATAATGACCCAAAAAAAAAAAAAAAAAAATCTTGATCGACCAGACTTGATGGTGATGAATCGGATCACGACATGACTCTCTTGTTTTTTTTTAATTTTTTTTAATATAAAAGTGACTCGAATTTAAAATCTATTATTTTAAGCGCAAAATGTTATCTGGTCCATGATTGTCTTGCTTTTTTTCTTTTTTTCAAATATACAAGTAATTATAAATTATGACATGTGATGATTTTTTTATGTTTTTAAATTATATAAATTTTAATATATTATATTATGTTTTTAAATTATATAAATTTTAATATATTATATTTTAAATAAAAATAATGATAAAATAATATAATATAATTATAAAATTTAAGTAGATTTACAATATTAAAGGTGAAGGTATGAATTAATTAAAAGGATTAGGAAGAAAGAAAAAAATTATATTAGGTGAATTTATAAGAGATAATATGTGAGTTATTGAATTAATAAGAAAATAATTAATATGAGGTTAAATAAGAGAAAAAGTTGACAAGAGGGATGTAGTCACTGATGGGCATTTTCCGTTTAAAATAATAAGTTTAAAGTTCGAGTCATCTTTATATAAAAAATAATAATAATAAGAGAAAAAGTTTAAACGAAAAAATAAAAAAGAAAAAATAATAAGTAGTGAAAGAGAATAAAAAAATAGAAAGAGAAAATTAGAGGAAAAAAATCACTAGAGAAAAAAAGACACATAAATAATTTTTATTCCAATTTTTTTAATAAATTTTTTTAGTTGGAGTTATAGACAAGTATATAATTAATGTTTTTTTTCTTAAAAAAATCCATAATCTTGTTGTGCTCTTTTTATTGCGCAAATTATATCTTGTACCTAGTGGGTACATGTACCTAATAATACATCACCACTCTTACTATAAGAGAGTGAGATACACGCTCTTCTCTTCTTCTTCTTCTTCTCCAAAAACTCAGTTCCTTCTTTTTCAAAAATCACTTCTTCTTCTTCAAAAATCAGTTATTCTTCTTCATCGTACTCCATTCAAAACCGCATTTAATCAACATTTTCATCCAAACACAGATTTAACGGAGATCGACAATTGTATTTTCTGACGAACAATACCAAATACAACGGAAAATCACTTCTTCCAGTTCAAAAATCTCTTCTTCTTGTTCAAAAATCTCTTCTTCTTCTTTAAAAATAACTTATTCTTCTTAAAAAATCACCACATCATAAAGTATGAACTGTATTTGATGGATTTACGAAACCTTATTTTCGCGATTTGATGTTGGGTAATGTATTAATGATGTTATATTCGTGTTTTCTTATTCAAATAATACTCTGTTACTCTGAAATATAATATATAAATGGTTTCCATGAGGTATTGGCACTTTAATGTGAAATGGGTTGCTTCTGATTCTTCCCCACTGCTGGACTTGGTAGAACGTGTTATGGGACATAACGGGACGTTGCGGGACATAACGGGATGTTGCTGCTTTGTATTTTGGTCTTTGCGGGACGTAACAGGACGTTGCGGGACTAAGCTGGACGTGGTGTTAGTTTTTTTGGACGTTGCGAGACGTGGTAGACTATGTTCTGTGAAAAATTAAGCTAAAATTCACATGTTTGGATGTATAAGTGGTGTGGTAGTGGCCAGTTGTGATTCTGGCTGCCAAATTTGTCAAGAAAATTTTGAATAACAATTTTACACAACACAATTTGTACAACAATATCTCCAAGTATTACCTAAAATTTGTGAAAAAAATAAGTTTAAATTCACACGCATGGATGTAGACGTATCTGGACGTGGTGCTAGTTGTTTTTGACGTGGTTCTAGTTGTTATGAGACAAGGGGACTGTCTTTGTGCAAAAAATCAGTTTAAATTCACATGCATGGATGTAGACGATTCTGGATGTGGTGCTAGTTGTTTTTGACGTGATTCTAGTTGTTCTGAGACGTGGTGCTAGTTGTATTTGTGAAAAAAATAGCTTAAATTCACATGCATGGATGTAGACGTTTCTGGACATGGTGCTAATTGTTTTTGACGTGGTGCTAGTTGTTCTGAGACGTGGTGGGATGTTTTTGTGAAAAAAATCAGTTTAAATTTGTACGCAAGGATGTAGACCTTTATGGACGTGTTGCTAGTTGTTTTTGACGTGGTGCTAGTTGTTCTGAGACGTGGTTGACTGTCTTTGTAAAAAAATCAGTTTAAATTCACACGCATGGATGTAGACGATTCTGGACGTGGGGTAAGTTGTTTTTGACGTGATTCTAGTTGTTCTAAGACGTTGTGCTAGTTGTATTTGTGAAAAAAATAGCTTAAATTCACATGCATGGATGTAGACGTTTCTGGACGTGATGCCAGTTGTTTTTGACGTGGTGCTTGTTGTTTTGAGACGTGGTGGGATATTTTTGTGAAAAAATCAGTTTAAATTCATACGCATGGATGTAGACATTTCTAGACGTGGTGCTAGTTATTTTTGACGTGGTTCTAGTTGTTCTGAGACGTTTTTGGACGTTTCTGGATGAGACGTTGTAGGGGAACATAGCTGGACGTAGTGCTAGTTTTTTTAGACGTAGCAAGACGTGATAGACTATGTTCTGTGAAAAATTCAGCTAAAATTCACATGTTTGGATGTATACGTGGTGTGGTAGTGGCCAGCTGTGATTCCGGCTGCCAAATTTGACAAGAAAATTTTAGAATAACAATTTTACACAACAAAATTTGTACAACAATATCTCCAAGTATTACCTCCAATTTGTGAAAAAAAATTTAAATTCGTACGCAAGGATGTAGACGTTTCTGGACGTGGTGCTAGTTGTTCTGAGACGTGACGGGCTGTCTTTGTGGAAAAAATCAGTTTAAATTCATACCCATGAATGTAGACATTTTTGGACGTGGTTCTAGTTATTTTTGACGTGGTGATAGTTGTATTTGTGAAAAAAATAGCTTAAATTCACATGCATGGATGTAGACGTTTCTGGACGTTGTGATAGTTGTTTTTTACGTGGTGCTAGTTGTTCTGAGATGTGGTGGATTGTCTTTGTTAAAAAAAATCAGTTTAAATTCACACGCATAGATGAAGACATTTCTGGACGTGGTTCTAGTTTTTTTTGATGTGGTGCTAGTTGTATTTGTGAAAAATCAGTTTAAATTCACATGCATGAATGTAGACGTTTCTGGACGTGGTGCTAGTGTTAGGAGAGGTTGTGGACTTGTCTGGATGTAGACGTTGCGACAGTTTTTTTTGGACGTTGCGGTAGTTGTTCTGAGAAGTTGTTGACTCAGTGAAGACGTTGTTCACTCAGCGAGAAAAAAAAAAAAAAAAGGCGCGCGTGTTGGTTAAACTTACTATATTTAGTAAGTGTACAGTTGTCATGCAAAAAATTACTATATATAGTAATAAGTACATATACCATGGTACATGATATACCTTCTGATTTTATTGCTCCCTTTTGCCCTTTTTGGGGTGTGGGGAGGGGATCCTCCAATGATGATAGTAATGGCTTGCTTGCAGTACAGCTGGGTTTTTTTTTTTTTTTTTTTCCCTCAGCCTGACATGTTCTATTATCTTCTATTTTGTTAGTATATATAACTATAGTTCTCACCATATTTTAATGTTGGAACCAAGATTCTAACTATTATTTGAAAAAAATATACAATTGGTCCTATATAATGACCATGTTACACTCTTACACATTTGGAACTCGACAAATTTGGTCCTAAACGTTTCTAAAATTGACACATTAAGTCTTATTTAACATTTTTATATAGGGTGTAACGAATGATACTTTCTGCCAAGAAAGGGGATTCGTAAGGGGATTCGTACTCCTAAACCACTCCGGTGTGATTCGAACTCATGGTCTCCATGCTCCTAAGCGCCTTCGGTATGACTCGAACTCAGGACCTCATAATCCTAAGTGAAAAGTGTCAACTACTATGCTATTTCCCTCTAGATTTTAGTTTAATGTATAGTTATAGTCTTATAGATATTAATAAAATATTAAGGTAAGTACTTGTTTTGAAATTTAACTATAAGATGGTAAATTGAACTCATATGGAACTTATTATTATTATTATTTTGTTACAAATATGGAACTTGTATAACACGAGATTAGAATGATAAGTCCCATCTAATACTTACTCATTTAGAACCAATTGGTATATGGTGGGACTATAAGACCACCATATTCACCCCAAACTAGTAACTTTTTTTTTTTTTTTTTTTATAAAGGGCTGTGTTTGCCTCTCTTTTTTTTCTTCTCTTTCTCAAACGTACGTTTGTTTTTTTTTTTTTTTTTTTTCATCACCTCGGACGTGGTTTTTTTTCTTCAGGCGCCCTAACCACCTTCTTTTTCTTTTTCTTTTTTGCAATCAATATTTTTTTAATTCACAATTTTTTAAAAAAATCTTACATCATATATAATTTTTTATTTTTCATTCTTATACTTTTTTTAACATCAAAAAGTTTAATTTTTTTATTTTAAAAATTCATATCATACAGAAGATGAATTCATGTTCATATCATATAAAACATGGTTTTCTATAATGCGTAGTAGTTTTTCATATCAAATACAACATAGAGGTTCATATATGAAAGCAAAAAAAAAAAAAAAAAAAAAAATCATATCATATCATATCATAGAGAACATGGTTTCATATAAGACATAACATCATTTCGTATGATGTATAACATACTTTCATATCACTACAACAAATAGATTCTTATATGAAAACAAACAAAGGATTCATATTATACAAGATATAGTTTCATATCATATAGATTATGGTTTCATATTATGCGTAACAGACTTTCCCATCAATACAACATAAAGTTCCTATATGAAACATCAAGACAGAACATGATTTGATATCAATACAATAAAGAGATTCTTATGTGAAAATAAACAAAGGGTTCATATCATACTGAACATAAATTCATATCAGACATAACATGGTTTCCAGCCCCAGTCCTGAACTTTTTGAGGCCCTAGGCAAAATAGTTGGTTGGAGCCCCTAAAATAAGTCGTACATATAAAGATAAAAGCATGCCATAATAATTGTAATAAAATAAGCCGTTATTTTTAGACGGATACAATTTAACTATTAAAATAACCAAAAAAAAATAAAGAAAAAATTGTTTGAACAACTGATATGCCATCCTCTCATACATAACATGCTAAAATCACATAATATGGGTTCGACGAGCTTTTCAAGTTGCAAAATCATTAATAACAACATCAACATCAATTTTCTCCAAAATTTCCTTCTTGATTGATAGCATTGCAAGACCATTTAACCGTTCTTGTGACATTGATGATCTCAAATACGTTTTGATCAACTTTAACTTTGAAAAGCTTCTTTAAGCAGATGCCACAGTCACTGGAATTGTTAAAAAAATTCCATAAGCGATCGAAGCATTTTGGATAACAATTTGCAGATTTCATAAACTCAAGAATTTCAATGGCTGACATAAATTTGTTTGGCAAAGTAGATTGCAACACTTTCAATTCTGAATAACGGTCATTTAAATCAACATCTGATGAATCATCATGAGAAAAAGTAGAATGAAACTTAGCACAACATTCTCTTAATTCCTTGTCATTCAATGACTTTAACTTATTTGAATCAAACAAAAATCCAAAATTACTTTGAAAATTTTTCAATTGCTCAAATATTCTTTTCAAAGAAGTAATTGCATATCAACAACAACCAAAAAAATACTCAACTCTAAACAATTCTTCAGGTGACAGATTTTGTTCTTCCTCTTGAATATTTTCATCAAAATTTTTTTTTCTAATAACACGACGCTTGGTTGGAAGGGTATGCTCTACATCCATATCAAGTGCAATACTTTTAGCAATATTCATACTAGAAGTAAATTCTTCAACTCTAAACTTTTCAAAATATGAGAGCATAACTTCCACTTGTTCTATGGTTGTATCAATACACATAGATTTAGATTGCAACAACTTACTCACCTTATTTATAACAAATAAAATTTCATACTAAATGACCATACCAAAGAAAAACTCAAAACTCCCAAGTGCATTATACAAACACTCTGCTTCACTTTTTGACTTTGCATCATTACCACAAGAATTATATAAATTTAACAAAGCCAATCTTAATTGAGGAGCCTCAAATCTGATGGCTTTGAAACTTTTAATTTGACTCTCCCAACGAGTATTAGATAAGTATTTCAAAGTTAACTTAGAAACATTGTCAAGCAAAATTTTTCATCTTTTTGTAGAGCTAGAAAATAATGTATATATGCGTTGAACAGTTCCAAAAAAATGAAATAGCTCTAGTGCAAGAATGTGCCATATAACTAAGAGCAAGATTCAAATTATGACAAGCACAAGGCATATACAATGCTTTCGGGTTTATTTCAAGTAAACATTTTTGTACACCTTGGTGCTTTCCTTTCATATTGGAGCCGTTATCGTAACCTTGACCTCTTACATTATCAACATTAAGATCAAGAGATTTTAAAATATTTTATAATTCAACAAAAAGTCCCAAACCCGATGTGTCATTCACCTCCAAGAATTCTACAAAATACTCCTCAATTTTTATCTTACTTGCTAACATGTTGACACATCTTACTATTAGAGTCATTTGTTCTTGATGAGAAATATCAGGGGTACAATCAAGAATTATGGAAAAATATTTTGTTTCTTTGATAATCTTGATAATACAACTTTTCACACTTTGGGCCAAAAGGGAAATCAATTCATTTTGTATTTTATGCCAAGATAATGATAATGAATTTCACGATTTTGAATGCGTCTAATATGGTCTTGCATTATTTCATCAAATTTCCCAATCATTTCAATCAATCCCAAAAAATTACCATTACTATCTTGATATAGTTTTTCATTGGATCCTCTAAAAGCCATATTATGAATACCAAGATATTTCGGAACTGAAAATATTCTAAGTAAAACTTGCCTCCAGGGGTCTTTCTCTTTCATTATAGCTTCTTGCAAGTTTCTAGCAATGGTTTCATTCTTGTCCAACTTACTCTAATTTCATCATTCCATTCCAAGTATACATATTATTCATGTGCCCAATACTATTTTCATGATTTTTGAGCCTTTCATTTATATGCTTCCAATCACAAAACCCCTCATTTGCTAACAAGCTTTTATTTGTAATAGATTTGAACAACTTGCAACAAAAACAAAATACTTTATCGACATTTTAGAATATATCAACCATTTTTTGTCGCTAATCTCACCATTGCTCAATTTCCTACCATAATACGAATATGAGAAATGTCTATTATTCTCGTCAAGAGGAAAGTCTAACTTCAATTCTCTTATGGGCTCCCTTTTCAACTATAATGTCTATTGTTGTATTAACAAGATTAGCCCAATTCTTAGGATCATATATATCGACAAAGGGAGTTGTTTGTTCTTCATCAATGCCATTATCAGTAAGAGTTATATCTTCTGCCTCCAAATCAATATTAACATCATTATAAATATTAGGTGAATTTGGCACATCATTTGACACATTAGCCTTGTTTTGAATGTCATTAAGTTCATTTGGGCCATTAACTTCATTATTGTCATTGACATCATAATTCGATTCAATCGGGTGATCTAAATCTTCATGAACAACATTTCTAATAACAAATCTATTAATATCACCTTGTTGTGATTTTATCAACTCTTCAACCCGTTTCCTCTTTTTTTCTTTTTTCACAACTAGATAAATGCTTTTTAGGAAACATTGCACTTTGCTCATAACAAATAAATATAACACTCACATTATATTACAAGAAAAATTGATAATGTAAAATAGGGAAAAAAACATAAAATAGATAATGGAATGACAACACCTTGTGGGTAGTTAAAAATTCTCTTTGACAGTGTTACGGTAGGATGTAACAATCACTTTCTACTTTGCATACGCATCAACCGCCAGAGTGCCACCGAGCATCAGAAATTGAAAGCAATTTCAACACTAATGATTTAAAAAATTCTCTCAAAAATACCCAAATAAATTTTGTATCTCAAATTCTCTAAATAATTCAATGATTGAGGCTAAAATAGTGAGTAATTGATTGTATGATTTAACCCCATTTAAAGAAAAGAAAAAAAATTTCGTTGCAAAAAATATTGAAAATTAATGACAATTTGAAAACAGTTTTGGAAAGTGAATCATTTTTAAAAAATTAGAATTTAAAATTAGGAGGTTTGAATGGAGAACATAATAGTTAGATAAAAAAAATTAATATTTTCTTAATACCTTAAAACTTTGGGTCCCTTTAAAATTGGGGCCCTAGGCCATTGCCCCATAAAACAATGCTCAGGACCGGCCCTGATGGTTTCATATCATGCACAGTCGGGTTTAATATCAATGCAACATACAGCTTCTTATATGAAAGTAAACAAATGGTTCATATCATACTGAACATAAGTTCATATCAGACATAAATGGTTTCATATTACGCACATTCGGGTTTCATATCAATGCAACATACAGCTTCTTATATGAAAGTAAACAAATGGTTCATATCATACTGAACATAAGTTCACATCAGACATAACATGGTTTCATATTATGCATAGTTGGGTTTCATATCAATACAACGTACAACTTCTTATATGGAAGCAGACAAAAGGTCCATATCATACAAAATATAGTTTCATATAAAATAAAATATGATTTCATATCATGCATGATAGAGTTTATATCAATAAAACATACATGTTCTTATAAAGAAAGCTAACCCGATTTTTACTTGATATGAAACTTTGTTTTGCATGATATGAAATCAATCTTTGCATGATATGAAATCACGTATATAATTTTTTGATATAATCTCATGTTTAAAATCAATTAAATAATTTTAAAAACTTTTTAATTATACAATAAATAAAATAATAATGGAAAAAATATTATTGATAACTTTTTAAAAAATTAAAAACATTAAAACAATGAATACTGGATTGTTTAGGAAGAAAATAGACAGAAGATAAAAAAAGCCTCACGGAAAAAAAAAAAAAAAAAAGAAGCACCTCATGGGACACGAGAGAGAGAGAGAGAGAGAGAGAGAGAGAGAGAGAGAGAGAACACCGCTGCATGGGAGAAGAGAAAAAAAGAAAGAAAAAGAAAAAAGAGTGCACATCCTCGAAGAAGGAAAAAAAAAAAAAAAAACTACAGCACATGCATTTACCCCTTAAAAAAAGAGTAAATTTCTATTTTGATATAGGTACTTCAAAAAGTGATACTCCTATATGATCGCCATATAATTTCCATATACGATTAGTTAACATAGCAAATAAATAAAATGAACAAATAATTATTTAACACAAAAGTCTAACAATTTAAAACTCATTACATTGCAGCTGAGTGAAATCAATGAATGATAAAAGAGAAATTAGTAATTAGGGATGTGAATAGTTAGTTAGTCATACCATGGTGTTATATGATAACTTTGATCCTTTCCAAGATCGCTCAAAGGGGATAGTCTTGATGGCTTTTATTTTTGGAAAGTGTAAGTCCTTTTTTGTATAGACGGATTAGGAATGGACCTGATCCCAGATCTTTACGTTTCTAAAATTCAATTATCAATAGAAAGAGCTCCTAAGCCTTCTGGTCCTTCATGGACTGTTTAAAAAAAAAAAGAAAAAAAATATCATGTTATTTATTTTTTAAAAAATAAATTAATATATTAATAATATTAAATTATAATAATATGCCTGATGGTGTGTAATAATTATTATTAAAAAATAACTTAATATAATTAAAAGATAGCATATTTGATGGAAATACATGTTAAAATCCTTTCAATAAAAAATTTCTCCAATAACTCGAATTCAAAACCTATTATTTTAAGCGGAAAACGCTGACCACTAGGTTATATCTCTCTTGTCTTTAAATTATTTAATTTCATTATTCTTAGAAACTACTAAAAACATTAGCATCTCTTAAAATAAAATTATAACTTCCAAATATAGATGATGTAGCTTCTCCAAAGTGTAGTCTAGACACCTCAAACCTAATTTTAATCATATTTATAAGAAAAATACAATATTAAAAATATGACTATAATTTTAATTAGATTGATGATCAATTATTTTATTCTATTTTATTTGGATTCAAACACAATACTATTTCGTCTTATATATATATATATTTTTTTTGAATAAGATGTAATTTTTTATTTTTTAAAAAATGTTTAATATAAAACTATTTATTGATATATTTTTAAGCATATATTCATAGTTTAATTAAAAATTTTATATAAACCACTTATATATTAAAGGTTAAAGTATGTGTGTGTTTGTTCACTTTTTTTTTAACAAATCATTATATCGTATTGTATGAGATTATTTTAATAAATAATTGTATTAAATTTTTTAAAATAATAATTGTATTGAATTAGATAAGCTAATTGATATCTATGTTATATATTAGATTATTTTTATCTTTATTTTACTAAAAAATATAATTCAAATTATTTTAACATTATTTTATTCATATTCTTGCGAAACAAACACACCATCTATATATTTTTTGGAACTGTACCATTTTTTTTTAAAATATGACTCAGTTTATAAGGGAAAAAAATTATTTAGTGGAATTAATGATTATTTCAGTTCAAAAGAGATTGGATGACAAGGGGAAAATGTTGGCTACTTTCTATGCTAACAGATTCACATAATTGACTCCATAATGTGGTTATACAAAGCAAGGAAATACCAGCTTTTGTTGTTTAGTGTGAAGAAGTAGAATGTCTACAGATTAGCATACAACAATCTCACAATATAAATCCACTCCACTTTTTAATTCTTGTAGGATTTAGTAATGTCACACTGGTGTCAGATTCTATTATTAAAACTGTTAACAGGGATGACTTAAGTCTTAAACAGATTCCAGCATTTCTTGTGCAAGTTGGAGGTTATTGAAAAAAATGTTACCTTTTCCTATTTCCCAATTTTCCCTGAGATTTTTCAAGTATTTTCATTCACCATGTTAGCTGTCACTCACACTCACTCACTTGTTGCAACTAGTGGTTGGATGGGTGGGACCAACCCACCTTATGGGCCCATCCAACTCTTCCCTCTGGTGCAGTTGTTTGTTTATGTGGGATGTGTTGTGGGCTGCTGATTTTTTCAGGATAACTGTACTAATCAACATCTATGCACAAATTACTACTTTCATCCCTTATATATATTTTTTTCATTGTGCCTATTTTTTTGGCTTCCCCCCTTTCCCTACTCTTGTAATTTCCCTAGCATCTTCTGGGCATTTGTTTGATTTAGTCAAAAACCTTGTTGACTCCCTTGGCAATTTGGCATGCCTGCTTCTAGGTTTATAAGGGTTTATTCTTTTTCATCCATTTTATGAGCTTTTTATTATGATTTACTGTCTAGTTTTGGTATTAAGTTTATGGTAGTAATTTTATTAGGGAAACCAGTGCCCTGTTTATCTCTCTTGTTTGTAAAACCCACAGATTTTCGGACACGAAGCATTTAAGCAAAAGATTGATATGGTCAATTTTCTACTCAAATCCTTGTAATGGTAGAATCAATGACTGCATCATTTCTTTCTTTTTTCTGTTTTTCTATCATGGGATGGAAAAGGAGGCGGTAAAGTTCAGGTTTTTCCCCCTCTTCTATTTAGAGTTTGGTGAATGGCAGTAAAAGTTTTAAAATTTTATGTGATTAAATGAATTTCTTTCTCTATTTTCTTTGTTTGTATGTATCTTGCTGTCACTTTCAGATTGTCTACGAACTTGCCTCTCCTATTCAAGTTGTTGAAAATTCTAAAAAACAAAATGGGCCGTTCTGTTTGATGGCTCCTTTGCATCTTTTACTGATATAGAAGCAACGAACATTAAATTTCACTGTATCATAATTTATTGCTTTTGGGTTCCGATTTAAAAAATGGATTCCTCCTATTTGCCAAGAAGTATGTATATGTGGGCTCTCTATTTGTTCGTCTGGATGTGCAGCCACAAAAAAGGACTATAGATCGTTTTAGTTTTCAATTTCACTTTGTTGACCAACTGTTCATGGATTACTGCTGTTAACTGATGCTAATCCCAGATGGGTTTGTTTTTACTTGCAGAATTCTGTGTTCTTCTTTGTAAAGATTGGATTTTTACATCAACTTCTGGGAGGTGAAACTGTGTCTAGTCTGTTCAATTGGCAAACGTTAAATAGAAGTTTGCACCAGAAGTGGACTGTAAAAAAGAGTCTGTTTCCTGATGACTGTGAAACTGTAAAAACCTTAGGGCTACTAAAAATACTATATTAGTATTATTCCTGTGGGCCTGAACTGTGAAAATGTTATCAGTATGGCTTTTGGCTATTGGAATTTGTTGGTAGAAGAGCAGAAATGGCAATCTAAATATACTGGTATCCATTTTAGACTTTCTGGGTTTTTCTTCTTTGTTTGCTTTCTGTATGTGGTCTCTTTCACAGCTCATTTTTGGACAGCTATAATTACCTTTGATTGAATTCACCGTCACCAATAGATAGTCTATTTCTCCTTTATTTCCCGTTCCATGCTGCTATTTATTGCATCCTTTTTTGGGATTTTATGGTTTTCAGATATTTCTCATGGTCTAACCAAAGTTGTTGCCTTTTCTTCATCAAATAGGGTCAGCATGCATTTCACAAGTGTCCATTTCCTCATTTGCGAAGCAAGTCACCATTGAATTCATCAGCATCTTCTGCAATTCTGATTTTTGGTGATATTTATTAGTCCTCGTTCTCAGTGAGGCTAACTTGGGCTATTTTTGGGGCTTTTGTCTTTATACTTGCTCACCTCCTCGGCCTGCCACATCTGATTTTACAGTACAAATCTACCAATCAATCAGTTCTTGCTTATAACTTCCCCAAAGAATTAACTTGCATCCCTTTTGAGGAGTCACCCTTAGGGAAATCTTTCTTTGGGGAATTATTGTTGGAGGGAATTATCGAGGTGTTTATTGGGTTTTTTTTCTTGAAAAGGAAATTGTTTTCTCTTTGAGGAAAGGCTAGATGACAGCTGAGGAATCAACTAGTTCTCTCTGGAGTAGAGAGCAAGATAAGGCATTTGAGAATGCTTTGGCCACCTACCCGGAAGGTTCTGCAGATCGATGGGAAAAAATTGCAGCAGATGTTCCAGGAAAATCTTTAGAAGAGGTTAAACATCACTATGAAATTTTGATTGATGATGTAAACCGGATCGAGTCTGGCTGTGTACCTGTACCTTGTTATAGTTCCTCATCTGATGCTGGTTCAAACAGCCAGGGTGCTGATGAAGGAACTGGGAAGAAAAGTAATTTGGGACAAGTTAGCAGTGAGTCCAATCAGGGAGGCAAGGCTTCAAGAGCGGATCAGGAGAGGCGAAAAGGGATTGCTTGGACAGAGGATGAACACAGGTAATCTGCGGTTGCACTTGATTGGTTTCCCTTGTCTGATATACTAATATTAAATTATTTTAGCTCCTTCCGTGGGTGAGCAAGTCTTGGATTAAAAACTCTACTTTTGATTATATACTCTGTGGTTTTCCTGTGAAGAAAATATATGGAGTCGGTCAGTTTAGGTGGAAGACATTAGCTTTGATTGCTAGCTACCTGGATAGTTGTCATCTAATGAGCTTCTACCTGGATAGTTCTCTATTTTACTAATGAACTAGATGAGTCAACAGTTTTCTGAATTAATAATAGATTAAGGTACTCCTGCTGCAAAAGCCTTGACATTGGTGATGAATCCATTTATGGGGACAAGTTAGATTAGTCTTGACAAGCTGCCTCCGGCATTTATCTTATAATTTTTGTGACTTTTTGTTCCTCGTAACGGAGGGAGGAAATTACTGAATGTTTGTTAGCTGCCTATCCTTCGAGCAACTGCTCAGATGTTTGAATAGCCCAATTATTAATTTTGCTTGTAAATTTGCAACTTGTTACCATCCTGTCAATATTGGGTCTTTGCATACCCTAAGTTCTGAATTTTGTTGAATTACAAAGTAGTTCAGAATACAATAATAACTAAGCCTTTATCTTACTATCTGGGTGTCAGTTCCACTTCATTCCTTGAGAAGGGAGTTTTTCACTCGGTCTTTTATTTGCATAAAGTCCCTCAAGTGTTTTAAACCTGAATGGACAAAAGCTCCTATACCAATTAAATGTCTTCATTATTCATTATTTTCAATATTTTATTCCATGTGCTTCAGTAGGTAAGGTCTGTAACTTCGTTTCTTTTGTTTATATGAAATCTCTGATACAGAGTAATTACAGCAGGATCTTGCTTCTTATCTCTCATTTTATCAAGTGCTACAGCTCATACAATTACAAGTTTCATCTTTTTAACTTCGTAGATCTTTGTTCAATTTTTAGCATCTTTGTTGATTCTAACCAATCATCAGACTTGATTTTATCTTGTGGATGAATCCCTAATTCATGTTAGATGTATCTGCTGTCCTTTTTAAAGGTAGGACACCCTTATTTGGCAGGGCTTGCCATATTGGATGAGATTGAATTTGTTTTCTTACACCGTGAATGTTATTCATATAGTGACCTCGTTTTCGTCTACCTGGAGTTGAGGTAGAAGAAAATAAGTAACAAAAACAAAATCGACATATTTTGTTAAGTTATTCACTAAAGAAAACAAGTTTCAACCTTATGGGTAGTTACGGGGATTACTGTGTACATGTCGTATTTCTGATTGAAAATGAAGAATTTGCATTTCGTGCTGAAAATTTTATCTGCAACTTCTCTGTACACCAAACACTTGGAAACCTGAAAAAATTTGTATTTGCTTTATTCCTTGTTATGCTAGTGATGGCCTACCTCTTGGTTGTCTGTGCTTGAAAATCATCTCCCAAAATGCATTTATCATATGGTAATGCTGTCAGTATACTGGAAAATAGAAGTATTGCTAGAATGTAAGCTGAGAACTACATTTTTTTTGTTTCAATGTCACGAAATATACAGATAGAGTATAACTCTGAAAATTAATGTTAACAAAATTCACAGCTATTACTAGTTGTTGGAGGTTGTTTCTTAAAAATTCAGAGCTTTCAGGTGTTATCTGAACTCTAAAAGCCAGAATGTGTTACTAAAAGATTTGAAGCCTAATCACTCCATTCAGGTGCAATTGTAGGAGTTCCATCTGATGTATCTATCTTCGGCTAACTGCTACTTCTGGAAAGGGATGGGAACCAGCCCTCATCTCTGGTAAAAGTTTGGAATTGGGAAGCAGTTAATTGGAATTTCTCTTAGCTATGTGTTTGTCAAATCTGAATAATGTTATATCTATTATCAATCTCATAAACAGTGCTTTTACCAGAGTAGTCTCATGCTGCTTGAGTTTTATATTTTATTACATCATTTCTGGATTGCAAGTGGCTAGATTTTGGATTCTTTTTTCTGATAAATCTGTGAAAATGGTTTGGAGGTGGCACCTTTGTCATATATGTAGTATTTGAGATTTTTTGTCAGAGTTGTTACAGACATGCAGGATTGGCCTGAATTCTTTATGCTCTCTCATATTGATTGGTCTTGATTCTGAAAGCACCTTTAGTTTATCTACTTTAATATGCTAGAAATTGCCCCTCTAGTTTCGCTCTGGCATATTGATTCTAATGTGTACTCTGTATTAAGCAAGCATTTGAAAGAGTCAACAGAAAGTAGTTGCAAGTAAAGGAAAACGACACGCATGGCAAATTAGATGATGTCAAGCCTTTTACATCTTCTTGTTACTTGCTTGGCATTTTAAAACTAGATGTCTTCCGGATTTGTCAAATGAAATTTAATGCTGTTGTGCTTTGGTTTGTTCATGTATTATTTTGTGTAAGACCAACCGTTGAATTATTTTAAAATTTTAAATGGACAACCCATTGCTCTGTGGTGAGATGCCGAGGAATTAATTTTTGGCATGCTGTGTTTGCTTCTGCATTTGAAATGGAAAAGTTGCATTCTAAGATTTTTGTTGCATTTTAGCATTTATTCTACTGAAGATCATTACTCTTTTCTTTTCATGTTAGTTCTGTGTCAATCTTCAATTCCTGAGTACTAAAAATTGTGCAATTAACTGTTATTTTCTTATGCTTCTATGTCAGGTTGTTCCTCCTTGGTTTGGACAAATATGGAAAAGGTGACTGGCGGAGTATCTCGCGCAACTTTGTCATTACGCGGACACCTACACAAGTGGCTAGTCATGCTCAGAAGTATTTCATTCGACTGAACTCTATGAACAAAGATAGACGGCGATCAAGTATCCATGACATTACGAATGTGAATTCTGGAGATGTTTCGGTGCCCCAGGGACCAATCACTGGTCAGACAAATGGATCTGCTTCTAGCAGTTCTGGAAAACCTAGTAAACAGTCCCCCCAAGGAACCGGTGCAGCTCCCGGAGTTGGTATGTATGGTACAACTATAGGGCAACCTGTAGGAGGACCTCTTGTTTCTGCAGTCGGGACACCCGTAAATCTTCCACCACCGGCACACATGGCGTATGGCGTCCGAGCCCCAGTTCCAGGAACGATGGTTCCAGGTGCACCAATGAACATGGCGCCGATGGCATATCCAATGCCGCATACATCTGCACATAGGTGAAATATTAGAATGCAGATGTGTACAAAAAGATGGGTTATCTCTTTGATGCTTTTGTTGGGGGCGATTCAGTTTATGGATGGCCCTTATAGACTTGAATTAGCAAAATAATTATTGTTTGATTTTGAAGAAAGACGTGTCCATTGAGACAGTTGTTTTTCTTTAATAAGGGCAGGGGGATAGACTTGATGCATATGTATAGGAAGCTGTGAATGGGAATGGCAGCATTTTAGGTTTTAGGTAGACATTCTTGTTCCTTTTTTAGTCTCTGTAGACATCATTATCAGCAGCAGCCCTAGTGGTAGTTTTTACCTTAAATGGGAGAGCTTTGTTGTGGTTGAATTTGTAAATGACCCTTGACCTCTCCTCATTATTCTAGGTATCTTTTGGTAATTTTAGTTGGATTAGATGCGTTTTCAATACTCTATTTTCATCTTTATCAGAGTATCTTCAATGATTTTACACTATAACTGGTTAATAAATGTGATCAACAGTGTTGTATCAATTTTTTATTAGTTTTTCATTTTATTAACCTTTTTCCTTTAATCATTTTACACTACAATTGGTTAATGGATGGACGTATTATAATATTATATTTATTTCACTTACAATATAAATATTTATAATTATATCAATACTTCAATTTATTTTATTAAATACACATGAAAATTAATATTATATAAATAATTATTTCATAAAATATTAATTGAAAACATTAAAACCAAAACGTGCATAAAATTATTATAAAAAATACATAAATTACAATTGTTGGAACTTTTTTTTTTTTTGAGATAACAATTGTTAGAACTTGAATATTAAATATATTATATTAATTAATTTTTATAAAAAATTAGAAAGAGGTGAATTGTTTATTTTGGCTGATTGTTTATTTATTTAAACTAGAAATAAGCGGAGTAAACCATTTTTTTTAAAATAAGGTGCCAGATTTTACACGACCTAAAAAGTTTGAACGAGTTTCAATGATTTTTAAGTTAATTTTTAAACTCCATTAATTCCAAAAAGAGCCATTGGAGATGCTCTTATTTTGGGAAGTAAATTATGGAGACAGCGACTTTTTCTTCAGAACCTTTTCCATAATTTGGAACTAGTCATCCCATCTCCAATGCACTAGTGCTACATAAGTCATTAAGGGGCTACTAAGTACAATGGAATGGGTTTGACTTAATGGTTTGATATTCATTCTTGTTGTTTGGTTCGTATATTTGGATTTCAAAACAGTAACCCAAACCTATTTATGTGGTAATAGCTCATTCTTCACTAAATTCGGGGATTCATTCTCATTTTCTTTCTGCCTGCCTACCTGATTACTTTTTCTACTCCAAATCATCAAGTTCCAAGGACGAAGAAGAAAGTTTCGAGAAAGAACCACCCAAAGTGTCTCTGTTTTTTTGGCACTCAATATTAAATTCTTTTTTCTTTGTCTTCTGTCTAGATCGAACATTTATAAAGTTCAATTCGATGAGTTCTTTCTACCGTCCAGATCGAATCTCTATGAGGTTTAGTTTGTGTGAGTTCTTCCCACTTTTATATTTCCTGCTTAATCACCACTTTCAACTTCTCCGTTAACAGTCGAGACTCTTAACGAAAAATTATACCTAAGAATATACCTATTACTATATATCCAAAATTAAAAAATACTAAATTGTTATCACTTTATTTTCAAAGTATAATAATAGGTATATAACCCTATATGTGCCGCTATTTACTTTCGCTAGAAAGATTGCCACTACAAAATTAAAAACTTTATATAAAAAATTCGAAAGAAAAAAACTGAAATCTAAGTCTGATATCATTTCCCAAAAAAAAAAAAAAAAAAAAAAAAATCTGATGAATATAAATATTGGGCCTGAGTCCAGTATAAATCTGTTAACCTAAGCCCAACACTGGGCCTGGAACCAATTCCTTTATTAGGTTTGCACGGCTAGGTTAGTATATGCATCTCCATTGCTAGGGTTTAAGCTTTGCCTCTCACATCCACAACTCCTCAAACCTAGCAGCCAAAATGAAGACGATTTTGTCATCGGAAACCATGGATATTCCGGACGGAGTGAAGATCAAAGTGAAGGCCAAGGAGATCGAGGTTGAAGGACCGCGTGGGAAGCTGGTTCGCAATTTCAAGCATTTGAACCTTGACTTCCAGCTTATCACCGATGAAACCGGCAAGAGGAAACTCCAGGTCGACGCTTGGTTTGGTTCTCGCAAGGCCACCGCCGCCATCCGCACGGCACTAAGCCACGTCGATAATCTCATCACTGGGGTCACTAAAGGCTACCGCTATAAAATGCGTTTTGTTTATGCCCATTTCCCCATCAACGCCTCCATAACCAACTCCAACCGATCCATTGAGATCCGAAACTTCTTGGGCGAGAAGAAGGTATAAATACATAAGCGCCCTCATCACTGATAATAGTTTTTTTCTTTCTTTTGTTTGGAGCACTAAAATTCCATTTTGTTCTTTTATGTGATTGTAATATGATTTTATGGAGCGTTAAAGATTGTTTGTCTGTTGAGGTATTTTTATTTTGTATTCTAGGATTTATTTTGTATTCTAGGATGTAGTAAGTGGCTTACGATGATGATTTGGCTGGTGATTGCCTATACCTACCCAAAATTTCGGCTAAAGAGACATTTTTAATGTGATATAATGCTGCGATTGTGATTGAGTTGTATCAGTTTTCTTGGGATTTCCCTCTTTTGTTTTGTGTGAGAGTAAATTAGTTGGGGGGTGGAGTGAAGTAACTGGGACTTGTGCTTCAATAGAACTCTGTCTTTTGCTTTGTTAAAACATCTGCTACTTGAATACTTTATGAAAAGATCAGGACAAATGGTTTCTGCTTGTATGAGCTATTTATTCTTGTAAATTAGTGCATTACTTATATTTTTTTTTTATGTCTTCCTTCCTGTGTATATAGGTCTGGATAATTCTACATCACCTTCAGCATTCCCTTTTGCAGTTTGAGTACCAGTCTTTGTATCACATTGATGTTATAAGCTTCAAAACAGATTTTTGTTATGCCATCTGTAGCCATTAGCTTTCTTTTCCCTCTTCCTGATTTGGCTTTAGTGCAAGCCTGTCTAGATTTATATTATACTAGATGTGTCTTGATTTGAGCACTCCTTTTTGCTGTTCAAGTTGTTTTTGCTTGATGTCATTGGTGGAAAAGACCTCGAGGGTGATGTTAATGCGGTTGTGACTGTGATTTTCATGTATTTGTACTTGGGGCTGTTTTGAAATAAATATGGTGGTTCTTATTTTTTATTTTTGTCGATTTTTGGTTGTTTAATATCTGATTTACAGATAACTAAGGACTTTCTGATTTACTATTTTTTATGGATAACTTGTGTTTTCCCCCTTTTTTGAGGGGTTCTGGCTTTCATGTATTGCCATAATTGTATTGCACGTTTATTTGAAATTAGATACTTTGAACACCTAATACACACTGATTTTTTTGCTCTAGTTTGCTTTGTCTCATGTTAATTGTGATGGAGTTGTCTAGTTGGCTCCGGAATGATATGAAGATTCTTTGTGATTGCATCAGGTGAGGAAGGTTGATATGCTTGAAGGAGTGACTGTTGTGAGATCTGAGAAGGTTAAAGATGAATTGGTATTGGATGGAAACGACATTGAGCTTGTTTCCAGATCAGCTGCCCTGATAAACCAAGTAAGGGTTCCCTTTCCGACCCTTATATTCAGTATTCGAACATTGAACTGCAATACTTTCTCCAAAATTTGCCTAAACTGGCTGGTTGCTGATGCCCTGTGTTTTTAATTTGTACAGAAATGTCATGTGAAGAACAAAGATATCAGAAAGTTCCTTGATGGTATCTATGTCAGTGAGAAGGGAAGAATAGCCGAGGAGGAATGATTTATACCCCTTTTTATCATTATTCAGTTAATCTTGAGACACTTGGTTAAGAGGAAGTTGGAAATTTTGTGTGTTTTCAGATTTTAAGTGGGATTGTTGTCTGAAATAGTTTATTTGACATAGCTATGGATTCCTATCTCTTGGAGGGATTTTTTAGTTTACCTAAATTTATTTCATTTTCTGCTTGCACACAGTTATATGTTTGTATACCAGCTTCCCTGCCCTCGGAAATTTTGATCGAGTAATTGTTTAGTTGCTGGGTTATTCTGTGCTTGCGTTTGACAATCTTTTTCATTAAGCTAGAGGGAAACTTGGTGTGGGCTAGTTCATTGATCATCAGGTTTTATTTTATGGAGGTTTCAATCTTTGCTAATCAAGATTTCTGAATGAATTATTGCCTTTAGCAGTCCTCCTTTTCATAACCGATAATTGGAAGTTTGAACCCAGATTCCAGTTTGCAAAGGTCTAGGAGCTTTTACTGAGATTGATAGTTTCTATTCAGAAAGTTATGGTCACAATTTCCAGTTTTCTGCTATCTTTTGATTTAACGTTCATCGATAGGTTCTGTGTTTCTTCCTTGTGGATTAGGTTACGCCACCCGTTTTAAACAACGTTTAGCTATCAGAGGTCTTCAATTTTGAATTTAGTGAATATTATCTTTTCAATATCCTCTTTCATTCATGGAGAAAATACATGGTAGAGTTCTAAATGTGTATGATCAATTGTGTAACATCATTATATAAGTTCAATATAGGTAATAAGGGGATTAGCACATGAAGTTTATATGGTGCTCTCATTTATGTTTTTATGGAATAAGTGAATCATTTTCGTGGGACTATTTTCGAAGAAAGACCAATTGTGTTAATTTTTCCTTCATTGTTTACAATAAATTTGTTTTTTTTAAAACCTTGATTTTCTTTTACTCCTATGAATAAGTGTTTTTTTTTTTTTTTTTCTTTTTATTAGTTTCTTTGAGGCTCTAGCTTTCCTTCGTTGTCTTTTTTCCTTGTTTTATCTGATACCATCAATTTTCTTAATTTTTTATAAATTTGTTCTTTTCCATTTTTCTGAACTTTTTATTAATATAGTAAGAATTAACTTTAGGATTCCCCCTTTTTTATACTTTGCCAGTAAAAATAAAATTTCATCTTTTATACTTTGTTTATAAATTTATTTATTATTTTCAAACATTGATTTTCTTTTCCATTTTTTATACTTCCCTTAAAATCGTATTTCTAGGAAATAAAATTCTAACTTTGAGAATGAAGTTGTAAATTTATTCTCATATCCCTCTCCGTTTCTCCACAAACTACTCCACAATAGACACTATTTTTCAAAAACAGAGATGCTATTATACCACATTTTACAATTAGACTCCTTTTGACTTAAGGGCTAAGTTGCAACGCATCAAATAAAATATATATATAGAGAGAGAGAGAGAGAGCAACTTTTGCCATCCAAAAGAAGAACGTTTGAAATCGCATGAAATCGTAAACTAATTCTGATATTTTCAAACAATCGTAAACTAATTCCGATATTTTCAAACAGTAAAATCAAAGATAAATGATTAACATATGAATTAAACTGATTCTTTTAATGAATGTTATTCCTTTAATGAATGTCCATTTCGATTGCCTCCAAACAAACGTACTTAAATGTATATATGTATTACAAACCAAAAACAGTTGAGGCAGATGCTGGGCGTCTTCTGATTGTTAACAAACAAGATTACAGTGTGCACTTACTCATTTCTAGCACCATAGGAAACTTGCAAAGTACCAAAAACTCAAAATGAGAAAAAAGATAACCTACCATATGGCAACATCAAGTTCAAGCTAAATGTGACCATTGCGCAAAAAAAAAAAAGAACAGCAACTTTGTATGTGACCATTGCACAAAAAGAAAGAACAGCAAATTTGTTATCCAAAGGCAGAACGTATACATCCCAGCATGAAGCTGGACGTCTTCTAATTCTTAACAAACAAGGCTAGCCCGGTACGTTTCACATCTCTAGCATCAAAGAGAACTTGGAAAAAGATAAATTAACAGATGGGAAGAACAGCAAGTTCGAGTTATACGCGAGCATCCCACAAACATTCAGCTTGAACCTTGTCAGATTTCAAGAGATGCTCCAATTCCATGGGGGGTTTCAACCCCAAGGCTTTGGCACGTTCCCAACGCGCAAGCCTGGCCATCCCAATGCATGGTCCATATGCCATGTTCATGTCAAACTGCCTAAGGACCTCCTCTTTAGAATCATGATCATCTACACACATAAACACCCAAATATTAACTAATTTTCGAGTGAATTAACAATAAAAACTAAAGAATGAACAACTTCCATAATGGGCTCATTAACACACAGTAACATTAGAAATCAACTAGAATGATTGATAGCACATGGTATACCAGAGACAATTATATTGTATGTGCTGGGAGTGCCAAGGCACTAATAGTATTACCTTGTAGATCAGGAGAACCATGCTTGATAAGAGCAGGAGGTTGGGTAATGTCAGACCCATATGTGGCTGTATGCTTTGGGGAAGTTGATTTCTTCGATTTTGCCTTCGACTTTGTAATGCCTCCAGACTTCTTTTGCTTATAGAAGCCCTTCATGTCTGATTTAGATGACATTCTTGCAAATCTGTAATGTCAAATGTCAAAGTATCAACAGTTTAGCTTCTTCAATAAACTATTAAACTTCACAAGGATTCAACCAACTCAACAAACTCTGTCCTTATATTACTAGGATTCAACCATAAACACTTAGCCTCACAAGGATTCAACCAACATACAAACTAATTTTGACTAGGAAAGCTAGCCGCGTAGCCAAAAATTAACCAATGAGGTCTTCAATAAAATCACGGATACAGACAAGAATTCAAAAAGTGTTTAGCCCAACATCATTGATTACTCGGCAAAATTGTGTTGGTTGGCTATACTAAATGACTATACTGAAGAACTTTGCTCTGACAACATCGTGACCACAAAGTTCAAATCTTTAAGATGCGGAATTTAGTTTTTACTTCAAGGGTAGGTTCCTCTAACTCTCCCAACTAGAGAAATCATTAATCTTCACACGTCATCTTTCATGATCAAGATCATGAACTTCCTAA
The DNA here is from genome assembly GCA_030378225.1 of Knoxia roxburghii. Taxonomy (NCBI): domain Eukaryota; kingdom Viridiplantae; phylum Streptophyta; class Magnoliopsida; order Gentianales; family Rubiaceae; genus Knoxia; species Knoxia roxburghii. The sequence goes on along the minus strand of CM059422.1, from coordinate 9,529,109 downwards.
AAGTTTTTTTCATTGTGCTCTTTACAAGAATCATTCCGTCACCATAAGCAATCAATCTATAAGAAGGCCTAAAATCATTAACAAAAACCACTTCAAAGTTGAGTTTTACAAATTGAAAAAAAATTCAAAGAAAGACCAGAAAAACGAATCCCCATAAGTCCTAACCCAACCCTTCTAACGGTATAGCAAAAGATTCATGCCTTTGCATAATTTACAAGAATGTATGGGGGTTTTCCGGCATTCCCCTCATAATCAAGCAAATCACGTCCGGAAAAAAAAGGGATAATAACAATAAATGAACCGGAACCAGATTCACCAAAGAAACTGCAGAAATGAAAAAGAGCAAATATAGAAAAGATAAAGACTTCACCTTCTGGGGAGTGAAGTAATCGGCACTTGGAGACGAACTGTTCGGACTGTAAAGGGCAGATTGGAACTGGGCGATTTCAAATCGGGTTTTGGTCTTCGGAAATGGAATTCGATTCAAATTTTGAAATTTGAATTATGGGTTTATTATGTGATTCTGAATAGGTGATATTAATGAAATAGATTGGGCTTCTATTTGGGTTTCTCTGATCGGGCCCAGAATTCTTCATTAGGTTGCGATTTGTATAACAAAATTACTATTTGTATAACAAAAAATGTCCAAACTACCCCTGATCGGAAGATAAGAGGCAAAAAACGCTGCGTATTTCCAAAAAAAGGGACGAAAACGTTAAAGTTTAATAAAAAAACCCCCAAAAACGCTAAACCTTAACGACATAATCGGAAAAAACGCTAAAACGTAGTGACAATGGGATTTACAAACGCCAAAACAATGCGAAATTGAAGGCGAAAAACGCTAAAACGTAGCGTTTTAGCCCTTCAGAAACGCTAAAATGCAGCGTAAAAACTGATCTCCAACGCCAAAATGCAGCGTTAAATTGCTGCTCGCTCGCTAAAATGCAGCGTTTAAGTCCGGCAGTTTGAAAAAAAAATAAAAGGAACAACCAACGCCGCAGAAAGGCTCATTTCGGCCGATCAAACGCACAGACATAAGAAAAACGCGAAAAAAACTGTAAAGTGTTTACAAGATTCGGTAGAGATTAGCGAAATGGACGCGGGTGGTGCTGGATCTTCGAAGGGTCATGGCGCGGGAAAAGGGCTATACATTCGGGTATAAATTCCTTACCATTTTAATCTTGTTTTGATTTGATGTTTTCAATTTTTTTTTGAACGTTTGCTGTTGGATTGAACTAGAATCGGTTGTGTTCAGCGTTAGATTAGGAATGATTCGCATTTTTTGTTGGTTTGGAACGTAAATTGGCCGCTGATTTAGGTTTCTAAACCGCCGATCGGCGGCGTTGGGTTGGAAGATAAACGCCGATCGGCGGCGTTGTTTTGTAGATCAAACGCCGATCTGCGGCGTTGAATGTGTAGTTAAACGCCGTTCGGCGGCGGTTTAGATGAACTAACCGCCGATCGGCGGCGTTGGTTTCGAAGTTAACCGCCGATCGGCGGCGGTGGTATCGAACCCAAACGCTGACAGGGAGCGTTTGGGTAATAGTCAAACGCCGTGTACTGGCGTTTGACTCAAAGTCAAACGCCATCTACTGGCGTTCGACTCAGAGTCAAACGCCATCTACTGGCGTTTGACTTTGAGTCAAACGTTGGGTTTGAGCGTTTGACTCATTTCCAAATGCTGGCAGTTAATATATTTCTTGTTATGCGGGTCTAAATATTTATGTAATATAAAATGTCTGTTTATTAATATATTTTAATTACATTTTTCAGGGTGGCGGTAAGGTTAAACCGCGCGTTCCTCCTTCCACCGTTGAGGAGAGCCAGAGGCCCACAGTTTCTGCCAAAAGGCAGAAGATGGCAGCCGTGAGAACTCGAGGTGGCCGATCCAGGGGTGGCGGTCGAGGGATTGGCGGGGAGTCGGCGTTCCATCTGAGGGACGAGGACGATGCCGCGCCGAGCGACGAGGACGATCGGTCAGAGGAGGAGGAGGCTCACGAGGAGCCTCCGAGATCGAGCCATCAGCGGCAGTCTGGTATGCAGCAGCAGCAGCGGGCGGAGCCCTCTGCAGGTACGCGATATTGATTTATTAATTACGTCTATTTAATTGATCTATTTGTCTAATTTGTGAATTATGTAAATTATGTATTATTTGTTAATACTATTATTAATTAAGTAAATATTTAAATTATTATTTAATTGTTAATTTATTTGGTAATATGATTACTTAGTTAAATTATGTTATATTGTTTTATAAATTGAAATATTTATTGAGTTATTTACTTTATGATGAATTTGTTTATTTATTTGCTAATTAGGCTAGTTAGTGAAAATATGTTATATTTGTTTATATATGTTATTAATTTGTCTTTTTTGTTTATTCATTGGGTAAATTGTTAAAATATTTATGAATGTTTCATTTATTGTATAACATGAGTAATTATTAAATTATGTTTTATTTGTTTATTTTGTTAATTAGTTAAATTAATTATATATATTATATTTGATAAATATAGCGATTCCTAAAAAGCGGAAGAAGGACGACAAGAGCTGGTTAGTCACTAGACCAGTCGAGGGTGGGCCGATCGATGCGACGATTATTCCTAGTTTTTTAGGCCACGTCGTATCGAGGTTTAGTGAGGCGGGGGGTAGAGCCCCTATTAGGTGTCACAATAGGGGTTTGATGTACGATGCATTAGTTGGTTGGGTGCGCGGTATGTCACCCCTAGGGGCTCAGATACTTAGTCAGACAGGGCTGAGACATATTCCCAGCATTCTGTTTAGGCATATAGACGCGCCATTGATTTGCGCTTTTTTGGAGAGGTGGCAGCCGGACACCAATACCTTCCATCTACCCTTCGGTGAGATGACGATACTTCTCCACGACGTGTGGGAGATTATGCGTCTACCGATAGAGGGTCGGTTGATTACCCAGTCCGCTGATACTGCCACCATGGTGGCTTATTGTAGAGATTTGCTCGAGATACCTCCGGATCAGCACATCGATAAGGAGTTATTCAAGAATGGGGCATTCTCGATCGAGCGGGTGATAGAGCTCTGTAGGCGTAGACCCCGGCCCGACTCGGACGTCACAGTATTTCTATGGGCTACTATTGGGACCTGTCTGTTTACAGACAAGAGTTCCAATAAATTCCAGCCAGGCCCTGTACTGGAGCTCAGGGGGGGGATGGCTCAGGTGGGTGAGTACGCGTGGGGCACGGCGACGCTAGCGTTTCTGTATAGGCATTTAGGTGCTGCTAGCCGTCATGGCACGTCGAGCGTCGCGGGTTGCTTGACGTTGCTACAGGCCTGGATCTACGAGCATTTTCCTTCCTTTAGGAGTAATGCCAGGCCCCTGCCAGCGCACCCCGATCGACCGCGGGCCACCAGGTGGACGGTCGACGCACCCCGCAACAAGGACGACAGACTGGCGGTTTTCCGAGAGGCACTGGATGCCTTGTCGCCGGACGATGTAAGTAAATCAAAATTAATTTACTTAAATATATATATAAAAAACATAGGAAATGTAATTGGAAAATTTTTTTATAGGTTGTATGGATGCCATACGGTCGCGCCGCTGTCACGCACACTCCGAGGACCCAGTACCGCGGACTCATTGCATACCGGGAGGATATAGAGCCGTACATGCCAGACCGGTGTGCGCGTCAGTTGGGGTACGTGCAGTGGATCCCCAGACCGTTCATTCCGGCCACGGATGGGACGTACAGGGGATACGGGGGTAGTGGGTACGTCGTGCACCACCCACGGACATATGCGGAGTCCGAGTGGGACGCATATCCGGCTACCGGGCCTATATATTTTGTGCACCGTGCACAGACAGGGCACGGCGTCAGATATAGTGCCTGCGTGGACGGATATCTGGAGTGGTTCGTACCCCGATCCCATCCGTACGTCATAGGGCCCCCACCGGAGCAGCCACAGCCACGCCGATCGTCACCGGAATATGTAAGTATTTTTTTTTCAAATTTGTAATATATTTTATTATATTGTTCAAAATCAATAATTGATATAATTGTGTGTATTTTTTGTAGTGGGTTAGCGATGTGCTGGGCGTGCAGCACCGTTTGATGGATCAGCTGCGAGATCGAGCACCGGACCTGCACGACGAGTATTCTGGTCTGATTGCGGATTTTGAGCAGCGATTTGACCTGGCCGATTGAGCCCATATGTATTTTTATATGTATGACATTTTGTTTACATTTCTATATTTTTTTTGTATGACATCAGAACCATTTATATAGTAGTACTTTATGCATTACATTTTTTCCAAAGTGTTTGTTTAGTTATATGTCATGAATTTGAATTTAAGTTAATACAATACAAACAAGCATTTAATAGCAAACTTAGTTCATAACTACAAATATTATGTAAACAAAAAGTCACAGTAAACTGAAGCCGCTAAGCATCACGACGATTTACCCATAGCCTAAAACGCATTCTGAAACTATTAGGCCAACGTCCAACGGTCGCTTGGTTGCAGTGATCGCGCCAAACAACGTGCAGTGGAGGAAGGGGACAATCATCAAGAACATCAACACGAACGTAATGATTACCACCCACGTGAGCAATTGCTATCTGTCTCTCAGGGCGGGTTTCGTCCTCTCCAGCATCCAAGGGTAATATGGTATAATTCGCCATCGGCTCCGAACGGCTGAGGTGCAGTACCACGGCATTAGCATGCGTTGCAAGTGGGAACAAGTCCGTGGGTGTGGCCATCCAGTAGGCTTCAGAACAACTTCTACCTTGATAACGTAAACGCCGGAGCACGGCACCCAAATGATCACCATCAGCAGGTCTCTCCTCCACAACTGCAAACAAACCTGCATACCTTTGTGGATCACGAACGATCTCCCCAACAAGCGCTCTACGCGACAATTTCCAATTGTGCTGTCCGCCTGAAAGGTAACTAGCAATCACTCTGAACCCACAATTTCCATCTCCAATGACATCCGACCATCCAGTACAGTAATGCCGGAAAAACACTGGTACGCATGGTACATCTTGTCCAAATCCTAAAGTGTTAAATAAAATAGAATGAACATAATTGAATTAATTTTGTAAATAAATAAATTCGTGCAACATCACTAACAATATTTACCTTCACGTAATGGAGACTCACTAGAGGAGTCCGTCGTATTGTTGGATGTGCGCCCAGTTGATCTGCCACTTGAATTTGACCGACCCCTACCACGTGATCCACGTGTCGCTCTCTCGCGTCCACTCCACTCACGCATAACTGAATGGTGCAGTCTACTCGGCGGCCTTCCCCTATGAGTACCCTCAACCGATGGCTCAGCTGCACTAGACATATCAGCGTGCATCTCTTCCACATAGGCCATATTAAGTAGACGAGCCAAGAATGACGGACTTGTGTTAACTGCAGGAATGACTTCCTCATTGAAAAACCTTGATGAAACATTATTTTCAATCAGCATCCAAATGTAAAATTACAAAAAATAAAACAAATTTAATATAACTAACAAACATAAGTAAAATGTACCTGATGTCCTCATTCAGAGTATTCGAATCCCTTTGGGAGGGTACAATTGTCAATCTCTGCCAGAACTCGTGGACTAATGGGAGCAATTGATATGCGGTCGATTCCTGTGCCTTGTATATATCACATGCACAAGGAATCCCAAGCGTCATCTTGCACACGCATCCACACCTATCGATAACTTCGCCTGCCAACCTATCCTTTTTTTCAACTTGTTTGCTTACCAAATTCAGACAGTGATGCGAAACGTATTTGTTCAAGTAACAGTATGGAAACCCCATCCTACTGGTTTGTGTCGTGGCAGTAGAAGACTCGAGCGACCCACTGTTATTGTTTTAACATACAATAAAATTATAATAAAATTATGACATTAAATAAATAATCGAATGCGGTTATTGCACTTACGCGATGTGAGGAAACAGATGCGTGAGATGAGAGTCGATCTTCATGAACAACGTGTCGAGAGAATTGGTGGAAGAATGAAGCCAATCTTTCAATGCAGCATGGGAAGCCTCAACCCTGTTAGTTGCCGTATTCCCAAAGTGTTGAAATGTGTCCGTCCAGGCCCGGCAGAATTTCTCCTTATGAATGAACCATGTCCCCTCCAAATAATCAACAACTGCAGGCTCAACCATAGAGTATGTAACCTTGAATTGGACTAATAAGAGGTTAAACCTTTCAACTGTGGGAGCCATGATAATTTTCTTCCACCAATTACTATATATATCAGTGGCCGTGTCCACATTCCTCCTAGCAACATTTTTTTCCAACCAACTGGCAACATCACGGTCAATATGCCACCGACATAACAAGTGATTGCAAGATGGAAAGTGATCCTTAATAGGCTGCAACAAACCCAACTCCCTATCTGAGACAACAACACTTGGTTCCACATTACTAGGCAACAATTCCCTCAAGTTTTTCATTACCCAATCATATGTTTCTTTTGTCTCATCCTTAACAATGGCAAAAGCAATATTGAAGTTCTTATTGGTGGGAGTCATACCGATCATCTCAACGACGGGCATTTTGTACTTGTTGGTCTTGTAGGTTGAATCAACCACTACAACCCAATACCACCTGTTGAACATCTGAATTGATGTAGGATGAGCGATGAATGCATGTGTGATCGCATTAGTGGCCTCGTCAGTGATAATCTGAACAAAATATTTCTTCTCGCGAGCCAAATGCAAAAATTGCTGCCCAATATTCCTACCATCCAATCCATCTTTCTTCATATCTTCCTTCAAATTGTAGACCTGCCTTATCTGTACATTGTCTTCGGGAAACTGCTGATGAATAGCTTCCCAAACGCTTTTTGGTCTCACATTGAAAGAAAGCATGCGTTTAGCCTCAGCCTTTGCCTCTTTCGAGAAACCGCTCAACTGCCTGTGCCCATATGGATGCCTTATACCTACAAAAATTAGTAATAAGAATATAAGAAAATGCTAATTATAGGAAAAATAATATAACATATTCAATAGCGAAACATATTCATACCAGGATGATTATGTGTGGACGATACCCCTGGCGTAACAAGCACACTGTAACGCTCATTAACAACCTTCTTGACAGTCAACTTGAACGGACATTTACATCCGCATCTTTTCGTGTTCAACCGTATGGTGGGGAGAGGCTCCTTCAATGGATCTTTCCATCGACTGCACCTAAAATAATACGTCGAGCCACTTCCGCCTTGCTTCGAAAGCACAAACTTCAGGCTATTAGCTATAGGATAGCAAAACGTAAATGCATCCTCCACACTTGCAAAATCCCTATCTATCCTAAAATATTCACTTAGATCTGCCCCAATGTCCTGTTCCTCACCCCCCTCGTCATCCTCATTATCCTGTTCCTGCTCGTAATCATCATGTGTACTCATATTCGAATCATCGTCCTGTATAGTCAGAAATCCAAATCCATATTGTTACAAACGCTATAAATTACACAATAGGACTATAAAAAACGCTTCACTTTACATATGTAATCTTAAAAAAACGCAACGTATTTCACATAACTATACAAACAAACGCTACACTTCACAAAAAATTTAACTAAAAACGCTACGGATTTCACATAAATACCCTAATTTCGCAACAATTTTCTTAAATGAAAGGCATAAAACGCCACAATTTGGCGTTTTTTCTTTACAAAAATGCCACTTATTAGCGTTTTAAATGACACAAAACGCCACATATTAGCGTTGATGGTGATTAAAACGCTAATAAGTGGCGTTTTACATGACACAAAACGCCACATATTTGCGTTGATGGTGATTAAAACGCTAATAAGTGGCATTTTAGGGCAAAATAAACGCTGCAAAATACAAAAATACATAGCGGGTAGCAAACTTACCATTTCGTGAAGAATGTCAATCGAAAGTTGTACAATACGAATGGCAGATGGATATGATTTGACGAAACCTTCTTTCGATTGTCGATTTGAATTTGTTGTCAATATTTGTAAGGGAACCTTTTGTACAGAGAATGTACAAAGGTTATGATATGATGTAATTTGTTGTGAATATTTGGTCTGTTCATATTAGTTCGGTCCGTTTTTTAACAAAAACCGTCACAAACGCTACTATTTAACGAGCGAGATATGTTTTTCGGTTATACTTTAGCTTTTTTGTTGCATAAAACGCTATATTTTAGCGTTTTTAGTACTAAAAACGCTTCACTTTAGCGTTTTGCTCCAAATAAACGCTGCATTTCGGCGTTTTCAGTACACATTTTTGCTACGTTTTAGCGTTTTTATTTAATTTCCACAAGACCTTTAAGCGTTTTTTTTGTTCATTTCCATACCAAATTTACGTTTTTTGCCCTTTAGTTCAGCAATGCACAGCGTTTTTTATCCAAAAAAGATCTATTATTTCATATCGGGGGTAATTTGGACATTTTTTGTTATACAAATAGTAATTTTGTTATACAAATAGTAAATCCCTTTCCAAAAATAGTAAATTCTAAAATTAGTCCTCTCATCAAGGTTTTTTTTAGGCATAGTCCTCATAAAAGTTGATTATTAGTCTGTGTTAAGAATTAACAAAGTAAGAAAGATAGATATGTGAAGGGAACAGAAGATAGAGGTTGAAAAGAACAGTTGAAGAAGAATTCTGATTCATGTTATTTTTTGTTATTATCCATTTATAATGTGTCATGCCTAAAGTCGTTACCTTAACCGCAAAGAGGGAGATGTCGAAGGTAGAGCTAGTGACTGGAATGAAGTCGTAACAAGGTAGCCATATTGGAATGTGTGACTGGAATGAGAGTTAATACTTGTTGGGTATTTTAATTTGACATTCCTTTGCACCCAAAAATAAGGGAGCTACGTCTGAGTTAAACTTGGAGATGAAACTCTTCTTTCCTTTCTCGACGGTGAATTAAGACCAAACCCATTAGCTTATTATCCTAGGTCGGAACAAAACAAACAACGTGCCATAAATGCCCGACAAAGAAAAAGAACCCTAGAACAAAATGAAAGGTAGCCAACCAACTTTTAGGAGAGATATAATTGACTGCATTAATTTCGATAGCTACGCCTCCTACAAAATTTAAAGAATCTAAAGGAACATGAGTCATATATTCTGCGGAACGTCGTTCTTGCCAAGGCTGTATGTCCTTTTTCGTAAATAAGATTTTAATAACTAAAATAACTTGTAATAATAAACTAAAAAATTTAAAACTATCAATTTTTTCACCTACCTTTTTTTATCTTTATTCATGCTTATCCACCTTCAATCACTACCACTCCCTCTCTCCTTTAACCCCTTTTAAAAAAATATTATTTTAATAAAGTGATTGGCGCAACTAAAGAGAGTGTTTAGCTTTTACAATCATAGTGTTTTTATCTTTAAAAGACCGAACAACTCAATGAAAATAGGACAAGAAAACCATCCTAATTATAGTATATATTCTTAAATGTCAAAAAGATAATTAATTTTTCATTCTTTTCAGAATTAAAAAAAAACAAAATGTTTATTTTTCTGTCGTGATTCATGCAATGAAAAAGAATAGAAATTTGCCGATTTTGGGTAGACATTCTGAGGGCCAAAAAAAGAAAGAAAAGATTTGCAAAAATGGATTACGGTATAAAACATAAATTTTGTACTAAAATCTCCTCCGCGTATTTCTTCCTCATTTTCATCTTCATCGGATTATCCTAGAAAAAAAAATATTGCACCAAAATCATCTCTGTTTCAAACTTCAAAGTCGTTCTTTTTTCTGAAAGTGTTACAACACTAAAGCTGACACCCGCTTGAATTTTTATTGCTTAGATTTCGGGGTTTCCGGTACTAAAATAGCAACTGTTTGCTCTCCTCACTAGCAGTTCACGGTAAGTTTTGCTTATGTCAATTCCTCCGTAGATGTTGCTTCTCGGTTTATACTTTGGCTGGTTGATAAATGATGATGGTTTGGGGATATTGATTGTTGGATTAAGTTGTGTAAGTTGTGTCGATGTATTAGTGGGTGTGATAAGTGTTTGTTTTTTTGTCTAATTGCCCATTTAGCTTTTTTTTTGTTCCTGTGTACTAAATTTGTGTGAGATTCTCGAAAAAGATAAGAAAAAGAAATAGAGATTATGAAGTTGGATCAGAAATTGTGGTGCTTCCTCTAAACATTGTTACCATTTCGACCCAGAGGGCAAAATTTTCGTTGTTTGGTCAGATTGGTTTGTCACCAATTTAATTCCACTACAGTTATGAGTCCTTATTGCTGTTTTGTAATCCATGAAATCTGCAAGTTTCATGCTCTGGGACTCAACTTTGAGTGGTTCTGTAAGAAAAGGCCATCTTTGAATGCAGTTTATTACAATCCATGACTGTAGAGCCTGCCTGATTTTAATGGTATTCTCGCCAGCCAAGAAATCCCATCCAACACAATTTACAGCATTTCTAAAATTTCTAACCTCTACCCCACATGCAAAACTTACACGGGCGACATGAATTCCAAGTTTCAATTAAAACAAGTGAACATAGTTCGATCATTGGTTTGGCTCATGCAAGTTTTGGTAGGTTTGTAGAGAAGATGCCGCAGACTATCAGCCTGAGTCATTCCCCGTAGTGAAGCGTGTGGATTTCCTCAAGGAATGTGGATTTTTCCTTGGAACAAATGTGAAAGATGGTAGTAGGATTTCCCCAGTTACTTGCCCTTAATCTTGACATAATGACAATTTCTCCCGAGACCAAATGGGAAAGCCATTGAAACTTGTTTTTTTTCCCAGTCTTCTCCACTTATGGTCTTGAATCAACTATTAGACCAAGACTCATGATGGTTACAAATCTGATTATGAGGATGACGATGGCAGTGGTAATTGACATGTACAAAATGAACAGAAAATATTTAGGAGCCAGCTAGGGCTGTAAAGTCTGCAGAAGAGAATCTGGTCCCTTCTTAAAAAGATAAAAAAGGGAAAAAGATTAGCCTTAATGCGCCGTGAAGCTAAATAATCTTTGGGAATGATATATTGCCTATCCACTTTCAATAGTACCTGGTTGTCTTTCTTTCCATGAGAAAGAGAGGAACTTTCGTATGGTATTGAGATCACTTTTGCGATTAGGTTCTTTAGTTTTATGATTTCCTGCCCATATTGCTTCTTTTTTTTGGGTAATAGATTACCTGTGCTTGTGATTCACATGTAAAGTAATCAAATCCTTCGAGCCTTGACTCCTCTATGTTTGGATTCTTAGTGTTGGGAATTTCCTGGCCTGGCTTTGATCATATATTATGACTCCTTCTCATCTCCATATTGTTCCTTGTGATTTGCAAAGTAAACAACTTGGTGGTAGTTGAGGTGTTAGTTCAGCTCAAAGGAGAGGAACTTTCTGGCATGAGCTCAGACAACCTATGTCTTTCTTTGTTCAGTTAATTCTGAAAAGGAGAAACTGAGAGTATCTTAGATTATGATGCTATACTTAACAAACATTAAAAATAAATGTACAACCACTATCGCTGGAATGAAAATGTGTAATTTGAATCAGGTTTACCTTTAAGATCCCTATTGAATATAGAAACTAAAGTTTGAGAGAAATCCCATTGATCATCAAAAAAGGAAAGTGATTTCTGTTTCCCAATTGGAGAAGTTTTTGGTACTTCATTTGGAACTGGAAGCCTTTCCCCTTCTAATTCTATATAAACAATCATTTCCTCCCCTGTTTAACGTGTTCTTTTGATCAGCAAAAATTAAAAATTTTTATTTTGATTCCAGTCTGAAACTTGCTTCCTTGGTTCAGATGTTCATCTGTTAGCTTTATTTTATTTACTTACGTATTATGTCTCATTTTATGGGCAAAACTCTTTTGTATTTGTGTGATGTTTGAGCTTGTTAAGCTTCTTTGTTCTGTAACCTTGGAGTGGTAGTAGTAGCAGAATTCATGGTGGCAATGAATATAAATTTTCTAGAAGTGTGTTTGTGCACTTGAACTATCTCATCTATGCTTAAATATATCTAGCATATTTGAGAAGTTCTGCAGCTGTTTTAGTTATACTGGGACCAATTTCTTTGTGCAGTAAAATAGTAGATTTTGGGGTTAATGGTATTTATCTTCCATGGTTTCCTATATGTTAGTATCATAAGGTCTTTGTCCTCTGATCATTTTCCTATTCATTTTTAAGTGGGGATCCTATCCCAAACAAACACTATTAGTTGTGGTCAATATATCATTCTTTTTAAGTTTGAGAAAATAACATGCTTAAACACTTAATTGGCTCACAAAGAATAGAGTTCTTTCGTTTGAAAATTAACCCCATATTAGTTGAATCATGGACAAAAAAAACTTTCTTTGTTTTTGTCACTAAAGTTTGTACTGATACTTAGATCAATGATCATATGGTCATAAGGCTTTAACTGCTGTTTGCAAATCAAAACCTTATTTTCTTTTCTTGATTGCTTCTTTGAATTTCAGTGTGAGCACATGTGTCTACTTTGTCCTCCAGCTTTTCCATCTATCACCTTAGGACCCTGTTTACCTCAGTCTATTTAATAGCAGCAACTAGTAAGATTATTGCATTTCAAATTGAAGGCAAGCACCTGGTGTCAAATCGTTAGTTTCTGTGGTTTTTGCAGAATAGCTGCTGTTTTCTGTTTTTATTATGATAAGTCTGAAATCTTAATCTTAGTTGTTATATAATACCTGTAAAATATTCGCTCTCCATATATGCATGTTTGATGCTTACCTGCTACTTCTTATTTATCTGTGTAGAATAGACAGGGGTTTTGGTGGTGTTATTATATCTTAATTTACATTTTTTCTGACCTTATAATGCAGGTTCTGACTGGGGTACATAAACTAAAAGATTAACTGGAGCCCTTAAGAATATGAGTCTATGCTGCAAGTTCAGTTGTCTCATGAATTTTAAAAAATTTACATTTTTTTTGGAAAAATGGCAAGAAGCAATCAAGCAGATGTTCCAAAGGGTAATCAACGGAGCAACTGACTTTGGTGATCAAAAGTGGAGTCCTAAGTAAGGTCTAATTTAGTAAACACTATCCGCAAGTGCTTTTGAAGTGACATGTTAAGTTTTTAAAGATAAGCCTTTAAACATTGATGTCTTCTATGTTTTCTTGTACAGGGCATTGGTACTTGGCAAGTTCCTTACCAATTCAAGCAAAACCCAGAAAATGAATTAAAATGATTACCGTGCCTAAACAAAAATTTGACAAAGAATTACTATAATTTTTTTTACCTGAAGTGCTGACTAAACTATTAAACACTAGTACTTTCTTAATTTTTTCTTGAAAGATGGGTTGAAACCCCATACTAGACCAAATGAAATGCGGCTGCACTACTTAGTTTAACATATAAGTTCAAAGTATCAGTTAATCATATCACATTTGAAATTTTAAAATTTTAATTTTCTCCTAAATTTTTTTCACATTATCCTTGCAACGAACCTTGCTCTTTGTTTGTTCTGATTTCTATGTTGATTTTCTGATGTTTGAAGCACATTAAGGCTGGTCCCTTATGAACTGAGCTGCATTGGGATTAGAGGAATCAAAGAATAGAAAAGAGATAATGGCTGGGGCTGCTGGTGGTTCTGGGAGATGGATGTTTCATTACATGTTTAAAGAGCGTGGCGACAAGAACAATTCTTTTCTTCAGCAGGCTGCTCAGACATATTTAGGTTTGTTGATGATGCCCTTTTCTTATTATGTCCAAGCAAGTTGAGATTCTTATGATATATTGTTTTAGTAAGTTTGTAAATCATTTGATTTTCTCATTGTGATCAAAAGTATAATTGGAATCTTTTATCCATGTTTCTTTGTTGGGATACCTAGAGTACATACAAAAATTGTTTATCGTGGTAATGGATGGGTAAATTTTTTATTGTTTTTGTGGAACTGTCAATGAAGTTACCATCTTTTGTATTCACAAAATAGGGATGTCACCATGTCACATGGAGTAAAGTCTCGAGATTTTTCTGCGTTAGAATGTATTCATTTTGGCGTCATGGATCATGATCATGTGTGTTTCAGAGAAAAATATTGCATGAATTTGCGGAACTAGTGCAGGAACTGTAGTTAAGAATACTGTATACGATCTTTCATAGTAAAGAATTAAGAATTAAACTATTTTTGAACAAAGATACAGTTTTGCACCTCCCGCAGGTATTGTGTTTGCAGAAATTCACCCCGGTCACATATCCATTGTAGTTGAAATGAACTTGTCTTGTTTAGTAATTCTTCTGATGAAAAAGAACTTGGATGATTTGTTTGACTAGTGGTCAGTAAAGAAGTTTGCATGCGAGCAGCCATCATTTTCTTGGTGTCTTGCTTATGTGAAACTTTGTTCAAATTTAATGTTAACTTCTTGGAATCCAAGGGCTCTTTTGGCTTAAGAATTGTAGGTAGTGATATTGAGCACCATTATAAGATAGGGGGTTTAAACTATAGACACTGCCTTAGAGACCTAAAACACCTCAAGGGATACAAGTTAAAATATGTGCAGAGACAAAAGCACAAGATGCTTCTTGCAGCTTAAAAAGGCTCCAGTTTTCTAGGTTACACATAGTTAAAGAGTCATTTGACTGTTCAATGAACTGCCCATCTTCTGTTTAGATTAACAGGTTTATTGGAAGTAAAATTGATCTATCGTTTTGACTTCTACTGTTATCAAGCTACTTTCTTTGTCCTGGGTGGTCTTTGTTGCTGTTTTCATTTAATTTGTTAGAACATGGAACAATTAGAATGCAGTACTTTCCATTTTATTTGGAGTAGTCTTCTGGTATTCTTGGGTTCTTTAACAAGTTCAAGATTGCTCAAACTTTCTAGATCTGTTTTAATTTATGTGGTAAAAAATGTGGCTAGTTCAAAACTGTTTGGTAGATATTAAAGGATAAGAGGAAAGAAGAGAAATGTTAACAGTCCCTTTAGGCTGCTGAGTACTGGTATTGTTTTTGGTGCAAAATGTTTTGTTTGGGTACTTGCCTCTTCATTGCATATGTTCCTCGTCCACCTTTTAAATTGGAATCAGTATTGTTTTATACCCATGCATTGATTATAATGAATCATTAACGATCCACAATATTTTTCAGCAGGAAAATTGCAAATGGATATTTAGTACTAATTATTGGAACGTCACTCTGTTGTTCAGGGCAAGAGCTCATCAGACCAGAAAACAAAATTACTCGACAACAACATGCCCAGTATATTCCAACTTCGTTGGAGTCTGGGGGGTCTAGATGCACCCAGTATATCACTCAATTTGCAAAGAAAATTAAAAGATGTTCAAACTTGAAAGACCTGGAGTCTCTTTATGCCGTCATGATCAAGAACAATGTCACACAAAATCACTTCCTCGTTAACCAATTGATCTCTGCATGTTCGAGTCTTTGCTGTACAGAATGGGCTATTGCCACGTTTCACGCGTTGAAAGATCCCAATATTTTTGTTTACAACGCTCTAATAGGAGCCTTTCTTCATTGTTTCCGCCCACTTCAAGCTTTACAGATGTATATGGAAATGTCAAAAACTGAAGTCAGACCAACTAGTTTCACATTTTCATCGATCATAAAGAGCTGCACATATATTTCTAGTTTAAATTCTGGAAAATGTATTCATGGACAGATTTGGAAGCATGGATTTGGATCTCATCTTCATGTTCAGACTGCTCTTATTGACTTCTACGCAAATATGGATGGGATTGGTGAAGCAAGGCTAGTCTTTGACACAATGACTGAGAGAGATGGTTATGCGTGGACAACAATGGTTTCATCTTATGTCCGTTGTGGGGATTTGAGTACTGCAAGGAAATTGTTTAACAAGATGCCCCAGCAAAGTACTGCATCATGGAATACTCTAATTCATGGATTTGCAAGAATTGGGGATGTTGAGTCTGCCAAGGAGCTTTTTGATAAAATTCCCCAAAAGGATTTAATTTCTTGGACGACAATGATAAACTGCTACTCTCAGAACAAGAATTACAAAGAAGCATTAGTGATTTTCAATGAAATGAAAGACAGTGGGATCACACCTGATGAAATGACCATGTCAACAGTCATTTCCGCTTGTGCACATCTTGGGTGGTTAAACCTTGCAAAGGATATGCATATGTATCTACTGCGTGGAAATTTTGATCTTGATGTTCATATTGGGTCAGCATTGGTTGATATGTATGCAAAATGCGGTGACATGGAGGCATCCCTTCTTGTATTTCTCAAATTGCAAGAGAAAAACCTTTTCTGTTGGAACTCTGTGATTGACGGGTTTGCAGTTCATGGTCACGCCAAAGAAGCTTTAGCAATGTTTCACATGATGGAGAAGGAGAAAATAAAGCCAAATGGTGTTACTTTTATCAGTATTCTTTCTGCATGTACTCATGGTGGACTGGTCGAAGAGGGAAGAAGCATATTTTTCCAAATGACTCGCGACTTTTCCATCCTTCCTGAAATCAAACATTATGGCTGCATGGTTGATCTTTTATCCAAGGCTGGGTTGCTTGAAGAAGCTTTAGAATTGATAGGAAGCATGAGAATGGTACCAAACTCTGTTATTTGGGGGTCCTTGCTATGTGGATGTAAGTTTCACAAGAACTTGGAGATTGCTCAGCTGGCTGTTGACAAATTAACGGTGTTGGAGCCAAATAATACTGGATACTACAACCTCTTACTGAATATGTATGCTGAAGATGATCGATGGGGTGAAGTTGCTAGAATCAGAGCAAACATGAAGAAACTTGGAGTGGAAAAGACATGTGCTGGATCCAGTTGGATTGAAGTGGAGAAGAAGATTTTCCAATTTGCTGCTTCTGATAATTGTCTTCCAGCCTCAAAAGAGATTTACTGGCTACTGGATCTGTTGGCTGGGCAGCTTAAGCTTGTCTATAGACCTGAGTTTAACTTTATTTGGTGATAAGGTAATAGAGGACAAATTTCATGCATGGGGGAGAAATATGCAATTTTCTTCCTTTCCTGAAATTATTTTTCTTTGTTGATGACATTATCTATGAGCATCTGATAGGTTTGTCCTTCCCCACCTTAAGGTAAATTTGTAGGTTTCTATTGACATGTGAAGAAATAGTACATAGCAATGCACACCGGTGAAAATACTGTTAGAGCCAGCAATAGAAAACTTCAACATTCACATTTGAGAAATGGATAAACAATTGTGGATTCCATTATCAGACTTGAGCTCTTCCTGAAAATAGCCAGATCAAAACCCCACTGAACTACGTTCCTAGTGATTTTAGAAATAGGAAAGCTTCTCCACCAAGTGAGAGACTCCTTGGTCTCACATAGCAGATTCGGCTCTAGATTTAAAACCTTGCATTTCTATTGTTTGGAAATGAGACAAACAGCTGCTGGTAGTATACATTTCTGAGCTGATGTAGAAAGAATTCTGCTTCAAAAGACCTGATTGCCCAGCCAATTTCTCATCTCACCAAAACCTCTTCTGTTGTTATCATCCTGGTAAGAAGTGTAGGAACAAGCAAAAAACAGATGATGAGTGCATTCTTGTTGAGTACTTGTATTTTAGATGAAACTTAAATGATGTCATTTTTAAAATGTTCCTTAACTTACAAAAGTTTCAATATGAACCCTGAGTTATTATCATCTTTCCAGAACATCAGAACAACGTTTGGATGGTTTATTCAACTCACTGTGGATTACTAACCCGTATTAATCGATGACATCACATGTATGAAGTGAAGCAGGATGTGCATTTGATTTCAGATAACACAAGTAAGTATTCATCCAATCTTTTTTCTCAGGCAACTGGACTTGAGATAAACATTCTTATCAGTTGCAAATCTATTTGTTGCGCATGGAAGTCTGATTCATATTGAGTCCTTCTTTCTGAATCCTGTACTAGGTTTGCTGAA
Source organism: Knoxia roxburghii (assembly GCA_030378225.1). Classification (NCBI taxonomy): domain Eukaryota; kingdom Viridiplantae; phylum Streptophyta; class Magnoliopsida; order Gentianales; family Rubiaceae; genus Knoxia; species Knoxia roxburghii. Next base: position 9,511,275 of record CM059422.1, on the reverse strand, counting down.
GCACATTTCGTTGATACTTGCACCTTCACTACCTAGCACTAACTTGATGAGGTTTTCTTGCTCCTTGTGTTATCAGAACAAGTTTCTCAATGCTTCATTGTAAGTCCAGTTAAGGGAATTACTGTATGCGAGCAAAAATTGAATGCAGAACAATTCAAAATTTTATGGATGGTGACCTGAAATCTGATGGCAGCAATGTATTTATGTTGAACCACTTAAAAATTTATCAGGGATATCAACTTCTGGGATTGATGGATACTGCTGATGCTACTAGGAGTGAACACAAAGCATATTACATACACACACTTACTATGGATAGGATACAGGCAAGTAGCTTCCTATGTTGTTTGGGACCAAAGGTACTCATGATAGCTCAATTTGGGCCTAGGTGTTGCTTCAACCGTTACTTGTTTGGTAGAAGAAATGACATATGAGAAAGTTGCTTAAGGGTTAGCAACTTAGTCAACCTGCAGGCTTGCCTGGCTGACACGGATATAGAAAATTGAGGAAATCACTGAAATTGCTTGTGAATGTAAAATCTTCAGATTCCTTTTTCCTCTGAAAACTTTAGAAGAATCATGATGCCCCTTAAATATATGTCTTAACCCCCGCTTTTACTAAGATACTCAGAATAGCTTCAAATTATGAACAATTGAACCAGAAAGAATGCGAATAAGGTATATTATTCAGTCCGTATGAACTTTCTTACAGAGAGAGATGATTGCTTGTTGCAGCCTCAATGATTCCTTTCTTTCGTAGCTTTTTCTTGACCAATTATATTTTATTGTGCCTCGCACAATGTGGGTTGAAACTCTCACAGTACAACTGTATTATCTATTGAATCGAAGGGAAAGTGGGATGATTGGGGGGATTCTGGCCCTACTGGTTTTCTTTCGTAGCTGGATATGACCAAGTAATATGGTTGTGACTGATGAGCATCGCTTTCCCTGTATTCGTCGCTTCTATGTGTGCTCCTTTTCTTTTCTTTTCGTATTATATATTACTTCATCAGTCTGTTGTCCATTTAGTTGTTCTAATTTGATTACAAGAGTGCAACATTTATCTCTTGATTTGTAGTAATAATTAAACTCATTGTCTCATTGCCTCATTTCTTGCAGTCTGTCACAAATAACTACATTAGGTCTCTTTTGGGACAACTTATGAAGAATCAAGCTTTGTTTGCTTGACAGAACTTTCCGTTATAAGCTCCTCAATCCTACAGTGCTAAATCCTAAGAGGTGAAAGAATCTTTCGATATTTCTGACATCCATTATTCATTCAGTTTATGTACATGAAGATCATTATAATTGATATTCAACATGTGGACATAAGCAGTAGTGACATTTTGGGATTTGAGATGACCTTTTACAGATCATGCATGCCTGTAGGCAGCAGACTTGTTTGCATCTTTTGTTTCTCACATTCTCCTTGCACCGTAACTTCCGAAATCTTCTTTACACAGTATACAAGCTACAAACTTGATAAATATCCTGTAGATTGCAGGTCTTTAAAGGATCAAGACAGAGCTGTGTGATTCTTGTGGTCTTTCGCTACTCGAATCCAGATTAGTCGATCAATGTGGATTGGATACCGGGATTTAGAAGCAGTGCTGAGGATTGTTTGAAGGTGCAGGGATGTGGCTGGTCTTGTAAGTCTCCATCCTCAGCTTTAGAAGATCATAGTCTGTCTTGATAACGGTCTTTGTACTTAGAGGTGGACAATATTTACTGATATTGTCTACCATTTTATTATTGTTAATAGTCGTTTAATATTTAGTCTTGTCGAAAAATACTCTTTGTATTTCTGCTAGAGGCGGTGATGTTTTTGTACTAGACAAATTTCAGAATTTCTGTTGCCATTCTTTTATTGTTCTACTACGTGATTCTTATCTCCTCAAAACCAATTACATTCTACCCTTTTAAGTGCTATAAATACTTGGCAAACTCGTATTAGCAATTGCTGTGACTAAATGCAACAGAAACATCACAAACTAAACAACTACAAGATTTTAGTGATGACAAAATAGGTTGTGTTAAAGAGCTAGTTGGCCCTCCCGCTTGAGACAATAGGTTTTGAGTTCGAGTCATCTAGACACCAACCTAAAAAAAAAAAAGGCGTACATAGATTAGTAAACACTTTTTAGCTTCAGGGTTTGAACCCACCTAGATCACCAAAAAAACAGAGATTAAATACTGCCAAAAATGTTGTAATTTCATTGTAACTAATTACTCCTCCTAACACCAATTACCATTCAGGATCACAAGTCAATTTAACAACATTAAACCTTTCATTTGCATACCAGGTTGATCTCTTTACAGCTGCATTGAAGCCTAAACCATTTTGCACTAGTTTAGACACTAAGTTCCAGTGACTGAGCCTTCTCTCCCTTGGTAGGTGCATGCACTGAAAGTAACTTACTTTCGTTCCTTCGATGAGTGAGCCATACTTCTTGTTAGCGGACCCTTTCTTAAGGCATTTGACTCAAACCCACAACTTTCTTTAAGTGCAGTTTTCCGCAACGTTTTTCCTCTAGTTTGTATACCAGATGAATCACCTTCACCATTGTACTTCTGCTGAGCTGTTCTTTTCTTGCTCCTTATTAGAGTGTCTTTATCCGTGGAACTCCTCGTCTCTGTTGGGTCACTCTTCTTACTTTCAGAAGACAACTTTTCATCATTTGCCCTATTGCCATATTTCTGTACTATATCTCCAAAAATACTCTTGATTATCCCACAGTTTGCAGAATCTCCAATAAACGAATGTGAGACGTCACGTATTAAAGCCACGGGAAGGTCATCAAAGCATCCAGGTGAAAAGGTATTTAAGCCATCCACAGGTAGAGCCACTCCAGTCAAGTTAGACAACCCTTGACGAACAGGTCTCTCAGATGAATCTTCAGGGAACAACTGATGAACAAATTCTTCCCAGTAATATGGAAATCCAAAGAGGAAATGATTACAAACCTGTTAAGTGTCAAGTATAGACGATTGAAATACAGTATACATTGCTCACCAGATTAATATAATGCATAATGAAGTAGAAAATTATCACATTGGAGCTGGGGGAAAGAGTTAACACGAAAGCTTTCTTAGAAGAGTCTGATAGAGAATAATAAAGATGAAAACATGTACCGCCCAAAAATCCGAAGGGCAAATGCAGGTGATAAATTCACACAATAAAGCCCCCTCTAGTATCTTAAAATCCGTTATCAGATAGCATAAGTACTTTCTGTAAGCTAAGATTTCACTAATCTTATTATCTAATGACAGGAAAAAGCACAAAAGATTTTATACCTTTTGTGAGAAGCCATTTTGAAGCATTCGTGATCTATTTATTGTCCCGCAAAGGTTGACAACAATGCCATCTGCAGTCTCAAGAGTAACAGCATTATGTCTTTTCACAATTGCAGCAGAATGAAAAGCCCTTATTCCAAGTCTCCTGCAACGTATAATAAATTCTATATCACCATGCAATTTCTTCACCATGTTTTAGCGCTAAACCAAAAAAAATTTCACTCCTATTTTCCATTTCAGCTCAAGATAATGGCAGTTTTCTTTCCACCTTGTTACCCTATAACGGAAATCAAAACATTACTCCAAATTTTGTTCCTTGAAATAATCTAGCTTCTGAATTACAGCATCTTGAAATTGGCAATAAGTTACCACCAAAATGTAAAAAGTTGCATCAGAAAGGTAAAAATGTCTCGGGTATGTAAGAATCTAAATGCAGTAGCATACCCATACAGGTTCCCCAAAGCAGGGTGATGAATTTACTGAAAGTAATTCAATAAAAACTCTTCAAACCCAAATTTTAGCTTGAACCCCCAGAAAAAAGGTAACCAATTCAGCTCAATTAGCTGGTACCTGTTTCACTTAGGTACCTTGTCTAGAAATTCAAACACTTACCCTAAAATTAGAAGCAACAAAAATCCTAACTTTGCAAACAATATTCCTACAAACCAATATAAGTAATCATTATATAAACACAATAATCCAATCAAAATTAGAACAGTATAGACAAATACAAAAAGGGCACAGAAAAAAATTCCTGAAATTAAATCCCAACTGAATAAATGTAAAGCTAAATGCAGAACGAAGTACGTGGCGATAAATTACAACGGTTACAGCATACAATACTCGGAAACCAAAAAAAAAATGAATGAAATTTACCCTTTTGAGTTTATGCCGCCAACACTTAATCGTCTGCAATTTGAACTCATATCCTCAGCTTTAAAGAGCCACCAATCATACAAATGGACCTGCAAGAAGCCAAACAAAAAGAAAATAAAGAAAAAACAAATGGTCGGCGTTCTACAATGATGGAAGTAATTCTTTTTTGTTCTACGCGTAAAATGGCCAGGATCCAGATGAAGAAACAAACTTGTTTGACGATAGAGGAGCAGGGGGAGAAGACCGACGACGTTGCCGGAGTTGAGACAGACGGGCCTGAAGTTGCCGCCATAGGCGCGCTTGTGTAAACCCTTTTTCTATTAAGAAAATAAAGGAAAGGAGAGAAGAAATGGCTAATTCGAATTTCGCGGTTCAATTGACTAATATTAACCTTATTCATCAATTATATTAGGGTGAATTACATTTAATATTTCGTCAAACTACTGTTAACAAATACTCCCTCTATTTCAATATATAGATGGTTTTGACAAAAACATAAATATTAATGATGTTATTAATTATTTAATATATTTTTTATAATAGTGCTATAACTTGAAATAGTCATGACAAAAACAAGTTCCAATAAAATTACAAATTAAATAAGGGTAATAGAGTAAAAACAATGAATTATTTTTTAGAAATAAACAAGTGACTTATATTTTGATCGATTTCGTAATAGGTGAAAACATCGATATGGAAAAATGAGGTAAGCATGTGATATAAACAATTTTATTTAATGCAAAGACAAATCTAACCCTTTAACATTTTTAGGACATAAATGCCCATCTATCTTTGGCGCACACACCCAATTTTTTTTTTTTTTTTTTTCCTCTATTTTTACCTAACCTCCAACCACTGGACACATTGCTTTCATCATATTCACCACCTATCTCTATCACCACCGTTTCATCCTAACTTCCTAAGTAATTTCTTAATTTCCCAGTTCACAAATTCGTCCCGAAATAATCCACCACAGTCCTCTTTTATTCTAATTCAGACTAGTTTTAGTTTCAACATTCCCTTCTAAAACATACTCAGATACAATATAAATCTCTTCCTTTTTCCTTCTCTCTCTCATTTCTGTATTTTTATCACAATCATCAATCCAACATCTCATCCACCGCACATCAATGGTAAAACGATAAAACAAAACAAGACTACAAAAGTCTGCAAGTAATGAATCAGAGAAGGTTTTAGATTTGGGAAAATTTCTCTTTTTCCACACCTAACGGTTGTGGTGGATTTGGAATGGAGCGGGGGAGCGGCGGTAGTGGCTATTTGAAACTGATGGCATGGGTGGTGACTGTGAAGGGCAGCAGCGGCAACGAGTGACTGTGGAGGGCGATGGGTGAGTGTGAAGGGACAATTGGATGAATATATATATATATATACATATATATATATATATAGAGAGAGAGAGAGAGACATATGTAGAAAAAGGGGAGAAGGGGTGGTGGCGGGAAGAAGAAAGCAGGAGGAGGAAAGGAAAATAAGAGGATGACGAGAAAGAAAAGGAGGAGGAAGAAGAAAGTACTTGGGGTATTTTGGTCTTTAAATATTGTTTATTTCTTTCAATTTTTTGTTCTTAATTTCTTTCAAAAAGCTTAATTTTTTTGTCTTTTCATTATTTCCGATATTGACTTCCAAGCAAGGGGCATTGGCAGTTCGTATATCATACTCCTAGGAGTACTACTCCTAACAAAAAAAAAAAAAAAAAAAGGCAAAAAATGAGGCCCACTTCAGCACCCTCAGTTTATATAAGTAGTTCAGAACCCTCAGTTTACATAAGTAGTTCAGCACCCTCAGTTTACATAAGTAGTTCAGAACCCTCAATTTCATAAGTAGTTCAGAACCCTCAGTTTATATAAGTAGTTCAGAACCCTCAGTTTTCATAAGTAGTTCAGCACCCTCAGTTTTCATAAGTAGTTCAGAACCCTCAGTATACATAAGTAGTTCAGAACCCTCAGTTTACATAAGTAGTTCAGTACCCTCAGTTTACATAAGTAGTTCAGAACCCTCAATTTACATAAGTAGTTCAGAACCCTCAGTTTACATAAGTAGTTCAGAACCCTCAGTTTACATAAGTAGTTCAGAACCCTCAGTTTACATAAGTAGTTCAGAACCCTCAGTTTACATAAGTAGTTCAGAACCCTCAGTTTACATAAGTAGTTCAGAACCCTCAATTTACATAAATAGTTCAGAACCCTCAGTTTACATAAGTAGTTCAGAACCCTCAGTTTACATAAGTAGTTCAGAACCCTCAGTTTACATAAATACACATTCGAGTTTACATAAGTACACATTCGAGTTTACATAAGCTATCGTTTCCAATTTACATAAGCCCACTAACCTATTGCTAAGTTCCTTCTTGCACCCCATTCACTCCAGCCCCTTCATTGCCACCGTGGCCTTTGCAGTCCCACCACCGCCAACGAAATCTTCTTCTTCTTTTTCTCTCGCCAATCCCTTCCCTCCACCGCCGCTTCTTCTTCTTATATCGCCAATCTTCTCTCTCTCTCTCTCTCTCTCTCTCTCTCTCTCTCCTTCTCCATCGTCGGTCTCCCTCCATCGTTCCAAAATAACAAGCAGCACAAGACCACGAAATGAGATCTATCGTTCCAAAAAAAATTGGCAGCCACAACAAGATAAAAATAGAAAAAAAAAACAAAAAGTAAGAAATGGAAGTTCCTGATTCTTTATTTTTTTTAAAACATATATAAACATATAAACATACTGCCAAGGCCTTAAAGGTTATCGGGTTTACCATCAGACCCATCGGACGAAGGTTGGAATCAGCGAGAGGAAGCGACGACCGGCGACTGGGAAGGAAGAACCGGCGAAGTTGGCGGAACACGACGGGGCGATGGGATTCGGGGAGAGAGAATATCGACCAAGGCCCGGGTTTCACTCTAGGATAGGAGAGAATCACTTCCGGTGTTAACACGACGGAAACGGTGTCGGGAAAGGCCATGAACGGCGGCGGTATGTACGGTTGACCAAGGAGAAGAAAGAGAAAGGTTGGTGCGGCTGGCTAGGGCAAGGGAGGAGAAATGAACTAGGGTTTAGGGTAAATGGAGTATTTAAACCCCTTCTATTTGCACCCTAAGACCTTCAAATTATGGCAAATTATAATACACTCATAGGAGTACTACTCATAGGAGTAGGATATAATTTGTCTAGCATTGGTAGTTGTCAGAAACTTGATAGGGCATTGGTAATTTGATCAAAGCTCAGGGAAGTAAATGTAACTCACCCATTATATTATAGTGTTACGACTACCGATTAATATTAAGTTTCTAATACTTTTGTATAGAATTCAAAATAAATTTAATGCAGTGGCCCTCAACTACAGCATATTATATCGTACACTACGAGAAACTTTGTCCCTGACATTTTAATAGAAGGAATCGTTTATTATTCAATGTGGTAGTCCCGTGAATGTCCATTGTTTCTCCCCTTAACTAATGTTGTCTTGTCATTTGTCAAATGACACATTACAATATAATCCTAGTACTATTAGATATACTCAACTACCATATAACAACTTACCATTACTCTCTTATCCATTTTAAATATTTAAATCTATAAATGTTTTTCTAATTTTAGAACTATTATATAAGATAATCAATCCATTAAAACTAAATAATTTTATGATGTGAATTTTTATATTTATTTATTTCTACTAGAGAAGAGGATGAAAATGGAGATCGAAAAGAAAACAAACTTGAAAAAAGAATTAAAATAGAAAGAAAGGTTGAAAGAGTTGTAAAAATTGACAAATTTTTTTTTTCCTGAAAAAGGAAGAAAGTGAATAGAAAAACTAAAATAGAAGAAATGAAAAGATAGAAAAAGATTAGAAGAAAGCAGGCAATATAAAAGGAGAAAAACAATGGAAGAAAATAAAGAGGAGATGAAGTTTTTATAATTATTTTTTTAATTTAGTGAAGTTGGGTGCACTTGGATGTGGGAAAGTCTGAAAGAAAAAATAATTGTGAAAAAACTATGACTATTTTATATATAAAAATTAATAAAATTCAACTATTAACTAAGTCAATAATTAAGTGATTATAAGAACAAAATATTCAGTGTTATATAGTGGTTATAAAACTATATTACAAAATGTTGATTTGACAAATTGTGAGAGTATGGTTAGAATGACAAAACACTCTTTATATTAAAATACTATAAATATCTTGCGATGTGTCTTTTAAAATTATAATATAATTTGCGTAAAATGTTAGATATGTAATTAATAAGATTACATTTAATATAAATATATATTATAATGAGTTATGCATTTTTTTCTAAATATAAAAATGAAAATAATCCCAATTGTCAAATTTTTGGACTTGTGACATCAAACCAAAGAAAAGCACATAAATTAATAAACTACATGTTTGGTCCTTTACATTTGGTTAGTTGATTTTTGTGGTCCTTTATTTTTTAAATATTTTTTATATTTTAAAAAAATATATTCGTTGGTCCTTAGTTTTAATTTTTTTTAAAGTATTATTTTTTTAAAATAAAAGATATATTAATTTACTGAAAAACGTCCAGCAACGATTGAGAAACGGAAGATACGGTTAAAAAATCAAATTTATAAGTATGAATATTATTGTTGTTGTTGTTTTACTACAGATAAACCTATATAAATCTACCCTATCAAGGGTGAATATATCACATGCTGAAATTTTAATTCGAACAAGGATACATGACTAAATTTCTAATGAAAATACCAAATCATAAATCTAATAATTAGATCAATGATAACTGAATCTTCTTAGATCAAACTAACTAACATCAACAACGATGCCGCTATCATACCAACGAATTTCACCAACGAAACTGTCGCCATAACAACAAACACCATCAACGAAACTCTACCAGTATATCTGAATCTACTGAAGGAACAATACTCTAACAGTAGATCTGGATCTACTGAAAGGATAATAAAATAAATATTATAATTAATCATCTTCATTGGATGACGAAAGCTTGTAACAAATTGATTTCTCTTATCCTCCCGTTATAAAAAGATGTGAAAAGAAATATTTTTATGAAGGTAAAGTTTGTGAGAAAAATACGACAATTAGGCATACATTTTTCCTTTTTTAAGTATTGTTAAATCTACAAGAGTCTATGTGACTTTATAAATGATGATTAGTTGATAATTTGAATATTAATTTAATAAATGAAATTTTAAAATTTATATTAGACTATTAAAACTCAAAATGACTAACCCAAAAAAAATCTTATTGAATAAAGGATAATTATTTTGAATTTATAACATTTTTTTTCCTGGGGTCAAACATGTCAAAAAAAATCTGACAATTTAAACCGGTGAACATACAAATTTATACTCCAAATTAAACTTTTACTAAAATAAATAAAGCCATCCCTACCGGACTGCGCGCCTTCTGACAGATCATTCCACTTTTACCACCTTCCATGACTTTCATCTGTAGGTTCTCCTATCAAATTTCCTATTTCTAAAGCAAACCCTTTATTTCTATCCTAAAACCCACTTCAACTCTGTCCCTCTCGCTGTGTGTGTGCGTATTTGTTTTCCCCCAGGTTTATATTGTGATTTATCAGTATTTTTTTGGTAGATGGTTTATGAATTTGAGTTTTTGGTTTGAGTGATTGATGAGAAAATGGGTAAAATATCAGTCATAATTTACGTAACTTTAGCTGTTCTTCTGCTGCTTCTGATCTCAAAATCCCCTAAGAACCCAAGCCACAACCACCACCGCCACCGCCACCGCCGCCTCAAGCTCCGGTCAAACTTCACTTTCACCCCGCAACCCACCACCTTGAAACACCAGGAACACCACATCCCGTTTGATCCTTTAGTTGCCGAGATCGAAAGGAAGCGAGAGGATAAGGAATGGGAGAAGAAGTACTTTGAAGAGCACTACTTGGATTGGCCTCTGTCCAAGAAAACTCAACCTGAACATGCTATGCCGGCTGAGCCGCAGCCTGAGTGGGCGGATTTTATGGACGCCGAGGATTACTTGAATGATGAGGAGAGGTTCAATATGACGAATAGACTGGTACTCTTGTTTCCCAAGATTGATGTGGCCCCCACTGATGGATTTGTGAGTGAGTCCGAGTTAACTCGGTGGAACTTGCAGCAGAGTGAGAAGGAGGTTTTGCATAGGTCACAAAGGGAATTGGAGATCCATGACAAGAACAAAGATGGGTTTGTATCCTTTGCGGAGTATGAACCTCCAAGTTGGGTGAAACACGCAGGTAATTCTGATTTGGAATGCTTTAGTTTACTATTTAATTTAGCTCCTTGGTTTTCACTTATTGGCATTACAGTCGTGTTTCCTGTTTCTTTTTGAGTTTACCTAATACTCTATTGGTCGCATTAGTTGGACGTTTGCTCAATTTGTATATTTGTTGCGACATGAAAATATTTTGTTGATTGGACTTGGTTTTCTATGCAATTTATATTGATTTTATGTGAAATTTTAATGTATGGGTAATGGAATCATATTCATTGGGATACAGACGGACAGAACTGTTTTTGCCTGTAGGGGGGTGCTTGGAATATACAATGAACAATGGCAGTGCAGGACAATAAACATTATCATTTTCATGAATAAGGGAACACCTACAGAGTCTTTTGAGACCTTTGGGTTCAGCTTTTCCCTGGCAAGGAATGCATGTTTTGAGAAGAACTAAATGGATCTTATTAAAGTGCACAAGAAAGTTCTTTTACTTCAAACAATTAGAGGCCTAATTCGTGGACATTTGAAATTTAGGTTCACATTATTGCTAGCTCTGTAGATTTATAAATTGTTGAAACCTTTGGTTGCATTGAATCTCTGGAAAGAGGTAAAATGAGAAGGTTTCTGTATTTAAATAATGAGATAATATTTTGCAAGAATCATTTTTGAGGAAAGCTAAACTCCATGATGCAGGAGCCCGTTTCCATTTGCTTTGCATACAAAGATTGTAGCTTTTGAATTCCCAAATGTCATTTGCTTGATTAGATGGAAATTTTTACTCCGATACTGTTATATTTGAGAAACTTCTATCAAGAACTAAAGAGAATACACTTGGTACCTATCTTAACTGAAATAAGAGGTTCCATTGTGTGATTTTTTTTGTATCCTTTTGCATCTTGATGGATTTGGTGGAGTTCTTCTGTTCCCTTCAAATACTTAATTTTCTATTTTATTATCATTTAATGATTAAAGGCACCTGCTCTCGTTGGAGAACTTTATTTTGGCCTTAACTGCCCCTGTGTGTGAATATGCAGAGAAGATGATTAATGTTTCTTATTTTAACATTTTGGAGATTGGTTGTTAGTGCTTCAACGATGAAGGAAATTGAGACTAACATACTTGTTTTATATCCAGTGGGATCTCTTGATTTGGATTTTCCTATTGGCAAAATATTTGGTGCTAGTGGTGTTTACAGTTAAAAAAGTGAATCGTTATGAAAGAATGACTGACTGGATAGTTTTAGTTGGTTCTCAAAGAAATGTATTTCTTGTAGCTGTAGCTTTTTGTGAGTAGAAATTTGCAGGAAATCATAATAGGAAGAGAAAAGAAGAGAGGTCTGCTTGTCTTAGGCATCGCCTCGGCTGTTGCAATATGGGGATTTCGTACTCCCTCAATTGGCTAACTTGAAGCCTATAATATGCTTGATGATTTCAGACTTCCTTTCCTGCTTCCTCAGGAACTTCTCCTTCCAATCCAGAGACTTTATTTGTGTGTTATTGATTGCTTGATTGTTGATTATTTGACTCGCCAATAACAATAGATAATCTCAGTTGTGCTGTTTTCTGTGGTCGCATGATTTGCTTCATGCTGCCTTTGTTCTGTTTCTCCCTCTGCAGGAAGCTGAAATTTTCACGAAGTGGATATCCTGTGCATACCTTCTTGATAGTTTCTCTATGTATTCTCTTATTTTGTGATCTGGACTTTTGTCTGCTTGGTGATGCATATGAAAGTGTTGAGAAAAATTTAAATGAATCAGAGGTTTCTCTTATTCATCTTGGGACCAAATAAAAAACAGGTGACGTATGAGTAATGTTTCGTTTGAGGAAAAGAACAGTTTAATGCAGTTAAACCAACAAAAATGTCTCTCTTTGAATTTCTTTTCACATTTCTGTGCATTGGTATTATTTTAGCCCCAACACAATAATTTTGTTGTTACCAGGTAATGACTCCTTTGGCTATCAAATGGGTTGGTGGAAGGAAGATCATTTCAATGCATCTGATGCAGATGGTGATGGTCTTTTGAATATGACAGAGTTTAATGAGTAAGTTTAATTTTTTAAAAGTATAAACATAATATGAAACTCTCTCATTTTGGCTTGTGAATTAATTATATTAACATATCTAGCATTCTTTGTGATATTGTAGCTTTTTGCATCCAGCAGATACAAAAAATCCCAAGCTGCTTGAGTGGTTATGCAAGGAAGAAGTTAGGTATTTATCACATTTTTGACTGTGGTTAAGGGTCTAAGGATTACATGTACAGCTCTGTGCAGAACTTACATCTAATGCACTCTTCATTTGGTACTTATATCCCATTTTGACCCCTTCTGCTTATTCTTTTCTGTTTCACCTTTCCTGGAAACCACTAATCGATGTGTTAGTCCAATGTATTGTGAGAAGGATAAATAGCTCTTTCTTGAGTATAATCTTACTATGTATGATGTATGGGAATATAAGGGGTGCTTTTTATGTAGGTTTTTCATGTTATCTAAGATGAAGAACTTTTAGTTGCTCCATATTTCCTTTTGAATTTGGTGAAATAATATTTATTAAATGGTCAGTGAAATAACTTGGTATAAGCTATCTTGTAATTTATTATGCTCATTGATCCATGCACTTCAATTCTTTTTGTACTGTGTATTTTGTTAAGAGCCTTCAATAAAAGAACTTGATTTTCATGAGTTTAGCATGAGACTTTTTAATTTCCAGTTTTACTTTCAATATGCTTAAAATAGTTAATTATAGCAGTGATCATATTGAAGATTAAATTCCTTAATCTTTTGTCTTTCTTTCCCTGTTCTACTTTTTTACTGTACATAGAGGGAAAGAGAGAGACTGACGTGTCCAGTATGTTTCTTGGAGTATAGCATTTTATGAAAACTGATCAAACTTTTTGATCCAACTAATCCTATACAGTTGTTTTTTCTCTTTACCATTTTTGTGAGTTTTACTTTAATGATTTTCTTTTCTTTTTGTAATTATGAAAATTATGTTGTTTTAGTGTGGTTTCACTAATAATGGGCTTTTGTTCTCACAACATCTTTGTTTCTACCTAATGTACCTCTCTTTATTAAGAATTAACTTCTTGACCAGGGAATTGAAATTTTATCTTTTTGAACTGATTCCTGCCCGTGAAGTAAATTTAAATTTGTGCTTGGAAAATGTTTGTTATGATCAGGACAACATCTTACCAAGCTTCTGCGTATAATTCCATTGCAACCTTTGATGTGATTTAGAAATGATGTTCTTACTTATTTGAACCATTTTTTCTTATGATGTAAGGAATTGTTGTTGGTTTAATTAGTTTACTTATTTTGCTTGTTAATCAGGACAAAAACACTGCTTTCTGTCATATTTCTTGCTCATTTTGTGGAATGTTTTTGTATTTTAGTGATACTGCCATGCTGTTCTAACCAAATTTAACTTGCTTTTCCAGAGAAAGAGATACTAATAGAGATGGTAAGGTCAACTTCAAGGAGTTCTTTCATGGTCTTTTTGACCTGGTAAGGAATTATGACGAGGAGGATCATAGTTCTGAAAATCACTCTGATGAGTCACAAGAAGCCCCAGCTAGGAAGCTGTTTGCCCAGCTTGACAAGGATGGTGACGGGTGAAGAGTTAGATTCCTCTAGAGTTGTGATTTTCATTGACTATACTTTTTAAGTTGTCTATAACTTCGGCAATTTTCTGTAGGTTCTTGTCCGATGTGGATTTGCTACCTTTAATAGGAAAACTTCATCCTTCGGAGCATTATTATGCTAAACAACAAGCAGAGTACATCATACCACAGGTAGTGATTGGATGATGTTGATATATTTGAGTTTCTGAAATTCCGAGAAGTTAAAACGTGTAACCTGCTTTATCTTAAAACTACGTGTCATTTGAACTTGTCATCTTCTAGGGCTTGTTCTGTGCTGATTATGTTAGAAGTGATTTGAAAGCGTGTTCTTTTAGAAATTGTAAACTTTGGAAAGCATTGAAGATGAATGACTGATAAAAAAAAAAACTGCCAACATGGGATATGACGCTGAATGCTGAAAAATGTTGTGTGCAGGCTGATTCAGATAAAGATGGACGTCTGACATTGATGGAGATGATTGACAATCCATATGTATTCTACAGTGCCATATTCAGTGAAGATGAAGATGATGAGTTCGAATACCACGATGAGTTCCGTTAGTATAGACGAGGAATGTTATGTAAATTATATTGAGAATTGGTCCATTCTTATCCTGCAGCATGCCTGAGAATGTTGTTGATACCTGAGAATCATTCGACACTAGGGGAGGGTTGTCTTCCATTTCTCTGATTTAGATTATAGAATTTTGGTTACTTGGTTAGGTAGAATTTTGGGATGTTTTTCTGCCTCTTTCTTCTGATTTCCCCCATGATTTCATTTCCTGGTAATTCTTAAAGTTCTCATTCAATAGATTGCTACAGAAAATTGAAATGTTTTTGTAACCTTTAAGTACCATACAGTCAGACAGAAAAGCAGAATTCAAAACCAAATAGGGGTGACATTATAAAGAGACTGAGCTCAAATTTAATCATCTTCATCCCCAAAGACAGACTTTTGCCTGCTCAAATGCAGTTTTAGCTGCTTGTTTTTCTGCTTCCATTAGCTTCCGCAGCTTCCAGGCATTCTTCAACTTATTACATGCTTTCACCAGCGATTGTTTAGCTTTCATTTTGTCCCTAGACATCTGGGATACATGACCCTCTAGAGCAGTGCTTTCAGCCTTGCAGCAACATAATTCAGCCTCAGCTTCATAAAGCTTGTCCTTGAGACTGCAAATTTCTTCGGCGAGGAATGCCGCACGCTGCCTGCTGACAGATAAGGCATTAACAGCCTTTGCCTCAGCATCTTTAACCTCGCGAAACTTCAGTTTCTGGTAGTTGAAACGATCAGTAAACTTTTGACAGGAATGGTTACTCGATATCGATTGTTCGATCTTAGCTAACAATGATGCACTCAGAATGAATTTTTTAACTTGCTCCCTGAATTTCTTACTGTCAATGCCTAAGCTGTCCAAAGCATTGAAAGCAGCAATTGCCTCCTGAGTCATAATTTCATGATCTTTCGGCTCCAGTGGCCTCAAAACATTAAGAAGATCAGTTTCAAGTTGCTCAGCTGCCTTAAGAAATGCTTTTGATACAAACTTCTTCATAATACTGTTGCCTTGACAGCATACAGCTCCAGCGGCATTGCCACCCGCAAGTGAAGCTGCTTCATCAATTAGATACACACTTGGTGGGACAAAAATAGGATCAAAAGAAGGAAAGACGCCTGCATAAGCCACGGCTAATCATTCTTCAACAGGCAAAATGCATGGAAAGCAACAAACAAACCAGGTAACTTGGAGAAAAGCAATTAGAAACAACAAAGAGTTCAAGCACTTTACAAACTTACAGCAAAAGAATGGCTTCTGTGCAAGTTCTGTCAAGCATTTTGAAGGAGGAAAAGCCAGCCTGCCCCACCATCCCCGGATCTGAATACGCAAATTGTCGTGGATTGCAGCCGATATCCAGCAAGTATCCCTTAGTATCTCATAGTCTATTAGCAGTGTGGCACAATGGTAGATGGAAGATAGGAAATCTTCACAGGCTGTAGGAAATCAAAAAGGGTAATCAGTTGAAGTAATGACCATGTTGTAAGCTTAAAAAAGCCAATGACTTGATATATAACTGAACCTGCTAAAGTAGCAGTTCCTTCATTCTTACAACACTGTTTCCGAGATCTCATCTGACCAGGATGGAGATCTGTCTCAAATGTTGGAGAGGAAGCCAATTTCAAACAACTTTTCGAGTCTTCCGATGGAATGATCGGGGACATAGATGAAGAGCCAGAGGGACTACCATCACTTTTCGATTCCCCTAGTCTAATCCTTTTACTATGTATTTTAAAATCTTCATCTGAGGTATCTTCAGATCCCTTCAACTCAACCAACCTGACTTTGTTCCTCTTTAACAGGTCAGATTTTACATTTAACAGCTTGTTAGAACACTGTGATGTATAATCTTGTCCCAAATTAATTGGTTGGCTATCCTCAACAATGTCATTATCAGTAGGGTTGATGATTATGGAGTTGGTTAACGTTGATACTGGTGATATGACAGTTTCATCTAACCTCAAGCCTGGTGCACCAAGAACATCTTGCCACACAAAATAATTGCAAGCTCCTTGTCCCTGCCGGACAAACGTATAGAAACTCGAGTGAATATTAATGCTACTGATCTGAACAGATCCAAAAAATTCAAACTTCAAACAATTTCAATCCGTGATATTAAGATCGAACCATATGAGTAGTCCATAGTCATTATTTGGAAGAGAATAAGAGAAACTTTATCATCTTGCAGACTAGTAACTTCAGACATGTTTTGGACCACCTGACTATCAGTTCCTTCAATTATACATATATGAAAAAAACCATCCAATGAAGAAATCATGCTTTTCTTCCCCATAAATAAAGGAGTCCTTTTTAAGTTCAACACATAAAAAAGCTCTAAATACATACCATATTTTGAAGGGAAGGAAGGAGGGGAAGAACAATAAAATAAAACTTGCCCAGATGATTAAAAAACTGCAACAATGTACAAGAAGCAATTCTTGAACTGGGCTAGAAAAATCAGTTAAAAATGGGACATTCTAATTCAGCTAGGTAAGGAAGTAGCTTTGAATAATTAACTGCAAAGGAATTCATGCATGCCTAATATTTTCAAAAAAGTTGATCTTTTTCCTACTACATTTCCTCATCGGAAAAAAAAAAAAAAAAAAAATCAAGACTAGAAAATAGCAAGAAAGAACGAGCTCCTTTGAAATAGCGCTGAATAAGGGGGGAAATTAGTAAAATGAACCTTCTTGATAGGGCAGACATAAAATTTACGACCGAAATTCGGTCCTCCATTGGTAACCACATCTAAGCGGCAAATCCCAGCACCACAACCACAAAGGGGAGCTTCGATCATGCTCAGTTGGTTCAGCACTCTGCACTTCTACTTCCAGGCCTCAATAACCCCACTTCAGAACTTGCAATTTTAGGCACAGCCCAGTTGTTATTCCTCAGGATTCACAAAAAAAAAAAAAAAAAAGAACGATATGATTATCAAAACCCTCCATCTCCACCTTCAGGTGTTCCTGTTCCCAGATGAGGTAAGCTAAATAGGAGCAAGAAGAGTAGAAGCTATAGATACTACTTTTTCAATTACTCACATGAATTATTGCAAGTATACTGTAGTTCACTTGGATCTCAAGAATCTATAGCTGGATTAGTTTAACAATAAACTACTTTGGATTTGGTTATGAATATTCATCCATTAATCCCACCATCTAATAAACCATCATTTGAGAAATATTATTCTCTACTGTATCTCTCTTCTTTTATTTTTCTTATTTTTTTTTCAAGGAAATTTTGTACCATATCTATCTTGAATTGATTCTTGAAAGACTTAAGTATGTACTATGTGGATATGGGTTTGATAAGTAAGTATTATTAGCATATATTATTCTTACAAAGTTTTAGTCAATGAAAATTTATTATTTTGTAAATAAAATGATAGTCTGAACCGTTTAATTATAGTCTGATAGAATAAAAAATTATTAAAAAACCAAATCAAATCATAATCTAAACCATACAAACCAAATTTATTGTAATAGTATGGTAACGAAGTTGAACAAAATCACTCTTTTTCCTCCCCTTCATGAAAAAAATCACACAAGAAATCCATTAAGCATATACATGCCTAATTTATTGATCCAAACAGTCAAACAGCGCAAAAGAAATATCAAAAGTGAAACAAAAGGTCGATCTCGTTTCTGGGGAGGGGATGAATTTGATTTAGTTGTAGGCAGAAGGTTCAGCGATCAAGTACTCCTCGATGTTCTTGATCAAATGTGAGATCCTTTCTTTAGGCCTGACTTGTCCCTCGGTGACCTGAACATCCCCCTTGGTGTGATATGTGACGCTTACTTTGGAGACTGATCCGCCATCAGCAGGGACGACTTTAATCACATTTGTTACTGTTTCAATCGCCTCGACTTCTGGACCTCCAGCATGAAGATCAACATCAATAATGGTGTAGCTGTAAGTGAGGTTATCTTTGTCAACTCCATCTACTCTTTGTTTAATACTCTTGAATGGCACTCCTGAAACCAAAGCAAAACCAAATTAAATCAATGATAAAGTCAACAAAACAAGGATGATGGTTTGTTTGATAATATTACAAAGAATTCGCTCTTGATTTCTTTCTTAAATACATGTTAAACTGAGTTAAAGAGTATCATTTCATCCGAAAATAACAGTTTTGTTTGTCATTTTCGACGTAACTGATAGTATTATACAGTTTTTTGCTCAGAAGAAGCAGGTTGAAGAAGGGAATATAATTGGAACAGACCTGCTCCGTATTTGATGATAAAAACGGATCCAACTTCTCCATTTCCCTGGATGAACTCGATGCCCTCAACTTCCTTTGGGAAGTACTTGGGAGTGGCGCCTTTATCGAAGGTTAGAGCGTTGAACAGCCTAGTCGCTGGGACTGAGGCACTGATCTCAAACTCAAAAGTAGAGGCCACCATTTTTGTACTGACAACTGAAGCTTTTGCTTCTAGATATACTGAATGAATGGTACTTGAGATTTGAGAAAGAGAAGGATTGTGGTGCAGAAGTGATTCAAGCAATGAGCTTTATTTATAGATGGATGAGGGCATTATTCCATTACTCAAATTATGATGTGAAAAACCAAACATTACAGGTGTTATTCTTCAGTCAATCTTGTTGGCTACATTTTTCCTTTCCGCTGCAATTTTTTATTTTCTTTTTCTTTCCGGTCAATTTCCTCAGCATGTTCCTAAGGAATTTGTATTTAGGGTGATGACACACTCTCATTTTCTTTTATAGTTAATGATTATTTTATTTCAACATATAAGAGGGAGGACTTTTTTTTTTTTTTTTTAAATCAGTCTCGTCGTCCAACGGACAAGATAAAAGAACGAAAATAAAATAAAATAAAGTACAGTAAATAGTGTCGTAATTTTTTCAAGATCCTCAACCTGAAAACTAGTGGTGCCCTTCTCCTCATTCTATTGCTATATCTGCATCAATACTCCTGAAGAGTCGCTATTTATTACAAGCGAAAAATAAGATCTATCGTGAAAGGAGTCTTACAGCAGAACCCGGGCATCTAAAGCAAGTGATCGATTTTGGCATTAATCTATCATGTATGAGAAAACCTCTCAGTTCCAACAGAAATATGTTAATATTATTATTTATCCCCTTCCTTTGACTAGTTTTTTTCTATTTTCAATTCTTCCCATGGAATATCTTGTTTTCACACTTTTATACATATATAAACTTCTAAATATATGGCTCGTTATTAATGATAATTTATATGTTGGTCTGTAGGACCATCATGTAATTTTATTCTTATCCGGGATCAATTGTTTTTCACCTTTTCTTCTTCTTTCTTTTTTCCTACTCAATGTAGTTAGATGAAATGAATTTTTGCCAAATAAATATTAAAACAAATATAACTCGTGGCCAACTAAGTGTTTGCTAAAACTCTTTTTTGCCAAACTAGAGTTTTGCTATAAACTATGTTTTGTAAAACAAGGATTTTGTCGAAATTTTTTTTGCCAAATTAGGGTTTAAAAATATATTAAATACAAAACTCCTAATTAGGGTAATTAATTTGGCAAACGGTAGTAGGAGTTTTTTTTGCCCTTGTATCGTTGAGATTTTAATATTTCATTAGTAAACGGTAGCCAATCCTACATTTAAATTAAAAAAAATCTGAAATCAATTTGTTTTATCAACAATTTAAGTATATTTCGCCATCCCTCAAACATGCTATTTGAAATGGTCAAGATTTTGATAAGTACTATGCTGTTGATTTATATTATTTCATAACATGACAAAGTTTTAAATCAGTCAATGAAAATTTATTATTTTGTAAGTAACACACCGGTAATGAAATGAAATGATTATTAAGAAATACAAAATCATATAGTAAACCATAAAAACCAAATTTATTGTAATAGTGTGGTAATAAAGTACAACAAAACCACTCTTTTCTCTCCCTTTATGGAAAAAAAAAAAAAAAATCACACAAGAAATCCATTGAGCATTTACATGCCTGATTTATTGATCCAAACAGCGCAAAAAACACACCAAAATGTGAAGCAAAAGATCGATCCCGTTTGCTGGAGAGGAATCAATTTGATTTAGTTGTAGGCAGAAGGTTCAGCGATCAAGTACTCCTCAATGTTCTTGATCAAATGTGAGATCCTTTCTTTGGGCCTGACTTGTCCCTCAGTGACCTGAACATCCCCCTTGGTGTGATATGTGACGGATACTTTGGAGACTGATCCGCCATCAGCAGGGACGACTTTAATCACATTTGTTACTGTTTCAATCGCCTCGACTTCTGGACCTCCAGCATGAAGATCAACATCAATAATGGTGTAGCTGTAAGTGAGGTTATCTTTGTCAACTCCATCTACTCTTTGTTTAATACTCTTGAATGGCACTCCTGAAACCAAAGCAAAACCAAATTAAATCAATGATAAAGTCAACAAAACAAGGATGATGGTTTGTTTGATAATATTACAAAGAATTCGCTCTTGATTTCTTTATTAAATACATGTTAAACTGAGTTAAAGAGTATCATTTCATCCGAAAATAACAGTTTTGTTTGTCATTTTCGACGTAACTGATAGTATTATACAGTTTTTTGCTCAGAAGAAGCAGGTTGAAGAAGGGAATATAATTGGAACAGACCTGCTCCGTATTTGATGATAAAAACGGATCCAACTTCTCCATTTCCCTGGATGAACTCGATGCCCTCAACTTCCTTTGGGAAGTACTTGGGAGTGGCGCCTTTATCGAAGGTTAGAGCGTTGAACAGCCTAGTCGCTGGGACTGAGGCACTGATCTCGAACTCAAAAGTAGAGGCCACCATTTTTGTACTGACAACTGAAGCTTTTGCTTCTAGGTATGGTGAATGAATAGGACTTAAAGAGATTTGAGAAAGAGAAGGGTTGTGGTGCAGAAGTGATTCAAGTAATGAGCTTTATTTATAGATATATGGTGGGGGCATTACTTCATTACTGAAACTATGATGTGAAAACCAAACATTAAATCCAACGTCACAATTGCATATTATTCTTCAGTCAATCTTTGTTGGCTCCAATTTTTTCTTTCTTCTGCAATTTTTTTTTTTTTAATTTTCTTTCCGGACTATTTGTTCAACATGTTTTATAGTTAATTCCAGTATAACGGTTTTTATTATATTATTTTATTTTAATAAATAAGAGTGGGGTTATATTTGTAAAAACAAACTAGCAATACAACTAGCTTTATTCGGTAAAATATGACAACAATAAGGAAACTATATAGCCAAGTTAGCAAGTTCCAACATATATGAGAAGAAAACCTCTTTAAGTTCCAATAGAAATATGCTATTATTGTTATTCATCCCCTTCCTTTGACTAGTTTTTTCTATTTTCAATTATTCGATAGAATATCTTGATTTCACACTCCTATATATATATATATATAACCTTCTAAATAAATCAATTATTATATCATACTAATCTACTAGAAAAATATATCAATTATAATAAATATTCTATCAAATATAAATGAAGAATATATTATTTATGACATGAGTATATATCAAATATTACAAGAACATACATCACTTTTGAAACACGTTAGAATACATCAAATATTATATAAGTATATATCATTTTTTTAAAATATGAGAATGCGTCAAATATAACTAAAAAATACATGAGAATAATGTGGAGTATAATGATCTAATTTGCATGAATATATCGTTCGTTATTAGTTATCATTTTATTATTTTAAATTTATTTCTACGTCGAACTCTCAATTAATTAATTAAAGATAATTTCTAAAAAATAATTTAACAAACTATATTAAACTTGGCCTTTTGCTCCGAAGAACACAGGGTGGAGTCCAAACATCTCTCTTAAAAAAAAAAAAAAAACAAGTGGTTTTATTAAGGGTGCGCCTGGCGCGCGAGAATGAACATGGACCAATCAGCAAATGATTTTGATTGTTACACTTCTTTTGTCATTAAAGCAAAGATAAAGATAATTGATTAATACTGGACATATTTGTTAACTCACCTAAGGTAATTTAATTATTGTTAGGATAATCTTATATTATATAATTAATTTTTAAGACAAAACTCAAACAAATCAAAGGTAATCTCATTTCTTTAAGTGTTTACTAGTTATCGCCTCACTTTTTGAGACTGTAATATATAAGTTTTGACAAAAATATCCTTTTACATAAAAAGGGGAAGAGAGAATGTATTGTAGGGAGGAGCATTTTCATCCAAATTGAAGCGGTAAAAAGAAAGTATTAGGGCGATAACTAGTAATTCATTTTCTTTAATGAACCTACCAAACAAGTCAAAAATAATCACATTACGTTAATAAATGTTTGATTAATCACATGTTGATTGTTCCATTTTCATTCCCGCGCATCAAGCACATCCTAAAGAGAACTATTTTTTTAGTTATAGCCAGCAAACACAAACGAGGGCCAGTGCAATCTCTAGTGCTACGACCACTCACACTCGCAAGAGGAAATCCTTCAATTTACCAAATTTGCAATTCCAAAGTGTCAAATTCCATGGCACTTGCTTGAATCATGGAATTTCCTCAAAAGTTTGTGAATTGCCTTAAAGATATAAGTTCTTTTGTTTTGTTTCTTTCTTGGTTATTCCCTTAGTTTGTTCTATTAGAACTTGTGTTGATTTTGTTTATATAGATTTGTGGGTTTTGTTTGATTTGTACGGAACAAGTTCTAAAAGTATAATCTTGGACAACAGCGATAAAACCGGGAAAGGGTAATGTTACATTATTGGGGGTGTTTTTATTGATTTTCATTTTACAAAAGTTAAAAAGACTTGTGCGTGGGTCCATACGTTGTAAGTTTTGCTGGAGGGATTTGGTCTTTTTCCATAATGGAATTTTGGAGTCTTGGTTTCATATCACATAAAATATTTTTTTCATATCAAATACAATATAGAGGTTCCTATATAAAAGCAAAAAAAAAAAAAAAAAAATCATATCATACAGAACATAGTATCATATCAGACAGAACATTATTTCATATCATATATAACATACTTTCATATCACTACAACAAAAGAGATTCTTATATAAAAACAGACAAATAGTTCATATCATGCGTAATAGATTTTGATATCAAATATAATATAGAGGTTCTATATGAAAGCAAACAGACTTTCATATCACTACTACAGAGAGATTCTTATGAAAAAACAAATAAAGGGTATATATCATACAAAACATAGTTTCATATCAGATAGGACATGGTTTCATATTATGCGTATTAGACTTTCATATCAATACAACATAGAGGATACTATATAAAACAGAACATAGTTTCATATCATACAAAACATGATTTCGTATCAATACAACAAATATATTCTTATATGAAAGTAAACAAATGGTTCATATCATACTGAACATAAATTCATATCATGTATAGTCGGGTTTCATATCAATACAACGTACAACTTCTTGTACGAAAGCAAACAAAAAGTCCATATCATACAGAACATAGTTTTATATCAAATAAAATATAATTTCATATCATACATAGTAGGGTTTCATATCAATTCAACATACATGTAGTTAGAACAAAAGCTAACCCTATTTTTGGTTGGTATGAATTTTTTTTTTTTTTTGTTGATATGAATTCAATCTTTGTATATTATTTTTTTGATATAACCTCATGTTTTAAGTCAATTAAATCATTTTTTTACAAAAATTAATTATAAAATAAATAAAAAATATTTTTTAAAAATTTTTTAAAAAATGAAAACTGAATTTTTTAGGAAGGAAGAAAAAAAAAAAAAAAAAAAGAAACGATGCTCATGAAGAAAAAAAAAAGAAAAAAAAAGGTAAAAAGCACCGCCTAACAAAAAAAAGGAAAAAAAAAAAAAAACTCAAACGTGTGCATCCAGAAAAAGAAAAAAAAAGAAAGAAAAAAGCCCCAATGCACACGCGCTTCACTTCTCCCTGAAAAAAAAATTACTATTTTGAAGATATGTACACTAATAAATGGTGTCCTATAGACCTATATATAATTTTCCATTTAGATATACTTCCACCATCCCTCAAACATGCTAATTATGAAATGGTCAAGATTTTGATAGGAAAGTGCTATTTTGTTGATTTATATTATTCGAAAGATGACCAAGTTTTAAATTAGTCAATGAAAATTTGTTATTTTGTAAATACACACAGACAATGAGAATATTATTAAAAATGACAAAGTAATATAGTATTGTAATTTTAATAATGTAATGAAGTACAACAAAACCACTCTTTTTCCTCCCTTTCCAAAAAAAAAAAATCACACAAGAAATCCATTGAGCATTTGCATGCCTTATTTATTGATCCAAACAGCACAAAAAACACACCAAAATGTGAAGCAAAAGATCTATCCCGTTTGCCGGCGAGGAATCGATTTGATTTAGTTGTAGGCAGAAGGTTCAGCGATCAAGTACTCCTCGATGTTCTTGATTAAATGTGAGATCCTTTCTTTGGGCCTGACTTGTCCCTCAGTAACCTGAGCATCCCCCTTGGTGTGATACGTGACGCATACTTTGCAGAGTGATCCACCATTAGAAGGGGCGATTTTAATCACATTTGTTACTGTTTCAATCACATCTAGTTGTGGAGCATGGAGATCGGCATCAACAATGCTGAAGCTGTAAGTGAGGCTGTCTCTGTCAACTTCATCCACTTTTAGTTTAAGACTCTTGAATGGAACTCCTGAAAGTGAAGCAAAACCAAAATTAGATCAACGATCAAACCGAGAGTATTATACAGTTTAATGCTCAGAAGAAGCAGGTTGAAGGAAACTGCCCCGGCAGACTTTTTCATAAGAATGGCTTCTTCTGGCCAGCCTTGCGTCTTCAATTCTTTTGACTCGCTAGTGCGAGATTTTTGAATTTAGAAAGAAAATCGATTCCAATGTTGCGAGTATAAATAGGTAAAACTTCTTTTATGTAGTAGCCGATGGAGCTTAATTTTATCTGTAAATGTTTGTATGGCTAAGTAGGGAGCCTTTTGTTAGCTGGGTAGTCTAGGGGGTTGTTTAGCGAAAATAGGAGATAAGAGATTATACATCTAGTTTTCGATTCTATTTTCCCATGAATACAATTTTCCCTTTTGACACAAAAAGAAAAAAAACAAAAACAGGTTGAAGAAGGGAATCTAATTGGAACTGACCTGCACCGTATTTGATGCAATAAACGGATCCGACTCCTCCATTTCCTTCAAGGAATTCGATGCCCTCAACTTCCTTTGGGAAGTACTTGGGAGTTACGCCTTTATCGAAGGTTAGAGCGTTGAACAGCCTAGTCGGAGGGACTGAGGCGGTGATCTCGAATTCAAAAGTACAGGCCACCATTTTTATACTGAGAACTGAAGCTTTTGTTTCGAGGTATAGTGAATGAATGGGACTTGAGATTTGAAAAAGACAAGGATTGTGGTGCAGATGTGATTCAAATAATGATCTTTATTTATAGATTGATGTGGGCTTTGTTTATCCATTTTCTCAAATTATGATGTGAAAAACCAAACATTAATTTCAAGGTTACAATTCCATTTTATTCTTTAGTCAATCTTGTTGGGCTCCCATCGTTCTTTCTGCTGCAATTTTTGTTTCTTCTTCTTTTCTGTCTGTCAATTTGCTCAGCATGTTCCTAAGTTACATCCTTGAATCTATGTTTAGAGTGATGACAAGCTCATATTTTCTTTTATCATTTACGCTTATATAACAGTCTCGTTTATTGTCTTATTTCATTCAATGTAGTTGAAAAAACAGCAAAACAAGGACTCAGTCGAAAACGAGACGAAGAGAGGGGCTACTACTCTGCAAAATAGGATAATCATAGGGAAATTCTATATTTAAGTTAGTCAGTTTTTCAGCAAATTTGTTCCCTTCTACCCTCCGTGGACCGAGTTGGCATTGATTATACATGTATCAGAACACCTTATCTATTTCTAGTTCCCATACCATACCATACCATAACTTAAGTTTACCTTAACAACAGTAAACCATATTTAACGCTTAACTTTCTTTAGCTACAACTAAACCTTCTTTTTAGTCTTTTTCACCTTTTCTATTTTGGATCCAGAAAATATTAATTTCGAGTAAGAAGTGTCAATCACTTAACTACAAAGAGTCATATAAAAAAATCCCTCAATTTCAATACAAATATGTTATTATTCATCCCATTCCTTTTTTTTTTTTTTTTAGTTGTTACAATAGAATATCTAGTTTTCACACTTTTATACATATACAAACTTCTAAATATACTGTTCATCATTAATTATCATTTTATTATATTAAATTTTATTTCTACAATTTCTAGCACTTTAACTCTCAATTAATTAAAAGTAATTTAGAAAGAAAATAATATAACTAACTAAACTAAAATAAACTTGATATGGACAAGAAGAATGTATTTTAATGGTAAACACTCCCGATTTAAAATAATATGTTTTGAATTCAAGTCAGACTTGACATTTTCTTGATGGGTTTACTAGTTACCGCCCTAATTTTTGGAGCGATGATCTATAGGTTTTGACAAAAATGTCCTTTTACATAAAAGGGGTGAAAGAGAAAGGGTATTATAAGGAGGGACATTTTAGTTCAAACTGGGAGGATAAAATAAAAATATTATAATGGTAACTAGTAATTCCTTTTCTTGCTCACAACCTAACATTCCAAAAATCTCTTTCTTAAAAAAAATAAAAATAAAAAGGCAAGTCGTTTCATTAAAGGTCTTTTTATAAAAAGAGAAGTAGGAATGAATTATTTTGTATACATAATATTTCTTCCATTCAAACATTAAGCTTTCACCATCCCTCAACTTGATGTTTTTTTTGGTCTTCCCCACTAAACAAACAAAAAGTCGTCATCCGTCAGTCAAATGAATAACTAGCCCTCCAAATTTTCTCTATTCTAAAAGTCGTCACTTACTCTAATTAAAACTAGTCTTAGGTCTAAATTAATCTCTATTCTTAATTATTATGATTACCTATTTCTTTTGAATAAGATTACATAAATTGTAAAAATTGTAGCGTAATCGGTATATTTGTATTTAGCTAGTAGAATTTGTTTGATAATTTGATGCGTATAATTGAAACTTTAATAAGTATTGAGTTTTAAGTATTGAAAATAAAGTTATTTTGTAATAATTTTAAAATATAAAAGTCCAAAATTATAATTATCATCCGTCAATCATACTGATTCTTTTGCCCTCTTGGTAGATATATAATAATATTATTTATGAGCCCTCCTTGATTTCTGGCACTCAAAAAATTGATACTATGATAAATTATTTTTTAATACAACTACTCTAATAATTTAGTTATGCTCAAAAATCAACTAAGGCGGTGTTTGTTTGCAATTTTTTATGGGTATGGGAATGTTACTCAAGGAATTTTGATGTTTGTTTTTTGGGTTTCAATTTAAGGGTATGAGATCGAAATTCACAAGCTATGAATTTTTGAAAACCTATCATTTTCAGGTATGAAATCAAAACTTGTCTCGCATATGCTCTTCACATACGAAGAACAAAGCTATCATTGTTGACCTCTTTGTTGTTCTCTTCTCGGACGAACATCTTCTTCTTCTCTATCTTCTCTGTTGAGCTTCAAGAACCAGTCAACATCATCTTCACTTCATCTTGACCGATCCTCTATTAGAATAAAAAATTTGACATCCCTAATTTGGTCACTTCATATATGAGGTTAGGACACATAATTAACAAACACACCCTAAGAATTTTTGCTTGGAATAAGTGATAATACTCCCATCCATTATGGGGCCCGTTTTTAGTCAAATAAACATTCAACTATCCCGTTTCACAATAATAATTTTAGTTATTATATTATATTATTTTAATAAATAAAATTATTATATTAAAAAAAATTAATTAATACAATAGTCAATGACATCTATATATAAGGTTGACTTAATTAATAACGTGCGGATGAGTGACCATGACTTTGTTGGCAGAAAAAATGGCAATGTTTGGATATTTCCGACGTTTTTTTGAGCATTCCAACGTCTAGCTTCTAGATGAAACCCAATTCCTAACCGTAATTCGTTTCCGGAAGGTCAAGAAAGACCGCTCAAGATAAACTTTAGTTCTGTTCTTCTTCATTTGAACTAAGTTTTGCATCTGTTTTTATTTTAATTTATGGCAGGAAAAATAGACATTTGGCTTCCTTTATTGTTCTTCTAGATTTGCATATGTTCTTTTTGATTTCTTCTTGTTTTATTGCAATTCGTATTTAGTACTACTATAGTAGTATCGTACTATTGTACATGTTTCTAAATTTTCACTTTTCACTAGTTGCAGTAAAGACACATAGCAACATGTTCATTTTTTTTTCTCCAACCCCCCCCCCCTCTCTCTCTCTCTCTCTCTCTCTCTCACGCCGCTACTCTCCCTCCCTCGGATCTCCTTCGGCTCTATGCGCCTCCTCTTCTTCGGCTTCGAGATTTTCGGCGTCTCCTCTTCACTTTTCTCGACGTCTCGATCGGCGTCTCGATCGCCTCCTCTCTGATGACCTGTTCTGATATATGGTGCCGTAATTTTTCATTTTCTGCTATCACAAGGCTTGGTTCTTCATAATTAATGGTGGTGATTTGTATATTATTAGAGTGTTTCGAAACACAGTATCAGTGAACATATGGAGTGATAAGATAAGGATGCTTGGAGTGATAAAGATGCATTAGAGTGATAAGGTTATTATGTTCATACTTTTATCTAGATATATTTTGTGATAATAAATCTCAAGTAATTCTTTTATCTACAATATCTCTTATGTTTATCACCTAAAGTAGCATTCTATCAAAACGAGCACATTATGTACGCTATCAGATAAGTTTTATGAAATACAATTCTTTACTTCTTACATTTTTCATATCTTTTCACATTTTACTCAATTAATCTTTAATAGCTTTAAATCTCTTTTGGGCATTTTGGTTGATATAAAATACTATTATGTAGATATAATTCATAATTTTGGTTGATATAAACACAATTTCAGTTGATGTGAAACACTATTATTTTTATCAGGAATATGGTTTATATAAAATACTACTGTATTGTATTTTTTTGTTGATATAAAATAATATTCTATATGATATAACTCATGTTTTTTGTTGATATAAACTCTACTCAAACACTATTAATCAAATTTTTACTCTTTATACATGATATTAACCCTTGTTACATTGATATATACACATGCTCTACATGATACAAACTCACATTCTATTCGATATAAACTCGTATTTTTCAATGATATAATCAAATTTTTACCTCTGTACACATGATATAACCCCTTGTTATATTGATATAAACACATGTTCTACATGATATAAACTCGTGTTCTACTTTATATAAACTCATGTCTTAAATGATATAATCATCTTTCCTTTGTATATATACATATACATATAAACATAAACGATCTCTGAATAACAACGTTGTCTA
The DNA here is from genome assembly GCA_030378225.1 of Knoxia roxburghii. Taxonomy (NCBI): domain Eukaryota; kingdom Viridiplantae; phylum Streptophyta; class Magnoliopsida; order Gentianales; family Rubiaceae; genus Knoxia; species Knoxia roxburghii. The sequence goes on along the minus strand of CM059422.1, from coordinate 9,481,283 downwards.
CTACATTCATATCTCCTCCAATATCTAATTCCAGAAAACTTTGATTTACGATCGCTTCCTTTTCTAATACTAAATCCTAATATAAAAGCATGCTGATTATATAAGTCGACAGCAGCTTTCTCATTCTCAACAATCTCACCAACCAAATATTTGTTTGACTCATCAACCAATACTCCAGAACCTACAAACAAACAATAGTTAATATAGCAAAAAAATATTTCACAAAAAAGAGATTATATCATACAAAATGTTACTTTATATCAATGCTAACTTCTCCTTACATCATAAAAAGGTCTAACATTATACATACTAACAAAAAAGATACATTATATCAACCATATCTCAATATTATATCAATTAACACTTTCATTTATATAATTCATAACTAACATTCATAAAAAATAACAACATCATTAAAAATAGAACTCTCATCCGGTCGATTATCATCTCCTCCTAAAAAATTCATTGCATATCCAAAACACAGAACAAATATTCAGTATCTCCACAAATTATAAAATAAAAAATCATCACAAAATCATAAAATAAATCGAAATACTTTCTCTATTCAACACATTACAATCGCTTCCGAACAAATCATCATCCGATAGATCAACATTACTAACGCGATCACAAATCTCCATTCTAAATGAAATATTAATGAGAAATCAAAATATAACAAAAGAATGAAGAACATATAGTTTCAGCAACAAAAACAATAAAAAAACCACCATACCTGCAATCCGATCGATCAAAATTACTAACGAGACCACAAATCTCCATTCTAACTGATCGAGAAAGCAAAATATCGGGGGGAAAAAATAGAGCACTAGCTTCAACAAGAAAAACACCAAAAATTGAACGATACCTGCGATCCGATCACAAAAATAAGAATTATAAACTGAAATACCTGCAATCTGAACAATCCGTAATAGTTGACGATTAATTTAGCGAGAAGAAAAATGAACGATATAAATAGTATTTGGTAAATTGTATGAATATGCTATATTTGACAACGAAAAAACAGGCGCCTTATATAGATAGGTATCAACGCGTGCGTGAGGAAATAAAATCCAAACAAATCGCCTCAATTAAAAAAAAATGTGGAGACCACTGATTAAACCCGCGCCTATACAAAAGCAAGTAGGAGGACAATAGCATGGTACTACTATAGTAGTACCATATAATTTGCCCTTTTATTGTTTTGCATAGTTGATAGACTAATATAACTTATGAAAACAAATACATACTAACTATAAATCTATATAATCTCTCTGCTCTAAACTAACAATTTCATTTATTAAATTAAAATAACACAACGAGTGTCACTAAAATATATCAGTTACACCCATAATATCATGTTTGTGAAATGAGGGGGCTGGGACCGAAAGGGGACCAAAATTTAGGGTGTGGACTGAAAAAAAAAATGAAAGTGTGTGGACTGAAATGGGCCTCTCGAATTTGTAAAATCTGAAACACTAATTAATTAAGAGTTTCGGATTTTACAAATCCAAATCAGTTGTAAAAGGTAAAAAAAAAAGAAAAAGAAAAATGGAAGCATAAATTTGGATTTCAAAAATCTGAATTTATTCTTCCCGAAATACTTCTTCAAGACAGTCCACCATATCTCAGAACAACTAGCACCACGTCAAAAACAACTAGCATCATGTCCAGAAACGTCTACATTCATGTGTGTGAATTTAAACTGAATTTTTCACAAAAACATTCCACCATGTCGCAGACAACTAGCACCACGTCAAAAACAACTAGTACCACGTCCAGAAACGTCTACATTCATGTGTGTGAATTTAAACTAATTTTTTCACAAAGACAGTCCACCACGTCACAGACAACTAGAACTACGTCAAAAAAAACTAGCACCACGTCTAGCAACGTCTACATCCATTCATGTGAATTTGGACGTGGTGCTAGTTGTTCTGAGACGATGTTAGATGTTTTTTGAAAAAATCAGTTTAAATTCACATGTCAGGATGTAGACGTTTATGGACGTGGTGCTAGTTTTTTAAGATGTGGTGCTAGTGGTTCTGAGACGTGGTAGACTGTCTTTGTGAAAAAAATTAGTTTAAATTCACATGCATGGATTGTGGACTTTTTTGGACGTGGTGCTAGTTGTTCTGAGACGAGGTGAGATGTTTTGTGAAAAAATCAGTTTAAATTCACATGTCTGGATGTAGACGTTTTTGAACGTGGTTCTAGTTGTTTGAGACGTGGTGCTAGTTGTTCTAAGACGTGGTAGACTGTCTTTGTGAAAGAAAAAATAGTTTAAATTCACATGAATGGATGTATACTTTTTTACCGTGGTGCTAGTTGTTTTGAGACGTTTTGAGATGTTGTATGGCCATTTTATTTGTTTTATCTTATTACAACACCTACTTACAAGATCATGAACATTTCTAAGAGTTATATGATCATTTTAATTGTTTTATCTTCACAAAACTCTTAGATCAGAGATCATGAACATTTCTAAGAGTTGAATGGTCATTTTATTTGTTTTATCTCATTACAAGTCTTAGATATGAGATCATGATCATTTATAAGAATTGTATAGCCATTTTATTTGTTTTATCTCATTACAAGTCTTAGATATGAGATCATGATCATTTATAAGAATTGTATAGCCATTTTATTTGTTTTATCTTATCAAAACCCTTAGATAAGAGATTATGAACATTTCGGTCCACCTCAGACGTTTTTGGACGTGGTGATAGTTGTTCTGAGACGAGGTGAGATGTTTTGTGAAAAAATCAGTTTAAATTCACATGTCTGGATGTAGAAGTTTTGGAAGTGATGCTAATTATTTGAGACGTGGTAGACTGTCATTGTGAAAAAAAAAATCAGTTTAAATTCACATGCATGGATGTAGATGTTTTTGGAAGTGGTCTAGTTGTTCTGAGACGAGGTGATATGTTTTGTGAAAAAATCAGTTTAAATTCACATGTCTGGATGTGGATGTTTTTTGACGTGGTGCTACGTTTTTTGAGACGTGGTGATAGTTGTTCTGTGACGAATTGAGGTATTGTATAGCCATTTTATTTGTTTTATCTTATTACAATGCCTACTTACAAGACCATGAATATTTCTAAGAGTTATATGGTCATTTTAATTGTTTTATCTTCACAAAATGCTTAGATCAGAGATCATTAAGATTTCTAAGAGTTGAATGGTCATTTATTTGTTTATCTCATTACAAGTCTTAGATATGAGATCATGATCACTTATAAGAATTGTATAGCCGTTGATTATGTGTAGTTGCATTGGTGATTTGGTTAGGTATTGATGTAAAGGTATATGTAATTGGAAGAATTGCTTATTTGATGTTCGATGGATTAAATTTGGGAATTGGATTATGGTCATATTGTATTTGTATATTGGATAGAAGTTTTATGAATACATTATGGTTAGTATATTGGTATAAGTGTTAGAAGTTTTATCAATTAAATTCGGATTTAGAAGATCCGAATTTTTAATTAAATTCGAATTTAGGAAATCCGAATTTTATGTATTTCGGATTTCCCTAAGCCGAACATTTTATCTTGTTGTCCATTAGTAAAAAAAAAAACTCCAAGTGCCACGGACGTGGTAAGCAGCGGGAATAGGGGTGTGCACTATTCTGGACGTGGTGCTAGTTTAAATTCACATGCATGGATGTAGACGTTTCTGGACTTGATTCTAGTTGTTTTTGGACTTGGTGCTAGTTGTTCGGAGACGTGGTGGGTTGTCTTTGTGAAAAAAAATAGCTTAAATTCGTATGCATGGATGTAGACATTTTTTGACGTTGTGCTAGTTGTTTGAGACGTGGTGCTAGTTGTTCTGAAACGTGGTAGACTGTCTTTATGAAAAAAATCAGTTTAAATTCACATGTCTGGATGTAGACGTTTTTGGACGTGGTGCATATTGTGAGACGTGGTGGATGTAGACGTTTTTAGACGTGGTGCTATTTGTTTGAGACGTGGTGCTAGTTGTTCTGAGACGTGGTGGGTCGTCTTTGTAAAAAAAATATCTTAAATTTACATGCATGAATGTAGACATTTTTCGACGTTGTGCTAGTTGTTTTTGGACGTGGTGCTAGTTGTTATGAGACGTGGTGGGTTGTCTTTGTGAAAAAAATAGCTTAAATTCACATGCATGGATGTAGATATTTTTTGACGCTGTGCTAGTTGTTTAAGACGTGGTGCTACTTGTTCTGAGACGTGGTAGACTGTCTTAGTGAAAAAAATCATTTTAAATTCACATGCATGGATGTAGACGTTTTTGGACGTGGTTCTAGTTGTTCTGAGACGATGTGAGATGTTATTGTGAAAAAATCATTTTAAATTCACATGTCTTTATGTAGACTTTTTTGGACGAGGTGCATGTTATTTGAGACGTGGCGCTATTTGTTCTGAGACGTGGTAGACTGTCTTTGTGAAAAAAAATTATTTTAAATTCACATGCATGGATGTAGACGTTTTTGGACGTGGTTCTAGTTGTTCTGAGACGATGTGAGATGTTATTGTGAAAAAATTCAATTTAAATTCACATGTCTGTATGTAGACGTTTTGGAAGTGGTGCATGTTGTTTGAGACGTGGTGAATGTAGACGTTTTTGGACGTGGTGCTAGTTGTTTGAGACGTGGTGCTAGTTGTTCTGGACGTGATGCTAGTTGTTCTGAGACGTGGTGGGTTGTCTTTGTGAAAAAAATAGCTTAAATTCACATGCATGGATATAGATGTTTTTCGACGTTGTGCTAGTTGTTTTAGACGTGGTGCTACTTGTTCTGAGACGTGGTAGACTGTCTTTGTGAAAAAAATCATTTTAAATTCACATGCTTGGATGTAGACGTTTTTGGACGTGGTTCTAGTTGTTCTGAGACGAGGTGAGATGTTATTATTAAAAAATTAGTTTAAATTCACATGTCGTTATGTAGACGTTTTTGGACATGGTGCATGTATTTGAGACGTGGCGCTACTTGTTCTGAGACGTGGTAGACTGTCTTTGTGAAAAAAATCATGTTAAATTCACATGCATAGATGTAGACATTTTCGGACGTGTTTCTAGTTGTTCTGAGACGAGATGAGATGTTATTGTGAAAAAATAGTTTAAATTCACATGTCTGGATGTAGACGTTTTTTGGACGTGGTGCATGTTGTTTGAGACGTGGCGCTACTTGTTCTGAGACGTAGTAGACTGTTTTTGTGGAAAAAAAATCATTTTAAATTCACATGCATGGATGTAGACGTTTTTGGACGTGATTATAGTTGTTCTGAGACGATGTGAGATGTTATTGTGAAAAAATCAATTTAAATTAACATGTCTGGATGTAGACGTTTTTGGACGTGGTGCTTGTTGTTTGAGAAGTGGCGCTACTTGTTCTGAGACGTGGTTGACCGTCCTCAATTTTCGGATTTCTAAAATCTGAAATTTATTAATTTAATTAATTACCGTCATTAGTTTTTAATTAAAACAGATTTCCTCTTATTTCGGATTCTTAGAATCCAAATTATCCAAAATTCAGATTTTAAGAATCCGAGAGGCCCCTATATGTCCACATTTTTAAATTGTTCCTCTTTTCAGTCCACACATTTATTTTGACTTCCCTCTTGGTCAAAAATTCGTGAAATGAGCATGTAATTTTGAAGTCCAAAATTGTCTGCCAAGGACACCATATAGATTGCTTAAATTTGGCAATTTGTTTCAAGTCTTGAGATATATCCTAAAGCATGTCTATAGACAAGTTAATAGGGCACCAGGTTATCTAGTAAATTTTTATTTTTCTTTAACGAATAGCTCCACAAGTTTCAGCGGGTAAGGCTGACAAGCGGAATTGTTACTCTATTCTTAATTCCAAAAAAGAATAATGAATAACAATGACGCAGTGTGTGCTTACCCCTACCCACTTGATATGTAATCAACTAATCGAAACCTACTATTTAGATAGACACAAAAACTTTATTAGAGCTGTATTTACCTACCTTCTAAACAAGTGTCAATACTCCAAAAGGAGCTATTAATTACCTATCTAACACGCAAAATCGAACTGAATCACCATCAAGTGCAATTAATCCTCTCAAATGCCCTGGAGCACTATCCAAATCAGCATAAGAACTCGAACTCCCTGCATAACCCAACCGAGCCAGAAAATCTACCGATAAATTTACCTTGTCGGAGAATATGGGTAATAGTTGAATTCGACTCTTACATAAAACTATTATTTTTTCCTTTGTACCATGAAGGGGGCATTTGGTGTTAGATCAAAAAGTTACTCCTCCTATTAGATTGAACTAGCATTGCAAAGGATTTAATCTTTATCGATAAATAAGGATGGGATAAACCCCCTCCAAAAACCGTCTTGGTCGCCAAGAAAATGATTGCTTAAATTTCTGATGCAGCTTGAAAATCCAGTCTCCATTGCTCCCTCTGATGGGCATCTCCAAGAAGCTCCACAATATCAGTAAATTAGTTATATGATTAATTTCTGGGATTTGCCTAAGTCACTCGTAGCTCATTTTCAACATTTGCTGATTTGTCTCATATATTTAATAATTATTATATTCGATACATGTACGTGATTGTATACCTTAATTATTTTTTATTAAAATTTCGATAAAAATTAATTTTAAAACTTGTAACCTACCAATCAACCTTACTCTCTTTGAGATCCACTGCATGTTCCTAAGATTTGCAGATGAATTAAATTGAATTTATGCATTTGACAAACTTGAGAAACTGAGGAGTTTGGTCAAACATCCTTATCCTATGCAATCTGCTTAGACTTTCGATGTTTAGTTGAATTTTATTTATTTGTTTTTAGATATAAATACAATAAATGATTTCACTACCAAAGAAACGGTCAAATAAATACAACTGACTAAAAAAAATTTATTTTTCGATTTGCGACCTCTAATTGTAAAATAATTTATTTCTTTGGTCATATAAAAGATAGTTTTATTTAAATATAATATAATTGTTATATTTAATAAATAAAAATAATCTATTGTATTCTATGTAAATTTCGAGTAAATTTTTAATATAAAAAATAAAAATATAAGTTCTTCAATAAGAATTTAAACTATAAATTAGTATATTTCTTTTATGAAATCTTATAAAAAAATTTAATTCACAAAAAAAAAATTGATTAATAAATTCGTATAAAAAAGTTCATGTCTTATAACTCTATATACTAAACATAATCTGGAGAGAAACTTGAAGTAAACGATGCTTACCTTTTGTTGTGACTTCTTTTCCCTCCAAGTTGCTATTTCTTTTAATTTTTTACAAATTATTAATTTTCTGTATATAATTTTTAGTTTTATTTAACGTATCCTAACTTTTATTTATATTTATTATTTATAGTTTAAAATTAATGACAACAATCCACGCATCTCATTATTAAATTAGTTTTATATCTTCAAAATTAAATTCATATAAGAGGGTAATTACTTTTTCTGTTCTTTCATCAAAATAATTAAATTCGTATAATACAATTAATATTTTTTAAAAATGATTTAATTAAAAATACTGTTTTTTTTTTTTTTTTTTTTGCCTTTTCCATATTTCCGGCATTGAATTCCAGTCAAAGGAGCAAATATAATTTTGAGAAAAAAATAATATTTTGGCTCACAACCACCTCCTCAACCAAAATAATATTATTTAAAAAAATAAATAGAAAAATAGAAAACACATACTCACACACACATTCCCCTAATCCCCCTTTCACTAATGGAAACAGCAGAAAGAAAGTGAAAATCCTGTGATGATGATGATGTAAAAGGAGTAATGAAATGAAAAGGTCAATAAAAGAAGACAACTTGATAACAATTAGAAGGGTACAGGCTCCATCCTTGGAACCGTTTTCTCAACTTTACCTACCCTTTGGGGTGGCCAAACAATGTGAGTAACTCTTCCCCGGACCAAACCTAAAGGAATCTGCAACAACAATTCTTTTGTAAGGGTCAAAAACAAAATTATTCAAGAAAAAGACAGCATAGGATAGGGATACTGCAAATAAGAAGCCATACGATTGTTCACTAACTATAATTGAATCCATAATGTGCACAATAGCAGACTTCCTAGGACTGGGGAAAACCTGACTTTGCTCATAACTAAATTCTTTGAATAATAAACCAACAAGAGCGAAGATACATGCGCCTTAACCAACATCTCAGTAGCATGCACAAAAAAAGTAATCAATTCCTTGTTCTTCTGCTCGGAATAGTCACAAATCAAAAGACCTCATACAGGTAGGAAAGTGGTAAAGGAGAGGTGTAGTAATTCGTAACCTCCATGACTAAAAAAGAAAGAGAAGAGGGACATAAAAAGCAATGCAAGGAAATAGTATTGTCAGATACCGGTCCAATGGATCGTGAATCCAGACTAGAGAGTGGGTTGTCTCCCTCAACCCAGCAATGCCCTTCTGGGATCAAAATAGCATCATTGGGATGGGAAATGCTAATCCAGTCACCTGGTAAGGCAGTTATTCTCTTCACATGTTTTTCTCTATGATTGCTGGGATTGCTGCATAAAATCATGATGACAGAGAAATTTTAGTAGCAAATAACCACACTGAATCAGATCAAAGGCATGCTAAACTAAAGGTCAAATCCAAATGTATCATATCTTCTAAACAAAGCATTGTACCAACTTATATATCAAGTCTTATACGGAACCAAAATGTAATTTCATGTCTTGGTTAAACTTCAGAAATCTTTTAATTCTAGCCACGGACAATGCTGCTTACTGGTTGATCACAATTATCAAATAGTTATCCAAAAATACTAAGCTATTCTTTATTTAAGAATATACATTCAGGATCATAAAACATCACTAAGTTCGCATTTATATCTCAGTACATTGATATTCAGCAGCAATAAAGCTTAAATGGTCATACAACAACATAGCCATTATCCCACTATGTAGATTCGGCTGTACGGATCATACCTAACCATAGTATCCTATCAAAAGAAATCCTTTCAATTGGATTTAAATATCTCATTTTTTTTTATTAAGTCACCGCATACCTTCAGAAAAGAGAATGAGTTAATAATAATCTATGTTCTACAAGTTCTACACCTTCAAAGGCCTCAAACAATCATTAAAATTCAAGGATCTCAATAGCATAAACTTGCACTTACATTCAGATATTAAAAACCATATAACAACTATACATAGCCAGCAAAATCATATTTTCAAGAGAAAACAGATGTGACTACACAATTATGATCATGGAAATTACCTAAAGACGACCACATCACCACATGAGAATCTGTACTTTTCAAGGCAAAATTTCTCCACTAGAACGCGGTCGTCTGCAACAAATTATGACACGTGCTTTAATGCTGAAGTGCAATGCATAGTCCTATAAGAAAGTTCTTAGAAATCAATAAATAAGATAAAGCGAGTTACCAGCCAATGATCCCAAAAAATGGTTGATCTGGGGATTGAAAGTAGGTGTCATTGAGAGACCTCGAACAGGAACAACACTTAAATAACGATCTGATATTGTCACGGAAATAAGACCAATTGTAGCAAGACTCTTAGTCAGGTTCCATAGGGAATTTTTCGTAGCCATATCAGTACTCCTCCAATCAGCTAAAACCTACTTGAATCCATCTACACAGCAACATTGGCAAAAAAAGTAAACCTTACTATTAATCGATAGAGCTTTTCAGAAATAGAGATCACAAAAATTTTATAGTCATCTTCATTTCACAACCAAAGCCACATCCATATGGTTGCAGTTAACTAAACGTAAATACTTTATCCAGCAACAAAGAAGCTTAATTCAGTGGTAAAAGAAACATCCAACGTTAGCACACAGCTCCTCAAGAAAAAAGGGAAACAAACAACTCCGTAAGACAGATATCAATCTTTTACCCAAAAAATCTACCAAGCACAAAAGCCAAAATGGAGGACAACATTATAAGCATATGTATCAACAACTACATTTTCTCTTCTCCATGGAACGGTGTAACTTACTTTAGGTTTTGCTTTTACATTGTAAATACACCAATTTGAATTAGTTTCTCACTTTGGTTTGTAAGCTCGAAACATTCTTGACAATTTTGTGTTCGCGGTAAGTTGCTATTTCGTATAGAATTTCATTTTTGGGAGAGGAAACTAAAAAAAAATTAAAAATAATCACAAGTCTTTGTAGTTACCGTTGTTCCAAATAGCTGCTTGCCCACGCCACTAGTCGCTGATGACTGCCGGTTGATCGTGGCTGTTCCACTCAGCTGCAATTTGCTTCGTCGACGCTGTTATCAGATTACTGCTCAGTAACTGTTGCCGCAGACCGCTGCTTCTGTTCCTTAGGCTGGTTAGCTGCCGATGTTTCCTGCTGCTGTAGCTTGGCGCCCTCGTCGTCCCCCGATGCCGCCGCCGCTATTCGCTGATTGGTGGCCCCGGTTGGGCTTTCTTTTTTTCTTTTTTTTTTTCCGGTTTTAAGCTGCCAGATTTTTGTTTTGGGTTTTCTGTGTCTTCTGTCGGCTTACTGGTATTCCTTTTGGGCTTCTGTTTGTTATTTTATTGGGCTGCCTGGGTTGTACTGAAACAGAGCATAAGAATTAGTTAAGATACGCATTTAACGTGTCTAATTAAGACTTCGTCCAATGATCAGCGTAGCCCAGTCCTTATATAATAAGTAAAATTATGAACTTGATCATCATCCCTCCCTTAGCAAAATTTCACAGCCACCTGAGATTTAAAATGTGGTAAAAAAATAAGCTTCAGCTTGGTGGGGTTGTTAGGATGGTGGCGGTGATGGTGGTTGCGATGGGTGGTTATGGAGCTGGTGCACATTTATAGAATTGTTATTTATCACTTTTTATTTTATTATTCACGTCTCACTCTACTAAATTGTCCTTAATTTCGACTCAAATTTTTTTACCTCTCTTTTCTTCTAAAGAAATTAGAATAGAAGTTACGGAGAATTTGATAAAAAATGGTCGTGAATAATAAAATAAGGATGGTAAATAATGATCTGAACACGTAATTTTATAATATATGTATGTATTTTTTGAAGGGTGTAGTGAGCCATAAATCTTGTGATGATAATAATTAAGTAGAGGCTTGCGAGCTGGAATTGATTCAACCCAAACTCTGAAACATTTAGCTACTAAGCTCTCTATAATAATTGTATATTGTTTTTTTCTTTAATTAATGTTCACGAACAAGCAATTGAAGCCAGAGTTATAAATGTAATGAATATTTTTAACGAAGGATAAATATGTTAGATCAAAAGATAATAAAACATGTTAGACTAAAATTACATTTTTTTTAAATTAAATTAAATTAAATCTTTGATCACTAATTTTTTTTATATAGAGATCTCGAATTCAAGACTACATCCCTCTTGTCTTTTATCACTAATCTAAATGCTGCAATTCGAAAATTGATATATTCATAGACATTAATCTTTATAATAGGTTATTTAGTCTCTTATTTATGTATACAAAAAGTGTCGACCACAATACTGATTAACACGCTTTTGAGATACTTAACCTTAAAACACATACGAAGGATCCATATCCAATTTAAACCAAACACCTCCCTTGACTCACGTTAAGCGAGACCGTTTAGAATGTTCTTGCAATTTGCCTAGAAGTAAAATCCCAAAATCAGAAAGCATCCCAAAGGCCAGAGCGGAAAAATCAAATCAATCCCTACCGAATGAATCGCAATAATTACAATGGAAAGAAGAAGGAGAAGAAGACACCAGATGATGATGGAGTGGATGAGCTACTAAGAGCTGCACAAGATGATATACTTCTCAATCTCAGCCTCAACTCCCACATAGCAAGAGCTACTTCTTCCTCCTCCTCACTTGACCCTGATCTTGATTCTCGTTTTCAAGCCCTCAAATCCCATAAATCAAAATCAAATCTTGATTCGTCCAGTGGTAGGATTGCTAGTGAAGCGAAAACCCCAGAAATTGCTTTCCACAAATTTGATGAAAGTGATGATCTTTTTGCACGTTTTGCTGCTCTCAAGGGCTCGTCAATTCCTTCTTCACATTCTAATGAGATGAGGCGGCAGTTAGTAGCTGATGATGGTGATGGTAATGGTAAAGAAGAGGAAGATGATGAAGTGGAGAAGGTGATTAAGTGGGCTATGGATGCTGCTAGGCTTGACCCTTCTCCTCCCTCTGATTCTGATACTGATGATGATGATGGGTATAGTGATGATACTGATGACGATGATGGTGTTGATCGTCACAAAGTTGATCGGACAAAGAGTAAACGAAAATGATTTGTATGTGTAGCATCCTTACTATCACTGCGTGTATCTCTTCATTGTAACTGTAAGGATTGACGCCATATTCGTAACGAATAAAGGCCTTTTTCTTTTCAGTTTTAAAGTTTATCTTCTTCATTGATGACTTTTTTTTTTTTTTTTTTCCTTTGTTTTCCTTATATGTTTTTCCCTTCTTAAAATTTTATCTTTCGCGGTTAATTTTTGTCTCTCTCCTTATCAGGTGCAAAATGTGTGATAAATATGGATGTTAATGTGCAAAGTTTGTCATTACATATGTCATGATTTAGGATGTGCAATAGCATGCCAAAGCCTAAAGCTAGTCAATCATTTAGGATTGTTACAAGTAAATGAACAACACTGTGAGAAATATTCTCTGCCCAAGGAATTCATCCATACGTGAATTTGTAAAGATTCTATTTTTCTTTTAGTTCATTTGTCATGCTATGCTGGAGAAATCACGACTGATGGTGTAATTGATGGAATGAATTGCATTTCTTGATAGCTTTTGATTAGTTTATACAATGATGTTGAAAGGTATGTATATTTTCGCAATTTATTGTATGAATATCTTATCAAATAAGCCTCATTTTAAAATTCCCATTTGTTTTAATTAGAATAAGATAGAAGATAATGGATTATATCTGCAGGAATATGTTACCTTGATTTATCTTTAGATTTGGATTGCCGAAATTCTTTGAAAAGTCATATACTTTGGTTTAATACTCTCCTTTGCCTTTGAGTAATACATGTTTTGTCTAGTAAAAATGAGTAGGCTGAATTTAAATCATATATGCATGATTTCCATTTTCGGTCTACAGGCAGAGTTGCTTGATGCCATTTCATGGAATTTTATTGTAACCTAGGCCTTTTCAATGCTAACGTTATCTCCTTCTTATTCACTTGAATTCTTTATAAATGCAAATTCAAATTGGAAACATGAACGATCATTGTACACTTACCACTTAGGTTCTCTTGGAGTTGTAGCTGATAATGAATGAAAGTAAAATTTAATAGCATATTACTCCTTCTGAATAGAGAGAAGAGATTGTCATGCTTTAGTTAAAAAGGAAAGAGATAGGCCAATTCGGAAGGAAATTTCAGTTTGGACAAAACTATTAGACTCCTAGCTTGAGTTATCATGTGATAAAGTTGGCTTTGAGTTGTTCTTTTACTCAATGTTTCTGGTGCATGGTGTGAATGAGCAACAAAGAATTTTAGCACATTTGAGAAGCACTGTAATTCTGAAAAGGACTATGTACTTACCCGGATAGAGATGAAATTTTAATTGGCTACCTGTAATCACATCAGAAGGCCAAATGACCAACTTTAATACCTTATCATCTCTAGTAATTTTGGCCTTTTTTATTTGTTGATGTTAGTTTACTATTGGTTGGTCAAATCTCATACTGCTGAAATTCAATTATGCTTTTTACCTGTCAGTAGCATTGTTTGTGATGGTTGAATCTAAATGCATTAACATCTTTAGCAAAAAGTGTGAGTAGTTGGCTACAACTAATCCTTATTACAATGTTATACTTGCCTGATTTAAACTACTTAACAGATCGCCAATTGCTAAGTTTCCAATTTACTTGCCCCCTTACCTGTTTATTTGGGATCTAGTGTTCACAAAATGCTATTCTATAAGCAATAATAACTGTATCTTTTTCCACTTTCCTAGGTAGCTCTTCTACTGCTGAAAAAGTAATCTTTAACAATTTTATTTAATTCCTCAATCTCTTGATCTTTTATTTTGCAAAAAAGAACAAGCTTCTTAATATCCATGCAATTTATGTATACATCACTGAATTTTTACAATTGTGTCTCATATGAGGTATCAAGTTTTCTCACTTGAGATTTTAGTTCAGTTTTACCCTTAGAGATGATGTAATTGAGGGAAAACATTTAAATCTCAAATATAGAGCCTCTAAGTCTTTAACAAATAACATGCCTTTTCTTTCTAATTTTCTTTTTGTTTGGCGTAGAATAGCACGAGTAATGCCAAAATCAGCTATTCCATCGAATGAAAAAGCTTTAGGAAATGGAGAAGATGTGGGTGTCTGGGATATCGCCTTTATTCGCATAGAATTTCTACCCTGAGATCTGCCTTTTCCTTTTGCTTCTAGGTATATATATTGGCAATGATTGTTGAAGAAAAGTAGTTCTATAATAAGGTATACACATAGACAAGTTGAAGTTCTCATGGCTCTGATGATCAGTGCTTTGGTGAGCAAGTTCATGAAATTTCTTTGTGCTTCTTGTTTAACTTGGAATTTGCTTGTTTCTTCTTGTATGTAAGTTTGATAGACCGATTTATGAACGCTTAACAGATTACGCAAATAGTGTTCGAACTAGTCCTATAGTAACAGCTTTGGCCAACTTTTGTCTGGTTTTATCTGATTTCCATCACATCCTTCTATATTGAAATGTATCTATTTCTTAGTGCCTCTGCTGTTCTTGGATAATCGAGAGGCTACTTCATTGAATTTTATTCTTGCAATTCAATCCGATCAAGTTTCTTTTGTCTGGCCAGGTTGTTGCTGTCTTTCTTCATGATTGATCTTTGCCCTCATACACCTTAGATTCTTCTTTTGTTTCCCTGAACTTTTCATATTCGCGAATTAGAAAAGAGGCAACCATATGAAAGTATACTTTTGAAATTTTGTATCATCCTGTTATGCTTTCCAGGAAGACAATGCACAGGTTGAAATCATATAGGTGTCCTTTGTCATTTACATGGATGCCAAATTCATTACAATATGAAATCCTGGAGTTATTTGTCAGTCTAGAAGAGAAGTTTTAGCCAAATGTCTCCATAGATTCTTATTAGGGAATTCGACTTGAAAGTTCCTGAATTTTTTATTTTTTATTTTTGGAGATTTGCAACTTCAGTTGAGAATATAAAAGTAGTGAAAATATAGAAACTCCCACCCACTATTTGCAACTTAAGTTGAGAATATATTTGCAACTCTGTTTCTTTTCCCCTTGCCTGCTGTTAATTACAGAATAATGTTAAACGTTCTGAGATTTTGTTTCTTTAGATTGATTCAAGAAAAGGTTGATTCTGTGCATGAATCATGTTTGTATGGTAAAATTTTAAGTCTTTCCAAACCCAAACTTTCCCTCCATGTTTCTTAAAATTTACAGAAAATAGATGGCATCATTTTCATTTTTCCATTGGCTATGTTTCGCTTTGTTGTTTGGCTTTTTGTTTCTGTAAAATATTTGGGAGCTGCACATCCAGAATGGGTTCATACTTACCCCGCAAGTGGTTACCAAGTTTTGGTTTATGCTATTTTGGAGAACCATGAGGTATAGCTTTTTATCGAATAATGGCCATTCTAAAGGGAGTCTTATTTACCGCTGTTTTTTTTTTTTTTAATCTTTCGCCCTTTTTTAAAATTGCCTTTAAAATTCTTATCTTTTGCCCCTCTTATCTTCCCTCTCTACCCTCTTTCGCCACCGCCTCCAGTGCCACCGCCACCGCTGTTGCCAATCCGATCGCGAGAGGTCGATTAGTTTAGTTTTCTGATCCGATCTGTCGAAAAGGAATTTTTCACTGCTCTGATCGAATCGGTAGCTACTTTTAACCAATCGTTTTGTTAAAGTCGATAAGAAAATTCACACTTAATGAAATTTCTTTTTGTATATTAAATATTTATATTACCAAAATTAATAATAAAAATATAGTTATTATGAGATAGATGAAATATTTACATTAATACTTTTTTAGTTTTTTAATAATATAGTTAATATCTATTTAAAAATTTTATCCTTTTTTTATTAATCACTTATTAATTATATTGAGTAGTAAAGATAATTTAGTAAATTAATGACATATTTAGTATAAATACCTAATTATTGATGATATTTTTTTTTTATTATGTTTTACCTAATTTTTTATTAAAAATTTAAAAAAATGAATGTTGAGAAATGAAAAGAAATTTTGAGAATTTTAAAAGTGTAAAACATATATATAGGCATACATTATAAGAATATCTAGTATATAGTTATTATAGATACAAATTAATATGGATTATAGATTATAGAAGATTATAAATAGATTATAGATATTATATGTATATATCATATTTTAAAAATACATTTAAAGAAGTTTTTTTTTTTTTTTTTTGGTTGAATTTTAGACTTTAAGTTTTCACGAATTTAAAGTAATTATCAACAATCTACTTCTCAAAAATAAAAGCAAAATGCATAATTTTCCCCCTACATGCTAGAGTAAAATATTAAATTGGTCCTCATATTATCGCAAATTATACTATACTCCTAGGAGTAAACCGGCCGATTTACTCTCACCCGATTTTTTGGGCAAAAACCGGGTAAAAACTGAGTTTTTTGACAAAAAGGCACATAAGAAGTGGGTCAGTCGCATTTAATGCGTATTAAATGCGCATGGCTTCCCTCTCACTCCTTACGCGCTTCATTTGTTAAAAGTTTATGTATAAAGTGCCAGTTTACATATATATGAATTCTCACGCCACTTTACATAAACTTTGCAGTTTACATATGGTGAATGAGAGGTTTATGTAAAGTGCAAAGTTTATGTAAACTGGTACTTGGGCAAAGTTTATGTAAACTGCAAAGTTTACTGCAAAGTTTATGTATACTGCAAAGTTTATGTATGCAGTTTACATAAACTGTAGTTTACATATGGTGAAGGAGAGATTTATGTAAACAGCAAAGTTTACTGCAAAGTTTATGTAAACTGGTACTTGGGCAAAATTTATGTAAACTGCAAATTTTCTTGCAATGGTTTATGTAAACTGCAAAGTTTATTGCAAAGTTTATGTAAACTGCAGTTTCCATTTCGAAACTGCAAAGTTTATGTAAATTGCAAAGTTTACTGCAAAGTTTATGTAAACTGGTACTTGGGCAAAGTTTATGTAAACTGCAAAGTTTACTGCAAAGTTTTATGTAAACTGCAAATTTTACTGCAAAATTTATGTAAACTGCAGTTCCCATTTCAAAACTACAAAGTTTACTGCAAAGTTTATGTAAACTGCAATTTACTGCAAAGTTTATGTAAATCGCAAAGTTTATGCAAAGTTTATATAATTGGTACTTGGGCAAGGTTTATGTAAACTGCAAAGTTTACTACAACTTTGCAGTTTATGTAAACTGTCAGTTTATATAAACTTTGCAGTATAAACTGCAAAGTTTATGTAAAGTGGCGTGAAAATTCTGCAGTTGTCATCCAACTTTGGAATTCCATATCTCCATCGTTTCTCATCCGTTTTGATCAAACTTTGACTTGTTTTAAACCTCTCCTTACAAGAATTATACATAATTTTATGGATCTTTATTTGGACTTGTAAATCTCCCATAAATCAGCTCTGAAATAGAGATGCAAGTGCTGTTCTTTTCGCAAAAAAATCTGAAGTAATGACTGTACTTCAGAAATTAATATCTTCTTCATTCTTTGTCCGATTTAAGCAAACTATAGCTTGATTTAAACCTCTTTGCATAAGGTTTACTCAGAAATTTATATAAGAAACTTTGGCTTTCTAGATTTTCCGAAAAACAACAAAGAACAGAGCTGCATTTGTAAAAGTTCTGTTGGCTTATGTAAACTACTGATTCAGTTGTCAAAATACTTTTCTTTTATGTTAAATACTCTTCTCTGGTTCAAAGTGGTATTTGTTAGTGTAAAAACATCATTCTGGTTTATTTGTATAAAGTGTTGGTTGTTTATGTAAAGTGTTGAATGTCTGTTTAAAGTATTGTTGTCAGTTTACATATGTAAACTATAAACTGCGAGTTTACATATGTAAACTGCAAAGTTTTATGTAAAATGGTATGAGTTTTGAAGCTTGAGAGTTGAGGAGTATTTTGACGGTGAGATATCTTCAAAAATCTTCATGGAATAGCTAAAATCGACGTGAGAGAAAAAAGAAAATAGGCTGGTGAAGGAGAAGATGAGAGACATGCTCAATTTTTGGCTCAATTTTTTCCTTTTTTTGGGTAGGTGTACACTCGCTCCTTTACTTCTAGTAGTACGATATACCAACTGCCATATTATGCCTCTAATCCCCTCAACAATTTTACTGTCTCCTCAACAATTGCGTAAGTCAAATAACTATTTTTGTCCTATTCGTATTTACTACTACTCAAATTAATTAAGCTGCTGCAGATGCAATATTGATGACGATGGTGAGGGAGGGATCAATAGGCAGAGAAAGGAGGAGGAAGATGGGGAGAGAGAAACGGTCAAGAGTTCTGGGATTCTGGGTTGGTCCGGTCTGCTGCGCAAGTGAAAAGAGGAGAGGGTCACAACTAGATTTTGGGCGGTCAAAGGTGGAGGAATGATGGAAGGGTGGTGGCTGTGGTTTCTGGCGGCAGGGGGGCGGCGAACTAAGGGAACAGTAGAGTACCGTGGAGAAAAAGGAGGAGTGGACCTATTAATTGTACTTTTTTTTCCCCTTGTACATGTTTATTATAAAAGAGTGATTGGACGGTTTTGTCCTCTAAAAATAAGTCTGTTAGTCTAGTTAACGACTCCTCTAACAGAATGACCAAAAATCTAACAAAATGAAAATTTGATGACTAAAAAAATAGTTTTTAAAGTATGATGACTAAAACTCAAATTTTGTTATAATATGATGACTAATTTTATATTTTACTCTATATACTATATAACTACTGATTTTTGCTTCAAAATTGATCATCATACTATAGTCAATTTCTGATTTTGATCATCATACTTTGAAAACTATTTTTAAGGTCAAGGGGTTAATTTACTAACGACCAAATTTTTTTAGGATTATTTTTATCTTTTCACTGCCCTCCTTAAATAAAATATGTCAATTTCATAATTAACCGAGCTTATGGGCTTAGGATTTAAAGAATGACAAAATTCTTGGAGTCAATTTGTAATTTTAAAAATTTTATAAAATTTCCACTTTGGGTTTCATATGCAAAAAAAAAAAGTAGGGTTACTATTTTTTTTTAATTATGCTCGACAAAAACGACACAATACAGCAGCCGGAATTTGCCGTGACGGTCATCACCTTCGATAGAATCCACTACACCGACCATAACCTCTGTCGGGAACCGCTGCACCGATCATAACATATTATTGATTTTTCTCAACTAAATCACATTTATCTCACTGATTTATAATTACTGTTGGTTTTGCTGTGTTTGATGATATATACTTGGATTGATACTGCACATTCGTTGTTATATCTATGAAGATGATGATATTTTTCAATATTTCGATTTCTAAGGTTTTACCTTTTCCCTTAGAGTTCCCGATTCACAACACTACTCTAAACCTTTTTCTACTCTCTTTCCGACTATCCCATAAGAAGCCTCCGACAGAATCCACTGCACCGACCATAACCTCTACCGAGAACTACCGCACCGGTCATAACCTCCGTCGGACTTCGCTGCACCACCAAATTGAAGTATACAGGCATCCAAAAATCCAAATATCAACCAAAGATCAACCAAAAATCAACCAAAAAACCAAAATCAATAATAATAATAATAATAAAATCAGGGCTACTTTGCTCATCTTCTTCTCTTTGAGGCTCAACTCCTGCACCATTCGAGGCTATATAGACTCACTTGGAGAACTGTATAGAAGGAGACACAGGGTGGGCGATAACAAGCCAACAACGAAGGAGATGCAGAAAAACCACTGGCAGTCAAAAAACGTCGATCCGATCGACGAGGCAACGAGATCGGACGAGGACCCTCGTCGATCCGACAATCCTTCTTCTTATTCGGTCGGGGGGAGGTCGGGGTCGCCGAAGTCGGGGGAGGTCGGGAAGGAGATCGGGAGATAAGATCTAGGGGAGGAAGGGAGGAGATCCGGTTGGAGGAGGGAGGGACGGAGGCGGTGGTGGCTGCTGAACATAATAAATTAGGGTTTCTTTTACTTCTAATATTATAGTACAAATTGTAGTTAGGGTTTGCAAGGGAATTCCAATTATTTAATTAATAAATCAACTAAAAAGACAAAAATAACCTTAAGAAAATTTGGCCGTTTGTAACTTCACCCCCAAACTTGACGGAGTAACATTTTTTGAAAATAAAAATAAAGTATGATGACCAAAACCAGAAACTGACTATAGTATGATGACCAATTTTGAAATTTACTCAAAAATATATATATATAACTACTGATTTTACATATGAATGAAAAAGCTTCTCAATTATTTAGGCTCCGTTTGGACAAGATTTATAAAAACACTTTAGTATAAGTGTATTTTTGGAAATTTTAGTGAAGTATTTTAAATTTTTTTAAAAGGATAAATATGTGCTTGGATAACTATTTTAGAAAAATATTTTATAATTAAGAAAATTAAAAAGGTATAATTTTGAGGACTAAAACTGTAATTTTAGTAACTGGATTGCTATTTGTATCATGAATTTGCTATTTGTATCACAAAAAAAAATAAAAATAATAATAAAATGACCACAACGCCCTTATGGTGAAACTTTTGCAAAAAATACTAAGTGGGGGACAAAAACGCAAAAAAAATGCGTTTGCATCATGCTGATAAACGCCTGAAAAAAACGTTTTGTACATGTTAAAACTAAATAAGATTGCGTTTATAATGGTATAAAACGCCATAATGCAACGTTTTTAACAGTATTAACGAAGAAAATTTGCGTTTTCGGAACGTATTAAACGCAAATTAATAGCGTTTTTACCGTGGACGAAACGCAAAAATAGGGCGTTTTGTCCACGGTTCGCTCGCTGAACGGGGGCGTTTCCGGCCAGAAATTTGGATAAAATCCCCCAAATTGGCAGCCGAACCATTTGCCCTATTTTTTCTCAAAAATTCACATCAAAACGCAAATTTGCTTAGATTTTGTCGGCCAAAAACGCAAAGCATGGACGGAGGAGATGGCGAACAATCACGAAGGCACGGAGCGGGCAAAGGTCCACTGATTAACCGGGTAAACATCGATATGAATATGAGTTTTTCTGCAATTTTTTACGTTTATATTGCGTTAATTTTGTTAGAAATCGTTGTTTATGTGAGTTTAGGTATGTAGAAACGCTAATTGGTATGAATTAGGTGGATTTTTGACGCCGGAATTACCGGCCGTCGGCGTTTTGGGGTCGCAAAACGCCATCGGCCGGCGTTTTGAGATCTAAAAACGCAATCGGCCGGCGTTTTTAGATCTCAAAACGCCATCGGCCTGCGTTTTGAGATCTCAAACCGCCGGCCGCCGGCGGTTTTGAGATCTCAAAACGCAGGCCGCCGGTCGTTTTGAAAAACTCAAAACGCCGTCGGCCCGCGTTTTGAGATCTCAAAACGCGGTCCGATTGCGTTTAGAGACTCTCAAAACGCGATCCACGAGCGTTTTGGAAGTCTCAAAACGCAGTTGGACGGCGTTTTGAGTAAAAACGCCGTCCAACTGCGTTTTGAGAGTATGGTTACGGCAAAAGCATGCGTTTTGATGTAAATTGATTTATCGTATGTTACAATATAATTGCTTCGTTTAATTTACTTATATATTTTTATTTATGCAATTATTCGTTTATTTATTTAGGGTGGCGCTAAGTTAAAGCCACGAGGCGAACGACAGGCTCCCATAGCTTCTGCTAGGAGGCAGAAGGTGCCAGTTATTAGGGGAGGTGGTGGTAGACGGGGAGGTGGTGGTAGACGGGGAGGCGGGATTGTTATATCCGATGGAGGACAGGGAGGTCGTGACTCCTCATTTCAGTTGAGGGATCAGTATTACGATACTACTGATTCCGATGACACTGATTCGAGCGAGGAGGAGCAGTTTGGCCATGAGGAGGAGTTTGGGCATCCCCATGAGCAGTCACGGCAGGGGGACGCTAGTGGGAGTGGACGGCCACTAGGGGACCAGGGTGAGGCTAGTGGGAGTGGACGGCCACTAGGGGACCAGGGTGAGGGGCATACCTACGGAGGTGACCCTTCTCACCCACATGCTGAGAGGACGATCCGGTATAGGAATCCGGACCACGGACAGTTCGAGGAGGTGGATCCTACTGCAGGTACGCGTTTTAATTTAATTGTATTACTATTTTTAATAAATAATTGATTTATTTTAATTGTTCATATTATGAGAATTTGGTATTGTTTGACTTATATTAAAATTGTGCACTTTTTATGTAGTTCAGTAATTATTCTAATTCATATACGTACTTTCTTTACTTATGTATGTTTTTCTTTATTTTTTTTAATTACGTTTTACAATTAATTTACTTATATATTTTTATATGTATATGTTGTCTATATAGTTCCCACTAGGAAGCGCCCGCGGGAGGATCGTAGTTGGATAGTTACAGGGCCCATTGAGGGGGCCCTATAGATGATAGCCTTATCCCTAGCTTTTTAGGGCATGTGGTATCTAGGTATTGGCAGGAGGGGGTGCCTACTAGATACCACATTAGAGTCCACAATAGAGGTAGCATGTACGACCTTTTTGAGAGGTGGATCGGCTCGATGACGGTCGAGGGTGCGCAGATATTGAGCGGGACAGGCCTTGGACACCTGCCCCGTATTATGCACCGGAGCATTGATGAGCCTCTCATCAATGCATTTTTGGAGAGGTGGCAGCCGGATACGAATTCGTTCCACCTCCCATTCGGAGAGATGACCATCCTCCTACACGATGTGTGGGAGATTTTGAGGATTCCGGTCGATGGTCGACTCATCACCGAGGTGACACCGTCGTCGACCGTACTGTCATGGTCGAGGGGATTGCTAGAGATTCCTCCTGAGGAGCGGATAGACGGGGAGCTGTATAGGAATGGCGGGTTTTCTACGCAGCGGGTGATCGAGCGGTGTATGCAGCGGGCCAGGGATGATTCGGACGTTGCTGTTTTAGTATGGAGCCTTATTGGGACTTGTCTGTTTACAGACAAAAGTTCCAATAAGTTTATGCCAGCCCCTGTTGTACAGGTTAGGAATGGGCTGGATCAGATTGGCCAGGAGGCATGGGGTACCGCGACACTCGCGTACTTGTATTACCATCTAGGGTGCGCGAGTCGTCACGGGAGTGCTGCGGTCGCTGGATGCATGACTCTATTACAGTCATGGATCTACGAGCACTTTCCTGATTTCAGACCCCACCCTCTGCCCCTTCCATTGCACGCCGCTCAGCCACGTGCAGCGAGGTGGGCCATCGACCACCACCGGTCCACAGAGCAGCGATTGGCAGCCATACGACTTGCGCTGGACGAGATGACAGCCGACATGGTTAGTAAATAGTTATAAATCTCATCAAATATATTTTGATTTAATATATTTTATATAAATTATTATTCATAATCATTAACTACTTTTCAAAGGTTACATGGATGCCTTACGGACGAGACGCCGTTTCGCGGACGCCGAGGACCCTGTACCGTGGACTTATTTCGTACAGGGACTACATCGAGCCGTACATGCCAGACCGATGCGTCCGCCAGCTTGGGTATGTACAGTGGATTCCCTCGCGCTTCATCCGTCCGGGCCGGGACACCTACCGCGGATACTCAGGGAGATCATACGTGGTACGACACGCCGTCGAGTATGCAGAGTCTGCGTGGGAGGAGTTCGGCACGTCTTCCATGGGTATTTCCCTAGCTGGCCGCCAGCGGACAGGTGGCGCTGTTCCTCGGAGTGCTGCGGTCGACGGCTACTTAGATTGGTTTCGTCCCCGATCACGTCCGCGCGTACTTCCCCCGGATCCCCAGGCTGCTATAGAGCCTCCTCGACCACGTCGCGCCGCCTCAGAGTTTGTAAGTAATCATATTAATTAATGTAATCTATTTTATTTGTTAACTTATGTTAAGATGAAACTAATATATTGTTTATATATTTGCAGTGGATGGGTCAGTATGGTCAGCTACATAATGCATTATTAGATGTAGTGCGGGAGAGCCTTCCTGATTTGTACGATCAGTTCGCACCTCGTACTGCAGATCTAGAGGATGAGTTCGACCGTTCCATATGATTTTTGGATTGTATTATTTTTTGTATACATTATCCGAATATTGTATTATTATTTACTTGGATTATATTTTATTGTATTCTTCATATATATGTTGTATTTGTATACGTATATTTCTTCAAAACCCAAAATAAATAGTGGTAAGCACAAGATAATAATAATAAAACATGTCACATGGCAATAAACGTCCTATCCATCGCGGAGTGCATTCCAAGCATTAAATCTAGCTTCTAAATTTTGTGGCCACTCACCTACACTTTCAGCATGACGCTGATGGTGCCAAACGAAGCTCAGCGGCGGGATAGGGCAGTCATCGACCACATCTACGTGTACATAATGATTCCCATTCACAAGGGCAAGCGCTATAACCCTTTCCGGTTGGGTGTCGCCAGTAGAGCAATACAAAGGTAGTACAGAATAATTTCCATCTGAACGAGTACGGTCAAACTGTATTACCAGTGCATTTGCATAAGTGGCGAGAGGGAACAAATCCGTAGGTGTAGCCATCCAATGCTGCTCACCACAATCAGTGCCTTCGAAATTTATTCGCCTAAGTACCATGGCCACAAAATCTCCATCGGCCGGACGCAACTCCAATGCTTCGAATACACCCCTATACCTGTCCGGGTGGCTCGTAATCTCTCCACTCAATGACCTGCGAGCTAACCTCCAATATTTCTCGTGGCCAAAAAGGTACGTAGAAATTACTCGGAAACCACAATGGCCATCCCCATCTACATCTGACCACCCTGTACAATAAGGCTGAAAAAATGCTGGCACACACTGAATGTCTCCACCAGACCCTGTTAAGTAATTATGTTACATTAAGTAAACGAACCTTCATCATTTATTTACTTAATTGACTAAATTAAAGGGCTTATTTACATGTCATTAATGGAGACTCACCATCAAAACCTGTATGAATGCGGTGTGATCTACCTGTTGATCGACCAGATGACCCTGAACGACACCTGCCACGCCGGCCACGTGTCGCTCTTTCTCGTGAGCTCCACTCGCGCATAACAGAATGATGTAATCTATTTGGTGGTCGCCCCCTTTGGGGTCCCGACAAACCTGGCTCTCCAACACTGGCCATGTCAGGGTACATCTGCTCTACGTACGCCCTATTCAACAGCCGGGCCAAAAAAGACGGACTGGTAGATACGGTGGGGACTACTTCCTCGTTGAAATACCTTAACAAACACATATGTGAACTCCAAATATTTCTTAAAAAAAAAAAATTTGTCAATTCAATTGCATAATATTAAAGTTCATAATTGAAAACTGCACCTGATGTCCTCATCAATGTAATTCGCATCACCATGTGATGGCACAATGGTCAGCCTCTTCCAAAACTCATGCACGTGTGGAAGTAAGGGATATTCAGGCAATGACTGTGCCTTGAATATGTCGCACGCACAGGGAATCCCACGTGTCACCTTGGGCACACATCCACATCGCTCAAGTACAAGGCCTCCCAACTTATCCTTCCGCCGAACTTCTTTTCTAACCAACTTCAAACAATGGTGTGACACGTACTTGTTCAAATAACAGTATGGATATCCCTGCATACTTGTTTGAGTCGTGGAGATGGAAGCCTCAAGAGAGCCTCTATAATAATGTCAATTAAAAATAAAATTAAATGAAACATATAAATAAATAGAAGCATAACAAAAAATGAAATTCTAAGACATTAAATAACATCTGCTATAAACAATTAAATAAGTAAACTAACCCGATGTGAGGGTACAAGTGGCTGAGGTGAGAGTCAATCTTTGTGAACAACGTGTCGAGGGAATTGGTGGAAGAATTAAGCCAATCTTTCATAGCAGCATGCGAAGCCTCTACTCTGTTAGTGGAAGTATTACCAAAGTGGAGAAATTGATTGGTCCAGGCTCGAACAAATTTCTCCTTGTGAATGAGCCATGTAGTCTCTAGATATTCAACAGCCAACGGCTCAAGGAGAGTGTACTTAACCTTGAAATTCTGCAATAAACGATTAAATTCCTCTACTGTCGGAGCCTTAATGATTTTCGTCCACCAGTTGTCATGAATATCACATGCTAAATTTTTGTTCCTCCTCCCAACATTTTTTTCCAACCACGCGTTCACATCACGCCCAATATGCCACAAACATAACAAGTGATGTGAAGCGGGAAAATGCTCCTTAATCGGCTGTAACAAGCCCAACTCCCTATCTGTCACAATCACACTAGGTGACAAACTTGCAGGCAGCAAAAATCTCAAGTTCCTCAAAACCCAGTCATATGTATCCTGTTTCTCATTCCTGACAATAGCAAATGCAATATTGAAATTCTTATTTGTAGGAGTCATACCTACTATCTCGACGACAGGCATTTGGTACTTGTTCGTCTTGTAGGTAGAATCAATCCCAACCACCCAATACCATCTGTTGAACATCTGAATTGATGTTGGATGTGCAAAGAAGACATGTGTGATCTCATCAGTGGTCGCATCCTTCAGAATCTTCAGATAGTACTGCTTCTCCTCAGCCAAATGAATAAATTGCTGCCCAATATTCCTACCTTCCAATCCGGCGGTCTTCATCTCTCCTTTTAAATTGTACACAGATTTGATTGGTACCTGGGAATCGGGAAACTGTTTATTAACAGCTTCCCAAACACACTTTGGCTTAACATTCGAACGCAGCATAAATTCAGCAACAGCCTTTGAATCCTTTGTAAAATGGCTCAACTGTCTGTGACCATATGGATGCATTATACCTGTAAATCACATGTAATTATAATAACAATTAATACATACAACACATCAATCAACTTAATTAATATTATGCGCAAATAATGAAATACCAGTGTGATTGTGAGTTGACGCTGCTCCTGGGTTTGTATAAACCTTGTGCCGCCCCAAATCAATCCGCTTACAAGTCAACCTAAAGGGGCAATTAGTGCCGCTCCTTCTTGTATTCTTTCTTCTAGTTGGGAGAGGGGCTTTGGCAGGATCTCTCCATCGCTTGCACGAGAAGTAGTACGTCGCAAATCCTTGGTTACCTCCCCTCTTTGTAATTACAAACTTCAGCTTCTTAGCTATTTTCTGGCAATATTTCAAAGCCTTGCCAATTGTTCGAAACTCTCTGTCAATCTTGAAATATCCACTCAAATCTGCGCCAGGTTCAAGTTCCACCGGCTCCCCATGAGTATTATTCGCATCATTGTCATCTAGATCCTCATCTTCATCGTCATCCTCCTCTTCATTCTCCGCGTCCTCATCATCATCGTACAACTCATCCTCATCGTAATCATCATTGTCAGCCTGTAGGTGAATACACATATTCATTAAAATTACAGCACAGTTATGGTTCTTCCAATCAAAAAACGCAACAATTTGGCGTTTTTTACTGCATGAAACGCACCATTTTTGCGTTTTTCCAGATAAAAACGCTAAAAATGTGCGTTTTTATCTCAAAAAACGCAAAAATGGTGCGTTTAATGCAGTAAAAAACGCACACAGATGTGGTTTTCAGCAACCTAAAACGCAGAACTTTTTATATAATGCATGTCAAAAACTCAGCTCTTTTTATATAATCCATGTCAAAAACGCAGCACTTTTTATATAATGCATGCAAAAAACGCAACACTTTTTATATAATGCATGTCAAAAACGCAACACTTTTTATATAATGCATGTCGGAAACACTAAAAAGCGACTTTTTCTACACTCAAAAACGCTAAAAAGGGACGTTTGACCGCTTCCTAAACGTCATTTTAGCGTGTTTCGACATACACTATTTTTAAAAAAACTTATGTAACTTTAAGGTACGGAAACTTACCATATCGTGATGATTCGCTTTCTAAATATTCTTTCGCCGTCAACTGAATGATCCAACAATGTTTTTAAGTTAAGAATTTATCTGGATTTGATTTTAGGATAGTTGTTGTGTATGAGTTTTTCATCCAATTCACATGAATGTATGTAAACGTTTTTTAACTTCTGTACATGTCAAAAACGCAACATTTTACCGAGCGAACCATGGTGGAAACTTCACATATTCACGTTTATTGGTGTAAAAAACGCAATATTTTAACGAGCGAACCATGGTAAAAACATCACATTTTTGCGTTTTTAAATGAAAAAACGCACGCATTTGGCGATTTAGACATACAAAAACGCACTAAATTGGCGTTTTTTACATATAAAAACGCAATTTAGTGTAAATTTTGTATGTTCAAAACGTTTTAGTATTGCGTTTTTTTGAGATTAAAACGCAATTTTCGCCCCTTTTTTTGGACATAAAATCTGTCAATTTATTAATTTTTTTGTTCATAAGGGCATTTTGGTCTTTTTATTATTATTATTATTTTTTTTTGTGATACAAATAGCAAATTCATGATACAAATAGCAAATCCCTTTTAGTAAATTATAGCAAATCTAAGTTGCATCTCCTATAGCAAAACTGTAATTTTACTTGGTTTCAAACACTCTGCCGCCACCGCCCATCCTAAAGCCAACCAGTTGCTACCCACGCAACTCTAGAACCAAAATCCAATGTAACCAGAATTTGAAAGCTACTTTCGTAGAACCCTCATCGCCATCTTTTGCATTCTTTAAACTAAAAGGTGTTTTGTCAATCAAATGAATTTACCATGTTATTATTGATGTGGGTTTGTTGAGATGATTAGGAAATGTAAAAAAAAAGGAAGTAAAAAGAAGAAAAAGGATTGAAGAAAATATAGGCAAGCTTGTAGATCAATAATGGCGAGGTTGCATATTAAATTCCCTGTCAAGCAATTTTTTGTGCATTATTTACTGTCAAATTTAGTAATTGGTAAAATTTAGCCCAAAACCCCCTGAGTTTTCATGTACAAAATCATTGGTGGAGTTGCTAGCGGCATTCATCTCTGGCAGCAGAGTAATTGGAGAGAAATAATTGAAAATCCTTTGATCTTGAAAGAACGGGAGCTTCGGAACTACTTGATAGGATGGAACAAATGAGGGCTGGCGGTGGGCGGGCGGCGTCCGAGAGACAGAGGCGGGGGAAGAAGAGTTTGACCCATAATGCTTATAACCCGAATTTAACTTGAAAATAGATCCGCGAGTTTTTTTCAAAAAAATCTTAAAACATTATTCCCACCTATTTTTCAAAAAATGTATTTATAACCCATAATTTTTTTAAATAAAATTAAAAAAACCCCATAATTTTGTCCAAACATATTTTATAAATTTTTTTTACTCTTAAAACACTTAAAATGTTTTTTTAAGTGGTTGTCCAATCCTTAAAATTGTGAATAGCAAATTACAATTCCATCCTCCTTCTTACACCTTATTCACAAAGACCCGTCAGTTTCTCCTTTTGTTGAGAGTCATTTCATTGGGCTGTCTCTTTTTGAGGAAAGGGAAACGCAAATGTATCAACCGGCGAGTGGGGGGGATTTTGTCAGCAACGGCTACCACAGTCCCCACCAAAGCGGCGGCGGACGAGTAGCAGGGGGTATGAGTCGACGGCGGGGCGGCCGGGGGAGACCTCGACTTCCTCATAACAGAGACGGTACTGGTGGTGGTACTCATAATAGTAATAGTAGCAGTAGGGTTTCTAATTACTACGGGGCGTACAACCACCCGCAGCAGGAAAAGGATGACGACAATGACAGGGACTCACCCTCTCCACCTCCGCCATGTACGGACTTTGATATGGCTTACTTTAACTCTTATGCTCATGTTGGCATTCACGAAGAAATGATCAAGGTAAAAAAGTATCTTTTTTCTTCTTCATGAAAATTTTTGTTTGTTTTAATGTGTCTTTTTGTTGATTTTTTCAGTCAGTTCGATAATTTGATAGAGATATTAGGGATTTTTATTCTTTTTTCTATTTAACTTGTTGCATTGTGCTGCTCTGTAGGATTATTGTTGATGATGATTGGGTGCTGGGTGATATATAACTCAAGTTGATTTGAATGCAATAGACTGATAAAAAATGGGATGTGACATTATAATCTTGTAAATGACAGATGTATAAGAGATATGTTTTGAAGAATTTTTGTGTTTTAAACAAGTTAAAATTGTTCGGTTGTTGGAAAATGACTAGCAATATCTCAGTAATGGAAAATTTCACTAGCATAATGCCTGATTAAATGGGTTGTGGCATGAATATCATGGCAATGGCATATGTATCTGAAGTTGTTCAAAGTGGTTTTATCATTTTGTTTTAAAAAAAACTAGTTAGAATCTTAGTGGGACATTGAAAGTTAAGTGTATAGTTTTCCCGTATTAGTTTAGACTGGTCGCTTTAGATTGTTGGACATTGAGTATAGCCATAGTTGTCGGTTATATGCTGAACGCATTCTTTGAGATTAAACCTTTCAAAGTGCAAAAGAAATAAGAACCATGCTTTGAATACTTGATCTCCTGAGTGAGGGGAACTCATGTCCCACATGTATATGTTTCATCTGTTTGTATGCATCTAAAATAAATTGTAAATGGATCTGGAAGTGTCATTAGTGACGAGTCTTTTAGCTTTGTGTCAATGATGGACTAGATTAAAATGGCGCAATTAAATTCCGGTGCTTCTTACTATTAGTGAAGTTGCTGGAAAAGAATACATAAAATGCAGAATGCATTTTGTTTCGTAACGGAAACAACCTCCCTGTGATGCAGTGCTAAGGCTGCGTACATCTTGACCCCCCAGAGTCCAACAAAGTTGGGATATACATACTGGGTATGTTGTTGTATGCATCTAAAGTAGATAACTGAAATGATTTAATTAGGGTTCTTGAATGCATTTTCTGTCAATCAGGTTTTACTTCTTCAAATCAAATAGATGGTAGAGAAATATTTTGTGAGAATATCTTTTTTATCTTTTATTTTTTTTTCCCTTAATGTTCATTTTTTTAATATGACATAGGAACATTGACAAAAATTTTCTGGGATTGCTTGCTTCTAATTCATTTCCAATCCCTTCGAATTGCATGCTGCTGCAATTATGGATCCTAGAGTATGCGTGGAAGTACATATCCAATGGTTTATTATGTGTGGCTGTATGAAATTAAATATCAATAATTACTGAAAGGAAAAGGAACTAATTTTCTTCATTCTTGTGTTTTGATTGTTGGTTCAATTGGTTCTGCCTTGAATAAGGTAAGCTTTCCTCAGGTAATGTAGTGGTTATTGCATGGCTTCTATTGTCATTTACCACTTAATGGGCTCTATATCCTGGTCAATTATAGTTGTTAATGCGTCAGCTTTTGACGGAGCTTGGGAAAATCTGAACTACTATTTGAAGGATCTTGATTTTCTGTTTCAAATTCTTTTAATTGTTATTACAATTAGTTGATGTTGCATTTGGATCAAATGTCAAAGGAATTGTGTTAAGCATTAGACTAACCATTCTAGCCTCTAAATAGTTTCTCTTTGTGACACTTTGAGCAAGATGCTTTTTCATTTTTATGTTATATTGAGGGTTTCTGAAATTGTTTCATTCTTCTTTTGGTAAAGTTTGGAAGAGGATGATTTATTTACTTTTGTGTCTTTATGGCATGTATTACTACTGGTTGGTTGAGTACCAGATAATACAGTGTCATATCTTTTATTGTGTTTCACCTCTAAGTCTGTGTGCTTGTTATCTCCCTGAACTTACAGGATCGTGCTCGAACTGAAACTTACCGTAATGCAATTTTGCAGCACCAGAGTCAAATTGCTGGCAAAGTGAGTTTCAAAGCTCTAAATGTTTCATTTCTCTATTCAATATATGCTGCTTTGCAACAATATCCTGTGGTAAGATTGCATTGTCTGAATTTGGTCTATTTTAGTTGTCTGAGTAGACTATCTTTCAGAATATGTTCTTTGTTTAAATGTCAAAAGTCAGAATTTCAGAATGCATCCATTGTCATCATCGCCAAATATTTTTATTTTTTTGTGGGTTGTGCTTCTTGTTTTTACTTTTCTGTTACCTTTTTTGAGGAAAACCACCACACTTAACCTTTATTTTCACTAGTCATGCAATATTTTTAAATTGCATTTTTACTACTATGTGTCACATAATTGTGGTTGATGTTTCCAGGTTGTAGTTGACGTTGGTTGTGGCACGGGAATCCTTTCAATATTTTGTGCTCAGGCTGGTGCTAAAAGAGTAAGATATCTTTTAGCATATCTGTATTGTATACTTATTTTCCAATTATGATACCGCTCCTTGACATAGAAAGATATTTGCATTTGAACCCCTAATATGGCTATGTTGATAACTCAATTTATTTTTCCTCAAAGAACTGCTATAATTCATAGAAGTTGATAAACTTGCTTTGAGCCCAGTAGCTAGGAAAGGTGGGAAGTATCAAATTAGTTTATGGTTGTGATTTATAGATGAGTTATTGATGTGAGAGTGGCGGAAAGAAAATGAATTGCCAAGACTTTTCTTGAGCTTTCCATGCGAGATGATGTTGTGAAGATACTGATCTCAGCCAAGCTATCAAAACAATCAAAATATTGCATGAAAAGAAAAGATATGTTGCAAAGCAATTATGCTTCAAAAATTCACAATGCTTCCCGACTAATCTGTTACACCCAATTCGTATAAAGCATGAAAGAATGTCTATAAAATTAATGAAAAACACAATGAATATGCAAACCACAATAGCTGAAGGTGAAGCTATTGATACTTCGGCTATGCAAAACTTAAATAAGTGTCAAAACAATAAAGATTATTCCTGAAGAATAATAATAAAAGGGGTTTCCTTTCTAAACTTGTTGTTTCATTTGTTGTTTACATAGAAGATTTCGTGCCCCTTATATAGATGTAAGGTTGGCCGAAACAATAAAAGACTGAAAAAGGAGAAGAACTATTAATCCTAGTCTAGCTAGGAAAGACAAAGTATGTGTCCCTTATACTACAAGGCAACGAACATGGCTGCCCTTCTAGAAGACACTCCCAGTTCTAATGCAAGGAGGTAAGGTTTCACAATCTTATTACAAATAAGAAAGCTTGTAAAAAAGCTTCTCTCGTTGTAAACTACTAAAAGATAAATGTGAATCCAAAACACATTATGAGTCACTTAGAGGTCGCGTTTCATGGAAGACACGTAGGAGGCATGAATGATAATGTCTTGTGACGTCATGGAGGCTCCCCATTTGGCTTGCCTCAAGTGTTGGTCCAATGTTTCCCAAATATGTAAGATTGAATGGAAAAAATCTCCAATCACCCCAATTATTTTACCGCACCAGCACTGCCACTATTAACCTTGGTCCACTTTATCTCTTCTCCCTGATACTCAGGTTTTCCGTCTGCCTAAATTTGTCCTGAGAGATAGGATAAGGGTAAATCAATGAATAAAATGAGGAGCCTGGCACTGCTTTGGAATCTTAGCTCTATGGACTCTGTGTGTCTTTGTTTGAAAGTTCAGGTTATAGTTGGATGTGAAATGGGAAATAACTTAAGTATTCTTTAATGATCTGCAAGACTTTCGTTTCAGCATTTAGATTACTCACATGATCCAGTTTATACTTATTTGTCTATCTTTAATAGCTAATGTACTTTTTAGGTTTAGATTTAAGGATTTAGCTGACTTCCATTTCATCATTTCTAGGTGTCGGATCCAGTTTATACTTATTTGTATATCTTTAATAGATTATATACTTTGTAAGTTTAGATTTAAGGATCTAGCTGACTTCCATTTCATCATTTCCAAATTTTGCCGCTTCAAAATATATCTTCTTTGCAAGAAAGTTATGACATTGGAGCTGGTTGCTGCTTAGGGTCCTGTCCCATAAGATTTTGGCTAGCTGGAATGACTATTATGTATAGTCAACTAGCTTTTGTGATATTCTTCTCTTCTATGCACAAAGAGAGCGTTGCAAGTTTCTTATATTATCATTGGGTTCAGGTCCTTGTTTCATTCATTTTTAATATTTCTCCTATGATGATGTTTTTTCAGGTATATGCAGTGGATGCGAGTTACATTGCTGTGCAGGTACTTTGTTGCATTTACATTTGATTATTGAGTGTATTATTTAAGATAGGACAGTCTTCTCATTGATTTTGGTGTTGGAGCAAGTGAAAGCTGTTTTGCAAATTGGGCGTTTTGTGTTGGTGTAAGGAACTTTGAATGGATTTATTGAATTGAAAGTTAAATGTGTACTCTATATGAAATGTTCATAGTCATAATTCTTGATATTTTCATGCTCAATTTCCAAAAGGAGGACAAACTGCCCATTTTCTACTATGAGAAAGCTGGTTCATTCAAAAAAATTAAATTTTAGCGTGACGCATATTTATGATGCTTGGAGAATTTCTTCTATCTTGAATTTTCAAGAACAGATATTGAATAATTTTTCTTATGCAATTGCAAAACCATCAAAGGTTTAATAATGGTGTTTGATGAAAGTTTTTTAGATGACACAATTGATCTCAATCACCTTGGCCATGTTATGAATTAATATTGTATTTTGTGTCAGCATTGCGGGTCTTTTGTACTGAAAGTCCCTAAATAAAATTACGATGTAGAAACTGATGAAATGTTTATCAGTTCTGCTAGAGCTTTCCTTCATTTTACTGCTTCTTGCAAATAAGGTCAGGGATTCAGGGTCATGAGCTGATTTTGGTTTCTATGATTGCATAACCAGGCAAATGAAGTTGTGAAGGCCAACAACTTATCTGACACAATCATAGTTTTGCACGGGCGTGTGGAGGTACATTACTTGTAAAAAAGCTTTTATGTTGCTGTAGCTTAGAAAAGTACGGCTATTAATATTATGTTTCTTTGAGTTTACTCATGCTCAATAGTTGCATGGAATATGATAGTCTTTTCTGTTTCTTTGTAACAATCATTCACATTCCTGTCATGTAGGATGTTTGGGTTAATATCTAAACCTTTTAACATTAACTATCTAGTAATGTTTCAGATTGGAACTTCACGAAAAGAAATTTCACTTTCTTTGTAGGAGAAACCTTCAGCCGATACTTAGGCTCTGTTTGTTTGACTCTATCCCAAGTAAAAGTTAACTTTTTTGACAAAATTAAAAAAATTATCCAAACAACTCTTTTTCCCCTTCAAATTTAAATGTTAAATTTACAAATCCCCTCCAAATTTCTCCTCACATAATTCCAAAAAATTCCTTCCAGTTTACTTTTCCTTTTCTCTCCCCAAAAGAACCAAGTCCCTCCAAAAATTCTTCCCCCACAAAGTTGTATTTTCCTCATCACCACTTTAGCACATTTTGACGATCCTCTCATGGCAAAGTCAGTTTTATAAAAAGAATACCTGAAGCTATCTGGAAATGCATGATTTTTATGATTGTGTGCTTTTAGTGACTTAGGAGTGGTAGCGGAATGGTGAGCCTTACCTTCTCTAACTAATGGTCTACTTGAATTTTAACTATAGTGCCATAATAAAAGATATTTTATAAGTTTTCTAAGATATTTTAGTGACTTTCAGGAAGTATTTTAACTATTTTTTCTATTTTTACCTTCTTACTGTATATTAAGATGGTATTTTGAGGCTAGTAGAATTTAAGATGGGTGGGTTTTTAGTTATGATTAGGCCGAGTTAAGTAACTTCAAAGCCTTAATTAAGGCTTCATTAATCAACGTGAAATCTCTAAAACATCTTTTATTATGGAAGGGGGAAGTACTTGTTTTAATAAATGAAGTTTGATTGTTTGTTAGAATTTGTTCCGTATGTTCTCAAGGAATTTCTTGAAGATGAAAGCTCAGTTCTGACTAGCCAATGCATTTTAAAGTTTTTTTTTGTATGTGAGAGATACCCTTAAATACCAGTTGGATCGATACTTTCTTTTATGATCCCTGGTGCTCTTTCTGAAAAAATGAAATAACTTAATATTTTTAAATGAATCCTGGGGAAGACAGTTTGTTACATAATAGAGAACCCCGACTGTTGATCTATAACTTCTTCTTTTTGGGAAAAAAAATTACTCCGTCGTATGTTAGGCCTTAACAGCCCTTCTTTTCCATGATACCTGCACATCTATGCTGTGGGCTGCCTTTTATTTGAGTGTTATCAGACACTTAAAAGTTGTGGTGCAAATGAGAGGTAGTGGATTAAATTACACTGGAACATGTGACATTATGTTATTCCATAAAAAAAATGTAGTGATGATTATACTATTAAAATACTTTGGCGACAAAGTACAAATGCCTAACTTTGTTCATTTGGTTCATAAAATTAAGGATACTAATGCTTGTCGGTAGGATTTAGTTTCCAATTTCTTACCTATGATATCAGATGTTTATTCCTAAAATCCATTTTCTTCAAATGATTATCTTACAGTTATTTTGAAATGTAACTTGTTTTGTATAGGATGTGGAAATTGATGAAGAAGTTGATGTAATAATTTCAGAGTGGATGGGATATATGCTACTTTACGAGGTAATTGACATAAACAGTCATATTCCATCTGAACTATAGATATTTGTAGACCTAGTACAACTGCTGCGTTTGGTTGATACCTTTTGCAATATTTCACTGTTTGACCTTCTAGAGCATGCTTGGAAGTGTGATTAGAGCTAGAGATCGCTGGCTAAGACCAGGAGGTCTTATTCTTCCCTCAAATGCCACGGTGTGGACACTTACCTACTTGCAACTGATCTTTTCATATAACTGTTGATAGTACCTTTATCTGTAGTCATTTTGTCAACAAGTCAAGCCAGGGGAAAAGATTCTGGGTGATGTTAGTGTTCCATCACAAAACTTTTCTGTTGATGAGTGATTATCCTGATCATTTAGCATTTACTTAGAAAGAAAATAATGTTCTAAATTTTCTGAACTGCAAAAATAAATTCATCAATTTTGTGATTTAGTTTTACAAACATGCAAAGAAGAAAATCTTTTCTTATCAAATATTAGATTTTATTAGTTAGTTTTGCAACCCGTTTACTCTGAAATAAAGCAGCCTCACATGTGAATGAATTGTTTCTAGAATCTAAAGAAAATTATTTTTCATGTAACGTGCATCCAGTTTGTTGAACTTATTTGTAATGAAATTTTTTTCCGTACCAGATAATCCCATTATGAAGAAAGTGTATACTTTCCAAGGTTCAGTGTACTAGAAGACTATTGTTTCCAAAGATTCTATGATAAAGTGAGAAGGTGTACAATGTCAACTACTTTATAGGCATGCAACTTGTGGATTGTATTATACTGGCATATCATATCACCACGTAAAAGAGAGATGAGCTTGATTTTAGATGTTTGAGAACAAAATCAAGATTCTTGTGATATCATCAGTGTAGGTGAATCATCCCCTCTATTTAAGCAGTAATTGTGAAAGGTTCATGTACCAAAAAATATGTTGAAAACAAGTAGAAAAAGATTTACTGGCTGCTTTTTTTTTTTTTTTTCAATTCTTTTATATTCCTTGTATGACAACCATTCTTGCTACAATTTGCATCTGTGCCTGTTATACGATGGTTGGCTCACTCTTATTTGCCATCCAGGCCATGAAAACCGAATTGATTTTGATTCTGTTATGTAGTGATTACTGTGGTGGTTGAACTTTATTTTTTCCCTACAGTTATACATGGCACCTGTGACACATCCAGACAGATACGCAGAAAGCATTGACTTTTGGCGCAATGTTTATGGAATTGACAGTGAGTATCTTCACACTTTTCTATTTGTATATGAAAGATCACTTAAACTCCAGAAAATGTGTTGAACAACAAGGCTAACTTGAACTTGAGAGCAGAACAATGGAAAATTTGCCATAGATTGGGAACGATAAAATAGTTTTGTAGAAAAAAGTAAATAAGAGAAACAAAATAGTTGCCCAAACTTTGAAGGAGAGATGAAATGGAAAAGGAAGAATTGAGCTAGCGTGTCTATCCCTTACTGTTAATGGCAATGAGCTGAAGTTTTATGAAGTTTATAACCAAAGGTCCGGATTTTGTAGCTATTTATTCTTCAATTTTAAACAGAATTTTCATATGCTCCTCTAAATTTTTTATTGTGGTCACGTTGATCTTAACTATTAGTGCTTTATTATACCATTCTTTTCAAAATTTGAATCAGGCAGTTCTTTTTTCGCCCCTTTTAGGGACGTTTTTTTTTTTTTTTTTTTTTCCCTGAGCGTATGACATGTAATTGTGGTCCTAGGCTTTGGATGTTCTTCTTGTTGCATTTAGTCTACTTGTTATAAGAGAGTTCACAGTTCAAATTTCTCAGCTTTTCCATCTATTTAGCTGCTTCTCTCTCTCCCTCCTGCAAGTAAATTGAACATCTTCAGGCGTGTTCCCCAACTTTTGGGAAACTAATCTTCGGCACACCTGTACCTTTTTGTGCTCCAACTCTGCTATGCAAATTATCATAAAAAATGAGTTCCGATAATTGGATTCTAACCGTTGTATTGCATCTAAAGAGAGGGTTTTTTTTTTTTTTTTTTTTTTCCCCAAGCCTTTAATGTATTACATTTTGTGATTTTGGCTGTAATGAGCATGATGTTGGGTGAATTATAGGTTAATTGCTGGCATAGCATACAGCTCGATTTTCACGTAGCCAGTATATTTTTTGCTATTGCTTTTATAGTTTTTCAGTATATGTTTTCTGAAGAAATACCATCGCCAATGTTGGTATGATCTTTCACCTTTTGCATTATTTGAGGCTTATAAATGTTTTTCTCCAGTGTCTGCAATTATGCCATTAGCAAAGCAGTGCGCCTTTGAAGAACCTTCAGTGGAAACAATCACTGGTGAAAATGTTTTGACTTGGCCCCATGTGGTGAGCAATCCATCCATGCTGTGTGTAAACTTAAACAAATACCGATTCTGAGTATTGAAAAATACCAAAGTATAAAACTTTTGGTTTGTGGTAATAGAATGGAAAACTTTGGCATTTCCTTCCCATGTTTGATCTTAAAGTAGCAATCAGACTACAAATTAGTGTTAATCCTCAATTTTCTGGGGTTTTCACGATTGACTACTAATGGAATTACCCGAAGGGCAATATGACATGGATTTGAGGTGGAGGAAAATACACTCTTTTTCCTCATTTATCTATCTCATGCATAGCATATGAAGGTTTTTATTCATTGCATTATTTTACCATCCATAACTCAACGTGGCACCTTCATAATGACATATCCTTCTTGCTATTATTGCGCATCTCTTATTAGTAGTTTGGTAGTGCTATAGTTTCCTGTACTTGGTCTTTACCTCTTAGTTATATGTAGGCATCTGCTTCTCAGTCTTTATTTGTGTACTTTCTGAAGCACATGTTTAGTTTCTGAAAGTTACTTTCTTTAGGTTTGTACATCTTTTTGATGGTTATGCCACTTCTATATGCTCTCAATTTAACAGGTAAAGTATGTGGACTGCTATACAGTTACGGTCCAGGAACTAGAGTCCATTTCAACGAGATTTAAGTTTCAATCGATGATGCGAGGTATAAAAAATCTTGTTTCTTTTTTCTGCATCTAACTGCTCATCATCAGATACCTTTACAAAATTAAACCCTTTCTCGCTTTTCTTTCCAGCTCCATTCCATGGTTTTGCCTTCTGGTTTGATGTGGAGTTTAATGGGACTGTAGCATTTTCCACCCATAGTGACACATCTTCCTCGTTTAATGCACCTTCCAATGGTCATGCTAATGATTCTTGTCAGCGAAAGAAGCGTCCCAATCCTAATGAAGCCCTTGTGCTGTCAACTGCACCTGAGGATCTTCCAACACATTGGCAACAGGTATGAAATCTTCTTCACATTTATGAACATCCACATGTTCCAACTTCTTAAAAATTTTCAGGTTTCAATCATATTAATCAATTTAAGAGATTATGAGACAGATGAGACTACTTTTCTGGCTATCTTTCTTGTCATAGATTGCTATTTGGGTTTCTGGGTTTTCTCTATTTCTGGAGGAAATAATGACAATCTTAAATGTGGTTTGATTTGGGAATTTTTCAATTTGGGGAGCATGTTTTAGTTGATTTTTTAGAAATCTTGTTTGGAGGGGCTAATTACTGTTCTTGCGTTAGCAAATTCATTTAGTATCCCTAGCTCATTTTGCAGAGGTACTTCCAGCTAATCTTGTCAATTCAGAATATGGCAATGCTCTTCATCTCCTTTTGGTTAACCTGCCGTATCTTTTTTCTCCCGCAGACATTGATATACTTTTACGATCCAATAGACGTGGAGCAAGATCAGCTAATTGAAGGCTCTTTAACTTTGTCACAGAGCAAGGAAAATGCTCGATTCATGAACATTCATCTTGAATATGCGTGAGTTGAAGCTTTGTAGTGCTTGAAAATCTTATGCTTCTCTGGTTGCTTGTCACTTGTTATTCTAGATTTGTAAAGGTGATTTTGTACCTGCAGATCTGGTGGTCGATCATTTGTGAAAGAGTCAGTCATGCGATAGGTGGCCAACTATTTTCTTCCTGATAATTTAACTGGATTCTTTTGGGACTTACGTTGTCAATCCTCTGCCTTTGCCATGTAAGAGTTCCATATGCTTGATTCACATGATTTTCATTGCCATTGCCTCATAAGTGGTTGCAGCAGAAATTGGAACGCCTCGAGTACAAGATAGAACAAAATGAAAAGTGCTCCACTTTCATAACATGTGAAGTACAGTTGTAGCTGCTTTAAGAGTTGAAGCAACCCTCGGTGCCCCACGAAATGATGAGTTGCTTTATTCGACTTTGTATTGTAGTCTATAGGGAGTTTCCATTGAACTGATTGACGGATAAAAAGCAAACACAGGATGAGTAAACTGCGATTTCTTTACTCATGGGACTAGGATCTTAGAGTACGTACTTTTTCCGGTTTGCAGCTTAACTTGTAGCAGATAGGTTTACAGCATTATCATGTCATATTGTGTATCCAAGTAGAAAATCACATATAGCAGTTGATTACTAGTGTCCCTTTGTTTATGCTGATGGCAGAATTTTTTCAGAGTTTGTATTCTTTTACACTGTTACATTTACAACTATT
Source organism: Knoxia roxburghii (assembly GCA_030378225.1). Taxonomy (NCBI): domain Eukaryota; kingdom Viridiplantae; phylum Streptophyta; class Magnoliopsida; order Gentianales; family Rubiaceae; genus Knoxia; species Knoxia roxburghii. Next base: position 9,440,188 of record CM059422.1, on the reverse strand, counting down.
GGCATCTTTCGCTTGAAGACCACTTTTAACTGTTGATACGAGAGTGCCTTCTTCCAATTGTTTATAAATGAGAACTAAACTTATCTGTTTGGGGCACGTTGTCTTGCTTGCATATTGTAGTATTAATTTGCATAAGTTTCAATTATAATGAGTGGTTTACACTTGATGTGCATAAACATCATTCCCATCCTAGTTAGGGGGTGGTAATGAATCACGGGTTTTGGATCAAAATACTGATCCAACCCGAATCAACCTATTTTGATCTGATCCATTTTGATTTGGATTAGAATGGATCGGATCAATTAATTTTAGATTAAAATGGATTGGATCAGCTCAGATCCATGGAGTGATTCGAATGATCCAATCCCCAATCGTTAAAGCAATAGGGGATAGAATTAGAATAAGTCCGTAGCATTCTTCATTGGCTTGAAGCAGTCACCACCGTAGCCGCTGTTTCATCTTCTCTGCCCTATCTTCTTCTCTCTCAGTGCCTCGCAGTGCCATCTTGAGGCTAACACCACCGGATCTATTGCTGTCTGGGAGGTGGTCTCTTCCACGTGGCTCGAAAGCAATCGCAGTTGTAGCCACTGCATCATCTTCTCCGGCCTATCTCCTTCTCTAGATCTACTGCCCTCTGGGAGAAGATTTCCTGCCACTTATTTGGAAGTCCTCTACATCATAGTGCAATTTACATCTAAGGTTCTCAAATGTCACTTCATGTGAATTACATCGTACATTGTGGACTGTGCGAATTTATTTTTGGCTCTATATATTTTTATCTTATCACCTTTAAGGATTTGGAAGTCGATCCCGGCAGCTGCAATGGATATTGGCTTTGTTTTAGTTGATTGGAACTGGTGGCCTCCGCTTCGTAGCTTAGTAGTTTGGATGGGTTGGATTGATTCGGATGGGTTTGAATCGATCCAAAAAACGATCTGAATTGATCCAGACCGATTCGAATAAAATTTTCTTATTGAAGTATTAATGTAGAGTGATATTAAAAAAAAAAGCAAAATTTAGTACTATTGAAATATTGATGTATAGTAATTTGAACTTAAAACTTATTAGGTATAAATAAATTCTCAACCACTAAATTACAACATTCTGGTCACATCACCAACCAATATTATATATAATTTAATATGTAATTCATACACATTATTAATAGCGCATTATAACCTACAATGTGAATAATGACTCATACACCTATAAAGATACTTCAAAATTTTCTAATTCTTTATATTTATCTTTCTTTTAGTACTTTTTTATTAATTCTACAATATAATACGATGAGAGTTGATAGTGTTTTTCATAGCAAATGTTTTTTTTTTTTTAGCAATAGCAAATGTTAACTTTGTTTGGCTTAATATCTGTATTAGTATTATTATGTTTCGTCCACAGTTAATTAAAAGGTAAATATGTATGTGCAAAATATATATCTTCAAATTCATAATACAACTTACTTCTTCCAAACCAAAATAAGTCATATATTTTTAAAAAAAAATTCTTAATTTTTATAAAAAGGAGTACCCATTACTTTTCAATATTTATCGACTTCATCTACCTTATAATATTCATAATTTGTGGTTCATAAATTTCCAAGTAAATGTTTAAATAAAAAATGATACTACCCTATTTAAAAAAATAATTTTATTTATTATATTATATTATTTTAATAAATATAACTATTATTTTGAAAAAAAATTAACTAGTGTATTTTACCCTGGCCTCTGAAAAAATTGATTCCTTTAATAAAATGAGTTCCAAATGTTTGGCTTATCAACTTATTTGGTAAATTACGTACCAGATTTATTATATTCTAAGTAATAAATATATTTAAATTGAATCATTTTATGCATAAAAACATACGTACAATACAAACAAAGATTTTACATCCCTAACTACTCTAAGTTTGGGATAGATATATCTTTATAAATATCTTTTCATATTTGTATCCTCTAATTTCCTGCAATCTTAAACTTTGGTAATATTTATTATGCACATATATGACGTATGAATAAATATATAATGTCAACTCTTAAATTCCAAAAAAAATCATAATATTATAATATTATAAAGGCCGAATTGGTATTTTGATCCTTTATAAATTAGGATGTTACTGTTTTTGTCCCAAATAAAATTACGATTGCTATTTTGGTCCCTTATCAATTTTTTATTAGCGTTTTTAGTCCATTTTTAAGAAAAAGTTTAGAAGATTACGGATTAACTCATTTGATCGCTAGTCAAACCTAATTTTTCCTTCAAAATGATTTGTACCATGATGTTTTCAATCTATTTTATGACTCAGTTCCTCATGAATTTTTAATCCATTTAGGGTTTCGACCGTTATTTCATATTGTGAGTCGATCTAAATGGGTTGAACATTCATGAAGAACAGAGTCATAAAATAGATTGAAAACATCATAGTATAAATCATTTTGAAGAAAAAATTAGGTTTGACTAGAGATTAAATGAGTTAATCCGTAATCTTCTAAACTTTTTCGTAAAAAATAACTGAAAATGCTAATAAAAAATTGATAAGGGACCAAAACAACAATCGTAGTTTTATTTTGGACCAAAACAACAACACCCCCATTTATAAGGAACCAAAATATCAATTCAGCCTATTATAAATATACATTTGTGACCGAATGAGTAACCAAATGCACTATCAAGTTGGTCACGTATTTACTCACGACAATCAAAATATTGGGATAATAACGCATTTTATGCATGACGAAATTTAGTATCGGTATCGTTATTTCTAAATTTTTAGCAATCAAATTCATTTTTTATTTTATTTTTATACCTCAAATCAAACGACCCGAAATCAGGATGATTATCGTGCCCCATCCCAACCCTCCAATCAAAGGGACCCGTACTTCAGCACACAGATCCACATACCATAGGATTGGCATGCGTGCATGGTTTAAAACTGGGCAAATGAGACGAAGAAAGACAGATGATCATCAGCCATCACCCAATAGACAATTAAATATTAAGCATTGAGGATATTAATATAATTTGCTTAATGAACTCAACTTTTAGGTGCCATAATGGCTCAATTATTGGGAAAAGTGGGCAGTTCTTGAATCAACCAAATCTTCCATTATGCCTTCCAACTTAAATTTAAATTGTTTGTTTTCCCTTTTCGTTTGTGACATTTCCACTCCAATTATTATTTTAAATCCACTAATTTTGCTTCTATTTGTCGTATTTAATCCCACAAACTTAGTTGATGATAGGCTCGCTTTTATCCTTTTTCCACATTATTAATTCCCTTTACTTTTTTTTATTTACTATATTTATTATAATTAACTTATATTCAAGTTAATTTGTTTGATTATACTGTGTTTTATGATAAAAAAATATTTAAATTTTTTTTAAAAAAAATAAAAATGCAACGCAGCCTAGACAAAAGTTAGTGGAAACCTGCCATGGAGCAATGCATTTGTATTTTTGTGAATTAAACTACTGTACCAATGATCTTTTCTTAATTTGCAGTATTGGGGAAGGTTAATGTGCATTTATTTATTTATTTTGTAGCTAGGATATTCTTTTTTTTTTTTCAATATTTTTACATGATAAGGTAGAATTTATTCTTTTTTATTTTTTAAAGGAATTTTCTAAGAAATTCATTATATTAATATATTTTGTTTACACTCTGTTGGTTAAATAGATAATTAACGAAATAATTTTGTTAAATAGATAATTAGCACGTATTTATATTTGTTGATTTTAATAATGCGAGCAAGAAATTATTTGTTTGTGTAAAGTTTTATTCTAATTAACTATATCTAAAAATTTGATCGGAAATCGAACTGAATATCGGTTAGATTATTAATTTTAAGTGGTACCAAAAACTCCAACTAAACCAAATTATTTTTTCAATCATATATATTGCCTTAATCGTTTAATAATTATCCAAATCTTATTTGTAATATTATTATAATATCGTTCAAATTAAAGAAGAAAGATCGTATTTATGCTATATCTTGAATGATTGAACTTTCAAACATGACTTGCAACATATAACCATTCAATGATTGAAGGCACTTTGCAGCATGAAATTAATTTAAGTAAATTTCATTGGACACTAATTAATCAAACTTGACCGATTGGGACGAAATTAAAAAATTACAATTTTGGTCTATGAACTAGAGTTATTTTATTTTTTCTTTACACGAACTTAAAAATATCTTAAAAGTTTTAAAATTTATAATAATTTTAATTCATGAAAATGCAAGTTGATAGGTTAAAATTACTAAAATTTTAAAAATTTTAGGTATTTTTGAGTTAGTTTAATAAGAAAATGTAAAATGTTCATAGTTTATGAACTAAAATTGTAATTTTACCGGGACAAAATATAGTGATCAAAATTGACATTTTTCCCTCTCTTTTTTTGGTTGCATGGAAACAAATGAGATGAGCTAAGCCGCCATTATAGGATAAAAAAGGAAGATTATATGGATCTTTGCTTTTAAACTAACCCTTCCTCATTGATTAAGAGAGGGTACATTCCATGCATTAATTTAATTAATCTGAATAGGTAAAGATTAATTAACTAATTAATCACATCAAATAAATAATTACATCGTTCCATAATGCTTGATGAGGTTATCATATCATCCTCGACACAACAACAATAACAAAAAGATTGATGACTTTTCCAAGAGATAAACTTCTCGTGCAAAGTGCAAACCATGAAGCAATTAGGTCTAGCTAGATCACAATTATTGATCTTGTTTAATTTAGTTTAGTTTGATTAATTGAACCCTGGAATTGCTTCAAAATATATATATATATATTGAATCCCGAAATCTCTGAGCAATTAGTGATGGACAAAGCGAAAGTAAGAATACCAGTCTTATCTCAAATTAAATTTAAAGAATATTATTTTTTAACTGATTAAAAGACTCCGTTCATTAAGAATACGGATTTTTGTTCTTGATATTTTTGGATTGCTAGGTGGATTAATGATTTTTTTAATTATTATTAAATAACTCATTCATATCGATAAGAAAGTAATACGCTAGTTGTTGACACTTGTCGCTTAATATTAGAGGGTCCTGATTTCAAATAATCGCGGAATGAAAATTAAGGGGAAAAAAAAAAAAAACTCATCCGTATCTATATCTTGATGATTGAAGCTACCAGCTTGGTAATTAACCAGAATGGATTTTCATCCATGGTGATATTATTGTGATCGCTAGTCATATTAACTAGTTAAAATTTAAGTATTAGTGACACAATTAAAAGCTTAATTAGGTTTCAAATTAATCATATCTGATATTTACACGATCAACCGTAAAATCTCAAATTATATTGTTATACCACCCGGGTCTGAAGTAATAGGGTCATTAAAGTATACTTCTATCAAATATTACCAATAAATTAGCGTTAAATTACACAATTATATTTTTCAATAGAAATTGAATAATACATATCTAAAAAAAAGGTAGTGTTAGGTTGCGCCCCTCTTTGTTATTTAGTGTCACTTTTTTTAAAAAAATCTTTCTTTTTCTTAAGTATCATCCTTTAAATTTTTTTTCTCAGTCCCTTAATGCTTATCTTTCGCCCCTCATATTATTACTTAACTTCCTTTAATCAATTTATCAAAAATTTTATAAGTCCCTTCTTAATCTACTAAAAATTTATAAAAATTATTATTAAAGTAGTATAGTTGAGCGGAACTATAAATGAATTTTTTTGGTATTTTTAGTAAATTGATTAAGGATAGTTAGGTAATTTAATATATTAATATATTTTATATTTTTTAATTTATCAAGGATAATTTAGGTATAAAAGAGACGCGAAATAACAAAATATAAGTTGCGAAATAAGCCTTCACACAAAATAATCCTTCCCTTTCGTAATAGGCTAAATTTTTATATTCCCTCCCGTTTTTATCATAAGGTATTTCAAAAAGAGTGAGGCCTTTTAAACTTTACTATAATTTTTTATATTTTAATATGAAATTATTCCCATTTAATGGTGTAGTTTTAATATAATAGAGCATTAAGATTTTTTAAGAAAAGGAGTGTAATTAAAGATAAGGAAGATATATTAATATTGTCTTTTAAATTAAATAATAATTTATCCTTAATTTATATGAGTAATTTTAAATATCTTATATAAAATGGGAGGAAGTTATTAAACTTAAGAAACTTGTATCATCCAGCTATTGAAATAAAATTGATATAGGAAGATAGCGCTTCATCCCTTTCATGATATTAATAATTTAAATTTTAGATAATTAAAATTTTAAAATTAAATTATTTTGGTGGGAGGGAAGGAAAAAAATAATGAAAAATAGTTGGTGTCATGGTGATAATATTATCAAAATTATACAATAATTAATTATAATTGGGTATTGGAAACATGTGGTCCATGACCAAGACAAAAGAGGCATATATGAGGACAAGGGGATCAATTTAATCTATAAAGTTAATTAAAACTGGATTAGAAAGTCAAATTATGGAATAATTAAGTAGTTGAACAAAACAAAATGATGGTAATTATACATTTATGAGTGAAAATTTTATCATTAAATTTTCTAAGGAGATGGCAATTAACTGAAACAGAAGCAACCATTTTTTCACCTTAAAAGGACCCTATAAAATTGCTTTTTAAGAACACTTCTTAGAAGATTGGTTGAATAATTCCATTTTTAAAAATTTGGTCAGCTATTTTTAATCACTAACTAAGAAACAAGAATTTGAAAGGCTATTTAATTTAATTATAATTAAGCTGGTAATTAGTTAAGGTGTGACTTGGCATCCAACCTTAATATTGCATGAAGTTATAGGTAGATTAACTGCTTGAAAACAGTCTAATTTGTTGATTTTGTACGTTTTAACTTGGGATTTGAAATATAAGAAAATTTCATCCGCATCTTTTATTTAGATTTTTAGTGTTTTAAAATTTTTTACTGCTCGATTAGATAGTTGATTTTGTCACTAAATTTGGATAAAAATATAAATCAAACTTTCAATTTTAAATCAAATATTGTAATCACTAATAACTTTTAAGTAGGATTTAATTTCTAAAAAGGGTTAGTGGAATTGGATTGAGATATAAAGAAGTAGTAGTATAAGTAGTTGATGCATGCATGTTTAGTCATCATTATTATGCATCTCATGCTTGAAGGAGAAAAACGACGAGTGCTGGACCAGAAAAAACTGCTATATATGTACGTACACTTTCCTATCACGAGTCAGATTTTAAATTTTTGGACGATGAAATTGCAACGGTATGGAGGACGAACATCGCCGGAGTTCAGTCAAAATAATTTTACTAAAGAAAATTTTGATCATTTTAAAAGACGAACATTCTCCCTCGACATACTATACGCCCGTCCCTACTTCTAATCTTACCCCCGTCTTTTAAACCCCAATTGATGCATGTCCATGAACACATCATGCACGCTTTAGCTACCCTTTTCCATCATGAATTTCCGAACAAAAAGGAAGGGAAGAAGGGCGCCCACAATTATTTTCAGACTGTCAGATCCATCCATCCTTCCTTCACCATCAACTGTTTCTGGCTTTACATGTTCTACTTTTTGTTTCTCAATTCTTTGTTGCTTCTTCCAAATTTATATTTGGACAAAAATACAAATAAAATTAGGCTGATGTTTTAGAACAAGAGGGATGATTTGCTACATGGGGCCAAATTTAAAAAAAAAAAAAAAAAAACATGGGAAGTATACTGAATTGGCAATTTGTGAAATGATGTCCAACATAATGAACAATGTTAATTGGTTTTTTGTTTACCAAACATGGTTGAATTTGTGCTTTTGATGGCAATAGTATGGGAATGATTGACCTGCCCAACATATAAAGGGTTGAATCAATTATTTGGCTCTAAGTCCAACCACAGGTGTTTCAATTTACACAAATACGGGTGTTAGAGTAATAGATTCTCCACGCAAAAAAGACAGAGATATAAAACCAGATGATATATATATATATATATATAAATGTTATATTTTTACTTCTTCATCTTCCCTCCTCTAAAATGATCCCTTACTTTCGTTTTTTTTTTTTTAAAGTTAATTAGTACCCATCCTTCCATTCTTCAACTTTAATTGTTAAATTAAAATAAACGATCATAATTAATTATTATGGTTACACAAAATTCATCTATCCACTCGTTATATTGTAATACTAGTGTTATATTACAATATATTTTTTGATAAATGGCAAAATAATATTGGCTAAGTGGGAAAACAATAGACATTCAGTGATCACCGTATTAAATGATAAAAGTTTTTTTATTAATTTGCGTGATATTTCATAAGAAATTAAGAAGTAACTTCACCATGATATGACGGGTGTGGCTTATCTTTAAAGAATAGTTGATAATTGATATAGGGTTTGGCTTCCTTTTTTGTACCCAAATTTTTTTTTTAAAAAAAAATACTAAGTACATAATTTTTCATGTTGCGTAAGTGTACTATATAATTTTTGCCAGTGGATGGTTGTACAAATATGTTTCTCGGCCAATAGAAGTCCTTTCTCTAAAATATAAGCTATGAAGAATTATTATACAATTATGTTGTATGTAGTTAGATCGATAAAGAATTATAATACAAATATGTAGTTAGATCGATTAAAGCCCTTTCAATATAAAGTATAAGTTATTTTTTGAAAACATTCTTAAATTGAGTAACAATTAGATGCTATTTTCAAATGATCAAACTAATATTCATATTTTCTTTCTAAAAGTCTATTTTCAAAGATTATTTTTCATTTGTAATATACTATTACTACTCTTAATTCTACGAAATAATCATTAAAGTAAACAAGGGTAAAAATAAAATAAATAAATATTAAAAAGCGCATTAATATTTTAAAATAATTTATAAATTAGTTCAAAGTCACTACTAATAAAGGGACTTATATTTTATAATGCTTACTTAGGGTAATTTTTAACTTTAAACCTCATACTAATTTTTAACTTTCCGTGACTAAATGTAGAAAATGAGTATGCACAACACAACTCCCTCCTCCTCAGTTGGAAGTTCTTTGGGATCGCAATACCCTCCAAAAAGCTGAATTCCGACAAGAATTGAACTAAAGTTTTTCATGTGTTTGTGCACATAAACTACCCAATTTGACCATTAATCCATGTCTTTGCACCTAGTAATTTGCAAGATTTGACGAGTTTATAGAGTTAAGAAACTCAAAATATCAAGCAGATGAAATTAAGAAACACTTAGTTTAAATACTTTTTTATTACTCATACTTAGAGATTGTATCATTTCTGATCTCTTTTAAAATTTAGTTGACTAAACTAGTTCCTTCTAATCTTTTTTTACATTACATTTGATTATTTTTAAAGAAAAATATTAGTGAACTAACAATTTGACTCATTTGACAGTTAGTCAAACCTACTTTTTACTCAATCATAGTTTGTACAACCTATTTATATTCACCTCAACCTCTGAAAATCTAAATTGATTGAACATTAAAGAGGATGCGAGTCACAAAATGAATTGAACAAATTATAATTAAGTAAGAAATAGATTTGACTAACAATTAAATTAGTCAAACATTTAGTTCACTAATTTTTCATTAAAAAAAGACTACAATTGATATAAAAAAGATTAAAAGGGACTAATTTAGTCGAGTAAATTTTAAAAGGAACTAGAAGTGAAATGACCCTATTACCATGAACAAGAAATCATTTGAACTAAAAATTTAAAAGGATTAGTAACGTTTGTTACATATTCTCTTAGTTTTTCGAACCTATAATTTCTTTTTACTAGTTACTGCCTCAATTTTTATCTTTTACTTCCTCAATTTAGACTAAAAACTCCCTCCCTTTCTTACCCCTCTCTCTTCCCCTTCTGATGCAAAAGGATAATTTTATCAAAATTGAGACAATAATACTTAAAATAGAGGCGAAAACTATAATACCCTTCTTTGAAATAGGGAAGTGATCTAAAATGTAGAGTTACACTATTTTTTAAATCTTTGTGAGATAAAAGTACAGGTAGGTAATTTGTGGTTAATGCATGCTTCTAATAATATAGAAACCAAAAAGTATATGTATCACTTTTCATCAAATATCATGCATGTAAAGCTAAACTACTCATAGTATATTACACACATTGTACCCCATGCTTCATTTGGTGTTCCATGAAAAGCCTAGAGGCTAGACCACTATATAGTATATATATATATATACTCAAAGTTCTTTTGTAATTAAGTTGGTGTTCCCACGTATCAAATAAATTAAGGAATTTTTTTAAGAAATAAATTATGGACTTAATTAACGGGTTGACGATATTTATGCACTCCAATTTTATCGACTATGCAAAAGATTTTTTTTTTTCTAAAAATTAAAATTTTATTTATAATATTAAGAAAGTATAGGATTCTAATTTTGAACAACGACGAAATAGTAATTATTTGTGTATAATAGTGGAAAATTTTAAAATAAAACAAATAAAATGGTTGTTGAATGTTGAGTGCACAAACTAAAATCCATATGATACGCTTGTCTACCTAAAAAATGAAGTTGATGTAGTATTAATAATAAACACAAAAATACCTTTACATAATTGTCAAATAATTATTAGGGTCTTATATTTTAAAACAATTTTTACATTTTAAAAATATGTTCTTTAAATTTTAAAATAAATTTCATTTAAATTACCATTAATTTCATGTACGTGTTACCTTATTAAGTAACAAAAAAAATCGTAACACTCCAACGGAATAATTTTCAATAAATTTATCAAACAATGAAATTATGTTTTATTTTTTTAAAAAAAATTAAGAGTCTTCACATCAATCTAAATACTAAAAAAATTTAAAATTTAAATCAAATATGCCTAAAACTTAAAACGACCCACCTAAGACTTTATTAAATAAACATGTTAAAGTTTAACATCTAATTTAGATTTTGATAATTTTAATGTTTATAAGTTTTTCGAACTCTACGTGGGTTGAGTTTACAATATATTAGAGAAAATCAACGTTGAAGACGAAAAAATACATCTTAAATTGTTAAGGACGTAAAAATTCGTTTAAAATTACAGCGACCAAAAAAATAATTTGAGATATAAAAAGTGGCGTTCAATTAAATATTAACTCAAGAAAAGGGAAATCAAGTAGATCGTAAATTAAAAATTGTTCGTATTGTACGTACAATGATTGTACTCTCATTACACTGTATATATAAAAATTTATCAATACCTAAATTTTCTTTTGCAAAAAAAAAAAAAAAATTCATTGAAACCTTTCAACAAATAGTCTAATTTATAATCATTTTATATCATAATCCATAGATTATCATATAAAATAGTCAATTATATAAAGTTTATAATCACTTTAGTATTGTGAATTTTTTAATTATTTTCTTTCTTATTAATATAATTATCTCATTTATAAATGAATATCCGTCAATTTATTTCTTAAACTACCATTTACCTATGGTAATTTATAAGCGTAAGTATTTTTATGATCCGACTTGAGACTTTATAAATCTGAGGTTATTTATTTACATGTCGATTTTATTATCCCTAATTAAATATTTGATACATTAAATACTAAATTAGAAAAAAAGATACACATGCATTGGCAAAAATTAAAGAGGATGTATATAAATGTAAGGGTTATATATTAACATTTCTATTTATTTTTTAGTAAAATTGGTATTTTGTGACAAAACAAAAAATTATAGCTAGCATAGAACAAATTTGAAGATTAATGAAGTTTAAATAATTAATTAAATTGATGTTCATCTTTTGTATGTGTAGATAAGCAGAAATTATTGCTAATCTTTTGATTAAATTATTAGTAGTAAGAATTAATTATTGTAATACTATTGGCAAGGCTTTTGAGAAGAGGAGAACATACACAGAGTCAAGATCCGACATAATGATGATGCTTATATCGTAATGTGAAAAGGGTTAAACCTTAATCTAATTAATCAGCCAAACCAAATTAATGAAATTTTTTAAATTTAAGTAATGCTTAATGCAAAATCAGCTGCATTTATGATTAATTATAATTTTCTCATGAACATGCAAATCTGATATTTTCTATTCGAAATTCTCGAACGAGATACACAAATTGTAAACTGTTATAATCAATACAATCATTTAGTTGACCAATTAACAAAATTAGACGTCAACATTGGGAATTTTATTAGACTTGAACGTTGTCTAGAGGACCTTATGCAACATGTTTCAGATAATAAAAATGGATAAAAGATGATCGCATCTAATTTAATATTCAGGCTTGACATGTCCTTATGTATCAAAAAAATATATATTATTATTTAATTAAAAATAAAATTTTGTTTAATTCTCTTTACTTAGAAAAACTCTATATTATCGAGTATACTTATTATATATGAGTAATTTAATATTAACAAGTCATAGAACTTACTTGCTTCAAAAAAAAAAAAAAATTATACGACTTACTCGATGACAAGAGAATTATAACTTAGTGATAAACACTTCTTGTTTAAAATAATAAGTCTTAACTTTGAGTCACGTTATATTAAAAAAAAAAAAACTTATTCCCCACTTCACAATATGTACTATAACAATAAATAAATAAATAAATAAATAAAAAGAAACGACTTCTCTTAGTCAATCCAAAAACAAAAATAACTTATTCGACACAGTGGAGGAGGTGAAGAAGAAGAAGCAAGCAGAAGGAGGCAGCAGCAGCAGCAGCAAGAGCTAGCCCACCACCGCTCCCCACTTCCCTCAATTATTTCTGGCAACCCCACGGGTTCTTGTTGTCCCCCCCCCCCCCCCCCCCCCCCCCACCACCCCCCAAACCCAAAACCCTGACCAAATAAATTCCTCCATTCCCTCTCTTTCCTTCCCCAAAACCCCTCCTTAATTCTTCTTCTCAAGTCAAAAAGAATCGAGAAAAAGAGAAAAATGCTTGTACCCTCTAAACAACAACAATCATTCCTGTTACTGCACCCACTACTCTTTGTTTTGCTAGCGCCACAGCTACTGCTGCTGCTTAACTTATTGTTAGTACCCGCCGCGGCAGCCGCTGCCACTGAAAAAGCCACCTCTGCCGGCCATGCAATACCTTACCCAGCCTATGAGCACTTTCCTGTACGAGAGACCATTTTAGCTGCCAAAATCACCAAAGTTGACAAAGATGACCGTGAAGCACTCCTCCCCAATGAATTTGAAGAATCCGCACGTCATGATAATCATCATGGTGGTGGTGAAGGGAGTAGCAACGGCACGACCATCACCTCCAAGGTGAAAGTTTTCCACAGAGATAAACTTGGAAATTCCCATTTCATTGACCACCGGGATAGGTTCCTAGCTCGGATGAAACGCGACGTCAAAAGGGTTGCTGCCATTGTGAATAAGATATCGGGTGGAAGAAAACCGGCTTCCTCTGCCGCCGCCTCAGCCGACGGAGGAAATGGGGTTTATGAGGAAGAGAAATTCGGGACGGAGGTGGTTTCCGGGATGGAGCAGGGGAGCGGAGAATATTTTGTAAGGATCGGTGTCGGAAGTCCGGCGAGGAACCAATACATGGTGATTGATTCCGGTAGTGATATTGTTTGGGTCCAGTGCCAACCATGTAATCTCTGTTACCATCAGTCCGACCCAGTTTTCGACCCGTCTCTTTCTGCTTCGTTTGCTGGGGTTTCCTGCAGGTCTTTTTTGTGTGACAAGGTTGAGAACTCCGGTTGCAATTCGGGACGGTGCAAGTATGAGGTTCAGTACGGGGATGGGTCATATACGAAAGGGACGATGGCGCTGGAAACGCTGTCTTTTGGAGGTACCGTGGTTGGAAATGTAGCCATCGGGTGCGGGCACAGGAATCGGGGCATGTTTGTTGGGGCTGCTGGGTTGTTGGGTCTTGGAGGGGGATCCATGTCACTCGTGGGTCAGTTGAGCGGGCAAACGGGTGGAGCATTTAGCTACTGTCTTGTGAGCCGCGGCACCGGCTCATCTGGGTCACTAGAGTTTGGTCGTGGGTCGTTACCCGTCGGTGCAGCATGGGTACCGTTGCTTCAGAACCCACGGGCCCCAAGTTTCTATTATATCGGGTTATCAGGTCTTGGGGTTGGAGGCATGCAACTACCCATCCCGGAAGAAGCGTTTCAGTTATCGGAATTGGGGGATGGTGGGGTGGTCATGGACACCGGGACCGCCGTCACGAGGCTTCCGGCAGAAGCATACGTCCCTTTCCGAGATGCATTCCTGGCCGAAACCGCCAACCTGCCTCGGGCACCGGGTGTCTCAATATTCGACACATGTTATGACTTGAATGAATTCGTCACGGTTCGGGTACCGACCATTTCATTCTTCCTTTCGGGTGGGCCGATCCTGACCCTTCCAGCTAGGAATTTCCTGATCCCAGTAGATGAAAGGGGTACATTCTGTTTTGCTTTTGCTCCTTCCTCAACCAAACTTTCCATAATAGGAAACATCCAGCAAGAAGGCATTCAAATTTCTTTTGATGGAGCCAATGGATTTGTAGGATTTGGACCAAATGTTTGCTAAGAATCCCAACCCCCATGAAAATTTTTCTTAAAAATTGTAAAAAGTGAATTTTGGTAAGCCTAAAGCCTATAGTATAAGGGATTAAAAGAGTTACTATTAATATATATTTACAATTGAATAGAAAGTACTTATAGTATGTATTTATTGATATTAAGAGTCACCCTTAGTCCTCTAGTTATGTAATGATTAATATAGGGGTCCTAAAGTGATCTTTTTGGTCCTAATTTTTACTCCAAAAGAAGGAGAAAGGGAATGTAATAAATGTATTAAATATATTTTGATATGGTAATCCTTGTGGTTGTGTATTTTGTCCAATGAAAGGATGCTGTTAGTTCACACTTATGCATTAAAAAAGAGATGGAATTAAGTGAGGCAAAAGAGAGTGAAATTGCTGCTAAGGCATTGATTAGTATAGAAAAGCAAAGCCTTAAACAGAAAGTCAAAATGAGGCAAATGGACAAATGGGGTTCAGTCAAAAGTGTATCCAACAAAAACAGAAGAATGAAAAGAAGTCCATATATTCCTTGGAGAGAGGTCCCCCCTGGACACAAGAGGAT
The DNA here is from genome assembly GCA_030378225.1 of Knoxia roxburghii. Taxonomy (NCBI): domain Eukaryota; kingdom Viridiplantae; phylum Streptophyta; class Magnoliopsida; order Gentianales; family Rubiaceae; genus Knoxia; species Knoxia roxburghii. The sequence continues at coordinate 9,425,122 of CM059422.1, read as the reverse complement.
CCAATAGCACACTTTTACACTCCTTTCAATCTTAATATTGAAGGGGGTGGGGGGGTGGTTTGAAGATGGAATCATGGAAATGGTTCAAAAAAGTTTGATACTGGTGAATGGGACATGACCCTGACAGAACAGCCCTCCTCTTTGCTCATTGCCCAACAAACAATCCAACCCAACCTTTGCCATCTTGCCATTTTTCCAAGATTCCTTGCTCCCATCTCATCTTCACACACAGTCACACACACACACAAAAGAAAGAAAGGAGAGAGGGGGGGGGGGGGGGGGGGGGGGGGTGAGGGAAATGGGATTGGGAGTTTGAATGATGAGAAGAGGGAGCCACCACATTGGTGGACATGTGAAGCCATCAGTAGGGGGTTCTGGTCTACCTTTGTTGCAGCCTAAAATGTTACATTCATATTCATTCAACCAAATGACTTTTGCAAAGGTGTTTGCTTTTTGCTTCTTTTCAGAATTTTCACATCAATTTTGTTTGCTGCAGATCATAATTCCCATACATTTTGATCTTATGATTATAAATCCCTTTCTATTCTAGCAGTCTATAGGTGTGGATTACTGAATTGAACAGCTCTTGCCTCTTAGTATTTAAGCTTAATCTTTTGATAAAAATTTGACTTTATTAATGAATTACTCTTCAGATGCCCACAAAAAGTAAATGAAAAATTTTGTTCTTGAAATTGGTGGAAAGAAGGGAATCAAAGAAAGTTCAATCCTACCTTGGATAACTACTCATGATTCTTAATTCTTGAGGATATACTTCTATTGTGGTTACAAACTTGTTAAATAAAAAATAGTAACATAGAAAATAGATAAATAAGAGAAACTTAATAATAAAATTTTTGAAAATTATCAAATAATATACATTATACTAGTTGAGTTGTACAACATATATTTGGAAGTAATGAGTTCTAAGAAACCATTCATGCTAAGAATGTCAAAGAAGATATCAAAGATGATGATGACGAAGGTAATGCCGAACAATTCTCAACTCTAAATGATTCTTCATATGTCATTCTACCAAATCCGCTTGAAAAAATAACGGTTCCAATGACTCGTTTGAGAAAGAAAAAAATGCAAGAAATTTTGAACACTTTAGTTCTTTTAGTCTATTCAAAAGAGGATCCAAAGGTTACCTCAATTCAGTCCAAATGTTACAACATTTTACAAGTTTTGGATCTTGATCTAGATGGTTATAATTAAGCGGTTTGGGCTACTTTTCACATGAATAAATCAGCCCAATTGGTGCAGTCAATTTTCAGTCTAAAATTCAAAATCGTGCAAGCCAAATTTCAAGAAATTGAAGTCAACTCTTAAAACTTCTTCAAGAGTCAAATTTATCATCATATCCACGAAATTTTGAACTTATTTAGAGGTCAAAAATCTACATTTAAGTTGGTCAAATATTCAACCAAGTGGTTGGGAGTTTGAAGAGCATTCAAAGGTTTAAATGTAGATGTTTGTTTTTGGGCAGAATTTTTAGACGAATTTCAGTTGTATTTTTTAATTATTATTAAGTTATTTTTCTGCATTTTATTATTTAGAATATTATAATTAAGTTTAAAAGTCTTTTGGATCAAAGAGTTTTTCTTGGTCAAAGATAAGAGTTAATGGTAGTCTCTTGACTAAAAAGTTCAAATTTACTACTGAAATTTTATTATCTTTATCTACTTACAACTTTTAAATAAGAGATAATGAACATTTTTAAGAGTTCTATGGCCATTTTATTTTTTTTATCTTATTAGATCATGAACATTTCAAAGAGTTGTATGGCCATTTTATTTTTTTTATCTTATTACAACTCTTAGATAAGTAATCATGAACATTTCTAAGAGTCGTATTGCCATTTTGTTTGTTTTGTATTATTACAACTCTTAGATAAGAGAGCATGAACATTTGTAAGAGTTATACGGCCATTTTTTTGTTTTTGTTTTATATTATTACAACCCTTAGATATGAGATCATGAACATTTCAAAGAGTTACATTTCTAAGTGTTATATGGCCATTTTATTTGTTTTATCTTATTACAACTCTTACATAAGTGATCTTGAACATTTTTAAGAGTCGTATTGTCATTTTATTTGTTTTATCTTATTACAACTCTTAGATAAGAGATCATAAATATTTCTAAGTGTTGTATGGCCATTTTATTCGTTTTATCCTATTACAAATCTTAGATAAGAGAGCATGAACATTTTTAAGAGTTATATGACCATTTTATTTGTTGTCTCTTATTATAACTCTATGATAAGAGATCGTGAACATTTCAAAGAGTTGTATGGTCATTTTATTTGTTTTATCTTAATCCGATTTTATGTTATAAACTTTGAAGGGATTTTTGTTTTTTTGCTAGTTTCTTAGTGAGTTTCCAATCTACTTTTCTAATTTATTTCATAATCCAAAGATGTTAGGTACATCTAGTGTTGTTGGGTTTGAAAATTAATGGTTGGGAATAGTAAATTCAAAACTACCAGTTTATGATTCGAATGTGATAGGTTCCTCCTATTGTTGTTGGGTTTATTTTGATTTGTGTGGTATTTGCTTAGAAGATTTCAAGACATATTTCAATATAGTGTGATTCAAATGGGTTGAGTTCATTAATACTCTATATCTTTTAATTCACTTGAGCTAGTTGTTTTGCTCAAAGATCAATCAAAGATGATGGGTCTATTTGGGTTTAGGTTGTAGTTGTTTGGAAGATTTCAAGACATCTTTCAATATAGTCTGATTCAAAGGTGGTCAATTCATCGATATTCAATATTGTTAAATCTACTTGAACTAGTTGTTTTACTCAAAAATCAATCGACAATGATTCTACAATTAATGTGAATTCATACTTTCGATTTATAAAAGTAAGGCATCCATAAGTGTGTATATGAATTGCATTAATTTATCCTAAAAATTTCATTTTAGTTAGAATTTGATTATTCGGCATAGTTAGGATCTCGCTAAGCATTACTAAATGTGGTTATAATGTGTATAACTAAAATACAAGCTATTATCAAAAGTGAAGGTTTATTCATGCCCCTTATTTTGTTATTTCACGTCCCTTTTATATTAAAATTATCTCTGACAAATTAGAAAATACCAACTATAATATTTAAATATAATATTAAATATAAAATATTAATATATTAAACTACCTAACTACCCTTAATCAATTTACTAAAAATATCAAAAAAAAATTTCATTTATAGTTCTGTTCATCTATGCTACTTCAATCATAATTTTTATAAATTTTTGGCCGATTAAGAAGGGACTTATAAAATTTTTGATAAATTGATTAAAGGCTGTTAGATAATAATATGAAGGGCTGAAGATAATTATTAGGGGGACGATAAATAAAAATTAAGCAGCTATGCTTAAAAAAATAGAGGATTTTTTTGAAGAAAAAAAGATACTTGTCACTATTTTTTTTGTCTTGTCTTGTATTAGAAAATCTCAATAGGTAAACTTGTGATGGATTACCACGTCAAAAAAAAAAAAAAAAATTTCTTAATAATAAAATTAATAGTTTAAATTTCACTCACCGTTAAATATCATAACATTTAATAAGAGACAAATGAGTGCTTGAAAAGGAAAATCTAGTTAAGATTTCATATAACTCAACAACACAGTTCCTAGATCTTACACTGATCTAGACAAGAGAACGTGTTATAATAGCCTATATAGATATAAGCCAACAAAACAAAATAAATCTCTCTTGCCATTCTCGAAAATTAGTCATAGCATCCACTTGGTGCTAACTCCTTGCCAATCTCTTCAAGCAGGAGACAAGAATAATTACGTATTTGACTTTCGCGGAGAGAAGAAAGTCTTAAAGCATCAAGACTCATCTTCCCCACACCCCCCCCCCCCCCCCCCCCCCGGCGCAGAATCCATATATCGCTGCAAGTTTATCTTTAGTGTGCGAAATTCGTCCTTGGATGGGCTAGTGTATATGAAAGTATAACGAGCGATCTATCTAATTACGTATCATATCAAAATAAATTTATTTTAGAAAATAACAAGTTAATTAGTTTAATAAAATTAATAAAAATCATATTTATCGTTATATTTTAATTTAATAACGACGATTATTAATTTTCGATAAAAATTATATATATTTTTGGGTGAATATCAAAAACCCCTTCAATTATACTTATAAATCAAACAATCGTCTTATCTTTAATAAATATCAAAAATCCCCCTACATCTCACTAAAGTTGAGAAAATGACTTAAAAACCCATACAATTTGTTTCCGATTCATTTTAAGTCCTCTCGTTCCTCTTTTAAATCTAGTTAATGATCCTCTACCGCCCACAAAAAACCATAAGCAAAATTGCCTGGTTTAACAGGAACTTTTACCAGCTGTCTTAGAATTCAACACAAGCAGCAGCACTGCATAACTTGAAAGACCCCTCCTGAAAGAACTACATTTTCACCCGACCAACAGTAGCTCAACCTTAGTAAAACCAAAAGCATTTTCAAGGGATCTTTAGGCGGCGGCGGCGGCAGCAGCAAGGAAGCAAGTTTTGGGAACTAAGGACACTAACATATATGTACATGTGTATTGAAACATCGAGTGACAAGGCATATCTACATAAAATTGAATTAACCTTTCCGGTGCATGCATACAATGCATCATCCAACCACCAAAAATATGGTTACTGACCACGAGATGCACCGCGGCGCACCACTCCAGTTACACTGAGGTCGGCGGAGGCTGGAAAGGTGCCGGTGCAACAAAATTTCCCCTGGATCATCATTCATCCAGCAGGAGCAGCTACCCTAGTTCCATTATTAACATTATTCTAGAGCTTGACTATCCTCATCTCACATTGAACAAACCCTTGAGATCTTCCATAGTTAAGCGAGCTGCAAAGCCACCACTGGGATCTTCACCGAAAGCAGAAGCCACCATTTTTCTTTTTTCTTCCTGAATCAGACGACCAATTTTACCAAGACTTGAACAAAACAATGCAAGTATGGTAAAGAAACGCATTCTAATAAGGATTAAAGATGCAGAAACATTCATGTATAGCCAATTACTTGCAAATACAAGCAATAGCAGTAAGCTCTTTTTACCACTGACAAAAACACCCAAATTCTGTTAAAAAGAATGTCTAATTCTTGACTCACTAGATTTTTCTATCAAATTCAATTTTAGAAAAGAAAACATAAATTAAAAAAGATGTATTAGCAGACAGCTAGAGCAAATAATAGAACATGTTAGCATTTACCTGAAGAGTCAAAATTCGATCTTCAACTGTATCCTTAATGGTTAACCTCGTTACAGTAACAGGACGAGTCTGACCTATCCTGTGTGCTCGATCAACAGCCTGATCTTCAGTGGTTGGATTCCACCAAAGATCCAAAAGGATAACATGACAAGCTGCCACCATATTGAGCCCAAGATTTCCAGCTTTCAGTGACATTAACATGACCGTCACCTGTAAGAAAACAACAAAATCAAATATACTCCTTTCCTAAGGGACAGCATATCCAAAATCCCAGAATTGAGATCCAGTTGTGCCATTTTTCATGATCCTTATATGAAAGGAATATCTAGAGATCTAAGTGACTAAATTGAAGTAAAAGAAAAGAGCTCGTGACAAATTTCTTTCCTAAAGCGAAAGCAGCATATCATAGTGCACAAGAAGGAATGTCCTGACACAATCACCCAATTGAGCACAACTTCAACCCTCTTCCCCCGAAAAAATATAAATGTAGAAGATATTGATGACTATAATACTTATGAACGATATAACAACCCAGAAAGAGAATGATTGTCACAAGAAGTTTCACTACGGAAAAGACAAAGATACAGCCACAAAGATAGCCATGAATAGTAGCAGTAACAGTAAAAATTCAGCATTGTCATTCTCTTAGCTGCACTTTAGCAACAGTTGACAGTCAAATATTTGCATTCCATAGCTGAACTAGATTTTTCCAGTTTAATGTTTTCCTATTATTTAGCTGCTTTTTGTCTCCTTTAGTAATGGTTGTTTGTTAGGAAGCTTTCCTAAATAAGTCTTCAGCCTTTGATAGCTCGGTCCTTACCTATTTAAAAGGAGGATCATATTCAATAAGGAAATCATCAGTGTTTTCAGTTTAAAGAAAAGTATACAGAGGGGAGTTGGTGACCTTTTACAAATCACCACTATCAAGATAGGTTCCTCGATGAACAGAAGAAGCAAGGGAAACCAAGAGGACTTTCCTGTTCCAGTCAATAAGGAATTTAAGGACCCATAACAAAACCACTCAAACATGGCTATGCATAAAATCCTTAAAAAGATCAAACCACTTTTCCCTTACACCCAATCCACTGAAAACTTATTCAGAAAAGAAAAACAACCAAGATCCTATCTATTGATGTCTAGTGAAAATGAAAGTTTGTGAAATTGGTAGACCACGACCAAGAAGGTTCCAACGGAATGATTTCCTTTTCTTAAAGGTATCCTTCAAAAATTCATTCATATTATCAAAGTCGACAAAAAAAGTGGCAACCTATAGCCACAGTAAGTATAAGTATGGCACGAACTATTCCAAAGAAATAAATCCAGTTGTTTGAAATACAAAGAACAGGGCCATATATGGCTTATTAATAAAACCATGAAATGAGAGGGAATCTGTTATACCTTTGGTTTATCCCATAGGCTCCCTAAGGTCTAGATAGTTAAGCTTGTGTTCAAAGGAAAAGACAATTTTCCTTTTGCACTGATATTAATTGTCAAAACTAAAAGTCCATGTCTTAATTAGGGGCGGGCACGGTTTGGTTCAAACTGGCCAAACCAACTTAATTTGGCTGGTTTGCAAATAGTAAGATTTTGGCTGACGGTTTGTGGAAAAACTGGCCGGTTCGGCCATATCTACCATATATATAATAATAAATTTTATTAGTACAAAAATTGATATTTACATATTTGGCAATACATTGCTCATTTCTAGAAACTCATCGAAGATCAAACTATTCTCCCTCTTCCAATACCTCTTTATTTTCTTTTTCTCTCATTAATCCCTAAATTGATTCTCTCATGTTCCTCTTCACCTGCTTTCCTTTTTTTTAACCAAAACAAATAGAAAACTAACATCCATACAAAATTGGTCCAAAATCAAGATAATAAAACTTACAAAGCCCAAAAAAGGAGTAATTTGGACCGACACTAAAAAAAGAAACTTCAAAAACCCATTAAAAGGATAAAACCTGCCAAACTGGTTGAATATGTTTTGGCCAATTTGGTTTGAAAAAATTTCCAAGTCATATCTACCGGTTTGCTCTATACTTTATTTTCCAAACTGGCTGATGCACACCTCTACTCTTATGGCCTTTGATTTTCTTCTATACTTCTCTCTCCACCCATTTCTATATCATCTTATTAACATTAATCACAACAATCACACTGCCTTTAACAAACAGCACGTTTACTCTTCCTTCCAACCTTCAGTGAGGCCTCAAATCACCACCACAAATGTAACTCCACCAAATGTTTCTCAAAATCAAAACATAGACACATCAAATTGCCAACTGAAATTTAAAAGGATAAAAATTACAATTTCAGATCAAAACTTATGCTTAAAGAGATAATAGTTACATGTCCAACAGTTTTCTTCCAGATACTTCATAAATCAAATGAATTAAAATCCACCGACATGCAGAATGGTAAGTAAATAATAACTAATGCAAAGAGTTGAGCTACTTTGGCTTTTGGATTTAGCCTAGGATTCGCTCAACCGTCAAAAATCTCACTAGTACTAGTTCCTATTCATTTTCTTGTAGAAGTTCATGAAGGGGTTTTGGATCACCTGTCTGTTACTACACAGAGATCAGTAGCACAAAGACATGGAAAAGCAAAGAAAACAAAAAAACATAAAGCTGGAAACTTTTGTGAGAGAGAACATCTTGACATATGTAGCTCAATTCAGGGGGACAAAAGTATAATCTTCATCAAAAGTACTGCAGGTAAAAACAGACTTTGAATTTGCCATGGAAACAGAAGTGATTTGAAACATAATTAATAGTTTGAATAGCAATTCTGACAAAAAGTCAACAGATTATGGACCACAAATAAAAATTCCTCAATTAAATACTGATTTTACAGAGAGAATGAACAAACTGCTTGGATTAGAAGCTCTGGCATGTACAGGATCCAGGAAAAGAAATATCCAAGAAAAGATAATGAAATCGGAGACTATCAGAAAAAGAACTGAAAGAGGAGTTGCGAGGGGATGGCCACTACTTGCTTCTAAACGCTCAAAACCTCTCAAATATGGCATTCATCCCATCAGGCTTCTGTGGGTTGTCTGCTGATCCTCTACAGTAAGACATCAACACAATTCTCCTGATATCTCACATACAGTGTGAACAAAACTCTTCGATTTTAAAATCTACCAACGTAACTAGCTTATTAGAGAGATTTCAACCCACTTGTACTTTCAGTTCCCCTACTAAAAGTACTGCTTATTTTCTTGAATTTCAATCTTCAATTAAAATCGATGCATGCTGCATGCATTACCACAAAACTTGAACATCAGCACTTCCTGATGTCTTAATAAGCCAAAATTTTAGAAAATAGAAAAGCTTGATTAACCAATACATGTTGCCACCCAGGCAACATAAGTGGCTTAACCATAGCCAGACAGACAACAATGTATTCAAGACATAAGGCAAAAAAAGAAAATAAAACCGAACATTTATAATCACACAATCAAGGGTTGAGAATATACCTCGGGTCTGGTGTTGAAATCTTTGACAGCCTTGTCTCTAGCAGCTAGAGACATTGTACCATCAAGCCTTCGGTACATAAGACCAGTATTGCCAAGCGAGGCCTCTAGCAAATCAAGCATGCCTGTCCACTGGGAAAATACAATAGCTTTTCCTGGTTTGGTGAGCTGAGAACCAGAACAATCATATCCTGATGAAGTACCAACATTCGAGGACACCAATTCACTTGTTTCAGAACTAAGACTGTTTGGTTTACAATATGACTCCAGAATCTGAAGGGTGGCTTTGATTTTCGAACTACATTTATCTGTTAGGACCGTTGATGTTTCACCTTTTCCAGATGAGCTGGATGGATCACCAGCAAAATCATCAGAAAGACACTTCTTCAATGTAGCTTTGTTAAAGATAACATCTGTACCAACTTGTTCTTTGCATCCAGCTTCAGGACACGTAGTATCCTCCCCTGTCAAGTGATCAGTCACACATTGAAAGCAGAAGACGTGCCCACAAATAGTAACAACTGCATTTTCAGGTGAATCCTGCAAAAGATTAAATATTAGAGAGTTGGATAAGTAATGTCATGAAAAAGTAAGAGATTAAAAGAGTTGGGCATACAAATTCAACTAGCTATATTTGTCAACAAGTAATTACTTTTTGTAAGAGAAGTAGCAAAAACACATGCAAACTTAAAGTTTCCTCCAGTATCCTACAGAGGCTCAAGAGTGTAGAATGAAAATTGTTATTAAACACATGGACTCAAAACATATTCATCCAAGTAGGCTCTATTTGCATTCTGGCCCCTGCTGTCATTTCAGTCACCAATTCACAACATAGTTGGGAAATGATTTTAACAATGCCCAATGTTAACCAAGTATAAACAAAACATTTTATCTAGTTTTTCTATTAATCCACTCAAGTGACATACGCGAAAAAGCTCCTGCAAATTCAACATCTGAAATTCACAGTTCTATAAGCAAAATACAAAAAATAAAATTGTGCAAACAAAATGCAAAGCACAAACATTGATACAAATAAACACTCACAATGAACAAAAAAACAGTAATATATGCCCTGGACTCAAATAGAGATCTAAAAAGACTGGGAAAAGCCAACAGGATACACAGACATCCTGTAACACTACAACAACAAAAGAAATAGAAGACTACACCACAGGGGGTACGCCAATGGAAGAGCCGGATTATGGTAGACTGCAGCTGGCAGCTGATTTGGGGAAGTTTCGTGGTAGACATTGGGAAAGGGTAGGAGCAGGGTATGAGTTTAACTGCATTAGGATGGAGGAATATGGCAGGCAGTTGTTGGTGGTCATCCAGTAGACTTGGAGGAAGAAAAATGCATTACCAAGATGGAGAAAGTGGTGAAGATATTCTCGATATAATTGACTAAAATATCCATTCAGGTAATCTGTTGTCCTAGTATGACAACATTTTGAATGATTAGAAAATCACGCGGGGCCACACTTGTTCTATTTAAATCACAGGTTTGAATGTATGCTATATAACTTTTATACCCATGGGCATTCTTCTTACCCAGTGTCTAAACATCTTCTAGTATTACTAAGAAATTCAGAAAGTCAAAGACTCCTCCCGCTAAGCTAAAATCAGCAATTGATACTGGCATCTTTCTTACAAATTATGACATGAACACTACATGTATATGCATTTCTTTCGTTCCAAATACTTTGAAACCACCAACTGTGGCATGCCCAATTTGAAGATTAACATAAAAATCTATTCATCCAAGAAAAGATGCAACAAAATATTCGATAAAGTCCTGTGCAGCTAAATAGCAGCTATTTTGTAAAAGAAAAAATTCAACATAATACTCAGAAAACTCGTGGGTTTCTTCGAAGATTGACAGTAAGGTGGTACAAACTTTTTCTACAGTTAGGTTATTTGAAAAAGAAATTATTTCCATATTGAACAGGACCCAGCATAGCCCTTCAAAATACTTAAATTGCATCACAAAAATAATAATTAGAAAAGAAAAAGCATTTTCTCCAGTCGTAAGAACAATAGAAGCATAAGCTCCCTACAAGGAAATGCAAATACCAGGATCCTTTCACCTATGTAGGATATGTACATTTAACAATTTGCAATCGACAGTGTTTTGGTGTTTGACAATTGATTCTAGAGAATATTTAACAATGTATAATCTAGCTTTGAGAAGAATACCTTCATGCAGTTAAAATAAACTGTAAGAAAAATGCAGATTGAAAGGGGATGCGGGAAATACCGTTGTTAGGGTGTTCAACGAGGCTCTTCAGATAAAAATGAATGCCCAGGTTTGACTAAAGGAACATGCAGTCTGGAGATAGAAAATTAACAATACATGCAAATGAAGGGGAGGCTGTAAAAAAGTACAGATGCTTGACCCAGAGATATTTGGAGAGAGCAAGGAGATTTGTGAAAGAAATTTTCACAAACTTCTACCCTTCCAGATTGTTACCTGAACTAATTGACAAATGATATTCCGAAGCACATTTTCAAAGATTAGGGATACAGTTTAAAAAATTCTATCCTTCAAGGAATTTTAGAAAATGATTGCACAGGTTTGACTAAAGGAACATGCAGTCTGGAGATAGAAAATCAACAATATATGCAAATAAAGGGGAGACCTGTAAAAAAGTACAGATGCTTGGCCCACAGACATTTGAAGAGAGCAAGGAGATTAGAGAATGAAATTTTCACAACCTTCTACCCTGTCAGATTGTTATCTGAACTAATTGACAAACGATATTCTGAAGGATATTTTCAAAGATTAGGGATACAGATTAAAAAATTCTATCCTTCAAGGATTTTAAGCAGGTAACAATTTTACAATTAAATCAAAAGCATACAAAAATCATATGTAATTCTAAGGAAATTCTGCAGTTTAGCAGATGCATCTCATGCAACCAAAGGGATGTTATAAATGTTCTGATCCTACTTTCAGATCAGTTTAAATCTTCTCACAGCAGTACCATGGTTCCTCTCCCAAATTTTTCCCACTTGAATTTAGCTAGTCATTGACAAAAAGAATAGAGAAGTTGCTAAAAGCAAGAAGTGCAATGAGCATAAGAGGCGTAAATCAAAATTAAGAACATCAAAGATAATGATCAGAAAGACAAAGCTCAGGGGAATTAGGGGTTTTTTTTTAACTTACATCACAGTAACCACAGATTGCCAAAGGGGCTGCTTCTAATAGCCTCAACAAACTTTGAATTTTCTGTCTTGGCAGAGTCTTTGCAACTTTTGAAGATTCTCTTCCAACAACATCAGAAGTAAACCCTTTGACGAGCAATGGGTGATCACAAGCCTGACGAAGCCGTAGAAGCAACAAGAGAATATTTGCATAATTTTGATTCAAAGTGCCTGCAGCAGCATAAGCCTGCAAATTGGAGTGAATACTTCAGATTGACATTAGAACAGAAGTCAGAAAAAAAAACATTATACAAGGGTTTGTACTTCTCAAAATTGCAAAAACCATTAAAAGAGTGTGATTTATTGAAGATATGTGGTAAGAAGATACCAATACTGAACTTGACAATCACATTACATCTTCAGGTTGGAGAATATTTTCAAGCAAGGTCATGATTTTTCGAAATAAATCCAATTAGCCACCAATTTGGAACCAAAAAGCTCATGCAGGCAGATAATTTCGGTGTATTTCAAGGTAAGAATGGAATTCCATCAGGTCTTTAAGATCTCATTATCAATCTGTGAATATAGTATCTCCTATCGGTGCCGGAACTAGGATTCAATTTTAGTGGAGTAGAATTCAAACTAAAAGTTGTTAACTGCCTGATGTTTCAATGAACGTTAGCCATATCCGTTAGAGAAAGAATAAGGTGTTAAGAAAGAAATACTCCTAAAACATACTAATTAAAGATAAAAGAATCCTCGGGTAGAGATTGTATAAGTTCAGAGGAAGATATAACGATTCTACAAACAAATCAAATCACTTTGTCACTTAAAAAAAAAAATTGTTAAAATCAAATCTATGTAGGAAAAATTAAAATATTTAAATAGCAACAGCAGCCAAGTTTAGATAGAGAAGGGTACTGACAGCCAGCGTAAGATTTTTGTCACACACACACAGAATATGGCTCAATATTGAAATAGAGAAGGCGGAAAAATTACATCCTGAAAACTAGGAACACCTTTGAACTTTATCAGTAGTAACTCTTTAACTGTTACAAACTAATTAAATACAAATTAAAATTTTCAAAAATAGTAGGGGCATAAATTTAATTATGCTTCTGAAGTGTTTTCCAATTTTACTAAGTATGTTGGCACACAATAGAGGTTTCTTTCAAAAAGAAACTACAATAGAATTTAGTGGGGTTGTAGGTGCTCATGCCCCCACCCTACTCGTTGGGACTGCTTACTATGCCAGTTAGCACTGCAAGTTCTTGCTCCTAGAATACAAAAGCACCTGCCTGACTGCATTAGGATCACATCAATCCATCGAGACAGAGATACAAAACTATAGAACAAATTATTTTATACATTAATCAACAGAACTCATGACCCTATTCAAGTCTAAGAATTTTATTGCAATCTTAGAGAGCCATATATCTGGAAAACTTATTTTTGATAGTCCAGTCAAGTAAGAGTAAGAGCTGACATCAGATGCAGTTCTCCAAAGTCAGTTTTAACATTTTATAACTGTTGTCCTTATAGTCCTCACTCTGGAAGGTTTGATTGCTAGCCTACTGTGGAAATCACTTGTAGTAGGCATCACATTTGAGGGGATTAAGCACATGCCATAAAATAATCAGGGATAGTGAATTCTCTCTGACTCAAAAGTTAGCATCATTTTTACTTATATAACACCTTCCCAAAGAGAAGAAGGAGCACCTTGAATTGTGAGCGCGAGTCTGCTTCAAGTTGGTTATAGAAAGCACGTTCCTCAGCAGAGAAATCTACCCTCTCTAAAAGTACATTTTTGGGTGGTAAAGTTATTATCGGCTTACCAGCGTGCAATGTTCCTATAAAACAAAAAATAATGGGAAGAAAATGAACAAACGGAAGTAATAATCAGCGTAAAAATTAAGTGATAGAAAACATGTCGACAAGATCTAGTCATCCTTGATGTATACAAAATAAAGCAAAAAAAGAAACTATAAGAGAGGAACATAAAAATCTTTATTACCACAACTAGGAAGAGAGATAGTCTCCAAGAAAGGAGATAAGTCCACAAAATCACAACTCCAGAAAAAATTTATCAAGCTCTTACAGAGATGTAAACTTATATGAATACAGAAACGCATTTCATTCATTAGATACAAGCAGACAAAACTAGTGAAAAGCATGTAAGGCAACCAATAACAACAGAAGTTACATTTCCTCGCTCTTTAGTCACATCATAAAATGATTTTCATATAAATTGCAGAAAGTATGAGACTTTGCTGGTAAGAAAGATCTGACATAAATGAATCAACTGCAATGCATGAGCAAAAGAGAATGTGAAATAAAAGTTTAAAACTTTAGATATCCCATAGAATTCCACCTCCATGTTGAAAAACTTTAAGCAGATGACCCAAGCCAATTACAGCATCACCTTAAAATATTCTGCTTTATTCCCAAACTTAACCTAAAGCAATGGCAATATGGACATGAGCAAAAAATTAAAGTATGAAAAGGGCCTGACTTCTACAGATGCAAGTAGTTCAAGATGTAAGAAAGCGAATAAGTAGTTCAATATCTAAGAAATCAAGCAAGTAGTTCCAAAGCTAAAAAATCTCGCAAGAGCTAAATGAAAGGATGTCTGTTGGGGGGAGAAGACAAACAAAGAAAGGAAACAACACGATAAATGACCCTTTCAGTGAGGCTTGACTCCAAGTTAGCGACAATCAGCAATCTATACTAGTTAGCATCAGAACTTTATTAGATTGCTTACAGTGAATTCAGTTAAATATGCAGCAAGCACACTTATTCGCCTGTTAACATGCAGAAGCAGAAGAAGAAGAAGAAAAAGAAGACCTTTAGTTCGACGCAACATTATGGCCTTCAAAACTAATTGAAGCTTCTTGTAACCACGATTTGAGTCTCTCGCTATAGCAACCTTAATTCCAACAATAAATTTCTTGTAGTTACTGTAAGGGTCATGTCTCAAAAACCTGAAATAGCTGAATAACTCATCAATGGCATTCTGAATTGGAGTTCCCGATAAACACCACCTCCTTTTTGCCCTGAGACTGCAGCAAGCTCGAGCCACTTGAGTCCTATGATTCTTTATTGTTTGGGCTTCATCCAAAATGACTCTAAACCAACGAACCTTTGCAAGTGCACCACAATCAGAAACATCTGAATGTGTTTCTTTTTTACCCTTTATTCCCTTTCTATTACCTGATGCTTTCTTCTGCTTCTTGGTAGAAAAATCCGAAGACAATCCATATCTCTCTTCATTGTTATGATCAATATCCTCCTCATCCACCAAAGGTTGTTTGGGAACTTCAAGTGACACAATGGAATATGTGGTTAAAACCACATCATATTTAGCCAATTCAACAGGATCCCTAGTCCTGTTACCTCCATGATACATTAACACAGAAAGCTTAGACTCCTCTGTGACTTTCTCATCCAACTCACGAACCCATTGTCGAAGAACACTTGCTGGACAAATAACTAATGTACCAGCTGCAGGCTTCATATTGCGAAACTTACTTTTGGAACTGCTCGCTCTTGAAATTTCTTCCTTATTGTCAGACTCCACTTTCGGCTTAAGCTCCGTAGGGGCACTTGCAACAGTTACCTCCTCGTCATCCTCCAAATTCAAGGCTTCAGGTTTAATAGTGGATAAATCCTCTGATTTATGCTTATCCTGTGATGACCTATGAATTTGTATGAGCGCAATCATCGAGATAGTCTTACCTAGGCCCTGAGAAACAACGAAACCATGCAGAAGATGATTGATGATAAGCTAAAGTGCAACATAATGCAAGTCATGTTACAGATAATACCTGATCATCAGCCAGGATTCCACCCACGCAAACCCCCCCTTTTTCCTTCTCCATCATCCATGCCAATGCAACTCTCTGGTAATTGGCAGCAAAGTAATTTCTTAATTTACTAAAATTTCAAAAATCAAATAGATGGATGAAGGTAACAGTAGAAAACCTGGTGAGGTAAAAGAGAAACTGACAAAACACCCATGGGTAAATCAGTTTCACCTGTTGTTCCACTAAGGTCCTGCCATAAACCAGGAAAGTTGGTAACTTTGCTAAACACTAAACATGTAGTTGGATCATGAAGCAACATGACTAAAGTTGAAAGGAAAATGAACAGTGTAAGAAGATATTCAACTGCAATAACACAGAGTAGGGAAGGGGAGGTCCCAAACCTTCCACCTCGCTAACAAAATTGTATCTCTTTTCCAGAAATTTCAAAACAAAAAAAATGCATTCTAACAACATGTTGAGACTCTATTCCAGAAATTTTTGAAGAGGAACCAAACCAATCAATTAACCTTCAAAGCTGCTTGAAAAAGTATCCTTTCATCAGCTCCTTGCTGGTTTTCTTCAATATCCCCCATTTGATGTGATGGCCCTGTCAAATTGGAATACAAAGTAGATGAAGCAGATCTTCCATGAGATAAAGATGACGGTAACAACCTAATTCCTTGGTTCTCAGACATAACTGCATTATACTCACTGGCCCTAGCCCTACCCCTATTGAACTCGTATTGTGAGCGGAACTGACTACTGGACATGTCCAGAATATTTTTCCTTCCAGAACTGGGCATGGCAGTCTGCAAGGATGTGGGAAGGGTCCTCTTGGCCCGCTTAGAAGATGGCCGACCATAGTCTGTACAAAGCACCAAAATTGACAAGGAATTCAATAAGAATTCTACAGGCCAAAAATTTTGTAGTTTAAGCCATCTTACCATCATTATTGTAAGAGTCAAAATTGCTATCTCGAGCTGCTTGAGAATACAAAGCTCCTTCATTATCACTAAAGTTAGCATACAACTCGGACTGGAAACTAGGAGCAGATGCTACATTTGATGACCCTCCATTAGAAGTGAATGGCCTTTTAGACGATTCCGGGCGGGTTGGACCACCATTAGCTGCAAGTTCAATTTTAAAAAACAATCACCGAATTTCACCTCCAACTAGATCCAAAATCACCTAGTTCTACTACACCTGTAGTCCAGTCAAAACCTTAACGTTCGAACCTTTTTAATTGGAAACTACATCTGCCAGCTTACCATGATTATGGTGGTACTCAGAAATGTTATCTCGAGTTGAACGTTTATGCAGAGATCCTACAGTGGCACTAGATGACCTTCCATTAGAAGTGAATGGCCGTTGGGCAGAAGAATAGAATGAACTTGGTAATTGCCTCAATGGAGGGATGCTAGAAGTAGAAGATGCAGCTGTATCAGTTAAAGGTGGTTCACCGACGTATTCATCTATTTCCCTCATAGTGGAATCATCAGACGAACTACTAATAGAAATAAAATCCATTGCACCGATTCCAGATGAATGAATATTCACTCTCCAGGGAATCAAATCAGAAGATAGACCGAACAGAGATCCAACCTGTAGATAAGAAACAGTAGCATTTTACTTAATCTAACATCAATCACAAGCAAGACTGCTGCATCACCCCAAACCTTCTAAATGTAACACAAACAGAAATATTAACTCACCACCCGGAGGAACTGCCTCAAAACCACATTTTTAAGCAGCCCGTCAAATAAAATCTTTTTAGCAGAGAATGCCACATTCTGAAGAGGATCCTGCTCGGCTGACATCTACACAATATGCATGTTTCTAGAAATTGCACTGCCCCTTCAGTAAAAAGAGAAAAATAAGTTCCTCATGAACAAAACACAAAATTCAGTGGGGAAAATGCATGTTCTAAACAGTTCAAAATGATACAGGTCTGAGAGATATATGCGAAGATGAAAACAGAGAAATTAACATACTAAATATCGAAATCCTCCATTGAATACAGCAACTAAATATTGTTATGAAGACTACAAAAATATAAAACCCTTTGCTTCTCCTCCTTCAGCCAGAAAAGAAAAAAGAATTGAAAAAAAGGAAAAATTCGTCATTCCCCATTGGACAATTGGCCTCGCATGAAACCATCATATTTGAGTTCAAACAACAAAAGAAAAAAAAAAAAAAACCTACCCAAAATAAAAGTCCTAATCTTGGAGCATCCCATGTGATGAAATTATTCAAAATAAACAAAACAACCATGAAATAACACTGCCAACCCAACTTTGAATTCCTAACGCTTCTCTGTATAAACGATCATGTTGGTTTTACTCCTAAATCGAAGCATTCAGCAAACCAACCAAAAACTAATAATATTAAGTACTTGAAATTTTTAAAAAATAAAAAAGAGATGGTCTTCGGTGAAAGGAGTACCTTATGAAATATGGGTTTTTTTGTTGACATGTAGAAAGATTCGATTTTACTAGTGGAGTTGAACTAGAGATTGTGCATTCAAGGAATCTCTTGTTCGAGCGCTTGGTTGGTGCAAAGGATCGAACTTTTCGCAATTCAAAATGGGGGGAAAAGCCCTAAAATTTGCAATTTTCGGATTGAGAATGTTGTAAGATGGTACCCGAAAGGGACCTAAGACTGGAGGGTTTATTGCAGCAGTCAGCACTTTAGTGACGAGGGTTCAAAGAATCCACAATGTAAGTACTTTACCTTGTACCTTCGTTTGATAACTTAGAAATCGTGTCTGACCTCCATTATGTATGGGATGGATCTTACTATTTGCAGCACAAATTTACTATTTGTAGCATAAAAAAAAAATAATAATAATAAAAATGCCCTTAATATACAAAACTTTCTTCAAAAATTTACAACAACCTTTCAAATCGTTCAAAAAACGTTCAAATTTCGATACTGTATTAGGTAAAATCGCAATTTACAGGCGATTTTTTATGGAAAAATCGCAATTTGAGGGCGATTTTTTTGCGGGCGGTTTTTCCTCAAAATTTCTCACATTGTTGGTGATTTTTTATGAAATTCTTGCACATTGGTTGCGATTTTAATAAAAAAATCACACTTTATGTGCGATTTTTTTTATTAAAATAACTTATTTGGTCCATTTTTTTAAAATTATATATTTTGTATGGTTTGTAATTGTTTATGTACTTACCTATTATCGGATTTAATTTCATTAATGATGCAGAATTCTCCGATGTAGACAACAAAAAACGTATCACTTTAACGAGCGGGACGTAACTGGACGAGCGGGACGTATCCGGACGTAGCGGGACGTTGCTAGACGTATCTAGACGTGGCGATAGTTGTTTTGGACGTAGCGAGACGTGGTAGACTATGTGCTGTGAAAAATTCAGCTAAAAGTCACACGTATGGATGTAAACGTTTATGGACGTGTTCCTGGTTGTTTTGGACGTGGTGCTAGTTGTTCGGAGACGTGGTGGACTGTCCTTGTGAAAAAAATCAGCTTAAACTCACATGAATGGATGTAGACATTTCTGGACGTGGTGCACGTTCTTTTTGACGTGGTGCTAGTGTTATGAGACGTGGTGGACTGTCATTGTGAAAAAAATCAGCTTAAACTCACATGAATGGATGTAGACATTTCTGGACGTGGTGCACGTTCTTTTTGACGTGGTGCTAGTGTTATGAGACGTGGTGGACTGTCCTCGTGAAAAAAATCAGCTTAAATTCACATGAATAGATGTAGACGTTTCTGGACGTGGTGCTAGTGTTCTGAGACATGGTGGACTGTCTTTGGGGAAAAAATCAGCTTAAATTCACATGAATAGATGTAGACGTTTCTGGACGTGGTGCTAGTTATTTTTGACGTGGTACTAGTGTTCTGAGCCGTCTCCGTCCATCCTGTGATTTTTTCAAAATTTTTGGGTGGTCTGAGAGATTTTTGCTTTGAAAATCGGAAATGAAGTTTGATTTTGTAAGGTTTGCAACACAATTATATAAACATACGAATATGAAAAAATCGCACCTACTTTCCAATTTTTAAGCCAAAAATCGAACGAAATGTGCGATTGTGGGGCGAAAAATCGCCCCAAATCGGATAAGTGGGGCGATTTTTCGCCCCATTTTCGTACATTTCGTCCGATTTTGGATTAAAAATTGCATTTTGGGTCCGATTTTTTGTTCTGCTATCGCAAATTACATGCGATTTTTCATGCAAACTTCACATTTTCTGTTTTTAAGAGTATTTTAGGCATTTCATCAATTTTTTTATGCTATAAATAGCAAATTTGTGCTGCAAATAGCAGCCCAGTTATGGGATTCTCTAGATTTTACTTGATTTGTGGGATATTAACTTTAGTAACAATTTTGCAAAAGGAATAAGGGCCGGGCCGGGCCGGGCCGGACCAAACCCCATATCTAGTAATGCCAGCAACTTTCATTTCTTATATCATATTTATGTATATACCACCTAGTAATGCCGGTAACATATCACACTAAATAGATATAACAACATCATCCTCACATTAAATAGATATGTACACGCGGATATTTTTCTCATTTCTTTTTGACAAACCCACTTTCTTCTCATTTTTTCTCTTTTTTAAAATTAATTTTTTTCAAGTCGTTTCTTTTTTTTTTTCTTCTTTTTTTTTGTACTCCATTCGAAACAGTATTCAATTTCAAGTCACTTCTTCTTCTTCGCCTTACACTATTCAAAACTGCATTCAATCAAATTTTCATTCAAACACAGTTTAACAGATATTGACGATTATATTTTCTGATGAACAATACCAAATACAACGGAAAAATCACTTATTCCCTTTCAAAAATCACTTTTTCTTTTTCAAAAATCACTTCTTTTTTTAAAAATATGAACTGTATTTAATGGATTTATGAAACCTTATTTTTGCGATTTGATGTTGGATAATGTATTAATTAAGCTATATTCGTGTATTATTATTCAAATAATGTTTTATTACTCTTAAATATGATATATAAATGTTCTCCGTGAGGTATTTATATTTTTCTGTGAAATTAGTTACTTCTGATTCCTCCCGTTACTTTCTCACCGCTGTTGGACATAGTATTATATGTTATGGACGTTGTAGATATAGTATGTATGTAAAGGACGTAGCATTGTGTCTCTACTTAATATTCAAACAGAATCTTGTGCTGGACATAAACGTAATATTATGTGTTGTGAGACGTAGTATTATGTGTTATGAGATATAACATTGTGTCTCTGAAATTTAGCTTAAATTAGCATGCTTGGAAGTATACGTAGTATTATGTGTTATGAGACGTAACATTGTGTCTATGTGAAAAATTCAGCTTAAATTTACATATCTAGACATAATGTTATGAGATGTAACATTGTATCTATATGAAAATTCATATTAAATTCACATACTACGTCCAACATACAAAGAAACTACGTATCATCCCTTATGGTTTAAAAAGCCATAATCATAATACCCGTCATGATTTCGCACTGTAGTTGTAATAGTTTTTCTCATATTTATGATTATATATAAATATTCTTATTCATCACTTTTTTATATTAAAAAATTATATAATTCATGGTGCTAAAAATAATTAAATTGTCTGTATATTTGCCACGAATGATAATCTAGTAATTTATCCAAAAACCATGAATAATTGAGTCTAACCATCTTGGCATAAATATTTTTAAAGATTAATGTGAAACAATATTATTAATGGCTTTACATAAGGTATTTTGATATTTTCATGATTTTTGGGCCATCTAATGTGAACAATTAATCTAAAATTAAAAATAAGACACCAGAAGAAAATTATTACAATAAAAGTTCTTTTGGACAAAGAAATATTTATTTAAAAATTAATTCTTTATTTAGACAGAAGAAATATTGTCAAATATGGTCAATGATATGGGGACACACTGTCAATACTTATCTATACTTTTAATACCTCATTAATTTCAAAAAAAAATGTTCTCAACTCTAAAATAATAGTCCTAGACTATATCTAGTATGTTTGTTTGGAGGCAATGAGAATTTAATAATCATAAAATAATTTCAATTATTACGTTTTTAAATATATTAAAATAATTAAATTCTTTTAATAATTATTACTAAACAAGTCAAAATAATTAAATTTTTAATAAATATTATCAAATAAATCAAAATAATATTCCTTCATTTAATTAGATTTTTAATAAATGTTATCAAATAAATCAAAACAATCAAATTCATTCATTTAATGATTGATAAAGCAATCAAATTCCCATTTATAAAGCTTTTATACATTATGTGAGTTATAATATACGACAAAATGTTTCTTATACAATTTTTTCACTTATAACTTATAATTTTAATTATAAATTATAATAATTATATTAGTTAAAATATTTCAAAATAAAATATATATTAATTAGAAAAACATTTTTATAAAACGAAAATACCTTTCAAATAAAAATATTATTATAAAACATAAAAACTATGAAATGGAGAAAATACATTTTTTCTTTTATTTTCTCGATACACGTTTTTATATTTATTTCATTTTATCAAAATCAAAATCATCAAATGTCCATAGAAGAACTCCCCCCTCACCAAACACAGATATTTGGCTTCATGGAACGACAGACTTGGCCGCCATTGTTGCAGTTTGTACGCTTTCTCTTCCCTTTCCCTTTCAACAACAGCCATTTTCTCACTCTCTGTTGTACTCAATGTTTGAGCTGGGATGGATCCAAGGGTACGAGAGGAGGCACGCCATTTGCTGCTCAAAATGTAACAGACATCGGATAACCATACCCGGGCCACTGTTTACCAGAATCGCAGGTCTCGCTCGATGTTGTTGTACTTTTAGCTTCTTTCTGTGCTGAAAGAAGCAGACAGCTTCACATCGAATACAATCGCCGGATATTCCAGTAAGATCAGTCCTTAACCAACAGGATTGACTCTGCCATGTCGATTGTGCGCACTCTTCGGTCAGCCTTGAACTCAATGTGGATTCAAATATGATTTGTAGAAAGGCCAGGAGCTTTTACATTGCTTCTTATGCCACAAGTATCACTGTGCCAGGAGCTGCATATGTCCCTCTTTGCTGTTCACCCCATATCTACAGATCTGAATTCCACACTGGACAATACCAATTAGTTATTCAACATAGTAATGAATCCACATTAATACCCATAACCAGAAAAAAAATCATAGAAAGAGCATATTTAACAGCCACAAAATTAGAAATCTTCATCTTCTTCCTCCTCCTCCTATTTCTTCTAATTTCTTTTGAGTGGAGGGTGAAAGACATTTTCATAGATCTGCTCACTAACCAAAAGTACTGCAGCTAGACTATGGCTATACAAGTTAGGGAAGATTAAGATATACATAGACAGATACTACTAGGACCGAAATCTCACATTTACACAATGAAATGTGGCTTTACAAGAATGACACACTGGCCAAGTTCATTTCAGCATTGACATTGTTCTGCGGCTTTGAAGTCTTTAGTTTTTTGCGAGTAAAATCATCGATTTGATTTAAAAGGTCAAATTATGTAGTTGCTACACAATATCAGAATCACCACTGCAAAAATTTAACCCAAAAAAAAAAAATCTTACCTATACACTAGCGTAAAGTTGCCTTTTTACTTCACGTTTCTAACTTATATTTCTACAATGACTTGAGGACCCAAAGTTTTATAGGAAATTATGAAGTCAAACCCTGTGAAGATGATACCAATTGGGAAGAGATCCAAGTTATAGTAAGTGCTACTGGTGCTTGATGACTAAGAACAATTGACGCCAGATTAATGAAGATGCTACATGTCAGTAGAGAAACAAGAAAGCAAACAGAGGTTTATACTGCATCAAACATACAACATCCAAATACAGACAATAAAGTTAAAACCGAAATGAGAAGGACATGGGACCATATCCAAATGAAGCAGAAGCACAACTCATATCAGGGCACATTAGTCTTGTGGAAACCATCAAAAGTTCAAAATTTTGAGAAACAAAAGCAAGGATCAGGTTATTCTCGGTCAAACAAAACCCCAACATATGCTCAATCTAGCCAAATACTGAAAATTTGTACAATAAAATAAACATTAGCAGCACAGCACAAAGGAGCTCGTTTAAACTTCAAATTTACAAAATCCAAACTGGAAAACATTCATTTGCGTCAACAAAAAAGTAAAACATAAAACTTAAGAACATTAAACAATCCAACAGATATATGTAGATTTCACATAGCATCTAGGAACATGTACATCAGCGGTCACATCTTCCTCCAAAAAGTGAACTTGTGTCTAATCAAAGACACGCCTGCAAGAGTTAAAGCGACACCCACGGGAAGCGACACTAATTTCTGTTGGTGCTCATGCTGCCTTCGACAGGAAATCTTCCCCAGTCAAAGTCCAGCAGCTAACTTATTCAAGCTTTCTCTCCCATTTTTGTCATTTCTTCATATGTTAGTTAAACTGTTATAAGTACTTAACTAGCACATTTCTTTATAGTACAAGTGAAAATTCTTAACCGAAGAATGAAGCTGCTACGGCATAAGCATACCATTTTCTTAGCCTTGAAAACCAAATGCAAGGCACCTTTAAAACACTTAACTTCACTGAACACAGGTTTTTCCACAGCCAAAATAAAGTCCCCAACTAGACACTGGAAACCACAGTTTAAGTTTAACGAGGTTATATGTATAATTTTTTAACTGTTTCAAGATGACCAGTTAAAGAAAATGTGCTTAGCTACGACTGGTACTTTTCTGTATTTGTATGGTCAAATATCTTTCTGGAATGTTGAAAAAATTGGCAATTTCATGATTAATATAGAGTAGTAACATTAAGGTTTGACTGTCACTTGGTGATAGATTTATAACATGCAGCTCTGAAAATAAATATGAAGCTAGAGGTAAGATAAAGATTAGTATTTTACATTTCTATTGACTTTGATATTTGGTGCTTCAAGGGGAAAATAAACAATAGCTCTATAGATTCGCTTAAGCTTTTCCATCTGATATTTGAAACAAATTTTGCCAACCAGAAACAAAAGATTAGCAGAAAATAGATAAAGGGAACCGAGGATACATAAGAAAGCCGCAGAACAAAATGGAATCAAAGCCACCATTTCACTAATTGCATCAACCTACAGACTCTCACAGCTTAGCTCAGGGTACAATTGTTTTAAGTTATTCTGAACAAGTTGAATTGTTTGAACACAATTTATGACATGAATTAAAGTAGCATGTTCAACAATGGGCTCCATCACTGGTCTTATAATGATGGTTCGCATTCCCACTTCGCTAACACCCTTTTACCTAGCGGAATTACTAGCTTTCCTACATACTGTATTATATATCTCAGTGAAATTCTATGGAAGGTTTCTGGTCATGCAAAACTTTGAAGTACTTTCTCATACACTGAGCACTGGAGCCACATAAAACACAATGCCCCAGAAAGTTATAATCAGTAGTTAGTTCAGTCATAACTTCAGTAAGATGAACATGATCCCATTAGATCTGAAAAAACAGACGTGAATTTTGTGTTTGTATGTCAGCAATATTTTTTTTTGGAGTTCTGGTTTTTAGCTAGAAATAAAAATAGTGGCATTGGAAATGTAAAAATGTACATGGGGAATCAGCCAAAATAAAAAACACATCCCATATTAGCCATTCTAAAAGTAAACAAATTACAGGGGACAGTTTACATGTTTTCAAGAATGATGGCATTACTGTCAGTAAAATGCATAAAACCATATCAGACAAAGCAGGTTCTAGTTCATTGACTAAGGAGGTTTACCTTCCTGTTTTGAGAATGATGACACCTTTTACCTCTTACACAAAAAGTAAAAATTGTTAACTTTTTTAATCCACACAAAAACATAACATGAATTAAAATGCAAAGACAAAATGGATTACGACGGATGCACAATTTCCTGACCACATAAATCCACAAACCAAAGCTGGCAAGAAAAGTCTAAACTTTTTATTTACTATGGTAACAATTAGATTAGCACAAATGCTTCAAAATACAGTTGGATAAACAAAAAATGGCTACAGAGGGATCACCAAAAAGAGAAGGGTTAAAAATAAACAGAAGCACTAACAAGGATCAAACTCTCATCACCCAAAGGGTTAAGGAGAAAAACTTGAAATCAACTCAATCATTCCTATGCATAGATAATCACAATGTACATGCCAAAAAAAAGACATAAAAAGGTTGTCAAGGGTGTGATTTTTGCTGGCCAAGTAACGAAATCCTTATCTGAATCAGCAAAAATGTTTCCTTTCCAAACTATTCAATGCTATAAACATGAACAAACTGCTTCTGATGAATTTCTTGGACACAAATGAAAATAAAGGGTAACAAATTGGAGAGGACGAGGGACAGGTGAATGGACCTGCTCACAAGACCATGTCTGTAGCTTAGCATTATTCATAGAATGAATATGCCATACAGGTCTTTAACTTCTGAGGGAGACAAAGGGGATGCGGAAAGTGCATGGCAGATTCAATGATTTAATTGATAAGAAATATAAAATTTTACCTAGCGTAACAAGCTCCCTTTTCCACAGTAGATATTCATTATTCAAAAAAATGAATGCACAAAACACATCTATACTGAATCCCAAGAAATTGCTAAGTGGATCAAGTCATTGCAAGATAAGATACCATCATTCCAACATGTGCAAGAAATTGTTAAAGAATTACCAAAACCAGGACAAGGGATAGAAATTTTTTTAAAAAATCAAATGCTATTAAAGACTCCAAAGTTGTAGGATCAGAGAATGTTCCATCATCAAAATGAAACTACAATCAGCCTTAAATTAGAGTAAGAAAACGTAAGAATACAACTACAATCATTGAGATAAGAAAACGTAAGAATACAACTACAATCAGCCTTAAATTAGAGTAAAGGGGATGTCAAAAAACGGATTACTATAGCATAGGCCAAAAACGGTTGTTTCACATAAGAAGTAACTAACCCTTCTTCTTCAGTTCATCCAGTTCAAGCTTTGCCAGCTCAAGCCTCAATCTGCATTTCTTTATAACATTCCCAAACTTCCCTAGCAATATGTTCGTCATGAAATTCTTATGATCTTCTTCATCCTTCACTTCAGCATCATGGTTACCCGTTTTAACCTTTACCACACCACCATCATCTAGACGACCTCCG
This sequence comes from Knoxia roxburghii, assembly GCA_030378225.1. Lineage (NCBI taxonomy): Eukaryota > Viridiplantae > Streptophyta > Magnoliopsida > Gentianales > Rubiaceae > Knoxia > Knoxia roxburghii. The sequence continues at coordinate 9,398,295 of CM059422.1, read as the reverse complement.
TCCCTTGTTCCTCCATCATTAAGGGTAGCTCCCACCACGGCACCAGCCAGTATCTGTAATTTTCCTGCCACATCCTTTCCCCCCCTACTGCTCTTCTTTTTTCTATTCACATCAGTACCATTACCCACCACACTCAGATTTTTCGTATGCTTATTACTATTAGGGCTGTCAACACCATTTCCACCCCAAATTTTCTTCGAAAGCTCAAATACCATAGCCTCATGTGGCTTTAAAGGAGGATTTCCAGTTCTTTTATACCAGTCCATATTTTTAGCGAACTTTTGCTTCAATCTTCTTATCTTTTCATATATCTGAGTCTTATTAAAATCAGAATGAAGCTTTCCCTCTAAAAATTCATACAAGACACCTATACTAAGTGATAATGCAGGTACATTGCGCAATAATCCACAATCAATCATACCTTTGAGCACAGTAATCTCATCTTCCTCTGTGAAAACCCTAGAACCAACCAACCCAGCAGACCTTTCTTCCTTGTCCTCCGTAGCGCCAACCCTTCTCTTTTTGATCTTTCCTGAGCCAGCTTCCTGCTCTTTCCTCGGGCTTCTCGAACTGAAAGTTTCGGTTTTAGCCCTGAAAATTTCGGAGAGATCATGAACATCACACCTTGAAGGTGAAGGGGATTGAACTGATGGGTTGACTAGTTCTTCCCTATTATCCGCACTCTGTTTCCCCTCAACTTGGGCTGCATGTTCGGTTGAAGTTGTATGGATCGTTCCGTTCTTTCCATCAGCTCCTTCAAAGATTTCATCTTGGAACTGCCTTTCCCCTTGAAGTGGCTCTTCGTTGGCATCATCATCACCTGGAGGTTTTTCAGAAGCAGAAGGAGGAGCAGTTACAGAAGACTTCCCTTCCTTGTCCCTCTTCCTCTTTTTCCTCTCCTTCGAGCCAATTTCCCTCTCTTTTCTGCGGTTGTGATCAACATCATGTTTTGGAGGAGGTGAAGAGGATTTAGGGCGTGGAATTATCTCCTCAATAGTAGTCACAACAATTGGTTCTTCCTCAACTTGTGTTGCTTTTTGGGTTGGAGGGATGCTGTTGTTTTCCCTAGATTTATCTTCAAAAATTCCATCTTTGGAACGGACCTCCTTCTTCTTCTTCCTCTTCAGCCTTTCCATTATTGTGGAGTTCTCGCACCGTCCGGGTAAGACAGAAGAATTTGACGGGGCTTTTACTTTTGCAAGGAGAAGTCTGTTGATTTTTTTTTTTTTAATTAAATGCTCAACTTATGACTTAAAGAATTAAAGCTTACTTAATAATTAAGTGTGTTTTTAATAATTATAAATCAAATTTTAAAAAATTAAGTGGGTTTATAACAAATGCAATTGTTAGTCTGACAAGTGATTTGCAATTTTTTTTTTATCTATCATTCTTTTTATTATTTAAAAAAATAATTTTTATCTTATTAAATATTTTTTAAAAAAAATATTTTATCATTTAAATAAATAATATATTTATGACCTATTTTTTATTTTCTTATAATTTTTTTATTAATATGCGATATTTATTTAATTAATATTTTAGTTTTAAAATAATGATGACATGATAGGAAGGAATTGGCCTAGTGGTAGGCCTCATCACTTAGGAGCATGGCGGTCCTGAGTTCGAGTCACTCTCGGGGGTAGCAGATCACACCGGAAGCACTCAGAAGGCACTCAAGAGTCACACCGAACCTAGATTAATAGGTTTCAATAGGCGTTATGTCTATCTTATTGTACCAAAATAATAATCATAATAATGACATTCTAATTTATTATTAAAATTTTTAAAAATATTTTTATTAGTAGAATTTCATATTATTAAATAAAAAAATTATACATCTTAAAAATTATATTATATAAATTAAAAAATATTGTTTAAATTTTTTTTAAAAATAAGGTAACTTAATTTAAAATTTAAATATATTTAATTTTATAAACTTATTTTGTAATTCAGATTTTAGACAGATTCATATATATTTTCTAATTTTATCAAACATGCTAACTTAATGGATTCATATTTCAAATTCAGATATATTTTCTAATAACGGACTAACTTAATGGATTCAGAATTCAGACTTCAGCCTTCAGATATCAGATTAAATTTTATCAAACAGAGCCTAAATCTTTAAAAAATACCCTCCTTCCTTCCCTTCTCTCTCCTGACCGGGCAAATTAATATACTTACTAAGTATATGGTATAAGAACTGGATTTGACCATTGTTATAGGTGCAACCACATTTGGTGTTCAATGAGGTCAATTGGTATACGGTGGACTATAAGGCCACATACCTACTCAAAAATAGTAATTTTTTTTTGGATTAAGGTGCATTTGTTTGTTTTTTTGTTTGTTTTGTTTTGTTTTTTGTTTTTTTTTTTTTTTGCTTTTCCTCCGTACAAAAAGTTCATATCATGCAAAACATAATTTCATATCAAATATAACATGTTTTCATATAATGCATGGTAGGATTTCATATCAAATACAACTTAGAGGTTCCTATATGAAAAGCAAAAAAAAAAAAAAAAAAAATCATATCATACAAAATATAATTTCAAATCAAGACAGAACATCATTTCATATTATATATAATAGACTTTCATAACATTACAACAAAAGAGATTCTTATATATATATAAAAAAAAAGTTCATATCATACAAAATATAATTTCATATCAGATATATCAATAAAACACACATATTCTTATAAAAGAAAATTAATCCTATTTTTGCTTGATATCAAACATTGTTTGGCTTGATATGAATTCAAGGTTTACATGATATGAAACCTTATTTTGCTTGATATGAATTCAAGTTTTGCATGATATGAAATCGTGCATTATAGGGTTTCATTTCAATACAACAAACATGTTCTTATAAAAAAAAAGTTACCCATATTTTTACTTGATATGAAACTTTGTTTAGCTTGATATGAATTCAAGGTTTACATGATATGAAACCTTCTTTTGCTTGATATGAATTCAAATTTTGCATGATATGAAATCTTGCATTATATGATTTCATATAATACAACAAACATGTTCTTATATATAAAAAAAAAAAAGCTACTCCTATTTTTACTTGATATGAAACGTTGTTTGGCTTGACATGAAATCTTGCGTTATAGGGATTCATATTAATACAACAAACTAGAGCCATTGTTGGGGAGCAGTTCCTGGTATAGAGATTAGAGATGTGTTCAAATACATGATGGAGCTACATCTTTTATCTTTGCATCAACCTCTACAAGGTGGGATAGATTGCATGGATTATGGAGAGAGGAAGATTGCTATCAACATTATTGATTTTGGAGGATATGACAATTGCATGTGGGATCCAGAAACGTTGATCTATTATGGGCATGGAGGAATCGATCAACATGGGAAGTTGGCTAAACATCAAGAACTTGATAAGGGAAATCTTGCATTGTACAACAGCAAGGAATCAAACACACCTATGAGAGTGATTAGGACACTGAAAGTTTCAAGTTCTCTTGTCTTCTTCTATGATGGATTGTACACTGTGAAAGATATGCTACATGTTAGGAATTCGGGAGGAAATATGATGTTAAAGTTCGAGCTGGTGAGAATTTCAGGACAACCAAATATTTCTACTAAACTATGTTTTCTATTGTAAATTTACTTAGATTGGGCATGTAAGCATTTAGATTGGTGGCCATGAACTTGATATGCTGCATTAAGGTAATTTTCTGAAAGTGGAATGATCATGTCCATTGTACAATGACATGTTGCACTATTACATGACTCAAAATTCTAGTACTAACTTATTTTTGGTGGATGCCTAAATAAATAAATAAATAAATATATATATATATATATACACACACACCTCTTATTTTTCTTTTTTTATTATACGCACATATAACACATGCTTTTTTTTCCTTAAAAAATTTTCAAAATTTTCTTTTAATTTTTATCATTTTCTATTTAGTTTGTACATAAAAAATCGTAATATCATAACTATAACTTTCAATTTGGTATACACAATATTCATTTTATTTAAACTAAATATTCATTTAGTTTGCAATATCGTGATGGAGTTAAAGAGCAATGGCGAGCTAAAATCTACCTTGTCTAAATAGGTCTAGCAGATATGACACTTGATAAATTACAGACTAATAATAATCCCTTGAAGAAATATTTTTTGATAGGTAAGTTCGTAAGCAGAAATTGCAATAGCTTTTGATGTGATCCTAGGCTCACCTCAAGGTAACTCTATACCTTCTTCTTATGTTCATCGAAGAGATCCATTGATAGACATTCAAGGTCCAATGACAAGAGTTAGGACAAAGAAGGTTGGTGTGCATAATTGTCCAAGGTCAGCCGAGTTCAAGCCCATATTATTACCAAAGCCCACCGTGAAGATTCTAGAAGTTACTTGCATTGGAAGGCATCTAGAAGGTTGAAGAAATGGAAGGTTTGTGCATGTGCAAGCAAGGGGGCGGCTGCCCTAGTTTAATTCTAGTAGATTTTAAGTTAATTAGAGTAAATTTAATTTGATTAGAACTTACTCTTGTAGAGTTTAGCAAGAATAAAGTCATTCCATATTTGCTTAGATTGATTGGTAGAATCTCTAGAGAGTAGGAAATTTTCCCAAAGTGTTATTTCTTAATCTTGTAAGATTGATTGATTGTCTTGCTTTTGAAGCATGTGATGGCCAAACCTATGCACTATAAATAGGGGTTATTGTGCTTCATTATAAGACACACCTCATAAACTTTTTACAAGATATTTGATATTTGAGAAGATTTCTCTTCTGAAACTTGCGAGTTTCACCCCTTTGATTTATGCGTTAAATCAAACCTCGACTTTATCAATACTAGAGTTAAGTACTATTGTGGTGTCATTCTACCAGAATTATTGCGAGAATTGTTTCTCCCTAACACTTATTCTGCACCCCTAGTTGAATCCTTGCAAACAACAAGGTCCACAAAACATTGTCGCTTTCGGAGCAATTCAGAATCGCATCATTTGGTATCAAAGCCAAGAAATTTTTCAAGGAGAGAAGAATGAGAGTCCTTTAAAAAAAAAAAAAAAAAAAGAATTCTCATATTATTTCTTCAACATCTACCAATTCACATATCGGAAGACTCAATTGGATAAATGCAAGTCGTTCGAGACTAGGTCTCAATTGCCCATAGTCCAAGTTGATGTGATTCTCTTGTCTCTTAAAGACCGGAGCAAACTATTCTTTGAAGGGAATTTTGAAATTTTCTTCAAGGAAATATTAATCGAGTCAATCCGAAGTTTGCTTGGTGTTCAAATTCGAGAAGAGACTGGGATATCAACCATCTTCAAAGGATATATTCATCAAAAAATGTAAAAACACTCGACTCAAAGTATGAAGAATAGCAAAGGTTCAATTCTTTACTTTTTGACTTGTTATGTGTTGCATGTTTTGCTTTGATTGAATATATTTTTGATTTTTTTTTGTGTTATAAACTCCAGATCTAATCTTTAGGTTTGAAGTTTTGTTTTGTTTGTGTTTTTGGAATTTTTAGAGTTTTGCATCTAGGTTTTCCATACAAGAAAATTCAGCACCACAAAAAGATCGTATTTTGCATATTTTCAGTTTTGTGTCATTTTGCATATCTTACATATTTTTGATTATTATCAAAATTAGCAGTCTAAAACTACGAGTTATAAGGAGTCCATAGGCAGATTACTTGAAGTTTTTGGAATTTTGCATCATAGGTTTTGAAAAATAAGAAAACAGTACCGCAAAAAGAGTCAAAAGTTGCTTAAAGTCTTGTAGTTGTTTGATTTTTGGTGTAAGTGATTTCGAAATTTATCCCCACCATAATTTAACATTCAACAAGGTTTAAGAAAGTTTTGTTTTGAGTCTTAACCATAGAGTGCATTAACTTGAAACAATTTGGCAAGTTCTAAATAGATAAGGTATCCTTAAAGGATTGAAAGAGAGATATTGGATTAAGGTCAAGTCTAAAGAACCAACCATTAGCTTTAAAACTCTACACTTTGTGGGTTTCTTACTTGAGTCATTTAGTGTGTCAAAAATCTTTTGTTTTAGAATTTCATTCTTGTTTTGAGTCTAAGTTGGCTTATGCCTCTTTGTTGGAAAAAGAAAAAAAAAAGTTGTACTTAAAGAGCAAGGTGCCTCAAAAAGTTGTACCTCAAAGTTTGAAAAGTTGCTAATATTCAAAGAAAAGTATTGTCATCTTGACAAAAGTTCATAGCAACAAGAAAAAGAAAGTTTCTTGCAAAGAAAGTCATTGTAAAAGAACACCAAAGGTGTCAACAAAAGTAAGAAAAGAAAATAAGAGAACCCCAAAAGGTGTCAAAGAAAAAGACATAGCCATTCTCCAAAGAGAATCAAAAGAAAAAGTCAAGGCTATTCAAGTGTCTAAAGTGAAAGTATAAGTCTACAAAACTTACGCTTGAACTAAGGAAGGGGTTCTAGGATTAAAAGTGAGATACTTCTAGGTGTCTTAACATTAGGATCCACACTTAAAAGAGTAAAGTGAAATACTTCTAGGTGTCTAGGTGTCTTAACATTTGGGTTTAATCTTGTGTCTCCCTACTTGAAAATTGATAACCGAAAAGTGAAAAGTGAAGTGTGCTTTAGAGGATAAGTTCAAGGCCGAAAGTTCTTAAGCCTTGTGAATAAAATTGGATCAATTTCACACACCCACTTGCATTGTTTTTGAGACTATTTGTTTTTGAATTTTTGTGTGATTTGGTTTTTTTAAGTTTTATTGCATCATTTGGTTTTTCTTTTAAATTTTTTTAATTTGTTTGCATTATTTGGTAATTTTTGAGTTTTTATTTTTTGAATTTTGTAGTTTAATTTTTGAAATTCTTAGTAGTACATCATTTGGTTACTAATCTTGGTTCATAAGGAGGAGTCTTTACTTTCTCCAAATTTGTGAGTTCTTTTGAAGTAAACATGTCTTCACCTCAAGGATAAGCATCACCATCAAGGAAAGATCAAGAATACTTCAAATCTTTGCTCAAAGAACACATAAGAGTATTTGAGGAGATAGTTAGAGATTTGGCCATGAAAGTAGAAAAGCTTTCTACCCCAAACGAAGATCCACACTCTAAGCGTTCTACATCCAAAGACAAAGGCATCCTTGATTCACCATCAAAGGAAGAAATTTGGGATGATCCTACAATGTATAGAAGAGGTCGTGGAAGAGGAGAGAAATTATGAGGGAGACGCCGAATTCTAGCACCTCACAGAATGAGAGATAATGAACATTATGAGGAAGAATTTGAGGAAGAACATCATGAACCGAGAATGGAAAGAAGAATGCATGATGAAGAGTTTCAAGAATAGCTACCATGGAATAGGTAATCATATAGGCCTAAGGTATCACTTCACATTTAACAAAAAAAAAATTATACTAACTCCTCTTTCTCACTCACAGATTATCCAATGCAACCGCGAGATGCAAGAATCAAGAAAAATGAGACAACAAGAAAAGCTTAACGGGAAGGAAGTGCCAAAGAGAGATTCGGCCGAGAAGGACAAATGTGTGCACACCTCAGCCGAAGTAAGTAAACCAACTTCGCACCCGAAGGAGATAAAGACAGGGCTAAGCTTCTTTGGTTTGTCCCATGATCTTGATAGAGCTTTTAGTAGTAATAAGTGTCTTTTTTTGCTTAAATTATTGAACATTTTTTAGACACTAACACTACTAGCGAGTTTAGCGTTCAATTTCTCTTAAGCCAATTTACATATATTTCCCCCGAGGAGCTGCCAAAGGGATTGCCACCATTGAGAGGAATTGAACATCAAATGGACCTTATACCGGGTTTTACTATTCCAAATAGGCCTGCTTATCGAGTTAATCCTAAGGAGATGAAGAAACTTCAGAGGCAAATAGAGGAACTTTTAGATAAATGCCACATTTAAGAGAGCATGAGCTCGTGTGTCGTTCTAGTGATATTAGTGCCTAAGAAGGATAATACTTGGCGAATGTGTGTGAATTGTAGAACAATCAACAAGATCATCATCAAGTATAGACATCTTATTCCAAGGCTTGACGACATGTTGGACAAGTTACATGGCGCCACTATCTTTTCAAAGATAGATATGAAAAGTGGGTATCGTCATATTCACATCAAAGAGGGTGACGAATGGAAAACAATATTTAATACCAAGTTTGGCCTTTACGAATGACTCATCATGCCCTTTGGACTTACCAACACACCAAGTACGTTCATAAGGTTAATGAATCACGTTTTGAGGAAGTATATTGGTAAATTTGTTGTTGTGTATTTTGATGACATACTCGTTTATAGTAAGAACTTAGAATTGCATGTTGAGCATCTCAAGCAAGTTCTGCTAACCCTTCGAGAGGAAAAGCTTTATGCTAACCTCAAGAAGTGTACATTTTGTGTGTCGGAGATAGTGTTTCTAGGTTTTGTAGTAAGCACACAAGGAGTACAAGTAGATGAAGATAAGATAAGATCAATCAAAGAATGGCCGACACCAAGGAATGCATCTGAGGTACGATCCTTCCATGGATTGGCAAGTTTTTATCGACGATTCATCAAAGATTTCTCCACCAAAGCAGCTCCCCTCAATGACTTGGTGAAGAAAGAGGCGAAATTTGAATGGGGAGAGAAACATCCGAGGCATTTGAGCTTTTTAAAAGGGAGTTAACTTCTACCTCTATTCTTGCACTACCTAATTCTGATGATATGTTTGAATTAGAGTGTAATGCTAGTGGTGTAGGAATAGGAGCTGTTTTAACTCAAAATAAAAGACCCATAACATATTTTAGTCAAAAGCTAGGTGGAGCATCATTGAATTATCCAACTTATGACATGATTTATATGCCGGAGTTAGAGCCTTAGAGAATTGGCAACACTACTTGTTGGCCAAAGAATTTATAATTTACACTGATCATGAGGCCTTAAAGCATATAAAATCTCAAAGTAGGTTGAACAAAAGGCATGCTAAGTAGGTAGCTTTTATAGAAAAGTTTCCTTACATTTTGAAATATAAACAAGGAAAAGAGAATGTTATTGCCGATGATTTGTCGATGAGATATGCGTTACTTACCTAGCTAAATGCAAAAATATTAGGATTTGAGTACATTCAAGGTTTATATGAGCATGATCCTGAGTTTGCAAATGTTTTTGTAGGTTATGAAAAAGGTGCAGTGGATAAGTTTTACCGAGACAATGGCTACCTTTTCAGAGAAAACAAGCTATGCGTCCCGCAATCTAGCTTGAGAGAACTACTTGTCCGTGAGGCTCATATGTGAAAGGTGCATTGAATGCAAAAAGGTGAGAAACACCTTGAAACCGCACGGATTATCCATGCCAGGTTGACTTGTCTATGGATTTTATCCTAGGCCTCCCAAGAACATCTCGAGGTAATGACTCCATCTTTGTGATTGTTGATAGATTTTCCATGATGGTGTATTTTCTACCTTGTAGGAAGACGAATGATGCTAAGGAAATAGCCAACGTGTTCTTCAAAGAAGTAGTGCGAAATGGCGTTCAAGTAGCATTGTGAGTGATTGCGATGTCAAGTTCCTTAGCCACTTTTGGAAGACATTGTGGAGCAAGCTAGGAACTAAGTTGTTGTTCTCGACTTCAAGTCATCCACAGACTGATGGCCAGACAGAAGTGATCAATCGGACTTTACGTGAATTGATGAGAAGTTTGATAAAAAAGAACTTTAAGCAGTGGGAGGATGTTTTTCCAATCTGTGAGTTCTCATACAACCTAACTACACACACATCCACAAGTTTTTCACCTTTTGAGCTAGTTTATGGATTTCAACCGCAACGCCCTTGGATTTGCTACCAATTCCAACTAAAGAAGTTGCAAGTCTAGATTGTGAGAAGAAAGCTAAACTAGTCAAGAAAATCCATGAGCAAGCAAGGTTAGAGTTTATGAAAAGCAAGTGCACATGGCTAGAGTTTAAAGTTATGGCCGAAAAAGAGGTATATTTGAACCCGAAGATTGGGTTTGGGTACATCTCAGAAAAGAAAGGTTTCCTCAAAGACGAAAGAGCAAGCTAAGTCCTAGAGGAGATGGTCCTTTCCAAGTGGTTGAAAAAGTCAACGAGAATGCATACAAACTTGATCTAAGAGGTGAGAAAGGTGTTCGTAGAACATTCAACGTTTGTGATCTTACACCTTTTGAGTTCGATGAATGCCTTGATTCGAGGTCGAATCATTTTTAACAGGGAGAGAATGATATGATCCTAGGCTCACCTCAAGGTAACTCTATACCTTCTTCTTATGTTCATCCTAGTAGTACCTATCAAAGAGATCCATTGATAGACATTCAAGGTCCAATGACAAGAACTAGGACAAAGAAAGTTCAAGAGAAGCTTAATTCGATAGTTCAAGAGACTTATAGCAAGGAGATTATTTTCAAGGATGATCTCAAGGCCAAGAAAATTATCATATTAAGTGTTTATTTGGATCAAGTCATCACTTGAGAGTGATTGAAGATGTGGCCACACCACTAGCCCAAATTCGGCCACCTCATTTAGTTTATTCGGGCTATTTTAATTTTTTTTGTGTCTTGGGCTCTTTAAGGGATTTTGTAGTCCTTCATGGATGATTTTTACCCTTAAATGGTGTCCATAAGTGTCCAAGGTCAGCCGAGTTCAAGCCCACATTATCACCAAAGTTCACCTTGAAACTTCTAGGAGTTACTTGCATTGGATGGCATCTAGAAGGTTGAAGAAATGGAAGGTTTGTGCCTGTGCAAGCAAGGGGGCGGCTACCCTAGTTTAATCAGCAGATTTTAAGTTAATTAGAGTAAATTTTAATTGATTAGAACTTATTCTTGTAGGGTTTAGCAAGAATAAAGTCATTCCTTATTTGTTTATATTGATTGGTAGAATCTCTAGAGATTAGGAAATTTTCCTAAAGTGTTATTTCCTAATCTTGCAAGATTGATGGATTGTCTTGCTTTTCAAGTATGTGATGGCTGAACCTATGCACTATAAATAGGGGTCATTGTAAGACACACTTCATACACGTTTTACAATATATTTGATATTTGAGAAGATTTCTCTTTTGAAGCTTGCGAGTTTCACTCCTTTGATTTATGCGTTAAATCAAACCCTCGACTTTATCAATAGTAAAGTTAGGTACTATCGTGGTATTATTCTAACGGAATTCTTGTGAGAATTCTTTCCCCCTAACACTTATTCTGCACCCCTAGTTGAATCCTTGCAAACAACAAGGTCCACAAAATATTGTCGCTTTCGGAGCAATGCAGAGCCATATCAGCTTTTCTCTATTGCAGCTTCTTGGTGGATAGTTCATTCTGAGCACTATTTATGCACTAGCCTTTTTGTCTTTTCTTTTCAAAATTAATTTTTTGGGAATGTTGATCTATGTGCTTCAGCTTCATTAGGATATCTCAAAAGGTACAAACATGTAATCAAGAATTAGGATGAGAATTTCATAACTTTTGCATCCAAATATAGGGTGATTGTGGGGAAACATGGTTACAAGAATATTAAAGATTCAAATTTTTTTCGGGTACAATGAAGAGGCTAAAAAGCCTAAATTAATCTGGGGCTACACTTCTGATGTGCGCCACCCCCCTCCAACCATCTTCGAACCTGTGAAGGTGGTTTCGTGAGCCTTGTATGTCCCCGAGATTCTTTAGAAGCTAATTTTGTTAGACAATCCGTCGCAAAATTGGCCTCCCTAAGCACATGAGCAACCATGATATTCCAGTCTTTCTGCAGCCATTTCTGGATTTCACTGACCAAGTTCATCCAGGTAGTTGATCCATCCGTTTGCCTCGTGATCATTTCCACTGCTTCCTTACATCCATCTCCATCTCCATCTCCATCTCCACCTGTCTCCATCCAATATCCCAGGCGAACTTCAGGCCGTGGAGTGCCCCCCACAGCTCGGCCGCAAGAACATTACTGTGACCAATATTGAGGACGAAGCCTTCAACCCACTCCCCGTTACTTCGTCTGATCAAACCTCCTGCCGCAGCTAGTCCAATATCAAAGATTCAGTTTTTTATTGTATTGGATGGCCTTACATATATGTATATAGATTATGTTATTTAAAAAAAAAAAACTAAATATTCATTTATTCATCTGTATGTTGCTTGTAGTAGTCTTGCTGTATATATACAATGAAGATTCAGTTGGATTGTTGCTAATAATGCTTAGAGGAGGCTATGTGGAACGAAGTTCATAGAATAGAGCACCCAAAAATAGCCGTTCAACAACCCAGCTCGGAAGTGATATGGGTGAAAATCCAACAACCATTGCTCTTCAAAATAGTAATAAAAGTAGGCATGCATGCATTATTCGACCAGATTAAATCATATAAGAAGACCGATCAAGCTATACGTACACCGAAGAGATGAACAAAGCGATTGAGGTAAAGTTTCCTACAAGTTTGTACGCACGTACAATGCTCCTTTTCTTTTTCATTGCACGTACGTACAACTCATGTTTTTTTTCCTTAAAAATAATTTATTTTAATTTTTTATTTATTTTCTATTTTATTTTTTACATTATTTAATGTTTTCAATATTTTCCTTTCACCACATAAAAGTTATATAAATGTATTAATAATTTAAATTAGGACATTTAAGTGATTATTATATATTTCCTCTTATTTTTCTTTTTTTATTATACGCACATACAACACACGCTTTTTTTCTTAAAAAAAATTTCAATTTTCTTTTGATTTTTATAATTTTCTATTTGATTTGTATATAAAAAATCGTAATATCAAAACTATCACTTTCATTTTCGGTTAGTCTATAAGACTGAAATGTTACATACTTATTTTAGAACGCAGGAGATTTTTTCAGATTCTCAACTAGTTGCAATGTATATCTCTTTCGGATGTCTCCATCCTCTCCTTCTAGTCGACCCTCTACTTTGGTCAGAAGTTTGCTTCACTCATTGTTATTAATCTTTATTGTGAATGCTAACTCAATCGTTTATATTCCTTGTCATGACTTTCCAATAGTACCCTATTAGAGTTTTGTTTCTTGAGTTTTGATGTTATAAAAGGGCTGTTATAAAGGCTTTTTTTGTTATTCCTTTTAGCCTTATATGGTGTACAAATGGAATGTAAAAAAAAAATGTCAGAAAAAAAAACATGTCAAGAAAAAAAAAAACTTAACAAACAAACACGCCTTAATAAAAAAAAAAAAGAAAAGTTACTATTTTTGGGCTGGGTATGTGGTCCTATAGTCCCACCATATACCAATTGTGTTTATTTGGGGGTTGAAATGTGAATGGAATGTAATTGGAATGATTAATTTCATTTGTCGTCGTGGGAATGAAAATTTGAGTTTCATTCCAAAAAATGTGGGAATCTCCAAACCCACCCCACAGGTTTTATCTTCACGGCCAAATGTGCAGTTATTTTGGTCGCACACCTATAAAAAATAAAATTATTATATTTATAATATTATATTTAGAATAAGTAATATTTATATTTATAATATTATAATTATATATTATTACATTTTGATTTCAATTCTTTCAATAAATTAATTATCAGAAATGGAATAATTTCAGACAATTAAACTCATATTTATTGTCACTTTTATCATACATATTATGGTTCTGATTATTGATAGTTTTACCAAACGCGCCTTAATAATAATAATAAGTTATGAAGCCCGATCAACTTGAGTCCGTTTACGGTGGTCCTATAGGAGTATGATGAATTTTACTCCTACTAGCGCGCTACAGTAGCGCTACAGTTTTTTTTTTTTTGACTCACAGCCTTTTTAAAAAAAATTCTTTTTTAAAAAAAAAAACTTAACAATGGAGATCAGATCAGGATTATATAGACATCAGATCAGCGAATAATTGACATCAGATCAACAGACTATAGATATCAGATCAAGAATATAAAAGAAATTATATACTAGAACTAAAACATACTTAACAAGGGAGATCAGATCAGGATTATATAGACATCAGATCAGAGAATACTTGACATCAGATTAACAGACTATAGATATCAGATCAAGAATAAAAAAGAAATCATACAGTAGAACTAAAACATACTTAACAAGTGAGATCAGATCAGGATTATATAGACATCAGATCATGGAATACTAGACATCAGATCAACAGACTATAGATATCAGATCAAGAATATAAAATAAATCATACACTAGAACTAAAACATACTTAACAAGTGAGATCAGATCAGGATTATATAGACATCAGATCAGCGAATACTAGACATCAGATCAACAGACTATAGATATCAGATCAAGAATATAAAAGAAATCATACAGTAGAACTAAAACATACTTAACAATGGAGATCAGATCAGGATTATATAGACATCAGATCAGCGAATACTTGACATCAGATCAACAGACTATAGATATCAGATCAAGAATATAAAAGAAATCATACACTAGAACTAAAACATACTTAACAATGGAGATCAGATCAGGATTATATAGACATCAGATCAGAGAATACTAGACATCAGATCAACAGACTATAGATATCAGATCAAGAATATAAAAAAATCATACAGTAGAACTAAAATATACTTAACAAGGGAGATCATATCATGATTATATAGACATCAGATCAGCGAATACTTGACATCAGATCAACAGACTATAGATATCAGATCAAGAATATAAAAGAAATCATACAGTAGAACTAAAACATACTTAACAAGGGAGATCAGATCAGGATTATATAGACATCAGATCAGCGAATACTTGACATCAGATCAACAGACTATAGATATCAGATCAAGAATATAAAAGAAATCATACAGTAGAACTAAAATATGCTTAACAAGGTAGATTAAATCATTATTATATAGACATCAGATTACAAAATAGTAGACATCAAATCAACAGACTATAGTTATCAGATCAAGAATATAAAAAGAAATCACATCATACAACAAAAACGTCCATAATATGTATCATAATATCTAAAATTATTTAATTATAAAACAAATAAAATGATAATTTAAAAATATTTTTTTATAAAATTCAAAAACATTAAAAAAAATACTGAATTGTTTAGAAAAAAAATGGACGAAAAAAAGTCTCAAAGAGGAACGCAAAAAAAAAAAAAAAACCAAAAATAACAAAAGAAAAGAATACTACTGTAGCGTGCTACTGTAGCAGTAGGAGTAAAATTGCATGGTGGTCCTATAGGACCACCATATAAATTACCGATCAACTTCTCTATTATGGGATAAATTGATGATTTTTACATGCGGTTGTAATAATATTTACAATAAAAAATTATATATCTAGAATATTAATTAAAAAATATAATAATTGTTTTCATATTTTGACTACTAATAATACTCCATTTCATATTATAAATTATTTTTTATCGCGTATATATATTAAAAAATAATCATTTGTTACACATTTTCACACATCTTAATCGTAAATTCTGTTATATATCTATTTCATCCATCTATTTGTAATAGTGTTGGAACTTAGAGTGTTACATGAGAAAGATATCAACCTTAATTAATTAAGGGGTGAATATGTAAAAACAACTACTTATTTCCTCAAAACTAAACCAATGACTTATTTTTTTACTTATTTTTTAAATTAAGAAAATAACTTATAATATGAAACGAATGACTATTTAAATATATATATATATTATAGCTGAAAATACTTATACTCCACGCACATATACTATTATATGGGAAGAGAGCTATTAATATATATATATATATATATCACTAGGAGAGAGCTATATTTATATACTACTACTCGTATATAAAGCTTCGTACTACTAGCAAACCAAAAAGCAAAAAACGCAAGCTGCCAGAATTTTTACCAATTAAATCCCCAAAATAAATTTGTGGACAAAAAAATAAGAAATAGGGAAGGTGTGGCCTAAAAGAGGCCTTTCGCATTTTGAAAATTCGAAATGAGACAAAATTAGATTTTAGAAATCCGAAGTCATCAACTTTCGGATTTTGAAAATTCGAAATATGAATAACCCTAATTAAATTAAAAATTAATAAGGAAGATTAATTAGATTAATTAAATTCGAATTCCAAAAATCTGAAATCAATAGATTCGGATTTCCAAAATCCGAAATCATGTACAAAAACAAAATTTTGAAAAGAATAATGAAATTAAAATTTTTTTGTGTAAATTAATAAATGGAATTAAAACAATTTGGATTTCAAAAATCCAAATTGTGAGAATTCAGATTTTTTTTCACAAAGACAGTTCACCACGTCTCAGAACAACCAGCACCACGTCAAGAAACAACTAGCACCACGTCCAGAAACGTCTACATCCATTCATGTGAATTTAAACTGATTTTTTGACGTGGTTCTGAGATATGGTGGACTGTCTTTGTGAAAAAAATCAGTTTAAATTCACACACATAGATGTAGACATTTTTGGACGTGGTGCTAGTTGTTTTTGATGTGGTTGTAGTTGTTGTTGACGTAGTTCTAGTTGTTCTGAGACGTGGTGAACTATCTTTGTGAAAAAAATCAGTTTAAATTCACACACATTGATGTAGACGTTTCTGGACGTGGTGCTAGTTCTTTTTAGCGTGGTTCTATTTGTTTTAGACGTATCTAGACGTGGTAGACAATGTTCTGTGTAAAATTTAGCTAAAATTCACATGTTTGGATGTATACGTAGTGATAGTTTTTTTTGACGTAGTGCTAGTTGTTCTGAGACGTAGACGTAGACGTAGTGGACTGTTTTTGTGAAAAAATTAGTTTAAATTCACATGAATGGATGTAGACGTTTCTGGACGTGGTGCTAGTTATTTCTTGACGTGGTGCTAGTTGTTCTGAGACGTGGTGGGATGTCTTTGTGAAAAAAATATGTTTAAATTCACATGCATGGATATAGACGTTTTTGGATGAGGTGCTAGTTGTTTTGTACGTAGTGCTAGTTGTTTTGAGACGTGGTGGACTCAGCGAATACGGATTTTAGAATCCGAATTTAATACTGATTCGGATTTTTGAAATCCGATTTGTCCCTCAATTTTTTTAATACTTTCTGCCGTTAAAATTAACAAATTAAATTACAAATTTTTTTTTTCATAAATAGGATTTCCAAAATCCGAATTGGTTTTGGATTAAGAAATCGAATTTGTGAAATCTGAATCTCAAATTGATTAAGAGACTCGAATTTCACAAATCTGAGAGGTCTAAAAATGGTTCACACATTTCAAATTCTAAATATTTTCGTTCACACCCCCAAATTTTGTATTAATTTGGTCTGGCCCCCCCCAAGCTGCCCTAAAAGGTTTAAACACATGCCTCTTTAATATAAAAACCCATCATCAATATTTTCTCTCTTCAGCCTTTTATTTCTCCAAACCCTAACACAAAAACTCGGTCACTCTCTCATTTCTCTCTTCCCAAACTCTCTTTCTCGCCGCTTCTCACCGTCGATTATGGCCATTCTGGGCAGATTTTTGAAGATATTTCACCGCCAAAATACTCTCCACCTCTCAAGTTTCAAAACTCATACCGTGCTCCACCATTTTCATACGTATTTAAATCAAGATGAGGCCAAGAAGATACGGTTCGCGACGGTGGTGACAACAACGACCAGATCTGGATAGTGGAGAGGGGTTGGTGGCCGGAAAGTGGACAAGATGAAAGGAAAACTAGGGTTTGGGCAAAAAGGTATGTTTTTATGTAAAATCATATATTTATTTATATCAAATGGTGGTACTGATGTTAAATGTTATTTTTTGATGTTAAATTTTATTTTTTTATGTCAAATGGTGGTACTGATGTTAAGTGCTATTTTTTATGTCAAATGGTGATACTGATGTTAAATGCTATTTTTTAGGTCAAATGCTGGTTTGTAATATTAAATAGTCGTACTGAGGTCAAATGCTAGTTTGTGATGTAAAATGGTAATTCTGATGTCAAATGTTGGTTTATGATGCAAAATTGTGGTTCTGATGTAAAATGCTGGTTTGTGATGTAAAATAGTTGTTCTGATATCAAATGCTGTTTTGTGATATTAAATGACGGTTCTGATGTCAAATGCCAATTTGTGATGTGAAATGGTGGTTCTTATGTCAAATACTGATTTGTCATGTGAAATGGTTGTTAAATGCTATTTTTTTATGTTAAATGCTATTTTTTTGATGTCAAATGGTGGTACTGATATTAAATGTTATTTTTTCATGTGAAATGGTACATGTATCATATATTTTGAACGAACACTGATGTTAAATATGTTTTTTACAGCCAGAAATCTGATGTTAAATCGGAATTGAAGAATTATTTCGAAAATCGTGATGTAAAATCACTACTAAAATTTTGGACTTTCACCACACATTTTTCATAACACTAAACTATAAATGTATCTATTAATATCTACAATCACATCAAATATTAACTTATTTATATTTATTAAAATACTACAAGAGTAGTGTTGTTACAACTATTTTAATGTGTCACCCAATAAAATTCTACCATGACTCTAAAAATAAGTGTTATAATAAAATTTCAATCAAAATACTAACAAGTGTAATTCAAATTTTATAAGTATAGAAACACAATCAAGTGTTATTTTATTTATTAATATATTAATTTAAGGTATTAATAGATTATTATGTATAGTGTAACTGTAATACATATATAATTACATTATTAAGTGTGATTTAAAGTCATCTGGTGCTGTCCCACATCGAAAATGAAGAGAATGTTTGGGTGTTAACTGTAGTATTAAAAGAGAATGATTGGGCTTGGATGCCTATAGGCCAGAATTTCAATAGGCTAAGACTATTTGTATATTTACTTACAAATGACATCATATACTATCTATTTAAAAATATTTTTATATTTTCAATTATATAATATAATGACAATAATTTTATGATATTATGGTATTTGTATGAACATTAAAATTGTCATAATAGATTTTTTATCCAAACACTTCATTATGTATTAACATGTTAACATATATAACACTATATAGCCAACAACCGTGTCATGATTGATGATTTATCATGGTATATACTTATGTTTTCATATGTTAGTCTAACTCCACACTTTTAACGTATGTGTTCACATTAAAAAGTGTCGTGTAATCTAATATGCATTTGGCCACACTGGAATAGATAACACAAAAAGTATGTGTCGTCATAGATAAAATGTAATCAAGTATTATCTATTAAAACATTTTCAAGTGTTTCAAAAGGCCAAAATTCTAGTAGTGAATGATGTGATTTAAAATCGTGATATAAAACATTCGAATCACTGCCATCAATAAATCTCCTTTTTTGCAGTTCGAGTTCGTTGTATAAATGCATCCCTTGATGTAAAACCAACATACCAACGGACTACATAAAATTAATCGAAATTACATCAAAAAACGAGATTTAATATCAGAATTCATCATAATGTCATTTGACATCAAACATAACAATTGATGTAAAATGACATTTGACATCAAATGTTGATTTCAAATGCCATTTGACATCAAACTATATGATATAACATCACATATTGAAAACAGAATTTTCATCATAATGTCATTTTACATCAAACATAACAATTGATGTCAAATGCCATTTGACATCAAAAATTGATGGCGTTTGACATAAAAAAAAAATGAGGTGCGTGAGGAGAGAGGGGGAGAGAAACTGGGATTTGACATTAAAAGTTGATGTAAAATGCGTTTGACATCAAACAAATAAGATGCGTGAAAGAAAGAGGGAGAGAAAAATTGGGAAAAATTGGAGATATGCATATTTAATGCACATTTAATGCATCTGGCCCGCCGTTTTTTGAAAAAAAATCTGGTTTTCTACGCAAAAATCGGGTTTGGTGTACCATTCCTCCAGTACTAGTACTATATAATTTGCATAGAATATTAGCATGGGACATGTTTATTGACTGACTTTTTCGTTGGACATGTTTATGGGACTTGCTATTTGTATCATGGAATTGCTATTTGTATCACAAAAAAAAATAAAAATAATAATAAAAGGACCAAAATGCCCTTATGAACAAAAATAGTGATAAAGTGCCAGATTTTATATAAAAAAACGGGGCAAAATTGCGTTTTTACCACGGGAAAAATGCCATGAAAAAACGTTTTATACATACAAAATATAAGCCAAATTGCGTTTTTGGAGGTTTAAAACGCAAATTCATAGCGTTTTTGGCTCTCAAAAAAGTTAAAACATGAAGTTTTCACCATGGTTCGCTCGTTAAAATGGTGCGTTTTTTGTCTTCCAAATCGTTAAATTTGTGCGTTTTAACCATGGTTCGCTCGTTAAAATAGTGTGTTTTATCCATGGTTCGCTCGTTAAAATGGTGTGTTTTTTACCTGTACAGAAATTCAAAAACATTTATATACATTCATGTGAATTGGAGGAAAAATCTATACACAACCACTATCAAAAAAACAAATACGGATAAATTCTTACGTTGACAAACATTCGTTACACCATTCAGTTGGCGTTGAAAGAATATTTAGCACGCGAATCATCACGATATGGTAAGTCTTCGAACCGTAATGTTATAAATTTTTTTTGAAAACTTCGAAAACGTTTCGCCATGGTAAAAACTTCAATTTATAGCGTTTTTGACAGTTAATATATAAAAAGTGCTGTGTTTTGTACGTCTGTTATGTAAAAAGTGCTGCGTTTTTGTCATGCATTATATAAAAAGTGTTACGTTTTAGGTTGCTGGAAACTAAATCTGGGTGCATTTTTGACTGCAAGAAACGCAACAATGTAGCGTTTTTGGGTCCATGAAACGCAATATTGTGCGTTTTTGATTGCATTAAACGCAAAATGTTGCGTTTTTAATCCTATCAAACGCACAATTGTTGCGTTTTAATTACATGAAACGCAAAATTGTTGTGTGTTTATTCCAAGAATCATAACTGTGCTGTGTTTTATTTTTTTTTTTTGTTTTTAGTTCGATATTTATTACCATACTGCATACATATTGTTACGTATGTACTTATTATTGTGTTTTTGTATAATATAATAGTAAATGTGTTTTGTTTTAATTAATGTGTGTATTCACATACGGGATGACGATAGTGAATACGAGGATGATGAGGTGTATGAGGATGATGAGGAGGCGGGGAATGAAGAGGAGGATGACGATGAAGATGAGGATGAAGATGACAATGAGGCGGATAATGCTCAAGGAGAGGCGGTGGAACTTGAACCTGGCGCAGATTTGAGTGGATATTTCAAGATTGACAGAGAGTTTCGCACTATTGGAAAGGCCTTGAAATATTGCCAGAAAATAGCTAAGAGGTTGATGTTCCTAATTACAAAGAGGGGAGGTAATCAAAGATTTGCGACGTTTTGCAAGCGATGGAGAGATCCTGCCAAAGCCCCTCTCCCAACCAGACGAAAGAATACAAGAAGGAGCGGCACTAATTGCCCCTTTAGGTTGACTTGTAAGAGAATTGATCTGGGACGGCACAAGGTTTATACAAATCCAGGAGCTGCGTCAACTCACAATCACACTGGTATTACATTATTTGCGCACTATAGTAATCAAGTTGATTAATGTGTTGTATGTTTGAATTGTTATTATAACTAAATGGTATTTACAGGTATAAGGCATCCATATGGTCACAGACAGTTGAGTCATTTTACAAAAGAGTCAAAGGCTGTTGCTGAATATATGCTTCGGTCGAATGTGAAGCCAAAGTGTGTTTGGGAAGCTGTTAATAAACAGTTTCCCGATTCGCAGGTACCAATCAAATCAGTGTACAATTTGAAAGGCGAGATGAAGACCGCCAGATTAGAAGGTCGGAATATTGGGCAGCAATTTATGCATTTGGCTGAGGAGAAGCAGTATTATGTCAAGATTCTCAAGGATGCGAACACTGATGAGATCACACATGTCTTCTTTGCACATCCAACCTCAATTCAGATGTTCCACAGATGGTATTGGGTGGTGGGGATTGATTCTACCTACAAGACCAACAAGTACCAAATGCCTGTCGTCGAGATGGTAGGTATGACTCCTACAAATAAGAATTTCAATATTGCATTTGCTATTGTTAGAAATGAGACAAAGGAGTCATATGACTGGGTGATGAGGAACCTGAGATTTTTGCTGCCGGCCAGTTTGTCACCTAGTGTGATTGTGACAGATAGGGAGTTGGGTTTGTTACAGCCGATTAAGGATAATTTTCCCGCTTCACATCACTTGTTATGTTTGTGGCATATTGGGCGTGATGTGAATGCGTGGTTGGAAAAAAATATTGGGAGGAGAAACAA
Organism: Knoxia roxburghii; assembly: GCA_030378225.1. Lineage (NCBI taxonomy): Eukaryota > Viridiplantae > Streptophyta > Magnoliopsida > Gentianales > Rubiaceae > Knoxia > Knoxia roxburghii. The sequence goes on along the minus strand of CM059422.1, from coordinate 9,376,080 downwards.
AAATTTAGCATGTGATATTCATGACAGCTGGTGGAAGAAAATCATTAAGGCTCCGACAGTAGAGGAATTTAATCGTTTATTGCAGAATTTAAAGGTTAAGTACACTCTCCTTGAGCCGTTGGCTGTTGAATATCTAGAGACTACATGGCTCATTCACAAGGAGAAATTTGTTCGAGCCTGGACAAATCAATTTCTCCACTTTGGTAATACTTCCACTAACAGAGTAGAGGCTTCGCATGCTGCTATGAAAGATTGGCTTAATTCTTCCACCAATTCCCTTGACACTTTGTTCACAAAGATCGACTCTCACCTCAGCCACTTGTACCCTCACATCGGGTTAGTTTACTAATTTAATTGTTTATAGCAGATGTTATTTAATGTCATATCATTCATTTTTTGGGTATGCTTCTTTTTTTTTTGAGATGTTTCAATTAATTTTATTTTTAATTGACATTATTATAGAGGCTCTCTTGAGGCTTCCATCTCCACGACTCAAACAAGTATGCAGGGATATCCATACTGTTATTTGAACAAGTACGTGTCACACCATTGTTTGAAGTTGGTTAGGAAAGAAGTTCGACGGAAGAATAAGTTGGGAGGTCTTGTACTCGAGCGATGTGGATGTGTGCCCAAGGTGACACGTGGGATTCCCTGTGCGTGTGACATATTCAAGGCACAGTCATTGCCTGAATATCCCTTACTTCCACACGTGCATGAGTTTTGGAAGAGGCTGACCATTGTGCCTTCACATGGTGATGCGAATTACATTGATGAGGACATCATGTGCATTTTTAAATTTTGAACTTTAATATTATTCAATTGAATTGACATTTTATATTTTGAATAAATATTTGGAGTTGATATATTTGTTTTTTAAGGTATTTCAACGAGGAAGTAGTCCCCACCGTATCTACAAGTCCGTCTTTTTTGGCCCGGTTGTTGAATAGGGCGTACGTAGAGCAGATGTACCCTGACATGGTCAGTGTTGGAGAGCCAGGTACGTCGGGACCCCAAAGGGGGCGACCACCAAATAGATTACATCATTCTGTTATGCGCGAGTGGAGTTCACGAGAAAGAGCGACACGTGGTCGCCGTGGCAGGTGCCGTTCAGGGTCATCCGGTCGATCGACAGGTCGATCACACCGCATTCATACAGGTTTTGATGGTGAGTCGTCATTAAGGACAGGTAAATAAGTCCTTTAATTTAGTCAATTAAATAATTAAATGATGAAGGTTTGTTTATTTAATGTAACATAATTACTTAACAGGGTCTGGTGGAGACATTCAGTGTGTGCCAGCATTTTTTCAGCCTTATTGTACAGGGTGGTCGGATGTAAGTGGGGATGACCATTGTGGTTTCCGAGTAATTTCTACTTACCTTTTTGGCCACGAGAAATATTGGAGATTAGCTCGCAGGTCATTGAGTGGAGAGATTACGAGCCACCCGGACAGGTATAGGGGTGTATTCCAATCGTTGGAGTTGCGTCCCCCCGATGGTGATTTTGTGGCTATGGTACTTAGGCAAATAAATTTCGAAGGCACTGATTGTGGTGAGCAGCATTGGATGGCTACACCTACAGATTTGTTCCCTCTCACCACTTATGCAAATGCACTGGTAATACAGTTTGACCGTACTCGTTCAGATGGAAATTATTCTGTATTACCTTTGTATTGCTCTACTGGCGACACACAACCTGAAAGGATTATAGCGCTCGCCCTTGTAAATGGGAACCATTATGTACGTGTAGATGTGGTCGATGAATGCCCTATCCCACCGTTGAGCTTCGTTTGGCACCATCAGCGTCATGCTGAAAGTGTAGGTGATTGGCCACAAAATTTAGAAGCTAGATTTAATGCTTGGAATGCACTCCGTGATGGCTAGGATGTATAGTGTCATGTGACATATGTTTTATTACTATTATATTGTGTTTACTCATATTTATTTTGCGTTTTGAAGAAATATACGTATAAAAATACAACATATATATGAAGAAGACAATAAAATATAATCAGCAAAATAATAATATAATATTTGGATAATGTATACAAAAATAGTACAATCAAACATCAAATCGAACGGTCGAACTCATCCTCTAGATCTGCAGTACGAGGTGCGAACTGATCGTACAAATCAGGAACGCTCTCCCGCACTACATCTAATAATGCATGATGTAGCTGACCATACTGACCCATCCACTGCAAATAGATAAACAATATATTAGATTCACCTGAACATAATTTAACAAATAAAATAAATTACATTAATTAACATGATTTACTTACAAATTCTGAGGCGGCGCGACGTGGTCGAGGAGGCTCTATAGCAGCATGGGGATCCAGTGGAAGTACGCGCGGACGTGATCGGGGACGAAACCACTCCAAATAGCCGTCGACCGCAGCACTCCGAGAAACAGCGCCACCTGTCCGCTGTCGGCCAGCGAGGGAAATACCCATGGACGACGTGCCGAACTCCTCCCAAGCAGACTCTGCATACTCAACGGCGTGTCGTACCACGTATGGTCTCCCTGAGTATCCGCGGTAAGTGTCTCGGCCCGGACGGATGAAGCGCGATGGAATCCACTGGACATACCCAAGCTGGCGGACGCATCGATCTGGCATGTAAGGCTCGATGTAGTCCCTGTACGCAATAAGTGTTCCGGTACAGGGTCCTCGGCGTCCGCGTAACGGCGTCCCGTCCGTATGGCATCCACGTGACCTTTGAAAAGTAGTTAAAAATTATGAATAATAAAATATATAAAATAGATTAAATCAAAAAATATTTGGTAAAATTTATAACTATTTACTAACCATGTCGGCTGTCATCTCGTCCAGCGCAAGTCGTATGGCTGCTAAGCGCTGCTCTGTGGCTCGGTGGTGGTCGATGGCCCACCTCGCTGCACGTGGCTGAGCGGCATGCAATGGAAGGGGCAGAGGGTGGGGTCTGAAATCAGGAAGTGCTCGTAGATCCATGACTGTAATAGAGTCATGCATCCGGCGACTGCCTGCGTCCCGTGACGACTCGCGCACCCTAGATGGTGATACAAGTACACAAGTGTCGCGGTACCCCATGCCTCCTGGCCAATCTGGTCCAGCCCCTTCCTAACCTGTACCACAGGAGCTGGCATAAACTTATTGGAACTTTTGTCTGTAAACAGACAAGTCCCAATAAGGCTCCATACTAAAACAGCAACGTCCGAATCATCCCTGGCCCGCTGCGTAGAAAATCCGCCATTCCTATACAGCTCCCCGTCTATACGCTCCTCAGGAGGAATCTCTAGCAAACCCCTCGACCATGACAGAACGGTAGGCGACGGTGTAACCTCGGTGATGAGTCGACCATCGACTGGAATCCTCAAAATCTCCCACACATCGTGTAGGAGGATGGTCATCTCTCCGAAGGGGAGGTGGAACGAATTCGTATCCGACTGCCACCTCTCCAAAAATGCATTGATGAGAGGCTCATCAATGCTCCGATGCATAATGCGGGGCAGGTGTCCAAGGCCTGTCCCGCTCAAGATCTGCGCACCCTCGACCGTCATGGAGCCGATCCACCTCTCAAACAGGTCGTACATGCTACCTCTATTGTGAACTCTAAGGTGGTATCTAGTAGGCACCCCCTCATGCCAATATCTAGATACCACATGCCCTAAAAAGCTAGGGATGAGACTATCATCTATAGGGCCCCCCTCAATGGGCCCTGTAACTATCCAACTCCGATCCTCCCGCGCGCGCTTCCTAGGGGGAACTATATCGACAACATATATATATAAATATATAAGTAAATTAAATGTATAACGTAAACAAAAAACGTAATTAAATAAAGTTAATTAAAAATAAGTACACATAATTAAAATAAACAAAGAAAAACATACATAAGTATATCAAATACATATACGAATTAAAATAATTACTGAACTACATAAAAAACGCACAATTTAAGTCAAGCAATAACAAATTCTCATTTTATGAACAATTAAATTAAATCAATTATTTATTAAAAATACTAATACAATTAAATTAAAACGCGTACCTGCAGCAGGATCCACCTCCTCGAACTGTCCGTGGTCCGGATTCCTATACCGGATCGTCCTCTCAGCATGTGGGTGAGAAGGGTCACCTCCGTAGGTATACCCTTCACCCTGGTCCCCTAGTGGCCGTCCACTCCCACTAGCGTTCCCCTGCGGTGACTGCTCATGGGGATGCTCAAACTCCTCCTCATGCCCAAACTGCTCATCCTCACTCGCATCAGTGTCATCGGAATCAGTAGTATCGTAATACTCATCCCTCAACTGAAATGAGGAGTCATCGCCACCTCCCCGTCCACCACGACCTCCCCGTACTCCCTCGGATATAACAATCCCACCTCCTCGTCTACCGCCACCTCCCCTAATAACAGGCACCTTCTGCCTTCTAGCAGAAGCTGTGGGACGCTGCCTATCACCTTGTGTTAACTTAGCGCCACCCTAAATAAATAAACGAATAATTGCATAAATAAATAAATAAATAAATAAAACGAATCAATTATAATGTAACATTCAAGAAATCAATTTAAATCAAAACGCATGCTTTTGGCGTAACGAGACTCTCAAAACGCAGTTGGACGGCATTTTTACTCAAAACGCCGCCGTCCAACGGCGTTTTGAGTCATGCAAAACGCTGTTGGACGGCGTTTTGAGTGACTCAAAACGCCGTCAGATCGCGTTTTGAGAAACTCAAAACGCCATCGGACGGCGTTTTGAGAGTCTCAAAACGCCGGTCGAGGGCGTTTTGAGACACAGAAAACGCCGGCAGACGGCGTTTTGAGAATCTCAAAACGCCGGCCAATGGCGTTTTGAAACTCTCAAAACGCCGTCCGATGGCGTTTTGAGAATCTCAAAACGCCGGCCAATGGCGTTTTGAAACTCTCAAAACGCCGTCCGATGGCGTTTTGAGATCTCAAAACGCCCTCGGCCGGCGTTTTGAGACCCCAAAACGCCGGCGGCCGGCTATTCCGGCGTCAAAAATCCACCTAATTCATACCAATTAGCGTTTCTACATACCTAAACGCACATAAACAACGATTTCTAACAAAATTAACGCAATATAAACGTCAAAAATTGCAGAAAAACTCATATTCATATCGATGTTTACCCGGTTAATCAGTGGACCTTTGCCCGCTCCGTGCCTTCGTGATTGTTCGCCATCTCCTCCGTCCATGCTTTGCGTTTTTGGCCGACAAAATCTAAGCAAATTTGCGTTTTGCACTGAATTTTTGAGAAAAAATAGCCCAAATGGTTCGGCTGCCAATTTGGGGGATTTTATCTAAATTTCGGGCCGGAAACGCCGCCGTTCAGCGAGCGAACCGTGGACGAAACGCCCTGTTTTGGCGTTTCGTCCATGGTAAAAACGCAGCAAATTTGCGTTTTGTACCCTTTGAAAACGCAAATTTGCTGCGTTTAATACTGTTAAAAACGTTGCAATTTGGCATTTTATACCCTTATAAACGCGATCTTATTTAGTTTTTACATGTACAAAACGTTTTTTTCATGCGTTTGTTAGCATGATACAAACGCATTTTTTGTGCGTTTTTGTCCCCCACTTAGTATTTTTTGCAAAAGTTGCACCATAAGGGCGTTTTGGTCTTTTTATTATATTTTTTATTTTTTTGTGATACAAATAGCAATTTCATGATACAAATAGCAATTCAGCATGTTTATTGACTGAATTTTGCTTATGAATGATTATAGGTACAATTGAATGCTATGGATGAATGGTTTCTTTACTGCCATGGGTGAATGAAATTTTGTTTCCTTTAATATAAAATTTGATTTATGATTTCTGAATATTGCATGTTCTTGCTCACTGAGTTCTTGAAATAGTGACATATGATCAGATGTTCTTGAACTCCTGAATATAAGAATCATATGCCCCTTGTTATTAGTCTAATTAGAAAAAATTGTCCCTAAAATTAAGCCTAATTAGATTTTATCTCATAAAATATGGAAGGCGATAGGTTTGAGGAAAGCCGGATAAACCTCCTAAGAGCATTCACAATAGTTTTCTCTTTTAAGTGGTTAATAAATAGGGTTAATAGTGTCACATCAGCTTTTTATTAGCTTCTCATTTTTCTTCCAATAATTTTATACCACAATTGGTTAATAGATAGACCCACTATAATATTATATTTATTTCATTTATTCACAATATAAATATTTATAATTATTAATATTTAAATTTATTTTATTAAATACATATAAAAATAATATAACATAAAAAATATCAATAATTATTTTATAAAATATTAATTAAAATAATAATTTTTAAAAAATAAAAATTGATGATAATATATATATTTATTTTTAAATGTATGATTTGGGAAAGAAAGAAAAAAAGGTATGAGGGAAAAAAAAAAAAGAGGTAAGAAAAAGAAGAAAAATGTAAAAAAAAAAAAAAAAAAAAAAAAAAAAAAAAAAGATGACATGGTGGGCATGTCAGATTTTACACGATTGTGCTGCACACAAGCGTATAAAAAATATGGATTAACTCCAATGGTAAGAAACGTTCAATAAATGCCCCCAAAAAGTAACCATTGTAGTTGCTCTAACACATGGAGACCTAATGGCATGGGCGGAACTATACTAGGATTTCGGAGGGGGCTCGTCCTTCAAAACGGTCAAAATTTTTGACCGAATTCTTATATATGTTCGTCCATAATTTCACCCCTGACCACTGTAATCCCCACAACCCTTCATTGTTTGAGAAGAAATCAATTTTTTAAAATCCAAGAATCGAAACTGATGATGTATATATTAAAAAAAAAAAAAAAAAAACGGATGGAGTCCTTTTGTCCCCTTTATCCTGCACAGTCCTACTCCCACACAATTATTCTCACTTCAGGCAACAAACAAAACAAATAAAAAAAAGCATTTTCGCTCCGTCACAACTGCACACCACCACATTACTTTTTCTTCGAAAATTTAAAGTCTGTATTCGTGTTACCTAACTAGCGGTGGAAGGGCCTCCCAGATGACATCAATTGGGTCTCACCATTTTTTATGGTAATACACCGTAGTGTACTGTAGTACAATGAGTAACAGTTGTACTAGACTAGTAGGGTGGTAGGAGTAGTAGGGCTGGGGTTAGGGTGAGGAATTTATGAAAACAATTGGGGGTTGGAGAGGAATTTATAGGAAAGAAAGGGACAGCGCAACAAAAAGTCTCTTCTCCAGTCGCCTCTCTGACGGCCTATAGGGGACCACTCATCGGTTCTTTGGTCAATCTATGTTTGTTGTACAAAATGCATTTCTTTCCAATTCTATATCTTCTTACACTTGCCCCATTCCAAAAATAAATATCGTTTGTAGTTTAAAATATATTTTTATTTTTAATATAAAATATTTTTAAAAATTTTATAATAGATACAATATGCTCATGATAAAATTTCATATGCGTTCAATGTATTTTTATTTTTAACGAGTAGATCACCATTTAATGCGATCGGAGTATTTGATTGTACGATTGATTAAATGATATTTTAGATTTTATTGTGATATTTTATTTTTAATAGAAAATTATTTGTTTTTAATTATAAACTTTTAATAGATAAAAGAGAGATATTTTAAAAAAATTAAATTAAATAATGATTGATCTTTAATTTGAGTGAAAATTAAAAAAAATCAAAGAAGGTAATATCAATTTTAAATTTACAAATAAAATTATATTTTGAGAGAAATATAATATAATTTTTAGATGTAGGATGGGATATTTGACTATTTGTATAATCCCTAGCAAAATATCCCAATCCTCTTTTATTTATAATAGAAAGATATTAATCTTGAACAATAATTACTAGTGTTTTTTTTTAATTATAGACATTTATTATATAAATAATTGACTTAAAATTTTAAAATTACTTCATGTTCTAACTTTTTAAAATGATTTCTATTCTTTATTTATGGTACTTTTAAATTACTTCACGTAGTTAGCTTGGCATTCATTAACAGTAGTTAAAAAGGAATTTGAGTGGCTCTAGGGAATGCCAGCCACCAACACAATTATTAGTAAATTATGGTTACTCCCCAAATAATTCTAACTTTAACATTTAATGCAGCTCAAAGGAGTCAAACAAAGGTCATGCTAGTCAAAAGAAATTGTACTCCTCCATAACACCTTCTCCCTCGGTTTTAAATTAATTGTTCAATTTTTGTATATCTAATTATATTTTTTAAAATTAATCTATTAATAGTTTGATATTTAATTTAAAACAGAAGGAAAATTATCTTGGTTCCATTATAAAATTTTTTAAATAAAAAATATTATATATATATATATATATTTTTTAATTTTTACTATTTTAACTTTATTTATTATGGGAGAGTATCATAGAATAAAATAGTAAAATTTAAAAGAGATGAGGATTAAAATGGAGTAAGTAACTATGAAATGAAATAAATAATACAATAAAATTTATTATAATAGGAGGACTTCCTATATAAATAATTAATACCCTACCCTTTTTGGATCATGAGCCCTTTTGTTGTTGGCTATGGTAGGGGAAATAACCATGTCGAATCGAAAAATAATTATATTTAAAAATTACCTTCTATGTTATTTATGAACTCAATGGGATAGGAATCATTTATAAAGTCTCATTTCAGAACAAACTGGTCTTAAGTGATTTTGTTTGTTGATAAAGTCTTATTTAGAGAGAAATTGGGCTATAAATGTTTACTTGTTAGATTTTTGAATGACATAAAATTTGAAAATGGAGGAGAATGTAAAATTTTGTCTCAATCCATAAGGGTTTGCTTGTTGGTAGAATCATATTTCAAGAGAAATTGAATTATAAGTATTTGCTTGTTGGATTTTGCATAGTATTTACTTGTTAAGTTTTGAGGGAAAGCAAAGATTCAAGAAAGGGGAAAGGGGGATTGTAAAAATCCCATCCCACATCATTAAGTGGATGTTCACGTCGTTTAAGTTACTAATTTGGGATTCTCAAAATTTTTTTTTTTTTTTGAAGCAATATGTACTTGAAAAATGCCAGGTAAGTAAGATCACTAGTTATATTTTTTAATGCAATATAAATGTGGGAAAAAAAAATGTAAGAATAGTCTTTAAAATATGATACAGTGATAAATTTAGTTCTATATATTTGGTAGTTAATAATTTTTTTAAATTTTATTATTCACAACACATTTAGTCATAATAATAATTCTTTTTGATACTTAATTATTGAAATGTAATTCCGTCATATGTGGATACCACGTGAATTTATTTAATTCATGTGACAAATTTTGTGATACATGAATTAACACATTATTTTGAGTTTCAAATATTTTTGTTATTTAAAAAATTATTACTATGACTAATTGTGTTATAAATAGTAAAATTTAGAACTAAATTTATTGACTATCAAAAGTTTAACTCTAAATTTAACACTAATCCATATTATAGATATTATTTTTGCTTTTTTTTCCCCCTAAATGTATGATGAAAAGTGTAGGTCCTCCATAGGACATTGGACTTGAAAGTTGAGGGCCAAAGCTGCTGAATTTACTCAAGCTTTTGTTTGGTCTCTTTCTACTTTATTTCTTTACTGCTCTGATTTTACATCAAAATGGCAAAGCTGTGAGACCATTTTCAACAAAGCTGATTTCATTAAATATAGAAATATTTAAAAGCTATAGGCTTAGCCACCCAATTCCATAAATGGTTACTATCTACCGCCCATTAAATTAATTTTACATCCGTCTAAATTACAAAAATATCCTTAATTTTAATAATTATCGCCCATCATTTTAATATTCTTCGCTCACTCTCAAATTTATAATATTACCCTTATTTCTAATATTTTTTATCCGCATAATTTACTAATATGACCTTATAATATAATAATAAATTTTTAAAAATAATAAATTTTGTATAATTACTAATTTCAACTATGAATTTTTTTAAAAAAATAAAAAACGAGAGTTCGCATTCCCGAAATGCGAACTCTGATCTCTTTGAAAGTTGACGTTAGTTTCTTCTCTCCCTATAAACTCCTTCCTTCTTGATATCAGACACCACTACTCCAGTCCAGACCAGGCCGACGATGGCGCCGACACCACCGACAGCAGCCCCTCTCTTCTACGGCGACACCACGGGTGACAAATACCCATTCTTTGTTTTTCTCTCTGGTCGACCTCCGACAGAGAGATCCGCAAGTCCTCTCGTGCATTTAGTCGCGTATATATTTTTGGCCTCGGACATAAAGGTCCGCAAGATTTAGCGCGAGTCCTTCTCGCGCATTTAGTCGCGTAAATATTTTTGCCCTCGAATAGAAAAGTAAGCGAGATTTAACGTGAGTCCTTCTCGCGCATTTAGTCGCTTATATTGGTTTGGCCTTGAACAGAATGGTCCGCGAGATTTAACGCGATTCGATACTCGCGCTACATCTCTTAGACCATTCTGTCACAGTCATTAATTTTTGGCGATGATATGGGTGATAAAAAAATTCTCCTATTAACTCGATATATTCATATTTATCAAACATAACTAACTTCACCTCATCAACCATAACTAACTGAAAAAACCAATACACACCATTCGAAAACCACGTTTTTAAGAAGATATGAAATTAAAGTTCATTTTCTTAAGTATAAAATAATATAATGCGAACTCATCTGTACATATGATATTATTTTTAACATATATTTCAAATTTGTGTGTATAAATTAAAAAAAATATATTTTAACAATTTAGATATAGTTATAAATTATATTAATAGGTTCCAAAAAGAGAAATTAAAGTTTGTTATATTAAAAAATTAAATATTTTTACAAGTGTCAAAATAAAATAAATAGAAAAATAATCACGAATATAATATATATTTACATAAAAATAAAATTTATTATAAATAGATTAAAATAATCATAAAAATATTTAATTTTTGATTATGAAAAATAAATTATAACATTTAATTACTAGAAATAAATTAAATTATTCATAAGAATATTAATTTTCCTAAAAAATAAAGGTAACATTATTTTTATCAAAATAAACATTAGGTAATAAAAAAATCTTACAAAAATGTATAAATAAATTAAATAAATTTAATAAAAAACCCAGTTCATAGTTTGCATTTTGTAAATGCGAACTCCCGAAAGTTCGCATTTACTTAATGCGATCATCCCAGAGTTCGCATTTCAAAAAGGCATATTCAACTGAGTTCGATTTAAATGGGAATATTTTGTCAATTTATAACCGAAAGGGGTACAGAACATTTTTATTTCTAATAATTACCGCTCACTTTTTTGCTATCATGGAATTAACAGTTTCTATAGGGGCATTTTTGTCACAAAACAGGCGGTAGATAGCAATATGGTGGACAGTAGATAGCAGTTCCATTCCATAAATTCTCTACTCAAAGGGGGCTAGAAAGGGAGAAACCAATCTAATACAAGAAATTATTTGAAATATTATATTCTATTTGTCTGACAAAAGTCTCTAAAAAAGTTTGATTTTTATAGTATTATTTTAATGTCAAATTTTATAATATGTAATATATGATTTTTTATGTAATTTATAATAAAAATATATAAAACATATTTTTTGTAAGTTATATTTTTTTTAAAAAATAGAAAGATATAAGTTATTGAGACAGGTGAGTTTGATTGGGGTTTAGAAAATGATATGTAACATCACAATTGTATAGCCTAATATAATAAATTTAAATTATTAGTAATTTATAGACAAAAACTAATATATACGTCATTTATATATTATATTAACAATGTGGAATGAGATTTATAAATAGAAATGAGGAGAAATAGATGGATTGGTTGTAGGGTTTCAAAGGTGGGGAATGAAAAAGAACCTCATATTAGGGGATTAAACCATTCCTTACCATTTTAGGAGATTTGGGGTTGGAAAATGAAAAAGTAGTAAGGTCCATTTTTTCATTTATATTTTTAATTAATATTATTGACATAAAAATATATTTACTATCTTTGTTATAATTATGAATTTAATGTGAAAATTCCTTATCATTCCTCCATCCTTTCCGAACAATGGAATTACAATGAGTGAAAACATTCTTCTACTTGTTATATGTAACATCCCTTCATTTCAAAATGGTTAACCTAAGTTATTAATAGGTTATGAGACTGAAATTTATATATAAGTCATTCAAACTGTAAACTAATGATATGAGATGAGATGTTACAGTATATGTCAATTAGTCGGATCATAGTTTACTAATTGTATTATTTTATTCATTTTTTTGCTGGTGCAGATTTTGGTTAAAAAAATGATTCAATCATTATAAATTTAATTATAAAATCTATGATTTTAATTTTTGACAAGAAAATTTAAAATATATTTAAGATCATATGTATGAGTTGATTCGTGATATGTTTAATATTTAATTCATACTATTAAATAGATCTGTATAGATTTATTCATTGAGGTACAACTTTATTTTTCATCATTGATTAGGTTTTGTAACTGATATTATTTGAATGATATTTTTATTGTCAATTATGGTAAGACAATTTTTAGTAAATTTAATACAATATTAAGATTTTATTTAAAAATAATCACTTCTCATAAGTACTTCAACCGTTTAACTCGTGTATAAGGATCATATTTTATCCCTTCATTTCAAAGACCAATTCTTCAAAATTTACAAACTACTACATAAATACAACATTTCCATTCCCCTCCATAGCCCAAGGAAAAAAAAATTGAAGCCATAAAACGATAATTTTTTTTTTACAATGAGAGAGGCATAACACCTATACCGTTATGCACCTAATTGCTCTCGGTGTTTTAATTAGGAGGCCTACCACTAGACCTTCCTTCCTGTCATAAAACGATAAATTTCTTTAAGAAATGGAAAAAAAAAAGTGTCATGAAATTGTTTTTGATTCGCTGGAAAATTATATGGATGATTCAGTGCATCTAAGGAAAGGAAAGGATGCGCGCAGAGTGAAGGGAGACAGCAAATCTATCCTATGTCTACAACTACACAACCATATCTTACCTATCCCCAAACTGCATATTCTCCCATTCTCCATAGCTTTAGGGCATTTTTTTTTCCTTTTTAATTATTTCGTGATTTGGTGAAACTATCAATAATGTTCTTAAATTTTGAAAATAACGTATATATCTTTTGATTATTTAAATTAATAATAATTAATCCCTGATCGATAGCAAAAATGAGTAAAAATAGTGACGTAAGTATTATTATTGTATTGAAATATCGTCAAAATTTTGGCAAAATATCGTTAAATTTTTTTTATTTTTTGAATTTTTTTTTAAATTTAACTTTCGTCAACAAAAATATTGGTAGTTGTAAATCACTAAATTATATTATATTACTCTTGGAATTTATTGTAAATAGCAATTTTTTACATCTTAAGAAATATTTATATCTGACCAGAAACCCTCTGAAACCAGAGGATCATGAGGCTGCACTTTGGAAAGAATTCCACTGTACAAATCCCTCTCCACATCCCCAAAATCTGCTCAACAAAAAAGGAAAAACCTGTCTTAGTCCCTAGGATATGAGCACTGTTTTCTCCATTAGGAGAACTGATAAAAGGGAATAGTAGATACCCATTTTAAGAATCCCAAAAAACTGCCTGTGATTAAAAACATCCAAGTAGATACCCCATAGAAATTAGATTGCTTTTGTAAGATAAGAGAGTTTTACCCTATTAGTATTATTATTTGGATGATGAAGTACTTGAAAGAAAGAGAAAGAAGTCTGTTAAATTTATTGACGCAACACGAGTATTCAATTTAAAATCAATGAGTAAATTGAATATACTGCCGGATCAAATAAACAGACTCAAACTATAGTGAAACCGAATATATTGCTAGATCAGTCAAACAAGTCTAAACTCACTCTGATACTATGTTATTTTATGGATCTAACATTACATCAAATTCAAAAATAATTGACAATAAATTGAGAGAACCTTAAATTATTTATATTAGATCCTTAAATTATTTATATTAGATATAAGTGTTGTGGATAACGATGTGAGATTGAGATATTATTCAACAAAGTTGTTAATTTAATATAAGTGTGAATGAGACTGTGGATGGGATGTTAACCTCAATTTCTACTGTGGATAATGTCACAAACTGAGGCAAACCTAGGCAAGAATTCACCCAAATCTTTGTTACCTATGCTCCATTTTGACAGAGAGACAGACAGACAGCAGCAAGCGACAACACAATGCACCTGTCTCAATCTCACAGTACACAAGAAATAACCCACTTCTGTACCATTTTCAGCCTTTTTTCATCTCAAGTCTCTGTTTTTTTCACCCTCCGCTCCTCTACATTTTTTCCCAACCCACATCTTACCATTATTATTCCTCATGGTCTCTCTCAACCCTTTTTAAACCACAACCCTCTTCCCCTATTCACCATATTTCTTTTCTCAAAACCCCATTTCATCTTTCTTTTCTGTGTTTTTTTTCTTCTCATCATGGATCATGTGATGGTGGTGGATGTGTACTGCGATCCCAATCTGGTGTTCTTGTTCGGGAAAAGGAAGGTTAGGAGCTTGTTTTGGAAGTTAAGAGCTGAGGTTCGAAGGCAGCTGCTCAACAACAACAATGGCGGCACCAACAAGAAGCATCACAAATTCAGCTTTCATTATGACCCTTTGAGCTATGCTCTCAACTTTGATGATAGTTACTGTGGTTTCTTGTGTTTGTAATTAGTTAGATCATGAAAAATGGGCTCTTCTACTTTTTACTACTAGAAAAGGCTGTCTAGCTCAGATTGTATCAACTCCAATGCTAGTGAGATGCCGCTACAGATTAGCAATGATTCTCCTTCTGGGATGATTTTTTGATGCTTATATAACTGCTAACTAATCCTTTCGCTCAATCTTGGACTTCAGCTACTACAATATTACTCTCTGTGTGTGTTTTTTCATAAAAAAATTTGATTTGGAAAAGTAGAAGGTTGAAGAAGAGATTGACAAGGCTTTATTTGCTTTCCATTAATAGGACCCGGATCCCATTGAAGCTTTGGAGAGAGTGACTAATCTTTCCTAGGAATTTAAGGGTACCTAAGTTTTGCAGAGTCTGAACGAGGAAGGTGATCTTTGGTAGATATGGACAGTCTCTGTACTACTACTTAAAGATGCATAAAAGCATCTCTTAATTAATGCATCTCTGTTTTGTACCTCAATAACAGAGGAAAAAGTCCACAACTAACTCTCGCTTTTTATCTTTTCTTTTGCCAATCTTTTTGTTTTGATGTGGTTTACCCTTACTGTAAAACAAAGAGAAAGCTAAAGAGACGACTCAAAACAAAATTTACCAAATCCATCCATTCAAAAGCATAGAGTAAAACTTCCATTAAAAACTAGTTCTGTGTAAATATCGCTCAGCAGATTAGCCCTTTTCACAGAACAGTCAATTAAGTTGAAAACTATGAGGAGATGGTTCCAGCTTACACGAGGTTAATATTTGATTCTTTCACAATGACAGTTTTTCTCCACCATGTTACATGTACATGGCTGCCCTAAAAATTATACTACCAATAAATGTCAGGCAGTAATAAAAACAAGCATGTCTCAAGAAGAGTCTGTCAAAAATTTGACTACACTAGAGAGTTTCTGATTAGGAACATGACATGATCAGAACAAACAGAAGATACCAATGAGTTCCAAGTTGATGTTTCTGGGATTTTCCCTTCGCTAATCATCTCGTCCAACCACATAATGGCTTTGTATGATCCTCCCCCTAAGCAAAGCCCCTGGATAAGTTTATTATACATTTCAGTTCTAGGCCGAAAAGAGTTTATTACCATTTCCTCCAGTATCTCGCTTGCTTTAAGGAAGTTGCCTTCATTACAAAGGCCATCCGCTAAGAGATTATAAGTCTCAAGGTCCGGTACACAGCCAATCTGAGTTGACATCTTCTTCAGAAAACTAACAGCCAGATTAGATTGTTGATCATCACAAAGACCTTTCATTAGAGATTTGTATAAACCGACTGTTGGCACGCAACCCCTTTCCACCATTTCTTTTTCTATCACAACTACTACATCATCAACTCTTCCATTTCTTAATAATGCAGCCACCTTAGCTTCGTAGACCGATTGTGACGGTCTAAATCCTCTCTCCCGCATTTGGTCCAGCACTTTATCACCTCCATCAATCTTGTCTTCAGAGTATAGATCAACTGCCATTGTTTGATAACTATCTGTACTTGGAACTCCACCTCGAGTCAATGCTTCATTTATTAAGAGCTTCGCAGTTGGAATATCTGCTCTTCCTTCAAAATAAAATTGGCTAACATCCAACTGCTTCCTGGCTAGTTTCGGAGCCTTAAGTCCCTTTCTTAAGACTTTGCCAAGAAGGTTCACAGCCTCTTCAACATCACCGTTATCACACAAAGCATCCAAGAGGATTCTATACACAGCAACATCACCACCACTACCCTTTTGAGAAATCCTCCAGAACATTGAGTACATCAAATGTGTGGCTTCATTGAGCCTCCCATCATCACATAGACCCCTCATGAGAATCTTATATGATTCCCTGTTGGGATAGCAGCATTGGTAATACATTTCTTGGAACACATGTAATGCCAGATCAGAACGTTTTAATTGACAAAGAGCATCCATTAGCAAATTCAAAGTTTTGACCCGAGACTTCACTTCCCAACTGGAAATGTTCTCCAAGAAGATCAAATGAGCAGTTTCCAACTTAGATTCTTTCACTATTATCTCCAAAAGAGTATTAAAAGATCCTGTCCAGTTCACACAATTGAACTTTGGAAGGCTTCTGAAAAGAGAAATTGCTTCATCCAAAAGACCCGCTTTTGCATAAGTTTTGATGGCACCAACAAATACTGAATCTCGACATTCACAAGAGTCATCTCTCATTTGACAAATCACTTCTTTCATTTCCGATATCCTACCTGAGTTTCCAAGGATGCTAATAATCGTAGAATATACAGGACCATTGTGACGATAATTAGGATACCGTAATTTTGTTTCCCTAAAGATTTGAAGAGCCTTCAGAGGGTTTCTCTGGCTCCTTATAATCTGTGAGAGCTGTGTGGGAGTTAGAACCCTTGGCCACCTTATACTCATGGTAGTTCAAATGTTAGACCTGAATCAGCAGCACGGTGCATTTAAACAGTGTACAGAAAATAAGCAGCTTTTGATAAAACAAAAATCTGTAGAAGAAAAAGCTGATGTTGAAAACTCCAAACATATGCATCCGCAAACTTAAGTAGGCCAGTGTACATTAATTAACACACGATTTCAATCATGTAACAGTCGAACAAATTCAAGGATCCAAATATGTAATTTTTAACATGTTCACAAGAAAGCACAAAGCCACAAGCTAATGTAATTAATCTGCCATCATTCACACAAAGCAAGCAGATATAGAATTGAAAACAATTTTCACGTACAGTAGAAATATCACATTTCTCACAGAAATAATAGAGAGCCACGCTGCATCATAACTATAGCCTGCCTTAATTTTATTTTCTTTACTGTCAACACACTGTTACATCGATCAATATCATTTGGGCATTTCATCAAACACGTAGATAACAACTGGTGAATTGAGCCATGGAGTACTCCAAAGGATTGACAAGTGAAAACAAACCCACAAGTAAAATTCACCTGCTAAATTACTTTGCATCTGTGAATGAATAAGTAACTGATTCGAACATCCAATTCTTAGAAAGGATACTAATACTAATACCAACACGAATCTCTGTGTCGTGATTTGTCTATTTGGGTTACTAATCAGATATTAAAAGACGGGTTATGAATAAATTTTGCTTGCTAAAAATTGAAATATGAAAATATTCGAGATTTGGGAAATTTAATCTGAAAAGCCATTACATAATCTAAGCAAATGAATTCTCCATCTGCCATTTCCATCAATCAGATTGCACACCAGTAAACTGAGCTGTGAATTAGCCAATTGTATTTGAAGCGGAAGGATTTCCCATTTTGAATCAACCATTTCACTCCTTGTATAAGTAAATTACGACTCTATAGTATACTTTTCCATCCCAAGGAAGAGGATGTATGGGCATCAACAGAATTGGTGCTATGAAATGGCTTACCTTCAAGGGATTCTATTGACGCCTAAAAAACAAAGGTGGGTTGGGGCTTCTTCAACTAACATTAAAAAAGATAACCAATAGAATTGAGAAATGGAACTCTAACAACAACTAAAATTGAAAGGCATTTGACATTACCTTCCTGCGATTCTTAAAACGCAGGGGACAACTGGATTTGAGCAACCACAAAATTGAGACTCAGAACGGCTATGGCTATGACAAAGGGCCAAAATTTAGCTTCGATTCTACTTCCACTGCTTCCCTAAAGCTCTAATACTCTTTCGAACTTACATTGAGGTGGTCTGGCGTTGCATGGGGGAACTTTTCGAATTTCTTTGGGAGTTCTTCAATGGAGGATTAATGGTGTTTTGAATGAAGGGATTCAAATTTTTAAAATTTTTCTCAGGTCCTAAACTCTTATGTTCCTTTTCTTTTTGGCCCCCTGCTAAGTTAAACTAGAAACACCTGGTTTCACTTTACCGTCACCCTGAAAAATATAATTGACATATATTAATACACAAATATTTTATATTACATAATTTTTTAAAATACCTATACAACATTAATTTGTAGCGTTTGACCTACAACTTTGCGTTTGACTAAGAGTCAAACGCTGCCGCATAGCGTTTGACTCCAAATCAAACGCTGATTGGCCGCGTTTACAGACAAGAGAAATGACTCCGATTGGCGTTTAGGGTGTCAAAAAACGCGGCCGATCAACGTTTCTGCACCCTCCTGACGCTGCGAAAAATAGTTTCTAATTTACCTAAACGCACCGAATTAGCATTGAACATGCCCTAAAACATCACAAATATGTGTTTCTAGTCTAATCAAACGCTGAACAGTAGCGTTTTCAACCTAATTAACGTTCTAAGAAAATATGCGAAATCAATTTGAAAACGATTAAAATTTTGAAAGAATTTTTACCCAAATATAGATTGGCCCTTTGCCCGCGCCATGACCTCTCGAAGATTCAGCACCACCCGCGTCCATTTCGCTGATTTTTACCGAATTTGGGAAAATGATTTACTGTTTTCCGATTTTGCATGAAGTTATTGCGTTTGATATGCCCCAAATATGGATTGTGAGGCGTTATTAGTTCGTTTCGTTTTTTTAACCAGAAACGTTGTTAACGCTACATTTTAACGAGCGAGACATGCTTTAACGCTACACTTTAGCGTTTCGTTTTCCATTACATCGCTACATTTTAGCGTTGTTTTACATTTGGTTCATTGTGTTTTAGCGTTGGCGTATACTTTCAACGCTGCATTTCAACGTTTACATCCCATAATAACATGATGTTTTAGCATTTTTTGGGTTTATTTTCATACCGATTTTACGTTTTTTCCCCATAATTTTGTAATACGCAGCGTTTTTACCCCAACTTTAATAACAAATTGGTCTTTGTTTTCATACCAGGATTATTTTGAACATTTTTTGTTATATATATAGTAATTTTGTTATACAAATAGCAATTCAGTTTTGATAAAGTACTAAGAATCGGGAATTGGTCTTCGTTCCTCAGAGGGGCGGTGGTGGCTGAGGGGGGTGGTTCCAGTAGATCCATGGTCGGAAAAAAAGTGGAGGCGGCTGAATTCGTTAGGGCAGAGCACCCTAGAATCTCGGAGCAAAATTTTTGAAATAATTATTTAAAAGTTAATATAAGGTTAGATGAAAGATAAAATTTAGGAAGAAAATAAATAAGAAAAAAATAATCTATTTATTGATCTATAACTCTTACTAAAAGAAAAATCAAAGCAAAAAAAAACCCATAAGTTTCGAGTTCGAATCATTTAGGTTACGACCTCTTTCTTTGTACAAAAAAAAAAAAAAAAAACTTAAAGCAAAAATGTTTTAGGTGTCTTTCGAGTTTCTTCGTTCCGCTCTAATTCTTTCCATCTCTATATTTTTTATTCTCTTGTCACATATTATTATTTTTATTTATTTTCTATTCAATAAATTTTTATTCTTATCTAATCTCAATAACACATAAGATTTTTTTTTTTTTTTTTGCATAGAAGGAAGTCGAAACCTAGATAACTCGAATTCAAAACCTACTGATTTTAAGTGAGGAGTGACAACCACTGGATTACAACTATCTTGTCAATAACACATGAGATTTTACTTATGTGTCATGTTAGAAATTATATTAAATTTCTCTTTCTAATTTCTCTTTTAGTATAGTTTAATGGAAGATAGGTGGATCATTGACAAATAGTTCATGTTTATGATAGTGTTTTAATTTAATACATAAAAGGAAAAAAAATACAAATTTAATCCTTATATTATGGTGTAGTGGCAAATTTAGTTTTAAAGTTTCCTAATAACAACACATTTAATCCCATAATAATTTTTTTTACAGATTTGACAGTTATTTTTCAATCCTGTCAGTCTATTTTCACGTGGCGTACATATATACTAATATAATCCACTGGAATGACATGTGGACGACACGTCATCAAGATTGTACATAAATATAATCTATTGGGATGAATATTTTTTAACTGTTTAACTTGATAAAATTCATGTACAACCTTGATGATGTGCTGCCCACGTGTCATTTCAGTAGGTTATATTACGCCACATGGCAATGAACTGACAGAATTGAAAGAAACAATTAAATTTGTAAAAAAAAAAAAATACTATTATTGGACTAAATGTGCTGTTGTTAAGAAACTTTAGAACTAAATTTGATAACTACTAAATATTTAGAACTAAATTTGTCACTGGATTATATTATAGGGACTAAATTTGTATTTTTTCCATAAATAAAAATATTATTATAAAGTCAAGAGAGTAAATTTCTTCAGAAAGAAAGAATAATGATTCCTCTCCTTTTCCCTATATATATATATATATATATATATATTCAACTAAATAAAAATAAAAAGGAATGGTTGATTAGATCACTCGACTATATATATTGAACTAAACAAAAAGGAATGGTTTGTTAGATCACCCGGCTAACATTTGGGTGCTTGTACAAACCAAGAACAGAGACACTGCAATTCCAAATCCAAATCCAGCCACACAACAAGAAGAACATTTTTTATGAATGGCTTCTTCAACGCTAAGCAGCAACATGGAACACTACGATGAGGTGCGTATATATACTTCTTCTTCACCTCTCTTCTCCATTAACACACTTCAATAGCTTTTTACTCGTAAATACTTTCTCCCACCCATAATTTATGTCTAATTAGATAGATAACATCACTATTTTAAAACAAAAAAAATAATAATAATTGAGAAACTAATTATATTTACCTGACTTGATTTCTCACCAAAATTTAACATATTCATCGAAATTCAACTCTTCGAAACATGTTGATGATAGTGATTGGTGTCTTATATATATATATGAGTGAGAACATTTTTATTTTCTTCGTCCAAATAATAATATTGTACAATTAATAGTATTGGATAATGTCACTCTAATTTTAATTCTATGCACATATTTATCTGTATTTTGTTTGGTAATTAAGTAATTAATAAAAAGTAATTTGTGATCTTATTTTTGATCAGGTGCTCTTTCAAGAAAAGAAAGGGGTAAGAAAGATCATTTTGAACCGACCTAAGCAACTGAATTCCCTGACATATGAAATGGTACGACACCAAAGAGAACGTGTATGCCATCCCATCACGCTTCCAGATCAATTGATACAATATATTATTTCTCTTTAAAAAAATAGTTTCATTTATTATGTAATTTAGTACTTATAAAGACATCAAAATATATAATTGATCACTTGCAAAAAAAAATTATTATTTTCATTATAAAATAATCACACATATATATATAAATAAAATAATATAATAAATGTAACTATTATTTTGAAATCGAGATAACATAATTTTAGGTATGGAGTTGCTCATTGACTTATTCCTTTGCTTATGCTACCTGGTAATATATATATATATATATAAATATATATATATTTATTTATTTAGTAAGACTTATATATATTGTATTATTATTTTTTATGTACAGATGTCCATGATGTTAAGACAGTTACGAGCTTATGAAAAAGACCCCGATGTCAAACTTGTGGTTTTAAAGGTAATATATATTCACCTTACATTTTTTTTGATAGGTTGGAAATTAGTTTCAGAACTATATTTATTTATTTTTCTAGTTTTACGTATTAATCCCCTAAAACTAGTTAATTAGTTTTTTTTTTTTTCATTTTAAAATATAAGAAATGTGTTGTATAAACTAGTTAAGTAGTTTGGAACGATGGAAATATATCGAGCCGCAAGTTTTTTCTAATAATATATATTTATATTTATTTTTTATTTTCTTTTTTCCTTTCGGTTCATAGGGAAATGGAAGAGCGTTTTGTGTAGGTGGTGATTTTAAATCTTCGATGAATTATCTCATACAAGGTAAGGGTTTAACACTATTCTAAAAGTACAAAACTAAGTTTTTTAGAAAAAAATGCATAAATTTTATTTTTATTTTTCCTCTTCTAGGTTACAAAAAATATGGAAAAAAAATTTGATAAACTTTGAGTTTCTTTTAACTTTTACTCTTACTATATTTATTTATGAGTGGATTATCTCCATTTTACGGTTATTTGAATTGCAGGATCCATTAATTTTAATTAAAAATATTAATATTAGACTATTACTTTCTTGTCCGATTGATTAGGTTAAAATAAAATATTTACCTGATATTATATATATATGTATATATGTTTGTATTGTATATTTAGGGCACTGGAGTTTTGGTGCAAGCTTTTTCAGGAGACTCCTAAGTCTGCTTTATACACTTGCAACTTATCAAAAACCAGTGGTAACTTTTTTAACAATTTCATCACATGCTTTTTTATATATATATATATATATATAATAATTATTATTATTATTAGTCATCCATTTTATAATATAAGCAAATTTTTATACATCATCGACAATATCAAGAAAATTAGTCCATAATAATTATTTATATCTATATATTAATTTCTATAAAACTAACTTCAAAAAGTATTGCGTAAAAATCTTTTATTTCTTTAAAATTAGATATCGATTATGGATGGAATCGTGATGGGAGGAGGAGCTGGCCTAGCTATGCATTCAACTTTCCGCATTGCTACTGGCAAAACCGTAACTTTTTTGTCTCTTTTTTTTTTTTTTTCAGAGAAATATTTCTATTTTTATAACTTTTATTATTAATATTTATAAATTTGTATTTGATATTATAATTAATTTGTCGGTAATTATGCACAGAAATTTGCGATGCCAGAAGCTGCCATTGGTGTTTTCCCAGATTGTGGTGCATCCCGTTTCCTTTCCAGGCTTCCGGGCTATTTTGGTAATTAAATATTATTTATCATCTTAATTTATTGTTGTGAGATTAATAAATAATTTCTCTAATATTAATATTTATATATAGGAGAGTACTTAGGCTTGACCGGGGCTCGTTTGGATGGAGGTGAAATGCTTGCGTGTGGCCTTGCAACACATTTTGTACCTTCTAAGGTATCTTTTTTATTTTTGATTTTTGATTTTTTTCCCCTTTTCCAGTTTTTATATATATATATTCATATTTTTACTGTTGATAACTTAATAATTTTTTCTAAATAACTCAAATTCAAAATCTATTAATTGTAATTAAAAAGTTACAAGGAGAAAATTACAATTTTATTTACTTATTTTCTGTTATTAAGTAAATTAAATGCAAAAAATTAATCACCCCACAATTTTGAGCTTGAAAAGAGTTTCTAATTTTGCAAATATTTCCTGCACTCGCATTCAATTTTGTGATAAAATTGATTAAAAATATTCTCACTGTTTTAATTAGGAGGGTTACTAGGGTAATTTATATGGTGGTCCTATAGGACCACCATGAATTTTACTCCTACCCCGCTACAGTAGCGCGCTACAGTTCCGCGCGCGCGCTACAGTAACGCGCTACAGTTCCGCGCGCTACAGTAAACGCGCTACAGTACCTTCGTTTCTTTTGTTATTTTTGGCTATTATGATACATATTATGGACGTTTTTGTTGTATGATATGATTTCTTTTATATTTTTGATCTGATATCTAAATTCTGTTGATCTGATGTCTGCTATTTTGTGATCTGATGTCTATATAATCATGATTTGATCTACTTTGTTAAGTATATTTTAGTTCTACTGTATGATTTCTTTTATATTTTTGATCTGATATCTATAGTCTGTTGATCTGATGTTAAGTATGAGTTGATCTGATGTCTATATAATCATGATTTGATCTACCTTGTTAAGTATATTTTAGTTCTACTGTATGATTTCTTTTATATTTTTGATCTGATATCTATAGTCTGTTGATCTGATGTTAAGTATGAGTTGATCTGATGTCTATATAATCCTGATCTGATATCCTTTGTTAAGTATGTTTTAGTTCTGCTGTGTGATTTCTTTTAAAATCTTGATCTGATGTCTATAGTCTGTTGATCTGATGTCAAGTATACGCTGATCTGATGTCTATAGTCTGTTGATCTGATCTCCCTTTTTAAGTATGTTTTAGTTCTACTGTATGATTTCTTTTAAAATCTTGATCTGATGTCTATAGTCTGTTGATCTGATGTCAGTTATGAGTTGATCTGATGTCTATATAATCCTGATCTGATCTCCTTTGTTAAGTATGTTTTAGTTCTGCTGTGTGATTTCTTTTAAAATCTTGATCTGATGTCTATAGTCTGTTGATCTGATGTCAAGTATGAGTTGATCTGATGTCTATATAATCCTGATCTGATCTCCTTTGTTAAGTATGTTTTAGTTCTGCTGTGTGATTTCTTTTAAAATCTTGATCTGATGTCTATAGTCTGTTGATCTGATGTCAAGTATACACTGATCTGATGTCTATAGTCTGTTGATCTGATCTCCCTTTTTAAGTATGTTTTAGTTCTACTGTATGATTTCTTTTATATTCTTGATCTGATATCTATAGTCTGTTGATCTGATGTCAAGTATTCGCTGATCTGATGTCTATATAATCCTGATCTGATCTCTCTTGTTAATTATATTTTAGTTCTACTGTATGATTTCTTTTATATTCTTGATCTGATATCTATAGTCTGTTGATCTGATCTCTTGTATTCTCTCATCTGATGTCTATATAATCCTGATCTGATTTCCCTTGTTAAAAAAAGTATTTTTTTTTTAAAAAAAGAATTTTTTATAAAAAAGGTATTTTTTTTTAAAAGTTTGTGCGTCAAAAAAAAAAAAAAAACTGTAGCGCGTTACTGTAGCGCGAAACTATAGCGCGTCACTGTAGCGCTACTGTAGCGCGCGCGCTTACTGTAGCAAGTAGGAGTAAAATTCATCCTACTCCTATAGTACCACCGTAAACGGACTCGGTTACTAGTTATCGTCTTACTTTTTGGGGCAGTGATTCATAAACTTTGACAAATCTAAAATGAAGAGATGAGAGAAGGTATTATAAAGAAATATTTTAATTCAAATTAGGATGGTAAAAAAATACTGAGACGATAATTAGTAATTTTTTTAATTAATTAGTTATAAAAAAAAAATATCTACTCATCATCTATCTAGATGGGGCAGGTGGGGGAAGTTGACAAATAAAAGTGAATGGGCAAAAAGAAGAAAAAGGAAAAAAAAAAAATAGAGAGAATAAATATTAGTTAGGTACATATAGAAAAAAAGAGGAAGTTGACGGAGCGAATAAATTCTTTTTGTCACAATCGATGATCTCAAGATATTGAACTTATCAATCATGGTAAAGGAAGGTAATTGTAATATAGTATAATTAAAATAATGTAATTTATTTTTTTAACAAATGACATAGAAATATTATTCGAAAGAAACAATATAAATTTAAGAGATCGATACATTGGTAATTTATATGGTGGTCCTATAGGACCACCATGAATTTTACTCCTACCCCGCTACAGTAGCGCTACAGTTCCGCGCGCGCTACAGTAACGCGCTACAGTTCCGCGCTACATTAAACGCGCTACAGTACCTTCATTTTTTTTGTTATTTTTGGCTATTATGATACATATTATGGACGTTTTTGTTGTATGATATGATTTCTTTTATATTTTTGATCTGATATCTAAATTCTGTTGATCTGATGTCTGCTATTTTGTGATCTGATGTCTATATAATCATGATTTGATCTACCTTGTTAAGTATATTTTAGTTCTACTGTATGATTTCTTTTATATTTTTGATCTGATATCTATAGTCTGTTGATCTGATGTCTTGTATTCTCTGATCTGATGTCTATATAATCATGATTTGATCTACCTTGTTAAGTATATTTTAGTTCTACTGTATGATTTCTTTTATATTTTTGATCTGATATCTATAGTCTGTTGATCTGATGTTAAGTATGAGTTGATCTGATGTCTATATAATCCTGATCTGATCTCCTTTGTTAAGTATGTTTTAGTTCTGCTGTGTTAAGTATGTTTTAGTTCTGCTGTGTGATTTCTTTTAAAATCTTGATCTGATGTCTATAGTCTGTTGATCTGATGTCAAGTATACGCTGATCTGATGTCTATAGTCTGTTGATCTGATCTCCCTTTTTAAGTATGTTTTAGTTCTACTGTATGATTTCTTTTAAAATCTTGATCTGATGTCTATAGTCTGTTGATCTGATGTCAGGTATGAGTTGATCTGATGTCTATATAATCCTGATCTGATCTCATTTGTTAAGTATGTTTTAGTTCTGCTGTGTTAAGTATGTTTTAGTTCTGCTGTGTGATTTCTTTTAAAATTTTGATCTGATGTCTATAGTCTGTTGATCTGATGTCAAGTATGAGTTGATCTGATGTCTATATAATCCTGATCTGATCTCCTTTGTTAAGTATGTTTTAGTTCTGCTGTGTGATTTCTTTTAAAATCTTGATCTGATGTCTATAGTCTGTTGATCTGATGTCAAGTATACGCTGATCTGATGTCTTTAGTCTGTTGATCTGATCTCCCTTTTTAAGTATGTTTTAGTTCTACTGTATGATTTCTTTTAAAATCTTGATCTGATGTCTATAGTCTGTTGATCTGATGTCAGGTATGAGTTGGTCTGATGTCTATATAATCCTGATCTGATCTCATTTGTTAAGTATGTTTTAGTTCTGCTGTGTTAAGTATGTTTTAGTTCTGCTGTGTGATTTCTTTTAAAATCTTGATCTGATGTCTATAGTCTGTTGATCTGATATCAAGTATGAGTTGATCTGATGTCTATATAATCCTGATCTGATCTCCTTTGTTAAGTATGTTTTAGTTCTGCTGTGTGATTTCTTTTAAAATCTTGATCTGATGTCTATAGTCTGTTGATCTGATGTCAAGTATACGCTGATCTGATGTCTTTAGTCTGTTGATCTGATCTCCCTTTTTAAGTATGTTTTAGTTCTACTGTATGATTTCTTTTAAAATCTTGATCTGATGTCTATAGTCTGTTAATCTGATGTCAGGTATGAATTGATCTGATGTCTATATAATCCTGACCTGATCTCATTTGTTAAGTATGTTTTAGTTCTACTGTATGATTTCTTTTATATTCTTGATCTGATATCTATAGTCTGTTGATCTGATCTCTTGTATTCTCTCATCTGATGTCTATATAATCCTGATCTGATTTCCCTTGTTATAAAAAGTATTTTTTTTTTTAAAAAAAGAATTTTTTTAAAAAAGGTATTTTTTTTAAAAAGTTTGTGCGTAAAAAAAAAAAAAAAAACTGTTGCGCGTTACTGTAGCGCGAAACTATAGCGCGCGCTACAGTAAGTAGGAGTAAAATTCATCCTACTCCTATAGTACCACCGTAAACGGACTCCGATACATTAAATATGTTATTTGTATTAAAACAATACTACTTCTAATTATATATTTTGTTGGAGGTTAAGGTGTCATTATTTATATCTCGTTAAAAATTTTTATTTTACTACAAAATAATATATTTTTTAATTACCTCATATTATTTTTTAAAAATTCTTAACTAAAAAACTTATTTTTCCAATAAAAAAGCACTTTAAAATAAACGTAAACAAACATTTAGCCGTCTTTATTGAGCTTGTCCATATCATTCCAATTAATAATAGCAAAATAAACAAATGAAAATCTGTTACACGGGACAAGTGTATATTTTTAAACATAGTGGTCAATATTATACGCGGGACTGACCTATATTTTGTGGCCATATCTATCGCATAATTGACAACCCATCTCTGACAACATGTGTTTATCTTATCTAATCATACTAAAAATTGTCAAATCAAACAAAGTTTCTCAAATACGTGTACGATGAATCATTGAAATATTTTTCTAAAATTGACTTTATGCTCTAATATAATAAGAGCAACCATAGGGCCCGACCCAAAAAAAAAAATCCAAAAATTCAAATTATGCACAGGAAAATATAAAATTTTGTGTTTACGGACGAAAATAGTTTTTATTACAAAATTCGAATTTTGTAAATTTGATTTCTGAATTTCATTGTATTCGGATTTTCAAAATTCAAAATCTCTCTTTCCGTCCACAAATATAAATTTCACATTTTTCAATTCAGATTCCTAATTTTCTCATTTTTTTGTTCAAAAATTATACAACCATATCATTGAAGAAAAATACATCACATTCTTAGGATGGTTACATGTTGGCATGACATACATTTTAAGTAAAAGAAATTTTTTTGTATAATATCATGAAAATGGTATTATAAATGTAAATTTAGTTGAAATGATAAGATCAAAGAGTAATACTTATTAGGATTAATTTGAAAAATAAAAAATAGAAACAAAAAGACGTAATTATAATAATCTAATACAAACTCACCTAAAAAATGATATATATTAGAGATTAAACTCAACTAATGACACTCTCGACTATAGTATATAGTAACGTAGTTTTAATTTGTGTAGGATCTAGGTTCAATGGAAGAAGGTATTGATTCCTTGGCAGCATTGGCTGGAGATTTGGATATCTCAGCCATTTTTCATACCATCAATAAATTTACTCAGCTTCTTCATTTTGGAAATGAAAGTGCCTATGAGCGGTATCCATTCATTTTTCAGTTATCTATTTTCTTCAATCTTTATTCAATTTTTAGGTGAATTACATTTACCTCTTTTGTGGTTTGGTTAAACTATCGATACCCCACTATAGTTCTGAAAATTACGTCTACCATTATTAATTCTTCAAATTCATAACAATCAACCCCTTACCGACGAGAAAACTGAGCAAAAATATTGATGTAAGCATTATTATTGTGTATCGTAAGGTTTTTTTTCGTTTTTTTGACATTTTTCATATTTGACTTTGATCAAGAGAGATAAATGTAATTATTAAATATTTGGAGATAGACAATTGATAGTTTGACCAAATTATATAAGAATTAAATGTAATTTAACCATTAAAAAAATACGAAAAATAACATCTCTATTGTTATTATTATTATTTTTTGGCGCTGGTAGATTGGATGTTATCAATAAATGCTTTTCAAAGGAAACAGTTGAGGAAATACTGTCATCATTGGTAAGTGTTACTATTTTTTATTTTTTCAGAAAAAATCCTTTTATATATATATTTGTGTAAAATAATAATTTTATTTATTTAATTTTAAAATTATTATTTTGAATTTTTTTTTTTTTTTACTAGGAGGAGTTAACTTCATATGATGAGCCGGAGAGGTGGATCATGAATGCAATCAAGTCAATGAAATCAGCTTCTCCAACAAGTCTCAAAATTTTCCTTCGAATGGTAAACTAATCTAAAACCCTAATACTTTTAGGGTAAATATGTGTTCCATCTTTGAGTTTTGATAAAATTATTACTGCTTCTATCCCCCAAAAAAAGGTCCTAATTATTGCATATAGAAAAACATATTACATTTGATAATAAATGGTTCATAAATATTCAAAAAATATATTTTTTTAATGAATTTAATTTTTAATTTAATGATAGATTTTCTTAGTTTACAACTACTTTAACCTTTCCACTCAATAAATTTAGGTCCGGGAAGGACGAAAGTGGAACTTAGAAGAGTGTCTAGTCACAGAATTTAGGGCAACTTGCCATATTTTCAGAAGAACGATCAACAGTGATCATTTCGAGGTAGACCAGCTAATAACTTTCAAGATTTTCAACTATATGTTTCTTTAATCAAATTTCATTTATTAAATAATTAACATAATTTTGAATCATTGAATGAAAATTATTAAATCTCTTGCAGGGTGGAAGAGCATTGTTAGTTGACAAAAGTAAACCACCTAAGGTACACCCCACCCTACACAAGGTTGCATTCCAGTTGTTCTTAAAAGGAGTTCGATTTATTAAATGAAAATCATTTTAAAAAATAAGACTTTATTTTCAAGACCAAAAACATACCAGTCCCTCAATTTCAATCGTTTCGACCAAAATACAAATATTAAGACTATAATTAATTTTTAAAAAGTCTCATAACTTTTAATTGTTATACCTGTTATATCTCTATTCAATGCATTTTTGATAATAGTGCTATAACTTGAAATAGACATGACAAAAACAAATTTTAATGAAATTGTAAATTAAATAAGGGTAATAGAGTAAAAATAATAAATTGTTTTTTAGAAATAGACAACTGACTTATATTTTGACCGGTTCCCTAATGGGTAAAAATGACTTATATTTTAAAATATAGAGAGCATTGAAAATGTTGCACAAGTGTTTTATTCAAATAATAATAATAATAATAAATTTCTATCAATCAAATGCAGTGGATGCCTTCAAAGCTGGAGCAAGTTAGCAAAGAAATGGTGGAAGCATTTTTTTCAGAAGTTGAAGAGGATGATGATATGGTGCCTTTGCAACTTCCTTCAAGACCTACATTGCCATTCCCATATTTCTCCAGGCTCTAAAGTTTTGGAAATTTTGGCACTTTGAATACAAACAACCCAAAATAAAAGAAAAGGAAAGCAGATACTAATCTTGTATTTGTGGTTTGATGTTATGTTATCCTTTCTTAGTTCTTTTCATCCAAAATATTACTATAGTATTTTAATTTAATAAATAAAATTATTATTTTAAGAGTATAAAAGTAAGGAAACCATTTTAGTTGATTATGAGATAAAAGAATGCAAAATGATCGAGTATAAACACTAAAATTGTTTTTTCACGAAGGAAGTAAAAAAAAAATAATTTATAGACCTATACATAGATAAATAAATAAAAGACCTTTCTAATATCGTTATCCAGCCATTTCTACATATCACCCAGAGGATCTGTAACAAAGTGGAATCCCGAGGTGCTTCAGTGCCAAAGCGGCTCAGCCAAACTTTTGATATCCATTATCATATGACAAACTTTTGACACTATATTTAATACTATTTAAAATAGAGTGAATTAAAAATTTAGTTATAATACTTTGATAAAATTTAGATTTTGATTTTAACTTTTAAAAACTTAAAAAAGTCATCAACTCTAGTATTTAAATTTTAATTTTAGTCATTCTAACAAAAGCAACAGTTAATTTTTGAGGGCAATTTGTCCTTCTAAAATACAAATCCAAAAAAACAAAAACAAAAACCTCATCAATGCTTTAGATAATAGATAGGCTAACACATAAGGAAGAAGATTTAGTGGGTAAGTCGAGTTGGTGAAACCAATAAAGATTGGTACGTAATCCTCATCTCATCTTTATCAACTTTCTTCGACCTTCTTTTCCTATCTCTATCACACACACACATTTTCTCTCTCCTCATATTGCTAACTATTCATGGTAATTCATGTTCATCATCTTTATCCTATCCTTCTTTTACCTTCCTCTAATTTATTTAGAAAAAATTCTTCCCATTCACAATTTTGCTAAATCAACGCCGCCGCCACCACGACCGGACCCCTCGCTTCCCTAGTTTCAAAACTCACACATCTTCCTCTCATTCAAAACCCAGCACCTCTTCAAAACTCCCAAACGGGGAGTGCCCCAATTGATTTCCTATTTTACGAGTTTTGTTTTAAGCCCAACCGAATTTATTTCTCTCTCAGATTGACATTGGTATCGTAAAATTCGAGATCCACAGTGAGGCCGTGTTGCCGGGGAGGGGGAAAGAGCAGAGATAGGAAATGAGGAGAGAGAGAGAGAGATAGGGAAAAAGGAGGAGAGAGAACGAATGTTGGTAAAGAAGATGATGAAAGTGCGACGTGATTTGCTAAGGTTTCTTTTTTTTGATTTGTAATCTAAAGATGAATTCGTCCTAAAAAATTAAGTTAGTCAATACTGTTAACGGTTATTTTAACGGAATGATCAAAATTAAAATTCAAATGTTAAATTAGTGACCATTAACCAAAATTTAAATGCTAAAGTTAATGATTTTTTTAAAATTTTTAAAAATTAATAACTAAAATCTAAACTTTATACCATGACTAAATTTATAATTCACTCTTTAAAATATAATATATAATAGACTTGGTTTGTACTGGTAAAATAAACTGCCATGTTTAATGTCTTTGTCCATTAAGTGTAACTGAGCTCATCAATTGGGGCCCACATTAACTGCGATTTAAAATATTTTGGAGTGAAATGATAGGCCACCAAAATTTTAGAACTACATTTGACACATGAGTAAACTTTGGGGTCTAAATCTGAAAAAGCATTTTTCCGAGGTGAATTGTGGGTTTATTGAAGGGACTTGCTATTTGTATCATGAATTTGCTATTTGTATCACAAAAAAAAATAAAAATATTAATAAAATGACCCAAATGCCCTTAAGAACAAAAAAACTAAAAAATTGACAGATTTTATGTGAAAAAAGGGGTGATAATTGCGTTTTAATCTCAAAAAAACGCAATGAAAAAACGTTTTGGACATACAAAATTTATCCAAAATTGCGTTTT
Source organism: Knoxia roxburghii (assembly GCA_030378225.1). Classification (NCBI taxonomy): domain Eukaryota; kingdom Viridiplantae; phylum Streptophyta; class Magnoliopsida; order Gentianales; family Rubiaceae; genus Knoxia; species Knoxia roxburghii. The sequence continues at coordinate 9,343,185 of CM059422.1, read as the reverse complement.
TATATGTAAAAAACGCAAATCGGGTGCGTTTTTTGAATATGAAAAACGCCAAATGTCTGCGTTATTGCATATAAAAAACGAAAAAATGTGATGTTTCCACCATGGTTCGCTCGTTAAAATATTGCGTTTTTTACACAATAAACGTCAAAATTTGAAGTTTCCACCATGGTTCGCTCGTTAAAATGTTGCGTTTATGACATGTACAGAAGTTAAAAAACGTTTACATACATTCATGTGAATTGGCTGAAAAATTCATACACAACAACTACCCTAAAATCAAATCCAGATAAATTCTTAACTTAAAAACATTGTTGGATCATTCAGTTGGCGGCGAAAGAATATTTAGCACGCGAATCATCACGATATGGTAAGTTTCCGTACCTTATAGTTATATAAGTTTTTTTAAAAATATTGTATGTCGAAACACGCTAAAATAACGTTTAGGAATCGGTCAAACGTCCCTTTTTAGCGTTTCTGAGTGTAGAAAAAGTGGCTTTTTAGTGTTTCCGACATGCATTATATAAAAAGTGTTGCGTTTTTGACATGCATTATATAAAAAGTGTTGCGTTTTTTACATGCATTATATAAAAAGTGTTGCGTTTTTGACATGAATTATATGAAAAGAGCTGCGTTTTTGACATGCATTATATAAAAAGTTCTACGTTTTAGGTTGCTGAAAACCACATCTGGTTGCGTTTTTTTATGTACGAAACGCACCCTTATTACGTTTTTGCAGATAAAAACGCACATTTGTAGCGTTTTTATCTGCAAAAACGCAAAAATGGTGCGTTTCATGCATTAAAAAACTTTAAATTGTTGCGTTTTTTGATTGGAAGAATCATAACTGTGCTGTAATTTTAATTAATCTGTGTATTCATCTACAGGCTGACAATGATGATTACGATGAGGATGAGTTGTATGATGATGATGAGGAGGCGGAGAACGAAGAGGAGGATGACGATGAAGATGAGGATGTAAATGACAATGAGGCGGATAATACTCATGGGGAGCCGGTGGAACTTGAACCTGGCGCAGATTTGAGTGGATATTTCAAGATTGACAGAGAGTTTCGAACTATTGGCAAGGCTTTGAAATATTGCCAGAAAATAGCTAAGAGGCTGAAGTTTGTGATTACAAAGAGGGGAGGTAACCAAGGATTTGCGACGTACTACTTCTCGTGCAAGCGATGGAGAGATCCTGCCAAAGCCCCTCTCCCAACTAGACGGAAGAATACAAGAAGGAGCGGCACTAATTGCCCCTTTAGGTTGACTTGTAAGCGGATTGATTTAGGACGGCACAAGGTTTATACAAACCCAGGAGCAGCGTCAACTCACAATCACACTGGTATTTCATTATTTGCGCATAATATTAATTAAGTTGATTGATGTGTTGTATGTATTAATTGTTGTTATAATTACATGTGATTTACAGGTATAATGCATCCATATGGTCACAGACAGTTGAGCCATTTTACAAAGGATTCAAAGGCTGTTGCTGAATTTATGCTGCGTTCGAATACAAAGCCAAAGTGTGTTTGGGAAGCTGTTAATAAACAGTTTCCCGATTCCCAGGTACCAATCAAGTCTGTGTACAATTTGAAAGGAGAGATGAAGACCGCCGGATTGGAAGGTAGGAATATTGGGCAGCAATTTATTCATTTGGCTGAGGAGAAGCAGTACTATCTGAAGATTCTGAAGGATGCGAACACTGATGAGATCACACATGTGTTCTTTGCACATCCAACATCAATTCAGATGTTCAACAGATGGTATTGGGTGGTTGGGATTGATTCTACCTACAAGACGAACAAGTACCAAATGCCTGTCGTCGAGATGGTAGGTATGACTCCTACAAATAAGAATTTCAATATTGCATTTGCTATTGTCAGGAATGAGAAACAGGATACATATGACTGGGTTATGAGGAACTTGAGATTTTTGCTGCCGGCTAGTTTGTCACCTAGTGTGATTGTGACAGATAGGGAGTTGGGCTTGTTACAGCCGATTAAGGATCATTTTCCCGCTTCACATCACTTGTTATGTTTGTGGCATATTGGGCGTGATGTGAACGCGTGGTTGGAAAAAAATGTTGGGAGGAGGAACAAAAATTTAGCATGTGATATTCATGACAACTGGTGGAAGAAAATCATTAAGGCTCCGACAGTAGAGGAATTTAATCGTATATTGCAGAATTTCAAGGTTAAGTACACTCTCCTTGAGCCGTTGGCTGTTGAATATCTAGAGACTACATGGCTCATTCACAAGGAGAAATTTGTTCGAGCCTGGACCAATCAATTTCTCCACTTTGGTAATACTTCCACTAACAGAGTAGAGGCTTCGCATGCTGCTATGAAAGATTGGCTTAATTCTTCCACCAATTCCCTTGACACTTTGTTCACAAAGATTGACTCTCACCTCAGCCACTTGTACCCTCACATCGGGTTAGTTTTCTTATTTAATTGTTTATAGCTGATGTTGTTTAATGTCTTTGAATTTAATTTGTTGGTATGCTTCTATTTATTTAGATATTTCGATTAATTTTATTTTTAATTGACATTATTATAGAGGCTCCCTTGAGGCTTCCATCTCCACGACTCAAACAAGTATGCAGGGATATCCATACTGTTATTTGAACAAGTACGTGTCACACCATTGTTTGAAGTTGGTTAGGAAAGAAGTTCGGCGGAAGGATAAGTTGGGAGGCCTTGTACTTGAGCGATGTGGATGTGTGCCCAAGGTGACACGTGGTATTCCCTGTGCGTGTGACATATTCAAGGCACAGTCATTGCCTGAATATCCCTTACTTCCACACGTGCATGAGTTTTGGAAGAGGCTGACCATTGTGCCATCACATGGGGATGCGAATTACATTGATGAGGACATCAGGTGCGAATTTCAATTATGACATTTAATATTATGCAATTGAATTGACAATTTTTTTTGTTTTGAAGAAATATTTGGAGTTGATATATATGTTTGTTAAGGTATTTCAACGAGGAAGTAGTCCCCACCGTATCTACCAGTCCGTCTTTTTTGGCCCGGCTGTTGAATAGGGCGTACGTAGAGCAGATGTACCCTGACATGGCCAGTGTTGGAGAGCCAGGTACATCGGGACCCCAAAGGGGGCGACCACCAAATAGATTACATCATTCTGTTATGCGCGAGTGGAGCTCACGCGAAAGAGCTACACGTGGCCGGCGTGGCAGGTGCCGTTCAGGGTCATCAGGTCGATCAACCGGTAGATCACACCGCATTCATACAGGTTTTGATGGTGGATCTCCATTTAGGACAGGTAAATAAGTCCTTTATTTTAGTGTGATTGTGAATAGATTACATGTTGAAGGTTTGTTTATTTACTGTAACGTAATTACTTAACAGGGTCTGGTGGAGACATTCAGTGTGTGCCAGCATTTTTTCAGCCTTATTGTACAGGGTGGTCAGATGTAAATGGGGATGGCCATTGTGGGTTCCGAGTAATTTCTACGTACCTTTTTGGCCACGAGAAATATTGGAGGTTAGCTCGCAGGTCATTGAGTGGAGAGATTACGAGCCACCCGGACAGGTATAGAGGCGTATTCGAAGCATTAGAGTTGCGTCCGGCCGATGGAGATTTTGTGGCCATGGTACTTAGGCGACTAAATTTCGAAGGCACTGATTGTGGTGAGCAGCATTGGATGGCTACACCTACGGATTTGTTCCCTCTCGCCACTTATGCGAATGCACTGGTAATACAGTTTGATCGTACTCGTTCAGATGGAAATTATTCTGTACTACCTTTGTATTGCTCGACTGGCGACACCCAACCGGAAAGGGTTATAGCGCTTGCCCTTGTGAATGGGAATCATTATGTACGCGTAGATGTGGTCGATGACTGCCCTATCCCGCCGCTGAGCTTCGTTTGGCACCATCAGCGTCATGCTGAAAGTGTAGGTGAGTGGCCACAAAATTTAGAAGCTAGATTTAATGCTTGGAATGCACTACGTGATGGCTAGGATGTATATTGTAAGGAGTCTATTGAAAGGAGTCTATTCTGATTGATGGATATTAATGCATTGATAAGCAAATCTACTCCATAGTTAATGCTGCATCTGTTTCACAGTATCCCCATTTTTTCTTCTTTTTCATTTCCCGAGTTATTGTTACTTCAGATTCCAACGTTTCAAACTAGGGGGAAGTTGGAAGGATTTAGTCAACAACAATATAAGTAGGGTCTAATGAATATTAATGCTTGGAATGCACTCCGTGATGGATAGGACGTTTATTGCCATGTGACATATGTTTTATTATTATTATCTTGTGCCTACCACCACTTATTTTGGGTTTTGAAGAAATATACGTAACAAAATACAACATATATATGAAGAAGACAATAAAATATAATCAGCGTAATAATAATACAATATTCAGAAAATGTATACAAAAATAGTCCAATCCAAAGATCATATGGAACGCTCGAACTCATCCTCTAGCTCTGCAGTACGAGGTGCGAACTGATCGTACAAATCAGGAACGCTCTCCCGCACTACATCTAATAATGCATGATGTAGCGCTCCATACTGACCCATCCACTGCAAACATATAAACAATATATTAGATTCCTCTGAACATAATTTAACATATAAACTATATTACATTAATTAATATGAATACTTACAAACTCTGAGGCCGCGCGACGTGGTCGAGGTGGCTCGATAGCAGCATGGGGATCCGGGGGAAGCACGCGCGGACGTGATCGGGGACGAAACCAATCTAAGTAGCCGTCGACCGCAGCACTCCGAGGAACAGCGCCACCTGTCCGCTGGCGGCCAGCTAGGGAAATACCCATGGAAGCCGTGCCGAACTCCTCCCACGCAGACTCTGCATACTCGACGGCGTGTCGGACCACGTATGATCTCCCTGAGTATCCGCGGTAGGTGTCCCGGCCCGGACGGATGAAGCGCGAGGGAATCCACTGTACATACCCAATCTGGCGGACGCATCGGTCTGGCATGTACGGCTCGATGTAGTCCCTGTACGCAATAAGTCCACGGTACAGGGTCCTCGGCGTCCGCGAAACGGCGTCCCGTCCGTAAGGCATCCAAGTAACCTTTGAAACGTAGTTAAAGATTATGAATAATAATTTATATAAAATAATTTAAATCAAAATATATTTGAAGAAGACATTTATAACTATTTACTAACCATGTCGGCTGTCATCTCGTCCAGCGCATGTCGTATGGCGGCCAAGCGCTGCTCTGTGGTAGCGTGGTGGTCGATGGCCCATCTCGCTGCACGTGGCTGAGCGGCGTGCAATGGTAGGGGCCGAGGGTGGGGTCTGAAATCCGGAAAGTGCTCGTAGATCCATGACTGTAGTAGAGTCATGCATCCAGCAACCGCAGCACTCCCATGACGACTCGCGCACCCTAGATGGTAATACAAGTACGCGAGTGTCGCGGTACCCCAAGCCTCCTGGCCAATCTGATCCAGCCCATGCCTAACCTGTACAACAGGGGCTGGCATAAACTTATTGGAACTTTTGTCTGTAAACAGACAAGTCCCAATAAGGCTCCATACTAACACAGCAACGTCCGAATCATCCCTCCGCCGCGCCATACACCGCTCGATCACCCGCTGCGTAGAAAACCCGCCATTCCTGTACAGCTCCCCCTCTATCCGCTCCTCAGGAGGAATCTCTAGCAAACCCCTCGACCATGACAGTACGGTAGACGACGGTGTCACCTCGGTGATGAGTCGACCATCGACCGGAATCCTCAAAATCTCCCACACATCGTGTAGGAGGATGGTCATCTCGCCGAAGGGGAGGTGGAACGAATTCGTATCCGGCTGCCACCTCTCCAAAAATGCATTGATGAGAGGCTCATCAATGCTCCGGTGCATAATACGGGGCAGGTGTCCAAGGCCTGTCCCGCTCAGTATCTGGGCACCCTCGACCGTCATCGAGCCGATCCACCTCTCGAAAAGGTCGTACGAGCTACCTCTATTGTGGACTCTAATGTGGTATCTAGTAGGCACACCCTCCTGCCAATATCTAGATACCACGTGCCCTAAAAAGCTAGGGATAAGGCTATCATCTATAGGGCCCCCCTCAATGGGCCCTGTAACTATCCAACTACGATCATCCCGCGGGCGCTTCCTAGGGGGAGCTATATCGACAATATATACATATAAAAATATATAAGTAAATTAATTGTAAAACGTAAAAAAAACACGTAATTAAATAAAGCTAATTAAAAATAAGTACACATAATTAAAAAAAATAAAGAAAAACATACATAAGTAAAGAAAAAGTGCACAATTTTAATATAAGTCAATCAATACCAAATTCTCATAATATGAACAACTAAAATAAATCAATTATTTATTAGAAATAATAATACAATTAAATTAAAACGCGTACCTGCAGAAGGATCCACCTCCTCGAACTGTCCGTGGTCCGGATTCCTATACCGGATCGTCCGCTCAGCATGTGGGTGAGAAGGGTCACCTCCGTAGGTAAACCCCTCACCCTGGTCCTCTAGTGGACGTCCACTCCCACTAGCGTCCCCCTGCCGTGACTGCTCATGGGGATGCCCAGACTCATCATCGTGGCCAAACTGCTCCCCCTCGCTCGAATCAGTGTCATCGGAATCAGTAGTATCGTAATACTCATCCCTCAACTGAAATGAGGAGTCACGACCTCCCCGTCCTCCCTCGGATATAACGATCCCGCCTCCCCGTCTACCTCCACCTCCTCGTCTACCACCACCCCTAACAACTGGCACCTTCTGCCTCCTAGCAGAAGCTGTGGGAGCCGGCCTCTCGCCTCGTGGCAATAACTTAGCGCCACCCTAAATAAATAAACGAATAATTGCATAAATAAATAGATAAATAAATAAAACGAGGCAATAAATAAATAGATAAATAAATAAAACGCAAAACGCAGTTGGACGGCGTTTTTACTCAAAACGCCGACCAACTGCGTTTTGCGTCTTCCGAAACGCAGTTGGACTGCGTTTTGAGATCTCAAAACGCAATCCAACCGCGTTTTGAGACTCAAAACGCAATCGGACCGCGTTTTGAGATCTCAAAACGCGGTCCGATTGCGTTTTGAGTCTCTCAAAACGACCGGCGACCGGCGTTTTGAGATCTCAAAACCGCCGGCGGTCGGCGGTTTGAGATCTCAAAACGCCGGCGGTCGGCGGTTTGAGATCTCAAAACGCCGGCCGATGGCGTTTTGAGATCTAAAAACGCCGGCCGATTGCGTTTTTAGATCTCAAAACGCCGGCGGCCGGCTATTCCGGCGGCAAAAATCCACCTAATTCATACCAATTAGCGTTTCTACATATCTAAACTCACATAAACAACGATTTCTAACAAAATAAACGCAATATAAACGTAAAAAATTGCAGAAAAACTCATATTCATATAGATGTTTACCCGGTTAATCAGTGGACCTTTGCCCGCTCCGTGCCTTCGTGGTTGTTCGCCATCTCCTCCGTCCATGATTTGCGTTTTTGGCTGACAAAATCTAAGAAAATTTGCGTTTTTGGTGTGAATTTTGGAGAAAAATAGGGCAAATGGTTCGGCTGCCAATTTGTGGGCTTTTATCCGAATTTCTGGCCGGAAACGCACCCTTTCAGCGAGCGAACCATGGACGAAACGCCCGATTTTTGCGTTTCGGCCATGGTGAAAACGCAAATAATTTGCGTTTAATATGATCTAAAAACGCAAATTTTCGGCGTTAGTACTGTTAAAAACGTGCCATTTTTGCGTTTTATGCCATTATAAACGCGATCTTCTTTAGTTTTTACATGTACAAAACGTTTTTTTCATGCGTTTATCAGCATGACAAAAACGCATTTTTTGTGCGTTTTTGTCCCCCACTTAGTATTTTTTTCAAAAGTTTCACCATAAGGGCATTGTGGTCATTTTATTATTATTTTTATTTTTTTTTGTGATACAAATAGCAAATTCATGATGCAAATAGCAATCCAGTTTATTGAATCATCAATCAGCAAGCAGGTCACTTGACTTGGAAAGACAACTGGAAAGATGAGGTTTTCCATCTCCATGGACACCTCCTCCTACTGCCTCCTGCTCATCATCGTACCATTCCTGTATTTGCTAATTAACCAAATCATCAACAAATTTCAAAATCTTCCACCCACTCTTCCTTTTCATTACTATTTGCCATTGTTTGGCCATCTTCACCTCCTCAAGAAACCACTCCATCGAACCCTAGCCAAGATCTCTGATAAATATGGTTCAGTAATCCTCCTCTATTTCGGTTCTCGTCCCGTTATCCTGGTATCGAACCCGAACGTCGTTGAAGAATGTTTCACCAAAAACGACACTGTCCTAGCCAACAGGGCACAATTTCTAGCCGGAAAATACCTTGGTTATAATTATTCCACTCTGGCTTGGTCCTCCTACGGTCCTCACTGGCGCAAGTTAAGAAAAACAATTACCCTTGAGATTTTATCCAGTAATCGAGTTCAAATGTTCACAGCTGTTCGTCGAGAAGAGGTCCATTCTCTGATCCGGCGACTCCTCAGAGCTTCTAAGGCTGATGATGATGATCAGTATGGGTATGGCACTGTTGATATGAAATCGGCATTCTTTGAGCTCACACTGAACATCATGATGAGAATGATGGCCGGAAAGCGGTACCACGGTGACGATGACGAGAAGAACAGCGAAGAAGCTGCAAAGTTTCAACAGATAGTTGTTGAGAGTTTCCAGCTCAGTGGAGCCATGGCTCTTGAAGACTTTGTTCCACTAGTGAAATGGTTCGGTGGGCAACGTAAGCTAGTGGAGAAACTGAAGAACTTGCAGGTGAGGAGGGATAAATTCATGCAAGATTTGATTGATGAACGCAGAAGAATTATCAGAGGATCAGGAAGTTGTGATGAGGATCAAGAAGATCAGAACAAGAAAGACAATAGTAGTACCATAATTGATGTTCTCTTATCCCTACAAAAGACTGACCCGGGATTCCATACAGATGAGATCATCAAAGGAATAATCCAGGTAAATAATCTAACATTTCATCAATTTTTTGTTTCACACTTACAACAGTGTCCCGTTGATCTTGACCATCTTCAAGGTTATAGTCTTAACCGAAATTCCAAAGAAACCTGGTTAAGCCTTAAATATAATTTTGGTCATCCATAATAGGGATAATTCAATTTTTGACTCTTCATAATGAAAAATGACGACCGAAATCTTAAATGGGTTAAACATTCATGAAAATCCAAATCATAAAATTAGTTGAAAATATCACGGTACAAATTATGGTGAGGAAAAAATTTAGTTTGATTAGCGATCAAATAATTTAATTTGTCACTTAAAATATAAGAGGACTAAAAGTAAAATTATATCGGGGACCAAAACTACATTTAAGCATGTGGTTATATCACTTATGTATATTGATTTGTATGTAGGTGATGTTATCAGCCGGGACAGACACATCATCCGGCACAATGGAATGGGCACTGTCAGCTCTGCTGAACAATCCGATCTGTCTAAAGAAAGCCCAGCAAGAAATCGACACCAAAATAGGGGAATCAAGGCTGATGAATGACTCCGATTTAGGCCAACTCCCATATCTCCACGCCGTGATAAATGAAACATTCCGGATGTATCCGGTGGCTCCACTTCTGGTCCCCCACGTATCATCAGAAGACTGCATCGTCGGAGGAGGCTATCGCATCCCCGGCGGGGCTATGGTAATAGTAAACATGTGGGCTATTCACAAAGATCCAAAGTTATGGGAGGAATGTGAAAAATTTAAGCCGGAGAGGTTTATGAATTTGGAAGGACAGAGGGATGGGTTCGTGTTCATGCCATTTGGGTATGGAAGAAGGGGATGTCCAGGGGAGAATATGGGGATGAGGGTCATTGGGTTGACTTTGGGATTGCTACTTCAATGCTTTGATTGGGAACGAACAGGGGAGGAATTGGTGGACATGACTGAAGGCTCAGGGCTTACCATGCCCAGAGCTAAACCTCTGCTTGTTAAGTGCAGGCCAAGATCCCAAATGCTTCATCTTCTTTCTCACCTGTAATCTACGGCCCTAAAAATTTCCTATAAAATTTTATTAGTTATCATCTCAATTTAAATTTAAAAACTTTTTAATCCTTGCCCCTCCCTTTTTCCTTTTTATTTCAAAAAAAAATTTATCAAAATTAAGACGATAACTAATAATATCCTTTTCTATATCACTTCGTGTGTGACATTGTATGCCACAAATGTGTACAGTTACATATATGACGTCAATAAATTTCTTTGAGCTTCAAAAAATATTTTTCTTTTCAGAGTTATTGTCAAAATACATGAATTTCAATAACAAAATTATAGTTCAGTGATTCTCATTTTCTAAATTCAAAATTTTAATACTAAGAAGTAGTACCAAAGAAAATATGAAAATAAACGTTTAAAAGATGTAATAATAGTCAACGTCGAGAGAAAAATAATAGTCCGAAGAGTTCTCTCTAGGTTTTCTAGGGTTCTCTTTCGTGCCGCTTTCTTGGTTCTCAAGCTGTCTTCTTCACCGTATGACGGGGCGGGTGTTCCTGCCTTGGCTTCAGATCCCACTGCTCCTCTGACTCTCATACCGTTTTCTCTTGTACACCTTACTTTGTCTCTATCCCCCACTTACTGCCATCGCTTTCTTCTTTTGTTTTTGCAGGTTGTCGTCCGTTGACGGCTATCCATATAAGCTTCGTGATTCAAGCGCTACCCTGAGTGTTTGTCGGCAATGGAGGATTCCTTATCGGCCTTGTACGATAAGCTTTCTATCACCGACGCTGAAATTATCTCCGCCCCATCCCGATCCATACTGCCGCCTCAACTTGATACTGACCATACCCTAGTAGGAAAACTCCTAGCCCCCCGGATCATCCCTCCGGACCATGTGTTGGCAATGTTTAAGCGCCTCTGAAAAGCAACGGGAACTCTTGGAGTAAAAGCCATTGCAAACAACACCATGTTGTTTCAATTTCAGTCATTGTCAGACAAGGGTCGTGTTATGGCAGGTCGTCCGTGGCTCTTCGACCGTCATCTGCTTCATCTGGCCGAGCCTGCGCTTGATGATGTTGGTGATGAAGTCAAGCCGATGGAGTGCCCATTCTGGATACATGTTTGTAAGGTTCCCCTGGGCAGGATGAACTTTGGTTTTGCAAAATTCCTTGGCAATTCTTTGGGGAAATTTGTGGATGTTGACAAAGATGGTGAGGGATTGTGTATTGGCAGGTTTCTAAGGATAAAGATATCCCTGAATTTGGCAGCTCCATTGAGAAGGGTTATACAGTTTGCGGATGAAGACCATACCTATCGGTTTCCGTTGCGCTATGAAGGCTTACCGGACTTCTGCTATTTTTGCGGTGTTATTGGCCATACTAACAAGGACTGTTTAGAGAAGCTGAAGAGGACAGAACCAAACGACTCTCCCGATCCGTTTGGCCCTTGGTTGCGGGTTCCACCCAATGGCAGACCATTCACGTTTGGCCGGAAATCTACCTCTATGCCCAGCCCAGTTTCATCTACTCCTCCATCCCCTGCGCGGGGCGACCCTCACGCCTCGAGAGCTTTTGAACTTAGTGTACCACTACACTCGAGGGACAGGGACTCAGAGAATATTCATCGCGCTGGCCATCACTTGGAATCCTTGGCGCATCAAAGTCCCTCTGATCTTGTTACAAACACCACCATCATTGTCCCATCCGCACCTTACTCAGCTATACCAGACTTGGCTCCCACCGATTCAGCCCCGCCTACCCTACCCGAAATGGCCGTTTCTCACCCTGAACTACATCCCACCATAACCGTGGCTTCCATCTCTTCCCCATCTACCATAATCCACAGCCCGACCCCTACCTTGCATCCCCCTGATCCACTGAATCAGAGTCCAGGTTTGCTCTCATGTATGTTAGTGACTGCTCCTATGGCGCTCGACACCCCAGCGCGTCATTTGGCAAAAAAGTTTACCAGAATCCAGAGGTCATGCAATTCCAGTACTAGCCCCAGGCCAAGCCCCTCCGGTGCAAAACGGAAGTTGGTCATAGATGAAGACCTTCTGGGTTGTTTACACCCTATTCCAGTGGAGACCATTAATAAAAAGCCACGGCTCAGAACAGGCGATAGGGAGATAAGGGCTGATTTGCAAGCTCAGCAACAAGCGAGTGAATTTGTTGATATGGATGGCGAAGTGGCGGAGATTGGCAACCACTGCCAATCCCGCCCAGCTCAATGAATCTCATGAGCTGGAATTGCCGGGGGTTGGGGAACTCTCGGACAATTCGCGAATTGCGCGAGTTAATCCGCAAACATAATCCCCACGTACTGTTTCTTTGTGAAACTAAATGCTCTCAAAACAAGTTTAATAAGGTTCGCACAGAGTTAGGCTTATATGGGGTTTGTTATGAAGCCGTTGGTAGGAGTGGTGGTTTGGGTATGTTTTGGGATCGCAATGTGCAGATCAATCTAATTCAGTTTTCAGCTCGATTTATTGATGTGGAAGCTGAGATCCAGGGGTTTAAGTTCCGACTGACGGGGTATTATGGCCAACCTATTGTCTCGCAACGAAGGGACGCATGGCAGCAGTTTAAATCTTTGCATCGAACGCCAGAAACTCCCTGGATATGTATGGGAGATTTTAATGAAGTATTATACCAGAAGGAGTTTCAAGGCTGTGGTCCTCGTTCACATTGGCAGTTAGAATCTTTTAGGGAAGCACTTGAAGCATGCAACCTCGATGATATCCGGGATACCGGTCCGTCGTATACATGGGAGAGGTTGTTGCAGCAACCACATACCCAGCGGGCTCGGCTTGATCGAGCTGTAATGAACCCGAGTATGGCAGCTCACTTTCCTGCTGCTGTTTCCTGCAATTACTCCTCTTTTTGTTCGGACCACGCTGTCTTAATAGTTACGTTAACTCAACCCCAGCCACAGTATCCAACTGCTCGTAGGCGACGATGCTTCCGGTTTGAGGCGTACTGGATGAGGTCGGAAGACTGTGAAAAAATCATCTCTGATAATTGGTCAAGTGGTGTGGAAGTGCCTGAAAAAATACAAAATTGTTCCCTGGGCCTCCTCAAATGGGGGGGTGGACCTTTTCGTAACCTGGAGGAAAAAATAAGGAGAACAAGGGTTGATATTGAAAGACTGCGAAATGGGCAGATTACTGAGGCAATTTACCACCGGCTTCGAGTTCTTAATAGTCAATTGGAGATCTTAGAGGAGCAGTTAAGTGTCAAATGGCATCAAAGATCAAAAATGTTTTGGCATAGGTATGGGGATGGTAATACTCGATATTTCCATCAAGCGGCCAATCGAAGGATGATAAACAATAGAATTACAAGATTAAGGGATGAATCCGGGGTAGCCAGAACTGAGCCCGAGGACCTAGAGCATATTATTACCACTTATTTTACCACCATCTTCACCTCTTCCAGCCCAGACAGTTCCACGATGAGGAGGATTCTCCGCCGGCTTCCACTTAAGGTAACGCCTGAACTGAATGAATATTTGGATAGTCGTTACACGGAGGATGACATTGTGAAGGCGCTCAAAGAAATGCACCCATATAAATCCCCTGGCCCTGACGGTATGAGTCCCATTTTTTATAAAAAGTATTGGCACATTGTTGGTTCTGACATAATTTTTTTTGTTCTCCGTATTTTAAATTATGGCTCTTTTGATCCTTTGGTAAATCTTACTCATGTTGTTCTTATTCCTAAAGTGAGTAAGCCAGAAACTATAACGCAGTTCAGGCCTATTAGCCTCTGCAATGTTATTTTTAAATTAGCCTCTAAGGCTGTAGCCAACCGCCTTAGGAGCACTTTGACGCAGGTTATTTCCCCCTCCCAATCAGCTTTTGTTCCGGGCAGATTAATCACAGACAATGTACTCATTGCTTATGAGACACATCATTCGATGAAAGTGCGAACAACAGGCAATAAAGGGCAGATGAGTGTCAAGCTGGACATGAGCAAGGCTTTTGACCGTCTTGAGTGGAGTTTCATTATGGCCACACTTGAGGCGTTGGGCTACAGTTCTAAATTTGTGTCCCTTATTCGCAAATTTCTGATGACTGTCCAGTACTCTTTTCTCTTTAATGGTTTGCAGGTTGGCCATGTAATACCACAACGGGGTATCAGGCAGGGCGACCCCCTATCACCGTACCTTTTTATAATTTGCGGCGAAGTCCTCTCTTCCCTTCTACATGATCTGCAGACTTGTGGACATTTGGGTGGCATATCGGTGGCTCGTGGCGCTCCTTCAGTTTCCCATCTTTTCTTTGCTGATGACACATTATTATTTGGAAGCGCCTCGGTATCGGAGGCAACTCATATGAGGTGGGCCCTAACTACCTATGAGACTATATCGGGGCAGCGAATTAATCTGGATAAATCTGGGGTGATGTTCAGTCCCAACACCTCGTTGCAAATGCGAGCAGATATTTGTGGTATCCTTGGTATTCCTGAGACGCAAACACATGGCAAGTATTTGGGACTCCCAAGTGTGGTGGGGAAAAATAAGAATGAGATGTTTAATTGTCTTCGAGATAAGATTGCAAATAGAATTCAAGGTTGGTCCGAACGCTCCCTGTCCAAAGCGGGTAAGGAGACTTTAATCAAGGCAGTTTTGCAGGCTATTCCCTCCTACGCCATGTCCTGTTTCTTATTACCTGATGGCATAACTGAAGCAATAAACAGTCTCATTGCGCGCTACTGGTGGGGTTCAACAGACACATCTCGCAAGATACATTGGGTCGCATGGAAGCACCTGGCTAAGGGGAAAACAGATGGTGGACTGGGTTTCCGTGATCTAAAGTGTTTCAACCTTGCTCTGTTAGCAAAGCAAGCCTGGCGACTTCTTACTCAGCCAGACTCAACCATAGCACGAGTTCTTCAAGCCAAGTATTACCGCAACATCGCTCTGTTTGATGCGCAGTTAGGGAACCGACCTTCTCTGACATGGCGAGGCATTGTCGAAGGCATCAGGTGTCTCAAACTAGGGGCAAGAAGGAAAATATTTTCAGGCTCTACCACTTCGATATGGAAGGATCCTTGGCTCCCGGAGGGTAATCCTTTTTGTATCTATCAGCAATCAGCGGCTCTTCCTTTTGATGCTACTGTTAGTGACCTGATTGATCATTCTACTCACACTTGGAGAGAGGCGCTTGTTAGGGCCTGTTTTGACTCTCCCACCTCCGCAGTGATTTTATCTATTCCACTAGCATCGACGCAAGTAGGGGATAAGTGGTACTGGCATCCACATCGCAAAGGTATATTTACAGTAAAAACTGCTTATTATGCTGCGATGAACTCCTCCATGCCTCCATCGCCACAATATGCAGGATTAGCTCTCTATGGCTCACATCCAATCTGGCGTAAGCTATGGAATCTCAACATCCCTCCTCGGGCCATGCACTATTGTTGGCGCTTATTAACTGGCACTCTTCCCACCATCGAAAATTTGACAAAGCGGCAGCTTCCGGTCCCGACTTCATGCCCCTTTTGTCATAATCCTGGAGGAACTCATAGTCATATTCTCTTCCATTGTTCTTTTGCTCGTGAATGCTGGCGGCTCTTAGATATCAGTGGAGTCCCGTATAACTATCAGGCACCGCTAGTAGAGCCTTGGGTCTTGACTATGTTGATGGGAGTTTCACGTTCGAATGCTGAGAAGATAGTTATGATGTTATCTGGTATTTGGTATGCCAGAAATAAACTCATAAATGATGACTTGCATACTCGTCCTTATGACGCAGTGTTGTCTGCGTCTGCGTTGTTGATGTCCTACCAGAATGCTCAGACAGCAATTCGACCCCATCTCTCTGCTTTTCTGCCATTGCCGATTAAACCCATTGACCTTGAGGGTATATGTGTCCTGTTTGATGGAGCAATATCCACCCAAAGGAATGGCGCATCAACTGGTGTTTATATCACGACTGCAGTCGGGGATTTTGTGCATGCATATGGTAAATTCTACCCGGCCATCCAAGACCCAGAGACAGCTGAGACCCTGGCCTTGCGGGATGCCTTGTTGCTGTGTCATAGATTGAAAATTGACGCCTTCTCATTACTAGGGGACTCCTCCCAAGTCATCCTTGCGGCAAAATGCATCAATGCTAGCACTCATTCATGCCTTCCCATAATGGAGGAGTGTCGTGCTTTGATCCCACCTGCCTTGCGAACACGACTTTATTGGATACCACGGAGTCAAAATTTGTATGCACATGGAGTTGCTAGTTACGTCAAAAACAATGTAGTCAATGATCAGGACTGGCCTTGTGTGACAGATTTCCTTTCACATTTGTCGCTGGACAATTTGCCAGCAATTTAATAAAATTCTTTTTTGTTCTCAAAAAAAAAAAAAAGAAAATATGAAAATACATACCATATCTAAAAAATAATAACTATGAAGGGCAAGAAGTTTTTTTTTTTTTTTCTTACAATCTTGAGACTCGAACTCAAGGGCGATAGGCCATACAAATAAGGAATATGGAAATTTATACAACACCAAGAGGATATACAAATTACCAAATGGAAAATCTAGTAACCTCATGAAGTAAACATGGATTCCTAAGTATGAATTTTTGTTTCTAATTATTATTATTATTTTTCTTTGTTGAGAAAGGATAACTATTACTGTATTTTTACTTCTAATACCTGTATTTTTTTTTAAAAAAAATTTACCCCTTTGCTAATATGTAACGATTTCATATACTTTAACGGATAAGATGGACGGACAGAATTGGTACCTATTATTAATAGAAAAAAAAAAGATATAGTGAACCATACATAAACTTTACTCAAACCCTTAATAGCCTTCTTAAATCTATACCGATGAGACCCAATTTCGCCAAGCCACCATAATGAAGGCTAGAGGCGACACAATACTCCCTCCGTCTCAAAATATAATCGGTTTCACCTATTAAAAAATTGATCAAAATATAAATCACTTATCTACTTTTAGAAAATAATTAATTATTTTTACTCTATTACTCTTATTTAATTTTTATTTTTATTGGGACTTATTTTGTCATAATTATTTCAAGTTATAGTACTATTATCAAAAATACATTGAATAGGGGTATAACAGGTTTAACCATTAAAAGTTATAGAAATTTTTAAAAATTAATTACAGTTTTAATATTTGTATTTTGGTCAAAACGACCTATATATTGAAATGGAGGGGTGTAGTTTATATTTCAATCCATAAATCATTCAAAATGTAACTAAAATTTATTAAACAGTTATTTAAAATAGTGAACTATATTGACGGTGGTCATTCTTCATAAAAAAAAAAATTGATATTTTATTTAAAATTTTAAAAGGTCATAAATTCGCATTCGATTCTCCGATTTGGATACATCGGCCGTTGATTTAATTTTTTATTGTCATTTTTAATGGAATACTTACATGTATTTTACACTTTAATTCATTTGTTTAGTAAATTTACTTTTTACTTTAATTATGATTTGTTCAAAAAAATTTAAACAGTGATAAAATGAGTTAAATCGTTCACCCTCTAAATTTTTTATCAATCCAAATTTAAGAAAGATAAAAAAATGATACTCCATCTGTTTATTTTTATTTGACGTTTTAAAATTTTAAAAAATTTATTTTTATTTGTCTTTTTATACTTTTTACCGTTTTTAATATTTTTAATTTTAAATTTTTATTAAGATAATTTATATGTCTAATCTTTATCTTCCTATCAAGATCAAGTAAAAACAATAAATAAGAAAATTTTATTTCTTTTAATTTTATTTAAAAATTTTAAAATATCAAATAAAAAATAAATGGAGGAAGTATATCCATATTACAATAACTAAAAAATATTTAGCACAAATTTCAGCAAGCTCACCACCAGCGCATCACATACTGAAAAACAATTAATAAATTAAAGAGTATGGATCAGTTCTTGTTTTCTGACGATTCCCAGTGCGGACCCCACTGACAGCCCCTATGCAAGTCGAGTCATCCACGATTCTCGTAAGTTGTGGTTAAACATATAACGCCAAAATCTAAATTACTCAAAATATTCGAAATGATAATTATAGTCGGGTTGCTCTGTATTATTTAATTTAAATTCTTATATCATGATTTTATAGATAACTTAAATTACTCAACTATTCGAATTGATAATTAAAGTTGGACCACTTGATATTAATTTTATTCTATTTTTTATATTATAATTATATAAAACCATTACATTGGAGTGTCCCTTACAACCTCTTTGTCATTTTCTTTACCTTATTAGTGGTAATTAACTCAATGATTTCATATTAACACATTCAAAGAGATACCAGGACAAACTTATATTAAAAAAAAATATTAAAGATAAGTATAAGTATAAGATAATCTAGCGTTTACAAATTTTAGTTAGAAACATGAGATCCTGAGTTCGACGAGTCACACTTAGAGACGAACACAGATTTTAAAATTTTGAATAGCGAATTTACAGCGACATGAAGGGCGGACATTAGCCGGAATAATCTTACTAAGGAAAATTCTGATCGTTTCGAGGAACGAATGCCCTTCGAAGTCAAATAATTCCGATCTTGGCTGGAATAACCCTACTAAGAAAAATTCTGATCGTTTTGAGCCCTCCGAAGCCAAATAATAGTTCTGCTCTTGGTCATATAGGGAGAATCACTTAAGAGCATAAAGTTTTAAGTTCGACAAGTTACACTGAGAATAAATTAATAAAGAAAATATGAAAAATATCATACAGAGCTAAAACTCTAATCTCTAAAAAAGAACAAAAAGTTCACACACATGAGAGAGGAAACATTCCACCAAATAAAAATAACAATTGGAAAATGAGCTCCCCACCCGGCACAGCCTCCATTAATGGAGGGTGAGAAAGAGATTCTATAACATTTCAATATTTGGTTCATTTTTATTTCTGGGATTGCAATTTTATTGAAGAAATCCAATAGTGGGATCCATCGATGGAACCCGTGTCCATTGGTTCACCGAGGAACCCTTCTTTCTCACCCACATCCACACCTGGATCTTCGCGTCTTAGTCCTTTCCCTTCTTCAGGTAAGTTGCACCTCATTCCACCTTGGTTTCATAATAAAACTTATTTTACAAATTTCTAAAATTTCAAAATAAGAGATATTATAAATTTTCAATTTTTTTATTGTCTTATTTTTTCTATTTTTATCTTTCTGATTACATTTAGTAAGTTGGATAGTTATGAGAATAGCTTGTAAAATTTAAGATGAATAAAATTTTAGTTATTATTATGATTAGTTAAGTAATTCAAATGTTGTATTTCAAAAAAAAATTTAATTAAAATGTTTAACTAAAACTTCATCAATATGTGTACATTTTTTAAAAAATCTTTTATTATGAAACATAATTAGTACTATGTGCCTTAAATTTTGTTTGAATTATATATAATCTATATTATATATATACACCCCTATTCTTTTTTATGTTTATTTTTTTCGGACATTTCTATTCCTTACTCCTCATTTTATTTAGTCTCGTTATTTTGATTATTTTATTCTTTGAATAAAGAAGGGTAAAATAAGTTAAAAGGGACCGGACAAGTGAAAAGAGAGACAAAATAATGTATAGAAGGCACGATAAGTAAAAAGAATGCGGGAAATAGCAATTGAATTTTAGTTTTACAGTTATATACCATTTTCATCTTATAATTTAATATTTGATTTAAAATACCTAAAAATTATGATATTGAGATGCAAAGATGACACGTCTGCTCTAATTTTACACGATATTGTACAAAGGTTAAAAGTTGGAGTGCATGATGATTATGTTCATGATGTGTTTGCTTTCAAATCTGTTCTGCAAATTGCCTCATATTGTGTTTATGGTCAAAGGGCTCAAAATGGTGTCTTGAAATCAGTTCAAAAAGACTCCTAATTTCCAAATGAGTTTGATTGATGGGATTCATTATCAAGTTTCTGGTTTCGTGATTGTAGGAGTACATGTTTTGAAATGCAGACGATGGAGATGGAACAATGTAGAGAAACAAGTAGCAGAGCCTCTGATCATCTCACCAAGGCAGCTTCTGATGCGCCAGCAAGTTGGCTTCAGTGACACAAGACATATTGCTCTTTCTCCCAAAGCAAGTGACGATTATTTGGCGAATGCTGCTGCTGCTGAAGACCCTTTCGAATCTGAACCTTCAAAGAGCCTCTTCAAAACACTTCAGGGAAAACTATATCCTTTCTATCACTTTTCGCGGCCCTACGCATTCATTGGAAGAGTAGGTTCAAAGATCTCTTTATTAGGATGAGTTATCATTGTCACGGTCGGAAATTATATCATGTACCTCTAGATACATGTACTTATTACTATATTTGAAAATAAAGTGATGATAAGTTAGTAATTTTTTAAATTTAAAATTGATATTTACAAGCAATTTGTTAATTGTTATCACTTTGTTTTCAAATATAGTAATATGTACATGTACTTAGACGGCATGGTTACATTGCGGGTTGTCCAAATGCCTCCAAATAATCCCAACACTGTTTTCTGTATTTACAGCCAAGATTGAGAATTCTCGTTATTCGCAGGTGTTGAGCATAAGTTCATTTTCTCTTATTGCAGTGGAGAAGCTCTCAGATATTTCTCCATTGTTTCTTACTGGGATAGCTGAGGTTTGTTTGAAAATGTGACAACCACAAAAGACTTTGACTCTTGATTTGATTGATTATGGTATGGCTGTGATTCAGGAGTTTAAATTGTTGATTTTCAGGCCATTGCTGCAACGTTCTTCATGCATTTATACATTAATGGTTTGAATCAGTTGGCCGACATAGAAATTGACAAGGTAGAACACATACAAGATAGTTACATGTTCATTTTGCTTCTGTTATGTTTTTTTTTTTCAACACGTCATTTGTCAATGAGATAACATTATTCTTTTCTTTTTGTCTGCCAATTTTATTGGTGATGCTGTTATTTTCAGATTAATAAGCCTTACCTTCCATTAGCATCTGGAGAATTATCAGTCAAGGCTGCTGTGATGATCACTTACTCTTCTGCAATAATGGTATTTGTTAACCTTGTATAAATGTCAGTGCTTCTTTCCAATTTACGTAATTTACAACTAAAATATAAAATTATAAATTAAAAGATATAATAATAAATAATAAACATTTTAGGTGAGTTGTATTTTATCTAAAATAAAAAATTGAGCTTTATCCAAACTAGAGGGAGTGTCAAACGTTCAATAGCCTTGTCTACTTTTGCAGTTGTTTGTGCTGCTTTTGGGAAGCTTCCTTAATATTCTAGGCTACTTATATTTGCAAGGAAAATTTTTTGAGGGTATTGCTAGTTATCCCCTCAGTTTTAAGTATTACTAACCTAATTTTGATAAAAATTATCTTTTTACTTCAAGGGCGAAGAGAGAGGGTATTGTAGGGGGTACTTTAGTCCAAATTAGAACTGATAGAGCTAAAAATTAATGCGGTATTACTATCCCAATTTTGATAAAATTATCCTTTTACTTCAAGGGTGAAGAGAGAGGGTATTGTAGGGGATGCTTTAGTCCAAATTAGAACTGATAGAGCTAAAAATTAAGGCGGTAACTAGTAAAATTTATTTTTTAGGATAAAAATGCACTATGTATTCAAGTGAATTGAAAATCTCACACTCACATCTTATAATATATTGTGAATTTGTGATCAATGTTTAATACACTAGGGTAAAAATACATTTGCTAACTGAAATGACTTTAAGATATTGTTATCACTGTGTAAAGAGTAATAGTTGTTGTGGCAATGGAGATTCTTAGATATGTGCAATTTGTCTATCTGACATGTTTTTTCTAGTCAATAACTTGTGTGTTTCTCTTGGCAGAGTTTTTGGCTGGGATGGGGTGCAGGATCTTGGCCATTATTTTGTGCTCTTCTTGTCATCTTTGTGTTTGGAACCGCATATTCAATCAATGTGAGTTTTTTTTCATTGATAAATATAAATTTCATCCTAGATTAGTTTGTAGTAAGGTTATCGCAAATTATATCATGTACTTATAGATATTGTCATGTTAACTGTACAGTTTCTAATTTTGATAATTTTGATTCAATATATATATATATATATTACTATATATATAATAATGTGCCTAGTAAGTATATTAATATAAGTACGGTAAGGCTATACTGTTTATGTCATATTCTGGAAGCTTTTGAAATCCAAACGCATGCTCATGCAATGCTACGAGTTTTTCTTATGGTTTCGTTTTTTCACGACTGACAAAGATTTCTACCTTAGATACTATCTTCACTATGCTTTTAAAATTTCTACTTAAGCCTTTAAGAACAAATTATTAGGATAATCTGCTGGGGAAATGATATGTAAGTAGAGTTGCATCAAACTGAAAACAGCCCAATTGTGAAGCTATTGTCTCTTAGTACTTTTGTTTCATTACTAACGTAGGTACCCTTTTTGAGATGGAAGAGTTCTGCCTTTCTTGCAGCGCTCTGTATCTTCGCCATGCGAGTACCTACAGAGTTGTCGTACTATTTGCACATGCAGGTCTATTTGATCCCCTCTAATGAAATTAATTGTTTTTTTTTTTACAAGTTCTTTATTAACGGTATGTCTTAATATCACGTTTTACATGGAATTGGTTTTTTCCATTCTACTTTTCTACTTATCATATGGTGCCAAATGAGGGTTAAGAGTAGCTTATATGGGGCTCTTGATGCTTCCATCTCTGATTTTCGGAAGCATTTTTTTAGAAAAAACTTGTATAGATAGATGTTTATCATAGTAAATGTATTTCTTATCCATTGATCACTACTACTTCACTTAATATTGCAGACTTTTGTGTTTGGACGGCCAGCTTTCTTTTCAAAGCGTCTAATCTTTGCAACAGCATTCATGTCCAACTTCTCAGTTGCAGCAGCACTTTTTAAGGTAATTGCTCTTTTCATGTTTATTGGCTTTACATTGGAATCAGAAATTTTTATGGTTGAGATTTTATCTTTTACAAATACAAGTTTATGATCACTATAACTAAATCCATCCAATCGGTTCTTCTTAAAAAGATGGAATTCATTATGAACAAGAAGAGAATAACTGTTGGTATATTCTGCTTGATTTTTGTCTAGCCTTACCTATAGTGTACAAATAGTCTAATTAGCCTAAATTAAGGAAAAAAAATCAATTTTGGTCTAACGTGTTTGAATTTCACCAAAAATACCCATTACTTTTTTATTTTTAAGTTGATTTAGTTCATAACAATGTTTTTTACTAGTGAACTTGAGTTAAAAGTTAAATAGACTCTCTTTGTAATTATAATAAATATTTAGGAAAATTTTATAAATATACAAAAATTTGAACTTATACTACCAATTAAGACAAATTCTTTCTTTTTTACCTTTCTTTTCCCAGCTCTCCCCGGCATACCCTTTCTTTCTCCTTTCTTTAGCCCACTAGCTGCAGGCGGGGACTGTGCGGCGGCGATGGTGGCAACGGATCCCCCTTGCTTCTTCCCCTCCCTTCCTTCTTCGCCGGAGCCAAAACCTATCCCTAACTCAAATTCCTCCAGGATCGACGACATGGATTCGCTCTTGGAATCAATTTTAGCCGTCTTCGATTCCTCTACTTTCGCTCTCAATCTCTCCTTCTCCTTGATTCCCGGTCGTGGTATAACTATTACTATTACTATTACTGATTCCTTCCCTACTTCTACTGTTTCCAGAACCCAATATCTTCATCATCAATTTCATAGACCACTAATCCACCTAAACTTATTAAAATAAAGCCTCCTGATTTTTCCATTTTCCTCCATATTAAAGGGCTTGCTTTCGTCTTCTTTCTGAGACGGAAAGAATATTTCTTTAACAGCAGGAAGGAGAGCCAAAAAACCATCACTTTCAGCATCAGTAGCTGTTGTAGTAGTATTGGTATGGTGCTGATCCAAAGTTGTAAAATGTCCCTCCTCCGAATGATCTCCCTCATGATGATGGCCCTTCTTCATCTTCTTCATGATATCCATCAAACTGAAAGTTTTGAAGCCAGCCATTTCTGATTAGATCAAGAAAATGAACAGAACAGAACAGAAACTCCTCCTGCTGATAGATATGACATAAGATTGTCATTAAAAGAATAATCTTAAATGTCAATTCTAAAAAAAGTATGGCTATTTTCGACTAATTTATACTATGCTCAATCCGATTAATTTATTACTAATATGATGAAGAGGGGAAGAATATTATCCGAAGATCATCTTCATCTTCATATCTATTAAACATTGATGCTTTGGGAATCTCAACAGTTCATCGTTTCGTGCGAACCTGCCACGTATCCTTGGCCGATTGTCGGCTAGTGTTTTCCGGCATCCATACTGAAATGGGACATGGCATCAAGAATAAGAAACGGAAAAGAAAAACGCCAACTTTCTGTATAAATCACACTGTTAATTATGGAGTTATCGACGAACCGCCGCCGCCGTCGTCGCACGGTCCCCGCTGCTGCTAGTGGGCTAAAGAAAGGAGAAGGGTATACCGGGGAGAGCAGGGGAAAAGAAATAATTTGTGTTAATTGTGGTATAAGTTCAAATTTTCTTATATTTATAAAATACTCATAAATATTTATTATAATTTATAAAGATAGTCCATTTAACCTTTTGACTTAAATTGACTTGTACAAAAACCTGTTATTACATGTTAAAAATTTTTTATGGACTAAACCAGTTTAAAAATTAAAGGGTAGTGTTATATCGCGCCTCCCTTTTTATTATTGAGCGCTCCCGTTTTTTCAAAAAAAATTTTTATTTTGTTAAATATCGCCTTCTTAATTCTTATTTATCGCCCCTTTAATGTTTATCTTCCGCCCCCTCCTTTTATTACCTAACAGCCCTTAATTAATTTACCAAAAATTTTATAAGTCCCTTCTTAATCTACCAAAAATTTATAAAAATTATGATTAAAGTAGCATAGATGAGCGGAACTATAAATGAATTTTTTTGGTATTTTTAGTAAATTGATTAAGGGTAGTTAGGCAATTTAATATATTACATATTTTATATTTAAATATTATGATTAATTTTTCTTAATTTGTCAAGATAATTTGGGTATAAAAGAGACGCGAAATAACAAAATAGGGAGCGCGAAATAGGCTTTCACAAAATTAAAATATAATGTGTATTTTTGGCGAAACTCAAACATGTTGAACCAAGAGAGTAAAATGGCCAAACCTGTTATACCAAAACTACCTTTTTTTTCCATTAAATTAATGCTAAGTACATAAGGCAAATTGATCACATCCCTAATTACCTAGAATAATTATAGTACAAAGAATATACTAAATATACAACAATCAATCAGCTCAATCAATCATGCTTAACACATTAGTTTTTCTTTCCTTTGTCTTGAAAAAACAGTTAATGTAAGGCTCCTAACAGGAAGGATGGTGTTCTATTTTAAGACCAGAGATTTAATTAATTCAAATAATGTTTAGAAAATGACCCCCCTCCCCCCCAAAAAAAAAAGGAAAAAAAAGTTGAAATTGGGTAACTGTGCTTGTGATTGATAGTTGTCTACTTTCTACTAGACACATCGAGTTTAAAGCTTGATTTTTTTACAGGATATTCCTGATGTTTCTGGAGACAAGCTTTATGGGATACGATCTTTTGCAGTTCGTTTGGGTCGAGAGAATGTTAGTATTATATTACTGTGTTAAAAGTATTCCCTGTCAGCATCTAATTATACTTTATTTTTCCCTAATTGTACTAATTTAATTATTGCAGGTGTTTTGGATTTGCATTTCACTTTTTCAAATCACATATCTGTTAGCTATGTTAGTTGGATTGGCAGCTTCTCAAAACTGGAGCAAATTCGTAACAGTGAGGCTCACTTCCCCTATTTTCCCTTCTTCATGTGTGGCATAGTTCAAAGTTCCGAGGTGGACAAGATTCTACTAGTTTTCTGATACTTTTAAAAGTTTCTTTCTGAAAAGAATTTTTTCTAGGAAATTTCTTGTTTGCCACAAAGTGAGGATCCAATAGATAGCTGATAACTGCCTTAACCTCAAGAATGTAATGTTTGGTATGGAAAAATCATGGATATGTATTAAAGCAGCAAATGAAGCAATATGGTTGCCAGTTGATTGAAGATCAGGAAGTTCAAAATGCAATAAAATCGCGAATTAATAACCAATGGATTGGTCACTAACATTGGGGTATCAACAAAACTTCTTGATAGCTAGCTTTCCCATGCATTATTAATACTTTTTTTACTTTTCCCCTTGATTCATTCTTTAATTTCCAGGTTGCCAGTCATATATTTTTGGCTTGGATACTATGGAGTCGTGCCAAATCTCTTGATCTGGGAAATAATGCTGCAACGTTATCATTTTACATGTTCTTATGGAAGGTAACAACTTTTTTTTTTTTTTCCTTGAAGGTGTAAATACTGTAAAAAGATTGGAACTAAACTAAACATTAAACACATCAAGCATGAAGATGGCAAGACAGATAGAGTAGAGAATAGCTTTTTTAGTTTTCTTCATTGCTGGTATATGTCTCAAAACAAACTTTGCTTTGGGACTGAGCTGGAGAGTGGGAGATTGTCACTACATTTGTAGCCTGCTTCATTTTGACAATGGCATTCACTTTGTCTTCGACCATTTGTTTAAAGATCAATGCAAAATCAGTATTCATAATTGTAATAATTGTATTTTAGATAAGTTTTTCCGTGATTTGCAGCTCCTTTATGCCGAGTGTTGCCTCATGCCTCTAATAAGGTAGTAGGAGGAGTAACTGTTGGAGAAGAGACTGCTGTTCTCTGTAACATGACATCAATAAGTCCTCTTCTCTTCCTTTTTCTTTGGGTTTTCATTACAATTTTATTTATAATGGAAGAAAGCCTTGTATTGGATAATAATTAGATTGATTGTTTGAGAGCTGGCCTTGTATTCTTAACTTTAAGAATAATTCATCTTAGTTCTTAGTTGAACAAATCCGACTCTTTTTTTAGGATCGAAAAAGTGCGCATTTTTTTTTAATTATTTAGTGGTCAAGAGTTGAATTTTTATTATTATCAAAATTCACAGATATTATTAAATCTTTGAAATGGACTATCGCAGTATGTGATGTCTATGGTTTTTCGATTCCTTCATTTTAAGGACTAAAGACTAGTAATGATGAGAATTATTCTATGGTTTAAAGCAATTCTCCTCCCAATATCATTTTTTTTTTTAATTTGAATGCTACTTGGCGGAATTACATTGTTAGGGGATGGATTCTCTCACGTGAAAATCCGTAGAAAGAGACCACTTTAGTACTATCTCTACTAATTAGCACAATAAAAAATTGCTTTCAAAACATTTGAAAAAGTTATAATAGATAACATGTGATCACATTTTATCTATGAAGATACGTACTTTTTTGTGTGATCTATGTAGATATGATCAAATATAAATTGGATAACACGATACTTTTTAATGTAAACATAAATGTTAAAAGGTGTGGAGTTAGACTATGTATAATATATATGAAAACACAAGTATATGTAATGATAAATCATCTATCATGACATGGTTCATTGGTTATATAATGTTATATATGTTAACATGTTAATACACAATAAGTGTTTGGATTGATATCCTACTATGACAATTTTAAATGTTAACTTATGAAGGTAGAGATATTTATAAAATGTGCTGATAAATAGCATATTATAACAGTTATAAGTATCAATATAAATAACTTATTATGACTATTTGAATTATCAATATAGGAACTCATAAATACTTATAATAGTATCCTATCATGACACTTATTACATAATTTTTTTTATACAAAGAAAGAAACCATAGCCTAGGCCTATTACATATATATATATATATTGGTACAAAGAAGGAGGCCATAAAGGCCTTATGCAGCTACATTCCAGAGATAAGATACTTCTACACTGTCATGATGAAGCCATCTATAGGCTTCATCTGGCGACTCATGAACCAACGTCACTCCTTTGGGGCTTTTGGCCGCTAACGATGCAAAATAGTCAGCAGTGAAATTACCCTCCCTATGTACATGACTAATCTTAATGTGTCAATCCCTATTGACCAGGTCCTTGATGCACTTGAGAAGATTGGCTTGAGCCCCTCCTGGCTCAAATGGCTCTTGCACCACTAGCTTCACCACCATGTTGTTATCAGTTTCTACCTCCAGTTTCCTGAAGCCCATTTCCCAAGCCTGGAGGATCCCTTGATAAATTCCCTATAATTCTGTTACTAAGCTGCTGCCACGGCCGATATTAAGCAGAAACCCCACCATTTGCCATTATGGTGCCGAAGCACACCTTCAAAGAACAATTGGGGTTCAAGGGGCTAATCTTAGGGGTTATGTAACTGGGAAATGGAAAGCAAAGAAGAGGATATCACAAAGGTTTTCTAATGCCTTAATCATCTTGATGCAACATGATACTCAATGTAGGGAAGCATGTATACCACCGTCAAGTTCTAGATCCTCTCATATGCATAAGATATAATCACACAATCTAAGAAAACATTAAAGCATCAAGTTTAGATTTTTAAGTATTACAGTATAAAGTTTACAGTCTTAAGGTTTTCATTCTAATATTGAGTTTGGTTGATCTCTACCAAGAATAAAGAGGACTAGTTGAAAATAGTCATGTTATAGATCACATTACGTGAATTTTCAATGCTATGCTTCCACACTTGATCCATGTCATTTGGTTGTAGTGATGTTTGTGACTATTGATGGGTTTAGTTACAGTTATGGTGACAAAAACCCCGTTGATCCTATGTTGATGCAATTAATGGACGGGATTGTTTAAGATGATAGTGAAACCAGAGTACTCATAAAGTTTTGGCGTAATATACAACTATAAGGTATAATGTATAGTCTAAATTAGGGGTACAAATGAACCGAACCGCTCGTGAACTACTCATGAGCAGCTTGGCTCGAGTTCGGAGTTGACCAAACTCGGCTCGAACTCGAATGCAGTTCAACTAGTAACGAACCAAGCTTGAGCCTTGAAGATAGAGGCTCGGTAGGTTCGACAAGCATATACCTTGAAATATATATAATTTATTCTAATTATATTTTAAACAGTTTTTTAGTCCTTATTTCCAAATCTCTCTGTTGAATTTTAGTTTGTTTTCCTAATTGTTTGAAATCTTTGGATGTGAAATTAATGGGAAGAGATGAGCATTTTTTGGGATGGATAGGTTTGCCTTAAAGAGTTAGTTCAGACGTCATCAGAGTACTCTCATGAATAGTACTTTGGCAATATGGGAATTGATAGATGATGTGTTACAGTAGGCAATGTAGTAGAAGATGTTTGCCACTGTGAGAAATGTGTTCTTAGTGTCAGCATCAAGATCATTTGGCGAAGAGTTGACAATAACTAATTCCACTAGCTACTGCATGTCTGATTCTATTGCGAATTCGGTCATTCTTCTATTATCCCTATTGTTCTCATCCTCCTGAATCAAGAACAAAGAGTTAATTTATGGTCAAGTTCTTAAAAATGTTCACTCTCCCCCGCTCCCCTTCAGCCTCAATCATTAAGAAAATTTGTGGTGAAATTTGTTTAAGCTTTAATATGATATTGAAAACCCATAGCCTACCCTCCCATGTTCAATTCTTGCAAAAAATGTAGACAAAATAGAAAGAAGAGTGTCGTGTGTAACTTTTTGTGTTGGAATTGACCAATTTGGAGACAAATTCTATTGGTTATATCCACAAGCTGTTGATATTTTGGATTTGGCATCAACCATTCCTCTTATTCATATCGGGCGGCACACAGATTCAGTGTCTGCACTATCAGCTCTGCTTCTTCGCATCCACCCCGGCCCATGTCGTCTCCCTTTTGCAAAGCCAACAACCATTCCTCCCACTGTATATGATTTAGAGTAATCAGTTTAGCTATAATCATTTCATGATCTCAAGACAATAGTATAACTAGGGTTGTGATAGAACTCACAGCTTGACGTAAGTATTGATGTATATTTCAACCTTGATCTAATATTACATCTAAAGCGAGCTGGTTTTGTGTTCTAAGTAGAGTCCGAACGAGTTTCTGATTTGAATTATACATGTCAATTACCGTTTAGAAAATATTAGATTTGTTATATTATGTACACAAAGAAATAATAGAATGTTGATAATGATCGAGGAAAACATAAAATGAATTTACCTTTCACTATTGATATAGTTGGGGCTTTTGCATTGGAATTCTATTTCTTGAAGAAATGTTCTTTTGGCTTCAGGGAGATTTGGTCACTACGGAAATAAACTTTTACTGTATTAATAAGTGCATTTGTCTTAAATTTTTTAGGCAATTTTAAAGAACTTATGACACCATAAAAGGCCACAGGGAAAGGCAGAAGAATAAAGGAAAAATAAGTATGTTGTTTTTTACTACAAAATATGCAATTTTCAAATATAATTTCAATAGAGAAAATACAAAAAAGAAATTTAAAACAATCAGTTTTAAAATCGTGAATACCTAAACCGTGCTCAACATTTGTGCGCACGTTATGTGGTTGTGCACAAGGTAATGGAAGGAGTAAAAGAAATATACGTGAAAATATATATAACTTTAGTATATAACTTTAATGAAATATACGTGAAAATTATATGTATATATGCATTAAAATTCGAAAATATACGTGCAAATATATTAATATACAAAAATAATAATAAACACGTAATATACATGTAACTTCCAAGTAGGAGAATGTAAAACCTATTATGGATTTTGGACTTAATACATTATAATTAGTTTTGTGTTGCATTGCTATTGATTCTATTGGTCCTATTAAAATGATCTAATTAGGTAATTTCAGTTAGAATCTTATTGGTGTGGACTAATAGCGTATACTCCAATTAGCGTGATTTTTATTCTATAATGGGTAGAATAGGAGCACATGCTACGCAAATATTGATAAATATATTTTGGGGGTAATCCCCAATGAAGGCTGAAGATCGGCTTCTTTTCTTCCCCGTTGAGTAAAGGAAATCCCAACGACTCCAGCCTTGAGTTGGAAGAACACCTCAGCCCTAGTTCAACCCCAGCCTTCTGGATTTCTCCACTTCAGTATGGAATCCGGCTAGTGATTTCAATCTAGTTTTCTTTATTTGGATTGAGAGCCTTCAGTCTTTCATTAATAGCTTATATCTCTCAAACAAAAG
The DNA here is from genome assembly GCA_030378225.1 of Knoxia roxburghii. NCBI lineage: Eukaryota > Viridiplantae > Streptophyta > Magnoliopsida > Gentianales > Rubiaceae > Knoxia > Knoxia roxburghii. The sequence goes on along the minus strand of CM059422.1, from coordinate 9,312,036 downwards.
GGTTAAATAATAAAACGGGATAGATCGTCATCAACAAATTTAACCTAATTCCTATGACCCAATTTTTAACCGTTAACATCCTTATATATATATATATATATATATATATTAATATATATATCCAAAAAATTTTTTACCATGCTTAGTTATATAACTGGAAAAATTTTCAACTATCAAATATGACTTATGTTAATTAAAGATTGTTGGAATTTGGTAAGTAGCACATCTGGGTAGTTTAAAACACGTAAGACGAGATCAACAAACACAACAAGAAACTAAGTTTTAAGCTCTAACTCCTGTGTAATTTTGTCAAATTATCAATTTTCTCTTGAAATTTGTGACTATTATATTTATTCATTAACCACCTAAACTATAACATAAAGTTCCCTAATTGATTGAAAAAAAGAGCAAAACTACTTACGTAAATATTTTTATTGAGTCAAAAGATCATTATAAAAATTCACACTCATAACCACCCAAACTCATTTTGGCTCGAAATCGCCAAATTTTTTCATCTTTTGACATTTTTTTTAATGTTTGAATTTGATCAAGAGAGCTAAGTGTATTCGTCAAGAATTTCGAGGAGGAATCGGTAATTTAACTAAACCACATGGAAGTAAAAGTAATTTACCCTTTTTTTTTTCCCTAACAAAGATGTTTTAGGGTGAATTACATTTAATTCCACTATGATTTGGGCAAACTACCAATACTACCCTTAAGTTATGACAATTTCGTTACGTCTACCCTATTGACTACCTAAATTCATAATAATCAGTCTTCTGACTGAAAGAAAAAAAGAGCAACTACTGACTTGACTGTTGTTATTAGAAGTGTAAGTCGGTCGAGTTGACCAGTTTGAAGATAAAAGTACAGTACAAACCAATAACTATGATTTAAAAAATTTTCAAACTAAGTCGACCAAATAAATATGCTAAACCAAGTCAGTCAAACCACATTTAAGCGGTTTGGCCAGTTTAGAGTTATTTTATTTTTTTATAAAAAAATTCACAACACAAATATCTGTCAATTTTTCATCACACAATTTTATAACCATAATCATATATATACATTTTTAATGATGCCTAAAAATTAAAATTAAAATTTTTTTATGCTTGACCACGATAGGTCATGATCGATCCCTATGTAGGCAACGATTGAGGAAGGAGATATGCGACATCAATGAAAAAAGAAAGAAACATACGACAATGGAAGATAAAAGAGAGAGTGGAAATAGATTTAAGGTGAAAGAAAAATAAAATAAAATAAAAAATATATTTATTATATTATTATATTATATAGTAAATATAAAAATATATAATAATTATATATCCGGCCGGTCCAGCCGAAATGGTCGATTTCACTACTAAAATAGTCAGTCAAACCAATATCTCCAGTTTAAAAATTTTCAAACCAATAAAATTTTTAAAATCGGCCAGTTTGGCAGGTTTAGACGGTTTCGGCCAAATCACTTACACCCCTAGTTGTTATTGAGTTAAAAAATTATTAGAAAAGTTCACACTCACAACCATCAAAACTCATTTTGGTCAGAAATCATTAAATTTTTACGTTTTTTAACATTTGTCGATATTTTATTTCGGTCAAGTGAGGTAAATGTAATTGTCAGGAATCTCTAAAAGCGATTGGTAGTTTAACAAAATCATATGAGAGATAAACGTATCTTTAATTAAATTCTCCTAAGGAAAATAAGCAATCAATTGATCGATCCATCAGGCAAGAAAGCTTGATATCTTAGACCTAATCCCTACCAGGACTCTTCTCCATTGATCTTTAACGCTACCTTTAAGCGGGCCATAATATAAATTTATGTATCCAAATTTTCTCTTTCAAGTATTGATTGTACATATGCTGGCTGGCCATGGTAATCCTGACTTGGGTTCTCTCATGTGCGATTTTCAAATTAATCTATTAAATTAAAACAGTTTAATAAATTGGATTATTATTTTGAAACAGAAATAGTATCATAATCTTAGTTTTGGGACAAATGGAGTATTTTCGAGAAGGGGAAGAATTGGGACCAAACCTATAAAAAGAAGGATGGAAGTATAGAAGAAGAAGAAAAGAAACACTAAATGATAGAGGGATGATGAAGCCGATTTAAGCAAAGTTTTTCAGTACATCCAATTATAACCTGTGTCCTCGATGCATTGCATGCGTACAAAGGCGCTATTTCAACTTTCACGCCTTTCGGGGAGGGGAGTTAGGAAAGTACCCAAAAACTGCCACATTGCAATTCCGCCATTTTTTGTGTTGTGCTAGAAATTAATTTAAACGAACCCTAATTAAGCTTAATCTGGAAAATGGCTGCATGCATGCATGGGTACTTCATCGTTCACGCTCCTTCCTGCCTGTCTTTCTCTTCTCCCCTAAGTCTTTTCAGTGCCTGATTTTCCCACCATTGTTTCTCTGCTTTTCACCTTTTTCCTTTCACCATTTAGTATGACTGCATGACAGAGCATGCCACTGCTTGTGCCCAATGCCTCAACTTTGTTTTCACTTGTTCAGGATCATGACCTGCATCCAGGCATTTATACCAAAAACCATGAACACATACAATTTTTTACATAAATATATTCTGAAACAGTCACTATCTAGAAATTTAGAGACCAGGGTGTTAATTTGTGAGAAAAATAAAGAAGAAATGTTAAGAAAGGAGGAATAGACAATAGAGAATGAGGTGATTAAAGAAAATTTTAAGAGTGGATGGCGTAACTACGAGGCATGAGGTGTTGTTGCACCCTCTTACTTCATGCTGGTTTCGCCACTACTCTAAAATAAATAAATTGGAATTCGAAACACTTTGAAAACATGTGTTCGAAATTTCTAAAACAGTTCTATTAACTTTTGCAATTGGAAATATACAACATAAATACATCATGTTGATACCTATTAAAATAAAATGGCATATTTATATATTTTTAAAAAAGTTTTATAATTTTGACTGCATATGCATGATAATATGAAAGAAATGAAGAATGCCAAATAACCTGGTCCCAAAATCTTCCAGGAATCGCTACTATCGCTCGGGGGGCTTCCGAATGAGGAAGATCTATGTGCTAAAGAGTCGGATGATGAGCATCCCCTTAAAGAACTCGACGACGAGGACAAGGAGGATTCCCCGGCGGTGGTCGTGGTGGTTGACGACGTCGTCGACAAATTGCTGTAAGGAGTATTCGGGGACAAGATCGGACTCGACAAAAACTGCCGGTTCACAGCAAAATAAAGATCCAGTGCCGGCAACGTATTGCATAACCTCTGCCCCTGTTCTTCGTTGAATCCAAAACCCAACTCTATGCTCCCTTTAAGCTCGTTGAGATCCTCGTCCGTCAGGACTTCGCCGTCGTCGTTGTTGTTGTTGTTATTGTTATTGTTGTGGATTCCTATACCATTTCTCTTCCTCTCCTGAAGAAGAATCTGCCGCCTCCGTCTCTCCCAGGCGACGTCCCGGGGAGTCTCGCACATGGAGAGCTGTTTAGAGAGCTTCTTCTTCCCTCTCGGGCTCCGCCAGAAAGGCGGGGCACGTTCTATCAGCTGCAATTCCTCCGGCTCCGATTCCCCGGACGACGAAGACGCCGATAACTCTGTGGATATCGGCCTCAAATAATATTGATATGGATCATTAATATTCTCGACCTCCATGGCAAATGCTTGATCGATGGATATTAATAAGTGTAGTTGGGTGGAAGGGCAAAAGCAAGGCGGCCTCCGACGAGTTGGGATGCCGTGCCGGCCGCCTTGGCAAGTCTGGAAAAAGGGAGGAGACAGAAGGAAGAAGAAGAAAATGTGAATCTGGTAAAGAAATTCCCTTTTAAAACAAAAAAAAAAGAATGATTTTCTTTTTTATCGTTATTAATATTCTTTTTCCAGGAATTGCCCCGACCAGGTCGATCCTTGTGGGCGCAGAAGATTTGAAAGGCTTTAATGAGTACCATTGCTGCTTGAGGATGTCCACCATTTTCGGAAGCTTATCTCTCTCTGCATTTTAAGCCTTCAGTTTTTCTTTCTTTTTCTTTCTGGGACTCTTCTTAATCGTTCATGCATGTAGTCAACATATTGTAAACTGTAATTCTCCTGATATTCCCCGTTTTTTGCTTCTATCAAATATCTGTATTTTCTATTTTTAAAATAAAAAAGAAGGAAGAGAAAATAACGGGATTAATCGTCATTATTTTAAGCAGAGACTGACAATTACTTGTCCACAACCTTCTTGTCGTTATTACGGTATATTTAATATGACAAGATAATTTCATATTTTAAAATTTTCTTACATATTATTATTGCGGTTGCAATCATTATATAGTATTATTAAGAATATGATACAATGTACTTTTTGATAAATGACATGACAATATTGGTTAAAAGGCGAAACAATGGACATTCAAGGAGTTACCGTATTAAATAATAAAATATTCTTTTTATTAAATATTACCATAGCTGTATGATATAATTTGCCATACCGGGGAGAGCAGTGAGTATTATGTCATATGGTACTATAGTATTAATTACTCTCACATATTGTATAATATTATTTGTGTTTCAAAAATAATGTTTATGTCATAAACATTATTTGTGTTTCAGAAATAATGTTTATGTCATAAACATAGTCTAATTTCTATATTTTATTATAATATATATTATTTTATTTTTAATATTCAATTTAATATGCACATAAAAAAATATAATTATAGAAAATAAAAAATCATATATTGTCCAAATAAAACTATTAGTATGCTACAAAAAATAAATAAATAAAACTATTAATATGTGATGAATTTATCTTCTCCTCTTAGGTCCATATAAGAAAATGGTAATTAATGAATTATAAGTAGTTTTTAAGGGTAAGTTTCAGAAAAAGATTCGCTCGAGAAAATAAGAATGGCGAAATATATATATTTATTGTTATAAAGGAAAGGGAGGGGTATCACAAGTGAAGAAGTCTGAGAATATACCACAGAAATGCATAGAAGTAGAGTCAGAAAATCCCCAAAAAATCACCGAAATCCTTGGAAAGCCACAGTCCGCAGAACTGGTTGCTTCCCCCATAATTGGAAGAAAAGAAACCGAAGAATTGGAGGAAGGTCAATTTTCCTACCCATTAGAAGAAGAAGGAAACCAGATAGATATTCAAGAGGTCCGGCAAATGGCAGAAGAAATCAGCTCAGTCCTTGAGCTAAAGCCTCTCAATGAAAGTTTCGAGAGGAGTATCCCAAGATCTGCCTCTGATCCTAAAGTCCTAGATGAATTAGTGGTGGATCTATCAGGTTTTAATGGTGTCTCGGATAATGAAGTTGTTTTAGATTTATCCCTACTTTGCTTGTATTAAACTATTTATCAGTTTGTATATATCGATTAAATATTTTAATTAAATTATTTTTATGTTTTACATACATAGTCCATTTATATTATGTAATTAGATGATGAGGTGTCTGGTATGACACAGTAAATCTCATCATTGGTTAAAAGACATAATATATAAATAAGGTTCGTAACTGAGATAGTTTTGGACACATTGTCAGTTTAAGTTATTATGTGATCCATAAATTGGTTTGTCTAAACTAATTGAATCATATAGATATGCCTGGGGCATATTGAACTTGACCAATTAAGATGAATTTTCTTATACTGATTTAATAGACTATTCGATTCTAGTATTCTATCTCTAAATCCCTAGACTTGAGCGGCCATGAGGATTAGACATAGTGTACTTTAATCTGTCAAAGAATGAGGTCACTTGAGGCCAATAGTCTCGGTGAGTTTGGTGCGCGTGTTTGATTGTTTGGTGTGATGTTACTTGTCGAAAGAAAACCATGTACCGGTGCATCCGGGTGATGGTGCTCCCGAGATGAACTCGTTATGTTTATTATACTAAACCCAGCTGGTAGACTTATGTCCCGTATAGTAAAAAGGTCGAGTGATACTAATATCGGATTATAAGAAGTTAATTAATTAATTTATACGTAAATTAATAAATTAACGAGCACTATATCTTTGATGTGGGGAGATTAAAGAATAATTAATTTAGTTGTTCCGGAAGTAATTCTGGTGTAGGATGGTAGTGTCATAATTAATTCGTTAGTGGTACGATTAATTATGTATTAGTTCGTTGGCAAATGTATATTTAATTAATTAAGATATTAATTAATCCTTGTATCAGTTGTTGCGAAGTAGTCCAGGAACTGGATTAAAGATAAGTGAATCCTTGTCTCAATTGGATGTGAATCAGTCCAGGAACGGGATTGAAGTAAAACACAAACCCAAGAGGAAAATCAATCCTAAACCAACTTGGGGTCTCTCTTGTAACTGTATAAATAGACAAGAGATTAGCAATACACAATTCATAGTTTCATAATTCAAGAAACTTAGAGAGAGAAAGTCTAGAGAGAGAAATTAAATATTTTTCTCTCATGGTCAATTTTCTTGAGCTCCAAGCAGCGGTCTGATTCCCAAGAAAGCTTTGGCGACTTTTTCCTTTGAGGTTCGGCGGCGCGTGGGACTTTGGCGAGCTACCAGTGGAGAGCTTCTCGGTCGACGCGTGAATATCACACGTGAGCGACAGCGTTCGATCGGATTTTTTCGGCGACTTCCTGTTGGTTTTCTCCGACGATTTTTGTGGTGTTGTGTTGATCGTTGGTTCGTTGCCCACACAACATACGATCAAGTCTTGAGTCATACAAGCGATCACCTAAGTACACGCTTCAAGAGGTAATTCTTAAATTTCCCATTTTATTAAGAATTTATTGTTACGTGACAAATCGAATAAGTAGAAGCTAAGATCTTGCGCAATGGTATTTCAAGCAAGGGTTGGAATAATAATTGCGCTAGAGCTTAGGTCTGGTTAAGAGTTTCGATTATGGAATGCGTATCACGAAAGTAAATTTTTGACCGGGGCCAGGCAGATAATCTTTCAATATGATCATAGATGAGGATGGTTTCACTCAAGTCAAGAGAAAGAAAAGAGGAAGGCCGCCAAAAGAATCAAAGAAGCTGAGCTCAAAATCTATCATCCTGTTCAATGACAAACAAAATCGTCAAATCCAAAAGCCTCACGCCATCTAGATCACCATGAACGGAACTAGGTTCGTGGTCTCCCCTCATTTTAATAGGAAATTTGACATTGAAATACTAGTATGCAGATATAATATCTTAGAGTTATGCACAGTGGAAAGATTTTGATTTTGTCTAAAAGCGCTGTAAAGTTTGATTTGTTGAGGAAAAAAAAAAAAGGAGGGAGGGAGTGGGGGAGAGGGGTATCGCTTATATTAATCAAATGTCAGGATTAAAGAATTTAGAATAAAGAATAAGAGATAATGTAGAAGATAGCAATTGAAGAAGGAAAAAAACGTGTGAGACAGTTACTAAGATGAGAGAGAGAGAGAGAGAGAGATATATATTATTTTAAGAAGATTAACTAAAAATAAAGTAAAAACTGAAATCTAAAGGCATGACAATTCCCGCTCTCAAAATCATTCTTGTCCTCAAGGTTTAGTATTCCAAAACAATAAGAACAATTAAAAGTATATTCATTATCTCACATTGATGACTTCCTCCTTTGAACATTATCAGTAACTTATCCCATGGTCTATGAATCATCATCTTTATAAAGATGTGCTCGAGAAGGTTCTCGTAAAATTTCCTTCATTAGACTCATCAAAGATTTTAAAATTGGGATTGAAGTGTGATAGAGGGTTCCATCCAAAGTAGTTGATAGTAGTGGAATATTTTCATAATCTAAATTTCGTATCAGACTTCATCAATTTTCAAATACAATTTCTCTAACTTCTCAGTAGATACCGTGTGAAGATTCTATAGAGAGATAGACATTATTTTAAGAACTAAAAATAAAGTAAAAACTGAAAACTATAAGGCATGACACCAAACCATATAGTTTTGGAAGCCCAGCCAGGAACCGTTTGAGCCCAGCCCATCATCCTTTCACAGTGGTATTGTAGACTTTTTACTGTGTCCAGACGTTAACCCACTACCCGAGAAACGCTATTCTCGCGGAGCATGAACAAAATTTCGAGGCTTTCAAGAAACAGAATATTCAACAATGGAAGAAGAAAAGGGGAAAGCAGGCGCGCATTCAAAACCCCAACAATCGCAATGTAGTAATACTGCTAATGCTCGTCAAACCCATGATAGTTCTTCATCTTCTCCCAAAACATCTGAGAACTGTGGCAATGGAGGCGGTCATGGTATTCTTACTGGTAGTGTGAGTAGCAGCGGTGGCAATGGAGGAGGAGGAGGTGCTGGTGGTTTATCATTCTTCCAATCCATGTTCTTCAATAGAATGTCTCTGGAAAATAGTTTTAGAAGAAGGAAAGTAAAGGGCATACGAGAAGAAGACAGCCCTTCCTCTATTAAAGATTCCGGTGGGGAGGGCTGGAGTAGTCTGTCCATTCCTCATCTCTCTCCTGTTGCTCATAGCGTCATCTCTCGTTGTTGCAAGTAAGCTTAGATTTTGATGATTACTTCCTGATTAGGTGTTCGACTAATTATTGCATTTATTCATGAAGTTGTTGATCGTGCTCATCCGAAATTTCAATCTGCATGAATTCTTTCCGAATTTTGAATGCCTTTTGGAAATGCAGTTGAGTTTTTTATTCTGGGTTCTCTGCTAATTTTCAAGAACTGAACTTATCAAATTTAGGGTTTCACTCGCATAAACAGTCTCTTATATATTTTCAGGTAAGAAAAATGTGTATCACAAGCTCTGCCTTTCATTAATGCAAAGGGAAATTTAAATGATCTTGCACATAATTTATGCTGCAAATGTGGGAGGAACCTGCTTAGAGTGAACATCGATTATTGTAGTGGAGGTCGCCCCTATATCAGGGATTTAGGGACCGCTTTGCTATAAAACAGCTTTCACTCAAGCTCAAATTCACTAACTTGAAATGATATCAACCTTTCAAGCCTGGAGCTCGGTTTTTATATTAATAGAATAAAATAGAGTTTTATATTACGTATAAATAAAATACATATACAATGATTATGCGTGTAGTCTGACTCTCGATTTGTTTGCATTCATATCAAATAGCATATTGTAGATGCTGGTTGTGAAGTGCAATCCTAAGCCTTGTTTTTATGGATTAGGTGTTTAGTATGTGCGTGATTATATGTCTTCTCTAGAGTGTCTGTAAAACGCCATCATGGGTACCTCGCTTGTCGCTATATTTGGTATAAATGTCTTGATGAAATAAGAAGAAGGAAAGAATGGAAGAACCATTAGCAGACAAGGCATGCACTAAAAAATGAGGACAGCTTTCCATTTATATTACTTTGTGGAAAAGGCATGACCAAACAAGTGGTGTTCTTGCTGAGAATACAATTCTAGTTTTGAAATAAGTCATATTCCAGAATTGGAAAAGGAGGTAACCCTTTCTATTGTGCTAGCTTTCAGAACAACAACAATTATCCTTTATCTCACTTTATGATCTCAACTCTGATTGTCTTTCCAGATGTCGAAAATTGTTCATCGGCCATAATCTTCAACTGGGGATTTGCTCTAGTTACTTTGCCTCATTTTACATAATTGGCCTAATGAAGTTTTAGAAACTCAAAAATGTAAAAGATAAATTAGAATAGAGTGTAGAAAGTTGACCTAGTTGGTTATATGTTTATTATTTGAGCACTATATTTTTCTTTCTTCGGATGTATTGGATATGCATTTGGAATCTTTTCTAGCATTCGCATTTGTATTTAAGTACTCTCTATTATATTGCAGGATCCTTCATGTATCTGCTGAAGATTTATATCATACTTTTGACAAAGAGCTACCTGATAATCTCAAACAACCTTCAATTTGTGCAAGAAACTTCATAGAATTTTGTTCATACAAAGCAATTCACTTGTCGATCACTGGTCCTGATTATTTGAGTAACAAAGAGTTCCGCTGCTTGATGTTTGATATGATGCTTGCATGGGAGTCTTCAGGTGTCAACAATGATTTAATAACCGATGTGAGATTACATGCTCTAATCTTCTCACCTTTTGTCTTGTAATCTTATAAATGGCAGGGATAATATCTTCTGCCTCTTGGATTCCAAACAAAGTTCTCTCATCAAATGATTGTCCATTGTCAGGAAACTACTAGCTATAATAATAAATCTGGGGAGGATGAGGATGGGTGGTCATTGTTTTATTCAAGTTCCACAAATATGGCTGTTCAGGTTGGTCAAATTTTCTAAGTACTCTATCTAACCGAATGTCATGGATCAGAATTTGACTGATGTTCTCAGATGCCTCATGGTTGATTGTTTTAGATAGTATCATGAGCATTTATTCTGGTCATCTATCTTCCTGCTGTCATTAGGTTGATGACAAGAATACAGTTGGTCAAGAGGCTTTCACTCGCATTGCTCCTGCCTGTTCTATAGTTGCAGACATCATTACAGTTCATAATCTATTTGATGTTCTTACAAGATCTTCACATCATCGTCTTCATTTCCTCATCTTTGACAAATATCTTCGGGGTCTTGAAAAGTATGTTTCATGTACTCAAAACCTGATTGATTTTAGATTTCTTTCTGTTTCTTGAGAAGGCTTTTATTTGTTTTTCAATTTTCCAGAAGAATAGCATGTATTATCTTCCTTAACTTGCTTTAGCTTTCATGCATGAAGGTCTTTAGCATCTGAAATCCATGTAGGTGAAGATTACTTGTGAATAACACTTTTTTCTGTGTCATTATGAATTCAATTATTGATAATATAGTTGTTTCTGTTTTCATTTCATAATGTTGGAATATCATGTCCAAGACTAAACCTTCGCTTGAGAATTCGCATGTGATTACCACTATTATTGCAGTGAGTATTCAGTCACATTTAACATAAATGTTGTACTTGCAATAAATAATTGGAATTTCTTGCATTGTGTGTTGTTGAGAAGTGAAGAAATCTTCTACTTTTGAGTTGGCGCCTTCCATTGTTCTTTGTAGGGTCATAAAGGCTGTGAACAATGGAATTGGAGCTCAATTTTTTTCCAACATTCCGCTTGTGGAGGAAGAGATCATATTAGATGTGGATGGTACAGTCCCTACACAACCAGTTTTGCAACATGTTGGAATCGCTGCATGGCCTGGTAAGTCATTCTTCCTTTGGAGGTTATACATGCCTCAGGATTTGATGACGACTCTTTGTCTGGCTTGGGTTTGTTGTTTTGTTTGGACTTTTTGGATGCCTTGAGTAGTTTGACTTTGATGGCAAATATATTATTTTTCTTGAGATGGATTCAGTTGATTATAGTGTCTCAAATGTTATAACTATAGAGTGGAGCTTTGAAGTTCTTATGCATTCTATGATAATAATGTCCTTTTGTTTGACATTTAACTATCTAACCTTACCGCAGTCAGAATATTCATTCAAACATGCATTTCATAATTTGTTTTCTTTTGTATTGTGTCAGGAAGATTAACTTTGACCAATTATGCCCTCTACTTTGAATCTGGTGTTGGAATATATGACAAAGCTGTGAGATATGATCTGGCAACCGACACAAAGCAGGTTATAAAACCTGAACTAACTGGACCTTTGGGTGCCCGACTCTTTGATAAAGCCGTGATGTATAAGTCAACATCTATGTAGGTTCTCTGACACTTCCACCTTGTAATTTCATTTGGCATTCCTATAGTTCTGATGTTAGTTTTGTACAGTACAGAACCTGTATACTTTGAATTTCCTGAATTCAAAAGCAGTTCACGGCGGGACTATTGGTTAGATATTTGTCTTGAGATCTTTCGAGCTCATAGGTTTACTAGGAAGTATAATCTCAGGGAGAACCAGAAGAATGAAGCACTTGCCAGAGCTATTCTTGGAATTTTCCGCTACCGGGCAATTAGAGAGGCATTCCACATCTTCTCATCCAGTTACAAAACTTTGCTCTGTTTTAACTTGGCTGAGAGCCTCCCAGGGGGTGATATGATCTTGGAAACTCTATCAAATAACTTAGCTCTGATGAAATATAGTGCTGTCAGACGTGATGTGCTGGGTTCTCCAAATGTAAAAAAGCATCTGTCCCCGCCATTTTCTCTTTTAACTCTTCGTATGCTAGGTATTATCTCATGTGAAGAGGAAGACATGAATGCAGAAGCAATGTTTCATCTTGGACACTACTACATTGGTGAAACAAGTCCTTTGGAAGCTGCTGTAAAGCAGTCAAAACAGAACACAGGAAGGGCTGTTGCTGCACAAGCAACGGTTGACCAAGTAAAAGTGGAAGGAATTGATACGAATTTAGCAGTAGTAAAGGTTATTTCAGAACTCTTATCCTTTATGTTGTAGTTATTCTGCTTACTTCCCTATTTTCTCCAGTTTAGGGATTGGATTAAGCAAATTTTTTCTTTTACTTAGTTTAGAATTAAAAGACCTGCTATCATCAACTATTAACTTGTACCTTTGTAGCATCACGGCATCTGGTTATTGAATTACTTCAGGTATAAATGCTAAATATTAAGTCGGAATTTAGTGTCCTCTTAATTTACTTCGAATAAAAAGACAATTTTACGGCAGATATCATGATATACGTTTTTTTTTCTCATTGATATTCTTTGAGAAGCTTCTTTAACTTCTGCTATTAGTTCCTTATTCTTTTCTTGTGTGTTCCTAAATGGATTTGTTTTCTAAGCATTAGCAGTGCTAGCTAAAATTTGGTGGTTCCACGTGGGTTTTGAAGAGATATAATGCACTTCTTGAAATTTTCTTACTTAAGTTGCTGTGACACTTCTTCCCTGGTTCTTTTTTAGATTGTTTACTGTTATCTTTTTGCTGAATCTTGTCAATAATATTTTCTCACTTTTGTCTAGGAAATACTCTACCCTCTAATTGAATCATTTGATCGCCTTGAACACTTGGCCTCATGGGAAGAGCCTTGGCTATCTGCATTGTTTCTGCTGTTCATCAGCTATACAATATTCAGGTATGTGCTTTCTTTCTTCATTCAATCTTCTCACGATATATTGGAGAACTTGATTTATAATTTGGATGACCGAATTGTTCCTATTTTAGATTCATTTCTGAAAAGGATTATGCAATTTTTTTTCAACTGTGAATGATAATTAAGTTCTGAATGTGGGATACTTTAGTTGTTGAGCATATGGTCTTATTTCCTTAGCATGATAAGATTCCAAAATAGTTGATAAAATAGGCTTGCTAATTGACCAAGGGCTATTATAGGCATGTGCCTCAAGTCTGATGAAATAATGTTTTTTTTTTTTAATGCTGGTAGCATAAAGAAGGTGGCTAGTGTTTCACATATTGTGTTATACTTGATGTTAATGGAGCAAATCTGTTAGAAATTTGCTTTGGAGTTTAAAGGTTTGTCACAACTTTTCCAGTTTTTATGTGACTTGTGGTTTTGATTGACACTACGTTTTAAATAATCAAATTGTTTAGTATTTATGTAAAGACCTCCTGATTGTGAGAGCACATATCTAAGTAGAAGAGTTGGTCTTTGGGGTGCAGTGGGGCTGATTATCTACCAACAGCTTACAACAACTGGTTGTGTTTGGTTAATGAATTGTGAAATGCTTTTATTGGCTTATTTTGTACATCTATATTGGCTCTATCCTGATTGTTTTTGTTTGGAATGATCCTGACTAAAGGATCCTTTTGAGTTGGTAAATTGAAATGATTGTTTCTTCCCTTAGCTTCAGTACCGTCCTAACCTAAAATTTGACCCACCTGCCTCTTGGCTGATGGAGCTTCATTTGGAGGAAAAACTGATCTGCTAACAATAGGAGGAAACATACCCAATAACAAATCCTAACTGAAGCTTCCAATTTTCTCACAGCATTGAGTATTTTCCCAGGGTATATTTATCATTTGAAACTGGAACTTTCTTGGAGAAATGAGGACAAATACAAGTCCAGCTTTAACTTATTGCGGATAGTAGATTTGTCAATTGGTGAACTTATTAGTAATCAGTTGTAGCCTTCTTACAGCTCAGGCACCATCATGTTTGTTACTGAGCCATGTCTTCCTGATCTCATTTGAGCTATCTAGTTTTCTATATTGATTCATATCGGTGCCCATCGGTTGCTGAACTATTGTTTTCATCATTTTTTTTTTCCTTTTTCTATTTCCTTCATATCGCATTATCTTACTTGTTAGAGTCTAATCATTATTAATAGAACGCTTTCAGCCTGTTAAGTTGATTTCTTTTCACTTATTTGCAGGGGATGGACCAAATACATACTACCATGTACTTTTTTAAGTGTGGCAGTGTTTATGATGTGGCATAGGCGTACCAGCAAGAAGAGACCCCTTGAAGCCTTCAAAATTGTAGCTCCTCCCCCCAAAAATGCAGTAGAGCAGCTTTTGACATTGCAAGATGCTGTAACTCAAGTTGAGGGCTTAATTCAGAGTGTCAACATTGTTTTACTGAAACTCCGAGCTCTCCTATTTGCTGTTGTTCCCCAGGTAACTCTTCTGTGACGGATATATATTATTGTTGTTTTTTCTGCGCAACCAAAAAGAACTCTTGGGTTCTATGAAGTCACTGATCCATGCATGTTCAGGCAACAGACAGAGTTGCTGTAATGCTGATTGTGGTAGCTATGGCGTTTGCATTGGTGCCTCTTGATTATGTACTTCTATTAGGTTTTGTGGAATGTTTCACAAGGAATATGCCCCTTAGGAGAGAGAGCACAGCCAGATTCTTGAGGCGCACCAGAGAATGGTGGTCAAGAATACCAGCAGCTCCCGTTGAACTCATCAAAGTTGATGACAAGAAGAGGAGATGATTTAGTAGTACAATATGCGAGACAACCTCACTAATATGTAAATATTTCTTCCGTTTTTTAAATAATTGACGTTTTAGAATTCTAATAAAATTTTCTTTTAATTCACGTTTTAGCATTTTTAACATATTCATTTTCATTTTATGCTGCATAATTACTCAATAAGTGAAAAGTATTATAATTATGTTTAAAGTAAAAGGTAACTTGAGAAATTAAAACGTCAAATATTTTTATATAATCGCTTTTTTAGTCTAATGAGTTGAATTGATTGGGTCGAGGAAATGACTTCAATTTGACAGATATTTGTTCTTAATAATTAATAAATAATATTTCGATATCTTAATAAAATAAACTTAAGCCTAGTAAAAGAATATTATTACTTTTAATATATATATTTTTTTTATAAAGAAGGAGGCGAAGGGCTACAACCTCTTCTCATTCCTTATATTTAATTTGGTAATAAATAAATGAGTAAATAAGATCTCTTCTCATTACTATTAATATATTTATTGTACCAAAAAAATATTAATATACATTTTTTTTGTGGTAACTAATATATTTAATTTGGTACTGAATAAATGAGTAAATAAGATCAATTTTAAATAAAATACGATTTATATTATTAGTATTCATATAATTAATACCAAAGTTAATAAAAATAAGATTAAATTTGTACCCCTATTATTTTGATTTATTTACTTTATTTATTCTTTATTATTTTTATTTTTGGGACTAGGATTCTATGGTAACCTACGAGTTTTTGTATTATTTTTTAATTTTAATAAGTTGAAAGCAATTGTTCACTTTTTGTGTCACATCAATCCTACACGAGCATAAATTTGTGCAAATTATACTATATACCTTAAATTAGGGATGTTCGTGGATCGGATTCATGGATAGATTTTATTTTAATTTTTAATCCAACGGATTTAAAAATTGAAAACCGGTCATTTCGAATCGGATTCCGGATTTATCTTAAAAAATCGATCGTCAATCCGAATCCGTTCATATATTTAGTTAATAATAATATTAGTTTATATGTATATATATTAATACTTGGTGTTTAATATCATTAAAATCCAAATGTAGTGTTAGAATTTTGAGGATTTTAAATGTGAATTCGGTCGCTCAATCTCTAGTTTAGTTCTTTACCTTCCTAAATTCATTTGAAGATGTCTATTGTGGTTTCTTATGTTTGTAGGTAGTTTCATTCATCAAAATATGCTCTTTATTTTTTTACTTACTAGAATGTTAGTGAAATACTGCAAGATTAGAAATGCTTCTCCTTTGCATTTTCTCCAACTATTAGTAATACCTTTTGGATTGAATTTTGAGGTCGTCTGTGTTTTCATAAAAAAAAAAAAACTTGATTTAGAAAAGTAGATTGTTGAAGAAAAAAGAGAAATCCGGTCAATCGGGATGGATTGGATGCGGAATAAAATCCGGTAGGTTACCGATAGAAAATTTTTAAATCGGTATGTTATAGATCGGTTTCGAATTGATGCAAAATTCAGTCAATTCAATCCATGGACACCCCTACCTTAAATATATATATATATATAATACCTGTTATTACTATATTTGAAAATAAAATGATCACAACTTAGCAATTTAGCAAATTATTTGTAAGGATTACTTACAAATTTTAAAAATTACTAATTATCATCACTTTATTTTTAAATACGTATAATTTTTCAATACAAAGTGACTTAGGAGATCTGAGCAGGGAGTTGATGAACACCGATTAATTTATATCATCGATATTGACAGAATTAAGAGAGAAAAAATAATATATAATATTTTAATAGAGATGTAGAAGAGATAAAAGAAATTCAATTTAATTAGGATAAATATTTATATATTTAAAAATTAATTTAAATAATAAATTTATCAAAATTAAAATTAATTTTTAATAAATTACACTATTAATACTATCTTTAATTGCATGGTTGGTCCTAAGTACATATACAACCGAACCACCGTATAAGAAAGAGAATAATATCCATTTTTAAAAGAGGGATGTGGTAGCTGTTTCTGTAAAAAATAAAAATTAAAAAAATTGTAAAACCCTAGAAGGCTACTGTTACCCTACATGGGCTAACTAGAAGCCCAGAAAATATTTGGAAGCCCATAACAAAAATTTGGCATTTTCTTTCCCTTAATAAAAACCCTAAAATACCACAATAGAAGCCAAAAGTCTCAGAAACTCTAACTCTTGAATACCAAACAATTCACGATGTCGGTCGGAGAGCTGGGATGCTCCTACGCCGCTCTCATCCTTCACGATGACGGCATTGCAATCACTGCCGAGAAGATTTCCACTCTCGTTAAGGCCGCTAATTTGACCGTCGAGTCATACTGGCCCAGCCTCTTCGCCAAGCTCTGTGAGAAGAAAAATGTTGAAGATCTCATCTTGAACGTTGGAGCCGGTGGCGGTGGCGGTGCCGTAGCCGTTGCCGCCCCTGCCGCTGGTGGTGCTGGTCCTGCTGCCGCTGCTGCCCCGGCTGTTGAGGAGAAGAAGGAAGAGGCCAAGGAAGAAAGCGATGATGACATGGGATTCAGCTTGTTCGATTAGGTCTGGAGCTGTTGGTTTTTTACTTATTTTGGCAATTTATATAGGAAATTAGGCAGGGTTTTGGTCTGTTTGTTCTTATGTTAAAACAATGGTATTGTTATCTATATTAATTTCATATGGGAACTGTTATCATCTAGAGTGTTAGTTGAAGATGTTTGTTATGGATGCTTTTAATTCCTTTTTGATGTTCTATATTTTGTTAATGGTTGTGACAAAATTCAACTTGACTTAATATCTTTCCACAACCCTATAATAAAGCCTTCTTTTTCTGGTGGAAGAAATGATTCAGGAAGTTGAACTGCATTCATGGTTTAACAACCCAAGAAAAAACTTTTTTTTTTTTTTTTTTTCTTTTTGTGCTGGTAGAAGTGATTCGGGAAGTTTGAAACTATCTTTGTATTCTTGGTTTAATAATTCTGGAGATTCATTGAATGTTTATTGTTTCCTGAGTCTTAAACTTATTGGCTTTGCTCATGTAATGTGATGGACCTCTTTGCAGGATCATGTGATTGTGGTGTTTACCTACTTTACTGTTTATTAAGAGGTTGATGAAAATTAACACTCACAGATCCCCATTTCCTAAATTTTGGGTATTCATTTCAAACATCCTGTTTGTGTGCATACCAATTCTTTAGTCCAATACCACTTTGATTGCCTCTTAATATGTAAACTTGATGAAATTTTGATGTGCATCGAATTAGCAATATCAAAGTACAAAAAATGTTGGAAATTTTGTAGTCATTACCTGGAGCAGTCGGTTTTGTTGTTAAACTTTTGTGGTAAGAAACATTCTTGTTGTGACTTCGAATGCTCACTGTGCAACGTGCACAGCTTGTGAACTAGAAGGTAGCAATATTCAACTTGATATTCTTTACTAGTGGCCCTTGCTCCTTTTGTCTGGCTCTGTTCATCATAGTTCTCTGTTAGCCTCAATGCACCTCAGCAAGCTTTGTTATGTGTTATGGTAAAAATATGAATATTGCTGTTGTTATTTGGTTTTCAAGACCAGAAATTTCTGTTAAATGGCTGTCATACTAACTGTAGTAAGAGCTTATTGCCCGCAGGAACTTGAAGCTTAAGAATTGTTTGCCAGTTTCACCGTTATTTGAATTCATGTGCTATGCTTTATTTAATGCTCCAACAAAGTTTGATGGTGCTACCACTTCCTCACGAATTTCTCTTGAATGGGGATCTTTTGGCTCAACTTTACCCGAGTTTTGCTGAAGGGGCAACCCCATTTTTTACCTTGAATTGGTCAAAATATGCAGAATTTCTTACTTTTCTGTTTGAAATGCTGCTTGAAAAGATTTAATTGAATGATATTGAATTTAACTGAGGCTGAGAGAGAGACATTTGATTTTTGATGTCACAAGATTCAGTCTGGAAAAGTTAAGAGTCTCTTATAGAATTTCAGTGTAAAGTTAGATCTAGTCATGAAGAGTGAAAACAGGTAATGAGGCCACTGATGACTAGTTAATGGCATGTTACATCTCTATACTGCTCACATCAGAATATGTCTTCTATACATTATTAGATTTCTCCAAATATAATTATTTTCTGCAAGAGTGGATAAGTCATAAGTTAGCCTAAGTTGGGATTTATCAAGTGGCATTTTACATTTTTGGTTCATCTGACTTACCATAGCAGATTTTAACCAGACAACAATCCCGGGGTTGCAAATTTCTGCATTGGGATATTTTTGTTTCAAAAACATCAAACCTTACTAGGGGTCTTTCATATAATTTAATTTTTCTATTTTCTCTTATTTCGTTATCTTTTCAACTCAATTCAATGAAAATTATTTTAAAATTTCCTGATAAATTTGTTTTTTTATTTTTTAAACATATTTTCAATAATTGGTAGAGATAAAAAAGGGAAGCATCTCGCAAACTCTTGGCAACTACTAGACACAAAGAAGTGTAGAATGTTAAGATGTTATGCAAGAGTAAGGGTTTCCCTTTGAGCAAGAATCTATGCAAAATTAGGATCAAGAAAGAATTTGGCAAATCCATGGTAGTAATTTTCTTGAGGATCTTCAACAACCACCCCAATTCCTGCCCCCATTGCTCCAATAAATAGCTCCGGCTGAAGTTGTGGAAATGTTGAAAGCTCGAAAAGTAGAGTAGGTTGTAGTAATTACGCTGATCGGAAGGTTATAAGTGCACAGAGAATTTGTTGAAAATTATTAGGTAAATTCAAGATAATATTGTAGGTTATTTTTAAGGTAAATTTACGAGGGACATTGCAGCTACAGATTCAAAGTCTAAGATCCTTGATGATTCATCCGGACAAGATATCTAATAGGGAACAAATGCAATTTTGGTCTATTACGTTTGACAAATTTACTTTTTTAGTCCATCAGGTTTAAATTCTCCAAAAATATTTATTACTTTTGAAATTTTACACACTTTTAGTTCATAAATTGGATAATAAATTGTGTAAAATTTTAAACGTAATAGGTATATTTGGTTGGCCTAAACATAATAGACTAAAAGAATAAATTCGACAAACATAATGAATCAAAATTGCATTTTTTCCGATCTAATAGTCATCTAAGGACAACCTAATAACCATTAGATCATCTTTGTCCATTACAAATTTTCCTCCCAACACGGATGTCTTCACGCAATTTATATCGTAGGACTAGGAGTAAATAAGAGTGTGTACACCTAACCTGATTTTTTAAAAAAAAACGGATTTTTAGTCAATAAATCAAGCAAAACCGGGTTTGATTCACAAAAAATGCGAGCCAGACGCAATAAATGCGCATTTAATGCATCTGACCCCAATTTTGCACACTTTTGCACAACACCCTCACTTTCTCTCTCCCTCTCTCCTATTTATTTCTCTTCTCACGCTTCTTTCCTCTCTCTCTCTCTCTCACTTTCTCTATCTCTCTCCCATCATTTTGCTTGAGGTAACATGTCATTTTACATCAAAACTGATGTAAAATGATATTTTACATCATTTTCCATTTAATGCCCTCTCACACTTCCTTCCTCTCTCTCTCTCTCCTCATTTTGTTTGATGTAAAATGAGGAGAGAGAGAGAGAGAGAGAGAGATAGGAAGGAAGTGTGAGAGGGCATTAAATGGAAAATGATGTAAAATGTCATTTTACATCAATTTCTGATGTAAAATGACATTTTACATCAATTTCTGCTTGATGTAAAATGTCATTTTACATTATTTTTTTGGTTTGATGTAAAATGTCATTATGATAAATTCTGTTGTTAAATCTCTTTTTTGATGTCATTTTGATTAATTTTATGTAGTCTGGTGGTATGTTGGTTTTACATAAAGGGATGCATGTATATAACGAACACGAAACTGCAAAAAAGAGATTTATTGATGACAGTTATTCGAATGCTTTATATAAAAAATACATTTTACATCACAGAATTTTACGTCACCATTTTACATCACAGCATTTTACATCACGATTTTTTCTTTGCGAATTTCGACCAGAGTAGTACGATGCAGCTCATTCACAGAAGCATCGGAGTCGTCTCTCGCCGGGATGAAGCATTTGGACACCAACAAACAGCATTTTACATCATTACGAGTATTTTACATCAACAAATCGCATTTGACATCCGTACGAGTATTTTACACCAGCAAATCACATTTTACATAAATACGAGCATTTTATACCAACAATCAGCATTTTTACATCTTTACCAGCATTATACATTAACAAACAACAATTGACATCAGTACGACCATTTTGTCAGAATTGAATACATAAGCTATGCTTGTATTGTACATTTTCCCAGTTAATATATCGATTTATGTTTTGGTTATATTTTGTTGTGCATGATTTGTCCATTTATATTATGTAATTAGATGATGAGGTGTCTTGTGTGATACAGTAGATCTCATCATTGGTTAAAAACATAATATATAAATGAGGTTCGTAACCGAGACAGTTTTGGACATACTGTCGGTTTAGGTTATTATGTGATTCGGATAATTGGTTTGTCTAAACTGATTGAATCATATAGATATGCCCGGGGCGTATCGAACTTGACCATTTAGAATGATTTGTCTTGTACTGATTTAATAGACAAATCGTTCTTTGTATTCTATCTCTTAATCCCTAGACTTGAGCGGACATGAGGATTAGACATAGTGTACTTTGATCTACCAAAGGGTGAGGTCAATTATGGCCAATAGTCTCGGTGGGTTGGTGCGCGTGTTTAGTTACTTGGTGTGCTGCTGCTTGTCGAAAGGAAACCATGTACCGGTGCGTCCGGGGTGATGGTGCTCCCGAGATGAGCTCGTTATGTTTATTATACTAAACCCAGCTGGTGGACTTATGTCCGGTATAGTAAAAAGGTCGAGTGGTACTAGTCTCGGAATTAAAAAAGTTAATTAATTAATTTATCAGTAAATTAATAAATTAACGAGCGCTATATTTTTTATGTGGGGAGATTATGAATAAATTAATTAAGTTGTTTCGGAAGCAATTCTGGTGTAGGATGGTAGTGTCAAAATTAATCCGTTAGTGGTACGATTAATTTTGTAATGGGTTAATTGAATAGGTAGAATTAATTAATTAATTATTCTTAAGGATTAATTAAGTAATTAACAAAGTGAAATTAATTAATTAAGTCTTAAGTTTCAATTAGAATTAGAAAATCCTAGATATTAGGAAATCTAATTAGATTTTATTTATCCTATTAGATTAGTTACCTAATTAGAATTGGAAACTAATTAATTACCTATGGAAGACCAATCCTAAACCAACTTAGGGCAGTCCGTATACCCTGTACACAGTGGTACATGTACCTACTACTATATATAGTAATTTTTTGCTTAACAACTGTACACTTACTAAATATAGTAAGTTTCGCCCACGCGCGCGCTCGCTGAGTCCACAACGTCTCAGAACAACTGCCGCAACGTCCAAAAAACAACTGTCGCAACGTCTACATCCAGGCATGTCCACCACGTCTCATAACACAAGCACCACGTCAAAAACAACTAGCACCACGTCCAGAAACGTCTACATCCATTCATGTGAATTTAAACTGATTTTTTTCACAAATACAACTAGAACCACGTCAAAAACAACTAGCACCACGTCCAGAAACGTCCTCATTCATACGTGTGAATTTAAATTGATTTTTTTTACAAAGACAGTCCACCACGTTTCAGAACAACTAAAACCACGTCAAAAATAACTAGCACCACGTCCATAAATGTCTACATCCAGGCATGTCCACAACGTTTTCGCTGAGTCAACAACGTCTCAGAACAACTGCCGCAACGTCCAAAAAATAACTGTCGCAACGTCTACATCCAGGCATGTCTACAAAGTCTCCTAACACTAGCACCACGTCAAAAACAACTAGCACCACGTCCAGAAACGTCTACATCCATGCATGTGAATTTAAACTGATTTTTTCACAAATACAACTAGAACCACGTCAAAAAAAAATAGCACTACGTCCAGAAACGTCCTCATCCATGCGTGTGAATTTAAATTGTTTTTTTTTTATAAATACAGTCCACCACGTCTCAGAACAACTATAACCACGTCAAAAACAATTAGCACCACGTCCACAAACGTCTACATTCAGGCATGTCCACAACGTCTTCGCTGAGTCAACAACGTCTCAGAACAACTGTCGCAACGTCCAAAAAATAACTGTCGCAACGTCTACATCCCAGCATGTCCACAACGTCTACTAACACTGCCGCAACGTCCACCTACGTCCAAAAAACAACTGCCGCAACGTCCACCAACGTCCAAAAAACAACTGCCGCAACGTCAAAAAAATCTATATCCAGGCATGTGAATTTAAGTTGAATTTTTCACATAACACCTTCCATAACGTCTCCTAACACGGCCGCAACGTCCCCGCACGTCCAAAAAAATTGCTGCAACGTCCAAAAAACGGCTTAGCTAATTTTAGTAATGTAAAAAGCAGATACCATTTAAGTAACTATTAGTAGGAAAAAACCAAAAAAAAATTGTCAGGGGCGAGACTCGAACCCTGGTTATTTTAGTCTTGTGACTTTCCAAAAAATTCAATTGCCATTAATCCACTTAAAGTTAGTTGACATTTAATTACACTTTTTTGTACATGTCATTTAAAAGATCACTATTGTCAATATTGAATTTCCCATCTCCCAATATATAGGTCAGTAGAACCCCGGAGGAACAAGGTTTTCATGCATGCAAATCGTAAAAAATTATTTTTTATACATGTCAAATGTTTCGTCAAAAATTCAAAAAACCCTTGAAATTATTAAAAATCTTTCGTATCGTTTAAAATATGACATTTTTTGGAGTTTGCAGATAGATAGATCTCGAAAAGTTATATGAAATCAAAAAAAAATTCGTCTAAAACGGACCACCAAGTGCAAAGTTATGACCATTTAAAGTTTTCGTCCAAAACCACACATTTTTCAATATCGGAACCATCTCCAAATGCTGGTCTGTTGTGTACATTGCGTAGATCTCGTCAAGAACCATCAAATTGACTACTCGCGCGTCCAAATCGGACAATCGAGTGCCGAGTTATGCCCTCTTGAACCGTCCGTGCAATACAACTTCATAGATTGCACATTCCACAACGTCTCCTAACACTGCCGCAACGTCCCTGCACGTCCAAAAAACAACTGCCGCAACGTCAACATTCGGGCAAGTGGTGAATTTTTCACATAACACCTTCTACAACGTCTACATCCAATCATGTCCAAAAAATAATTGCCTCAACGTCTACATCCAATCATGTTAATTTAAGCTGAATTTTTCATATTACACCTTCAACAACGTCTCCTAACACTAGAACCACGTCAAAAACAACTAGTACCTCGTCCTGAAACGTCTACATCCATCCATGCATGTGAATTTAAGTTGATTTTTTTCACAAAGACAGTCCACCAAGTCTCATAACACTAGAACCACGTCAAAAACAACTAGCACCACGTCCTGAAACGTCTACATCTATGCGTGTGAATTTAAACTGATATTTTTCACGAAGACAGTCCACCACGTCTCGCTACGTCCGAAAAAACTAGCACCACGTCCAGCAACGTCCGAAAATACAAAGCAGTAACGTCTCGCAACGTCTGCTTACGTCCCGCAACGTCCAAAATACAAAGCAGCAACATCCCGTTATGTCCCGCAACGTCTTGTTACGTCCCGCAACGTCCAAAATACAAAGCAGCAACATCCCGTTATGTCCCGTAACGTCCCACAACGTCCCGCAACGTCCCACAACGTCCCGCAACGTCCCGCAACATCCCGCAACGTCCCGTAACGTCCCGCAACATCTAGTTACGTCCCATAACGCGTTCTACCAAGTCCAGCAGCGGGGAAGAATCAGAAGCAACCCATTTCACATAAAAGTGCCAATACCTCACGGAAACCATTTATATATCATATTTCGGAGCAATAGAGCATTATTTGAATAAGAAAACACGAATATAACATCATTAATACATTACCCAACATCAGATCGTGAAAATAAGGTTCCGTAAATCCATCAAATACAGTTTATACTTTATGATGTGGTGATTTTTTAAGAAGAATAAGTTATTTTTGAAGAAGAAGAAGAAGAGATTTTTGAACACGAAAAAGTGATTTTTTAAGAAGAAGTGATTTTTCCGTTGTATTTGGTGTTGTTTGTCGGAAAAAATAATTGTCGATCTCCGTTAAATTTGTGTTTGAATGAAAATTTTGATTAAATGCGGTTTCAAATGGAGTACGGCGAAGAAGAATAACTGATTTTTTAAGAAGAAGATGTGATTTTTTGAAAAAGAAGGATCTAGGTTTTTGGAGAAGAAGAAGAAGAAAAGAGCGTGTATCTCACTCTCTTATAGTGAGAGTGGTGATGTGTTAAGTGGTACATGTACACAGTGGTACAGGATATAATTTGCGAACTTAGGGTCTCTCTTGTAACTCTATATATAGACAAGGGATTGGCTATTTAAGATACACAATTCATAAGTTTTCAAGACAAGAAAACTAGAGAGAAATATTTTCTCTCACTAAATTCGGATTTTAAAGGCTCAAAAGCTGTCGGTTTTCTCTTCCTTTTGGGCGGACGGATTTTGTAGTGAACCGGCGGCACGTGAGCTGATTTCTCTCCCTCCAGGCGGCGCGTGAATCTCACGCGCTAGGTGCGGTGGTGCTGAAATTTTTTTCGGCGAGTGGATTGTGGTGATTTGCTGATCAATTGCTCGTTAGATTGTTGCCCACACAACATACGATTAAAGTCTTGAGGCATACAAGAGAATCACCTGAGTTTACGCTTCAATAGATAATTCTTACACTTCTGCTTTTAATTAAGAATTTATTTGTTGCGTGATAAATCGAATGAGTGCATACCAAGATCCTACGCAATGTTATTTCAAGCAAAGATTGGAATAGCGATTGTGCTAGCGTCTAGGCCCAGTCAGAGATTCCGATTCTGGAATGCGTAGTACGAAAGTGAGTTTTTGACTGGGCCCGGGTAGATAATCTTTCACATTTTGCATAAAAAAAATCATTTGACATCAACAAACAATAATTTACATCAGTACGACCATTTTGCATAAAAAAAAACATCATTTGACATAAAAAAAAAATAGCATTTTACATCAGTACGAGCATTTTACACCAACAACAAAAATATTTTTACATAAAAAACAGCAAAAACAACCAAATGAATACCCTACCTCAGATCTACAAAACCCTAGTTTTCCTTTCATCTTCGTGGGCTGCAAACACAACCAAATGAATACCCTACCTCAGATCTACAAAACCCTAGTTTTCTTTTATTTTTGTGGCTGATTTGTGATTCTCCCAAACCCAAGAAACGGCGAAAATTGTGAGAAAATGTATGAGTTTTGAAGTTTGAGAGGTGGGAAGTATTTTGGCTGTGAGAGATCTTCAAAAATCTCTCCGGAATGGCCGAAATCGCGTCAAAGAGCGGCGGGGAAGAGAGAGCAGCCGCTAGAGAGAGATTATAGTTCAGAGAAATAAAATAAAAAAAAAAAAAAAAAAAGTGGCTGGTGATGGTTTTTATACTTAGAGACGCGTGTAATGCAACCCCCCTATCTCCAAAAAAAAAAAAAGTGACTTCAATTTTTTTTTTTAATTAGGTGTATCGATAATTGGTTTACTATTATCGGTATAGTATAAGAACTGATTTCTTCAACAATGCTTTTCTAACTCCAACAAGGTAGAATAAAAACAAGTCACAAATAAAATATAGAAAAAATTTAAAAATTAAATCTGCAAGAAATGTTTCTCATTATTTTATCTTTTAAAAAAAATATTTTAATGACGGTTAAACCATGATTTCGTATGATTAAAACCTATCATAACGACTCAATTGGCATTTAATATCCAGTAGTCTTACAACTACAATAACATATAGCCCACACAGTAGATAGGATCTTGCAGCAACCAACACAATCCCCTTTTGTGCTTCTTCCTTTTGTTAAACAAATAGGTGGGACTGCCTTACATAATGAATCGTCCTAAAAAAGATAACATTTAATTACAAAAAAAAAAATATTTTTAACATGAAAAACGACCTAAATAATAACAAATTTGAATTGAATTGTTTATCTGTAACAAAATATGAATAATTAAACTAATTAGAGATAATAAAAAATTTAAAGTACCTGATTAAGGTAACTCTCCAAAATAAGCCACAGCTATTGGAAAAACGTGCAAGGGAATGCGGTATCGAAATCAAGACAATATCAACATACCTTGATTCATTCAGGTTGGTTTGAATGAAGGTGATTTCACATACATAAAAAATTTTAAAAACATGACGCAAAAAATCTTAGAATATACATGATTGAGCTGAGCTGAAAATCAGTATACCACAACGTAAATGTCCCAACAAACAGATGAAGCATTCTTCAATCCTTGAATTTGACTGACAAACAACTATGGCAAAACCAAACCAAACAGAACAAAGAAAACACAACAACAACATGGTTGGCACCCAGAAATGGAAGATTCGGCAACTCATTTCATAAAAACCGCCCCAGTAAATCATTATTATGCCCTTTGGAAATTTCCGAATTTAGGGCAAACCACAATGTAACTTCCATGGACAAATGCAAAATCACATCGGCCTCACCAATGCCAGATCGAGTAGTCTGCGGAAGAACCGATGAGGGTACATGGGAGGATCTTCTGCCAGTGCCTGCCAATGGACAG
Organism: Knoxia roxburghii; assembly: GCA_030378225.1. NCBI lineage: Eukaryota > Viridiplantae > Streptophyta > Magnoliopsida > Gentianales > Rubiaceae > Knoxia > Knoxia roxburghii. The sequence continues at coordinate 9,284,533 of CM059422.1, read as the reverse complement.
TGCGTATTGGTTAGATTAGATCCAATGCCATAGTTTAAAGGCATTTCATTTTGGTGAAGAATGTTGCTTTTCATGTGTCCCAACAATAGCATCATAATAAGGGATTGGAACATCACCTGATGAATCAAAACTGTGGAAGGAGTCATTCCAGGCACCGTATTAACCTCAATGATTAGTACCTGCAAGTGTCAACTCATCCTTCAGGTCAAGCGAATTCTGGCATTTCAATGCTTCGTTCATTGATAAATTCAAGTTGACTACTTACATATTGGAAACTAAAGTAAGCGTGTTCATCTGTATTTGACTCAAATGTTTGATATTGAAATCAAGGAAACAAATTACCTCACCACTGTCAGCATGAACAAATGCATCAATACGTGAAAATCCTTGTAACTGGAGTGTATTTGCTATTAGTTCAATACGCTGCTTACATTTCTCCAAAGCCTCATTGCTGAACAAAAGAAACAGTATGAATATTTGGACAACGAAAAAAGGAAACTAAAAGAACCTCTTGGTGAAATTCCATATGGAAGCAAATTAAATCCTACTACCAAAGCATAACGGTTTAGAGCATTTCTTTCAAGTGCATAACAAGACTTGGTAATTCAGCATGCTACTGAGCTTCACTTCATTATTGATTAGGGGGAAAAAATTACCACTCGTGCATTCAGAGGCAAGTAAAATTTTTCATTGTACCAGAAATTTGGTAACAGATAATACTAGAAGCTACAATAAAAACAAGAGATGTTCTACAACACAAAAAAGTAGGGGAACCTGATAATTGACAGAGGTGGAGGAGTCAAGTTTATGCCAGTTCCACCTGTCAAGCAGATATGAACTACATTAAAAGCATTCATCCAGTTAAAGTACTCAACATGGTAGCATTACTACATACAAGTTTCTAGGCAGAGAACCCCTATATCCAATCCATAAGTTTATATATGATTTTTAGCATTCAAAAAGATGGTAACTGAAACAAATACCTATAATAGGTTCAACAAAATGTCCCCGTGAAACCATAACTAATTGGTTCATGGTATTTTCATCAACTACCTGATAAGTTTACTACTGAACCCTGTAATCTTGTGACTACCTGTTCAATTGTTTCTCCAAATCTTCAGTATCTTTTAAGCAAAAACTATTACATGATTTGACGCATGAATGTTACAGCTCCAAAAAGAAGTTGAGTGAATTTGCAAGAACTCATCCGAAATACAAAATTCGTTAATGGCGAAAAGGAGACATACCTTGGAATTTCTCTTCAAGTGATAAGATACCACCGGTCTCTTTGACGGTTACACTAGGAGTCAACGAATGCATTGATCCACGTTTCCCAATAACACCAACAGTAACTTCTACCCATCTACTGCATCCTTCCCATAGTAGATTATGTTTACTTCCATTTTTCAATGAAGATGACACGATAATGTCATCAGTCTCAATATAAGGTTCGAAAATCACACGCTCAGGAGGAGGGTTTGGCATCTCAATAGTACCATGTGCCTAGATCGCCAATCGAAGAATTCAAAAATTAAATTCGTTGAATATAATTACAATGACAACTTATTATGTTATCCACATATTTGATAGGAAAAAAAAAAAACACCACACAAGTGTAGACTCATCAAGAAACATCTCTAAGTAAAATGACAACATCAATTAAAAAGCTTGTGCATACATCTTAAAGCTCCAGCAATGCTCAAATATAAATTTTTAAAGGTTCCATGGATTTGGGGAGGTGGTAAGGATGGGGGATTTAAAAGAAAAAAGAAATTTTTAAAGGCTCTTAATTATGATTTATGATAAATACAGAGAAAGCATCAGCACCTTTGACAAACTATTTGGAAGAATCCGAGGAAGGCAGTGTTCCAGAGCTTTTATATATACCTCAAGGTCCTCATGGCAGCTGTATAAAAGAAACATATAGTGAAAATCAAGCAACCAAACATTAAGGCAGACACAATGGTCTAAGCCAGTTTAATGCTCAAAGTATACATTTACTGCAGTTAACAAAGAAAGAAGATTGTAATGTACCATAATCTGGCAACTCCAGTGGAACATCCATCTCTAGCTGGTTTAACACATAATGTTTCAGATTGAAGTTTGGATCTCAAGTCGTTCCAACTGTCAAGTACAGGTATTTTTAACAAATCTGCTTTTGTCTTTACATCTTTATTTATTGTTAAGACTCCATAATCTGTAAGCTGCCATTCAGAGGAAAATGAGACTTTTCAATCCAGCACTCAAAAAAAGAAAAAAAAAAATCAATGGATTGGATTTTTGCACCGAAGCATATTAGAAAAAAGCAACCATGCAGCTCAAACAATCGTTTTAGTAACCAGATAACTGAGAATGTAAGGTTATTCCATTAACCAACACAAGATAAAAACAATATCTCATATTCAGCCAAGGCAAAACATATGGACTCTTCCCAAGACCCCACAAAAGTTGGGAATCTTATGTAATGATTTCACCTTGAAAAAGGTAGTTAAAGGTGCGGTCATTCTTTATTATCAATATAGCAGCATAAAAAGTAAACAAAAAGCTAGTAAAGTAGCAACTTTGTCAAAGCTAAACCAGAATGTGCCTCAATTACCATACATTTATAAGAGCAAGAGAAGTAGCAACTTTGTCCATGCATATTTTTGATGCCGCAGATCCTGGACCTTCGATTGTTAGAAAGAGCACACAATCAACCTCTGTTAAGATTTGGACATCGTGGGCCTTGTACTATATTATCAAACATCAATACACATACCAGTATACGCAACTCCTTCTGCTTCTAGCATAGACTGCAGGGTGCCATCCTCACCAATCCCTCCATGCACTGTTATCAATTTTATAAATAGTTATTAGTTCCCAATAAACTGATTGCATTTAGGATGTCAGTTAACCAAAAAATCTTAAAGCAACCATACGTTCCAATCACGGGAAACAAGGGTTTCATCAGCAAAGTGCCCCATGTGACCATCAGTAGTTCACTTGGAGAAGTATAATCAAAGCTAAAACAATTAATACCTGCAATGAAAATTGTCGCCTGAACATCCTTTGCTAGTTTGATCCACTGCTCCAAGGAAAAGCTCTTAGGCAATTCATCAGAAATGTCAAACCCCTTGAACCAACTGTGTTTGCTCAAGCCTTCCATGAGGTCATCCATTACTTGCTTCCTTAAATGAGATGTCAAAGCAGCCCGCATAGGTTCGATTGCCTCTAGACATGCGTCAAGAACTTCTTCCGTAGTATGTCTAAGAACAAGGGAGTAACTGCACCACGAAGAAATGGTAGTTTTATATAAATAAAGACAGGCCTTGAAATACAGTTCAAAGATTTGGATTGTAAGTTCTTGATTCATTTTTGGTCGCTTCTTTGCTTGTTTGGGTGGCACAAGGAGTGTGTGGAGTTTTGAAAATCAACAGTTTCAAGGCACTGAAAGGAAAATAGTGATGAGGCTATAGAAAGATCTGCTGACACCATACTTATGTCAAAACATTATGTCTTGTCTATAACTGAATAAAGGAATAATTGGCTCGGAAAACTTAGAAATTGCATGGGAAGAGCAAGCTCAAGAAAAATTTAGATGACAAATATGTCTTTATGTTTTGGGGTTTTTACTGAAGTGGTTACCTTCAGATTATACAATAAAAACATCAAACCATGATTCTCAGACAAAGATAAAAAAAAAAGTGACAGAAACCGCCACCTGTCTTCATCATAGTTGTGATAAAGTTATTCAACTTACGGTAGTGACCAAACTGTCCTATTGCTCACTTCCACACCCTTCTCATCTGAGTCCAAGACGGAGGAATCATCACTTCTAGGAGCCAGCAAACAAGGAGTAATCTCAAGCTATAGTCACAAGAAACAAGTTAGCATACCATTACTAGCAAAATCAAAGCATCTGCATTTCTCAATAAAAGACACAAGAAAGGCTAATCTCATATCCATCATGACCATGAGCTTAACCAAGACTAAATTTTGAAATGACAATTCTGCCTATATTTAAACAAAAGAAATAGTAGGGCAAGTTTTACAGAGAAACGGAGTGGTGACAAGGATCATCAAGTTCTTAAACACGGCATTAAAACTTTTACTGATTGCCAAGGATAATCAAGAAATTCCTTACACAGTGGTGGTTTAGCTTTAGTTATTAGGTCGCATATCACATTCTGTGAGCAACCAGATGAAACTCTCCCTTCCCTAATATTTGTCCCCACATTTGGGCTCATTTTTTTCTGGGGAAAAAAAAAAAAAAAAAAATCCCTCTGTTCCATAGTCTAGTTTGATGAACTAAAACAATACAACAAACAAGACTATTATTCTGAAAATGAGGTAGAAACTTTAAGTGGGGCTTTAATTCTGATACATTAAGAAAGTGACATATGGAAATCAACAATGGGACAACAGAAGGAGTACTGAAGATGAGACAAAGATAGAAGCACTTAAAACAAGAGGGATTTGTACAAATAGAACCGCAACAATGTGGTTTAATATCAAACATTCTAAATGACTGATATGTAGTCCCTACTTATTTTCTTTTCTGAGCACTCCAAGCAAGCCGTTCATAAAAATGAACTCTCAAGTCCCATTTGAAAGTTGGAAATGAAGAAAGAAAACAAATACAATTTTACTGATTATGAAATGCACAGGTAAGTTATTTACATGACAAATGGTCTCAGTACGATCACTTACATCATCAGAAGCTCGCAAGTTCAGCCAAACGTTTGTTCCACTCATCAGGGACACCTGTCTTTCAGATGTGTCTCCACCAAAGATAACAAACACTTTTTTATGGTTCATAGCTAGTGATTCCTTTAATGATGGAGATTTCCCTCTCCTTGATGAGGTATTTGATACAATATTATACGTCAAAAGATTGGGAAATCGTAGGCAGGCATGTTGTATGATGGTCCGAAGGATATTTGAATGTGAAAATCCAACCTAGTCATGACGACAAAATATAAAATAATGCTGAGCATTATGGATGATGATAAATATTTTTGATATCTGGACCAATAAAATAAGGGGTAAAGCAAATATTTTATAAGTCTTGTATTTTACATTCGAGAGGCATCAAATTTCAAAGGTCATGTAAACATGGTATGACACATAAAGTTCCACATAAGTTATAACACGGTATAGGTCTAAGCAAATCCAGAGTTAATCTGACTTAGTTGGCGCAAGTCCATCCAGAGTTGAAGACATACAATTCAATACAGTAACTACAAGTTTAGTTATAATTATTATCCAAACAAGGAATCACTTGTGTGTGTGAGTATGTACCAACAAACTTCTTTAATGACAATGAAACTATGAAAACCAGAAGACAAGCACCTTTGATGCTTGCTGAAACAAGAAACTTGTTTGCTCCATCCCACTAATCTGAGGCACAAAAGGACAGAAATGAGGGTAATATGTGAAGCCGAATATAAATACCAAAAATGGGAATTAGAAAATTGTTTCCTTACCAAATTTATATCAGTAAATAAAATTGTACCCAGTTCAGAACTTCCAAACTTATCGTTTGGAAAATATGGGGCATGAGCAGAAGGTGGCAAAAACCATCCATCAATTCTAGCAAAATCACGCAGACCAAGCCGCTTAAATAATATAGATGCTCCTTTGCGGATGCTTCCAATGACATCAACAGGGAATCGAGGTGGAGTATGATATGTAACCTGCAAAGCATCTCTAGCTACTTAGGGAGGTTCACACCAAGAAAGTATGCACCAAGGTCAGATTGGCCAATGTAGTACCAGGCAGCTCTTCTCAAACTTCACGCTAAAACCTCACCAAAAGAAGTGCTTAACTAATGTTGGTAATAGGGGTAAACGATTTTGAAAACCTATTTATCAGGCATCCAATAAATGGATGCAACCTGTACATTTTTTTGTAAGCAGCAACTGTGGCTGGTAGGCATGGTTAGCCTTTTATTGAAAAATTAAAAATAAGTACAGAAGAGAAGAGGACTTAAACCTTACATCTCTAGGAAATATAGTAAGGTGAAGGCATTAACAATAACACTTTTCATCAAAAACATAATGTGAGTGAAGGCAAGTTAAGGAAAGTGGCATTGATTCAAAGTCAAGAAGGTTCTCATTGTCTGCGGAAGCTGAAATATAGAAGCAAAGGTAGAAGTAGCTCCTTCAATACTTGCTAGTTTCAGGAGGACATCAGTTGCTGCATAGGGTGCCACCTATATATTTTAAGAACTCTGCCAAAACAATTAACTACAATATACAGAATCACACGTAATTAATTGATAATAAATTACTAAATGGAGCACCACTAGTCGCCAGCCACCACAGCACTGTTGTCCAGCCAGATTCCAGCTAAGTAGCTGGAATTTGGCGGGAATCCAGCAAGTTGTCCACCATCCAACAGCAATGCAGCTGGAGATTTGCAGCGGCTGCGGCAAGTGGGAGGAAAGGGAAGGCAAAAGTAGGGGGACTAAGGTTTTGATCAACTTGAGAGGGGTGTGTTGTAAGGAGGAAAAATTAAGAAAAAGAAAACTTATGTATGTATGCGTGCCAGGGGCTAAATCAGGCTAAGCCTAGCAAACTATTTTCCCTAGGTAATGGGATACATATTATGGCAATTATATCTACAACGAAACAACACATGTATACCGCTTAAGTGAAAACAACAAACTATACAATGTAAACAGATGAACTCCAGACAGACCTGCCGTGTCGGGAGATACTTCCGTCGATAATTGAATATTGCATCCTGTTCTCTTGCATCAACATCTTCATGAGATTGAAGTTCCACCTGGTCGTAGATTTAATTTTACGGATGATTGAAAGCAACATAGTTAGTTAAAGAAACAACCTTGACATTTAATTTGTTTCAGATCTATACTCAAATTACTGTATCTCATAAGTCATGTTCTGAAGCCTGGATACATTTTACAAAATTAAAGAACAATTTTAATTATTAGCTTGTTTATGTGTTTAAGGTTTTAACTAGGATGCCCATGCCCAAATTGTAGTAGCAGTATATGTGTTTTCTTATAAGCAGAGTTTTTAGGCTTGGGTAAACTGACAAGTCCAGAGACCTCCAAGGACTTCTCTGTGTCTTTGCATTTCTACAAGCTGACTGATCCTTGTAGGACCTTAAACCATCTTCCCATAAGCATTAACCAAAACCAACCAAATGGGAAAATGATTACTACAATTTATCAACAACTAAACCCCGCAGATCATCTTTGATAATTGTCAAAAAAATTTGCTTCCAGGGTTTTGCACTTCAAGTTTCCAATGTTTGTGGAAGAAAGTCACTGACTTTAAGTTATTCTAAATTAATTGAATACGAAGCTAATGATGAAGGTAGAACCTAGTGGTATTTAGAAGTATGAAGAGAGTGTCAGCCTGTTAATTCAAAAGCAGCAAAAATGCATTTGATCCTATTAGCCATTAGAAAACTTATTTGGACGTTTTGGTTGCCAAGAAATAACAAGGAAACAAACTCGTCATGGAAGATCATTACCTCAGTCGGTAGCATCACAACAGGCTGGCAGTCTAAACCGGAACCCACATCGAGGACAATAGCGGTGAATTCACTACCTCCTTGAAGAAAAATTTCAACAAGGACTTTATCATCTATCCCCTGTTAATACAATAGAAAATGAACAATGGTAGGATATAGAAACCTAATGAGAAATAAGTAAAAGAATGACATTTTCTAAGAAGAGCTGAAAACGCTCCTAATAGACAATAATTTACTTTTAATTGCCAGATACCCTCCTCAGTTCCTGACCATTGAACAAAGCACCGCAATACATGCATAATACATAACGCATAAGATAACGGTGATACTTGAAACCTTTTAGAACAGAGAGATGTCAGAAAACCTGAAGCTGAAGAAAAGAGATTTACTTCTGAAATAATGGCATTAGCCTTTTCAAGAGAATCAGAAACTCCATAAGCCACTGTAACTCCAATGCTGGATCCTGCTCGAGTGGGTTTTACCTGAAAAACTTAGAAATTGATTTAGCATCTAAACTATCAGTAATGATGAATTCTCAAACATATATGCAAGGTTTACAACTCACCACGACTTTCCCTCGATCATTGTCCAGTTGATACCTTGCAAACCATTTTGATAGCTCATCTTTTTCTGTTTCAAGCCCCTGAAAAGGATACCACTCAGTAAGCATAGTTTAACATTAAATCAACGTCATCAACTACAAGATGCTGGAATTGTAAGTTGTAGCACAATCGATTGGCAATCATAAACTTTTAATATTGCATCTCGATCTTCACCACGAAAGTAAATACTAGCATTTACCGTAATCAGTTCATTGAAAAGCATAAATCATTCAGGAGTAACAAATCAAACATCATAGATAGAGGCAACAAGCAATAAACGTTAAGATCTATGCAACTAACGATTGCAAACCATTCATGCGATGAAAACTACCAGACTATTACTTAATAGTCTTCATTTAAATATAATATGAACTGGGTCTCCCTTAAAAAGCCAACATAAGCAGACACAGAACTAAATCACGGCCAAATAAAACAAATGTGGACACTCTGGTGATATCAATGTGAAAAGAGAAAGGAAGGAAGTGAAAATATTCGGAATAAATAACAAAAACCAAATTTTCAACATTTCAAATGCAAAACTAAACTAGCAAGTCAACCATAATCAATAAAATAAAAAAGTTTCAATATATGCCAACTAAATTTATAACTTAACGGTTCAAACACCTACTACAGAAAAAATGCCATGAATACTGCAATACATTCTTTGCCAGGGAACTGCCCATAATACAAAAAACAAGAATCCCCCAACTGGATAGGACCTAAAGCATAAACTCAAATACAGTACCTGGACTAAAAAATTGGGTACAGTCACGAACCCTTGCTTCTCTAGCTCCAAAGAGGCATCATACTAGCCCAAAAAACAAAATCAACATTCAGAACGCTGTTGTGGCTCGGGGACCAATAATTGAAACTACAGAAAATCATCTTTACCCTATTACTATTAAAGTAGAAAGAATGAGGAAATCAACAATCAACACCAGTAGTTCCATCTTGTTCCCTATCTAAACCTATAAATAATTGAATAATTGTTTAGTATCTTAAGCAATTCACATCCTCACTGAGTTGATTTTTTGGTAAAACAGAAAGCAACCGGACCTTCTAAAGGAAAAACATACTTTGTCAAATGCTTTGCGGCACTCGCTAGACTGAGTCCCAACAAAGGGAATTTTGAATTTTTCCAGTAGCTCCTGAAATATCAACCATATAGGGAGAGGACTTACATAAACCATTGTAAATTTTAAATTAATAACATTGAAAATAACTGAAAGTTTGTTAGATAAAGTACTTGGATGCCACCATCTTCACCAAAACGACCATGTATGACTGGAAAAACTATGTCTACAGTGGAAGCAAGATGATCTGCAAACTCAGATAAAGACTTGAAACTTTGGGCAAGGCTGAAGATGTATTAAATTGAGCGGGTTAAACATTGTCAATCACAAAAACAAAAATGGACAATTGAGTTGCTTTGAACATTACCTCTCAAGTTTGAAATCAAAGTCTGCAGGAGTATTTGAATACACCTGTAGATAATATCCGAGGTAACTAGTTATCCAAAGTACAATATTCATTTTCAAGTAGCATAGCACTCACTCTTCCAGATGCAGAATCTAGGAAGTATAAAAAATTAAAACATAATAAAGAAAGAGAGAACAGGGGAAGACAAAAAAAAACTAATATTACGTGTAACATTAACGATGTTCGATTTTTCAGTTTCTTTAGTTTAGGAGATTATGACACCTGCACGAACTTTTTCAGGGTAGATAAACATGCCAACAAGCTCTGTCATATGAAGTCCAACTCCATAAGCAATAAGGTAATTACATTAGCACATAACAACAAGTTTCCACGCTTATTAATTTCAAATCGCATAAAATTTCACCGCGTTAAGGCAGTGACCAAAATATTTTACTTAAAGAACAAAACCAATGTGGTAGAAAAAAGCCCTGTGGAATTGGGATTACAAGAATAAAAACCTCGAAACACAAGGACCTCAAGAAAATGTCAAGAGACAAGCAAAATAATGTCAAATAATGAGCAGAATGCAAACCTGAGCGGAGGATATGGCAAAAGCATTGAGGTTGGAGTCAATATAGTAGCAGCTTACATGTAAATCGTCCCCCTGAACGTAAGCGAAAGAGTAAGGAATTTAGTTTTTTAAAGAGCTCAATCAGAGTCCATCTTACGCAATGGTTAACTTGAGTTGAACCCATAAGCGGGACCAAGCAGGTTACCCATAGTAAACAAGTTGTAAACTGAACTACTTTGATAGACCATACAATCCATCAGAAAGTTCAATATAGGCTCATGTCCTAAATGCCATTGCCACAATATTAAAATATGAATTATATGCAAAGTCAACTACAGCTACTGTGACTATTATGTTTCCCTTATCTGCCTTCACATTAAAGGTCGTCTAAATTGGAAGTGAATGAGCAATCATAACTAATAACCAACCAAATTTAGAAGTGGTCATAGAGTGTCACTTAGCGTAATTACAATCACAGTCAATAACTGAGCAATTAGGAGGCAAAGCAAAAACAAATTAAAGAAAGAAAAAGCAAGCAGAGATTAACTTAGCTCGATTAAGTAAAAAATAGGTAGAAGACAAGAACTTAAAAGTATACCTGGATGTGATCAAGGACTGATCTTGCGGAGTTGAGGGAAATTCCACGCTCAGCTGAAGGACCTCCACATATAACTCCCACTCTCAGTATCTTCTCTGTGTCATTCTCACTATTTTTTTTATCCTCCAGAGCAACAACTTCAGTGGAAGCCGTTACCGCCACTGCTCCACCGACTCGGCTCCGCCTCAAGCCACCGCTCGTCCTCAATGCCAACGCGTCCTCGACGTTGACCCGAAAATTCAAGTTCCCACAGTTCTGCAACGGTAACTGATCTCTTCTGCTGCGAAGCAGCTCGGAAGAAGCTGAAAAATTGAATGAGAGCGAGTGCGCCATTGGAAGGATGAGTAAGAGTTAGAGAGAGGAAGTGTGGGGAGAGCAGTGTGTGAGTGCGTGTGGAGGAGTGAGCGCATGATGAGGAGTTGGTTATAAAGAAAGAAGGGGAAGAAGAGAGACGGGTCGGGGTCGGACGGCAGGCAGAGGTGGGGAGGAAGTGCGCCGTGACGTGGTGTTTGATTTACTTATTTGTTTTTCTAAAGAGTTCATTTGTTTGTTTTTAGGCCGCCGGTGCCGTGGCTGTTTTGTTTGATTTGCTGATTCAGAGTGGCCGTTAAGTTTAATAATCGTTCCTTCGTCGCGTTTCCATAATCATATTATTATTGGGCTGTTTTAAGACATTTTTTAAAATAAATCATATAAACATATTTCTTTTAAAATATTATATTTATATTCGGATTCTATTTAAACCAATTAATTTAAATTCTTCCACTAAATCCACTAATATAGATTCATTTATTTGTGACTGATCCATATTTTGATGACCGCAAATTTATTCAAATTATTATATTGATCTAAAATAATCCGAATTATTACATACGTAAATTTTTATAATTAAAATTCAAGATTAGTTATATTTTGATTGTTGAATAAGACTTGAATAACACGGGATTATGTTTGATATATATATACATACTTATTTTACATGTGTTTCAAAAAAAATGGTTTAAGCTAAAAATATTTATCCAAAATAATTCGAACAATAGAAACTGATTAAAATCTTTTTTTTATCATAACTTAATTACTAATAGTAATTAAGCTAACAATAAATTTTTATTTCAGTTTTTTTTTTTAACAACTGTATCAATCATTTACAACATATTGGAAGTATTGTTTAAGGGGCAAAAAAACAAAGAAAGATGCAGGAGATCACCATAATCCGTGGACCAAATATTAAATGGAAAAGCAAAAATCAATTATCGGAAAGGTCCTATGTCTCATATGTTGGGCCCCGCAAATTATAATATACTCTTAGGAGTAAATCGGCCGATTTACTCCTAGACCGTTTACTCCTAGACGTCTACTACTCTCCCTTCCCCACCCCCCGCTTATTTCTTCTATTTATTTTCCTTTATTTTTTTTCTCTCTCCCCGCTACACCACCTCCCCGCCGGTTCTTCACGGCCGCCCCCGTTCCGGCCAACCGGCGACCGTTCTCGGTCGTCCTAACCCATAAAAATGTTCCCCACACTCCATAGAACAAAACCATGTCTTCATTTCTCTATTTCGTGTCCGTTTTCTCTCTCCACAAATCTCCTTTTCCCGCCGACCGTTCGCCACCGATTCATCCCTTTCCGGCCAAGATTTGGCTCGGTTCTCACCACTAAAAGATCCCCCATGGTCCCTAGAACAAAACCCCTCCATTATATTTGCATTTTGGAAGAGTTGGAGTGATGTTGGTTTTTGGAAACCCTATACCGCCACTTCCCTGTCTCGAACCGCCGTTCTCCGGCGTCTTCTTGGGCTACCAACACCTTGCATGAACTCCTCTCCTTCAGAGCTTCAAAACCCACCCAGAATCTTTGCATTTTGGTGACCGGAAAAACCGCGCCACCACCGGACCACTGCTCGACTGTTTCCCCCTTCCTCCATTTGTCGGTCGGAGCCTCCTTCCTTCGACTCTAGCCTTATTCTGAACTCGTTATGTAAATTGAGGGTTCTGAACTACTTATGTAAACTGAGGGTTCTGAACTACTTAAGTAAACTGAGGGTTCTGAACTACTTATGTAAATTGAGGGTTCTGAACTACTTATATAAACTGAGGGTTCTGAACTACTTATGTAAACTGAGGGTTCTGAACTACTTATGTAAACTGAACTACATAAGTTCAGACGTGCTGCTAGTTGAAGTGGGCCTCATTTTTTGCCTTTTTTTTTTTTTTTTTCTAGGAGTAGAAGTGTACTTTTACTCTTAGGAATAGGATATACCAATTGGTTTGGCCCTACTAATTTCTCTAAAACCATTTGCCGTTTAGCCATTTTTAATAATCCAATCGCTTTGTTGCAATTCTTATATCATATTTTTATAGCACCATGGTGTTAATATGATCATATTATATTAAACATATAATAAACAAAAAAAATCATTTTATTTCTTTTTGCGTGTAAATATTGTTTACGTAAAATCGTACAAAATTTTTGCATGATTATAGGATCGGCCACACAAGATTCAGTAAGTACTACGGAGAGTTTCTACAACATTATTTGCATGATCGATTTAGTTGCGTGTAGATCGCGCAAGTTTTGAAAATTTTTTTAGAGAGTTTCGTATAATCTTTTGTACATCCATTTTAATTGGACCTCGAGTAGATTTAAAATATTTTTTAAAAAAAAAACTAAAACTGACAAGTTGCATTTGATATAAATCTTTATTCCATATATATATATATATATAACACATGTTGTATTTAAATCGGGTGAAACTTAATTTGGCCCAAACCACATTAGGGATTTTAAATATTTAACCATTTTGTTTATTTTATTATTTTTAAAAAATAGTTATATTATACAACTTTTTAATACTCCATATAAATATAACCTTAAATTTATAATATTAAGACAATATATTGAAAAATCAATAAAAAATTGAATGATAGAATTAAGTAATTTGCACTGCAATTATATATTGGATTAGAGGTGATAGGATGATCGCAGACCACCACAAACACGTTATTAAACATTCGGATGCACCTGTTCTCGCGGCGTTCCAAACTCAACAAAAAAATCGACACGAAAAACATTAAAGAAAAAAAAGATAAATACACTATTTTTTTTTTTTTTTACAAAAAAATGAAGCAGAAATCTAAATGATTACAAATCAAAATATTGATTTTAAATGAGAAATGTCAATCATTACCTTACAACCCTCTTGTTTAAACACACATATACTTTTACAACACTTTATTAGTGTAAAATTAACACTTATTAAAAATATTATTTTATGAATTAGAATTAAAAGGATATCTATATTCAATTTTATCATTAATCATTTCCAAACTTCTAATACCTCAATCAACAATTAACAATGATGTTGCTTTAAAAAAAAACAATCATATGATTCGAATAATTTTTTAATAGGTATTATTAGTTACCGTCTCAGTTTTAAGCATTATCGTCATAATTTTGATAAAATTATCCTTTTGCTTAAAATAGGGATAAAAAGTGGGTATCGTAGGAGGTATTTTAGTATAAATTGGGACAGTAGAGGGTAAAAATTAGGGCGGTAGCAAGTAAATTTTTTTAATCTAAAATTTATTTATTTTATTTATTTATTTAAGGCTTAAATAAATTTTTGGTCCCCTTAATTAGGACTAGCAATTGCTGACACGACACGAAAAAAAGCGGGTTATGGTTGAGATTTTTGACACGTATAATAAATGGGTCGGGTTTGGGGCGACACGTTTAGATAGAGGGTCGGGTTTGGGTCGACACGACGGGTTAGTGGGTTGACACGTGAACCCGTTAAGAAAATATTTTTTAAAAAATTAAATTTTATAACCTTAATAATTAAGGAAACTTCCAAATTCTCAAATAAAAAATTCAACACTACTTTCTATGGTGGTATTTTGTTATTTAAATTTTCTAATTGTAATTACCTTTGCATTTTATTTATTTTGGTTGGATTGAATTGGATTTTGGTTGTATTAGGAAGAATTTAAATTGATGAAATTTAGGTTGATGTCATGTATAAGAATGTTATGGTTAAATTTAAATTGATGGATTTGAATTTGATAGATTCAAATTTTAGATGGTGTTATTATAAATAAACATGTATTATTTTAGTCTCATTGACAAATTCAGTCCCTTTTTTCTGTGGCGAAAACTTGGACCTAAAAATCACCTATCAACAATTAAACGGGTTACGCGAATTAGGTTCGGGTCGACACGATTATAAACAGGCCGAGTTAGGGTTGGAGTTTTCGACACGATTAATTAAATGGGTTAGGTTTGGATTGGGGGTTTCTCGACACGCCAACACGCCAACCCGAACACGATAACACGAACACGACACGAATTGCCAGCCCTACCCTTAATAGGGATTATTCCAGTTTTGATCACTCTTTTTATTTCGTCACCAATCCTAATCTCACTTAAATATTTTTTTAACAATTATAGTCATTTTTACCAAAATATCATTTGACTAACCCTCAAAAACCCTAATTATTCTTCTTCTACGTCGCCGCTGCTATCGCTACTGCCACTGTATCCACCACTAAATATGGCATTTATTCCTCTTTTTGCTAATATGGATCTCAGCTCACTATGACCGGATCTAACCTCATCTCGTCAAGATTTTTTTTGTTTCTTTATGTTTTTCGGTGGTTGATACGACAATGGCGGCGACGACTATGGGTGCAACAGAGAGGAAGAAGAATTATAACTTTTTTTATGATTAGTCAACGTTAGTCAAATGTATTTCTAATTCATCTAATATATATTTATAAATCATTATAAAAAGAAGGTAAAAACTAATACCAAAAACATATTTATCTTATTTAAAAAATTCATCTAATATATATTTATAAAAATAAATTTTATTATATTTTTAATATAAAATACCTTAAAATTTAGAGTGAATTGTAAAAAAGGTCATCATACTTTGGTAAAGTTTAGGTTTTGGTCACTAACTTTTAAATATTCAAAAAATGTCACTAACTTTAGCATTTGAATTTTAGTTTTGGTCATTCCGTTAGAATGAACCGTTAAGTCCACTAACAATCCTATATTTGGAGGGTATTTTTGTCCATTCATTAATGCTGTACACATGCTGCTCGCGCTACAGTACGCGCTACAGTACGCGCTACAGTGCCCGCTACAGTAACGCGCTACAGTTATTTTTTTTTTAACGCATAGCCTTTTTTTAAAAAAATATACTTTTTTTAAAAAAATACTTTTTTTAAAAAAAATAATTTACTAAAAATATCAAAAAATTTTATTTATAATTCCGCTCATCTATGCTACTTTATTTATAATTTAATCTTCCAAAAATTTATTAAATTATAAATAAAGTAGCATAGATGAGCGAAATTATAAATAAAATTTTTTGGTATTTTTAGTAAATTATTTTTTTAAAAAAAAGTATTTTTTAAAAAAAGTATATTTTTTTTAAAAAAGGCTATGCGTTAAAAAAAAAAATAACTGTAGCGCGTTACTGTAGCGCGAGCAGCATGTGTACAACATTAATGAATGGACAAAAATACCCTCCAAATATAGGATTGTTAGTGGACTTAACGGTTCATTCTAACGGAATGACCAAAACTAAAATTCAAATGCTAAAGTTAGTGACATTTTTTGAATATTTAAAAATTAATGACCAAAACCTAAACTTTACCAAAGTATGATGACCTTTTTTACAATTCACTCTAAAATTTAAGAATGTCAATTTTAACATAATTCTTAGTCAAACTTAGTAGGTGCGTGGTGCGGTAATTTATATATAGGACCACCATGAATTTTACTCCTACCCCGCTACAGTAGTGTGCTACAGTTCCGCGCGCGCGCTACAGTAACGCGCTACAGTTCCGCGCGCTACAGTACCTTCGTTTCTTTTGTTATTTTTGGCTATTATGATACATATTATGGACGTTTTTGTTGTATGATATGATTTCTTTTATATTTTTGATCTGATATCTAAATTCTGTTGATCTGATGTCTGCTATTTTGTGATCTGATGTCTATATAATCATGATTTGATCTACTTTGTTAAGTATATTTTAGTTCTACTGTATGATTTCTTTTATATTTTTGATCTGATATCTATAGTCTGTTGATCTGATGTTAAGTATGAGTTGATCTGATGTCTATATAATCATGATTTGATCTACCTTGTTAAGTATATTTTAGTTCTACTGTATGATTTCTTTTATATTTTTGATCTGATATCTATAGTCTGTTGATCTGATGTTAAGTATGAGTTGATCTGATCTCCTTTGTTAAGTATGTTTTAGTTCTGCTGTGTGATTTCTTTTAAAATCTTGATCTGATGTCTATAGTCTGTTGATCTGATGTTAAGTATGAGTTGATCTGATGTCTATATAATCCTGATCTGATCTCCTTTGCAAGTATGTTTTAGTTCTGCTGTGTGATTTCTTTTAAAATCTTGATCTGATGTCTATAGTCTGTTGATCTGATGTCAAGTATACGCTGATCTGATGTCTATAGTCTGTTGATCTGATCTCCCTTTTTAAGTATGTTTTAGTTCTACTGTATGATTTCTTTTAAAATCTTGATCTGATGTCTATAGTCTGTTGATCTGATGTCAGTTATGAGTTGATCTGATGTCTATATAATCCTGATCTGATCTCATTTGTTAAGTATGTTTTAGTTCTGCTGTGTGATTTCTTTTAAAATCTTGATCTGATGTCTATAGTCTGTTGATCTGATGTCAAGTATGAGTTGATCTGATGTCTATATAATCCTGATCTGATCTCCTTTGTTAAGTATGTTTTAGTTCTGCTTTGTGATTTCTTTTAAAATCTTGATCTGATGTCTATAGTCTGTTGATCTGATGTCAAGTATACACTGATCTGATGTCTATAGTCTGTTGATCTGATCTCCCTTTTTAAGTATGTTTTAGTTCTACTGTATGATTTCTTTTTTATTTTTGATCTGATATCTATAGTCTGTTGATCTGATGTCAAGTATTCGCTGATCTGATGTCTATATAATCCTGATCTGATCTCTCTTGTTAATTATATTTTAGTTCTACTGTATGATTTCTTTTATATTCTTGATCTGATATCTATAGTCTGTTGATCTGATCTCTTGTATTCTCTCATCTGATGTCTATATAATCCTGATCTGATTTTCCTTGTTATAAAAAGTATTTTTTTTTAAAAAAAGAATTTTTTTTTTAAAAAAGGTATTTTTTTTAAAAAGTTTGTGCGTCAAAAAAAAAAAAAAAACTGTTGCGCGTTACTGTAGCGCGAAACTATAGCGCGTCACTGTAGCGCGCGCGTCACTGTAGCGCGTTACAGTAAGTAGGAGTAAAATTCATCCTACTCCTATAGTACCACCGTAAACGGACTCGCGTGGTGCTCATTTGGCACCGAGTAATGAAAATACTATATGTATAAATTTATTTAATATTCTCTCTTTTTCTTTTATTTAAAAAAAAAATCATAATACAGCTTTAACGCTACATAGAATTTATCCTCCAAAGAGATGAGCCGGTTAAACCAGGGTATGTTTGACAAAACCGGAAATAGTAGTCCTTTTCTCTTGTACTTTTCCAATTCTTTTAGCCTTCGTATCTCTTATTTTGACGCCAGTAATAAACTGTCATCAGTCTGACCTTATATTTGCGGGAGAGACGCCGTTGCTGCCGCCGTCATCCGGCCAATTTTCCCAGCCCAGCTGATTGAACTTCCGTTTGAGACTTTTCTAACATTTATTAACTTGTAGACCAAAACCCAAAATCCGGTGATTTCTCCCATCCCCATACGGTTTGCCATTTTTCTAATTTTTTTCTTAAAAAATAAAGATAGCAATTTTGTTACTATTAGTTCTGCAAGAATGGATGTAAATTTTCCTTATTTTTCCCTTTTGGTGATCAAATTGTTGTATTCAATCGGGTTTCACTCATTATTGACCATGCAAAAGAGCATGTGATGATGATAAGGAAAACTTCAGAGTCATCATAAAGAATGGTGGTTTATTTTTCAACTTGAAGTTTTGATTTTAATAATTGTTGGCCTGATTCCGGGATGGGAAAATGATGGTATGATTTAGTATTGCTTCAATGAAAGATGTCGGGAATCATGTGGCTGTAGGATCTTTGACTGATTGATTAATGTTGACTCGGAGTGCCTTCATCCAGTTGCTGAATTCATTGATCACTATTGCCATCGCAGTTGTGTTGTTTTTATTTGAATTATACTTTATTCAGCAGTAGCCTTCCCTTATGCATCCATAAAATATGCAGAGATATAATGTGAAAATATGGAGAAAATTATTGGGTTAGGTGGTATGTTGAGAGAGTTGTGAATCAATAATTTCTCTTGAGGATAAAGTATGTCATTTGTGAAAGGTTGGGTAAGACTGGAAACTTTGAATCAAGTTGGCGGTCACCCTTTAGCTCTTTTATGTTCTATCCATTTCTGGTGGTTATTATAAACATGCAGAAATCCTTTTTGCATCTGTACACTTGAGCTTTTTTATGAGTTTGTGTTAGATTTGTAGGCCTTGGAACTCACAGAAGTTAGTCATGAGGCCTCCAGTTCTTTCATTGGCTCTTCCATCCGACACTGGTAGGGTTCTCAGTATCCAGTCTCACACTGTTCAGGTATTCCTTGTTGATTTGGCTTTGATTTTGGCAGTTAAAAGGATCCAACCTGCTTTTCATTTATGCTTGTAGTTTACATATTTAAGGTTCAAAGTGTTTCCCCATTTTACATTGATTTTCTTTATCTCATATTCTTATCTCGAGGCTCTAGAGCTGCTTCTTTTGCATTTGGTATAATGATTAAACTGATAATGCAGCTGAAGTTACATTTTCAGTAAAAGTGTCTATTACAGGAACTTCAACAAATCCATATTGCTGCTTTCTCATTCCAAATGTCTATTATTGGAGTCTTAATATGCTGTATTAGCTTTCTGAGCATATTTTGGCTTCAGGTTATTATTTGTGCTTCAAATATATCTGTGATCTGCCCTTGTGTCCATGAAACATCTCATTTTTTTGTAGTTGACTAATTTAATCTTATGCTTTTCAACTCATGTTGTGGCTTGGTGTTAAAGGTGATTGTTTGTTATCCCTTTCTCCTCAGGGTTATGTAGGCAACAAATCAGCTGTATTTCCTCTCCAACTCTTGGGTTATGATGTGGACCCCATCAATTCTGTGCAGTTCTCTAATCACACAGGCAAGCTGCTTTCACTCAAACAGTCTGAGCCCTTAAATACGGTGCGAGATCATTTATGAATCTGTTAGAGCTCAGGCATAAACGATCTGGTAATGCGATTCACATCATTTATAACTGAATCTTGAGTATTATGCAGGGTACCCGACTTTTAAGGGGCAGGTTTTAAATGGACAGCAACTTTGGGAATTAATAGAAGGCCTTGAAGCAAATGATTTATTGTACTATACACATTTATTGACAGGTACACTGAGGAAACTAAAATTCTTTTCTTATCTTGTGTAAATGAGAATCTGCGAGAGACGTTATATCTTGGTACGCTGGATTTCGGGAATTTAATTGTTAATATCATCTGCAGACATAGTAACTTAGTTGGTTATGGAATTAGATTAGCTTTTTCGCTTTGGTGACTTGCAGTTCTTAACTTCTTATATGGAAGCTTGAGCATAAAATCTTAAGGCCCAGATACCAATGTAATTGTTAGCTTGTGGACTTCCTTTGTCTTGTTTGTACATACTCTTGTGGTAATACTTCACACTAAGTAGAACTCGATGACATACTTATCTCTTCCGCTGTAGTTTGCATCTCATGGTTTTGATGGTATTTCCCTTTGGTTTATGAGAGGAGTTTGAATTTTTTTTCCCGTTGCTTTCTTTGATAAGGTTCTTTTCTAGAGCTTAGTCATTTTGTTGTAAATTCTCACTTCCTTTTGCAACAAGGTGCTTAATGTGTATAGTTTGAACAGTGGTGTTAGTTTTAGTACCAAAGCTGGAATATCTTAGTTAGAGGTAAGTTTATTTTTCTATTTTATTTTTCCTAATTGGTCACCTAAATATACAGATATACAAAAAGAATTCCTCAGGTAAAGGATTTTGATTATGTGAAGTGGCAGTGAAAAAAGAGGCTGGTTTTTCTAATGTACAGCTTTATACGTTTTAGGGCTCTGGGTTATGGTCTTATGACATTTGTATATCTTGGTGGTTCTCTCTTGAATGCATTCTAGGTTTCATGTAAATATTAAATAATGGCACTTTTTCTGTATCTTTTGTTTTTACATGTCCAATTTTAAATTCATTTGCTCCTGATAATTTGATTCCATTTTTTTAATGTTGATTCTTTTCTGTAGGTTACATTGGTTCTGTGTCATTCTTGAATACAGTGTTAAAAGTTGTTGATAAGCTGCGGTCAATTAACCCAAAACTCACATATGGTAAGTATTTATTCTCTTTTTTCTTTGTCCACAAAATATGCTATCTTGTATACATATAGGTTCCTGCTGAGTTTTTTGGAGCACAAATCAAATAAGTGCTCTTTTAGATTGTTGCATGCCTTCTTCATCAGTATGGAGAATTGGGTAGCGTTTCTTCTGATATCCGTTCTGGATATTGAAAACCGGGGAGTTTGAGCAACTGGGACCAGTTGGCTTAACTAGTTATTTTACTGTATTTTTAATTACCAATTATTTTGCTAATAGTTTGAATCTTCTTGTTAGTTTGTGATCCAGTAATGGGTGATGAAGGAAAGCTTTATGTCCCTCTGGAGCTCGTATCAGTTTACCGTGAGAAGGTAGCTTTCCATTCCTTTTTTGGAAATTTGTGAATCATGCACTTAGCTTTTTTTCAGGATTATAAAACTATAGACCAGACCTATTAGGATTATAAAACTATAGACCAGACCTATTTACTACATAGATTTACTTCTAATACTTCTCTGATGAGAGACAAGCATGATTGTCAGCTCAACATCCTACATTTTATGCATGAATGGGATGTGATACCTAAATGCTTGTAATGTTGCAGAAATAAATATTTGAAGGTCATCTTATGATTTTTTTTTGGGTAAATTTCGACACTAGCCTGAGTTCAAAAGTTCTTGTTTAATGAGAGTTGATTGTAGTAGTTCTTTTGTTTCCTTAACTGACAGTAGAAACCAGGTATAGTCTTCTCTTTAGCTGCACTGATAGTTGCTTGTCTACTTACATATAATTGTGATTACATGAATGAACAGTTAACTCTGTATTGATGCTTTTAAAACCGTTGTCATTCTAGGTTGTTCCTGTTGCTTCAATGTTGACACCCAATCAGTTTGAAGCTGAACAATTGACGAATTTCAGGTTCTTGTACACCCAACTGAAGTTCAAAACCAAGTCCTAAGATTGTATTGTGTTGCATCATAAGAAGTGGAAGATTTTTCTTCCTATCCTGTCATTTTCTTTTTCCTAGAAAGAACGACTGCTATTATCTTGTGCATTTTTTGCTTCTGTATTGCATTATAAATTTTAGTTTGCTAAGAAAATTTTCTTTTTAGGATTGTATCTGAAGAAGATGGACGTGAAGCTTGCAATATTTTGCATGCTGCTGGCCCATCAAAGGTTCTGCTTGCTTTATCCTAGAAACTTTGTTATAACTTTTATTGACACGTGGCCCTTTAGTGTTACTTATAAATGGCATGCAACGATTCCCTTTTGTGGAAGGAGCTTGGTATTTCTCTAAGATATTTGATCTGGAAACTTGTCCACATATTACTTTTATGAATCTGATGAGTACTTTTCTTGGTTCTCTTTGTTTTTCTGGATTCATCAGAACTATAGATTTCTCTTGCTTGTGATACAAATAATTGAGCATGATAATAACATTGTAGGAGCAGGTAAATTATTTCTTCATGATTAAGTGTAAAGAAATTTTTATAATGCTTTCTAGAAGACTTCTTACTTTCCTTTTTCTATCTTACTAATCCTAATAACACTAGAGCACTAATATTTTTCCATTTGCTCACTTCAGTAGACTTTATTTCCCTATTCTTCACTGTAACCAATGATGTTATTGTCTACATTTTGACGAGATTACAAGGGCGGGTTGATGGTCACCTGCTTGTAGATAGACACGCATTAGGCTGTGTGTATTTGTTCATATATTTGTATCTGTATGTAGACATGGATACAAAAACATTTCCTTTATTGCAGGGCAAGAGGCATTGCCTTTTTATCCAATCTTTGCTTTACTTTTCTATTGACAATGATACTGCTTTAGGGGAAATAATTTTTTTTTCCCTCTAGAGAAATCCAACATTTGCCTTTTGATCTCTGAAACATCATGCATTATGAAATATATAGAAATACTATAACGTCAACATGTATTCTATTTGAATATGACTTCATACTGTTTGATATTGTGTTTCTACTGAAATGTATAACACATGTACTCTTAACCTGTATCAGGTTGTGATAACAAGTATTAACATTAATGACAAGTTACTTCTCCTTGGCAGTCATCAGAAAGAGAAGGTGAGGAAACAGATTGCCAAGTGCCTTTTATGAAAAATTTGGTAATTCTTTTAAAATGGATTATACTGTGACTTACAATGTGAAGTCTCTCTATCTTATTTTGCTTATTCTTTGATGATATTTATACTATGACGGATTCACAGTTGCCTTTCATGGAATTTGCAGAAGTATGTGTCGTGCTAACAGCGGCGCAAGATTACATGATTTTTGTTTTCTTTATAACAGTGCTGCTATATATATAATTTAGGAATTCTTGTAGTATTCAGAATGTGATCACTTCCGCCTGTTCTTATTTACTCAGCAATTGCATTTGATAGGACCAACCTCCTGAGCAGTTCAAGATTGTGATACCCAAAATTCCTGCGTATTTCACGGTATGAACATTTTGTACACAACCAGTCTTCATGAGATTTTCTTGTTGGTTATTTGAAGGTCCTGGAGCATTGGAAAAGTTTTGACAGAAAATATATAACCTTGTAACCTTAAACAAAGAGTGATAGAAAAATGTGTTTTTTTTTTTGCCCCATTTGGCTTAATTGATCTTCTGAGTTTGGAAATAGGAAAATTTTACTTAATGTAAAATAATAGAGAAATTGAAAGTAAGCTGGGGTTCTTATTTTTCATGTTTTTGCTTAAAGCCTATAACACCTAATGTGTCTAATCAGTGACTTGTAGTTGGACCAGCACATAACACTGTGCAATAAAAGCTTGTTCCTGCCATTTGTTTCTTGTATAATCTCAAAATGAGACAAGAATGCAATGCATGGCCTTGTTTCAGTTTGGATGTACCTAACTATTTTCTTACCTTAAAAGCTTGGGCAATTGACATTTTGCTGTTTTCTGGTCTAGGAATAAGCCTATGTGGTTCTATTTTGTAATAGCTTGTTTTTTCTAATTAATGTTGGCAAAATCTCCAGACCTTTTACAGAAATAGTGTATTTTTATCACATTGATGATTACTTAAGCAGGTCGAGATCATTATTCCACCTAGGCAGTTGTCTAGGTGGAACTAAGATTTGATCCGCACTGCACTAGTCTAATCTGAGCCCTTACATCGATAGTTTTGTACCTTAATTGCAGGGAACTGGAGATTTGACGACTGCGCTGTTGCTTGGATGGAGCAATGTAATATACTCAATTATATATCTCATCCTCGTTATCCTTAAGCTACATCCATATTTGCTTCAACTTGTGTGTTGTTTCTCCAGAAATACCCCGACAACCTTGAGACAGCAGCTGAGCTAGCTGTATCAAGCTTGCAGGTATCTGTCTGAAGTGCTAATGTTTCAGTGGTCCTGTTTTCTTTCCATAATGCCTATATATGAACCAATCCCTGTTCACCTTCTAGCCTAAAAATGGCGTCTATGCTTGGATTCTCTTTAGAGCTGAGCATTGTCAGTTAACCGGTATACTGCCTTATTCTGGTTCAGGCGCTTCTAGCAAGAACATTAAAGGACTATCAAAGGGCTGGATATGATTGCAAGTCAAGCAGTTTGGAAATTCGACTGATTCAGAGTCAAGATGACATTCGAAACCCAGAAATCAGTTACAAAGCAGAAAGATACAATCCAAATTGATGCTGAGGCTTCCCTTCATCCAAGTGTTCATCCATGGCTGAATGCTATGGGGAGGCACAGAAACAATTCCCTACTTTTGGCATTGGTTTTACCCTTGTTGTTGCAAGTGGTAACCACTGGCTTTTGTTCTGACAATTAAAAAGAAAACAATGAAAATCACAAGGTTTGTGGGAATATTCAAAGGTTTGCTTGCCCTTTGGACAGCATTGATTCAGCTTCAAAAGTGTAAGAACATGAGTCTTTTAGTTTGTCAGTTGGAATCAAGATCTTGGTTTTAGCTGAGTGTAGTGGTAAATTGTTCTGATTTTGCACTTGTCTTCAAAAGCTTTTAAGATCTACATAGTCTAGATGGATCGAATTTAAAATTTATAAATCTTAAATAAATAATGATATTACTAAAACTCAATAAGTAAGAGTTTTTAAATAAGTAAGAGTTCTTTCTTTTAAAAGTAAAATAATTAGTTTCTTTTATTTTTAAAGGTAAAATAAGTAAAGTTAGTTATCTAGAAATATTAACCGTTTTAATTTTTTTTTTTTTTTTTTTGCTTAAAATGTGTGAATATTTTTCTTAAAAAAAAATTATCTATAACCTATCTATAACATATAGTAAAAAAAAAAAAATCGAAGCAAAATTCAAGAAGATAAGTCTAAAACAAATTTCAACATGTGTCATTTTTTTAACAAATTAAGAGTACATATTTTATTAACTTAATCTTGCTCTCTTGTATCTGTTTGTTTTGGTATAAAGGAGGTTAAGGGCCTAGATTACTCGGTAGCTACTGTTCTTGTATCTTTTGTATATTATATTTTATTTATCCAAGAGTATTTTTATAATTGAACCATTTATTTTTCATTTAGAGGAAGAAATTATACCATTTACCCACTAGTAATACATGTACTTAACTATATTTAAAAATAAAGTCATGACAATTCAATGTAGTAATAGTTGTCATCGTTTTATTTTTAAATATAATAATAGTTACATGTATTTAGCGAGTAGATGATATAATTTGCTATATACGTGTATTTTTTATAAATTGGGATTATCTTTTAAAAATATTAAATTTCTTTTAATAATAATTATTACATCCATTACGGATATATCATAATCTAGAAAATTACTACTAGTATTTAATGTTAGAATTTTAATGTGACGTAAAAAAATGTCCGGAAGCAGAGGATTGTAATTAAAAAAATATTAAGATAATATTAATTTTCAAACCAAACAATAAAGATATTTTATAATTTAAATCTTTTTTTTATGCTAAATAACTCTATTTAAGGACAAAATTTTAATATGACAGCGGGGAGATTAGTATAGAAAAACATTATAATGAAATGAAAATAAAAATAAAAATAACATTATAATTTGTGTTTATAAGGGGCCGGGATCAAAAGGGGCCAAAAAATTTAGGGTGTGGACTGAAATAAATTGAAAAAATTAGGATGTGGACTGAAAGGGGCCTCTCGGATTTGTAAAATCCGAAACACTAATTAATTAAGAATTTCGGATTTTACAAATCTGAATCAGTTGTAAAAGGTAAAAAAAAAAAAAAAAAAAAAACGAAAGCATAGATTCAGATTTGAAAAATCCAAATTTATTCTTCCCGAAATACTTCTTCAAGACAGTCCACCACATCCCAAACAACTAGCACCATGTCAAAAACAATAAGTACCACGTCCAGAAACGTCTAAGTTCATGTGTGTGAATTTAAACTGATTTTTTCACAAAAACAGTCCACCACGTCCCAGATAACTAGCACCACGTCAAAAACAACTAGCACCAAATCCATAAACATCTACATTCATGTGTGTGAATTTAACCTGATTTTTTCATAAAGACAGTCCACCACGTCCCAAACAACTAGAACTACGTCTCAAAAACAAGCACCACGTCCAGCAACGTCTACATCCATTCAAGTGAATTTGGACGTGGTGCTATTTTTTCTGAGACGATGTGAGATGTTATTGATAAAAAATCAATTGAAATTCACATATATGGAAGTAGACGTTTATGGATAGTTTTTTAAGACGTGGTGCTAGTGGTTCTGAGACGTGGTAGACTGTCTTTGTAAAAAAAATCATTTTAAATTCACATGCATGGATGTAGACGTTTTTGGACGTGGTGCTAGTTGTTCTGAGACGAGGTGAGATATTTTGTGAAAAAATCAGTTTAAATTCACATGTCTGGATGTAAACATTTTTGGACGTGGTTCTAGTTGTTTGATGCGTGGTGCTAGTTGTTTGAGACGTGGTAGACTGTCATTGTGAAAAAAATCAGTTTAAATTCACATGCATGGATGTAGACATTTTTGTATGTGGTGCTAGTTGTTATGAGACGAGTTGAGATGTTTTGTGAAAAAATAAGTTTAAATTCATATGTCTGGATGTAGACTTTTTTGACGTGGTGATAGTTTTTTAAGACGTGGTTCTAGTGATTCTGAGACGTGGTAGACTATCTTTATGAAAAATAGTTTAAATTCAGATGCATGATGTAGACGTTTTTGGACGTGGTTCTAGTTGTTCTGAGACGATATGAGATGTTTTGTGAAAAAATCAGTTTAAATTCACATGTCTGGATGTAGAAGTTTTTGGACGTGGTTATAGTGTTTTGAGACGTGGTGCTAGTTGTTCTGAGACGTTGTAGACTGTCTTTGTGGGGGAAAAAAACAGTTTAAATTCACATGAATGGATGTATACGTTTTTTGCCGTGGTGCTAGTTGTTCTGAGACGATTTGATATGTTGTATGGTCATTTTATTTGTTTTATCTTATTACAACACCTACTTACAAGATCATGAACATTTCTAAGAGTTATATGGTCATTTTAATTGTTTTATCTTCACAAAACTCTTAGATCAGAGATCATGAACATTTCTAAGAGTTGAATGGTCATTTTATTTGTTTTATCTCATTACAAGTCTTAGATATGAGATCATGACCATTTATAATAATTGTATAGCCGTTTTATTTGTTTTATCTTATCAAAACCCTTAGATAAGAGATTATGAACATTTTGGTCCACCTCATACGTTTTTTGATGTGGTTCTAGTTGTTCTGAGACAAGGTGAGATGTTTTGTGAAAAAATCAGTTTAAATTCACATGTCTGGATGTAGACGTTTTTAGACGTGGTGCTAGTTGTTTTAGATGTGGTGATAGTTGTTTGAGACGTGGTAGACTGTCATTGTGAAAAAATCAGTTTAAATTCACATGAATGGATGTAAACGTTTTTTGCCGTGGTGCTAGTTGTTCTGAGACGAGTTGAGATGTTGTATGACCATTTTATTTGTTTTATCTTATTACAACACTTACTTACAAGAATATGAACATTTCTAAGAGTTATATGGTGATTTTAATTGTTTTATCTCCACAAAACTCTTAGATCAGAGATCATGAATGCACAAGGTGTGGAAGTACGGCCCATAGAGCTACAAGGTGTCCCGTCTCTCATCCCAGATGAGATCGTACAAGGCTTGGTAGACTATATGACCCCGATGGAATGATATGATGTTTATATATATGTAATTGGTACAATTATTTACAAGTGTTTATAGGTATAATTGGTTATGTGTAGTTGCATTGGTGATTTGGTTAGGTATTGATGTAAAGGTATATGTAATTGAAATAATAGCTTATTTGATGTTCGATAGATTAAATTTGGGAATTGGATTATGATCATATTGTATTTGTATATTGGATAGAGGTTTTATGAATACATTATGGTTAGTATATTGGTATAAGTGTTATGGATTGGATTATTGTACTATCTATTTTTTTTTATAATTGTCCGCTTTCAATTAAATTTGGATTTAGAAGATCCGAATTTTTAATGAAATTCGGATTTTAAAAATCCGAATTCAATGTATTTTGGATTTCCCTAATCCGAACATTTTATCTGGATGTAGACGTTTTTGAACGTGGTTCTAATTGTTAAATATGTGGTTCTAGTTGTTCTGAGACGTGATAGACTGTCTTTGTGGAAAAAAATTATTTTAAATTCACATGCATGTATGTAGACGTTTTTGAACGTGGTGGTAGTTGTTCTGAGACGAAGTGAGATGTTTTGTGAAAAAATTAGTTTAAATTCACATGTCTGGATGTAGACGTTTTTGGACGTGGTGTTTGTTGTTTGAGACGTGGTTCTAGTTGTTTGAAACGTGGTAGACTATCTTTGTGGAAAAAAAATCAGTTTAAATTCACATGCATGTATGTAGACGTTTTTGGACGTGGTGCTAGTTTTTCTGAGACGATGTGAGTTGTTTTGTGAAAAAATTAGTTTAAATTCACATGTCTGGAAGTAGACATTTTTGGACGTGGTGCTAGTTATTTGAGACGTGGTTCTAGTTGTTTGAGACGTGGTAGACTGTCTTTGTGAAAAAAATTAATTTAAATTCACATGCATGTATGTAGACATTTTTGGACGTGGTGCTAGTTTTTCGGAGACGAGGTGAGATGTTTTATGAAAAATTAAGTTTAAATTCGGATATTCTAAATCCTAAATTTTTTATTAAATTCGGATTTCGATGTATTTCGGATTTCCCTAATCTGAACTTTTTATCTGGATGTAGACGTTTTTGGACGTGATTCTAGTTGTTAAAGATGTGATTTTAGTTGTTCTCAGACGTGGTAGACTACCTTTGTGAAAAAAAATCATTTTAAATTCACATGCATGCATGTAGACGTTTTTGGACGTGTTGCTAGTTTTTCTGAGACGATGTGAGATGTTTTGTGAAAAAATCAGTTTAAATTCGCATGTTTGGATGTAGACGTTTTTGGACGTGATCCTTGTTGTTTTAGACGTGGTGCTAGTTGTTCTTAGACGTGGTAGACTGTTCTTGTGAAAAAAAATCAGTTTAAATTCACATGCATGTATGTAGACATTTTTGGACGTGGTTCTTGTTGTTTTAGACGTGGTGCTAGTTTTTCTTAGATGTGGTAGACTGTCTTTGTGAAAAAAATCAGTTTAAATTCACATGCATGGATGTTGACGTTTTTGGACGTGATGCTAGTTGTTCTGAGACGAGATGAGATGTTATTGTGGAAAAATCAGTTTAAATTCACATGTTTGGATGTAGACGTTTTTGGACGTGGTTCTAGTTGTTAAAGACGTGATTCTAGTTGTTCTGAGACTTGGTAGACTGTCTTTGTGAAAAAAAAACTCAGTTTAAATTACATGCATGTATGTAGACATTTTTGGACGTGGTGCTAGTTTTTCTGAGACGAGGTGAGATGTTTTGTGAAAAAATCAGTTTAAATTCACATATCTGGATGTAGACGTTTTTGGACTTGGTTCTTTTTGTTTTAGACGTGGTGCTAGTTGTTCTTAGACGTGGTAGACTGTCTTTGTGAAAAAAAAAATCAGTTTAAATTCACATGCATGGATGTTGACATTTTTGGACGTGGTTCTAGTTGTTCTGAGAGGATGTGAGATGTTATTGTGGAAAAATCAGTTTAAATTCACATGTCTGGATGTAAACGTTTTTGGACGTGGTGCATGTTGTTTGAGACGTGACGCAACTTGTTCTGAGACGTGGTAGACCGTCCTCAATATTCAGATTTCTAAAATCCGAAATTTGTTAATTTAATTAATTAGCATCATTAGTATTTAATTAAAACAGATTTTCGTAATTTTTCGGATTCTTAAAATCCAAATTTTTTAAAATTCAGATTTTAAGAATCCGATAGGCCCCTTTTTGTCCATACTTCTAAATTTTTTCTCTTTTCAGTCCACACATTTATTTTTAATTCTCTTTTGGGCAAAAATTCGTGTTCATAACCTAAACCTTTTTTTTGTTTTTTTGGAGGAAAAAGACGGAGGAAGTATTACCGTAGGCTGTACGATTAGAAATCCAATCCCTTCTCACAAACTCAACACGTCGTCGTATCCATTGCTTCCCGCCACTGCTTCCAACTGAATTCGAATATACCAATCCTCCAACTGAACTGCCTCCGCGGCCGAAATAGCCACCCTCCGCCACCGCTGCAGCTCTTCATCATCTTCTTTACGGTCACATCAATCATTCTCCCTATTTTGTTGTGGGTATATGCTCAGTTACCTACTTAATTTGCGTTTTGCTGAGGAATTAGGATTTTCCTTTTCCTTTTTGCCTATTTAAGTTTTTGCCCTACTATAGTTTGAAGATTATGTACGACTAAGAATATTTTTCTGAATTTGGGATTGCGTGTGGAGGGTTGTAAAGCGGGGACTCTTTCCATTTTCAAACCAGTAAGAAAATGTTAGATGGTTTTGGAGGAAGTTGACATGTTTTTGGAAATGGGGTGATGCCGAAAAGTTGCTATCTTTAACCTTTTATTTGAAAATAAAGAATTAGATTGAATATTTTTCTTCTTTTGGCGCTCACTTGAGGCTTCAGGGTAAGTGAAGCCGCTTGTTATGAATCAAATTATTTATGTTTTTTGTTGGGAAAAATAAAGAAAGAAAAAAAGGAAGAGAAAGGTGTTAGTAGGTTCGATGCAAATGCAAATATCTAACTGAGGGAAATTTAATCTCTTATAAAGCTTTCTGCTTTTTATTTGAGGAGGGGGCTATACGATGGTCTGTGAATTAGTGGTAAGAGTCAAGTTCGAATAAGTTGATGCTTTGTTCTGTTGGGTTAATTCTCCTCGTAAGCATAGTTTAGAAATAAAGTTTTTGGTCGAGGAAGCATTGCTCGATATATTGATGATAGTATTTGTTAAAATGTGCTATTTTCAAATTTCTTCTCCATTGCCCAGGTTGCTGACTCACATTTGAAATGAATTTATTCTGTAACCAAGTATTTGAACTGATGAGATCTTCAGCTCAAAGAAGATAGAAATCTATAGATTCTACTAAGTTGCAGTTGTTCTTGGAAATTCCACTTCCTCACCTTATTGTTGTCACCTAATTGGGTATCTTTAAGAACTGTACTGTGCTAATAGCTGTTTCTTGCCATCTTCAGTATGTCTCACTTACATTTTCACTTGCAGGCTATGCATCTCGACTGTGAATGAAAATGTTGAAATGGCCTTTCAATGCTCTAAATTTTACAGGCTTCTGTTCTTACTTTTGAAAAGAACCAAGGTTGATTCTTTAGGAAGGAGTCCTTGTAGATGGATGACAGAGAATCTAGGCAAATGCACAGAAATTTAGTCAGATGTTTCCTCGGCCAGCAGTTATACATTGTAAGTCTCCTATATTTATGTGGGTTTTTTATCTGGAAATATCAAATTTTGACTACTCATTTAATGATGGTTTACTGTTAGTGCCGTCTCTGTAATACCTATTTGGTTGGTGACACATTGTAATTTGTCACTGTTTTGACTCAAAGCTGGTTTTCTGTGTCACATGCTAATGGATTCTGTCATATTAATGAAGAATAGTAACTATTCTTTTGATGGAAATTGCAATATGCGTTTTGTTATCTTAGTTAATTCCGTTGACCATGAATGACCTTGTACAATCTGGCTGTTACCTGCAACACAGAAGCTAAACCATGATATGTTGCTATTTTTTCCATCTTACCATATCTCTTTTCATTTTCTGCAATGGAGACGTCTTTGTAATTAGTCAGAGGAGCATGAGGTTAAAGTTTCTTTTGAAAGAAGGAGAAAGGAAGTCCCTGACCAAGATTTAATGTTACTAGAGGAAATAGTTCTATAATTAGATGAAAAGAAAAACACTTCTGCGTACACCATACTCATTTGCAAACTCCTTAAGGCACAAACCCATCCTAGTTTGGCATTTGCTGTGGTGAGTAGATGATTTAATATTGAGATATGCTGAATCTTTATGAATTTTTCATTTTACGTAAAATTTTTAATTCTCCTACTCGTATAAAGAACAACTGTTTCCTGTCCCTGAAACCATTCGTTAGAAGCCTAATTTACCTTAAACAGTGGTTCTTTTGGACACTTTAATAAGAACTACTTTGATATTCATCCTTTCGCCACTCTCCATTTCCATGAATCCTTTTTGCTCCTTGTATCCTCGTTTTTAGGACAAAATAACCTATAATGAGTATGCATCGTGGTTAGATTTTAGGCACATTGGATTCATACATATTTTATGTTGGTCATACAAGTATTGCATTGAGGGAGTGAGCAAAGGTAGCTTTTATTATCTGAAGTCATCCTATGGAGATTTTAGAAGTTGCCTCTACAGAACTAAAATTTTTGTTAACTGTGATTATGATATTTTACTTTGTATTTTATCTCCATCATTTTATTGATGATTAATAAATATCTATGAACTCTTTATGAATTCATTATGTTTTAACCAAGGCTTTCTGGAATTGGAGTCTCATGGCTGTAAACAGGCTAATAAGTAAATATCCTTTTTAGTTCCATGCTGTAAACATCTTCCTTGTGAACATTTCACAGTAGAGCAGTTATGTATCTGCTGTTGTCAAGATTTGCTTGATTTAACTGATCTATTAATGCATCCGTATGTATCTGGATAAAATTTCTCTTCAAATCTCTTTCATTCTTCTCCTTTGGATCATGCAGAGACAGGTAAATTAGTTGTTTCCTTATCATTCTAGCATCAAAGGAAAAGCATTTAAGGTTGGAATTTTGGAAGAAGGTGCTAAAAGGATTGTGGATTGTAGTTTATAGGCAGGGGATAAAGAAAACTGGAAATACCAAAATTTCCAGCTAGCATAAATTGTAACAACACTTGGATATGAAGAAACTCAATAACCTAAAACTTGGATAATATGTAGTGGAAAAAATGAAGGATGAACTAGTTGCCATTTTTCTTCTTAATATGGTCCTTGCATAGTAATCTAGTTCTGGATGGGCAGTTCTTAAAGTTGTACTTTGCATATAAATGCTCATAAACATACTCTTTCCTACCCCTTCTTCTGTGCAAGGATGATTAGCCTTCTCTCTTTCGCTGCAGTTTTTTTAACCTTACATTACGTTTCCATAGTTTCTGGGCATCCTTTCATGTATCCAGTGCATTTTGTTCTTGGAAATAAATCTAGTTGCCTTGATTTAGGAAATATAACATGAAGAAAATTTTGGCACGTATGGAGCTTCTCCTGTGAATTTCCTTGCATTTTGTAGCTGGAGGCGACTCCTTTTGGCATAGCTAGGGTGAAGTAAGGTATTTCTTCTCTTTTACTTAATAGACCTTCTTAACTTGTGGAATTGTAAACTCTTTCAAGGCATGTGTCCACTTTGGTTCCTGATTGGCATATTTTTATTTTTTACTTGTCTTCATCTCTCTCTCTCTCTCTATATATATATATAAAATATATAATATATATATCCATTTGCCAGAAGGTTAGCTTCACTAGTAGTATATGTGTGATTAGAACTTTTTATGAACATGAGGAAGTAATGTCAAAGATTGAAAATCCATTTAATTGATGAGAATCTGAATGCCAATATTTCAGCTGGAAATAAAAATCAACGACAGAAAAAATAATGGATGAAATAACTGACACATGATGATTCTTTACCAGATAGATGAAAGAAAAATACCTGGGGCTAGAAATGAGTTGAGAATCAATGACACAAAACCATGGGGTGACATGAAGAGTTTGTAATGACTTTCATATTTTCTATGAAATATGATAATTATTTGCTATTGAGAATTTTGCGGAATAAAAGCATCTTCCTTGCTTTTTCCTTTCTTTTTTGGAAAAAACTCGGTATACTTAGAAAGTCATTAATGTATGCACAAGATTAATGTTAATCATGCATATTAGTAAAAGCTTCCATAAATGCCTGTTGTCAGAAGTAGTATGCTCATTAATTCTTTGGTTATGGCCCTTTTTCTCTTATTTGTGCAATCCAATGAAGTTGTGCGAAATCACTTTATTTTCTGAACATCTAATTTAAAAGCAAAATTAAATCATTTGAGCCACCTAATCACCACCTGTCGCACCATCCACGTGGTGTTCTAGCTCCATGCAACCGCTACCGCTTGCTTTACGTTTCGATTTGTACTTCCTCCTTTTCCATTTCTTCTCTTTCGTTCAGGAGGATAAGTGAATGGCGTGTCTACTTCCATCTCTGCCGTTTAGGAGTTACTAAAAAATCAAGTGTCTACAACTGGCAGCGGTAAGATCTTCACCAGACATTTTTAAACAAAATACTTTCTGAAATTTTGACATACTTTGATGTTTTTGTTGTGTGCCTTGAGTTCCCAAATTGTGTATTCTTTTTGTGTATAGATCTGGATAGTTTTTCAATTTGAAGAAGTTCTCTTCTTATCGCGTGCCTTAACTTCTCTTCTCCGGTATGTATAATTTTTCTCAAATGTGTCTTCTTTTTGTTTATAGATCTAGATAGGTTTTCAATTTAGAGAAGTTCTCTTCTTGTCATGTGCCTTAACTTCTCTTCTCCGATATATATAATTTTTCTCAAATTGGGTCTTCTTTTTGTGTATAGCTCTAGATAGTTTTCAATTTGGAGAAGTTCTCTTCTTCTCGTGTGCCTTAACTTCTCTTCTCCGGTATGTATAATTTTTCTAATTGTATATGTTTCTGCTTATTTGATGAATGATAATACAGTTTGAGATATGCTCAATTTGAAGTGTATTTGCGCAATTGAGAGGGGATAAATCAATGAGAAAAGAATTGGCGTTCTTTTCGCATGATTTCTGTGACAAACAAAGAAGGGGGGCAAAAAAATACTATCATGAACAGATCTGCATATTCTTTTACTGAGATTTAATAAATTTGACTTCATAGAATGTACTTGATTTCCTTTTCAGTCTTGTTTTCAATATTTGATGATTGCAAATTTCGTGCAACCTAATACAATTCCCATGGTGTACGAATTTTGGTCTGGAGAATATTTTTCAAGTTGAACAAATTTGTTTCCCATGCAAGGTTTTCTTGTTTCAGTCATAGTTTTTCTAAATTTTGCTGTCAATTCGCATGTTACAAGTGAAGGACTAGATCCGCCTTGTTCTGGCTAGATTGATTCATATTTTGTCCATTTTCTGCTCTCACTTTGAAACATCGTCAATAAATACTTGTGTGGATAAATTGTGCCCTATTTTTAGCTATGTACCTTCTTTTGCTGCTGCTTTGTGTTATGTGATTCGTTAACCTAGTCCTTGTGTTTGTTTATTTCATGTATTGCTTACATAAATGACAATGAACCCAAAGAGTATCTTATATTTTCTTTATTCAAATGGTATCGATTATGGCATCACTGATCTTATTATTTAACCATTGCTGTTTCTGCTTTTAGGAAACCATCAACTCTATTACTGGTTTTGTTGAGCTTCTCAATCGTTTGGTTTCTTTCTCAAGCAACGCAAAGCAATTCCTCATCACTTTCCTTGCCAAAATGTCATTCACTGGAGAAGCCAAGCACAATGAGAAGGAAGTGCAAACTACAAATCATGGACCCTCTTCCAAACCGAATGCTTATCCTAGGGTTGTTAGGATTTCAGTCGCTGATCCAGATGCAACTGATTCCTCCAGTGATGAAAGTGAGGCCAATCCCAGTGCTGATGCTAGAAAGCTTATCAAGGAGATCAAAATCAAGCCTACCAAGCCTCTCACCTTGGAAGAAGGCACCAACAGCAGCGGGAATGGAGAGGGAGAGGAAAAAACCAACTGTGAAAAGGCTGATGACAGTGGGAAGGGGAAGGAAGCCCTAAAAGCTGAAGATGGAGTTACCTCAGGGCCCAAGAGAAAATGCATGACAGCCACAGCGGTAGCCACAGCCCTAACCCTAGCCCCAGCCCCAACCCCAGTGGAGGAGTCACGTAATGCTGAAAATGTACCAAAGAAGTATCGTGGTGTTCGCCAGCGTGTTTGGGGTAGGTGGGCTGCGGAAATAAGAGACAGCGCTCGAGGAGTAAGGAAGTGGCTCGGTACGTGGGACACAGCAGAGGAGGCTGCCCTTGCATATGATCAGGCGGCCATTGAGCTTCGTGGCCCTAGGGCTGTCACCAACATTATCCGGCCACCTCCATTTCCATCAACTCCACCACCACCAGCAGCTGCACCTGAGCGTACAGGTAACGCTGGTAGGGCAACCAGGAAGTTTACCCCACCAGCAATAGTAGATGACAGCTGCTCAAGCAGCAACAACGCTCTGCCATGACCAGCTCAGGTCGCATTTCGCCCGGGCTTTCACCATGCTCCACCGCGGTCACCTGCAAGTTTGTCCTCGGGTTTAGTTTGTACTTTTTGTTAAACTCTTGAATGTCGTCCCTCCTGATGGGCAGTTTGTGGTTGGTTGTGTTCTTCCTTTGTGTCTGAAACTTGACGTTTTCATGTATTTTGTCTGGCTTGTTTAGTTTATGTATCATGTATTGGTGTATCTTGTGCTTTTTGCCTGCATTTTTGCATAGAATTTCATCCAATTGGTGTAGAAATGTTTTAGAAAACATGACAATGGCGTAAATTGCAATTCTAGTCTGCATAATATAGAGCAGTAGTAAATGTTAGCCTCTATATGTAGATTTTGAACTGAGGCCAGAAAAATCTCTTGAGATTTGAGAATGCTTCAAGCTTTTATAGAAATAGCAAGAAGTAATCAGTATTTGCTGAGCTAGTGTCTTGTTAATTATGAATTTCCGTGATGACCCCTATAGTGGACACGGATTTGCATGAAAATCCTTATGAACATTTCATGTAGGCATTACTCGTTGGTGTTGGTTGATTTACAAGAACTCTTCAAGGCACTTCTGCATTTAGGAACTACTTTTTTATGTGGCATGCCTTACTTACTATGAAAATTACTAATCTTCAATTAAATTATCATTTTTTTTTTGTTTCGGTTTAGAAAATGATTTAAACATATTTATGAAACTTTCAGTATTTTTTTTCGGATTTATAATTATTTTTAAATAAAGGGTAAAATTGACAACACAAAATTTTCACTTGGATAGCTATTTCATCCAAAAAAATGTCCCATTTTTTTTTTTTTTTAATTTGTAGGAAACTAAAAAAGGTTTTTCTATCACAGTGCTTAAACCATAGGCACGTGAGACTCAAAAAAACAGAGGCAAATGTTTATACAAAAGCTATGACCTGCGACTGGGATTTGTATCTCTGTAAAAAACTATTATTGGCATTTGCTGGAGGTGCCAATAACATCAGATGTTCTTGTGTCGGAGGAGTGATCTCCTCAACTTCTGATAGACACTGGGTTTTTGGAACTACCATTGTATCATCCATGATGTCGTTGTATGAAAGAGGTGGGGGAGAAGCAGGGGGAGTTTTTGTACTGGTCTGTGTTACTAGAGGTTAATAAGAGTTCTGGCTTGAGGTGGATGGATTTGGGGTGTTTGACTGTGTGGGACTTTGAGGCTGAAGGGTGACTGATGATGGTGACTGTATGGGATTCGGTGGAGAAGTTAGGATCTTTGGAGGTGATAGGTTTCAGGAGTTTGGTGTCAGTGGTGGTTGTTGGCTAGCTGACAGTGATTTCAGGAGATTCAAGGGCTGGTTGTGCGGGGGTGTATGCTGTTTTCCTGGGGTTTTGTTGTGCGTTGTGGGAGGAGGATGGAGGACTTTAGGATGGAGGAGGAGTACTGACCAAATGGAATGTTTTGGTCTATGGGTGTGGTGAATTGGGCTGGAAATGGGTCATTGTTTTCTTGGGCCGGTTGGGATTGGTTGGGCTTGGTGTTAGACTTTCGGGATGTGGTTTCCTTTGACAAATAGTAAGTGCATCTCGACCCATCACTATTCGAATTTGCACAAAGTGTTAATTGGGCCACAACCTAATTGGGCCACTATTCGTTAATTGGGCCACAACCTAATTAATCCGTGATATGCCTACCTACCTCACAAAGTGTTCGTCTCTATGGTCATGCCTGACCAAACTACCTCACCATATCCGACTGAATTACAAATACTCTCCTACTTGACTGAATAAATAAATTATAAAAATTATTAAACGTTCGTTTGAATTTATATTTTTTAAAATATTAAAAATATACTAAAATTAAAGATAAGTGAAAAATAATAATTTTGTTTCATGTGCCATCAAGTTTATTGGTTTTTTTTCCCCTTTAAATAACCTAAATTAATCAAATTTTTATATTTTTAATTATGTTCAATCCTCAGTTTTGTTGCTGATCAAGTAGTTATTTAAGTGTGATATTTATGATGTTAGATATGTAAATTAATAAGTTAACATGATGATATAACTCGAAACTAATCTAAAAATTGATATATCATAACCAGATTAAATTTATAAAAACGTACCATATTATTTTTTAGAAATAATATTAATATTCCAACACAAAAATTTCCAAACTTTGAACCGAATCCAGCCATGGACTATTCCTATTACCAATAAGTAAAGAGTATTTATAATTTTACCAAACCTGGATGTGTATATATATATTTTGTACAAAAATAAGGGGCTAATCACCAATTTAATTCACCCTCTATTTTCTTTTTGGGAAAAGCCACGGCGGCGAAGACGAAAGAACTCACTTAGTAATATGTGTTTTTTTATAAAGAACTACCCTCTACCACATTATCCAACTCCCAGGGTCCCACTCACTCCCAGCGGAATCTACACCGTCGAGTGAGCAAAATAACAGCATCCAACGGTTA
Organism: Knoxia roxburghii; assembly: GCA_030378225.1. Taxonomy (NCBI): domain Eukaryota; kingdom Viridiplantae; phylum Streptophyta; class Magnoliopsida; order Gentianales; family Rubiaceae; genus Knoxia; species Knoxia roxburghii. The sequence continues at coordinate 9,245,283 of CM059422.1, read as the reverse complement.
TAACAAGATACACGTCATCCATCCGCAATGGGGAGCATCATTTTTCACATTTCAATTTTGGCGGGTTTTCTCAAAAAATACGAAAACCAAAAATGGCGCCCCAAGTTTTCAGCTTTTAATTTCGTCCTCTTCTCTATAAGTAAGCACCCGCCAAAGGCCCCCTGAAAAAACGCACCGCATATATTGTATTTTAAGTTTCTATCTTCGTGTTTTCGCCTAGAAGATCTGAGCTATGGCAGGTGGAAATGGAGCTGCAGCAAAATCCTCGATTCCTACCCGGGTTCGGAAGAGGGTGGAGGTGGAGAATGATTCTAATCCGACTTCTGCTTCTGCTTCTTTGAAAAGGGCCAAAGATGGCAGTGCTTTTGCCAAATGGTGTGTATATATTTTCAGTCTTTCATTTTGATGGGGTTTTATTGTTAAATTGAGTATTTTTAGTGGGTTATGATGGGTTGGGTATGTGCAGTGAGGAATGCGGCAAAGATGTGGCAGTGGCCTTGATTAGCATGCATAACTGTAGCCTTGATGCCAAAATCAAGATGAATTTGGGTATGGTTTCTTTTCCTCTTGGCCCTGAGTTTCTAGTCAAGTCAATTGTGTGAGTATTAATCATAGCCGTGTGTTTGATTCGAAATAATAAACGATACAAGAGAGTTTTCTGTACTTTTTGTCTTTTCATTTTGTTGGTAGAGATTAGAACTAATGTTTTCTGTAATCTGTTGAAATCAGGCGATTAGGTTTAAATTTTTACCCCCTTTATTGGATACATGGCATCAAAGCATAAGTTGCAGTAGTTGTAATTTCATTTTTGTTTGAATATTTTATGTTAACGATTGCTGTGTACTTCATTTGACTGTGAAGTGTTATTTGTTAAAAACGATTTTTCTCAGTGAACTCGTAATATTAGATGTTAGAATTGATATTTACAATACCATTATAAATGATAATTCTCTTGCCTTTTTAATTTAATTTCAAGCTGATAAATGATGCTGCTGAATGGTTATTTTTATGTTAGTAAGGAACGTGCAAAATTTCATGTTTAATTAGTGAAGTAGTTTGGACTTGTTAGTTTCTAAATGTTGAACAAATTAAATGGCATTCTATGTGTTCTGTTTTACGTTTCCTGTAACATGTATTGCATTGATATTCATGATGATAAAAATAGGGTTACTGTATATTACTTCACCAATTATTACCAATTGTGGTAAGGGTTTTGTGATGAGTTGGTTTGATGTTATACAGAGGCTCAAGTGGTGGAGTTGCCCACTGAAGTCAAGAAAAAACTGGTTGAGAAGTAATGTTTCAGAACCTTTTTAGTATGCATTTAGCTTGTTGCTTTGCTTGTTGTTTTTCAACTTATAATGATGATTATGTGCAGGAAGAAAACGAAAGCAGCTGAACCTAAGGTTAATAAGGGAAAGAAATCCAAGAATCCAAATGCACCTAAACGTCCTCCAACAGCTTTCTTCGTTTTCATGTAATTTGCATTCTTCCATTCTGAGTAGTCATTGATTGGGTGGGTTTGTGTGTTGTGCTAATTATCTTTTTCTTGAACTGTTTAGGGAAGATTTCAGAAAGACGTACAAGGAGGAACATCCTGATTGCAAGAGTGTCTCTGTGGTATAGTCCTTCACTTTGCATATATAGTTGTGGTGGAAAACATGAGTGAATGGTTATCGGTTTAGTTATGTTTGTCATGAGTTTTGATTAATGAATTACTCAGGTTGCCAAGGTGGGTGGTGAGAAATGGAAGTCCATGACCAAAGAAGTGAGTTTTCCACTTGAATAATCTATGTTGTTGCTTTAGTTGTAGTTTTGATAATCTAATAATCAATTTGCAGTTTATGATGGTCTTGGGTTTTTGAATATTTCTTCAGGAGAAGGATCCTTATGTGGAGAAAGCTGCTGAGCTGAAAGCTGAGTATGAAAAGGCCTTGGAGGAGTCTCAAAGAGATGGTGCTGAAAATAATGAAGATGTGAGTAATGGATTCACCAATTGATGTTTTATTCAATGCTGTGTTCGGTGGATGTCCTCCCCCATCTAATTGTGGTTTTACTTGTTTTTGTTCAGGATGAAGAAGTTGAGGTGGAAGTTAAGGAAGATGCTGTAGTTGATGATGATGATGAGTAGCGTTTTTTTTTTGTCTAGTAAACCTCTCTATTGCTTAGGTCTCATGTAAATCTTGGTTCTCAATTAGCAAATTGTGGTAGCATAGTTTTGGAGAGTAATGAAATTTCTATGTTTGTTTTTAATGGTTAAGAATTGTCTTCAGAATCACAGCTAAGATAAGGCTTCTTTTGAAAACAGATGGCTTCTGCATTTACTAGAGAATGAATGAATGAGAGATTTGGCTCTTCAATCTCAATCAATGGGAAATAAAAAGACTATATTTTGATTATGAATTAAATAGCTTGAAAATAATTCTGAATAAGATGCTCACAGGGCTTGAGCAAAAGTATCATATAATCCTTGTTGATTGAGTCAGCATTTCACTGGCTCATCATTTTCCTTTGATTCTTTCCCTTGCATGGTGGCAATGGTCTCCCACACAAACAGAGATTATGTGCATAAGTCACTGCTGGGAAGACATTAAATGGTCTTCCTTGCGGAATCTCGCCGCATAATCTGTTTGCTCTGAAGCTTGCATGTCTGAGTGCTTCAATCCCCAGTAAGCTATCTGGGATTTTCCCACTGATTCTGTTGATGGACAGGTCTAACCACTGCAACTTGAGCAACAATCCTAGACCTGTTGGAATTGTGCCTGCAATTTCGTTCCTTGAAATGTCTAATTTTTCTAGCTTGGCCAGGTTTGAGATTGAACCAGGAATCTGACCAGTGATCTTGTTGCTTGCTATGTTGAGCACTTTCAGGTTCAAGCCGCTGGTGCCGAATTCAGGCACAGCACCAGAAATTTGATTGTTTGAGACATCAATAACCTCCAAGAACTTGCTTGTGGCATTGTTTAAAATACTGGAAAGGGAACCGTATAACTGGTTCCCTTTCCAGTCAATGGTCGAAAGTCCATCTGGTAATTTGATTGCCGAGACATCAGACTTGAGTTGGTTGTTCGAAATCTTCGCCATTTGCAAGCTACTCATCTTCGCGAAAAAATTCTCGACACCATCAGTGAAGTAGTTATCTGAAAAATCTATAGAGCTCAATGAATCAGGTCTTGTGAAATTTGGGAGTGCTCCTCTGAGCTTGCAGCCTGCTAAATAAACACTAGAGAGTTCTCTATTTGTTATCCACTGAGGAACAGTCCCTAAATTGAAGTTGTTGTAGGAAAGGTCTATGGACAACAGAGAAGGAAGGCCCCTGGAGAATGTTTTAGGCAATGGATCGGAAAGAACATTTCTGGAAAGGTTAAGGTTCCAGAGGTTTTGTAGCTGAGAAATGGATTCTGGGATTTGACCAGTTAAGTTGTTGGAATCTAATGAAAGAATTGAGAGGGACTTGAGATTCCCAAATTGGGGAGGAATTTGTCCCACAAGAAGATTATCCCCAAGTGACAACTCAGACAGCTTAACCAAACCTCCGAAAGAAACAGGTAGCGGCCCTGAGAACTGGTTACTGGTGAGAACAAGGTAGGTTAGATTCTGGAAAGTCCCAAGAAAACCTGGGATTTTCCCTGACAATGCATTGAAGCTGACATCAAAAGACTGCAGATTGACGAGGTTTCTGAAGGTGGTCGGAACTGGACCTGTGAGGGAATTTCTTGCTAAACTCAGCTGCTGAAGATACTTGAGATTCCCTAAAGAAGGAGGAATCTGTCCAGAGAGATAGTTCCCACTGAGTGACAAGGTCTGCAACATGGGCAAGTTCCCCAAACCAGCAGGAATCTCACCTTGTAAGAAGTTGTCTTCAAGAATCAGCTGAGTTAGCCTGGTGAGATTGGAGAAGCTCTGAGGAACTGGCCCTCCAATGCGCCTCAAACCACTGATTACCATAACCTCAAGAAAGTGCAGATTACCAAGGGAAGGGGACAAGAATCCCTTCATAAACATGCTCAATTCTGCATCAACTGGCCTCTGCAAAATCAACCTAATCACTCTTCCTGTTGCAGGGTCACAATCAACGCCTTCCCAGCCTCCTCCACAGCAATCTTTCCCAGTCCATGAAGACAATATCTCTGTTGTGTCCTTCACAACACTGGCCTTGAAACCAACAAGTGCAGCTCTATCAACCTCTGAACAAACTGGTGATGATGATGATGTTCCCTCATCAAGTTCCCTTCTTTCTTGAGGAGCTTCACCAGAAAATGTGGGCAAATGCAGGGAGAGAATCAGGAAAAGCTTCAGAACCCACATCAGAATCTGCATTGTAGGATGTGGGATTTTGATCTGACAGCAAAGATTTCTCAAAACGGAATGAGAATTTCTTTGGGGATCTGACAAACAGACAGAAGTCTCTCACTGGCTGTGGAGGGATTTTAAAATTACAACAAGAGATTTTTTTTTTTTTTTTTTTTTTTGTGCGAGGAGGGGGGGGCTTCAAAAAGACAACTGCAACTTCTTTTTTTCTATATATTTTTTAATGAACTTACAGAAAAACATTACAAAATGCAAAAAGTATATAACAAAAGGAAAGGGGGGCACACTATGATGGGTTCATTTTCTTTCACTTAAACAATAAGGTAGAATGATGAAAAAAGATGGGTTTAATTTAGTAAATGATAAAACCAAAATAAAAAATAAAAATAAAAACCTCCAAAGGCTGACTTTAGCTAACAATGATTTTGACCTATGCTTTGAAGATCCCAGCATTGTCTCCCTTATTTATAGGAATCAAGAAACTGAATTTTCCCAATATTTTCTGGAATTTTAAGTGGGTTCACATGTAAACTAAAAATTGTTACCGTTTTCATAGATCACGAGGTTTTTCCAATAGATTTCAAACGTTGGAGCGCACTATGGTTCAAAAATACTTTCTTGAATTTTTGCTTCCTCCTCTTTAGAATTGAACTCAAGTTGTTCTTATATTATGCCTCTTTTTTCATGGCTGGACCACAAACAGACAACCACTTCCAACTTGATTTAATAATCAATCTACTCACTCTTCTCTGCTGGGAATGGTTTTAATTAGTGCTTTTTCTTAAAGAAACTATTGTTCTCATTTTGGTGGCTAGATAACTTTACGTTTATCTCTAAAAAAGAGTCAGTATTATGATATTGTACTATTTTATTTTATTTATTCATTTATTGGTGAAAAAAAATCCTAACATATGTGACTCGAATTCAAAATCTATCATGTTAAGTGAAGAATGTCAATTACTTAGTCACGTACTTTCTTTTAGAACAGAAAAAATATAATTTTCGTCTGAAAAATAATCCGATTGGTAAGACTGGTGAATGGAAAAATATAAGTAATGACATGAAATAAATGAAACTGGGCTGATTTTCGAGTTTGAAATTTGTTAACTGAAAGTTAATCCGATTATAGGCTAGTTAATTACTATTAAGAATTGTTAATGATATAGATGTGATTATTATGAAAGTACAATTGGGATGAGCTTAACTCAAAATTTCTTAATGATTAATTTAAAAACGTACTTAATGTGTAATGAAAGAAATTAATAGGGAAGTTAAGTAGAAGCTGAAAGATGGGGTTGGGCATGATTTTGAATGGTAAGATAAGATGGATCCTTTTGGGTTGTAAAGAGTAAAAGACAAAGAGGAGGGTGGAGAGAAAGGACGGGTTTGGGTTGGGCTTAGGGTTTCCGTTTTACTTTGAATATCCTGATTTACTTGCCTATTCACTCATCGGATAATCATATGGGCCCAACAATTTTAGTTTTTTTTTTTTTTTTTTTTTTTTTTTTGTGACGAGGGAATGCCTAATCCGGTTGTCGGTCTCTTTTTAATTTTTTTTTCTAATTATTATTATCCTTTTATAATTTACTAATATAAATTTTTAATGATTATGATAAGATGTCTTAAATTTAAGTCATCCAGGTTTGACTTTTTTTTTTTTGGTTGTACTAAGAAAAAATAAAATTTTAATTCTTTTATTTTTACCGGTGCTATACTAATATTTTAGTATTGTTTATTTTTTTAAAAAGAATTTATAACCTTTTAATTATAAAATATAATATATTTAAGTAATTATAAAATAGAATTATATTAGTTTAATTTGATTATATTTTCTCTCATATTATTTTAAAAAATTTATATTTCCAAGACATTTTTTCTCTTTTTCTCCAACTAACTTTCTTTAGCAAAAAAAAAAAAAAGTTATATTCCCTACCTACATAAATTATTCTAAAAAAAAAAAACGCAAATAAATATTTATAATGAGCTATGGTTATTTTCATTTTTTAATAATAAAATAAAATTGTTGTAAATTTTTAAAAAATCAATGAGCTCATTAAAATAAAAGCGTATTTTTATTAAAATTAGAATTCTGTTATTATTTAATTTTTTTAATGGTAACGATTTGATCTACTTCAATTAAAATAAAAAAGTGATTATAATATAATAAAATATTATATGTGTTAAATCATAATTACATAAAATTTTCCGACTTTTACCTCTTTTATTAAAAGAAAAAAACGAAATTATTGCACATTAATTGAGAAATGAAATGACCCAACATAGAAAAAAGCAAGTATATAAGAAGGCAATTTTTATTATACCACTAGGTGTAGGAAAAGGATGGTACCCATAGCAGATTTTAGGTATAAAACATCTCATTAAATGATGTTTCCCTATTTTCCTCATTTTACTCCCTCCACGCGCCTATTCAGCCGGTAAGCACAACCCTCTTTTCCTTTTCTTCTCTTTCTTCTTTCTCCAGCAGTCAGTCACTCCTTGGAAATTGCACAAATTAATTTCTGCCATCAATGGAGAAATCGGCGGTGCCATCAATGGAGAAATCGGTGGTGGATTGTTCGGCAGGTTCCAACGCAAAACCCTTTTGCGGACGGTTGAAGTGGGGTGCTTCGTCCTGTATGAACCCAGACTCCATTGCAGACGGTGCTTTGTTTCGATTTCGATATGGATATCACGATTCTGAATAGAGATAATGGTTCAAGTGGTTGCAACAATGTTCAAAATCGTCAGAATGTGCAAGTCATATGTGATGGTAAGTTACTTTTGTCATTTTTTGATTCCTATGTGGACGATAAGCATTCAGTAAACAGTTTCATGCATTTTTTCAGTTTCTGAACAAGGTGATGATGTTTCAATGGAGTCTCTTTTACATAAAACTGTTGAGAGTGAGGAAAAAGCTTACGAAATGTATAATTCGTATGCTTGGAATCATGGTTTTGGTATTCGTCTAGAAAGAGATCGAAAGAGAGCTCGTGACGGAAAACGTTACTACAGGAAACTTGTTTGTTGTAAACAGGGGGAGAAGAGGGCGTCTGATAAGCTAAACCAAATGTACACGAAGCTTGATTATCGCTGTGGTTGTTTGGCTTACATTGTATTTAAACTGAGGGATGATGGTTTATGGGAAGTCACCGAACATTTTCGTAGGCATAATCACGTTATGTGTCCGGAGAATGAGCGACACCTGTTACGTTCTCATCGGAATGTATCTAAAAGTTCAGTTGAATTTTTTAAGACAATGAAAGGTGCTGGAATATCTGTCGGTGATAGTTACAAGGTTTTGTCTAGAGAGGTAAATGATTTTTCTCCATTTATACTTGAATATCACATGTTCATGTCTGATATAATTGATGGAATATGTCAAAAAAGTGATGGAATATGTTCGAAAGTTGATGGAATATATCTGATTTTGTTGATGGAATATGTCGAAAGTTGATGGAATATGTCTACAGTTGATGGAATAAGTATACAGTTGATGGAATATATCTGATCTTGTTGATGGAATATGTCGAAAGTTGATGGAATATGTCTACAGTTGATGGAATAAGTCTACAGTTGATGGAATATGTTCGAAAGTTGATGGAATATATCTGATCTTGTTGATGGAATATGTCGAAAGTTGATGGAATATGTTTACAGTTGATGGAATAAGTCTACAGTTGATGGAATATGATATAACATGTTATATTTTGAATAATATGATTGTGTATGATATCTGATTTTGTTGATGGAATATGTATACAGTTGATGGAATATGTCTACAGTTGATGGAATATGATATAACATGTTATATTTTTTAATCATATGGTTGTGTATAATATCTGATATGGTTGATGGAATTTGTCCAACGTTGATGGAATATGATATAAATTGTTATATTTTATGTTATGAGTGTTATGTAATATGTATTTTTTATTGTTGTTCATGTAGTGCGGCGGTCCTTCAAAGGTTGGCTTTACAGCGAGGGATGCACATAACCAACTGGTATCTGAAAAACGCATATATCTTGATGGCAGTGATTCAAATTCCTTGATAGAAACTTTGAGATACAGGGCTTCTCATGAGAAAGATTTTTTCTTTGATTTCGAATTGGATGCTGAGTCTTCGTTGAGGAATATTTTTTGGAGAGACGGTCAAATGAAGTTAGATTACAGTATTTTTGGGGATTTAGTAGTCCATGATACAACATATCGTACAAATAAATACGATATGATATGTGGCCCATTTGTCGGTGTGGACAATCACAATCGCAATGTCATGTTTGGAATCGGTTTTCTAAGGGACGAAAAATATGAATCCTTCGTTTGGTTGTTTTCTGCATTCTTGAGGTCTATGGACAATAAGCCTCCTATAACTATCATGACTGATCAATCAGCCTCTATGGCAAAGGCTATTCTTGTTGTGTTTCCTAATTCCCGGCATCGTCTTTGCGTTTGGCATATCATTAAAAACTCTGAGAAGAATGTTGGATATCTCAGGCAACGTGAAGGTTTTTCGGAAATGTTATATAAATTGCTGACCCAAGTGGAAACCGTTGCTGAATTTGAATGGCTCTGGAACAAGTAAGATTTTGTTATTGATGGAATATGTCCAATTTTGATGGAATATGTCCCATTTTTGATGGAATATGTCCAAAGCTGATGGAATATATCCAACTTTGGACATATTCCATCAAATTTGGACATATTCCATCAAAATGATATGCTTATGAATAATTTTTTTTAATTCTATGATTGAATATCTGTTGTTGTTGATGGAATATCTGTTGTTGTTGATATCCTTTTCTTATCAGCATGATGCAAACATATGGTTGTCGTGACGTTGATTGGTTGAAAGGCTTATATGAGTTACGCGAAAAATGGTGTCCTGCCTTCAGCAAGGATTACTTTTCTGGTGGAATAGTGTCTTCTCAGAGGAGTGAAACTACTAATCGTTCCATTTCTCTTAAATTGTCTAAGACTTCCACATTGTGTGAGTTTTATGGCCATTATGTGGATGTTGTGAATGATTGGCGATACAATGCTGCTCAAGAAGACCATAGGTGCTTCTATGGTAAAGTTGTTCTTGCTGTGAAAGATTCACTAATTTTGAAACATGCTTGCGAAGTATACACAATCGAAATGTATACAGAATTTGAGAAGCAATATATGCAAATGCTTGCTTTGTATCTGGTACAGGTTACTCAATCAAATGGCTTATATGAGTTTCAGGTTTGGGTACCTGAAAAAGATAGTTTTCGTCATGTTGTTCGCTTTGATGAGAACGATTATTCTGTAAAGTGCACATGCAAAATGTTTTCTGAAGTTGGTATTCTGTGTTGCCATTGTCTTCGTGTTCTTATGCAGAACAATTACCAGGTATTTTTTCTTTTGTTGGTATTTTTATGGACTTGATGGAATATCTACAAAAGTTGATGGAATATGTCCAAAAGTTGATGGAATATGTCCAGAGATGGATATATTCCATCAATTTTGAGGATATTCCATCAACTTATGGACATATTCCATCAACTTTTGTAGATATTCCATCAAATTATGGACATATTCCATCAACTTATGGAATATCATATTTGTGCAGAGAATTCCTGCTGTTTACATATTGAATAGGTGGACAAAAGCTGCTTCAATTTCACGTAATGAGCAGTTAAGTATTTCTCAAGAGTCCAAATGTCCTGGGGATCCTTCCCCATCTTTGTGGAGGGCAGATGCTAGTAGAAAGTATCTCGATTTGATTAAATTATCTCATACTAGTTCTATTGCTCGTCGTATTTTGGATGAGTTCTTTGTCAAAGCTAGAGATGCAATTGCTGCTGAAGCTCAGATTGTGGATGAGAATTTGGATGTTCCATCGTCTAATAAAATCAGAGATCCCAGTTTCAGGCGCGCAAAAGGTGTTAGGAATGTTCGTATAAAGAGTACTGTGGAGAAGCGAATCAACAAATCCAAATTCAAACATCAAGGGCGTTCAAGGAAGTCTGAAGCAGCTGCATTGCGATCTAATAAGGTGGTCACCGATATTCTGAAGAGGACTTATGATAATTTAGATGGTGTTTTTATAAACCCTGTTGATGATTAAGTTTAGGACTATTTGTGAAATTTGTTTCTGGATTGAAAATCTTATATTTATGTACTGTTTTTTGATGGAATATGTTATGTTTTTCTGTTTTTTTGATGGAATATGTATTGTTCTTTTGTCAAATATATTTTCCATCATAGTTCAGGATTTATACATGAAAAAAGTAAATTGTACATTTCTTAGTTTGACTCCCAAAGTTGATGGAATATGTCCAAAAGTTGATGGAATATGTCAATAGTTGATGGAATATATACGAAGTTGGAGATATTCCATCAACATTTGTAGATATTCCATCAACATTTGTAGATATTCCATCAAATTTGGAGATATTCCATCAACTTTTACCATATAAAACTGTCAAACGCAAGATACAAAAATTTAAAGCAAACGAAATTATAAGTTGTACATTAAATAAGATAATATATTCCATCTGAAAAACAGATAATATTCCATAAAAAACATCTAATACTTCATCAACAATATGTTACTTGGAATAAAAATCTGCCATTCTTTTCATCACTTCCCCCCTTTCCCTGTTACATGGCGACATAATCAATTCGTATACGTATTTTAGCCTAAATCTTATCAGTACATCAACGTCCCTCACTGCATCAATCATCAACTTGTCGTAGTCGAATGTCTTTTGTCCCTTGTATGTTTCCATGTGCCTCATTACGTATATGCCACAATTTATGCCATCAGCATTTTTCCATTTGGTTCTGGGGTAGATCTTCTTCCATTTGTCGCAATCAAGATACAGTTGACTGCCCTTGGATGATTTCACCCAGTTTGCGAAGTATTTCACCTACATTAATATACCATCAAATATGGATGATTTCAAACTAACTTTAACGAACCATAAATGAAGCAGCTGCATTCCTAATTAATACTTACAATTTCATTTTGGTGTCCCCTAAGTGAAGCAGGTCCTCCGCACATGTTGTCCAGCACTATCACTTGCTTCGACACGCTGTTGATGCATAACACCACAAAATGTTTGGGAAGGTATATTGGGAAGAACACCATGGATGGATCAAATCTGTCCGGTGTTAAGTTTATCAACCTTAATTCCGCTTCCAATTGTTTACCGAACCGTTGGCATATCTCACCCACTAACGTTTTACGATCATTTTCAGGTGATTGAACCATAGACTGCAATGTATAATCCATCGAGAAACAGTTTCACATACCAAAACATAACACGTAACTTGCATACAATAAATAAACATGCTGTAATGTTCTACTTACAGTAAAACTCATGGAGAAATAGATTCTTGTAGGATCTTCAAGCTTTGGGACGTTTCTCGTTTGGTTCAAGTGGTATGCCCAACAGTTGATTACCGTGATGTCTAACCAATTAGGCACCCTCATACATTCCATATCTTCCCTGGTCATGCCAAAAAATGATGATCCTCTAAAAAGCGTCTCACTGCATTATACATGAATAAAGTAAATTGTACATGTATTAGTTGGATTCCAAAAGTTGATGGAATATGCCAAAAAGTTGATGGAATATGCCAAAAAGTTGATGGAATATCTACAAATGTTGATGGAATATGTACAAAAGTTGATGGAATATGTCCAAAAGTTGATGGAATATGTCCAAAAGTTGATGGAATATGTCCAAAGTTGGACATATCCCATCCAATTTGGATATATTCCATCAAATTTGTAGATATTCCATCAACTTTTGGAATATTCCATCAATTTTTGATTAATCATAAAAGATACCAATAATTTTGGATGGAAAGTATACAAACCTCCCCAAAATGCCTTTGTCTTTATCTTCCTCCAGCATGGCGTAATCATTTACCATTAGCTCCTTCTCCGATAGCTTGAGTCTCTCCCTTGGCCAGCTAGTCATGTATGGAGACATCAATTTGGCAGGTTTTTTGCCTTCTCTTCGTTCATTTTGTTGACCAAAAATCACTCTCTCTAAACTTCGGACGTCGTCTTCATCAACCGTCCTGAAAACAAAAGATAGCACACAACTTTACATATATTCCATCAAATTTTAGAGATATTCCATCAACTATGGATATATTACATCAACTTACTCATTTCGTTTTGATCAACCAGATCAGAATAATTTTGGTCATATTCCATCAACTATCGACATATTCCATCAACTATCGACATATTCCATCAACTATCGACATATTCCATCAACTATTGACATATTCCATCAACTTTTGACATATTCCATCAACTTTGGATATATTCCATCAACCAGGTCAGAATACTTTTGGTCATATTCCATCAACTATCGACATATTCCATCAACTATATCAGATATCATACGCCATTTTATTCCAACGAAAACACAAAATACAGAACCAAAGCATCTTGACATTTACCATCACCATTTTCACATTTACCATCACAAACATCATCATATCGAAAACACAAAATACAGAAGCAAAGAATCGAGACATTTACCTTCATTATGGGGCTGTTGCTGCATTTTCGCCTTGTCCCCACCCGTTGATGGATTTTTTGTACTCATTTTTCCTCCCTTTGGATTGAGTTTTGTCGTCGCGTTTATGTTTTTTGCTGCTGCTTGTTCTTCAAAGGATGTTTTTTGCTGCTGCTGCTGCTGCTTGTTTTTCGGATTTTGTTTTGTAGGGTTGATGGGTTTCGCTTTTGCGGAAGGTTGAAGTGGGGTGCTTCCTCCTGTATGAACGTCGGCGGTTGCGGAATCCTCGATCGTGGTTTGCGGAATGTAATATCGTGGTTTGGTTCTCGCCGGCAGTTTGTATCGGAACGACATCAGCAATTTGGCATCATGAACCGACGATGATGATGGTTTTGATGGATGAAGGGTTTTTTTCTCCATTGATTCAATGAATGATTTTGTGCAATTTCCCAGGAGTGAATAATTGTTTTGTGTTGGGAACTGATGAAGGAATAAAGTTTAGGCGGCTGTATTTTTGATGGTTTTCAAGGAGCGTGAATACACTCTCCTATTCACTTAATTTACACATTTTATTTTTGTTTTAATTTTTGCTGTGTGTACCAATTTATATAGTACACCTAGTGGTACTATATAAGTATTGATATAAGAAAGGGTGGAGCAAGTATATAGTACTAATGTTGGGATGACAATAAACCCCAGGGTCCAAAGACCACTTCATGTGACCACCATTGACTTTTATTTGAATTGAGTTGGAAGTTGAGGTAGTTGTTCATCCATCAATTTTTAACTTTGGCTGCTCTCTAGGGACACTTTATATATTAGACTTCTCCACTTGGATAGTGAATCCCATGTTCATTTAATTATTAGTTTTTAGCCATTTAATTGTTAAAAGTTCGGTTTAATTTGATTCACTATACAATAACTTAAATTAGATAAAAATCGTTCTTTCAATTAAATCAGTTAGATTGACTAATTCAGTTTGAGTTTTAATACACTAGTTGTGACTAACAAAAGTAAAAGTACCTTTTTTTTTTTTTTTTTCTGTGACTTCTTATTACTGCACACTTTTCTTATTTTTTACCCCGTATGTCCAAATTGCTCATAACTTTTACCCAAATGTCTTTGACCCTCCCCTTCTCTTTCCCCCTCTGCCCTCCGTCGCCGCCGATCACCCGCCGTTCGGACTTCCTCCTTTGTACCTCGCTCTCTCGCTGCAATCGATTGGCCTTCTCCTCCCGATCGGTCACGCTAGATCGATCTTCCCCTGCTCCCGATCTCCTCCCGATCGGCCATCTTAACCCACCACCCCCTCCCCGAGATCGATCGGGAGGTACCCTGTTGCTAAAAACCCCGTCTCTGCCAAGCCCAAATCCCAAATTTGCCATCACTACTTCGTCGGGCTTCCTTCATCGTCAAGGTCGGCTTCTTCTTCTTCTAGACTCGATTGGCGTCGGCTAGATCGACGGGGGCTTCTTCTTCTTTTTTTTTTTTTTCTTCTTTTGGGCTCGATCGATGAGGGCTAGGGTTTCGAGCGACAACAGCTTCTTCTTCTTCTTCTTCTGGACTCGATTGACAAGGGCTAAGGTTTCGAGCGGTGGCAGATTCTTCTTCTAGACTCGATCAACAAGGGAGATCGGCTTCTTATTCTTCTTCTTCTCCCTTGTTTCGCTCTAAAAGGTGTCAGCGATGGTCTCTGTCGCACGAAGGTATATATCCGAGGCTATAGACCCAACCTGAATCACCGATCAAGGCTATGACGATGGCGATCAGGAGGTGGCGGTGAGTGCAAGGAGGCTAGAGTGAATGATAGGTAGAAGAAGAAATTTGGGTAGAAATTAAGTACAATTTTAAAAAAGAAACGGAGAATAAGAAAAGGAGAGATAAATAATACAACCATTTCTCCTTATTTTGTATTGATCAATCTGTCCAAGAATAAATAAATTCTAGAGAGTGAATTATAAATTTGGTCATTATACTTTGGTAAAATTCATATTTTGGTCACTAACTTTTAAAAACTCAAAAAAATCACTAGCTTTGCATTTTAATTTCACTTTTAGTCATTCCGTCAAAATGAACCGTTAAGTGCATTAATAGTGTTAACTTTTAAAGGTAAATTTGTCCAATCAACAATAATTATAGAGTAAATTACAAATTTAGTTATTATATTTTGGTAAAATTCAGGTTTTGGTCACTAACTTTGTCAATTTAGTTCTATTTTTGGTCACTCCGTCAAATTACATTGTTAATGTACTAACGAAAAAATTTATATGAGGTCATTTTTGTCCTTTTCTTTTGCAACTCTCTCGTGCTTATCCAATAAAATTTTAACCTTCCCCCCCCCCCCACCCCTCCCTTTTTCTTTTCTTTCTTTTCACTGCAAAATTTAGATAAACTATAATTTAGATTGCTACCTCTACCGTCTCCTCAATCTCCATATCCGTTTCCTTTTATGTTTTATCTAAATTTTGTAGTGGAAATTAAAAAAAAAAAAAAGAAAAGGAGATTGATGTGTTAAGTGGAAAGGGAAAAAAATGGGGAAAGAGAAAATGAGGTTGAAGAGTTATAGTGAAAAAAAATTAAAAAATAAAGGAAAAATGAGATTGAAAAATTGCTAGATAAGTAAGAGAGAGTTGTAAAAGAAAATGACAAAAATGACCTCATATAAATTTGTCCGTTAGTGTATTAACTGTGTAATTTGACGGAATGATCAAAAATAGAAAAAAAGACTAAATTAGTAATTTTTTTGCTTTTTTAAAAGTTAGTGACCGAAACCTGAATTTCACCAAAGTATGATAACCAAATTTGTAATCCACTCTTTAATTATTGATGATTGGACAAATTTACCCTTAAAAAAATAACACCGTTAATGCAGTTAACGGTTTATTTTAACGGAATAACCAAAAGTGAAATTAAAATGACAAAATTAATAATATTTTTTGAGTTTTTAAAAATTATTGACCAAAACCTAAATTTCACCAAAATATGATAACCAAATTTATAATTGACACGATTATGGAAGAGTTAGTTACCAACAAAGGGTTTAAGATGTTGGGTTGGGTATTGGTCGTGGGATCAAATGTTAAGGCGCACCTCAAGACATATAATGTGCAGAATAATAGTGGTAAAAGAGGAATTATGGTGGCAGAATTAGGGATATTGTAATAAAAGAAAAAAAAATGTAAAAGGTGATAATAAGAATTCTAATAATAATAACCTTTAAATTCAATTTAAAATTTCAGTAAAATATGATAAATAAACTGATATTAATATCATTCACTATAATTAATTGAGGACATTTGTTACAATCTTGTACTATTTTTCCCTACAAAATATACTATTGACACATTTTTAACATTTGTACAAATCTTAGATCAAGCTATATGCTAATTTTATACTATTCCAATATAACTCAAATTTCAATTAGTATAAAATTTAACTTGAGATAGTTAATTATTTTATTTTAATTTTATCACCCTACATTTATTAATTAACCAAAATTTCTCTTTTTATCATCATGATCATTAAGTCATCATCAACACCTATCTCTTTCATCCTCTACATTTTTACTAATTTTTCAATATTCTAATATTATAATTTTAATATTGTACTTGTGATAGATTACTAAAGATTTGTGCAATATAATAGCTTTATATAAATAATAATATATATCTAATAAAATTAATGACCATATTATCTAACAATTTAAACACATCCTTACTTTTGGGGAAAAGCTTGCCAAGATTGGCAAAAAATTATTATTATTTAATTATATTTTGTCTACTTTAATTCAATTACTTTCACTGTTCCTAAATTATTATCTCATTTTTTCTTATTTTTTAACATTTTAAATAAGATTATTATTTTTGAAATAAAAATAGTTAAATAAAAAGTATTTCATATTGAAAATTTTAGTAAAATCATGATCTTCGTGGTGCTTACATGATAGCGAAGAACGAGAAACAATAATTATGTAATTTCATAATTATACCATATTAATTATTGTGAGAATTTATCATAAACATTCATTTTCAATAAATATATTAACCTACAAATAAAATACTCCCTCTGTTTAAAGTTATCTGTTATTTTAACTTTTTATTCTGTCTATTTTATGTCATTTTATATAATATTAATAACTTTTTTTTCTCAATTTTACCTTTATTTTATTTTTTATTCTCAATAATACTCTCTTTATTTTTTATATAAAATATTTTAAAACTTAGATGTATAAGATGTTTTACACTCCTAATATAATTTTTGAATTTTTAGTTTTAAATTGTTTATATTTAATGATAAAGTTTCAATCAAACAGAAGAGAGATTTTTTAGAAATAGGGTTGTAATTGAAAAAAAAAAAAAAGATATCACTATTTTTTAAATTAAACAATGACTGAATATTAATTTATGTAAATAATTTCAAAAATTTTAAGAAAAAATAAAAAGTATCTTTTCAATATATTAATTAAGGATAAAAAGTGAATTTTAAATAAAAATAAATATATTAATTAAAAATTTAATATCTATGAACAACTTAAAGTGTCGAGGAAGGAAGTACACTATTGACATGTAATTGTAATGATAAGCAATAATATCAAAATAATGATGTCAAAGCATACCACATGAAGAATGTTTGTTTCTTCAAGATTGGTCCATCGTTGTTTAAGGATCCAACATGATCTAAATCGAGAAACAATATTATCTTTATTTTTTTTACAAAAATTATTTTTAAATTTATAAATAAGAATAATTTATCATTAAATATAAAAATTATATTAAATGCATACAATATTTTATAATTTTTTAGCTACTCTCTAAAACAGATTATCTAAAGACAAGAAAAAGATAGTTTAGTGATTGACACTCCTCACATAGAATTTAGAAGGTTCTGAGTTCGAGTAACCACGACACTTACGGGTGAGTTAATATACTTTATGTTTCTCTCTTTAAAAAACAAAAAAAAAAAAGTTTGACGCGGTTGAAATTGTATTTTTAACATTATGTAGCTGCTGGTTTTGTAAGTGTTCACTTTCAATATGTTGATGGTTTCACAACAAACTGATTTTTATTGACGGAGTATTGACTTTAGTACAAAATTTTTTTTCTACAATGCGGAATATTGGTGGTTGTATACTACTAGGATAGGATTGTTGGGGCTTAGGGGAGGGATTAGGGTAAATCTTGTCACTGTTCTTTATATTATTTTTTTCCTGGCAATTAATAATAGGATAATCTATCCCACTAGCCTGTTTGTTAGAGTTTGTGTGACTGTTATGTATATAAAAACTACTTATATTAAGTAATATTTTTTATATAAAAAAAAAGTATTGGGAGGAAGATTTTTTAGGAATATTGTTTAAAACTTTTTGAGAGGAATTAAAATTAATGTGAGATAGTTTGATGATTTTTTAGATATATTATATCTTACAGTAAAAAAGTTATTTTTTTTTAAAAAGGACAAACCTACACAACCTAGTTTTTCTATAGGTAGTATTAAATACAGCTAATTTTTTTTTTATTAAAATGCATTTATTATTTTTAGTTTAAAAATAATAAAAGTATTTTTTTTAAAAAAAGGAACAAAATAATAATTTATAAAACATTAAATAAGAAAAAGAAACAGTATTCAACTTACACTTTTTTTCTATATGAGCACTAGTGAAATCACTGAAATGGGATTTAAAATCTTTGAAGGCTTTATTGCCCAACATCACCAATATATTGGACGACTTCCATTTCTCAATAGCATATATACTCTGTAACGGAGCTATATGTATCTATTACTATATATAGTAATTTTTTGTATAACAGTTGTACACTTATTAAATATAGTAAATTTTGTCGATGTGCGCGTCATTTTTTTCTCTTCGTTGAGTCTACAACGTCTTCGCTGACTCCACAACCTCTCAAAACAATTGCCGTAACGTCCAAAAAACAACTGCCACAACATCTACATCCAGACATGTGAATTTAAGCTGATTTTTTCGTATAATACATTCCACAACGTCTCCTAATACTGCCGTAATGTACCCGTACGTCCAAAAAATAACTGCCGTAACGTCTGAAAATATCTACATCCAGACATGTGAATTTAAAGTTAAATTTTTCACATAACACCTTCCACCACGTCTCATAACAATACTACAATGTCCCCTTACGTCCAAAAAATAATTGTCGCAATGTCCAAAATGTCTAAGCTGATTTTAGTAATGCAAAAAACGAATATCATTTAAGTAACTATTAGTAGAGAAAAAAATGTCAGAAGCGAGTCTTGAAGAAGAAAACACTGCTGCAACGTCCCCGCACGTCCAAAAAATAACTGCCGCAACGTCTACATCCAGGCATGTGGTGAATTTTTCACATAACACATTTCACAACGTCTCCCAACACTTCCGCAACGTCCCCGCACGTCCAAAAAATAACTGCCGCAACGTCCAACAACGGGGAGGAATCAGAAGCAACCCATTTCACATGAACATTTCAATATCTCACGGAAAACATTTATATATATCATAATATAACATCATTAATACAATACCCAACATAAATCGCGAAAATAAGGTGTCATAAATCCATCAAACGCAGTTCATACTTTATGATGTGGTGATTTTTTAAGAAGAAGAAGTGATTTTTGAAGAGGAATAAATTATTTTTAAAGAAGAAGAAGTGATTTTTCCGTTGTATTTGGTGTTGTTCGTCGAAAAATACAATCGTCAATCTCCGTTGAATCTATGTTTGGATGAAAATTTGATTGAATGTGGTTTCGAATGGATTGCGGCGAGGAAGAAGAAGTAATTTTTGAAAAAGATGAAGAAATGATTTTTGAAGAAAAAGAAAGTGAATTTTTTAAGAAGAAGAAGAATAATAATAATAGAACGTGGGTCTCACCTTCTTATGGTGAGAGTGGTGAATAATTACTATGTACATGTATCTAGTGGTAGGTACATCATATAATATGCGTCTCAATATTAAATGTCATTGTATTTTCAAAAATTTAATTTCTCCAATAATTGGAGTCATATTTATAATATTAAAATTATATTTTAAATAATACTTTATGTGAAATCTCATCCCACATAATTTGCTTAGTAATTGACTGATTTATATATGTTTAAATATAATCAGTTACTAATAATTTGAGTTAATTATTTTAAATTATAGATGACAAAAATTTGAAAGTTATTGGGAATACTAGAGTGGTACTATATAGCGTTGGTTGACATTTTTGGCAGGGCAAAAAGAAAGGTTGTATGCAATTAGGGATGCAAATCACCGGCCTTCCAAAATAAATCTCAACCACAAAAGCCTACAATGCACTTCAAATTAGAACTAACCAAAAATCCAATACAAAGTCAAAAAATTGAGTGCCCTTTTTCCATTTTCCAACACTGAAATTCCAGTCCCCAAATCCCCGCATTCAACGCCTTATTTACTTTGCCAATCAACCTTCATAATTATCTCCATAAAAAATAATTTAATTACTATTTCTATAAATATAAATATAAATATATATATACTACAAATATGAAAAGATGTGATATATATATATATATATATATTTGATCTGTTAAATGGACAGAAGCAAGTAAATTTTAGTACTTTAGCGACAGTTGTATCAAAAAAATTATCCAAAAAAATTTGGATAATTTTGTACTAGTGATTGTCTATTCTCTCACTTCTTTCATTTCGTTATAAATCACTTATTATAAGAAATCTCTACAAGTTACAACACTACTACCTAAAAATAAATTAAATAAAATATAACATGAAGAAAAAAAATACAAGATTAGTCCCTATAGTATGGTGTAGTGTTAAATTTAATTCTAAACGTTTAGTAGTCGATAAATTTAGTCTTAAATTTTGCTATTCACAACACATTTAATTATAATAAATTTTTTTTGGGTAAAAACTGTATTTGTAACACACGTTGACGTGTTAGTCCACGTGTCATAAAATTTACGATGTGGATTAAATTAATCAACGTGACACAGTGATTGAAAGAATTGCAATTTAACCATTAAGTATTCTAAACAACTGTTATTATGACTAAATATATTGTGAGTAGCAAAATTTATGACTAAATTTGTCGATTACCAAACGTTTAAAACTAAATTTGATATTGGGTCATAATATAGAGACTATTCTTGCATTTTCTCCTAATAAGAATTATAATTAAAATTTGTAAAAATATGTAATAAATGATTATTTTCTTAATATATATGTCCGATAAAAAACGACTTATCCATATACATAAGTTTAATTTGGTGCAACTGCTGTTACATCAAACATCAATAGAATATATTCACGTAGTAAAAATTTTTACCATTTTTGAGGTGACGGAAACTAAATGGTTCCCTACTTTCTTAGATTTCTTGACGATCATGGAACTATAATCATGTGGCTTTGGTACATGATCGACATGAATATGAGGAAGCCACTTTAGAAAGGAGCAAAAAAAAAGGCAATTCTATTTGTAGTACGTGCACTGTTGTTTCCACCTCTCCATAATATATTCCCAGAAAAAGGAAAAAAATACTTGAGTGAAACGGAGTAATTCAGCTTCCTCATGAACAATCTGTGCAATATATTTTCTCAGTCTTATAATTTATATTTTATTTGTAATATTGAAAATAATATTATAAATTTAAAATAATATTAAAATTATCATAATTTAGTGATTTAATTGTATACAATGAAATATAAATATAAGATTGAGAACTGATTTAGTTTGAATTGTGGAATGGGTTGGATCAATATTGGAAGATAGGTATGGTGGGCCGAATAGTTGGGTTTCGAAATAACTCAAAACCTTTGCCTTTATTCCCTCCCTCAAACTATAGATGTTGAAATGGTCCGGAAATTTAGATGCAAATCCTATATTTGCTGTGAAATATTATAAAATTTCCTGTTAAAAATCGATGATAGTTTTAGAGTTACTTTGTGACAGTAGCTTGTGCTTTCTTTATTCTCCGGATCAATGGGATAGGTTTATTGATCAAGTCGCCCAAATGTTCAGCTTCTAACGGTATTCACATGAACGATTCGCTAGAACTATTGTCGTACTGATCACACAAAGCTAATAAGCTAGATTCACCACTCCAACACCACAGCTGAGTTCAGAGAAAGAAAAGGTGCAGAGAGATTTTTTTTGCTTGCGCTACTTTTCTATGGTGCGATGGTACTGTGTGCCTCTCCATGCATACCTATATATAGCAGCAGACGGTATAATATGAGTGCAATATCAACTGATTGATGATGTATCAGTGTGAATACTGTTGATGCTTTCACAGTCTAAAGTATCACTCAACCGCCTTCAATCTTCACCAGTATAGTTACAATTAAATCCTCTTACATTTTTACTTTAACTTTAAAGTAAGTCTGTAAATCTAATAACAGTTACTAGATGTTACTTTATCTAACTTTTAGACAAACTATATATAGGTACAAGAGATTATAATATCTTATATTTTAACCTCATAATCAGTTTAACCAAGAATCGTACTATATATAGGTACAAGAGATTATAATATCTTATATTTTAACCTCATAATCAGTTTAACCAAGAATCATTCTATTGTGTGTGACCCTTTAGATTCCTAAAACACTTGGTAAATAAATATAAAACGTAATTTTAGATGAATTGATAGTACATAAACCCAACAACCTCCCACTTGGACTAAAACCATATTTAGTCATGAGAATTCTAAGATTCAAATAAATTAAACCACTTTAATTTATCGTTAATTCTTTAATTAACTCTTTTATATTTATAGATCAAGAGCGACCTCTAGCCAAGGCATCATGTCCACTCAAGAGTTAGGAAAAGTCAAATGATCAACTTCACCTATCCACGGAACAGATTGCATGTATTCATTCCTTTCACCATCACTTATTCCCATTAGTAAAGAGTTAGGTATGAGTTTCAACTCTTTGATATACTAATTTATTTCTTGTTACCGAATTCAACTCTCTTTAAATTACATTTTTAACTCTTCTAAATTTGATCGTTTGCAAACTTTTAGAGTTGACATTCTAACAAGTGGTCATACTGAAAATATAATCTCCTATTTTAAGGAGCAATGAATCCTTTATTGATCATAAACTATTACACTTGTGCTTCTTATTGTACCCAACGTCTACACTTGCATAACCTTTTAGGGCTATGTGAAAATAGAGTCAAAACACAATAATAGACACAAGAATATTCTTATGACCTTAAGTCTAAGGACTCTATCATGAAGAGATTATACCAATGACACTTAAAAGTACAACCCTTTGGTAATCTCTTAGCAGATCAATCTAGTGACTTATTCACAATAATTCACTCATGTATCACTATACAAGCCAATCTATCGGTATTAACAATGCCCTTGTTTTGTAATACTATGATTAGGAACATTTAAGAATAATATTATTTTAATGACTTTTATCATTTGAACATGTATATAAAACATGAATAATAAAGATGTCATATTATTTATTGCATACATCAAACAAATAAAAATATGGTGGTATTTAGAAAATGCCAAATTGGTATTTTGGTCCCTTAATGGGGTATTGCTGTTTTGATCCCTTATCAATTTTTTATTAGCATTTTTAGTCACTTTTTACAAAAACATTTAGAAAATAATGAATTAGCTCATTTGATCACTAGTTAAACCTTATCATTTTATTAGGAATATTAGTGATTTTAGTGGGGGGTTTTTAGTAATTTCCTAACTTTAATTAGTGGAAAGGGTTTTTTTTTATTTTATATTTCTGATGACCCAAAAGTTATTTGATATACTAGTCAAAGTCAGGGAGTTTTTTTTATATTTACCCTAAATAAATAAATTTTTACAACAGATTTTTACAATCAATTGCTCCATAATCTTAAGCTGATTGTAATAACTTCAAACAAAATTCCTCCCAAATCCCAATTCATTTAACTGCAATAAATTTCTTGAAATCTCGTTTTTGCTATGTCCTCGAAGTATGACAGTTTTTTTTTTTTTTTTTTAAAGTTGATTTTTGCTTCAAATTTCATACTATTTTCATAAAAATAAAAATAAAAATAAAAAACTTCTCATTTTTCGACGTATTTTATAGTTCCCAGTTCATTCCTTCAACCATTTTCTCCAATTTTAAATCTAGGGTTCTTAAATATTTAATTTGGAGTTTTTCACTACTAAAACAATGAACATTGTTGAAATTTAAATTGTACCTCAATTTTTGTTGATTAACAAGCCCTTGTTCTTTGGTGATGAAATGTCGATATGGAATATCAAAATCACATTCAAACTTTGGGATTAATATAATATAACTGATGAAATCTCAGTCAGTAAAAGGAGTCGACGATAATAGTGAAGATTGACACGATGGAGGCGATGAAGCAGCATTCAAAGATATAAAAACTGTTCCTCAAATATAAGGAATCCATTATTTTTAGGAAATAAATGTGATTAGTTTTTAATTATTGTTGTTTAAAATTGATTCATTAATCTTAATTGATTTGCATGATTTAAATTACCATATTTCCATCCTTTCCAAACAAAGTATTTTCACCTCCTAACCCAATTGTTCCAATTAAATTTTAATAATGAAGCCAACTCTGAGTTTAAATGGAGAAGAATATAGAAACATATATAAATTCCATATATATAAAAGCAATCCAACGCCTCCTGGTCCTAAGTAGCTCATGAAGTGTGTTTCCTTTATTACAATCAATTATTTCCTCCACAGCATTAACAACATTTGAAGATGATCATACTAGCTAGCATATTTATTCTCAAAAATCAAGTTAAAAAATCTCACCTGACAAGACCCAAATTGAGAATCCCCCAAGAAGTTTGAGGCCATGATTTCTCTTTAGCCTTCATAACCAAAACCCTAGCCCAAGCAACCCATCCTTCCCAAGACATCCTCTTATCCCATGGACTACCCCACTCAAGAATCAGCCTCAGCCCGCTCTCAGCCTCTTTCTCAGCCTCCTCAAACCTCCCTTTCCCAAGGTATATCTGTGCCAACACCACATGAGGCTCCCCAACAAATGGGATCTTCTCAATTGCCCTCAACAACAGCTCCTCACTTCTCTCCAGTCCTATTTTCTCCGACTCACACACTGCTTCCCAGTACAGGTCCCTCCCTACCTTCTGCTCTTCTGCCTCCAACACCCCGGTGCAGTGCTCGAATACCGGCGGGATCACCAGCTCAAGATCTTCATCCCTACCTGTGTTCATGTGTTGTAACCAAATTTATGAATACCATATATAGTAACCAATAGGTTATGTGTTGATTTCTCAGTCATCTAAACTTACAAAAACTAAAGTTAACCGCAATCTAGGCCATAATATAACAGACTAAAAATATGATTTGATTTACAATTGAAATAATAAGACATCCATGCCAATTTTTCAATTGACGTTATTTTTTGTCAATTAATTAAAGCAAGGACCAACTACCTTCTCCTTCTTCTTCGTTGAATTTGAACTGATTATTGAGAATTTGTTTTTGTTGTTTCCGCTGTTCCAGAAAGATTTCCTCTTCCCTGACTATCAGCGAGTAGAGCGCAGCCATTCTGGAGAGCGAATTCAACCACAGCCCCGGCTTTCCGTCTCCCGGCCATAATCCTCCGGCGAAGTTATTTCCCTTGAATTCCAACCGCCCGTTTGAATTCTCGAACAGCACGTCCTGGAATCCGAAAAGCTGGTCGCTGAAATCCGCGATCGTCATCATCAGGAAAGTCGCCACGATTCTCCGAGAAACATTGACGTCCTCGCCTGTCTTTATGTGCTTCACATACACGCCGCCTTCCGGCACCAGAGCTTGGATTTTCTTCCTCCACGTCTCCGTCCCGTCGAAACTGCCTTTCTCCTTGGCGTTCCTTATAGAAGCTTCCGATGAGTGGAGGTGGTCGACGAGTTCCGAATCCGAGTAATGGAACAATAGGTCGTCGTGGATCAGCGGCTGCCGAGGGACGATGCAAAACAGGTGTATGAGCCTCTCCGCGGCCTCTCCGACGTGGGATCGGACGGTGTCCCGGCCGGTGGAAGGATCGAAGATGGCGAGGTTGACGTAAGAGTTGGAATAAGCTGAGTGGAAGAGGCCGCACAGGCAGACGGCTTCCGGGGACTTCCATAGCTTGAGGATACGGTAGGTTTCGACGAGGTGGTCGAGGAAGCTACCGTGCTTGTGCCAGCACTCGCCGGCGCCGACCGACCGCAGCACTGATACCAGAGAAGGTAAGTCGGGGTTTACCTTCTCGAGTTCTCCGCGGAGGAAAGGGCTGGCGCGGTGGAGGAGATCATCATGGGCAGCGGCGGCGGTTGTTTCGGGGAGAGTTTTAGTGACGGAAGCAGGCATGGTGGAATTGTATTGTGTGGAGTTGTATGGAATTGGGAAATGGGGGATAAGTCGGTTTATTGCAGTATTTGGTTCAATTGCAGTGGGCATGATGTGACGTGGATGATATCGTTTAATGGCTCTCATTCAATTGCAGTATTTCGTGGCTCTCATTTAATGAGTTAGATAAGGATACTTCTACTGTAGATTCAGCATTTCATTTTTGGATTGTCATATACCTTAAAAAAAAATTTGAAATAGTTTTTATAATATAATTTAATACCACAATAATTAAATTAATTCATATAAAGTTCATGTATAATAGGGGTTGACGTAATCGTAGGACGAGATTCTTCAACAACCGTAGCCTAAGTTACCCAAAGTTGGCAAAGCCAGCCATAACATTAATGCCACCAGCTTCATTCCATGAATGACCTCCCACCGGTGGCTAGAGTTTACAGCAGAAAGACCAAGCACCCTAGCCGGCGGCTAACGAAAGATAAGATGCCCAGATCGCGGCTACAACCGGTTCTTCTGAGCTGCACCAAGTTTAGGTATCATGTCCAAAGCTTTCAGCAAGAAGGCATATGTAAAGGCATCTTCCCGGAGCTTTTCAAACCTCCCTGACTTTGAAAAGTGTCCTGCACCAAGTTCGCATTTGAATACCACCACATTCTTATCCGTTTTCAACTCTCTCAATTTTGCGACAAATTTTGCAGGCTCTGAGTACATAACACGTGGATCTGTAACAACATAATGAATGAGGATCAGTAGAAGAAATGCTGTCAACTGTCAAATCCCCCTTTACATTCCTTAGTGCAATCTCAAGGGGGAAAATGCCAGTGGAAGTAATGAAAGCAGAACAACAAAACAATCCCCTCCATATAAACAATATAGTCATAAATATAACTTTGCGTAGCTTTTTTACCCAACACTGATAACGTGTCTGAAGATCAGGTATCCGTTGCAGCATCAAATAAATAGAATATTGAGCTTTCCAGATAAGAAAATCCAAAATTGAGGCTTTATCTACTACGCTATAATTCCAACAAATCACATGAGATTGAATGTTGCACCATCATTACCGCATTCAGAAGAGAGCATCAAACATAAGAATCATAATCAATATACAACTAGTTATCAACCCAATGTTTTTCTCATCAGCCTTTGTTGATTTACTCAGTCCAAGAGTTTATAGTTGTCCTTTTAAAGCAAATGCATATATTCAAGTTATCATTACATGTTAGGGTCAAGCCATCAGCGGTTCAATTTTAAGAACAAGAATTCACAAATGTTTATACCCATCTGAAAGTATTATGCTACTCTTGGTAAATGGTTTACGTACCGTTTAAACCAGCTGTAACAAGAATTGCAGGATAGTTTTGCGCCTTAACCTGTATAAAACAGACCCTTAAATTAGTTCAAAGGCCAATCTGTAGTTACAGAAGTATGAAAAAGTGAATTGTGTATTGACATGATAAAATAACTAGTCATTGTAAGGAATTAATTTTCAGGTAACTGATAGAAGACTACAGATAAAAAAAGGAACTTGTTACCAACATTATCAACAGGAGAATATGACTTCATGTAAAAGTAAAACTCTTCTTTGCGAGGATCACCCCATTCCTGCAGCAAGAAAGGCAGTATTCTTATTTTTACATCTTTATCTACAAATCAGATCTTCACGTTCAACTAAAAGAAAACCCATTGACTTTTAAGCAGTAAATACTCTATACTAACAATAAAACGGAAAACAGTAGATTAAGCACCAACTTGAGAGGACCAAGATTCAGATGAAATTTGAACACTCTTAGAACTATAATCACACCCTCAAGGGAATCCAATTCTAACGTCAATCAGAAGCTTTTGACAGCTGAAGCTCAGAACAAGAAGTCCAGGTTCTAGATTCCAACACGTTGTGCATGAGCATGATGTGCTGGCAAGCTTGTCTCAGATTTAGAACGTGTACTATTATCTCCAGCCTCAGCGAATGGTGTACTTTCTAAAAATTTATTTTTGGCAACTCTCAGGAGGACATTAAAAATACTCTATTCTACTAGAATCATGATATACATGGCATCCATTATCGGGGACATAAAGGAAAAGGGTAAAAGAAGAACTGCAGAGATGCAAGAATATATAAATTGGACATAGGATACTTGTGATCTTTCAAAAGGTAGAGAAAAAAATATATCTACGGAGTGCTATATTTCCCTCATCCTGCACCCAAATTAAGGTGCTTTTATTGAGTAACCAAATGTACCCTGATATTTTCAGAGAATGAAACTAAATGGCATGATTCAACGAGAAGCAAAAAAGAGAGGCCAAAATGAACAGACAAAAAGGGGGCCAAAATAATAAAATATTGGCTGGTGGTGCTTTTCTGTTTCTTCTGATGATTACATCTCATGAGTGACAATGATTTCCTTGCGGCAAACATTTAAACTGCCTAGGTCGAGCAGATACGCAGGGTTTTTAAGCACGGTTTGGAAAATTTTCTGATACAGTGCCAGATAGTTTATTGTAGACGTGCTGAGACCAAGTTGTAGAATATGGAAAAACATGAGCATGAGCATCAGCATCAGCATCAGCATCAGTACAACATATTCTAAAATAATGTAAATATTTCAGACACTGAGATCACACTTCATAACCATTTTCAAACTGAAGGTTTAGTTAAAAATTCAAGAGAAATAGCTAACCTCCCATTCTGAAGTTGTCAGAGGGATAGTTGGATCAAGCATAGTGGTTACAACATCAACAAAGGGAACTCCAGCAACAGCAGCCTTGAACAAATCAGGACGCATATTAAGAACAGCACCAATTAGCAAACCACCAGCACTTCTTCCGTTGATGCATAGTTTGTCCTTGGTGCAATACTTTTTCTCTATCAAATACTCCGCAGAAGCTATAAAATCTGTAAAAGTATTTTTCTTGTGCAAAAGCTTTCCGTTTTCATACCACTGCCTTCCCATTTCACCCCCTCCACGAATATGAGCAATTACAAAAATGAAACCTCTGTCTAACAAAGACAACCTCGATGCCTTGAAGCTGGGATCTATGCATACCTGTTGAAATACCTCATCATGTTATCGCAAACAAAGATCCATCTAGTGTAGATTTTGACTTTCGCAATAGACAGTTCTGTCTATAGATTTATGACTCAGATATGATATGTATTCATTGCCAACTCTTTCTACCAACCAGTTCTATGTATAGACGTTGAACCTTAGACATGATAATGTATTCGTTGGCCAACAGAAACTATGAACCAGTTTCTATTTTGTAGGGGATAATTCCACAAAAGCTAGCACCCCAAGTGAAGATAAATAAAACGATGGAACAAAACAAAAAAAACTAGATGTACGTTTAAGGGAAAAAAAAAAAAAGCACAACATAACTGAATGTAATGAGTGTCAAAACCACCAAAACATTTCAGATATTCAATATTTTCCAAGATGCTGCTAATGATGTCAGATGATTTGGAAGAAAGCAATAAAATGAATCAAAATGCAATCTTATCAACCTATGAGATTTGAAGACTTTAGACAGAATCACCAACTAGACACCATAGAGATGGTACATTGTACAAGAGTTAAACCACCAAAAAGGTCTCAAGAACATGAAGACAATCGGCAGTAAGGTAATACAAAGACAAGTTTAGTCAGCTTCCAGAAATCATTAACACCACATGGCAGTTTTAGCCACTCATCGGATTAATTCATATAAGATGTAATTGATCTAGTTTCGAAATGTAAGTGGGTTCCTTCAGGTGATCAAGGTCAAACTTTATGGGGGATCTAATAAATACATTAACCTTAACTAAAAGCCTCCATTTCATGAGCCAAACAAAACTTGTAAATGTGTACGAAGCTAGTTGTACCAAAAATCTTCTACATTTACATGCTCATAGCCACATCATGTTTAATCTAAAATGACATCTCTATAAATCAATCACTAGTGACAAATGATACATCCAGATATATGCTTGTATTCATCTGAAATACTTCTTGAACTATATAGCCTATGTATATATACAATCTGCTCCACATATTAGGGGGTAAAAAAACCCTCTTGTGAAATCCTGCTTTACCTCATATGAACCATAGCCATAAAGCAGCAGAGGATCAGACCCATCAAGCTTCACAGAGTTCTTTCTGTAGATAACTGATAAAGGTATCAGAGTGCCATCTGATGCAGTAGCCCATTGCCGTTCAGTTACATACTCAGATGCATCAAAACCTCCTAAAACCTATTTGGATAACAATATGCAAAAAACAAAATCATCCATATTTAGTTGTTCATGCAGAATATTTAACAAGACTGTTAACTGTGAAAACATTGTAAAATATACAGGAACACAATCAAATTCCAAGAGAAATTAAGAGATCTCACTTTTAAAATTTCAAATAATCTAAAGAAAAGCTTGTTTGAAATGATCATTCAGATGGACTGATAGTTCACTACAAGAAGAAATTTAAATCTGGAAAGTAAAAACATTGAAACACAACTACAAATGATTACGAGTGTATATGCTCTTTCTTAACTCACCGTTTCAATCTTCTTGAGAACCGAAACCCCGGAGTTCATATCATAATCAAACACAGAAGGTGGTGTTCTCAATGAGCTATACGAAAACCGTAAAATGGTGGAAGAAAACTGGGATTCCACAAGATCCAAAGAATATACAGGATCCATCAAATCAACAGATTGACCGCCTTGAAGCTTTTCAAGTGGCTGTCCAACATCAGGAAGGCGATATACAGTTATTTTTTGAAGACCATCTTCACGCTCATAGACAACAAGATGATCACTAAAGAGTTGTATGTCCTGGATCTTTACACTGTTTAATCACAAGTTTGATAAATTAACAGAGAGAAGAAAGTAACAGACACTGAAATTCTCCACAAGAAGTTTAGAAGCTCACATATCAGAGAGGGGAGTCAAACTACTGCAATTTCTAGTCCAGTAGATATGTATTATGATTCATATGCAAAAGCAGTCATAGCTTTACCAATGGCAAGCATCCAGATAAAACAGCAAAAATGTGCCCTTAAAGCATGATGTCCCTTGTATTAAGGTGAAAAAGTAGCAAGACTAAAACTATGAAACATTTGATACTTTTTTTAAATACTAAAATATTCATTTAACTTTAGAAAGCTAAGCAAACGTTTTGAAACCCGGTAAAGAGAACGCCAGACATATTTCTTCAGGAAATCAATCCCACAGGAAACTAACATAGTGTTCTTTAACATCTCCACGGGAAATTCGCCTATCAATCAAATTCTTGTTAAAAGAAACTGCAGAAACTCAATCCAGTGTGAATAATTTGACAATCTTTTACCAGCTGGTAATCAAAGAAAATGCACATGATCAACATATGCTTCATGAAAGGCTTTCAGTTTTACCTTGGCCTGTGGGGTAGAAGAACTGTGGTTGCAGATGCATCACCAATTGGGCATGCAAGTAACTCCGAATTGAAACATTCATCACTTCTCCTTTTAATAAAAAAATGATCTCCACGATGGCTAACTGATGTGTCAATTCCAACTACTCGTGGTGTCAAAATTGTTAGCCCATTTTCAGGTTTTGAAATGTCCAAATAAAAGACAAATCTCGTAATTTTGCTCTCAGATGCTACAAATAAATATTTCTTGCTCTCAGAGGCTTCAAGATCCAGAGAAAACATGTCATCCTTTTCATGATATAGACATGAGTCGCTTGATTGGTCCGCTTCTAACTTGTGCAACCAAACCTAGGAATTGCAAATAAGTCAGATATCAGGTTGTGGATAGGCTACAGGATGCTATGTAATTTATGTCTTGCATTTAGAAAAAAACAAATGCCGAAAAGCAAGATGATCAAGACCAACAAAATTTATGAAGCAACCAAATATGGGTAATATCAGATTGTACATATACAACATGCTGGTCTTTGAAAGTTATTAGATTGGGGAAAACATCATGGAGGAAGGGGGTTAGGGACGTGATAAGGGAGGGGGATAGTAACCTTGAGGGTCTGGAATTGAATGCTACAATCCAGAAAAAAGAAACAATGATACTAAATAAATGAAACTAGGGCAACCATCATAATTTCAGCCAAAGATGGTGGTTATTTGCTTGAGCTCAAAAAGTTCCAAATTGTTAGCCAACAACCAGTTCATCTAAAGCTTTGTCTGGAAATTCTTTTTTTCTGGAGAAAGTTTTACTTCAAAAAATAAAAGCTTTTTGGAGGGAGTTTTTTATGCAATGAAGAGAGAAGTGCATTGGATGGAAATTTTGTTTTGAAATAATGTGAGGGGAAGTTGGAGAATCCAAATTCTGAAATGAGAAAGTGGAGCTGAATGAGTTTGGATATGTTGTTCTTTTGGAGAAAAAAGTAAAATTTTCTCTAGAAAAATAGTCAAAAAACAAAGCCAAAGACAACGCTGATGTTCCTGGCATAGAGGCTTCACCATATTATTTGGAAAACTAGATAACTAAAAAAGGAGACTCTGGCCATGCTAACGGAGGAAATTGGAGAAAATTGATACAGAAACAACTCCAAAATAATCAATGATTTTCAATGATTATGCCTTAACTACCTGCAACAGGTGGAATGAATGCCAGATCTTAATCATAACTAAGACACTTTTTCACACCACTATGGTTTGCATCAAGGAAAAAAATGTTCATATTTAAAGGGGGCAAAAAAGTAGTCAGCAGAAAAATGTGAAATGATGCACGGAGGATTTCATGATTCTACCTCCATAACTATGATTATGCTAACTCTCTTGTACCTTGTCTGGCCGGAGGATTTCATCCATTGTTATATATACCAATGCTTCATCCCCCGCCCATTGAAGATATGATGTCGTCCCACTTAAAGGCTTTCCGACAGGTGCTCCTGATTCAGCATCAATGATGTACACTGTATAAATTTCGTCCCCTTTTGTGTCTTCTGCATATGCCACTAACTTGTTATTAGGACTGACCTGGAAAGAAGAAAATGACATCATAAGCATCAAGAAAAAATTGACACGGAGAAGGCCTTATAATCTTGGATTATGAAGGCCATACTTTAAAAGCGCCAATACTGTAATAAGAATGTTGTCGAGCTTTGATATTCTCGTCAAGGATAACATGCTCTGGGGGAGCATCAGGACCAGTTGGCATGGTATCATAAACAGATGGTGGAGTTCCCTTATCAGGTGCAAGGCGGCGGCAATACTGTGCATACTCCTTCCCCTCCAATGTCCTTTTATAATAGTAATAAGGCCCTCTTCTTATAGGGGCGGATATGTCATCCTCCTTGATTCGCCCTCTTATCTCCGCAAAGATCTGATCTTCCAGTTGCTTAGTTCCTGAAAGAAAAACATATAAATCAAGAAACTAGAAAAAATAAACTGAGATATTGGCAGCAGTAAAGGGATGAAATGAAACACCTTGAAATTGGAACTGTTTCGAAACAACATAGAGAGTTGACTTTGTCACATTTAACTTCAGTATCAATCAACTATTTCAATACTATCCCTCTAAAACCAGAATCAGAAAGTCTGCAAAACAATATTGATCCCAATTGTCATGTTTCTACAATTCCATCATCCTAATTGTCACTCCTCAATTATACCCCATTGTATACCATTTCAAGAAAATAACTTTATCCAATCTCAAACAAAGTTTGAACCACTGCATAAAAATTTTGAATCAAAATAAAAGACCACACATTTATCTGCATACGCAATGGGCCCAATACAGAAAGAAAGACTAAAATGGATATTGAGAATCATATCCAATGCTTACATTTTTTCAATTGTTGTCGAGCGAAACTTATTATCTCAGTAAATGTACAAACACAAAACTGCCAACCTTTTACCCGTGAACGCAAAAATGCACAATAAAATGGATGTTCATTCATAAGAACGACCAGTAAAAAATGTGCACTATTGCATTTTTGGCTTCTGTATTGATTTTGGACATTTCATCACACAGCATTATTTGATACAAACACAAAAATCTCATCATTCAGCAAAAGCTTATAGTAAATGAGAACAATAATAAATTAAAATGGCAGTTCATGTATTGAGTGAAGCAGTGAACAGAGAGTAAATGGCGACGAACCAGACATGAGGTAATCAGTGTAAGCATTCTCTTGCTGAAGATAAGATAGAACCTCGGGGTTTGTGCGAGAGTCGTCGCGGAGCCAGTAGTAATTGTCGACTCTGACGTCTCCGAACATCTCCATCTCGTGCTTCACCTTCTTTGCCACAGGCTCCGGTACCGGTACCGGCACCGGCGACGCAGGAGAATCATCGCTGGTAGTATGACCAACAGTCGTCATTGCTGAAGACCACGACGACGTTCGACGGAGAAATCCGAGGCGTGGGGCCCAACTACTCCTAGTGAGAAAATTGGAAACACTGTGAAATGGTTGGTTGGATGCAGCGATAAATGGAAAGCCGGCGAGCAGAGAAGTATTTTGGCTGACGCCGCGGAGCATTGCTTTTGTTTGTATTTATTTATTTACTTTTTTGCCTTTAATAAAAATTTCCTATAACCAGATTTATTTTTTATTAGGGTATTTAATTTTCATAATTCTTCTCTAAGCCGTAACAATTTTATCCATTTTAATTAAAGGAATAAAGAAAAATTATATTAATTTATGTTTATGAGACAATTGAAATTGAAGTGATCCGAATTTAATAACTCAACTATCATTAAAAAAATTTAATTGCCTTTGACATTCATTAAAGTAATTAAATTGTTTTTTCCTTATTTTAAAATATTTATTAAAAAAATTATATTATTTTTGATTTGTTTCATAACATTCATTTAATCGATTATTTCCATTGCCTCCAAACTAACACGTCTTTAATTTTAATTTTTATACCTGTGATAAATACTCAGTAGTTTAAGTGATACTAATAACAAGTCATTAAAACACTCATATTTTATTAACTTTGTTTGCCTAATTATTATGAGTCCGTTTACGGTGGTACTATAGGAGTAGGATGAATTTTACTCCTACTTGCTACAGTAAGCGCGCGCGCTACAGTAGCGCTACAGTGACGCGCTATAGTTTCGCGCTACAGTAACGCGCTACAGTTTTTTTTTTTTTTTTTGACGCACAAACTTTTAAAAAAAATTACCTTTTTTATAAAAAATTCTTTTTTAAAAAAAAAAATACATTTTTTAACAAGGGAAATCAAATCAGGATTATATAGACATCAGATGAGAGAATACAAGAGATCAGATCAACAGACTATAGATATCAGATCAAGAATATAAAAGAAATCATACAGTAGAACTAAAATATAATTAACAAGAGAGATCAGATCAGGATTATATAGACATCAGATCAGCGAATACTTGACATCAGATCAACAGACTATAGATATCAGATCAAGAATATAAAAGAAATCATACAGTAGAACTAAAACATACTTAAAAAGGGAGATCAGATCAACAGACTATAGACATCAGATCAGTGTATACTTGACATCAGATCAACAGACTATAGACATCAGATCAAGATTTTAAAAGAAATCACACAGCAGAACTAAAACATACTTAACAAAGGAGATCAGATCAGGATTATATAGACATCAGATCAACTCATACTTGACATCAGATCAACAGACTATAGACATCAGATCAAGATTTTAAAAGAAATCACACAGCAGAACTAAAACATACTTAACAAAGGAGATCAGATCAGGATTATATAGACATCAGATCAACTCATAACTGACATCAGATCAACAGACTATAGACATCAGATCAAGATTTTAAAAGAAATCATACAGTAGAACTAAAACATACTTAAAAAGGGAGATCAGATCAACAGACTATAGACATCAGATCAGCGTATACTTGACATCAGATCAACAGACTATAGACATCAGATCATGATTTTAAAAGAAATCACACAGCATAACTAAAACATACTTAACAAAGGAGATCAGATCAGGATTATATAGACATCAGATCAACTCATAACTGACATCAGATCAACAGACTATAGACATCAGATCAAGATTTTAAAAGAAATCATACAGTAGAACTAAAACATACTTAAAAAGGGAGATCAGATCAACAGACTATAGACATCAGATCAGCGTATACTTGACATCAGATCAACAGACTATAGACATCAGATCAAGATTTTAAAAGAAATCACACAGCAGAACTAAAACATACTTAACAAAGGAGATCAGATCAGGATTATATAGACATCAGATCAACTCATACTTAACATCAGATCAACAGACTATAGATATCAGATCAAAAATATAAAAGAAATCATACAGTAGAACTAAAATATACTTAACAAGGTAGATCAAATCATGATTATATAGACATCAGATCAACAGAATTTAGATATCAGATCAAAAATATAAAAGAAATCATATCATACAACAAAAACGTCCATAATATGTATCATAATAGCCAAAAATAACAAAAGAAACGAAGGTACTGTAGCGCGTTTACTGTAGCGCGCGGAACTGTAGCGCGTTACTGTAGCGCGCGCGGAACTGTAGCGCGCTACTGTAGCGGGGTAGGAGTAAAATTCATGGTGGTCCTATAGGAGTAGGATATAAATTGCCAATTATTATCCTTAATTTTCATAATTGAATAAAAAAAATTAAAAGCTCATAAATCAAAAAATTACAGCCAAATAAAAAGGAGAAACCGCCCAAATTTCCAACTAAGATTGGAACTTGGAAGACGAAACGACAAACAGCCCCAAAAGACGAAGTGCTAACGAATTCTATAGACGAACAAGATTATGGGTTCCGGTGATTATGATGAAGGCTTTCGGATCGTTGGCTTGGGTAGGAATTACGAGATTAATAGTATGGCTATGGAGGCTTCCACTTCTAATTCAGCACCAATCAACTCTTCCAATATTGGGTTTCAGGTATATCTTTCTCCTTCTCCTCTTCTTTACTATTTATATATTGGTTTCTGGGAGTAGTTTAGGTTGGTTTTTAGCTTTAATTGGGGTTTTAGAAAGATTTTCTGATTTGAGTTCGGCTTTATGTTTTATAAATTTGCAGCTTTTGAAGAAGCATGGGTGGAAAGAAGGGACGGGTCTTGGTGTTTCTGAACAGGTACTATTCCATTCATAACATTTAATTTTAACTCTCTGTCTGGTGTTTTGGTACTTAGTTATACTGCAGCTCAGTGCATTTGATTTTGTGATTGTAATTCAAAGGATCGCTGCGGTGATAGGGCTCTTCACTGAGGGAAAAAAGAATTTGTCTTTTGAGACCAATTTGTTGTTTCTGATGCATCTTGCATCATGTCCCAGCTGCAAAACTTGTTCATTGTAGGTCGAAAGGGTTCTATCACATACTGATTATATTGGTCAATTTTTGTAGAAAGGGAAATTGTAACAAATCAGTCAATTTGTGAGTGGCATAAAGTTAGAATTTTTTTTAGTTTTCTCGGGGTAGACATTTATCTAGTTTTTGTTGGTGCACTTCTAAGTATGAAATACTTCTCTCGGGGTAGCTTAAAATCATTCTGTGCTCTATGTCTAGGTGGTTCTTTTTGGCCATTGTGTCCCTATCCCACCAATGAAAAGACTAGAAAGCTACAGAAAAACCTTAAAACTTTTGAATTTGTATCTGTTATTCTTAGTGTTCGGGCTTTGTTACTTCAGGTGGCATCTAGAATTTTATAACCAGCCATCTCATTCGATGTTCTCTTTTCCCATTGGTTCCTGCTTTTCTTCAAAATTCATGACTTTTGATCAATTCCAAATTTTGAACTGAACAGGGTCGGCTTGAACCAGTAGAGGCTCAGGTGAAGATGAATAAGAGAGGATTAGGAGCTGACAAAGTTAAAAAGGTGAAGGAGAAGTCTAAAGATCCTGATAATCATACAGACGAGGATACTGAGAAGGTACAGATTTTGTTGTTTTAGCTCGCTGACTGCTGATTCTTCATGTTTCTTGCATTAACTTCCTTTGTTGCATTTGATTAGTGCCAGAAATTCTGTTAACTAAAATTTGAGGGATTTTCAGTATACCTCTTCAACTCACTTGTTTATAGTCACTCATTTACTATTTTCTATGACTATGTAGATGAATAAGAAACACGAATAATGCACCAGAGTTTACATTGTAGATATGATGATACTACAAGGGTTTTAGTTTAGGGCACCATGGATAGAACATTAACCGTGGCTGTGTGAGGGCACCTAATTAGTTTTTGGTTCAGAACCAGGAGACCTGCTCATTCATGGGGGAATGATCATAAGTGAACTATGCATTTCTGTGGCTGATTGTAACGTTGTTTTTTAATGCAAGATAGTTATTGGTTTATTGTCATAATATCATCCAGAAAATTCGACTGCTGATACTCGACATAAGTGAAGCATTCTGGATCAAATAGTTCCTGTGGTGAGATGTGCACAAGCCAGTATTCTGAAACATTTGCTTTTATCCCTTAATTAAATCGTAAATGTTTGTTGCTAATCATGGTACTTGTATAATTACTGTATTTTGTTTTCTGATTTTACTTTTAGTCCACTTTGTGGAGCTGGCAAAGAGGTTGACTACCTTGTTTCTGTAATTAGCATTTCCTGTTCTGGTTTATACTGATTTCTTCATTGCTTGATTTTGTTATTGTCAATAGATTCATTATCTTGACTGCTTACCATTTTTTGCAACTAAAAGAAGATACTGTTAATAATTTTTTCAGTCGCGGATTAAAAAGGGCATATCCAAAAAGATGAGGAAAATGCAAGAGTTCGAGAAGCGTTTGAAAGAGAAGGAATTTGAACGGGCTTTCTTCAGGGAATTCTGGCCAGATAATGTTTGAGTTGCCGGTCGTTCGTTGCCATTTTTTGGCTCTGTGTTCTTTGTGGGAGAGAGCCTCAAAAGTTGTAGCAGAATATTTTTTTAAAGTTGCATATTCAACGGGCTCTGGCCTTAGGATGATTCCCTTGGTTGACTTTTGACATTCTCATTTGTCTGAAGGAAGTGAGAGTTTCCATAGAACTTGTATATGGTAGTATATTCTTCGAAGGTATGAAAAACCTCGTGTAATTTTGTAGTTCTTTTGCAGACTGGATGCATCATGCATTGATTCCTTTGATGAGAAAATAACATTTGTAGTTCCTAATGTTTCATTGATGAGGAGTCGTCTCCAGGATGTGATTTCAAAAATTCTGTGAAGAGGAAAGGTAGGAGGAGTTTGTAAAGTTAAAAGGTATTTAGGAAAGAAGAGTGGTCGTAAACACTTGAATTTGGGCAGCAAAGACCACATCTCTGCCATGAAATAGTTCCATAAAAAAATGCCTTATATCCATCATGGTATCTTTATTTATTTAATACATCCATATTGATTAGAGTAAACATAAAATTATTGTACAATTAATTAAGGGTATAAAAAGAAAATATCATTTGTTGACTTCCACAAACACTTTGAATGATAAATCCGGCCGCCTCATTTCTTACTATCATGGAAAACCTTCATTATACAACTTTCTCAAGCTTATTATTATTATTATCTATGGGACAAAATGTCGTTTTGTCTCTTATAGTTGGTCTTATCTTACTTTTGATCTTTTATATTTTTACGAGAATTTTTTTAGTCTCCTAATATTAATTTATTAGGTTTTTTGGTCCCTCTTAATGAAAATTTTGGTCAATAAACAATTTGACCAAATTTATTGTTAATCTTAGGGTCTTTTGTGTTAAAAAAATTTTTCAAGGGTTTTTGTATAATTTTTTTTCTACTTCTTCCTCCACCACCACCCATTCTCCTTGCCACCACCAGAGACCACATCCCAATCTCGATCGCTGGGGAGATCCCGGGGAATAAGATCGGGATATCGAGCTCCCGGCAGCAGCGGCGTCAGAGGTGGTTCCTCCACCTCTCTGTTGCAACAATTCCAACTGGTCATTAGGGACTTCTTGTTCTAATCTCCAAGTCTTGGACCTTTCAAGCAATATGATCGATGGATCCTTGGGTGACATTTCTTTATGCAACTTATCATCTCTAATGGTACTAGATCTTGCTTGGGAAACTGGACATTTTCAGGAGTGCTAAATCTAGCTAATAATAGTTTTTCTGAACAGCTTCCAGATACATTTGATAATTTGCAGCAACTCCATTATCTGCATTTGAATAGAAATAATTTATCTGGGCTGCTTCCATCATCATTGAAGAACTTGAAAGGGTTAATAACTCTGGATCTTGGTGAAAATCAATTGCAAGACGTGATACCTGATTGGATTGGAACACAACAGTCTAATTTGGTTTTTCTTAGACTTGAATCAAACAAATTTTATGGTAATATTTCTTCAAGCCTCTGCTAATTTCCTTCTCTTCAGATTCTGAATCTAGCACGGAACAATTTGGGCGGTAGTATCCATCATTGTCTAGGCAACTTTAGTGGAATGTTGAAGAGTCACCAAGATTATGTTCATTTTGTTCCATGGTACAGTGAAGGAATATCAAACATGATCCAGGGATTGGAACTTGAGTATACTTCCTCAAACATTTGGGTTTGTAAAATCCATGTTGCTCTCTGGAAATCACTTACATGGAGAGATCCCCAATGAATTAATGGATCTTGATGGGCTACAGAGTCTGAATCTGTCAAACAATAATCTGAGCGGGAAGGTCCCGGACAAGATAGACAACTTGACGCAGGTGGAGTCTCTGGATTTGTCAATGAACCAACTTTCTGGATCTATTCCTCAAAGTTTGGCCACCATAGAACAATTTGGAGGGGCGCATTCCATCAGGGAATCATTTTGATACCTTGAATGATCCATCCATTTATGAAGGAAATGGTGGACTTTGTGGTAAACCACTCACAATGAGATGTTCTGGGGATGATTCACCATCGAAAGAAAATGGCCCTGATCATTATGTTTCTGGTAAGAGAATAGATGATGACAGTGAGTTCCAGCTCCTATGGTTTTATGCTGGCACAAGACCTGGTTTTGCAGTTGGTTTCTTGGGAGTTTTTTGTGTTCTCTATACCGCAAGTCATGCAGTTATGCTTATTTTCAGTTTTTGGAAAATGTCTACAACACAATCTGGATAGGTTTTTTTGTGAAAATTCCTCAGTTCAAATGAGGTTTTCATTATTAGTATATTTTCTTTCTCTTTACAATATTGAATTCAAATTATTAAAAGGGTTAAAAATTTAGAAAGTCACTAAACTTGTTCAATAGTATACTTTTGATTACTGAACTTTTTGACTGGACTAATAGCTCATTAAACCCTTAAAATGTAACACTTGTTATACTTATATTGGGTATCCATGATTGACCCAATGCTTAAATACAGAGATTCGAACGTCCAACATTAAATAAAATTACAACAACTAAATATTTAAATTACTTGTAACAAAAATCAAGCAAAAGCAAAAAAACTCAACAGATTGTTGATTCCAGAAGGGTTATAATGGCTGCCGGAGAGGTGAAGAATAAAAGGAGGAGGCGCTGACGGTGATGGCAGAAATTATACCATGTACATTGGTATATGTACCTATTAAATATACTAACTATGGTATATATCACTAGTTACTAAATATAATAACTAGTGTGTATATATTTAGTAAAAATTACTAAATATAGTAATAGTTACATGTAGTAGTTGTACATGGTATAATTTGTGAATACAGATAGATTTCAACCTTTTGGTCAAAAACTTGATTTTCATATTTAAATCTTAATGAATATTAATACTATTATTCTTGATTTGGACAACATGGGAAAAATAAATTAAGAAACTAATGATGAAAGATATTTGCCTAATTAATTTTCGAGCTCGAGCTCGGGGCTCGGCTGGACTCAATTACAACCCTAGTTATGACTGATTCAATGGATATATTCTACATTAATGTTATCAATAACCTGGTACATGGAGCCTAAGGAGATAAACAGGTATGTCTTCCTCATATATGAAGTTATTGTCACATCCCCCAATGGATCCTTTACATTTACACATTGTATGCTGTTGTTTCATGACAGATTGTGGTGATTTAAGTGATGTTTATATCTTGTTGGACCTCTTAGTTGTCCCAGTTGTGGACTCATTCTTCCAAAACCATTTACTCCTTTATACAGATGTGGAGGATGCGGTGCGGTTATTCGACCAGTACTTGAGAGATTTATGTTTCAATTTCTGTTTCATACAAAGGATGATTATTGCTGCCGTTGTAGAGTAAGCAATTTGGAGTTTGTCCCTACTCTGATAAAGAGGGAACCAGGCAGAATAGAAACAATAACTAGGCCACTCTTTAACTTTGATTTGTTTTGAATCTTAGACCTGGAGATTTGCGAGTTGGAAGAATTTGGTCGAGCGATCGAGCAGTTGGAAACTTCAATACTTCGGCTAAACAAACGCTGGAACATGGATGAGGTTACATTGGAGATGATGGAAACTATGATAATCGGGCTGAATTTTCTGTATATTTATGTTTTTTACTCTGACAGGTGGAGTGATGCACCATCATCCCATCATAGTGGAAACATGGATTCTATCGCACCAAAGTTAAACAATTAAGGGGTTCTATTGAACATGCTTTCATTGACAAATTCACACATCCTCATCATAAGTTCACTACTAATCTCTCTGAATTCCTTCATTTTCCCCTATTTGAATCAAGAGATTGGCCTTTTGAAGGCCAAGATTAAGGCAACTTACCAAAATGATGTGCTTCCTCATCATTCTCTTTCATCACCAGATCATCCCCGTTTACACGAACCTCGACTCATAGCTGGAATTTCTTTTGTGACACTCTTTTCTGGAATATCAAATATTTGTCCAAGGAAAAATGGTCGTCTTTGGGCGATCTCTGAGGGTACAAATGGAAGCTCTGAAACAGAGGCTGAATTCTCTGGGCCAGCTTTCTAGAATCATAAGTCTTCGGGATGATATGTCACCTTGGGAGGAGAAAATGATGGCTCATATTGGAGAAATATTTCTTGTGGTTGGTCATCTGTGTTGCTTCTGCTGGTACACTGCACCACTGTGTCAAACCATGGAACAACATTTGGCTGTTAGCCTAGAGGTCTGCACTGCAAATCAGAACCTACTACTCCAGAGTTCCTTTGCATCTCTCTTGGATTCCTAGCGCTCTATGATGAGGAACATTCTGAGAGATCTATATCCGATTTCTTTATCATATATTGGTTTAGAAGACCAATTGAAAGTTCTTCGCAAAGAATTTGTTTTTCTACTCACCTGTCTCATCAAAATTTCAAGGCCTCCCGACTACGATCAACATAAGATCTTGGTAGTAGATGTTGTTATTAAGGCTACATAGAGGTAAAAACAGGAGTGCATACAAAATGCATTTTGCAATTTTGTTTTGGTTTCTTAAGGCTGAGATTCTCATTAAATTTAGTGGCACTCCCTTCACATATTGAGTGGACAACCATGCAGA
This sequence comes from Knoxia roxburghii, assembly GCA_030378225.1. Taxonomy (NCBI): domain Eukaryota; kingdom Viridiplantae; phylum Streptophyta; class Magnoliopsida; order Gentianales; family Rubiaceae; genus Knoxia; species Knoxia roxburghii. Next base: position 9,201,751 of record CM059422.1, on the reverse strand, counting down.
AGAGCTGCGTAAGGGGTATACATTTCTCTAAAAGGTGAAAACTCAGTAGAATATCAGATGTTGAAGGTCCTTGAAAGAGTTCCTAAACAGCCGCAATCTCTCCATCAGTCCTCTCGTGATGAGGAGGCGGCAGCTACCAAGATCATAAACTTAGGTCCGTTTGATAAAACTTAATTTCAAATCCAAAGACTGAAGTCTAAATTTTGAAAACTGAATTGATTAAGGTACACTATTTGATAAAATTAGGAAATATGTCTGAAATCTGAAGTCTGAAGGATGAATTCTGAATTCTTGATCTGAATTATAAAATAAGTTTCTGATTTTGAATATATCCCAACATTGCAGAAGATTGAAGTACCGCAATGTAAAACTTCTGTTGAAGAGTCTGTCAAAAAATTCAGCGATCAAATTGAGGGGCTCGAGATTATTATCAGCAACTCACGTTCCACTTGAAGACGGTCGTATCAATTGTTGATATCCTTCGGTTTCATGAGTAAGTGTTTCTATTCATTTTTATTAAGCAACTGATACATTATCATCAGTATTATTGATATAGTTATTTCAATCCAAATCATGGCAAAACCAGTAGATGGAGGCTGTATTATCCCACCTATTAACTTGTTTTCCGGTTGCTTGAGGCGTGCCTGATAGTGAGTGTATTTCCATCAAAATCTTAATGTTTGGAGCAGTAAGAATACAAGGAATTCATATTGGGGGTGACAGAAAACGCGAAGCAGTTCTGCTCCCTAGGAAACTTTTGCTTCTAATTTGAGATACTGGATCCACCAGAAACAATTTTCTTCCCTGACAAAGAAATTATGTAGAGACAATGTAGTTTACCTACCTTGTTGTTTCACAAATGTAGCTATATAAACTGTGTTAGATTCCTGTTCTTTTGGTATTCCTGGTTTCTGTGACTACTATTGGCAACTTAGAAGTGAAGCCTCAGGCTTTGCCATTGGATGTTGCTGGTGCTTGTGTTTGGTTTCAATACAATATCTAACATTCATCTTTACTGAAAATGTCACTATAATATATACTGTTTCAGAAGAAATACAAATTTGGAGAATATTTCCATTTTTGCATCTTGTTTGAATATGAGTAAACCACTGATTTCATTATGATTTTTTTTTTTTTTTTTTTTCACTCTTTCAGTAGACAAAAGCTTCATGAAGTGAGTCCGGCAGACTCGGCTGGACTGGTAAGAGCCTAATGCCCTTCTGAATGATTCCAAGTGATGAGATCAGGAACTGGAATCAGGTGTCGAAAAAGTTGCAGGAAATTGGTCAAGTTTGAGAATTTTCTCACGTAATGATTTCAGATGTTTCTGTTGTGTTTAAGTTTACTTGCTGCAGCAGCAGCAGCAGCTAATCTTTTGTAATAAAAAGGTTGTTGTAAAAGATTGGTGATCCTTGGTTTGTGGACTTTGTTTCTGATAAAGCAAAAATATGTGTACTGTTATGGTCGTCATGTTTGATTAACCGTCTCGAATTGAAATAGATATAACCGTACCGAATTGAAATAGATATAATGGAAGTGAGAATGGGTATGATTGAGTTGGGGTTGAAATGTATGATGTTTGCTATTAGTCTCCCTCTCCTTGACGTTGGTCCTATGTTTTGGACTGCATTTTAAAGTGAATTTACAATCCTTGTCGGCTGATTATGCAGTTTTAAGAGGGTATTATTCCTCTCTAGTCACACAATTTCTAATTGCAGAATCAAAATCCAGATCAATTTTAACTTGATAATCTCAACAAAATTTCTCTTTATACTGAGACAGAGTGACAAGAAGCCGAAAAGCATGTAAAAGACATTACATGCCCAGTATTATGATGCACAAAACAGGAATGAGAAAACTATTTTTGCAAGTCTAACATTGGTGTATGTACTAACATAAACAAGTGCAGGAAAAAAACGCTTAGGGAGTGCAGATCCTTCATCCGACTTTGCTGTTTCTTCACGTCTCGATCAATTCTCTTCATGCAAAGCAGCAAAATTATACACGACGCGATACCAATCAGGGAGAACTAGAGGATTCATCTCCAGAACTCTCGGAATCTGAACCACCATCAACCATTTTTTCCAGTGATTCCACATCCCCGGCTTCTGAAACTGTGTGTAATCTTATCTTTTCTGCATCCTCGCTGAGGAGATACGAAATTCATTATGTCAACGAGGAATACTAATAGCAATTTTCATACTAGATGCTAAAAGATTCAGATAATCTGGTTCTTACTCTGCAACTCCAAATATTTCCTTCACTGTTAAAGAGCTATCCTTTGAACAGAACTCGGCTAACTGGTCCACGAGGCATAAGTTGTCAGATAATGCAGTGAAATTCAGAAAGAACATAAGATTAGTAACCAGACCACATTTTCAATCAAACTGTTCAGCTCAGGCCAATACTACAACCAAACATAAGTACTATTATACCACATTCTACACATGCTAGTCGACTTGCATCGTGGAGCTTATAAACTTAAATCACTCTCAAGGTTAGTACTACCATGCATACTGATGAAAACATCAAATATCACTATTCACTGTTAAGCTTGACTTCTGCGACTTGACTACACCAGAGAACTCAATACTGTTTTGGGGAAAAGGGCTCTTACACAGATGGCTTGTATACAAGTAAAAAACTCTGCGATTTAAAACAAAACGAAGAAATATTTTGCAATTCTTATGGTAGAAAATTCTCACTTTCAATATGGATTTTGCACCTTACCTCAGACAGATAAAAAATCTTTCCAAAAAGAGCTTGCACGGCAAGTTTTCTCTTGAAACCCTTTTCAGAATATCCGGACATGTCCATCACAACGGGACCTGAAAAAGATTATGCATAAGCATGATTACATATTATCTACGCATCAAATACAATGTACTTCCAGCTACAGATACTGGTGCGGCAGGAAGATAGCGAAAGAACAACTCAAGCCATAAAGGGTTGAAAACCTGAGAACTTCTTCTCTGGAATACAATCAAGTTAAAGAAAAAAATTTTCAGAAGTTCTGATCCTACACCTAACTTATAAAAGAGTAAAATGCAATTCCTAAAGCAACTGTTGTGCTAATTTGAAAGCAACTTAAACTCTATACTTCTGAAAGACATAAGCTCTCCAATCGCAGACAGATTTCTTAAAGCAAAAGTTTTATGAAAAAGTTTATAAAGTGTAAGGTGCTAATTTCTTTTCCTACCCAAAAATGTATTGAGAAACAATGGAATTAACATCACATTTTTAGCAGAGAATGCAATTACTAATGTCTAATGCTCAATAATCAGTCTCATTATTTTATCGAGTTTAAATGTCTGAAAAAATCACTTCCTTTACATGCAATACAATTTTGTACTAACAAAAAATCTACCAGATCAATCTAAGTACTATTTTATCCACATTTCTTTAAATCCACTATATTAGTTTGGCGATGATTTAGAAAGAAAGAAAGATTCGAAGGAATACTTTCTAAACTAACATAGGTGATGGTTGTAGTTGGATAAAGCTATAATCAGTTTTGCAATGCAGAAGATTACCAGTTGCCAACCTTATCCACACATTCATGACTGGGGGTTCCATATTGAATTCAAAACAGGACAAAATGCATCCCTTAAGAGTGAAAAGAAATGCGGAACAAGTTTACAAGCAATTCTTATATTTTAGTGTGAGAAATACTTGTTTATCTTTGAATATACAATCCAAACAGCTGGTTGCTCATACCTTCATTCTTAGGACTCATTAGTAAGACCATCCATAAACCCTTATCACCAACCATTTTGCATAACCTTATGTGTCACTCTATTGGCATATTTTGCTTAGACGATCAAGTCAGATCATTTTTAATCAGCACCATTGCATTAAATTTTATAATGACACTACTTTGGTTTATTATTGACCAGTTTAACCAAGACATCCTTCTGCAATCTCGTGTTCATTGGTTTAAATAATTTGAAACCAAAATGAAGACTGCAACTGAAATAAAAAAGCATCATCACCTTTCTCCTTTACAATGCGTGTTGAGATATCATTCAGAACTGCAGCTACTTGCGAATCATCCAATCCGGTAGCTTTCCTTAGTTGAATTAAATTTGCAACCAAATCTGGGTTAAATGGTTTCTCATTCAACACATAGCGGATATATTTCCGCAATATCTCCTCCATAGTAAAACCTGTCTGAAAGCGCATCATTGACATTGTCAAAGTTAACCAACCTCCAGGCACATGAAAAATTCCACAAGAAAGAAGGTAAGATTGAAGTAATAGTTGCAAAGGGACAGACTTGCAAAATGGCATATAATGTCTCCTGGAATAATACATGTTTTACAGAGCCTCACCTTCTGCATTAGTCCATTCAAAGAGGATTGTGCTACTTGATCTGTTCCTTTCTCGAAAAGCTCATCAATTGATTTGCACAGTGTAGCATTTTTATTTACCTGAAAAAAACCATTATTGGGAAGATGAAAATCAAGATAAACCAATCCAATCAACTTACATTGAGGGTTTAATATCAACAACAAAGAGGAGTAATAACACATAAATCAGGTTTAAGTTCTTTCAACAAACAGGGAGACATCTGAACATATGGCATTTCAAACCAATCAGTTGCCAGTTTATAAACATAATCAGGCACGATGATGAGTAGAAAGAAGATAACCTGAGAACTCAAATGACAATACACAATACTGGACTCAAAATAGTTTTCCTCTTCAGTATAGAGTTATTGCATGAGATCCAGGGGATGATATTTGTGAGACTGATATATATTAATCCAACTAGAACAAGAGGAATATAATTTTTATAGAGTTTTCTTTTAGTGTTTGTCAAGATCATTAATGCTGAATCAATAGCCGTTGCATTATGCATGTCCCCCAAAACATATCTTAATTATCACTTCAAATGTAATAGGGGACATAAGTAGAAACAATGGCGTTTATTTACTTAATACACAATTGAAATGAACAACATATACCTACACCGCCAACATTAGTCTCTCAAACCCAAAGGAAAAAACATATCCTTTAAGAAGAAACCTCACAGCAAGCTCATATTCTGAGGTCAACATGAATCCTAACATCATGGAATAAACTCAACCCCTTTCCAACATAAATCGTGTCAATCCCGTTCCATCATATCACGGTAAATCAAACACACAGTACATATATTGCGTCACACATAAGCCAATGTTATCTAACTGGTCAGCATAACACAAATCCTTAGCATCTACACAGATTACACAAACTATGTTTTCATCAACCCAAACACCAATCTCTAACATTGAAATCCACAATCCCAATCTCTTAAGTTAGGAGGAACCTCTTCACAAACACCTAAAAGTTGTCAAACTATGGCAACCCTATTGTGCCATAGCCTTCTAATACTTACAGTTCAGTAAATATTCTACTTAATCTACATAGCCCATGCACAGCACATTAGCCAATGAAGTCATACATTACGATGGAATCACTAATAACTGAGAAAGATAGGAACTTGGCAGGTAAAATTAGTGCATATATACCAATTTTCGACGTTTCTCCTTGGGGGAACTGAATTTACGAACGGTCTTCACTACAGAAAACACAAAAGTTATCCCCAAATAAGCTAAAGGGACAGCCAGGAACCAAGGCAAGGAGCTATGGCCAACTCTGGGACCAGGAATGGCTTGGGTAACTGAGCCAGTGAACTCCACTAAATCCAATGCCTTCTCCTGTATCCAAGGCAAATCCTCCTCAACTTCAACTTCCTCCTCCTCCTCCTCCTTCTCCAACCCCTTCTTTCCATCTCTTTTCCCGACACTACTACCACTACTGTTCGATGATGGCGATGATGCATTAGCAACAACAATGGGCCTTTGATTTCTTGAATTTGAGTAGAATAGAGAGAAGGGATTTCTTGTTTTTGGGCTTGGCGTTAAGAACAACAGAAAAGTTGGGTTCTTGGGAGGCCTGGAGCGGCAAGAGCAACAAGTGTAGCATACAGCAGGGGCTGCAGAGGTAGTAGCAGCCGCCATCATCACTATCACTTCCTCACTAAAGCAGCAAGAAATTGAAAATAAAGAATAAAAGAACGTAAATTTGGGAAAAAGGAAACAACCGCTTCGGAAAATATCAAATTTCTTCAGTTGAGGAGTTGGTTGGAGCCAAAAATCAAAGTTTTCAGCCGCCTACCTACTGCAGTTTATCTGGGGTTGGGTGACTGTTGCCGGGCCGGACGATACTATAAGTTTAGGAAAATTAAAGCTTTAATCGCTTAATTTTAGAACTAATTTCATTTGCTTGGGAAAAAACCAAATTAATTTAATTGCATATCGCAGGTAGGATTGTCCAGGCCTCCAACAACATCCCTTGGATTGGATTTGGACATCCTTCAAAATTCTAAATTATAATTCAACATTACTACTTTTTAAATATAAAAATAACTCAAACTCAATATCTATTGTGTTAAATAAAAAGTATTTACCACTGAATTACATCGCTTTTATCAATATTATTACTTTTTAATTACGATTTTAATTTTAAAAGACAAAAAAAAAAAAAAAAATAGAAAAGCATACAGTTTAAGAATTGACAAATAGTGCATATGGAAGGAAAGCCAACAATGGAATTTACAGCCAAAGTTGAGGCTCAAACTGCATAACTTTATTTATGTTGAAGATGGAATGTACACAACACACCACACAACACATTCCAATGGAAGCTCAAGTTTGCAGGTAACTTAATTATGAGGCATCAACAAACACAATCCCATTTATCAATGTTCTAGGAGAGGATAACACATTGATTTGGATCTTTCAATCCAACCGAAACTTAAATAAATCAGGGCTCCAAGTTCTTCTCAGCTGCACTGTTTTCTCTTTTTCTGCATTATGTGAGAAAAGTTAACATTCAACTGTCAATCAAGGTTGGGGAGTCGAGATATTCTTTCGATTTCTTTGATAATCATCTCTTTTTCTTCTTCAAATTGTTCATCTTCACCTCCTGCAACCAAATACTAGGTAAGCTCGGTGGAAAGAAGGGTGTATTTCTTTAACAGGGAATTTCAAGGGGAACAGAGAAAGAAGTGATCAGAATTTGCCTTTTCCTCCAGAGAGATCCTGCAGCAACGCCAACAATTTCTCGTGGTTTTTGGACAGTATTACTTTTATTTCTCTAGGCTTGTTGGGGTTTGCCACGAAAACCTACAAGAAAACACTTATAACTGCATTCACGGATGGAAGCTCTTAACAAAATACAAAGCACGACGCGTAAAGAAAGCAGAAGAATCCACAGAAACTATAACTAGTAGCAGAAACAACTTTGAGGAAGGCGACGAGAAGGGAAAAGTGCCCTTTGTGTTCTTCAAATAATTCAACATCAGTTAATATAAGATTTTACCAGAGAACATGTGAAAAGAATGGTTTTCATTAGTTTTCCTAACTCTCAACAGCAGATGCTATCATCCAATCACCATTAGGAAGAGGGATCACATGAAGCATTGAGTAAAAGAAAGGTAAAATCCACACCTTAAAAATGTGAAAAGCTGAGATTTGGATGTTTCTGCTTGAATCCTGTACAGAATAGACAAAGAAAATTTCAAATCTTCCAAATATTTCTATACACTTCCGTTGCCTCTGCAATAGCATTACCATGGATTTTATTTCAAACAAAATTTTATATTTCTTGAGCAGAAGGTGGCCACTTGACAGGGAAAATTCACAGTCCAAAAAGCTTCCAAGAAGTTGTGGCATGTCAAGTTCCTTTGTGCAAAGTTGATAAGTGATTTATGGTTTATAAACACCTTCACATTAACTACTTGATGGAAAGAAAATGATACTATCATCAAAATATGTAATATTTTTCTTTTCTAAGTTTATCACCAGAAAATTGAAAGCATAACATCTTACATTGATGCACAATGTTTGTATGCGAGCAACATATTTCAGAGCACGACAAGTTTGATAAAGAAAACAGAAGTATCTTATACTCTTGAAAAAATGCAAATGAAATTTAAGAGACGGAGTTTGCAGATTTCCTGATTATAAGTAGAGGTTCCAGATAAATAGATTAGGAAGCCATCAATAGCCCAACAGATGTCTTCTTTAATGATGAGGCCTCAAAATAAAATATTAGAACATTCAATCTCAGGTAACCAAACAAAAGGATCGTCACCATAAGGTGGTCCATGAAAGAACACTATCCAATACCTTCAGTAATGTCATCATAGCTTTCAAGTGGTGAACTTCTGTAATGTAGCGCTTCATTATATGGGAATTTGGAGCCTCCAATAAGATGTCGGAAAGAAGCTGAAGTTTGAACGCAAATTCATCAAGCCAATACCAAAAATATTGCAAGCAACATTGTCAAGAAATAACTGGTACTGACCTTCAAAGATTGCCTTCTTGTAACATAGTTCTTAGATGTCAAAAGTGTTTCATATTGCTGAAAGAACTGCAGGAACAGCCTTTTAGTCAAACAAAAGAACAATGGACAACAGAAAACTAAATGCGATTCAGAGGTTAACCACTTCCTTCCTCCTGAGGAAAGAGTATGAACGTTTCCAACTTTAACATACTTTTTCCCAGAACGACAAATATTCAAAGATTAAATTATCAGGGAGAATCTAACCTCATTATAATGAGTCAACAGGTAATTAGTGACTTCTGATTCATGTTTGGTTAGTAGATCCTGCATGCACCTTTAAGTAATGTAAACAAGAGACAGAAGTCTAAACTAAAATAGAATTGTAAGTTAAGCAAAGGATATTTTATTCAGATGTCCAACCTTAAAAGTAGAAAATGCATCAGAGGAGATATCGAAGTTGGGCGACTCCACAAATTTGAAAAACAACTCAAAGCTAGGAGACTCCAATATGTATCTGATAGATTCCAACTAATTGTAAGTACAACCATTGTATATGTTATACAATGGTAATCATCAGAACTTCATGGAAAGAAAGTAAAAACAGTCGCTGAAGTTTATTCTATTTAGGTGGATACTTTTATAATGCTAATCTCTGGCTGTCTGCTCACAAAAATAGACATCTAGAAGCCAAATAAAAAAAATTATATGGTGAAATATATCAAAGAAAGATGTCAAGATTGGGGTCACTCCACTGAAATATTTCTTCGCTAGATACATTCACTCACTCTGAGTACCAAACAAAGACTAAAAATAGCCTCAAATTTCAGTTGACAAGTTATAGGAGTTCCTATTTCTTTATGTATAAATCGCTCCCCTCCCTCATCCCAAATAACCTCTGGCTAGAACTGGAAACCTCACATGCAGAGAGAGAGAGAGAGAGAGAGAGAGTTTGTATTGATTGGAGGGAACGAGATAAAGCACATACATTTTCGCTCAACTTTTTCTTTCTTAAAATTCTTGAATTACATTTTTTGAGTTTTCACTCCCAAAGTTTGGACCCACCACCGAAATTTTGCAAACTCTCCACATACCACCACCATAAACAATCCTGCCCCGCCATTTCCACTCATCTTAAACTGCTAAACACTTCTTTTCCTGCAGTTCACATATGATTGAAATGAAACTTGATAGGCAACGCCCAGACAAGTTAAAAAATTTAAGTTCTTACTTTGCAAGAGAAGGTACTTTGAAGCACTCCCTCAGCATACTCCCACAGTGCAATGCAATTTCCTTGTTATCATAGCTGTTCCGCAAGATAACAAGAGGAAGCATAAGAAAAATCATTACTAAGAACAACACCTCATTAATATGCATCAGTGCTGAAACGGATACCTATAACAGTGGAAAAACTGTTGGACTGTTCTTCGTAATACACTTTTAAGATTGGGAACTGGACACTTTTGGTTAAATACAAATGATTTATATAAATCAACATTGTAAAAATTAAATAAAAACGGGATTTCATTTCTCAAGAAAATGCTTGCCAATACCAACATCTCTTTAGTTGTACAGTGAGAAAGAAAGAAAAGGTATGAGAAGAACTCCCCTCAGGTACAAACATGAAATCCACAAGATGTGATGGGAAATTCCCAAGAAGAGAAACAAGATGTTGCATGATAACGGAGATGATAAATGCTTACCACGCAACAAGGAAGTCTAACAATTCGAAGTGGTTTTCCATGTATTGCACACAGCAGAATAAGGTATCAACTTTTTGTTTAAGCAATATTGACCAGCAGTGAGCCAAATTCTTTCTAGCCTACACAAAGCCAAACAAGCTTAGTTGTCAAGCACACAACTTGAGAACATTTTAAAAAATCCAGCTCTTTGTAAAAGCACATCAAGTTGAGTTACACATGAAACTTACTTCCCATCCCAGTATAGGTAATTTATGAATAAAGAGAGCAATCACATCCTCATTACAAACTTCAACTGCCAATTGTAAAACTTGATCAACATTTGCCTCAATCTCCCCATCTCCTGAAAGCATGATTCTCATGGCCATGATATTTTTTTCAACTTCTTCCATAGCCTATTAGAACAAGGGAAAGATATGTGTTAAGTTGTGTAATCTTTTGCAGTTCAGGAGCCAAACAACAATTGGAATGAAGTTCCATTTTTCAGTTGTGTGTATGTTACTTGCATGTATAAAGAACCAGGAAGCCTATTATTAGATCATTTATTTTGGCAGAACATTCCCCATTAATTTGATTCGTAACCCCACCAAGCAATTTGAAGTAACTTCAGAGCCAGAGTCTAGAAATACCAACCAAATTTCATCATCAACATATTCTTGGGAAACTACAAAAGAAATGGTGGCAATAATAATGCAGAAAGAGGGAAAAGATTTTTTCTGCGCTTCCAACTCAGGATGATACTATGCAATAATCTGCTATTAGGAAAGAAAGAAATCATTCTCGATCAGCCAGCCGTTCCATTTTTAAGCTCTATCTTTACCAGAAATCATATAGTAGAACCTCATTTTCTCTTACGTAACCATGAAGAGGAAATCAAATTGTAATCACTAACCACGATAGGCAAGCAAGATTAGTCATGGGTTATTATCCGCGCTTCCAAATTCTCAATCAGCCAGCCATTCCATTTTCTCAGTCTTTACCAGGGATCACATAATAGAATCTCATTGTCTCTTAAGTAAAGGTAAAGAGGAAATCTAAATGTAATGTCTAAAAGAACAGGCAAGCAGCATTACTCATGGACTCATAGCTTATTATCTGAGTAATATTCCAGCGGCATTTTGCCCTAGAAGAAGTCAGACATTTCTTGTTACGACTCAGCTCCTATCTCACACCAAGCTACAATCTCTATGAAAATTGACAGATGATGAAATCTGTATATTTGATTGTAATAAGATGAATGGCCAAAAAACTACAAGTTCATGAAATAATTTATTCAAGAACAATAGAAAGTGGGTCAAACGACACCCTTTTGTACTCTTCCATCATTCATTCAAATAAGCAGATGAAAAGGAAAGACATGATCCTCTTTTGCTTTCGTCCAAAAGGCAAGCTAGTCCTGATATCCAAATCTGATTCCAAGTTCTTTTGAGAAAAGGCCACTAAAATATAACTACCTCTTGCAAGTTAACCTTTTTTCCTATTAAAGCCATCTCTGGAAAAGGAAACCCTTACTCAGTGGCTCCTGGAGTTCAATTGCAATGCAAGGACAAAGTATTAGTACCATCAACTACCAGCTTTAAATCAACATCCAAACCAAATCCTTTTCTTTCAAAACTTCCACCACCTCAAAACAATCAGGTAGCACCCTTGCAACTCAAAATCCTATTTCCTGTCCACAGGTTTCAAGCCATACCCCCTTTCAGCACAATACTTCTCCTTAAACAGGAATATGTTTTCATCTTTTTCCTCCAAAGCCCCATACAACATTTATTGAAGAACTCCAAAGACACAGCAGCTAAACTAATTGTTATTGCTATAATAACTTTCTGAAAATAACAATCAACAAAACCTAACTCATGAAAAAATTAAATAAAAAGAAAAATAAACCTTTTCAAGGGCTTTTACTTCAGCAACTGTTTTACTGTCAAGAGCAATAAGGCTATCTTTTATCGCCTTAGCAAGCTCTTGTGGGGTTTTAGGTCGCGAGGGCTTGAAGAATGAGAATGACATGATTTTGTATGGATCAATGGATCAGCTTCGTGTCTGATTCAGTTTGGTATGTAAACACACCTTCCTTTCACCTAAGTTTATGACAGTGATATCAATAAGAAGCAGGGGAGCAATTTTGTATGGTAAATAAGCAAATAAAGGTCCTTCATCAAATCAACTAAATAAACAAAAGTTAACCATTTCAGCAAAAGTCGTGCCATTACAAGATGCTACAATTTCAGCTCTTTGAGCTTCATCTGCTCTTAAAAGTATTATATCACTGGAACATTTCTTCAAGGACACTTCATTTCTTCATAAGCAGGCACATTATCTGGGAAAAACAAATAGAAGATGAGAGAAAACGCAAAGGACTCCCTTAGAATACTAAAGAAATCACTAGAAATTTCACTGACTCACTAAAACAGTTCGGCCAGATGAATAATATAAAATGGGGGGCTAAATTCAGTTTAAATTTGTAATCTTTAATGAAGCAATGGCTCGAATTTCAGAGTGGTAACAGCTGACAAGTTAACATTTCGAGCACCCAATACAGAAAGAAACAATTTTATACCATCAAGTCATCAAAATACTCTTATGATCAAAGTTAAATGGATGCCCAGTAGCCAGGGGAACAGAGTCACATAAAAATTAACCATTTCAGAGAAAATGCATGACATTTGCATCAAAAGAAGAAAGGAATAAAGAAACCCATAATTCAACGTTGATTATGCTCATAAAATGAAATATTTAAACTAAACATAGTTGAGTAATGCATTATACACAGAACACACAGTGGTGCAAAGCAAATCCCTAGTAAGTAGAAAATTGATGAGATAAAACAGTCCCAAAAACGAAACAGGAAACAGATTAAAACTTACGGGGAAAAGAGAATGAAGAAAAACCAACCTGGTCAATAATGGCTGGAAATCATCAAAGAACCCCTTTTAAGGATTCTGGTTTTTGTAATTTCTTGATGAAATGGGAAATTTGGAAGCTTCTTATTGGTGATTTGGTATTGTGGTTTTATTCAACTACTTTTTTTTGCCTGGCCTTTTTAGCTAATTTAACTAAATAGCAGGTCGTGACATCAAAGCCTTGGAAATTTTCCAAATTAGACTTCGACCCATACAAAATTTCAAATATTACTTCAGCATCCCTGTTTTATTATTTGTGCTTCAATTTTTTATTCTATTGAATTCTTGCCGTAAATAATTGTTACCTTCGATCTTAGCCCTTTTATTCTGGGTGTCATTTGGCATATAGACAGATTCACATATCCAAATTAACTTTCTCTATAATTACTATCAAATTAACAGTTGTATTTTTGTCTCTTATCACAATCAATGACTTTTCAAACCTGTCCCCTGTAATATCAATAATTTCTTTTATACTATCAATATATCTTTCATCATATTCAATCACGATATCACCCCAAAAAAAACACATTTTGTCACATGTGGCTTAAACTATTAAAAAATAATCTAAGCCAAAATCATATAACTCTCCCTTTTGTCTTAAAGTGCTCAATAATTTTGCAAACAGCACCAATTGGAACACCAAAACCTAATCCTTGAGCCACTTGTACTTTCATGACATTCACACAAATAAGTTTTTCATCCATCCATGTTAACCAATGTTCTTTTAACTTTGTTTTATTTAGTCTTATCAACAAACAGTGATCTTTAACTTTTTATTTCTTATTTTTTTTGTTCATGTTTCCTTTTCTTTTATATATATTTAGTATATAATATATTTAAAAATTATATATTTTAATTATGTAAATTAGTTATTTTAATTACATATTATTAATGTAATTTGTTTATTATTAGATGTATTTATTATAATTTATCATTTTTATCTATATCAATTTTATTATTAAATATATTTATTATAGTTTATGATTTTTATAAATTTTAATTTATGTAGTTTTTTATTAATTAAATGTATATTAGAATTAGATTTTTTTTTTTTCAATTGTCAAGAGTCGGGACAATAGTATTACTAAATCAAAATTTGTTAACATTAAAATTTTTTATCTTTTTACTATTTTAAAAAAATTATACAATTAATTATAATTATATTTAATTTCTAATTTATTCATTAAGATGGTGGAATTTTTAAAAAAGATAAATATTTTTTTGTCCAAAGGGACGTTCAATAGTAAAAATGGGACGATCAATAGCAATCCAGTTTTTTTATAACTTGCCTTTTCACTCTAGGTTAAATTTTTATCATAAATATGATGGATTATAGTTGAATATGAGTTCATCTCTCATTTTATTTTCATAAACAGATGTAGGATTAATTAAGCTGCATTATTTAAGCTTAGTTGTAGCTGTTCCTCAGCTTTCATAAATGATTTTAGTATTTGAAGTTGACTCTTAGAAAGTTGAAGCATTCAGTTCATCTACATAAGTCCATCAAACATGAATCCACTGAAACAAAAAAAAAAAAAAAAAAAAAAGGAACTTTTCATCATCTCCAAATGTCAGATTATATTCCAGAAGATTTGCTTGCCAAGGTTCTGCTGAGGCTACCTTTCGATTCTCTGATTCGATCCAGGTGCGTTTCAAAATCATGGCGTGCTTTGATTGATAGCCCTGAGTTCATTAAAATGAATTTACAGAAATCACACCTCAAGCCAAACTTAATCTCCTCTCATCAAGATGTTACTAAGCATCACTGCATTGATGGAGGAGAAGTATGGTACTTCAACTTGGCCTAAAAATAGAAAGTTGTTTTACACTTATGAAATCAAAACAGTTTATGACTCAGGTGCAGCAATTGCTAAACAAATAAACTGCAACAGTATAGATCATCTTCTTCAAGGTGACATTAGTTTGGTAGGATCTTGCAATGGTCTTCTTTGTTTGTTCAATCAAGACTCCTGGAAGATCTTTCTATGGAACCCATGGATTCAGTTGTATTGGAAAATTCCCACTCTCACTTATGAAAATTCTATGGGAAGAAACATTTATTGTCGTCTTGGTTTTGGTTATGATCCAGTCACTGATGACTACAAGGTCCTGGCCTTGATAATAAGTGCTAATCAGATTCAGGAAGTTCATGTCTATAGCTCAAAGATGAATTCATGGAAAAGAATAGTTGATGTTCCATTTGATGGTGCGCCTGAATTCAGCCCCAGACATGGCGTTTTCGCCAATGGTGCGTTACACTGGATTGAGGGTATCAACCACATTGTTGCATTTGATATCAACAGTGAGAGATTTCGACGGAATGCCTTGTCCTTACAGGGAAGATGATTTCACCCCAAATTTGAGCAGCTTGAATGGTTGCTATGCTTGCTTTCTTAATATCGCATTGCATTGCGAAAGTTTGCTGATATATTAGTGATGGAAAAGTATGGAGTTGATGAATCTTGCTGGAAAGAGTTGGGTTCAATTGAAATCCCATTTGATGAGTGGATAGCTTGGTTTTCAATAACACCTGTATCCTGTTCAGAGGACAAGAACTGTGTGATTTTGCAAATCAGCAATGCCAAGTTTGTTCTTTATGATCTTAGCAACAAGTCATTCAGCAATATATCTAATAGTGGTGCAGCAGCAGCAGCAGCAAGTTCAATCGATTCGCGGCTACACACAGGCTTCCTAAAACTGGATTCATGCGTTTGTTTAGGAACTCTTGTTAGGCCTTTTTAGGGCATATTCAAGAATCACATTTCAAAAGCTCATCAATGCTCAAAAAAATGCTGCTAAATTGAGTACCTCAATATGAAAACTCTATCCTTGGATGGAATGCAATGCATACACTTTTGCTGTTTGGCAATCTTCCTTCCTTCCTCATTCATTTCATCAAACTTTAAACATTTGAATTTGCTGTGGCATTCTGCCTTGCTTGCTCTTATGGATTGGCAAAAAGCTTTCGGTTGAAGCCTTGATGAGTTGCAGTGTGCCTCTTCATTGATACATAGCCTGCTGCATCAATTCATTCTGATGCAATATTCCAAAGAGATTGCTTCAGAATTCAGAATCCCAACCATTGTGTGCATTTATGTATTGGGATGGAAATGCATAGATTAAAAATTGTTAATTTTGATAGTTTTTTTTTTTTTTTTTGGTACAGTCGAAACCTAATTAGGTTTATCTACCTATCTAAATAAGCCATGCTTTATTGTCATATTCCATCCATCGACACGCCTCAAATGATGGCTCCCTCCCTATCCTTACGCCATCGAAGAAGCAAGGCAGTCAGTTGCAAATTTTACCCTTAATTAATTAGGGGTTAGAATGTTTAAAATTATAAAAATAGAATTAGGATGAAAAAATGGTAATTAGTGATAAAGTATATATTTGAAATTATTTTACATATCAAGTTGTATTTAAATATGCAAACAAACTATTTTTAGGGTTTATTTCAAGGAAAAAAAACTATTTTTAGGGTACATATTTAGATAAAATAAATGGGATGGAGGAAATATAAATTTGACAAAAATAATGCGAATTAAATGTTTAAAGTTAAAAATATCAAATAAGTAAATTCGGATTAAAATAAATCACTCCGCATAAAGCAAGGTTATTAGGAAACAAAGGCTAAATTAAAAAAATATTTTTATAAAAATAATTGTCGAAATAAATATTTATAATTGCGAAAAAGGCTTTTCTTTTTTATGCAATTTTCCTACCAGTATTAGCCTATTAGGAAACTATCAATGCCCCTGTTCTGTTCTATTCTATATATATATGCAAGATCGATCCGTGCTCAGATTCAGCTTCATAGTCTTCGCTCATCCAATATTTCATTTCAGAAGAACATTCAAAGAAAATGCCAAAACTGAACTAAAATTTCAAATCCCTTTCATAAAAAATTAACGTCCCACTTTGGTTTTGTTCCCAATTCGGAGCCCTAATTCAAGTCTTAATCTTTTTGGCCAAATTTTCCGATTTCAATAAGCTCAGCTGCATCACCGATACATAGGGTATAACTTGTATTTTTAACGGCAACACATACGCAGCGTTAGTTCTTACCAGTATAAAGCTTAAAGCTTTTTTACAGATTGCGGAAACTTACTTCCCAATTTCCCATCCTATCCAGAGATGTCGGTTGATTTGGTTCTGAAGCCGTCGTGCTTTGGTTGCCAATCCACGGCGGAGCTCTACGGCAGCGCCTGCAAGCACTTGACCCTATGCGTCACTTGTGGGAAGACCATGGCGGAGAACCGAATCAATTGTAAGGATTGTGGGGCACCCATCACTCGCTTGATCCGCGTATGTCTTCTCCTTCTTCCCCTCTCCCTTCTACCTCCAATTTCAGGCTCGTTCTCGTTCTTTTCGCAGTTTGGATGTGACACTCCTTGGTTCTTTAATCCTTTTCAGATTATAGAATAAATGTACACACATCAGATGATTATGATAGGATTGTTGGTTAAGAGTGTTACACGGGCGATATGGAAAATCTATTTTTTTTCTATTTTTGGTGATTTTGGAGTTGCATGTTAGTTGCAGACTGATATATTTGTCTCAAAGCATGAATTTTTCCGTTCTAAATGAAACCCATGGCTCTGTCGGACTCCGAAGCTATTTTATGATGCATGTAAACACATGAAACGATCGTTCTTAGTTGTTGGGGAGGGTGTTTTGTTTTCTTTATGGAGGCTTATTGTTTTCATTTTTGGGCCTCTTATCATCAGGAATATAATGTTCGTTCGTGTTCAAGTAGTGATAAGAACTACTTCATAGGCAGATTTGTAACGGGTTTACCCAACTTTTCGAAGAAGAAGAGTGAGAATAAATGGTCTTTGCAGAAAGAAGGCCTGCAGGGGCGCCAAGTTACTGATACTCTGCGGGTATGGTAATTAAGCATTGTCTTTCTATGTTTCCTTTTTTGAACTCTTCTCTTTGCTTTTTGATTCGTGAGCCTTATGTACCTTGAAAGCTCCTTGAGAAACAGCCATTTTTTTCACTTTACAGGTCTTAAAAGATAAAAAAGAATGAACTTTTGAAGAATTTCCTATTACAATCTTTGACCAGTAATGGCTGTGTATGATTCATAACGTGGAAAATTTACGAGCACCAATGAAAAAGTATAGTTAATGGTCCATTCGCTGTGTCGTATGTGCCTGGTAATTTGTTTTAAATCGCTCCATTTAATTGTGCATTCTTTTTTTGGGGCCATCGGAAGTATTAATTTTTGGGTCATATTGTCCAAACACTTCCTCTTTGCTTGTGTGTTGAACATTTAGTTTTTAGTAGGGGTCTTTGCCTTGCTTTACAATGGGGTTCTTATATGTGCAGGAAAAGTACAAGAATAAACCTTGGTTGCTGGAAGATGAAACGGGCACTCAGTATCATGGCCAATTAGAGGGTGCCCAATCAGCGACATATTATCTTCTAATGTTACAAGGAAGGGAGTTTGTAGCCATACCTGCAGGTTCATGGTATGTATGCTTTTGTGTTCACTTGATTGGTTCCTATAATTTATATCCATGATGTTATCATAGGAACGGATTTTCTCTCCCTGTGTTAATGAGATTAGGCTGTCATTAAGTACAACTTTTGGTTATCAGGTACAATTTCAACAAAGTTGCTCAATATAAGCAACTTACGCTGGAAGAAGCAGAAGAGAAAATGAGAAATCGGAGGAAAACTGCAGATGGATATGAAAGGTGGATGATGAAAGCTGCAAGTAATGGGCCAGCAGCTTTTGGTGAAGTTGAAAAATTTGATGACAAGGAAGCTGGATCTGCTGGTGGTGGGAGAGGGGGTCGCAAGAAAAATGCTGGTGACGATGAGGAAGCAAATGCATCAGATAAAGGCGAGGAAGATGAAGAGGAAGAGGCGGCAAGAAAAAGTAGATTGGGCCTCAATAAAAAAAGTGGCGATGATGATGAAGAAGGCCCAAGGGGAGGTGATTTTGATTTTGATGATGATATTGAAAAGGGTAAACTCTCGTCATTGTTATATTATGCACTGCATTTTGCATTTTGTCCACAACTAGTTTCCTTTGTGGTGAATAAATCTTGTTTTATTTTCATGGATATTAGATTGGATATCTAAAGGTGGGAAGGATATAGCTGTCTCTAGTTGCCCCTCCCTGATTACATATTCTGAGATATGGTGCTCCTCTTTTTGAGTGTTTTTGTTTTATGTTAATCTCCTGACTACTTAAGGGCTTCCAGATTGGTCTTCTTGATTATTATTACTCCTTTTGGTTTTTTATGTAAGATGTTTTAAAAAGTGGGAGAAATGTTTTTATAGGTTGTTTTAGATTTTCAATGCAACTTTTGACCATTTAGTTCTAAATTATTCATATTTGATGATAGAGTTTAAATAGATAGAAGAGAGACTTTTTTGGAAGAAGAATTGTGATAAAATAAAAGTAAGGATAATATTGTCTTTCAAATTAAATAATGATTGATCCTTAATTTGTGTGAACAACCGTAAACATCTTGTGTAAAAACCAGGAGTATTTAGGTTTTAATGTGAGGTTCCTGATATTCCCGTCTATAAGATATTAACATGGAATTTTATGAGTTCCGGTCAGTCCTTTTGCAAACATGCTAGGTTTCAGACTGTTTTCTACTTTATGGTTCTTCGCCGTATGAAAATTTCCGTTTTAGATCTACTCAGTTCTCTATTTCCTTTAGGTGATGACTGGGAGCATGAGGAAATCTTCACCGATGATGATGAAGCAACCGCTGTTCATCCCGAAGAACGTGAAGATTTGGCCCCTGAAATACCTGCGCCTCCTGAAATTAAGAATGTTAGTTAAACTTGTACTTCCACTTAATTGTCCATTATGGTGCTGGAAACCCCTTGCTTTGTGCTCACTCACCCACCCCATGAAAGGACCAATTCTGCAAGGAATTAGATGTCTCTGACCATCTTTAAGATAGATATGAGTGGCAGGAGATGACCATTTTGGATGGATTGACGGAGTAGGAAACCAAATATTATTCTTTAAAGCATATGTTGGTGTGGATTAATGAGTATTCTTATTGGGGCTACAATATGAACCTTGTTTTTAATTTATAGACAATAAGGAAGAATCTCGGTGTTCAATTGTGGGGGCTGTTACTGTTTCTGCATGAGTTTCCTGTTTCGCTCTCTTCACACATTTATTTTGTCAATTTGGTCCCTCAAATAAAACCAAAGGTGAGGTCAGCCAATTATTTTTGCACTAATGTTAATAGGTTAATTAAAAAAATCAATTCCTGTAATAGTTTGTATGTTTTCACTATCTGGTTTCACCTGTGATTTCACAAAAATTAATTTGGAGGGGCTAAGATGGAACAGTTATAATACAGCGGAAACGGTCTCTTTTCTAAGATCAGTAAATTAGTGGCTGACTTTGAGTCCTGTGTTCTTTTGTCCATTTTGTAACTGGTTGGTTTTCGTCTTTCGTTCCCGGTACTTATTATTTTTCATCTACTGCAGGATGATGAGGATGAGGAAGAAGGTGATGAAGAGGATGGAGGAGGAGGGCTAAGCAAATCTGGAAAGGAATTGAAAAAATTACTTGGGCGTGCAAATGGTCTTAATGATTCTGATGCAGAAGATGACGACGATGATGACGATGATGTAAGATTTTGTCTGTATTAGGTTTCTTATTTTTCCTGCTCAAGTTTGGCCCCTCCTGATGATCTTGCTAATCAAATTAGTTTCGGTTTCATCCAGGTGGACGATGATATTTCCCCTGTGCTAGCTCCAAAGCATAAGGAAGCCCCCAAAGAAGAACCCATTGAGAACATTGCTTCAACCAAATCAACTGTTTCTGCCTCTGCTCGGGGAACCCCTCCAACTTCAAAGTCTGCAAAGGGAAAAAGGAAAATCAATGGTGAAGAATCAAAAGTAACAAATGGAGCACCTCTTAAAAAGGTCAAATCTGAAAATGTAAGTGATGGTTCTCTCCAGTCTGCCTATTTGCACTTAAATCTCTGTGTGTCAATTAATGGAATGCATCTTTTGGGTTTTCACTATTTTTCTTGTGCTTTAATCCTGAATGAAATTTGGCCTTTCATCCCCTCTATTTCAGGAAGTGAAGCCTGTAAAAAGCGAGAGTCCTTCTACAAAGAGTACTGTGACTCCAAAAGTTGTACCACAGCAACCATCTTCGAAACCTGTTTCGACACCTTCAACAGGTCCGGTCACTGAAGATGAGATAAGAGCTGTTTTAATGCAGAAAGGGCCAGTTACCACGCAGGACCTTGTTGCCAAATTTAAACTTAGACTCAAAACAAAAGAGGTAACTGGATTGTGTTTTCTTTCAAGGTCCTTTGCAGTATAGTTTTGGGATATTGCTATAGGTCTTGGCTGGGCACTTATTTTTTTGTCTAATATTAGGAAAAATGGATAATCAATTTTTGGCCACCTTAGATGATATTAGGGTTTATAAAAAAGTAAACCTCAAATTCTTTCAAGTGGCTTTCGGAAGCCACCCTGGATCTCAACGTCCCCTCCCAGAAAGGGGATCAGGGAAGGGACCAGGAGACCTGGAGTGCACTGAAGTGCCTCTCTTATCCTGATCCCACATCTCAAACTTGAACTAGCGGAATCTGAATAATCAGCTGGTTAGTTTGATCTTAAGACGCATATGCACTGGTGTGATGATTTAAGATTTACATTTTCTTGATGTATCATAGTCCAGAACTTGCTATGACTGTAGAATCCTCCTCGTATGTAAAATTGCTGCTTTGTGCAGGATAAGAACGCTTTTGCCGCTATACTACGAAGGATTTCCAAGATACAGAAGACCAGCGGTCCGAATTATGTGGTTCTGAGGAATGTGTGATTTGATTCCTGTAAATCATTACAACGTAGTAGATAAGATTGTTATTGCAACTATATTTTGGTGAGGAGTTCCAAGACAACATGAGTCTGATCTCCAAAATTCTCTATTTTACCATGTGCAATATCTGAAAGATCTCCTTGTATGACAAACTGAAGAAAAAGACAGTTGAAAAGAGTAAAAAAGAATTTCTAACTTGAAATTCTAAAGTGTGATTAATGCTTTGTACTGTAACCTCTGTTTTCTTGGTTTGAATTATGTGGTGTTGATGAATGCTGCGTTGCCTGCAAGATCTGAGTTCAATTGTTTGACCATCATGAATCTACAAGAACTGGGATGACTTATAATGGGATTCTGATATTTAAGTTAATAGAACAAAGCATTTAGGTTGCTACTTGCAAATATGAGACCTTGGAAAATGAAAATCTGTTCTTATCATGATTTGTTCTACTTATTTTATGACTGGAATCTTCTTAATATTCAATCCAATTTGATTGATTTTTAATTCGAAACGTCAAAAATCCTAAACTCAAAATGATGTCGGAAATCCTATGAACATTTTGGAGAATCTGAGTCAAATCATGATTTGTACTATAGTTAAAAAAAATATTTGACTAATGATTAAACTTTAACTTTCGAATTTTCAAAGAGTCAAATTTCGATTGCGAGTCAAAAATTTAAAAAAAAGAAAAAAACCGTCATTCATCCACCAAATTCACGCCTGAACACTTCGATCGTAAGAAGGGAAAATTAAATTGACGACAGCAATGATATTGCCGGTTGTTCCCTTTTTTCGATAAAATTAGAACCCACATAATCAACCCAAAAGTTTTAAATTCATCCAAGAAACTTTTTCTAGTAAAAGTTTTAATTAATATTTTAATTTTAAAATAATAATAATAGTCTAATTTATTGTTAAAAATTTTAAAAATATTTTTATTAGTAGAATTTCATATTATTAAGTAAATAATTATAAATTTTAAAAATTATATTTCATAAGTTACAAAATATGTGTCTTTTTTCAAAAAATTAATTTAAAATTTAAATACATTTAATTTTATAAACTTATTGGTTCGAATGTCAAGTTGTAAATAAAAAAAAAAAAAGTGTGCATCGTATTAACTGAAATTATAAACTTCCTTTATAATTCAAAATTCATAATTTAGACTTTAATTCAAAACTCAGACTTCAGCATTCATATTTCAGACTTTAAAAATATTTTTTAATTTATCAAATAGACCATACTTAATGAATTCAATTTTGATAACTCAAAC
This sequence comes from Knoxia roxburghii, assembly GCA_030378225.1. Lineage (NCBI taxonomy): Eukaryota > Viridiplantae > Streptophyta > Magnoliopsida > Gentianales > Rubiaceae > Knoxia > Knoxia roxburghii. Next base: position 9,178,714 of record CM059422.1, on the reverse strand, counting down.
TTACTTCAAATTATCCCAATTCTAAATAAAATAGGAAACATGCCTATAATAATGACACAGAAAAATAAATAAATAAAAACAGTAATTGCCAATTAACAAAATTTGGTTACGATGGCGGTTACTCCCTCTGCCAATTTCCCAACTTGAGTACTGAACGATGTCGTTCGTGTGCAGTTAAAACCGATAAATAAAATCCTGCTTTCCCGGAAACCCGCCAACATTCAACTTTCCGTCGAAGAAATCCATGGCGGAGAGTTCAACCGCCAAACCGCATTTGAATAATATCGCGAAGATCTTGGAGGAGAGTTCACCAAAGAAACAGCATTTGACTAATATCTTGACCGATTATTTCAACAGCGTTGATCAAACACTGCGGGTTCGCTTTTTCTTGTTCTGCTGTTCTGCTCAATTTTTTGAAAGTAAAAAAAATAAAAACGCTTATATTTTTTAATCATTTACGTGGTAGTTTTTTTCTGTTATAATGGATGCAGGAAATAGAAAAATCATCACCAGCTGATTCAGCACATCTAAAATCACCGGGGAGCAGATTGAAGAAATGGGTAAAGATTTCAACGATGTGTCAGTTCTGGGTATTCCCCTCTTTATCATCTTTTTTTCAATTGCACATTTCAGTTTCCAGTTTTCAAATCACGTGCCTAGGTGTGAAGTAGTTTTTGCTTCGAGTTGTCGCTGGGTTGGTTTGATAGTTAAAAGTTATGAAGATAATTTATGGTCATTCTGTTTATCTCCTTTCATTCAATTAAGAAAACATTTTGAGCGGTAATGTCACTGTCACGTTGTCTTTAGTTGATTTCATCTTTTTGGTTTTGTTTCTTGAGATGTTTGTTGGAAAATATGGTAGTTCGTGTTCTTGTGGGATTCGATTCAGTTTCCAGTAATTTGAGAGGTTTGCATAGTTTGAAATGGGTGAATCACAAATCAAAAGGATATTGTGAAATCAAATAAACTAGTAATTGTCACTGTCAATCTGCTTACAAACTCATGAGAATGAAACAATTTCATATTTTCATGAGAATGAAACAAAGAATGAATCCAGGTCTACCACTATCCACCTGAAATTTCAGAAAACATAAAATTAGAAATCAAGCTTTTATTGCATGAAGAGTAAAACTCCCAAATCAAATTTCAACTGTGACCATCTCCCAGTGTGGTATTCAGTTGTCATCAGAAACTCCAGACACAATCCAGCCAGCTATAAACAACCACAAATAACTGAACAAAAAGAAAAAACCATTGAACTGAACAAATCATTTTAGGCTTACACATAAGTAAACCAAATATGTCCTAACCTCATACATATTCAGTGGAAATTTTTCCATTGAATCAATAAATTTCTCTAGATGATCCTTATGATCCTACCAAAAAAAAAAAAAAACTGTGTTCTATTGATTAATAAAAGGAGAATTCATCTGAAAGCTCATTTAACTGAGGGAAATTAGGTTCAAAACCAGAATCCACACTTTGCCAAATTTTCTCAAGAAAATTAGGATCAAGAGCAACATGATCCATATCAGAATCAGAAACCTGCAATGGTTGTGGCTGCAAAACATTCACGTTAAAACCCATTGGAACCAAACTCTGTTCCAAACCCTCTTCAGTGCTGTTCTCCAAGAACTCTGCCCCCATGTAACCTTGGAAGTTGTTGGGCCACACCATTGTTGTTGATTCGAATCCACTGTTAACTACTCCAGAAGTGGAGCATTTATTTTGATGTTGGGTCAATGATCCATTCGGCCCCAAAAACTCTGTCTTTTCAAGATTTTCCCTGGGGTTTTTGTTGCGGTACTTTTCGATAATGCTTCTGACTTGAGAGGGATTCTTGGGCCAAACTTCAAGCTCCCCATTTGGTGATCGAACCATTACAAGAACTGGAATGTCACACAGGATTGAGAGTTCCATAGCTTTTTTCATAATCCCTTCCTTCCTTCTCTTAAAAACCTCATTTTTGTTCAAAACAGGTGGACGAGCTATCCCAGTAACAGTCAACCCAGAGCCAGAAAATCCTGATGTTGAAACTCTTCTTTTCTTGCTTTCTACCATAGAATCAGAGGCCAAAATCTCAGAAAACTGATGTTGAAACTTTTCTTTTCTTGCTTTCTACCACAGAATCAGAGGCCAAAATCACATTGTTTTTGTTAAGTTCAGAAGTAGCACTTTCCAGGGATGATGGAACCGTTGCATTCTCACTTTGAACAAAAGGATCAGAATTTCCAACTTTATGAACCTTTTTGTTCTCCAAAATAGCATCATCATCAAGTTCATCAGAGGCAGAACCTCTTCCGGAAGACTGGATGACATTCCGCATCAAAATAGCATCATTACTGTTGTCGTGATTCGGCTGTGTAATTGGGTGAAAAAAGCTGCAGGGGTTCCCGGTGGACTTTCCGGCTACCCAAAATCTACAAATTTGGTTCTTCAAGTTGGGGCTTCTGGGTGTACCCAGACGATCAAAGGCAGAGCTAGTTGTTGTCTCGATCTCCATGGCCAATTCCCTTCTGAAATCCAAACAGAATAAATACTGTCAATCAAAACCACGCAACAAAGGATCAAGGCTAATTTCCTCAACGATTAAACAGATCAAAGTAAAAGAAAGAATAATAACGATAAACCCCAACTCGGTGAAAACCTGCTAAATTCAAAAACCCACGATCCAAGAATTGCGGGAAAAATTAAATCTTTATGCGGCTAATTTCCTCAACAATTAAACAGATCAAAGTAAAATAAAGAACAATAAAGATAAACCCCCAACTCGGTGAAAACCCGCTAAATTCAAAAACCCACAATCCAATAATTGCGGGAAAAATTAAATCTTTATGCCTCACCAGAGAGGAATAAATCAAAGTGATCCATAAATCAATCAGAAACTCACGACATAAACCCACGACCCAATAATCGCAAATCTCATCTAAAGAAATCGATAAATCAACCAGAAACTCACGAAGATCTGAATTCCAACACAAAACAATTCTTACAAAATACAACAGAGAAGAAAATATTGCGAACCTGTTATCGTTAATCGCAAACTCAGATAGCCCAACACTTTAAAACTAGGATTGAAGGGAATGCGGCGGAATGGCAGTGGGGGATCCGGGTGGACTGATTTCGATTTAAACGCTTTGGGCGAGGAAGATAGTGAAGAAGTGGCGCAGAGAAACCCACCAAAAGTGGCTGCGAATCAAGTAGTACCACCGGATGTGGATGAAGTTAAATTGAGATTTCTAGGAAAAAGAGAGCAGAAAAATGGGTAGAAGCTGCTGGTTTAGGTGATTAAATAAGGAGAGGAGAGCAGACTTTTGGAGGGAAAATCGATCGTTGTAGTTTCTTAATTTTAAAAACTTTGTGGGATTTTCCACATTTTTTAAGGATTTTCCTTTTGGTTTTTGCCAAATGTTTATGATTAAGGAAATAAGGCATTTTTTTAAATTCCCCAATTTTCTTTTCAGAAAACTCTATTTTTTTGTTTTCTAAATAATTTTTTTGTGTACTATACTTACATTTCCTATATTAAGTTATACAATCCATATGTATGTTAAATACCACAAGTAATTATTCACTAATTAAAAACAGGGTTAAAAACTTGAAAAATCATCACTAAACTTTTTTGCTTGATAATAGGCTATGAAACTTTTAAAACAATATATTTTTGGTCACTGAACTTTTTTTGCTTGATTAATAGACAATTAAACTCTTAAAACGGTATACTTTTGACCACTGAACTTTGTTGCTTGACTAATACGTCATTAAACTATTAAAATGTATAACTTGTTATACTTTTATTGGGTATCCATGTATGATCCGACGGAAGATTTTATAAAAAAAAATTCAGAATTAATATTCTATTTTTACCCTTTAAATAGGGGTGTGCAAATTTCCCGAGATCTCAAAAATTTCCTGAACCCGTCCCGATGATCTCGATCCCGAGTAGATCCCGAGTAGATCCCAATTTCGTCCCGACCCGATCTCGTGACATCTGGGACGGGACAGAATATGGTAACAAATATCCCGATTCCGCCTCGAGAAATACATATATTTTTAATAATTATTAATTTTGTGCAAAAATTAAATTTTTATTATTCATTATATGCTAAAGATGTGTTGAGAATGCATATTTCTACGGTTGCTTCAGAGTCGGCGTTTAGCACTGGTTGTAGAGTGATTGATCCCTTTAGAAGTTCTCTTACTCCTCAAACTGCCGAAGCATTAATTTTTTCTCAGAATTTGATACGATCTACACCAGCTGAAATTGGAGTCCCAGATGTGCATCTAAAAGCCATAGAAGAATTACAAGAAAAATTAGATACTCTTGTTTATTTAGTTTCTTATTCCATTTTTTAAAAAATTCATATATTTTTTATAAGATACGTTTGAAGTTTAGTAGACTATTTTTTTTGTTTATTATTTAATAAATAAAATTTTGAATTATTTAGTTAAAAATATGACAATAATTAATATTTAGTTAAAAATATGACAATAATTAATAAATAAAATACGAAAATCAATTTTTTTACATATCTCACAATCCCGATCCTGACATCCAGTCGTCCCTGACATCCAGTCGTCCCGATCCCGACAACATCCCGATCCTGATAACGATAAAATCTCGTCCCGAACGAAATGAGACAGGATTTTTGAGACGAAATTTACGAAATATAGTCAAATCCCGTCCCGTGCTCAACTCTACATTTAAAAAATTAATAGATTTTGTATAAATTTAATCATTCGCTAATTAAAAAATAAAATTTTTTAAAATAAACTATTTTTCAATAATGGAAAAAGTATGTTTGATCATCATCATTCCAAGGAAAGAAAGTTTTATATGAGTTCTCAATCATGGATGTTTCATAATGTTGAGCTGATAATTGATGTTCATCGCAAATTATACCATATCACCAATTAGTACAGAACAAGAATAAAGTCTCCAATGAAAATTCCAAACCCCACCCCCCCGCCACCCACACCCAATATCCCCTGCCAATTTCATATTCTTCTACAAACACAAATGTAACAATCTCATTCCCCAAATAATACTCGTGTGTTCGTAATACTATTTTCAAGAATCAGTTGGCAAAATTTAACTGTTCCAAACATGTACGTACATTAAACTTTCAGAAGAACATGTGAAACCCCCGTAATATTGAGAGGAACATCTTGAGTTTGTGCAGTTTCCAGACAATCTCATCAGGCAGCCACAAACCATGACTAAGTTACTCTTTGAATCTACAGTTAAACTTAAAATTGTGGCTCTATAGATGAAGTCCTGCAGGCTCAGCTTTGCAGTACAAACTTGCAACTCTTTCCACCCTTGGAACTTTACAAGTCCTGATAAGTATATAAGCAACCTTTAGGTAAGTGATTTAAACCTCAAATAGAACATGACATGGTTGTAACTAGCTATAGTTGCAAATATAGTAGACATGCATCAAAAAGGAAAGCAACTCAAAAGTAAGGACTAAAATTTGATGGATACTGCAGATACATAGTTCACATCAGAATCCCAAGGGACAGCATGAAACCGTAAGAATTGATCCACATCATTAAGAAAAAACATTATATTGTACCTCTAGTATAAACTTCTCCAAGTTGGGTGATGCCTTTATAAAACAAGTAAAATCTATCAGGCTGTCATCTCTTTCTGCCAGTGCAACTAAAGTAAATTGCTTCAATTTAGTACGTTTAGGGAGCGCAACATCCTGGAGTGACCAAAACAACACTAAATACTCAAGAAAGGGGCAATTGTGTAAGAAAATTTCGAGGACTTTTCTAGATATCCATACATTGTTGAAAGTCAGAGCCTTGAGAGACTTACAGCCAGACATAGCACTCCGGCCAAGGATGCCTAGTCATAAAGCATAAGGCTTTGAAAAATTAAGATCATCACCTAACTTGATCTCGAGGCTCTGCACCCTCCTCGCAAATGCATACTCCAGCCACTTCTCAATATGATTTCGGTGTGATCCATTCAAACAACAGCAAATTCTAAACGCAACTAAAACAGTGGCTTTGTGTGATCGCATGACATTGTTAACCATCTTAACATACTTCCTAACGTATTTCCCTGGCCTCATCTTTGGCGAACCATCAAAATCAAGTCTTGCAACAAATTTCCAAAGATGTATCCAACGTTTCGACAGAACACAAGTCCTCACGGAATCTTCAAGCCTTAGGAAAGAAAGAATATAGACAAGAATTTCATTTGGAAGCTGACTAATCCAATCCATGTTGTGATGCTTTCTCCTTGCACACTACTCAAATAAGAAGTAAAAAAGCTCAATTTTGGTCCAAAATCATTAATAGAGACAGCAAATTGGTTACCTTCCTCATTCGAAAATCACAGGTCACCCTCTCCCCCATTGATATAAACAAGTTCTCAGCAATTTAGCCGACCTAGCCAATAGATGATGGATGCATTCAAAATAAAAATAACAATAATCCACAACTCAGGAAAAGCAAAGTTGCAGTTGCAGCAAGAACAGGGTTCACTTTATTTTTGAGGTAAATGCAGGCTAAACATGAAAACTAAGAAAGGAAGAAATCAAAATTTTAAAAAACCACAACCGTATAAAACTTCCACAGGCCAGTGTTCGATTGGCAGTCTTGCGGGCAAAGAAGCTCAAGGAAATTGAAGCTAAAATTTTGGAGTAAGATTTAAAGTCAGAACCTAAAATAGTATGGCCTAAAGGGAAGTCGATTCCAGCTTCTGTATTTCCATTTTTGTGCTGTTCAGAGTTATAGAGACATTGTGTAGTACACAACAAGAATAACAACTCAGCGTTTTGCACACAAGATACACATCTTTGCAACACCCATTATCTGACCAACTTAAAAAAAAAAAAGCATGAAGTTGTGGTGCATTTACCTTTAGAATTTCAACTGTGACCATCTCCCAGTGTGGTATTCAGCTGTCATCAGAAAGCCCAGACACAAACCAGCCTGCAATAAACAACCACAAAGAACACGGCGAATTGCTTACTTTTAAAATAATATCTTCTTCTGAAGGTAAAATGAGTACAGCATGGTTGAAGAGTGTCTATGAAGATTGCTATTATATGCGGGCTATAGCTGGGGTTGGCATTTCTAAGAGAATAAGTAAAGGAATAAAATCAACTGAAATGTAACTAAAAAGATCTCACTGACTTACATGTTTCAACAGATATGACTGATTGTTGATCTGCATATATGATAATTATCTCAGACATATGCCTCTGAATGATTAACCAGGATCTTGAGCCCCTCAACTTCCTCCTCTTTAATTTTCCTGACAGACTCTTCAGTTGATTGACAGCACCACAGCACTTCAATCCTTTCTAAAGTTGGAATTCCAGCAAAATCAAGAGGGATTTCCTCAAGGTTCTTACAACTTCGTACTAACAGATGCCCAAGGTTTGGAAGGTGATCACTAGTGGCTTTCCATTGTGAAATGTTTAAGTTGTCTAATTTCAAAAATTTAAGTTTCAGAAACTCCCCTTCTGTCATTTCCCACATTGGGCCTTCAAAGGCTCTAGCAAGGAGTTTAAGACTCTCAAGGTTCGGAAGCCTCCCAATGGAAGATATACATTCCCACGGCAAGCGAAAATTGGATAATGTCAGCTTCCTCAGACTTGTTGGTAAGTCAAAGACACCAGCATTCAAAGCCTTACCGGAATAAAATATTTTCAGTGACTCCAGCTGATTAAGGGAACTTAATACTGGAAATTGGCAAAATTTGTCAGCATGACCCACTGAGTCCGAAAATCGACATCTCAACTTTTTAAGATTTGGAAGGCAGTTCAGAATCCTCTCTGTATCTTTGCCATGAGAAAGAGATGGCGTAGAGAGGGTGATTAGGTTCTCTAACTTAGACAAATGCTTAAGCTTGTCATGATGCAAGGTGAAAGCAACATGATTGTTTATATGAACATGCCTTAAGCTTGCCATACGCCAAAACACAAATGGTAATACAACCTTACCTTTCAATCCCTTCACAAGTAAAGTTTCTAGTTTCCAGAGGTTGGCTACTGATGGAGGAAGAATGTCCAAATCCCCGCTGATGGCTAAATATCTCAATTGAATTAAGAGTTCTATTCCAACAGGAAACTGGATACCCACATTGATGCATTCAAAATCCAACACCCTAAGAAGTTTGAACTGCTGAGAAATAAAGGAGATATCATAAGGACATCTTGGGTATGTATCATTTGTAGCAATGAATATCAAAGAACGAGTGTATGGACCAGTTGGTCTTGACATAATAAAGAGCTTCCTTTTTAGCCAAATGCACAATCGATGCACTTCATATATTGAAGGAGTCAAAGGAAGATTATCAAAATCATCTTCATAATCCAAGTCATTAAAGGACGCATATGGTTCATCATACCTAGTTATTAGCTGGAAAAATTTCTCCTCCTTTGCTTTCAATAGGCATAAATCACGCAACATGTCATGCACACGGCAAGCTTTGACCTTCCCGATGGAACTTCTTTTAGAAACTATTACTAGGCTGCGATGTATTAGCTCCATGAGATAGTCCTCAGCAACATCTTCACAACTCTTTGACTCAATTTTTGGAAGAAACCCTTCAGCATTCCATAGCCATGTCATCTTAGAAATCAAAACATCCCTGTCTTCTAGTAATGCTCCAAAATAAAGAAAGCATGCTTTTAAATGATCAGGTAACTGATTGTAGCTCAGTTGTAAGATCTCCTTGCACCGGGTTTCTGGATCATCAAAAATCAGTGAACTTAAACTTTCTTCTACTCTCTCCCACCTGTCTTGCTTCTCCTCTACTTTATCTAGGATGCCAGCTACTGCAACAACTGCAAGTGGCAGTCCCTTGCAACTGTGAGCAATTCTCTTACCAACTTCCAAGAGTTCCAGTGGGCAAACTCTTTCATGAAATATCTTCATTTGCAACAGTTTCCAACTTTCATCATCAGAAAGAAGACGCAAAGGATGAGTAACACAACCAGATTTAGCTTTTGTGGCCACATCATGGAGACGGCTTGTAATCAAAACTCTACTTCCATTTACATCATCTGGAAATGAATTCTGCAATTCATTCCACGCCCTAATACTCCATAGATCATCCATAACTATGAGATATCTTTTACCTTTCAAATGCTGATACAACTTCAATTCCAAATCTTCATCAGCCAATTGATGAATACTGTCTGTTAGCTCACTAATGTTGCTCAAAATCTCAAGCAACAACTCCCTCTTCTCAAACTCTTGCAAAACAGAACACCACGCACGAAAATGAAAGTAAAATGTCACTTTAGGATCATTATACACTTTGTTGGCCAGAGTTGTTTTACCAATTCCTGGCATGCCAACAATAGGAATGATATCTCTCTGTGAGGATCCTCGTGTGAGTCGATCAATAATATCTTGTTCCTGATCAGGGAGTGAAACCAACACTTCTTCAATTTTGTAACTACTAGCCAGTGGTCTTATATGGGGAGAAATCAGGGCAACATTGTGGACTCTAGCATCAGAGGTCCTTCGGGAAGCCAGAGTCCTAGTAATTTTTATCTCTTGCAGAAGATAATAAAGACTTATGCAATGTTTCCAGTGAGAACCTATTCCAACCTCAATGGAATCAATTGCATATTCCACCTCATATGCCAAAGCTACAATGTTGGTACCAACGTCTTTCAACTTTGGATCTCCACTTTCCAGCTGCATGAGAAATGATCTCAGCCACTGTAGATCTAACCAAATCTCATTGACATAACGTCTCACAGGTGCGATAGAATCAGGATCACGTTTCAGCAGCTCCTCTAGGTTCCTCAAGAAGAAATCAATGAAGCCCAACCCATTGGTCTTGGGAACATTAGGTCGTGAAAATCGAGGACACAGCTCCCTAAGCTTTCGCTTAGTAAGTTTCACCTTACCAACCAAATCAGCAAATGAAGCAATCATTTTTTGCACAACATCTTCTGTCAACTTGTAGTCAACTGAAGTTTGATGGATTGACAGAATGTCCCTAGCAACCATTTAAATATGCCTGACAATTTGTTCCACGTCTTCTTTACTCTCCACTGCATAAACTGTGACAAAGAGTTTAAACAACATCAACCCTTCATTGACCGTTTCAAATTGCTCTCTCCCAAATGCCATGAAACTCACATCACAATTCATTAACTCCCTTAATGAAGATCCTGCCTTGAAAAGAAGGATATTTAAAACCAAGCGAGAAAGTGAATTTCGAGCCTTGAATCGTGTGATTTTCTCACCTTGGACGGATTGATAAAGAGAAGATACCTCTGTAACCACAACTTCCATTATCCTCAAAATCTCATTTGCTTCTTCTACCTCCTCCCCTGGCAAAGATTTGCAGAATCTTTTTAGCTTACTTAAACCTTTATTTAGGGAATCAATTAGACCTGCAATATTTGGCTCAAAGACTGAACTACTATGGATTTGCTCCTTCAGGAAAATCTCAGTCTTTAGAAGCCAAATCTTTAGCTCTAAGGCCCAAAGTTTAGGCTTATACATCTCATAAGCTGTAGGAGGAATCAGACGTCTTGAATGCAAGACATCTCGAAGAGGTAAGGCCACTCTAAGAATTACCCTAATATCTTCAAACAGACTTAGCTCATCCTCAGTTAAGTCCTCTTCTTGTTTGCTAATCACTTTGGCCACAAGAGTCCTCAAACTCCAATGATGACCATCTCCCCTTTTCCCATCAAGATAAAAATCAAGCAGCAAACTGGCCTTATTTTCAACTTGTAAAAGGCCTGATCCTTTAATGGACCCCAGGAACTTGAGACTTAGTTCCAGAAACTTTGGACTCCTAATCAAGTCAATCTCCTGTTGAAGAGCCAAAATCACAGCCACACAACTTGGACCATCCATTCTTTGGAACCAATAAATACAACACTGATTTGCCATCTGAACCGCAACAGATACAACATGATTGAACATGTCCTTAATCCTCTGATCACCACCAAACATATACTCCAAACTTTTTGCCACAGGATCCAGGAGTAACGACGTCAGGGATTTCAACTTCCTTTTACAGGACAAAATTTCTTGCGCTAAAATGTTAGCATTCTCATTATGATCGCCAACAAGTGCGGCAGAAACCACCCCCAGATTCTCTTCAATGGATTCCAGAAAACGTATCATGGAAAAATATTTAGACAAGGGAGAGCGTGGCCTGACTGAACTCGAAGTCAATAAGAAAACAGTAATGAAGTGTTGAATTTCAGGTTTCAGAGCTTCAATCTTTCTCAGTAAATCACTAAGAACATCTGCCAACTTTGAAGGGTTTGTGGAGACATATTCATTATCAGAAGCCAGAACCCGGGTGCCAGCTACTTCACGGGTCACAACTATAATTCTATCATAAAGAGAATCCAAATTCTCTTTTAATCCCGAAACCGTTTTAACAGAATCAGTCCAATCTGTCCATTCATAAGTGCAGTCGAAAAACGTTTTGAGAAATCCATATTCTCTTTTAATACTAAGAATTTTAGAAGAAATAATAAAGCTCCAATCTTGCTGATCTACTAATGATTCTTGTACAGTATCAGGTGCTATTTCTTGTTGTTGCATAAACAGTTGACGAAACCCAGATAAAAGTAGATCGAAATAAGAAGCACAGTTGGTAGGATTCACCTGAGCAGCAGCAAGAGGAATTGTAGATGGAACCGGCACCTGCTGATTGAGCTCATCTATGGCAGAAACTGTGCTGTCAGAAGTGGAAGCTACTGCCGTTATCTTCATCAGAGGAGAAAATGAAGGAACAGTAAACTGTTATGTGGGAATTCGATTGGAAGGAATAAGTTTGGATGGGTTAGATAAGTAATGTTTGTGAACTGGATCAAGATTTAAGCAAAAGTTGCATCCTTAGGTCCAATTAATATATAAGAAAAATATAATTAACGTCTTCATTCTGGCCAATTCTTTACAAATCAATCCAGTAGCAAATTAATCCCGTAGTTTTTTTCCTTCACTACGATTCCTGTTTTTTTTTTTATCAATGCATTTGATATAATTACATGTTAAATTTGATATAGAATCTATTATAACTAATGTGAACTCAGTGTTTATAATATTATTCACGGCCAACCTTTAGTAGAGTACTACTAAGGATAAAGAAGGGGAAAAAAATCCGGTTGATCAACAACATTTTTTTGTTTTAACTAGGACGTTAGATGCCAAAATGTATTTATACGCCAATTTATATAATAATTTTCTTTCATAACCCTAATTAATTATATATGATTTCTATAATTATACCTCAAAACTTAGATGATTCAAACTCAAAACCTATTTAGTTTTAAGCGAAAAGTGCCAACTATTGAATTACAACATTCTTATCGCTACAATTGCATATTGCATAATTAATATAAGTAATGACAAGTTAAATACCATTATTAGTAATATTTTAAAAAAATAATTAATTTACTTAAAAATAAAAAATATATATCTTGATTTATATTGGTGACGTGATATAAATGTTATTTTAAGCTTTTTAACATGTATAAGTAATCTCTTACTCCATCCAGTTTTTTATATAAAGAATTTTAAAATTTTAAAATAGATAGAAATAATTTAGAGAAAGATTGTAATAAAAGAAAAATAAAAATATATCGTGTTTCAAATTAAACGAAAGTTATTATAAATATAAACGTAAATATTTTATATAAAAAAATAGATAAACTATCATGTTCAGTATCAACATAAAAAAAATAAATAAAAAATCAACATTGCTTGGAGTTTATTTGTAATGTTGAAGCGGGGGTGTTAGCCTATCCCATTTCATTATCTGTTTCTACCATACTTTGTCTCATCATGAAAAATTTCAGAAAATAAAGACAAGATGAGTTTGATGATCAAATACTCAATTTAATCGATATATCCCTACAATGTTATCAATTGAGCCTACCGTTGGGGTGCAAACCCGATCCCACATCGGTGGATAGAGAGTTCCAATATCAATATATAAGTGTGATGGACTACTTCCTTTATTGTCAATTGGTTTTAAGGTGGAACTTCATAGGCTTATATTTTAGGTTTGAGGTTAATGTGGAGTATGAGAGGATCCTTCCTCCAACAAGTGGTATCAGACTTACTAGGGGCAAGAGGAGGTAAGAATCTAATTGAGAGACGCAATGTATAAATATCTAAAATATATAAACATTTCCCTTTCACCCAAACCCTAATCCTTTTCTCCCTCTCTCCTCTTGGCCGTTGCACCTTTCCCCTGTTCTTCCCCACGATCAGAGCTTCCACCACCATCTCCTTGATTGCACATCCTTGATTACTCAATCAGGCTTCTTTCAATAGTTTTTTTTGAAAAATAGCAGAGCCAGCAATGGCGGGGTAGCCATGGAGGTGCTGCTCCATGGCTGCTCTTCCTATCAAAATGTCCAAAAATACTTACTTATTAAGAGTTTTTTCACCATGGTGGAGGTGTTTCAGCACCCATGGGCTCTATGCTAGTTCCGCCCTGTTTGAAATACTATCAAAGGTTAAACTTGTTAATCAAGTTATAGGAAATCTTTAAGTGTTTTGTTATAAAGGCACAAAGAAACACCTATAACAAGAGACAAAAGGACTAAAAAGCCTTAGTCATAAATAAGGTGAGATGAGGGACCAATTATGTTACGAAGCCATTGCTGAAGGACCAAAGTGCAAAATTTCCGGTTTTAAAATAATATTTCTCGTCAACGCCAAGAAGTAATCGGAATCCTCTAAACAAATGCAGTTTTTTTTCCATAGTTTCATGTCATCCTTCCTCTTGTTGATCAGAGAAAGAAAAAGAAATCCTCCAACTCCCACCCCCAAGGGAGACAGTTTAAGGGATGTCTGTCCCAGCTTTGAATTCTCTCCTGGACAACCTCAAACCAAGTTCTCATTTACAGCCACCATCGGATCGCTGATATAAGGAAAAGCATTCTGAATGTGCAACAACTTCTGGCCCTCAGGGACCTCATGAAGGATTTCTCTAAGTATGAACAAGGCGGGCTGGATCTGGACAAGAGGGTGGACGAAATCCGAAGAGTAGTTGAAGAAGCTGAGGATGCTGTTGAAACTTACTTACTTGAGGCCACCCTCCAAAACCAAAAGCTACCACATCAAACGATGCTTCGGGATGGGGGGAAACAGATTGAAGATATTGGTGAGAGGACTAAGAAAATAATTGAATATGTGGCTGAAGAAATCAAAAGCCAAGGGAAGAAGCTGAAGGATGGGTTTGAGGTCCGGCGATACCGGACATTTGTCAACCTTTATCGAGCAGCAAATTCTAGGGAGGTAGTTACTACCCAATCATTTCTATAATTATCTTTTCTTGCTTGACTGCTGTCTAAGTCTGATCTTGTTTCATCAGTTTTAATTACTAATAATTATAATGAATCTTTTTAGCTTATCATATGAACGTGGTTGCTTTTTTATGCTGATATATATAGGCACCCAAATATATGGAAGACCGTGTGATTGGATTAGACGGGGCAGTCGAACAACTCAAACAACTTTTAATTAGAGGACCCAAATGTCTCCAAGTTATATCAATAGTTGGGATGAGAGGATTGGGGAATTAGCCAAGAAACTTTATAAGGATCCTGACATTAATCGTGAGTACGTGATTCGGGCTTTTGTCTGCGTTTCACGAGAATTTGATACAAGGGAGATGTTTAAAAGAATTTTGACTTGTTTCAACTTAATCACTGATGATGAAGTGGCTAGGATGACTACAGATGAATTAAAGAAACACCTTTACCTACAGTTGAAGGGAAGACAATACATGGTTGTATTGGATGATGTTTGGGAGCAAATTTGGGAAATAATCAGAGAAGCTTTTCCTGATGACAAGCGATGTAGAATCCTTATAACCAGCCCCGAGCCATCAGTGGCAAAGTATGTAAAATCAGGCACAGGCACAGTTTATCGACTGGAGTTTTTAAATCGAAGGGAGAGCAGAGAGTTACTCAGATGGAAAATCTTTCAACAAGATTATTGCCCCAGGAGTTACAAGTGTATGAGGAAAAAATTGTTGAGGCATGTGATGGTTTGCCTTTGGCTTTACTGATGGCTGCAAGTATTATTGTGAATCATCCTCACAAAGTTGATTGGTGGAAATATGTGGCTGGGAGTCTAAGGGATTACACTGCGGTTCACAACACCCTGGTAGTAAAATTGATGTATAAGCATCTCCCAAACCACTTGAAACCTTGCTTTCTTTATTTTGGTGTTTTTCCTTACTATTTTGAGATCCCTAAATGGAAACTAGTGCGTTTATGGATTTCCGAAGGATTCATACAACAAGAAAACAGTTTTGAGTTGGAAGATATAGCACAACAATACTTGCGAGAACTTGTTTTTAGAAACTTAGTGATGATTGTACAGTCGGGCTCAAACGACAAAATAAAAACGTGTACATACTACTTCTGCTACCTTGAAATTAAAGTAGACATATGGTTGATGCCACATTTCAGACATTTGCATACTAATGCATGCACAAGTTTGTCTGCCCAGAAAAGTACAAAACACAATCTGTCAGGTAGAAATGTGCATACACTGTGTACCATTTCACCTCAAAGTTGCAGAAAAGAAGTTTTTGATCGGACTCCCAAACTCAAGAAATTGGGTATTCGTGGATCAATGGTGAAGCTTTTTCTGGTAGAATGTGACTCTAGTTTGTTTTCATATCTTAGCAAACTAGAATTGCTTGAAAATTTGAAGTTAATTAATGAAGACATGAGCCATAAACTCAAAGGTCTTCCTTCCCCGAACAGTTTTCCCAAACAGTTAACAAAGCTCACTCTTTTCAACACCTTTCTGGATTGGAAAGAGATGCGTATATTGGGGCAACTGGAAAATCTCGAGGTGCTCAAGTTGAAGGAAAATGCATTTCAAGGAAGGCGGTGGCAGACTGAAAAGCGGGGTTTTCATTGCATCAAACACTTGCACATTGGCCACACTGATTTGGTACTCTGGGAGGCTTCAGCAGAAAATTTCCCCAAGCTGAAGAGTCTTAAACTCAATCGTTGTAAAGAGCTTCAAGCTCTTCCATATGGTTTGGCAGAAATTTCCAGCCTTCAGTCAGTGACACTTCACTGCACCAGTACTCAGGTGGCTTCCTCTGCCAGGAGACTTCAGGTGTTGAAGGTAGAGCAAGGAAAAAAAAGACAACAAAACCAAAAGCTTCACGCTATCGGTTTTTCCTCCAGAGCATTTATCTAATCAGGAAGGTTGGTCTCATGTTTCCCTCTTCTTTATTCATTTGTCCTCAATTGTGCTAGTTAAAGCAATCTGGCTGGAAACTTCAACTTGTTATTTTTATTTCTGCCCTTCCGATCATCCAGTGGGACGGAACTAAGTCCTGTGATATTTTTGCTGAAGAAAGATTGAGAAGCTCAAGGATGGCTTGTGACTACATATTGAAACTTGTTGTTTGTTGGTGCGTCAGTTTTATTCTCTATTTTCTGGAGTAATAATTTGAAGGTTAACTTATGTTTATCCTTGTGGCTTTCATTACCTTGTTTATGCAATTCTGAATTTTGTTTATCTCTAGTTTCTTTTCAGGGGGTGTTTGGTTCAGATCTTTCCGTTAGAGGTAATGATTGATATAGAGGTATAAGAATGAAATATTTGATCTCATAGGGAAACCGATGAATGAATGAATCAACAGGAACTAAGTAAGGGTGGGCATTGGTCGACCATTGAATAACAAATAAAATCAATACCTACGATTTGAAAATTTTTCAATTTAATCTGGGCAAATCACATTTTAAGGGTGAAAGAATTTTGTGTTTGATTTGAGAAGGAAGAGCCCTTTCCCAAGCCATTTTCAGTAGGAAGAAACTGAGAGAAAATGGAGGTAGAAGAAGAATAGCTTTGAAGAGGAAAAGATGCAGAGAATCAATGGAGATATCATGCATGATTCCGAAAGCAAGGGTTTGGACCATACAGCAGAGGGGCGGAAAATGGAAGACCAACGGATTCTTCTAATGTATCATTTCGGGGTCCAATGGAATTCATAGTTATAGGAAGAATCCCTATTAAATAAAGATTTTTGCTTTTGACCATATTGCGATTATTAATAACGACCGCTACTACAAAGAGTATTACACCCCTGATTGTGGACCAGATATCTCACAGGATTAAGAACCTCTATCAAAAGGGTTACAATCTCACCTGGACCAGCTTTCTATCACGCTGACTTTATATATCTACTTTCTTACTTGGGACTTCTTGATCCATGCTAAAACTCCTACTTCTATTCCTATAATAATTCAATTAGAAAAAGAATATTATGGTGCAAAAGAGGAGGGACAAGTAAAAAGGGATACGGATAATTTTAATTTTGAATTTTGAACTTGTGAATGCCTTAATGGTACAAACAGCCCAAACTTGCCAAACTATATGGTTAATGTCAAGATTTACACATTTATTTGTTGATACGACTCATATAGTGGATGAAAAGAAATCTTAATTTTGGATTAAAGTCTAAATTGTTATGAATATTTGATTAACTTAATTGAATGTCCATATATTATATGATATGATTTGATTCGATGGGATTTGGAATATTTAGTTTCTATATGTAAACTCTCTTACTAGTATAACATAACTAAAATGATAATTTATAGGATCACCATGCAATTTTACTCTCACTCTAAAAATAATAACTTTTTGGGGATAAGATATTTCAAGAACAATTAATCCCTTATTCAACTACGTGAATAGCTCAATAATCTTTCACTACCAAATACCCGCCCACTCGTTTTTTCCTTTTTTTTTAAAAAAAAATTAGTATGGAGGTCGGCGATGCTGATATTTTTTTTCCTTCCTTATTATATTAGTATTTTTTTTCTTCTTCCCTGAAACTTTTTTTTCCATCCGTTTTTTTAAAACAATTCAGTATTTTTTTTTATGTTTTTGAATTTTTGTAAAAAAAATGATTAAATAATTTTTAATTTATTTTATAATTAAATAATTTTATATATTGTGATATTATTAATTTTGTTTTGTGATATGATATGTGAAGTCCATAGATACGAATACATGTTATAAGCGTTTTTATTGTATGATATGATTTCTTTTATATTCTTGATATGATATCTGTTGTCCGTTGATCTGATGTATACTATTTTGTGATCTGATGTCTATATAATCATGATTTGATCCCCCTTGTTAAGTATGTTTTAGTTCTATTGTATGATTTCTTTTATATTCTTGATCTTATATTTATAGTCTGTTGATCTGATGTCTAGTATTCTGTGATCTTATGTCTATATAATCATGATGTGATCTCCCTTGTTAAGTATGTTTTGGTTCTATTGTATGATTTCTTTTATATTCTTGATCTTATATCTATAGTCTGTTGATCTGATGTCTAGTATTCTATGATCTTATGTCTATATAATCATGATGTGATCTCCCTTGTTAAGTGTGTTTTCGTTTTATTGTATAATTTCTTTTATATTCTTGATCTTATATATATAGTCTATTGATCTGATGTCTACTGTCTTTTTTTTTTAAAGTATTTTTCAAAAAAAAAACAAAAAGGCTGTGCGTCAAAAAAAAAAAAAAAAACTATAGCGCTACAATAAGAGCATGATCTCCTATAGCCCTACAGTATACGGATCCAACTAAAATACAAGAGATTTCTCTCTACTTTGATCTTATACTTTTCTTCTTTGTTAGTTTCATCCTACGAGTTTGATTGTGTTTTTTATAACAAAATCATATTCTAATGATAACTAATTTATACCATGGATTATTAACTATAAAATTATAACTAATCTTATTTTTTCATAAAATAAAATAAAATTATTTAAAAATATATTAAAGAATTAATTGATTGAAATATAAAAATATAAATACATTTTTTTGAGGAAAAAAAATAAATACATAATCAAATAAAAGCGAAAAAAATTAAAAATTGATAACTTTACAGAATAAAAAATTAAAAAATGGATAGACATATATTAAAACTTATCGATCGAAATTAAATTTATTTTCACATGAGTCGATCTATTTTGAACTAAATTGGTATATGTAAATTTTTTTAGAGTTGTATTTAATATTTATTATGTAACGATTTAGACACATTTCGACCAATTACATATTCGATTATCGGTTAAATCGGTTCGACCAACTGATTCAGTCCAAATCTAAGAACAATGGTTAAAATGAGTCGGTTTTGGTTAAAATGGTGTAAATGTGAAAATAATAATAGTTTAACATCAAAATGAATGAAAAATAAAATTTTAAATAAAAAAAAATTTCTGACTCGATCCGAGTTGAACCAGCTTGACCCGTCTCAAACTGGTAAACCGTATGAATCGAACCAAACTGAGCTCTTCATCACGAGTAACCACCACGCACAAATCGAAATTGAATCACACCTAGATATCTTACCAAACTGAACCGACCCAAACCGTTAAAATGAGTCGCTTTTGTTTAAAATGGTGTAAATGTAAAAATAATAATAGTTTTAAATAAAAATTATAAAAAATAAAGTTTCAAATTCACCCAAAAAACCAAAAAAAAAAAAAGCACGACCTGAGTCAAACATAGTTAACCCGGTTTAAACCGTCCCGAACTGGTGAACTGCAGGAACCGAACAACACTGCACCCTGTACCACGAATAACCATGGGTAACCGAGATTGAACCGAAACCATACCGCACTAGAGGCTTTTCGAACCGAACAGCATGGCTCGATTCGGTTCGGTTCAAGCGAGATTAACCACGATTTACAGCCCTAATACTCTGAGCCAATAAAGGAAACTGAAAGAAGTCGAATGGGGTTGAATCTTGGCTCTAAAAAAACACGCGGGATCCTCTGTTACGGAATCCCTGTTCCATTCCCTGTTTCAACACAAAACGATCGCGTTTTACATTTTTTTTACCTCAAATCATGAGCTCACTCAATCCATCGGCTCGGCTCACTTTTTTTTTTCTTACCGTTTATTTCTCTCTTTCATCCCTCCCCCCCCCCCCTCTCGAATCAAACTCTCATTTTTCTCTAACCGTTTTCATCATCATCGTTGGCGTACCAGCTCTAGCCGTTGGTGGTTTCGATCGGGACGGCAGATTTGGCTCGAATTCAAAATTTTGAACGTCTCCTCTCTCTTACTATTTATTTGGGTGTTTAGTGTTGGTTATATGTGCATAAGGAAACATAGGTACGCTGAGTTCTTAGATTCAGTTCCGTTCCTGCTTCAGGTTTATGTTGTTCTGTTTTGGTTATTTTCTTTGTGTATGGCTTCTTAAATGTTTGTTATGTGTGTGTGATAGTCGGGTTCATTTGTGTTTGATTGCTGGAATTAGTAAGTGTTTACTTTCGAAAGAGAGATCGTTTGTTTTGTTTAAGTTCTCAAATGTTAGTGGCAGACTTCAAATCGATTCCCATAATAGGTAATTGGTTATCGTATAAACGTCTAGTATTGGCTTTGCTCTTTAATTCAACATACTCTCGGGTCTAGCTTCAATTTTTTCCGATTAAAAATCCCTCCTTTGATTGTAAAGGGAACCAAAGAAAGGTGGGAATGTTAAAGCCCTGAAAAGTTGAAATGGTAAATGATCTTGGGGTAACACAAGGTAAGCTATAGACACGAAAAGGGTTGAGCTTTTTGTTAGCTCTCCTGTTAAGATTGATGGTGGAGGAATTTATTTGCGTGCATTTGTGCTGATTCTAGCTGATTTAATGATTAAGAGAAATCATAATTTTAAGTAGAACTGTAGAGTGTGTTGAGTATGCCTGGTCCTGATATGCACTTCCATAGTGAAGTTCAGTTTTGCTGAATATATATGGAAAATAGTAGCCTAAGAACATATCCAGCTTGGAAGATACTGTTTATGAAAACAGGGATTTGCTAACATAGTCTTTTTTACATTTTAATGAGCACAACTTTTTGCTAACTAAGTATTGCCTGTGTCTTTTGAACTTCGTCTTTGGTTGGCTGAATCTGAGTTATGAGCATGTATTTGTTCCATGATTAGACTGAATATACTTTAATAGCTTTGTTCAATGGTGATCAGGACGCAACAATAGAGCAGCTTCTGCCAATATTTCTATCCCTTCTGAAGGATGAGTTCCCTAATGTGCGGCTGAACATCATTAGCAAGCTTGATCAAGTAAACCAGGTCTAGTAATTTGTTGTTTAGAATTTTTTTATGTTTCCTTGTCATAAATCTCCACTCTTCTTATTTATCCTCATTGTACCTGATTAGTGGGTTGTATAATGACACAGGTGATTGCAATTGATCTACTTTCCCAGTCCCTTTTGCCAGCTATCGTTGAGCTTGCAGAAGATAGGCATTGGAGAGTTTGACTTGCAATTATTGAGTACGTACCTTTATTGGCTAGTCAATTGGGTGTTGGTTTTTTGATGATAAGCTTTGTGCTCTCTGCATGCAATGGCTGAAAGACAAGGTTTGTAAATGTCTTTGTTGTTAAGATATACTATTTTATCGGAAGAGTTGCTAACATATGGTCTTACAGGATCACAAAATAATTTGCATTTTCATCTGCTCTTTATGGTTCAATGTGGAAAGTTTTAGCATTTGGGTAGATTCTTTGGGTTGTATACTTTCTTCTTGGATTGGAATTTTTTAGGGTATTGCCATATCTTCCATTTAGTGCCCTGATCTCTGTACCTGATCGTCATTTTGGACAACCTAGTACTTCTATGACAGGACAACCTAGTACTTCTAGGACAACCTAGTACCTGATCCATTTAGTGCACTGATCTCTGTACTTGATCGTCATTTTCGCAGTTCTTGGAGAAGTTCTTGAGCTACTTTTGTCAACATTGCATTGGAAGGCCTCTGGATCCCTGTTTGAGTGATTATATCTTCAGCATACTTGGCTGTCGAATGCAGCACCCACCTCTCACTTCATTTGAACAACAACGTTGGAGAGAAAAACATCAAACATCAAACTAACACAGTCAAAGACTTTCTCGAATGATAATCATTATCACCTTCTTAAGTTCCTTCTTGTTAATATCTAAAACCATCAAGCATGCGTACCTAGAGACAGAACGGCCTAGTTTACTACTATCACAATATGGCCAACTTAGAATTTCTGAATTCTTTCAGACATTAAACTACTAAGAAGTATAATTAGGTCTAAAATGTTTCATATCGAATGGCAGCACTCAATCAACAACTTCAAAACCTTAAAGATGAGACCAATAAACACTCTTCTTTGCATTAGTCGACAACATAACACATAACGAAATGCAAAAACCCTGATATAATATGATACCTCGATGTTAACTATTTGCTGTCCAAGAACACATTGAAAAGTAGGAACATAAGATGGAGGCTTATGAACACTCAATATAGGTGTCTCCTTGTCACTGGGATTGACAAAAGAAATACTTGGAAATGCTGCATTTCGATCATCTGCAGAGCAGTCAAAATGGAAAACTCCCTCCCCAGGATAGGCTCAAAAATCATATTGCCAGATTTCACGTCAGTGCTAACTGCACTCCCTTCATATCTAGTCATCTTACCGTACAGTGAGCTTGTGCCAACAAATATCTTACTTGAACACCTATTTCTATATTCCATTGATGATATAAGAATCCATTTCCAGGAAAGAAAAAAAGGGACTAAAAGTAGCAGCTTTCTCCATTAGATAAATCATCAACTCACGCAAAACTGATAACCAATCTCTAAATTCAAAACTATTACCTCTTGCAATAAGAATTTACTAACAGATACTGAAACTTCACTACCAGAGTTGAACACCTAATACTCTATGCCAATTTATATTAGTTGGGAACTGTTGACAAGCTTTCATACCCCACAGACATTAGTTCTTGTTTGGATCTTACTATTTGTAGCTCAAATTTACTATTTGTAGCTCAAAAAAAAAATGAAATGACAAAATTTCCCTTAACATATGAATAAGGTATATACTTCATGCAATTCAAAACACATATCAAAACAGACAAAACTCCTTCAAAAATCAAACAAAACCATTCGAAATCGTTCAAAAAAATGTTCAAAATCGCAGAAGTAGATTGAAACACAGATTTGGGTTGATTTGGGATAGCGTCTACTTGAAAATATACGCAAATATGGTACGAATTTAATACTTTTGTATAGTTTTTTGCATACTGCTTTAAAAATCGCACATGTTTTGTAATTTTAGTAGGTAAAATCGCCTGTAATTGGTGAAGTAGGAGGAAAAAATCGCCCAGCTTTCGTGATTTTTGGTTAAAAATTCGCCAATTGTAGGTGAAATTTTGGGGAAAAATCGGCTGGAGTGTGCGATTTTTTCAACAAAATTCGCGATTTTTTCAACAAAATTCGCACATTATAGGCGATTTTTGGATGAAAAATCGGACATTTCAGGCGATTTTTCCCCAAAATTTCACCTACAATTGGCGAATTTTCAACAAAAAATCGCTTAAGGTGGGCGATTTTTTCCTCCAACTTCACCAATTACAGGCGAATTTTTTCATATTTACATGTTTTAATTGTTTATGTAATTACTTATTTTTAGTTTTAATTTGATTAATGACGCAGGATCCAAATGGATTGCCAGACATTCAGAGGGATTTGAGTCATGAGTTTCAGTGTCCTGGTTTCTTTCCAACTGAAGAACAAGCATATACTTATTATTCGGATTTGGCTCTTACATTTCGCTTCGAGCTGATTAAAGTGGGGAGGGGTAACAATGGAAAATCGGCCACATATCGTTGCAACAGATTCAGAGATCCGGTTGAACAAGGGCCTCTCCCACAAGAGAGGAAGAACACTAGCCGGCGAGGATGTAAGTGCAGGTTCAAGTTATTTTGCAAGGAGGTGAAGGATAATGGTTGGTGGGTCAGAGTTACACCAGGTGCGAATTCAATGCACAATCACACTGCTATAGTGTATCCAGAGGGTCACAGGCAGCTCAGCCGCATGAGTGATGGAGCAAGGCAGGTTGCTAGGACTTTGAACAATGCAAATATGAAGCCAAAATTGATTAGGAATCATCTTGCTGAGACGCATCCTGAAGATAATGTGACAGTGAGGCAGCTAAACAATCTTAAAGCTGATGACAGGAGAGCAAAGTTCGAGGGTAGAAATATTGCGCAGCAATTTGTTCATTACGCCGAGGAGAAGCATTACTATGTAAAAGTTTTGACAGAAGAGGGCACAGATGTTATCACACATGCATTCATAGCGCATCCAAGTTCAATCCAGTTGTTGAACAGATATTATTGGGTGATTGTGGTGGACACAACATACAAGACCAACAAGTACAATATGCCACTCTATCAGATTATAGGTATGACTCCTTCCAACAAGAATTTTAATATTGCATGTGCCCTTTTGAGAGATGAGAAAAGAATTAGTTATGATTGGGTTTTTGAACAATTGAGAGTGTTGTTGGATGTTGAAAATGTTCCTAGCGTTATTGTTTCTGATAGAGAGTTGAGTTTGATGGATCCTATAAGGGATCATTTTCCTGGATCACACCACCTGCTGTGTTTGTGGCATATCAACCGTGATGTTGATAATCAGTTGAAAAAGCTTGTTGGTGAGGGTGAGAGAAAAAAAGCAATAAAAAAGCTTTGGAAGGGAATTGTTAATGCGGCAACAGTTGAAGAATATGAAGTGTTACTGCAGCGGTTGAAGAATGGTTATTCTTCAGTTGCTGGCTCTGTTGTTGTCTACTTGGAGAGGACGTGGCTGGCCTATAAAGAGATGTTTTGTAGGGCTTGGACAAACAAAATTCTGCACTTTGGCAATACTAGCAGTAACAGAGTTAAGAGTACGCATGCTGCATTGAAGGATTGGATGAATGCTGGCACACATTCACTTGACACGCTATTTGGGGTGATTGACGACCACGTCAATTACCAGTTATCACAGATAAGGTACTTTTATTACTTAGATTAATTCGCTTTTTACGTTATTTATTTAATTTATGTACCTTTGACTTTATTGATGTATTTTTAAGGAAACCCTTGAGGCATGCATTTCCAAGAAAGCAACCGCTATGTTGTGTTTCCCGTATGAATTATTGAATGGCCATGTCTCCCACTATTGTTTGGAGTTAATCAGCGAACAAGTTGAAATGATTACCAAGTTGGGTAATGACTTGTTCGAGAGCTGTGGATGTGTCTTCAAGGCCACGCATGGGATTCCTTGTGCCTGTGACATCTGGAAGTTGAAGGAATCGCACGACACGATCAACGTTGAAATGGTGCACGAGTTTTGGAAACGGTTGACGATTGAGACATCTGAAGTGGATTCGAACACAATTTCAGCAGAACTTAAGTAAGATTTACATTATGTATTTTATTTTAGGGTGTTATGATTTATTAACATACATTTATATAAATAATTTTAATTTGTTGTAATTCATTTTTTTTTACAGATACTTCTGCGAGGAAATCGTTCCTAAATTCGAGAATAGTCCACGAGTGGTCATGCGAGGTCTGATTGTCAAGATGAATGAGTCGCTCAATCCTGACAATGTAAGTGTGTTCGAACCAGCCATTTTGTCAACATCAAGGGGTAGACCAAGATTACATGAATCCGTGCGGCGCGAGATGAGCGCTCGCGAGAAAGGTTTAAGACGCAGTAATGCATCCAGGAGATCTTCTCAGAGATCGTTGCCATTCGATGAAGGTAATCTATGTTTTTTTCTTTTTTGTGAATTTATATTGATTGGTTACTTTAATTTTTCTATAAGACTAAAAATTACTATTACGTGTTTATATTCCAATTTGTAGGTAGAGCGGACAGTGAGAGTATCCCCATGATTCCACATTATGTCCATCCTTTCTGCAATGGCATTACGGATGTAGAGGCAGATGGCAA
Organism: Knoxia roxburghii; assembly: GCA_030378225.1. Taxonomy (NCBI): domain Eukaryota; kingdom Viridiplantae; phylum Streptophyta; class Magnoliopsida; order Gentianales; family Rubiaceae; genus Knoxia; species Knoxia roxburghii. The sequence goes on along the minus strand of CM059422.1, from coordinate 9,152,922 downwards.
TTGCGGATTTCGCGCTGTTGCACTCGGTCTGTATGGCAATGAGAATGAATGGGAGACGGTCCGAAATGCGTCTATTGGAGAGATTCTTATGCATCAGGATACTTACAGACCGCTCCTCGGTGCATGTCTACCACAGACTCTTATTGAAGCCAACGCAGATCCTATTGCTTTGGCAATTGGTCGATTGAATCATTTTACATCACCATGCCCCTTTGCTGGCTGGATGATCACCCCAACGGACTTGTTTGCTATCGCCACTTATGCAAACGCCTTGGTAATCCACCTCAGTCTTGCTCGCGGTTGCTGTTTCTCTATTTTACCTTTGCGGCCGTTACGTGGTATCGCAAGACCATCTCATCAGATAGCCATTGCCCACGTACGTGGTAATCATTTCGTTCATGTCAGTTTGACTGGTGACTGTCCTGTACCTTCGTTGGCATTGTTGTGGAGGCATCACTGCGATGAGGCTATGGCTAGATTTGCAGCACTTGATGAATTTCAAAATAGGCTGGACCATTGGGACATGATTTGTGGACAATGATTGTTTGTAGCATTGTACTTTGTTTTGAAACTTACATTGTTCTTCTAATAATTGTCATTTATTTAATTTTCCAATTTTAATTTCATAAGAGCATTAAACGTTAAACATGGCTACATGAAATACCAAACAACTAAAATATGCGTAAAAAGGTAAATTATAACATAACAGAATCGTCATAGCATCACAATCTAAACAACAAATATAAATATAGAAATATACTACAATCACCCAGCCAAATGCCATCTATCTATCTCCGCCCTCAACCTAGCCTCCATTTCTTTCGTCTGGACTAACCCATCATCTCTGATGATCTGTACGGCGTCCTCACCGAACTGCGTAAATCTGCTCACCCACTACAAAGACAACACATTGCAATGATTAAGTGCACTTATTCTATAATAATATAACAGTATACCTGATCAAATTATGTAACAGAAAATACTTACATATTCTGTGTTGGTTCGCGGCGGAACTCCACCATCATCAGCTGGGGGGCCATCGATGAACAGATACGGGTGTGAGTGTTGGCGATACCATGTAAGGTAATCGTGTGTGACTGCGCCGGGAGTATCAGCATGCTGCAAGTCCTCTAGACGTAAACTAGCCATACGTGTTGCCCGCCATATACTCTTGGCGAACTCCAAGTCGAAGTCCACACTATAGCCACCACTGTACGGCCGAAACACCATCTTCGGACGGAAGATGTCGACTGGGATATCCTGCACGTATCCCAATTGACGCACGCACCTATCTGGCATGTACGGCTCGACCTCACCACCACATGCGATCAACCCCCTGTAAGTGGTGATCGGGGTGCGTACGTGCGGAAACTGACCGTATGGGGTCCATGTCACCTGTAATATATAACATTATTGTCAGATATTTATTAAATATTTAAAATTTTACCATAAACATTTATTTCTAAAATCGGCAAATATATTTTAACATACCTCCTCCGGTCGCAAGTGGTCAAGGGCATGACGGTACCTCTGCAGACGGGAACTGCTGCCCTGTCGGGGTCCAACTGTCCATAAAGCAGCGCGCGGGGTATGTGGATCGTCTGGCATCGGCACTGAATGCGGTCTGAACGCTGGGAAATGCTCGGATATCCATGCCTGCAGTAGCGTCATACAGCCCGCCATCCCGCTGCAAGAACCTCTACTAGCCTTACCTAAATGTCTATACAAGTAGGCTAATGCAGAGGTACCCCAAGCATGCTGCTGCACAGTATGCAACCGTCCCCTAATATGCACAAGATGTTGTGGTTTAATCCTATTGGAACTCTTGTCAACAAAAAGAGTAGAACCAATAGTCAACCACAACCAAGCCTCCAAATCACGAGGCAGATTCGTACTGCTCGTCACTAGTGCTGACCGCCTCCTGAACGCGTAGTCCACTAGTACGCCACCATCGCTGTGGCTCGCCAACCACTCCGCGTCCATCTCAGACACCTGTAGCAAATCTCTGCACAGGCTCCAAAGCACTGACTTGTCAGTGCAGTCAGCGAGCATACCACCATCAACTGGGATACGAAGTATCTCCCACACGTCGTGCAGGAGTATACTCATCTCACCGACAGGGAGATGAAACGTGTTCGTATCCGGCTGCCATCGCTCAATAAATGCAATAATCAGTGGGCCATCAATGGACGTGTGCATGATGTATGGCAAGTGCGCCAAACCAGTGGCGCGCAACAATAGCTGGCAGTCATCTGTCATCGAAGCCAACCAAGATACTAGACGCTCACACACACCTGCCCTATTTTGGCATCTCAAATGGGACCTAGGTGCTACAACCTCCTCACCCTCATCTCCGTCCGGTCTATACCTATAGGCCACATGGCCCTTCCAACTAGGTATAACTGACCCATCAATAGGGCCACCCGCACATGCCTCAGTCACAATCCAAGACGTATCGCTCCGCCCACGCCTATTCGTAACTAATTTCAAAAAATATTTACTATAAATAAACTTATTTAAAAAAACACAAAACAAAAACATTCAATGATTTAATTGAAATAGCAACACATAATCATATAATCAAATTACATAAATAATAAAAATTGAATAATGTAATTTACATAACCACATATGATCATATAATCAAATTAAACAAATAATTATAATCACGAATACACTACAGATATTAAATAATAGAAATCAAAACATATACATGATATTAGTGTTAAATTTATAACTTACCTCGTGGGGGCTCCTCATCGTGTCCTGAGGACGACTGCTCCTCATGATCGGAGTCCTCATCTACCAACGTATGTGCCGGGATACGTCTCGCTGCTTTCTTCATCCTAGCAGAGGCAGTGGGCCGCTGTCGCGGGAGGGCCTTCCCCGCAACCTACAAGAAAGTGCAAATAATAATTTAGAAACATGCAAAATATAAATAATATTTAAAGTTAATACAAAACAAATATAAACTATTATTTTCTCAAAAAATTCGTACCTGATGTGCGAATTTTTTGGGAAAATTCGCACATCAGGTGCGAATTTTCACAAAAAATTCGCCCATCATGTGCGAATTTTATGGTAAACTTCGCACATGATGTGCGAAGTTTTTTAGAGAATTCGCACCTGATGTGCGAATTCTCTAAAAAAATTCGCACCTCATGTGCGAAGTTTACCATAAAATTCGCACATCAGGTGCGAATTTCTACCCGAAATTCAAAAATTTAAACGAAATTTTACGCTTTTTACCTTGCTATACAGTCATTTCCCCTTCTCGGAACGCTGTGGTGGTTGAGATCCGCCGGCTTCCATTACGTGCGATTTTTTGCAAAATTTTTTCGTTGGTCTGAGAGAGTTTTGCTTAGAAAATCTGAAATGGCTTATGATTTTGTAAGCTTTGCAGACAAATATAAGAACGAAAGTTCGGGCAAAAATCGCCCAGAGTAGGCGATTTTTGACTGAAGAATCGGATGAGTTAGGCAATTTTTTGGGCAAAAATCGCCACACTTATCCAATTTTTCAGTCAAAAATCGCCTACTCTGGGCGATTTTTGCCCGAAATTTTAGATAAGTGTGGCGATTTTTGCATGTTCTTTCACGCATTGTAGGTGATTTTTCCACAGTTTTTCGCAAATTGGGTCCGATTTTTTAGAATTATTTCGCACATTGGGTCCGATTTTTCATTGAATTTTCACATTTTCTGATTTTAAGGGCAATTTTGTCATTTCATCAATTTTTTTGAGCTACAAATAGCAGCCCGGTTCTTGTTTTCATAGTACACCAAGAGAACCTTTCGACATTAAGACCAAAAAGAAGATCGAACCCAAAATTGCTCCAAATCAAACTAAAATATCCAAATTCCTGTCACTGCATATGAGGACCGTAATACTTACCAAGCCAACAGTGAAAGCACAGTTGGTTATTTCATAAAAGGAATCCAATTTTTTGCGACCGAATTGTACCATCTCCGGGTGTAAGATGATGAGGTAGGTGATGGTGTGGAGTCTGCTGGGCCGCCGATGCAGCATAAGATGTGTTGGTGGGTCTGCACCGGGGAAGACTGACCAATAAAGACGAACACGACGGTGGCTGATCCAACTGGCTGCTACTGCTGCCCTTTCACGCCAACGGGTTTGGAAGATGATGAAGACAGAGAAGAAGAACTGATCGTGTGAGTTTAGAGAGAGAGAGAGAGAGAGAGAGAGAGGAGTAAACAGTTAAAAAAAATTAGTGAGCCGTTTAGTGAGTCGATGGAACGTTGAGTTAAAAAATAAATAAAACGGTAGCGTATTTGATTGGAACAGGAGAGGAACAGGAATCCTGGAACAGAGGATCCGGAGTGCTAAAAAAACGCATTTCAATTTTTGAAGATGGAGAAACCACAATAGTATCATTGTCGCCTCCCCACATATAAAACTGGGAAAGGAAAGTGCAACGAAGCCATGGAACTGAGAGAACCTTCCAATTATGGCAAAATCGGGAAACAACTTACATGAACAGATTCAATCAGAAGAAAAAGCAAACACAAAATTCAGGTAACAAGATGAAGTGACCAAGACCACAAACTCTGATATTTATACAAGCAAAGTTCTCACAGAAACGAGAGCAACAGCCTTACAGATTCAACAGGTACATAGCATAAATAGTTTATAGTAGCAAGCAAACAGAAAAAGTCTCAACGGCATAAACCTTCAACCATCAAGCAGCAAAGGGAAGGAAACCGTCTCGAATTAAACTGACTATCACCCTTCAAAAGTTTAACCTGTTAAATTTCTTCTCATCCAACTTTATCTGAACCTCTGGAGCTTGTTTATTGCCAAAGCACTCCTTTCCAGCTGTTGCATACCAAAGAAAAATAGGAAATTAGATGTTTTCCCGTAAGAATAAGATGCAAAAACTGTTTAATTCCTTCTGCATGTTACATTTCTTACAATACCAGTGTAGCATTTTTCAAGCAAGATCAGGTAAAATGGTGAACTCACTAAAATTCTGCAAGCCTTGTCCTCTCAGCCTAAACAGTTCTATCTAGTTTCTGAAGCAGAAGGAAAATTCCATTACAAGGAGAGGAGACGAAGGGGTAAACAAGGAGATTTTCCAGCATATGATAGGTTTGAACTTCCCAAATTTCTAATTTGTGTTTTAACCAGTCACCTGCATTCTGACATCTGTGATTGCTTTAACACAAGAATATTTTTTAGTAAAACATACACAAGAAAAAAAGGACTTTGACATTTAAACATGAATAAAAAGAAAGAGATCAATGGGATTCAATACCTGAGTTAAAAAGGATAAGAGTCAAGCTAGTAGTAGATAAAAATGAAAAATCCAGTAAAGTTGTCAGGGATACTAAAACAAAGCATTCTTGTTTGAAACACTAAAGTATCCTCAAAATTGTAAAGACTTGGCAGCCAACTGGATTCATAACAACTTACTTGCACATAGAAGAGTATCATAATCAATATGACAATCTTTAGGCTGACTGCAGGTAATTGATAACAATCTTGAGACCCTCAATTTCTTGCTCCTCAATGCTTCTGATTGACTCATTAACAGAATTTCCGCATAGTTGAACTTCAATCTTCTCCATTGTTGGGATGTTCCCAAGGTCAGAAGGAACCTCAAGCTGTTTGCAATTTCGCAACACAAGCTGCTGAAGCACGGGCAGGTAATCATCACAGGCATCCCATTTGACAATGTTTAGGTTGTCTAACTTCAAGTACTTCAGTTCACGGAACTCCCCTTCTTTCATTTCCCAACTTGACCCCTCAAAGGTACAAGAAATCAATTTGAGGACCTCCAGGTTCGGTAATCTCCCTATTTCCGAGATATGATTCCAGGAGAGGTGGAAATTTGATAGAATCAACTCCTTTAAACCAGAGGGCAGCTTCATCTCACCACTGTTGAGAGCCTTGCCATAGTATGCTATCTTGAGCGACTCCAATTTGCCGAGTGACTCCAATGCAGGAACCCAACAGAAATTCGGGGAAATGTCCTTTGGTTCAGAAAATACAAATTTCAGTTTCCGAAGATTTGGGAACTTGTTTATCATCTCATTTGTTTCGTCCACCAATGAAAAGTAGGGCAAGGATAGTGTAACCAAGCTATCCAACTGAAAGGACCTTAGATTTTCATCATCGGGCAAAGTCAAGATAGCATGATTTTTGACATGAACATGCCTCAACTTTTTCATTCTCCAAAGGGTATCTGGTAGCACCACCTTCCTCTTCAAACCCTTCACCAATAAAGTTTCCAGATTCTGTAGCTTGGATAAAGATGGTGGAATAGACTCGATATCCCCACCAACTGCTAAGTACCTCAAATAAACAAGCAATTCAATTCCATTTCCAAAGGAGCTACCCATATTAATGGTTTCCAAATCCAACACCCTAAGACGTTGAAAATTATTAGGAATAAAGGAGACATCATGGGAGCATCTTGGATACATATCAGCAATTGTGGCAGAGAATAAGAGAGATCGGACAAATGGTCCAGAAGGCCGTGAAAGAACATACTGTTCTCGATCTACACAAAAGTGCAACCGATACTGCTGGTATGTTTCAGAGTTTGAAGTATTAAAACGCTCATAAAGAAGACCATAATCTAAAGAGCCCAAAGAAGAGTATGGTTTATCACTGGCAGTTATAAGCTGCAAGAATCTGTCATCTTTGGCTTTTATCAAGCACAAATCACGCACCACATCGTGAACTCGACATGCTTTCACCTTACCATTTGATCTTCTTTTGGACACTAGTAATAGGCTTCTACCAATTAGATCCATAAAGTAATCCTCAGCAAGATCCTCAAAGCTTTTAGACTCGGATTTATGTACGAAGCCTTCAGCGATCCATAAACACTGTAATCTCCAAACTGAAACCTCCTCGTCCTCTTTAAATGCTCCAAAGTAAAGCAAGCATGCCTTGAGATGATCTGGTAAACAATTGTAGCTCAGTTCTAATATATCCTTGCACCGAGCTTGTGGATCATTCACTATCCTTGAGCTAACCCTTTCAGCAATTTGCTTCCACAAGTTTTCACTCTTTCCACAATTCTTAAGGAGAATACCAGCTATTGCACTAATTGCAAGAGGTAGTCCCTTGCAACTTTTGGCAATTTGCTGTCCAACTTCCAAGAGATCCGGAGGACACTCTTCTTTCTGAAATACCTTTGACTTTAGAAAATCCCAGCTTTCCTCCTCAGACAGTGGACGAAGAGGATGAGGATCACTAATCTTTGAAATTTCATCCTGTTGACGACTTGTCAACAAAAGTCTACTACCAATTGAGTCATCTGGAAAAGATAGCCGCAGATCATCCCATGCCTTAGTACTCCAGATATCGTCCAGAACAATGAGGTACCTTTTCCCTTTCAATCTTTTATACAAGAGTTCCTCTAAGTCTGAATCACTCTGTGCATGAATGTTATCTGTGATAGTGATAATTTGGCTTAAAACGTTAAGCAACAAATCTCTCTTTCTATATATTTGCGAAACACAGCACCATGCACGAATATGGAAGTGATTCATAATCCTACGACTAAAAAAGACATTATTGGCCAAAGTGGTTTTCCCAATTCCTGGCATTCCAACAATTGAGACAACGTGGCATCTACCTCTTATAAGTCGATCAGTGATCTCAATTTTTTTATCACCCAGGCCAAACATAACTTCCTCAACCATTGTGGTGGAAACCAGGGACACAACAGGCATCGACCTTTGGACTTCATCATTGTAACTGCTGTTCCCATCAAAATTTGCAAGCTGTGCTCTGATATTAGTAATCTCTTCTGACAGACAACAAAGCCACAGAGAATGTAGCCACACAGCCTTGTCTTCGCCCAACATTAAGCCTATGACATGTTCTACCTGATAAGACACGTAAACAAGCTGTGTATGGAGATCTTTGCATTTCTGTTTCTCAATTCCCTGCACAAAAGCATCCTGGGATATAGATATTATCAACTCCAGGTCCTGGCATATGGTTTCAATGTGGCAAGTTCCGTGCGCTACCAAGTCATGCTTACGGTTAAGCAAATCTCTCAAATCTTGTAAGAGAAGTTGAATGAAGCAGAAGCGAGGAGTCTTGGGGAAATCACGACTTGGAATTTGAGGATAATATCCTTTGAGCTTTGGCATCAAATGCTGAATTTTTTCCAACGAATCAACAAGCCAAATTTCCATGCCCAATCTTCTCCAATTGTTAGACATGACTTTTGTAGCCAATGCAATATCTATGAAGATCAACTTCTCATCCTGTGTATTTCCATATGCCTCATTGATAGGTACCTTTTCCAGGAAAAGGAGTCCCTCATGAAGAGTTTGAAGTTTGTGCTTTAGGAGGTCAATAGAAGACCCATACGTCTCAGCCTCTACATTTAATACATTAAAGTGTACAATAGACTTGAGAATAAAATTGCTGACCTTAACATGCAACAAGTAGTCTGCAACAGGAGAGGACTGATAGAAAGATTGCACCTGCTTGGGAACTCCTTCAATGAATTTCAACATGTGATGTTCTGCTGATTCCCCATCCGTTGAAGAAAAGAGAGTTCCCAGAAAACTATACCCCTCATCTAGGGGTATAACATGATCTCCCTTAGGAAAAGTAATGAAAATCTCAGCCTCAAGAGACCATATCTTCAAAAACAAAATTGATAAGTTCCCATCTTTAACTTGTAGATATCTGGCCTCCGATACCAAGTCTTTAATGCGTACTAAGATGCTATGAACATAATCCACATGGAGCTGCATGGCTGCTTCAGGAATTTCGAGGAGACTGATTAGTAGGGATGCCAACTCAGTGTGAAGAACTCCGCTTAGGTCAAGTATATGATAAACAAAATCGGATACATAACGTTTCAAATCTTGCCCATCATAGTTTCTTACAAGGCATCCAAGACTCATCTCTAGGAACTCTGGAGTAGAGAGATCCATTTTTCGGCTAAGATCTGAAAGCAAAGTATTCAGGTCCTGATCCTGCATTGGTGGTAGATTGTACCAGCAGGAGCAACAGAAATGAGCAAGCTGGATAATCATCCCTCCAAAGTGAGCCAATATATTATCCTTCCAAGGTGACCAATCATAATCCTCGCTCCAGAAAAGCCAACAGAGGGAAATCAGATTCCGTTGCAAGGCTTTCATTTGATTCCTCAGAGGATCAACCACGTAGGACAACGATCTCTCCTCAGACAGGTATTCAAGATTAGACTCTATAGATAGACAGAAACCGTTCCAGTCTGAACCACAAGCAGAAGGTACTGATGGCATGGATTCAAAAGAACAATCTTGGTAACCTTTCCGGATCTCTAGCTTCAAAAGACCAATCTTTTCATTCAAAACATCGAAAACATGAAGGAGTTGGGAGGTATTCACCTCCAATCTGGGAATAAAATCACGTTGAAGATAAGTTTTGAATTCTTCTGCTGCAGTTACAACTCTGGATACCGTTTCGGTATCACGGGACAAGTCAGTGAACCCACGAAAGGTATACAGAAATTTCAGCTCCTTTATCACAGAATCCACCGTCCGCATTCCAACACCATCCGAATGCCATCGACCTTTCTCCCGGCATATCAAATCTTCCGCCCGCTTTGTTGCACAAGCTAAATCTCCCCATTTCTCAGACATTTCCCTGCAAATTCCAGCAGATAGCAAACACACACACACTAAAGGAAGGTCAACTCCCATAGCTCAGCTAAATTTCTTCTTTAAAATTTAATTCAAAAAAAAAAGAAGAAAAAGGAACAACAATAGAAAATTGACACAGCAAGCTGGAAAAACGAACCTTTTCCCCTCTTCTTCGATCTTCCTCAATTCTGAAGAGCTTTCTCTTCCTCCGATTCTCTTTTGGGTGCAGCTGGTGAGCAAAATTAGTGAAATGGGATTAGGCTCTTCCACTAATAAGAACGCTGCTTATTAAATTGCTCGTTCACTAACCCCCTAAAATTTGTTTTCTCTTTGATACACTAGAGAAATTTTGGTGTTGAATTTATAGGTAAAAAGAGTCTTTGATTCCTCTTTGTTACCATACCACAAGAGAAATTTTGGTGTTAATCTTCAACATATCACCGCTTTCAATAACCAAAATATTACTGGAAAATTTTGAAAAAATGGATGAACTGTATATAAAGCCTAAAAAGCAAGCATGTCAATTTACAGATGTAATGCATATTTACAATATAAGTTAAAACAGCCAAATGAACATAAAGAACCAAAGAATGACTAAAGAAGAAGGGGCCAAAAATGAACTACTGTTGTTTTAGCCTCATCGTTCTATGTATTAGCCATGTCCATGTGCTCAAGAACATCAAAATTCCAGCGCCAACAAATGTCCAGAAAGTCACCAACCAACTGGGCATGGAGTTGGGAAATAGTCCTGAAACATTCAATCACAAACACAGTTTCAAGCGTATCATGTTAGGTTAGGTTAGGTTTCGAGTCGTGTTTCTCAGGTGAAGTTCAAAATTGTGTTAGAGACAGTAAACGCACCATGTCCAAACTTGATACAAATGAGGAGTTCGACGATGCATATCGCTACAGAAAGCCAGCAGAATGCTCCCACCTTCTTCACTGGTTTCCTGGGAATTCATCATGGAACACAAGTGAAAGGTCACAAGAAGAGGAGAAGATAAGGATAACATCCAAAATACAACAAGGTTCAACCTTTTTGCATAAGTAATGAAGTACCTGTCTTGCAAATAAGAGTTGTATTCGCGGATTGTTGGCATTGCAATAAGCCACCACAGAATTAACCGATAAATTACTAAGGGATTTCGAGGAGGAATCCAGAGGCAAAATTTTAAGAAGAATGTATTCAGCTCCACAGTCAAGAAAATAAGGCACAGACTCAGAACTTGAATAAATCGCCAAGGTCCAAGAAGTGGGTGCCATTCATCTTTGTCCCACCGTGCAGGTGTAAATTGACCCAGCGTTCGCTTCACCTGCCAATTCCCAAATCAATATACATGAGGGACAACTACACTAATCCTCAAACCATAAACAACTGCGGCAAAAAAAGGGGGAGAAAGGAAGTTCCAATTAATATTAGTTTAATATTATTGATATTTTTCTACATTACAAATGTAAATCGCACTGTCAATCTACCAGAATGGCAGCTGCTCATTATACAGTACATAGAGTAATAGATCCATCACCACAAATAAAACTAGAAAGCATGAAGAACTAGTAAGTGTTGCTTGTAATAGTGCAAAAACCACCTTACACCACACTTGTGTCGAAAGGTACTTCCGCAAGGAAATAGAAGGGCCAGAGCAATCACAACTAAATTTTTAAGCAGATTGTCTTGTACTTTTTCAATCATTTTTCCCAAACGTTGGATCTAACTTGTACTATAAAATGATTATGATTGTAAAATTTCCAAAAGCTAGCAACCAATTTTATAGTGCTACGAATTTACATTTCCTTATAATACTAGACATTCCGAAACTCAAAATCAAAGGAGTGCAGAAACAAATTGAACATCATTATTTCTGAAGAGCAGGATCACTTTTGACAAAGGTAACATATTCATGCACACGCTTGCCCAAAAGAAAAATAAATGCACCAACATATGGACACAAAGAAGGTAAATTTTGTACAAATCTGTCAAAAAGTTATATGCTCTCAAGAAAATTTGCACAGCATCATTCTACAAAAGGAAAATACAATATAGAAAACAAAAAAAAAAAAATGTTTTCCAGTAAACAAAATAGAGAAGAAATTAAAAAGTTATCTATTTGCCATAAGAAAGTATAGAACAGTCTTAAAGCATGTAGAACAGATGTAATTGTAGATTCAAAAACATACTTTACCCATGATGTTTGGCTGCCGACTTATGCCAACCCACTCATAAGTTTTACCATCAAAGTACCGTACGGTGCACATTCCCGTCCAAATTCCTAATGAACACCAAAACCACAGACAAGTGACTCACTTTAACAGACCTACCAATAAACAATAGTTTCTCTTTTGTGCCAAAAGATAATGAGTAAGACAACAGCATATCAAAAGAGTATGCAAGCAAAATTTCAGAAATCACACACAATCTTGAGTCATTATCTCCATTAAGAAGCATAGCTGACAATAAATTGAATATAAGAACTCTGAAAACATCTAGTTCAGAACAACAAAGAAAGAGAGTTATATCAAGATCCTCACCAAACCAATTGCAGATAAAAACATCAAGAATAATGCTATCCCACCAGCACTCGTTAAAGTTCGGTAGCATGTGGCGAAAAGTAAGCTGATAGCACCAATAAAAGAATTTCAAATACACGCAACGTTACCAATAATCGTACTGAAAAAAGAAGAGTGGTCAATCACATGTGATAAAGGCTCTCACCTCCATTAGCTCAAACCCAATAGATAAAACCCATAAAAGAGGCTGATTACGGATCATTATGGCCTTTCCCCACCAGCCAAGAATATGTGTTAAAACAAATTCATCAAAAAGTGTATCCTGGGGAAAAGAAGAACAGCAGCTTGCGTCAAGTCTAATACAAACAGGAAACAAAGCAGAAGTACTAAATTCAGAGGTAGAAGGATTGAAAGAATTCATACATAAACATTCTTAAACCTTCTTGTAGGACTTTCAGGCACATATACACGACAATCAGCACCATAAGATCTCTCCGGTAGTTCTACAGAAAAAGGAAAAGACAGCAAATGAATATCACATTTACAAGTGGCCTGAAGTATTTCACCAAGAAACAAAAAAGAGAAAATGTAACAATTGAAAGATGAGTAAGTTCATTACCAACTCCAAGATCAGGATGTAAATATCTCATAAATTGCCGAGCATCATCACGCTTCTGGAGTGGCAATAAGAAAAAACTTTCAGCAGCAGCAAAGGCAATATGCACACACATATTCATTATCAAAGTTAATTTTCGTAGCTTTTAAAACTACATAATCGGAGTTCATTTTCGTGGGTGGGTTGGTGTAACACAATGATATCTTATACCCAATCAAGTTTATCTTCTTTGTTATAGTGTTGAACACCCTCTATTAAAGCGGTTTTTTCTTCTTATGCAGCATATTTAAGGTATTGAGTATAAAACAGGAGCCAACTGAAGAATACACAAACAGCAACACGCACAGTAGATATCAATCTAGCTAAAGCTGAGCATTGTAAAAAGGCCAATCTCTGCCTCAAACGAGAATAAGTTGCCAAAATTTGAGTTATTCTTTACAAATTAACTGGTTTGGAGCGAGGAAAATACCTGAAAAAGCAAAAATGTTAAGGCAACGAGGTAAATTACGGCCATTCCGTGGACGAGACGCCAAATTGCCGGGTGGGTCCTAATAAGAATCCTGCTGGCAAAAAAAAACCCACACATAACGGAAGGAATCACAGAAATGTATAGTTGCTTCATCAAGGCTTGTTCTATCCATTTGCAGAACAATGCGAAGAAAGAAATGTGAACAAGAATTACTTGATATTTTCAAAGCAGTGACGATTGAGAAACTCGGCACTGAATTTGTAGCCATTGCCACAAAGAATAAAATAGACAATACCAATACCAAAAAGTACTTGCGCCATTATAGTGAGTCATAGAGGTTTTTCTTCACACATCAAATAGACAAAACAGGAATGTACAATAAAGCAAATAACTCATACAGTTCGATATTACAACTTGGTAATATATGATCTAGCAATGAAACAATTCACATTATTACAGCGATGGTATCAAAGGTTCAAAACCTTCACTAAGCTTATAGGTGCAACGGTCAATGATAATAAATTTAAGTGATATATACCTTCAAGAGAAGACAGTACATTCATTTTACTATTTCTTCACTCATGTATACTTTAATTTCTTGAGGCATTAAAAACAATTGCGGTAAAAGTATATCCAGTTACTTACGTATCAGGGGCCTGCAGCAAGCAATAAGTAAGAAACACAGCAACCATTGCCCAGACGCCCCTATCAGATGCAGTAAACGCAAGAATTGGTATTTAAGAAATTTAAATTTGAAAAGGACACCGGGACATTGTAGAAACGTAATAAGGCATATAAAGCAAAGACATACCTTTTCACAGATGTAATACTTTCTCCCGCAGAAATGCTGTCAGGTTCAAGGGCCCCACTTGCCCAACTAAAAAGAAATTTCATGAAAAGAACATATTAAGTATGCCAAATACCATAGTGCAGCGCATAAACTGATAGCCATGCCAGAAACACAAAAGAAAACAATATCCGGATATAACAATAAAAGAGTTCATCCTTTTAGCATGCGAATTTCTGATGAAAAGTTATCCAACAGTAAAAATCCTACTATTTCTTCTTTAATCAGATTATGCCATGTTAGGCTACAATACCAGTTTAAAACAAAACAAAAAAAAACAGTACATTTATTTCGAATGCTTCACACCTTTACATACAGACCCTACTGGTCCCATAAATGCCCCCTATGGAGACAATATTAGTAAGGATGTATGTAAGTCATAACTCCACCTCAGAGCAAAACTATCCGGCAAAGCATAGATGACTGAAAGTGAGTTCTAAAAAAGACAATAGACACGGGAGGTAGATTCAGGACTAAAGGTGGGTTGAGAATGAACACCAATAAAATGTGGATAAAAGAACAAGAAAGAAATCAATTGAACATCAATGGGCAAGTCAGCCCTGTAGGCCTCACTGAAATTGACTAAATAAGCAACACAATGTTGTCATGTCTCAAAAGGAAACATTCATACATGTGCAGTCCAGGTAAATGTTATAGTGGAATCTAGAACGATGGATGAAATGCCAATAAGAAGTTATTCAAAAAGCCATAGTACTACAACCACAGAACACAGGACTCCACATAAAGTTTAAAACAGTTGGCCTGAACAGGGGCCACATCAAGTATTCAAAAGCCTGTGGCTGAGAATATTGTGACCACTGGTTTCACACTCTTCTTGAGGCAGAAATTAGGTAAATTAATGTTATCCAACCTAGAGGTAAAATTTACACCTGTGATCAAGCTCACCAAGTTTCAACAGCAAAAAAATTTTACAGCATTTAGCATGGATGCCATCTGGAAAATGGATCTTTGAACTCTTACCAAGTGAAAGCTAAAACTAATATCTTGAGACCAAACCAAGCAGTTTTATTATGCATGTACATGTTACTCACATGAGAAAGCAGGCACCAACAAACAGCAATGTAATTGTGCGCGGTTTATATGCCCAGGCTGTCCATGGATCCAGCTCATCAACACTAGATATACTTGCATCACCATTTTCCTTAGTCCCATTATCCTTCCTTCGAGCTTTCTTATAATCATTAGGATACATAGCCTAGAAACAAGGAGGCACACTGGCAATAGCAAACTAATAGAGATGAGAACACTTCAAATAGTACATTTTGTGGACAACAGCGCCCCCCCCCCCCCCCAAAAAAAAAAAAAACAGAATAAAAGAAAACAGAAGCAGCGAGTAAACGAGAGATAGACACTGGAAAGCATAAAACATATTTTCAAAACATATACACCCAATACCAAACAGAAAAGAATAAAGAGAGCAGAATTTAGCAAACACAATGAGGAGTGACATTCTGACTTAGTAATATGGAAAAATGAAAGCAGCTCAAAGAGCCTAGAGATGTCATGACGTTTCCACATAACTTCAACTACACCGCCACCCATGAGGCAATGAATGATTGAGGAACTCCATTCAAGCTAATACATGAAAATTGAGTATCAAAGTAGCTCAGAGGTTTAGGGTTACTGCCACGGTAACATATAAGTGGTAGGGGTACTGCATCACTAAAGGAAACCCAGAAGACATTAATAAAGAACTCAGAGAATATCACAAAATCCTTCAGCAACAAAATAGTCAAAGGTAGTCTTCCCCTTACAAAGTAAAAACATGTGCCAGAGATCAGTTCTGAAAACCACAAGTACCTGAACAGCTTTATCATCATTTGCTCTATATCCTAAGTTTGACCGTCTGCGGAGTTCAAAGAGGGCATAACTAGGCACTAAACTCGATATTAATTGTAAGACTGAGTACCGCGTAAGATATCCAAATCCTTCCCGTTAACATCAAAGCCAGAAAAAAAAAAAAAAAAAAAGTTCTTTTTTCTTTGGAGTCCTCAAATAATTTTGCATCCAAACTGGACCATAACTTGAAAAGAACTTAAATTTAGAATCTGAAGCCATTATACCATGCATAAGAATACTGAAACAACTATTTAACAGTAAAATCTCGGTTCCAAAATTTTACTACCATTTTCAACAAATGGAAATTAGAGAACTTGTCACAAGCTTGAAGCTGTGTTAAACATGGAAATAAAGCCCCTCCTGTACACGTCCAAAACCAAAGAGTAATATTAACACTGCACAGGCAAAAAACAAGTACCAAACAAAATAATGTATCCAATTGAGATTCAACCCAATCTACTATCCTCCCTAAATTTAATGCACAAAATCTGAACTTAAAACCCTTTAATGGTATGGATAGCACTATTGGTTGCATGTGATCAGAAACAGTCATAAATATTCATCAAACTCATGTGAAATCAAGACTTTCAATCCGAAAGTTGCGAACACTCGGGAAAATACAAGGAAACCAGAATTCAAAACCCACCAAAAACAACCAGCAAAGCATGCCAAGTTGCCAACCCGGCACGTAATTGATATAAAAAGGAAAAATTTACAGTGCGGAACTTTAAAAAAAATGCGAACTTTACATACAAAACACAAATATATAGGCAAAATTAAGAGCAATTATAATGTATACAACAAAAGCGAACAAATTGGAGGAAAAAACAACAAGGGGGGGAAAAAAAAAAGCTGAACCCAGAAAGGCAAACTGAGTTCTAAATTATTAATTGAAGAACAGCTTACGTACAGTACGAAAAAACCCGAAACAGATGTTGTCCAAGGGTGCCTACCCGTACGATTAAATGAAAGGGATGATGAAGGCCGTTGGATGGATCAAATTCCTCGTGCTAAAAGAGATGGCAAAAGAGTGTAACTTTCATCGAGTCGTAATGACCGAGGAACAAAGAAAATTGTAAAGGGTCCCTAAATCATTAGCAGCAACAGAAATAAGAGAGAAAGACTGACAGACAACTTCCCCTTCTCTTTTAATTTTTTTTTTTTTTTTTTTTCCTTTCACAATCACAAATGTGAAAATAAATATGTACTGCAAGAAGGCTGCGGTGGGTTTTTATAGCAACTGAGGAGGGATAGAGAAAGGTCGTGGCTGTTCTCTTTTATTTTCCTCCTTCGTCTCTAGAAATGGCAGAGGGGGGAGAAGAAGAGGAGGGAGAACAAACGAGAGTCGTGTCTTTGTTGTGTCTCTCCCAAAGTGTACGGTGGTCAAAGAGTGATTTGAAGATCGTGTTGTGTTTGTGTTAATGTTTGTGTGAGGGTGCGTGTGTTTTTAATGTTTCTATTAGATACGGAGTTCGAGAAAAAGGACGGTGGTCACTGAAGTGAGTGAGTGTGTGTGTGTGTGTTTCTTTATGCTAACTCCTATTTCCGTCTCATATTAATAGACATTTTAGAGTTAGAAAATTGTTCTTTATTAATCCATATTTTATCATTATAAAAGTAATTTTTTTAATTTTTCTTGTTTTACCTTTCTCAAAATTTATATGAGTATATTAAACTCTACCACCTAACTACCTATTTCATTAGTAATTTTCTCTCTAAATTAAAATAAAATAGTAAAATTTATTTGACTAAATCATTAATTACTATTTTTCTTTGATAACAGTTAAATCTCTAAAACGTGTATTAATATGGGACTGATGGAGTAATTAGGCAATTTTGCAAAGTTGCCGTCACTCTGCTCCAATTCTGACGCTACTCTTTGCTTTAAATCAAGCATGATTTTTTGTGGATTAGCTTATCATCATCTCTTTTCCCTCATTTTAGATCATCTTCCACTTTTCTTCTTGAATCCACCAACAATCCACACTCTCTTTCTTCTTCTTCCCCTTTTTAGATTTGGTGTGGATACACATATTAATGAGTGTTTTTTTTTTTATTATTATTATTTTCATGGGTTAGGATCCAACTTTTAGTTTTCATGAAAAGTATTTAAGATTTGGATATTATATTATTATTTGATATTTTTTAACATATTTGTAAAGTGTGTTTAAAAAAAAGAGGTTATCTATTCGCACGTTTTACTACGACTATTTTGTTACGACTTTACCCTGATCACTAGTCTTACTTTCGTCATCCGTCTCCTTACGCTTAAGGTAATGACTTCGAGTATGACCATCTCTCATAGTGTGACGGGTGGTATGTATAAGACCTAAGAACAAATTCATCGCGGTATGATTGACTAGCTATTACTACCGATTCTGATTTCATACAGGAGAGTTATAATCTGCAATCTGAACTGAGGACGAATTTTTAATATTATACTCAAATTTTATTAGAGTAGCTCATTATTTCATATAATTTAATTAGTTTTTACTATTAACTTACTAACTTATCGAGTCAACTAAATTAGACATTAACACAATAATAATACGTTAAACTATAATATTTTTAAAAGTGAAATGTAGTGATAATTCCACCATAATTTGTGCAGTTGTTATAAGGTCTCTTTTTAACTAGAAAACATTCACAAAGAAATAAAACTTAACATCAAAAGAGGAACATAAGGAGCGAAAAAAAGGGGTTGGAAGTTCATGGTGGCCAACCCTATTAGACATTGACTAAAGTTATTGATTATAAAGAGATATGCCTTTGTGGCCCATTTGGTGTTTGGAGCATATTCCCCTAATTATGTGCCATCACTCATAATGCATTCACCATTTTCTACTGTATATTTTTACCAAGTTAATTTCATATTCCTTCTCCCTATGCTCATAAAAAAAAAAAAATCAATTGCTATTTTTCGCATTTTTTTATTTATTTCGCCCTTTGAACTATTTTACCTCCTCTTTTAATTTATCTCATGACGTGCGACAAAATGTTCAAAAAAATCCCTTTAATTGCTCCTATTTATTTTAGTATATAACTAGATTATTAACTCTGAGATAAATTATAATAATAATTAAAAGTGTCAACTACTAAATTATCGAGTTTTTATCTAGTCAAGTTTATTATTATTACATAAATGGGTGATTAAGAAGGAAATTGTTAAATTCAAATAATTGCATAATGGATACCATTGCATAATTTGGTTATTATGTATAAAGGACCAAAAAATAAATAGAATTTACCCAATGATCCAAGATACATATTTTATTTTCTGAATAATTAAATATACAAATTTCATTTTACTCAAAAAAAAAAAACTATACAAATTTCATATGAAAAAAATAAACTTGTAGTACAAATTAGGGGGTGAAAATGAAATAAAGTAATCCTTTTTGCACATGCATTGTGCTAAATCACAACACTAATTTAAAATTGAAAAAAGAATAAAAAAAGAAATGAGATAACGCATTCGAACAGTCAATTTTGTCCACAGCACAGCAGTCTATAGAAGTCAATGAGATCTACGTAAGCAAAGTCATTAATTGATCATCCACTCAACATTAAACCTTTTTTTTCTTTTCTCCTTTCTTTTGTCTTCATCTTTGACCTAAATGGCCCCTTTTTGGCCTTGTAATAATACTTAATCCGTCCTGATTTATCTATCACTTTAAATTTTGATTTTTAGTTAAATTTATCTGACGTTTTTAAACAAACGAGGTAAAATTGAGTTACTATTTCTATTTTAACCCTCATCAAACTTTGAATCTTTTATTGATATTAACAAATTCAAACCAATAGTATTAATTACCTGTACTAAAGCATTAATTACGGTCATTAGTAAGAGTACAATCTCTCATTGGTAATACTAGTAAACCTATTTAATTAAGGATAAAAAAGATATTTATGAAACAAACTGATTCTTAAAAACTGTAAAAATTCTAAAGTGATAAATAAATCGTGACGGAGGAAGTATGAGAGTAAATTTCGTGGAAAAAAAGATAAATTATATAGTACAAGCAAAAGAGACATAATCATTAATCGCCATTTTTACAATGATAGTAATAAAATAAAATATAATTTTATCTTTTAAATTATATTATATACTATTCATTATTTCAGTCTTATTAATTTTACAGTATCAATCATTACTCTGATATATCGTATCAAAAGACGAGTTTGAGTCACTCTAATTTAGCAACTTAGCATTACTACAAGGAATAATCATATGACAATTAATAAGATATATGACTTTACACTATTTTAATCCAAAAGGTGAGGGGGAAAAAAAAAAGTGCAATGATAAAGAATGATGTCTCTATGAGGTTGTAGGTGGAATGATTTCTTGCTTGTTTTATTCTACCACAAAAAGATCCATAAAGATTTTGCATGCTCTCTTTTTGGGTAATCCATATGATGAATCCCTAATCAATTATTTCCTTGATTCCAAAATTACTCTTGCTTTATAATTCTATATTTTATTTAAGAGTAAGTTAGAAAAAAATTCATTGGATTCAAGGAACAAATCATTTTCTTTGTGTATTGTGGTGGCTAAACTCTAATGCAACAATATTGTATAGGAGATGTGGTAAAAACAACTCACGCGAGAATGATAAAAAATTTAAAAGTTCTCATTTTTATTATTTTTTCAAGAGTAAATTTTAAAATTGGTCATCATACTATAGTGAGTTTCTGATTTTGATCATCATACTTAAAAAACTATTTTGAAGGTCATCATACCTTATTTTTATTTTCAAAAAAGGTCACTCCGTCTCTTTAGTTCGTTATATTTCATAACAGAGCACTTTTTTGAGGGCATTTGGGTCAATGTTATTCATTTAAAAAATAAAAAACAAAAAAGTCTCAATTTCATTGCCTTCCTCAAATTTTTTTTTTTTAAAAAAATAGAAACCTCCAATTAGGCTAAATCCTTGATGCCACCACCCCCTATCGTCGCCGCCACCACCACAGCTGCCGCCGGAGCCACTGGAATTGCTTAAACAAGCTCTATACCTCCGTTTTCCATCGGATCGGATCGATCTGCTCTTCTACAGCCGAGATCTGAACCTACCCTTCCCAAATCTATTTCGTCAGCTCTCTCACTCGGCTCGGTCGACATCAGATCTGCACATCCTCTGGCGTTACCTCCATTTTTCCCGATGAGTTCTTCTTAGCTCACTTCCAGCCCATTCTTCTCGGTGTCCCTTCAAGCCGCGACCACAGCTCTTCCCAAATTTGTTACGACGTCCCTTCAAGCGGCGGACGCAGCTCTTCCCGAACCGGTCTTCTCGGCGTCTGTTCCAGCGGCGAAAGCAACTATTCCCGACAGCCCTGCAAGATCGACGACTCGCAGATGGCCCTCCCAGGGGAGGTTTCCTCTCGATGGTTTATTTTCATCGTCGACCTCGTCGATCTGATCGACGAGGAAGACAGCGGGGAAGAGGAGACGGGATCGACATCGTTAGTGATGCCGGTCGGTGATGGGAGAAGTGGTCAGGGAAGACGACGGGGAAGAGGAGGCGACAGGGTGGTTGAAGCCCTAACGGGTGAATTTACCATTATGCCCCCGTCGCAGATTTTAATTCCTAGCTGTTTCCCTTTTAAAAATTTTGAAAATTGGCAGATTGGTCCAGGGTTTTTTGTCCTTCCTAAACCTTGCCCAGAACTTCTGTTTTATTATGAAATTACCCCAAAATTTTCAGAAAAATTAGCATTTATTTTTTTATTTGGAGGAGGGTAGTGAAAAAACAAACATAGCCCTAAAAATAGCGGTCATACTTGACGGAGTGACATTTTTTAAAATAAAAGTAAAGTATGATGACCTTAAAATTAGTTTTTAAAGTATGATAACCAAAACTAGAAACTCACTATAATATGATGACCAGTTTTGAAATTTACTCTTTTTTCAATATATGATAACGAAAGAATGAAAAATAAAAATATCGTCTTATTATAAATAGAATTATTTTTTTGAGCGAAAAATTTCCTCAAATAACTCAATCTCATCACTTTTTTTAAAATTTAAATATATTTTATTACATGTTATAGTTCATATCCAAACTTTGCTAGCTCAAACTCTCCTTCTTCATAACATTTATAAATTGATTGTTTTTGGTTTGTTAATTAAAGTTTTAGTCGTAATATTGATTGAAGTTATAGGGTGAAAGTTGCAAAAAAAAAAAAAAAAGTTATAGGGTGAAAATGAATTTTTCTTTTATCTTCAGCTGTAATAGAGCCTCGGAGGAGTAAAATCTTCTATTTTATTTTTATTACACAAATTTCTGAACTAATGGACTTTCCAAAGTCAAAAAGGTGTAATAAACTTAAGAATTTCGAAACCACGTAATCATTGGTCAAATTATGAGGCAAGATCCTTCACATATTTCGAAAAATCCAATACCCTCCCTCGTGTCTTTTTAATGCAAATATTCCTAATTTCAAAATAAACAATAATTAAAGTAAATAAAAATAAAAATAAAAATAAAATAAATAGTAAAATTATTTTTTGAAAATGACTCATTTTAATAAAAAATATTTGAAAAACGGGGATCTCTCTCATCCAAAATATTTACAGGCTCAATAATTTAATGGGGTAAAAAAAAATAATTAATCGGTTTAAAAAAGTACCATTACATTTAGTGAACACTTAAATATCACTTAATTTTTTATTTATCTTCCGTGAACTATTATTTTAACTTTATTTTTATTATTTTTTAATATCTTTATTATTTTAAAATAAAAATATTTTAATAAAAAAGTCAATAAATAAAAAAATAAAGTGTATTTAATATTAGTCCGTATTTATTTTTTCGCATATTTTTTTTCACCCTTAATGTTGGTAGAGTGGCATCTACCCTATCCCATGTGTCATTGTTTCTTACTATTTTTTATTAATATTGTAGACCATATGTGCCTTGCATTTACATCTTCATTTCTAGAGAAGTTCTATGTTGCATGAACAAAAAGAATTTATGATTATTGGATTTTTTTTTTAAAAAAAATCTCAAACCTTAAACAACTCCTCCCTTCATTTTTATTTTGTATTCGTTATAGAATTTACATTGTTATCAAGAAGGTTAATTAATACTTAAATTTTTTACCTTAACTTCTTCCTTTACCATTATTTACTCATAGAAATAGACTTCTAATATAAACTATTTTTAATGTGTATTTGTATTTGATGTAAAATATATTGAAAAAAGAAACTGACATGGGTAAAATAGAAAAAAATTAATAATTACTATTTTAAAATCCTACCAAGACATGTAAAAAATAAGAGTAAGAAAATTCTAAACGACTACTAAATAAAAAAGGAGGGAGTATATTTTAAGAATAATAAACCTAGTATCGTACAAATTAACTTTTCTTTTTTCATCCAAATTCAGATCACCTATTATTCTTTACTCATCACGCAATTTTAATAGTGAAAAATTGAGAGTAAATACTTTCATAAACAAATAATTTAATAACACATTCGTGAAATTCGAAATTTAAATAATGAAAATAAGGAATCTCAGTAAATTACACTATATACCTAAATATATACTTATTACTATATTTAACAATAAAAAAATATCATTATTACACTTTATTTCTAAATATAATAATACATATATATATATATATATATACTAGGGGTATATAATATAATTTGCGGATCTTATGAGCGAAATTCCAAGGGACCAAAGGGAAAATAAATATAGGAGTAGGAATAGCAATTAGAGTAGAATAGTTATGATTGAATTGGAGTCGGGACCAGAAACATTAATGAACAACTGTTTAAACTATATACTTATAATGTACTACAATAAATAATTTGGTTTGGGGCCAGGGTCGAACAATTGACTCCATTCATTCATCAATACAAATTGAGAGAGAGAGAGAGAGAGAGAGAGAGAGAGAGAGAGAGAGAGAGAGAGAGAGAGAGAGAGAGAGAGAGAGAGAGAGAGAGAATGTTATTCCTCAACCCATCATATTCATATTCACAACCTCTCTATACCCGGCCCGCCCCGGCAACCATATTATCATATATGGTATGATGAAATCTATGTTACTGTTATGCACTTAGGATCAGCAAGGACGATTATTTTTTTTTCTTTTTCGGGTAAAATCTTTATATTAAGTTAAATTGAGGGTAATTTCGTTTTAATATTATATATTTTATTTTAAAATCTCAAAATTATCCTAAATACCATAAATTTTTAGATAAATCCCTTTATTTCCCCTCCATTTTCCTTCTCTCCCCTCTCCCGTCCCGCAGCCGCCCCGCCACATATATAACTAGAGTATATATTATAAAAATTGGGTAGTTAAAATTCGACCAACATTTAATTAATTATGGCTTTAATCAATTGACATTACTTAAATTTTCAGAGAGATTTAACTAATTATAACTTTAACCATAAAAAATAAACCAGAAAAGGAAAAAGGGGGGGTTGTTGGACACTAATGTCAGTCCGTATATCCTGTACACAGTGGTACATGTACCTACTACTATATATAGTAATTTTTTGGTTAACAACTGTACACTTACTAAATATAGTAAGTTTCGCCGACGCGCGCACCTTTTTTTTTTTTTTTCCGCGCTGAGTGAACAACGTCTTCGCTGAGTCAACAACGTCTCAGAACAACTGCCGCAACGTCCAAAGAACAACTGCCGCAACGTCCAAAAAAATACTTAACAAGGGAGATCAGATCAGGATTATATAGACATCAGATCAGCGTATACTTGACATCAGATCAACAGACTATAGATATCAGATCAAGAATATAAAAGAATTCATACAGCAGAATTAAAACATACATAACAAGAGAGATCAGATCAGGACTATATAGACATCAGATCAACATATACTTGACATCAGATCAACATACAATAGACATCAGATCAAGAATATAAAAGAAATCATACGGCAGAATTAAAACATACTTAACAAGGGAGATCAGATCAGGATTATATAGACATCAGATCAACATATACTTGACATCAGATCAACATACAATAGACATCAGATCAAGAATATAAAAGAAATCATACAGCAGAATTAAAACATACTTAACAAGGGAGATCAGATCAGGATTATATAGACATCAGATCAACATATACTTGACATCAGATCAACAAACAATAGACATCAGATCAAGAATATAAAAGAAATCATACAGCAGAATTAAAACATACTTAACAAGGGAGATTAGATCAGGATTATATAGACATCAGATCAACATATACTTGATATCAGATCAACATACAATAGACATCAGATCAAGAATATAAAAGAAATCATACGGCAGAATTAAAATATACTTAACAAGGGAGATCAGATCAGGATTATATAGACATCAGATCAACATATACTTGACATCAGATCAACATATACTTGACATCAGATCAACATACAATAGACATCAGATCAAGAATATAAAAGAAATCATACAGTAGAACGTCCCGCTACGTCCGACAACGTCCCGCAACGTTCTAAAATACAAAGCAGCAACGTCCCACAACGTCTAGTTACGTCCCGCAACGTCCGAAAATACAAAGTAGCAACGTCCCCAACGTCTAGTTACGTCCCCTACGTCCAAAATACAAAGCATGCAACGTCCCCCAACGTCTAGTTACGTCCCATAAACGGGGAAGAATCAGAAGCAACCCATTTCACATAAAAGTGCCAATACCTCACGGAAACCATTTATATTTCATATTTCGGAGTAACATAGCATTATTTGAATAAGAAAACACGAATATAACATCATTAATCCATTACCCAACATCAAATCGTGAAAATAAGGTTCCGTAAATCCATTAAATACAGTTCATAATTTATGATGTGGTGATTTTTTAAGAAGATTAAGTTATTTTTGAAGAAGAATGAGAGATTTTTGAAGAAGAAGAAAAGATTTTTGAACAGGAAGAAGTGATTTTTTAAGAAGAAGTAATTTTTCCGTTGTATTTGGTGTTGTTCGTCGGAAAAAATAATCGTCGATCTCCGTTAAATCTGTGTTTGAATGAAAATTTTGATTAAATGGGGTTTCGAATGGAGTACGGCGAAGAAGAATAACTGAATTTTTAAGAAGAAGAAGTGATTTCTTGAAAAAGAAGGAACTGGGTTTTTTCAGAAGAAGAAGAAGAGAAGAGCGTGTATCTCACTCTCTTATAGTGAGAGTGGTGATGTGTTACTGTGTACATGTACCACTTGGTACAGGATATAATTTGCGCACTAATGTTAATACGCATATTGGACATTGAGCTTCAAATGTAGCTGCAACACTACAGTGAAAGACAGAATAAGAGGCAGAGCAAAGCAGTTATTACGAAATGGAACAACTTTTTACAGCACTTCAATTTGATTTCATTGTGACATGAAGCAAGTAAGCAGGCAGGCATCCCAAGCCACTGGACTGAACAATTTTCAAATCTAATATACAGCAATATTCCATAGAAAACAATCAGCATTAGGTTTGAACAATGTAAAAAAAAAAAAAAAAAACTTAAATTTGAGAATGAAATGAGGTTTATCTCACTCTCCTCATTATTAAATATATATATTTTTTTGTATTAGTGATAAAATTATATTACTAATCTAACCGTGGGGGGAAAATATGTAATTGTTGGAAAAATATTTGTTTAAATATGTGTATTCAAAAATAGAGAAAAAAATTCGAGACTCGTGAAACACGATTTTCTTAAAACAATTTTGCCTCCTCACACCGTGCCAGAGGTTAACTGGACAACTATTTCTCAGTATACAACGGATACGTGAAGTCTGTTTTGCACGAAACAGATTCACCACGAACTAGAACAGAGAGGAATGATGAACAACAAGAATAAGACTTAGAATAATTGGTAACTTAGGCTTGTGTGTAGTTGATTTGCAAAGTGAGGTATGTATAGGATGAGAGAAACCGTTAATCTTTAATTGATGAATTGCATATTAAATGAACAATAAGTCACTTCGAATTCTGCAATTCATGAATCTTATTCAATTCATGAACCTGATTAATCATCTTGGAATTTTAAAAGAATCAGATTAAGTACACAATTAATGTGTTTCAAATTCTCTCCACATTCCTAATAAGAATTAAATGGAAACATCAAATTCTTGCTAAGTTTAACAAGAATGACTCTGGTGTTGCTAGGACACCTTTTCCTAGCAACACCAGAGTCATTCTTGTTAAACTTAGCAGGAATTTTATCAACATAGTGACTTTGACTTAATATGCGACCATCTGCTGTTCTTATAATTTTGACGCACAAAATTACTTCAGCAAGTCCCATATCCTTCATGCCAAATTTGGAGTTTAACATGTTCTTGGTAGATTGAACCAAATTGTCATTACTACCAACAATAAGTATGTCATCAACATAAAGGCATAAGATGACATAATCATCGCCTGTCTCTTTGGCATACACACATTTGTCACACTCATTAATCTTGAAGCTACTGGTTATCATTGCATTGTCAAACTTCTCATGCCACGTTTTAGGAGTTTGCTTCAGCCCATAAAGTGATTTAACCAGTTTACATACTTTCTCATCGGATCCTGGAGCCTTGAAACCCTCGGGTTGCTCCATATAGATTTCTTCATCTAAATCTCCATTTAAGAAAGTTTTTTTTACATCCATTTGATGTATCTGCAAATTTCGCAAGGCCGCACTAGCTAGTATCATCCTAATGGTAGTTATTCTCGTCACGAATAATATGTATCAAAGTAATCTAAGCCTTCACGTTGCTTATAGCATTTGATCACTAGCATTGCCTTGTATTTGTCAATGGACCCATTAGTTTTCATTTTCCTTTTGAAAATCCACTTTGATTGTAAAGGCTTACAGCTAGGTTGAAGGTCCACTAACTCCCAAGTATGATTCTGTTGGATATAATCAAATTCACTCTTTATGGCTTCCTTCCATAAAGGTGCTTCAAAAGAACCTACAGCTCTGTATAGGTTTCATGTTCTTTCTCCAGAAGATAAGTTGGTAAATCATCCCCAAATGATTTTGCAACTCTTGCTCTCTTGCCCCGTCTCAATGGAATCTCACCTTAATCAGGCAATTCTTGATCAGTGGTTTCACGAGTTCGTTTGGAATCAGATTCACCACTTGACTTACAAGGAAAAACATCTTCGAAGAATGATGCATTCCTAGATTCCATAACACTATTCTTGTGTATATCTGGGACATCTGAATTATGCGCAAGAAATCAATATGCAGTACTATTATGGGCATAGACAATAAATATACAATTCACCGTTTTAGGTCCAATTTTGACTTTCTTTGGTGGTGGTACTGCAACATTTGCTAGACACCCTCACACTCGCAAGTGTTGGTAGGATGGTCTATGTCATTTTCCATAACTTGTATGGAGTTTTCCCTTCTTTCTTTCGGGGTATTCTGTTTAAAAGATAATTACTAGACAGAATAGCATCTCCCCACATGCTAGAAGGTAAGTCTGAGCTTAATAACATCACATTCATCATCTCTTTAAGAGTACGATTCTTTTGTTCAGCAATCCCATTAGACTGTGGTAAATAAAGGGTTGTTTCCTCATGGAAGATACCATGTTTTTCACAGAAGCCACCAATTGGTGCTTCATATTCCTTGCCTCTGTCACTTCTGAACCTTTTGATATTTTTCTCGAGTTAATTCTCTACTTCAGTTTTATAAAGAATAAACTTTTCTAAAGCCTCATCTTTGCTCTTAAGCAAATACACATAGCAATATTTTGTGCTATCATCGATGAAGGTGATATAGTATTTATTACCACCTCTTGTTGGGATTGATTTCAAATCACATACATCACTGTGAATCAATTCAAGTGGTTCGGTGTTCCTTTCAACTCGTTGAAAAAATAATCTTGCAAATTTCGCATTTATGTTGTGAATCAATTTGGAATGTTGGGATATGGTCCAAGTTAATTAATCGACGCATCGAATCAAAATTAACATGTCCTAGTCTATAATGCCACAAATTGGAAGACTCAATCAAATAAGCAAAAGAAGAACTTGCGCTTTTATTGATAGTAGGGATTACATTTAGCTTAAACAAGCCATCAGAAAGATTTCCCTTTCCAACAAACATTCCTGACTTAGATAAAATTAATTTATTTGATACTATTACAACACGAAATCCATACTTATTCAACATGGGTCCGGAGACAAGATTATTGCGAACTTCAGGGGCAAACAACGCATTCTGAAGTGTAAGAGTTTTGCCAGAAGTCATATTCAACAACACCGTTTCTTTGCCTTCAACCTTGGCCAGGGCTAAATTTCCCATATAAAGGTTATCCCCTTTAATGGATTCAAAATTAGAGAAATGATCTCTGTTGGTGTACAAATGAATGGAAGCACCAGAGTCATACCACCACTCATTTGGATTTGACTAAACCATGTTAACCTAAGAGATAACAGCAACTAGATTCATATCACCGACATCTTTGGTGATTTCATTAATCAGGTTGGCCTCATGGTCATTTTTGGATGAACGACATTCAGTCGATCTGTGACCTTGCTTGCCACACTTGAAGCACTTTTCCTTGAATTTGTACTTCGGTTTGGAGACACCTTAAGATTTTCCAAACACAAATTTTCCCTTAATGAGATTCTTCATTTTGTTCTTAGAGACAAATTTTTTTCCATGTTCCACGACATTCACTTTTGCCTCCACAGGGCCTTTATCCTTGATATTAGATTTCTTGTTGTCTTCTTCAATTCGAAGTCTAACAATGAGATCCTCCAATGACATTTCCTTTCGTTTGTGCTTTAGATAATTCTAGAAATCCTTCCAACCGAGTGGCAATTTTTCAATTACCGTCGCCACTTGAAAGGTCTCACTCAAAATCATCCCTTCAGCACTTATATCATGCAAAATTTGAAGGAAACAGAACAAGCCCAGGCTAAATCGAAAATCTCACTTTCGTGCTATGCATTCCAGAATCGGAGACTTTCGACTCGGCTCAGGCTCAAATTCATTTCCCTTGAACGAATATAGGCTTATACTAGTTTAATTTATTAAAACGACGCTCAAAGATTAAATCTTTAATTAAAGCAGAAGGACTAAAGATTATACCTTTGAAGCGAAGTCCTAAGCAATAAGAAAACCAAATCTTTGGGAAAGCGAAATCCACCAGAAATCCGAAGAATAACTCCAAACACGTCCGTATTAGTGTGGGCTAATGTCTACGAAGAGGTCCAAGGCAACAACGAAGAAAACCAAAGAAACCTGCTTCAAAAAGCCCAAAATATGTAAAAACATATATAGCCCGGGAACTGTCAGGACAAATCTGAAAACCCAATAAGTCACCAAAAGAGATCCTTCACCAACCGTAGATCTAGACTTTGGCGAACCCAAGGGAACGAGCCAAAGGATCAACGTGAAGGGAGGATCAAAACCCACAAGACCACCAGATTTCTCTCACTGGAAAATACAAAACTGGCCGCTGGAAATAGTATGCACGGCAAGGCTATTTTTCGAGAATTCCGGCCAAAAATTCAGTTCGAAAATGGGTGACTTCCAATGGGTTTTCTTGGCTAATCGATGGGCAGGGTTTTTCGAAGAAGAAAGCTCCAAAGTCGACTTTGAAAGAGAAGATTCAAGGAAGAAGGAGAACTTCTCTTTCTAGACTTCACTTTCTCACATTAGGCTAATAGCCACCAAGGTTTCTAATGTCTTGCATAATGCCTAACAAGGACTATTTATAGGGAGTTTCTAAGGAGATCTAGTGGACCTTTGAGTTGGGCCTTTATGTTTGACTTTCGCTGACCCCTTAGTCTTCCTTAGACTAGTCAACTCCAATCGAGCCTTTTGAATTAATTCTTTAACCCACTTCGTTAATTTAATTGAATCAAACCCTTAGGATTAATTAAATCAAATAGAATTAATTCCTTAATCTACTTAGTCAATTAAATATTAATTAAACATTTATGATTAATTAATTCACTTTGTCGATTAGTCAAACGCATAATTAGTCATACCACTAAAAAATGACTTTACATCGTGCTCACTTTATTATTCTTCTATCTCCCCACATCAAAGATCTAGTGTTCTTCGATTCACCAATTTACTGACAAATTAATTCACCGACTTCTTGGTATTCGAGATTAGTACCACTCGACTTTCTTATTATACCAGACATAGAGTCCACCGGCCGGGTTTAGTATAATAAACCTTACGAGCTCATCTCGGGAGCACCATCAACCCGGCGAACCGGTACGTGGATTCCTCCGACTAGTAATGGCACACAAGAAACTTAACACCGCATACCCAACTTACCGAAATTTAGGCCTCAATTGACCGCACCCTTTGGAAAATCAAAGCATACGATATCTAACTCTCATGCCCGTCCCAATCTCGGGATTAAGAGATTAGAATACTAGGACCGAATTAACTACGTCGATCAGTACAAGTTAATTTATCCAAACTGAACGTGCTCAATATGCTCCGGGCATATCCGTGTGATTTAAATTAGTCTAGACAAACTAATTTCCAAACCACACGATAACTTATACCGATAGTATGTTCAGACTATCTCAGTTACGAGCATTGTTTATATATCAATACTTTAACCAATAACAAGATCTATTGTGTCTTTCCACACCTTGTTATCTAGTTCTATGATATATTTGAACAAATTTAATACTGAAACAAAATGATATGCCAACTGGGTATTAGTTTTTTATACAAGAAAATAGCTTTCTAGTACTCAAAACTAACAAAATTAATAGTAATTCATCAAGTTGACTCATAACAGATTTAGAGTTAACCATCATAAAGTTAAGGAACCGTCCGACGACAAATTTCTTTGCACCGGCATCGTCGACCTTATATTTGTGGTCTAAAACATCCCACAACTGTTTGGATGTTTTGTACGAAGCATAAACATTGTACAATGAATCATCCAAACTATTTAGAATGTAGTTTCGACATAGAAAATCGGAATGTCCCCACGCTTGAGTCCCTGCGAGAGTTTGAGTATCAGCCTCTTCTTCCAGGACCGTTGGAGCAGTCTCAGTAAAGCATTTTGCGAGATTGAGAATAGTGAGATAGAAAAGCAACTTTTGTTGCCACCTTTTGAAGTTTGTGGCAATCCCGACAAATTTTTCTAGCTTATCGTAATGACTTCCCGGCACAACAATGGACGCAGCAACAACAAGGACAACAACAGTGATTCTTTTTTCTCCAGCCATGGTGAATACACAAGTGAACAGAAAACTATTTTAAGATTGTTGGAAAAATATCTGTTTAAATATGTGTATTCAAAAATAGAGAAAAGAAATTCGAGGCTCGTGAAGCATGCTTTTCTTAAAATAGTTTTGCCCCCTCACACTGTACCAGAGGTTAACTGGACAACTGTTTCCCAGGGGATACGTTGTTGGAGTTGAATACATAAGCTATGCTTGTATTGTACATTTTCCCAGTTAATATATCGATTTATGTTTTGGTTAAATTTAGTTGTGCATTATTAGTCCACTTATATTATGTAGTTAGATGATGAGGTGTCTTGTGTGACACAGTAGATCTCATCATTGGTTGAAAGACATAATATATAAATGAGGTTCGTAACCGAGACAGCTTTGGCCAAACTGTCGGTTTAGGTTATTATGTGATTCGGATAATTGGTTTGTCTAAACTGATTGAATCATATAGATATGCCTGGGGCGTATTGAACTTGACCATTAGGAATGATTTGTCTTGTACTGATTTAATAGACAAATCGTTCTTGGTATTCTATCTCTTAATCCCTAGACTCGAGCGGGCATGAGGATTAGACATAGTGTACTTTGATATACCAATGGGTGAGGTCAACTGTGGCCAACAATCTTGGTAGGTTGGGTGCGCGTGTTTAGTTGCTTGGTGTGCTGCTGCTTGTCGAAAGGAAACCATGTACCGGTGCGTCCGGGGTGATGGTGCTCCCGAGATGAGCTCGTAATATTTATTATACTAAACCCGGCCGGTGGACTTATGTCCGGTATAGTAAAAAGGTCGAGTGGTACTAGTCTCAGAATTAGAGAAGTTAATTAATTAATTTATCAGTAAATTAATATATTAACGAGCACTATATCTTTGATGTGGGGAGATTATGAATATAAATTAATTAAGTTGTTCCAGAAGCAATTCTGGTGTAGGGTGGTAGTGCCAAAATTAATCTGTTAGTTGTACGATTAATTTTGTGATGGGTTAATTGAATAGGTAGAATTAATTAATTGATTAATTATTCCTAAGAGTTAATTGAGTAATTAACAAAGTGGAATTATTTAATTAATTAATTAAATCTTAAGTTTCAATTAGAATTAGAAAATCATAGAGATTAGGAAATCTAGTAGGATTTGGTTTATCCTATTAGATTGATTACCTAATTGGATTTGGAAACTAATTAATTACCTAAACCCATTAGGAAGACCAATCATGAACCAACTTGGGGTCTCTTTTGTAACTCTATATATAGACAAGGGATTAGCTATTCCACAATATACAATTCACAAGTTTTCAAGACAAGAAAACTAGAGAGAAAAAAATTCTCTCTCTCTCTAAATTTGGATTTTATAAGCATTGGGGCTGCCGATTTTTCTTCAAATATTTGGCAGCTCGTGTGGCTTTCTCTCTCCTCCCAGGCGGCACGTGTAGTACGCGTTCTAGGTGCGGTGGTGTTGGAATTTTCCGGTAGGTGGATTGTGGTGATTAGCTGATCAAATTACTGGTTAGATTGCTGCCCATACAACATACAAGCAAAGTCTTTAGGCATACAAGAGAATCACCTGAGTACAAGCTTCAAAGGTATTTTCTAAGATTCTGCTTTTAATTAGAAAATTTTTGTTGCGTGGTAAATCGAATAAGTACATACCAAGATCCTACGCAATGTTATTTCAAGCAAGGATTGGAATAACGATTGTGCTAGAGTCTAGGCCTGGCCAGAGATTCCGATTCTGAAATGCATTGCACGAAAGTGAGTTTCTGGCTAGGCCCGGGCAGATAATCTTTCAATTGGTATCAAAGCCTGGTTTTGGGTTTTGTGCTGGTTCG
Source organism: Knoxia roxburghii (assembly GCA_030378225.1). Lineage (NCBI taxonomy): Eukaryota > Viridiplantae > Streptophyta > Magnoliopsida > Gentianales > Rubiaceae > Knoxia > Knoxia roxburghii. The sequence continues at coordinate 9,118,979 of CM059422.1, read as the reverse complement.
ATTTAGTTAATGGTTTTATTTGCAGGTGGTTAAGAAATCCTGACTATTATGGTTACGTTTGTATGGATTTTAATTAAACTCCGGGACATGTCCGGATTTGTTTTTATTATGAATGTTTGTAATAGTATAACCACGTGCTGGAAGCCGTGTAGGATTAGATCGAATATGTAGTAGGATTTTTTCTATGTAATTTCGATTCTTTAATTTTCCTAGAAAGCCTTGTAGTATGAGAATTAATTTTGTAATTGAAGGCGTTATGGAGGGCAACTTGAATTCGTAGGTTCTGGGTTATCGTTAATTCGTAGAAACCCAGGAAAACCCAGAACGAATTGCAAGAAGACCAAATAGCGTGGGAAGAAGCGAATGAGGGATTGGCGGCAGGGGGCGGCGCCAGCGATGACTCGCCAGCAGGAGCTACCGCCGACAACTGTCGGTGGCAACAGCACCGCTGCCGCACGGCGCAGCAGGCCTGCTGCGCCATGGTGCAACAGCAGCGCGCGTGCGGCCCTTTCGGGTTGCGGTTTTGGCCCGTTTTTCCTCCAATTTTCGTTTTTTGAAGTTCAAGACTTTTTCCATCAAGTTACGTAGCGGGACACGAGATCAAAGCAGAAGATAGAAGCGATTAAAACCATAATAGTCGAGAAATTTATTTTTCGTATTTATTTCCCGTATTTATTGTTTTAATTTTTGTGCTTTAATTTTTATGCTATATTTTAGATGCATGATTTTAAAGCATGTTGGTTTTATGGTTGTATATAACTTAGGGTTAGTTAATTGCATGTTAAAACCAGAAAAACCCTCAATTTAGAAATCTAAGTGGGAGCGGGTTAGTTTAATATCCCCATGGCCACCATTACGAGTTCATATGCGATGTGGGTGGACTTGCGCGTTGGCATTAGGGTCTTCCTCCATTCGGATAAGTCCAACCCCGAGATCGCTAGATTATAAATTTCTGAGTAAGATGACTAGAGTAAGTTTAACTAGGAGAAATGCGACACCCTCTCCATCTGAGGCGCACTATCCTGAGGTAACAAACTCAGAAGTCACGTAATGGCACACACTTAGTGTACGATCTGCAGTATTCCTCCCTTAAGGTTACGCTGCTTATTTGTACGGTTGAAAGCACCGACTATTAGCTATATTGATCAATAGATCGTTTGGCCAGATAGTGTAGTTAATGAACTAGGTTCTTCTCAAACGAATGTGAGTTAGCGTAAACGTCCACACTGCGTGGCTTGCGAGAATCCCGGTGAATGAGATGTTGGTGGATTAAGATTATTGTTTTGAGGGAAGTCAATAATTGATAGAATTTCCTTATTTTCGAAATTCTATACTTAATAACTGAAACATTGTATGTTTATTTATTTTACAATTTTTATCGATATGACATTTAACCCCTTAGCTGCTATATTGAAAGATAATAAGTTAACTCGAACCAACTATGTCGAATGGAGTCATAACTTGGACATTGTCCTGACGGCAGAGCAGTATGAGTTTGTGCTCACCGAAGTATGTCCAGATGTGCCTGATGAGGACTCTCCTCAAGAGAATAGGGATGCCTATGCCAGGTGGAGAAAACCGGATGAGATGGCGCGGTGCTATATTTTGGCCTCTGTGTCAAATGTACCGCAACATAAGCTTCATCCCATGGTCTCTGCCTTTAACATGATGGCTCACCTGAGGGAGATGTTCACACATCAAGGCAGGACTGCTAGAAAAGCAGCCATGAGAAAGTTGATAAACACTAAGATGGCTGAGGGCGGATCGGTGAGAGATCATGTGCTTCACATGATCAGTAACATCAATGAAATAGAGGTGTTGGGAGGAGAAATCGACCTAGAAAGTCAGATAGATATTATCCTCCAGAGCTTACCCTCTTGTTTTGAGTAGTTTCGGATCAATTACAACATGAACCAAAGAGTTTACACTCTACCCGAACTCTTAACTGATTTGGTGGCGGCCGAAGGCATCTTCCACGAGAAGAAGCAAGCTTTGGTCACAGCGAAGGCTTCAAGTTCTTCTTCTGCGCCTAAAGGCAAAAAGAATAAGAAGAAGAAGAATGCCAAGAAACTTGCTGCTAAGCCTGAAATCACAAAGAAAAGCAAACCGAAAGGCAAGTGCTTAAGGTGCGGGAAAACGGGACACTGGAAAGCAGATTATCCAAAGCCTAAAGGTACGATAGTTTCTGCCCTAATTACTGAGACATGTTTAGCGGTGATTCCCACAGATACTTGGTGTGTGGATTCAAGCGCCACTGATCATGTTTGTAATTCTTTGTAGGGGTTCCAAGTAACCCGGAAGCTTAGAGATGGTGAGCTGGACGACACTACAAGAGTGTCAGTAGAAGCAGTGGGAGCTGTTACTTTAAATTTCGAAAGTTCTAGTTTAGAGTTAGTTAATTATCTTTATGTACCGAGCTTTAGAAAAAAACCTTATTTCAGTTTCTAAACTCTTAAAGAACGGTTATAAGTTTATTTTTTCTGATGAGTCTGTATTTATTAGAAGAAATGGAAAACTTATTTGTTCTAGTTCATTGGCTGACAATTTGTTTGTGGTTAACTCTAACTCCCCTGTTGTGCAAAACATAGAAACAGATAACTCTTTATCTAACATTAATAAGAGGAAGAAACCTTCTGAAATGAATCAAACCTATCTTTGGCATCTTAAGCTAGGTCATATAAAACTTAGTAGGATTCAGAGGTTGGTTAATGATGGACCTTTAGGTTCATTAGAGATTGACAGTTATGCAACCTGTGAATCTTGCTTGGAAGGTAAAATGACCAAGAGACCTTTTAAGGCAAAAGGTTATAGAGCTAAGGAAGTATTAGAGTTGATTCATTCTGACTTTTGTGGACCAATGACGGTCCAGACACGAGGTGGATTTGAGTATTTCGTGATGTTCACAGATGATTACTCAAGGTACTGGTACATTTGCCTAATGCGTCACAAGTCCGAGTGCTTTGGCAAGTTCAAAGAATTTTGGGCAGATGTGGAGAAGCATCATGGTAAGAGTATCAAGACACTGCGATCAGATCATGGTGGGGAAGTACCTGTCCCATGAATTTCGAGAATACCTCAGTGAGGTAGGAATTTAGTCTCAGTTGTCTGCACCTGGCACACCACAGCAGAAGGGTGTAGCAGAAAGAAGGAATCGAACTCTCATGGAAATGGTTAGGTCGATGATGAGCTATAGTGATTTGCCAAGTTCGTTATGGGGATATGCCTTAGAAACAGCGATGTATATTCTTAATCTTGTACCATCTAAAACCGTGCCTTCAACCCCAGTAGAGTTGTGGAATGGGAGCAAGTCCAGTCTAAGACATCTCAGAGTTTGGGGTTGCCCAGCACATGTGCTTAAGGCAGATAAGGCTAAGTTAGATGCGAGAACTGAATTAATGCTATTTGTAGGATATCCTAGGTGAACGAAAGGTGGTTTGTTTTATAGTCCTAAAGATCATACGGTGGTGGTTAGTACCAACGCTAGATTTTTAGAAGATGACTATATCTTAGATCACAAGCCCAAGAGTAAGATAGTACTAGAAGAGTTTAGGCGACAAACTACTAATCCTGATGCACCAGCACAAGTAGATACACCACACACTGCACAAGAGATCACAGATGATGTGCCTACACAGGTGGTGCATCGTCGTAGTGGGAGGGTTGTGAGACAGCCCGACAGGTTCATTGGCGTGGGAGAGGCCTCAGACCTAGTCCCAGACACGCCCGAACCTGACCTGGTTAACTACAATGAGGCTCTCTGAGATAAAGATGCAGAATCCTAACATAAGGCTGTTGGATTTGAATACATAAGCTATGCTTGTGTTGTATAATTTCCCAGATTAATATATCGATTTGTGTTTCAGTTATATCTTGTTGTGCATATTTATGTCCATTTATACTATGTAAGTAGATGATGAGGTGTCTTGTGTGACACAGTAGATCTCATCATTGGTCGAAAGACATAGTATATAAATGAGGTTCGTAACCGAGACAGGTTTGGACAAACTGTCGGTTTACGTTATTATGTGATTCGGATAATTGGTTTGTCTAGACTAATTGAATCATGTAAATATGCCCGGGGCATATTGAACTTGACCTTTAGGAATGATTTGTCCTGTACTGATTTAATAGACAAATCGATCCTTGTATTCTATCTCTTAATCCTTAGACTCGAGCGGGCATGAGGATTAGACATAGTGTACTTTGATCTGCCAAAGGGTGAGGTCAATTGTGGCCAATAATCTCGGTAGATTGGGTGCGCGTGTTTAGTTACTTGGTGTGCTGCTGCTTGTCGAAAGGAAACCATGTACCGGTGCGTCCGGGGTGATGGTGCTCCCGAGATGAGCTCAAAATGTTTATTATACTAAACCCGGCCGGTGGACTTATGTCCGGTATAGTAAAAAGGTCGAGTGGTACTAGTCTCGGAATATTAAGAAGTTGATGAATTAATTTATCAGTAAATTAATGAATTAACGAGCACTATATCTTTGATGTAGGGAGATTATGAATATAATTTAATTAAGTTGTTCCGGAAGCAATTCTGGTGTAGGGTGGTAGTGCCATAATTAATCTGTTAGTGGTACGATTAATTATGTACTGGGTTAATGACAAAGGTAGATTTAATTAATTGAGAAATTAATTAATCCTTGTGTCAGTTGGTTGTGAATCATTCCAGGAACTGGTTTGGGATAAGTGAATCCCTGTGTCAGTTGGGAGTGATTCATCCCAGGAACTGGATTGGGATAAGTGAATCCTGTGACAGTTGGGAGTGTATCAGTCCAGGAACAGGATTGAAGGAAACAGAATCTGTATCAGTCCAGAAATAGGATTGAAGGAAAACAGAAACCCAGTAGGAAGACCAATCCTATTCCAACTTGGGGTCTCTCTTGTAACTCTATATATAGACAAGGGATCTGCCATTCAGAATACATAATTAATCCACAAGATTTCTAGAGAGAGAAAACGTTTCTCTCTCCAAGTTGGATTTTAAAGAGCAATTGCGGCTGGTTCTTGGGTTTCTAGTAGCTGAAATTTTGGCCTTGGTGTATACCAGCTGGAGCAGCTTTCTCTCTCTTCAGGCGGTGTGTTTATAGTACGTGTCAGGTGCTGCGGTGCTAGAGTTTTCTAGCAGGTGGATTGTGGTGATTGGTAGATCAATTGGCTTCTAGTTCGTTGCCCACACAACGAGAAGTCATAGTCTTGAGGCATACAAGAGAATCACCCAAGTCACGCTTCAAAGGTATTATTCTATGGTTCCGCTTTTAATTAGAATTTTTTGTTGCGTGATAAATCGAGCAAGTGCGAACCCAGATCTTATGTGGCAAATCTTTCAAAGGCAATGATATCCGAGATGGGGTCAATGGACCACAATCAAGTCTGGGAGCTTGTGGACCTGCCTGATGGGTTTAAACTCATTGGATGCAAGTGGGTCTACAAACGTAAGAGAGGACCTGACGGGAAGGTGGAAACCTTTAAAGCTAGGCTGGTGGCGAAGGGGTATACTCAGAAAGAGGGAATCGATTATGAGGAAACCTTCTCCCCGGTAGCCATGCTTAAGTCGATCCGGATTTTCTAGGCCATAGCTGCTCATTTAGATATGAGATATGGCAGATAGATGTCAAGACAGCTTTCCTGAACGGAAGTCTTGAGGAAACCATTTTTATGCAACAACCAGAGGGATTCGTTGAAAGAGGCCAACAACATAAGGTTTGCAGGCTTAAGAGGTCTATTTACGGACTTAAGCACGCATCCAGATCTTGGAACATCCGGTTTGATGAGGTAATCCAGTCCTACGGATTTACTCAGTGCCCGGATAAGCAATGTGTGTACCGCAGACGTGATGGAAACTCAGTGGTGTTTCTTGTACTTTATGTAGATGACATTCTATTGATTGGCAACAACAAGAAAGTGTTATCAAATGTAAAGGCATGGCTGTCCAAGCAGTTTGATATGAAGGACTTAGGGGAGGCGGGACATATCCTTGGAATCAAGATAATTCGAGATTTAGGAAACGTTCGTTAACGCTCTCCCAAGTTTCATACATAGATACGATTCTGGCCTGTTTTAACATGCAGAACTACAAGAAAGGTTTTCTACTTTTCAGACATGAAATGCATCTGTCTAAATAACAGTCTCCCAAGACTGTTGAGGAGATAGAAGCCATGAAGACAGTTTCTTATGCTTCGGCAGTAGGAAGTCTCATGTATGCCATGTTGTGTACGAGGCCTGATATCTGTTATGTTGTTGGCATGGTAAGAATATATCAGAGTAACCCCAGGAAAGCTCATTGGGAGGCAGTAAAATGCATTCTCAAGTATTTACGCAGAACGAGAGACCAAGTGTTGGTCTATCAGGCGTCTGAGCTGGTACCCCAAGGTTACACAGATTCAGATTTCCAAGGCGACAAGGACAAGAGCAAGTCTACCTTAGGGTATGTGTTTACTCTAGGAGGTAGAGTCATAGTTTGGCGGAGTGTCAAGCAGAAATGCGTGGCGGACTCTACCATGGAGGCCGAATACGTTGTCGCATCAGAGGCAGCGAAAGAAGCAGTATGGCTCAAGAACTTCCTAGTGGACTTAGATATGATTCCTGGTTTGCAGAAGTCTATCACGGTATATTGTGATAACAACGGTGCAGTAGCAAACTCGAAGGAACCACGAGCCCACAAGGCGAGTAAACATATACAGCGCAAGTGCCACCTGATACGAGACATCGTAAAGAGAAAAGACGTGGTCGTGGCTAAGATAGCATCAGAGGATAACCTTGCAGATCCATTCACGAAGACATTGACTTCAAGAGTCATTGAGGCTCACGTGGAGGGCATAGGAATCAGATACTTAGGAGAGTCATGACAGTTTTTCTAGATATATAGTAGTAGATTGCATAGGAGTTGAATGTAGATGTATACTTAAAGCACAGCTTAAGAATTATTGGGAAATTGTTGGAATTGAATACATAAGCTATGCTTGTATTGTACATTTTCCCAGTTAATATATCGATTTATGTTTTGGTTAAATTTAGTTGTGCATTATTAGTCCACTTATATTATGTAGTTAGATGATGAGGTGTCTTGTGTGACACAGTAGATCTCATCATTGGTTGAAAGACATAATATATAAATGAGGTTCGTAACCGAGACAACTTTGGACAAACTTTTGATTTAGGTTATTATGTGATTCGGATAATTGGTTTGTCTAAACTGATTGAATCATATAGATATGCCCGAGGCGTATTGAACTTGACCATTAGGAATGATTTGTCTTGTACTGATTTAATAGACAATTCGTTCTTGGTATTCTATCTCTTAATCCCTAGACTCGAGCGGGCATAAAGATTAGACATAGTGTACTTTGATCTGCCAATGGGTGAGGTCAACTGTGGCTAATAATCTCGGTAGGTTGGGTGCGCGTGTTTAGTTACTTGGTGTGCTGCTGCTTGTCGAAAGGAAACCATGTACCGGTGCGTCCAGGGTGATGGTGCTCCCGAGATGAGCTCGTAATATTTATTATACTAAACTCGGCCGGTGGACTTATGTCCGATATAGTAAAAAGGTCGAGTGGTACTAGTCTCGAAATTAAATAAGTTAATTAATTAATTTATCAGTAAATTAATAGATTAACGAGCACTATATCTTTGATGTGGGGAGATTATGAATATAAATTAATTAAATTGTTCCGGAAGCAATTCTGGTGTAGGGTGGTCTTGCCAAAATTAATCCGTTAGTTGTACGATTAATTTTGTATTGAGTTGTTGACAAAGGTAGATTTAATTAATTAAGTAATTAATTAATCCTTGTGTCAGTTGGTTGTGAATCATACCAGGAACTGGTTTGGAATAAGTGAATCCCTGTATCAGTTGGTTATATATTTGTTTGTAGGCGAAATGCATGGCTGACTGGTACAACAGGACCCTTGATTTTCAGAGTCACTACCTCCGAAGGCATGACGCTCAACCTGAAGTTGTGCAGTACATTGATGAGTTGTCCAACTCTCTACACAATGTACTCACACTTGCTCCTTCACAAATGCCGCAATACGATGATCCTGCTAGTTCACAAATCCTCGTCGATGATCCACCATATTTCACTCAGACACTACATCCAGCCCGCATTTCAAAGCACGCCCCTCCAACTAGAGGGGGTAGAAAAAGGAGGGACATCGTAGGAAAGGATGTACCTGTGGAGCCTATGGATGATGATGATGATGATGATGATGATGATGATGGAGATTCGCCGCCACCTGGTCCAGGAGGAGGAGGTGGAGACGGAGGTGGAGGTAGTGGTGGAGGTGGTCGTGGATTTGGAGGTAGAGGTTCTCAAGCTTCAAGTTCGAGTACTGGCCCTATTGCTAAGAGGGTCGGTAGAAGACAGGCGGCTCGACCCTCTCGTTATGGTTTTAGTTAGACATTTTGTGTTCCTTTTGGATATTTAGTTAGACATTTAGTATTTATCTTATTTAATTAACATTTTAGATTATTTTATATATTATTGTTCAATTATATTTCAATGTTCTTTCGTAGTAATTTATTTATATACATTCAAGTTTTCAAATTTACAATTTATGATTTCTTGTTTGAAAAATATAGCAAACTAACTCCAACGTTTTCCCTTTCTATATTGCTCAAATTTGTCATATATTTAGGATTTAATAAAAATTGGTCAATAAATTCAGATATTACATATCTGAATTCCATTTAATTCAGATATTAAATTTTCGAATTTACCTCAATTCGGATAAACATAATCCGAATTATTTTATAACTCGTAATAAAATTAATCAATGAAAATAAAGTTTCGTATTTTAAAAATCCGAAACTTTCTCTCAGCTACTGCCTAAGGCAATTTTTTAAAGCATGTTTCGGATTTTACAAATTTGAAACTTGCTCTAAATTTTTTTAAAATATTTCAACTACAATTCGGATGTTTAAAATCCAAATTTTTATAAATTCAGATTTTTAAAATCCAAAATTAACCGAATTAATGTAATTCGGATTTTACATTTCCGAATTCTTATTTTTTTAATAATATTCAATTGCAGAAAATTCATTTTCTATTTCTATTTTATTTTTCATCCTCAATTTTCGGATTTGTAAAATCTGAGTTTAGTTAAATTAATTAATTACCCTAATTAGTTTCTAATTATAACCAATTTTCTCTTAATTCGGATTATTAATTTTGGATTTTAAACATCCGAGAGGCCCCTATATGTCCACAATTTTCACTTTTCCTCTTTTTCGTCCACACTTCCATATTTACCTTCTTTCTGGTAAAAAATTCTATGGTTTTTTCTATATCATATAGAGTATTTTACATGAGATTGTTTTCATAAATTAACTAAAATTAAATTAAAATATTAATATTTATTTGATAAAGAAACTGTTTAAAATTTATAGAAACTACTAAAGCAGAATATGAAAAATACAAAAATAATACGAAATGTGTCAATAAAATGTGGAAAAAATTGAAACTAATATGAAATATAGATTAATATTTATTTTTACTTTTTGCCCTTATTTTCTCTCATTTTTAGTGGGCAATATATTAAATATTTTTGTAATTTTATTATCTATTAGGGGTATTTTCGAAAAAATGAGGTGGGGCAATGCTATATGTGGCTCCGCCACTTTATATATATACATACATCTGAAAGGATACAAGTGTAGTCGGTATCAAATCTAATCCCAAGCCTATGTGGTTAGTTGAGTTAAATTTGACCCAATTGACAAATAAAACGTCACATAAACAAGGCTATCTGTCTCATAGAATATCACATAGACGAGTCTACCAAACCTAGTAAAACGTCACGTAGACAGAGTTTACCACGTAATGACACATAGCCAATATAACATGAAACTTGTAAGCGTCAACTTTTCACCTGCCCTAGTAGATACGCGGTGGCAGTACTCCTCTTGACTCCTTTTTTCACCCGTCACTAGTAGGTATCACGGTGGCAGTACTCCCCTAGGCTCGTTCACGGTTGGAGGTCTCAACACTATTATGCCAAAGTTGATTATAAGTGCAGACCAGGCCCAATGCCGGCTCGTTCCAAATGAGAGATACAATGGGTTGAGATTCCCTTAATGTAATATTGGGCCAAGTTCACTATTTGGTGGTCCCACGAAAGAGGAAGAAAAAAATGGTCCATCATTGCTCTGACCAAACATAAGAAAAAAAGGGGTTTATCTTTAGGAAAAAGAAGGGAAAAAAACATGGCAGCCAACAAAAGAGAAAAAAATAGGTTATGAGTTGGGAAAGAAATTTACTCTTTGGCATTTCAATTGACTGATCAAATGGAGTCTGAATTTGATAAAACTTTGGATTCGTGTTCCTTTCCATAGCTCTACATATTTACCAGTTTAGATTTTTCGATTAAGTCTCTTTTGATGAGACCTTTCAAAACCACTTGTGTTATTTGTGTAGTTTTGGAAGAGTATTATTGTTTGTTATTAATCCATCTTTGATGATGATGAATTATTATTGTGTATCTACTTTTTGGTGATGACTTGGTAACCTCATTAATATAGTGGAGATTTTTCACCTAAAATTGTGCGGTCTTTTTACTTTATTGTTTTAATTGCACAATTGATTGCTTGGCTAGTTTCGGCTGCTCTCTCTCAAGGATTCATCTTTTGCATGAGATCCTGAACTGCAGAAAAGGAGGCTTCATGTTCTTAGATTAAAGAATATATTGATGAAGTCTCTCCACTCAGTTGGGGATGGTTTGTTGCTATGATTCAGAAGAGCTTCTGTTGAAGGAGATGCTTGCATTTATGCATGAGGCGAGATAGGGCATACCTTTAGTAGAACAACTTTGCTTGTAAGTGGAGAGGCTTCGCTGGGATCTTTCCATATAGGTGCGGTAAAAACATTGGTGAAGCACAAGCTCTTGCCTCGTATAATTGCAGGGTCCAGTATTGGATCTGTCATGTGTGCTGGTTTGTGGCACTTGAGCTGCAAAGGTTCTTTTTTAGCTCACTGCAGTTCTTTGATCAGATGGATTCAATATTTACAGTTTTTAAGAGAGTCGGGATCCATGGTGCTGTTCATGACATCATGCCGTTTCCAATGATATTAAGACATCTAAGGTTTCCTTCTAGGCTACTTGTTATGAAAACGCATCTAAAAAAAATATGATTGAATGATGAAATTTCAAAATTTAAGAAAACGGGTCGACTCAGTGAGTTAGGTCGCGGGTCAACCCAACTCATCGAGTCATTTAACCCATCTTAACCCGCGAACTAATGGAATAATTTGGGTCATGACCCATCTTAACCCACAATCCAATGGGTTGGGTTGGGTTGGGTCATGAACCCGCCCATTTGACACCCCTAATCTCATCTAAGAGTTTAGTGGCTGTTTGGTTTGTAGGAATGGAAATGGTAATGATTGATAAAGGTAAACAAACACTCCCCTGAAAAGGAATTAGAGATAAACAAAATTCAGAATTGCAGAAACAAGGTAATGAAAACCATAAGTCAACCTTCAAATTATTACTCCAGAAAATAGAGACTAAAAAAGAAGCACCAACAAATAACAAGTTTCAATATGTAAGTCACAAGCCATCCTAGAGCTTCTCAATCTTTCTTCAGCAAAAATATCACTGGAATTGGTTCCTTCCCACTGGACGATCTGTAAGGGCAGAAATAAAAATAACAAGTTGAAGTTTCCAGCCAGATTGCTTTAACTTTCAAAATTAATAGATGAATAGAGAAGAGTGAAACACGAAACCAACCTGCCAAAAATTGTTCTACACTGATTAGTCTAAAAGTTCAATGCTCTGGAGGAAAAACCGAGAGCGTGAAGCTGTTGGTTTTCTTGTCTATTTTGGATTGCTCTACCTTCAACACATGAATTCTCCTGGCCGAGGAAGCCACCTCACGATTGGTGCAGTGAAGTGTCACTGATCGGAGGCTGGGAATTTCTGCCAAACCATGTGGAAGTGCTAGAAGCTCTAGGCAACTATTGAGTTTAAGACTCTTCAGCTTGGGGAAATTTTCTGCTGAAGCCTCCCAGATTACTAAATCAGTGTGTCCAATTTGCAGGTGTTTGAGACGATTAAAACCCCCATTTCTAGTCTGCCATCGCCTTCCCTGAAATGCATTTTCCTTCAACTTGAGCACCTCAAGATTTTCCAGCTCCCCCAATGTACGCATCTCTTTCCAATCCAGAAAGGTGTTCAAGAGAGTGAGCTTTGTTAACTGTTTGGGAAAACTGTTCAGGGGAGGAAGACTGTTGAGTTTGCCCCTCATGTCCTCATTAAGTAGCTTCAAATTTTCAAGAAATTCTAGGTTGCTAAGATATGAAAACAAACTAGAGTCACCTTCTACCACAAAAAGCTTGACCAATGATCCACGAATGCCCAATTTCTTGAGTTTGGGAGTCCGATCAAAAAGTTCTTTTCTGCAACTTTCAGGTGAAATGGTGCAGAGTGTTTGGACATTTCTATTTGACAAAGTGTCTTCTGTACTTTTGTTGCTTTTGACAGTAGGGGCCGACGGCAAACTTGTGGATGAATTAGTATGCAAATGTCTAAACTGTGGTATTGTGCATATGTCTGCTATAATTTGAAGGGTAGGAGAAGTAGTATGTACTATAAGAGTTTGCAAATTCCACAAGGCAGAAAACGACAAAGGAAGACTTGCACAATTGGAGTATATGGCTACATATTTTAGAAGAACAAGACTGCATAGGTCAGAAGGGAATCGAGTTAAAAAGAGAGATTTTTGAATATCCAACACTTTGAGAAGCTTCATAGACTTTAAATTACGGGCAACAAGTTTTTGCCCCTCATGGATGTCAAGAAACTCAACTTCTTTACCAAAACTTAAGAATGAACGAATACACTCAACAAAAGGCGGTTGAGAAAGATAATACCCAATATCTGGACTGTTGATGCAAAGGCGTCGATATTTATTCAACAAGGATTGCCCTCCCGTCATTTCTCGGAAAAGGTTCCCATTCGCAGCTTCGTTTTTGCAAAAATCATGGAGTATATCATGAATACGACAAGTTTTTATTTTGTCGTTTGAGCCCCACTGTTCAATCATCACTAAGTGTCTAAAAACAAGTTCTTGCAAGTATTGTTCAGCTATATCTTCCAACTCAAAACTGTTTTCTTGTTGTATGAATCCTTCGGAAATCCATAAACGCACTAGTTTCCATTTAGGGATCTCAAAATTGTAAGGAAAAACACCAAAATAAAGAAAGCAAGGTTTCAAGTGGTTTGGGAGATGCTTATACATCGTTTTTACTACCTCGGTGTTGTGACCCACAGGATCCCTAGCAATGTAATCCCTTAGACTCCCAGCCACATATTTCCACCAATCAACTTTGTGAGGATGATTCACAATAATACTTGCAGCCATCAGTAAATACAAAGGCAAACCATCACATGCCTCAACAATTTTTTCCTCATACACTTGTAACTCCTTAGGGCAATAATCTTGTTGAAAGATTTTCCATCTGAGTAACTCTCTGCTCTCCCTTCGATTTAAAAACTCCAATCGATAAACTGTACCTGACATTACATGCGCCACTTTTTCTTGGCGGCTGGTTATAAGGATTCTACATCGCTTGCCATCAGGAAAAGCATCTTTGAGTATTTTCAAAACTTTTATATCCCAAACATCATCCAAAACAACCATGTATTGTCTTCCCTTCAACTGTAGGTAGAGTCGTTCCAGTAATTCATCTGTAGTCATCCTAGCCACTTCATCATCAGTGATTAAGGTGAAAGAAGTCAAAATTGTTTTAAGCACCTCCGTTATATCATATGCTCTTGAAACGCAGACAAAGGCCCGAATCATGTACTCACACCCAATGTCAGGATCCTTATAAAGTTTCTTGGCTAGTGTTGTCTTCCCTAATCCCGACATTCCAACTATTGTTATAACCTCCAGACGTTCGGATCCTCTAGTTATAAGTAGTGGTTTGAGCTCTTCGACTGCCCGATCCAATCCAATCACACGGTCTTCCATATCTTTGGGAGCCTATATATACGTGACTAAACTCAAAATTTTCAAGGAAATTCAAGAATAAAATAGAAATGATTGGGTAGTAACTACCTCCCTAGAATTTGCAGCTCGATGAAGGTTGACGAGTGTCCGGTGTCGCGGGACCTCAAACCCATCCTTCGCCTTTTCTCCCTGTCTTTTGGTTTCTTCACTCATAACTTGAATCATTTCCTTAATCCTCTCACCAATATCTTCAATCGGTTTCCCCACATCCCGATGCGTCTTTCGGTGAAAGGCTTTGGACATCAGATGCCTTAGCTTTTGGGTTTGGAGGGTGGCCTCAAGTAAGTAAGTTTCAACAGCATCCTCAGCTTCTTCAACTACTTTTCGGATCTCCTCCACCGTCTGGTCCCGATCCAGCCCTCCTTGTTCATACTTAGGGAAATCCTTCATGAAGTCCCTGAGGGCCAGAAGTTGTTGTTGCAATTTCGGAATGCTTTCCCTTATATCAGCCACCAGATGGTGGTTGTTAATCAGAACTTGGTTGAGGTTGTCCAGGAGAGAACTCAAAACTGGGACAGACATCCCTTAAACTCGTCTCGTCTCCCTTGGGGGGTGGATGGGAGTTGGAGGGTTTCTTTCTCTCTCTGTTGACCAAGAGGAGGAAGGATGAGATGAAACTAGGGAAACAATAATTGCAGTTGTTGGAGTATTATTTTAAAACCGGAAATTTTGCACTTTGGTCCTTCAGCAATGGCCTCGTAACATAATTGGTCTCTCATCTCACCTTATTTATGTATGACTAAGGCTGTCGGGTTTTCACTTGCTAAATGTATCATAAATTTGCTATTTGTATTACAAAAAAATAAAAATAATTATAAAATGATCAACTTATGAACAAAATCTTGAGAAATTGACCAAGTATTTGTAAAAAATGAAACAAAATTGCGTTTGCGTCCTTATAGAAAACGCATAGAAAAACATTTTTGACATTAGAAATTTAGCAAGGATGAAGTTTCAAATAAAATAAAACGCTAAACCTGTGCGATTCAGTTAATAGAAACGCAATACTTTAACGATTAATGTTTCGAAAAAATGTTAAAATGGTGTGTTTTCACCATGGTTCGCTCGTTAAAATAGTGTGTTTGCATCATGATTCCATCGTTAAAATGTTACGTTTCCACCATACAGTGAGGGCGCATACCATTATATGATGGAAATTGGTAAAGAGAAATGGATTTTGGCGCACGACATATACCATCGCTGAGATAACTTAACGACGAATATGTCGAAAATTTACAACAGTGCCCTGAAGGGCGTCCGTTTTTTCCAATCCGATCAATCATTAAGTCCACTTTCCAGAAAACTAAAGAGATATATCGGGTTGAACATGATGAAATTCGTAAATGCAAAACACCATTTCCTCCTTTGCTGTGGCAAATATTCACGGAGTATGAGAGACGCGCTCGGGGATATCAGGTAGAGCCATATGATTGGGAAAACAAAATTTTTAGGGTAAAAACATGTGTGTGTTTTTTATGGTAAAAGGGGAAACTTCCACACTGTTTGTTTTGATGCTCGCACATGTACGTGTCACAAGTGGCAAACATACAGAATACATTGTTCCCATGCTTTAGCAGTGTTTCGTGCTATTGGTGAAAATTATGCAAATCTAGTTGACGAATCCTTACCGTGAGAAATTGGAAGAAGCAATTTGGGAATGCCAGTTTTATGCCCATCCCTTCGAAAGTTCATTGGCCAAGAGATGTTGGTTGGAAGTTGCTTCCCGATTATCAAAGATTAATAGTTCACTGTGATCCTAGTCCGGGAAGGCGACAGAAGCGAAGGTATAAAGGCCAAATAGATCGCCGTGGACGTCAACGAGGAGGGGAATGTAGCAGGTGTGGTAGTGCGGACCATAGTGCTAGAATGTGTCCAATATCTCATCCTCCGTCGGACAGAACAAGGATTGGTATAATTTATAACTCAACCGGCAACGATTGATCAGCAACCGTCCCTTTTGATGATGTTTTATGTTGTTGTTATTATGTTTTGCTCAAATGATGTTGTTATGGTTATTTATTGTAAATGTATGTCTAGAATTGCTGAAATGATGTTGTTATGGTTATTTTTTGTATACGTATGGGTAGAATTGCTCAATTGATGTTGTTATGGTTAGTTTTAGTTAATTTATGGGTAGAATTGCTCAATTGTTGTTGAGCAATGGTTATTTGTTAATTATTCAAAAATTTAGACTTCCATATAACATTATTTGTTTGAATTATTTCAATTATTTCAATTATTTAGACTTCCAATGGTTATTTTGTAAGTTTCCAATAATTGGTTATTTTTAAATATTATTAGAATTTTTAGAATTGTTTGTAATAATTAGTTTTTTTAATATTATTACAATTTTTAGAATTGTTTGTAATAATTGGATATTTTTTAATATTATTACAATTGTTAGAATTGTTTATAATAATTGGATATTTTTTAATATTATTACAATTGTTATAATTGTTTGTAATTATTAGTTATTTTTTAATATTATTATCAATTGTTAGAATTTCATATCATTGATTATATTTGTTTGCTATTTATTAGTGATGTTCTTTCATATTATAAATATTGAAATTTTATTATTTGCTAGTATTGTATAATTGGTATAATTGAATTATTAGGATGTGTGTATTGTTGGATTTTATGACTGTTTGGGAATTTAGAACAATGTATTTGCTGTCGTTATGCCGCTGAAATTTTTTTATTAATTATGTTTATTATGTTTTCGTAGGTGCGATATAAATGGCCTCCTGAAGCTCCCAATCTCGGACACAATATCTTAATCCGGGGTCGATCGATCCAGAACTACTGTATTTGCAGCCATCCTACAAATCACAGAGCGTGTATCGTGATAAGGATCAGTTGCGGACGCGTACACTCAAGTGTCGGCGATGTGATAGCGGGTTGTGGGAGCCTTTAAGCAAAGAACCACCGCAAGTTCGGTATGAAATCGATCGGTTCGGATTTGGGTGCATGGCGCGTGTCGGCTCAATTCAATTGGACCATGCATTAATAACTGCATTGGTTGAGAGGTAGCGACCATAAACACATACCTTCCACTTCTCCTTCAACGAGGCGACGGTGACGTTGCAGGATATGCAGGTATTATTCGGCCTGTTTACAGATGGTACGCCAGTTATGGGTGACCTTGTAAAAAGGGATGCCGATGAATGGGCCGAAGAGTGTGCACGGGTTTTGGAATTTTATCAGGAGCACGGAGATTTTAGGAGTGGCACACTGAACACCAAGGCTCTTAAGAATGTCATCAGTCGCCCACTACCAGAGGAAGGGATTAATCCGATGGAGTATAGACAGAGGGTGCGGTGCTACATTCTTTTCATCGCCTACGGATTGTTTTTTCTGACATGGCAGGAAACTTCACCCATCTATATCTCCTGCAGAATATAGAGGATCCTGCTGAGTGTAGAGCTCATAGTTGGGGGTCAGCCGCTCTATGTAGTCTTTACCGCGGCCTTTGCAAGAGTTGGAGTCGCAGTGCAAACAACATCACCGGTTGTTTACTCCTTTTATAGGTATAAATATTTTGTATATATTTTGTTTGTCCAAATTGTATATTTTTGTCATTACAAACATTTTTTTTATTGTGAGTTACACATGCAATATATAAATGTTCATTTTTATGCTAATATCAATATCATTATGTAAGTTTGGGCTTGGGAACGCATTCGTTGCATCAGGCCGGGTAGAGTTGCGCCGTCTATCCGACCTGCGAATGGTTGTCCATTGGCCGAACAATGGCACGTCCGCAAGAAGTTTGACAGCACCAGTCCTCACTACTTTTCGACGTATAGAGACCAGTTAGAGGGTTTTTGAGAAGAGGAGGTACGTTTATAAATTTTTTAAATTCTTTCCGTATTAATATATTATTATATTTATCTTAATATTAATTACTTTTCTATTTATTTTTTTCAGTTTCTATGGGAGCCGTACCTTGAGGACAACATGTTGAACTATCTCCCTGAATACTGTCGTGAGGGTAGGCAATGTTGGATGTCACGCACAATACTGATTTACTGGGACGCCTACGAGCCTCACGAGTCTAATAAGGTACTCCGGCAGTTTGGATGTCATCTGCCCATTCCTGATGTCCCCATGATTTTCCATTGACGGCTGAGGTATATGAAAAAAATCATAGCAAGGGAATGCAAGGGAGGGGGTACATTAATTGGCAGCTAGAACGTGCCAGACAATGTCATGTTTGGTGAGATAGAATGACCGATGAGTATTTGCCTCAAAATGTTGAAGAGTCCCTCCACAGGCTGATGCTGAGTACCATAGTTGGTTCAACCGCCGAACTGTCAGACTCAGCAATAATCCCAGCAATGATGTCCCGAGGACAGACGGATACAGTGGTGTGATGGCACGTGCCAAAGTATATGTAAGTTTTTAATAAATTTTGTAATTTTTCTCATTTATATGATTTTTAAATTATTAATATTATTCTTGATGTTGTTTTCAATTCTTTATTTAATATTTAGTATAATTGATATTTTTTATTTGTTAGTACTATTATATGGTTGACGGTTGTTGGGTTTTGTTGTGGTTTATGTTTGATTTTGTATTATGTTATGTTGAATATGGATGTGTTTATTGTTGTATTTTCTGTTTGGGAATTTGAAATTTTGATTTAACTGCCGTTATGCTGCCAAATTTTTTATAATAAATTTATTTTAACCTGTTTTCGTATGTGTCAAAGTATATGTTAGTTCTTAATTGAATTGATGTTTGAATTATTTCACATATTCTCAATTATTGAAAGAATATTGCCACATAGGATCTGGGTTTGCACTTGCTCGATTTACCACGCAACAAAAATTTCTAACTAAAGCGGAACCTTAGAAAAATACCTTTGAAGCGTGCACCTGGTGATTCTCTTGTATGCCTCAAGACTATGACTTCACGTTGTGTGGATAACGAACTAGAAGTCAATTGATCAGCTACTCACCACAATCCACCTGCTAGAAAAATCCAGCACCGCAGCACCTGGCACGTAATATAAACGCACCGCCAGCAGAGAGAGAAAGCTACGCGCAGCTGGTATAGACCAAGGCCAAAATTTCAGCCACTAGAAACCCAAAAACCAGCCGCACACTTTCTTGAAAATTCGACTTGGAGAGAGAAACGTTTTCTCTCTCTAGAAATCCTGTGGATTAATTGTATGAATTGTGTTTCTAGAATAACTGATCTCTTGTCTATTTATAGAGTTACAAGAGAGACTCCAAGTTGGTTTAGGATTGGTCTTCCTAATGGGTTTAGGTATTGAATTAGTTTCCAAATCCAATTAGGCAACCAATCTGATAACCAAATCCTACTGGATTCCTAATCTCTAGGATTTCCTAATTCCAATTGAAACTTAAGACTTAATTAATTAATTAAATAATTTCACTTTGTTAATTACTTAATTAACCCTTAGAAATTAATTAAATAATTCCACTTTGTTAATTACTGAATTAACCCTTAGGAATAATTAACCAATTAATTAATTAAATCTACCTATTCAATTAACCCATTACAAAATTAATCGTACCACTAACGGATTAATTTTGGCACTACCATCCTACACCAGAATTACTTCCGGAACAACTTAATTAAATTACATTCATTAATCTTCCCACATCAAATATATAGTGCTCGTTAATTAAAATTAATTTACTGATAAATTAATTAATTAACATCTTTAATTCCGAGACTAGTACCACTCGACCTTTTTACTATACCGGACATAAGTTCACCGGCCGGGTTTAGTATAATAAACATTTCGAGCTCATCTCGGGAGCACCATCATCCCGGACGCACCGGTACATGGTTTCCTTTCGACAAGCAGCAGCACACCAAGTAACTAAACACGCGCACCCAACCCACCGAGACTATTGCCCACATTTGACCTCACCCATTGGCAGATCAAAGTAAACTATGTCTAATCCTCATGCCCACTCGAGTCTAGGGATTTAGAGATAGAATATAAGGATCGATTTGTCTATTAAATCAGTACAAGACAAATCATTCCTAAGAGTCAAGTTCAATATGCCCCGGGCATATCTATATGATTCAATTAGTTCAGACAAACTAATTATCTGAATCACATAATAACCTAGACCGACAGTTTGTCCAAAACTGTCTCGGTTACGAACCTCATTTATATATTATGTCTTTCAACCAATGATGAGATCTACTGTGTCGCACTAGACACCTCATCATCTACTTACATAATATAAATGGACATAAAACTGCACAACAAAATATAATTGAAACACAAATCGATATATTAAACTGGAAAACTGTACAATACAAGCATAGCTTATGTATTCTACTCCAACAATTATCGATTATCTTTATAACGCCTGAAATTTTATATTTGTTTGTAGGCGAAATGCATGGGTGACTGGTACAACAGGACCCTTGATTTTCAGAGTCACTACCTCCGAAGGTATGACGCTCAACCTGAAGTTGTACAGTATATTAATGAGTTGTCCAACTCTCTACACAATGTACTCACACTTGCTCCTTCACAAATGCTGCAATACGATAATCCTGTTGGTTCACAAATCATCGTCGATGATCCACCATATTTCACTCAGACACTATATCCAGCCCACATTTCAAGGCACGCCCCTCCAACTGGATGGGGCAGAAAAATGAGGGACATCGTAGGAGATGATGTACCTGTGGAGCCTATGGATGATGATGATGATGATTCACCGCCACCTGGTCCAGGATGCGGAGGTGGAGGTGGAGGTAGTGGTGGAGGTGGTTGTGGGTTTGGAGGTAGAGGTTCTCAAGCTTCAAGTTCGAGTACTGGACCTATTGCTAAGAGGGTCGGTAGAAGACAGGTGGCTCGACCCTCTCGCTATGGTTTTAGTTAGACATTTTGTATTCCTTTTGGATATTTAGTTAGACATTTAGTATTTATCTTATTTAATTAACATTTTGGATTATTTTATCAAATAAATTTTCGGATTTGTAAAATCTGAATTTAGTTAAATTAATTAATTACCCTAATTAGTTTCTAATTATAACCAATTTCCTCTTAATTCGGATTGTTAATTTCGGATTTTAAACATCCGAGAGGCCCGTATATGTCCACAATTTTCATTTTTCCTCTTTTCCGTCCACACTTCCATTTTTACCTTCCTTCTGGTCAAAAATTCTATGTTTTTTTCTATATCATATAGAGTATTTTACATGAGATTGTTTTCATAAATTAACTAAAATTAAATTAAAATATTAATATTTATTTGATAAAGAAACTGTTTAAAATTTATAGAAACTACTAAAGCAGAATATGAAAAATACAAAAATAATACGAAATGTGTCAATAAAATGTGAAAAAAATTGAAACTAATATGAAATATAGATTAATATTTATTTTTACTTTTTTCCCTTATTTTCTCTCATTTTTAGTGGGGCAATATATTAAATATTTTTGTAATTTTATTACCTATTAGGGGTATTTTCAAAAAAATGAGGTGGGGCAATGCTATATGTGGCTCCGCCACTGTATATATATATATACATACATCTGAAAGGATGCAAGTGTAGTCGGTATCAAATCTAACCCCATGCCTATGTGACTAGTTGAGTTAAATTTAACCCGACTGACAAATAGAACGTCACATAAACAAGGCCATCTGTCTCATAAAATGTCACATAAACGAGTCTACCAAACCTAATAAAACGTCGCGTAGACAGAGTTTACCAGGTAATGGCACATAGCCAATATAACATGAAACTTGTAAGCGTCAACTTTTCACCTGCCCTAGTAGATACGCAGTGGCAGTACTCCTCTGGGCTCCTTTTTTCACCCGTCACTAGTAGGTATCACGGTGCCAGTACTCCCCTAGGCTCGTTCACGGTTGGAGGTCTCAACAATATTATGCCAAAGTTGATTATAAGTGCAGACCAGACCCAATACCGGCTCATTCCAAATGAGAGATACAATGGTTTGGTGATGACTTGGTAATCCCATAAATATAGTGGAGATTTTTCACGTAAAATTGTACGGTCTTTTTACTTTATTGTTTTAATTGCTCAATTGATTGCTTGGCTAGCTTCGGCAGTTCTCTCTCAGGGATTCATCTTTTGTATGAGATCCTGAACTGCAGAAAAGGAGGCTTCATGTTCTTAGATTAAAGAATATATTGATAAAGTCTCTCCACTCAGTTAGGGATGGTTTGTTGCTATGATTCAGAAGAGCTTCTGTTGGAGGAGATGCTTGCATTTATGCATGAGGCGAGATGGGGCATACCTTTAGTAGAACAGCTTTGCTTGTAAGTGGAGGGGCTTCGCTGGGATTTTTCCATACGGGTGCGGTAAAAACATTGGTGAAGCACAAGCTCTTGCCTCGTATAATTGCAGGGCCCAGTATTGGAACTGTCATGTGTACTGGTTTGTGGCACTTGAGCTGCAAAGGTTCTTTTTTAGCTCACTGCAGTTCTTTGATGAGATGGATTCAATATTTACAGTTTTTAAGAGAGTCGGGATCCATGGTGCTATTCATGACATCATGTCGTTTCCAATGATATTAAGACATCTAAGGTTTCCTTCTAGGCTACTTGTTATAAAAACGCATCTTAAAAAAAAATATAGGGTTGAATGATGAAATTTGAAAATTTACGAAACGGGGCGACTCAATTCAAAATGAGTCGATCCAATACACATGAATGAAATGAATCACACAGGTCAACCCGTTGGGTTAAATATTTGACCGTGAGTTAGGTCGGGAGTCAACCCAAATCATCGAGTCATTTAACTCATCTTAACCCACAACCCAATGGGTTAGATTGGGTTGGGTCATGAACCCGCCCATTTGACACCCCTAATCTCATCCTTAGTAGAGTTTAGGGGTTGTTTGGTTTGTAGGAATGGAAATGGTAATGATTGATAGAGGTAAACAAACACTCCCCTGAAAAGGAATTAGAGATAAACAAAATTCAGAATTGCAGAAACAAGGTAATGAAAACCATAAGTCAACCTTCAAATTATTATTCCAGAAAATAGAGACTAAAAAAGAAGCACCAACAAATAACAAGTTTCAATATGTAAGTCACAAGCCATCCTAGAGCTTCTCAATCTTTCTTCAGCAAAAATATCACTGGAATTGGTTCCTTCCCACTGGACGATCTGTAAGGGCAGAAATAAAAAATAACAAGTTGAAGTTTCCAGCCAGATTGCTTTAACTAGCAAAATTAATAGATGAATAGAGAAGAGTGAAACACGAAACAAACCTGCCAAAAATTGTTCTACACTGACTAGTCTAAAAGTTCAATGCTCTGGAGGAAAAACCGAGAGCGTGAAGCTGTTGGTTTTCTTGTATTTTTTGGCTTGCTCTACCTTCAACACATGAATTCTCCTGGCCGAGGAAGCCACCTGAGGATTGGTGCAGTGAAGTGTCACTGATCGGAGGCTGGGAATTTCTGCCAAACCATGTGGAAGTGCTCGAAGCTCTTGGCAACTATTGAGTTTAAGACTCTTCAGCTTGGGGAAATTTTCTGCTGAAGCCTCCCAGAGTACTAAATCAGTGTGTCCAATTTGCAGGTGTTTGAGACGATTAAAACCCCCATTTCTAGTCTGCCATCGCCTTCCCTGAAATGCATTTTCCTTCAACTTGAGCACCTCAAGATTTTCCAGCTCCCCCAATGTACGCATCTCTTTCCAATCCAGAAAGGTGTTCAAGAGAGTGAGCTTTGTTAACTGTTTGGGAAAACTGTTCAGGGGAGGAAGACTGTTGAGTTTGCCCCTCATGTCCTCATTAAGTAGCTTCAAATTTTCAAGAAATTCTAGGTTGCTAAGATATGAAAACAAACTAGAGTCACCTTCTACCACAAAAAGCTTGACCAATGATCCACGAATGCCCAATTTCTTGAGTTTGGGAGTCCGATCAAAAAGTTCTTTTCTGCAACTTTCAGGTGAAATGGTGCAGAGTGTTTGGACATTTCTATTTGACAAAGTGTCTTCTGTACTTTTGTTGCTTTTGACAGTAGGGGCCGACGGCAAACTTGTGGATGAATTAGTATGCAAATGTCTAAACTGTGGTATTGTGCATATGTCTGCTATAATTTGAAGGGTAGGAGAAGTAGTATGTACTATAAGAGTTTGCAAATTCCACAAGGCAGACAACGACAAAGGAAGACTTGCACAATTGGAGTATATGGCTACATATTTTAGAAGAACAAGACTGCATAGGTCAGAAGGGAATCGAGTTAAAAAGAGACATTTTTGAATATCCAACACTTTGAGAAGCTTCATATACTTTAAAATACGGGCAACAAGTTTTTGCCCCTCACGGATGTCAAGAACCTCAACTTCTTTACCAAAACTCAAGAATGAACGAACACACTCAACTGAAGGCGTTTGAGAAAGATAATACCCAAAATCTGGACTGTTGATGCAAAGGCGTCGATATTTATCCCACAAGGATCGCCTTCCCGTCATTTCTCCGAAAAGGTTCCCATGCGCAGCTTCGTCTTTGCAAAATTCATGGAGTGTATTATGAATACGACAAGTTTTTATTTTGTCGTTTGAGCCCCACTGTTCAATCATCACTAAGTTTCTAAAAACAAGTTCTTGCAAGTATTGTTCAGCTATATCTTCCAACTCAAAACTGTTTTCTTGTTGTATGAATCCTTCGGAAATCCATAAACGCAGTAATTTCCATTTAGGGATCTCAAAATTGTCAGGAAAAACACCAAAATAAAGAAAGCAAGGTTTCAAGTGGTTTGGGAGATGCTTATACATCATTTTTACTACCCCGGTTAAGTGATCCGCAATATCCCCATAAGCCCTAGCAATGTAATCGCTTAGACTACCAGCCACATATTTCCACCAATCAACTTTGTGAGGATGATTCACAATAATACTTGCAGCCATCAGTAAAGCCAAAGGCCAACCATCACATGCCTCAACAATTTTTTCCTCATACACTTGTAACTCCTTAGGGCAATAATCTTGTTGAAAGATTTTCCATCTGAGCAACTCTCTGCTCTCCCGTCGATTTAAAAACTCCAATCGATAAACTGTACGTGAATTTGCATGCCGTGCCACTGTTTGTAGGCGGCTTGTTATAAGGATTCTACATCGCTTGTGACCAGGAAAAGCATCTATGAGTTTTTCCCAATATTCTGTCTCCCAAACACCATCCAATACAACCATGTATTGTCTTCCCTTCAACCGTAGGTAGAGTCGTTCCTTTAATTCATCTGTAGTCATCCTAGCCACTTCATCATCAGTGATTAAGGTGAAAGAAGCCAAAATTGTTTTAAGCGCCTCCTTTATATCATAGTCTGTTGAAACGCTGACAAAGGCCCGAATCATGTACTTACACCCAATGTCAGGATCCTTATAAAGTTTCTTGGCTAGTGTTGTCTTCCCTAATCCCGACATTCCAACTATTGTTATAACCTCCAGACGTTCGGATCCTCTAGTTATAAGTAGTGGTTTGAGCTCTTCGACTGCCCGATCCAATCCAATCACACGGTCTTCCATATCTTTGGGAGCCTATATATACGTGACTTAGACAGCAGTCAAGCAAGAAAAGATAACTAAACTGAAAATTTTCAAGGAAATTCAAGAATAAAATAGAAATGATTGGGTAGTAACTACCTCCCTAGAATTTGCAGCTCGATGAAGGTTGACGAGTGTCCGGTGTCGCGGGACATCAAACCCATCCTTCGCCTTTTCTCCCCGTCTTTTGGTTTCTTCACTCATAAATTGAATCAATCTCTCAATCCTCTCACCAATATCTTCAATCTGTTTCCCCACATCCCGATGCGTCTTTCGGCGAAAAGCTTTGGACATCAGATGCCTTAGCTTTTGGGTTTGGAGGGTGGCCTCAAGTAAGTAAGTTTCAACAGCATCCTCAGCTTCTTCAACTACTTTTCGGATCTCCTCCACCGTCTGGTCCCGATCCAGCCCTCCTTGTTCATACTTAGGGAAATCCTTCATGAAGTCCCTGAGGGCCAGAAGTCGTTGTTGCAAGTTCAGAATGCTTTCCCTTATATCAGCCACCAGATGGTGGTTGTTAATCAGAACTTGGTTGAGGTTGTCCAGGAGAGAATTCAAAACTGGGACAGACATCCCTTAAACTCGTCTCGTCTCCCTTAGGGGGTGGAGGGGAGTTGGAGGATTTCTTTCTCTTTCTCTGTTGACCAAGAGGAGGAAGGATGAGATGAAACTAGGGAAACAATAATTGCAGTTGTTGGAGTATTATTTTAAAACCGGAAATTTTGCACTTTCGTCCTTCAGCAATGGCCTCCTAACATAATTGGTCCCTCATCTCACCTTATTTATGACTATGGCTTTTTAGTCAGGTGTTTTTATCTTTAACAAAACAGATAAAGATTTCCTAAAGCTTATTTGTAACTTGTTGGAATGATCAACAAGTTTAACTTTTGATAACAATTTCAGACATATCAATCTAAAAGTTTATATAAGTAAATTCAGTTGAATAAGCGCAAATTATACCATGCAGCTATTACTATATAAAATAATATTTGTCACGTCAACTGCACAATTTCTAATTTTGATAATTTTGATTCAATATATAAATATACTTATGTACCTAATAGTATATGATATAAACAGGAACCACCAATCCAAACCAAACAATATAATCAACAATATGAGACACAAAGCCACATAGTCAGTCCTAAATTTCATGTTATTAATGCTATAGAACCGTCCACATCCATTTAGGTGAACTCAACACTTCCTAAAACTACTAAAATTCTCTCTATCAGCATGGAGAAAAGATTCCTCAACAAAAACAATGGAGAAGTAGATCATTGAACAAAAACAATGGTTGTGTTTTGTCTAAGACTTGTGCTTTTGTTTCGCTTTGGATTCCACTGACCAAAGGGGAGGACGAATTTTGTATTCTTTGGCTGCCTTTACCTCTCTCTCGATTTCAACTTCTTTTTTCTTCATATTATTATCGTCTTTCTTGGTTTCATCATCTGCTAAAATGTCCTTGGAGAATGCATCTGGGTTCAATTTTATGCACTTCTGCAATGCCACAAATGGTTGCACGCAGTCAGAGCCCTGCAATGGATGAAACACCTAATATATGTTAAACTGAGACCCAAAACAGAAAGAACAAACACACAAAAAAAAAAAAAAAAAAAAAAAATTGAGATGTATCCACAAAGAAAGTAAATGGACACAAAAGAGAAACCATATTCATCTTATAGTTGTGCTGGCCAATGCAGTTGTATATCAAGATCACCATGAATTGCAACTTGCTTTCTTCTTCTAACTGAATAAATGGCACCTTGAGTACCAGAATCTCTTTTTGGCAATGATAGAAGATAGGGAAGTCCCACGAAACATTCAGTTGATACCAAGGAACCATAATTCAATGCTCAGGTCTTGCATCAAAAGATGACAACAATGGGGGAAAAGAATGAAGATCATCACTAATGACAGTGCTCCCAATTCATGAAACAATCCATTACTAACACGAAAAGCCATCAACCACAACAGCAGGTAACAATCAATATATTGACGAAACTCGAGCTTGAGATCATTGAGACAACATTTCTGTAGATGAACTATAAAACTGAACATTCTACAATTCCAAAATTTCATGTTATAATGCCGTAATATGAAAACAGGATGATACATAATCAACGAAACCCCCGACTAAGTTTATCACATCAGGAAGAATGCCCAAGTTGAAAAACACGCAAATACACTACCTTCTCTGGAGCGCTGCTCTTGAGGAAACAGAGGAAGGCATCAGAAAACTGAGAACCACAAGGGCCAGCCCTTAAATGAGCAATACAGGGGCATTCCAGTGCTCTCTTTGCTTTTTCCTCCACAGACTATATACCCATATGTAAGAGAAAGAATAACAGTATACAATCAGTTTGGATCAATCAAGAACAAAATTTTAAAATCTTAAAACAGAAACTAAGAATAGAGCTATAATTTAAAAAGTGCAGTAGAGATTTTGAATTCCCCCCCTTACCAACTCCTTATCCTCTTCGCCAAAAGCTGCAGCTTCTGCAACATTAGCATTCATTGCACATGAGATCATTCACCCCTTTTTTTATCATGCAAAAAGACAAGAACTTTAGATCGTTCAAATAGTTCTAGATTAGGTGAAGAACGTTGCAAATAGTTCAAGATTACACATTAACATTAGTAGTCACCAAAAGCTGCAGCTTTCTGCAATAGAAACTTGCAAATGATCGTTCATCCCTCAATTTATTATAGAAAAAAGAGAGCAACTTTTTAGAAGAATTAAGGACAGGTTATTATTAACCAAATTCAAAACTAGAGAGAGAGAATTGACCTTCAATGAGGGAATCGAGAGAGGAAGAATCCTGACTGGCGGATGCAGTTGCTGAAGGAGGAGGAGTTGACGTGGATGACGATGATGATGGGCCGGGTTCCCTTGTGTCCTTCTCCTCCGCTGCTTCACGACTCTGGACTTGTCCCATTACTTCAAAATCAAACCCCAAAAGAAGAAAGAAAGAAAAGCCCTTCTGCAGATGTGACTAAATAATGGCTAGAGGAATGCTCCCCCCGCAATCAAGAAGAAAACAACGGCAGCAGAAGACTCAAGATTCAGCTATCAAATTGTTGTATTGGCTTTCCAGGAAAAAGAAAATGTGTGGCATTATTAGTAGCCCTTTACTCAAATGTTTCGAGAGTCAATGGCGGATTAGGGTCTTTCCCCTAGCAATATTGAGAAGATTGTACCATTTTGTTTTAAAAGAAAAGGGCAGCAAATAAATAAACTTGGGTTTAATTTCTCTAAGTGACCAACAATCTTTAAGAAAAAAAAAAAAAAAAGTCCAACGAAAATTTAAACACCGGGAAAACTGAAATTCGCCTGCCATTTTTCCCACCCACCACCCGCCACCGCCTATACAGCCGCGCCGGCCGTCATCAGCCGTTTCACCACCTCTGCCGTCAAATGCTGACCACGAGTGGAAATAGATAGTGAGAGGTTTTTTTTTTTTGTTTTTTTGAAGAAAACGCCGACACAGAGAGACGGAGATTTCAATGCCTAATGCTGCCTGCTTTTGCTTCTTGGACAAACATAACCTAAATATTTGAGTTTGTTCATTTCGTTAAACCATTCACCCACTCTAAATTCTTGTTCTTTTCACCACACACCATAACCCCATTCCCCAAATTACCATCCAAATACCACTTCTCTTTTTTGGTTTTCCATCATTCATCACCATTTCTTCCCTTTGCTTTTGTTACAAGTTTTTCCACCATCAAATTCAATAATCATACAATGATTCCTCAATACCTCACGAAACCTCCCACCCCATCTCCTCCTGCCCTTTGTTCTCCTTGTTTATCTTATCACAGTCATAAAAATCCCATTTTGATTGTTGCATCAGCAGCAGCCTCCTCAAATACTCCCTCTCTCGATACTCTGAAACAACCCAAAACTTCAACATCGTCGTCATCGTCAAAAGTGGGGCCCTTTACTGGGAGGGATCCAGATGTGAAGAAACCCGAGTGGCTGAGGCAAAGAGCTCCGCAGGGGAGGAAGTATGATGAGGTTAAGGATTCCTTGTCCAGGTTGAATCTCCACACAGTTTGTGAGGAAGCCCAGTGTCCCAATGTCGGGGAGTGCTGGAATGGAGGTGGAGATGGGATTGCCACTGCCACCATTATGCTCCTGGGTGACACCTGTACTAGGGGTTGCAGATTCTGTGCTGTTAAGACCAGTAGGAATCCTGCCCCTCCTGATCCTATGGAGCCTTACAACACTGCCATGGCCATTGCCAGCTGGGGGTGGGTAAGCTGTTTCAGTTTCCTTTCAAAGGTTGAATTTTTATTTGTTTGTTATTTTTTGGCCAGAAAAAATGAAGAATTTTTATGCTGTAATAATTTTTTAGATGAATCTCAACTTAGAGATTATAGTTTAGGTTGATTTTCTGCCACTTCTATGATTTGGATTTCCTGGCATCAGGACTAACTAGGTTGAAATGCTGATCTGATTGTGACGCTAATCTTTTGAGAGAGAAGTGGAGTGTTTAGATTTATTTTCATAGAATAGACAACTTTCATGATCCTGCTTTGCCTGCTAATGTGTGCATAGTAGTGCTTTGTGGTCTAATAGGGTCTGGGTTGAAAATTGAGTTTAATTATGATTTGTTCTGTGCTAATGTGATGTGTTATGCTCAAAGGGAACTCATTAGTTATCCCATTCAACGTAGCACTTGTTATTGCAAGTATAAGTCAAAACATCATTTGTTAGTTTCTTAAATTCAATAGTGGCCTAGCGTATGAAAATTGAACTGGATTGTTTGTCATTTGCTTCAGTATGAACTGGAAGATAATGAGTTGATGGTAATTTGGCTTTTGTTACCTTTTGTAGCTCTGACTTCATGATTGACTTATTCTTATGACATTTTCTTCTCATAGAGTGGATTATATCGTGCTCACTAGTGTTGATCGTGATGATCTACCTGATGGTGGGAGTGGTCATTTTGCTGAAACAGTAAAAGCCATGAAGGTCTGGACTCCTGTTCTTAGTGTTTTACCTTTGAGCTTGTGCTTGTATGATATTTATAGTCTCTGCATATGGATTCTTATTTGTTTGGAGATCTTTATGTATATATATTTAATCTAGTGCAGGAACTCAAGCCTGACATAATGGTGGAGTGTTTAACTTCTGATTTCCGGGGTGACCTTGATGCTGTTTCTGCTTTGATTCACTCAGGATTGGATGTTTTTGCCCACAACATTGAGACTGTGAAACGACTCCAGCGTATTGTTAGAGATCCAAGGGCTGGGTAAGTTGTTACATTCTTTCGTACTTCCCAAGAGAAATGGTTCTTCTGCCCTGCATAGTATGACTCTGGTAGTCCTGTTTGAAATATTTCAATTTCAATTGCATCTTGAGATCAATTATTTCAGTCTCTTTTGATTCACTATTAAGGGAGAAATATCTATGGGCATAAAAGCCTTCTGTCATTCTTATATCTGAAAGTAGTGGTTCTCACATAATTTTTCTCTCATATCAGCTCTAGATTTGACTGTTTCTTTATCTTGGTTCTGAAAGCTTTAGTTTTCTGAAAGACAAATAACTCTGACAGGAGTTCATAGAGTTCTAATGAGTTACTGAAGAGTAACTTGAATTTTAAATTCTTTGTTTTCAGATGCTTCATATTTTTGCTATGGATATATGCTACCATGGAAGAAATATAGTTCTTGCAGCCATATTTCCAGTTGTATGATTAGTGTGGTGTAATTGTTTTTGCTTCTCGTTACAAATAAGAGAGCATGTTTTGGAGAGATTGTACCTGTTTCTTGTTACCAACTTAAATGAAAAAAATACTTTTTTGGAAGAAACATATCAAAATATGCTTTTCATATCCTGTTTCTAAACTCCCTCGAGTAGGACATCAATTCATAATTTTTTCACTATGCTAGATATGAGCAGAGCTTGTCTGTTCTGAAACATGCAAAGCTGAGCAAGGAAGGGATGATAACTAAATCTTCCATTATGTTGGGGCTTGGTGAAACTGATGATGAGTTGAAGGAAGCCATGGCCGATTTGCGGGCCATAGATGTAGATATCCTGACACTTGGACAGTATTTACAGGTGAGGTTCATCTCTCTAGTATTCTTCAGTATGTCTTTTTAACTGCGATGTTATCTGAACACCTCATTTAATGTCATATTTTCTTATTCCTTGCACATGGTTTTAAATTGATCCTTTTTGTCTAAATTTTTTCACTTTTGCTGTATTTGAGGTTGACAGGTTTTCTTTGCATCCGTAATTTGACCCTGCAGATTACTATATCGTCGTAGATAAAAGTTTACAGATTGTGACCACCTAAATAATGCCTTTTTTGTTCTCATTCTTTTGCAGCCGACTCCATTACATCTTACTGTAAAAGAGTATGTTACCCCTGAAAAGTTTACATACTGGAAAGAATATGGAGAATCTATTGGTTTCAGATATGTTGCTAGTGGACCACTGGTAAGTCTTCTTAACATGCAAGGAGCTTAAATATAATCTTCCAGTTTACTTGAACAGAAACAGATCATTGGAGTAATTACATGGTTAACTAAGAAATGTGGTTGGCAAATCTGGTAGAATTCACTATCTCATGTTCTGAAACATGTAAAATCTTGTGTTCGAGGAATAAGAATTATGAATCATTACTTATCAATCAAATCAGACAATGTAACTAGTATTGGTTCTTGTTTATTGATCAAGTCAGACAATGTGATCAGTGTTTCAATTCTGACAGGTCCGATCCTCGTACCGAGCAGGGGAGCTGTTTGTGAAGACAATGGTGAGAGAGAGGGCCAAGAGCACTTCTTAAACATCTTAGTTGATGTTTCAAAATGATCTCTTATGATAGGTTTCCAATCCATGGAAGCATTGTTTCTCTTGATACTTGCATTGGCTTTCTCAGTGAGAATCTCAATTTTTTTGAATTGTATTTTTGTGGTTGTTTGTTTAGTTCTTTTCCATTCTTATTCCCTTCATTTATGAAGGGCTGTAAAACATAGTAAAAGAAAAATATCTTATAGTTTTAAGGGACTGTTCTTGGTAGGTGATTAAATGGGCTGGTTCATTTTGTAGTAAGAATTTGGGCCATGTGATCTTCAGTTTATAGTTAAACTTGGGCCAATTCAATTCATTGGCCTGCATGGTATGAGTGAATGGGAATCATTCCATTATTTGCTAAATAGTTTGATTTGTTCATAAATTTGGGTTTGGAAACCGTATTTGATAGCAACAAACTTTGGCTTAACCCAAACCCAATCAATTTGGTGGGATTGGAAATTTTGGAATGACCAGCATCTCCTCTTTCCTTCTTTTTCCTAATATATCTCCCTCTTCACGATATTTTTCTTTCATTTTTGCAGCACCACCACCACTTCCTCCTCGCGCCACCATCACCACCTTCTTCCACCACCACCGCAACCACTAATTCAATCACAAATCAAAACTCATCTACACTACCTCTTCAAAAAAATCGTCACCACCACCAATTTGAAATTCTCACCAACTTGCAACATCGAAAAATCATAACACATCTGCACTCCCTCTTCAAATTTAATATTTTGGTTGCTAATATTTAGATCTGTTATTTAGATGCTTCAAATTTGTTTTAATTTGTAATTTATTTTTCAAATTGGGTCCATTTCTCTCCTTTCACTCCACACGGAGTAGGAATTCCATCCTCCCTCTCCTAACTTTCTTTCCTTTTATGCTCATATCTCGCAAAATAGAGCTGCGGAATGCTGACTATAATGAGTAAAATTTGTGAAGAATTGAAAAAGTATGCTCTGTTTTTTTTTTTTTTTTGGATCGAACCAGTTAATCAATTAATTGTTGAATTTTGATTGGGAAGAAATTGTGGTGGCTGAAGGAAGGAAGGAAGGAATTAGGGGGTGGGGATTTCAGTTTGGGATTTATGGTTGTGGTGATCGACGGAAAAGAAGGTGATTCAGACTGTGGAGGGGATTTGTGCAGTGGTGGTTGGGGGAAATGTTGGGTCATTCCATATTACTATATTACTATATGAACCAATCAGCACTAAATTTACAATAAAATTCTCTTTTATGGAATGCCTTCATAAGTGAATGTTTCACGGAAAAAACGTCTTTATTAAATGCCAATTTTACGGGTCTAACACCTTCTTTACGTATTTAACTGCATTTCACCACATTTCTTAAACGTTTGACCATTGAAATAAACGTTACAACGTCTTTATTAAGCGCGTACCACGGTTTCATTAGTCGTTTCGTGTGGTCAAACGCCTTCATTTGGCCCATCAAACGAATTTGGGTCTAGGCGAGATGTCGTGAAAAGGATTAGTGGCCCATTTATCAAATTTGTCCAAGAAGACCCAACTTTTGAACGAGGGAAAAGATGTTCGTACTCAGTACTGGAGAATATCGTGGTCGTGGGTAATTCTGGGGACTTCACTCATTGCAAAGGAAAGGAGGGAGACGGAAAAAATGGGTAGCGCGGGCGGAGGAGCAGCAGCGCAGGCAGCTCAAATTCCGACGAGCTTCGGTCACGAGCTCCGAGCTTGCCTTCGCTGCCGGCTTGTCAAGACCTACGATCAGGTGAGTAACACACCGCCGTCCACAATCAACGAACTTAGGGTTTCATTTAGAATTTAGAATTAATAACCCTAATTTTTAGAAATATGTATCTTTGTTTCTTCTTCTTTTGGCAGTTTAGGGAATCGGGATGCGAGAACTGCCCTTTTTTCAAGATGGACGAAGATAGTGAGCGCGTTGTTGACTGCACCACTCCTAATTTTACTGGGTACCGACCCTTTTTTTTTGCATCGTCGATCACTTTGAGCTGCACTAGTATTAAATAATATCTAAATTTAAAGGTGGTTGATGGTAGGATTATATCGGTGATGGACCCATCTCGGAGCTGGGCTGCTCGTTGGCTTCGGATAGGTATGAGTTCCAGAATTCAAACCGTAGACCTTGTTTATGTAACGTATTGAGAGCATAAAATAGTTTTTCTGTTAGTGCCTAACTTTTCGGGTTCAAATTTTTCACTGCAACTCTTAGTTGGTGTTCTTAGTAACCTGATGTTTCCCAGTTGTGAAACAAGATATAATTAGCATGGTGGCATTTCTGATTACTGCATGCTTAGATCCTCCTACGATTAGTATTGGCATACAAAATTTTCTGTTGATATCCGCATTTATAATCTGCATGCATTGCTATCTTGTGGGATAACATGGCAAATTTTTTTTTCCCTTTCATTGTTAGAACTTCGCTATCTAATATTTGTTAGTTTTTTCTCTTTGGTCCCGTGTTGGTTGCTCCCTTGCTTAAATTTCAACAGAAACTGAAATTCTCTTAGAGATGCAGTTACAGTTCACCATATAAATCTTTTTTCCTGTACCAGTGAGATTGGAGCATTAAGAATTGTGAATGATATCATTACTAATACATTTGCAGGCAGAAATGTTCCTGGTTGTTACACTCTTGCAGTGTCAGAGGCTCTTCCAGAAGACCTACAGGTATTCAATTTGAATCATTTACAAATGATTTTAAGACAACTCTTGGTGTTCACTCCGCTATATTCTGTTCCATTTGGCATAGGGTCTCATGGGTTCATTTTTACATTAAGTGAATGCTTGATCATGGAGATGAGTCTAGAGCAACCTACACCTAAAAAGAAAAGAAAAAGTAACAACTGGACTAAGCTAACACCTCAATAAGTTCCTCTAACTTTAATCATTGAACTCGTTTTAGTACTTTGGGTAAGCCCTTGACATTTGATTGGGCCTGTATTTACTATGCTATCTATATTTATGCTCTTTCAAACTCTCTTTGTCGCTCAACTTTTGGATGTCCCCTACACACTTTGTTGTTCCTTTCCGGGATGCCTTTGATAATATATGAACCAATTCTAGTCCCTGTATTTATCTGAGTGTTCTGTTTTGAGAATTGCAAGCTTGTGCGTTGGGCATTTCTCTTTGTATTTGTTTGGTTTTTTTATGTCTTTTTGTTCCTTAGGTTATTGTGTGTATTGCAGACTAGAAGTTTGCATTTCTATATTCTTCCTTTGTCAAATAAACATCTCTGTTGCAAGATTTATCTGAAAAGAAATGTGATCTGATTCAAACTATATCCAATCTAGAAAATAAAAATGGTTATTGTTCGTGTATATACCATTACTAATAAATTGGAGACATTTTTTTTATCGAGGAGGAGGGTTTGCATGGTGTAAATATTTGTAGCTGGTCATTCTATGATATTTCTGCTTTTTTCCCTCAAAAGTATGGATGAATTGTGCTAATGCTGGCTGCCTTCTGAAAAGATTTGTCAACTTTGCTGTTAAAACTGGAAATTAACAATTGCTTGTAGATTGCTGAATCGCTTTAGCTTGGATTTGTCAATTTTGCGTGGTTTTTTGCTTGTTATCTAAATTTCAATATTCCCTGCAGAATCTTTGTGAAGATGAACGTGTGCCATATGCCCCACCAAAAAGGCCATGACTGTTATCAAACTGATGCAGCACAAGTAGAGTTAAAAAAAAAAAAAGCTTGTATCCATCCAAGTAGAGTTAAGCCTCTGGAGAAGTTTCTGTGAATATGTCATTTATCTGAAAGGCTATGTTGAGACTAATTTAGGTCACTTATGTACCTACTATCTCAACTAGCAAAGCCAGATCACGCTTGCGCTTTAGTCGTGGGATTGAAGTATGGAATGCATTCATGGATTGGAAATTGTCTTACAAGCGCCTTACAGGCACTACTTTTCTTCAGTCAGTTTTGGGGATGCTTATCTATATATGATAAGAGTCAAGTGTAACTTTTCATGTCTCTGATACTGTTTTGCCACCTTGTTCATGTTATTTTCTTGTTCTTGCTGCTGTTGGAGAAGAACAACTGTTCTGGTTCGAAGTGGCATGATTTGCATTAGAGATTGAAGAGGTTGTAGACAATAGTATGCAAATTTGGTGCTTTTGGGAGTAGTGGGTAAAGGAGGGGGTGAATGTGAATTCAGCTAGTGCAAGTATGAAGGAGGAGAAGCTCCTCAGATTGCCTCCATTTAAATTTTAATCCAAATTTTGATTGAATTCTCAGCACAACAAATTTTAATCATTTCGGGGAAACAAACTCAAATAAAGTTGAACTAAACTAAGTTTTATATCTTGTTAAGGTAAATGCAAATCAATTTGTATCAATATTTTGCCTTAAAAAGAATAGAAAGAAAGAAAGGGATAGCGATGGATTAATTATTAGTGTCTCATTTGTGAGTTTATAATTGTGATTTTAATTCAATTTTATATTAATAATAATGTTATGTCATGTTTTAGAATTAGGTTAATGATTGGAAGCGATGTGCCAAAACAAAACAAAGTGTGTGGCTGTGGAAATACATGGATCAACAATCAAAAGTTGATTGGCATTGATGTGTCTATTCTTAACAAGGGGTTCAAATTATACCTTAAATCTTAAAAACTTGATGAATGAATTGTTTCATTTTTGAGATGTTCATAAGATATCCTGTAATTATTCCAAAAAAAAGAAAAAAAAGAAAGAAAGATTAAAGTTTGAATCTCAATTTGAGTAAATAATATTAAATTCTTGGATTAATTTTTTAAATTTTAACATGAACAAAATATTCTTAAAAAAGAATGGTCATGTATGTTCACCTTTTTCCATTTGATATATAATGCCCTACCCTTCAAAGTTGAAGTTGATATAAAGCAGAGATGAATCTACTTCTGGTATTTAATTTAACATTTTGCTTAAGCCCATTGGAGGAGACCCAGAAAGGAGGAAGAAAAACAAAACTAGGTGCTGCTGGGAAACAAAAACTAGCAGCTGCTTGATTCACTCCAAGTGCCAAAGAACCAACTACACCTCTTTTTTCTACTCTATGGGCAGTGTGATCAATGTAAGTTTCAGATATAGGATGGGATCCATTAATCTGGTTTTTTAGGTGATTTTAGAATAAAATAACATTATTTAGATTACGATTTTTTAATAATAATGTTGCTTGTAATGAAATGTCCTTTCGAAAATATCCGATAAATTAGAACAAAACAGAGAAGATTAGCATGATACGCACAAATTTAGAAATGGAGATTCTTGTAATGTAATATTTGAAATGTTAGAGAATAAACTCATTTGAAGGTTAATGTTTACTGTTTATTATTTACCACTACAAGAAAAGTAAAAAACAAGGGGAGAGATGAGAGGCGTAACTTGTCACCTCGGACGACTGTTGGGTCGTCGTACACTGTGTTCAACTGCGAATATTCGTTGATTTCGTGCTTCCACTTTCTCTAGAACATTAAAAAAAACGTGGCTGCCTTTTTGACTGATTTTGATTTCTTGCAAATGGAAAATTAAAAGAAGAAGGTACTCAAGAGAAAAGGAAAGGTCGCTTATTTCTGGGTATTTTTGCATCATTTCGATTTTTATTTCAGCAGACTTTATATTGATTGACAGCGAAACAAGCCCGTCTCACAAAAACGCTGTCTTTTTCTTGTTCGTAAGCATAACCCTTAGCTGCTCTTCTTCCTACCTACCCTTCCCATTCCCATTTTCAACCCCCCCTGCTCTGTAACTACGTCGACAAATTTCAACCCTTTTCTCCTCCTTTCCATTTCCTTAAACCCTTTTCATCCTTTCTGCACAGAGTCACTGTACGGTATAAGCCTTCTACTGCAGCTTCAAACCTAAAAAGCCAAACCAAAAGCGGTGAGTAAATCTTCAAGGAGCTCTAGTTGAAAAATGTAATCTATTATTGATTATGATGATGATGATGTGTTCTTTTTTGTTTTGCTTTGCCTGATCTGATCTAAATCTCTTGTTTTTCAGTTCATTATGTATTTAATGTTTGAATCTTTGCTATCTTGGTCTTTGTTCACTGTATTCTGCTGTTTCTTTTATGGATTATCGGTATGAGTGAGGATTATGAACTAATAAATTCTACTGGACTGGGTTTATCGTGCTGAACACCCACCTTCAGAATCTTGTTGAAGAAAAGTTATCTTAAAGCATATGGTATCTTTTCTGGGTTTTCTTTTTCGTACATATGGGTAAAAAATTGGAAGACTGAAAAATGGTTTAATTTCTTACCATGAATTATAGGATCCTGTTATTAATTCCAGGAAATTTTCAAACTTTTTTCCTAGAATTCTTCAGCGTTTTGTTTTAGTGCATCGTTTTTCAATTCTTGATTTGGGTGTTTTCATAAATAAATGGAGCTTTGATGAGATGCATTTTCGTACTATCTGATATTGTTGCATATTAGGAGTATTTAACTTCTATGTGAGCTTCTTGCTGTTTGTAACTGCATTTCTTTATCATGGTGGAATTTACTTCTTTCTGTTTGTTTGTTGTTGTGAATCCAGTTAGATATCAGATAAATAATGGCTAACATAGACATTGAGGGGATTTTGAAAGAGGTACCAACTAATGGCCGGGTCCCCAAGACAAAGATTGTCTGCACTATTGGACCAGCTTCTCGATCCGTGCCCATGTTGGAGAAGCTCCTAAGAGCTGGAATGAATGTTGCCAGATTCAATTTCTCTCATGGGACTCATGAGTACCACCAGGAGACCTTAGATAATCTCAGAATTGCTATGCATAACACTCAGATCCTTTGTGCAGTCATGCTTGACACCAAGGTACACACTGGATGTAAATTTGTTTTTCTTGTGCATCACAACTTAACACCACCACTTGCTATTGCAATTGATTCTTTGGTGTATCTGTGGGATTCATAGATGTGCTTCCTGTTACCGCATATTATGTATCATAGCTTGCCTTCTTATGTTGCAAAGTAGTTCCACCTGCTATTGGTTTCTGCACCGGCCAACTAGTTGGTAAAGAGCCAGAATTTGATACATTTCCCTTTCCTTAACCTTGTATTGTTGGTTACGTGTTTGGAACCAATAAAAAGTGTGTTACTTTCTTTGCCTTTTCTGTTTCTAGGTCGTCCAAAACAAATATTGCAATGAATTAAACTGCTTTCCTTTTGAATCTAGGTATCCATGAAACATGAATCCCTCAATACACTCCCTTTTTACAATTTGGGATCAGCAATTTTTCTGTTTATGAGGCTAAAACACACTGTTGTGTCTTTTATTCATATTTTTTAGGGGATTAACCACTTGACTTGAATGATTACTCTAGAACCACTATTCTTACTTGTGGATAGATTTGCTCTAAAGCCTACTGGTTCCGTGATTTGTCCCAGAGTTCATCAGTTTACTTTTACTAATTCTTCATTGAGTTAGTCCAAGTAACATGATAAAGCTCTGTACTCTTGCATATCCCTGTGGTGATAATTTTTTGGTCATCATGGTCAGAGCTCATAAGCCATGCTCAGTATCAGACATAGTTTGATTTTGGTTGGTATGGATCTTGATTGTTGTTGGGCCCTGTAACTTCTGGAATTCTTCAGCTTGCTCTTTAAGTGGGTATTTCAGTTCTAACCAGAACTTGGAATTGACATATCTGTGGCCTTTGCTCGAGAGCTCCATGATATCTTTCAAAATGATCCATATCAGATTGATTCAAGGACATTTTCTCACATGTCTTGTACTTAATAGTACCCTGTTTAATTAATTGTGTACACATTAGTTTCATTAGTCATACCTTATGAGATATTGATTGTCAGTTTGGAACATCACTCTTGTAACGTGTTTAAATTTTCGCTTCTGATAAACTCCTTTATTTAAATGATCCCATTCTGCTTTCAGATTTGCTGTGAAAAGTCAAGTGAGAAAGAATATAAAGTCATGTTTTGTTTGTTGTAGGGACCTGAGATTCGGACTGGTTTTCTGAAGGATGGGAAACCTATTCAACTCAAGGAAGGAC
This sequence comes from Knoxia roxburghii, assembly GCA_030378225.1. Classification (NCBI taxonomy): domain Eukaryota; kingdom Viridiplantae; phylum Streptophyta; class Magnoliopsida; order Gentianales; family Rubiaceae; genus Knoxia; species Knoxia roxburghii. The sequence continues at coordinate 9,078,639 of CM059422.1, read as the reverse complement.
GGGAGATTACAGTCACAACCGATTACAGCATTAAAGGAGATGAGGAAACATTTTGCATGAGCTACAAAAAGTTGGCTGTGGACTTGAAGCCCGGAAATGTCATCTTGTGTTCTGATGGCACTGTCACTCTCACTGTCCTGTCATGCAATCCAGAGGCCGGAACAGTGAAATGTCGTTGTGAGAACACAGCTATGTTAGGAGAGAGGAAAAATGTTAATCTTCCTGGTGTTGTGGTGGATCTCCCAACACTTACTGAGAAGGATAAGGAAGATATCCTAGCATGGGGTGTCCCTAATAATATTGATATGATTGCCCTCTCATTTGTGCGGAAGGGTTCAGATCTCGTCAATGTCCGCAAAGTTCTTGGACCCCATGCAAAGCGCATACAGTTGATGTCAAAGGTACAACTGTTTATTGTTTCTTTCCTTCTCTATACACAATTGATGTATTAAAAAGGGAAAAGATGGTAATAGAAGTGCATATATTTCCTTGCTACGACCTGAGTTTCCATGCATTTCTGAATTGTATTTCATAACTGTAGGTTGAAAATCAAGAAGGGGTCATCAACTTTGATGAAATTCTACGTGAGACAGATTCATTCATGGTTGCTAGGGGTGATCTTGGAATGGAAATCCCGGTTGAGAAAATCTTCCTGGCACAGAAGATGATGATATATAAGTGTAACCTTGTAGGCAAACCCGTGGTGACTGCTACCCAAATGCTTGAATCGATGATCAAGTCTCCAAGGCCTACACGTGCAGAGGCCACTGATGTAGCCAATGCTGTTCTAGATGGCACTGATTGTGTCATGTTAAGTGGAGAAAGCGCAGCTGGGGCTTATCCTGAACTTGCTGTGAGAATCATGGCTCGCATTTGTCTCGAGGCAGAATCTTCTCTTGACTATGGAGCTATTTTCAAAGAGATGATAAGGTCAGCTCCATTACCAATGAGCCCATTGGAGAGTCTTGCATCCTCAGCTGTCCGAACAGCTAACAAGGCGAGAGCAAAACTCATTGTTGTGCTGACGCGTGGTGGAACAACAGCCAAGTTAGTTGCTAAGTACAGACCGGCAGTGCCAATTCTGTCTGTAGTTGTCCCCGTCCTAACAACAGATTCCTTTGACTGGAGCATCAGCGACGAGACCCCAGCGAGGCATAGCTTGATCTATCGTGGACTGATTCCACTGCTTGCTGAAGGATCCGCCAAAGCCACTGATTCCGAATCGACAGAGGTGATCCTAGAAGCTGCTTTGAAATCCGCCACGGCGAAAGGGCTGTGCCAACCTGGTGATGCAGTTGTTGCACTCCACCGCATTGGAGCTGCATCTGTCATCAAGATTTGCTTGGTGAAGTGATAAACTTTTTTGGTGGTGGTACAAGTATAAACTCTATGATAAGTTTTGTTGGGTAAAGATGGAGTAATCACTGAGTATGTATTCCTTTTTGTGTTGCCACTTACCGGCCATTATATGTACTTCGATTTGGAGTATAAAATGTATGATTATTCATTTGGATCTTTGATGTAGTCTTCTTATTAGATTTTTCTTGCTTAGAGAGTTTAAATAAGCATATTGAGTTGAATCCATGGCGGAGAATTGTTTGCTCCCCGCCCAGATTGGCAATTACAACAACAAAATAAATCAAGATTTTGTTCAGGTTGTCTATGTGGTGAACAATGTCTATTGAGTTAATTCGACCATTCTTTTAGTTTTGTACTAATAACAGATTACAAAATTAATAACAGACTACATCAAAATGACCCACGTATCTCGAGTTACTCTACGAAAACAGTTTGTATAATTAATTAAACGGTTACAGAAACAGTTTGTTTGTATAATTACAAGGATAAGACTGCGTACATTTAGCAGAATCGCAAGGCATTGAGCAGAGGTGATCCAACTTCAATTGTATTCAAGTAATAGTATCACTTTGGAACAATTTATGATGCAAAAAATAAAAACCTAGCTACCACCCAACAAAATAAGACAATTGAATAAAACCTTAAAACACGAGTGTTCTTATTCCACAAGGCAGCAGTTTTACAGATTGAACTACATAAGGGTAAGTTTCCTAGGATGACACAATATACAATACACACTAATAATCTTGGCCTGCATCTGAATGTGACGTCGTTTGCTGCACCGCATATTATATATGATCTGTATAAGGGAGTGGGGTATAGGTTCACATTAAGATTAGCTCAGAAATGGATTCAATTGAAAGGAAAATGAATCTGGTACTTGGAGGAATTTTCCTAACTTGCCCCTTCTGAGATATCAGCATCAGGCTATGGAGGAATAGTTTCAATATCCTCAATGTGCTAGTTTCTTCAAATGCTGCAGGAGCTTCGCCTTGATCCATTGCCGGTCATTTGGCAGGTAAGCCTGGATTGAATGCTCATATCTATGCAAAATACAAAACCAAAAAAAAAAAAAAAAACCTCCACTGTTATTGACATCATTGAAATACAAAGACTGCAATGTGACCCAAGTGTAACCAACCACCGAACCGATCTTTTACTTCTTTTTAATCGTGTGTAAATCTATTCAAGAAAGAGCTGAAACTTGACCCAAGGGTTTAGGAGAGAGCTGTTTAGGTAAGATATTACGTGTGAGCTACTTTCTTCAGTTTGGTGAATCTAGTTATCTGAGTGTGTGAGCAACTGATGTCATCATGATTCCCGACACACTAGAGAAGGCATAACCAAACACAAAAACAATGGGTACACAAAAGGGAGAGACGCATCCAAAGAGAGAGAGAGAGACATACACCAGCGCACTCATATCTGCCAGCCCATCAATGAAATTGTAAAGATCCGAAATATCATAGTTAATGTTCCTGATTGTTGGATTAAGGTCTTTGAGTTTCCTTTCATAAAGCCCACAAATTCCTGCAGTAATAACAATAGGTCAATTGATTTGGACCAGTAACATAAATAAAAACTTCCACACATTGTGAGTGCCTGGCAATCAGTTTGGTTCTAACACTTTGGAATATTATAAAGCAACTGAATCTTTGAAACACTCTAACCACTCCAGATGATTCAAATTATGATGTGAGAGAAAACAAAAAAGAAATAAAAAACCAATTAACTACAAGGAAAGATATTAAGGAGACCTCACATCCGTTGCTCTTTTTTATATCATTCTCAATAGACATTAATGAGCAACACATATTGAAGATTACATATTCAAGACAGTAGCAGAGCACAATAACAATTGAAGCAAGTAGAAACTAGACATAATGCACAATCTGCTTAGCGCAACCCAATAAACAGCGATTTTCAATTCCCTAATTTGATGTGGGATAAACAAGTGTGAGTCTAACTTACAAGCTGATGTCAAACTCATTAAGCTGAAAGGTTTTACAGATGTCTAATATAGTCGACCTATCACCTCAGTTAGGCACATACAACCTTTACCAGATATTTTAACTATGTAAATAATTACTCCCTCAGTTCCTAAATATAAGCATCTTTTGTTGTACTGACAGTACAACAAAAGTTGCTTATATTTAAGAATGGAGGGATATCAAGTTTATGAAGAACAATAATTTAACATGTTGACCATGACTCATGCAAGTAAAGATATTGGTTAACAAGGAAGGATCAAGCTAATTCTCTTCTGGTTCAGCCTTGTTGCTTTAATTCAGCACTCTATCTTGAAGTCCCGCCTAGGGGATCCAATCTGAGTGAAAGTTAGAATGGAAGAAACCCAGTCAAATTCCAATACAATAGTATCATTTCCAGTCTAGATAAAATATTGAGTTTCTCTTCCACATTGCGTCCAAGTCTGAAGGAGACGAATGTCATAACTCTGCAAATCGCCTTTAGGAACATACAAAGTTATGAACTCGTATGTAGTTCTTACATTTTTTAATCTACTTAATGGTACATATATAACTCTCCTGCATGGCAAAGGACATGTATAATATCTGATGGAGGCTGTGAATCACCTTACAAGTATTTAGAAAGATTCTATCATCTCAGCTGAAGGACTACAATTTGAGTAAAATTACAAGCCGAATACAAATATCCAAACAATAAAAATGCCTTCATATAAATAGTTGGATGCATACCATCCATTGCCTGACTAATGGAATTGTAGTCCATAAAGGTACGAGTTGCTCTGTTCGGTGATGTCTGCATAAGAACAATTGTATGCCTGTTTCCTGACTGTAAAGCAGATACAAGGATAAGAAACAAGTCTAACAAGAAATAATGTCAATTGATAATCAATCATTCAAACATTTTTTCTTGTCATACAAGCAGAAGTTATACACGGGAAAGCAGAAAATAGTGCCACACATTTGCTAAAGTAGGTCAATAGATGTTCTGTTCTGAGTTCTGCCTTGTGTGTTCCCTCTTGCAGGTGAAACAAACAAATTGAACCCAAATGGTGAGAGGATCAAATGAAAAGTTTGTACAATAAATTGAATAGAAAATGTTTTCAGAGTCAACTTGCACGCCATTGTCATAACAAAGAAAAGTACAAAACTTTTTCAATACGATTCATCCCAGCAAACAATCAAATAACAATAGAAAAATATGTCAAGCAGCCAACAAATCCAGAAACATAAAAATATTTCCTTTAATATACAATCATAAATTCCCATCAATTTGTAAGACTCTTCAAATGCAACAGTAAGCTTGCATATCTATCCAAAAGAATACAATTAACCAGAACATGCCACTTACTTCATGGCATAAGGCACTTTCACTCGGAAGAAGCAACACTATCAGATAAATGATGTTTTTCCAGCGCCACACCAACCCCCCACAAAAACCCCACCGTGCCAAAATAAAAAATGAAGCTAAAGTTACCTATTTTAGAAGTTTTTCTATTGGTAAGTTTAAAATCAACAGTTAGCAAAATGGAGCTAAAACTTGCAACTGGGCACCATCCCAAACACTGGAAATCGATGCATAAGACGAACAATTTCAAGCAATTCAACCCTAATCCGAGACCTCATGAACCCGCAAAAAAAAACACAAGCCGGGAACAACAAAAGTCACAAAAAATAAAAGTTCAGCACGATACAAAACCCAAAGGAACGGAACTCCAGCTAGCTCACAAGCTAACCGAAGCACTTCCAATTTCCAAACACGAGCACATGATCAACAACACGGACAGATCAAATTGAAACCCTGAAAACAAATACTCGAACAAAAAAGATTAAAAATAAGGCACAGGAGAAATTACCATGTTAACCGCAATCAAGGAGCTCAGGGAACACAACCACCGCAGCCTAAAAGCGACGGCAAGTAAAGTGTATCGGAATAGACTGTGTGACGAGACTGGAGCCCGGATAATGGACTAACTAAAGCAACTCGGAAATCGGAAGCATCAATGAACGATCAAGACCGGGCCTGAAATGATATTATTGGGTCGGCCCATTTATTGAAACACATGTTTATATGGGATTTACTATTTACTATTTGTATAACAAAAAAGTTGGGAAGGATACATTTTTGTCCTTCATACCAAACCTTTGTAAATTCACTTTGCAAAAAATTCCTTACAAATATTGACAACAAATTCAAATCGCCAATCAAAAGAAATCTTCGTCGAACCATACGCTTGGGCATTCGTAAGCTTCAAGATTAGATTGACATTCATCACGAAATGGTAACTTTTCTACCCGTTGTGTATATTTTTTTTGGCTGTCGGCACCAAAAACGCCAAAATGTGGCACTTAGATGTGGAAAAAACATCAACTAGTGGCGTTTTTTTCAGTCAATTGACGAAAAGCGTAACGAAATTTAGTGTATTCTTATGAAAAGCGTAGCGTTTGGAATGTTTTTTTTTTTGTAAAGTGTAGCGTTTTTTATGTACTACATATGAAAATTGTGGCATTTTTTATGTATTTAATGTGAAATATGTTGCGTTTTTTTATGATTATATATGTAAAGTGCAACGTTTTTTATATGCTCAAATTAAATATGTAGTGTTTTTTGTGTGTTGTTTAGCAAATGTGTAGCGTTTTTTATATGGTGTATATCAAATGTGTAGCATTTTTGATAGCGTTTATGTGAAATTTGTAGCGTTTTTTTACTATTTTATATGGATAGTGTAATGTATTTGATATACTATATATTCAAAGTGATGCGTTTTTTATAGTCCGAATGTGTAATTTATAGCGTTTTTTACATTATGAATTTGCATTTTGAATATACAGGACGATGATCCGGATATGACCACACATGATGATTATGAGGAGGCTGAGAATGATGAGCATGACGAGCATGACGAGGGGGGAGAGGAAGAAGATATTGGGGCAGATCTAAGTGAATATTTTAGGATAGATAGGGATTTTGAAAGTGTGAAAGAGGCGTTTACATTTTGCGTTCCTATAGCTAATAGCCTGAAGTTCGTGCTTTCGAAGCAAGGCGGAAATGTCTCAACTTATAATTTTAGGTGCGGTCGATGGAAAGATCCATTGAAGGAGCCTCTCCCCACCATACGGTTGAACACGAAAAGGTGCGGATGTAAATGTCCCTTCAAGTTGACTGTTAAGAAGGTTGTTAATGAGCGGTACAACGTGCTTGTTACGCCAGGGGAAATGTCCACGCATAATCATCCTGGTACGAATACGTTTCGTTTCCAATTTGTTACATTAATTTTTTTGCTATTTAGCATTTATGTATAGTAATATTGCTAATTTTTGTAGGTATAAGGCATCCATATGGGCACAGACAGTTGAGCCATTTTTCAACAGAGTCAAAAGCTGAGGCTAAACGCATGCTTTCTTTCAATGTGAGGCCAAAAAGCGTTTGAGAAGCTATTCATCAACAGTTTCCCGAAGACAATGTAGACATAAGGCAGGTTTACAATTTGAAAGAAGAGATTAAGAAAGATGGAATGGATGGTAGGAATATTGGGCAGCAATTTTTGCATTTAGCTCGTGAAAAGAAATATTATGTGCAGATTATCACGGATGAGGCCATTAATGCGATCACACATGCATTCATTGCTCATCCTACATCAATTCAGATGTTCAACAGGTGGTATTGGGTTGTCGTGGTTGATTCAACATACAAGACAAACAAGTACAAAATGCCAGTCGTTGAGATGATAGGTATGACTCCTACCAATAAGAACTTCAATATTGCTTTTGCCATTGTTAAGAATGAGACAAAGGAAACATATGGTTGGGTGATGCATAACTTGAGGGAATTGTTGCCTAGTAATGTGTCACCAAGTGTTATTGCCTCAGATAGGGAGTTGGGTTTGTTGCAGCCTATTAAGGATCACTTTCCATCTTGCCATCATTTGTTATGTCGGTGGCATATTGAGCGTGATGTTGCTAATTGCTTGGAAACAAATGTTGGTCGGAGGAATTTGGACACAGCTACTGATATATACAGTAATTGGTGGAAGAAAATTATAATGGCTCCCACAGTGGAAAGGTTTAACATCCTATTGCAGCAATTCAAGGTTAAATACTGTATGATTGAGCCTGCAGTTGTTGAGTATTTGGAGGACACATGGTTCATTCATAAGGAGAAATTTTGTCGGGCCTGGACAGATACATATCAACACTTTGAGAATACTGCAACTAATAGGGTTGGGGCTTCCCATGCTGCATTGAAAGATTGGCTGCATTCTTCCACCAATTCGCTTGACACGTTGTTCATGAAAATCGACTCCCATCTCACACATCTGTTCCCTCACATCGCGTAAGTTGAATAACTGTATTTGATTATTTATTTCAACTCATAATTTTAATATAATTTATATTAGCATGTTTTAATTGCATGCGAAAAATAACAGTGGCTCGCTCGAGTCTTCTACTGCCACGACACAAACCAGTATGATGGGGTTTCCATATTGTTACTTGAACAAGTATGTTTCGCACCACTGTCTGCACTTGGTACGAAAACAAGTTGAAAAGAAGGATAGGTTGGCAGACGAAGTGCTCGATAGGTGTGGATGTGTGTGCAAGGTGACATTTGGGATTCTTTGTGCTTGTGATATATACAAGGCACAGGAATCGACCGCCTATCAATTGCTCCCATTAGTGCACGAGTTCTGGCAGAGATTGACCATTGTTCCATCTGAAAGGGATTCCAATACTTTGAACGAGGACATCAGGTACTTTTTAATTAGTTATTTCAGTAATACAAAATATATTTCATGTATATTATTTTAATATAAGATTTTGATTGAAAATATTGTTTTTAAAGGTTTTTCAATGAGGAAGTCATTTATGCTGTTAACACCAGTCCGTCATTCTTGGTCCGTCTACTTAATATGGCGTATGTCGAAGAGATGCACCCTGATAGGTCTAGTGCAGCAGAGCCAGCGGTTGAGGGGACACATAGGGGTCGGCCGTCTAGCAGATTGCACCACTCAGTTATGCACGAGTGGAGTGGCCGAGAGAGAGCGACACGTCAGCCACGTGGTAGGGGTCGGTCAAATTCAAGTGGTCGATCAACTGGACGCACATCTAACAATATGACGGGCTCATCTAATGATTCTCCATTACGTGAAGGTAAAAATTGATTTTAATTTTTTTCATAATAAAGTTGTTTATACAATTTTTTGTTAAGTTTATTATTATTAATGTTACACGGTAGGATTTGGACAAGATGCTCCATGCGTACCATTGTTTTTCCGAGCTTACTGTACTGGATGGTCGGATGTCATTGGTGACAGACATTGTGGCTTCAGAGTGATTGCTAGTTATCTATCAGGGCGCCAGCACAACTGGAAATTGTCCCGTAGAGCGCTCGCTGGAGAGATCGGTCGGGATGCACAAAGGTATGAGGGTTTGTTTGCAGTGTTGGAGGCAAGGCCTGCTGATGGTGATTATGTGGGTGCCGTGCTTAAACGATTACGTTATCAAAGTAGAAGTTGTACGAGTGACTACTGGATGGTCACACCCACATACTTGTATCCCCTCACCACACATGCTAATGCCGTGGTAATTCATCTCAGCCGTTCAAAGCCAATGGCGAATTATACCATCTTACCTTTGGATGCTGGAGAGGGCGATGCACGTCCTGAGAGACAGATAGCAATTGCTCACGTGAGTGGTAACCATTATGTTCGTGTAGATGTTCTTGATGATTGTCCTCTTCCTCCATTGCACATTGTTTGGCGAGATCACTGCAATCACGCAACCGTCGGACAATGGCCCAATAGTTTGAGAATGAGGTTTAGGCTATGGGTAAATCGTCGTGATGCGTAGCGACTTTAGTTTACTGCGACTTTTTATGTAAATAATGTTTGAAGTTATGAACTAAGTTTGGTATTATATTATTGTTTGAAATTATGGACTACAGTCATCAATCCAATCCATTATTTGCAATATAACCAATCATTTAACATAGAAATATAACTAAACAAATTTATACAAAATGTAATGCATATAATAATACTATATAAATGACCAAATGTATACCATAAATGTAATACACTAGTTTACATACAATATAAATAAACAAATGTATACAAAATGTCATACATATAAACATACAAACGTGCTCAATCTGCGCGGTCAAATCGCTGCTCGAACTCGGCAATCCGAGCAGAATACTCCGAATACAGGTCCGGTGCTCGATCTCGCAGCTGATCCAGCAACTGCCGCTGCATGCCGAGCATATCGCTAACCCACTACAAAAAATACACACAATTATATCAAAATTTGCTTTTGAACATTATACTAAAATATATTACAAATTTGTAAAAAATACTTACATATTCCGAGGCTGATCGGCGTGGTATAACTGGCTGTGGCTGCTCCGGTGGGGGCCCTATGACGTACGGATGCGAGTGGGGTATGAACCATTCCAGATAGTCGTCCACACAGGCACTATAACTGACGCCATGGCCAGTCTGTGCTCGGTGCATAAAATATATAGCACCGGTCGACGTGTATGCGTCCCAATCGGTCTCCGCATACTCCCGTGGGTGGTGCACGACATACCCAGTCCCTACGTACCCCCGATAAGTACCCTCAGTGGCCGGAATGAACACTCTCGGGATCCACTGCACGTAGCCAAGCTGCCGCGCACACCTGTCTGGCATATACGGCTCTATGTCCTCCCGGTACGCAATGAGTCCACGGTACTGGGTGCGCGGAGTGCGCGTGACAGCAGCGCGACCATAGGGCATCCATATAACCTATAAAACATATTTTCCAATTAAGAAAAGTAAATATATTTATTTAATGTACAATTTTGATTTACTTACATCGTCCGGCGTCAATGCATCCAGTACCTCTCGAAAACTGGCTAGTCTATCATCCTTGTTGCGGGGTGCGTCGATGGTCCACCTCCTCGCCCGCGGCCGATCGGGGTGCACTGGCAGAGGCCTGGCATTACTCCTAAAAGCTGGAAAATGCTCGTAGATCCAGGCCTGTAGCAACGTCAAGCAACCCGCAACGCTCGACGTGCCATGACGACTAGCAGCACCTAAATGTCTATATAGGTACGCTAGCGTCGCTGTGCCCCACGCATGATGTCCCACCTGTGCCATCCCTCCCCTAATCTCCAAAATAGGGCCTGACATGAACTTATTGGAACTCTTGTCTGTGAACAGACAAGTCCCAATAGTAGCCCACAAAAAGGCCGTCACGTCCGAGTCAGGCCGCGGTCGCCGCCTACAAAGATCTATCACCCGCTCAGTCGAGAATGCCCCATTCTCGTATAACTCCTTATCGAGGTGCTGATCCGGAGGTATCTCTAGCAAATCTCTACAGTACGCGAGGACGGTAGCAGTATCAGCCCCACTCGTGATCAACCGACCCTCTACTGGTAGCCGCAAAATCTCCCGCACGTCGTGGAGCAGGATCGTCATCTCGCCGAATGGTAAATGAAAGGTGTTCGTGTCCGGCTGCCACCTCTCCAAAAATGCGCATATCAAAGGCGCGTCTATATGTCTAAAAAGAGTGCTGGGAATATGTCCCAGCCCTGTCTGACTAAGAATATCTGTCCCTAGGGGTGACATAGCTCGAACCCAACTAACTAGGGAATCGTACATACTACCCCTATTATGACACCTAATAGGGGGTCTACTACCCTTGTCCCTAAAACTCGAGACGACGTGTCCTAAAAAACTAGGTATAACTGTCGCATCGATCGGCCCACCCTCGACTGGTCCAGTGACTAACCAGCTCTTGTCATCCTTCTTGCGCTTTTTAGGAATCGCTATATTTAGCAAATATAATATCTAATTAATTTAACTAATTACCTAAATAAACAAGTAAAACATACTTTGCTAACTAAACAAGTTAGAAAATAAATAAAACATTTATACATATTGTAACAATTTACCAAATAAATAAACAAGAATATCCAACTAAATAATTATTAACATATATAAACAAATATAACATAATTTCACTTACTTGACAAATTAACAAATAATTAAACAAATAATTCATATATTAAATAACTACATCATTAATAACATATAAATAAATATAACATAATTTCTCTTACTTGACAAATTAACAAATAATTCATATATTAAATAACTAAATAATTAATAAAATTTATAAACAAATATAACATAATTTAAATACCTACATATTTAATAAAGGTTCTAAACAAATAATAGATAATTTGACTAACTAAACAAATTAACAAATAATGTAACACATAATTCATAAATTAGACAATTAAACCAATTAAATAAGGACATAATTCATTAAATAAATAAATCAAATACACATATAATAAAATTACTTCATTGTATTATAACGCGTACCTGCCGACCGATCCCCCAGCTGCTGCTGCACATCCTCCTGCTGATGATGATGCTGAGGGTCATCCCTAGTATGCTCCTCATGAACCTCCTCCTCCTCCGACCGTGTATCATCATCACTCAATGAGTCATCGTCCTCGTCCCTCAAATGGAACGATGACTCGCCGCCAACCCGGCCTCCACGTACACCTCTCCCGCCACCCCTGCCTCTAACGCCACCTCCAACTACACCCTCAACTCCACCTTGCCCTCGACCGGTAGGTCTCCTAGCTGGAACCTTCTGCATTCGGGCAGAAGCTGTGGGCCGCTGTCTCTCCTCAACAGGGAGAGGAGGAACACGCAGTTTTACCTTACCGCCACCCTGAAAAAAAGTTTAAATCACATATATTAATACACAAACATTTTATATTACATAAATATTTAAACCCTAAACCCTAAACAATAATATATTAAACGCTGCAACTTAAACGCTACATCACAACGTTTGAACCAAAGTCAAACGCTGCGCATCTTATATCCAACGCCACCGATCGGTAAGTTTAAAATCAACAGTTAGCAAAATGGAGCTAAAACTTGCAACTGGGCACCATCCCAAACACTGGAAATCGATGCATAAGACGAACTATTTCAAGCAATTCAACCCTAATCCGAGACCTCATGAACCCACAAAAAAAAAACACAAGCCGGGCACAACAAAAGTCACAAAAAATAAAAGTTCAGCACGATACAAAACCCAAAGGAACGGAACTCCAGCTAGCTCACAAGCTAACCGAAGCACGTCCAATTTCCAAACACGAGCACATGATCAACAACACGGACAGATCAAATTGAAACCCTGAAAACAAATACTCGAACAAAAAAGATGAAAAATAAGGCACAGGAGAAATTACCATGTTAACCGCAATCAAGGAGCTCAGGGAACACAACCACCGCAGCCTAAAAGCGACGGCAAGTAAAGTGTATCGGAATAGACTGTGTGAGGAGACTGGAGCCCGGATAAAGGACTAACTAAAGCAACTCGGAAATCGGAAGCATCAATGGACGATCAAGACCGGGCCTGAAATGATATTATTGGGTCGGCCCATTTATTGAAACACATGTTTATATTCAAACACTTATATTTATTTATTCATATTTAATTTAAAAACTAATATTATTGTTTATTTTTTATTATAATTTTTTAATAAAAATAATATTTTTTATATAATTCAAATCTATAATAAATATTATTAATAAAAAATTACATTAAAAATTTTAAAAACATTTTACAAAAGAAATTCTTCAACCTTTTAAAATATTTTAAATAAAATTAGAGTAAATACTAATAATTTAGCATTTTTAGGTTCCAATTCCAATTCAATACATGGGGGGATTTTAAATGTTTATGAAGATATGGGTAGACTTTTTCTTTTTAATATAAAAAAGGAACAGGGGAGAGAATCTATATTTTTTTATTAAAAATTGATATATCGTAAAATATAAAATAGTGGATAAGAAAAAAAAAAGATATATAAAATAGTGAATAATTTATCAATTTTATAACCTATTTGATAGATGATCTCGAGGTAGTCTCATGGTCCAAAACTTAAAAGCCCAAGCCCAAGTACGAATTATGGCATAAGCGCTATAAAAAAAAACTTTTTGGTTGACATTGATAAACATATTATAAAAACAAGACACAAAAAGGTAACTCAAACCCTCGATACTTAGATCCATGAATTTTACTATAAAGAACTTGTCTCCCAAGACAAGTATCCATCCAAGAAAGTCATGGTGTTGAGTATTTGTAATAATTAGCAAGCTTCATTTAGTTATTTGCTTTGAAATAATCGACCATTTGTTTATACCCGTGTTTATTATTTGATTGAATTTTTTAAGTAGTTTGACTTTTTAAAGGAGTTTTGTAAATCCTTATGGACTAAGTTTTACCCTTTAGATTGCCCATTTAGTTGTAATCCATCCCATTGGAACTAGGGAGGATCACCCAACCCTAATCTAAATGGAATCTTGCTCAACCCTACATTCTAGAAGAGAATGTCACCAAAGAAGGGAAGGGGAAACTAGGGCTAGCAAGGACACTACTTTTCTTTTTCATTTTTGGCTGATTTATTTGTCCTTAGTTATTAAGATAGATTGAAGTAGAATATGAGTGATTTGTAATAAAAGGGAAGTGCTTTTTTTTTTTTTTTTTTTTTTTTGTTTACCTACCTTATTTGTAAAACTAGTCAAGAAGGTAAACAAATCTTCCTTTATTTACATTATTTTCTCCCATTAATAAAGAAGATAATATGATAACCCATCCCTATAAATTGAAGGGTGTGGCTAGGCATAAGTCTCATGCTTAGTAGACAATTAAAATTAAATCTTATCTCACTTTGAGTTATCTCTTAAGTATCAAAAGAGTTTATAATAGTAGGGTTAATACTATTGTAGTCTGATACTACCGGTTCTTCATTTGAACACTAAATCTCTCAACCATTTAAATTCATCATCGAGTAAGTGAGAAATAGATTAGAACAAGCAAAGCTTTCGTCTACTATTTATTCAATTAAAGTATGTGAAATTAACAAACATTTTTAAAAATTTCAATAAAATTATCAAATGTTGTCACATTAAATCATACCGATCAACTCCTATCATTGCTTAGGTTGTTTTTTTTTTTTTAAATATTACAAATATAACTTGTTTAAATCATCAATAAATTACATTGCACCAATCTTAATTTTTAAGAATTTCTCTATACATTATTTTAAAATATTTTTCTTCATATATATATTTCTATGTTTTAATGAAACTTTCTAAAAAACAAAAAAGAAAAACAATTTCGATACAAAATACTTTTTAAAATGTAAATAAATATTTATAATACATAAATTTTTTATATAATTAAATACTTCAATCTTCCTTGAATTCATCTGGATTGCTATTTGTATAACTAAATTGCTATTTGTATCAAAAAAAATTAAAATAATTATAAAATGACCAAAAGGCCCTTACAAAGAAAAAAGGTAAAAAATTGCTAAGTAATTGGCGAAAACGCAACTAAAATGCGTTTACTTCATTTACACAAACGCAGAGAATAATGTTTCTAACATGTAACATTTAATGCCGATGACATTTTAATACAACGAAAACGTTAAAAATATCCGATAATGACAACTCAAAACGCAACACTTTATCCATAAACAACAAGCACCACGTCCAGAACATAAACCACAACGTCCAAAAACACCTAGACCCACGTTCAAAAACAACAAGCACCACGTCCAAAAACAACTAGCACCACGTCCAGAAACAATAAGCACCACGTCCCGAACATAAACCACAACGTCCAAAAACACCTAGACCCACGTCCAAAAACAACTAGCACCACGTCCAGAAACAACAAGCACCACGTTCAGAAACAACTAGTACCACGTCTAGAAACAACTAGCACCACGTACAGAAACAACAAGCACCACGTCCAGAAACAACAAGCACCAAGTCCAGAAACAATAAGCACCACGTCCAGAAACAACTAGCACCACGTCCATAATCGTCTATATGACAAACATATAAATTACCCAGGTTATTAAATATTGTTGAAGAAATTGGCAACTAAGTTAACAAAAAAAAAAAAGGAAAAATAGAAGTTACTATTTTTAGTACAATGATATGAATAATACAACATATGTCACATAACAATCTAGATCCTAGCCATCACGTAGTGCAGTTCAAGCATTAAACCTAGCTTCCAAATTTCTTGGCCAATCTCCCACACTTTCAGCATGACGCTGATGTTGCCAAACAAAGCTCAGCGGTGGGATAGGTCACTCATCGACCACATCTACACGTACGTAATGGTTCTCATTTACATGGGCAAGCGACATAACCCTTTCAGGTTATGCGTCGGCACTGGAAGAATACAAAAGTAATACAGAATAATTTCCATCTGGACGAGTTCCGCTCAGATGTATTACCAGTGCATTTGCATAAGTTGCGAGTTGGAACAAATCCGTAGGTGTAGCCATCCAATGCTGCTCACCACATTCTGTGCCTTCAAAACTTACTCGCCTAAGTACCATAGCCACGTGATCACCATCAGGGGGCCTCAACTTCAAATATTGGAATACACATCGATACCTGTCCGGATGGCTCGTAATCTCTCTACTCAATGATCTGCGAGCTAATCTCCAATATTTCTCGTGGCCAAAAAGATAAGTAGAAATGACTCGAAACCACAATGGCCATCCCCACTGACATCTGACCAGCCTGTACAATAAGGTTGAAAAAATGCTAGCACACAATGAATGTCTCCACCAAAACCTGTCAAGTAATTTTATTTCAGTGAATAAACATAACTGCATAATGTATATACACGACCAAAAATATAATAAAATGCAACTACAAAATTGTAATTAAACATAACAAAATGCTTCTTTACCTGTACGTAAGGGGGAATGACCATCGGAGCCTGTATGAATGCGGTGTGAGCGACAAGTTGATCGGCCGGATGAACCTGAACGATGCCTGCCACGTCGGCCACGTGTCGCTCTCTCTCGTGAGCTCCACTCGTGCATCACAGAATGGTGTAATCTACTTGGTGGGCGCCCCCTTTGGGGCCCCGACACATCTGGCTCTCCAACACTGGCCATGTCAGGGTGCATCTCCTCTACATACGCCCTATTCAACAAATGGGCCAAAAAAGACGGACTGGTAGAGACTGTAAGAACGACAGTCTCGTTGAAATATCTTAACAAATAAATATATTAAATGTAAACTACTTATAAAAATTATCATATGTGAAATCAAATGACCATTATTAAAGTACATATATTAAAAAGTACCTGATGTCCTCATCAATGTAATTCGAATCCTCCTATGATGGCACAATGGTCAACCTCTTCCAAAACTCATGTACGTGTGGGAGTAGGGGATAGTTCGACAATGACTGGGCCTTGAATATGTCACAAGCACAGGGAATCCCACGTGTCACCTTGGGTACGCATCCACACTGCTCGATTACTGCGCCGACCAACTTATTCTTCCTTCGAACTTCTTTCCTCACCAACTTCAAACAATGGTGTGACACATAATTGTTCAAATAACAGTATAGAAATCCCTGTATACTTGTTTGAGTCGTGGAAACGGAAGCCTCAAGCGAGCCTCTGTTATAGGGTGAAATAAAATAAAATAAAATAAAACATTCATAATAAATAGTATTATACTAAAATTGAATGATATGAACTAATAATGAAATAAAAAACTTAAACAATTAAATAATTAAACTAACCCGATGTGAGGGTACAGGTGGCTGAGATGGGAGTCGATCTTTGTGAACAAAGTGTCAAGAGAATTAGTGGAAGAATTCAACCAATCTTTCATTGCAGCATGCGAAGCATCTACCCTTTTAGTGGAAGTATTACCAAAGTGGAGAAATTGATTTGTTCAAACCCGAACAAATTTCTCCTTGTGAATGAGCCATGTAGTCTCAAAATAATCAACAGCCAACGACTCAATTAGAGAGCACTTAACCTTGAAATTCTGCGGTAAATGATTAAACTCTTCTACAGTTGGAGCCTTAATAATTTTCTTCCACCGGTTTTCATGGATATCACATGCTAAGTTTTTGTTTCTTCTCCCAGCATTTTTCTCCAACCACGCATTGACATCACGCCCAATATGCCACAAACATAAAAAGTGATGTGAAGCGGGAAAATGATCCTTAATTGGCTGCAACAAATCCAACTCCCTATCTGTCACAATCACACTAGGTACCAAACTAGCAGGCAGCAAAAATCTCAAGTTCCTCATCACCCAATCGTTTGTATCCTTTGTCTCATTTCTAACAATAGCAAATGCAATATTGAAATTCTTATTTGTAGGAGTCATACCTACCATCTCGACGACGGGCATTTGGTACTTGTTGGTCTTGTAGGTAGAATCAATCCCCACAACCCAATATCATCTGTGGAACATCTGAATTGATGTTGGATACGCAAAGAAGACATGTGTGATCTCATCAGTGTTCGTATCCTTGAGAATCTTGACATAATACTGATTCTCCTCAGCCAAATGCATAAATTGCTGCCTAATATTTCTACCTGTCAACCCGGCTGTCTTCATCTCTCCTTTCAAATTGTAATCTGATTTGATTGATACATGGGTATCGGGAAACTGTTTATTAATCGCTTCCCAAACACACTTTGGCTTCACATTCGCCCCAAGCATAAATTCAGCAACAACCTTTGACTCTTTAGGAAAATGGTTCAGCTGTCTGTGCCCATATGGATGCATTATACCTGTAAATCCCATTTAATTATATTAATAATTCATAAATACTAAACATCAATAAACTTAATTACTATTATGCGCAAATAAGGTAATACCAGTGTGATTGTGCGTTGACTCTGCTCCTGCATTTGTATAAACCTTGTGACGTCCCAGGTCAATTCTCTTACAAGTCAACCTGAAGGGGCAATTAGTGCCACTCATTCTTGTATTCTTCCGTCTGGTTGGGAGAGGGCCTTTGGCAGAATTTCTCCATCTCTTGCACGAAAAGTAATACGTGGCAAATCCTTGATTACCCCCTCTCTTTGTAATGAGGAACTTAAATCGCTTAGCTATTTTCTGGCAATGTTTCAAATCCTTACTAATAGTGCGAAACTCTCTGTCAATATGAAAATAACCACTCAAATCTGCGCCAGGTTCAAGTTCCACCGCCTCTCCTTGAGCATAATCTGCCTCATTGTCATCTTCATCCTCCTCATTCTCTTCTTCATCCTCATAAACCTCCTCATCCTCCTCCTCCTCGTACTCATCATCGTCATCCTGTATGTAAATACACACATAAATTAAAACTAAACACTTTTAATATTCAATTATACAAAAATACAATCAAAATTACATATGCAACAGTATAAACGAAACATTTTAACCATTATCATACAAAAAAATGCAATGTTTTCTAAATTACAATTATTTCTACAAAAAACGCAGCACATTAACGATTCTTACAATAAAAAACGCAACATATTTTACATAATTTATAAAGAAAACGCACTCTTTCCACGATTCAGTATACAATAAACGCAACAAGATTTAGTTTTTGTATCAAAAAAGGCTAAAGATTTATGATTTCAGTACATAAAAACGTAGTACTTTTTATATAATAGATATAAAAAACACATCACTTTATACATAATACATATAAAAAACGCAGCACTTTTTATATGATACATATTAAAAACGCAACACTTTTGATATATTAACGGTATTAAACACAACAAAAAAGCGAGAAAGTCATGGCGAAATAGCTAAAGTGCATCGTTTAAACGCTTCCTAAACGTCATTTTGACGTGTTTCATACTACGTTTTCCCAAGAAAAATAAATTACATTACGATTCGAAAACTTACCATTTCGTGATGATTCTCGTGCTAAATCTTCTTTGGACATCAACAAAATGATTGCCCGAACATTTTTTTAGTTAAGAATTTGTTTGGAATTATTTTTTGGAAAGTTGTTTTTTAGTCAAGGGCTATATTTGTCTTCACCTTTTCTTCTCAAATTCATATGAATGGATGTAGACGTTTTTTGACGTGTTTAAATGTCAAAAACACACAATTTTTACGAGCGAACCATGGTGGAAACGCAACATTTTAACGATCGAATCATGATGCAAACGCACCATTTTAACGAGCAAATCATGGTGGAAACACACCATTTTAACGTTTTTTCGGAACATTAATCGTTAAAGTATTGCGTTTCTATTAACTGAATCGCACAAGTTTATCGTTTTATTTTCTTTGAAACATCATCGTTGCTAAATTGCAAACGTCAAAAACGTTTTTTATGCATTTTCTATAAGGACGTAAACACAATTTTGTTTCGTTTTTTACAAATACTTGGTCAATTTTTCAAGATTTTGTTCATAAGGGCCTTTTGGCCATTTTATAATTATTTTTACTTTTTTTGGTGATACAAATAGCAAATTTGTGATATAAATAGTAAATCCCAATTTGAATTGTTTGCCTGGTTTTGTTGTTAAAATTTAAAAATTTTAATTTTATTTTTAACATTCAATTAAAAATATCTAACAAAACTCTATTAAAATCCTTGGAGAAATTGTCTTCACTTGACACCACAAATATGTTGTATAAATTCACGAAAATTACTATTTAAATAATATATATTTTCTCTATATATTATGACTGGAGCTTAAGACTTATTATTTTAAACAAAAAATGTATATCACTGAACTATAACCTTTTTGTCATTATTTAAATATATTAAATATAGTTTAAATCTTAGAAATTATTATCCCTCTTTTTTCATCCATTATCTCTTTCCCACAATTTTCTTTCTAAAAAACATCACTCCATTCTCTCTTTAAAAAAAAATTCTCAATAAAAGAAGAAGTAGGCTTTGATATGGTTTGGTTGAAAGAGAGGGAGGAACACGCATCTGCCACGTGGAACCACAAGTAACTGTAAGTGCCCTGGAGGCCCTTTCCCTCCTTGGTCCCGCTGAGTCCTGAATGCCAAGAAAGTAGAAACAGCCACCCATTCCCAGCGCCGGGGATTGCCCCTCAGGCCCCAACCTTCAAATTCTTGATAAGAGGAGATTCAATAAAGTTCCGCCCTTTTTATCATACATGATTGATTTGCCCCAGCAATAGTCCTTCCTTCCTGGTGGGAGCTCAATTGGGTTAGTGTACTATGTTTGATTTGATATGTATAGTTCAGCTGGCATGCATTTCTAATCCACCCTGAAAGGAAAAATCCTATCTTTGATATATTCTTTTCCCATGAATTTTTTTTCTTTCTGGTTTGGGGTTGCTTTGTTTGGGAGCTTCTGACATTGTGCTGATGCAGGATAGTCAGGGGTGGACAAGTTTTGGGTTGTAAAAGTCAAGGCTTTTTCCCACAATTCGTGTGTTTTTTTCAAGTTTATGTCTAATGGTAACATGAACACTTCGTTTCTACTTGGATAGCTGATAGTATCCATTTGAACTCAGCATCAACCTTGACTTTTGTTTAAAGTAGCAGTTACTGTTACCTTTTTGTATTTCATGCCCTATTATTCCTTCTGGAATGATTTCTTTCCCCCGGGTTTCATGTTTTCTTGTCTATGCGTGGAGCTTATTAATGTTCATAAAGAAAACCTGAGAGGAACCTGGTCATACGTAAGTTGTTTGGAGAAAATGTAGTGTGCAAGAAGATTGTGTTTCTGTCTGTATTATGTAATAATTGGGTGTTTGGACTTAGGAGTTAACCATCCCAGTTGAGGTTTTACTGTCTGCCCCGAATTAGATGAACAATTTGAGCTCGTATTGCACCTTACTAGCTAGCTTTGTACTATTTGCCAAGTATGCATTAACTATAAGCATCAAATACCTAGTGTTTCTTGCTTTTTTCTTGTTTGGATAACTAACTTACAATGTTGGGCTATTCTTTTGGATAAACTTTTAGGGAAGATTTTTTTCTGTTGTTCTTGATGAGGAGAAATTGCTTGAAAGTGAAAATTTTAAGTAGTCTAAAGTCCATAAATAGAAGTTTGGTAAGCTTCTAGTTGATTGATTTTGATCGACTCGTGCTATTCAATTTCACTTTCTAAATCCAATTCAACTATTTCATTTTAACGTCTGATCTGATAAGTCTAATTTTGCTGTTAGTTTGGGAGGCTGAATATCAAAAGAGATCATAAGAGCAGTAAGAGAGACGACGGGAAGAGGAGGGCTGGAGTCGGTGCAGAGAAGTCAGGTAGTGGCAAGTTGGGGGGAGAGTTAAGTGCAGCAATAAAAAAATGAAACTGAGATATTCTGACAGCTTAAATACTATCCATACACACAGTTTGAGAGTATGCTTCAATGGGCAAAATGCCTCCTCCTTTGCCTTGGAAAGATCGTGTAGGAAACTTAACCTGATAATGTCTTACAGGCTCTGCCGTGTGCAAGCATTCAGTTTGTCTTCTAATTCAAATGGGAAGAGTAACATTACCTCAGATGCTGCCTTTTATGCTTACAGACAGTCCGGTGACCTCCCTCAGGATCCTGACAGTGACTACGATAACAGAAATTGTGACAATGCTTTTGACCTTCTTGATGTAGAAGTTGAGAAAACTGGAAAGAATCGACGCAGGATCCAATCCAGGATTTCAATGAAGACCAGCCTCCAAAGAGTCTGGAGCATCTTGACCGACTATGAGAGACTGGCTGAATTCATTCCCGGCCTTGCTGTCAGCCAGCTGCTGGAGAAGAAAGACAAAGTAGCTCGTTTGTTTCAGGTCCACTTCCTCTTCCCTGCCATCCCTTGCTTGAACTCCAGTAAATAAGCTCATACATTCATATCCCCACATCATTGAATTGAACAGATTGGGCAGCAAAATCTTGCATTTGGTTTGAAATTTGAAGCCAAAGGTGTGATTGAATGTTATGAAGGTGATCTTGAGAATTACCCTTTTAGTCAAAAGCGTGATATAGACTTTAAGATGATTAAAGGTGACTTCCAACTCTTTGAAGGAACCTGGTCCATTGAACAGGTGAGTGGGATTTTCTTTCATCCTACGTTTTCCATAATCTCTATCTCACAGGATCTTCTGAACTAATGCACATCTAAAAATGGAGTCGTTCAACTAAAATGCGATGGCAAAGTTAATTTGTGAAATTCCTGTAAACAGAATTAGTAGCATGAACACTGTAAATACTAACATTGTGGTTACATTTGCAGATGAAGTCGGAAGAATCTGGATCCGAAGACATGGTTTTAGGTCAAGATTTCATTACAACTCTTTCCTATGTTGTAGATGTGGAGCCTAAAGTATGGCTGCCCGTGCGCCTTGTTGAAGGCAGAATCTGCAGAGAGATAAAAATGAACCTTTTGAGCATAAAAAGAGTAGCAGAAGAGAGCCAGTTTGATTGTGTATAAAGTTCTAGGGTCTCTCACCACCAACCATTCTCACTTTGAGAATTTTTTTTTTTTTTTTTTTTTGGATACATCAACTAGTTCTGAATGTTCAATTGCATATTGTAGCAAAGATCTATAACCACAGTGCCCATTTCAGAGTGCAGAAAAGGCACAAAAAGGGCTACTATCTCCCCTTCCCATGATTCTGAGTCCAGATTATAACAATGCAGGCCTCAAATTATGGGGTGGAGGGTGTAATTTGCTATATATGGCTAGTGACTCTCCAGAAAGTGCTAACAAATTACTCCTCTTAGTAATTTTGAGCTAACAAATTTGAAGCCTAAACGTTATTAGGTCGGCTTATGTGTTGTAACAAGACATAACATCTCCAAACCTGCTGCTCCCAGAAAATGATAAAGCAGTGAAAGCTGCCATAAATGTCAACAATTTCAACAAGGATTATTTCTTATGTTTTCCTTTTTCATATTTTGGAATTACTAATGACTTGATTTGAGTTTTGATTTAGTGAAGATGGAACTTAGAAGCTATTCGGCGGGCTCAAGATCTCTATCTCTATGGGGCATTCTATTTGCAACTCCTTCTGTATGTATAGTGCTACATAGTCAATTGGCAAGAAGGGTTTGTTTCTCTCTTTTATTTTATTTTAGTTATAAGACTATAAGACCATACCACTTTGTCAGGATTCTTGCCCAGTTAGAGTAACAGAAGTTCAATTTACTACAAACCAGTAGACTAGAATACATGTACAAGTTCAGTTTGCGAGTTTTGAGGTTTGATCCAACTGCACACATGCTACGAGGTTCGATTTGTTTCATTTATTCTGTCAGTTTTCCTCGGACAATGCCACAATTTCAATAGCAAAGCTGTTATTTTAGGGGGATTGAATCGAGGTTGCCGGGTGAGTTAGGCAAGTGGATTGTCTGACGGACCACAATCCCTGTACCTTTATTTCTTTGATTTATTTGGTGGAGGGTTGTTCTGGAAAAAGAATATGCAATCAATCAATCCAAAAGGAATCATTTTTAGTCAATCATGAGTTGGTAATAGAATCGACAATCATCTACACACTACCACTAAAAAATCATACTTTATTGGATGAGTACAAAATACTAGTATGGTATGATTGCAATGCACCGAGGTGTCTCCCTAATTTTAGGACTCATTAAGTAGTAGTAACTGTTATTCTTATCCTCATAAGGATCAGGAAAGATTCACCATTTCCGAAATCTCCTCCTGGTCTTTCCTCAGGCAGCCTAACTAGTTTTTATATAGTATTACTTTGTGCTGATATTGTTGCCATTATAAATTGACGCAATTATTCTCTGCTTACATACTTTGACGTTTGTTCATCATTATCCTCCTCCTCTTCCACAACCCTCCATGGAGTTGAAGTTCTTGTTGGTGGTGGTTTTTGTTGTTTTGCTGTCGGGAGCTGTTGGTAGTATCCACCATGCATCTGCCAGAAAGCTGGGAGGAGAAGAAGATGAAGCTGATATAATGGCTAATGGCAGCAGTAGAAGGAGTATGTTGGCCAATGGTCTGGCCTTGACTCCTGCAATGGGGTCAGTCACTTGTTACAACTTACTTTTTCATGCTTCTACTTTCTTGTGTTTCTTTTTACAAAAACAGCATCAGGGCATGTTATTTTTCTTGTTTTTCTTGCTTTCTGAGATATACAGAAGGGTTCAATGAGTGCAAAACTGAAAAGTAGTTGCGTATACTGTTCTTTTTTCCCACATTTATTTTCAGTCTTGTCAGATTCATATTTTGATGAAGTTTTTTTGCTTCTCACCCTTCAAGAAGAGTATAGACCGTTTGCCAGCAGAAACCTAACCAAAAGAGAAAGGAGAAGAAAAAGGTCTTTTTCCTTATTTGCTTCATTGTTTTTCTTACAGGTGGAATAGCTGGAACCATTTTGGTTGTGGTGTTAACGAAACACTCATCAAAGAAACTGGTATTTCACACACACACGTAGTCATGTATATGCCTTACATTACTTTCTTGGGTTGCTCTTGTTATTAGCTTGTTTAACATTAATCTTCTTACTAACAAGAAGATTCCACACATTCTTAAGTTGTGTGCCAAGAAAGTTTAATGCATTAAATGAACGAAACACTTCAATCAATATAGTGAAGTTTTGCAAGTTCTCTGCTTGCTGTTAATGGTATTTGAAGCCCTTTTTTCATTGTCATTTGATATGGATGGCAGCTGATGCCATAGTTTCAACTGGCCTCTCTAAGCTTGGATATCACTATGTTAACATAGGTACAACAACATACATCCTTACCTTTTTTTTCTTTTTCGTTTCATCTGTCTCTATCTGTGTATACTAGTTAGATTGTAGTACGATTATCTGAAGAAAAAACTTGTTTCTTCATTCAGATGATTGTTGGGCCGAAATTGATCGAGATGACAAGGTTACCGTATTTCTTTTTATTAATTTCTAAGAGAATGTTATGATATAAATTTTGATTAGTTTTGATCCATAATGAAAAACTCAGGGAAATTTAGTGGCTCACAAGGGCAACTTTCCTTCAGGGATGAAAGCCCTTGCTGATTATGTACATAGCAAGGGTCTTAAGTTGGGTATCTACTCAGATTCAGGGTACTGCTAACTATCCTGACATCGTGATCATGCTCCTTATATTCATTGCTTTTTAATTGATGATGAAAGTGATCCTCTTTCCATCTGCAGCTATTATACATGTGCCAAGAAAATGCCTGGTTCTCTTGGCTACGAGGAACAAGACGCGAAAACCTTTGCATCATGGGTATGTACTTAAAATACTATTCAGTTGCCATCAAGAGATTTACTGTATTTGTTTGTAGTAATACATTCACCACAAAGCCAACTAACCGAAGGCACAATTACTGCCAGGGTATCGATTACCTCAAGTATGATAACTGTAATAATGATGGCTCAAAGCCAACTGTGAGGTATGTAAGTTCATAAAGGTTGTCAAAAATCAAAACTTTGTATGTGTATCATTGTGTCATTATGTGGTTGTGTTAATTTTGGTTTGTTTCATACCCTTTCTCTCGATTATTCGTCACGTAGATACCCAGTGATGACCAAAGCCCTGATGAAATCTGGCCGTCCTATATATTTCTCACTCTGTGAATGGTGATGAGATTCTCCTCTTCTTCTTTGGTTACTTTTGGCTACTCACTTGCATCAGCAATTCGGATTACCTGTCCACTTTGACTCAGTTGCTACATATGATGATGTTGTTGGTTCCAGGGGAGATATGCACCCAGCCCTGTGGGGGACAAAAGTAGGCAACAGCTGGAGAACCACAAATGATATATCTGATAACTGGGAAAGGTATCTGTAGTTGACTATGTATCCTTCCTTCTGTAGTTGTACTTAATGCTAGTCCTAATACTGCTCGGAAACTGCGATGCAGCATGGTATCGCGAGCTGATCAGAATGAGGTTTATGCAGAATATGCAAGGCCTGGGGGCTGGAATGGTTTGTTTTCCCCTTGCTCTTCAAGTTTCAAATTTGTGATTTTCTATGTTACTAGCATCCCGAAGCAGACAATCAGTTTGCAATAAACTCAAATTCGCCATGCTGCAATGAACAGATCCTGACATGCTGGAAGTGGGCAATGGAGGAATGAACAAAAGTGAATATATAGTCCATTTTAGCATCTGGGCTGTTTCAAAGGCTCCCCTACTCATCGGCTGCGATGTAAGAAACACTTCCAAAGATACCATGGAAATTCTCGGGAACGCAGAGGTCATTGCAGTTAATCAAGGTAAAACAGACACTGCTTACTTGTTACTAGTACTAAATCCATGCAAAAACCTGATGATCCATCGTTGTTTTTTGTCCATAAAAACAGATAAACTTGGGGTTCAGGCTAAAAAAGTGCGCATGCTGGGTGATTTAGAGGTAAACTCATCTTCTGATTTTGGCTAATCAGCTCATCATCATCATCATCATCAACATTCATGGGGTGATTCTGAAAACATTTTTCAGGTATGGGCAGGACCACTTTGGGGTTATAGAGTGGTTGTGCTGCTGGTGAACCGCAGTAATGTGAAGGATTCCATTACAGCGCACTGGGATGATATTGGCATTCCACAGGATGCTGCAGTAACAGTGAGAGATCTTTGGGAGCACCGGACTTTGAAGACTAAATTTGTGAATAATCTTACTGCCACTGTCGATTCCCACTCATGCAAGATGTATATCTTCAAACCATGATTTTTTTTGAGGCTTTGTTTTTGGACTTCCCACTCCGGTAACGTTAATTAGGTAAAAAAAAAAAAAAAAAAATTTATAATGAATTCTTCCATGAATAGGGAACTCCTGCCGTTGTCACATTAATCACCGTTGGAAACTTTATGATTTATTTTAATTCTTCACGGATGGTATATCATTTAATTACTTTAAAAAATAAGAGCACATTTTAAAGTTAATTTATTTTTAAAATAAATAATGATTATTTACGTGTATAAAATAAATAACAAATAAATATAAATTAAAATAGGATGAAAATAAGAATAATAAGATTAGTCAATAATATAAAAGTATAGAAGGAAAGAAGAAATTGTTAATTCACAATATATAATGATCAAATTAAAATATAGGTCGAATATGTGACTTGAAATTGACAAGTTTAAAATCATATATTTTAAAATAAAGCTCAAATATTGACTTGAAATGGATATAAGTTTTGAAATTAAATAAGGACAAAATATAAGATAAAGTAAATACTTAATTAAAGATAACTAGACTTGAAATAAGGACAAGTTTTAAATAAAATCTTGAAATTAAAAATTTAAGACTTGAATTGAACAAGTCTAATGGTGATGTTTTATGATGTAAGAAATGTGCAAGAGAGAGTATGGATGCAAAATGTAATGCAATGAAAGAGATAAGATTTTTAAAGTGGTTTAACCTTGCAACCCTTTTACAAGCTCTACATTCACTCCCAAACGTCTAAAGAACTTCTAAAGTTGAGACCCTTCCTATTTCTTTTTCAAAGAAACAAAAGTTCTTTAATGTGAAATTCAAACATTTACAAATTTTTCAAGAACAACTTAGTAACTCTACTAAAGCTTTTCACTACTCACCCTTTAACTTGTTCTTGACATGCAACATCTTTCTTTCAAGAACAATAAAACCTTTTTTCTGTGTAAAGTATTTATGTTTTACAAGTGACAAAGATTCTAGTCTAAGATTGAAAATTTGAAAAATAACTAGAATTTGAAAGTAAAATTTGAAAATGAGCACTTAAAAACTTAAGAGAATTTGACAATAATAACAATGGCTTGATAGCTTGTGTGTGGAATGTATTCACCCATGGTCTCTATTTATAGGCAAATTTGAGTTCCAAATCAAAAACTTGAATTTTTGGCTCCAAAGTGTGATTTGACATAGTTTGAACCTTCCTTCTGGTTTCGGCTTATTCCAGCTCATTTTGACTTTTGTGTCAGAAATAGATATTGTCGATTTTTCTTTAACTTTCCAATGTCGTCAAAATCAGTTCATTTGGACTTTTGTATGTCAAGTTACATCCACTTTACTGAATTGTGGCATTTCAGTGATATAATTTTTTTTTCTTCTATTTTCACTAAAATTTCATTAGAATTTCACATTGACGATCTGACACTATTTTTTAGATAATTGAAAGAAGTTTTCAAAACATCCAAAATCTTAATTTGTGGCTGAGTGAGACGAGAGTTATGCTTATTTGAAATTGAATGTATCAATCTGAAAATTTTCACTTCTTACAAAAAATAATTTTACACATTTTGATAAATTATTAGTTTCACATATTTGTTATGTCTCAAGAGGTGGCTTCTTGAGAGAACCTCTTTGCCCTACCTTGCTTGTCAAGAAATCTCTTCTTGGTATGTTCTGTAGGGGCCAGACTGAAGGATTTCCTCCCAGTCGTCTTCCGACTTCTCCCTTGTTTCGTTGTTACGGTTTCAGTTGTAGGTTATTTGAGATGGATGAATATTTGGCAGCCTTGTATGACCGTTTGTCTATTGATGACTCGGAAGTTCTTGTTAGTCCATCGCCCAGCGTTCTCCCTGATCGGTTGGCCACCGAGAACGCACTCATTGGCAAATTGCTATCCTCTCGGATTATCCCACCCAATCATGTGGTTGGTCTCTTTAAGCGGCTGTGGAAACCTACCAGGGTGCTTACAATGAAGCCCATTGCTGACAATACGTTCCTTTTTCAGTTTCAACATTTACTGGATAAGCAACGTGTTATGCAGAACCGGCCATGGCTTTTTGATCGACAACTTCTTCACTTGTCGGACGCTGAGGCCGGTGCTATTGGCCTGAAAGTTCAGCCTTTGACATGTCTTTTTTGGGTTCATGCCTACAACGTCCCGATTGGTAGGATGACCGTGGGTTTTGCCAAGTTTCTTAGAAATTCAATGGGTCAATGCTTGGATGTTGATAAGGATTCTGATGGCTCTTGCGTGGGCCATTTTCTGCGTTTCAAAGTTAACCTGGATTTGGGGAAGCCTCTAAAGAGATTGCTCCAATGGACAATCGACGGGACTCAGTACAAGTTTCTGCTTAGGTATGAGAATCTGCCGGATTTTTGCTACCGGTGCGGTGTAATTGGTCACTTGAATAAGGATTGTGTGGCCTGGAAGGAACAGGAAGATGTGAATGATTTGCCAGATCCATTCAGCCAGTGGCTGAGAGCTTCGATCAATTCTATGCCTTTCTCTGTTAGTCGCCAATGCCCCTCAGCTGCAGAGGACGATCCGACGCCTCCACCTCCGCCTTCACCACGGACGAAACCTCGGTCTTCATAACGGACGAAGCCTCGACCTTTGTCTTTGCTGGAGAACACCCACCAGGCTGAGGACCACCCTTCTGATCCGCTGTCTGCGATGATTTTATCTCCCCATCCAGTTATTGCTCCCCCAAAATTAACGCGCACGAACTCCTGCCCTGGACTTATTGACTGCATGCTAGTGGAGGCACCCACCCTGCTGGACCCTTCGGCGCATCACTTGCAGAGGAAGTTTACTCGCTATGCGTGAGCATGTAATGGTACGGATACCCCTATGGCTACAACTCCTACTGGGGCAAAAAGAAAGTTGAATGTTAATGAGTCTTTCCCAGCTAGTGAGCATGATCTTTTAGTGTCTAGTAGTGGTAAGAATAAGAAGTTACATGTAGCTAGTAGTGCTGATATTTCTGCTGTAAACCTGAATATTCATATGGATGGTGATGTGGCGGCGGTCGGCGATCATAGCCAACCTCGCCCATCCCAATGAATATTTTAAGTTGGAATTGTCGGGGCTTGGGGAATCCCCGAACAATTCAGGAATTGCGAGGCTATATCAGCTGGCACCGTCCCCATGTTATTTTCTTATGCGAAACTAAATGTTCGCAGTCAACTTTTATTCGTATAAGGAATCAACTTGATTTGTTTGGTTTGTGTTATGAGTCACATGGCATAAGTGGTGGTTTGGGACTTCTCTGGGACCGCAATATTGATGTATCGTTAACTTGCATGACAGAACGTTACATTGACTTTATTGTTTCATATCAGGGCACTTCACTCCGAATGACAGGGTACTATGGCCAGCCGATTGTGGCTCAGCGTAGGGAATCTTGGCGTGCTTTTAGAACACTATATCAACCGGCTTGCCGGTCTTGGATTTGTTTTGGGGATTTTAATGAGGTTCTTTATCAGCATGAGTTTCAAGGAAGATGGCCTAGGCCGATATGGCAAATGAAAGCTTTTCATGAGGTACTCAAAGCTTGTCAGTTAGAAGATATTGCTGACCAGGGCCAACAATTCACCTAGTCACGTCTGCAACAACACCCCTATACGCAGCGAGCGCGTTTGGATAGGGCAGTCATGAATCCCGAGTTCAATGGTTTGTACACAGCAATAGTCAGCAAAAGTGTTCTCTCTTTTACCTCAGATCATTTGGCTTTGCTGCTCCACATTCGCCACATGTCTCCCCCTTTGATTTGAAGCTTTTCCGATTTGGGCATTGCATGATAGGGTTTTGGACAAGTTGGAACACTATTCACTGGGTCTTATTCGCTGGGGTGTTGGTCCTTTTCGGCATTTGGAAAAGGACAGACAAAAGCTGAAGAAGAAATTAGATGCGCTTTGCAAGAGTACGGTGACTGCGGCATCTCAATCCTGCATTAAATCACTTTAAACCCATATGGAACTTTTAGAGGAGCAACTGGTAGTCAAATGGCAGCAGCGTTCGAAGCTATTCTGGCATCGACACGGAGATGAGAACAGTAGATATTTCCACCAAGCCTCTAGCCGGAGAAAATTGAATAATGACATAATAGCCTTTGGGGCCCGCATGGCACTTTATGCTCTGATCCCAATGGCATTGAGGCGGTAATTCACAACTATTTTGTTGTTTTGTTCGCATCTACTAATCCTGCACCTGATGACACACTTCGCATATTTGACCAACTTGAGAAGCGTGTGACCGCGACGCATAATGATTTCTTGGATAGTCCATATACGGAGAAATATGTAACGCGTGCATAATGCACTCGTACAAGTCGTCGGGGTCTGACGGTATGAGTCCAATATTTTTCAAAAAGTATTGGCGTATAGTTGGTTCTGATATCATCATCTATGTGCTCTGTATATTGAACCATGGTCAACTGGATCCTTTGGTGAATTTGACACATGTTGTATTTGTTGGAGTAGAATACATAAGCTATGCTTGTATTGTACAGTTTTCCAGTTTAATATATCGATTTGTGTTTCAGTCATATCTTGTTGTGCATGTTTATGTCCATTTATATTATGTAAGTAGATGATGAGGTGTCTGGTGTGACACAGTAGACCTCATCATTGGTTGAAAGACATAGTATATAAATGAGGTTCGTAACCGAGATAGTTTTGGACAAACTGTCGGTCTAGGTTATTATGTGATTCAGATAATTAGTTTGTCTAAGCTAATTGAATCATATAGATATGCCCGGGGCATATTGAACTTGACTCTTAGGAATGATTTGTCTTGTACTGATTTAATAGACAAATCGATCCTTGTATTCTATCTCTAAATCCCTAGACTCGAGTGGGCATGAGGATTAGACATAGTGTACTTTGATCTGTCAATGGGTGAGGTCAAATGTGGCCAATAGTCTCGGTGGGTTGGGTGCGCGTTTAGTTGCTTGGTGTGCTACTGCTTGTCGAAAGGAAACCATGTACCGGTGCGTCCGGGGTGATGGTGCTCCCAAGATAAACTCGAAATGTTTATTATACTAAACTCGGCCGGTGGACTTATGTCCGGTACAGTAAAAAGGTCGAGTGGTACTAGTCTCGGAATTAAAGAAGTTAATTAATTAATTTATCAGTAAATTAATTTTAATTAACGAGCACTATATCTTTGATGTGGGGAGATTAATGAATATAATTTAATTAAGTTGTTCCGGAAGCAATTCTGGTGTAGGATGGTAGTGCCAAAATTAATCCGTTAGTGGTACGATTAATTTTGTAATGGGTTAATTGAATAGGTAGATTTAATTAATTAATTGGTTAATTATTTCTAAGGGTTAATTCAGTAATTAACAAAGTAGAATTATTTAATTAATTCGTAAGTAATTAACAAAGTGGAATTATTTAATTAATTAATTAAGTCTTAAGTTTCAATTGAAATTAGGAAATCCTAGAGATTAGGAACCTAGTAGGATTTGGTTTATCCTATCAGATTGGTTGCCTAATTGGATTTGGAAACTAATTCATTACCTAAACCCATTAGAAAGACCAATCCTAAACCAACTTGGAGCCTCTCTTGTAACTCTATAAATAGACAAGGGATCAGTCATTCAGAAAACACAATTAATCCACAGGATTTCTAGAGAGAGAAAATTCTAGATAGAGAAAACGTTTCTCTCTCCAATTCAAATTTTCAAGAAAGTGTGCGGCTGGTTTTTGGGTTTCTAGTGGCTGAAATTTTGGCCTTGGTTTATACCAGCTGCGCGTAGCTTTCTCTCTCTGCGGGCGGTGCGTTTATAGTACGTGCCAGGTGCTGCGGGGCTAGAGTTTTCTAACTGGTGGATTGTGGTGAGTAGCTGATCAATTGACTTCTAGTTCGTTACCCACACAACGTGAAGTCATAGTCTTGAGGCATACAAGAGAATCACCAGGTGCACGCTTCAAAGGTACTTTTCTAAGATTCCGCTTTAATAGAAATTTTTGTTGCGTGGTAAATCGAGCAAGTGCAAACCCAGATCCTACCAAAAACTTTTAGTATTGATCCCTAAGGTCACTAAGCCATAGTTGATTACTCAATTTCACCCCATAATGTGGTATACAACTTAGCTTCGAATGCAGTTTCGAATAGACTATGTCGCATCCTTCCCGACATTATATCGCCTTCTCAGTTGGCATTTGTCCCGGGCTGCATGATTACTGATAATGTGCTGGTGGCGTATGAAACCCACCACTCTATGAAGCTCAAAACGGCTGGGGTTAAAGGTCAGATGAGTATAAAACTAGACATGAGCAAGGCGTTTGATAGGTAGAGTGGAGCTTTGTCAAGCCTACGCTTCGAGCTATAGGATTTGGTGAGAAATTTGTCTCCATTATTTGGCAGTTCTTATCAACTGTTTAGTTTTTGTTCTTGATAAATGGCATGCAATTCGGAAGTCTAAAGCCACATAGAGGACTTCGGTAAGGGGACCCTATCTCCCCTTATTTATTCATTCTTTGTAGTGAAGTTTTGTCGTGTTTGCTTCAAGATCTTCAAAGGTGTAGCCGTCTTAATGGTATTTCAGTTGCGCGAGGGGCTCTGTCAATTTTCCACCTTTTCTTTGCAGACGACACATTGTTATTTTGCAATGCAAGCAGACAGGAAGCAGAGCATATGCGTTGGGCACTATCCTTTTATGAGTCTATCTCCGGGCAAAACATTAATTTGGAAAAGTCTGGGATTCTCTTTAGTCCTAACACCCCATCATCTGTGCACACAGAAATCTGTGCTATTCTGGGTATTACTGAGTCATATTCTCATGGAAAATATTTGGGGCTACCTAACATTATGGGCCGGAGCAAGAAAGACCTTTTTAATACTTTGAGGGATTGGGTTGCTGCGCGAATTCAAGGTTGGTCAGAGAAATTCCTATCCAAATCAGGAAAGGAAACTCTGATCAAATCAGTCCTTCAAGCAATACCCTCATATGTTATGTCATGTTTTTTAATTCCATATGGGGTAGTTGATGAGATACAGAGGCTTATAGAACGTTATTGTTGGGGCTAAAGTGCAGATAGTAGGAAAATTCACTGGGTTGTGGAAGTCTTTGTCACGCCAAAAAGCGATGGGTGGACTTGGTTTCAGAGACCTTAAATCCTTCAATATTGCACTTCTCTGCAAACAGGCTTGGCGTCTCCTTTTGAACCCCAACTCTACACTTGCCCGGGTTCTGCAGGCTAGATATTATCCAGATGTGTCACTGTTTGATGCTACTTTGCAAGGCCTTCATTCACCTGGAGAGGTATTTTGGAGGTATTAAGGGACTAAAAATGGGAGCTCGTCGGAAAATTTTTTCAGGTGAACAGACTAAAATTTGGCTTGACCCCTGTTTCCAATCCGTTGTGTGGGTTCCACCCGACAATGACTCTCCCTAAATATGCTACAATTTATTCGCTCCTGCTACCGAATGGCGGGGGTTGGAAAGTGGAATTAATTCACTCCACCTTCTCACAACCAATCGCAGTTGCGATACTCCCTATTCCTCTCTCTGATTCTAGAGATCCGGATAGGTGATATTGGCATTACAATAGGAATGAGAGTTTTACAGTAAAATCTGCTTACCATGCTATTCAAGAATCACGGAGCACTTTTATTTCTATGATCTCAGATGCCACTGACGCCAATGGTACTCGTCCCATTTGGCGCCAACTTTGGAACTTGAAAATACCTCCGCGGGTGACTCATCATTGTTGGCGTCTCTTGACCAACACTCTGCCAACTTTGGAGAATCTCGCTCGCCGTCATGTGCTTGTTCCGACACATTATCCTTTTTGCAAACATCCGGAAGGAACACACGCCCATATTGTCTTTCTTTGCCCCTTTGCGTGCGAGGTTTGGAATCTACTCAGGCTCTCGAACATCCCCTTTGCTTTCTAGAATTCGCAGTTAGAGACCTGGGTTATAAATATGATGTTGGGCATAACAGTTGCTGAAGCAGAGAATGAAGCGGCTATCGTCATTTGGTTTGCCCGGAACAGAGTGGTTAATGAAGCGGCTATCGTCAGGCCGTTTGAAGTGGAAATCTCGGCAGTTACAGTACTTCAATCGTTCCAATCAGTGAGGATACTGCAGGATGTGGAGCACTCTATGGGATTTATGCCTCTACCTGTCCGACCAGTCCGGCTGGAGGGCATTTGTGCGTTCTTTGATGGAGCTGTTTCACATCAACGTCAAGGGGCAACTGCTAGTGTTCTTGTTGCAACTGCATCAGGTGCACATATCCTTAGTTATGGCAAATTCTTCCTTGGTGTTATGGATCCTCAAGCGGCAGAAGCTCTAGCCTTGCGAGAGACGTTGCTTCTCTGCCGCCAAAAGGAAATTGCAATTCGCTCCATCCTTGGTGACTCTTCGTAAATCATCCTTGTTGCCAAAAGTTTATCGGAATGTGATCACTTAACTCTTCCAGTTCTTGAAGACTGTCATGGCATTGTGCAGGAATTGAGATCACCTTTGTTACTTTGGATCCCACGTTCACAGAATTTGTATGCTCATGGCTTAGCTAAATTTGTGAAGAGTGATGTACTCACAAATTGTGAATGGCCTTGTGTGCCAGAATTCTTGTCTAATTTGTCGTTGGACAGTTTTCAGTAAGTTTAATACAAGTTCTTTTCCTCAAAAAAAAAAAAAAAAAAGTTTCACATATTTGTTTTGTTATTATTAAAATCAAAATTGGAACACTTAAGTTTTACAGTCTCGTTGGCAAGGAAGGGGTACATGAATATATGAAATATAAGGAGCCTCCACAGATCGTCCAGAGTTGGCTACACCATGATGTGATTCGGGTAACATACCTCGAATTATAGAATAGTGATGACTTAAGACAGTTTCCCTCCTTTCGTGCAAAAAAATAAATAAATATTTACATCATTCACAATATATTAGCCATTTAATAAATTTCACTCAAAATCAAAATTCACCCCATTCTCAAACCTTGTTAATTTTATATTTTTGTTTTCTCTTCATTAATAATCCTTATATCAATTGCTACATTATCCCACATAACCTTATTTTTCATTTTCTTTACAAAAGTAAATAGAAAAGGTATTTTAACACCTATAAATGTTAGACTAAATATAAGGTATACCCTGTACCGGTGGTACATGTACCTGTTATTATATATATAGTAATTTTTCGCTTAACAGCTGTACACTTACTAAATATAGTAAGTTTCGCCGATGCGCGCGCCCTTTTTTTTTCTCGCTGAGTCCACAACGTCTCAGAACAACTGCTGCAACGTCCAAAAAACAACTGTGGCAATGTCTACATCCAGGCATGTCGACAACGTCTCCTAACACTGCCACAACATCCCCGTACGTCCAAATCACAACTGCCGCAACGTCCAAAACATCTACATCCAGGCAGAGACGAGACTCGAACCCTGGTCATTTTAGTCTTGTGACTCTTCAAAACATTCAATTGCCATTAATCCATTTAAAGTTAGTTGACATTTAATTAAACTTTTTTGTACATGTCATTTAAAAGTTCGCTATTATCAATATTGAATCTCACATCTCCCAATACATAGGTCAGTAGAACCCCGGGGGAACAAAGTTTTCATGTAGGCAAATCGTAAAAAATTATTTTTTATACATGTCTATCATATCCATTGCGTAGATCTCATCGAGAAGCATCAAATCGACTACTCGCGTGTCCAAATTGGACAATCGAGTGCCGAGTTATGCACTCTTGAATCATCGCTGCAATACAACTTCATAGACGATACATTCCACGTCTCCTAAAATTGTCGCAACGTCCAAGCACGTCCAAAAAACAACTGCCGCAACGTCTACATCCAGGCATGTGAATTTAAGCTGAATTTTTTCACTTAACATTTTCCACAACGTCTCCTAACACTGTCGCAACGTCCAAAAAATAACTGTCGCAACGTCTAAAAACGTCTACAATTTTTTTTTTCATGTGGGACTAAATTTTAGCTGAATCGTCTACATCCAACATTTGAATTTTAGCTGAATTTTTCACAGAACATAGTCTACCACGTCTTATCACGTCCAAAAAAAGTAGCACTATGGCCAGATACGTCCGGATACGTCCGGCAACGTCCAGCTACGTCCCTCCACAACGTCTCATCCAGAAACGTCCAGAAACATCTCAAAACAACTAGAACCACGTCAAAAACAACTATCACCACGTCCAAAAACATATACATCTATGTGTGTGAATTTAAACTAATTTTTTTCACAAATACAACAAGCACCACGTCTCAGAACAACAAGCACCACATCAAAAACAACTAACACCACGTCCAGAAAAGTCTACATCCATGCATGTGAATTTAAGCTATTTTTTTCACAAAGACAATCCACCTTGTCTCAGAACAACTACAACCACGTCGAAAACAACTAGCACCACGTCCAGAATCGTCTACATACATGCGTGTGAATTTAAACTGATTTTTTTCACAAATTGGAGG
The DNA here is from genome assembly GCA_030378225.1 of Knoxia roxburghii. Lineage (NCBI taxonomy): Eukaryota > Viridiplantae > Streptophyta > Magnoliopsida > Gentianales > Rubiaceae > Knoxia > Knoxia roxburghii. The sequence goes on along the minus strand of CM059422.1, from coordinate 9,041,363 downwards.
TAATACAAATTGTGTTGTGTAAAATTGTTATTCTAAAATTTTCTTGACAAATTTGGCAGCCAGAATCACAACTGGTCACTACCACACCGCGTAAACATCCAAACATGTGAATTTTAGCTGAATTTTTCACAGAACATAGTGTACCACGTCTAGATACGTCCAAAAAAACTAGCACCACGTCCAGTTACGTCCAGCAACATCCCGCAACGTCTTGTTACGTCCCGCTACGTCCAAAATACAAAGCAGCAATATCCCGTTATGTCTCGCAACTTCCAGCTACGTCTAGTTACGTCCCATAACACGTTCTACCAAGTTCAGCAGCGGGGAAGAATCAGAAGCAACCCATTTCACATGAAAGTGCCAATACTTCAAGGAAACCATTTATATATCATATTTCGGAGTAACAGAGTATTATTTGAATAAGAAAACACGAATATAACATCGTTAATACATTACCCAACATCAAATCGCGAAAATAAGGTTCCGCAAATCCATCAAATACATTTCATACTTTATGATGTGGTAATTTTTTAAGAAGAATAAGTTATTTTTGAAGAAGAATCAGAGATTTTTTAACAGGAAGAAGTATTTTTTAAGAAGAAGTGATGTTTCGGTTGTATTTGGTGTTGTTCATCAGAAAATACAATCGTCGATCTCCGTTAAATATGTGTTTGGATGAAAATTTTGATTAAATGCTATTTCGAATGGAGTACGACGAAGAAAAATAACTGATTTTTGAAGAAGATGAAGTAATTTTTGAAAAAGAAGGAACTGAATTTTTGGAGAAGAAGAAGAAGAGAAGAGCGTGTATTTAGTAGTGATATATAATTAAGGCAGTCCGTATACCCTGTACACAGTGGTACATGTACCTACTACTATATATAGTAATTTTTTGCTTAACAACTGTACACTTACTAAATATAGTAAGTTTCGCCCACGTGCGCGCTCGCTGAGTGCACAACGTCTTCGCTGAGTCCACAACGTCTCAGAACAACATCCGCAACGTCCAAAAAACAACTATCGCAACGTCTACATCCAGGCATGTCCACCACGTCTCATAACACAAGCACCACGTCAAAAACAACTATCACCACGTCCAGAAACGTCTACATCCATTCATGTGAATTTAAACTGATTTTTTTCACAAATACAACTAGAACCACGTCAAAAACAACTAGCACCACGTCCAGAAACGTCCTCATTCATACGTGTGAATTTAAACTGATTTTTTTCACAAAGACAGTCCACCACGTCTCAGAACAACTAAAACCACGTCAAAAATAACTAGCACCACGTCCATAAATGTCTACATCCAGGCATGTCCACAACGTCTTCGCTGAGTCAACAACGTCTCAGAACAACTGCCGCAATGTCCAAAAAATAACTGTCGCAACGTCTACATCCAGGCATGTCTACAACGTCTCCTAACACTAGCACCACGTCAAAAACAACTAGCACCACGTCCAGAAACGTCTACATCCATGCATGTGAATTTAAACTGATTTTTTCACAAATACAACTAGAACCACGTCAAAAAAAAAAGCACTACGTCCAGAAACTTCCTCATCTATGCGTGTGAATTTAAATTTTTTTTTTTACAAATACAGTCCACCACGTCTCAGAACAACTAGAACCACGTCAAAAACAATTAGTACCACGTCCACAAACGTCTACATCCAGGCATGTCCACAACGTCTTCGCTGAGTCAACAACGTCTCAGAACAACTTCCGCAACGTCCAAAAAATAACTGTCGCAACGTCTACATCCCAGCATGTCCACAACGTCTACTAACACTGCCGCAACGTCCACCTACGTCCAAAAAACAACTGCCGCAACGTCCACCAACGTCCAAAAAATAACTGCCGCAACGTCAAAAAAATCTATATCCAGGCATGTGAATTTAAGTTGAATTTTTCACATAACACCTTCCACAACGTCTCCTAACACGGCCGCAACGTCCCCGCACGTCCAAAAAAATTGTTGCAACGTCCAAAAAACGGCTTAGCTAATTTTAGTAATGTAAAAAGCAGATACCATTTAAGTAACTATTAGTAGGAAAAAACCAAAAAAAAAATTGTCAGGGGCGAGACTCGAACCCTGGTTATTTTAGTCTTGTGACTTTCCAAAAAATTCAATTGCCATTAATCCACTTAAAGTTAGTTGACATTTAATTACACTTTTTTGTACATGTCATTTAAAAGATCACTATTGTCAATATTGAATTTCCCATCTCCCAATACATAGGTCAGTAGAACCCCGGAGGAACAAGGTTTTCATGCATGCAAATCGTAAAAAACTATTTTTTATACATGTCAAATGTTTCGTCAAAAATTCAAAAAACCCTTGAAATTATTAAAAATCCTTCGTATCTTTTAAAATATGACGTTTTTTGGAGTTTCGATCTACCCAAACCGCCTTCGGCAGTTTGCAGATAGATAGATCTCGAAAAGTTATATGAAATCAAAAAAAAATTCGTCTAAAACGGACCACCGAGCGCAAAGTTATGACCATTTAAAGTTTTCGTCCAAAACCACACATTTTTCAATATCGGAACCATCTCCAAATGCCGGTCTGCTGTGTACATTGCGTAGATCTCGTCAAGAACCATCAAATTGACTACTCGCCCGTCCAAATCGGACAATCGAGTGCCGAGTTATGCCCTCTTGAACCGTCCGTGCAATACAACTTCATAGATTGCACATTCCACAACGTCTCCTAACACTGCCGCAACGTCCCTGCACGTCCAAAAAACAACTGCCGCAACGTCAACATTCGGGCATGTGGTGAATTTTTCACATAACACCTTCTACAACGTCTACATCCAATCATGTCCAAAAAATAATTGCCTCAACGTCTACATCCAATCATGTGAATTTAAGCTGAATTTTTCATATTACACCTTCAACAACGTCTCCTAACACTAGAACCACGTCAAAAACAACTAGTACCTCGTCCTGAAACGTCTACATCCATCCATGCATGTGAATTTAAGTTGATTTTTTTCACAAAGACAGTCCACCAAGTCTCATAACACTAGAACCACGTCAAAAACAACTAGCACCACGTCCTGAAACGTCTACATCTATGCGTGTGAATTTAAACTTATATTTTTCACGAAGACAGTCCACCACGTCTCGCTACGTCCGAAAAAACTAGCACCACGTCCAGATACATCCAGCAACGTCCCGCAACGTCCGAAAATACAAAGCAGTAACGTCTCGCAACGTCTTGTTACGTCCCGCAACGTCCAAAATACAAAGCAGCAACATCCCGTTATGTCCCGCAACGTCCCACAACGTCCCGCAACGTCTAGTTACGTCCCATAACGCGTTCTACCAAGTCCAGCAGCGGGGAAGAATCAGAAGCAACACATTTCACATGAAAGTGCCAATACCTCACGGAAACCATTTATATATCATATTTCGGAGCAATAGAGCATTATTTGAATAAGAAAACACGAATATAACATCATTAATACATTACCCAACATCAGATCGTGAAAATAAGGTTCCGTAAATCCATCAAATACAGTTTATACTTTATGATGTGGTGATTTTTTAAGAAGAATAAGTTATTTTTGAAGAAGAAGAAGAGATTTTTGAAGAAGAAGAAGATATTTTTGAACAGGAAAAAGTGATTTTTCCGTTGTATTTGGTGTTGTTTGTCGGAAAAAATAATTGTCGATCTCCGTTAAATCTGTGTTTGAATGAAAATTTTGATTAAATGCGGTTTCAAATGGAGTACGGCGAAGAAGAATAACTGATTTTTTAAGAAGAAGAAGTGATTTTTTGAAAAAGAAGGATCTGGGTTTTTGGAGAAGAAGAAGAAGAAAAGAGCGTGTATCTCACTCTCTTATAGTGAGAGTGGTGATGTGTTAATTGGTACATGTACACAGTGGTACAGGATATAATTTGCGATAATTAAGTACATGTACCCACCAGCTACAGGATATAATTTGCGTATATATAAAAAAAAAAAAAATGTCAGCCTCTTTTTTATACCAACCTCTTTTTTATACCAAAAAAATGTTTAATTTTAACTAATAGTAATTTTTTAAAAAACATAAAAAAAAAATCTCAAAATCTATTAAAAGGTCTCCAATCCCGCCCAACTACTCAAACAAGGCTGGAACAATTTAGTTAGAAGGCTTCTCTTACCGTTATGATTTAAAAAAGATTTAACTTCAAAGAATCTTCTTGCCAATTTTTTTTTTTTAAAAATTAAATCGTACCTGTTAGTTTGACTATATTTTACCTTCCAAATCGATTAAATCGGTCAATGCAACACATCTAAAAGCTTGGAAGAAATCAACACTTGTGAGGGACGTCAATGCAATATAATACAACACAATTGGACAAATTTAAAAATCCAAAAAAAAAAAAAGTTCTTCCATTCTTCCATTCTTCTTCCCTTAAATGCGAATTCAAACCAAGCCCTTCTCCACTTTGGTAAAATAGTTAGGCGCTCCTCAGACACAGATTACATACTCACACACACAGAGGAAACTATTTCTATTAATATATAAACAGCACAACACAAGCTTAATGTATAACTGTCTAGGATTGCATTCTTCCATCCGCCTAAAAGAATATATATAAACTACACTAGCAGCAATACAAATGGTTTTTCCCACTTAGTCTATAACTAGAGATCAGCATTGTTGATAATGTGTTAGCTAAGAAATCAGAGCTCACGATTCCACCGGACTCGAGTCAAGTTGTCAATGACCAGTATCTGTTCAGTAGCCGGAAACAGGAGTCATAGTTCATACCTCAGCTATAAAGGTTTAGGTTAAATGAATGAATTAGTTGTAAACCACCTCCACTTTGGTAGACCATGGTAGAGGGCTTCAAGCTCCAACAAACCACAAGCAAAAAAAGAACCATCACTGCAGCATGAGAGCTCTGAAGTATGGAGTCAGTCCCCTTGGAGAGACATGTTAGATATCTTAACCAATATTTGCAACTAAGCTAGTCAATCAGCTGTAATTTGCTTATGAAACGTCTTGAAGGGCTAGGTTTAGCTCATGCGCTGACTTGGCAATTGAACCACCTCTTCTGGAAGAGCCAAAAGAAACCAAATGAGCACCACCAAAATTCACTAGGCTGAAACTAGCGACTAAATCAGAGAACACGCACCTGCAGAGGATAGGCAAGCTACGCTTCACCTTTTCAAGCTCAACGAAGCAAATATTGCAGCGCTCCAACCTGTTTCGCCAAGAAGTAACAGCAACCTTGCAATTAAAATTATTAAGATGGAAATTTTAGTGGTACACATTTGTATATTTGAACAGACCTTTGCTCAGCCTCAATATCCACTCCTACTGATGAAGATGCAGATATTGAAGAATAAATCAGTGACCCAAACACTCTGACCAGCTTTAGAAGCATTTCCAGCGCAATATTCTGATGTCTGAAAAAAAAAAAACGCAGTATGTTAGAAGCCAAGGACAATAAGATCTATACTCTTGCCGGAAAAAAAAAAAAGAAAAAAAAAAAAAAGAATGAAGTCCAGAAAAAAATTATCAAACAAAAAGCTATGTTGTTTTCAGAGTGATGTTTTGTGCAAATAACACAAAAATGCCACAAGCCATTTTAGTGATTAACTTGAGAAAACTTTTCCATGAAAAGCTCTCATGTTTGCAAAGTTCAATGCCAGTCCCATGAGAGCATAAACCAGAAATCAGACTGGATGCTTCTCCTTAAGTGTCTTTACCTATCCATGTTACTTTCAAGAAGTCCATTGAGAAGTGGCAGAAGACTAGTGCAGATATCTAATGTCACATCAGCTTTTTCGGTCATGAGACTCATAATATCAGCAATCACCTACATAAAGCATCACATTTGAATTAAAATACGAATTCACTGTTCTAGGTCACATTTGTTGTCAGCTAAGAAAAAGGAAAACATGCCACTTACACCATGATCACCCAGTTTCTCCATTGCACTCAGGGCACCTTTAATATCATGCCTTTGCCAGTGATTGTAAACCATCTGCCAACAACTAAAAAAATGTCAAACAGAGTCTACTGCATTCCACAAGGAAATAACATCTACTAGATAAGTCTGGCACACATTGTCCAGAGTCACACGATTTTTCATTTTGAGCCAAAACCACTCTCCCTCTTATTTATAAACTGTTGATCGTCCACTTTGAACTATTACAACTAATCCAGTAGTCAAACAAAATACTATGGCACAAGACAGGTTAAGTTTGAAATTTGGATAAGTAGGCGCTAGCATGGGGAAAAACGAACTAGGTTTTCATTAGAATGAGAATGTGGCTTTCACCTGCAATTTAACTAAACGAGACTGCATTGATCCAACAAATTGATCATGATGTTTCATCAAGTCGGCAATAACATCCTCCTCACTTGCAGATACAGTCTCCTCCTTTTCAACAGGGATAGGGCGACGTCTCTATTCATATTAAAAGTTTCAAATTGAACCAAGAGAAGAGACATACACGTAATGGTAGAAGGATATATGAAGCAATATGTGCATCTACATTATAAACCACAAGTATACATAAAGCATCAAATTTGAGACTAGTGATATCGGCTATTCTAATTGCAATATGTAGACATTGACATTCAATCCATCTCTAGTAAACATTAAGATTGATGTTATACCAAATCATTTAAGGAAAAAAGAAAAATAAAACATCACAATTTCGTTTAGTAATAAGCCATCATCAACTTTGAAAATCTTTTTCATTGACTCTTAAATCTCAAAAAGGTATGGAATTGAAGCGGTTAACCATGAAGATGTCTACAAAAGGATCAACATAAACTTTCCAACTTTCAAGTTCTATAAAACCATGGTCATAATTACAGGAGTCAAAATGTAGTTAAATTGAAACTTTTACCGCAATCCTAGCCCTTCAAAAGTTTTCAGACCAGGTAACATATAAATCCATTGTTAACAAATGAGTTGATCAAAAGGTAAAAGGTAATCTCATTTTTATATCACAAATAAAAAGAGAACCAAAGCAGAAGTAAAAATACCATGGTTGCTGGAGGTGTATTTGCATATATTGTAATGGGCACATTGCTGGAGGACAGATCCTCACTAAAAGGAATTCTATCTCTCTTCTCCCAATTGGCAACAATGGAACGGGTTCTTCCTATATATTTTCTTGAAAAAGTTAATAAGCCTGCAGAAAATTCCTCAGAATGCCACCAAAAACAAAATTTACGCACCTCTTTTACCATCAGTCACAGTTGATTCTCTACTCACGTTTGATAAACGAGTTTCATCTGCCATAACAAGAAAGCAAAAATTTTGCTTTTAAGCAGCCAGCGACAGAATTCCAACAAGATCACCTAAAGACAAAGATTATATACCTCCTCGTTTACCATCACTCATACTTGATTCTCTACTAATGGTGTTTGGTACACAAGTTTCATCTGCCACAAGGAGCAACCAAAAGTTGGCATGAATATTGAAAACAAAAATAAAGTTGACATAAACTTTCAACCTAATCTTTGGTAGCTAATAAGTCATACGTAGCACTTGTGTGCTTTGTCCAAACTAAATGTAACTCATTATATTTCCTTCAGTGAAGGAAATTAAGTAGAGCTCTTACCTACAGTAACGTTCCTTTCAGTCACTGCATCAAATACAGTAACCTTTGGAACTTCAATTTCAGGCCGTGAAGAAGCAACGGGCTTCTCCAAGTCATCTCTATTATTTGAAGAAATTCGAACATCTGCTGCTTTTGATTGCAACGATAACGGCATTGTTCTTCCGATTATTCCTTCTTTCCTTGATTCCGCAGCATGTTCAAACCTCAAGCTATTTCGTGGGACAACAACAGGTATCACATCAGATCGTTGGAGGATTGAAGGATTGGCCACAGACTGGACTTTAACAGGATTTTTCTTAGGTGCAGATGCATTCAGGACTACTGCTGAACTAACTGGAGCAACTTTCGGGCCAGTACTAAGGTTCACTCGTTGAGGAGTACCAGGAACACTTCCAGCAGCTTCAGCAAGCAGACAATTTCACGAAAACAAGTTTAAATGTTGAAGTTAGAATCAACAAGAGTGTTGCTTAATGGGACCAAAAGATGAAAATATTCAACCAGGAATAAAAAGTAAAGTGAATGAGAGCTGATTTCAAACAACCTTGTCAAGAATTTAATAGAAAAAGAAAACCAAAAAAAGAAACACAAACATACATACAGGTAAAAGATTTAGAATCCTTATTAAGGTCTGAGTTTTGTGAAGTGGAAAGTCGGCCAGAAGATTTAATTTCTTTGACAGGATCGGAATTTTGTGAAATGGACAACCTTGCCAAACTGGCCTTAGTGATATCTTCACTTGGCACAGACAAATTCCCACTTGAATTGGTTTTAGATTCTGATTGGCCATTTAACCGAGCTGTGCTTCCCATTGCGTATGGCTCAATACGCTGAAGAAAAGTTCAAAATTAGGAATTAACATCAATTTGTAAATTTGAAATGCCAGGAGAGAATCAGAAAAAGAGAGTGATTGAGATGCAAGTATCCAAAAACAATAGAAATCAATCCTTACCGAGATGTCTACAACCCACACTCCAACACAACTCTGGTTATAAGAACATCCAAGAAGCTTTCCTTCATGGATATTAAGATCAGAAAGTTTAGACCAACCCACATCTACAGTATCATGACTCCGGATGGGTTCCCATGAGTAAACCTAAAAGCAAAAGGATAGATGAGATCAATATTGTAGCAATACATTGGAACTTCTATTTGAAACAAAGAGCCTACCTTCAAGCTTTCGTGCAAACCACAAAGAAGTGTTTTACCATCGGGATTAAAAGTCATGCAACGCACCCCCGTGGTCTGCATTTGTAACCCATGACCAAATTATACCAGTCACTTGCAAATCATAAATGATTCCAAGTATGGATAACAAAGAAGTAAACTGATCGATATTCTTAAGAAATGGGAGAAAACAATGATTACCTCAGGTCCAGAAGAACCAATCAGTTCAAAAGTCTCAAGGTCCCAAAATTTCACAGTTTTGTCTGATGAACCTGTTAAGAAAATACCAGATTGCTACTATTATTAAAAGAACCAAAAAAAGAAAGAAAGAAAATAAACTTTTCATTGCAACACGAAGTGCTCAGTACCAAAAATATTCCCTTGATTTCTGAATCAGATTGTGACATAAGTGAAATGGTTTCATTTAAAACAAATAGAGAATATTCAATATAAGCTCTAAAGCACCCTGAAAGTCCAAAACCCTGGGCAACTTAGCTACTCGTCAGCTCTTAGAAAAGTATCTGGTTACACAATAACACATGCATGCTTGCAAAAAGGCTGCATGCATAGCAATTCAAACATTTCAACAGGTACTAAACGTTTCCAATCCTCAAAGCTTTCAGCATTATAGCAAGAGGTCTTTGCTAAATAATGACAAGGATACAACAAAAGTTAGAGCTTTATTAGGAAAATGCAACAACAGCATTATCATCAGATGACCTACAGCATATATTTAATCTCATCAACTTCTGATAAGCAAGATTTTCAGCATGCATCACAGAACATCACATCGAGGCAAAGTTCAACAACCTCCCTTCCACTTCTTCCCTATTCTTATCAATGTTTGACACTTAAGTTCATAATGCATGAATGACTCGTTTTCTTCTCTTACCACGGAGTGTCACGTCAGGTAAAAGTTTGAAATACATTTTTAGGAACCCCAGTAAATGTCTACAGAAGCTTCTCCGTAAAGAAACCATGCAAGGGAAGGATGTTGATTGCATGCTTTCTTTACGGAAAAATGATGACATTATCCTTATTCAGAAAATCCTTAAAAGCTTGGCAACTATACAATCATGACATTAGCCTTATTCAGAAGATAGTCCCAACTCTTGTACGAGACAGCTACTAAATGATAGTATGAGAATTCACTGCCTGAAAATCAAGCTTTAGAAATCACAATAAGGTTTAGCAATCACAATAACCATGCAAGCTTCCAATCGCAGAGAGTTCAACATTGAAGTATTCATGCCAATGTTTGTTCCTCACCTGTTGCCAGCAAAAACTCATGGGGATGAAAATCAATGCACTGAATCTGGCCATCGTGACACTTAAAATCATGCAACAGCTTCCCCGCAGTTAAATCCCATAGCTGAAATAATAGTAATTTCAGCATGAAAAATAAGAACAGATTCTTTCTAAAGGAACATATACAATAAAAAATGTGTATGCATGTTTTTCAAGCAAATATTTTCAAACTGGATAGAGTTGCCTGCTTAAAAATTTAAAAAAGAAAATGCTAGTATGCTCAATGCATTGTGGAAAAAGTTTATATAGCATTTTGATAAGTCAATATCAATACTTCTCACTATGGATTTACTCCAATTTAGTGTAAGTTAGAATACATAATTCTCCAGTTATAGCATGCGAAAATACAAAATAACATTGAGTTGCAGCTACAAGAATAGTAAAGCTTCCATTCTAAGCATATTAATAAATGTGTAGCTTGGTCTTCTTTCTCTGCTATTGAAGAGTATCTATGAAATCCCAAAAATTATTTAAGTTTGGGCCAATAAACATACCAGCATAGGCTAGATAGATCAAGGAAGTTCCTGAGAAGGGCAAGAGGGAAGAAGCAAGGTGAAAGATCAAACCTTAACAGTGTTGTCCTCTCCCCCGGAAACCACCCACCGTCCATCTGGGGTAAACCTGATAGCATTGACACCTCGAGTGTGACCCTTGTAAGTGTGGATACAGCCTTTACGTCTGATATCCCATATCTTCAAATTTGTGTCCAATGAGCCAGATGCAAAGAACTCCCCAAAAGGGTGGAAGTCCAAAGAGATACAATTCGACCGATGACCCGTCAAAGTACGGACAACTAAATTAAATAAATGACAGGATAAACAAGCTGCCATGGGGAAAATCCAGGAAAAAAAAAAAAAAGAATTATGTGCTTAACAGGGGAAAAAAAAAGTTAAGGGGATTACTCTTGGCCTCTTCCAAATCCCAAAGCTTGATGGTACCACTGGCAGCTCCTGCAGCTACCAAAACCTCAGAAGAATCAAAGCCAACTGAATCGATCCCACTGGAGTGACCCGACAAACTCTAGACAATAAACAAAAAATTCAACTTCCAAATAAAGGCCCGCCCCTCTTTCCTTTTTGTGTTTGTCAAGCAGAAAACTAATGAACGTTGACTTTAGCTACGATGGTCCTCTTACAAGAGATTAGAATTTAATTTAAGAGCTCCCACTTCTAATGGAAAATAAGAAAGAAAATGCACAACAAGAAGGAAAATGGGGATTGAGAAACTGACCAGAATGGCATTGGGCTTGCCAATGGCCCATAGATTAACCTTGTGATCTTCTCCACCAGTTACAAGAACCCTAGAAGACTTCCTCCCAATCTTAAGACAGTTCACACTCTCTGAATGAGCTACAAATTCCTCTAATTTTTTAAAATTTTTGGAGTCAAGTATTAACCCTTTCTTTTCAATGTTTGAAATTGCGAAAAGAAGCGTACAAATTTAACAATTGATTACTAAGATCTGAGGACAATATTCATAAAAGCAAATCTACAGCTAATCAAAAAACTCCCAGATAAAAAAGAGAAACGAATACAAATAAAATTCAAAATAATAATAATTATTGTAAGAGAAAAGGATACGTAGCTTATAAGCCCGTTTGGTGGTAGTCATGGAAACAAAACAAAACACGAAAGAATCCTACAATGCAGTTGCAGCCCGGTAAATACGATTCGATATTCGGCAAAACCCTAGCAGCGGCAGCGGGCGGTGGCGCTGCGTGGGCGGAGGAGGACGGAAGATGGAGCAGCGGTAACAGCAGCAGAAGCAGGATTAGATCTGGAAGAAGAAGAAGATGGCATTGGAAAATCAACGGTAGCTAGGCAGCGGTGTTGTTATTGTTTGTTACACTCCACCATCTTCATCCAACGTTTTCAAATCTCAACAACCAACCAAACGACAACCCACATAGTACGCCATTGGAGACAGCAAATGATGATGATGATTCATTAACTAGGATTAAGCGGGCATTAGGCAAAGCTAATCAACCCAACAAAAAAAAAAAAAAACAGCAGAAATGAAGGAAGGATTTGAAAATGGATGCATCCCAGATAACAAGTTATTATGAGCAGCAGAGCAGAGTAGGGCAGGGGGGTGGGGGGGAGGGGTAGGGGCGGAGAGTGGGTGGATTTGTTTGGTTTGAAATGATACTGACTATGATTATACTACTACTACTACTTCTTCTACTTTGCTCAAAGTTTGCTTTGGTTTATTAACAAAAAACAGTAATAATTATTACTATAAGAGAGGGACCAACAGCCTGCCATGGAAGAGCAGGAGGAGGAGGGAGATTTCCTTCAAATATTTTTCCTTTTTCCTTTTCTTTCCCAATTTTTTTTTTTCTTTATTTTATTTGAACCTATATATTACTTTCTTTGTTTATTCTTTCCTCAAAAATTAACCTTTTTTTTATTGAAAAAAATTTACAATAATAGTCCCTAAATTATACTCACTGGTAAATTTAATTATAAAATATTTGATAGCCGATAAATTTAATTTTAAATTTTACTATTTACAACCCATTTAATTCTAAAAATTATTTTTTTACTTTTTCTTTTAGCAATATATATTACCTTTTTTGAAGCAAACAATATATATTACCATATTTGTTTTTTCTTTCCTCAAAAATTAACCCTTTTTTATTGGAAAAAAATTTAATAATAGTCTAAAGTATGACTAAGTGAAAATTTTAGTTCTAAATATTTTATAATCGACTAATCTAGTTTTAAACTTTACTATAAATATTCTAATAACTAACTTTTTTTTTTTTGAGCAATACATATATATTACCTTCTTTGTTTTTCTTTCCTCAAAAATTAATTTTTTTATTGGAAAAAAATGCAATAATAGTCTAAAGTATGACTAAATGGAAAATTTAGTTCTAAATATTTGATAGTCGACAAATCTAGTTTTAAATTTTACTATTTACAACACATTTAGTTTTAGTAACTATTTTTTTTAATATTTAACGGTTGAATTGTAATTTTATTAACTCCTAGATCACGCAAATGTCAAATGAATGACAAATTTTATGACACGTAATTAACACGTTATTGTGGGTCCAAAATATATTTTTCACCTAAAAAATATGTTATTATCACTAAATGTATTGTGAATAGCAAAATTTATTACTAAATTTGTCAATTACCAAACATTTATAACTAAATTTGTCATTAGACCATACTATAGGGACTATTTTTATTTTTTATTATGAAACACAACATATTCAAATAATCGTGTAATAACATCGTGTAAATTTCAATTTTGCCAAAAAATTTTCATATTATTTTTAAAAAATTATTCTTCTAATACTTTTTATTTTTTTTACATAAAAATTTAATTTACAAATTCTACTCTATAGAAAACAAACAAACGGACAATTTAAACGGAGAGATGAAGAAATCATCACCGGTGGGTCTTTTAGAGCGAGTGAAGCTTTCGAAACCAAACGCGAGTCAGCCCGTGAATTTTTGAGTGAAACTTTCGAATGTTTGAACGAAGGAAGTGCCGGATTAAAGAAATATTTACGAATTTCTTATAACCCGTTTTGACCCGCACTAATAACCCGCAATTTTTTTTTTAAAAAAAAAAAACTCTTAAAACACCTCCCACATGTTTTTTAATATGTGTACTTAACATCTATAATTTTTATAAAATAAAATTTAAAAAACAACACATATGTTATCCAAACAACTTTTATAAATTTTTTTAACTCCTAAAAGGCTTAAAACATTAATGCTTGTCCAAACAGGCCCTTATATTCTCAATACAAATAACCTAACTTATTAGAGATTTCTATTGCATACATATTCCTAAAATGGTTAATTAAGTATTTCTTGTAATTGAATCTACCAAATACAATCGAGCTAGTACATACTATTTACTTTTTTTTTACTAGAAGTTCAAATTTTAAAATTAAAATATAGTTAATTTAAAATTTTTTAGTGTAAATTTTAATGAAACATAAGATTGATACAAATTTAAATTAATTACAATAAAAGTTTATATTTATTAATAATATATAAATTATAAATTTTATAGTAATTAAATTTAATTATGTAACATAATATTGTATGTACAAGTGTCACAAAAATTAAAAAAGTGTCGTCCCTGTGTGACCTAAAATTAATGAGACATCCAAATCTAACCTAACAATGAATACTATAAACACGAGAGTGACCCAATTATTTTGCAAATTGATATAAATATTAAATTTTATAAAAACGCATTAATTAGTCTTATTCCAACAGTAAAATAAATTAAATTCTGTTTCAATTACAGCCAAATGAGCCGTTAATTTGAGCTGCTCCATTTCAATTTCCCATTAATTCTACCTCCTATGTCTGATAATAATAATATTTTTGTTTCTTATTTATTATTATATTTTTACATTTATAACTTTATTTTAAATTATTAATTATAAAAATTATAATGGACTAGACGAGAAAAGATAAGCCCAATTAGTAGTGGACTTAGCGCGTATAATGGTTGTTGGGTTGGCTTTCATGTTTTGAACATCCCAACCCAAATTGACCCACACAGGCCCACCCCACCGCATCTAATCCCTTATTTATTTATTTTTTCTTTCCTTTTCATGTGAATATTATTTTGAATTTAACTTTTGCATGAATACACGTATTAAAATAATCACCATGTGTTTGGTTCGGTATGATAGTGTCTTAAGAGAAGTGTGGGTTTGCCTGTTTCACGATAATTGGAATGTTTTTTAATTTTATTTTTGTGGTTGAAAAAATAATTAAAATAAAATGATATAAGAGAAGTATGGGTTTAAAAAAAAAAAAAATAATTCGGGTCAACCTGATTCAAAATGGGCTGATAAGGTGAATCGAGACTTACTAAATTACAAAATATAATTTAATATTAATATAAAAATAAAAAATAAACAAAAAAAATAAATGAAATAAGTTCAAGTTAAATAAAATATATCTATACCTATACGGCTTAAATAGTTACGAGAGGTTGCAAAGAGTTAGTGATTTCTCGTAACTTTTTATCCTTTTACTTAAAATATGATTAAAGTTCGTAAGTGATCGCATACTTTCTTATTATTACTTCTATCCCAAAATAATAGTTTCGTCTATTAAACTATTTTAATTCAACAAATAAAATTATTATTATGAGATAAAAGAATACATTTAAGAAGAAAAAGAATACTTGCCTACAAAATTTTGAATGCAGAATACTAGCCTATAATTAAGAGGCTGTGGAATAGATTATGTCCCATTAAACACAGAATTGGGGAAATCTATATAAATAATTCCTCTCCCCTAACTTCCCAACTCCATTTAGCAGCTCTTTCCAAAAGTTGTGAATGCAAATACACAAAGGGCTAGCTGATCCTCCTAATAGAAGAGACATTTCACGACAACCTCAATACTGCTTCACAACAGAGTGCTCTTCGTAATAGAAGATACATTTGGTGACAAGCTTATGGCAGACTTGTACTGATAGACTTCCACCACATCAAAGTGACACAACGGCTTTAACCGTCGAGGGAATAGAACTGACTTATGCTCAAAACGACGAGCTGCCGAAGTGCTTCACCATTGAAAAGTGTAAATCTCACAGAACTGAAACTCTAATTCCCAAATTTCAGCTTTTCAGCAGGATAAGTGCCATTTGATCTGGTTTGCCCTCTCCGTGGAGGCGGCTTTGCACCACCGAACTTCTGAACCTTCACTGATTTTTGTGGTTTGTCATTGTTCTCTTTTCCTCTCCTAATGTCAAGTTAGAGGCATAGACAATAATAATGAGTAAAAGAGATGCACTAAAGAAAGATACATCAAATGTATGGATAAACCATCTAGATGCTATAACCAGTCACTAGGACGCGCACCTGATATGAAGGAAGAAAAGCAAAACCCCAACAAGTGTTGTTCCTGTAACAACTGTATTTAGTAATGACTTCCTACGGGTACGGGGCTGGTCCTGTCGCGTACCACATCTTTGATCTCTCTTATCTGAAGCTTTCTCTGTAGAAATCTCCACCTCATTTTCATTTTGAAGATCCTGATCACACAATTGGATTAGACATTCAAGAGATTGAAGCCTCCAGTAATGAGTATGAATGAGATTTAATACATACATACCTTATTCCCATTAGAGAAATGATGAGCACTTCTACTGCTAGTGCTACCAATATATGTTTGATCAGCTCCTTCAGTAATCATCCTCCCATTTTCCTTTTCAGCCAAGGAAATTGGATGTTTCTCAGCTATTGGCTTAGATTCATTGACTAGAGAAGTAATATGATGGTTGAAAATAGTACCGGTCCGTGCTTCATGTGACTCTCGACTAGTAACATCTTTTACTTGTACATCCTCATGTCCCAAGCTGTAAATGTGACCCTCATTGCCCTCAAGTGGAAATCCATCAGAAGGAATCTTAGCTTCCATGCATATCTTATGATGCAAGGAGTTCACAGGAATATGATCACCGCTACGCCTTTCTAAGGCAGGGGTTGATTCCAAGACATGTATTACTGGATTCTTTGAGTTCATGCCTTCAAAGGACTTGTCATTTTCTTCCAGAGTTAAGTCTGCATTCTCCATAGAGGTCATCGTTGGAAATTTTGGATCCTTGGATGTATCAAGCTTTTCAGATTTCGTGCAATATTGTTGCCCATTTTTCTCAGGATAGGAGAGGAACCTTTTGCAATCATTTTCATTTTCATTTTCAAGCTGCATAACTGAATGAGATTCTTCAATATCAGTGGTTGAACATTGAGACAAGGTATCATACTGGGAGAGAGTTTGATCTTCCATGATGGAACATTTGTCTGGGCTGTCAGTTCCTCTTTCAAATAGTTCGATCATGGAATGGACTTTAAACATCGAAGAATCTGTACCATTGTACTGGTCATCAATATCCATGTTAAGAACCCGACCTAAAATGGAGCTCATACTTGCCGTTGAGGATACTTCCACATCTTCCATGTCATCAAGAGTCCTTTGATGAAATCCATTTGAAAAGGTCCTCTGCGTGGAGTCTAATCCCTGAGAATCAATACTCATGAAGAAATTATAGACATTGTCTTCTCCATCCAATAATAAAGAACTGCCATGATTATTTCCAAGGATCACAGAATCTGAAAATGCCAAGTAATCTGAAATAAAATCAGACCCTACTTCTGAATCATCATTCCCCAGAGCAACGTCAACATCAGCAAGCTCTGACATTTTCTCAGAGCTATCGCTTATGTCATTATATGAGTGCACACGCTTATTGTTTAAATCTCCTTGAGCTTTGAGGTAGCATGCTGATAAGTTATCGTCTTGACCGTGATTTCCAGAATGTTGCAAGAAACCCAGTTTTCTATTTCTATATTGGTTTCTCATATCTGATTGCAATGAAACTTGCCTTCTTGTGCAGTGCTTGACTGCTGAAAAGGCACCCGGTGAGTGTTCTGTATCCAAGTTTAGGGTAGCAGGATGATCAGACTTCTCTGTCGAAGAACTATAAGATTCTATCCCAAAATAAGCGCTTTCTGCCTCATCGGACTCTTCAGAACAAGAATAATAGTCCCCATTTGGCGATGAAGTTAACTTTTCCTGTAGTTAGCAGGCAATATTTCTAGTCAGAATTCAAAGGTTCTCCTAAGTTTTTAAAAAATCCCTCCAAAACAAAACAAACCCACAAAAAAAGTACAAATTGTGACACATGTTTTCTGTGACTAGGAAATATCAAAGATATCAGGTCCAAGGAAAAGGGCCTACCTGTTGGTTGCTGGATCTTGTTCGTTTATAGGAATTGCCACTAGAAGAACTTGAAACACTACATTGTGATGATTCTAAACTTCTTCTGATGCATCCTACCATATCTGTTGGCATGACTACTGCACAGGTGACTAAATCGAAGTCGGGAACCTGTTCAGGACATAGCATAAGCAACTTATTATGGTACTTCATTTTTGTACAACAAAAATTTAAGAACCATGTTCTCACTCCCCCATGGACAGAAAGAAATTGCAATATGAAAGAGGATGAATCCATGCAGAAAGTTCCTTACATTTAATTTCTTTGATCTAGCCTTTTTTGAGATTGTCCTTATACAAATGCAGACTTTTCGGGTATTTCTTTTCTCAACAACATCGGATGGTGAGAAAAGATCAATACCATTCAAGCCCAAGATTTTGCAAACCTGAAAAACAAGGAAAAACATATGAACTACTATAGAAAAGGAATAAGGAAGCTCTGCAACTAATCATTATAATAAGTAATGGTTAAAGACTACTTGAACAACTACATTCACAACTATTCATGACAAACAATAGTGATCAAAGAAGAAATGGGACGAGGGAGCTGAAAGACTTGTGCTCTTTCCAAAGTTTGACAAATAAGTCATCCTGAATTCTGTTTATAATTATGAATCAAAATTCACTTATTTGCAGATAATGCAGGATTTAATTATCCACCAACTGATAACATTCATATACTCTAGTTCATTAACTTAACTAGACAGAAGGTTCTTATAGCGAGCTTACCTTAAGAAATGAATCAACATTAGAGTATGGCTTGTATCTCCCGCTGCTCTTCCTTGAACCAAGAGGGCTTTGATAAGCTTTCATTTGTCTAAGCTCCACAGACTTTTCCAACAACAAACTCCATACTCTTTTGGAAACTTCAAGCCTGTACAACTAAACCAATGTTAGTACATCAACACCAAAGAGTTATATTTCAATGTCATGGGACTGTATGTATATAACTCAAGCACTTTCAGACAGTGAAAGTAATTTAGAAGATTTTGCAAATGATAGAAGGATATTTGCCATGATGCAACATTTTGAATATTCAAATAGTAAGTTCTTTTAGTGACCAATGTTTGGAAAATTATTAGAGTCCTATCTATGTTTGTTTGCATTTTGTTGACCTTTCAAACACGTTGTCAGAGGTCTACACTTGTGTTACTTTGTACTCATCTGTAGACGATACAAGAACATAAGTTTTATGAGGAAAAATTGCTTTTGCATTTTCAACCTTTTTCCATGGGTGGACTGCGACAGTGTTCTCTGATAAGCCCCTTGCCAAAAGTATGAAGGCAAAATGAGTACAGAGAAATAATCAACCACACGATAATCATTGCCCGTTGCACTTTTTGTATTCGTCCATAATATCCATGATGAATTTATGTGAGAATAAATGCTCTTCAATTAGGAGTTCATTTGTCTAACCTACGGAATAAGATTAGCAAATGTACTAAGAGTCATTCCATAACATTTATTCTTTTAATTAGTGAAAAAAAATCATGCTAAAATTCTAGCCCCCCCCATCAAATCTTGCCCTTACACTGACTTGTTGGAAAAATGAAAGTGTAATAATACCATCTCATTTCTATACTAAAGCTCATGCTATAACAGAAGTTAAGCAGCATCCAATAAAGATCTAAGTGGATAGCAAAATGGCAAATGATATATCCCGAGACTAATGAGAAATCATTAATCTTTCTTTCCTACAATATAGATATAAAGTCAGATTGCATTCCTAATGCACCCTGTACCGAATTTAGATTCTGTTTTTTCTACATGTGGCTTGAATCTAGAGAACCAAGTCTAAAATTAACTACTGTGGCAAAACATTATGCATCTAGAACTTTTTCCATAGAGTACAATCATATGACATTTATATGTGTCATAAAATCCTAAGGTAAACACCAGCACCATACCTGTCAAACAAACACAATAGTTGATGAGAAAAAATTTGTTTAGCTCATCTCTGCTCTTTCAAGTTAAGTTTGATCATTATTCGAACTAAACTCAGAATCTTTGAGATCAAAGAAGGCTTGTACAGAACAGTGCTAATCAAAGTCCACTTTGACATGTTTATTTTCTTAGTTCACCTTCCTCTCAACTGTAAGAATTTCACACCAAGTATTCTCTTATTAATTTCACCTTCCATAAGGTTTCTACACTACATATGCAAGAACTCCACTGGTTCATTTCATCTCTTACTCAAATCTTTAGATACTAAATAATGTCTTCAGAATCAAATTTTTTTTTTTAGAAACTACTTTTTACTAATTCAAGTAACCGCAGTGCGATCTAGATGTTTGCTGCACCTAAGAGATACTAATTCATAGTTCTTTGCATGAAACAAAAATGGTTAAACCAACTCAAGCTTGAACTAATTAGTTTAATTTAAAAGAACAACTTCAAACACAAGTAAACGAACCAACAGAGTTTCTCTTGTATGCGAAAACCACAATTGACCCTACTAAGCGTGGTTGGCTAAGTTCATGTTATATAAACAAGGTTAGAACTTGATTCGACTTGGCTACTGGTTGACTTAGAAAATTTAGAATAACAGCTCTACATGGCTCAAAATCCAACAAATGTTCTAATGTTCACTTGTCCATTAACATTTGGGCTTTGCCCACCTTAGTATTGGCTAGGATCATAAATAAATGATGCAGATGACAGAAGTTCTTTATATTTTTTTTTTAAGAAAAACCCCATAACATACAATTACTAGCCAAGTTCTCACCGAACAAAATCGACTTCTTATGTTCATATAGTATTTTGCACTAATTCTTTGAGATGGTTCCGAATAGAGAAACAATGAAAACTTAAACTTCAAAAAGTAACACACTTGTTATAGTTGATTCAACTCCAGAAAGCAACAAAATAAATAAATAATCACTCTAAAGTTTCCAATTACAGCAAAAAAATAATACAAGGACTTACAGCAGCTCCCCGTCAGCAAGCAAATCGGAAATGCTGAGTTGTTCATCCAGTTGGATCTTTAGAACTTCTCCCAACCATATCCTCGTTTGCGTCTACAAATTTCAACCAATCAACCTCTTAATTTGAATTCTTACTCTTTTGGCTAATAAATTATACAAACCAATAAAAAAAAAAAAAAAAGTACGGAGAGAGCAAGTCAAAAACCTGCAAGAAGACATCATCCAGCTCCCGGAAGCTGGTCTCCGCGGAGGAGGGAGAAGACTCAACGCCAGTGGCCACCGTGGGGACAGAGCTCCGGCGGCCCATCAAAATTTCCCGCCCAGGAAGCAGGAACACAAGTTTCAAGAAGGAAAATAAATGGTGGACTCGGTGAACGCTCTGCGGCAATTGAATAACAATATACTATGAAGTTGAGTGCCGTTTACCTTTCTTTTTTTTTTCCTCGTTTCTTGGTTACAGTATCCCAGAAAATTGGTTTTTTTTTTTATTTTTTTATTACGACTATTACACGAAGAATGGGATTTATGGTAAGGAGATTTTACATGCGTCATCATAAAATCTTGATCACAATTCAACTTTTTGGCCACTTATTTATTACTTATTTACCTAACTGTACTGTTTTTCAACTATTTGTCTATTTTATTTAAATTCGTTATATCTCTTTTTATTTTATTTTATTTTATTTTATTTACACCTCTTATTTTTTCTGTTGTTACATCCTGTGGAAAATAATAGTTATGTGTGAAGTTAATTTTATTTTAAAATTAGTTTTAGTCGGCTGGTGCTCTGTCTGCTGATAGTAAAAATATATGCAGAATTGATATTTAAAAAAAAAAAAAAAAAAAAGGAGATTGGAAGAGACAGAAAGATGATTTTGTGACAAAGATACTTTTTGTACTTTTGCTCTATTTTTTCTGGGCTAGAATATGTTCATGCAGTGGGCCTGAACTTTTTTGCTTTTTTTCTTGGAAGTTAGTGGGCCTAAGATTCAATGACTAACTAGTAACTGTCTTAACTAGAGCTTTACTTTGGATTCCTCTTCTTGTTTTTCTTCTTGCACACTTTAAGGGTATTATTCTACTTAATTTTAAATAGCATCACCACTCCCATTCAGACTGACTCTAGTCTCTAAGTACGCATCCACATTCCACAATTTCAGCCCTTGACACCGACGAATTTCACTCCTCCGTCAAAATAACAGAGAAAATACACAGCGATCAAAATTTCTACGAAAACATACTAAATCAGAATACAACTTCAGTCAAACAAAAATACATCCGAATATATCTCTTTCGTCATGAAATATTCAACTCTGTAAGGTAATTCACTCAATCTCTATGTCATGTAAAAAAAACATAAAAACTATGTAAATACGTCAAATATTACATCGTAATTTACCATTCGAACAAAAATATATATATTACTAATATATTAACATACGTCAAATATCTGCATACAATATGTCAAATAATACATTTGAATAGGTACTATTCCTAGTTGGTACCAAATTCTTTTGTAATAAAGTAACTATGTCAACTTTTTCTACATACAAATTTAAATAGATTTTGTGTTCATCGGTAAAGTTCATAAAACCGATGAGTAAAAACACAATGTTATTTTATTTATTAGAGAGAAAATAATTTTTTTTAAATAATATAATTTCATAAATAATTAACTAGTTCTAACAAACCAGAAAAATCATGTTGTTATAGTTTCAAAAGATTAATAAATATTAGTGCGTGAAATTTAGAGTATGCTATTTGAAAAATACGTTATTGAGGGTAGTATGCTATTTGAATTCATCTTCATGATTACTAATTTGTTACTTTGAAAGTCAAATTATTTGTCTTTAGCCATCGTTATTGTCTTCTTCATCATCATTGTTTTCATTTTGATCATTACTGGTAATGATATTGTTATTTGCGTTACCAACGGCTCTCAAATTAGACAATAACAAATTTACATTGAGTGAAACGATTAATTAAAGTTTGCCATTAGACCTTTTTTAGTTTGATTTGGGCAAAGAAATATCTAAATCAATTCAAAGTGAGGTTCGTATTGCATTTTCTCAGAATTTATCATAATTATTGAAATTTGAGATTATTTTACAAGAAAATAATAAAATTGGGATGAAATAACTACATAAATATGACGATGAAATGCATTTTTTACACTCGCATTAGAAATTATTAGGATGAGAGAGTTACCGACGAAGAGAGGGATTTTAGTGAGAATGGCTTAAAATAGTTAAAAATACTTTTTGTGAAAATCAGCAATTAATTTTCTATCACATAAAATAGTTTTTTTTTTTAAATAACATGCAATCCTTTTATGAAGAATTTATTAATATAGCTGCTATTATTTGTACCTCTACATTATATTAACTTACGTGTACATAATGTAAAATTATATTAATTGGAAAGATGAAACTATAATTATAGATATTATTTTTTATTTATTGAATGATACGGTACACGCACAAGTAATACTCTTGCACTTTTTTCACTACACACGTTGACAACTTTGGTAGTAAATTTTTTTTTTCAAAAAAAAAAAAAAATAGTTGAACAATATTCACTCACAAGCATGAACCACGCACGTACGATTACACTACATATATGTTATGTTATTCATGAAAACAAAATTATAAGTTGAAAATTTTTTAAAATAACATGTAATCTGACAATTGTTATATGGTACAACTAGGAGGACAATGCAATGTACCATTTTGACAAATGGCAAAGGAGCATTAGTTATGGGGGGAAAACGAGGCAAATTCAGGAGGACCAATGTATTAAATGGGTTATTTCTATTGGGCCAACACTACTAAGAGTACATACTCGTAGTTGTACAATATATTTTGCCGTAATCTGAATAGTATCTCTTATTGGACTTTGAATTCCTTATTTGGTTAGATGCACTGCATAATGTAGAAATAAGCAACTATTTTCTCTTTACTTTTCAATAGGGTTCCTGATTTTAGGTGCATATTTTTACATGAAATACTTCTTAAATCTAAAGTCATACCATAATTTTCATTTTTTAAAAAAAAGTCATACTATAATTTTGAATTAAGTGTAAAAGTGATATTATAACTCACAAAATATTTATTATTTATAATTTTATCTTTTTGAGTTATGACAAATATAACAATCAGTTCTCATTTAGATTTCTTTAAAATTTTACTAAATTAAAAAAAAATCCCTCGAGCAAAATCTCACCACCTAGATTGAAATTTATTTTTCCAGCAAATA
Organism: Knoxia roxburghii; assembly: GCA_030378225.1. Taxonomy (NCBI): domain Eukaryota; kingdom Viridiplantae; phylum Streptophyta; class Magnoliopsida; order Gentianales; family Rubiaceae; genus Knoxia; species Knoxia roxburghii. The sequence goes on along the minus strand of CM059422.1, from coordinate 9,017,353 downwards.
TTTGATATTCTTTCAACAGCGAATACTTGACATCAGATCAGAGAATATAGCCACACTCTTTTCTTCTCAATAGGATTCCTGATTTTAGGTGCATATTTTTACACGAAATGCTTCTTAAATCTAAATTCATATTATAATTTTGAATTAAGTGTAAAAGTGATATTATAATTTTGAAATTGCTAATCTTTTATAACTTCAACGAAAATATATACTACCTTATCCTATAAATATCATTTTATTTAAATAATATATATTTTATTTTATTTATAAAATACAACTTACAAAATATTTATAATTTACAATTTTATATTTTAGTTATCAATTTTTATAAGACAAATATAACAATTAATTGGTTCTCATTTAGAATTTTTTTTTTAATTTTCCTAAAAAAAAATTCTTTCAAGCAAGACCTCACCACCTAGATTGAAATTTATTTATTTTTCTTAAATATATGCTCTTCTTTCTCTTTAATCTATTCATTGATTGTGGCAATTCTGATAAAATTTTAGTAGTCCAAATTCACATTAGTGTTAGAAAAGAAAAATTAAAGTCATGTGTACGATCGTACATGCGTGCGTGCGAATACTGTTCAAGTATTATTTTAAAAAAATAAAATTAGTGGTAAGCAATGCTTTCAAATTTGACAAAATATTAGATATATTGAAGGAAAAAAATAATTAATATCAAAGATAAAAATTCCATTTCTACATTTGATCATTAATATCTATAATGTTGATTTCATTATTATAATCTCAAATTTAATCAATTATGGCAAATTTTGATGAAGTGTATAATAAAAACTCTCGCTCTCGTTTTCTTTACTAGTAATAAATCGTTGCTTGGAGCGATTCGAAAACTTTTCGTGCCATCATCGTGTTGGTCTATAAAGATTTAATCACCGGTGATTAGCTTCTCTTGGATTCGTTTCCATACAAGGAGCATGAGAGTCCGATCCTTTGGGAAGTTGAAAGAGCTATAGATGTAGACATTGGTGCAAACCTTTCTCAAGGATGGAGGCATTGATCTAACTTTCTTGTACATTGGCTTTGCTATGAAGGAAGTCCAGTGCTAGAGAAAGATGACCCCTTGTAAAATCAATCCTTTTTTCTTTTATAAAAAATAACTTTATCTGTGATAAGTTGAAGTCTGATTTCAAAATTATCGTTCTAGGTGTTGTTTTATTCTTAAATTTTTAATTTAATTTTAATAATATCTTAATCGATCTTCCTTTGTTAATTACGAATTGATTAATTATTTTCTTTGTGTTATATATAGGACCAAAGTCAAGTAAGTGGAGATCGATTGTGAGAAATGGAAGAAAGGTCATGAAGAGCTAATGAGAGAAAACATGCAATTAAAGATATAAATTGAAGAACTTCGCATTCTTAAGTTTTGTGGAAGGCATAATTGTTTGCTTAGATGAAAAATGGTGGCAATTACAATTAGCTCCTAGTTGTTATAAGAATTTGGTAATCAACTATGCTTTTATGAATTTAATTTCCAATTAAATATTAATAAATTTTATTAAATACATGAGCAATAATTGGTTGAAGACATTAACTACAAGTTTTTTCACTATATTTATTAATTTTAGTGTGCATTATTTGTGCAAATTGCGAGAATTGCTAGGTGGAATAGAATCAATCGTTTTTTTTATAAGGGTTCGTTTGATAAAACTTAATTTGACGTCTGAAGACTGAACACTGAAGTCTAAATTCTGAATTGAATAAGTTACTGAATCGAATACTTAAACCTCAATGACTAAGCGTGTTAAGTGTTCAATATTAAGTGATAGGGGAATCATTTAATTAAAAACAGTAAATTTGAACTCAACCATTCAGAGGACTTATTTAATTCAGATATGACAATATGAGTTATCAAACACATGTATTTAGATAAGTACTGAATCTATTTAGATTAAGTACTGAATCTATTTATCAAACATACCCTAAGACTAAATATATCACTAATTTGACTTAGTTAATAATTGCTCATACCAAGAATGTTGGAATGAAATAGTACCAATTAAATTTCTAATTAAATATAATTTTCATTTTTTTGAAATTTTCTTAAAATTGTATTAAAAATCTTTAGAAAATAATTTGATTTACAATATTAAAAATAATATTATTTATATGTTAATTTTTTTAAGATAAGTATTTATTCATTTATTTTAGTATAAGTAACATATATGTGCACAAAATACTTATAATCCATTTAGACTAAAATAAATTAGTTATAGTTATTACTGACACGAGATAAAAGAGAATGACGACCAACATAATCAGAAAGATGCATATGACTAACACCGGACGCAGTTGTACTAGCCCCAATCCCAATACCAACGGCAGAAATAAAAGGCACAACACCACCACCATCACCACGTATTGGCACCCAGTCATATTCCAACTGATCGGATAATCATGCCATTTTCAATTATCTTCAGCAACGCCACCACTGTCCGAGGTGTTTTTGCTCTTTCTATCGATCGACAAAGGAAATTGTTTATATTAGACCAATAAAAAAAAGGGACTTGCTATTCGTATAACAAATTTGCTATTTGTATCAACAAAAAAAAAAAAAAATAATAATAAAATGATCAAAATGCCCTTATGAACAAAATTCTTGATAAATTGACGGATTTTATGTCAAAAACGGGGCAAAATAGCATTTTTTTTCCTTCCAAAACGCAATGAAAAAACGTTTTGGACATACAAAATTTAGCCAAAATTGCGTTTTACTATACTTAAAACGCAATATGTGAGCGTTTTTGGCTGTCAAAAACGTTAAACTGAGAAGTTTACACCATGGTTCGCTAGTTAAAATGGTACGTTTTTAGTCAATCAAATCGTTAAAATTGTGCGTTTTGACCATGGTTCGCTCGTAAAAATGATGTGTTTTTGACATGTACAGAAGTTCAAAAACGTTTACATACATTCATGTGAATTGGATGAAAAACTTATACACAACAACTATCCTAGACAAATTCTTAACTTAAAAACATTCGTTATATCATTCAGTTGACGGCGAAAGAATATTTAGCACACGAATCATCACGATATGGTAAGTTTTCAAACCGTAAAGTTATATATATATTTTTAAAAAATAATGTAGGGCGAAACACGCTAAAATGACGTTTAGGAAGCGTTTAAACGTCGCTGTTTAGCAATTTCGCCATGGTAGAAACGTCACTTTTGTGAGTTTTTGACATGCATTATATAAAAAGTTCTGCGTTTTTGGTTGCTGGAAATTACATCTTGGTGCGTTTTTGGTTGCATGAAACGCAGAATTGTAGCTTTTTTGTTTGCATGAAACGCATAATTGTAGTGTTTTTGTTTGCTTGAAACGCTAAATTGTTGCGTTTTTGATTGCAAGAATCATAACTGTGCTGTGTTTTTAATTAATGTGTGTTTTCACATACAGGCTGACAATGATGAGTACGAGGAGGAGGAGGTGTATGAGGATGAAGAGGAGTCGGAGAATGAAGAGGAGGATGACGATGAAGAGGAGGATGAAGATGACAATGAGGCGGATAATGCTCAAGGGGAGACGGTGGAACTTGAACCTGGCGCAGATTTGAGTGGATATTTCAAGATTGACAGAGAGTTTCGAACTATTGGCAAGTCTTTGAAATATTGCCAGAAAATAGCTAAGAGGCTGAAGTTCGTAATTACAAAGAGTGGAGGTAACCAAGGATTTGCGATGTACTACTTCTCGTGCAAGCGATGGAGAGATCCTGCCAAAGCCCCTCTCCCAACTAGACGGAAGAATACAAGAAGGAGCGGCACTAATTGCCCCTTTAGGTTGACTTGTAAGAGAATTGATCTGGGACGTCACAAGGTTTATACAAACCCAGGAGCAGCGTCAACTCACAATCACACTGGTATTACATTATTTGCGCATAATATTAATTAAGTTGATTGATGTGTTGTATGTATTAATTGTTATTATAATTAAATGTGATTTACAGGTATAATGCATCCATATGGTCACAGACAGTTGAGCCATTTTACAAAAGATTCAAAGGCTGTTGCTGAATTTATGCTTCGGTCGAATGTGAAGCCAAAGTGTGTTTGGGAAGCTGTGAATAAACAGTTTCCCGATTCCCAGGTACCAATCAAATCTGTGTACAATTTGAAATGAGAGATGAAGACCGCCGGATTGGAAGGTAGGAATATTGGACAACAATTTATGCATTTGGCTGAGGAGAAGCAGTACTATGTCAAGATTCAGAAGGATGCGAACACTGATGAGATCACACATGTCTTCTTTGCACATCCAACATCAATTCAGATGTTCCACAGATGGTATTGGGTGGTGGGGATTGATTCTACCTACAAGACCAACAAGTACCAAATGCCTGTCGTCGAGATGGTAGGTATGACTCCTACAAATAAGAATTTCAATATTGCATTTGCTATTGTTAGAAATGAGTCAAAGGATACATATGACTGGGTTATGAGGAACTTGAGATTTTTGCTGCCGGCTAGTTTGTCACCTAGTGTGATTGTGACAGATAGGGAGTTGGGTTTGTTACAGCCGATTAAGGAGCATTTTCCCGCATCACATCACTTGTTATGTTTGTGGCATATTGGGCGTGATGTGAATGCGTGGTTGGAAAAAAATGTTGGGAGAAGAAGCAAAAATTTAGCATGTGATATTCATGACAGCTGGTGGAAGAAAATTATTAAGGCTCCGACTGTAGAGGAGTTTAGCCGTTTATTGCAGAATTTCAAGGTTAAGTACACTCTCATTGAGCCGTTGGCGGTTGATTATCTTGAGACTACATGGCTCATTCACAAGGAGAAATTTGTTCGAGCTTGGACAAATCAATTTCTCCACTTTGGTAATACTTCCACTAACAGAGTAGAGACTTCGCACGCTGCTATGAAAGATTGGCTTAATTCTTCCACCAATTCCCTTGACACTTTGTTCACAAAGATCGACTCTCACCTCAGGCATTTGTACCCTCACATCGGGTTAGTTTAATTATTTAATTGTTTAAGTTTTTTTTCAATATTAGTTCATAACATTCATTTTTGGTATACTTCTATTTATTTCAGATGTTTCAATTAATTTTTTTTTAATTGACATTATTATAGAGGCTCTCTTGAGGCTTCCATCTCCACGACTCAAACAAGTATGCAGGGATTTCCATACTGTTATTTGAACAAGTACGTGTCACACCATTGTCTGAAATTGGTTAGGAAAGAAGTTCGACGAAAGAACACTAGCACCACGTCAAATAACACTAGCACCACGTCCAGATACGTCTACATCCATGCTTGTGAATTTAAGCTGATTTTTTTCACAAAGACATGTCCACCACGTCCCATAACACTAGCACCACGTCAAATAATACTAGCACCACGTCCAGATACATCTACATCCATGCTTGTGAATTTAAGCTGATTTTTTTCACAAAGACATGTCCACCACGTCCCATAACACTAGCACCACGTCCAGATACGTCTACATCCATGCATGTGAATTTAAGCTGATTATTTTCACAAAGACATGTCCACCACGTCCCATAACACTAGCACCACGTCAAATAACACTAGCACCACGTCCAGATACGTCTACATCCATGTTTGTGAATTTAAGCTGATTTTTTTTCATAAAGACATGTCCACCACGTCCCATAACACTAGCACCACGTCAAATAACACTAGCACCACGTCCAGATACGTCTACATCCATGCTTGTGAATTTAAGCTGATTTTTTTTCACAAAGACATGTCCACCACGTCCCATAACACTAGCACCACGTCAAATAACACTAGCATCACGTCCAGATACGTCTACATCCATGCATGTGAATTTAAGCTGATTTTTTTCGCAAAGACATGTCCACCACGTCCCATAACACTAGCACCACGTCAAATAACACTAGCACCTCGTCCAGATACGTCTACATCCATGCTTGTGAATTTAAGCTGATTTTTTTCACAAAGACATGTCCACCACGTCCCATAACACTAGCACCACGTCAAATAACACTAGCACCACGTCCAGATACGTCTACATCCATGTTTGTGAATTTAAGCTGATTTTTTTCACAAAGACATGTCCACCACGTCCCATAACACTAGCACCACGTCAAATAACACTAGCACCACTTCCAGATACGTCTACATCCATGCATGTGAATTTAAGCTGATTTTTTTCACAAAGACATGTCCACCACGTCCCATAACACTAGCACCACGTCAAATAACACTAGCACCATGTCCAGATACGTCTACATCCATGCATGTGAATTTAAGCTGATTTTTTTCACAAAAACATGTCCACCACGTCCCATAACACTAGCACCACGTCAAATAACACTAGCACCACGTCCAGATACGTCTACATCCATGTTTGTGAATTTAAGCTGATTTTTTTCACAAAGCTTTTTTCTGGTGGTTCAAGTGTTTCAAGTGAAACATGTTTCTCTTTTATCGATCCCGCAGTTGTATTTTGTGCTTTTCTTGTGCTTACGAATATTTATTTTGGGGTTTGTATTACTCTTTAAGTACGTGGAATGTTTGATGAAATATACGTATAAAATACAACATATGTATGAAAAAGACAATAAAATATAATCATCAAATAAATAATATAGTATATGGATCATGTATACAATAATAATAAACAGTACAATAAAAAATCAGATCGACCGGTAGAACTCATCCTCTAGATCTGCAGTGCGCGGTGCGAACTGATCGTACAGATCTGGAACACTCTCCCGCACTACATCTAATAATGCATGATGTAGCTGACCAAATCGACCCATCCACTGCAAATAGATAAACAATATATTAGAGACACATGAAAAGAATTTAACAAATAAAATAATTTACATTAATTAACATGGATACTTACAAACTCTGTGGCGGCGCGACGTGGTCGAGGGGGCTCTATAGCAGCCTGGGGATCGAGGGGAAGTACGAGCGGACGTGATCGGGGATGAAACCACTCCAAATAGCCGTCGACCGCAGCACTCTGAGCAACAGCTCCACCTGTCCGCTGTCGGCCAGCGAGGGAAATACCCATGGACGACGTTCTGAACTCCTCCCAAGAAGACTCCGCATACTCAACGACGTGTCGTACCACGTATGGTCTCCCTGTGTAGCCACGGTAAGTGTCCCGGCCCGGACGGATGAAGCGAGCTGGAATCCACTGGACATAACCAAGCTGGTGGACGCATCGGTCTGACATGTAAGGCTCGATGTGATCCCTGTACGCAATAAGTCCTCGGTACAGGGTCCTCGGCGTCCGCGAAACGACGTCCCGTCCGTATGGCATCCAAGTGACATTTGAAAAGTATTTAAAAATTGTGAGTAATAAAATATATGAAAATATATTAAATCAAAATATAATTGTTAAAATTTATAACTATTTACTAACCATGTCGGCTGTCATCTCGTCCAGCGCAAGTCGTATGGCGGCTAAGCGCTGCTCTGTGGCCCAGTGGCTGTCGATGGCCCACCTCGCTGCACGCGGCTGGGCGGCATGTAATGGAAGGGGCAGAGGATGAGGTCTGAAATCGGGGAAGTGCTCGTAGATCCATGACTGTAATAGAGTCATGCATCCAGCGACTGCCTGCGTCCCGTGACGACTCGCGCACCCTAGATGGTGATACAGGTACGCAAGTGTCACGGTACCCCATGCCTCCTAGCCAATCTGGTCCAGCCCCTTCCTAACCTGTACCACAGGGGCTGACATAAACTTATTAGAACTTTTGTCTGTAAACAGACAAGTCCCAATAAGGCTCCATACTAAAACAGGAGCATCCGAATCATCCCTGGCCCGCTGCATACACCGCTCGATCACCCGCTGAGTAGAAAATCCGCTATTCCTATACAACTCCCCGTCTATACGCTCCTCAGGCGGAATCTCTAGCAAACCTCTCGACCATGACAGTATAGTGGTCCCCGGTGTAACCTCGGTGATGAGTCGACCATCAACTGGAATCCTCAAAAAATCTCCCACACATCGTGTAGGAGGATGATCATCTCTCCGAAGGGGAGGTGGAATGAGTTCGTATCCGGCTGCCACCTCTCCAAAAAAGCATTGATGAGAGGCTCATCAATGCTTCGGTGCATAATGCGGGGCAGGTGTCCAAGGCCTGTCCCGCTCAAAATCTGCGCACCCTCAAACGTCATGGATGCGATCCACCTCTCAAACATGTCGTACATGCTACCTCTATTGTGGCATCTAAGGTGGTATCTAGTAGGCACCCCCTCCTGCCAATATCTAGATACCACATGCCCTAAAAAGCTAAGTATGAGGCTATCATCTATAGGGCCCCCTTCAATGGGCCCTGTAACTATCCAACTCCGATCCTCCCTCACGCGCTTCCTAGGGTGAACTATATGGACAACATATATATAAATATATAAGTAAATTAAATGTATAACATAAACAAACAACGTAATTAAATAAAGGTAATTAAAAAATAAGTACAAATAATTAAAATAAATAAATAAAAACATAAATAAGTCAAGCAAATACATATACGAATTAAAATAATTACTGAACTACATAAAAAATACACAATTAAGTCAAGCAATAACAACTTCTAATTTTATGAACAATTAAATTAAATCAATTGCTTATTATAAATACTAATACATATAAATTAAAACGCGTACCTGAAGCAGGATCCACCTCCTCGAACTGGCCGTGGTCCGGATTCCTATACCGGACGGTCCTCTCAGCATGTGGGTGAGAAGGGTCACCTACGTATGTATCCCCCTCACCCTGATCCTCCAGTGGCCGTCCACTCCCACTAGCCCCCTCCTACCGTGACTGGTCATGAGGATGCTCATCCTCCTCCAGATGCCCAAAATGCTCATCCTCACTCTCATCAGTGTCATCGGAATTAGTAGTATCGTAATACTCATCCCTCAATTGAAATGAGGAGTCATCGCCACCTCCCCGTCTACCACCACCTCCCCGTACTCCCTCAGATATAACAATCCCACCTCCACGACGACCCCTACCCATCACTCTACCTCCTCCCCTAGTCACAGGTACCTTCTGCCTTCTAGCAGAAGCTGTGGGACGCTGCCTATCAACTTGTGGCTTTAACTTAGCGCCACCCTAAATAAATAAATGAATAATTACATGAATAAATAAATAAATAAATAAATCGAAGCAATTATATTGTAACATTCAAGAAATCAATTTAAATCAAATTATGGGTGGGGGTCGTGTGCGATACTCAAAACGCTGTCAGGCGGCATTTTGCGATACTCAAAATGCCGTCCATTGGCGTTTTGGGGTCTGAAAACGCCATCGGCCGGCGTTTTGAGAATCTCAAAACTTCTCAAAACGCCATCGGCCGGCGTTTTGGGATACTCAAAACGCCATCGACTTGCGTTTTGAGTATCGCAAAACGCCAGCCGATGACGTTTTGGGATACTCAAAACGCAGGCCGATGGCGTTTTGAGTATCCCAAAATGCCGGCCGATGGCGTTTTCAGACACCAAAACGCCATCGGCCGGCATTTTCAGACTCGCAAAACGCCGGCCAATGGCAATTTTAGACCCCAAAACGTCTGCGGCCAGCTTTTCGGCCTACAAAAAGCCATCAAATTCATACCAAAATGCGTTTCTACATACCTAAACGCACATAAACAAAGATGTCTAACAAAAATAACGCAATATAAACGCCAAAAAATGCAAAAAAACTCAAATTCATAACGATGTTTACCCTGTTTATCAGTGGACCTTTGCCCGCTCCGTGCCTTCGTGATGGTTCGCCATCTCTTCCGTCCATGCTTTGCGTTTTTGGCCGACAAAATCTAAGCACTTTTGCATTTTCGAACTGAATTTTTGAGGAAAACTTGACAAAATGGTTCGGCTGCCAATTTGGGGGTTTTAAATTTTTTGCTGGTCGAAAACGCACCGTTTGGGCGAGCGAACCATGGATGAAACGCCCCATTTTGGCGTTTCATCCATGGTTCAAACGCACAGTTATGGAGTTTTGGCCATGGTAAAAACGTACATTTATCGCGTTTTCTGTAATTAAAATCGTCAGCTTTTGACGTTTTTGATCATTAAAAACGCCATTTTATTTAATTTTTACATGTAGAAAACGTTTTTTCATTGCGTTTTTGTGTATGATACAAACGCATTTTTTGTGCGTTTTTGTCCCGTACTTAGTATTTTCTACAAAAGTTGCACCATAAGGGCGTTTTGGTCTTTTTATTATATTTTTTATTTTTTTTGTGATACAAATAGCAATTTCATGATACAAATAGCAATCCATTAAAAAAAATGTTCAACAGACCATTAAAAATATTCATATCAGACCAATAAAAAAAATTATTCATATCAGACTACAAAAGAAAATGATTCATATCACACCACAAAAAAGATTCATATTAGACCAATAAAGTAAATTATTCATACCAGACTACACAAGAAAATGATTCACATCGCACCGCAGAATAATTCATATCAGACCAACAAAGGATTCACATTGTATCAGAATACAAGTTATCCAGTAGAATTGAAATTCATCTACGCCTGATCAATAGATTGAGAGCCAGATAGAGAGAGAAACAATAGAGGGGGACAAGATAACAAATGAGGAAGACAACAGCGTATGAGGAGGGCATAAGCCAAACCCAGGCATAGACAAAGAGAAACTCAATCAAGGAATCTCTGGCAATATATCTGGCATGAAGTTGAGGAGGATAAATCTCCATTAGATGATGACGATGACAACGATAGTGGTGATGGAGGATGACGACAGAAGCAATGAAGGACGAGGATGAAGACAAATGATGACGAATAAGGATGGAGGCGACGAGGATGAGAATGAAAGACGAGTTGTAGAATTTTTTTTTTTTGGCGTAGCAGCAATGATGGTGACAGGTTTATGCAAAGGTAACAAACATGAAGATGGGTTGAATCCAGGCGCAAGGTTAAGATGAGGGAAATAAATCAAAAAAATTTGGAACTCAACTAAAATAATAAGATAATAAAAAAAAAGGTAAGTAAGTGTCTATAGCATCACCATATAATTTATCATGTTTGTTCTCTCAAACCAAAATAATTTCGTATACGACAACACTACATATCTGAAAAGAATTTTCAAAGATCAGACAAAAACATGAAATATTGATAGCAAGTGACACGAAGAGAGGCCATAGACATAAACACATCTTGACTTGTGCCCGACGTTGATAATCAACCTACAAATCGTGGGAATTTCTTTTTCTAAATAGTGAATTATAAATTTGGTCATCATACTTTGATGAAATTTAAGTTTTGGTCACTAACTTTTAAAAAATTCAAAAAACATCACTAACTTTGTCATTTTAATTTCAGTTTTTGGTCATTCCTTCAAAATGAACCGTTAAGTGCATTAACGGTGTTAACTTTTAAGGGTAAACTTGTCCAATCATTAATAATTTATAGTGAATTACAAATTTGATCATCATACTTTGGTGAAATTCAAGTTTTAGTCACTAACTTATAGAAAAGCAAAAAAATCATTAATTTTGTCATTTTTGTTCTATTTTTTTCACTCCATCAAATTGCACTGTTAATACACTAATGTTCAAATTTGTATGAGGCCAATTTTGTCATTTTCTTTTGTAACTTTCTCGTGCTTATCTTATAATTTTTCAATTTCCTTTTTCCTTTTCATTGCAGCTCTTCAATGTAATTTTCTCTTTCTCCATTTTTTTCCTTTTCCACTGCAGCACTTTAACCTCATTTTCCTCTCTTTTTTTATTTTTTGTTTTTCTTTTTTCTTTCCACTACCAAATTTAGATAAAACATAAACCACAACACTTCAACATGCTTTTCTTTTTTTTTTCTTTCCACTGCAAAAATATAGATAAAACATAAAAGGAGACGGAGATGGAAGAGACGGTAGATACAACAAACTAAATTATATTTTATCTAAATTTTCATTATAAATAAAAAAAGGAAAATAGATAAAACATAAAAGGAGACGGAGATGGAAGAGACGATAGATACAACAAACTAAATTATATTTTATCTAAATTTTCATTAGAAATAAAAAAAGGAAAATAGAGGTTGTAGTGGTGTAAATGAAAGATAAGAAAAAGGAGAGGGGAAGAAGGTTGAGAGCCATTAGTGTATTAACGGTGCAATTTGACAGAGTGACAAAAATAGAACAAAAATGACAAAATTAATGATTTTTTTGCTTTTCTATAAGTTAGTGACCAAAACATGAATTTCACCAAAGTATGATGATCAAATTTGTAATTCACTATAAATTATTAATGATTGGACAAGTTTACCCTTAAAAGTTAACACCGTTAATGCACTTAACGGTTCATTTTGAAGTAATGACCAAAAGTGAAATTAAAATGACAAAGTTAGTGATGTTTTTTGAGTTTTTAAAAGTTAGTGATCAAAACCTAAATTTCATCAAAGTATGATGACCAAATTTATAATTCACTATTTTCTAAATTATTATAAGGGTAAAAAGGTGAAAATGAGATTGTCAATAGCAAAAAAGTGCGGGCAATAGCAACACCCCAAAAAAAAGAGCCCAAAGGCATGAACTTCATGTGCTTTCTTCGAAGAAGTTTTTCAGAAAATTACTAGTTATCGTAGTTGTACGTACAAGAGACATACAAGAGATGAGGAAGAAATAGTAGCGAACTTGTGATTACCGATTGCTTTGAATTTTGTATGACAATCAAGCCAGCCATCAAAATCCACCGCGTTACTCAATTTTGTATGAAATATTGCGTTTGAACTTTGATTCTGATTTTGGTTGCTTGTAATTTTTTCTTGAAGATTATATTCACAACTCGGGATTCAATTCAATCCAATTCTGGTGGGTTATTTTGTTAGAGTTTATGGAAGAAAATGTTTGAAGGGTTAGTCCAAAAGTTAATACATGGGTATCTGGGCCGATACATAAAGGACTTTCAGAGGGAGCAGCTCAAGATCACCATTTGGAGCGGTACCATTCTTTCATTCATTATGTCAATTTTCTATTTCCCAAAGTTCTTTTCCCCCTTAAAGTTTGTCTTTCTTTTTTTCAGGGTTTAGTTTGATTATGTTGCCACTTTTATTACTATAATCAGAGTTCACATTGCTTTATGAAATTTTTTGGATGAATGAACTTACATTGTGCCCTACAATTCACAATAAAATCGAGGAACTAGTGAAAAGTTCTATGTATAATGCCATGGGTATCTCTTGTTAAGTGGTACTTGCATTTTCTATTTTGGGACAGGATTACTGTTTTCTTCTTTTGTTTAAGCAAATTTGGAATAGGTTGTCTAATGAAATTTTCTTTCCCATGTGGCTTGCAGAAGAAGTACATTTGGAAAATGTAGAGCTTATTCTTGAAGCTTTTGATTACCTGCAGTTGCCATTTGCTCTCCAAAATGGTAAGTTCTTCTGTTGTTTTCTTATTACTCTGCTTCGATTTTTGGAAATTATTTACCAAGGGAATAAATAGAGAACTACAGGAATCGGATCACTTTTACAATTTCAAAGCTGTGCCATTTAGGAAATTCCTAACCCAATTTATGTTTTTGGATTTTGTAGCAAAATCTCAATGTGAAAAAGAGAAATAAAAACCCTGAAATTAATTAGACAAACTTGGATTGTTCGGTTCATTAGAAACCTTAGATAAACAAGTGATGTTAACCCAATATTCATTCTGACTTTCAGAACTTAGGTCATCAAGAATAGTGAGTCTTATGGATCATATTACTTTCGTTTCGATGCTTTATGTGGGTGTCATTTGTGTCCATGTATAAGAGAAGGGAACAAAATAGTTTTTTTGATGAGGCGCCGAGTGGTTGAGCTATTATTCTGTTGGAGTTTTAAGACGGGGCACAAATGGTTAGCTTTAATTTAGCTGTAGTATATGGTGGTAAAAACTCTATCATCCCTCTGTAACTACTCTTGCTACATAAGAAGCTCTTGAATTTTTTTGACTGAAGTTCACTTTATCTCACATGAACAAAAATAGAGAGAATGAGTTTTTTTAGTTTCTTCTCTCTTAAGACATATAAAGCTTTTTTCAGACGCTTCCCAAGTGAGAAGTAACTCTTTTAGCCTTTGGGGGGCAATAGTGTGCTGGATTTGATTGTAGGGAAACATTTGTGCTGGTTTTGAATTCACTGCACTGTAGAAAGAATCCATAGAAGGCTTCCTTATCCTTTTGAGTTTGTTGAAAGGTTTGGACAAATTTCATCCTCTTCTGAGTATAGCTGGTCTTCAATAAGCTATGCTATCTTTTTCTTGTATTTACTAAGCCTGTTTACCCTAGGAGCTCTACGAGAAACTGGCATTATTCATGTAGAGTTTCACATGGACTTTGCTGAGTTTCATTTTGTGTATGATTGAACAAGGTATTGAGAAATTTTAGGCTGTACCGTAGATGTATGGTATTTAGGTGTGATTGGGTCAATAGACATATCCATTTTACTTGCATATAGATCCTTACAATTTCTTGATACACTATGTGTGGTTTTTGGTTGCTATTCACCATGTTTTCACTTCTAGCTTGTCTTTAAACTTAGCACTTGATTTTCTGTAATATACTTTTGGCTCAATATCTATGAGATACTCTTTCTTTTTGGGGTTTAATTATTATTTTATGAAATTATGTTTGCGACCTAACTGTTGTTTAATGTAGGAAGGGTTGGAAAGTTGAGTATAAAAATTCCGTGGAAAAAGCTTGGATGGGATCCAATCGAAATAGTTTTGGAGGATGTGTTCATTTCTTCATGTCAACGAGAAGACAAGGAGGTGATTGAACCTTTCCTTTTGAGGAATAATGTTTACTGAATTTTTGAGGTTCATTTCTGTTCAATTTTCCTTTCAATTTCTTATTTCTGTTTGTGGTGATTTTTGAATTATGTGTCTCCAGTGGAGGGAGGATGCAATCAATAAGAGAGAATATGCGGCAAAAAAAGCTAAGCTTGCTGCAGCAGAGCTCGCAAAATTGTCAAGACGTGTGTGTGGTAAGGAATTATGGGTTTCTGTCTTCAGGACATGTCTGGCAAGTTCATATTTGTCAGGAAGTTGGTATTCTGTCATTGCTCTAAATTTTATCTTGAATGTAGAAGAAGCTGAGAAGATTGTGGAAGATCTAGGAAAAATGAGGATCTCTTTTTAGCCCTATCCCTTGAGCACCATATTGGCACTTTTTCTTGAAATATATTATGCAGAAATGAAATCAGATTATGAAATCTAACCATTCTTGAGGTCAATAATTAAAAAAAAAAGCATCAAATGTTCTCAATCTCAACTGCATCGATGTCTTTCTTTCAGAGATAGTTCATAATATATGATTTCCTCTGGTGGAGCGGGTGCTGCACTAGTAGATTGCTTATGCTCAAGATTAGGTAGATTGACTGTAACTTTTGGAGTATTATGTGTATAATCCTATTTAGCGTCACTGGTACACTTTGAATATCTTGTCTTTGGAAAGTTCTTAGATTTTCTTTCTGAATAGGGATTCATGTTTTTTGTCATCAAGAGAGAGAATCCTGTTGCTTGCAAGTCTGAATGTTTGGTGTAATGAAGAGTCGATGTGGGAAGCTAGCACACTTTGAAATGTTTGTTACCGTCTTAGAACCAGGAAATTGAATGACGATTTTGATTCATGGGTGGTAAATATTGGATTTTTTGCAGTTTGCTTACTCTCTGATGGGCTAGTTTCTATAAACACATGGTGTAATCAGTCAAAATGAATTTCCTCTTTGACAAATGGATTTGATGAAGTTTTCTTGGGATACCATTTCACTATGTGACCTACTTTTGTTTTCTAGCTCTATACAAACTAAATTAGCACCAAAAGGTAATGAATATAGTTTTCACCTTTATTGTCTGAGAAATTTAAAGCCGATCTAGGCCATTTGGATATGGTGCTGCATTACTAGTTATCAATCTCTTATAATCGGCTGCAAAATTGGGCAGGATAAACTTGAAAATGCTGAATATTGCTACTTAATGAGGGCTTTTCTTTTCATTCATAAAGAGAAGGTTAGCAAAAAATCACATGCTTTACCAATTTGAAGTTAATCATTAGATATAACCTGTTCAAAAGGCATCTAGACTGTAAAATGGTACATCCATATCTTCCCCCAGTCAATACCATGTAAGCTCAAAGAAAGGGAGAAGCTGGCATCTTTGTTTTCCTGTTTTAGTTGATATTTGTACTCCATGATCACAAAGTAGCAGCCGAGATGAAGTTGTATAAGGTTATATCTAGTTGCCAAAATTCATTCTTATTCATTACGCCAAATCATATATGAATTTAGGATTCAATAGGGTTTTTATTTAATTTGTTGTTACAAGTGAAAGTGAATGCACATTATCATGCTATGGTTGCCTCTAAATCATGTAGGATTAACGAAATTTAGATAACTGCAAATTGGAAATTTATTTTAATGAACTGGATGGAATCAGGTACTTGATTTGCGCATGTAATGTAATGGACTGAGCAAGCTATGTTTTAGAGTTATTAGTATCAAACTTTTCCCAGGTTCCTCTTATGTGTTTTTTAACATTATTATTTTCATGCAGATAATGGCACTGGACAATCATTTATTTCATACATTACTGCCAAGGTATTTTTTGTTTTATTTTAGCCAGATAAAGTTGGAAGTAACATTTATCATAGGTCCGTGTATAGCGAACCCAAATTTTCATTCTTCACTTATACAGATTCTTGATGGCATACAAGTTTCTATCAGGAATGTCCACATCCTATATCGAGATATGCTGACTGCTTCGGTATAACTTCTGTCATCTTAGCTTGTTTTTTTCCATCTTGTTCTGTATGTTTAATTGTGTAGCATTAGTATTGCTCACATTGAGCTCAGGGATAACTTCTTAGTTGTTTTATAGTACAATTACTAATTAACTTATCTTGTCTGTATTTTTATGTGGTTCCTTCTCATTAAGCAAATCAGTGGTCAATTTGCTTTCTTTTTTTAGGTGGCTTCGATTGTTGTTTTGAATCCACACGAGTTGAATTTTATTGTGAGCAAAAGATCATATTAATAGTTTGTCTCCTTTAACTTAAAACCTGGCATTATAAGTTTATGATATATTGATTCAGTGGAAGAAGTATCACTCTCTAATCCCCTTAGTAATGCTTGATGAGCAAACTATTACAATGAAGAAGTAAGGAATGCCTCGCAATATCAATTTTCCAAGCAACATCTGGCTTGAAAAGTGTTTTGTGCCTTTCCTTTTAATATTCTGTTTGCCAGTTTCAGGAGTTAATTGGGATGCTCCTACAATTTAGTAGGCCTTTGTTGTCATTCCATTTCAATCTGCAGCCTCTTGAAGGGACTGTCTTTTGATGTTTAGATATATGAATTTGTTTATTTAAGTTGCATTGAAGGATTATGTTTTTTGCTGTGATTGTGCTTTACAGTCATTGTTTGTCTTCTTTTATTAGGGAGCAGTTTTCTGATGATACTGATATTTTTAATAAACAATCCATTAATCCTTTTCCTTTTCCATTGTTTGGTGTTCTAATTTCCAGGCGATGACTGTATTTGGTCTGAGGTTTACAAGTCTTACTATCAGCCGTCAAAATCTTTATGGGTATGTTTTTCAATTACATGCTAATTTCTTTATGTCGTTTTGACAGGCAACTATATGTGGACATGAATAGAAAATGAGGTACCTTTACAGATATTGATATTGATATGGATGTGTGGACCCAGGTTTGGTAAAATGAACAATGAATGCATTAGAAAGAACCTGATAGATGACAAATTTAGAACCTGATATATGGTTCTGTCCTGAATTTCAATATTTAAAATCCATTTTCATTTTAGTTCACTTTGTTTGCAATTTTACAAAAGATTGTCTGAACTCAATGAGATTGGGTCTCTTTGACACTGTGATTTGCACCATAAGAAACTTCTATTGTGGTAAAGGAAAAAAAAGGTAAAAAGATAAAGAAGTAGAAAGTGACTGAATAAGAATTTATTGTGAATATCACCTGGAACTCTCATTAATTAATTTGAGCATTCTTTTGAAGGATTTGGTTTGTCAACCTTAAAAATCCCACAAAGATGTACTCTTCTTATAGGCTGGGTCAATTTTTTTTAAAGGCTCTGGAGTCATCAGTTATAAACTTATACTTGGTTTTGGGGCATACAGAATTCCTTTAGAACTCTAATTGAATTAGATAAGTATTTATTATGAAAAGCCAAAGATACCAACGTGGAAAATGATTTAGATGTCACTGAAACTAGACTTGAAAGTTGTTACACAGTTGAATTTTTTTGAAGTTACTGTCTTGCCCTTTTATGGATCATATTGATTATTGTCTTTTCCGGACATCAAATGCCCCTTTTTTTTTGTTGACTTCACATGAAATGAGTCCTTTGCTGGTTTTCAATTGAGCCTTTAGATGTCTCGATATTTTTTGCGACCATGTCCTTTTATTGGTGAACAATGGCCTTGGAGGAGTTTCTAGGACATGTTTGAATGGTGCTTGTAAAACCATTAGAGGGATACATTTCCTTCGTGCAGCATCTTTGACTCCTTTTCATTTTTTTTTTAATGTTCTTTTTCAGATTTTCAAGTGGAAAAGTGAGAGGGAGTCAAGTCAATAAACTTATTGAAGTTAAAGGGTTGGAGTTATACTGTAGAACCTTGGAAGGAACTCACGATTTGATGAGCATTGAGAATGGTGGATATTTGAAGTATGGAACCAATGTGGCACTTGTGGGTGATGAATATTCTCACCTGTTATGCCCATTTGATGTCTTGGTGTCTCTTTCGGTATGCATTTTTGTTATATTCAAAGTGTTTCTTTGATTGTCATCTTACTGTATGCATCTACTATAATCTCAGTTGTGTTTCATTAAATTTCTTCACCAATGTTAGCTTGAGAATTTGTTGTTGTAACTAGATTTTCTTATTTCATTGTTTGACTCATTATTTCTACTTGGAAATTTCCTAACTTATTATTTCTCTAATTAAGGAAATTAATTGTAGTGTAGTAGTGACTTAATATATTGGGGTAAGTTTGCTGACACGTGTAGAATCAACCCTTTTTTAAATTTTAGATTGGTCAGTTGGAGAGTTCAATGTTGTCACTAACCTTAGCATCGTCAGAAGAACATTTCTTATTTGGTAGAGGTAGAATTTCAATTTCATCTAGGTGTATCATATATATTGGTTTGCTTGGTGATGCTATGTAAGTGTGTTGCCTGAGCTGAGTCATTCTTGGAAGATAAAACCCAAAGCCAAGGCTCTGACATCAGTATATGTGTTCCAGAGGAAAAAGCTGTATACCCAATCTGGATGACTTGGTTGTATTTATAAACAATAGTTATAATTAACCAAGCACAAGATTGGCCATACAGTCTAGTTGGTAGCCTAATTTTCCATTTAGCACACAAGCAAATGGGTGAAATGTGGCACATGCAAGCAAAGTACTATGAGCGGCTCCCTAAGTTTATTTTGGTATGCGTTTTGTGTGAATTTCCTGACAGACCTTTGTTGTGTACCCATAGTATTTACTGGTTCTCTGTCTTGCTATGAGGCATTTACTCTTGATGTTGTTCGCCTAAACCCACACAAATAAGTCGTTTTATCTTTTTTCCCCATTTTTTATGGCTTTGTAGCCTTGGTTATGGTTTGACTGAAATATTATTTTTATTAAATATGGAAAACTGTATCTCATATTTTCCCCTGCGTGCGCGTGACAGATCTTCTGCCCGTTTACAGCATTCCTTTGTCTCTTTTTCTTAATTTTTCTTCTCTTAATAGGTGA
The DNA here is from genome assembly GCA_030378225.1 of Knoxia roxburghii. NCBI lineage: Eukaryota > Viridiplantae > Streptophyta > Magnoliopsida > Gentianales > Rubiaceae > Knoxia > Knoxia roxburghii. Next base: position 8,997,598 of record CM059422.1, on the reverse strand, counting down.
ATAGGTCGGGAAAGCTTGAGAATGATGCTCCTCAATATTATGTCAACGTTGAGTTGGATAAACTGGTCCATGCAGCTCCTCACTGTCCTTTCAAATTGAAGATTGGTTCTATTGTTTTTTTGAGTAACAGCATTGCTGTATCTTTTCTAGGTTGGCTCTCTGGATGAAATTCAGATGCAAAAGATATTGATACTTTGTGATTATCTATCTACCTGCCGATTGAGGGAGATGTGAGTCTATATTTCTGTTTGCTTGGTGCTTTTTGTGTGCGTGTTTTTGTGTTTTGCGGCACTTCTCTTGTTCTATTACTTTTTGGTTGGCTCACGCCCTTATCTTCCAACAGTATTTCTCTTTTTTTGGCCATTCCCTTTTCCTCTTTTCCTTTTTATATTAGAACTGGATGTTACTTTCTTTTTATAGTATAATAGTTTTAGAGAATCAGATATTAACTAGATGTTTAGATTCTTTGGATAGGTTTTGATTCTCGCTTCTGTAGCTCTCCTTTGATAAAGAATTTAAGGGAAAAAGGAGTCACCTGGAACTTCAATTAGGCAGGAACACTAGTATAGTTGTTTCTCACTTTGGTTTGTTTGCTTAGCATATGTTTTACTGTCACAATGTAAGAGAATGACAAATACTGAAGAAATATAGACGGGGAGTTCATAAGAGATGCCTGACAACCCTGCTGAAGAATAAATATGAATTTATGTGAAAAGCAACAGTATTGTTGTCTAAGTAAAGAAAGAAAAATATATTTGTATGCTGCTCTATGATACTTGTACATCAAAATTCAGAATTCCAATTACAGCTCCAGCTGTTTCATGACTTTGGTCCCTATCTTCCCTGTAACTTGCAGTTCCTTCCCGTTTTCTTATAATGTCTTTCATTCCTACCCAACAGAGTGATAATGAATACTTCTGGAATTGTGTTTTTTATAGCTGCATATGTCATACTGAAAAATTTCCATAAATCTTTTTTTTAGGTTTCTGTTGATTTGGTAGTGTATTACAACAAAACAAGATAAAAACACAGTATATTAAATGCATTTTAGACTTGCAAAATTCTTATTGTATTTAGAGAAAAAACTAACGTTGCATTGTAATTGTGGAATGAAATTTAAAGTGGAACAAAAAAGTTCTCTAGAAACACATTTAAAACTTCTTGTTGTCGTTAGTTAGTTTGAGATACATCTTCCTACCTGTCTATAATAGTTAAATACTCTTGCTGCTGTTTGTCCATGGATTCTAGCTCTAGGAATATATGCACACTGGATGCAACTTATACCTGCTTAGTAGCTTGGAAACTTGTAAGTTATGCTAGATGTTTAAATTGTAGGTATGGACGCTATCGTCCTTGGTGGAGTCCTTTGCCGAAAAAGCTCAAAGGTTGGCAAATAGCATGGTGGCACTATGCTCAAGAATCTGTGCTTGCAGACGTGCGAAAGAGGTTGAAGAGAACTTCTTGGAAATATCTTGGAGGGCGTCTGTAAGTATATCACCTTTTTTAGGGTAAAAAATCATCTTTCTTCTTGGAGAGTTATCGATTATATATGGAGACAATGCATTTCTAGTTTGCTTTTACTTCTAAATTTTATTGAGTTTTTCGTCAGCGATTTGGAGAACGGTCGATTTTAGTGCCATTTTCTTGAAATGGTATTAGTTATATATGTTATCGAAAATGGATTATAAGAACCAATTTACTTACAAATGCAGAGATGAACGTCAGAAGTATGTGAAATTGTACAAAACCAAGTTGAAATGTCTTCAAAAAGATCAGGTTTGCTACCTCAATCCTGGTGATTGATTTGATTCTTCACAAATATTTTCTGATTACTTTGTATTGTATGAGCTGATAAAACCATCAACATTTTGTTGCTAATGATTTGATTCCCTCTATGTCCATGACACTACATTTGCTAGATGAAAATGATTCCATTAGTTAGCTTCAAAGATTTAGAAGAAAAGCCTTTCTGCGTTAGTTCATTACTTAGTCAACAGCAATGTGAAGCCTTTATCTTCTACACTTTGGAGAATTATTTGGAAATTTGTGTCAACTTGGTGTGTTTTTGAAGTCTTACTATAGTCTGGTGTGGTTACTTGTGGTGGTTTGCTTTAGCTCCATAATCCTACATGGTTTCCATGGGAATCAATGTCCTACATAACAAGCAAGCCAGACTTAAAATTTAATCGGACATTTACTTCTTATGTAGAGTAAACAAAAGTTGAAGCAAAAATTGAACATGCTGAGGATTGAAAGAATATTGTCTCCTTTTTCCCATGGTAAGAATAGGGTCATTCCTGGAACTAATGAGTAAAGAATCTACCCTTAAGACCATTAAATAAGTTGTGTTGAAGCGAAGTTTTCCCCTGGTACTTAGAAAAGGGAGGTTTGTCAGTTTTTCTGTTCTTGGCATCTGGTCAGTCCAACTGTTGGTATCTTGGTAAATCCTAGTTGTCCCTCAACAATTAAGCATTAATCCCACTATGTGAGATAGGCATACAGATCATATGTATGCATCAGCTTTCTATCAAAACATCTATTTTCATTTAATTTTAAGATATGTTAGGTTGTCAGCCTAGTTTTCTTACACAGATGATGCATATCCCAATAGATAATTTGCTTTTTAAACTCATTTCTATATTTTCCTTGGTCCAGCTGGACAGTTCTGCCTATTCGGCTTCCTTTTTTTGCTTCTGCTTTGATTTTTTACTGTTCTGTTTGTTACAGAAGAAGGTTAAAATTATTCGATTTGAGGAATAATCAATCTAGTTTTCCAATTGGCTTTTGGTCTGAAAGTTTTGTTCCATGATATGCTGCATTCTTTGGAGTGATCGCAAAGTTTTCAGCATTCACATGTTAGTGATTCCTGAAGTTTGGTGGATCTCTTGTCATGCTCAATAGATTTGTATATATTTTCCCCTTTTGTTATTGTAGAAATACTGTCCTTATCACCACCCTAACAAATCCTTTCCCCCTCCCCTCCAACACCCACCCACCCACCCACACCCCCGAAATAAACAAAAAAGAAAGGGAGAAATGTGTACGTGGGTTGGGTGGGGGAGAACAAAATAAATGGAAGTACATTATGTTTCAGTACTGCATTGTGTGGAGTTTTTCTTCCTATTTGGGTGTATCCAGTTCGGGGCGGGGGAGCTAACCTTAGAACTTATCTAGGAGAAGATCTTTTGTGGTCGGTCTCTCTCTCTCTCTCTCTCTCTCTCTCCCCCTCTTATGAGCTTCCCTTGTCTTATATTCTTTAGACAATAGATGAAGATGTTCTTCAAGCATTGGAGGAAATGGAGAAGCTCTCTGACATAGATGACATATTGAGTTACAGATCTGCTGCTGAACGTGAGATAAAGGTACTTTTTTTTTGGCTAGTTCTGCTAAGTTCACTGTGACATCATACTCCTATGGAAAAATTTTACCTCAGCATTTCTTTTGCACTTGTTTCTGGGAGGGGATTTCCATGGTGGTTCAAGTTTCTGGTATTTAGGATGTTGAATGGTTTTTGCTGCTCATCTGAAAAATGTATATTTTTGATATTTCTAATCTTGTAGGACTTACTACTTACTTCACATTCTAATCGTGGAAGCAATGGTGCAATAGTCGATATGTCTTTGGAAGATGATCGCCCTTCTAGTAAGTCTCGAGGATGGTTGAACTGGCTGTCACGAGGCATGCTGGGTGCTGGTGGGACAGATGATTCTAGTCAATTCTCTGGCATTATTTCAGATGAAGTAATTAAGGTAGCCCAGTTGTCGGTTTGACCTTGTACTGAATAATGAGTATGTAGACTTACTGACCTCCAATGCTTGTATTTTTAAGCTTATTCATATTTGTTTCAACAGGATATATATGAGGCAACAAAGTTTCACCCGGAGCTGTTATCCAATGATGATGCTGCCTCAGCAGATGATATTCTTTTATCTTCAATAAAGATTAGCATACATCAAATTTCAATTAGTGTACAGAGCATGTATGTTTTCTTGTTTATTTTAGAGACAAATATAGCTCTACTGTAAGAGACTAATATTACCTACATGGCTTTCTGTGTCAATATTGCAGCAAACCTTTCTATCTGTTCTTTATATCTGCTATCACTTGTTCATTGAAGGATAAATGAATTTTCCGTGGTCTACTGAAATTGAACGATAAATCAACTGCTTATGACGACTTATGAAGACATATTGTTTGTTGGAATATGGAACTTTCTGGTACTTGTGAAACACTATTTGAAGGATATTGATATAATGGAAGTATTTGGAAACTTAGACTTTTTGGAGGAGATATAATTGATCTTAAATAGTCAGAAAAGCTGAAGCAGCCTAAACGTTCAATAGTAATTTCAGTTTCCACGTTTTATAGTGGATAATAGAATATGAAAACAAGGGGATATTCTTCGCAAATGGATCCTTCAGAGTGGGAGGTGGTAGTTTGTTCTTGTCTTAATTTCCAGTGATGTCAGTTCAAAGGAAAGCTCATTTGCTTCTATGCCTTTTTGTTTTTAGATTGCTTGATTAGTTTATGGTGCCTTGGGTCTGATACTAGTAAGGCACTGGCAATGACAATCAGAGGTAGGGGTTTTCTTTTTATGTTGTAACATCTTATGGGAACTAAAGTTCTGGGTTCTATTTTTAAATAACTTTAATGTTCCCAAACTAGGAGTTAGTTGTTTTATTTGCTTGTTTTCTGTGGCTTCATCTTCCTTTGAATTCTGAACATTACTGTGAAAATGAGAAGTAGTTTTACCTTTTCGTGGAATTGCAGAGATATCAATTTTTAATATCCTGCATTAAGGCAATCTACTCTTATTGCATTATGGTAATTAACATAAATCTACCTATGTTCTGTGCTGTAAGCCGAGTCCTGTCTCTTTTCTGTAGTTTATCAACATTCAGTAAATTCACTCTTTGAAGGTGGCTTCATCTTCCTTTGAATTCTGAACATTACTGTGAAAATGAGAAGTAGTTTTACCTTTTCGTGGAATTGCAGAGATATCAATTTTTAATATGCTGCATTAAGGCAATCTACTCTTATTGCATTATGGTAATTAACATAAATCTACCTATGTTCTGTGCTGTAAGCCGAGTCCTGTCTCTTTTCTGTAGTTTATCAACATTCAGTAAATTCACTCTTTGAAGGGCCTTTTTCTTGCTGATCACGTAGTGGTGTTCCACTTCCAATTTCTGATAATTCTAGCCTAGGATTGCCTTTTGTGATGAATCTACTTTTATTCAAGGGAATTCCATGCACCTATATAGGTCATTTTGAGAATATGATTTTGTTCATTGCAGTGGTTGTTATAGGCTCATTTCCTTTCTGTTTGGTCTTGGAGAAGGCTCATGTAGTAGGTTCTCTTCAATTATCATTGCATTTGTTTCATTGCGTGTTATTGAGCTGTAAGTTTCTGTCATCTTTTAGGAAATTGGGTTGTGCAATTGCTCGTTTGATGCTTGATCCCATTTCTTTTGAATTTAAGATTTGGGAAGGATCTACAAGAATGACTGCATCAGTTACTGCTGTGCAGTTGCTTAATCCGTTGAACAATCAAGTTATCCTGTGTACAAGAAAGGTATGTGTTCTTCTGATAGAATTTAACAGTTTTATTCCTTATATCTTTCCTGTAACTGTATGGTTTATTTTATGATTCGAGTCATATCCTGTCTTTTACTTCTCAATGTATTAGATGCAATGTTTTCCCTTGCAGGTGTCCTGCAATAATTTTCTGTGTTCATCTTGTTTGTAACTTTTAGAGCTTTCTGTAAAACCTTTTCTCAAGAGTATTAGGTGATCTTATGAATAATATTTCAGGTATTGCAAATTTTTTCCTTTTTTGGGTTTCATTCTTCGATTTATTTAGAGAGAGCGGGTAACTTGGCTTTTTAATGAAGAATTATTTGAACATAGAAAAAGTGAAAGCTGTTTCCTTGACCTCACTTTATTGCATTTTTCAATTTTTTGTGAAATCATTGATTAATTGCAATTTATGTTGGTTGAGGATCTTCTTGTCTGTAGAGATTTGTCATCTTTTATATGTAAACAATAAGAACCGGGTGGAGTTCTGCTTCTCTTGTGACTGTTCATTCCTTTAGAGTCGATTTGTATGACATTTTAGAGAAGGTACAACTGTTTCTTGCCTGATTGTATTAGCCAGTTATATAATGTCCAAAAATTTTCTCAGACTTCGGTTTATCTATCTCTGACTTTAGGGAACCTATTTTTGGCCTTTCTCTTCTATTGAAGGTAGACATATTTTGGACAAGCTACCTCACAGCAATTGTCCCTGCAGTTACATTCTGTTACTAAAAGATTTGTAGACAAAAAAAGGTGGTTTGTGTATTTTTCTAATTACCTGCAGGTTAGAGTTTTGCAACATTAAAAGGATGATTCAAATAAATCCATACCCAACTCTTTAATTTTGGATTTTCCCCTGGGCATTTAACTGAAGAAAATGATAAAGGCCGTCATTGAGAATCATTTCATTTGATTAATGTACCAGAAGATGTGTGCACGTTGTGTTTCCTGGAGTGATGAGAAGGTTATCTTAATGGACTGATAGTTGAATGGTGGTTACATGATGGGAGAAAGGTTGCCTGGCTTTGGAGGTGGTGGCATGGAGGAGGGGACATTGCAAGAATGGTGGGATGGCACAGTTTTTGGAACCTGAGGTGGCTTATGGATCTGTGGCAGTTTCTAGTGTAGGATTGAGTCTGGAATTGTCTTGTTTGTTTGGCATGCCAACGATTGAGTGTTTTGTGGGGGACACATTAGTCATAAATATCTAAAAATGATGATTTGGAGTTTCTGCAGGCAAAAATGGAGAACATCTATCACCATTCTCGTTATTCATTTGCCAGGGTGATAATCACCCAGATTTAATTTTTCTTTTTCTAACTGATTTGATAGAAAAATTCCTTCTAGAACTTATTTTTATTTTCAAGGACTCCACTTTATCTTTATAACTCTTTGCAGATGAACCATGCTGAAAATGAATTAGCAACCCTGCCTGCTTTGACCATTGAAGTTGAGGTTCTGCCTTCAAACTGTGAATTCAGTTCATCAGTAAAGGTACTTCTGGTTTTCCATTCTCCTACATTGTTTTTCAGCTATTTAATTTTATTTACAGATATTTACAAGTTGCCGTCTAAGATTTTTAGAAATCTGTAACCAGGTCTTTCTTCAACCAACTGAAGTTACATGTGATTCCCAATTTGTAAGGAATATTGTGGACTATTTCCAAATCTTTGGCAGCTTCAAATTTCTGCATGAAAGAGTCAGTATTCTTGTCCACAATCATCATTTCTGCAGAACTCAGTTTCTTTAATGTTTGTTTTATATGCATATCTTTTGTTTGAATTAAATTATTGTTCCATATGGTCGTCTTATTGATACGTTTTTTTTCTTTTGAATTCCCAGATATCTTAAAGTAGTGACATGTCATTTTCTTAGTTTCTTCTTTATGCCATAGAATTAATGTAACTTTTACCTTTTGAAAAGAGACACTACAATGTCTTCACTTTACTCTAGAGTTGTTACTATTCCTTCAAAGAAAGGTGTAAACATTGTTATTTGGAAAGCAGATCCTGACTCACTGTGTGGTTATATGCATGTCATTGGGAATCTGGGCTTCAGCTGATATCTTGCATTTCTTGTATCAATCATGCACTTCATTATCAGTTGTGAGTGATAACTATTTACTACCATTTGTTGAGTTTCTGTAGAGGTTGCATCCCCCAGTGTTATTGTGACCTAATAATTTTACAGCTTAAGCGCCAGGATGGGGGGAATGCGGTTAATTGGTTATCTTGAAGTAGGCTCGGTGGTAGACCACATAAATGGGGAATCTGAGGCATAGATGAAAAGATTGATACTTCTTTGATTACTGTTGATCTTTTTTACTGTCTATTTATCTATCTCTTGACTCAAAAGAGGAGCAGGGAGCATATTTTCTTGATAATCCGCCAATTGTTGTTCTAACTCTATGTATTTCTGTGTGAAACCTTTATATCCATTGTTTTTATGGTGCTATATGTTGATGGTAAGTTCTTTTTCTTTACCCTAACATTCTTATCTGAAATATTTGGTGTTCTTTTGCTTGCAAAATAATTGGTTTTCTCTTCCTTTACAGGTTCTAATATCAGTAAATGAGATTAGTGATTTACGAGCAAGACTTCTATCAAAGATTGAGTATGTTGGACTGACTTCCTATATAATATTAAGCTTTTAACTGGTTTTGTTCTTTTAATGATACGTAAATTATGTAAGCTGTTGTCAATGGTTGCAAGAGTCTTGGTCTTATATTTAAGTTTGTAAACTGCTGTTTCTCAATGACAGTTATATTTTGTCAAACCGGAAGAGGATGATGTGGGATGTCAGGCTGGCCAATTTTGTTCTTGCAGTATCATGGGTGAATGATAACCTTGAAGCGCATAAAGTGGTATTTGGAGTTGCTATAGCTTGTGCGAAAGTTATTGTGAATTATTAAATTGGTCGCACTCTTTGATTACTTGCGATATCTCTTTTGTCTCTAATACATGGTAAATTGAGTTTTGCTAAGATGTATTTTCTGGCATAATGTATCAGTGGATGTACCAAATTTTAGGTTTGAGTAACTTAGCATAACTTATCATGGGATGCATTTTCTGTGAACTCCATTTCATCTCTGGTTTCCTTATCTTCTGTTTTTTTTTTTAAGCTTAACAACTTAGTTTGTGCATTAATACTTACAGAGTCTTCTTTGGAAGTTATCCAATTCTTGTCCACTGCAAGTTAACTTGGTAGTGAAGTGTTTTTGTATATACCAGCATATTTAGAAGTCATGATAATTAGAGTTATTAGAGCCCTAGAAAATTTTAAATCCCAAAAAATTGACATAAAGAAGGTATCTTAAGAGTCACGGATGTTCCTTTTAATTGCAGTACATAACCAATAGAATAACCTTTTCTTAAACATGAACTACATAAATGTGTTCTCTGGTTGAGTAAAGATGCTGTAGTTATCTTTCAGCGATATTTTGAAGTTTTTATGTATGTGCTCTCCTTTGATGATTATATTATTATTATTATTATTATTATTATTATTATTATTATTATTTGTGGTTTTGGCATCCAACTATTTCTTCGTGATGTTTTCATAAATCCAAAATTTGAAATTTACAGGTAATAGAAGGTGGGGATTTGAGATTTAAGTCCAACAAAAATGGTTCTTTTGCTTCTGAAATGCAAGATGCATTATATGATCATCTAAGTCACTACTTGAGTTACGCTGCCTCTGATGGCTCGGTTCCGAGATTTCAACTGGATGATTTGTATACTCACTATGAGATTAATATGGTTGATTTTGAGGTAAGTATGTCGATCTTCTTCTGTTCCATTAAAGGTTCTCCATTTAGCTTCGATTTGATGATCTTTTTGCTCCCTTTAAGAAGGTATAATTGATCTAGCAATCATGTACATTAGTATTTGAAGTTTTTTGGATTGTCATAATCAATTATTGTCTTACAGATCCGACTATCAAGGCCTAACTCCATTGAAACTATCCCACTTTTCGAGAAATTCAGCTGTTCAATTCAATTGGAATCTTGCATCGTTTCAGATGAGCCAATATTAAAAGCATTGATTGTGAGTATATCTTTGTTTGTGGTCTTACCAGTTCAGATATGTGCTGTATATAGTTTGTTTATTTGGAATTTCTGTTCTTGAATGGTTCACTGTTTCTTGTTATTGCAAATGACAAATTTTCCTTCAAACTTTTTGGCATTGTGTCCCAGAGTTCAATTACTGCTCTCAAATTCTTAATTTAAGTATCATCTTCCATGGAAGTTTAGAGTGGCAACCCCTTGTTTTAGTTTGATTTAGTTCACGTTTGATTTAAATTTGAGCATGGAAATTTTTATTTTTCAGACTTTCATATGTTCTTCAGATTTTATTAAGTTCCATTTAGTTCACTTTTGATTTAAAATTGAGCACAGAGCTTGCGTTTTCCCCATCTTTTCAAACGTTATCCAGATTTTGAAGAATTATAACTCGATACATGGTCTTAATAAGTGTAGCCCATTTCTTTGTGTTGATAATCACAGTTGCATGCTTTGCAAGCAGTGACCATTGAATAAGTTTCTTCAGTTTTGGTTGGGTTAAAAGCACGGAATGTATTTGCACCATCACCATCTTCAAATAAAGTATTTTCTACGGTAGCACCATGAATAGCACATAGCAAAGCAGCACCTAATACACCAGCAACCCCCAATAGTCTATTAATTTTAAGAACAATTAATCTTGAGAAAGGAGTGTTGAATTGGTTTTGCTTCCTACCTTTCTTCTTGTAGAGTGCCTAGTTGTCCTTTTGAATTTCTTATGTCTCTCTTAGGGGTGTAATTGATGGTCCAAATGCATTGGTGACATGGTTGATCGGGTTAGCAAATAAATATTTTGAAGGAAGTCACATTACTCTTATTACCTTTTCTTTGTAGAATTCCTCTGCGGCATTTTAAGGATTCAAATACAGATGGTTAATGAGTTAAAAAAATTGGTGATGATTTTTCAAAGTTGGGCCGAATTGATGAGGGATATAATGGGTGGGATTCTGGGGCTGGTATGACTCTCCTGGAAGGTCATTTTGCATGCGTATCCAGGTTTTCCTTTTATAGTTGGAGTGTTGGAGTTGCGACCTGCATTCTCCTCTGGAATGTTAATTGTATTCCAAATCCTTATTTTTCTGCTTTTCTCAAATGTATTAAGACTTTCTATATTGCTAATTACCAAAATGGTCCTTGACATTTCTTCAAATGATCTTTTTAATCTCTTACATTTGAAGCAAACCATTTTAGTCTCACATATTTTTATAAGTGGTGCTTTGTCAGTCTAGTTGTCTGTTTAAGTGGTTCGTGTGTATCAAGTGTCCAAATATGAGGGGCGAAATTAAAATCACTGTTAATTGCTCTTTTCAATAGTTATAATCAACTTAGGAGACAAAAATTGACTACCAGACTTTTGGCGCCAAATCAATTCAATGTTAGAAAAAGATCTATTGAAAATGAATTTTTCTCTTCAAATTTTCATTTTTACCCTTTGATTGAACCCACAAGTATACAGTGGTCAATAGTCCACAGATTTTGTTCTCGATTTACCTCTTTACTCTGTCTGTTAGATATAAATTCAAGTAATAGTGAATTGATTTGTTAACCTACAGATTGCTATCAACTAAATGGAATGGATTAAACTTAAAACGAAGAAAACTGGATCACAGGGGATATTAGGGCAAAAGGATCCAATTCTATGCCTTCTATGCTTGATAAGGATTCTTATTTTAAGGGTTGATGTCATTGATGTGGACAAGGATCCAAATAGTTTAAGCTTGGGCAGGAATCATTAACCGTCAAAACGCCTAGTCTAGACATATATCTCCATGGTTTAGTTGAGGGTTTTAAGTTAAATTATGTCAATTCAACTTCCTAGTTTCCATAAAGATCTGTTCATCCACAAGATAATTTGTTTCTGTTGTCCTAGTCTAGTCGAATTTGTTCCGGGTAAGGCTACCACTAGTACATCCAAGTATTAGGAGCCATCGAGGCAAGTGGAATGGCATTAATTTTGCTAAAGGAACAATCAATTTTCAATCAGCCTATAACATAATAACACAAATTCAAGTCGCAGATGTATATTCAAACCCTAGCCTTGATTACAAGATTTACCTAACATGGGTTTACATTTAGTACTATAAAGTATAAATTATTCATGAAAATTAGATAAAGGTTGGTTAGAAAAAACTCTGTAGAAGTCTCTAAATATCCATGCTTCAAGTTAATCTTCAAGGACTCGTAGTTTTCTCAACTCTTGAATAATGCCCTAGTCTAATACCTTGAAAAAATTGGGGTTCAGATTAATCGATCCCGTTCTGGAATCTCCTAATTGTGTTCACAAAATGCTCGAGTTTAATTATTGTTTACTCTCTGAACTTTTTCTTTTTCTCCATCTCATTGGGTTAAGGTTCTATGGATTTTCAGCTTCATCAATGATTACATGGTTATTAGCTGTTTGAATTTTTGGTACAACAATGAGTTCTTATTCTATTACAAAATCTGGCTATTACAAAAGGAAAGCAACTAAAACAACATGTAAACGTCAAGTCGTGCAAAAGCACCTGGCTTTAATTGGTTAGTATTCTGTGCAAATTCTACTGAGAAGTTAGTGTTTAGGATAAAATGAAAGGTTTTGCAGATACTGTGGACTTAGTCTCTGCAATACTACTAAAATAAAGAGTTGCGTTACAAGAACGTTTCTACCCTTGTATTGAAAACTCTGCTGTAAATTTTGCATCAAAGATGTGTTTAGATAGAGCTTAGATACCTCTTGAGGCTGTGAAACTGCACAGGCATCTTTAGGGGTCACACCCATTTAATTGGAGGTTGAAACTCCAAACGATGCAAACCAAAACTACAGTGTTTTCAGTGCAGACATGTGTCTTACACGGCCACACAGTTGTGTAATGGTCCCACTTGGCCGTATAACATACCGTTTGAGCAACCAGAAAATCTCCCGCGTTTGGCCAGTTACACAGGCAACCACACGGCCGTGTAAGGCATGGTTTGCCTATGTAATAGACTGACACGGCCAATATGATGGAAATTTCCAACATTAGCTCGTATGGTTTGCTATCTTGTAAAGAATAAAAGATTGGATGAACTTTTAAAAAATCAAATAGTTTTGTATTCAAGTATCCAGGATTGCCATTTTCATTAATGATGAAATTGAGGATAGTTTGACACTATTATGATTTAATCAAATCTTTTATTTTCAGGTCCAGATCAGCATGTTGTCCCTTGTTGTCCATTTTTCACCATCCATCTTTGGCAGCATTATGGGTTTAATTACATATTTCCATAGATTGCAACTGGAACCAGCTCATATAGACCTGAATTCAGCCAATGCACTTCCACTCAAGTCAAATGGACGAGAAACTTCTGAAGTTTTTGGTTGGTGTCTAACTGCAAATCTTGAGTCAGTCCTTTTTAAACTTGACCTTGAAAATGATGTTGAAAGTGGCTATTGCGTAATGCTTTGTCTTCGGGCCGTTGATGTTAGGTAGGCTGTTGCCCCTTATCTTTATGAAACATATGAATCTCATCATTTGTTACATAAGATTTAATATTGACTTCCTGCAGCATTATGTTGCATGAAATTTGATGAAACATGTGGTGCTCATAGAAAATGAGTTAAGGATGTTGCGAATTTTCTTGCAGTTTTGATCAAGAAAACGTCCTCAGTTGCTGGGTATTGATGAAGATGTTACGTATTTTTGCTTATTCAAAAAAAAATGAAGAAACAGAGTATACACTTTGCTCTTCAGAGGGTAAGCTGACTGTTGAGTCTTTGAGTCCAGGCAATAAAGACTTTGAAATTACTACTCCAGATGAAAACTCCGGTTATTATGGTTCAAATGAACATACGTGCTTGCAGTTTCATTTTGAATCTTGTGGAGGTGTGGAACCATTGTCCAACAAGTGTGCGGTATGCTTAACTAATATTGACATTCACTACTACCCCTTCATAGTTGTGCTTCTGTTTCAGTTCATGAATGACCTATTGAAATGTGGAACTTCCAATTTTGATGAAGATTCCAAATTGAATGGTAAAATTTCGACGCCAAGACCGCGTTTCAATTTCCAAAAGTATGGATTTTCGAATTTTGTTGAAACTGGGTTATCTGATGGCGCAATTATTCCTTTGGATTATTTTCCTTTCATTACAATTCCCAACTCTGGTCCTTTTACTTCTTTTGAGAATATACTTATTGAGTCCGTTCCTGAGTGGAGGAAAACTCATAACTTACGTGCCGGGAAAATTCAAAGTCATAAGTTCAACTCTAGGAAGGGATCCAAAGGTTATTATGGCATTTTGAAAAGATCCAAATATGATGGAGATCATATATGGAAGAGTTCTGATAGTAATGAAATGTTTAATGTTGAAACAAACCTTAGCAATGTTAAATTACACTTTCATGACTCAGCATGTGTAATTGGAAGTATATCTTTGGTCACTGGTAAATCATCAGTTTTAGTTGGCGATGATTGTTTTGACATTGTATGCTCTACTGAAGGTTTAGTGCTTTCTTCATCTTGGTGGACTCAAACAATTAGTGGCTTTCTTTGGGGCCCATCACTGCCTAATCTTTCTCCAATTTTGAACATACGTGCAAGGAAAGAGTCTGCTGGTTCATTGGAATTAAGTTTCAGCACACAACATGTGTCCTGTACTTTACCCCCGGAATTTCTTGCGGTGGTGATTGGTTATTTCTCATCAACTGACTGGAGCAGTAGCTCAGCAGAGACTCTTGAGGGTACAGATCTGGAAGTACACAGCTCAATCATTTATAAGTTTGAGATAGTGGATTCTAATTTGTTTGTACCTGCAGTGAGAGATGGTGATCAGTTGTTGAAGCTTGATATTCCACATTTCCTCGGCTGTTTTATTGCAAATAGTGATTTTGATTTGGTACTCAAGGGAATTCCACCTGAATGTCCGGTTGTAGCTGATAAAATTTCGAATAAGAATGATTGTTTAAACTTATTTGGACGAGATTTATCATTGTCGTTGATTCTGATGAAAGACGACCTCTTTGGTTCTTCAAGACTCGGTCAGCTTCCCGGGTTCCCAAGTTTTTCCTTAATTTCCCCCTTAAGTGCTGATATTTGGTTGAGATTTCCATTAGCTGAGTCTTCCAATTTACCCTCTGCATTTCCTGTATACATCGCAGCAACGATCATCAATTGTCAGTTTGATGCGAGGGGTATGCTGAATTTCAATGTTTTAGTTTCACATTGGGTATTTTTGCAATTTTTGGCCCGTTCTTGCTTTTGTTTATTTAATTTTTATTTGTGTTACAGGAACATGGAGCATTGCCGGGTGCGAGGCATTGTTGGATGTAATAAATGAGTTTTCTGCGGTGGATGTAGAATGTACCTTGTTCAAATCAGATCTTTTAGAGTTTCTTCAATCAAAGAAAGGGATAAGACAAAATGCTGTTCTCGTGCCTGAAGATTCAGCCATTACGGCTATTGAAATTAGCCTTTTTGCTTGGTCAATGTCTATGAGGTTGCTCACCGAAAAGGGAGAATCAACTGTTTCTGAGCTTGTGGCAGAGGTTGAAATGCAGTTCTTTTGCTCAGCATCATTGCCCAATGACAAACCATTTTTTGTGGATATGTCACTCTCTCATCTAACACTTTTTTCTTCACTTAATTCTGTGGTGCTTGTGGAGTGCTCATCATCATCTCCTAAAATGACTATTTCTGTGTCAGATCAAGAAGGAAACAAACTTCTTGTATCTCTTCCCCAAGTGAATGTTTGGATGCACATGTTTGACTGGAGAGAGATCATCGTCTTGGTTGACTACTACAAACCACAAACTTCGAAAATATCAAAGGTGGATGTACTACCAGAGAACATCAATGATGTTGAAAATGTAGCCACTGTTCAATCTTCATGTACATCGAGTGTTGTTCTTTTGGAGAACTCAAGCTATAAAGCCGCTTATTCTGCTAAGTTAGAAGGCGTCTGTATAACAGTGTACATTCCTATTCTAGTCAGTAGAGATATATTCAACATTCTAGAAGAGCCCCAAATCCAAATCCGTAAGCCTCAGAATTTTTCCTCTGACATTGTTTCTGGTCATCAGCATGACTTCATTGCTCTTACGATGGAAAGTAAATGCAGTGAGGTAGCTAGTGACGGAATTAAAATGAAAGCAAAAATCAGATTGGAAAAAGTTGGGGGAATGTTGAATATCTGCAGGAACAATACACGGAAAACGTTGTCACTCTTTGAATTCTTTCTGGTCAATTTGGAAGCTGAAATTTTAAATCACCTGACTGTGGGAGCGCATGGGAAATTGGATGTTTTTGTTCAGGGCCTTGACATATGGCTTTCGGATGACTTGTTTTACTTTGTCAGATACATGGTATTTGAAGTCCCCGAATCTGGGCCTTCGCAACCAATATTCAACAGTTTTGATTTCAACATTCAGCTCAGGAAACTGTCAATTCTTTTGAATGATGGAAAGGTGAAGCATATATCAGCTAATCTAATAATCTGTTTCTTATCCTTTCTATCAGCATTTTTTCTCTTCTGAAGTTCTGTACATTTTTTTCTTTTTGTATTGTGATCTTCATTCTTGCTAATGGTTATGGTGATATTATTAGGCCTCTCTCAAATCTATCTGAATTCCCAAGAAATAAGAATGCGTATATTCTGGATAAACTTGCAAACAAATGCATATGTATGTTCTGTTGGAAACAAAGAACATGTACTAAAGGATTATGGAATGGAAACATTGACACGAGAGGCTAAACTTTGATAACTATTTTTAGGCCCCCTATGTGATTATAAATTTTTACATCTTTTTTTGAAGGTAGAAAATTTACATGTGGGTTACGTAAGATAGGCTCTATAATTGTGAGTTACTGAGATTAATCTTTGTTAATTGTTTATGCCTCTGCAGTGGAGTTCTTGTGGGCCTCTTGTCGAGATTCTGACGACAAACATGCTTTTACATGGTAACATAACTGATAATGGAATGGAGGGATCAGTTGGTGGTGACCTTCTTGTGAACTATAACAATATTGACAAGGTGAAGCAGCGTTTTACTTATTAGCTTCATGGGTTTATAACCTTTTTTTGCTTTTTGAATGAGGTACGTCTTTGTGTGCAGGTCTTATGGGAGCCCTTTGTGGAGCCTTGGGAATTTCAGTTGAGCATATCCAGAAAGTATGATAAGGGTTCTGTCCTGAATAGCACTATCATGACCCATATTCATCTCAAATCAGCAAAGCAACTTAATTTGAATATTACGGAGTCCCTGATAGAGGTACTTGATGGAGTAGAAGTTTTTTTTTTTCAATCGTGGTAGTAGTTGTAACTGATCAAATCTAAAATTTATCCGCTAACTTCAGGTCTTCTAATTATGGTACCCGAACCATTTTTGCTTTTTTTTTTTTTTTTGGCATAATCAGATAATCTCAATGAATAGGTTTTAGGAGTGCATGCTTAGCTTGCAACTTGTACAAATCTACATTTATATATCATCCATAGGGAAACTAAAATTTTTATTTACAATCAACCAATCATGGAGTGTCTTCAGGTAATGGTTTCTTATCCAGGGGAACAAAGTTATTTACGATGATGTCTTTAACTCTTAGATACCTCTTCAGACTTTTCATTCTTTCTTTTTGTTACTTAATAATTACTACCCAATGATTCATTATCTATAGTGGAGTAATTTTATTCTCAATGAGGAAGTTTCTTATGGGTGTACAATTTACAGGCAATTGTAAATAAATGAGGAACTGGTAACATTTCATATAACTTCAGAAAGATAAGCCTTAGGATTTTGGCTGTATAATTATTTATACCTATGAGGCTTTTACTTACTTGGATACTCCCCCATTATTTGTTCTTGTAAGTATGGTTTTTTGTTGTAGCATTCGATTGATTTATGCCACCTTTTAGGAGGATCAGTCCCCTGATTTTTCTCTCTGGATATTCCTGGATGCTAACTTATGGTTTGTTGAGTGAAAAGAGAGATCGATTTAAGAACTAACATTCAGTGGGGAATCTTGTGGTCTTTTCTTAGTGCCCCATTCTAAGTCAAATGTTAAAATACATGATTTATCAGTTTGCTATTGGTTTGGACTTGTCAATGTTGAACCTACTAGCTCTGTAAGTTTTGGAAATCCAATTGGTGGGTTTTCTTAGTACATAATATCGTAAGAAAGTTAACATTATGTTTCTTCATGCTAGTGATTATCACTGATCAATTAATATAATGTTCTACAAAGATAGAGCCATGGGAACTTATTGGGAGACCCCCGCTGGGGGGAGGGTGTTCAGTCCTTAGTATAAATTCTTGGCTTTATTTTTGTCTGATATGCTGATGAATGTTTTTTGATATTACGTATGGAAAGATGTCTGGGAGAATAATCCCTTATTATTGCTCATCTCATAGATGCATAAAAAAATTTTAGTGCTAATTGAATATTGAATATCGTGGTTTAGTGGTGCATGATGTCAATGTTTTTAGCAATCGATGTTTGATCAATTGTTAGCTGAGTTGCTGCGTGTCAGCATAACCTTCTTTAAAACTATATGAAGCTGTTGGCCTTTCATTTTGCCCAGAACTTTCAGGTTTCTTTTACTCATGTCATTTGTTTTTTCTGCCCTTGCTTCTTAAGGTTGTTTCCAGAACAACAGAAATGATAAAGGACGTTTGGGCTTTGCCAGAAATAACTGCTCATTCAAGTGGTGCAAAATTCATTGATTCTCAAATTACTGAGAATCTAGATGCCAGAAGATATGCTCCATATCTACTGCAAAATTTAACTTCGGTGCCCTTACTGTTTCATATTTCTTGTGAGGAGCCTGGTGATGATGTTCAGAATATGTTGCCTTCAACTGAAGGAAATTTTCTCCCAGCAGGTTCATCCCTGCCAATATATATAGATGAAGCCCCAAAGAAGCAGCTTTCCCAAGATAGAACTATTCAATTATCTGACAAACGCAGCGGAAAGCAAATGGGTGGGGCAGCGCATAGGTTTATTACTATCCAATTAGAGGGAACATCCATACCTTCTGCACCTATATCAATGGATCTTGTTGGTGTTAGGTACTTTGAGGCAGATTTTTCAAAACCAAGCACCAAATCTGATATAGGCAATGTCAGAGATAGTTTACTGGGCAGTAAAAGAAATGAAGGAGAAGGGAGGACAGATAAAAAGAGCGGCTTTGTTCTTCCTGTGGTGATTGATGTATCAGTTCAACGCTACACTAAGTTGCTGCGATTATATTCAACGGTCTGCCTAAATCCTACAGTTCTTTTATATGCATGTCATTGTTTCTGAGTTATTCCAACCATGCTTTGCAGGTTGTCTTTTCAAATGCAACGTCCATTCCTCTGGAAGTGCGTTTTGATATTCCATTTGGCGTGGCTCCAAAGGTGTTTAGCTGCATTGAAAATAGTGCTTGCTTAATGTTTCTGAATTTTTATGTAGCTTTGTCTGAGTAGCTTCCTCATTTTCTTTCTTTTATTCTCACTTCAGATTCTAGACCCCATATATCCAGGGAAGGAGTTTCCGCTGCCTTTGCATTTGGCTGAAGCAGGCCGTATGAGATGGCGCCCACTTGGCGACACTTACCTTTGGAGTGAAGCTTATCATGTTTCAAATATTATTTCTCAGGAAAACGGAATTAATCTTCCACGTTCATTTGTTTGCTATCCATCTCATCCAAGCAGTGATCCATTTCGCTGCTGCATATCAGTTGAGGATAAGTGCTTACCTACAACCAGCAGGATCAAGAAAAGTTCTCCTGATGATGATGGTGTCAAACCATTAATGAAAAATTCCAAGGAACTATCTGATGGCAAGGAGACTTCAAAGCAACGATTCATGCACCTTGTGACTTTAAGTACCCCATTATTGTTGATAAATTATCTTCCAGAGGCAGTTTCTGTGGCAATTGAAAATGGAGGTGTTACACGAAGTGGCTTACTTTCCAAGGTGTGAAGCACATCTCAGGTTTTGTTTCATAATGAAGAAACTTGATTATGGTATGTTGAACTAATTATGGATGATATCTCAGGTGGAAAGTTCTTTTTATCATATTGATTCTTCACATGATCTGACGTTGACTTTTGGCATTCGACACTTCAAACCATCAATTCTCAAATTTCCCCGTGCTGAAACATTCAGCACTATGGCGAAGTTCATCGGAACTAAGTTTTCTCTATCTGAAACACTAACCTTTGATTCTGAGTTACAAGATGGTAAATTTTGTTACCCTTGTGCTTTACGCAGTCTTTCAATGTTATATATGTTTTATTTCTTAATTGCAAATACCTTTTTGATGATGATTCACTGCAGGTCATCTGTCTGTCACTGTGGAAAAAGTAATGGATGCATTCTCAGGAGCTCGTGAAATTTGCATATCTGTCCCGTTTTTGATATACAATTGTGTTGGTTTTTCACTCATTCTAACAAACTCTGTCAATGAGATTAATGGGCATGCTTGCACTGTTGCTTCATGTTATCATTTAGATGAGCATGAAAGCAATCTTGGGAGCAAAGATGGTCTTAGTCTTCTGTTCCCTAGTCAAGATTTGCAGAAAGCTCAAGTAGTGGATCCTAATCGGATTACTGGTTCTTTAAGAAACCAAATCATTGCAAAACAGCATCAGTCCAAGTTCCACGGTAACCCTTTGAACCAAAATAGCCAAACAAAATTGTCTCAATTGGATGTGAAGGTACCTAACTTGGATGTTGGAAGATCATCCAAGCTAAAAACCGAGTCCCTTTCTCGCAGAGAATCAAATTCGAAGCCAGATCTAAAATCTTCTGAATTTGTTGCCTTTGACCAAAAGATGAAGAATGCTTGCATGTATTCTCCTTATCCAACATCCACTTCGGGTGAAATTATGGTTAGGTTGAGTAGGTGCCCATCTTTTACTGATTATAAAAGCATCCCTAGCTCTTTGTGGTCAAACCCATTTTTGCTTGTTCCACCAACTGGTTCTGCCAGTATTATTGTTCCTCAGCGGGGTAAAATTTCTGGGTACCTTATTTCTGTTAGTGCTGTTGCTGCTCCATTTTCTGGAAGGACAAAGATTATCACTTTTCAGCCAAGGTAGTTTTTGTCGTAGCTGGACCTGTTTTGAATTATTTATTAAAATTGAAATCAGAGTAGTCTAAGGTTCTTTCTTGGTAGCTTCTGGAACTTGTTCTGCTTTCAATTTCATGTTGCTTGACTAGCATTTCTCCTGAAAATCCCCAGATATGTTATCAGTAATGCATGTGGGAGGGCCTTATTTTACAAGCAGAAAGGAACTGATGAAGTTTTTCTTCTCAAATCTGGAGAGCATTGTCATATTCAGTGCACAGATATAACCAAGTAAGACATAATTGGTTGGCTCAAAAGTCTTCTTTAATTGGTTTGTGTGCCCTTGATTGGAGCAATATTGAAATCACGACAACTATTTGCAACTTTAAATGTTGTTGTTGACTGGAACATAAATCCGTTAAATTTGTCATTGTTTTCTTCCATGATATTGCGTGCACAATGTGTAATTCAAGTACAAGTTGATTTCAGGTTCAAATTCTTCGTGTTTTCCTAATTGAATATTTTTTAAAGCATATTAATAGTCTTGATTTTGTTGTATTTAGATGGAGAAGTAAGTGATTATAATGTTGTATGAATAGGGGAACTGAAACAGCATTCCTAAACCATCACCATCTTCTGGAAACCCACTCTTAGAATGAACAATGGGTAGCATATATTATCTTGTGTGCCAGACACGGGTCACAGAGAAGGGTGATGGAAAGTGAACGCTTATTTGCCTCCCTTCCCCTCCTTTTTGTGTAGAGGAAAAGAAATCAAAGATGTGGAAATAGAAACTGAGTCAAAATAATCTCAGTGTTCAATCACTTGAAATTACTCGAGTTCCATCTCTGTTTTGTTAACTTCACAAATGCATAGATGATGTAAGACTACTTAATATTTGGCTGGTGATTCGCTGCATGTCCCACAGCTGCTTATATTATTTCGGGTTTTCTCAAATAACCCTGGCAAACTGGGCACCTAAATTTTTTGCGACTTTAATGTTTCAGGGAGTTGTTAGTTTGCATACGCTTTGATGAACCAGGATGGCAGTGGTCAGGATGCTTCTCACCAGAGCATCTTGGTGATACTCAACTGAAGATGTGGAATTATGTTTCTGGTACTGTAAATATGATGCGTGTGGAAGTGCGGAGTGCTGATGTTTCCATTGAAGATGAAACTGTAGTTGGAAATGCTCACGGAAATTCTGGGACAAACTTGATACTCTTATCTGATGATGATACAGGCTTTATGCCATACAGAATCGACAACTTTTCAAAGGAGGTTTGCCCAGTTTTATCATTCCTTTGGACAGAAATAGTAGTATTCTATCAGGCAGTAGTAGCTACAAGGCATTTTCGATAATTTAGTCTGGCCCAACAACTTTTGGACTTGGTCCTCACTTGTCCAAAATGGTTAACCCAAGATATTAGCAGTCTAGAAGTCCACTTACTACCCTGTAGTAGCGATGTTGGACAAGATTTCACATACTCTCCCCTTTGGATCCTTGTGTCCTTGCAAAGCCCAACACAGACTTGTAGCCCAGTCTCCCCCGGGATGGAACTCTAGAGGGTCTTCTGTGCTTAGCACTTGTCCCTTCAGTTGGCTCAGAGGTATGTTGCACTTGTGCCATTTCTAGGTTCAGAGGTGAGCCCGCACATAGCACTTAGTTCCCAGACCATACCATCTGTAACATCTCAGTCCCATAGATTGGCTCTACAACTTTTGAGTTTCTTCCTGCTAGTCTAAAATGGTTAACTCAATTTATTAGGAGCCTATGAGGCTAGAACTTATATACAAGTCACTCACTACACTAATGATGTCGGATGGGATCTCACACAAAGTCCATCAGTAAATGAGCCAGACTATCTTTGTCATAGGTTTTCTAGTTCTAGTTTCAGCATTTTTTGTTTACATCGTTATTGGCATTAATAGCTTCGCAAACTTGGTTATCATAGTATTTTTTTGAGGTATGGAGACAATATTCAATTTTTTGAGTGCTTAACACAGCTGAGCCCATTTTTCGACAACCTCACGGTCTCTCTGCTGCTGGTCCCCTCTATCTTTCCCATTCTCACATTTCATGTCATTTCCTTTGAGTCTATCAATTACTGGTCAATTAATCTTAGCAGTATATACTATAAAACACATTTTACTATCAATATCTTTACTGTGGTCCCTTCTTCTATGACAGAGACTTCGGATTTACCAGCAGCGATGTGAAATCTTTGAAACCATGGTACACCCTTACACATCTCACCCTTATGCATGGGATGAACCTTGCTTCCCACACAGACTAACTGTTGAGGTATGGTTAATTTTCTTTGTAGTTATTTTGATTGGCTTATTTTGTTACTTTAGGTGCTTTATTTGTAATAATTTTTAAACCAATATATTGTTTTCCAATTCTTCGAACTTATCAGGTTCTTGGTGAGCGTGTAATTGGATTGTATACTCTTGATGATGTCAAGGATCACTCACCAGTATACTTACCTGCAACTCCAGAGGTATATTTATCACCTGCTCTAATCTGTGAGTACATGTTTGCTCTTTCTAAATAAGAATTGCTTATTCCCGAAATTGGAATACAATCATTGAACAACTACTCATATCAATGTCGATTTTGCCTCTAGATATCCTTTTACAGTGATATTTAAAGACAGGATGGTGGTGATTTGCTTGCTTTTTTACTTGCTGTCTCAAAGCTCCGATAAATAAGTTACTGTCATTGTGTTCAATATTGATCTTTTACATGACTGTTTTCATCCATTGAGTAATTTTATAATGCTTCTTAACCAATTATTCAAATTAGATCGTTCAAAATTAGTTACTCTTGAAGAAAAATTTGATTTACAAAAGATTTGTCTAGGTCCACGAGTAGCAAACTAATTAAGCATTTCCGCTTAAGAACATTCCACTGTACGCCTCTGCCTGCAACTACAATGAAGAGGGTTAATGAGTAGTAGAAAGAAACAAGTGAGTTAAATTAAGTTGCCCTATAAAGAGCCAGCCTTCAAGATAAACAAAGTGAATTGAAGCCCTCGAGCTGGAAAGTCAAAACAAAGAATCTTTACGTGTAAATATGTTAGCTGAGTGTAAACTATTGATTGAGGTTGATAAGCTTTTATATTCTCTTTTGCTTACTTCTTTATTGGACATTCCATACATTTTGTTGACAAACTCCACTTCTAAGTTTCTGTTCTCTCTGAACAAACTTATGCTCATTTTTCTTTATTTATCTCTTATTTAACTTCGTTGAGGTTCTGCGTGCTCTATTATGACGTTCACTTTCCTTTTCAGAAATCACAAAGAACTTTATATGTTTCCGTCCATTCTGAAGGTGCAATTAAGGTACATCTGCTATACTACAAATTTTTGTGGCATATATTATTTCAGAGTAATGTTGATATGGTTTAGTGTTGATATTGCAGGTCCTCAGCATTATTGATTCTTGTTACCATGTTTTAAATGATTCATCAAATTTTGAGACTTCCCAACTAAACTTTAAAGGGAAAAGTGCACAAAAACGTGAAACTTCTGGTCATTATAATGAACGAATTACAGTAGACATTCCCTTTGTTGGAATCTCTTTTATGAACTCCTACAATGAGGTATGGAAATATGTCCCAAATCATGTTTATGTCGATGCTGCAGTTTGTTTGGATCATCTGATTAAATTGTCGCTTCGCCTTATGTTACAGGAACTGCTCTTTGCATGTGCAAAGAATTCAAGAGTTGATCTAATTCAGAGTGTCGATCAACAAAAATTTTGTCTCCAAATCTCATTTTTGCAAATAGATAATCAGTTGTCCAGCACTCCCTACCCTGTCATTTTGTCCTTTGACCATTACAATAAAGTTAACAAGGAAAAAGTTGCTAGTGCCATGCAAATTGATTCCGAGAGCATGCATGAGCCTGTGATCTCATTGTCTGTGGCAAAGTGGAGAAGCAAAAATATGTCATTGGTTTCATATGAATATATTAACTTGAGGTTTGTATTTACTTTATCAAATGTAGCTAACAAGCTTATGAAGTTATATGGGACATGATATTTATGTTCAATGGTTCCAGAGTTACAGATTTTCATCTTGAACTTGAGCAAGAGTTGATATTGAGCCTGTTCAAGTTCTTCAAAACAATATCTTCGAGGCTCCAGGTGCGGGTGCTGCAGCAAGTAGATTCTATTAATTTTACATCAGTTTCTGACCTTGAAAATGTCAAGGGGGGCCAGTTTCCTACCCTTTATGATGAATTTTCGAGCTCTGAGCTTCCTCCAATCATTCCTATTGGAGCTCCTTGGCAGCAAATTCACCATCTAGCACGGAAGCAGAATAAGACATATATCGAATCTCTTGATCTAGCACCAATCAAGATGACATTAAGGTTTTTTATGACCAGTCCCTATGCTTTCCTCTCTCTGTTTTTGGCTTTTCTTTCCTAGTGAACCCTCACCTCTGTATTGTATTCTTTACTCCAGCTTTTCCAGCAGTCCGTGGATGCTTCGCAATGGGGTTCTTACACTGGGAGAATCCTTTATCCATGTAAGTAGTTTGTGAGGTGGAAAGTATGATAATGCTGATTATAATCCTTTGGTGCAGCTTTGTGTATTCATAATTCTCTACAAATTATTATGACAATGGTAAATACAGAGAGGTTTTATGGCCTTGGCGGATGTGGAGGGAGCCCAAATTTATCTTAAAGAACTGGTTCTTTCTCATCAGCTGGCTAGTTGGGAATCCATCCGAGAGATCCTTATCAGGCATTATACCAAGCAGTCACTTCATGAAATGTACAAGGTAATTTTTTGGGTGATATCTTTCTAGGCTTCTTAGGTTTTGACTTTGATGAGAGCAGCATAAATGGCTCAAATCTCTTCTTCTGAAGGCATTTTGCATCTCTGCTTTCTTTGTTCTTCATGTGGTTATGATTTATCAGGGAATTCATGTAGTTTAATGTACTGTATGAAACTAATTTGAATTATAAAGTTCACTTGAGATGCTCACGCTATCTACTCTAGTATTTTCTCTTAAACAATAGGACATCAAGCTTAAAATTGCTGTCAGCTCTCATTGTACACCAAATCAATTCAAAACCTGTTGAGGTCATCACATCTGAAGTTCTGGCCAGATGTGCTGAAATTTAAGCCGTTCCAATAGTGGTGCTGAAATTAATCCAGTGCAATAGTTCTGTCTTACACCTTGATGTCAATGGTGAGAACAAAAATAACGCAGAAAAAAGTTTGCCATTGGATCATTCCAGAATTTCTAGTGTGAAACTCTAGCCTTTGTTATAGAGTGCTGTTATGCCTTTAGCTGTAGTATTATGCTCTGACAATTTCAAAGTCATCTTTGGGTTTTCTAACACTATCTATCAGACAATTTAGTGAAGTTTTGTCCTATGTGATGTGGGGAAATAAGGAAAGCCCACAGTCTTTGCATATTTCTTAATTGATTTCTGAGTTTGCGAGCTGGTGCATATGCATCTCATTTATAAACAGATACTATACCTCTGTTTTCTGGATGATTTGTCAAATCATTTATGAAGATATTCATTGGATATGTTTAGAAGATTCTTCTTGTATAATAATTTCAATTGAGGAGGTAGAATGGTCCAGTGGATAAAGTTGCTAATTGTCTTTTGTTTTTCCTCGGGCAGTTTTGCATTTGGCAGTATACTTATTTTATTTCTACGTAATCATTTTTATTGATATCTTGAGCTAATAGGGGCGATATTTTGTTCTATAGATTTTTGGCTCTGCAGGGCTTATTGGCAATCCTATGGGATTTGTAAGGAGCATGAGTCTTGGGATAAAAGATTTTTTGTCAGTTCCTGTCCAGAATATTCTTCGAGTATGTTCACACCACCTTATTCTCAGAAAACTTGATAGTGTTAGGACGCAAATTATACCATATAGATAGGTGTATATACCTATTACTATATTTGGAAATAAAGTGATGACAAAGATCAATTTCAATTTAGAAAATTGCTGAGTTGTCATCACTTTATTTTCAAATATAGTAATAGGTATATATACCTAGGGTACATAGTATAATTTCTCGTGTTCGGATCTATATTGATATTGGCTGTTGCAGAGTCCTTCCGGCCTCCTGACAGGAGTAGCACAAGGCACTACCAGTCTTCTGAGTAATACAATCTATGCCATTAGTGACGCTGCAACTCAATTCAGCAGGGCAGCTCATAAGGTACCTTCTTTATCTATTGAACATTTGAAACTTGGTGGATGTTCTTGACTCATACTCTTATCATAAAATTCAGGGCATTGTTGCCTTCACCTTAGATGATGAGACTGCGGGGCAGATGGAAAAACAACAAAAGGGAATATCATCTAGTAGCAAAAGTGTTATAAATGAATTTTTGGAGGTATGCTTTTTTTGCCCTTCTAATCAGATGTGTTCACTTTCTAGCTCCTTTATTAATACTTCACGTATCTTGTTGGAAATGATGAAATATCAAATTGCAGTTTCCAGGAATAATATGATTATTTAGGTGCTCAACTTTTAGTATCACAATATTTCAATAATTTTCTGATTGAAAAACCTCCTATCCCATCTCAAAAGCCTTTCACCCAAAGCTTTTTTTGTTACTGTAAAACATGAACAGCTCAAAAAAACTTTAGAAAATCCCCGCTTTAGTTGAATTTATCCCTTTGATGGCTTTGTGAAGTAATCATCACCACGACTCTTAAAGGAAATTCAGAAATACGGTGCTTTGTTATCCCGAGACTGGATAAACCAGGAAGTTGGGAATTTCGAGCACCTTCTAGTTATTATGCCAGACACTAGCTTTGTCCTCTTATTTCTCACTGAAATTCAACTAATTGTCACTTTTGTTGAATTTTGTGTTGTTCTCCAATAACAACTCTCTCTCTCAAAGAAGCAACTCTTTCAATATTACTTTTCTGTTTCCAGCCATTGAATGCATATGTAAGATTGCTTGGAATTAAACATCCTTTAATTTCCATTTGCTTGCAGGGACTTACTGGACTTCTCCAATCACCGGTTCAAGGCGCAGAAAAGCATGGTCTACCTGGAGTTCTCTCTGGTACTGTACCTCCAGTCTCTCTCACTCACCCGCACAAAATGAGCTGCACTGGGATAGAATTCTGAATCAAGTAGTTTATTTTTTTGTACCATCTGGGCCCTATGATTTTGTCCCTCATATCATTCTTACTCCTCCAGGTATTGCTCTGGGAGTAACTGGACTTGTGGCAAAGCCAGCTGCAAGTATCCTCGAGGTCACTGGAAAAACTGCACAAAGCATCAGAAACAGAAGCAAGCTGTCTCATATGGGTTCACGGCGTCTAAGAGTACGCCTCCCAAGGCCGTTAATCAGCGGGATTCCTCTGAAGCCTTATTCTTGGGAAGAAGCAGTAGGAACAGCTGTGCTTAGAGATCCCGACAATGATGGGAAACTGAGCGACCAGATTTTAATTATGTGCAAAGCACTCAGTTCGGGTGGTAAGTTCGTAATCATAACCCTGGGATTCATCCTGGTGGTTAGCTGCTGTAGCTTAGTATATCTAGGTAAGCCTGAATTTGAAGGGGTACCAGCCAACCCTGAGTGGACTATAGAAGCGGAGATTGGAATGGATAGCGTAATCCACGCCAATGTTGAGGAAAACGTGGTACACATAATTGGAAACAGCATCGACACCTTCTTGAGATCGTCATCCCAGCAGCAGCAGCAGCAACACAAACATGTACCACAAACTGCTACTAGTCCAAGGGGAAAGCGGTGGAAGAATTCTTCTCAGAGTCCCCTCCCAATATTCGTAACTGACCTAGAATTCGGTTGCAGAGAAGACGCGGATGACCTCCTGCAAATGCTTTTGTCTACGATTAAGAAAGGAAAAGAACAAGGGTGGGGCGGGACACATGTTCTGCATCAGAGCAATCTGAACGTAGTGGGAAGAGGTGAATGATGAAATGCTGAGAAAAAAAGCTGCTACCATACTGCATTTGTGAATTTGGTTTTGTGATTCTGACAAGAGGGCATTGTTCTACTGAATAAAATGACATTATTTTGAGTGTAGAATCCACATAGTATAACAAGAAGATCAATGGACTTGCCATAACTCTTATTTTCAGAAGTTGGAAATGGACTCATTGGGTGTACAGTTTTTTTGTGTACATATTTGGTATTTTTACGTGTTTTTTCAACTCTGAGCTTCATCTGTGTAGGTGGTGGCTAATGAAGCTTAAAACTATCCACCATGCCTTGGGCATATTATATTACGAGCAATTTTATTTCTTTTTCTCTTTTCTTTACTGTCGTTAGAATCGATTGGTAGGATAAAAAAATATTATTTATTTTAATAGATCTTATTATAATTAAAATTTATTTATTTTAAATTGTATTTTTTTTCTCACACGATGATAAATTTTATTTAAGTAAGATATATATATATTTTTATTTTATATACATGAAAAGTTCATTTGTAATTTTTTAATTTTAATTTTATTTTATTTTAGGGACTCAATGGGTGTACAGTTTATTTGTGAGATCTGTAATGGCGTCGAGAGCATTTTTTCAGCATCAGCTCCCCCGAAACCTTAATCTCAACATTAGAGAGAAGATCAAAGCATTTTTAAATTTTATTTATTAAAAAGTAATAATAATTTTATTTTACAATTATGTTTTATTATATAAAAATAATGGTAATTTATATGGTGGTCCTATAGGACCACCATGAATTTTACTCCTACCCCGCTACAGTAGCGCGCTACAGTTCCGCGCGCGCTACAGTAACGCGCTACAGTTCCGCGCGCTACAGTAAACGCGCTACAGTACCTTCGTTTCTTTTGTTATTTTTGGCTATTATGATACATATTATGGACGTTTTTGTTGTATGATATGATTTCTTTTATATTTTTGATCTGATATCTAAATTCTGTTGATCTGATGTCTGCTATTTTGTGATCTGATGTCTATATAATCATGATTTGATCTACTTTGTTAAGTATATTTTAGTTCTACTGTATGATTTCTTTTATATTTTTGATCTGATATCTATAGTCTGTTGATCTGATGTTAAGTATGAGTTGATCTGATGTCTATATAATCATGATTTGATCTACCTTGTTAAGTATATTTTAGTTCTACTGTATGATTTCTTTTATATTTTTGATCTGATATCTATAGTCTGTTGATCTGATGTTAAGTATGAGTTGATCTGATGTCTATATAATCCTGATCTGATCTCCTTTGTTAAGTATGTTTTAGTTCTGCTGTGTGATTTCTTTTAAAATCTTGATCTGATGTCTATAGTCTGTTGATCTGATGTCAAGTATACGCTGATCTGATGTCTATAGTCTGTTGATCTGATCTCCCTTTTTAAGTATGTTTTAGTTCTACTGTATGATTTCTTTTAAAACCTTGATCTGATGTCTATAGTCTGTTGATCTGATGTCAGTTATGAGTTGATCTGATGTCTATATAATCCTGATCTGATCTCATTTGTTAAGTATGTTTTAGTTCTGCTGTGTGATTTCTTTTAAAATCTTGATCTGATGTCTATAGTCTGTTGATCTGATGTCAAGTATGAGTTGATCTGATGTCTATATAATCCTGATCTGATCTCCTTTGTTAAGTATGTTTTAGTTCTGCTGTGTGATTTCTTTTAAAATCTTGATCTGATGTCTATAGTCTGTTGATCTGATGTCAAGTATACACTGATCTGATGTCTATAGTCTGTTGATCTGATCTCCCTTTTTAAGTATGTTTTAGTTCTACTGTATGATTTCTTTTATATTCTTGATCTGATATCTATAGTCTGTTGATCTGATGTCAAGTATTCGCTGATCTGATGTCTATATAATCCTGATCTGATCTCTCTTGTTAATTATATTTTAGTTCTACTGTATGATTTCTTTTATATTCTTGATCTGATATCTATAGTCTGTTGATCTGATCTCTTGTATTCTCTCATCTGATGTCTATATAATCCTGATCTGATTTCCCTTGTTAAAAAAAGTATTTTTTTTTTAAAAAAAGAATTTTTTATAAAAAAGTTTTTTTTTTTAAAAAAGTTTGTGCGTCAAAAAAAAAAAAAAAAACTGTAGCGCGTTACTGTAGCGCGAAACTATAGCGTGTCACTGTAGCGCTACTGTAGCGCGCGCGCTTACTGTAGCAAGTAGGAGTAAAATTCATCCTACTCCTATAGTACCACCGTAAACGGACTCATAAATAATTTTGTTTTTATATTATATCAGGGAGATGGAAAGAATACTCTTACACTATTCTCCCTACAAATATAATTAACATATATATAATATATTTAAAATATTTCTTAAAAATCTGTACCAAAAAAAATATATTTATTAAAAATATATAATATGTCGTATTTTGAAATTCCTTTTATTATAAGACAATGTTGGAGCTTGATAATTTGGCCAGAAAATAAATACTTATTAAATAATTCGATAAACTGGTACTACCATGGGGAACGTCCCGCTAATTTCCTTGTAAATTTGGCGGGAAGGAAGAAAGGAATGAACCAAGGACTATGGCGGAGCTAGGGTATCTTTTCTGTGGCTAACAATAAATTAACGGAGCATTTTGACGGTGAAGAAGAAAGGACGGAAAGAGATCGGTGGGGAAGTGCGGGTAATGTCGTAATTAGGGTTTGTTATGGATTCCAAATCAGTGAGACCACTTAAAAGACATATCACAATCGAAGAAGAAAGAGGCGGAGAGACAGAGATGGTGCTGCCGTCGCCGGCGAAGGACCAGCTTGTAAACATGGGTTTCTCTGAGGTGTTGGCTGCCAAAGCTCTTGAAGCCACCGGCGGCGATATTGTAAAAGCTACTGATTGGCTTCTCACCCGCAGCCGCTCTTATCCCGACTCCAGAAATGACGACGCTGCTGAGAATACGGCGCCGCCGCCGCCGCCGCCATCATTATCAACACCTAAAGTTAGTAATTTTCAACCCAAAATCGATGGGTTTTTACATTTCAATCACAATAATATTGATAATATTAGTGGTGATGGTGGTGATTATACGGCTGATTCACCAGGATTACAACAACCCTCTCAACCGCTATCAGAGCGGATGCGTCCTCAAACTCTACACCAGGTGGTGGGCCAAGACCACATCTTGGGCGCCACTTCAGCCCTTTTCTCCGCAATTCAGTCTCGCCGTCTCCCTTCTCTGATTTTGTGGGGGCCTCCGGGCACGGGCAAGACATCCATTGCCAGAGCCATTGTCACGGATGCAAACAACTCTTCTCCTGATGGTGGGTACCGCTTCGTTCAGATTTCAGCCGTGAATTCGGGCGTGAAAGATGTTAGAGATGCCGTGGATGAAGCCAGAAACTGGAACAGGGCTTCTGCGAAGAGAGCCAGGAGGAGAGTAATGAGGACTGTTCTTTTCATAGATGAGGTGCACAGGTTCAACAAGGCTCAGCAAGATTCCCTTTTGCCAGTGATTGAGGACGGCAGTGTTGTTTTCGTCGGCGCCACCACTGAGAATCCATCTTTCCACATGATTACCCCCTTGTTGTCCCGTTGCACTCTACTTGTCCTTAATCCCCTCCAGCCGCACCACATTGTTACCCTTTTGAACAGGGCAGTTTCCGACCCCAAGAAAGGGATTCAACTTGGTCTAAAGTGGGAGAAAGTGCAAGCTGACCATGAAGCCATTGAGTTTCTGTCACAGCATTGTGATGGAGATGCAAGGGTCGCTTTGAACGCTTTGGAAATTTCAGCCACTGCTGCTGCTGCTTCTGCTTCAGCTTCAGCTTCAGCTTCAGCTTCGGCGGGTAGTAGCTTCTGTGGAGGACAAGGATTAGATTCAGACAAAAGTGACAGGGTGCTCAATGTGAGTCTTGGCCATGCTAAAGAAGCTTTGCAGTCCAAGCACATTGCTTATGATAGGGCTGGTGATGAGCATTACAACCTCATTAGTGCCCTCCATAAGTCCATGAGAGGAAGCGATCCCGATGCTTCCATATATTGGCTTGCCAGGATGCTGGAAGGAGGAGAGCAGCCACTCTATATTTCGCGCAGACTTATTAGGTTTGCTAGTGAAGATGTTGGATTGGCAGATCCATCTGCCCTTACACAGGCTGTGGCTTGCTATCAAGCTTGTCATTTTATTGGCATGCCTGAGTGTAACGTGAATCTGGCTCAGTGTGTTTGCTACTTGGCTCTGGCGCCTAAATCGGTTTCAGTTTACCGGGCGATTAAAAATGCGCAGAAGATAGTACGAGACTCAGTTGGACAGAATGAGGGTGTTCCACTTCACCTAAGGAATGCACCTACTAAGCTTATGAAAGATATTGGATATGGGAAAGGCTATATTTATCCTCCTGATTGCGATGATTCTGATTCTAATTCGCTCCATCAGACGTATATGCCGCCATCCCTTCAAGGATACAAGTTCCTTGACTGGACAAATGCTGCAGCCAAAGAGTAAAATTTTGAGCATGGAAATTTGGCTTGGCTTCTTGATTTTGTGTGGTTAGAACCCTTTTACCCTTTTGCACCTCCTTTTTGGTGTTATCTTTTGGTTCTTTCTGCATCCACTGTTTTAAATATTTGGTCGATATTAGGGTGCCACATTGCGCAGTCTGTGGGCCAATTTTGGTTTTGACACTTGTTATAAACTATGCTGGCACTGCTGTATATAAGTTGGAACAGAAATGCTTGGCCAGAATGACTTTCACAATTCAAGAGGGATTTGGCTCAATGGTTGGCACTCCGCTTAAGATAATAGATTTTGAGTTCGGGTCATCTATGCTTCTTTCGGAATACTTTGAAACCGATATAATCCATGAATTTTAACTTTTGGCAAGTTGTAAAACTCTCATGTTCTGAAAACTTACCTAAACATTCATTTCTAACCTTAACTAAGAGAGGTGTTTGATTTTTGGTATATAAGAACAAGCACATGACTAAGAAAAGGGAAATCAAACATATGATCTTAATAAGTATTGGTCCCTACACACCTTCAGCATCCATGCCACCAGCCTCAGCTTCACGCCGCTTCATCATTTCTATCACGGCGGCTCTTCGTCGGGAAGCAAATCTCAGCTTCATCCTTCTCTGATATGCCCTCAAATCTCTGCATTAATTATCAAAACCCAGCTCAAAATATGCAATGAACCTATTGTTAATGAACAAAAACAGAAATTGGAAGTGGGTTTAGAAGACCAAGAAGTGAAGAAGCCAAAACCTGCAGCGTGGAACATGGCAATCAAATTCTTTGCATGCCTGAGCATGAAGCTGAAGGAGATACCACATTCTCTTGCACAGAACACAACCTCCATTGGCGCGTATTTCGCAGTGTATTCCATGCCTGAAAAGTCTCTTAACCTCTTGGCACTTTGGATATTGACATTGGGCCGCACGACAACTAGAACCATGCACCAGAAGCTCAAGCATTTTCCGAAGCTACAAATTCAAGCAGCCAACTCAATGTCAGACCTAAATCATTCATGTTTATGATCAACAATAGGGGCGGCTCTACACGGTGGCGAGGACCGGAATTTTCCTAGTAAGGTTATTTCGGTCGATGTCCGCCCTCCATGTCGCTATAATTCCGCCCCCAAAATTTTAAAGTCTGCGTCCGCATGATCAACAATATTACACATGACCATGGTACAAAAACCTTTCCAGACAAAGCACTCAAGCAATCACCTCCAACCCAACTCAAAGATTTGGGGATACAATTGACAGCAAGCAAAGAGGCAATGAACCTGAAATTTTCTTAACTAGGTGGTTCATCTTTTGGTTCATACATGAATGTTCAGAAATCCTCTTCAATTCAAGGATTAATCATGTGACCATGAGGGCATCAAATTAATCAATCCAAACCACAAACATAGCACAAATGTCTACTGGAAGAGCTCAAACTTTTGAAGTTGGAAAGGGGTACAAGTACCTGCACAACTCGCATTTGTCTTGCTTCGGCGCTTTGTGCATCATTTTCTTCCACTGGTGGATGATTCTTCTTCAGTTCATGAGGATGACCACTTCCACCATCCTTCTGGTAACATGCATTACACAGGTCATATTCTGGACAAGTCTCACATCGCCAACCTTGACCAGCTTTAATATCAAGGTAGCATCTGTTGCATGTGTTCCCAAATGCTGGTGCAGTAGGATTGTGGAGATGGTACAGGATCATCAGTGATGAATGCTTGGCACGTCGAAGGGTATCATACTGATAATGGTTTCCTTGACACAGACTCATGAATTCCTGCCTCGTGTCGAAGAATTCGCTTTCCATTATCTCATCCCTGTCTTTGGTGTTTACTGGCACATCGTTGATGTCAAACTGAAATATTCATCCACATCAAAAGCATTAGCATTACCAACAAAAACTTGGAACAATAAGTTCTTTTGAAATGATAATGGTTGATAGAGCAACTAACAGGACAGAGTATATGTTTCTGGTTCTCATCGATTGGATGTCTCTTTCTTTCTCCAAGCTTTTGCTCAGCTTCATAACAGCTGAAATTTGAAAACAATAATGATATAAAGCAGGACAAAGTGGATTGATGAGACAGAAGCAAAATATTCCATTACAGAAGCTAAACATGGCCAGAATAACCTATTCCCATTCAAGCATCGCAAAATATATCCAAACTTGATGCAGAATCAAATGGTCATACACAACTTAATAACTGAGTTCGAACAACAATCGGGAGAATATCAAGAAAACGTACCCATCGATCATCAAATTCGCTCAAAGCGAAATGTGTAGTGATTTTTACTGTTACTGCTACAAAGGAAACTACCAATCCTAATACAACGGATACTAAAAATGCAAATGAGGCAGCTTTGATCCGCTATTCCCCACAGCCGGACTTCTAACGAGGAATAATTAAAAGTTCTACACGTGCCTAGAGGCCTAAACTTGTTATTTGGGAACTCTTTCAAGCAAAAGTACATTCACGATAACAAGGGTACTGGTAAAGATACGGGTGAAAAGAACCCAAATAAGAACACAATTCAAATAAGCAACTCCAGAAAATCCTCTCGGCTTCCTAATTATTCAATTAGTTTCTTAATATTGAGCCTAAGAATATCAAACAAACAAGTAGAGCCATGTCAGAAGCAAGTCATGCTCTGGGAAATTCTTCTGCAAACAACCATGATTAGTGTAGGTGTTGCTCCCCTCCAGGAAAAACGCTTACACTGATTACACAAGTCTCATTCTACAAACCATATAAGAAAATCAAAGCTCATATGGGCCTTCAAAAAGAAAAAAAAAAAAACACAGATAATTTACCTGTCACAGAGCTGAAAATTCTTGCATTCATGGCAAACCCACCGCGTTCCAGTTACCATTAAAATGCAGCAACGAGTGCAACAATGTTCCAAATGAACCATGATGAAATCCCCCTTCATTGGGCAAATAGTCTCACCAACCTACAGCAATATAGTGAAAAACAAAAAAGAAATAAAAACAATAAGCACAAGGATAAACACAGATGCCCATGACAACAAATGATGGCAGAACTAGTATAGAGCAAGAGGGTGTTGTTGATGGTTCCGTCATCCTCTCTTAAAGTTCTCCTCCTCACATTCTTCTTCACCATTCATTCCTTATTTTTTCTCTCGAATTAGCACCCTCATCCCAAAATTTCAAGATGGGTCACTGTTTTCAAAGCTTAACAAGTAATAGGTTGTAAGAAAAGAAATTACTTTATCCATCAAAACCCTATTTGTTGACGATACAACGTCGTCATCTTGTTCTTGTGGGAGTGAGAAGAGTACATCCTCAGCAGCTCCAGGCCAATAATCACCATCAAAATATGGAACGCGGGTTGCTGTCACCTTAACTTTACATTCACCGGTAGACACAAAGAAATGGTCATATAGATTGGTGATATCCACAACAATATCCTCCTTTGCGGCTTTTCTGAACATCGATAAGCACCTGAAACAATCCCGACAACCATACTCAACTCAACCATGTTTCTTGGGTAAATACATATTCTTTCTCGTCACCTCCACAAATAATCTTAATATTCATGCAATCCATATATAATTATTAAAATTTTAACTACATGGTTCATTTGTTTGATTATGTACACGATTAAAAGAAGATTATAAGCTCACCAATCCCTGAGTTTATTAGAGTTTGGCGTCTTCTGAGTTTTTGGATGGCGATAGAAAACATAATCTTCACCGTCTAATGGAGGAGAAGCCCACATGTAACAACTACCGAAACCCCGGTTTTTGCAATGTTCAAGGTATCCGATCTGTCCAAAATATTAAAATCAGAAAAATAAAATCATAGGTAACATTTTAGCGTTGAAATATATCTATTTTTTTAGTGTTTGTATGACTAAAGTAATATAAATATGACGAGTGGTAAATTAAATATGTCACGTACCAAAATCTCATGGTATACAAATGTGCGGAGAGCTTCTCCGGTGACTGTTTTGACGTCCGGTCTAAAATACTTGACGGAATCCATAATTGAAATACAAACACGTCGATGATTTGGTGGTAGGCATTCTGATCCAAATTCTTGAACACACATTCCAAACAAGCATACATCAACTCCTTCAATCTCTTGAAACAAGAGCAACACCTGAAACATGTTATATATCCTTCAGTTCCAATGTATCTGCTTAAAATGATGAGTCCCATGATATCCATTCAATAAACCTAAAAGGCCCAGTTTTATCTTAAACTCCACGAAGAATCTAAATTTATTTCACACCAAGAAACAATCATGAGGGGTTAATGGGGCTCTTTCGACTGTGTGTTTGGGTGTTTTCAGCTCATTATTTAACATGATTTTTTAAGTTTTCATTCTTCATTCGTCGGTTCCCAACATTTGCTTCATGAATTTCCTTTGCTTTTTGTTCTTCAAGAATGGTATGCCTATGCCAATATCCAACTAGTCCACTCGGCTTTCCAGCAGAAGAAAAAGAAAAGAAAATTCACTATACCACAAGCATATTATACAAAATCCATAGAAAAAAAATTCAAGAAAAGTAAAAAAAAAAAAAAACAACACGGGTATTACTATTACTATTACCGCCTCAGTTTTAAGCATTATCCCCCAATTTTGACAAAATTGTCATTTTGATTCAAAGGGGAAGAGAGAGGGTAAAGGAGAAATTTTTTTAGTCTAAATTGGAGCGATGATAAAAATTAGGGCGGTAACTAATAAAAATTAAACAAGAATTGAGGTTGAACTAATAGAAGATTTTAGCAGGGACATATGAAATTCTGGGCCAAGATCTCACTATATAAACCTACTCCAGAAAGCAACCTCACATGACCTTGGATTTATATTGAAATTCTGGAGGATAATTCCTGTCTTGAAGCATTTCAAGGTACCATGGGCTCACTTCCAACTGTCTATCCACAGAAGATACTACTCTTACAATGAGTCCTTCAGCTCCAGGAACCTGTAAAAGTATCATCACACAAGTCATTTGAAGGTTTAGATTCAGCATAAAAACTTGAGACATTTTCCATTTCAATTTCAATGGAGAACTTAAGTCATGAAGAGATTGGAACCACAGAGCCACCACTAGCAGTGGCGTTGAAATGCCAAACCCACCACCAAAATATCTAGGGTTTTCCGGTGAAGGTAGAAACCTTGATAAAGACGGTTTCCTAAAGAGCCTAACTAAAAAAAAAAAAAACTGTCAAGAAAGAGATAGTTTAGTGGTTGACACTCCTCATTTAAGATCAGGAAATCTTGAGTTCGAGTCATAGGGTTTAATAGGCTTCATGTCTCACTCTCTTTGTATCAAAACAAGCTACCAGGCCAGATTGAAGCTCAAGAAGATTGAACAAGTCACTATAGAAGACAAGGTTAATCAATCATCATAAAAAGGGCTCAATACCTCATTGATATTCTTCCCTTGAGCACTTGCTCTCTCTTGTCTTTCATGATTCAGCCTCGTTGATAACCGCCTCTCGATGTGATCGCTGAGAATGGTCCGAGCTAGCTCTTTTGCTCCAGGAACAGCTTTTTGTTTTGACGGCTTTCCCTCGCCCGTTTCAACTTCTTCTTCTTGCATGGAGCAATTTGGGCAAGTATACTCAGAAGGTTCATCATCACCACCATCATTCCTTCTTTTAGCATTGAACAAGCCACAAATCTGATGCTGCCAACCCTGACATTTCCCACATTGAACCCACTGCACCCAAACACAGCAAAGCAATAGCAATCAACAAAAAATGTAAAATGTTTTGCCTCATTTTCTCTGGATTATCTCTGGAGATTCATGTTAATAGAGAACCACGTTCATGTCAATAATATAAACCAATCGTTGAGTTAATGATCCCTACGTCAAATGAGTACCAATAAATGAAAAAGGGAACTCCTTTATCTTCACCAAAAATTGATTAGAAGAAAATTGTATTGATTATCCATTGTACTAATAATCTATTTGAAAATTAGTGTTTATCTTATAAAAATAATTAATTTTTTTTATTATCAACGCATATTATTTTATTCTTAAGAGCAAATATCCCTGATATTTAAATGGCACAACAACAAAAAACGAGAGATCCGAATGATTCAAAATAGCTATGGTTCAAACGGTCGATAAAATGGAAGAATTTATCAACAATCTAAGCTGTCCATAACTAAAATCCAAGTAATTGTCGACCACCAAAAAAAAAAAAGTCCCAATCTTTTTATATCCCTCTGTCCAAAAATATATATATATATATATATAATTCAAGAACAGGACTTTGTATAGTCCTAAAACATGCCCTTTTGTTTTTTTTTTTTATTTAATTCATTAGTGGCTTACTGGTAACTGTATGGCCATTCTAGGGTGGTTATCCCGTAAAAGATCCGTTTTGGAAAAGGGTCCTCCCTCCCAAATTCATTCATTCAAGCACAAAATCAATCATCTGAGGTACATATACGACCATACACAATTTACCAATTGATAGGAGTAATAATTACCGATTCTTCATGAATGCCCTCCGGTTCATCGTTTACTTTCATGTCAAGACTTGGTTTTGGTATAACAAAACTCCCACCGCCGCTCTCGGAGGCTGGAATTACGACAATGGAGGCAGGACTGTTGTAGCAATGAGCACACAAGTAGTGAGGTGGCACACCGTTCTTTGTAGTATTATAGCAATAATAAATTGCATTTTTCTTTATCAGGGCACCGCATGGGATGCAGTAAATAGGCGGTGCAGCGAACCTCAGCCGCCCACCTCCGCACAACCCACAGCTCCCGATCTCCGGATTCTCCATCGACAGATTTTTTTGAGGTGGGCTTTCGTCCTCACGACAATCAAATACACAAGCTACGGTTCGATTCTACGATTTCAAAGCCCAGATGATGAAATCCAATCTAAAACCTCGAAAATGACGATACGAAATTTGAACTGCCGACGACTACCTAAGACGACCTAGCGGTGAACCTGAGAACGAAATTATAAAATTTGCTTTGCTCAAGAAATGGAAAATTCTTAAATGTTTCAGAAATGCCTGTATTTTCTTTATATAACGCATGATAATAAATTGGGAAATCCAGGGAATCGTAATATTGAATCCTATTTTGTCGGTTTGCACCTCACTAGTATTCACTACGTAAAAGACAATAAATGTTTGAGATATGTATATTACAGACAATAGTCATTACAAAATAATCCCTTCGTCCCAAATAAATAGATATTTTACGGATTAAAAATTATCTCTTATTAATTGACACTTTATCATTATTAATATAATTTTACTAATTTTTTTGTTTTATCTCTCCTCAAAATTTGTGGGTGTATTGAAGTGTACCATCCAACTACCTATTTTATTTTATTAGTAATTTCCTCTTCAAATTAGGATAAAAAATAAAAATTTACTTAACTAAATCATTAATTACTAATTTTTCTTGATAAGAGTGAAATCTCTAAAACATCTACTCCCTCCATTTCAATATATAAGTCGTTTTGACCAAAACACAAATATTAAGACTGTAAATAATTTTTGAAAATTCCCACTTTTAATAGTTAAACATGTTATACCCATATTCAATGTATTTTTTATAATAATGCTATAACTTGGAATAGTCATGACAAAAATAAGTCCCAATAAAATTGCAAATTAAATAAGGATAATAGAGTAAAAATAATGAATTATTTTTTTAGAAGTAGACAATTGACTTATATTATAACCGACTCCCTGATAGGTGAAAATGACTTATATTTTGAAATAGAGAGAGTATTAATTTAGGACGAAGGGAGTAAAATAATGGTAATTTATATGGTGGTCCTATAGGACCACCATGCAATTTTACTCCTACTTTTGTTATGTTATGCTATTTTTTTATTTTATTTTTTTGCTTTCCTCCTAGAGACTTTTTTTCGTCCGTTTTTTTCTAAACAATTTAGTATTTTTTTAATGTTTTTGAATTTTATAAAAAAATATTTTTAAATTATCATTTTATTTATTTTATAATTAAATAATTTTATATATTATGATACATATTATGGACATTTTTATTGTATGATATGATTTGTTTTTATATTCTTGATCGGATAACTATTGTCTGTTGATTTGATGTCTACTATTTTGTGATCTGATGTCTATATAATCATGATTTGATCTATTTTGTTAAGTATATTTTAGTTCTACTGTATGATTTCTTTTATATTTTTAATCTGATATATATAGTCTGTTGATCTGATGTCTATATAATCCTGATGTGATCTCCCTTGTTAAGTATATTTTAGTTCTATTGTATGATTTCTTTTATATTCTTGATCTGATATCTATAGTCTGTTGATCTGATGTTTAGTATTCTATGATCTGATGTCTATACAATCATGATGTGATCTTCCTTCTTAAGTATGTTTTAGTTCTATTGTATAATTTCTTTTATATTCTTGATCTGATATCTATAGTTTGTTGATCTGATGTCAAGTATTCGCTGATCTGATGTCTATATAATCCTGATGTGATCTCCCTTGTTAAGTATGTTTTAGTTCTAGTGTATGATTTCTTTTATATTATTGATCTGATATCTATAGTCTGTTGATCTGATGTCAAGTATTCGCTGATCTGATGTCTATATAATCATGATGTGATCTCCCTTGTTAAGTATGTTTTAGTTCTACTGTATAATTTCTTTTATATTCTTGATCTGATATCTATAGTCTGTTGATCTGATGTCAAGTATTCGCTGATCTGATGTCTATATAATCCTGATGTGATCTCCCTTGTTAAGTATGTTTTAGTTCTACTGTATGATTTTTTTTATATTTTTGATTTGATATCTATAGTCTGTTGATCTGATGTCTAGTATTCTCTGATCTGATGTCTATATAATCCTGATATGATCTCTCTTGTTAAGTATGTTTTAATTCTATTGTATGATTTCTTTTATATTTTTGATGTAATATCTATAGTCTGTTGATCTGATATCTACTGTATTATTATTTTTAAAAAAAAAAGTTTTTTTTTTAAAAAAGGCTGTACGTAAAAAAAAAAAAAAAAAAAACTGTAGCGCGTTACAGCTGGAGTAAAATTCACCCTACTCCTATAGGTCCACCGTAAACGGACTCATAAAATAATAGTTGAATTATATGTGATTTGGTCAAACTATCAATATCTCCTTAAGTTTGAAAAATAACGTCTTTACTATTCAAATTAATAACAACTAATCCTTGATCGACGAAAAAAATAATTAAAAATACTAGCGTAAATATTATTATTATGTTGAAAGATCAAATTAACATCATTTTGTAACCTCATTTTGATAAAATATTATTAAATTTTTTTCCTTTTTTTACAATTTTTTATGTTTAACTTTAATTGTCAGAAATTTCAGAGGGCAATTGATAGTTTAATCAAATATAGGGGAGGTAAATGTAATTCACCCTAAAATAATTGTATTTATTGATAAATTACTCCTTCATCAAATTTCCTGTAAAAATTTTAGAGAGTAATAGAGATTTTTCACATAATACTTTAATTTTTTTCCTACAATTTTGACTCTTTTAATAAAAATATTTTTCAAGAAAAATTATAATAAAATAGAAATAAATTATTATTAATTTATTTGGAGAATTTTAAACATTTTTTTAAAAATAGAGAAAGTAATATAATTTTAAATTTTTTGGTTTGATATTGCTTAACAGCTGGCAAACGTACATATTTC
Organism: Knoxia roxburghii; assembly: GCA_030378225.1. Classification (NCBI taxonomy): domain Eukaryota; kingdom Viridiplantae; phylum Streptophyta; class Magnoliopsida; order Gentianales; family Rubiaceae; genus Knoxia; species Knoxia roxburghii. The sequence goes on along the minus strand of CM059422.1, from coordinate 8,954,836 downwards.
ATCAACTCATCAATTCAATTTTAAATATTGTTTAAAATTATGACGCACAAATTAAGAAAGATGAAGCTAGGGGTGATTATTCGGGCGGTTTCGGTTTATATGGCTTATTCGATTCGGTTTATTCAGTTTTTCGAGACTAACCTCATCCGCCCACAAACCGCACCGCATAAGCTATGAACCGAACCAAATAAGCATATTCAGTTTTCGGTTTTTGGTTCGGTTATCCAATTAACCCAAATAAGCATATTCAGATCGGTGATCTCCCTTGTTAAATATGTTTTAGTTCTATTGTATGATTTCTTTTATATTCTTGATCTGATATCTATAGTCTATTGATCTGATGTCTAGTATTCTCTGATTTGATGTCTATATAATCATGATGTGATCTCCCTTGTTAAGTATGTTTTAGTTCTATTGTATGATTTCTTTTATATTCTTGATCTGATATCTATAGTCTGTTGATCTGATGTCTAGTATTCTTTGATCTGATGTCTATATAATCATGATGTGATCTCCCTTGTTAAGTATGTTTTAGTTCTATTGTATGATTTCTTTTATATTCTTGATCTGATATCTATAGTCTGTTGATCTGATGTCTAGTATTCTCTGATCTGATGTCTATATAATCATGATGTGATCTCCCTTGTTAAGTATGTTTTAGTTCTACTGTATGATTTCTTTTATATTCTTGATCTGATATCTATAGTTTGTTGATCTGATGTCTAGTATTCTCTGATCTGATGTCTATACAATCATGATGTGATCTCCCTTGTTAAGTATGCTTTAGTTCTATTGTATGATTTCTTTTATATTCTTGATCTGATATCTATAGTCTGTTGATCTGATATCTAGTATTCTCTGATCTGATGTCTATATAATCATGATGTGATCTCCCTTGTTAAGTATGTTTTAGTTCTATTGTATGATTTCTTTTATATTCTTGATCTGATATCTATAGTCTGTTGATCTGATGTCTAGTATTCTCTGATCTGATGTCTATATAATCATGATGTGATCTCCCTTGTTAAGTATGTTTTAGTTCTATTGTATGATTTCTTTTATATTCTTGATCTGATATCTATAGTCTGTTGATCTGATGTTTAGTATTCTCTGATCTGATGTCTATATAATCATGATGTGATCTCCCTTGTTAAGTATACTTTAGTTCTATTGTATGATTTCTTTTATAATCTTGATCTGATATCTATAGTCTGTTGATCTGATGTCTAGTATTCTCTGATCTGATGTCTATATAATCATGATGTGATCTCCCTTGTTATGTATGTTAGTTCTATTGTATGATTTCTTTTATATTCTTGATCTGATATCTATAGTCTATTGATCTGATGTCTATATAATCATGATGTGATCTCCCTTGTTAAGTATGCTTTAGTTCTATTGTATGATTTCTTTTATATTCTTGATCTGATATTTATAGTCTGTTGATCTAATGTCTAGTATTCTCTGATTTGATTTAGGGAGTCGGTCGATTGAGTTGAGCGGCGGGCCGAGGAGAGGAGTCGCATAATAGCTGCATAAGGAAGGAATGAATCAATGACCTAATTTAATTACATTATAGTCATTTATCTTATTCAGTTTTCGGTCGGGCCCCAAATTAAAAAAGTAAACTTCGCAACCGCCCTATTAACCAATTTACTTAATCGGTTATCCACCCGCAATCCGAATAACCCGAATAAGCCGCACCGAATAACCTGAATCACTTCGGTTTGGGCGGGTTATTCGGGTCAACCCGAATAATGCACACCCCTGGATGAAGCAATGCCTCAAACTTTAATTTTTGTTTTCTTTTTTATTCTTGGTTCGTTAAATATATTTAGACTAGTGCTTGCCTTCTCAAATTTAAAAAGGAAAAAATCAACACTACACTGGCACTGTAAAATGAGATTTAAAATAGAAGAAAAATATTTTTTTTTAAGTCATTTATTTTAAAATAAAGGGGTACTACTGGGAAATAACTTGCAGGCCGAAACAAGTCATGCAAATCTGTGGATTATATCTTGCACCAGCCCAAACAACTGATTTTCTAGGCCCTCTGAATATAGGCCCATTGAAAATTGTAGTTAGTTGCCTCTCAACTCAAGTCCTTGCATTCTTCAGTGAAATTATCACAGATGCCTAGAATAATTTGCACTATAATATCCGAACTTCAGCGGATGCAATTCAATGTCCGAACTTCAGCAAGGGATGCAATTCAATGGCACCAGCTCGTGCATACCAAAGTTTAGGTTCTATTGATCTTCCTAGTCGTACTCGTTTCAGGCCCCCGCAACTTCCGCCTTGACAGGGTGGTGCTCTGACCAATTGAACTATAATCCCAGGGCCTAAAAATTTCTTTACCCCATCTATCTAATTAATTGATATCAATTCAGAGGAAGAACTAGGGATAGACACAAAACCATATAATATTTGGACTCATTAGTTTACCTCATCTATCTAATTGATTAGTATCAATTCAGAGGAATGACTAGTAATAGACACAAAACCATCTATTCGGGTTCTATATTTTTATATTTGTTCGAATAAAATGCTTGGTGGATTCCATACATCAAATCAAAAACTCCTTTCTTCTTCCAACTTTTCGATATTCCCTGGGCTGACAATTCGTATCGAATTCAATTTATCACGTCTAATACCCCAACCCAAAAACAGCATATAATGATGTTTTAGAGGGCTGGAAGGTCCCAACCCAAGAGCCAAACACCAATAGTTATATAGTACTAGTAGCACCTTACAAGATCCAATTTTAAAAGGGAGGAAACGGGGCAAATTACTATGAATGGTAAGCTTTACTGGCTTTCAACCTTCAAATTCTATGAGCAAAACAAATAAGAAATTAGTTAAAAGAACACATCTAGATACAGAGAGACACTAATAGAGAGTATTCAAGCATGGAATTTCACCTGCCAAAAATAGAAAGGTTAATAGATGAAACAGAAAATAGGACAAAAGTAAAGATCTCAGAGTATCCTCTCCCCCCAAACATTTCTTTTACAAGGGATATGAGATCAGTGAATTTTAAACTAAAGCTATGGTACAAATCGCCATTCACTGATGGCAATCACAACATACACAGAAACATAAATAAAAGAATCACTCGCGGAACCCCCCCCCCCCCCCCCCCCCCCCCAACAATTATCAAAATATCACCACATCCTTTTTCTCCCTGTGAACGCAGCAATCAGTCTGAAGCAATCACCTTCCCAACAAGCCTACTTCATCCAAGAGTACGTATGAAAGAATTATATGCCAGCCAGATATAGAGAATCAAAGCTCCTACCTAAAAGGTCATTTTGTTGTGGCGCTTTTTATCTGTTTAATAGGGGAGCATGAGTGCTTGCTTCCTTCCTTGTTGCCAACACGATCGGTCCAAAGAGATGGCTGATCAGATATGTAATTCATCTCCTCTGCTTGCTTGTTAGAGTATTTTCTCAGAGTACTCCATATCACTATATATAAATACATATGTACACCATTTCTTATCCAGAATTCCCAGCAACCTCAGCTGCGCGCTGCCTCATCATTTCCATTACTGCAGCTCTTCGTCGGGAATCAGACTGTTGTTGCAGCCTTCTCAAATGTTCTTTCAGGTCTCTGCATTATTGTCCAAAAATTTTCAAAACACAAGATGCAACTATGTCAAAGACTGAACATTTTTAGTTCGTATCTACAAGGCCTATGATGTGTTCGTTGAGGATTTTTTTTTTTTAAGAAAAAATGAAATTGAAATTGAAAGCAGACCTGCAACGTGGGACATGGCATTCAGATTCTCTGCATGCACGAGCGTGAAGTTGAAGGAGATACCACATTCTCTTACATAGAACACAACCTCCAGAGGCACGTGTTTTGCACTGTATTCCATGACGGAAGAGCCCCTTAACCTTCCGGCAGTTTGGATATTGGCATTGTGGGGAACGACATTGAGAAGCATGTACAAGAAGATCAAGCATTTTCCGAAGCTACAAAGTCCAGAACCCAGAGCATGTTACAACTCAACTATCTTATTTTAATCAAAAATAGTATTTTACGGGATCCATCATAAAAGAAGGCTAAGCCAACAAGATACTTACAGTAGCTTAAAAACTTAACAAACAGTTGTACAAATACATTGTCAGAAGCACACAACTATGATAAAAAAGCAAGTAATCTCAGCTGGAAGAGCTGAAACTGTTGGAAGTAGGAAGGGTAAGAAGTACCTGCAAAACTCGCATTTGTCTTGCTTCTTTGTTTTGTGCATCACGTTCGGCCATCGATGGATGATTGGTCAACTTATGAGGATGATCAACTCCACCCCTCTGGTAACATGCATTACATATATCATATTCTGGGCAAGTCTCACATCGCCAACCCTGGCCAGCTTCAATATCAAGGTAGCATATGTTGCATGTGGTCACAAATGCCGGTGCAGTAGGATTGTGAAGATGGTAAAGGACCATCATTGACGAATGCTTAGCACGGCGAAGGGTATCATACTGGTAGTGATTTCCTTGGCAGAGACTCAGAAATGCCTGTCTAGTGTCAAAGAACTCACTTTCCAGAATTTCATCCTTATCTTTCGTATCCACGGGCACATCATTGATTTCAACCTGAAGCAATTCATCCATATCATTAATCATCAGGAGTGCCAAAAGAAAGTTGAAATAATAAAGTGAAAATGGGGGGAAAAGTCCTAGTAACTAGTAGAACTTACTGGATTAAAATGATGTTTGTCTTTATGATGGATGGGATGTCTTTCTCTGTCTTCAAGCTTTTGCTCAGCTTCAAAACATCTGAAATTATTTTTTCCCACAAGAAAAGCAGGATTCAATGTTTTGATCAAAGAAAGAAAAGCAAAATATTCCATGGAATAAGCTAAACCAGTCCCTTCTGGCAATAAAATGTTGCCACAAGCTACTGAAATTACAGCCTAAAAGAGCGTAAATTAGGCTTTGGTGATATCAATGAAACAGCTGGTCAGTCGAAGAAAAACAGAAGCAGGACACAATAGACAAGAAATCTGGAAAGAGAACACTTAAACTTTAACTCACAACCCTCGACCCGAAAGGAAAAAAAGGATGCTTCTAGCTTCAGGTAAAAGCCACGTCCATGAAGCTAACCAATAACATATCTGATTCAATATTATGATGGCAATGCTAAAATCATCAGTAACAGCCCCAGTTAGAGTAACAGAAGAACTTGTAACGTGTCAAATACCAAGAAACATTTTCTTCACCACTAAATACAAAGATTAGACAAATTCCTCCAGATACAAATATATTTTTAGAAGTTTCAAAGAAGCAGTTTCCAGGTTCCCACCTTTTCATTTTCTTGTCTTGAACCACTAAATGGATGATAACTGACACAAAGTACAGCAATCATCCTTTTTAAACTACATTGTCACATATTTCATAAAGTAAAACAACTACAAATGCTCTTAATCTTGAAAGCTTACTCCACCCAAAAGGTCAGACAGATTGTAAAAATTCAATTAATAAAGGTTCCTTATACTAAGAACATGGAAGACAGCAAACTAAGAAGCTTGCATAGCTATCTGAATATGAAACAAAGAACAAATATATCAAATGACCAAATCAGAGAAAAACCTAAATCACAGTTTGGACAATTTGAGATTCTACAGACACCAGCGGTCCAGCTCGTCCCATTAACAAGAAAACAACATGTGGATAAAATAACGAACTTTAAGAAAACTCATTTACTCAACTACCCAAAACATGGAACCTTTTCCACTTCCTAATTCTTCACTTATTTGGCTACACTGCACCAAGGAAGAGAAAACAAGCAGAGCCAGCAAAGATGTAAGTGATGCCGGAGAAGTCTTTCCAATCACAGAAATTAGGGACACTAGATCATAAACTAGGAGTATTCAATTGAAATTTAACATATCTTTTTCTTCCCTGCCCCAGTGTTGAATAAGATGATTTTCTCCTGGGAAAATGAAGGAAAGCCAAGGTTCCCTTAAAATAAAGCTCCCACTTGCAGTGTCAGTTGCACTTGAACTTTTTGTTTCAGATGAGAAAACATAAGGCAAGCACTAAAATTTTCACAGATAAATCTACAACATAAGCAAATTGCCAGTGCACCAATTTTCACAAAATTCGTAAACATTTCTCAATCAAATTCTGTATTCCAAAAATCAAGTCAAACTTTAAAAGAATTCCATAGAGAATTCAAAATTTAAAACCTTCAGCAGTTTAGTTCACAAAAGGCAAAGAAATCAGCATTCACTATAATCAAAATGTATCGCTCCCTAAGAGGGGAAAAGAATTCTTTTTTGTTTAATTTTCTTCATGATTTTACTTACATACTCGTACCCTTTTAAAGACTATAAGAGAAGAAAAAGCTCTAATAAAACCTGGAGGAGTGAGCATATTACCTGTCGCAAAGATGAAAATTTTTGCATTGGCTGCAAACCCAACGTTTTCCCGATACCATCAAAATGCAGCAATGATTGCAGCAATGTTGCAAATGAACCATGATAAAATCCTCTTTCATTGGGCTTATAGTCTCACCAAGCTACAACGAAAAGCAAAAGGCACAAAAAGAACACAATGAAAATGAAGTACATAAATGCAGCGGACAACAGATATGAAGTATCTAATCAGATTGGAGGAATCAGGCAACAAATACTTTCAACTATGCTTGGAAAAACTTCAAAACACTACATTTAAATTTAATACATCAAATATTTTCCCCCGGCCTGATCATTCTCACAAAGTGTCTAAATAGCATATCCAAGAATGCAGATAAGAAATAAATAAAAAATAATGGTGAAAACGAAGTGGTTCTTGATATTATGATTTGAAACAAACACAAATGCAGAATGCATTCCAAAGCTTGTGAGATTTTGGAAAAAAAATATAATTACTTTATGCATTAACAGCAGGTCCTTTGATGCATTGCCAGAAAGATCAGTCTGCCCAGATGCTTTTAATGCTCTTTTTGTAATTGTCTTTTTAATGGTTCCCTTCTTATGCTGCTTCCTCCCATCTTCTTCTTGCTGCAGTATGAGGAGTGTATCCTCGGCAGCTCCAGGCCAATAATCACCATCAAAGTATGGTAAACGAGCAGCTGTTACCTTAGCTTTACATTCACCGGTAGACACAAAGAAATGGTCATATAAATTAGTGAGATCTACAACAATACTCTCCTTTGTAGCTTTTCTTAACATTGACAAGTACCTGAAACAACAAGACAGAAGATACTGAATACATGTATTGGGAAATACAATATAATATTTACATGCATTGAAACTTTCTTATGTTATTGCTTACCATTCTCTAAGTTTATCAGATTTTGGTGTCTTCTGAATTTCTGGGTGGCAATATAAAATATAATCTTCCCCCTTCAATGGAGGACAAGCCCATATGTAACAACTAGTAAAACCCCGCTTTTTGCAATATTCAAGATATCCAATCTGAGAATGATTCAGAATACCAGAGATGTCAGCATGGTAACAAAACCACATAAAACGGGAAAAATCAAATAATACAGTAAGCAATAGCATACCAAAATTTCATGGTATACAAATGTTCTAAGAGCTTCCCCTGTCACTGTTTTCACCTCTGGCCGAAAATACTTCACAGAATCCAGATATGAAAGATATACACGTCTATGATTTGGTTGCTGGCACTCTGATCCAAATTCTTGAACATACATTCCAAACAAGCATACTTCAACACCTTCAATCTTTTGAAACAAGAGTAATACCTGAAACACATATCTTTTAGCTTCAAGTCCAAGCAAAAAGTATACAGGACAAAATAAAATCTGCTAAAAATAGATAGTTCCATAATATTCTTTCTTTGAGACTAAAAAGCTGGGAGCTCAGTCTTATTGACACATTATTCCAACTGATTTTAACTCAAGCCACGCCCTATCACATTTAATGAAATAACAATAATCATAGCAACTACCCGACCTATTCCAAATACTGTCCTACGAGTAAGTTGGATTTGTTACCACCAACCACATTTAACCTTCTCTGCCATACTGTTCAGGCAATCTAATGAGATATGGACACAACTCTGGAATAACATGAGGGTGAATCACTATATTATACATGATACTTAAAAGTTGAGTCAACATACAGACAAAAATTCCAGTAATTACTAGTTCGAAAAAAGAACTAACTAGAGTTAGACCAAAATAGAATTCATGTGACAAAAAATAGTCAATTTTGGACACTGTAATTTCTCTACCAAGCTCAAAACCAGCTTCAGGAAGCAACTCCACATTACCTTGGATTTATAAGGAAATTCCAGAGGGTAGTTCTCCTCTTGAAAAATTTCAAGAAATCGTGGCTTTACATCCAACTTTTTGTCCACTGAAGATACTACTCTTACAACGAGTCCATCTGCTCCAGGAACCTATCAATAGCCACAAAAGGAACCCAAAGCCTTAATTTTTCAATCATTTACAGCAACAAATTAGAATTGTTCAAACAATAGAGAAAGTACTTGAAGATTTGAATGGACTTAAAATTTACAGAACCTATCTATGTCACTTTACAATCATTTATTACTATGGTCTTTTGCCAAATAGCTCAAAAAGAAAAAGACCAAGATTGTTGCCACTTCCAAATAGTTCTGTAGCTCATGAAGATTAAAAGGAGCCACTAAAAGGGGAAGCTGCCATAACAAGATAACCAAGGACTTGAAGGGAGTTGTATTCAGCCCACAGATAAATGAAAAGCACCAATCAACATATAAAGATACGGAAGTGTCAGAAATATCACCTCATCAATGTTCTTTCCTTGTGCATTTGCTCTCTCTTGTCTTTCATGCTTCAGCCGCTTTGCTAACCGCATCTCAATATGATCGCTAAGAATTGTCCTTGGTAGATCTTTTGCTCCGAGAACTGCACTTTGTGGTAACGGTTTTCGCTCACCTCGTTCGACTTCGTGTATGTAGCAATTTGGACAAGTATACTCAGCTTGTCCACCATCATTCCTTCTACCATTGAACAATGCACAAATTTGATGCTGCCAAGCCTCACACTTGTCACATTGAACCCACTGTACAAACAGTGAAGCAGTAATCAACACAATGCTTCCTCATAACTAAACACTCCCAAACCAAAAAAAAAAAATACATAATAAATCTGGATGTTATTTACCCATTCTTCAGTCTCCTCGTCATTTTTCTTCTTCTCAAGCCTCGATTTGAGGATAGCTGTACCATCAATAAGAATGGTGTCTCCGCGAGGCTCATTGTTGTAGCAAGGAATACAGAAGTAATGGCGTGTCTCACCAGTTGCAATTGTATAATACATGGCATTTCGTTTAATCCGGCTATTACATGGGCTGCAATATATGGGTGGTGGTTCAAAAGTTAGCTTCTCAACTGCACACAACTGACACGAATTTTCGCTCATTGATTGCTCCATTGCCTGATTCTTTTCTGCTTTTGCTTTAGTCTGCGCAGATAAGAAAAATAAATTAAAAGAAAAGGTGGGATATAAAACATAAACAAATCCCTACTTCATGGGCAAAGATGCTCTCAGTTGTAAGAACTCCAAACATATTATCAACAATGCAATAGCGTACCTTAAGAATTTACACATGCTAAAACCATGTAAAAGGTACAAGCTTTAAATCATTACACATATGAGAAGTGATTAAAGTAAATTCAAGCAATCAAGATGGTCCTAATAAGAGAAAATCTGAAGGCTACCTTTTCATCTCTGCATTCTCTTCAACATTCTTAATCCCATATGATGAAGGACCACACTGACTACCGAACACATTCAAATTTCCACTACTCTCTAGAAAATGTAAACCTCATTCAGATACTATTGTCAAATGTAACCACATTACTCAATCAAATCAAGAAGCTTGAATTTATAGTGTCCAGAACTAGAAGCGAACATAGTTCAACCATTAACACTCATATTCCTGCAATTTCTCACAGTTTTCAGATCTTTTACTTTTTAACTCGGTTTCTTTTTTTCTGTCTTCCTAAATGCCTATAGGGTACCTAAGATCTGTTCATTGAAACCCGCTTGTGCGGCATCATCCTCCAACACACTCCTCCCACCCCACCACACCATCCCACCCCAGTAGAAAACAAAACTAAAATATTCAGGATGTAGTAAAAGAAAATCCTGCAGATTGAACAACTCCTGGCCCTATAACTATGTCGAACAAATACACACACTACAAAACATGTATTATACTTCAATTTCAGGCAACTTCATGTAAAAAACACAAGACTCGGAAAACAGATGAGGAGGATTACCTGGCCAACCCACTGTCTGAGACCCATAATATGCTCTCGAACTTGCTCTGGTGTGAACAGCTCAGTCAATGACACACCCTTTATTTTTGGCTTACCAGACTTTGATGCACCAGCATTATCAGCAGGCAGAGAATTCACTTCCTCTTTAGCCTGGTTCACTTCTTTCTCAATCTTAGCACTGGCCTGTTTTAATACTCCCGAAGTACTCAAAATTACAGGCGGATCAGCAGTATCGGGCCTTTTTATATATGAATCAGCCAGACTATCCTTCTTCAGAAGCATACTTTTTGGACTTCCCTGTCCAACATTTGCAGGTTCCATCTTGACCTCTACCATCTCTGACTTCATGACCATAGTTGTATCAACAATTGGAGGAGTTTGCTGTGTATTATGAAACATTTGCGTCTCACTAACATTTGGAACTGGTACAACAGAATTTTCAATTTCATGACCCATAGATTGGGAGGATTGCTCAATCTTCATGCGCTTAATAGATGGTGGTAAATCTTCAGGTGTTTCAGTTATTGTCTTCAAACTCGGCCTAGGTGGATTGTCTCCAGAATCAGCTTGTCTGCGGGATCCATTGACTGATCTCGGAAAACCAGAACCAAAATGAGCTCGATTATATGCCTTGAATTGAGCCTGTAAATGCTTCTTCACTGGAATGCAAGCAGGACAACTAGCATCCTTACATCTCTTGTGATGGCTAATTAGAACCTTTGAGGCAGAGCATCGAGGATATGAGCATTGCACAGATTCACATTTTTCCATATGCCTCAACAGGTCTTGGACAATGATGCAATGTGGCTCCGGACACTTCCCAACTGGAGCAGGACAACGACGAGCATGTCGCAAAAAGAGTAGCCATCTCGCCTGATTCGTGAATTGCTTTTCACGACTAATATTGATTGATCTACATGCCGCTCCACCAAAATTTGAGAGCTTCTCCATTCTAGTTGGAGCAACAGATTGAGCAATTACAGTTTCATCTGAGGGTAGATTATTTTGCTGGGCTTCATCTTGCCCTCCTATTCTCTGGCGAAATTCCTCTTGAACATTTTGCTCAAGTGGGAAGGACACTGTATTTTGTGACTGATAATGAGACTCTGAATACCAGTGACCATTGGCAACTGAATCTGATTGAAGCCCACTGGGAAGGCAGCTAAAATCATTTTGAGATTCAGCAACAAACTGGTTCTGATGCATTAATTGTCGCATCTGTTCTGAATTCTGTCCAAGTGATGAACACATCTCTGATGGACCTGATGGAAAAGAAAGCAGTTCTCCACTTCTGGATTGGTCTTCCAATGAATTTTGTCCAAACTGATTTTGCAATTCGGAATACTGGAATGTGTCACGGATTTGAGAATGCAGTGCTTCCTCGTTCCGATCTATCCCAGATTCAGTCTTCCCTGAAACACCTAAATTAGAGGACAGCGGAGAGTGGCCAAAAGCATCACCCTTAGCTGAAAGCTGCTGCTGGTGATTTTGCAGCTTTTGCTGCCTTTGATGCTGAATCATTTGTGCCTGCTGAAATTGATGAGACTGCTGCTGGAATTGCTGGTGCGGATGAGACCGGGTAATATTTTCTGGCATAGAATGTTGCTGTTGGAAGTTCTTTTCTGTAGGATCAATGGACTGAGACTTTACACTTGCTACCTGTTGAGAAATGTGTGACTGATTTGAGATCATCGGAGAGCTTGTTTTGGGCATAGACTGCAAGGTAACTGCATTCAGGTTCTGATTATTCATAACAGGCAGAGTGGAAGTTGCAGAAACATATAAATTTCCAGATCCTGAAGAATCAGCTGTGTTGATCCCATATCCCTCACCTGCCAAATCAACTGTATTTCGTAAGGATAGAAAAATAATATTTTATCTTGGTACCTTGCAGTAAACCTCATATCAATCTACCATTCATACTCAAGGACATAAAATCTGCACTTATAACTCTTTCAAAATATCAAAACTTTTTGTTGGAAATTACAAGGGCAAAAGACAAGACAGAGGGTCCCACTGCCAAAAAAATAATTCACATTTAGGAAAAAGTTGTTTCTCTGACCAACCTCACCCGAAATCTGATATGTGCCTAAGCCCACAACTCACTATAAACAAACACCAACACAGGAGAGAAATTACCGTGGACCAACGTCCGTTGATTTGGTTCAAAGGCCTGTTGTAAAGGTTTTTGAGAGTTGCCATATACTGACGATGCCATAAAGCCATCGGAGGTCCCAGGACCATTCAAGGTATGTAGATTGCTAGACAACATCCCTAGTCCCCCATTTAAGACTCCATTTGATAATCCATACTGCTTCTGCTGCATACCAGGCCTAATTCCACCACCCATATGGCTTCCAAGATTGTGCAAAATTCGACTGTTTTGACCACCGATATGTTGCTTTTGCTGCATCGGTTGGGATATCACAGTAGATTCAACACTTGAAAATGCACCAATATTATTGGATGACTCCATATTCATGTATGAATTGTTACTCTGGTTGTTGTTGGCATTGTTCATAGCATCATTGACTGTATTATTAAATCCAGGAGTAGGAATCATTTGGCTCCCCATTCTTTGGGCACTTATGGATGACGACATATTATTTCCCACAGAGCTAATGCCAAAATTAGAAGTTGAATGCTGGTATCCATTGACTGCAGTTCCTGCATAAACAAATCCCATCACAACGTGCAATGAAAAACAAAAGCAGAAACCTAAACTATATGAGAATAGTATGAGCCTTCTTGGTACCATCAGATGAGTTGAAGGAACCACCATGCATGCCACTCAAAGAGGATCCCCGAGAAGTTGGCAATATGTTTCCAGAATTTAGATTGGAGGAGGCAATGGCATTGCTATTACCATTATCCATGGACATCCCCATCAAGTTTGAATTACTACTTTGTGACATGCCAGGTGTTGGTATCATCGTACCAATAGAAGACGACGAACTAACATGTGAAAATTGATTATTGGGATTACCCAAAGGCAGGCTTTCAATCAAAATATGCAACCGATTCTCCAGCGTTGAAAGATTCACATACTCCTCCTGAAAAGCAAAAATTTAACCAATCATGAACAACGAAAGTTATGTAAAACTATAAGATACAGCATAGTAAGTCTGGAAAAAATCAGTATCAAGTGAAGTGTATCTAAAACTTTATGTGCATACTCCAAACCCAAATACCAAATTGAAAATAAATAAAATAAAACAGTAATAAACCTTTGAGGTAGCATTCTTCAACAGACCCTCTTCTAAGCGTCTCACTATATCAATGACCTTCTTTGGAGGCATATCATGAGCATGCTGCAAACGCTGCACAAGATACTCATATCTGGGAAACGGAAGTATCAGTAGTGTGAAGCTATGCTCTAGCAATTCATTACAAAACCTAATCAAAGTCAAAACTAGAAAGACTTTGATCTTAAATGCCATGACTACAAAAGAAAAACAATAGCCTGGAGAGAAAAAAACAGTAGAAAGTACATATGTGTGCTAGATACAACAAGCCAGACGAGGGGGAAGGGGAGGGACAGACAGAAAGACACCATGACATAGCCATGTATTCCAAATAGGATGAAGAACAAAAGGATCTTACATTTTCTGAGTGATAACTCTGCGTGCTTTTAAAAAGTCATTCTCCACATTTCGATGGGCAACAGGATTTTGCATCTGAGCAGATAAAGGATTTCCATTCTGCTGCGCCATCCCAGGCAAAGGTGGAGCAGACTGGTTGGGGACTTGTCCTGAAAGTTGTCCTGACATGTGCGCCGGTAGATTCATCTTTATCTAGTAGACTTCGTTAATCCACCATCTAGGAAATAACTTCATAATAAAAACATAAGTAATCAGTCATCCAATCATAATGACCTCCATACTGGGCAGAAGATGTGAAACACCTGTACTTGAAAAATAAAGAAAATAAATCAATAACAGCAAAGGTATTGAAGGAGAAGTTGATAAAAGCACTTAAAACATACTCAAAAGGAAAGTATGTTTCTCAAAAAGAAATAAAAGGATGTAAGAGTAGACAAATCAAAATCAATAGCATCCATTATCGTCCAATGACATACAGACAAACCGACCCTCATTTTGCATCCCTCCAAAGATGCCGCGCTCTAAAGCCAGTTACATGCCATCCAAACAAATCACAATGAAGCCGGAAAAACTACTACTAACAACAAAAAGCAAGTCTTTATCCCACTATAAAAGGTTGACTATGGATCATATTATGGCAGGTGCCTGGTCGAAACACTTGTCTCTTCTAGGTTCAAATATAAGGTACCTTATTTAATCGTCTCTTCCCATCTATTTTTAGTTCTTCCCCTTATTCCACTTACACAATCATTAAGACAATGAAACCTTGATGAAGGTCCTGGTCTGGACTGGTTAGAATCCAACCTTAACTACAAATGATATCGTACCTTAACCAAAAACAATATTGATTAACAAGTACGTAAGGGGGTTAATATACATGAGGGAATGCCAAATTTAATGTCACACGGAAGTATAATCATCAATCCGGCAGACAATGTCATCATCCTGATAATAAGATGCGAAACTAACTTCAGCTACCATAGAACATCATATGGTGTATCATCTTTCAATCAAACTAAACTTATTGAAAATCACTTGCAGCCCCAAAAGAAAGAAACTTTGACGAACAGGCCACCGCCACAGGCAAGGTCCCAGGTGTGTACGGATGCAAGTACAATCATAATCGCTGAGTCATAATGAAGGTAAATGAAACCTAGAGTATGGGAATATGGAGGAAGAAAAACAGTGTACCTGAAAAATTAAATATTGACTTGCCGGAGCGTAGATTAGGGTTTCCCAAAAATTGGGGCAGCCGAAGAAATTAGGAATTGCGGTAGTGGAATCCCCAAATTGGGAATCAAACTTGGTGGAATTGGCGGAGAATCCGATTTTCCCCAAAAGTTGATCACGTCGGGATCTTCGAATTTTGATCTTTCTCCGACGACGACGATGATGATGATTTTGCTTTTTCTGTACTTGTATTCAATGGGAATTGTATTGGTTCGATTTTGATCTATTTTTTTTGTTTTCTATTTTTGTTTAATTTTCTTGGGGTGTTTTTGCAATTTTAATTTAATTCAAAATTATCTGATTTTTGGGTTAGGCCCGATACTCTCAGATGGGAGTATGAGGAGGCAAAAATTTTATTTTATTTTTATTTTTTGTATTTTTAATATGTATTTTTGATTATCTTTTACTTATTTGGTACTTCCTCTTTTGCATATAATAGTCCTTTTGTACATTTTTCATGTTATCAAGAAAAGTAATAATTGATAAGTTACTAGTTAGTAACTTTTTTTTACCCCTAACTTGAAAGAAAATTACAATTACTTATGGAGGAAGGAAAAATTTAAAAATTTACATAAATAATAGTAAAACATTAATTATTAAAAAAAACCTTCTATCTCCTAAAACGACTATTATATGTGGAGAGAGTAACATTTATTAAAGGAATCACATTGATTTTGACTTATTTCGTAACATTCATTAAATGAAATGATTGCCCTTGTTTGTTTCCTAACAATCATTAAAGGAATTTTTTACATGTTTGAGAACGTAGTAATCGGAATCATTTTACGATTTCCCCATTATCATTGCCTCCAAACAAACACACATAAGAGTTTGCTCTTTATAACTATAAATCTCAATTATATATAGTACTTTCCATAACTATATAATCATAATGTTAAAGGTAACACTATAAATATTATTAATAAAAATTTAAAAAAAAATTTAGAGAAATAATTTTGACTCAAATCTAATTTTATAAGACGAATGACGTATTTTATAATTTAGAAGATATATGATTAGTGGAAAATATTTTGTAATCCACCCTCATAGGTAATGTAATCCACCCTCATAGGTAAATTACACTTTTTTTTTTTTTTTTTGTATCTACCTTTTATTTGTTTTTTTTAGGAGATTTTTTTTATTTTATTCTTTCTTATGTCCATTTTTCTTCCAAAAAAATTCAGCGTTCATTTTTCTAATATTTTTAATTTTTTAAAATGTTATCAAAAATATTTTTTTCATTATTATTTTATTTATTTTATAATAAAAGAGTTTTTAAAATTTTAATTAAATTTTATTTTATTCTTTCTTATGTCCATTTTTCTTCCAAAAAAATTCAGCGTTCATTTTTCTAATATTTTTAATTTTTAAAAATGTTATCAAAAATATTTTTTCATTATTATTTTATTTATTTTATAATAAAAGAATTTTTAAAATTTTAATTAAATTTTTAAAATTATTTAATTGACTTAAAATGTAAGATAATAAAAAATTATATAGTTGTCACATTCTTTTTTTTAATACATCAAAAATATTTTTTACATCATCATGAGTTTATATCAAATTCAAGATTTAATTTATATCAAGTAATAATGTGATTTGATTTCTTTTAATATAATTCACAAAGTAAGCATTTTTTATATCAAATAAAATAAGATTTCATTTCATGCAAAATTTAAATTCATATCAAGCAAAATAAGATTTCATATTAATCAAAACTAGGGTTAGTTTTTTTTATAAGAATATGTATATTGTATTGATATGAAACCCTACTATACATAATATGAAATCATATTTTGTTTGTAACTATACTATGTATGATATGGACCTTTTATTTATTTTCAATAAGAAGTTGTATGTTGTATTAATATGAAATCTGACTATGCATGGTATAAACTATGTTATGTCTAATATGAACTTATGTTCAATATGATATGAACAATTTGTTTACTTTCATATATAAACATGTATGTTGTATTGATATGAAAGTCTGTTATACATTATATGAGACCATGTTCTATCTTATATGAAATTATGTTCTGTATGATATAAATATTTTATTTGCTTTCATATAGGAACTTTTATGTTCTATACATTGATATGAAAGTCTGTTACACATTATGTGAAACCATATTCTATCTAATATGAAACCATGTTATGTATAATATGAATTTATGTTCAATATGATATGAACCCTGTGTTACTTTCATATAAGAATATGTATGCTGTATTGATATGAAACCCGACCATGCATGATATGAAACCATGTTATGTGTGATATGAATATATGTTCAGTATGATATGAACCATTTGTTTACTTTCATATATGAACATGTCTGTTGTATTAATATGAAAGTCTGTTAATCGTTTACATAAAAAAAAAAAAAAAAGCAACATCTAAACCAAAAAAACATTAAGACCTAAATGTTTTTTTAGTCTCTCATAATAGGGGTATGTAGCTTTTGATATATCTTAAATTTTGATTAACCAAAATAATCCTAATTAATTGTTTTTATTGTCACTTATAATCATTTTTAACATAAAAGTTGAGACATAACGGTTTGACCTACTTGACCATTAGTTAATTAAGGGTTAAAAACTTGACAAGTCATTAAACTTATTCAATAGTATACTTTTGGTCATCGAATTTTTTCGCTTGACTATTGACCCACTAAACTTTCAAAATAGGACATTATTGGTCATTTCGTTAACTTTTTCTGTTTATATTAACATATTCAGGGATAAATTTGACAATTCAACATTTACCACTCTTAGATCTTTCTCTGCCACCACCACCACCAACTAAGAAGGGGAAGTTAGTGGTTGTGACAAACAATCTGTGGCAGAGAAAGTTGTGATGGTGGAACAAAATTATAAATAGTAAATTATCAAATTTATCCCTGAATATATTAATATAAACATAAAAATAATTTAACGGAATGACTATTAATGTGCTGTTTTGAAAGTTTAGTGGGTTATTGGTCAAGCGAAGAAGTTCGATAGCCAAAAGTATACTATTTGTTAAACTTAAATATTTCAATATTGGTTTTAATAATAACAAAACAAATATGTGAAACTAATAATTTCTCAAATTGTCTAAAATTATTTTTTGAAGAAAGTGAAAATTTTTAAATTGATATATTCAACTGCAAATGAGCATAACTTTCGTTTCACTCAGCAAAAAATTATGATTTTGGATGTTTTGAAAACCTCTTTCAATTATCTAAATAATTGTGTCTTATAGTCAATGTTAAATTCCAATTGAATTTTGGTGAAAATACACGGAAAAAAAACTATGTCATTGCAATGCTATAGTTCAGTAAATTAGATGTAACTTGAGTTACAAAAGTCAAAATCAACTGATTTTGATGGTCTTATAAAGCCAAGAGAAAGTTTACAACATTTATTTCTCACATAAAAGTCAAAAACAGCTGCAAGAAGCCGAAAAAACTGAAGGAAGGTTCAACCTATGTCAAATCACATTTGGAGCCAAAATTCAAGTGTTTGAATTGTTGTTCAAATTTGCCTATAAATAGAGACGATGAGTGAAGACATTCAAGACACAAGCTATCAAGACATTGTTATTATTGTCAATTCTCTCAAGTTTTCAAGTGCTCATTTTCAAATTTTACTTTCAAGTTCTAGTTATTTTTTAAAGTGTTATGGTTATTTTTCAAAGTGTTCTAGTTATTTTTCAAAGTGTCATATTAGACTAGAACATTGTCACTTGTAAACCATAAACACTTCACGCACAAAAAAGGTTTTATTGTTCTTGAAAGCAAGAGGTTGCAAGTCAATAACAAGTTATAGGGTGAGTAGTGAAGAACCTCTTAGTAGAGTTACTAAGTTATTTTTGGGAGATTTGTAAATGTTTGAATTCCACCTTAAGGAAATTTTATTTCTTTGATAAAGAAATTGGAAGGGCCTCAACTTTAGAAATTGGGGAGTGAATGTAAAGATTGCAAGGGGTTACAAGCTTCAACCACTTTAAAAATATTATCTCTTTCATTGCATTATATTTTGCATCCATACTCTTTCTTCTACATTTCTTGCATCATGAAACATCACCATTATACTTGTTCAATTCAAATCTTACATTTTTAATTTAAATATTTTATTTAGGACTTTTCCTTATTTCAAGTATAATTTTCTTTAATTAAGTTTTTACTTTATTTTAGACTTGTCCTTAATCAAGTCAATACTTGAGCTTTATTTTAAATTATTTAACTTCAAGACTTGCCCATTTCAAGTCACATACTTGACATTTATTTTAATTTGATTATTATATATTGTGAAGTAACAATTTATTATTTCATTGTATACTTTTATATTGTTGACTAATCCTATTGTTCTTGTTTTCATCCTATTTTAATTTAGACTTATCTGTTATTTGTTTCATACACATAGATAGTCATTATTTATTTTAAAAATAAATTATTTTAAGATTTGCTTATTTTTAAGTAAATTTTTTAAACAACCTAATTCACACTCCTCTTAGGTTGTGTTGTTGATTTTCACTATTAAATAAGTTTAGTGACCTGTCAAATTTTTAACCTAGTTAATTAAAATGTTTCGTGTAAAAGTTAAAGAAGGTACAAAATCCAGAGACTATTATGCATAAAAAAAAAAATTCTTTCTATGGTTTTTGCTCGCCACTACGTTCCTTCATCTTCTTTGTTTCTTCTTCAAATTTTTTTTTTTTTTTTTGTGTTTTCTCTTTCTCCCTATTTTTTCAGCATCGACTTTGGAAGTATATTGATCTAGCCAGAAATATTCTAGCCAATGTTGACTCTTCCATTATCGGACTAGTCGTGGACTGAAGCTACTGATTGAAAACCACAGTGACGCAGTTTGCCATTGCAATTAATCTTTTTTTTTTTTGGGTTGGATTACATGGTATCATTAC
Source organism: Knoxia roxburghii (assembly GCA_030378225.1). Taxonomy (NCBI): domain Eukaryota; kingdom Viridiplantae; phylum Streptophyta; class Magnoliopsida; order Gentianales; family Rubiaceae; genus Knoxia; species Knoxia roxburghii. The sequence continues at coordinate 8,934,845 of CM059422.1, read as the reverse complement.
TATGGAACAATTTAAATTATGATGTAAAACCGACAAAACCTGAACAAAACGAGCAACCTTAAAACGAGAAAAATATTAAATGCAAAACCTATCCTTTAGTAAGTCCAATTCACAATCAAAATAGCTAATGCAAAAGGAAAATTCATTTTTGTTCATTGGGTCACGTTTGAACAAAAAATTTGCTATATCTATTAATTTTTTTTTTATAAACATTCAAGTGCAAAAGGTCGAATATCTGGAATCCTAAACCTTGAGAACTAAAAAAATTAACCTATCGATGAATTGATCAAACTGATTGTGCAGGGTGTAACACCTTTGACTAGAATTGCACAACCTATCAATAAACACCGGAGACAAGATTTTAGAGTAGGCGACACTGGTAGTAGGGTAGGCAGCGACAATAGCAGTTGGAAAAGGAAAAGAAAAAAAGTTGGGGGTGCCGGCTGATCGAGAGAAAGGAAGAAGAAATAAAATTTTTTTTTTTGCACAAAACCCCTAATTTTTTAGTTTAGATTTGACTAACGTACAATATGGATATATCCGTTAGTTGCTTAATTTTTTCGTTAAAAATGACAAGAAGTGACAATAAAAAGATTGACTATTTTGGTTAGGGGTGTTCACTAATTGGGTGGACCCAATTAACCCGCCAGAACCGAACTGGTTTGGTTGATCGATTTGGTTTAATCGGTTCAATGGGTGAGTACGGGTGGTTAACCAAAATTAGAAAACGGTTTAGTGGGCGGGTGTGGGATTTGATTCTCTTAATCGGTCCCCGCCCGAAACCCGATTAAGAACTTACACACACATATATATATATATATAGTTTTTTTTAAGGGTAATCCTTTCATTTCCCAACCTTTCAGCCACACTAAACACCCAAATCTCCCAAATATGAGATTTTTTTTTCACTCCTTCTCCATCCCGTCAATCAGTGACCGCCGATCTTCCACCCATCACCTCCGTTGATTCTGCAGACGGATAGGACTCGAGTCCATGGCCGATTGCTCCTTCTTCTTCTCAAACTCCCGCCGCAGGTCGTAGCCATGCCCACAGCTCCTTTCCTACAACTCGTCCAAACCCCTCTCTCCCTTTATTTCTCCGATCAATCTAAACAGATCTTTACATCCTCCTTCTCTGTTGCTGTTCTATTGCCGTGATGAAAGAAATTTGAGTTGGGTTTGTTGGGTAGTTTTATTTTATCAAATAAATTGTTTGTATGTGGGATTTAGGTAATATTAGAGGGCGATGATGTTAAATTTGTAAGTTAGGGGGTTTGTCTGATTGGGAGAACTTGCATGTCTTGTGTATGTGTTCTAAATGCGTGTGTGTTCTTGATGTGTAGTTATTGTTGGTTGGTGTGATTTGCAGTTGGGGCTAGGAGGTGTCGCAAATTATATCATGTACCACTGTGTACATGTACCACTTAACACATCACCACTCTCACTATAAGAGAGTGAGATACACGCTCTTTTCTTCTTCTTCTTCTCCAAAAACCCAGATCCTTCTTTTTTAAAAAATCACATCTTCTTCTTAAAAAATCAGTTATTCTTCTTCGCCGTACTCCATTTGAAACCGCATTTAATCAAAATTTTCATTCAAACACAGTTTTAACGGAGATCGACAATTATTTTTTCCGACAAACAACACCAAATACAACGGAAAAATCACTTCTTCTTAAAAAATCACTTTTTCCTGTTCAAAAATCTCTTTTTCTTCTTCAAAAATATCTTCTTCTTCTTCAAAAATAACTTATTCTTCTTAAAAAATCACCACATCATAAAGTATAAACTGTATTTGATGGATTTACGGAACCTTATTTTCACGATCTGATGTTGGGTAATGTATTAATGATGTTATATTCGTGTTTTCTTATTCAAATAATGCTCTATTGCTCCGAAATATGATATATAAATGGTTTCCGTGAGGTATTGGCACTTTCATGTGAAATGGGTTGCTTCTAATTCTTCCCCGCTGCTGGACTTGGTAGAACGCGTTATGGGACGTAACTAGACGTTACGAGACGTTACGAGACGTTGCGGGACGTTGCGGGACGTTGCGGGACGTTGCGGGACATAACGGGATGTTGCTGCTTTGTATTTTGGACGTTGCGGGACTTAACAAGACGTTGCGAGACGTTACTGCTTTGTATTTTCGGACATTGCGGGACGTTGGTGGACGTATCTGGACGTGGTGCTAGTTTTTTCGGACGTAGCGAGACGTGGTGGACTGTCTTCGTGAAAAATATCAGTTTAAATTCACACGCATAGATGTAGACTTTTCAGGACGTGGTGCTAGTTGTTTTTGACGTGGTTCTAGTGTTATGAAACTTGGTGGACTGTCTTTGTGAAAAAAATCAACTTAAATTCACATGCATGGATGGATGTAGACGTTTCAGGACGAGGTACTAGTTGTTTTTGACGTGGTTCTAGTGTTAGGAGACGTTGTTGAAGGTGTAATATGAAAAATTCAGCTTAAATTCACATGATTGGATGTAGACGTTGAGACAATTATTTTTTGGACATGATTGGATGTAGACGTTGTAGAAGGTGCTATGTGAAAAATTCACCACATGCCCGAATGTTGACGTTGCGGCAGTTGTTTTTTGGACGTGCAGGGACGTTGCGGCAGTGTTAGGAGACGTTGTGGAATGTGCAATCTATGAAGTTGTATTGCACGGACGGTTCAAGAGGGCATAACTCGGCACTCGATTGTCCGATTTGGACGCGCGAGTAGTCAATTTTATGGTTCTTGACGAGATCTACGCAATGTACACATCAGACCGGTATTTGGAGATGGTTCCGATATTGAAAAATGTGTGGTTTTGGACGAAAACTTTAAATGGTCATAACTTTGCGCTCGGTGGTCCGTTTTAGACGAATTTTTTTTTGATTTCATATAACTTTTCGAGATCTATCTATCTGAAAACTGCCGAAGGCGGTTTGGGTAGCTCGAAACTCCAAAAAAGTCATATTTTAAAAGATACGAAAGATTTTTAATAATTTCAAGGGTTTTTTGAATTTTTGACGAAACATTTGACATGTATAAAAAATAGTTTTTTACGATTTGCATGCATGAAAACCTTGTTCCTCCGGGGTTCTACTGACCTATGTATTGGGAGATGGGAAATTCAATATTGACAATAGTGATCTTTTAAATGACATGTACAAAAAAGTGTAATTAAATGTCAACTAACTTTAAGTGGATTAATGGCAATTGAATTTTTTGGAAAGTCACAAGACTAAAATAACCAGGGTTCGAGTCTCGCCCCTGACAATTTTTTTTTTTTGGTTTTTTCCTACTAATAGTTACTTAAATGGTATCTGCTTTTTACATTACTAAAATTAGCTAAGCCGTTTTTTGGACGTTGCAGCAATTTTTTTGGACGTGCGGGGACGTTGCGGCCGTGTTAGGAGACGTTGTGGAAGGTGTTATGTGAAAAATTCAACTTAAATTCACATGCCTGGATATATATTTTTTTGACGTTGCGGCAGTTGTTTTTTGGACGTTGGTGGACGTTGCGGCAGTTGTTTTTTGGACGTAGGTGGACGTTGCGGCAGTGTTAGTAGACGTTGTGGACATGCTGGGATGTAGACGTTGCGACAGTTATTTTTTGGACGTTGCGGCAGTTGTTCTGAGACGTTGTTGACTCAGCGAAGACGTTGTGGACATGCCTGGATGTAGACGTTTGTGGACGTGGTGCTAATTGTTTTTGACGTGGTTCTAGTTGTTCTGAGACGACAATTTAAATTCACACGCATGGATGAGGACGTTTCTGGACGTAGTGTTAATTTTTTTTTTGACGTGGTTCTAGTTGTATTTGTTAACAAATCAGTTTAAATTCACATGCATGGATGTAGACGTTTCTGGACGTAGTGCTAGTTGTTTTTGACGTGGTGCTTGTGTTAGGAGACGTTGTAGACATGCCTGGATGTAGACGTTGCGACAGTTATTTTTTGGACGTTGCGGCAGTTGTTCTGAGACGTTGTTGACTCAGCGAAGACGTTGTGGACACGCCTGGATGTAGACATTTATGGACGTGGTGCTAGTTATTTTTGACGTGGTTTTAGTTGTTCTGAGATGTGGTGGACTGTCTTTGTGAAAAAAATCAGTTTAAATTCACACGTATGAATGAGGACGTTTCTGGACGTGGTGCTAGTTGTTTTTGACGTGGTTCTAGTTGTATTTGTGAAAAAAATCAGTTTAAATTCACATGAATGGATGTAGACGTTTCTGGACGTGGTGCTAGTTGTTTTTGACGTGGTGCTTGTGTTATGAGACGTGGTGGACATGCCTGGATGTAGACGTTGCGACAGTTGTTTTTTGGACGTTGCGGCAGTTGTTCTGAGACGTTGTGGACTCAGCGAAGACGTTGTGGACTCAGCGAGCGCGCGCGTGGGCGAAACTTACTATATTTAGTAAGTGTACAGTTGTTAAGCAAAAAATTACTATATATAGTAATATGTACATATACCACTGTGTACAGGGTATACGGACTGGGGAGGTGTTTTCTTTATTGTTTTTCTTTTTATTTAGAAAAGACAATTTTGAATGTAAATGTTTGGTTCTTGTTAAAAAAATACACAGTTCGGGAAGAAAAAATGGAGTAGGGGGTTTCTGCTTCAGAGAGACGGAAATGAGTTTTTTTGTTTAAATTTATTTTTTAATTTCGGGTTATTTGAGACCCGAACCAAAAACCGAATTGCTAATTCGGTTGGTTTGGTTCAGGTGCTACCGTAATCGGTTTGGGTGGACGGGCGGTTTAAAAAATTTCAAAAAAACCCTATAACCCGAACTGAATAACTCGTGTAAATCGAAAATCGCCCGATTGAACACCCTTTATTTTGATATACCAAAATTTAAGAGGTATCAAAAGTGACATATTCTTCATTAAAATTTAAGAGGAATAAAAAATGACACTACCTATTACAAGAGAGCAATAAAAAAATTATCTAAATATTAGGAAGTATGTTTAGAATTTAATCAAGTTGTTGTAAGTTATAGATCCTTTATCTTGATATAAAAATGATAAAATAAGTGGATGTATAGTTATTTTTCTTATTTACTGCCTTTTAAACTATCATTATCTCTTTTTTACCAAAATGGCTATATTATTTTTTAAATTTAAAAATATTAAGGACATGATAAATAAGAAAAATGAATAATATTTAATACTAGTCTAAAATAATTTTTTTTTGTTTGGATAACGTGCAAATAGGTGAAACTTGAGGGTGGTTATTTGCTATTAAATATTTAATTTATGCCGTCGAGCTTTGCTGCTTGGCGCTTTGATGAGGTGATAACTGCGAATTGTGGGCGTGAATTGCCGCCTCTTTCCGTCCGCCCCCTCCCGGTAGTCTCGACTATCTCCGGCGGACCCTAGCCGCGTGTACAACTGCAGGTGAAGCTTAACGAATTCTTTCGGTTCTTCGTTTCCAACTCAATTCAATATCGGCAATAGAAAACATGGCTTCATGAATTAACGTTCACTTCTCTATTTTCATATGATAATGGTTACTTGTTTCCCGTTCCTTGTTGTTGTTTATTTCTTTTGTTTTATTTTCTTTCTGGAACTAGTGGACTCAATGAAATTATAGTTCGATTAAATGTACACTAGCGAGATACAACTTATTTAGGTGATTTCATATAGTGAGATAAAGTTAGTACGAAACAGGGAAGCATGCAGATAAAAAAAAAAAAAAAAATCAGTTAAATTTACTTCTATCTTCTATATCAGCTAGGAATTTTTTGTATAGAGAGGGTGTTCAACTATTTAATTTGACTGAGGGTTAGAGAAAATTTAAAGGAAGATTAGGGAATATGTCTTGATGATTAATGTAACTATACATAATTTAAGAAAACATGGGTAATCAAGAATCATAGCTATTTATCCAGATCATTGATGAAATGATTAAGATGGATAAAGAGTGGTTAGAATATTAGCTAAAATAATTCTCCTGCAATTGGCTGAACAAATAATGATCTTGTTGCTTGTGATTCTCTTGGTTTCATGCTTTTGCTGTTGGGTAAAATTTTAGATATTTATGAAAATTTGTTTTTCTTTTTGTCTGAATAGTATTGGCTGACCACTAGACTCTTCCTGTGCAGGTAGCTGTTTCATTGTAGCAAAAGCAAATCTTTATGTTGATAAAATTACTTCTTATGATCCATGCTGTTGTAGCAAGTTTAGTCAACAGCAAGATCTGATCATAAGATAATATTACCGATTTCCAAAAAAAAAAAAGAAAAGAAAAAGAAAAAGGAAGAGGATAATGATTCTTCCACTACAGACCGTGAATGGTGCTATTGCCTGGTCAGTTTCATCATCAGCTGCAGTACAGTTATCACCTTTAGCTCGAAAATACTCCATATTGCCTTTCCTTTCAAAAGTTGCTGCCCCTGGTTTACTACTTAATTGTTCCTTGTGTGTGAAAGCTACTGTTGGATCTCGTGAGTTGCAATCTCATGATGCTGTCAAGATAATTAGCGACAAGGAACCTCTGATTACTACTACAGAAGAAGCTGATGGAGATTCAGATGAAATATTAAATAAGAATGGAAGTGGTGGAGAAATTTCAGGAATTCGAGTGCCTAGACCAAGATATATCTCCATTTCCAAGGCAAGACTCTTAGATGCCATTGTATCTGAGCTGTTTGAATCACAAGTTGAAGCCGACCAGTTTGTTCACCTATCCAAGTAGGCTTCCTAGTTTTCCGAATTTTAAGTTGTTTTTATCAGTTTCCAAAATTTCCAGCCTGGTTAGTATCAATTCTGATGATGACCAGTTTTTTATATTTGGGGAGGAAGGTACTTTGGGTTTATTTTTGTGTTGGGGGGGGGGGGGGGGGGGGGGGGGGTGTGTGTGATGATTTTGATGGTCTTTGAAAGGTATCCTTGTGACTTTTTAGTTTTTACCTTCTAATCATTGTAAATGAATTGAACATAGATCCTTTTCATACATCTAGGACTTGTAGTGAAAAATTTATCTTTATCTTTGGAATTAGTTTCGAATGATTGAAAAATAATGTAAATTGGTATTTTAACCTGATATTTTCCCTTCGTTACATTGTGTTTCCATGCTGTGACTCTGCTGTGCCTCCATTTTGAATAAAGTAAAGCTTATGTTTCAAATCCCTTAACATTCATTCCTCCCATTTATCTTACAGCTAACTAAAGACTCTATAAAATTGGGAGACAAATGACCACTGCAATTGGAAATAGTTTACCGATATCTTGATATGATGTTCTGCTTCTTATGGAAAATATAAATTGGGTTATGGGTGTGAAGCATTTCTATCTTTTGCAGATGCTAGGACCTCATCTTTGTACATATGGATGTTGTTTGATCAGTACTGAAATTAAACTTTTCATTCACATCCTCGATTAACTCCAGATGCTTGGATTCTATGATTCTTGCTGAACACAAATGCATCTTAGAGGACATGCGAGTTGACTATGATCTTACAAATTCTGCGGAGAGTCAGGGGACTGTTGATAAGAGTTCATTTAACCTAGAGAGGAAGTTTGAGTTGCGAGGAAAGAAATCTTACTCTCCTGAAAGCCAAAAAAAATATGAGTTGGATAGAATTGACGAGAGACTGATGGATTCTGTCTTGCGTTCCTTTTCTACCAGCGCAGAGAGAAGTCCTCTTAAAAGGTCCTAGTCTATCCTAATTGTTCATTTTGAACTGTGTTTTATGTTTATGAGGATGCACAAATTACAAGACTTGATACCATTTGGATATTCTATAGCCATAAGAGAGTAACTTTTGTTGTATGAGTATGAATGTCTAGAATGGATGTGCAATTTTGATCATCCTTATTTTGCTGATCGTTGTGATTGATTTGGATTATGATGTGAAATTGTTTATAGAGTTGCTGTCCACACCCGTTTTCAGCATGCATTTGTGCAACTGCTTTCGAATGCGGAATTTGAGGAATTGTCAGTTAGGGATTTATTTTTGACATCTTCTCTGAACACTGATTACCTGCTTACTTTGCCGATATACGTCGACTGGAGAAAGGCTGCTCAATCAAATGCAATAATATACAGGTAACTGGCACCATTATTAGTATGATGCATCATACATCTTATCCTGAACCATGCAGAAGTGTACCTAAGGTCTTGACGTTTTTTTACATGTTTGTCAAGTATTCTTGTTCTGGTGGTCTCTTGACGTTTCCCAATAATTGCGGGATTGTCATTCTATGTAGTTTCTAAAGTTGCTGTCGTTGAATACTGCTTGTGTAGTTTCTGACCATTTTCTCTAGATGGTCTTTTTCTGCTATCTTCTCTGGTGGCATCAAAATGTATGGTTTAGGAAAATAAAGAGAGAAGAAACAAGAGTTGGAAGTGTATCATATTATTACCTTTTTATGGGAAAGTTGACACCTTTAGTTGTGTATCTAGTAAATACAAACTCAACCTGCATTACAACAATTGTATCTAGTAAATACAAACTCAACCTGCATTACAACAATTGGTGACTTTTTAAATTTTTTTTTTTTCAACAAAATATGTGTAAACATCTTGTTTGTTCAAAATTATTTTAGTTTTACTATTATATGATAGATGATACACTAGAAAAAGTCTAATGTGCTGGTTTTCCTTTCATTTCCTATAGGACTCTTCACAAGTAATCACCTATTGTAATACAGGCGGGGTTATGCAACTGAGACGCAGGAAGGCTTGCTAACTGGTGAAAAAGTTGATTACTTGCAGTCAATGCTATTACAAAGAATCTTCTTTCTCATATCGGGACCACTGAAGAAACTTGGTATTTGGTTGAATGAGGTGCATGGCATTGGGTTTCCTGTTCCTGTTTACATTTATGACAGGAATAAGAACCACGTTATCTCCTAAATATCTGTTTTGTTGACTCAATTTGATGTAGAATGAGAGCTGACATGGTCAATGCTTAGAGAAAAAGAGGATGCCATCTGTATTATTGTCACAGTAGGCTTGTATTATCAATCAATAATCGATTCTGTCTGAGTGGTAATTATTCGATCATCATTTATGGCGCTAATTAAGGGGTTACTCACAAATTATTGATAAAGGTCTCAATAAGTTACGTAAGAGAGAGCATTGCCACTTGACTATATATTGGGTACTTTTCCTTGTTTGTTTGTTGTTGGGGTGGGGCGTTTTATGGGCAGCGGAGGAATTGTTGGGTTTGTTTAGTTTCAGTGGCTGGTTGCCTATATGCTTGCGTAAATAGTTTAATAAGAATCAATAAGAAGAAAATGATTGATTCTATTTTTTTAAAAGTCAAGGATTTTGACTACTGACTATCTCTCCTGCAGATTCTCAAAAGTAACAAGCAAATACGAGAGGCAGAAATTTGGACAAAAGATTTGAAGAATTGGTTAAAGAAACTGCCGTCCCTGCAACAATCATATTCTTATAAGTTATTTGAACCCAATGATCCATTAGAAACTGACCTTGCCGCCTATGGTGATCTTCCTATTTGGTTAGCAGCACAAAAAGCAGTAACTCGTTATGAAGGAATTCTGTCAACAGTTGGCCCCCGTGGCAGGCTCTTGAAGAGATTGCTTACATGGATTGGATTTGCACCCTCAAACCCGGGGGAAACACTTGATCTAATGACGGATACCAATGGTGGTGACTCTGAATCTTTTTCAAGGTGAGTAAGATTAAATGAGGACTGTCTCTTGCAAGTATGTAGATACTTACACAATTGAACAGAAACAAATAATCATTTCTTATGTAGGACCTTGGTTGTGGTGTTTACCATGAACTAATGAATTAAAAGTTGGTTGAGTGCTGGATTTCTATTTGCCCAAATTTATTATCTTACACCTGTGTGGATTTGAATACAGAGAACTGGAAATGCTTTACTGGCACAACTTTCAACGCATTAACTACATTTTGCAGCAAGTTTATGAATCAAGAATTAATACCATAAACATATCATATGGAAAGCCTTCACCTCTATATTTTCCTTGAATCCTTGAACCCTCTATATTTTCCAAGCCTTCACCCCCATTTCCATCAACTATGAAGCATTAAGAAATTTTTATTCTCTCTGTTTGTTGCTTTGTGTTTGGCAGTCTTACTTGTCAATGTGTTTTTTAGCTTGCTTGAAATGTAGGAACGACTGAATTGTAACAATACTCAGGTTATCGAGACCAATCTTCTTGTCAAGGATATCAATTGGTGACATATGGAAACCTGCTTCGCTCAAAAATTGTGGAAATAATTTCTGGAAAATGTTGAAAACTGCTGTTTCCATTCTTGTTTCGAGATCAACTCTCCAGGTATTAAAGGCACATTTATAAACTCGTATTTTTCAGTATTTTTCACGAGGATAATATTGATTTTCCAAGAAACATACTTTTGACCTAAACATTAAATTGCTGTTCAACTATCTCAACTACAGAGTCCTATCTAAGAAAACATGAAATATTAGTCTCCTTTTTTGGGTTCATAACTTATTCTGGTTCAAAGGATCATGAGATATAATATGAATATATACTCTTGTTATTTGTTGCCTTATTTGGATGAATGGAGGGATAAATCATAAATAAGGTGGATTGCTGGATCTGTATTCAAATAAGAGGTGGAGATTAATATCATGGTTGTATGTTTTATAATAAAATGGGAGCTGTATTATACATGAATCTGTTGATCTTTTTAGTTTTTGTAAGTGCTAAAATGTTAGAGAAATGTCTCTTGATTAGGAGCCAGCATTCAAAGAGTTAATTCTGCTTTACACGAAGGACATGGATGGAACAGATACTGAAGTTAAAGTGGAGGTTCCTCCCTTGCAGTTGAAGATATATGAGAAAATTCCGATACCAGACCTACCAGTAAACATTATAACCATCTTACATTTAAGAGCTCATCACCAAAATAGTCACTCATTTTTAAACTAATGAACATTTTAGTTCCTTACTAAAACTGACAATTTATTTATTTGCATTTCTAAAAGTGTGCTATTTGGTCTGTTATCAATAATTTTTCTGTTGAAGGGATCACTTGAGCATCAGGTGTTGCATAGGGATGCATGAAATTGACATTCACGCTTAAGCATCATAGTTGAATTATGGAACCCAAAATTTTGTTAGTCTTTGTAACCAGATTGCACAAGATGGTTTGGTATCCCCTCATTCCAAAAATGATAATTAGGATTGCACAAAAATTACTGAAGTTTTGGTGTCCTCGTTTGATTACAGAGTTGGGAAAAATTAGAAAAAAGTACTTAATAGTGAATTTTCAATTTTTATTTGGATAGTTGATATGAATGTGAATCGCTTAACAGATAAATGGACTGATTCATCACCAAATAGCACACTTTTACAAATACAAGGGACTAAAAAGCTCATTTACTTGAAATTTGAGGGACCATTTTGGTGATTACCTCTACATTTAATTATTTTCTTTGTATTCAACATTTATTAAGATGCTTAAGTATCTTCTTTTTTATTAAGTTTCCTTCATTTTACTTAAGTATCCTCTTTTCAAGTTTCCTTCGTTTCTTTCTTCTTTTTCTTTGTCTACAGTACACTACTTACTTTTTATGCTCCTCTTTTTCCTTAGGTTATTTTTCCTCACAAGAAGCTTTCTTTTCGGATCCTTGACACGGTATGGATGAAATTGATGTTTTCCTTTGATACTTAATTCTTAAAATTTCTTGAATGAACTTAGACCTGAGACGTATTGCTGTGGATTCTGCAATGTGGTTTATCATTTTGGTTTCAACTTAAAAGAAATGCTTTGGATGGTGACAAAATTTCCAATTCAAGGTCAAAGCGGAACAGTGAAGAGTTCAAAAATGATTTTCTCAATATATATCACATAGTCTGCTGCGGTATAGGAAAGTCAAAAGGATCTTTTGACAAACTAATTGGCCCTTGGATACTCTGATACCCCTCAAACTTTTTTAGCGTTTCAATAGGGTATTTATTTTCTATATTATTATTCATTTACTTTGTGTCATATGATAAATTACTTGAGATGCTATCATATGTCGGACAAATGTTTCTAGTTCCCAGTATGTCTGTAGGGAGGTTGATATGTTCTTCATGTTTATGCTAATTGTCTCTCCATGTAGAAATTTTAAAAAACCTGATGTCCAAAATTTCTTGGTCATCGTCTTATCTCATTTGATGTCATATTAAATTAAGTGTAAGAATTAAGCTTAGGCAATATCGGTTGCATGACAAATATTGGTGGACATGATTTTAACAGAATTGACGTTTAGTGATCTGCTAATGCTAATTTGGTACTTTGTTATCTATCAGATAATTGCCAGACCTTTCCAATGTTCACGAGGGTCAGTAGACCACACTGTTTTATTTTCTCATGAATCTGTTCTGTAGATCTTTTGTTATGTTTTGTTCATCATTTTGAACCATCAAAGTGCATCTTCTTATGGCACTGTTCTCAACGGACATGACTGTACTCTCCATGTTGACGCAGTTCTATACTTGTCCTGATGTCCCTTGCTATTGTATGTGAATAATCTTTGTGTAGGTACGCTTAGACGCGGCTACTATACTGGGACTTTTAGCATACTTCATCAACTACAAGTTCGAGGATATTTTATCTTCTCCGTAAGTATTGCACGTTGGATGTCATTGGTTTTTTAAAGTTTTAACTTCTTTTTACAAAGATGCATTGCTATTTCACATAATTGCTTTTATATGAATTTTGGTTTCTTTACTTGCAAGATTTTACGATTGCATATCTGGTAATCAATGAAAATAAAACTGTGTAAAAAGTTCTGTCTCAATGTATAATTAAGCAAAAGGTGGTTTTTTGAATCCTCAATTGAGCTTGTAAACAAACTGTTCATGTGCAAATTAGTGTTATTGTTACTCATGATACTAATTTTTATACAGAATATTATCTAGTTGATTAGATTATGATAAACTAAACATGCGCACTGGTTGTAGATGGGCTAATAATGTAGCAAGCGTGACATCTTGATAGTTTTCATAATAATGTTACATTGTTACAAATTTATGAAGTACAACTTATACAATTTGAATGGGCTACAACTTAGCTATATATGGTTTGGAGTAATAAATAAATTCAGTTAAGTACTGACACATATTATTTCTCTAGTTTGTGGGTAAGCATTCATGTTTTCTTATCTGAATCTTGCAGATCGGCAGTGCTTCTAGATATAATTGCAGTTTCTGCACTTGTAATATATATATCCCGAGTGGTGTTGGGTTACAAACAAACATGGGATCGATACCAAGTGAGTGATGCATGTTGTATTTGGATTACTGCACTATGAATGTGGATTCCAGGGATGCATGGAAAAAGTTTTCTTAATTCTGATGCATTTGTTTTCTCTCAAGCTTCTTGTTAATAGGACGCTTTATGAGAAAACTGTTGCGAGTGGCTTTGGTTCTGTTCACTTTCTTCTGGATGCTTCTCAACAACAGCAAGTGAGAACTTTAATCTCTTCAGCTATAATTCTAGTTGGGGATGAGATTTCCCATTAGCATCTGCATTTCAGGATTAGTCCTTCAATGTTCTTTGCTGATTCCTATATGTTCACCACATCCTTCATTCAGCTGGCGCTACCAGAAATGGGTTTTGTGTCTTGTTAATTTCCTTTTTTATTTGTGATTGTTTCCAGTACAAGGAGGCAATTCTGGCATACGCAATCCTGTTGAAAGCAGAGAATCGCCAGGTCGGTTCATATTTTCTTATCGTGCACATCACTTGCACACTTTTGAGGTGCCTTATGGTGTAACCCACACCCATACAGCAAATTATACTATATACCTTAGGTATATATACTTATTATTATATTTGAAAATAAAGTGACGACAACTCAGTAAATTGCTTGTAAGGATCACTTCCAAATTTAGAAAATTGTTAAGTTGTCATTATTTTATTTCCAAATATAGTAACAGGTATATATACCTATATACCTAGTATAATTTGCGCACACGGATCCATCTAACCAAGAGAAATCACTTGGGAAGTTGGCTGATCTTGATGCAGATGGCTTCGGCAAGTGTTGGGGAAGAGTGTGAGAAATTTGTTGATGAGGTTTTTAAGGAAAAGGTAAGAATAGAAAGAGCTGGGATCCATTTGTTGGGTTCAGAATTTGCTTGTATTGTGTAAGCAGGTGTTTTGTTTTTTTTTTTTTTTTTTTGGTTGTCTTGCAGATTGAGATGCCAATTGAAAAGGCAAAGGACACATTGGAGAGGCTAGGACTTGTAACAGCAACTGCTACTGAAGGAGAAGAGAAAGAAGTAGTATTACAGGCAATTCCCTGCTCTAGGGCTTCTGACATCCTTGTACAAAAATGGAATAGCTTGCTTGCTTAAATTTATAGTGTCAGTAGAAATGAATATTGAACTGAAAAGAAGGAAGATAGGTTTGTAGCCTTAAAAATGGATACTGAGGACTGTCCAATGGGCGAAGTTGGGTCATTAATTTATTGGATTAGAAAATAAAGTATTGATAAAAGGTAGTCTAGAACAATAATTTTTTATGTTCCATCACCATTAATTAATATCCTAAATTATTTAAAACAAAATGCCTATAATATTACCCTTCTATCATCGTATTTTTATTTAAACAATTTGCCCCAACTTCTTTCCAGGTACATTATCTTTAGGATAAAATAAAAAAAGGTTTAGTTACAATATTGTGAAAAAAGGAATGCCTTTAACGCATAATTCATTAAATGGAGAATCTGTCTAAATGCAAATGTAAATGGCAATTTATTTAAAAAGAAATAATCACTTCAGAAAAGGGGGATAATTCATGTGAGTGTTTTGCATGAGAGTGGTCTTACGTGAAAGTTTAAGTGTTTTGTGCGTGTTCAAGTGATAAATCGGAGCTAATAGCAGTTAATAGGTTAGTGCAGTATTAGATCCAGACCAATTGCGATAAGTGGTAGTTCATTATTGAACTAATGAATTCCGTGGATGTTGAGAATTTAAGTAATTATTGTTGATCCATATTGTGATTGTGATTGCTGAAAACATAATTCCATATTGGTGAAAACTTCAACCCCTGTTGAAATACTTTTTTGTATTTGATGATAATATAAGTTATATATTAATAAGTTACTCAAAATAACTTTTTAGGTTTGTTTGGAACATGTTTTTTAACAATGAAAATTCATTTATTCTTTGCTGACAACACACACAATGTTTGCTAAAAAGGCATGATATCAGCCATTGATTAATCAAAAAGCTATGCGAAAGCAAGATCACCGGGACAATAGGGATGTAACTAAGTGACAAGCACTCCCCGTTTAAGATAATAAGTCTCGAGTTCAAGTCATCTCTGTATAAAAAAAATTTAAGATAATAGGTCTCGAATTCGAGTCATCTCCGTAAAAAAAAGAGCAGGATCCACCGGAAATAATGTCGGACGGTGGTGGAAAATGGAAATGGACAAGGTGGTACCTGAACCTCCGTAATTCCTTGAAGCATTTGGCTGACCTTCCTCATGGTTGGCCTCTGAGACGAATTTTCCTGAATGCACCAAATGGCCACCATCACAAACCTTTCTACCGCCCATTCTCTGTTGTTGAGAGCCTCCAAATCATTAATTCCCACAAACCTGTCCATTCTATTTTCTTGGAAGCAGTCCCAAACAAAATCTGTTAGTGGTATGCCGCCCCAGTCTTCTTCATCTTCTTCCCCGATCTTCCCAATTCGGTGTATACATTTCCGGCGGCATGAAATGATCTCTAGGAGTAAGACCCCGAAACTATACACATCAAACTTTGCTGTAATTTGGTTGCCTCTAAACCATTCGGTTTTATGTCGCAATGGATTATCTGGGAATTGCATTCTTCATGCAGGTGTACAAGTCCCCTGGAAACCCCAATTGCGATTTGTGTCCTTAGATTCCAGCTTGGCTTGTTTTCATCACAGAAAATTAAGCTTGCCAGAGTTCCAGTACTGATCCAAGACGTATTAAGGTTTCCTTGTCCTTGGGTTTCGATGGGGAATCTGAATAACCACCTTTCTTGAATTTGAGAAAAGCTATTGCATTGAGTGAATTGTCTACCTTCCCATTTGAAAGAGGCAGCCTCTTTTTCCGACATTGAAGATTGAGGAAGCTCTCAGGAGGAATATGGCAAATCTTTGTTCCTTGTTAAAATATAAATCTGGGAAACCCAGAATTCTGAAAAAAATACAATGACAATCAATCATTTACCAGTGTCTCCCATCATCTAATCTAAATAGTAAACAAATGGTTACTTTGGTTTGTTTCCAAGCAGCATAAGACAACTAAAAACTAAATTACCATTCAATAATGAAGTCGAAAAGTTGAAAATTTGCCTCTCAATTTTACTACTACTTCACAATCATATTTAAAATTACTCATTTCAAGCTCAATTATGCCAGGCAGATTGTATCATTTCAACCAAGAAGATTCTTTCTTCTTCAACATAAACTTCAGCAAATGTTAACGTAAACAGGGACTGAAAGCACCATAAGTTCATCTAGTTTTAAACGGTATCAGTACTATTACAGACTAACTGAAAGTCGATTTTGTTACAAACATTCGAGTTGCTCATTAAAGACAGCTAGGATCAAATCCAAAAATATCTTGTGCAGTCACATACCTAATTCATATGCACCATAGACATCTCTTCGAGCAGAAACCATAGAAGAAGTGAAGCGAACTGATTGGAGGGGGGAGCATGCAAGTTTCAGTGCTCCATACCGACTGGTGTCTGACAAGATCAATATTCATCTGCCAAAAACACTACAGCAACAGAGTAAAGATACCTGCTTCTTGAACCTGCATTTAGCCTTTGAAGGCTAAAAAAACCGGGTGAATCAAGCCTAGTTATTAAAAGATCTAAGAAAGGTTCAGAGGGCATGCTCCCATAAATTATAAACCTGGTAAAGTAGTTTCTTAATTGAATCTGCACCCATTTTGCGCATGCCTCACCAGCAAGGAGGAAGAACCAATTCAGTGACCTAAACAAACTTGTCTAGTTCTGGCAGTGGAAATTCCAACACTATGCAACCTGCATAATTCACTACCAATAATCTGTGCAAGAGCAGGAACCATTTTTGAAGTGATGAAATCGACGTCGATCCCCGATTACTATTTCACGATTGAAAGCTCTAGAAGTCAGCTTGGCAACCTCATGACGGTCACTACAAATTCGCAAATTTTTCATTCTTCTTATTGTCATTGGTGGAATAATGGCAATAAGCCCAAAGGCAATAGCAAGCTTTTCACTATGCCTCAAAATAGCAGTTTCCTTCTCCTCTTCATCTATGTCAAAGAAAACATCATCAGTACCGGGGGCATGGGCATAACCCAACATCAACTTCAGTCGTTTGGCCATTTCATGTAACATTTCCTCAATATCTTTTATTTGAGGATGTGACTTATCTCCTGCGAGAAAATTGTGAACAAACTCATTGGCTTCCACCCAACTACAACCAGGGACCTTCAATAAACCCTGCTGCATCATGGTCCCTCTTATCTCCATTACATCATTCCAATTGCCTTTTGAAGCATATACATTGGACAACAATACATGAAACCCATCATGGTCAGGTTGAAGCTCAACCAATTTCCTCCCCGCCCTATCTCCCATTTCAATGTCACCATACTTTTTGCAGGCTCCAAGTAAGGCACCCCAGGTGGCAATATCTGGCTCCATAGGCATACTACCAATGAGGTTCTCAGCTTCTTTCAGCAAACCGGCACGAGCAAGTAGATCAACCATACATCCTTAGTGTTTACTATTAGGTTCGATGCTATATATTTGGGTCATTGAGTCAAAATAATCACTCCCCTCATCTACTAGCCCATGTGTCGACAAGCCCCAAGAACTGCAACAAAGGTTACCTCATTAGGTGCTACATGATTTGCTTTCATCTTCTCAAACATGTTAAGGGACCTTTCCACCTGCCCATTTATAGCTAAGCCATGAATAAGAGCATTCCAGGTGGAAACCCCCTTCTCTTCCATGCCAGTGAAGACTTCAACAGCACTTTCTACACATCCAGATTTCACATAATTGTTAATTAGGGTAGTACCCAAGATGATATTTATATTATGGCCATTTTTCCTTATGTAAGCATGAAGTTGATCAACAGCGGCTAAATGGGTGCAAGCTGAAATAACACCAACCAAAGTAGTTTCATCAGGCTTGACATCTTGGAGTAGCATCAGTTGGAAAAGTTCCAATGTCTTTGAAAATTGACCAAATTCGACATAGCCAGAGATTATTGCACTCCAGGAAACAACATCCTTCTCAGGCATGGCATCCAACAATTATCTAGCCTTTACCAATGCGCCACAACTCAAATAGCTAGACACCATGGAGTTCCATGATACCTGGTCCAGATAACAACTGGAGTTGAACAACTTTTCTGCAGTTACTAGCTCTCCACAGGAAGAATACACGTTAATCAACGCATTTTGGAGATTCACACAAGACGCGAAACCATTTCTTACGACCAGCCCATGTGCCACTTCCCCAGTTCTGATAGCCAACAGATTTGCACAAGCAGAAAGGACATTCACCATCACAACTTCGTCCACAGCACATTCATAATACAACATTTGCACAAACAAATTCAATGCTTCTCCATACATTTTATTTTGATTATAACAAGATATCAAATTTGTCCATGAAACCATATCTTTCTCCTCCATTTCACTGAACAGGTGAAGAGCTTCAGTCACCTTAGATATACCCAACAACTCAATCATAGTGTTTGAAGCAATTACATTTCTCTTAGGCATCTGATCATAAATCAGTCTTGCTTCCTCAGCATTCCCCATTAGAACATACCCTGCCAAGATAGAATTCCAGGAAACCAAGTCCAACACAGGACTTTCATCAAACAACCGCCTTGCATCTGTCATATTCCCACGTTCACCATACAAATGAGTCAAAGTATTCTGCATATAAACATCTTTCTCAAAACCCTTTTTCATTACATGATCATGAAACTCTCTGCCCTCATATTCTGCTAACCGCGAAGTACATGCTCGGACCATTTGAGGGTAAGTATACTTATCTACAGAAACATTATTTTTTAACATCAATTTATACAAAAAGATTTCATCTTCGGGTTTATTTCTTTGATTGTAAGCTCTCATAATCGTGTTCCATGTGAAAGCATTTGATTTCTTGATGTGAGTAAATATTTTGTGACAGTCGCCAATTTGAACAAATGAAGAGTCAGTGGAAAATTTGATGATCCTGCTTGCTGCAAAGGTATCTTGCATGAACCCAGAAGAGATCATCTGGGAAAGAATCTGTTTAAGCTGATTTAAATTGAAGCAATCGAGTAAAAGGGTATCCAGCATTTTCGTAGTTAAGGGTCCATTTGTAGGAGGCTTCCTATTCAAAGCTGGTTTGATCACATCTAGCTTCGCCAATCGACCCATTTGTTTCACGACCCCACAAAACAACTAAATGTCGCCAATCAACCGACGGCGGCTTTGGATTTGAGTGGTTGAGGAGAGGAGGAATTCGCCGGCGGTACTTGGGAGGAGTTGCGGTTTTCAAAGTTCAAACGAGCGTTTGCGGTTCAACAGAGTATGAATCATACTGTTCAAGAGGAGTTGCATCACTTTCTCATTTATTAGGGGTTGGATGTGAATGATTTGAGTAGTTTGAGGGGTTTTCGAAATTTTCAGAATTTTAGGGAGTTTTTGCAGTTTAACTAAACCTTAGGGGAGCAAATGTAATGCACACTAAATTCAAATTAAGATGCATGCATGCCAAGTGGACGATCCAGATTTCTCCAGTACCTCAGGAGCCCGATACAAATGTTCGAGTTTCGCCTGGAGTGGACAGTATTTCTACCAGTTGTGGAGAGAGCCCACTATTCCGGCCACCGGCATTGTGTTCCGGCGCCGTTGAGGTAAGCAGTTCCCGTCACCGCCTTCCGCCTGCAACTCAGGTCACTCTTCCGGTTCTTTTACAGATTGTAATTTTAAAAATATATTATTATTTTTCAAATTGAACAAAATAGGAATATTATTTTGAAGGAGTAGTTGTCTTGTCTTGCTAAAGCTTACTGATTGGAACATGGATGTACTGTACATACCTTGATTTGGGTTGCTTCATTTTTCAGAAAAAAAAACCCATGGCTACCCTGCAAATTGGGAAACAAAGTACTTCCCTTTTTCTTTCCCCCCCATTGTATCAAGCCTCATGTGATTTTTCCAGTGTTTATTAGATCATGACATGATTTCTGATGTTTTTCCAGTGGTTACTGGCGTTATTTTATTTGGGCTTCCCCAATCTCAATCGCGGGTAGTTCATTCTTTTTCTGTTCCTTTCTTTTGTGGCGGGTCGCGCCTTGTTTGCAGTTATTCAACGGAAGATGAAGAAATACTTGTGTAAATTGGAATATTCCATAACCTAGTCTGATTCTGCTTTTTTTCCCCCTTTGCAGTTTGTTATAAGTGTCGCAGCAGCAGCAGGTGGACCAACAAAGAAGCACCGTGCAGCTTTTTCCACCAACTGGCACGATCTCTCTTCTAAGCGGCTACCGGGTAATGGTAATTTTCACGCTATTATCTTGAACATATTGTCCACCCTGGATGAGATTACTGCTGGGAAACTGGAAATACCCGAATAATGAATTATAATGACCCTTCAACACTTAATATGTAGGTTCAAAATCTTGGCCGGACACTAAACTTGTTTGATCATGTCATGGCCATTCAACTTTTTCTCTTAACAAATTGACCATTGTACTGACGCATTTGAAATTTTGATTTCTTCTTTTGCTTCTCTTAGGATTTTCCTTTTTTGGTTTCATCATGCGGATTTGACCTGACCATTGTACTGACTCAGGTTGACCAGTTAAAATTTTTAATTTTTTCTTTTGTTACTCTTAATTTGAAGTTGTTTTTCGGATCATATATTTTTGGCCAGCCTGGTTTTTCACCCTAATATGTATGGTATAGATTAATGGAGGTAATAATCCCTTACTGCACATGCACCCTTAGAAAGTTTCAGTTTGTGATTGATTGGTGATTTTATCTACCATATCATTAGAATGAAATGTATTGGATGAGTTCTTGATTTCTCTGAGAGTATTGTTATTACTGGTAAACAATATGGTCACTCTTACTACTTATACCAAGAGATATAAAAAAGACTTTAAACATAAGCAGATACCTCCCTAAGATCTGAAGTTTTTCTTGATCTAATAATTCCTAGGTCTCCTTTTACTGTCTCAGTGCTAGAAGGGGTATGCCCATTCATCTATAATTTTTCATCTATTAATAAAATGCTGAAAACGGATAAGAATATTGCAGTTAGACGGACATCTCTGCATGCGATGGATTTGGATGTAGAAGCAAATGTGGATGCAGCAAAGCTTAAGAAGGGAATAGCAGAATTCTATGATGAATCTTCAGGAATATGGGAGGACATATGGGGGGACCACATGCATCACGGCTTCTATGACCCTAACTCCAGTGTTTCCCTCTCTGACCACCGCGTAGCTCAGATTCGCATGATTGAGGAGGCCCTCCAGTTCGCTTCTGTTTCAGGTGATACCAGAATCCTCCACTGCAACTTTTGTCACTGGCCCATAGTTTCCAGAAAAACTGCTTACGAGTTTTCTTGACTTTGCTTTACATAATGAAAGTCTATCTGAGATCACCAGGAAAAGGGTCGAGCAAGTACAAATGAGTTCTATAGAGTAACGGCTACTTTTTCTATTTGGGTGGGTGGCTTTTCTGTAGTTGGAAATAACATGCATTATCTGATGATTAACTTGTAGAAGATCCATCGGGGAAACCAAAAAGCATAGTTGATGTTGGATGTGGAATAGGAGGAAGTTCTCGGTATCTAGCTAGGAAATATGGTGCTCAATGTATTGGCATAACCCTGAGTCCCATCCAAGCTCAAAGAGCTCAATCGCTCGCTGCTGCTCAAGGTTTAGAAGACAAGGTATGCAAGAACACTCCATCAAACCAATTGAAGTTGACCATATCCTAATGAAATGTATTGCCATGAGGATTTAGTCACTAGTTTTTCCACAAATTTCATATAGGCATACTGAAGTGTCTTTTGCGATTCATTTGTGCATAATGGTTTTCTATTCAGCTTCTGTCATTTGTGCATAATGGTTTTCAACTCAGCTTCTGTCATAATGCCATTACAGGTGATTGCATATTGAAATTAACATGATTGAGGTAGATGCAGATTTATTCATTACAATCTTCCTGCTATAAAGCAATTTATTTCATGCGATGAGGATAGGCAGTGCTTACACTGTTACTTCAGCTTAGCTACTTGCAGAAGTTGAAGCAGACAGATAGTTCTTTCTCTTAAAGTACCTTTTGAAATAGTCTGGAAAATGGGCTTTATTCTTGTATGGAAAACTAAATTCATTAGGCATACGAATTCTATAAATTTTTGTATCAGTATCATCTAATGTGCAAACTGGCAGTGCTGCGGTATCTTTCATATTTAAGTAGCCACTGAAACATAGCAGGTTTCTTTTCAAGTCGCCGATGCACTCAACCAGCCCTTTCCAGATGGAAAATTTGATCTAGTGTGGTCTATGGAGAGTGGAGAACACATGCCGGACAAAACAAAGGTCTAAAATTCCCTGCACCATCTAATTTGGCTTTTCTTTCATCTTCTTTGGTTTCTTCGTTGTTATTGATTTTGCATATTCTCCTGATACACCTTACTGTTCAAACAACTAGTTTGTCCAAGAATTGGCTCGGGTGGCAGCTCCTGGTGCTACTATAATAATCGTCACATGGTGCCATAGGAATCTTTCGTCTTCTGAACAGTCATTGCCTCCAGATGAGAAAAAGTTGTTGAAAAGGATATGTGATGCGTATTATCTTCCAGCATGGTGTTCAACAGACGACTACATAAGATTATTGCAATCCCAATCTCTGCAGGTAATTGCTTCACCATTTGCAACCTATTAGTTGGACACTGTTTACAGTTTGGGGAGATCCCCAGCATGTTTAAGCCTGACCTGACCTTTATGGATAATTAAAGGGGTTTAGTATCTCGTGATACACGTCTTAGTGAGCTTAGTTATTAACTAATGAAGCATGCGACTAACCTCAAAACTATAATGTCAGGATATCAAGACCGCAGATTGGTCTGAATATGTGGCTCCATTTTGGCCTGCAGTAATAAATTCAGCATTAACGTGGAAGGGATTTACATCACTGTTACGGGCTGGTAAGTAGTTCGTATTCGTATGGACTTGTGAATCTCTATTGGAATATGTTTTTGTACGGTATGGATCCCATTTCCCTTGCGTTTCATTGCAAACAGGATGGAAGACTATAAAAGGAGCTTTGGTTATGCCAGTGATGATTGAAGGATACAAGAAAGGTCTAATCAAATTCGCTATTATTACATGTAAGAAGCCATCCTGATTGACCTGAGAGAGAGTCATTTCTTCTGTTTTTGACTGTTGGGTGTAGCTTTTGGAGGATATATTATGTGTATGCCATTTTGTGTTACATATGTGAGTTTGGTTGAAAGACAATCTCAAGCAAGTGATACTATTGTGCTGCAGGGCCAAAATATATTGTACGACTAGGGGTATATACTCTTAGTTGTGTTGATCCCTCTGAATTTGTCTCGTTTTCTCTCTTAACTATTGCATTGTCGTTTTAATTGTACCATATAAGAATTGCTGCTGCAGAAGTAGTTGATGTAAATGATACACTTTTGGTTTATTTATGAACAATATCTTATGTATGCTGCATTACAGTTCAAGAATGTATACAAGTTAATCATCAGACTAATAATTCAATATGGACAAATTTACCAAGGATGAAGATACTTGGAATTCTTGTGTTCATACATATAAACAATTAAAGGTAGCTAGCTATATATAGCTGCAGCAAAGAATGTATGCGTAATTGTTATTTCTCGCCTTTTATTTTATTTAATCTCGCCCTTGCCCTTGTAGACCATTTTGTTCCCTCTTTTTACTCGTCCCGGCTCTAAGGGCAAAATAGTCCAAGAGAGGGGACTAAGTAAAATGAAGGCCGAAAAATAGTTTTTTTTTTTTTTTTTTAAGTATTCTTCTCCAAGACTGCGAGTGCTGGGGTCAAATAGTTATTTGCTTTATCTGGTAAATGTGCAACCTAGAGTAAAAAAGAAGACAAAAACAAAGAACAAATAAGCTTCGTTTGAGACACTAGGCTGAAATGAATTGAATGGCCTACACAAAGTTTTAATAATATCCTTTACCAATTCATACAGCTGTTTGCCAGGCTCAGCAACGTACTCGTAACAGACCTTTGTACGTTTTCCAAAAGGGCAAAAAAACCAAAAAAAAAAAAAAAAGGGTCAGATATGGAATATGAGGTTGTCATGTGGTCCACCTATGAGGTTCTCAAGTCATTCATCTCTGAGGTCTCTAATATGTCAACCTATGAGGTCCCTAGTTATCCACGACTTATCATAGGATCCTAATAAAGCTATCCTCATTTCAGGTTGCCAACTCATCCCTCAATCATAGGTTTTAGCTAAAAGTCCTTGGTTCAATATAAAAAGTTGGAAAAAATTACAGTTTTGATCCAACATGATTGACGAATTTGATCTTTTGGTCCAATACACTTAAATACTCGTTCCGTTTAAAATTTTATATAATTTTAGTCAGTAAAAAATAAATGTGTTGGATCAAGAGCGTGTAAAATTTCAAATGTAATAAGTATTTTTGAATGGATCTAAACATGTTGAATTAAAAGAGCAAATTCGTCAAACGTAATAGATCAAAATTGTATTTTTTTTTCATAAAAAGTTTGGTATTTATAAGAATCTGTAATACATAAGGCATTTTTTATTTAATTTTTTTATTTTTTAAATGATGAGGATATTTTGGTAAATAAGGAGGACAAAATAGTAATTCATGGACAAATAAGAAATAAACAGTATTTAGACGTCCACGATAAGAAACTATAGAATTTTTTTTTTCCTAAACCACCTTTAATAGTTGATAAATTTAGTCCTAAATTATAATTTCGTATCATGATAACTTATCAGTCCACGTGTAGCAAATTTGCAATTCAACTATTAATTGCCCAAAAAAATTCTTACTAAACTAAACATGTTTATCACTAAATTTGTGGACTACTAAACTTTAGAACTAAATTTGATATTAACTAAACTATTACGACTATTCTTGCTTTTTTTTTTTTTTTTTTTTTCTTCGTTTCTTCTTTAAGCAAGATTCAGTCATAACAACTTCAACATAGCTGGTGTTGATAATTTATTAATTTTTCAACTTAGATATTTCCTTATGGCTTTTGGTGTTTGATAATTTGTAGTTTAAATCAGTCACTAAAATTTTGAGATTAATTAGGAGGATAAAGGAGAAGAAGCAATATAAACATAAATCTTTTTACTCACATCAAAGCTCTTGTTCCGGGCAGTTGAATCATGCAATGCTTTGACACAAATATCAGCCACATCAGCGCAGCTTATCCCCTGCATAATTTTGTATAATCATACTTTATTCCGAAACAAACCTAATTTCATAAAAGATATTACCTCCTCAGAAAAGAGTCGTGTTTGTTGAACTTTTTGACGAACAAGGTCTCTTTGTAGGGAGGGAGGGATAGAGTATAAGTTATAGAGGATAATATGTCGTAATCGATCAAACATTACTTGAAAACGGCTATTCTGCTCAAAAACGAAATGTTCCAAATGTTCCTGGAAATTCTTAAAAAATCTAACTTCAAGTGGCTGAGATCAGGGAAGACAGGCAGTGGAATTGTACCTAGGAGGAAGACACGCAAATGAACTAACTTAACCAAGGAATGCTATGGTCACATTCTTACTGATTCTCAGGATTTGATGACTAGGACAACCTGGATGAATGGCTGATTCATAAGTACTCTGCCATTGACATCCATTAGTGGGCTGGAGAAGCAAACTTGTTTGGTGAGATGGTAATATTCCGAGTTTCCTCACTCATCTTACATCTAATAAATTGGCATATGAAGACTGGGAACTTAAAACAAAGATGAGATCGCAAATTATACAATATACCCTAGGTATATATACCTATCACTATATTTGGAAATAAAGTGATGACAAGTAATAGATATATATATACATAGGGTATACACAGTATAATTTGCCAAGCACTTAAGATAGATTGATCGAATGTGGATTACGAAGTCGCAGATAGCCTTGGAGGGCCTCATAAGAAAAGTAATGAGAATAATGAACATGTATTGCAGGCAGTGCAACAGGGTGCAAAAGAAGCTTGAGATGTTACAGACTTGTCCTATTAGCATTCTCATCTACAATAAACTAGTATGTAGAAGGGTCCTCTTACCTGAGATATCCTGTTTCCCTGGTCAAATATAAGAGCACGCTGCCCACCAGGTTCTTCCTACAAGAATGAATTTGTACTCTGTTACTTTTTCTGCAGTGGAACTCAAAAAAACTTGTAGTTCATAATAAATTAAGGCTTAAATCCATTTTTGGTCCCTCGGTCATTCCAGTTTTGGTCTCCCATATGTTTTAGTCACCAATTTTAGTCTCACTTAAATTTTTTTTTACCAATTATGGTCCCTTTTAACGGAAAAGTTTAGAAGATAACAGATTAACTTACTTGATCCCTAGTCAAACCTATTTTTTTTTTTCAAAATGATTTGTACCATGATGCTTTCAATCAATTTTATGACTCGGTTCCTCATGGATGTTCAACCCATTTAGATCGACACACAATCCAAAATGACGGCCGAAACCCTAAATGGGTTGAATATTTATGAGAATCTGAATTATAAAATTGGTTGAAAACATCACGGTACAAATCATTTTGAAGAAAAAAATTAGGTTTGACTAGCAATCAAATGAAGTAATCCGTTATCTTCTAAGCTTTTTCGTCAAAAGGGATCATAATTGGTAAAAAAAAAATTTAAGTGAGACTAAAATTGGTGACTAAAACATATGGGAGACCAAAACTGGAATGACCCATGTTATGAGGGACCAAAAATGAATTTAAGCCATAAATTAACTATTCAAAACCTTAACAAAATATCCAAACTGCAAACTAAGTCATTAGTTTTTTCAATTACAGTTGGGCCACAATGATCAGAGTCATTAACATGCATGTTCTCACATTCTTGCAGAGAAACTCACCAAATCAATCTAATCATCTATCTATATTATCAATATAATCAATATAAGAAAGCTGCTTGACAAGCTTTCAGACCTAATTTTGTATTGCAAATTAATAACATATCTTTTGGATAGATGACTGGTTTGCATATCACAAATGCTGCTGGATGTGACGCTAAAATGAAACAACACATTTTAAAACCTTTCTCTTGTGAAACAAGGTTACTACAATATCTGTTATGTGATCAAACGCTAGACTCCTAGATGAAAGTTTACCATTAAAGGACCTGGACGGACAATTGTGTATCCGAGTCCTGATTTTCTCAGCGAATCTTCACCCGCCTATAGAAATTTCAGCAGCATACATATTAAGCTGACATGAAAAAAGAGATTCAAAAGCACAATAGAAAGCGAAA
Organism: Knoxia roxburghii; assembly: GCA_030378225.1. Lineage (NCBI taxonomy): Eukaryota > Viridiplantae > Streptophyta > Magnoliopsida > Gentianales > Rubiaceae > Knoxia > Knoxia roxburghii. Next base: position 8,907,351 of record CM059422.1, on the reverse strand, counting down.
ATGCGAGCAGACAGACCAGACCTTCTTAGCTCTCAAGACCTGCGCCCTTCTATTACTTTCTATTCCTGATCCGGTACATGAAACTAAAACAAAATCTGTCTCTTGTCCAGTCTGCAAGTATGATGTTTGATATGAAGCAATAAAGATCAGTTTCATTGGATTGATTTACTTATGCCGAAACATGTCATTGTTGAAGAGTAAAATGCAAATAGCCTGAAAGGCATCATTAAGGCACTAGCATGGTAAACTGGTTGCACTATGCTCAGACCAAAGTCTAAGTAATGAAATATTTAACTGCTTTCTCGTTTCAGTAGTTTTATTGGTTTTATAATCAAACTAAAAAACTGGGAATTGTTGTTAAAAATGCCTGTCAAACCAAGTAGTATCAGTTTCAACAAGTAAGAAATTCTTCTACAGCAAGCTAACGATAAAAAACATTATAATAACACTTACAGGCAAAGCTTTAATATATTCCATAATAAGTTTAAAACTTCGCAAGTCTTGATTAGCTCCAGCAGGCCCCTCAATGGGTCTCTGTGGCAAAAATAAAACCAAAGCATAAAGATCAAATCAGTTTGTTTTTTCTTACTTGGATCGAATTCAAATAATTTGCATTGTGTTTCACTCCATAGCTATTTGTTTGTTGGATAGCAGGTTTCCTTACTCATTAAAGCAGAAAGGAACCATTACCAACCTGTCTCCTTGGTTCAAACCGTATCGTCAAAGTATGCACAAGAAAAGGATCCAATGGAGGATCATCAGGTTTTACTGGCCGAAAGGTTGAAAATGGTACTCTTACCTGTTCATGTGTGCTTAAAAAGTCAATGTGGCTACATATAGTCCATTATCGTTTAACATATTTTTTTGAGGCAGTGGGGGAAGAAAGAAGATCGCAAATCTTACTCTACAGAATCCTGCTTTGGTGCTGATTCTTGTAAAATACATATTGTTTGGAGCTGCTTCAGCAGATGAACCAGTTTCTAGGATCAAAACATAAGAGCGCCCATTTCCACCAACCGATAGAACTAGACCTTCATACCTGAACAAAATAAAATATGACCGACTAATCACTAAGAAATCCATTAATTGAGGCAGATATGCATAGACTTCAAATCAATTATAATGTACCTATCAAGAGTGGAACCCAAAGGAAGTGATATCTTTTTCGATAACTCCACATAGCCACCGCGCGTGAACACATAACCTTTTTGGACAGAAACAAACACCACAAGAATCAGATACATGAAGAGAAATCAAATGTGTCCTCCATTCTTTTAAGTTCAATAAGTTGATAACATTTAGGGCGCTTTACTTGAGGCCTAAATCTTATTCCTGAATCCAGGTCAAATGGGGAAAAGGTTAAAGTAGGCTATACTAAATGCATTGTTAGGCCAACTTCTGTCTTGTAAATCTGATCTCAGGCCAATAGTACCTGAGAAAATTGCTTCTCCATCTTCAGTAAACTCGAATTTTGCATCCATCCCTCCATCATATTTAGCAGCAACTACATCCTGGAAGTATGTCCCTTGACGAACTTCCCACCCTTGCAGTGAATCAGGCGATTTGAATTTCGCAATGAGCAGTTTGCTTTTACTGCTTTTTCCTGCTCGCAGTTGAGCTAATTCATTATTGTAGTCCTATATCATGCACAAGAGCAATAAAGAAATACATTAAGTTTTCCATTTCGACACAACACGCATACAAATAGAAAATGGAAATGCAGGAATCCAAGTATCAGTAGGGTATCATTTTGTTTAAGATCATAACCCTACATGCATCATGCCACAAGTTTTAGAACTTTGGGGGCACTTATTAAGAGTTAAAGCAAATGCACTGAATATGCTATTAAACCATTCAAAAAATTGAATAGGAAGTTTGTGGAAGGAAACCTGAAATGCTTTAGCAACATTGCAAACTCCTTGATTGTCAACTCTGTTAAGATCCCCGGTGATGGAAGAACGAGCTGTGGCACAGTAGATAATTTTGTTACAACCTTCAACGGCAGCTCTCAGACTGGAAACATCGCCAACATCGCCGGTGACTATTTCTACAGAAGTCGGAAGCATGTTTACCACCTCCTCACTGGGTTTCCTAACCAAAGCCTGGTCAAGAAAAATACACAAAGATCCATTTTTGCTAAGCATTCAAGTGAAAAAGAACACTTAATCATGAACAACATTGAAGCTAGGAGGCCGGAAAAAATGGCAGAAAAAATAGGGGGGACCTTGACAGTGTATCCTCTCAACATGAGTTTTCGGACAACAATGCGACCTACACGGCTGGTGGCACCAACGACAAGAACAGTGGTGTTCTGAGCACCGGGGATAGCAAACTCACACATTGGACCACTCTCTCCAATTGCATCGTCATTGATAAGGGTTGTCCTGGAAATCTGTCCCAATCCAGAGAATTTACGCCAAACCTCATCAAAAATTTGCCGGGATCGCCTGCCTAATCCAACGGGGTTTACATCATCCAACCTCTTCATCACAGAGTCTGTGACCGAGGGAGATATTTGGGAAACCACGGCAGCAGGCTCCTCCTTCGCGGCCTCCTCCTCTTCTTTGTCCTCCATGCTTTTGGTGTTGATTTTTTTGATCTTTTTCTTCTTCTTCTTAGTCTTCTTTCCGTCCTTCTGATCATCATCTGTAACGTTTCCAGCCGGCTTCTGAGATACATTTCTGCATACGACCGGGAGACCAGTGGAAGTGCGAGTGGAAACAGCCATGTTCCAAGAAGGATTTCCATTGGTAGTAAATGGATGGGGGAGAGAAAAGAGGCTGTTGGTTTGGAGAGGTGGCAAGGTACGGATAGCCATAGCAGCAGCGGGTGAATTCTTCATTTTGGGCTTCCTCACAACATCAACAACAACGAGGACATTGTCAAAACCTAATCATTCAAACCAAAAATCCTTTCAGACAGGTCCAAATCCAGAAATATTAATCACAACAGCTCAAAGAGATAAAATTCATCTTTGAAATGCAATCCCATTTCATCTCATTTCTCATTTTACAAAAAGAATTTCTTTACCTGCCCCAAAACAAAAACCAAAACCAAAAAGAATAGATTTTAATGATTCACCAATATAACTAATATCAATTCCCTAAAAAAAAAAAAAATTACTACAGCAAGATCACTCCACACACACACACACACACACTAACTAACACACTCCACTACTGCAGTTGGATTTGGTTTCCCAATTCCTAACTGAACAATATGATACAATAAAATTGAACAAAGCACGCAAATAATCAAAAATCGAAGAAAGTAGGTATGCAAAGAAAGAACCCACATTTGATTTGAGAGAAATCAGTAAAGGCCTTCTGCAGTTCTTGGGTCTACTTCCACTATGTTTTTCTTTTTTTTGTCGCCACTGTCGCAATCAGATGATCAATCTGCTTCTGGCATAGAATGAATTGGAAGAAATGAAAATGAAATTTTGCAATTTCCAAAAATGTGGACAAGAGCACAGTTTCGGATTAGAACTAGTGGCGCGCCAACCCCAAAAAAAAATATATATATATATATATATATTTGTGGCGGGCAACTGATTTGGTATTATAAAATTATATCCGAATTTTGGGGTGGGCAACTGCTTGAGCAGGACAACACCAGGGGCAACTGCACCGTGCAACGTGGCGGCCTCGTGTAATTTACTTTAATATTTTTATTCTTATTTATTTTTTCTCACCACTTCTAATTTTTACTATGAATTATATAATTTTTAAATATATTATATTTTTGTAAAAAATAAGATAACATTACAATAATCTAATTTTAAAATTTATAAAAATAAATTTGGACTAAATTTTCTATTTTGGAGGTGAACACGTGGATTGATTAAGAAAATTAGTTACAAAAAATGAATTATAAATTAATAGATAATAATTAAGATATTAAATTGACAATCAAATAATTATTTAAAATTTATAATAAAATAAAAATTATTGATGATTTAATCAAAAGGCTCGTACCAAAGTTTTTGTTTCTTTATTATTATTATTTTTTTTTTGGTTGAGAACCAAAAATGAAAATGAGGTGCATGGATACTGAATTTGAATTGTAAATAGACATTTTATTTAGTGATTGAGTACGATTTAATAGTTAAAAGATCACAATATATATATATATTTACAAAGAGAGAATGTGTAGTCTATTAAATCAATATATTAAGGAGATAAACTATCCCCTTTGTTATCATGTTTTATTTAATTATTATATAGTATAACTAGAAAAATAATGCAATGTATCGTATTGACAACTGAGAGGGGATCAATAGTTGGAGGAGAGAAGGGAACGAGATAAATTTAGGGGTCAAAATATTAAATAGTGTATTTCTATTGGGCTCTAGTTGTACAATATATTTTGCCTATTCTATCAACCTCCTAACATCCGTGAGAGCCTCAGTCAATCTAGTATATCCCCAGTAGCGGTGTTCACGAATTGGATTGACCATATTTTGCATCAATACAAAACCAATCCATAACATACGGATATGAAATTTTTCTATCCAAAACTAACTGATTTTTATTTCGCATCTAATCCACTTTGAATGGTTTAGATTGACAATCTTGTATTCCGCGTCTTATTCTTCTGTCTATCAATCTTGTTTTTTTCTTTTTTTTTCCAACAATTTACTTTTCCAAATCAAATTTTCTTTTATGAAAACACAGACACGATTGGCAATTGTACTAGCTAAATTCCAACATTGATCAAAATGATTAATTAGCAGTTATATAAGCCTCAAAAATCAATCCATAATGGATTATTACTAATAGTTGGAGAAAATGTAAAGGAGAAGCATTTATAATCTGCATATCTCACTAGCATTCTAATAAGTAAAAAGTAAAGTGCCAAACAGTTGAACCTGGATACTCATGTTAAAATACATTACAACTTACTAACACTAATTTTGAATTTGAATGACATTAAACATCAAGTATTAATATATATACATATAAACTAATAATATTATTAACTAAATATAATACAGATCCGAATTGATGACCGATTTTTTAGGATAAATCTGGAATACGATCCAAAATGACCAGTTTTTAAATTTTGAATTCGCTAGATTAAAAATTAAAATAAAATTCATCAATGAATCCGATCTGCATATTAGATTGACCGGATCAATCTGATCCATACATCTCTAATCCTTGGGACATCTTATTGCTACCAAAGCTAAGTAATCTGCCACAAAATTTACTTCCCTGTTCATATGGACCATTTTTACCTACCAGTCTCGTTTTACTAGTGCTCAAATTCCTTGTATCATATTCGAGTGCATTCTTCCATCATTGCCCAACTCGCCTATTACACTTCCTACTTCCATATTATCCATTTCCGCTTCCATCGTTCGCATACCCTTCTCCCATGCAAGAAAGAGCCTTTGGAATTCGGCCTCCAAACTGTTGCATTTCTCGACATTCCAGAGAAAGCTTGCATTTCCTGGACATTATGATTTATTTGTTACTCCTTTGCTGAGTTTAGAATCCTTTGTGACATTTTTTTATGACACTTCCTGTGATAAATTTTAATTACTTTGTTTATATATTGTATTTCATGTTAATTTATATATATTCATAATTTATAGTTTTAGTAGATTATTTTTATTTTTATATTTTATTTTTTATATATTTTTGAGTTTTTTTAACAATAAAAATCATATTTAATAATTGAATATACTCTAACCCTTTAAAAAAGTGAACTATTCGTGTTAAAAAATATAAGAGTGTAAATAATTATGTATTACTTAAAAATTAATTAAAAATACAATATATAAATAAAATAATTAGAGTTTATCTTAAGAAATATTACAGAAAAATGTCACCGAGTATCTAAACCCCTTTGCTGCATACCTATTGCCCAGAACCGAGCCATCCACATTCAGCTTGTACCAGCGCCATTACTTGATATTCAAACTTTCAAAAATATTGACAATTTATCTATTCTAAATGATAAATTAAATTTTCAATCTAATGCAATCAATTGAAAATTTAATGCAAATATTATGATAATAGTTGAATAGAAAGAATAATATAATAAATAAAGAAACAGACTAATGTTTAACCTCATAAAATAATATTTAAAATTACGTCATATATAAATTTAAGAATAGGTCATAAAAAAAAATATATATCCACCCTTTAATATATTTTAAATTCATATAAATCTAAACAAATAAACCATTTTAATTCATTAATAAATATTTCAATAAATCAAGTTAAATATGATACAGTTAGTTATGATTTTAAATAAAAAATTATTGTAAGAGAAAAAACTTAAATTGTAAATAAATTTTTTAAAAACAGACAGAAAAGTCAAACAATAAAAAAAATTGAATTATAAAAAAATTAAAAGAGGAAATAATAAAATATAAATGTAATCACTAAACCCGGAGGGAGGGAGGGAGGGAAGGAGGGAAATCGGGTCGGGGTATAGGTGTTTTTTAATTCTTTAATTTTGATAGTTAGAAAAGAACTCAGGACATACACAGAGCAAAATTCACAAAAGAAAACCCTAGTGTTCTTCCACTCCTTAGCCATCAAGTCCATCCCAGTGTGGTTGAGATTCTATTCATCAACGCAAGGCAAGGCAGGGCTCCGCTGTTTCAACATTTGAATCCATTTCTGCATGGTATCAATATCTGATTGTAGTGATTTTCTGTGCAGCAATCACATGCAAATTTTTTTTTTTTTTTAAATTGTACTTCTTGGATTATGCAGGCTGTTCCGTATCAACATCTGGAGTGATTTTCTGTGTAGGAATCACATTTACGTTTCTTTTTTTTCCTCGTCTCTTGGATTGTGCTGCTGCTGCCACATTCATTAGCTGCCATGCCATCACTAGCATGTATGTATGAATTGGATTAGAATGCTGGTGTTTTTTTTTTTGGTTGATGTTTATGTACTTGTTATGTTCTTTTCTTCGAAACTTGATTTAGTAGTGTTAGCTGAATAACTTGGTTAAGGCTGATTGATCCCTCCGCGGTTTTCTGTGGCCCTTTTGAATTTATTGGTTTAATGGCATGATTTTAGTTTACTGTTTTTGTAATTATAGGAAGGGTTAGCTGCTTATGGCCATTCTAGGGGGCGAGAAATCCTTGAGAATTTGGAGTTTCCTTGTCACTTATCTTGTACTCAATGCCATCATCCTAAATTTCACACGGTTGTCTGCTCGACTTATTCCCTTTTAACTGAATAACAGTTGGCTCACTGGCAGGTTGAGGTAATATGCGTGTCATGAATGTGAACCTGATATTTTCTTCCAGGTCAGTTCTCACTGGTCACTTTCAGAAGGATCATTGAGTTTCCTGTAGAGAGGTTGTTATAGTAAGAGTTCTCCTGCTTGTTTACTGATATTAAGAGTTTTTTTTCCCTATTATTTTGTGTCCCAGTGACTGCATTCCTTTTTAATTCGGCTGAACATGGAGAACGAAATTATCGATTTTGACATTGGTCTGGGAAGTTCAGGAGGGGGTGGCGAAGATGATACCCTAGATATTGACCATGTAGATGATGATGAAGATGATACATTAGCAGAAAGTTCTCCCACTGATGCTGTTACAGGTGTCTACCACGGTAGTGTTGCTGGAGAAATCTATATCCCTGAAGGTGATCTAGACCTAGAACCTTACGAGGGGATGGAATTTGAGTCTGAGGAGGCTGCCAAGGCTTTCTACAACTCATATGCTCGCCGTGTTGGCTTCAGCACTAGGGTCAGCTCATCCCGTCGCTCCAGAAAGGATGGGGCCATTATACAGAGGTCCTTTGTTTGTGCCAAAGAAGGGTTCCGGAACTTAAATGAGAAGCGAACAAAGGACAGAGAAATCAAGCGCCCCCGCACCATAACCCGTGTGGGTTGCAAGGCTTCCTTATCTGTCAAGATACAAGACTCAGGGAAGTGGGTGGTCTCAAACTTTATCAGGGAGCACAATCATGGTCTGGTTCCCCCAGACCAGGTCCACTGCCTTCGTTCCCATCGCCAAATCTCTGGTCCTGCCAAGACATTGATAGACACCCTGCAGGCTGCTGGTATGGGCCCCCGCCGGATAATGTCTGCCCTCATCAAAGAGTATGGTGGTATTAGCAAGGTTGGATTTACCGAGGTGGATTGTAGGAATTACATGCGAAATAATCGTCAAAGAAGTCTTGAAGGAGATATTCAACTACTTCTGGATTATCTGAGGCAAATGCAAGCTGAAAATCCCTCTTTCTTTACTGCATTTCAAGGCGACGAGGACCAGTGTACTGGCAATGTCTTCTGGGCTGATCCTAAGGCAAGATCCAATTACACCTACTTTGGGGATACTGTCACATTCGATACCACTTATAGGTCTAACAGATACAGATTACCATTTGCCCCGTTTACAGGGGTAAACCATCACGGGCAGCCAATTTTGTTTGGTTGTGCATTCTTAATAAATGAGTCAGAGTCATCCTTTATATGGCTCTTTAAAACCTGGCTTGAGGCTATGTATGGCCACCCTCCAGTGTCTATCACCACTGATCATGATGCAGTAATTCAGTCAGCTGTCATGCAGGTTTTTCCAAACACCCGTCATCGTTTCTGCAAGTGGCATATATTCAAGAAGTGCCAGGAGAAGTTATCTCATATCTTTCTTAGACATCCGAATTTCGAAGCAGACTTCCATAAGTGTGTGAACTTGACAGAGTCCATAGAAGAATTTGAGACTTGTTGGTTGTCCCTTGTTGATAAATATGAACTCAGGGACCATGACTGGCTTCAGGTGATGTATAACGCTCGCAGTCAATGGGTCCCAGTCTACCTTCGTGATACTTTTTTTGCTGAGATGTCGATAACCCAGCGTAGTGATAGCATGAACTCATATTTTGACGGCTATGTAAATGCATCAACTAATTTGAACCAGTTCTTTAAATTGTATGAAAAGGCTGTAGAGAGTCGCAATGAGAAAGAAGTTAAAGCAGATTATGAAACAATGAATACTTCACCGACTTTAAGGACCCCTTCTCCTATGGAAAAACAAGCATCTGAACTTTACACAAGAAAGTTGTTCACAAGGTTTCAGGAGGAGTTGGTAGGGACTCTGACTTTCATGGCATCCAAAAGGGAGGATGATGGTGAGGTAACCACCTATCAAGTTGCGAAATTTGGGGAAGATCACAAAGCTTACTTTGTCAAATTCCATGTTCTGGAGATGAGGGCTACTTGTAGCTGCCACATGTTTGAGTTTTCTGGTATTCTTTGCAGACATGTATTGACAGTGTTTAGGGTGACAAATGTTCTTACTCTTCCATCACATTATGTACTGAAGCGATGGACAAGAAATGCCAAGAGCAATGTTATATTAGAAGAACGTGTTAATGATGTATATAGTAGTTACTTGGAATCCCATACAGTTCGATATAATACTTTGCGACACGAGGCCTTTAAATTGGTGGATGAAGGAGCAGAGTCTGTTGAATCCTACAATATAGCAATGGCCGCTCTTGAAGAGGCTTATGAGAAAGTTTCCTCGGAGACAAAGAAAGAAGGGAGGATTTATGCTAGTAATGGGCGTCACAGAGATCACTTTCGAATAAATGACATCCATGCGAATAGTACAGCACAGGATTATAAAGGAAGCTTCTGCTCCGAGGTTTGCCATCTCATCTTTCATTAACCTTTTCATCTTGCTACTAGTAAAAATTGGGGGTCATAATGTGTTCTTTATTAACTTTGTTGTTACAATATGTGCGGTATAGAATTGAGTTTAGAATCTAAGAGTTCAACTTAAAGATTTTATAAATTCTGCAGAATTTAAACCCTATTGAGTTTTGTTTGTCCAGGCCTCGTGCTCTTCCTCTGGCATTGAAGAACGTTAAATATATTTAGTTCACACTACTTGCTTGATTTTTTCGTGTTATGTGTTTTCCTATAGTTTATGAGTCTTGGGGACCCAGAAATTAATTTATCAGCAAAGCAAGTACCACATGTAGTTTGGCATCTTGAAAAATGCCTTGCCTTATGTATAGATGTGAGTTCTAGACTAAAAATATAGGCATTTTTTGGACTTCCACATGGGATTGGTGGGGCAGGTAATTAATGAACCTCAGTCTAGTGTTGCTACCTTATAAAAAGTATATTACTTTTAGATTCTTTGATTGATGGGATATTTTTTCCTAAAATCCTGAAATATTGAAATGTGGCATTCTTGGGAAGATGTTTATTTACCTCAGCTATGCACTTAGTGGCCCTTTGTTTCTGTGACATTCCCCCTCCTTTACTTTTGGTGAGGTTTAACCACAATATGGTTTCTTCCAAGGACTACTTCACCATCAAGTGTGAGTTCCTCGTCTCATCCTATGATCTCTTTATTGGTTTAATTTCCTCTTACCCGTGGATTTCACAGAATTTGTTTCCTTATTGCATCATATCTTTGGCAATATTGTCATGTAGTTGGATAAGCATAAATAGATGTAACAATCAAAGCCAATCCCAAAGGACGACTCAATCCGACCTGTAATTTGACCTTAGCATTTTGACCCATCAACAAATGGTTATGGATGGCTGCATTTGTGTTCTCTCCCATACCCGATTACATGATGCCCAATAGCTTCCTGACCTTATTTGCTAGTATTTCTGTTCTAAATGGCTCCTTCTATTGTTTCATCTCCTTGATAATTTTATAACTAGTCACTTATGCCTTGGTGTGATCTTTTCTCATGTTACTTATGCCAAGGCATTTTCCCCCTTGTTTAGTTGCTCAAGTTTCGGTGGTTTACCATTTTAGTTCACTGTTTCCAGACAGTTTCCTTAATAATATCATCCAGTTCCTTTATCACTTCCTAGATGTATCATAATCTCATCCAACTTTCTTCTCATGACTGAGCATGAGCTTTTAGCAGGTTTAAACTGACGCACAAAGCGTTTGCTATTACATGGATTAATACTTATCTTGGTGCTATAATTGCTCTCCATCTTATTTAAGTGCAGTGTGTGCATTTGTTGTTGCACTGCTCAATTACTGGATTTGGTTTCTTGTTGTATTCTTTCTCGTTTTGCTCATTCTAAACCTGTAATATGTTTAACTTGTCTTGTTTGAGAGGCAAATCTGAAATGCATTAAATATTGAACAGTGATGTCCTTGGTGAATTTTGAAAATACAACACAGGTCAGAAAGTTTGGAGGATCAACTTATATAGTGAATGAGAATGATTTTTTCGAAAGACTTGTAACGTCTTTCAAACTTCCTCTCTGTATGGAACTTGTGTATGATACAGGTACTAAATATTTGCACCTTTTCGTTTGATAAAGTTTGTTTCTAATTTCGTAGGAAGACATGGACCATAAGATCCAAGAACTTGTGGATGAGCTGGAATGTGCTAAGCGAAGATGTGAAGGTTATCGGGGAAATGTTGTCTCTGTTTTGAAGGACATAGAGGAGCATAAACAGCTGCTATCAATCAAAGTGGAGAATGCGAAGCTGAGCATGAGGGATGGTCTCTAGTTAGTGTTGGCTGGTTCTGAGGTACGCCTCAGGACTACCCTTGGTAAATATTATTGAAGAATGGAGTATAAATTTCTGGGTTTTTTTTTTTGTTAACAAGAAGGAAAATAAAGCTGATTTTGTAACTACTTTGACATCAGGAAACCAATGTCTCTTGTGCATAAATCTGCAATATAAATGAAATATTTAAGCTCAAGTTTGAGGTATGACTGTTGCTTGTTATCTTCTTAAGGCAAAACAAGATATCTTCATCACCACCATCATCATAACTAAAATAACAAGAACTCCATACAAATGCAAACATGATTTCTCCTCAGTGGATGGGTGTTCGTCCCAGTTGTAAATCACCCACAACTCCGTCTCTTCATCCCTAGCCATACAAGAGGGAAAAAGGAAATGCATGCAGATGCAGAAGCCAGGTGGTGGATCAAATTCTGGTACGTTTCAAAGCCTCACTATCTCTTCCAGTTAGTTTTTTTATTTTTTTGGTACAAAGAAGGAGGGCGAGCCTAGGTGATTCGAATTCAAAACTTATTAGTTTTAAACGCTCTCATCTTCCCCCATGTTTCTATAAGCTGAAGGAAAAAAAAGGCTGGCTTATTCCCTGGATTTCCTCACTTGCGTGTTTTTTTTTTTTTTTTTTTTTTTTTTTTTCCATTTTTTGATTATTCGATTCTTTGTGTATTCAATTGGGTTTATGTGGAATTCAGGTAGGGTGGTTCAAGGCGTTCTGATTGCTGGTTGTAATGAAACATTTGAATCAACCACATCTTTCCAGGGCCGACAGGAGCAACAGGGTCAAAGTCAGTCCACTGACTGCCATCAGAAACTCAGAAGGGTTCAACAGGGTGATGTCCTTGCTGCTGTTCCTGCTGGATATATTCTCTGAGATGAACCGGTTGTTTTCGTCGCAATTCTTGATGTTGCAAATGAGGCTAACCACAGCTCCATCTCCGATTCAGGGTACGTATGAAATTGGAAAAACCAACCCTAGATTCAAGGTAAGAAATTGGCGATTTTGTTTCAGAATTTCTTCCTAACTGGGGAAAATTTCAGCAGGGGCGATCAAATAGGGTACGGTCAACAGAAAAACATCTTCCATGGATTTGATAATGAAATTTTTTCAGAACTCATAATAAGGAGGTTGAAGGGCCAAGAAAACCCAAGAGAGGCAGCATTGTCAGAGCCGAAAGACTCCAACTCTCCCTTCCTGAATTCGATCAGCAAGAACGCCAACGGAGGCAACAAAAACAGCAGCAAGCAGGCCAACAAGGACAGCCCGGAAGAGGACGGAGACCCACTGGCCTTGAGGAAACTAATCTGCTCACAAAAACTAATTTTGTATTTTCCTTGCCCTCCTCCACCACCCCCTCTTCCTCCTCCTCTACTCACCTCCGCCGCCGAAGTAATCCCCTAGGCCAAACTGATCTTTGCCCAAAATGAATGTAAGGATTCACGACAGTCCTGTTTCCAATTTTTCGATTGTATTGCAAAATCCGTGACTGTTTTACTTTATCTCCATCTATCTCCAATCAAAATGCTTTCTCAAGTCCCCACCAATCACTTCCCCCGCATTCATCACATCAAAAATCCTCCTCGCACTACGCTGGATTAGTTCTTTTTTCAGGAATTGAAGGATATTTTACCAGATAATTTTTCTAATTTTATTTTTTTTAAAATCGTGAGTATATTGAATTTTATTATTTAATTATTTATTTTATTAGTAATTTTTTTCAACTTAGAATAAAAAATAAAATTTATTTAACTAAATTTATAATTATTATTTAATAACAGTAAATTCTTGGGGTAATTTATATAGTTGTACTATTTTACTCCTACTTCAAATATAATAATTTTTGGGATGGGAGAAAGGCACGCACGTCTGGGTTACGCTTTTTTTATTTGACCTTGTGATGTCGCAGTTACTGTAAATATTTGTCTTATACCGTTTTCACTTCTTTGTTTATTTTTATTATTTAAATGATAATATTTCCTTTTTTTTCCTTTTTCCTAAATTTTTTTCTGTCCGTTTTTTCTTTAAACGTTTCATTGATTTTTTTTATGTTTTTGAATTTTTTAAAAAAATATTATAAATTTTTTTAATTATTAATTTATTTAATTTATAATTAAATAATTTTATATATTTTATGATCTGATGTCTATATAATCATGATTTGATCTTCCTTGTTAAGTATGTTTTAGTTCTATTGTATGCTTTCTTTTATATTCTTGATCTGATATATATAGTTTGTTGATCTGATGTCTAGTATTATGTGATCTGATGTCTATATAATCATGATTTGATCCACCTTGTTAAGTATGTTTTAGTTCTATTGTATGATTTTTTTTATATTCTTGATCTAATATTTATAGTCTATTGATCTGATGTCTAGTATTCTGTGATCTTATATCTATATAATTATGATGTGATATCCCTTGTTAAGTATGTTTTAGTTCTATTGTATGATTTCTTTTATATTATTGATCTGATATTTATAGTCTATTGATCTGATATCTATTGTCATTTTTTTAAGTATTTTTTTTAAAAAAAGTTGTGCGTAAAAAAAAAAAAGCACTGTAGCGCGCAACTGTTGAGTATTACTGTAGCATATTATAGTAGGAGCATGATGAATTTTACTCCTATAACCCTACAATATACAGACCCCATTCTTGTAAAGACATATTCCTACTAAACTTTAATTAATTAAAGGTAAAGAAGTAAAAATAATTAGTTATTTATCTCACATTCATATATTTTGGCATGTCACGCGTGGAGAAAACGACAAATGGATAATAAATTTTGCCGTTATTTTTTTTTTTCCCTCTCTTCTCTCCGAATCTTGCAGACATATATTTAGTCTTATTTCTCTCACTCACGCTAACACACACATGCACTGTGTAACGAACTACCAAGATGTTTCAATTTCAATGCCTATAAATCCGACTGAAATCGTTTCTCAGTTGATGAGATCATCATCCCCAATTTCAGATACACTTTTCTTCTCCGCACTTCCTTCGCCACCATACCCACGCCGCCGTTTCTTCTTTCCCTTCCTTCTCCCTATTCCAATTCCGAATTCCCCCGAAATGAGACCGGAATCGGCTGCTAATTCCTCCGCCGGCTCGCCGGCGAGAGTTGTCACTGGGGCCTTCTTTCTTGCTGCGGTCTTTTTCTCTTGCTTTGTGCTCTACAGAGGTGCTGATTCTACTGTGTTCAAAATCCTGACTACTTATCAGTATCATAACTTACTCTCTGGCATATCTTTCGGCGATTCTCTTCGGCTGGTAAACTTAGTTTATTCGCGTTTGTTCGTTTACTTTCGTATTTCCATTTGTTTTTCCAATTCGTGATTTGAAGGAGAATGGTACCGATTTTTGAATTGTGGTGTTTTTGCCGCCGTCACCTGTTAATTCTTCACATTTTATTAATGTGTAGGTATTCATTTGCAGTTCTAATAGTTGTCTATATTTCTGTTTGTTACGCTTGGATTTCTTTAGAGGATAAAAACAAAAACAAGTTGTATTTGTTTATTCATGGCGTTTTTATTTATTTATTGCTTATGTTTTACTTATGTTTTTAATTGGACAGTTGTTGCTATATGCAAATGTTAGTCTTCGCATTAGACTGTAAGTTTGGTTGCGACATTTCAATTTTGGTTGGGGCAAAAAAAGGAGGGATTGCCTTCTTTCTTCTTTTAGTATTTGTGATTATGTTTACCTGCTGCAATGTTATGAATATATGCTCTTGTTTCATTTAGTTCTTTAGATGGTGTAATGGGTTTTCTTTGGCATTCGTGAAATGGAGGAAAAGTTCAACAAGGATGTTCGGAGACAGCGTTATGTGCGCTTCTGCGCCTCTGTATTGTAGCAGAGAGTGTGCGGTTTCACCTCATGTTCTTGGCATAATTCATCAGGTGAAGAGGGAAAAAACTTATTATCACAATTTCTCCAAAAGGCTATGACAAAAGGAAAAAGGAAATGTAACTCTGGAATTGTTTTGAAAAAGTTCCAAGGACATTAGAAAAAAAAGAAAGAAGGCAAACTATTTTTCTTGTTAATCTAAAAGAGCTTTCTATATGGGAATGCATTTTTCTTGGCAACTACGTCCAACATCCATTACAGGGTACAGAGTGGTTGATACTTTGACACCATGCAGTAGTGCCATTTCAATTACCTTTCATTTTGTTTCTTCTTTAAGCAACTTATCCCTAGAAGCCAAATAATTTGAGCTGTGATCATTCAACCAAAGATTCAACGTGTAGCTCTTAATTCTAAGTTAATTATTGTATGCTGATGAAAAACTTGATTCTTTTGCACGCTGAGAATAGAGGGTTGAAACATTTCTTTTCGACCTTTTAGATCTTGCAGGTGAGTTTAGATTTGTTAAAACAAGTCTTTTTCAGTGTAGGGATGTTTCCATGTCATTTGAAAAGTACTGACTTTAGATAGCACATGAAAGAAAATTCCTCTTCTTGTTTTTACTAACCTGCAGATGATATCCTGAATGAAACCTTGCTTCTTTTGGACTCTATTGGTTTTGTAGGACAGAGCGAACTATAGTCTTGAAAGAGTTTTGAAGGATGCTGCAATGCAAGATAAAACAGTTATTTTAACATTTTTGAATGAAGCGTGGGGCTCGCCAAACTCTATTATTGATCTCTTTCTGGAAAGCTTTAGAATTGGAGAACAAACTCGTAGACTCTTGAACCATTTGGTGATTGTTGCATTGGATCAAAAAGCATTTTCCCGTTGCTTGGATATACATACACATTGCTTTGCTCGCTTCACTCAAGGAGTCAACTCTTCAAGGGAGGCCTATTTCATGACCCCCGTGTACTTGGAGATGATGTGGAGTAGGATTAAATTTCTAAGATCTGTTCTACAGTTGGGATTCAACTTTGTTTTTACGGTAATCTCTCTCTCTCCTTGGGTTAGTTACATATGCACTCACAAACACTTTTAATACAAATGTTTCTGTAGAACACGATGCCAGAATCTGATTCGTACAACTAAATTTACACAGTGGGATAAAACTTAGATGTTGTTATTCAATAGTTACCCTTTCAAATTTACTCACTTTTCTTTACATGGACTTGTTATCGTATCTTAAGTGCGATATTGGGTCTTACCCTTTTTCAATTTTTGTATTCTGGAACTTCCTTTTAAGAGCGTTTTGGAGTTTAATATGAGAAGCACCTGTGATACAAAACGATAAATGTTTTAAAATATCTGCTCGGTATCTAGTACTTTCTGATTTATGACCTATGCTTCCAGGATGCAGATATAATGTGGTTTCGAGATCCCTTTCCGCACTTTTACTCTGACGCAGACTTTCAAATTGCTTGTGATCATTATACTGGCAAATCTGATGATTTGCGGAATAGACCAAATGGAGGTTTCCACTTTGTGAGGTCTAACGATCGATCTATTGAGTTTTACAAGTTTTGGTACTCGTCACGAGAAAAGTATCCTGGATTACATGACCAGGATGTCCTTACCAAAATTCAGAATAATACTCTAGTCCATTACATTGGATTGAAAATTAGGTTTTTGGATACTGCATTCTTTGGTGGCTTTTGTGAACCTAGTAAAGATCTTAATGAAGTCTGTACTATGCATGCAAATTGTTGTTTTGGACTGGAGAGCAAACTTCATGATCTCAGGATATTGCTGAAAGACTGGAAAAGATATATGGCTTTATCACCAAGATTGAAGGGATCATCACTGGTCTCTTGGAGGGTTCCTCAAAATTGTAGGTAAGATGGAGTAATATTTTGAACTACATATATTCAGTTGAGCATGTTTTGATCTGACGCACTACTGAACTATTTATTAGAAGCATTCTGTTTCTAATTAAAGCCCTTCTTATGATGTGGTTCCCAGTCTCGATGCATTCTTTCACCTTGATGTTCCAAAGAAGAATGAGAGTCAGCTGATGGAATTTGATGGAAGACCTCATCTAGAGAATTCTAAACGAGTTCCAAATTGAATTCAAAGGCAAGCTTATATTCTCTTTTCTTCTCCTATTAATTTGCATGTCTTGTAACACCTCCTTCCATGGCCCCTGAATCTTTATAGAATGGTTTTTTGTTTTCTGTTATTCGGCAGATATAGAATGATCAATTTTTCTACTGTTAGTCTTCAAGTGAATGAATGATTTTTTCAAAAAAGAAGTGAATGGATGATTATATGGTATGAAGGGCACTAAGTTGTTCCCTTAATTTCCAGTCAGATGACAAAATTGTTGCAACAAAAATCATTATAGCAAAGAGAACAGCAGAATTCCGTTGCCCCCTTAGTTTGCTATACATTAATGGTTGAACTGTATTCAATTCAATTGGCTGTGTGATTATTAATCGGATAATGTCATTTCTAATGGACATGTTTTGCTACGAACAACATAGCATGCTGTGAAACGTGCGCAAATTTGCTTCATAGGGAAACCATCTTTGACCTCTTCATATGTGCCCATTCTAAATGATAGTTTTGACAGGCTGCTTTTTTTTTTTTTTTTTTTGTTTTTGTTTTTTCGGCCTTCAGATCTTGGATTCGGCTTGAACTGAACATTGGTTACTAGGAGCTTTTTGCCGGATCTGTTATAAAAATGTAATATTCTATCTTTTGCTCCAGCAAAACGTTTCTATTGTCTATGAACTCTTTGTGGCCTCATCTTGTGCTCGTCCACTTTGATGAGAGTTCAATATAGGGGATTACTATTTTCCGTCCCTGGATAATTTTGCCCTCATAATAAAATAAGATTTTTTTTATGTGAAATTGTGGGTTGTTCAAAGAAATAGACCGCACCAAGGCTTGGGTGCCCACGCCTTTAGTCCCCCCATGCCTCAGTCGTATAAGGTAGAAGTACCGTCCACGCCTCGGTCTATTTCCTTGAACACTCCACCCCCAAATTGGTCGTTCAATGGTTTAGTTACACAATATGGTTGGACTTCCTAGCTTTTAATCCCACTAGCTTTACTAAAAGCTTGGAACGGCCATCATTTGGTAGGACTTTCAACTTGAACGATAGTCTCATAAGGTTTGTCGACGGTTGTGGACTTCTACGCTAGTAGTCCCAAATGGACAAACGATGAAGTTGCGTCGTGGTGTGGGTCGTAGATCTTGAATGACACGTAATTTCGTCGATCGTTCGTGAAAGTCTAGGTCATAGATCTTGAATGGTTCGTTTTCATTCCACATGTACAATCTACATGCCAGTCTCTTTTTTAATACAAACTAGGTTCATTTGTAAAAGGAATTGGATTATTTATTATAAATATATAATAAGTGAGTAATTATTTTACTCATAAAGTAGAGTTTTAATATTTAAAAATCAAACTCATTTTCATATTTTTATATCTTTAAATCAAATGCTACAAATGATTCTGATTCAGATTCTCCTTATGAACCCTCAAACTAAACACCCTAAACATATGTAGGGTCACGTAATTAAAATTAATTATGGAAAATTTAGTTGGTTTTTTTTTCAATTTTTTGCCACTTTTGCTCTGTACTACGAGGACTAAAGAAGTAAAATTTAAATAAATTTAAATTATAGTTTCTTTTATATCTTTTATAAATTATACATTAATATTATATTTACTCTAATTATTAATTACATCAATTACAATTTTTAAATGTTATATTTTGATATTATTTCTTTTAAAATAAGAAATAATATTTTGAAGGGGGAGAATAATATTATTATAATTAGTGAGAGAAATAATTCGCATAGTAACAGTGCGGCTGTGAGGCGAACTGTTTATGTCAACTTTGTACCCCGCAACCGACATTATCTCAATAAATAATTTAAAAAGAAATATATATATATATATATATATATATATATATTGAGTGTGTGGTGATTGATAAGTAAAGCAAATATTCAATGGAGGTGGTGAAGGAAGATATAGTGATAGTTGGAGCTGGAATTGCTGGGCTTGCTACTTCCTTAGGACTTCACAGGTTTCCACTTCTTTCTTTTTCTTAATTCTTCAATCTGTTATTCATTACTCCATCCTTTCCTAAATATAACCAAATTTTTTTTTTGTAGGTTGGGATTTCGGAGCCTGGTACTAGAATCATCAGAGAGTTTAAGAATAGCTGGATTTGCTCTTAGTGTTTGGAGCAATGCTTGGAGGGCCCTCGACGCCCTCAATGTTGGAGATACCCTCAGACTTCGCTCCTCACATATTCTTGGGTCAGTCTCAGACTTGATTTGATTTACCTTCGTTTTCTCTCTTATGATGATGATGATAATGATGATATGATGATCGATTCAGGTACCATTTTACATCTCTCGAAAAAGGGCTGCCCCCATCCCAGCTTTCTCTTCGACAATTTAGGTTTGCTATCTGCTTTCTTCATTAAGAATGTTATTACTCTGTATATATATGTTTTGAATTTCGGTGGGGATTAAGCTGGAAACATGCCGAAAATGTAGAGAATCTTTTTCGCTTAATTTAATTGTGTTTATATATAGTATAGCTTCTTTGTTTATATATAGATAGGGTTAGACTTTGTGGGTCCACTGGTGAGAATTAATTAAGTATTAAAATCCTTACTGAACTTCGGCAATCTGTTAATTTTCTTCTCTAAAGTTTAAAAAGTCTCAATTTCTGTGGGATTTTATCAATTGGGTCAATTAAAGCTAAGATCAAAGCATTGATCGCTGGTTTTTGTTAATTGAATCAATTAAAGGTGAAATCAAAATGTTAGGGGATGAAATTGAAAGTTTTTTGAACTTATAATGACGAATTTGAACAGAGGGTTCAAGTTCAAGTTCAAGAACTATTCAAGTGAACTATATCATCTGGTATAAGGTCTCTTGATTGATGGGAAGGAAGAGTTGTGAGTCTTGATTACTTTCTGAACCTACAATAGTAACTGCGATCTAGAAATGATTTTTTGATGGATGAGATCAGTGGAAAGCATGAAGTTCGTTACCTCAAAAGGAGGGAGTTACTGGAAATCATGGCAAAGGAGCTGCCACAAGGGACCATCAGGTTTTCATCCAAGGTTGTTTCCATTGAGGAATCAGGACATTTTAAGCTGGTGCACTTGGCAGATGGATGCGTTATTCAGGCTAAGCTCTTAATCGGCTGCGATGGAGTCAATTCGGCTGTGGGGAAATGGTTAGGCCTTCCAACTCCTGTTACTACTGAGAGATCAGCAGTCAGGGGATTTGTAGAATATCCGGACGATGCTCATCATCATAACTTTCAGCCTCATATACATGCCTATTTTGGTGGTGGCATTCGTTTCGGTTTTGTTCCCCTTGATCAGAAAAGCATCTACTGGTTTTGCACTGTCACTTCATCCACTTCAAATTGTAAGTAAACCACTCTTGTTGCATTGGATCCTCAAGAAAGAAAGAAAGAAATAATCTTCATATATAGTTGTTCTTGATGTGCTACTACAAATAATTAATAATTGCAGGGAATGAAGATATAGTGAGAAGTCCAGCTAAATTCAAAGACTTTGTGTTAAGCAAGATCACTAGCAGTGTTCCAGATGAAGTATTAGATATTGTGAGAAAAACCAACCTTGATTCCCTCACCTGTGGGAATTTGAGAATGAGAATGCCTTGGGATATCTTGTTGAGGGATGTCGCGAAAGGGAACGTTTGTGTAGCTGGCGATGCTCTTCACCCTATGGTCCCGGATATCGGGCAAGGTGGATGTTCATCGTTGGAAGATGGCGTTGTTCTTGCTAGGTGCATTGCAGAATCTTTCAAGAACATACTATCGAAGAGAGAAGCATTAAAGAAAGGGAAAGAAGAAGGCATTGACGATGACGACGGCGATGGTGATGAAGAAATGGTGGCAATCTACAAAGCGGTGGAGAAATACACAAGATCCAGGAAATGGAGAAGCTTCAGTCTTGTAGCTACTGCTCGTGTGGTTGGTCTGATTCAGGAAAGTGATAATAAGTTGGTGCGTTTTCTGAGGGAAAAGCTCTTGTCCAAGTATGCTGTTGCTGCTACGTTGAGAATGACTGAGTATGATTGTGGGAAACTTGATGCATTTTGATAAGCTTTCCAACACCAAATCATTAGTAAGTAATGAACTTCATTATTTATGCTGAGCTAGAAATTGGTACTCCCAGCTGATACCAAGGCAATATTAAGTACAAAATTCTGAGCTGATTAGGGTTTGTTGCAATCATTGTAATCATCATTTGTGCAAAGCAATCGATGAACAAAGATTTGTTTCGGTTTTAGTTTTTCCCACTTTCTCGGATTTTGGATGTATGGTTGGGTTACTCTGAAAACCAATTGACAATAAGAAAAGTAACCCACCACATTTATATATTGAGATTGAAACTATCTATCCATCGATGTGAGATTGGGTTTACACCCCAATAAAATAAACATCAAAGTCTAAAACAAAGTCAGTCTTTGTGCTCATGTATCATATATGAAACATTATTTGACTCCAGGTTAGAAAAGACTTGCATTCATACCAAACACTTTCAAATGAATTGTACATCTCAATACTCAAAGAAAGAGTTATCTTTGGTGTCATCTATGATTTACAATTTAACAAAAACTAAGCATGTTTTCCCCTCAATTCCAACAGCCCACATCTGCACCACAGTCCCTACTTGCAGTGAGTTTGCTGCCTTGATCCCTTTCCATCCGTCACCTTTCAACACGTAAGAAATACTAGCATTTCCATTCTTCTTGGTCATCTCCCACCTGCTTAGATTCACACTACTTACTTCATCTCCTGGCTCGATTATTCCAAAGTTAATAACATTACAATGCCTGTTTGCCTGACGCCTTTCCAAGAATTTTTCATCTCCTTCACTTAGAAACTTGTTCCTCATCTGATTAGATGGGATTGAGAAACGGTTCTGATGTGGCTGAAGATCAGTTTCAGTCAGTCTCTTTTGTATCACCAAAACTGGATCCCCAACCGCCCTTCCTGCGGCTCTTTCCATAATCTTGTTCCCGATTTCCTGGGGCAAATCCGGTGGTGGATTAGGCCCATTATCCATCTCTTGTTTGTGTTTCTTTTCCTTCTGGGGCTGGGCCACAAAAAACAGGGGTTTAGTGTTAGCTACCTTGTGAACCTCTGTTCTCTTTCTCTTGTTGATGAATCTGAATTTGTTGGGGAAATCCAGGATGGAAACCTCTGTTTTAGTTTTATTCTTATTTGATCCATCATCACCATTGCCATCCTTCCCTAAATCCAATTTCATCCGAGATGGAAATTTTAATTTCAATGTTGGAATAGTTTTAAGTGGGGTTGGAAGACGATCTGGAGAAGCAACGTTGTAATCATCACTGATCTTGGTCCGAGGTTCCATCCTTTCAGGTCCCCTGTTCTGAATCTTCTCCTTCCTCTGTTTTTCTACCTTCTCCTTCCCCTGTTTTTCTACATGTGATGTATCTTCGGCAGTACAAACATCTCTTCTCTTATGGGCCCTGTTCTGCATCCTCTTCTTCCTCTGTTCTTCTTGACGTAACTTGGCCAACTCTTCACTGGCCACCATAGCCAATATATCTAGTAACATCATAGTTTCTCAAAAGAAAAGTTCAAGAAACCAAACAATCTGGAAACGGGTTTTGTAATTTAACCTATAAATCTAAAACTTTCTTCAAGCCCTGAACAACAAATCAAGAACGAAGGAGGGTTCTTCTGAACTTGATCAAAAAAGTACTAGAAAGCAGAATGTGGGAGGGAATTTTGAATTGAGAAAGAAGGAAGAAGCATCAGCTAAGGAGAGAATATTTATAGTGGTAACTTCTACTTTAATCCCAACACCGAATAGAATTGGAAACAAGGCACAACTCTCCAACGGTAACAAAGCGCGACAAAGACTTGGAAGGAATAAATTGATTTTTTGTTGTGTTGAATAAAATTAAAATTTCATGTATATTTATAGTATTTATTTTCATTGAAATAAATAAATAAATAAATAGTTTATATTTATTAGAAATTAATAAGTATTGTGGTCTATCAAAATGAAATGTTGTATTTATTAAAATAAATTTTTGTATACATAATAAATAAATTTCTTTTTTATCTATTCAAATCTGTATTGTGTTTATTGATATAATATTGTTATTATTGTAGCTATAAAATCAAACTTATTATATTTTTTTTATTCAAATACACTTTTAATATTTATATTAACTGAGTTGTGAATTATACTTAAAATTAAAATTTTTATTATATTGAAATTATTATTGTGACTAAAAAATAGCTTTTCATCTTATCTATTGAAATTTATATTATGCTTATTTAAATAAATCGTTTTTATGTTTTGATTGAGAAGAATATTTGGTGAATTGAGATAAATTATCATAATTTTTCAATTCTATTGTATTCATTTCATTATAATTAATAATAATATTCTAATGAATTTTTTTAGGTTTATTAAATTGAATATTGCGGTAATTGTGTTTAGTAAAATGACACTTGTGTCTATTGAAATGATTTTTTTATATTTTTATTAAAATAAATTATGAAATATATTAAAATGCACAAATTGATAATTGAAATATATGAATGTAAAAAAGGGGAGAAAATATAAAAATTATTAATTCAACATGAGCATTCAACTCAAAATTAATTTGCAACAGACAAAGAGACTCTTGAATTATTTATGGGTGGTGTTATATCGTGCCTATTTTTCCAAAAAAAATTTTATTTTGTTAAGTATCACCCCCTTAATTTTTATTTCTGCTTACTTAATGTTATCTTCTGCCCCTCATATTATTACCTAACTGTCCTTAATCAATTTACCAAAAATTTATAAAAATTATGATTAGAGTAGCATAGATGAGCGAAACTATAAATGAAATTTTTTTGGTATTTTTAGTAAATTGATTAAGGGTAGTTAGGTAATTTAATATATTATTATATTATTTTTAATTTGTCAAAAATAATTTTAGTATAAAAGAGACGCAAAATAACAAAATAAGGGCGCGAAATAATGATTAGTGTAAATAAATTTCTTATGCAGGATTGAGATTTTAAATACCCCTGACTCAAAACACATTCCAATCCAAATGACAAATCAAGACGACAAGCTAAAGGGAACCTTTTGCCACTTCATAATTAACCAAATTTTTATATTTTATTTTATTTTATAGGGTTGCATGTTCATGATATTCAATTTTTAAATTGTTATAAGGTTGAAGTTTATGGAGAGGGGACAGTATATTGAAAAGAAATGTCACGAATATTGAAAGTGATTGTCTTGTCTTAAAAAAAAAGTCTCACAAGTTTCAGTGGGCAAGACAACTGACGGGATTGGTTACTTTTTATTATAACTGAAAAAAAAAAAGTGAATAAGGTACAATGAGCAGTGCCAAAATTTATCCAAATATCTCAATCTAAACTATGTTAAAAGCCTTCCATCCCGCCTATGCTATGCAATCACCATTACTCACTTGAAACCGCAAATTATATCATGTACCACTATGTACATGTACCTAGTAATACATCACCACTTTCACTATAAGAGAGTGAGATACACGCTCTTCTCTTCTTCTTCTTCTTCTCCAAAAACTCACTCCCTTCTTTTTCAAAAATAACTTATTCTTCTTCAAAAATCAGTTATTCTTCTTCGTCGTACTCAATTCGAAACCGCATTTAATCAAATCTTTCATCCAAACACATATTTAACAGAGATCGACGATTGTATTTTTCGACGAACAATACCAAATACAACGGAAAAATCAATACTTCTTAAAAAATCACTTATTCCTGTTCAAAAATCTCTTATTCTTCTTCAAAAATTACTTATTCTTCTTAAAAAATCACTACATCATAAAATATGAATTGGATTTGATGGATTTACGAAACCTTATTTTCGCTATTTGATGTTGGGTAATGTATTAATGACGTTATATTCGTGTTTTCTAATTCAAATAATGCTCTGTTACTCCGAAATATGATATATAAATATTTTTCGTGAGGTATTGACACTTTAATGTGAAATGGGTTGCTTCTGATTCTTCCCCGCTGCTGGACTTGGTAGAAAGTGTTATGGGACGTAACTAGACGTAACGGGACGTTGCAGGACATAACGAGATGTTGCTGCTTTGTATTTTGGACGTAGAGGGACGTAACAGGATGTTGCGGGACGTAGCTGGACGTATTTGGACGTATCGAGACGTGGTAGACTATGTTCTGTGAAAAATTCAGCTAAAATTCATATGTTTGGATGTATACGTGATGTGGTAGTGGCCAGTTGTGATTCCGGCTGCCAAATTTGACAAGAAAATTTTAGAATAATAATTTTACACAACGCAATTTGTACATAAATATCTCCAAGTATTACCTCCAATAAGTGAAAAAAATAAGTTTAAATTCACACGCATGAATGTAGACGTTTCTGGATGTGATGCTAGTTGTTCTGAGACGTGGTGGACTGCCTTTGTGAAAAAAATTAGTTTAAATTCACACGCATGGATGTAGACGATTCTGGACGTGGTGCTAGTTGTTTTTGACGTGGTTCTAGTTGTTCTGAGACGTGGTGGGCTATTTTTGTGGAAAAAATCAGTTTAAATTCACACATGGATGCAGACGTTTCTGGATATGATGCTAGTTGTTTTTGACGTGCTTCTAGTTGTTCTGAGACGTGGTGCTAGTTGTATTTGTGAAAAAAATAGCTTAAATTCACAAACATGGATGTAGACATTTCTGGACGTGGTGCTAGTTGTTCTGTGACGTGGTGGGTTGTTTTTGTGAAAAAAAATCAGTTTAAATTCACACGCATGGATGTGGACGTTTCTGGACCTGGTGCTAGTTGTTTTTGACGTGGTTCAAGTTGTTCTGAGACATTTTTGGATGAGATATCGTAATGGGACGTAGTTGGACGTTGCTGGACGTGGTGCTAATTTTTTTGGACGTAGCGAGACGTGGTAGACTATGTTCTGTAAAAAATTTAACTAAAATTCACATGTTTGAATGTATACGTGTATACGTGGTGTGGTAGTGGCCAGTTGTGATTCCGGCTGCCAAATTTGCTAGTGGTCAGTTGTGATTCCGCTGCCAAATTTGACAAGAAAATTTTAGAATAACAATTTTACACAACGCAATTTGTACAACAATATCTCCAAGTATTACCTCATATTTGTGAAAAAAAATCAGTTTAAATTCATACGCATGGATGTAGACGTTTTTGGACGTGGTGCTAGTTGTTTAGATTCGTGACAGACTGTCTTTGTGAAAAAAATCAGTTTAAATTCACAAGCATGGATGTAGACGTTTCTGGACGTGGTGATAGTTGTTTTTGACGTGGTGTTAGTTGTATTTGTGAATAAAATAGCTTAAATTCACATACATGGATATAGACGTTTCTGGACGTGGTGCTAGTTATTTTTGACGTGGTTCTAGTTATTCTGAGACGTGGTGGACTGTCTTTGTGAAAAAAATCAGTTTAAATTCACACGCATGGATGAAGACGTTTCTGGACGTGGTGCTAGTTGTATTTGTGAAAAAATCAGTTTAAATTCACATGCATGGATGTAGACGTTTCTGAACGTGGTGCTAGTGTTAGGAGACGTTGTAGACATGCCTGGATGTAGACGTGCGACAGATGTTTTTTGGACGTTGCAGCAGTTGTTCTGAGACGTTGTTGACTCAGCGAAGACGTTGTTCACTCAGCGAGGAAAAAAAAAAACGCCCGCGTTGGCGAAACTTACTATATTTATTAAGTGTACAAATGTCATGTGAAAAATTACTATATATAGTAACAGGTTCATGTACCACTGGTACATGATATACCTTCTAACTTAAAACTCCTAAATATTACAATCTTAGTTCTAACGTGAAAAAATTCGTAAGCCTGGTACTCCTTGAGCATGAGGGCTATAAGGCCTTTGAGTCGTAATGGGAGATCCGCTGGTAGATCAATTATTACCATGTATCCTTAATAATTGTGTTAAATTTAAAACTTTTATAATAAATAATGAAGCTGATATAGTGAATAGAAGTATTACTCCCTCCATTTCAAAATATAAGTCGTTTTCACCTATTAAGAAACCGGTCAAAATATAAGTCACTTATTTACTTATAAGAAACAATCCATTATTTTTACTCTATTACCCTTATTTAATTTGCAATTTTATTGGAACTTGTTTTTGTCATGACTATTCTAAGTTATAGCACTATTATCAAAAATGCATTAAATATGGGTATAACAGGTTTAACAATTAAAAGTTATGGAACATTTCAAAAATTAATTATATCCTTAATATTTGCGTTTTGGTCAAAACGACCTATATATTGAAATGGAGGGAGTAGTTAGTAGTGATGGTAGTTAGGGAGTTTAAAAATAAGAGACAAACATTAAATGTTCCTATAAAAATATTCATTCAATTTAGAATAATAATTGCTTTAAAAACTAGAATGGTAAGACAAACATGGTATATAAAATAACTTATATACAAAAAAAAAAAAAAAAAAAAAAGGAAGTAAGAAACCTCGGACGGGGCCAAATGTATAGTATAACGCGGAGGGCGCTCGCCCCCCTAAAATGGTCAAAAAATTAATCAAATTATGTGAGTTTCAACAAATATTTCTTTCAAAATTAAACTTTCGTTTGTCCGTCAAGAAAAATAATCTCTTGTTTTTCATTACCATTGTCATAAGAATGAATACTATATTTACAATAACTATCTTGAAAGTTAAGTGGTGTGTTCTTATGATATTCTTGATTTATCTGGATTTCTAATTCAATATGGCCGCGCATTAGGTCGCGAAGAATAAAACCCAATGAACTGAGTATGAAAATTCCCACCATTTTAGATATGAAATCCACATTTCCATTCTCATTCAAACCAAACAAACACCCGTATCAATCTGATTCCATTCCATTTTCATTCCGACTCCAAACAAACCAATACTTATGTATTACCACTAGTAGTACTAATATGGTACTACTAGCAAAAAATAAAGAAAAATTAAAATAGAAAAATATGAAGTTCTTAAAACTCGTAAAAAAAAAAAAATTTATATCAAACAACTTCCAAGACAATAATCATCATGAATGTTTTTGGGAAATCTAACCAAAATCAAAATACATCAATTCTGAACAAAATGGACACAATTTCCTGTTTCAAATTTCCATTTCTGATTGAAGAAGCAGAAACACTGCTCTCTTTGTCCAAAAACCCGCCGCCCATGACGTCAACAAAAATCGGCCTAGAAACGCAAATACTATAAAACCCACTCTCAATAGTAGGAGAATATCAATGCACATCAGTTTTGAAGAATCTAAAAAAAAAAAAACAAATTCAGTTTTGAAACGGTTGGAACATAATTAGTTGGACAATTTTTTTTTTTTTTTTAAAAAAAAGGGCTAAAGAGGGATGAGCAATAATGACAGCGACTGAGGGTTTTGCAAATTGAAGGTTGGGCGCGTGAGGGAATATTGTGAAGGAAAAATGAGAAACATCTCATTAAATCATGTTTTGTATAGCAAAACCTACTAAAAGTAACATTGATACTTTGTTACTCCCTCCATTTCAAAATATAAAATATAAGTCATTTTTACTCATTAAAAAACCAATCAAAATATAAATTACTTATCTATTTTTAAAAAACAGTTCATTATTTTTACTTTATTATCCATATTTAATTTATAATTTTATTAGACTTGTTTTATTTATAACTATTCAAAGTTATAATAATATTATCAAAAATACATTGAATAAGAGTATAACAAGTTTAACCATTAAAAGTTATAAAAAATTTTAAAAATTAATTACAGTCTTAAAATTTATGTTTTGATCAAAACGACATATATATTGAAATAGAGAAAGTACTTTAGTTGTAGGATATAAATTGCCGAAACCAAGAGCCCCAAAATATATGAGAATGAATATTCATGCATTCCCATTCCCTTCTTCCATCCCCCATGCCAAACGCCTCCTAAATAAGTGTAGTATTCTGTATAATTACAACAGGAATGAGGGCTCCTTCGATGTCTGCAGACAAGCTCTCTGTACATTTTACGTGGTTGGCATTGGCTTTCCTACACCAGAAATTGTCCTTTTGCCCGATGCCCACCAGACTCCATATATACAAATACTCGACTTTTCGGGACGAAGGGAGTAGTTGCACCAAAAGCGATTCTTGTACATGTTGATCAAAAAAATGGTGCCGCCTCTATTCCGAACGAGGGCAAACTGAGGAGGAAAAGTAGCAGCAGTTCTACAGTAGTTGCTGCGAATCAAATGAATAAGACTGGCTTTCTTTGCTCCTTTGCTGCATGCAGCTCCTGGAGAGCGAAAACAGTAAACCAGAAAACATCTTATGCCGAAAGAGCTTAAGCAACCTCATTGCCATCTTCATCCAACTGTTTGCGGCTAACAAGAACACCTTCTTCCCATACTTCATGACACCTGCATTTCTTGTGCATCGCACAAATTAGTTATACATGTTGAGGAGATAGTTAGAGAAACAAGGTTAATCAGAACTTTTAACTCTCAAACAGAAATATTTAATACATGAGATTTTGAGCTGAATGTGATTGTAAAATGCACAAGCAGAAAACAGCTCAAAATTTTGTTGGTGACTACTTATTGCTGCTATTTCTTTTTCTTATTACAGAAGTTTGTTTTAGTATAAAATGCTGATCTTAAAGGAACCATATGAAAATGTGGAGAAAAAGACTATGGGACAAGTCACCATGATGGATTAGAAACAAACAAGGTACATGCCTTCCTCATTCGATGCCTAAAATCCTTCCACAATCTAAGTGTTAAGGTTCATACATCCAATTTTAATGATGACCCTAATGCAATCCCCTTCACCTGTTCTAGAAAATACAAAGAAAGTCATCATTCTGGGAACTGGGAACTACTTTTCCTGTATTTCTTCAACTGTGTTGCATGGATAAGTTTTCCCTCCAATTCTTTCGTCATGACATTTTACAAGAATGCAGTGCCTGACGGTTTCTTGTTTTGGGAAGGTATCCATGTAATTCAAATAGATAGAAATTAAAATCTAAAATGCCAAGAGCTACATTTTACTACTCAAAGCGTAAATTGTGCCATACAGGAGCAATAACCTAAAGTATGTAATTTTCACAATATCAGCATAACTGAAGGGTAGAGGGAGAGGAGGGTGGAGTCAACAAACCTTGTCCCATCAACACCAATACAAAGAAAGAAGCCATGCCGCCATCCTTCTTTGAAGTGACCAAAGAATACATCACCAAGCATTGAGTAAAATCGCCCTTCCCCATTGGCCTTACCCTTCCAGAAATTTACAAACCATCGGTCCCCAGTATGGAAGTAGAACCAACCCTATATAACCAACAAATAACAAACTCAACAGGAGATGTAGAAGTACTTTTCAGCATAGATTTTGAAACTCTTAATTTGAAAATAAGCGTTTTCTTATAGTTAATGGAAGCATAAGTAAAAAAATCTATGTAGTCTAGCAACAGAGCTCTACAACATTATTACTTCTCCAAAACAAAAGCAGACTTAGAAACTAAAGTATGGCGAAGATACCAGATCAGAAGATGACATGAGCAACAGAAGAATAGGAAGTAGCTTTATCCTATAAATACCATTGGACTGGCAGGTAAAAAAAGGTAAAATTTTAGGACCAAAAGTTGCAGGTGATACCTTGCCATGCATGACATCATCTCTCCATGATCCCTGGAAAACATCACCATTCTTGAAGTATAATGTACCCAAGCCAGATCTCTTACCAAAACGCCACATACCATCATATATGGTTCCATCACCAAGAGAAAGACGACCCTGCAAATCCCAATTCGTCATCCTTTCTTTCTAACAGCAAGAAGGATCTCAGAAAGAAGACATTTGCTAGCATTAAAGCAATGACAAGTACCTTTCCTTCAGGAAGTCCTCCTTGGATGCGACCTCGGTAGACCCCTCCCCTATATTGAATTTCCAGGACAGGACTCCACTTCTTGTTTGGTAAATCTCGTTCAGCTTCCTGAGTAACAATTCACCAGCAAAGCTTTGAAAAGCTCAGGTAAGCGGAAATGGAAGTTTCATTACAATTAAACAGTTTGAATGATTTCTTTCTTTTTACTATGGACAATAAAGAATAGGAATATACAAATACAATCACACATAACAAAAATATATGATACTAAAACTGAGATTTAGGTATAAAAAGATTTAATTACACTGAGATAAACATAACTAAACGGCCACCACAATCCACCAACTTCACCTAAAAACCCATTCTTCTACTTCTTCTTTTCTCTACCACCCAACTCACCGCTGCTAACACCCTAAACCACCGTAAACGCCAGAGCTATCAAAACTCTAGATTCATCACACTCTACCCCATTATGTGGATGGTACACAGATATTTCCTTAAGGTTCACACATCATCAAATTCAAGATATGGGTCTAGAAACTACATGCTACCACGACCCCTAATCCCAAATTGAGTTGTATTCAGTTCTAAACTCCCAACCATGTCATTACAATGCACATCACCTTACAGATGATTCTCTGGTAGATAATATTTGAATTCTGTCACCAGCTAAAAAATGGAAATGATTTAAGAGACATGTCAAACTCTCGATTAGCTGATTCAGCACTAGAAAGAAGAACATAAATACTAGTATAATACATAGAAATCAAACACTATATAAATATGCTTGATGAAAGCAAAATATGGGTAACCATATGATACGAAATGGAGTTATAGACATGAAAAATCCACCTAAATCAATGGAAAAGTGAGAATTGAAATTCTACATTAACTTTAAGATGTGAAACCAACCGTCAGACTCCCATAATGCATAAGAATATTAAACCATCAAAGAACAGAAATTACCAGCATCGATGCCGCCCTGTTGGAAAGAACTCCTTGCTTATTAGAATCAATGGCATGGTTTCCTTTTCTAGATTTTGACTTATTATTAAAGCTTACAGTAGCTTCAAGACCCCTGTCACCCATGGCATCCCAAGACACACTTGGAGTAGTATCCGACAGTACTTTCCTACTATCCTCCTTTATCCGCTTTCTTTGGTGATTTGTGTAAGTGGAAGAGTCATCTGACTGTTCCAAATATTTCACACCAACAGGAAGTCTGTAGATGCTTACACTATCAGGTACTAGGGTGGCATCCACATCAGCAGCGCTCTCTTTGCTCCACACCTGAAAATTCTGGTTATCTGGTCCAGGAGAATATTCTTCAAAAGTGGGTGCTCCTAGGTCATTGAAAAAACAAAAACCTTTATAATATAATCAATTGTTAGACAAACTTGTGTGTACAATATCAGGTTGTAATTGAATTTTAGAATGAAACAATATCGCAACCAAAAGAATTACAAATGGGACATGTTCCAAGCCAAAGAAACTGTGGCACCTTTGGCACTTTGCAGCTCAGTAAAAGCATATAAGTCGTTGGGTTCCATTTTACTTCCCTCAGAAGAAAATTTGAGACTCCTATAAGTAAACAGAAAAGAAGAAAAATGGTACAATGCGAGATGAAAACATTATAACCACGTAACAGTGAGAAATCATCAGGAAGGACAAATACCCGAAAGATGATGCGTCTTTGCGAGAATTATCAAACAAGGGTCCAACCTCTTGAGGATGAACGCCTAAACCTTCAGAGGACTCGTCAAGGCATGCTTTACTTAGTAATTGATCATATTCTTTGAAGGCTTGTTCACCAGACACACTATGACTCTCAAACGCATCACTTTCTGTAGCATTTTGAGGTTGTGGAGACTGTTTATTCAAGATGTTAAAAATGAAAGGAAAATGTTGGGCCAGTCTAGAGAATATGCCAATCTTCTTACTAGATTCCTGCCCGATACAACTGCAATGACAACATAATGAAGCATCAAGGCGCTAGATTACATAAGAAAGACATTCTACAACTTTATAATGCTTCATAGATTCACGGGAAAGCAAAGTTATGAAGGATAGAAAGTTTGGGAATTCAATTGAGAGCAAAAATGAATTATTTGTCTATCCTCTGGACTCTTTGTCTCATTTCATAGGACACGGACAATTAAACATTTAAAGGCATCCCAAAATTACACGAACAAAAAGACATGTCGAGATAGAAAGCAATTGATACAGAGGTCGACCATTGAAAAGAGAAAGTTTGCCACTAAATCTTACAGAAATTAGAAACCTTACCCAAATGCTATTATTGTAGTCCTAATCAGATTCTGCTCAAGTTTTGGCTCACAGACCGTAGACAAAATAATTTCCTCCTTGCAACCTGTTGTTGAGCGAACAACTTGGAAAATAGCAGCAGCATCTTGGTAATCAATGACCCCTGAACTTGCAAGAATGCAAATGATTGTACTACTGGAGTCCTGGTTAAAAACAAAATGTAGCATATAATTTGAGTAAAAGAGTAGAAAATACACTGTTCAGAAGAAAATTCAACATCACAACTTCACATATAATATATCAAGTACAGTAAGCTAAAGCATGAGGACCGGTACACAAATGTAACTGGAAACAACAGCCAGACTTAAGAAATAGCAGTGTAGTGTTGAGTTTAACAAAAAAATTCAACCCTACTCGACATTACTATCGGCTTAATCAATGCCACTAAATCTTTGGCATGACCGCTTATTTCTACTACATTTCTCAACCTCTATGTTCCCCAAGCATGCATCGGTAGTATTCCTTGTGGATGAGAAATCTACCCAGTCACATAGCACATATGTGCAATCAGCTTATTCTAGGAGTTGCTTCTCTCCCGTCATGAATTTGGTATAGTATAGAAGATGGTAAGTGGCATCAACATTTAAATGTTTCAAGACTTCAAGTAATAAAGACAAACATCTATAAGGAGTGGCTAGTAACTCAAATATGAAAACTATATAAAATACGGAAAGATCGAATGTCTAATAATTCTTATACTATTTTTGGTAGATGGCTCTTGTCATTGTAGCAATTGTGGAGGATATTTAACGAAAATATTTTTGTCAAAAGGAAATAAATGTATCTTCACAGCAAAACTATGAGTTTTCTCCTCTCTTAAGAGATGGGAAAATAAACCATCTCAAAGATCGTCTAGGTTCCCAGCATAAAGGAGTGACATGGCATTCAAGATATTCTATAAACTAATTGGTCCTTTTATTTTTTCAGACTGATTCTTGCATGCTTGCACTTATCTAGTTATTTAAATCTTGTTGTAACCCAATCTTGTTGCGCTAGAAAGATGTCCAAGCCAGGTCTAACAATCATGCATTGAATTCAAGAACAATGCAATGTGAAGGCACAGAAAGCTAAGCAGTTCCCAGGTTGTTATTGAACTTACCTTCACACCCATACCCAGGAAGGGGCAGTCATACACAGCCTGGACAACTGAACTTTTTATATTGAAACCAGCTCCAAACCCAATTTTTGCTTCTCTGTAGTCTTTCAAAATCTGAAAAAATTTCGATCAGGTTCTTGGGAAGACATGCCAAAACAATAAGTACCATGAGAAGAAAACAATGTTCCTGTACAAATCTAACAAGCTTGCTTGATTAGGGAAACTTAACCAATGAGTGCAGGGAAGAAAAACATGCCAGTGGGCCTATTTGATGATGGAAATTCAGTATGTAGCAAAAAGTTTTATCAAACAAGATTTACCTTTTGAAGTTCTGCAAATTTAAGGTCTTTACTGCCACTATGTGCTGCATGTTGAACCTTTAACTGCTTTTCCTGTCAAGAGATGAAAGAGAAACAGAGCTAAATGCATAAAAGAAATATTTGAACAGACTATTACAGCGAAAACATTGATAGCCAAGGCAAATGGATAGTTGCATAAGAAAAATTGGCTTACTGATATGAGAATGGATATGGCATTCATGGCCATTAGGACAGCGTTGTACGAAGTCATTACAGCTTCATCAAGCGTCACCAAATCATTGTCTAAAAGAGTGTTGGTGTCAACGTCTGCAAGTCATACCGGGGAACCATTGGAGATTAACACTTGGCAGTTCAGAAATATTCCACACCAATGGAACATGCAAAACATAGTATAATGCCTAGAAGATCTCAACTTCATTCTTCAGTTAAGTTCTGAAAATATATGCTAACACAATAAAATAACAATGTTATACAACTTAAAAAAGAAGACCTCAAGAAAACAAATGTGTTGAGAGATTTAAGAACGAGAAGAGAGTTGTAGATAATTCTAATCAAAATTATTTATGAAAGATCAGTGTGATCAACAAGCATATAAGAAAATCTTTACCATTTTCTGGTCTAAAAACCAATATGCAGCTACCAGTCATCCAACAAGAAAGAGAATGTACTACTCACCGATGAAGAAATCAGCATGCTTTTGGAGTATATCCACAAAGTCTTTCACCTGAAGAAGAAATCATCCATGGTGCATTTTAGTGCATTGAATGTGCATTAATTTGCAATACTTCAGACAGTATAAAGCTGAAACTGAATTTTCAAAGTTGCATTAGAGAGTGAAGATGCCATGGTGCATAATCAGTTCAAGAGATAAAACATCATGGTTAGCTTTGATTAACTTTCTCATTGTGTTAAGCTTAACATCTTAAAACCATATTATTTCTTTAAATGGTATACAACTGGCTCATTCTAGTAAAACCATACCTCAACCTGGCGTCTTTGTCCTTCAAAGCTGAAAGGCCTTAAAATGATCCCAACAATAAAACATTTGTCAGATTTTACTGCCCTGAGAATATCAAGAGCTGCAATATTATCACTGCCATATGCTGCACTAACCACCTAGGGATAAAAGGAAAACAAGCAAATCCAAATAGAAATGTGATCACAAATAGCAGATCAGGACACGAAAGACTTGATAGCACCATACCAAAATCTAATGTTTTTTTGTTGATTAAAAATATCAAAATGGATGCATCGTAATGAAAATTAAACAATAATACAGTAAATAAACTATAAAATTCACAAGAAGATTATCAGTAGAAAATATTTCTTTTTAGAAAGGAGAGTTATTCTTGGTTAAAAAAAGGCATTGTTCTAGGTTGTCAAGAGAATGTTAGTCACAATCAAATATAGCAGATGAAAACTCAAAAGTGTTAGGATATACGGAAAATCCAATAATCTTGAGAAAAAGAGGGGAGAAAAGATGTAAATCTAGCAGCAGCGTTCCCTCAGCTTAAACTGTTGCAGCATATGGCTACTCAAAAGCTAACCCACGACTTCATAAAGCCTAAAGATAATTATTGTTTAAAAGCCTATCAATGGAATTATAGAACTCGCAATATATATTGCTTACATATAAAAATAAACAGTAACATTTTCCAACTAGAATCAAGCCAAGTGATCATATCTTTCAGGAATAACAGTTTCCCTTTTGTAGTCATAGTTTCCTTTAAGCTTCACTTGTTTCCTGCTTTTTCATCATCATCCTTGAGCTTTTCTTCAGTTCTTAAATCATGCATTTTGGATGTAATGCTACTGTCACTGTCCATAACCACCTGTTTGATCACTCGATATTGGTCAAATGCCCTCTTGTTCTTATTTTTTTTTTTTCTATTGCATGGCATCACCACATTAAATGTGATTCATGAAGCACATCTAACAATGCCCTATGAACCATTTTGTTGTGAACCAAATTTATTGTGCGTCCATATCTCTATCGGGTTCTTTAGCTTTTTGTCACTAATGATTTTTTAAGATTATGATCCTACTACTTTTCCTGTGACTGTCTAAGGAATGCTATATTTTTTGAACCATTAACAAGTCTGTTTCCTGGACTCCAACAACATCGAATGCCTCTCTGTTTTAGCCAATGAGTTCTTCCCTAAAAAATAAATTAAAAAAAAAAGAAGCAGCATTCATATCTGTTTCCTGCAAAGATTACATGAACCTCTGTTGAGTGGATTTCGTGACTATAATTATAGGTGCCACTATTCTGAGTTGCTTTCCATTTGCTCATTAAAGTATAAAATAGTTACTAAAAAGAAAACCAACACATGCTATTCTTGCCAGTTAATCGAGTTAACCCCACATATCAGGCTACAAGAAAACGTAAAACTTAACATGAAGCATCAGGGGTGAAGGATATACTGACAAGTACAAATGCTTTTGAACATTGCTGCCAGTTTGATGAAGCACCCACAATCCTTGAAGTCATATCTACAAGAACAGAAAGTCACCACATCTGAGAACCCTTCTCCTTTCTTCATTTTTTCTTTTCATGGAGGACTGGTGGGCAGAGAGGAGATGGGGTAGGATGAAAGGGAAGGGATTATTTGCTGATTGGAGGTATAGGCGGTTCAGGGAAAAGGACAGTAGAACAACAATAGAAACAATTTTCGAATAAATTGGCATGCATTTTTTTATCTCATTCTAGGTCTACATATGTATATGATTTTCCCATATTCAGTTGGGATAAAGGGAGTTCAGTCTAGATGTTCTCTAAAGATGAAATCTTTCAAATTAAATGAAAACTGATTTTTCACAATGCTGGATAGAAGGATGCTATGCAATCATTGACATGTTTCCTTACAATTTCCTTTCTGCTTTAGCTTTCCTGAGGTCAAATTGCAATAAAAAGTAATTCTTGAATACATCTTTCTGAAAAACTGGAAATGCTCTCTTTTGCGTTTTGAAATCGAAACTCAATCTTTCAAATAATTGTTATGGTCTTTGTATTTTATCAGCAAAATTTGTAAAAAAACACCTCAAAGTAATGCCAAATAAGTTCCATATACATCAATCAGATGGCTAGTTAGTTGCAGGCTTTCTTTGCAGTTGCCAACACCCAAAAAGAACTCTCCATTTGAAAATGCAGGTAACTGGCACACTCTAATAGAATTCTACAGCTGTTAAGAAATAAATGGTACCTTTGTAGTATTAACCATACATTCAAATCTACAAATACACGTAGGACAGGCATATTGACAAGAAGGAACTTGGATAACAAATTGACATTTATATAGGTTCACATAGCTGACCTTGATTGGAGAACATTTGCTGTAACTGCACCTTTGGTGAATCCTTCACTAATAAATTCCTGCAAGATATTTAAAACCTCAAATTACAATGGTTCACTCAATCACTTATCTCATTGAGTATTACATCTTTTTATAAAAATGTAAGTGTTGCATGCACAAGATTGAAGAAAACCTAAACATGCAAAAGATACAAGGACTCCTCTTCCCGAATTCTCAGTTGGGTCTATAGAGAAACATGCGTGAATTTAACAACAGCTAGGAAAATAGTACAAATGGCGTCGCCGCTGCGACATCCCACACTTGCAGCAGTTGTACCTTACACGAAAAGACACAGGATTGAACACAAAAGGCAAGGGGGAGGGAAAAAAAAAAACAAAAAATATGTCGAGCCTACTTAAAGAGTAAGACTACCATTTGTCCCATAATACACTCACATTTATAATCAAACACTAAATTTCATAAGAATGTTCCAAATGTGTAATCTTGCAATCAAAAATGCTGAGAATAAAGAATTTACCAAAAACGCAAGGCTGGGAAAAGAAATGGCGAATTCAAGCAAAAGTCTAGGACGGCGTCTCTCCTGCTGCCGATTCCGAAGACCTCGACGTACTCCATTTCCTCCGGAACATTAGAGCTGGAAACTTTTTTATCGTCGTCAGGAACTGAATTTGCAGTTCGGCAGTGGTTATTTGAACCGGTGGAATTCAATTCGGTTAGGTGAAATTTCCGGCGAGATGAGGAATCTAATTTGTTTGAGCAATAAAAATAGTGGGAATGAGGAATGCGATGGAAGAATGAATGAGATGGTAATATGGATATGGCGGGAGCTGGTGAGAAGGTAACAGCGGGTTTAGGAAAGGGAACAGTAGCCATTGAAGACGCTGGAAGAACTCCTGGACTTCAGGGGGAGCAAGATTCACCGGCTGTAGGAACTGTGTTATAATAATATATATACATATTTTCCCAAATGAATACCTTTTTATTTATTCCGTCACTAAATAAAATATTATCCTATTTTTTCTTTTAATTCTTCTATATAAATTTAATATTTACCATTAAATATGAATAATTTATGACTAAACAATTAATAATTATGTTAAAATTTTAAAATAAAAAATAAAAAATTTCTCCCACTTTTTAAAACATATTACATGACGAAATGGAGGAACTATTTGTCAATTCATTCAGTTTATTTTACAAAATTAAAAAAAAATTTAAAAAAATCTTCCTTTTTTTTAAAAGCAAAATCTTCCAATTAATTTAACATGAACTTCTTAAATAAAAAAAAATCTTTTTATCTTTACATATTATAAATTAGTTCCCATATGAAACACAAATATTTACCATTACAATTTAGTGTCACATTTGCAATTTATAAGCCTCATAATATAATGTCACATTTTCGCACATTAGAAGTCCCATTACATTTATTTTTAATGCTCCCATGACTACATTATCATTAGACTGTTAATCACATTTGCATTTCATCCCCTCACTACTTATTAGGTCAAAGAGTAACATTTAAAATTCCTAAACTCAATATTAAAAATAAGATATTTTTCTTTAAAAAATGACGATAACTCAAATACTATACCCCAAATGATTTTAGTGAGACAGATCAATGCGAATTAAATTTTTAACGGATTCAAACGGGCAAAATCAAATTTTAAAGATTTAATTTGGTTGATTTCTATATTAATGCATTCAAAAGTTTAAAATTCAAAACTAAATTTTATATATATAATAATAAGAATTTCATTCTTACAATAAAATAGTGATTAAACAAACCTACATTTGGTCATGTGCGGCTATATAGTGGTAAACTTTTTCGGACGAAACTACATATATTTAATATTTATAATAAATTAAATATATATTATTTTGAAAACATAATAAATTATATATTTATTATATATATAATAATATATATTTGAAATATTAAAAATATATTAATTTTTTTGAAATAAAAGACATATGTTAATTACTGGAAAACGTCGAGCAAACATAAGTATAGTATTGTTGTGTTTACTACGAATAAACTTATATAAATTTATCCTGTCAAAATGGTGCTGAAATTATAATCCGAAAAAGGATACATCACTAATTACACTAGATAAAAAATTCAAACCATAAATCTAATAAATAGATCTATGACAAGTGAATCCTCTTGGACCAAATCAGTAAACATCATCAAATATGCCGTTTTCAATCCAACGAATTTTACCAACAAACTATCGTCATAACAACGAATAACATTAATAAAGCGGCGATCAGACACTACCAGTAGATTTGAATCTATTAAAGAAAAAAGACACTATAACTTTCTATAGATTATTTATTAAAAAACAGAAAAAAATAAATATTGAGAATAACCTCTTTATACCGATAAAATTAAAATAAAAAAATAAAAATAGATAATAAATTTATTTTCTATTCTCTCGTAATGGGATAAGAAGATAGGAAAAGAAATATATTTTCAACGTTGTTGGGAAGGAAGAGACGGCTAATATATTAGGTAGTCCGATCGAAATGATATTTCATCTATAAAATTGTTGATGAAGCCAATTTTTTAAAACCATATAAATAGGTCTCGACTAGTTCCGACGAAAACACGACCTAGCGAGCTTAACCCCCCACACAAAACCAGGAAGTACGAGGTTGACGAACTATTTGCGTTTTAATTCAAATTTCCATTCCCTGCATTTGAGAATGGCTGAAGAACTTGAGAAGATGAAGAGCACCGGGACGGAGATTTTAAGGGCTGAAGAACCCGTTGATGTAGAATCATCAGCAAACCAAGAAGAAGAAGCAGCAGCGGAAGTTAAATTGATGGCCAAAGAGGATATGAAACCGTGGGAACAGCATTCCGCCGTAATTAGCATCCCGCGCTATGATTATAACGCCCCCTCTTCCATCCTCCATCACTCTCACTCTGGTTTCCTTATTACTTGCCCTATCAGTAAGACCCTCTTCCCCTCCTCTCCTTTTATTGTGTTGAATTTGTATATTCTTGAACGTGGTTGTATGCAAATTTTTTATTTATTTTTTGTTTTTTATCTTTTCTTTCTTGCGTCTGATTTGGGGTACTTGAATACATATCTTCCCGCTTGATTAAAATTTAAATTTTGAAGCTTCCATGTGATGTTTGGTTAGTTTCGAATTTGCTTTATGTTACTTAATATGCATTTTGTGGCGCTTATGAAACAAGAGAGTAAGATTTTTGTTGACATTGAGACAAGAAATATGAGCAGCATGTTGGGTTTTAGTTAGATCTGCAGGATTGTTTATGGTGGATAGAAAGCATAATAAATGGGAACTGAAAACACAATCAATGCGTGTTGAATTGGGTTTTTGGACGAACTAGGCTGAACTTTGCTTTTTCTTACCCCGTTTCAGCCTAAATATAAAGCTAAAGAAAGAAAGGTTGTCCCTTAGTTATTCAAAAAAACTGTGGTTCATAATCAGGGGTACTTATTTGTTTCGCTTTGCTGTTAAGAGTTGGTCTAGAGTTTAGTTGGGAAAACTTTCAGTTCGAAGGTTGTTATCATGCATTTAAACAATGATTGATTTTAGTTGCTATCAGTTGAAGTATTGAATGTTGTGTTTTGTATTCCATATCTAAATTTTCTTTTGGTAGTTATTTACATTTGATCAAATATTTATTTGTTTTGTAGAGAGGGAGAAAAGCGCAACAAAAGAAGCAATGTCGATGTTTGAAAAGGTTATGTTCAGCTCTTGCTATTTACTCCTATTTCCTTCCATGACATGGAGATATCTTTTACCCCTTCCTCTGGATTTTGCTTTACTCCCCATAACTTTGAATTTTTGTGAATGGAAAAGAATGTTGTGGACTGTAATCCCGGTATGATGCATTTTCTACTTTAATTGCATTAGAATCGCATGCCCTTGTGTAATTGCATGACTACAAATAATTTGATAGAAGTATTTTCCTTTCACATACTACTAATCACCACCAGATCTACCCTAGTCACGCCTATTATACTTGTACTGCTAGTTTTATCCCAAAACTCAAGCTGATACAACCTTGGTTTGCTGCGGTGTGTTAGAAGTATCGCCCTACCGTTCTACTAGTACACTATTTGGCTTTCTAGTAATCACCATCTAATCACCTGGACCATATACTTGGCCTTCCTGACACTCTCTTTGGCCATGCCTTCCTCAGGAAGTGTGGAAAAGAGTAATATTCTTGATGTGGATATAAGCTTGTTTGACTTTGTTTTAGGAATGTTGTGTTCAATTATTTGCTGAATGTTGGACCGTGCACCATTCATATATTTTTATTTTGTTGTGGGAGTATTATCTGATTAGCCACCCTCACCCCTAGCTGCCCTGTATGTTTGCTTTACTCATATGTTGTTTTATTCTTCATTTTGTCACTTGGAATGAATCACAAAACTTAGCTTATGTTTGTTATGCTTCTTTACTCTTTCTGTTTCACTGGCAATGTACCTTATATGTACTAGACATCTTGTCATAAGGATTGAAAGTTCTTGCAAGCTCTAGTGTCTGCGAGATTAATGCTAACTAAATATCATCCAACAATTTTGCAGTATACCTCGCTTTTGAGCGATCTGAATGATGAAGATTTTGAGAATATGGATGCAAAGATGTTAGCAAAGAGGAGGCGAATAAGCAAATGCACAGAAC
The DNA here is from genome assembly GCA_030378225.1 of Knoxia roxburghii. Lineage (NCBI taxonomy): Eukaryota > Viridiplantae > Streptophyta > Magnoliopsida > Gentianales > Rubiaceae > Knoxia > Knoxia roxburghii. The sequence goes on along the minus strand of CM059422.1, from coordinate 8,864,326 downwards.
TTGACAATGATACAGAGAGCAAAGTAGCGGGTTGTAAACAACCTGGTAATTCCTCAAATCTGACTTATTTGGTATTATACTTTTTGATGCAGCACAAGCGTGTGTTTCAACTAGAATATATCTTAGGAAAATCTTCCCTTTTCTAAATACTGTAGTAAAGACTGCTGGAAAACTAAGAGTTTCTGTAGGTGTCTCTCCTAGAACTTTGGCATCACACCTAAGGACCTTTGCATCACGTGAACCTTGAAGAAGACAAAATTCTGACAGGAATTTGTATTGGACCCAACTACCAAATCTCCTCTTAGGAAAATACATTATTTATAGAGTACAAAGCTAAAACCATTTTAGATTATGTCATCGTTCACTTTCCTAAAGAATGAATTTTATTTGTAGATTCAATTGTAAACGTGACACTTGCCTGAATGAATTTCATAAATAAGGATTCAAAATAGGAAATCTCCAATGCAGGAAACTCCTGAGAAGCTATAATTACTGAAATAGCCTTGACAACTGAAAAACAGAAATTCCTTGAACTAACTGAATTCCTGCATCAAAAGTTATTCAACTTGTGCCCTCCTATTATTATTCTTCTGAAACTCTCGTACAATATGGAAATCATAATTTTGATTTTCCTTGACTTTGTCGTCTGTATCATTCGCTCCTGGTTGGGAAAAATTGACCTTGAGTTTTAAGACTGACTATACAAAACCTGAAAGTCTGAAATTTACAGTATCTCAGAATTTACAGTTATTCTAGTAATTGTATATTTTTGATAACCTGTTTTAACCTATAATTTAACATAAGTGAGAAAAGATAATGGCTGGGAAATCTAAAAGTTTTCTTTATCACATCCAGATTCAGTTCCAGAAACAGAAAGAAGTGATAATGAAAAAAGTTGTACTCTTTCACTAGTTAAGTTAACGCGGAGCGGTCTTATTCTCTTTATTCTTCCTAAGGATGGGGTTCGATCTGTTGTTGATATGGTATCAAAAATCATCCAGTCGAGAGAAAGTGGGTGTCTCAAGTCACCACAGTAAGTGTAATCCCTCCGTCCCACAATAATAATGTTTGAAAATTAGTTTTTGTCTCACAATATAGTCCAGCTTCTATATTCTTACTGTCAATACATATTATTTTACTTTCAATATCCAAATTAATATGATTATACATGATTTTTATGTAGTGTAGAACTAAATTATAAAGTTATATGCGAAAAAAAATATAGTAATAAATATTTTACGTGAATTGTACTTTAACCTAAATAAAAAGTTGTACCTTGTTCAAACATGATCTTTTTATGGGATAGAGGGAGTATCTTTAATCTGCAAAGTATTTGGCAACATACATTTGGTATTAATTTGTCAAACTCATGCCAGATGCCTTTTGGTAATGTTTAATAGCTTTCATTTTCTATATAACATTTCTGAATTTACATAAAACGATGGTTATGCTAATTGCTGTTACATTTGGTAGTATACTCGTATGGTTTACCCAGGAACTTTTATTCAATTTCTGAGGCACTGAGTGAAGAGGTCAAGGGGAAGTGTAACTCCCAAAATAACCAAAAAAGGAGAAGAAAAGAAAATAATAAAGAAGTGGTTTGGCTACTAGACAGTGATTACTAATTAAGTTACCTCTACTCTTTCGTTGTCACAGCATGGATGCTTGTTTGCAGTGAATCTAAATGTAATCATTAGATAGTGTCTCTATTGAACATGAACCTAGTTTACATCTGATGCTATTCTCTGTGAGTAGAAAATGTGCAGAAAGAAAAAATGGCGAGTTACGTAGGGGAGGGTGGGGATGATTGAATTAATTTTAGTAAAACAACTTCAACAGCCTTTTTTGAGAGTGAGGAAAAAGTTAAAGTGAGAGAGGAGAGGACATTTTCTTGCTAAAGGAAATCCTTTTTACCATTGTGTTTGTTTCTACATTAGTTAAGTTCAGTGATTCATCTATTTTCTTAATTGTTTATCACATTATCTCATGCAGATGGTGCCATCGTATTTTCCCAATTCAAGCCACATGTAATTTAGATGAAAAGGAATTACACAATGTGGTTTTAAAGCTAGTTCAAGAATATCTGAAAGAGAAAAGGAACAAAGTAGCAAGACAAGTAAAGGTATGGCTCAATCTTAATTTGAGGTCTACAAGTACCTATTTTGTCTATACATTCTCTCTTTGCTTTTTTTTGGCCTATCGTGGTTGGGGTGGTCATACAAATATGAACAAAAGGAGTCAAAAGAGAGAATCCATCAGCAACACAAATATTTGCTGTGAATTCACAAATAACTCACAACTTTATAGTTTGCAGTTGGTTACAATAGAAGAGGAATCGAGGAAAACGAGGTGAAGCATGCACGAGAAAATGCAAATGGTTCCCAGGGGTCTTCTCTACTCGACCGCAACAAGTGTTTTAGCATTGTGGCAGCTGCTGTCAAAGATGCAATTCCAGATTCAGTTGTAAATCTGAAGTGCCCAGAGGTAGCATCCTAGTTGAATTCTAGCATTACTAACAAGTATGTTCTCTTTTTCGCATCTTCACGGGGGTTGTCTTTTTGATGTGCTAATTCTTGCAGATTGCGGTGCTTGTTGAGGTTCTGCCAGTCTCTGGAATTCCTAATGAGAAAGTAGTGGTTGGTGTGTCTGTTCTTCCGCAGACACTTGTTAGTTTAAAACCACGTCTATGCATTAAAGCATTGGTCAGCGATGCTAAGGCTGGTAATGAGAAGAAGGTTAAGGGATGATGCTCCTGGTTTTGGCGATCTCCACACCACAAGCAGGCTAATGTTTATCCAGTAGGTAAACAAAATGGCACCATAGGTCCATAGTATGCACTTGGTTGTCCATGTGCAAGCGGTTGCATTTTCTCGTCGTCCCCAGGTAAAAAGATATAACTATCCTCAGAAAAATAGTCGCTTTTGTAATACTGACAGTATTATAAATAAGACTATTTTTCGGGGGAGAAAGAGATTGTGGTATAGTACTGTGGTAGCTGAATACTGTCACCCGTCCATGTTTTTGAGCTGGAGGGAGGAAAAAAAAAGAAAGATGTTCATATTGCTGGGTGGTGATAGCCTTCCTTTTCACTGGTTCATTAGGGCTCCTCTCATCTTATGAGCAGAAATGTAGCTGGAAAGTATTCCAGTGGAGACTGAGTTTGTTTTTTTTAAACCTTAAATTCATTTTTGATCCCTTTAATAAAGATATTTCAATTTTGATCTTTCTTCTTATTTTATTACTAATACTAGTTATACTTAATTTTTTTTGTAATTATAATTTTTTTACGAAAATATCATTTGATTAATTGTTGATTATTTTTTTTTTTTTTTCGTCGCAATCGTATCTACCACTAGAAATGGTTTTCTTTTTTATTTTTATCGAATTTTTATGAATCTCAACTATTTATGGCCGGATGTAACTTCCTCTCATAGAAGGAAATTTTGTAACAGACAGCATAGGCACATCCTATTTTTTTATATGTTAGCAGGAGTTAATTAGGCTTTGGCCAAAGAAAAAAAATCATATATTTAAATTTGAATATAATAAAATTAGTAATACATAATATGAAAATAATTAGTTATATAAACATATCATTATACGCGAAAAGATCTTAAAGAGTGTTAATATAACACTTGTTTATTATGTGACATTCGATATTATATATATATTAATTATTATATATAAAGAGAGGAGAGGCTAATAGGGGGTTGGGCTGAAAATTATAATATATATGCATGCAAGAATTAACGCTTATTTTTATACCATAAAGTTTCATAAGGCTATAGTCAGATCTAGATTAACAGCATTATGGCGGAGGAGTACAGAGGATGGTGAACCTAAATAGTCGCCGGAGTTCCCTCGGCGGCGGTGGCTAGAAGTAGAACAAATGGCGGCCTCGCTAATCTCAGTACTGGTGGTCGAAGAAACGTTATTGCTTGTTTGAGTTGTGGAAGGATGATGCAGGGAGAGAGATAATGAAAGTCCACCGCATTCCTGATCAGTTCCCTCAGCAGCAGCATCCACCACGATATTTTTTCCTCTAACAACAAAATCCGCCATTTTTGTACCTTTTGCTGCTGCTTCATAATACTCTTCCCTCCCTTGCCTCGCCACCTACACAACAGTAAGACAGATTTAATAATGGTTCGAACTGCATTAATCAGGGACATAATCAGAATATTTTATACAAGGGACTAATTTTACACTAAAAGTTTCATCCTCCGCTACAGTATAACGAAAACTACACCAATGACAGAACCCTCAGTCAAAATTAAAGATTTTTCCGACAGTTAAAGGTGTTTCATCATCCCTCAGCAAGGATGGGGGCAAGGAGGAGATTTATGAGTAAATTAAGATAAAAAAATAATTATTATATATAATTTGAAATTAAAATATAAAATTATACGTAAATAATAACAATAATATTAAAATAAACATTATATTTGATTTAAATGAAATTATCATTATAAAATAAAGACACTATACTCTTTACCTAAGTACTCTTCCTTTGTGCTTCAAAAAAATAAAAAAAAAAATCTTCCTTTGTCTTAAAAAAAATCTCTATATATTGTGAAAAAATAATTGTGTAGCATAGTCTTAATTCAGCTCCAAAACTATTAAAAAATAATATAATTCAAATAATTTTAATATTAGCATTCTAATTAATATAATTTTACGTTATTTATACAATCAAACATAATTATTTTTATGCATCAATAAACTACTGCTTTTTGGAGAAGGTAGTAAAAAAAAAAAAAAAAAAAAACCTTTTGATTTGCATCGGCTGTCATCTCACCTACCCTCCCTTTTTATTTCACCAACCCTTTGACCACAAAAACTAAACCAATTTCTTGTCGGTCCAAATTTTACACCATTTATAGTAGAAAAACATCAATGCAAATTCTCCCCATAATATACCCAATTATGAAGTCTCAAATTTTATGTCCCATATGTTTTTTTTTTTTTTTTTCCTCCGAACTAACAACGTTTTCTGTTTTTAAATAATAGAGATTTTCAAAATATTGTAAATATTAAATATAAAAAATAATAATTAATTTATTTGTACAAGTTATATGATTTATTCTTATAAACTCTTATAGAAAGAGTAACAATAATTAATACAATAATCAACATTTACACAGAATTTTAAAAGTAAATTTTTTTTTTAAAAATTCATAATTCACATTATTTTGAATAAAAATATCAATTAATTTTAACGAAACTAAAACTTTTATTACTTTCGACATATTTATTTAAATGTAAAAATATTTTCCAAAAAACGCGATTCAGAATGTAAACTAGGAAAAAGAAAATGAAATAAGGTGCGCCCACATCAAATATAAAGATTAAAGACACTGCAAAATTTTCAATTCAATTTTGGGTACGGCTGCAAAGCAATAAATATTCCTCTGATGCATTAATATTTTTGAACGAAAATTTGGCCTATTTCTAGAAGAAAAATGGACTTGAAGCTCCATATATTTACTAGTCAAACCTAAACGATGCACTTCTTAGGGAATAAGGACTGACACCATGATTGCTTTTCAAATATAAATTCATCATCAATGAAAGGTTTTAAGTAATTCCTAGGTTCAGTTTCGGGTTTTAACTTTCCTACGTTTGAATTGTGTTTTTGTGTTTTATTTTATTTTTTAGAGAATTTTTTATGTTTTTTAAGTTTTGTTAAATAAAAAGATAACGTAAAATAAAAGAATGAATAACTTGATATTAATAAAAGTGACAAAATTTCAAAACGCATTGGGTCAAAATGTAATATGATTGAGGAGGAGGCATTAAAACTTTTCTAAACAAGGTAGAGTGACTATATATAAATTTTTTCAACTGACGTCATATAAAAACAATTATAATATTAAAAATAGGCTGTGAATCGTTAAAACTAATCCCGGGTCAGAATATTAAAGAATGAATTTAAATTTTCCCCGATATCATATAAAAATAATAATAATTATAATATAAGAGTCTCGCTTCATTTTGCATCAAACATATTCATTTTATATAATTATAATAGAATAAAACTTTTGAAAAAAAAAAAAAAAAAAACCAGCTGGTAGCACAAATTGCAACACATGTCAAGTCTAATAATGCATGCATGAATGCCTCAAATTTCAAAGTGTTGTTGTCAATAATTCCTCACCAACCAACCAAACAAAACTCAGAACTGCCCTTTTGGTATCAAATCCACATTTATTTTCCAACACCATTCATAATTCATAATTCAAAATGCAAATCAAGAATTGGGAAAATGACTTGCTTCCTTCGTTAGGTGGTCCAATTATGTGTACTATTTCTAACCCTTTTTTTCCAATAAAAAAATTATGATTTTATGACTTCTCAACTTTTATACTCAAATTAAATTTATTTACCTTTATTTAGAATTGTTTGTTATAATTTAAACAATAATTAACTTTAAATTGTGCACGTAACAATTTGAAATTCGAACCTTGACATCAGAGTTATAAACTCTCACCCTTACCACCCCACTCCAGGTACAATTACATACTCCCTTCGTTTATTTTTATTTAACGTTTTAAGAATTTTACAAAATTTATTTTTATTTGACGTTTTACACTTTTTACAATTTTTAACATTTTTAACTTCTAATCTTTATCGAGATAATTAATATACCTAATCTTTATCCTCCCATCAAGATATAGTTAGAGTAATTAAGTTAAAATAAAAAGGGTAAGTGAAAAATTTTATCCACTTTTAATCTTGTCTGAAAATTCTAAAATGTCAAATAAAAATAAATAGAGAGAATATTTATTTTAATAAAAGTTATTATTAAAAATAAATCGTATTTAGATCTTTTATTCTTTGAAGAACGAGACAAGAAAGAAGCACCCCAAATTGGAATTTTTTTTTTCAAAGGAGGCACACAAAAGGCAAAACCCAAAAAGAAATAAAATTAAAAATCAACAGAACTAGTCAAAACAGAGGCAAATATTTGGAAAAAAAGGGAACATTCTATTGGGGAATATTTTACGATAATACCAATTATTTATAGCTGCAAAAGAAAAAAATGCAAAAAGAATTTGTTGCGGTTGTACTACTCATAAGAAAATATCTTATTCTTTTCAAAAATGAAAGTAACGTCTTTTAATTAAGTTTTTTTTTTTGGAATAGTATAGTTTCAGTATTATACACTATTTACAAGGATGATAAGCGAAATTATTAATTTGTTTTATAGGTCACAATAAATATAAATCTATTTTATAGAACAAAAAATAATTTATGTATTAAAAGGTCCCATTAGCCTCGTTTAATAATAACTACTAAGATTACAATCCTACTATAGACCCAAAATAAAGAGCAATGAGAAAATTAAAGTCACAATCAAATGAAACTTTTTAAAGAAAATTATGTAAAAAATTGTAACATAAAATGAGAAAATTACCCTAAAAGATTGACTTAGGTGCTGCCCATAAATGGTTCTCGAGGTTACGAAAGAAGTTTTTAAAAGACAAATATAAAATCTATTAATCCATCTTGCGATTATTTCAATTTAAAATTTTTTAAATTTCAACTATTATGAGTTAATTTTGTTTTTAATCGTAATTTTACTTCGGTATTAAGTTATAGATTCCCCTCCAAAATGTATCTTTCATAATTCCTGTCTTAGAAAGCTCTGTCAATTCAATTGTACACTTTGAAGTACAAAAACTTTCAAATAAATTGTATCCATTCATTCCTGTTTTATATTATTATAAAAATTGAATCTTGGTTATTTTTTTAGAAAGAACCAAAACAAATAGGTCCTTAGGTTTCCTTTTCCAATATCCATGCATCCACTGGTCATGAAAGTATTACTGCAGTTACTACTATAGCACTTAAACAAACAAAGCCCAAAAAAATAACAGAAGAAAAAAAAGAAAAGAAAGCAGCATGCTGCATGGCAGAGAGAGTTCAAACAAGAAAAGCAGGACCTATAAAAACCAAATATGCACTCCACCTTCTTACTTAAAGCTGCAAAAGATAAACAATTTTGGAGAGAGAGAGAGAGAGAAAAAGAGGGGATGCAAATTTAGATTTTTTTTTTTTTATGTACCTTGAAAAGATTAGATTCTTGCTCCAATGGACCTGCTGCAACTGCAACATTGCCAAATGGATTAAGGGTTTGAACCAGATCTTGATGAGACAAGTAGAAAGGAGTTGTTTCTTGACTATTCTTCTCAGCAGCTGCAGCAGCGGCCTGCTCCTGCTGCACCCTATAATCATCACAGTACGGATTTGTTGTTGCTGCTGCTGCTACTGACTCAAGAAGAAGAATTCTTTGTTGGCTGCAATGCAGCTTCTCAGAAAATGAACTCATCATCTTCTCGATTCTTGCTCTGATAAATAAAAAAGAACACTATTGATCAGTAACTACTTTATGGCATCATTCAGTATTGCAGGCAGGCACTTCCTTCCTGAGATTTGAAAAAAATGAAAGGCAAATATATATGTACCTTTTCAGACTGGGAGGCGAACTGGAAATGAAATGAGGATCTCCTGATCTTTCAGTGGGATATTCCAAGGATGGATAGCGAACCATTATATCATTTCCTTGTTGTTGATCAAGACCGCTTCTATGAAGATCATGAACAGAAGGCGCCTTGCTTTGTTGTTGTTGAGTAATGAATTTGTCAGCTGTTTTTGACAAAACAGATAAGAGGAGGCAAGATTAGAAAAGGACAAAAAAAAACACAAAAAGAGAAAACTGTTCTCATTCATTAGAAAATCTGGAGGGCTGATCTTCAGAATTATGGCAAGAAACAATCAATGAAGTAGTGAGTCAATTGTTGCATCATTTCCAAAAGATATGGACAGCTCACAGAAGGGGATGGATATGGGATATCAGCAAACATTGATTATGGTTTCATGAAAAGAACTAATAGAGGAAAAGGAAGAGTATTTTTCACCAAGAACATAGTTTTTTCAGATTACATCAGAGTGTCAATATCCACCACAGCAAAATGGTTATCCCTTTGGGAAACAGTTTGTTTATTTTGGGAAAGAATATTTATTGTGGGCAAAACCAAACCAAACAAGAAAAGATTTTTTTTTTTTTTTTTCAGTTCTGCAAGTAGAAAGAAGATAGGGAAAGAAATTGAATATAGATTGAATGAAGTACTTTGTCTTGCAGAATCAATCTTCATGCTCCTGTACATCTGCAGTGGAAAAAACAGTAGGAAAAGAAAAATCAAACAATGGAACAGGAAAACTAATAAATGAGAGAATTGTTCAAAGAAACATTCAAAAGACTAAATCAAACCTGGAGATGACTCTTGACATGAGAAATGGTTAGTCCTCTCACATCCATCATTTGCAAAACCAGTTTTGGTGTAGCCTCTGCATTTCAGAAGCATCAATCACTGAGTCAAAACACAAAGAAGAAGGAGAGAAGATCAAAAAAGAAAGATGAAAAAAGCTTACTATCTTGACCACCAAGCCTCTCAATAGCATGAACAAAACAACGATGAAGATCAGGAGTCCATCTCAAACGAGGTACTTTTGATCTTACATACTGCCTTACACCGCCATTTCTTCCACAACTCACCATTTTTAAAAAAAAAAAAAAAATTTCAAATTTCCTCCCTTTTTTCACAACTCGCGAAAAATCCAAAAGGGTCTTCAAAAAAACTACCTTTCACTTCCGAACCAAATTTCAGCTAAAAGGGCCGCTAAAAAAATCAAAAGAAAACGTCTTTGGAAAAATAGCCGTCTTTGAGCTCGAGCAACCCAGTTACCCCACTGATTTTTGAAATGGTGTTGTAATATAATAGTAATATATAATGAAGAGAGAGAGAGAGGGAGAAAGAAAAGATCACGAGAAAGAAAGAATGGATCAGAGAATTAAAGAGGGGGACTGTGAATTTCCTTAAAGAGGGCCGGGAAGACTGAAGGAGAGGATGATGACGATGATGATGTGCTAAGTTGTTTTTTTTTTGAAGAATTTTACGTTGTAGTATTATAGTAGAACTAGAAAGAAAGTAAGGTAGTACTCATTTTCTCTCTCTCATATAATTTTTAAAATTATTTTGGGGTCAATATGCACTAAAATTCTTGTGCCCAACCCGATCCGAACTATCCATTACGGTTTTCTTATTTATTTTTTTATTTTCCCTCCAACTACTAGTCAGTGTCGAATCTAAGAAATAAAAATCACATTGCATAATTTAACTAATATTATAAATTAAAATTAATGTTATTTAAAAAATAAATTTTTATAATAAGGGTTTACTTTTTCTGTTGTTAATAAATTAAAATAGATGACATTTTTTAGAATTAGTCAACAACAAAAGTATTTTGGTTATTATATTAAAATAATAACAAATATCTGTCTTTTTCTTCAATTTTTTGTTTTCAATTGTCTCTAAATAATATTCTATTCACACTTTTTTTTTTTTTAATAGAAAAAGAAGCCGAAATGTTAAATTTAAAACTTATTGATTTTAAATAGGGAGTGCAAATCACTAAGGTTATAACTCTTTGTCTCTATTCACACTTTAATTTAGTTATATTTATAAATTTTTTAATATATCATTCATAATTATTTCTATAATTTATAAATCTTCAATTTGTAATTAATTGAGAGTAATTTAGATTAAATATTTTTTAACTAACTAAATTTACCTTTCTAAATGTCATTACGGGATAAAGAATTAAGAAAGAAGAAGTATTAAAATTCCAAAATAGGATCTCTTAATTTAATTCATGTTATTGATAAAATAAAAGGTTCAGCTCAAGCTTACGTCAAATTATATATATTGTACCCAACACGAGTTTTGTATAGGGAGCGGGTTTAGTTAATGGTCCCCGTAATTTTTTTAATTAAGGTAATTTGTCTGAATTTTATTTTCCCACGCGTGCTTTAATACCAACTAATCACATTCTATATAAGGACCATGTTTTTTCATTTTAAAATACTGCATTCATTCAATTTACCAAATATCTTTTATATCGTTCATTTTTTTCTCGCCAAATTGATCTTCAACTATTGCAAATTATTCCGATTTCATGTATTTCAGCTTATAATTGTTATTTTTGTGATCAGATCGCAGGTATCATTAGTTTTTTGTTGTTTTAGTTGCTGAATTTATTGCTCTATTTTTTTCCTGATATTTTGCTTTCTCGATCGTTTAAAATGAAGATTTATGATCACGTTAGTAATGTTGATCGATTGGATTACAAGTATGGCGTTTTTTTTCTTATTTTTGTTGCTAAAGCTATATGTTCTTCGTTCTTTTGTGATATTTTGCTTTCTCAGTAATATTTCGTTTAGAATGGAGATTTGTGATCGCGTTAGTAATGTTGATCGATCGGATGATGATTTGTTCGAAAACGATTATATTGTGTAGAACGAAAAAGGTTCTGTAATTCATTTTATGATCTTGCAATGATTTTTTATTTGATAATTTGTGAAAATACGATAGAAACTGAATAATTGTTTTGCACTTGGACGTGCAGTGAATTTTTCTGGAGGTGATGATAATCGATTGGATAAGAGATCTATTTTGAATGATGTTGTTGTTGTTTTTTATGAAGGTTAGTAATAAATTATATAAATTGGAGTTTTAGTTGATATAAAGTAACGTTTTGTATGATATAATTTTTTTGTGAAATATGTAAGAGGCAAGGAAATATCCAAACTTATTGATAATGTTGATGTTATTGCTTCCGGTGAAGGTAATAGTTTATAGTTACATTAATTGTTATGTTATGTGATTCTATATTTTTTGTTATATTAACTTTTTTTTTGTTTGTAGGTTCTGGAGTATTAGTTGATGAGTCAAACAAATTTTGGTTGGTGAGATTGTTGAGAACGAGAAAACTGTTTTCGATTTATATAATCAGCATGCTTTTAGAGTAGGATTTAGTATTAGAAAAGGAAAAGATCGTAAATCAAAACTTTCTGGAATTAGATATTTGAGGAGGTATGAATGTAGTAGACAACGTTCCTATTCAGATATCGCTTCTGTTTATATTTATATGTATATATACAAAGGAAAGATGATTATATCATTTGAGACATGAGTTTATATAAAGTTGAACATGAGTTTATATCATGTGGATTATGTGTTTATATCAATATAATAAGGGGTTATATCATGTGTACAGGGGTAAAGATTTGATTACATCGTTAAAAAAACGAGTTTATATCGAGTAGAATGTGAGTTTATATCATGTAGATCATGTATTTATATCAATATAATAATGGTTATTATCATGTATAAAGAGCAACAATTTGATTATATCAGATACAATAGTGTTTGAGTAGAGTTTATATCAACAAAAAACATGAGTTATATCATATAGAATATTATTTTATATCGACCAAAAAAGAGTTTATATAACAAAAAATAATAATACAATAGTATTTTATATCAAATATATTCCTGATAAAAATAATAGTGTTTCATATCAACTGAAATTGTATTTATATCAACCAAAATTAGGAATTATATCTACACAATAATATTTTATATCAATCAAAACACCCAAAAGAGATTTACAACTATTAAAGATTATCCACTTAGAATTGAGAAAAATCTGAAAAGAAATTAAAAATGCAAGAAGTAAATAATTGTATTTCATAAAACTCATCTGATAAAGTACATGATGTACTCGTTTTATAAAATGCTACAGTAGATGATAAACATAAGGGATATTGTAGATAAAATGATTAGTTGATATTCATTATCACAAAATATATCTAGATAAAACTATGAATATGATAACCTTATCACTCAAATGCATCCTTATCACTTCAAGCATCCTTATCACTCCTTCACTTGCGTTTGGTCTGTTGAAGTTGACTTTGTTGTTTAACAAAAAGGTTATCATCTTGATAACTTTTAAATGAACCCTCTCCGCGCCCTTTTCCCTTTCAACCCTCGTGGAACTCGAAACACTCTCGTAATGTACTAACTACCACAATTAATTATGAATAACCAAGTCTTGTGATGACAGAAAATGAAAAATTATGGCACCATATATCGGAATAGGTCATCGGAGAGGAGGCGATCGAGACGTCGAGAAGAGTAGAGAGGAGGCGTCGAAAATCCCAAAGTCGAAAAAGGGGAGGCACGACAGAGCTGAAGGAGATCCGAGGGAGGAAGGGTGGCGGCGTGAGAGAGAGAGAGTGAGAGAGATAGAGAGAGTGAGTGAGAGAGAGAGAGAGAGAGATAGAGGGTTGGAGAAAAAAAGAAAAAAAACACGTGTTGCTAATCGCCCGTGCTGCTACTGATGGAATGTGAAAAATTAGGACGAGTACAATAGTATTGTACTACTATATTAGTACTGTATACGAATTGCAAGCTTACAACCACAAATTTATTCTTTTTCTTGTCTAATAAAAAATGTTTTGTTTGTATAATATATATATTTTTACTTTATTTTCAAATTTATTAAAAAATAACATACAATAATTTTTTTACTTTATATTTGGTAAGAAATTAAAATTATTTTGAACTTATACGAATTAATTATTCATGAATCGTATTAAATATTTCATTTTAAAATCTACCACCTGAGAGCAAACCACAAATTTTTTAAATACAAAGGTAGTAACACAAATAAATATAAATGTAAAATTGTACAGAATTTAAGATATTTAAGCGTTCAAATCATTATATTTATCAAAAAAAATTAATTAATAAAAAATTTCGAGTGAAAAATGAATTTCTAGTGTTCACATAGGCTTTCCAGGCTAAAGTTGAGAGAAATGAGGCAAATCGAGAGTATTGATGATTTCCTCATCTAAGAAAAGGAGTAGATCTACTTTATATTTCTCTAAAATCTAATCTGGTAGTCTTAAAACTACATGATAGTTCATTGACAAATGACATGATTATATTGATTAGAGGGGGCTTCAATACTAAGTTGATCATAAATTTTATACAATGGATTATCTTACATGATAATTCTAGAACTATGTATAATTTGACTCAATCTTATATGGTGGTTTTAAAATAAATTGTAGAATAAATAACATGATTATATTGTTTGGATGAAAAATAATGGGATTCAGGCCCTCATCGATCTAACATTCAAAACTTGAGCTTTTTTTTTTTTTTTTTTTTTTTTGACAAAAGAATTAAGCTATTTATTGGGGGTATAAACCCAATCCAACATCGGTACACAGAGAGTTCCGTTCTCAATATATAAATATAGTAGGTTACTCCCTTTATTACCAATTAATTTTAGGGTGGAACTCCACGAACTTATATATTGAGTTTGAGGTTGATGTGGGATATGTGGGTGGATCCTCATATGTGTCTTATTCCTATTTTCCCAACGACATTAGAGCACTTTTTTTAGTTATCCTCAACTAACAACTAAACTCGAATTCCAGTCACCTTTACTCACGACCAAAGCTGAATTTCGATCCCCTTTGACTACTAAAATTGAGACGATAACTAAAAAATGATAGTAAGAGTTATTTGGTTTGAGAGTTTGGAATGGGAGAATCGGAATCAATCCAAGTGTTTGGTTTGGAGTATTAGAATGGGAATGAGTTTGATTTCAAAATATTAGGGTTTTACCAAACCCAACCCCTCATGGATTTCGTCAAGTGGTGCATCTGGTCGCGCATATATTAAAACAAATAATTATTATTTTTATTTTATTATATTTATATTTTGATTCTTTCAGGTAACCAAATATTAGAAATAGTAATATTTCCAGACAATCAAACTCATCATATTCTCATTTTTATCCTACTGATTTCGATTATGATTTCAAATAGTTTTATGAAACGCCCTTGAATAATAAAATCAGTTTGTAAAATAAGATTTAGAGGCATACCACAAATACCGCTATTTTTTATTAGAGTAAATTATAAAATTGGTCACTATATTATTGTCAGTTTCTGGTTTTGGTCATCATACTTTGAAAACTATTTTTAAAGTCATCATACTTTACTTTTCTTTTAAAAAATGATCAATCCGTCAGTTAACTCCGTCAAATCACTAACCATTAATTTTTAATAGGGCTATTTTTGTCTTTTCATTACCTCAAAGTAATAAGAGGGTAAAAATTATATGAGCTATAGAGTAAAGGGGCAACTAGTGCAATTTTAAAAAACTAAAACCCTAGCTAGCAGTCATCCTTTATTTCCCCCCCCCCCCTTCTGGCGGCCGCCTCCCCATCCCTCCCCCAACCCCCTTCCACTCGAGGGAGCTCATTGATCGGATCGACGAGGAAGACAACCCTTGTCGATCTGACGACGAGAACCCCGACCAATTTGGCCGTCAGTGATTTAATACCCTAACTTGACAGAGTGACCATTTTTAAAAGAAAAGTAAAGTATGATGATCTTAAAAATAGCTTTCAAAGTATAATGACCAAAACTAAAAACACACTATATCATTGTGAACAACTTTAGAATTTACTCTATTATTTATATCTCACTTAAATTACTATTTTGCTTCTCTTTATATTAAAATATTTTTATTATTTTTTAAAAATATGACGATAAAATTAATTAAAAAAATGTTGATGATATCCTATAGGATCCATAGATTTTGATTTTGATTTTTGAAGTTAGGAGAGAGAGAGAGAGAGAGAGAGAGAGGATCTTTTCTGATAAAATTCAGCTGGAAATCATTACTAAAACAAGCACCAACTGCTGCGTTTACATATTCTGAATCTGATGCTTTGACTATTCTCTCTCTCTCTCTCTCTCTCTCTCTCTCTCTCTCTCAATTATATCTGAACTATATATATACATTTTTCTTTTCTAATTACATAGTGTATCGCTTTTTGTTTTATTCAGTCAGATGAACTGTCGGCATGCAAATTCTTTTTCTTTTTCTTTTTTTTGGAAAGATTTTGAGGATTTTTTTTATTATTTAAAAAAAGAAGAAGGAAATAATAGGTATACCTTGTACACGACCCTCAAGATTATAATTTAATTTTTTAAAAAAATAAGTTGGAGGTAAAAGTTTTTATTTTAAGTAAATATAATTTTGGAGGATATTTAAAATTAAAAATTTGAAAATTATGACTGTTTATGTTGTTCTCTAAGGAAAAAGTTACTTTTAAAAAAAGAAAATCCACTTCTCTCAAAGGAAAGAATAATGTATTCTCTGACCTTTTTTTCTTTGTTTTTAAAGATAAGATGTTTTAGAAAAATAGAAAAAAATTATAAAATATTTTGACTTCAAATATAATTTTAAAATTTTTAATTGTGAATATTTCATATTTTATTGATAAAATTTTAATAAAATAAAAATATAGTTATAATAAAAATAATATATTTTTTAATTTATGTGGATAATGTTAAAAATCTTGTAAAAGAAACTGAGGGGAGTCATATTAACAACAAAAACTTTTAAACACTTTCTTTTCACCAAAAATATGACAATGTTTTTATTATTTTAATTTTTTTTGTGAGATTTTTTGTGTAAAATGTTTTTAAAAATAAAAGAATACTTTTATAACCTATCTTAAACTTTTGAAGTCCATATCATGTAGTGCGTCATCTACCCTTCCTTGGAATTTAAATTAATGAATAAATAAGGCATTAATATGAGTTGACTTTTGAATAGTTTATTGTAGAAGTACTCTTACTTTTGTTGTTGAGAGGACCATTGTTCGAAATTTCATTTTTTTATTAATAAAACCTTCAGACATGTCGTTTAAGTATCCCCTCATTTTGCAAAAACTAGAAATTCAAAATTAAATTATGTAAATTTATAACTTTTATTAAAAGAAAAATTAGAGAAAAAAATTTTATTTACGTGTTTTTCTATAGTCTCTTATACCGACACTTACGGAACATAGAATATTATGTCCCTAATACTTTAATAAAAATAATATTTTATTATTTAATGCGATGATCATTCTGAATGTTCATTGTTTATCATTTGTTATAATGTTATTTATCAAAATATACATGCCAATATAACTGTACTATATATAATGATTGATCTTCTCTCCCCTTGTGAGATGTACCTTCTTTTCCTTTTTCACACAAATTATTTTTTATTTATCTTTTTACCTAAAATTTTATTTTATTTAATCTCATTATAACTTTTAAATAATTATTTCTTTATCAATTCAATTTCTTATCTTTCATCTCTAAGTTCACCAAATATAAGTTATTTCTTCTTTCTAATCATCTCAACCAATCCATGTCTTTACCTTTAAAATTAGGAACAAATGCAGGAATGATTTTTATAGTATCACTTATTGTCAAATTCAGTTTTAAACATTTGGTAATTAAAAAATTTTATTCATCAATATTTTTATATTAAACACATTTAAGACAATCAACGCTTTTAGTAATACTTAATGGTTGACATGATAATTGTCAAATTTATGCCACGTAGCACAATATTAAAAATTCTAAAAATTTAGAAAATGGTAAATTTAGTTCTAAAAGTTTATAAAAGTATCAACTTTAGTCTAATTAAAATAATTTTGCATGCACTTAACGATAGTCTCTCCCAAACCATTAGTTAGTGATTATTTTAAAATTATTTAATAAATAATTACTTTTCAACACCTAAACCATAAATCCACCCTAATCAAAATGAGTGAACCTGAATCAAAACTAATCGATCTAGTGTCAAATAATTAAAATTTTAAAAAAATTAATTTTAGATTGATATAAATAAAAAATTAAAACTTAAAAAATTTTTATAAATAATTTAAAATTTTTAATTTTACATTGATATTTTTAGATTTTTTAAACAAAAAAATTTATTATTAAAAATAAATAATAATAATTTTAAAAAATCAAAAACTAAAACAAACCAAAAAATTTTAATTTTTCACTTATACCAATGTAAAATCAAATTCTTTTTTTAAAATTTTTATTATTTGACCCCACATTAACCGATTTTAACTCGAGTTGACTATTTTAATCAAGGTAAGTTTTGGTTTTATGTTTTAAAAAATAATTATTTAAAATAAATTTTAACTAGTTGTTTTAATGGATTATCATTGAGGGCATACAAAATTCTTTTAATTAGATTTATAGGTTAAGAAATAATATATTTCTCTCCACCCCTAAAAAATTGAATTTTTTACTAAAAGGGCGTTGAAAAAAAAGTGTGGACTGAAAAGATTGAAAATTTGAAAATATGGACATATGGGGGCCTCTCGGATTCTTAAAATCCAAATTTTGAATAATTCGGACTCTAAGAATCCGAAATAAGAGGTAATTAAAATACTAATGATGCTAAGTAATTAAATTAACAAAATTCAGATGTTAGAAATCCAAAACTCGAGGCCCCTGATGGTGATCAAATGGCTATGGTACTTAGGCGAGTAAGTTTTGAAGGCATAGACTATGGTGAGCAGTATTGGATGGCTACACCTACCGATTTGTTTTCAGTCGCCACTTATGCAAATGCACTGGTAATACAACTGAGCAGAACTCGTCCTGATGGAAATTATTCTATATTACCTTTGTATGCCTTAGGTGGCGACGCACAACCTAAAATGGTGATAGCGATTGCCTATGTAAATGAGAACCATTACATACGTGTAGATGTGGTAGATGAGTGCCCTATCCCACCGTTGAGCTTTGTTTGGCAACATCAGCGTCATACTGAAAGTGTGGGAGATTGGCCAAGAAATTTGGAAGCTAGGTTTAATGTTTGGATTGCACTGCGTGATTGCTAGGATGTAGATTGTTATGTGACATATGGTGTATTATATACTGCACCCACGGTACATATGAATTTAAGCTGATTTTTTTTCATAAAGACAGACTATCACGTCTCAAAACAACTAGCACTACGTAAAAAACAACTAGCACCACGTCCATAATCCATTCATGTGAATTTAAACATATTTTTTTTACAAAAACAGCCCATTGCATCTCAGAACAACTAACACCATGTCCAGAAACGTCTACATCCATTCATGTAAATTTAAGCTGATTTTTTTCACAAAGACAGTCCACCATGTCTCAGAACAACTAGCACTACATAAAAAACAACTAGCACCGCGTCCATAAACGTCTGCATCCATTCCTGTGAATTTAAACTGATTTTTTTCACAAAGACAGTCCACCACGTCTCAGAACAACTAGCACTACGTCAAAAACAACTAGCACCATGTCCAGAAATCTCTACATCCATTCATGTGAATTTAAGCTGATTTTTTTCACAAAGACATTCCACCACATCTCATAACAACTAGCACTACGTCAAAAATAACTAGCACCACGTCCAGAAACGTCTACATTCATGCGTGTGAAATTAGCTGAATTTTTCACAGAACATAGTCTACCACGTCTCGCTACGTCCAAAACAACTATCACCACGTCCAGATACGTCCAGCTACGTCCAGCTATGTCCATATACGTCCCGCTACGTCCAGCTGCGTCCCATAACACACGAGAAATTGGTCAAGTACTTGTACAAAAATGCGATATTTTAACAAGCGAGCCATGGTGGAAACGCACCATTTTAACGAGCGAACCAAGGTTAAAACGCTCCAGTTTGACGTTTTTGTTAAAAATGAAACGTTAAAGTGATACGTTTTTGGTTGTCATTATCGGAGAATTTTAACCTTTTTATTGTATTAAAACGTCATTGGCATTAAATTTTATAGGTCAGAAACGTTATTATCTACGTTTGTGTAAATGGAAAAAATGCATTTTAGTTGCGTTTTCGACATTTACTTAGCCATTTTCTATATTTTTCCTTCATAAGGCCCTTTTCATCATTTCATAATTATTTTGATTTTTTTTATGATATAAATAGCAATTTAGTTATACAAATGGCAAGTCCCTATTAAATATGACGTTTTTCTTTTTTTATTACAATCGTCACCATCAACGTATTTATGTTTGTCGAATTGCGTTCCTACCAAGGCACTTCGAACATCCATCACAAGGACCTGTTTTGAGGGGAAGCACTATATACTATTGATTGGGGCCCAATTTTGTGGGGCCCACAATTACAATGTTTTAATAAAAAATCTACTAATTTTCATTTTTTCTCATATTATTTATGATTTTTACTCTTTAATTCTCTTTAATTATCTCTTAATTTCTCAATAGTTTTATCTCATCTTTATATAATTATCTTAAAACTATCAAATTCAATCAACAAGTAATTAAAGAAAAATAGAAATTGGTGATTTCGAAAATTATCGCTGATGACTTGTGAGGAAGCATATTGATTCAAAATCTCTAAAAACATTTATTTGATAGTTTTTTTGGATAAATGAGAGCGATAATGACAAATTTTTTTGTTATTTTGAGCTGATTGTATTTATATCATTTTATTATTGAACTTATTAATAAATTTTTATTTGACAACAAAAATATTAACAATATATTTGTATATTTATAGGGGCCACGCTTTTCGTTTTCTTTTGGGCCCCAAAAATGTCTAAGACGGTCCTGTCCATCACCGTGACCAAAACCTAAATATTATTTATAAATATATATTTGAAACTAAAATATATAAAGTATTTGGAGAAGATTTGAGTACAGTATTGGATGGTGATTTAGAAGAAGATGGGCAAGAAACGAGAGATGGTTTTAACTCATAATCAGTTAATTCTGAGCCTTTACCGGCATATATGATTGCAGGGTGCTTTTGATGATTATGATGACATCGCAAATCGTTATTTTTTTTTCAAATTAGGGTTTTTTCCAAGTACAACATAAAAAATGACGCTCGGAAAAAAAAAAAAATGATAGGTGCTTTACTATTGGTCTCTTTGTGCCGTCCGTGCGCCGTCCGTGCGCATTTATCGCTCATCATTTCGTTTTCACTAAGTTACTTGAGTGGACTGATTGAATATGCCTGTAATTTTTAGAGCTTATTTAGTATAATATAGCTCGATTTGCTAATAGAGGCTTACAAAATAGTAGGTGATTTTTTAACACTTGTATCTTTGAGATTTTTAATTTTATAATAATAAACGATAACTAATATGTCATTTTCTTTATAAAAAAATTTTACAAACCAATAACCACTATTAAATAGTAGTACTAGGACTACTATGCTAGGTGGTTCAAAATAGTAATATTAATATTATAAAAATAGTAAATAAATTAAACAATTTACCCACGAAATTTTAGGAAAACATGGAGTAGTTATTTTTTTGATGTATTTTTTGCAGATTCCTCCCAAAATCTATATTTCAAAAGAAACAAAAATCTCATCTTATTATAAACTCAATCGAAGAAGCACCAGAAAAGAGGAATTCATGCCCATCGAGGAGGTACAAACCCAGTAGAAGAAGCACCGACCAAGAGAATTTTCTTCCCATCGACGAAAACCGAGAGCAACAAAAATTTTCTAGCCAATTTTAATGACGAAATCTAACCGAAAAACCCTCAACTTTTCAGAAAAAAAACTCATTATAAACGATAATTTTGTTTATCATTTTTTGGTGAAATTTGATTGGAGATTTTTGTTGATGATATTGAGGTTCTTAATCATGTACGGGAAAGTGGGTTTATGGTTATGATTGTTTATGATATTGGTGTTGTTAATGATGTAGGAAAAAGTTTGTGGTCGGAATGAAGACATTGGGTTATGTGAAAGGGTGGGATGTTTTGCATATATTATTAGTGGGAATTTGTTTAGTGATATATAAGATTGTACATGTAATTGAGTAATTTTTATACGATGGGGGTATTTTTGGATTTTGTTTATTAATGTGTGGGATTTTGTTCATTCGTGGTGTTTTTTTTAATGATTTTACAGGGAGAAAAAAAAAACGAATATCATCTGTTATAATTGAATTCATCAATTTCATTATAGGGTGGAATTATATTGGAGGGTGACATTATTTTCATTGGGCCAATTTTTTATTATTTTTTTGTCTTCCTCTAAATCATAGGGAAAAAAAAAACGCGAATGAAGAAAACCTTATGTATTACTAAACAAAATCCCACAAATAAAATTAAAAAATCTCGCCCAAGTATAAATATTATCCATTATATACACGATGTCACTTATCACTAAACAAAATCTCACAAATATATACAAAGCATCTCACATTTTAATCAAACCAACATTCATCACCATCCATTCCACCCACTAAAATACCAACACAAAAACTAATAAAATTTCTGAATTCAAGTAATTGATTAGACACAAAATGAATAACAAAAGTCAAACAAAGTGGTCAAACAAACTCTTCTTAAATTAAAGAGGTTACTAACACACAAAACAAAGTACGTAAGTATATAAAATATAAAAATAACAGATCAAAATGTACAGTGCTAGCAGTATAGTATAATTTCCCGGTTAATAATCGAAGTATTTGGGCCGGTTAATCTGATCCGAACAGAAGGACTGAGCCATACTGGCAACTAGCCGAGAATGTAGAGGCATGGGCCATGGGGATAGGACATGAAAAAATTGAATAAGAGTGTTTTATTTACAGTTGAAATTAGAAGCAAAGAAGGCGAAGTACAGTAGGGAGGGAGTAGGGGGGAGCATTGACCCTGTCAAATAAGGACGAGAAAACCGGGTTTACGAGGAGAAGGGAGACAAAATAGCAAAAGATATATTGGGATTCGGGATGGGAGGCAACACCATTTAAGAGAGTTGACAGAGGGAATGATGGAAATTCCTGCACAATCCAATTATGCATTTTAGAACAAACTCAGTATGAGAGAGAGAAACACAACTCTCTCCTCTTTTTTTTTTTTTTTTTTTTTTCACCCTTGAATCTACGGCTATGTTTGTTTCTAATTTTTTCTTAAAATTGTTTGGATTTTTTTTTTCTGATCCATTTTTGTGATGACTCAATCTCAATATCTCCTTATATAAAATGAGAACTGTTAAGTACTTTTTTATATTTTAGTGAGGATGAAAATGAAAAAAAAAATTGCACAAAAGTCATTTAATTAATTTTTAAAATTGGTCAACCATTTCCGTAAAAAAAAGGACTAAAAATATTTTTAAAAAAATATTAAAATTAGTATTGTCATTCAAAATATAAGAAATATCAAAAGTAAAACTACCCTTAGTATGAAAGACCAAAATTACATTTAAATCATTTTTTTTAATATGTTTAATATTTTCAGATATATAGTATGTACGGGTTTTATATTTTTAATATAATTTAGATATTTTTGCTTTTGAATTTTAAACTTGTGAATACATTAATATAAAATTGGCCAAACAAGCTTGTTAAAATGTGGTTTGATCGATTTATATTAATATATTTATTTGATTAGTTTGGATTAAAAAATTTTCAAATTATAAATATTAATTTAGTTTGTCTTTCACTGATTAATCAAATTGACCAAACCAGCTAATGCTTACCCGTAGTTATTGTCTAATGAATAATACTTTTCATTTGAAATCAATACCATTTGTGATTGAGTTATATATTAAAAAAAAAAGATAACAAATTTATATGTTAAATTAAAATAATATAATAAATAACATTAATTTTGTGTGACAAATATTTATATAAGTTGTTTAAAGGGGTGAAAAATGAATAAAAAACAAAACAAAACCTACTACTACGCCTTGACTTCCTCGTAGAAAGTCCAAAGGGCAAGAGTATATATTTATTACTATGCATCAGAATAATTCTTGTCTTTTATTATGGGACAGGACGAGAGAGTCAGAAGTAGAAGAAGGAGGGAAAAGAAAAACTGCGAAGCATACACACAGAGATAGGCTGTACCAGCAGCTACATTATATAAACAGTTCTCTACAGTTGTACTGCTACTGGGGGGGGGCTAATTTCTCTCACTAGCTAGGTACCACAGCCGAAGCTTGTAGTCCTACCACTGCGTCCAGGAGGGGTGCAGGCCCAGGAGGATCATGAAGGGGATCTGCTGCTGCATCACTGAAAATAAATATTGATGATGAATGATGAAAGTGGGTCGGTCTGAACGTCAGAGACAAAAAGAATTTAAACTCTTTTGACTGTTACTTCCCCTATGCCATCATGCTCTTTCTACCCATTTAATTCTCACTATTTTGGATTGTTTATGAGGTAAAATATTAGGATTCGCAATTTCTTACACGTTCCGAAAATTAAATATGAAATTGACACGAATCAAAATTGAAATGAATATAAAATTTGAACCCAGAAAAATTTTGAGTCCGTTGAAAAAATACAAGTTCAAATCGGGTTAGCGGGTTGGTTTAGTGTTGACCTGGTAAAAACCAGGTCGTGTTCGGGTTAGCATTCTCCATCCCGTCGTGTTCGGGTTGAGGGGCAAAATTGCTATTTTCTCTTCCAACCCGGCACGAAACTGACACGCCGACTAGAATTGTCAACCCTATAAAATATGTGATGTGAATGAGACAAAAAGGTATTTTTAATTAATTATTTGTATTTGTGATCCGTTAAGATTGTTTAAATCTCATATCGATAACCCATAACATTTGTGTCTAATATAAATAATTCAAGAGTCTCTTCATCCATTGCCAACTAGTTTTGAGTTGAATGATCATGTTGAATTAATAAAAAGTATAATAACAACATATAATTGCTTATGAAATAAGAGGACGGATAAAGAAGATTATTGGTTTTGTAATTTGTGTGTTGTTGTATTTTATAAGATCAATGTCAGGTTTCTAAATTTTAGGGATAAATTGAATAATCCATTATAAGTGACGATTTACTTTTTTTAGCAAAAAGAGAATAGAAGAGAAGATATAAATATTTTATTCAGATAAAAATTACAATCTCAAATTGAAAGAGCTAGCCTTGAAGTCTTAAATAATATCAATTTTAATATATTATTGGTGACTAAAAGAGAATAGAGGAGAAGATATAAAGATTTTATTCAGATCAAAATTACAATCTCAAATTGAAAGAGTTAGCTTTGAAATCTTAAACAATACAATTTTAATAATTTTGATACATTATTATTGGTGATTCAGAAGGAAGGAACTCCTATAAACTCATCTTTCAATAGTGTTGCACCGTGACGTTACATTGTATGACAGCATGGTTAGCTGCCAAGTTCAGGTAAATTGTCTCCAATGTAGCATATCCACGAGCAAATCGAAATTTTCCAGTGCCACCCACCACCGCAAGCTCCCTAACCCTCTCAAATTGAGCACTAGAGCCTTGTACTTCCAAAGTGCTATCTCTGTAGATGCCATTGTTAAAGACAATTGATATCAAAACATGTGTATTAGATCCATCTAACGCGGAGGTTACATAAATACCCTGAGCCCTTGCAACCTGAACGGAATTTACGTCGAATTCTTCTGTCATCGGGTCATCTGTGCAGAAAATAGTGCCAAATTTCATGAAATTCAAATGTTCATCTGATTTTTCTGGTAGAATCTGAATTACAGTCGCATTTCGCCCTCCAAAATGATCTTGGAAATATATGGTCATGCTTGTGTCTTTAATCTCTCTTGGTTCAGCTGTTATGCTTGTGATCAAAGCTAAAATCAAAATCAAAGAGAGGGTGGATTTAGTTGAAGCCATTGGGAAAAAATGAAATTCAGAGTTTCACAAAAGAAAGTTGATTAAGAGGTTATGAACGATTGTTGGAATTTGAATGCTTGCAATTTGGTATGGAAGCATCAATATTTATGCAATCAGGAATGGAATAATGTCAGCTATAGGAATAAATAAACGAAAGAGAAAGACAGTTATATTTTTTCCTCACATATTCAATTTTATGTCTCTTTATATTTTTAATACACTTTTGTACGTTTCTTAAACTTGTCCTTATTTACTCTTAGGCATAGAATTTTTTTTTTTTTTAAAAAAAGAGAATTCTATGTTGGAAGAAAGTTTCAGCTGGAGGGAGTACGTAGTAATACAAATTATAGATTATGTTGAATTTATAATATATTTATATAATTTATAATCTATCTATAACATTTATAACATATTACTAAAGTAAAATTCAGAAAAAAACTTATAAAACTAATGACACCTAACCAAAATCTTACTATTTATTGGTTTAGGATCCTATGTGACACTTTTCTGTAATACTGCTTGTGATAAATTTCAATTAGTTTGTGTATATATTATATTTCATGTTAATTTATATATATTAGAAACATATAGTTTTAATAGATTTTTTTATTTTCATAATTTATTTTTTTAATATTATTTTATTATATATATTTTGAAAATTTTTTAACAATAAATATTATATTTAATAATTTAATATATCTTAACCCTCAATAAAAGTGAACCCTTCGTGTTAAAAAATATAAAAGTGTAAATGATTATGTATTACGTAAAAATCAACTGAAAATACAATATATATGCAAAGTAATTAAAATTTATCACATAAAGTGTCACAAGAAACTACTTATTTTTCCTGCGTTCCTTCCGATGTGAGACGTTCGTCCATTCTCACGTGAGATATCTTATATTTATAATTGAATTGACTTTACGTACATGCATCTTTTGTTCGACTTATATTTTTCTAGTTTGATATATTTATTTGACTAGATTATTTTGTTAATTTTTTTAACAATTATCTACTAAAATAATAAAATTATATAAATTTAAATTTCACGATTATAATCAAGTCCGCCGAACAAAAGTCCAAAATTTAGAAAAAAAAAAGTTGGTCACAAGATGAAAACTAGGCAGCTAATGATAGGCGATAGGGAAAGAGGCTACAAAATTAATAAAGGCCGTGGAGGACGCCTGTTTATTTTGGCGTATGCAGTTGCAGCAAATCAGACTAATTGATCAGGCCTCGTTCCAGCTTGGAGACAGAGATAAGAATTATTCGTTGGTTTTTTTCTATAAATCCCTATAGATTTTAAGGAATGAATGATGACACTTTGTTGGATCTTACTCTTCCATTTTTTTTTTTTTTTGAAAAAAAAAGAAAGTGTTTAACCTTATTTATATAAATTAATTGTTATTATTATTATTATTATTATTATTATTATTTTGTACAAAAAAAATGAGGCTCCAAGCAACATGAAAAAGCAGCGCTCTTCCTTAGGGGCAGACGCAGACTTTAAAATTTCTGGAGACGAAATTATAATGGCATGAAGGGTGATATTTATCAGAGTTCGGTCGGAATAATCCTACTAGGAAA
Organism: Knoxia roxburghii; assembly: GCA_030378225.1. Taxonomy (NCBI): domain Eukaryota; kingdom Viridiplantae; phylum Streptophyta; class Magnoliopsida; order Gentianales; family Rubiaceae; genus Knoxia; species Knoxia roxburghii. Next base: position 8,837,340 of record CM059422.1, on the reverse strand, counting down.
AATTTTAACCATTTCGAGGGACAGACGCCCTCCGAAGCCAAAGCATAGTTCCTCCCCCGCCCTTCCTATACGATCAAACTCAATCCAGTCACGAACCTCCACTGACACCACTTCTAATCGTGTCATTCCACTACGACTTCTCGCAGCTAAACGCGCCAAACCATCCGTTGTAAAATTTACTTCTCTCAATACATACCATATTTTATTTTATTATAACATTCATCTCAAAAAATTTTCAAATAGAATAGGATAATTTAAAATTAAAAAGTAAAAAAATTCTATTAAAGGTGTAAACGAATAAAAAGAAATATATTTTTGTAAGGTACACTTGCCCCATTATATTAAGTACCAAAACTATTACATGGTCAAGTTTACATAGAGATATAATTTATTGGAAAAGACGTCACACACGTTACAAATTTACTGTTTGATACTTGTTCACTATTAGAGAGTTTCAATTACTTGACGTTACAAATTTACTGTTTGATACTTGTTCACTATTAGAGAGTTTCAATTACTTGCTTCAATCGGCAAACTCTTTTAATATTCCCAAAAATAAAAAATAAAATAAAACTAAATATGACAAAATTCATGTGCTAGTTGCCCCCCATCACAAATTTTGTTTACTTTTTTTACAATGGACCATGAGTTTAAATTTCTCCTATTATAGTGTAGAACATAAGTGGTAAATAAATTACTCCATATACAGAAAGTCAAAATAATATTCTATTTGATTCTTTCCTAATATTTCTGTAGTAATATCAGGTGTAATTACTAAGCTATCTTATTCTTGTAAAAAAAAAAAAAAAATTCTTTAATTTAATTTTATTAAAACTGAAAAAATAAAAATTACATTAAAATTCTAAAACATATTATAAAAATATTCTCCCATCGTCCCAAAGGAGTTACGTAAAAAACGAAAGTGAATGATGTTTGATCAGATGTGATTAGGCTATTTGTCGGAAATAATTTTTTATCACTTCAATTTGTAATAAGTTAGAAACTATTTATCTAAATTTGTAAACCATATTTACCATTTCATTTGTTTAGACATTAAATATTTTTGTTGAGACCAAAAAAATCTAGAAATTACTCTTCTAAATTTCGAGTGATATTTATAATTTTGGAGACACTAAGAGGGTTTTTTTTTTTTTTTTTTATACAAAAGAAAGATAATTATTTCGTCCAAAAAAATCTTATTTATAATACTAACTTATAATATTACAATTCCAAATAAAAGGAATTACTTATAAAAAATTACCATAAGAAATAAAAATTAAACAAATATAGGCCATAATTCCTGACATGTTTTTCCTCTCTGGAGAAAATATGGCTTCATACATATTCTAAAACAACAGATGTTAGAATGAAGAGTATGGAAAGGCATAACGACACTCAAAAAGGCAAAATATAGTAACCAAATTTTCATCAGATATAAGTCATTGATCAAATACATCACTTGTTTGGAGTATCTTGACCAGTTTTTAAGAAGAAATAACCGATTATCAGACATCAAGACAAAACACTAACAACATTGTCAAGAAGATTGCTTATTTTAGAGAACCAAATGACAAAAACATGCATTGTATGCTTCCAGTTCATGTTAACAGAAAACGGTTCTCTATTTTCAACATAATTTCACAAACTAATACCGACGAATCTGAGGCCGTGTCTCCCAGCAGTTACCAGCAACCTGTTAGAATGTCGAATCAAAGCCATCAAATTCATTCAAAATCTAGAACACGAACAAGGTGACTATAAGATCTAGTACATTAAAAGGAACAAACAAAACACAAGCATCATCCCCCCCACCCATTGTAAACACTTCAGCTGGTAGCAATGGAACCGTAGCAAAGGTGGAAAAGTTACATTAAAATCTGGATCCAGTTTGCCATATGCTACATGAATTGGCTTGCAGGATTCATTATGATGCATATAGTGTAGAGAAAGATTTGAGGTTGGGATAAGGCCTTTGGTTTTGAGGATTTTGGCAATGTAAAGTTTGAGATTGTTCTTGTTCTTAGAACCCACATATGATATGGCAATCTTGGAGAGGCCCAACATGCTTGGTTCGAATCTTAGAAACTGCATATAAGTCTCATCTCCACATGCTTGGTAAATACAATAAAGAGAATGCTTTCTAGATTCCCTGACTATCAAGATTCCATTTAGTCAGCAAATTTCTGGAACAAACAAAAAACTGGAAAATTTATGGTTCCTTCAAGACTTGAACCAATATAAATGACTATAGTAAGAAACATTTAAAAGATTCTTCTAGTACTTGTAACAAAGAGGTTTCAACACAAGAGAGGATGTAATATACACCCCTCATTTATAGGAAAATGCAGAGAGAACACTATGAAATTCACATTGATGTATCAAATTCATCAGCCTGTTCACAAGATGTATAAAAATCTCTAACAAACTGGAAAGTATCTAATATCCTGCAAAAGTGTGCAACCATGGATGTCTTCTGGACAATTGAAGGTCACTAAAAATAACTTGATGCAGGACAGAAAAATACAAGTTTAAAAGAAATAAGGAAGAAATTCTTTTGTCAGGAAAGTTTTAAGTATTCTAGAAGTTTTGAACCTTCTTTTCCCATGATAAAATTGTTTTAAGGATGGGAAACTAACATATAGGGTCTCTTCTTAAATAGGCCTTTCAGTCAGGTGATTTGACTTTGCAAAATTTTCGCATTGCAGGTTAAAAGTAAGTTTACTTTCCCCAAACCCTAACACATGGTGTTATTGTTCCTATTCGTTTGCAGTCTATTTGGCTCTCAGCATTTTCAAATTGTTACAGAGCATGGAAGTTTCAAGGGCACGTGTCACACTGAGTACAAGGGACAAGTTATAGGCTGAACCTCAGCCAGTAGCAAGAAAAATCAAATTACAACAAGTAGTTTAACAGCTTACACGGAAAATTCAAACTTTGAACCATAGGGTGGAGCGTATAGCCTGTGCACAAGCACAAGAAGGGTTGCCAAGACGTTGGTGCCAGAGATGAAATGGAGAACTCACGAATGTGGAAAACTAGGCAATTCATGAGATGGTCTCATCGTATCTCCAAATTTATTGATAGGTTATCACAAAGAGGAAATTTGATCAAATGAATTAGACGTGGTACATAAAGAATAACAACACTGATCGTAGTAGTCCAACCCAGCATTCGTTGTTTACCCAAATGAAGGGAATGTTGTCCCCGGCCACATATCCTTTCATACAACTCTCAATATCCAAGAAAATAATAAGAAGACTTACTTTTAGAAAGTAGGTGTCCAATATTTGCAACACACCAACAGTACAAAGGTTGTTACCGATGCTTTAGCTGAACAAATCTTTCAGGGATTATTGCAGTAATGTTAAGTTCATAACAACATGCTGCTATTTCAATGGCATGTCTACCTTCAAGGCTAATTGTCTATTTCTTATCCCCTATTTCAACATCTCAGATCCTAACATGGCACATACTTAATTACCCTATTCAATACTTAAACTAGAGAGTAAACTAACCTAAAAAAAATATACTAACAGATGCACAGACAATGAACTCTATGCCAATCCCAAATTTAGAGGGATCCTTCTTTTCCAATTTTCCATAGTGTAGACAACAAATGTCCACAATGGCACAACCTTTTTGTGAACAACAGAATAGGTTGTCCATCTACCGATTACCAGACAGAAAACATCATATTGTAAATAAGATCAAATAGCCCAAAAGGAGGTCCCGGAAAAACTAAAAATTAGGAGTTCTGTCACATAACCTTTTAAACCATGCCATTTCTAGTTAAACCTCAAGCTCTCCTAATACCATAAACCTTCCCTAACAATCCAATTCATGAAAAATAAAGAAAAGCAAAGAAGGAACTGTTCAATATATATATATCACCACCAACAAACAATAAATAGATCATAATGAATAAGAAAGGCTCGCCGAATTCCATCAGTTTGAAAACAATAAACACAAAACATATATCAATCTCACCACCTATATGTATGAAGATCTCCCCATGCACAGCTAAACACATGTTGAATAACCCATATAACAGATATAAGGAATACACAAGCCAAGCACAAACACCATCAAAATGATCAATTCTAACAGGAGTGTATTTGCTAATTGACCTATTTCTAGAATCACTATATACAAAGATGTAAGAAGTCAATTTGAAGAGCTAATTCAAGTCCCACAGCCCCACCAATCTCCCCAAAACAATAGGAAAAGGCAACCAAAAATTAGGCATCAAAAGAGCTATAAATGGGCACTAAAAAATAATTCAAACGAGGCATAAATACAAGTTACTATCTAATAACTTGTTGGCAGCTAAGTCAGCGAAATCTCTATGTCAAATTCAGGCAACCAAAGAATAAGGGATGACAAATCCTAGAGTTTGTGTTGTCAGAGGACAACAATAGAGCGATTGGTTTTGCTCATACCACTGACACAAGGAAGAAAATTTTAAAAAGCAGGAACAAACATGTATGCAGAACAATTCACTTTCACTTTCAACATTACTACTTCCAAGATGTAACTAAAATCTGAAACTTACTGAGCTGATACCAAATACAACCCAAAATTTTAGATTGAATTGTGAAATGTTAAGATCCTACCTATTCAAAGAAATACTTATTAAAAAAAAAAAAGCACAGAAAACAGACATCTCACGTTAAGCGTCAGTCCAAAAGAATTTGTTAAATATAAGCAAGAAAAGAACTTTAATATAACTAATACCTGGCCAAAAATGACAAGAATATACATGTCAGACAGCTCAATTTCAGATAATTTTCAATAATCAAAAGAAGCAAATAGTATAGTTCCATCAACCTCCAAGGGAGGGAGCTAGGGTCTCATTTAGTCACTTGCAAACTAATTGATCGTCAGAGAGAAACAGCAGACACTAGGCCAAACTAGAGTCTCATTTAGTCACTTGCAAATTAATTGATCCTCAGAGAGACACAGCAAACAGTAGGCCAAACTACATAACAAAATCTAAAAAATTAAAATAAAACACAAATTGAACCCATGAATCCCAATGCAGTAGAAATGCATCTTATCCTCACACTCATAAATACACAAAAGAAAAGGGCTCCACAGGAAACCATAAGTACTGAAAAACAATAATAAAAAACACCAAACCAAAATCCACAATAACCCAAACGATTTTTAACTCAGGAAATTCTAACATTAGAATGAAAATTTAAGCTCTCAAAGTAAACCACGTCCTAGATACTAGCAACACAAAATAACCAGGAACTAATAGCGAACCCATGAAGCCATTTATCACAAGGAACCAAAAATTAAAACAACCCAGGAACACGTGGCAAAATTTACCACAAACCCAGCAGGATAACCCAAAAAACCCACCCCAGAAACAATGCTTTCAAACAAAATTTTACCTTCAGATGATGGTCGATCAAGCAATCAAGCATTGGCAGTTTTAGGTACGAGAGGGATTGGCTGGCCCGCCCCTTGCTTCTGCCGTGCTTGGGCTTCTCGGATCTTCTGCATCTGCAGCATTCTTTCCATCACAAGCTCGTATTCGCACTTCTCATAGGCATGCCGTTCGTCCTCGCACTTCCATGGAAGAAAAAACTCTGCTCGTCTGCACTTATTTAGAGGGATTAACAAATGGGCACATTGGTCTCTATACGCAAGTGGGACTTTGGCCTCCACCATTTCCTCTTGAGTTGCTATCATTTTCTTTGACGATCCTGGAACCTCCATGCTTGGGGATTCGAAAGGAGGGGGTCGATTTTGCACTTAGGTTTTCCCTATTTTATTTGGGTTTTCTCTGGTTGACTGTTCTAACTGATGGTTCGCGTTGCAAACTTGGTTGGGGAAAACAAAAAAAGCCGGAAAAAGAAGAAAGAAATAAGACCTGGACTTCTATTAACCGGGCTCGACATTTTACTATTGCCCGCCCCTAGACCAAAATTCTCCTCTTTAATGAATAAAATTAAATCTTTTTAAAATGAATAAAAATTAAAATTAAAAATACTTTTTAAAACTCACCAAAATTACAAAAAAAAAAAAAAAGAATTATATTTACATATAATGTGATTTGGTGAAATTATCAGTATCCCCTCAGATTTTGAAATTAACGTATGCCTCTATTGACTATTCAAATTAATAACACTTAGCTCATTGATCGACGAAAAAAATGAGTAAAAATAATGACATAAGCATTATTATTATGATGAAAAATAAAATTAACATCAATTTATAATCTTATTTTGACAAAATATCATCAAAATTTTTCATTTTTTAACTTTCTTTTATGTTTGACTTTGGTCATTTACTTATGACTTTTTGAATTTTTTCATTTCGAACGTTTTTTTGTAATTTTGGTGAGTTTTTGCAATGAGAGCGGGCAAGTGAAAGTAAACTGTGATATAAAATATTTAATTTTTATTTATTATAAAAAAATATTTAATTTTATTCATTAAAGAGGAGAATTTTGGTCTATAGGGATTAGTCAAATGTATTTTGTTAAAAAAGATTATAATTGTCAAAAAAAAATTATGTGAGACTAGTATTGGTGATGAAATAAAAAGAATAACCAAAATTAGAATAACATCTACTAAAGAGGGTGTAAATTTACTCCCACATCAAAAATAGTAATTTTTTAAAATGGGTTAATGATTCCATACGTGTGCAGGTCTGGGAGAGTGTTTTTAATTTTTTGTAAATTCACGTAGTCCGCGCAGCTTTCAATTTTAGTCCAACTTTATCCAGCTTTCAATTTTTTTCTTATTCCTTCAAGTTTTTTTTTCTTTTTTTTTTCTCTTTCCCTAAAACTTTTTTCCCGTCCGTTTTTTAAAAACAATTCAATAATTTTTTTAATACGTTTTTGAATTTTGAAAAAATGATTAAAAATATTTATTTATTTATTTATAATTATTTAATTTTATATACTGTGATATGATATCTATTTTTCAATTATCTGATGCCTACTATTTTATGATCTAATGTCTATATAATCATAATTTGATTCCCTTGTTAAATATGTTTTAGTTATATTTTATGATTTCTTTGATATTCTTGAACTGATATCTATTGTCTGTTGATCTGATGTTTAGTATTATGTGATATGATGTCTATATAATCATGATGTGATCTCCCTTGTTAAGTATGTTTTAGTTCTATTGTATGATTTCTTTTATATTATTGATCTGATATCTATAGTCTGTTGATCTGATGTCTATATAATTATGATACGATCTCCCTTTTTAAGTATGTTTTAATTCTATTGTATGATTTCTTTTATATTCTTGATATGATATTTATAGTCTGTTGATCGGATGTCTAGTATTCTGTAATCTGATGTCTATATAATCATGATTTGATCCTCTTGTTAAGTATGTTTTAATTCTATTGTATGATTTATTTTATATTTTTTTATCTAATATCTATAGTCTATTGATCTGATATATACTGTCTTATTATTTAAAAAAAATTTAAAAAAAGTTGTGTTTCAAAAAAAAAAAAAAAAAACTTTAGCGTACTACAGTAGGAGTATGATGAATTTTACTCCTACAGCCCTACAGTATACGGACCCACTAAAGAGGACCAAAAATATATTTAAGCCAAAAGTAAATAACCAAAAATAATTTAATTCTGCCTTCATTGGGGATGCAGCTGCTGGTGGCCTTGTGAGGGATGAGCAGGGGAGATAGAAGGGGGGTTTCAAATGAATATTGGTATTTGTAGTGTAGTAGGGGCGGAATTATGGGGTTTATTGAAGGGGTTGAAGGTGGTGGTGGAGGTTGATAATGCAGCCGTTGTCGCTTTGGTTGAGAGTAGGGAGGGGCATGGAGTATTTGGGATTTTGCTTCAAGAAATCAAGGAAATGTTTGGAAGGGAGTGGCAAGTGCAGCTCCAACATGTGCATCGCGGGCAATTTTATAGCAGATTAGTTGGCTTCATTTGCAATTAGTAGGGTAAGGGGTTTTGTGAAACTGTGGAATCCTCCTTCTGATTTTGCTCGTTAGTTAGAGTATGATGTTGTAGGAGTAACTTATTTGAGAAGCGCTATGAGACGTTTAGGCCTTGGCCATTTTCTTTGTACAAAAAAAAATTTTATTTGGATCGACGTATCGATCCGTTTGATCCATTGGTCATATTTTTTCTTTTTTTTAACAAAAATAATAATTATATTTATTTAAATTTTTTCACTTATTGAATTTTAAAATAATTTATATAATGATAGAAAGTAAACATAAAAGCATGACTTATTATAAAAACAAAAAAATGTGCAGAAAAACTTTAAAAATTTTAATACTTTATTTTTCAAAAAATGAAAATTTGTAGTTGGAATGCTTACCGTTACAGGAAAACATTAAAATTTAATTTGATTTTCTTACCGTATACCAAATGCCAAAATACTTTTTTGGCCCCTTATAATTGGTCCTGTTTCACTTTTGGTCCCTTATAACTTTACGGGAGCCTTTTTAGTCCAAAACCTTTAATTTATTAGGTGTTTCGGTCATTCTTAACGGAAATTTTGGTCAACAAACAGTTTGGCCAAATTTCCTGTTAGTATTGGGGACCTTTTTGTAAAAAAAATATTAAGGGCATTTGCATAATTTTTTCCCTACTTCTCAAATCTTCAAAAAAAATTTCTCCAATGAAAGAAGACGCAACGACGCCCTTTCTTCCGTCCGCGTGGAAATAGAGAACTTTTATAATCTGAGTCATGTTTGTAATGGTGTTTGAGTATTATACAAAGGATTCGACCCAGATTCTATAATTCTAATCATTGTTGTAATAGTATTTGAGTATTACTCTTGATTTACATGACAATTTTCTGACGTTGTCTGTATCCAAGTCATCCTCAAAATATTGAATTTTATTCTTGGCACAACAGAAGAAAAGAAACTGTGGGTATAATTTTGTTGTTGCCGATGATTGATGCAGGTATTCAAGAGTTAAGAATGGAGCCAAGCAACTCGGGAAAAAGTTTTCCCTGCGTCGCGATTTTCTGAACAGCGAAACGCGAACCCGGCGACACCGATTTAATTCCCGACGTCCTCGAGCGATGAAGATGTAATAGCGACGTTCGTCATTGCTTTCTCCACCTTCGATGGGTACAAGATCAGAACCCTAACGATGCTACAACGGAGAAAACGAAGAACACCCAAATTCTGGCGAACTGCATTTTTTCGGTGAGGATGAAAAGGAGGGAGGGAGTCGCGGCTGGGTTTGTAAGGAGGAGGAGATTGATTGGTTTATGGATGAGGGAGGAGGAGGAAGAAGAGGAAGAAGGAGGAGGAGAAGAGATCCGACGGTGACTGGGGGTGGCAGAGGCAAAGAAGAAGAAATAGGGAAAAAAAATTATGCAAATGCCCTTAATTTTTTTTTACAAAAAGGTCCTCAATACTTATAGGACATTTGGTCAAACCGTTTGTTGACCAAAATTTTCATTAAAAATGATCGAAACACCTAATAAATTAAAAGTTGGAGACTAAAAAGTCTCTCATAAAGTTATAAGGGACCAAAAGTGAGATAAAACCAATTATAAAGGACCAAAAAAACATTTTGACCTATACCAAAACGTACCAGAAAACACAAGTTCCTCAATAGTTAATAATTTGGGATGTTAAAACTGATTAAGTGACTTAACTTTTTCTACTTTTAGGTCATGAAACTTTTCTATGTTGCATTTTAACTTTAAAAGTTGCATATGTCATTTTCTTGAATAATACAAGAGCAGTCTTCGTGCTCAAAAAAAGAAAAAAGAAAAAATTATTTTTTAATACATACAAATGTGATGAGATGGCATGGAAATTTTATTAGACTCTTATGGTATATTGACGTTTGTATAGTATTTAGACGGGAAGGAAGGATCATTTAGTTTAGATTGAGGGTTTAAGTTAGTTTTGACACTATCTATTTTACCTTATTCTTTTAAATTTTTATAAGATTAATAAAAGGGTAACAAATTTGACCGATTCGCCCTACTCGCTAAGATTTGTGGGACTTTTTAAAAAAAATTAATATTATAAAAAAGACCGGAGTTAAAAAACCAACAAAAAAATAAAATACCAATGATATAAGACGACAATCACAACAGAAAATTATTTTTTAAAATAAATATATAAATATAATTATTATTTAAAAAAAGTGTTTTTTTAATCAAATATACAATTAGTATAAATATTTTTAAAAAAAAATGTTTAAAAAATATCTTAAAAAGTCCATCTTAAAAAATGTTTATACCTCTGAATTTCTTTGCACCCCCCACCCCCACCCCCCAAAAGAAAAAAATTAACTGCCACATACAAAATGGAAAATTAGGGCAACACACATAGTTGAGTGAAGCAAGAAAACTTTGCGAGACAAGATGTAGATTGAAACTTTGTTTTTAGTTACATGTTGATATGAATCTTGATAAATCCCAATTTTTGAGAAAAATATCTTCATTCTTGTAGGGGAAAAAAAATTACTCATTAAATTAAAAATCATCCAATAATAATACCAGTAAAAAATACAATAAAAAAGACAAAGGATTAGACAAGAGGGTTGTGGTTTCGAGTCATGTTAGACTCCGATCTCCTTCTTTGTACCAAAAAAAAATAAGGAATTGTAACCCATAATTAAAATTCCTAATATAAAATCAATACATTTGAAATTCAATCATTTAAGTTTCGGCAAAAAAAAATAATAATAATAAAGTGTACAATTGATTGTAAATTTTAATAAGTTAAATACACATTTCTCATTCGTATATACTATGAGCTGATTCTATACGAAAAATATGACATGTAACATATCAATTTGTATTTTATTTCTTGATAAACGACAGAAAAGAAAGTTTCATAAAATTGTTCCCCACTATCGTGGTGCACACGAAAACATGAAAGCTCCTGGCGTATTCGGGCTCGCCCAACTAAAATTTGCCGCAGACTAATCCACAATGGCTGCTAAAAATAGCAAATCAATCAGCCCTATAAAATGGGATCGACATTCAGTACTTAATTAGCTTCACAAAATAGTTGTGTGTTGTTGGTGGAAGAAATGGAGACATATAATCTTCCTCTTCATCTTTGCCATGTCCAAAAGCCTTTGCTCATTTTTAACCGTTTTTACACCTTCTTCCATGGCTCTGCTTTACTTGTCTTGATATACTACAGAGCTTCGACTTTGTTCGAAATAATGGCAGAGGAGGAAGCAATAATACTTCCTTATGGATTAGTCTTTGCTTCTGAACTGATAATGTCTTTTCTTTGGCTAATCAGCCAGGCGTACCGATGGAGGCCTGTTTCTCGGACCCTTTTTTCGGAGAGATTACCGGAGGACGATAAACTTCCGGCCATCGATGTATTCATATGCACAACTGATCCGAATAAAGAGCCTAGTGTGGAAGTTATGAATACTGTGATTTCAGCTATGGCCCTGGATTATCCTCCTCAGAAGCTTAATGTTTATCTTTCGGATGATGGAGGCTCGTCTGTCACTTTGAAAGCAATCAAGGAAGCCTGGAGATTTGCACGCTTGTGGCTGCCATTTTGCCTAAAATATGGCATCAACACTAGGTGCCCTGAAATTTATTTCTCCTGGGAAGATGATTCCAGCAGCTATGGAATTGAGTACATATTTGATAAAGAAAAAATTGAGGTTTGTAAATTGATCTTCCCTCCTATGTTTCCTCTGATGTTTGATGTTTTAAAGAGAGTTTGATAGTTAAAATGAACATGCAGAATCAATATGAGATGTTCAAGGAACGTCTGCAGTGGATTAAGGAAAATACCAGCATGGCAATAAGTAAGGATCATCCTGCTAAAATTGAGGTAATTCCAGAAATGGTTTTATAAAAGCTGTTTGTTTGTTTTGTTCTGTCTGGCTTATCTTATCATTTTCTTGCAGGTGATTACGGGGGAAGATAGTGATCCAATGGATGCAGAAGAAACAATGCCATTAACAGTGTATGTATCTCGCGAAAAAAGGCCATCCCAACCTCATCATTTCAAGGCTGGAGCTCTAAACGTCCTTGTAATAAACCCTCTAAACATTTAATCTCGTATATGGCATGACATTTTTTTTATTTGTGTGACTCGAACTCAGGACCTCCATGATCCTAAGTGAGGAGTGTTAATCACTAGACTATCTTCTTCTTATCTGTCATGACATTATTCTTTATGAAAAATGGCATTGCATATTTGAATTCTCAACCTGTAGTAATGTAAATGCAGCTTCGAGTGTCGAACATGTTGAGCAATTCTCCATACATATTAGTGTTGGATTGTGACATGTATTGCAACGACGCGAGCTCAGCCCGGCAAGCCATGTGTTTTCACCTTGATCCTAACAAGTCTCCCAAGCTAGCATGGGTTCAGTTTCCACAGAAGTTCCGCAATGTCTGTGTGAGAGATATCTATGACGCTCAGATCAGAAATGCTTTTGAGGTATGCTACTTGTTCAACAAAAACTTATGAACATAAAATCAATATACCGGCAAACATGGAGGAGCAGAATGGATTTTTTTTTTTAAGGTTCTACTAAATTGTTATATTTATGTCAGACATATTGGCCTGGAAAGGATGGTCTTGGAGGGCCAACGGTGTCCGGTTCCGGGTTTTTCATCAGCAGAGAGGTACTTTATGGAAGCAGAGAAACTGGTAAGGAGATGGAACAATTCAATCAATTAGTAAATACCACAGATGATGAACAAAATGGAGAGATTCAAGTTTTGGCTTCTTCTACTTTTGAGAAAAATACACAATGGGGAAAAGAGGTTGGATTCAGATACTTCTCTGTGGTGGAAGATTATTTCACTGGTTTATCATTACATTCAAAGGGTTATCTCTCAGTTTATTGTAAACCGGCGAAGCCGGCATTCTTAGGTTCAGCAACCATAAATCTCAGTGAATTGTTGGTTCAAAACACAAGGTGGATGACTGGTTTGGTTGAAGTTGCCATCTCCAAGTATTCTCCTCTTTTATATGGTCCTCGAAGAATGTCGTTTCTTCTGAATTTGTGTTATGCTGAACTTGCTTATTTCCCCTTCTTTTGTTTGCCCCTCTGGTGCTTAGCAATCATTCCACAGCTCTGCCTCATCCGCGGCATTTCTTTATATCCAGGAGTAAGTAACGCAAATTATACTATGTATACTTATTACTATATATAATAATATTTATCATGCCAACTGTACAGTTTGTAATTTCGATAACTTTGATAGTAGGTATATGGTATAAGAACTAAGTCAGTAAACATGGTCTATATCATTTTTCTTTCTTACATTATTTCTGCATATTTCATATCAATCTTGGAAGTAGATTTCTTAAGACAAATAGTATTTTAGTACATGGAACCTGTTCTCTTCAGCCTAAACTGATGTTTATTGTCTTGTTTTTGCAGATATCAAGTCCATTTTACATTGTTTTTGCCTTCATTTTCCTGTCTTCAAATCTCAAACACATCCAAGAAGTCCTATCAGCCGGGCTCCCCTTGGTTTCATGGATGTATGAACTGAGAATGTGGATGATAAAGGCAGTAACAGCTTACACTTATGGAACCTTAAACGCAATCATGGAGAAAATCGGCGCGAAAGAAGCTAGTTTCTTGCCAACAAATAAGGGAACCGATGAAGAACAAATCAAGCGTTACCAATCAGGCATATATGATTTCCAAGTAGCAACAATGTTCCTTGCTCCCATCTGCACTTTGGTCATCCTGAATTTAACTTCCCTAGTTCTTGGAGGTGTCCAGATTTTCAAGAACCGAAATTTCGATGAGATGTCGATTCAAGTATCCATCTCATTGTTCATATTGGTTGTGCAGTACCCAGTGATTGAAGGGATGTTCTTCAGGAAGGACAATGGTCGCGTCCCACATTCAGCAGTTGTTCTATCAGCTGCTCTGGCTTCTGTAATTTTGGCCTTAGGAACTGTGTTTTAAGAGTGCATATGCCCTCATTTCTGAAATCAGAATCTAGGCTGCTACAACTTTACCTTTGTTAGTATTTTTGTTAGTAAACACATCTTCATTCTCAACACATAATAATGTTTATAATATTTGTAAAACAGAGAGATTACAATATTTATTTTACTAGAGAAAAAACTTTATGGGGTAGCATTGTACTAAGGTACAACTGAATAATAATATAATCTTGTAAGATATTTTTGGGAAATACAATAAATTTTAAGTATTGTTCAATGTATTTATCTTATTATATATATATATATATAGTAAAATGAAGGAGGCTCGAGCCCACAACTCTACCTTATTAAATTACAAAGATAGGAGATGTTCATTACATCATGTTCTAGCCATTGTCTAATCTCGTTAGGAAGTTTTGCTAGCTATCTCATAGAGCTCCTTTGGCCTAGCCGTAGCCAGTGACACTAGACAATTCTCGTCACATAGTTATCTTTCTTATGAGTGTGATCACTTGCCACTTTTTCTGCATCAGTTCCTTGATATCCCTAACGAGATTTACGTGTATGCCCCATATTCTTGTTTATCTAATATCATTCGCACTATACTTCTATCATCAACTTCGACTTCCAAACTTCCCACCCCGTGTTCCTATCCCAATTGTAGACCATGATAAAGATAACAACTAAATTGGTTAAAGGGATGCAGGTGGAATTCAATTTAATTAATTAATTGCAAAGCAATATGTTGTGACCTCAAAGGTAAAAGCATAAGAAGATATATATATATATATATATATATATATATTAAAATTTATTAAAAAGGAAAAAATGGACAATAGCAAAATAGGAGTGGCGCGAACGGTGAACCCAATTTTATTCCTCCCTATACTAGGTCGACTGCTAAATACTCCATCCGGTGTCGTTTTATTGTTTAAAAAATAAACTCTTCCGAATATAATTTTTTAAATATAAATTTAATTTCTCATAAAAATAAATAATAAAATTTATTTGTCAGTTATGTGTATAAATAAGAAATAATTAACATCTCAATCTCTCACATTTTGTAAGAATATGAATCTCCATCTTTACAAGATTATACCAACTTCACAAAAATTGGCACTCTTTGCCTTGTCGTTTTAAAATTCCAAATTGGGAGACAAATTCATCTAGGTAGAAATTTGTTAAGAAGCATGAAAATGCTGCCAAGAAATGGAGGAAAAGAACTGCCAAGAGAGTCCAGCTTCTTGATTAATAAATTCCTTCATAAAATTCAGATGTTCTTCCCCTGAATAAATCGCATGTTAGCTACTATATTTAAAGTCTTATCCTTTTTAATCATGAAAAATGGATCTTCCTGCGAGCCAAGATATGTCATCCTCAAACAGGTTACTACTTCAGTTGATCTAATGTTGTATAAGAACAGAGTTAGACTTTTATGGGCTTGAATCTACAGGTTTAAATGTTGTAATGGTTTTGCTTTGATGGTTTCTGTTCCAGGCTGAAGGGCAAAGTTGCACTCATAACAGGAGGAGCCCGAGGGATCGGAGGCGCTACGGCGCAATTGTTTGCTAAAAATGGAGCTTCTGTTGTTATTGCTGATATACTTGATGATCTGGGAGGAAAGTTGGCTGATTCGATTTCCGGGCGCTACATTCACTGTGATGTATCAAAAGAAGAAGATGTGGAATCGGCTGTCCAGCTTGCTGTATCCTGGAAAGGCAAGTTAGATATCCTGTTTGCAAATGCTGGAATTGGAGGACCTGGAGGGAGCATCACCAGTCTGAAAATGGAGGATGTGGTTTCCCTCCTTGGAATCAACCTGTTTGGGATCATACACGCGATCAAGCACGCCTCGCGGGCGATGATCGCGGGGAAAATCCGTGGCAGCATCATCTGTTCGTCGAGCTCAGCCGCCATCATGGGAGGATTAGCCTCACATCCTTACACAGCAGCCAAGAATGCCATTCTTGGACTAGCTAAAACCACTGCTTGTGAGCTGGGGATACACGGGATCCGCGTAAACTGCATATCGCCACACGGCGTACCGTCCGAGATGCTGTTGAGTGCTTACAGGATGTGTCTTGGAAATGAAGATATTATGGCTGAAGATGTGACAAAGATTGTTGGGGAGAGGGCAAGTTTGCTGAAAGGAAGAGGAGGAAGCATGGCAGATGTTGCTGAAGCTGTGATGTTTTTGGCTAGTGATGAATGTGGATTCATAACTGCTCACAATCTTGTGATTGATGGAGGATATACTTCAGCTGTCAGCCATTTGAGTTCCATTTACACTTTCTGACTCCAATCAACCTCAATTGAATCAAAATAAATGAACCATTTTTTCGCAATGCCCATTTCCTAAATTGGCCAAGAAATAGCTCAAAATTGACCATTCTTATTCAGTTTCTGTAATGTAATTTTTTTTACTTGGATCCGTCCTTTCTGGTTCAACCAAATTTGAGCAGAATAACAAGATAATTACATACAAAATGTCTTAACCTGCATATACCGGCCGATAAATTTCGTCCGACTATAATCTATTCACAAATAAAATTATTAGACTCAAATTATGAGAATAAGTAATGTGAATCACTTCACATCTATTTTTATGTATTTTTAGCCTTATTTTAGGTCTACTTTTGATAGATTCCGAGTCGATTCTTTTAAAAAAAAGTTAACTTATGACTTCGATTTGTGTTAATTATAAGGAGATAACAGAAAAATATGAGGACTGTAAAAAAAACCACACTAACATCCTGAAAGCAAAGTCCCACGTGGGCTGTTGCCGTTGCTTGTTTAATAATGCTAACACTTTATTTATCCATTGAACGCCTCATCAATTGGAGTCCGTTTATGGTGGTCTTACAGGATTAGGATGAATTTTACTCCTACTAGCGCGCTACAGTACGCGCTAAAGTAACGCGCTACAGTTTTTTTTTTGACTCACAGCCTTTTTAAAAAAATTCTTTTTTTAAAAAAAAATACTTTTTTTTTTTAAAAACAACTTTTTTAAAAAAAATACTTAACAATGGAGATCAGATCAGGATTATATAGACATCAGATCAGCGAATAATTGACATCAGATCAACAGACTATAGATATCAGATCAAGAATATAAAAGAAATCATATACTAGAACTAAAACATACTTAACAAGGGAGATCAGATCAGGATTATATAGACATCAGATCAGAGAATATTTGACATCAGATCAACAGACTATAGATATCAGATCAAGAATAAAAAAGAAATCATACAGTAGAACTAAAACATACTTAACAAGTGAGATCAGATCAGGATTATATAGACATCAGATCAGGATTATATAGACATCAGATCAGGGAATACTAGACATTAGATCAACAGACTATAGATATCAGATCAAGAATATAAAAGAAATCATACACTAGAACTAAAACATACTTAACAAGTGAGATCAGATCAGGATTATATAGACATCAGATCAGAGAATACTTGACATCAGATCAACAGACTATAGATATCAGATCAAGAATATAAAAGAAATCATACACTAGAACTAAAACATACTTAACAAGTGAGATCAGTTCAGGATTATATAGACATCAGATCAGCGAATACTTGACATCAGATCAAAAGACTATAGATATCAGATCAAAAATATAAAAGAAATCATACACTAGAACTAAAACATACTTAACAAATGAGATCAGATCAGGATTATATAGACATCAGATCAGCGAATACTAGACATCAGATCAACAGACTATAGATATCAGATCAAGAATATAAAAAAAATCATACAGTAGAACTAAAACATGCTTAACAATGAAGATCAAATCAGGATTATATAGACATCAGATCAGCGAATACTTGACACAGATCAACAGACTATAGATATCAGATCAAGAATATAAAAAAAATCATACACTAGAACTAAAACATACTTAACAATAGAGATCAGATCAGGATTATATAGACATCAGATTAGAGAATACTAGACATCAGATCAACAGACTATAGATATCAGATCAAGAATATAAAAAAAATCATACAGTAGAACTAAAACATACTTAACAAGGGAGATCACATCAGGATTATATAGACATCAGATCAGCGAATACTTGACATCATATCAACAGACTATAGATATCAGATCAAGAATATAAAAGAAATCATACACTAGAACTAAAACATACTTAACAATAGAGATCAGATCAGGACTATATAGACATCAGATCAGCGAATACTTGACATCAGATCAAAACACTATAGATATCAGATCAAGAATTTAAAAGAAATCATACAGTAGAACTAAAACATACTTAACAAGAGAGATCAGATCAGGATTATATAGACATCATATCAGCGAATACTTGACATCAGATCAACAGACTATAGATATCAGATCAAGAATATAAAATAAATCATACATTATAATTAAAATATGCTTAACAAGGTAGATTAAATCATTATTATATAGACATCAGATCACAAAATAGTAGGCATCAAATCAACAGACTATAGTTATTAGATCAAGAATATAAAAAGAAATAATATAATAGAACAAAAACGTTCATAATATGTATTATAATATCTAAAATTATTTAATTATAAAACAAATAAAATGATAATTTAAAAATATTTTTTTATAAAATTCAAAAACATTAAAAAAAATACTGAATTGTTTAGAAAAAAAATAGACGAAAATAACAAAAGAAAAGAAGAATACTGTAGCGCGATACTATAGCAGTAGGAGTAAAATTACATGGTGATCCTATAATTGATATTTTATTATTTATTTAAATTTTTATGTGATTAAATAATGTTTTGAGTAACACTGTCAATTCGTGTCAGCGTATCAACGGGCTAGAAATTCCCAAACCTGACCTTGTTAACTTGTTGGCGAAGGTCAATGGGTTGATCAGGTCGTTCAACCCAAACCCAACCCAACCAATATTTCTTAAAAAAAACCCTCATGATGAATATCAAAACTAGAAAAAACCAACTTTTGATTTGTGATACATACTTCCGTCTCCAGCATTTCTCCAAATCATAAAAATTGAAAAATTACCACAGGAATTGCGAACACATTAAACCAATCGCCTTATATTTATCATAAAATAGTTCATACATGACAGCAAGAAATCCAGAAGAATTAACCCAAGAACACGCTAAGAAATTGGAGTTATTGAACAAGAAAAATCAGAATCATTCAAAAAATTGAACCAATGCAGAAAACATCATGGTACAAATCATTTTGAAGAAGAAAATAGGTTTGACTGCGATCAAATGAGTTAATCCTTAATCTTCTAACCTTTTTCGTAAAAAGGGACTAAAAACGCTAATAAAAAATTGATAAGGGACCAAAACAACAATCGTAGTTTTATTTGGGACCAAAACAGCAACACCCCCATTTATAAGGGATCAAAATATCAATTCGGTCTTATTTTAATTACGATTTTAAATATGATTAGTCGTAAGTGGTTCATGCACAAAGGAGTTATGCACGGACCTAGGTTCGTGCACATAGAGGTTGCGCACGAATTTAGGTTCGTACGCATGCCACTTGCGCATAAACCTAGTTCGTGCACAAAAAGGTTGGACAGGATCTAGGTTCGCGCACATAAGGTTACACAAGGTGTGTAGTGTTTTTAAAATTAAAAGTGATTATTTTAGAATATTTTTTATATTCTTTTATTGACATTAAATTAAAAAATTGTTTATTTTGTCATAAAAAATAACGTTCATATTTTTTCTTTGTTCCTCTGTCTTTCCCTGTGGCTTTTTTTTTTTTTTTGTGCCATAAGTTTTTCAAAATTGTCTAAAAAATTAATGACATATGAATTTTTGTGAGAGTGGAAGTATCATTTTATGATGATGGTAAAGAGTGACGGTGATAGGTTGGTGAAGATGAAATGTTTTTTTTTTCCAGATTATATATATGAAAAGAAATATATATATATTTATATATATCAAAATAATCAAAAGGGTAGATTAGGAATTGAATAATAAAAAGATGCCTGTAAAAAGTAAAAAGTGGGCGACGAATAGCAGTTCGCTAAATTTTCCATTATGTATTCCTGGAGTATACGAAGGTCTGGTCTATCCACAAGAATGAGATAAGTTTCTTTCTTTCTTGTTATACGCTGCAACTAGTTTATTTCTTTCTTGTTCTAGTGAGGGACTATATGTAAATGCCGTCTTCAAAATATTTCAATCGAATCCCTCACTTTGAAGTTTAAATACTTGTACTTGTTGGTTTGGTCCTAAGTATATATGTATAGTCCAAATGGGTGATCTCCTCTTATAATGCATATGATATTTTTCTTTATTTGCAAAACATAGTTCCTAAAAAAAAAATTTATAATATGACAACCAAATTTAACCATCAAAGAGGCAAGTGAAGGATTTTGGTAAGATCTGGGTTTTCACTTGCTCGATTTACCACGCAACAAAAATTTCTATTAAAGCGGAATCTTAGAAAAGTACCTTTGAAGCGTGCACCTGGTGATTCTCTTGTATGCCTCAAGACTATGACTTCACGTTGTGTGGGCAACGAACTAGAAGTCAATTGATCAGCTATCACCACAATCCACCTGCTGGAAAACTCTAGCCCCGCAGCACCTGGCACGTACTATAAACGCACCGCCCGCAGAGAGAGAAAGCTACGCGCAGCTGGTATAGACCAAGGCCAAAATTTCAGCCACTAGAAACCCAAAAACCAGCTGCACACTTTTTTGAAAATTCGACTTGGAGAGAGAAATGTTTTCTCTCTCTAGAAATCCTGTGGATTAATTGTGTTAATTGTATGTCTTGAATGACTGATCCCTTGTCTATTTATAGAGTTACAAGAGAGACTCCAAGTTGGTTTAGGATTGGTCTTCCTACTGGGTTTCTGTTTTCCTTCAATCCTATTTTTGGACTGATACAGATTCTGTTTCCTTCAATCCTGTTCCTGGATTGATACATTCCCAACTGTCACAGGGATTCACTTATCCCAATCCAGTTCCTGGGATGAATCACTCCCGACTGACACAGGGATTCACTTATCCCAAACCAGTTCCTGGGATGATTCACAACCAACTGACACAAGGATTAATTAATTTCTAAATTAATTAAATCTACCTTTGTCAACAACCCAGTACATAATTAATCGTACCACTAACGGATTAATTATGGCACTACCAACCTACACCAGAATTGCTTCTGGAACAACTTAATTAAATTATATTCATAATCTCCCCACATCAAAGATATAGTGCTCGTTAATTCAATAATTTACTGATAAATTAATTCATCAACTTCTTAATATTCTGAGACTAGTACCACTCGACCTTTTTACTATACCGGACATATGTCCACCGGCCGGGTTTAGTATAATAAACATTTCGAGCTCATCTCGGGAGCACCATCACCCCAGACGCACCGGTATATGGTTTCCTTTCGACAAGCAGCAGCACACCAAGTAACTAAACACGCGCACCCAACCTACCGAGACTATTGGCCACATTTGACCTCACCCATTGGCAGATCAAAGTACACTATGTCTAATCCTCATGCCCACTCGAGTCTAGGGATTTAGAGATAGAATACAAGGATCGATTTGTCTATTAAATCAGTACAAGACAAATCATTCCTAAGAGTCAAGTTCAATATGCCCCGGGCATATCTATATGATTCAATTAGTTTAGACAAACCAATTATCTGAATCACATAATAACCTAGACCGACAGCTTGTCCAAAACTGTCTCGGTTACGAACCTCATTTATATATTATGTCTTTCAACCAATGATGAGATCTTCTGTGTCGCACCAGACACCTCATCATCTACTTACATAATATAAATGGACATAAAACTGCACAAAAAAATATAATTGAAACACAAATCGATATATTAAACTGGGAAACTGTACAATACAAGCATAGCTTATGTATTCTACTCCAACAGCAAGGCACTTCAACCTTTTAACGTGTCTTTAGTGGGGCAACGCACTACCCCTTATTTGAGTCTGTCAATCAATCTGAAGTTTTCTTTGTATCTGTTGTGAAAGAATTGTATTATTATTGGTATTGTACCTTTATTACAAACTCTTTGTTCTTTTTCAAAAAAAAAAAAAAAAAACCATCAGATGAAAGTGTTTCAACTTGTGACCTTGGGATGTCATTTAGATTCACTTTCGGGGGCACTTCAACATTTCCATTGTTTCCAAAACCTGCAAGCAATTTTTGTTTGGGTCTCATCTACTTCCTTTGGCGAGGGTTAAATTTTCCATTATGTATTCCTAGAGTATACGAAGGTCTGGTCCATCCACAAGAATGCGATAAGTTTTTTTTTTTTTTCTTTCTTGTTATACACCGCAACTAGTTTCTTTCTTTCTTGTTCTAGTGAGGGACTGGGTTTTTGAAAACTACCTTTCTCTTTTAGGTTGACGTTCCACATAATCAATCAATCCAGCAATAATCATTTTCTACTCGATCAATGGCCGAGGAGCATACTTACATCAAAGTCCCACCTTGGTCAGTATTTAATTAAATAAACATTTCAAAGTTTTAGGGGGTGTTTAGTTTGGAGAATTCTGAATGGGGAATGGATATGAATCCATTCCCACCCTCATTTGAAAATTAAGAAAGGAGGAATCAACACAAAACCCATGGAAATGGGTTAAAGCAAAACCGACTGAGAGGGGGGGGGGTTGGGTTTCAAAATTCATTCCCGCAAGCCTTTGTTCATTTCTTTATTTTCCTCAGCTGCCCTCGAGAGAAGAACAAGGAGGAAGACCCAGATCGCTGTCCATTGTCATTGAACCGAGAGATCCGCCTGAAAGTGATGGGCTCGGCGGTGGTAGCAGCAGAAGAAGGTGGGCGGGGGTAGGGGGAAGAGTGGGGAATGAGAAGGGAAAGGAAAGGGTGGGGAGAAGAAGAGAAAAGGGGGGGGGGGGGTGGGGGGCTATCTCATTCCGACGTCAAACTTCAGGCTCTCCGAGGATTTAGATATGGTGTCAGACCCCTTTGATGCGCCCGTCGAGAGTAGTTTTGACGAGATGGGATCCGAGGATAATCTCTTCTCAACCTAAATGGACATCGAGAAACTCGACGGATCTAATTCTGGGGGGCTAGGGTTTGCAAATGGGTGGAGAATGTTTTTTTTTTTTTTTTTTTATAATTTAAACTTTTAATTTTACTTAAGGACAAATAGGTAATTTCACAATATTCTAAATTCTAATAATATAAACCCACCCTACCATCCAAACGACTCTTATCATGCCATTCTAATTTTCAAAATTCATTATAATTCGAACGTAAATCAAATCCATTTCAAATTAAACGAAACCCATATCGATTCCAATTCCCGTAAGTTCAACCAGTTGCCCCTAAATTATTTTGACTTTTCAAAAGGGTAGTTTGTGGCAGTTTAGATAATTGGCTCGGGTTGGATCACATTGCAAAAATTGAATACTTTTGAGTCGAACTTCTGCAACCAATTATAGTTTGAAGGGGTACTTTGCAATTTACCCCAGTAAAAACAGAAGTCATTCTTTCCTTTTTCTTCACTCCTCTACCTGACAGTCATTTACAGATTAATAATAATATGATCTTCCTCTCTATCCCTCTTACAAAACCCTAGGACAATTCCCATTTCGATTCGATTCCGCTGCATCGTGACAGAATTTACAACTATATCGGTTAGTAGTTCAAATTTCCCAACGCCTAATGTATTTCAGAACGTTTCAGCTGTAAATCTCTCTATTTCAGTTATTATGTTACCGTAATCCTCCTCAAATTTGGGTTCAAGGTTTTTTTTTTTTTTTTTTTTTTTTTTTTTTACGCCCAATGAATTTATGAATGGTGGAATTCATTGTTGAAAGCAATTTCTGTTACTTTACGGTTGTACTTGATTATCACATTGATCACTGTTTGTTTCATTCTCTATGTTATGGAAACTAGAACTGCAGATTAGCAGAAGAGTAGCTCAATTTGAATTTCAGTTGGATGTTGTTTTTCACTTTTCAGTCTGTATTTCAGTTATATATATATATATATATATATATATATGTATATACATGTATAGATATGGGGATTTACTGTTTATGCTTATTTTATATTGAAATGTCAGTTTGTTGAGGATTCTGGTCATGTCGAGGATCCATGTTGGTGGGAAAGTGGTGGATAGTTTGGTTTTGTTGAGAAAGCGGCATTGGCTATGGCGTGTAGACGTGTGGCCCTTCGCGATCCTATATGGTGTTTGGGCAGTAGCTATAGCTACTAGCATAGATATCTTTGATGCATTTATAGTACTCGGCGGATTTTTTGCAGCTCACATTTTGGTGTTCCTCTTCACTGTCTGGTCTGTCGATTTCAGATGCTTTGTCCAGTATTCTAAGGTTTACCCTGAACACCCTTTCTTTTCACTGCTGTTCACAATAGTTTCTGCATGATTGTAACATTCCGTTTGCTTTGCAAAATGTTGTCTTTTCAATTGACAATGAGGAAGAAATGGATGAAGGAGTGCCAAATTCCCAACTGATGGTTTTGTTTTATTGTTCAATTGGTTTGCAAGTGAAGTGTTTGGTTGTATCTTTTTGTTTTATTTGAGTTGTTCGTTGTTTGTGTCCTCCCTTTTCCATGCGATTTCTTACTATTTCCTCAGAGATTGACGTAATTCTATAATGACTGATCCAATTCTCTCCATCCAGGTGTGTGTTTATGGGGGGTATTAGTTTTGGATTTAATTCTATTCTTGTGTCGATGTTCTTTTTGTTATGTTTGGAGTCATTTAGGAATGTTGGTGAGTTAAAACGTTTCATCCTTCTTTCTTCTGTTAGTTGTGAGCATTAAATAGTGGGATAGACTATGATAGTACTATAAATGGTAAATCAGTGGTAGCTGGCATGAGCTGGAGTGAATGGTCAAGTATGAGCCTCTAGAAGGTTGCTGAGTGCAGAACGGTAGTGATACTTGTTATATTAGTTTGAAATCCTGCTCCTTGTCAGGCCTGTGAGATAACACTAATCATAAGGCTACAAACTTTGTAAATACTGAGAATTGGGATTCTATGTGATCATGTGTAGGTTATAAATTTAAATTTTCAGTGAGCTGTCTAGTATGTGATGAGAACCTAAGGCCACATAATTATAAAAAAACTAAAGATTAGAAATTCCTGCAAGTAGTAGACATGGCGGAAATATGGTTGAGTACTAAACTGTTCCCTAAGTCTTCTCTTCATTTTATTGCATCAGAATGGTTCAATTGAGATCCCAAGGCTTCATAATTAAAGGAACTAAGTACTGGAAATTCATGCAAATAGTAGAAATGACGGAAATATGCTTGAATACTGAACCGGTTCCTAAGTCTTGTCTTCATTTGATTGCATCAGAATGGTTCAATTAAGACTTTGAAGGAAGGATGACCAAAGGAGTATATACGTATTTACTTCTATTTCTTTTTGATAAATATTAATATCAACGGGTATATTTGAATTGCATTACCTGTTTTTGGCTGTCTTGTATATTGCTGTAACTTGATCAATCCTGAATTGCACAAGCATATGTTCTAGCTGAAAGATCTTAGAAACTCTTCTTATGGCTAGGAAGTCAGGAAACTAGAATTTGAGAAAAAAGAAACTAAATGGCAGAGAATAATGAAACTTATCTAAGAATCTCACCTCCCTGTATGCCTCATATACCAGGGACTGTAGGAATTATTCGATGAAAGTTGCATCACACAACTATTGAACGAGACAAAATTGTTGCTGGACTGTTCTTGAACTGAAGCTGATAACTGTGTTAGGAGCCGTACTTTTAATTTATATAGACTCCAAGGTTGAAAACAACCAACTCTGTTCCCGCCCCAAAGAAAAAAAAAGAAAAATCCAACTCAGGTTAGGATACTTTCATAGCTAGGCTTAATTTTAAAACGCTCATGCATAAACAATGACTCAAATGAAAACCCAGAATCTAGAAATATCCTCTCGAGCCATGACTTCTCTGAAACACCCTTGACAAGTAAACTCAGAAGTAACTAAAAACAATAGCAAATTTCTGCGTTCCATGTCAAGGTTAGGAAGCAACCATGTTCCTTAAAGCATGCCAAGTCAAAGTTTGAGCTTTGGGATCCTTCTTACCTCGCCTCTTGTAGGCTTTACTAACCTTTTCCCTTTGTTTAGGATAACAAGTGCCAATCTTCTTGCTTATAGGTTTTGGTCATACCATATTATCCAACTTTGTGCCAAGTTTCTGGTGATTTGTTTATTATTGTGTTGCATTGCTTTATATCTGTAGTTGATATTCTACATATTAATTGATGTTCATTTTGCCAGGTTAATGACATTCAACAAGCAGATGCTTGTAAAGTTATTCCTGCGAAATTCTGTGGTTCAAAAGAAGTTGTGCCCCTCCATATTCGGAAGGTTTGAACTCTGAGTATAGTCTTGTTTTACTTTTGATTTTGAGGATTTCTTATGTTATTCAACTGATGAGATGCTTGTTTGAAGCTTTTTTTTCTTACTCTTTTAACTTTAGTCTTTGTCTTAGTATGTAGTGATCCCACTGAAGCAGTTGATGGTTAGAGAAAGGGGCTAGCTTTTGCCATATTGTCTCTGAGGTGTAGGATAAAGTTGAGCGATGCCTAGTTATCCTGTGTTGCGTATGTAGTTAATGCTAGGAGGAAACAGTATATTTTGCATGGTTTATGTTGATGGCATTACGAAATGAGCTTTGGTTCCAAACCTTTGGTGAAATGATCTTATTAAGAGTTCCTACTGTAAGATATTGCAATTTTGGAAAGTCCAAATATAGTTTGAACAGCTTTGAGGTGATTTGTATCTTCTGTGGCAAACAAACATCATATCTCCGCCCTAAATACTCCATATCACCTACTTTGAACTAGTGACAAACTAATTTTTGCAACTGGTATATTACATTGTCCAAATGAAACATTGCTTTCTTTGCAGGTACCTGGTTCTTCGAATTTAGAGAATGTGGAAGAGATTTATTTCGATTTCAGGAAGCAATCCTTCATATATTCGAATGAAAGGAAAACTTTTTTTAAGCTGCCTTATCCTTCCAAAGAAACATTTGGATACTATCTGAAAAGTACAGGGTATGGCACTGAAGCTAAAGTTGTTGCCGCTACTGAGAAATGGGGACGAAATGTGTAAGTTTTTCGTGACCATAATGATACTCTGGAAATGGTAATTTGGCTGTAACCACCTCCCCTCATGTTATGCTGTTGAACATTTCACAAGTGTTTCTCTTTTCAATGATATCCCATTTCTTTTTTTTTTCCCCTCTTGTTCTTTCAAGGTTTTGTCATCTTATTACTGTTTTTGTTAAGTTCTAGAAATATATCTTAGTCAGTTGTACGCTCCCATATCACTTATCATCTATAGAGAAAAGTTGGAGATAGAGTCTTTAGAGCTTTTTTTCAGGTTCTGCCTTTGATAGTAGCTTTTCTCTCTCTTTCTCTGTTGCTCATAAAGCTTTATTTTAAAGGTTGTCATCCTCATGCATTATGGTTGAATTTGTTCCATGGGGCTGTTTTTGAATTGTTGTGTTGTTAATCTTTCTTCCCTTATTGTGGCTTCTATTTTCCAGGTTCGAATATCCCCAGCCCACTTTCCAGAAATTAATGAAAGAGCAAGTCATGGAACCGTTTTTCGTATTCCAGGTCCAATGTAATTTAAAGTTGTGCCTTTATGCTTGATGTTGTTGAATTTGGTTTTTGCAACTGACATTGTTTGAACGCTCTTCCTGATTTTTAAATGCTGCTCATATTTAGGTTTTCTGTGTGGGCCTATGGTGTTTAGATGAATTCTGGTATTACAGTCTCTTCACTCTCTTTATGCTCTTTATGTTTGAGTCAACAATGGCAAAAAGTCGTCTAAAGACTCTCTCTGAGCTCAGACGTGTAAGAGTAGATAACCAGACATTGATGGTGTATCGTGGTGGAAAGTATGTAACGTCATTGCATATTGCTAATTTTTCTTTCATTCTTTTATCTGCATTCACAATTGTCTCATCCGTATGATAATTTTTTGGATTATAGGTGGGTTAAACTCTCTGGCACTGAACTTTTGCCTGGTGATGTTGTATCTGTTGGGCGCTCTACTACTTCAAATGGAGAAGATAAGTCTGTACCAGCTGATATGCTTTTACTGGCTGGAAGTGCGATAGTCAATGAAGCTATTCTGACAGGCGAGTCTACCCCCCAGTGGAAGGTGGTATTTTGATTCTTTTCTTCCTCTTTTACAGACTGAACTTGATAATCAGGGTTTTTAAGATGTATCTGCTAATTGTCTTTCTGGGTGTGGAGATATTATCATAATTTGTTTATATGCTTTATTTCACGAAAACACAAGCAGTAGCTAGTTTTTTATCACTGCTATTTTAGTTTCTATCATGTTAGAGGTGGTCTTTTTTTGCACAATTTCCCTAGTTGTCATGTTTTCCTTGCTATTGCCATTGGAAGAGTTCTTATATTCCACTTCACAGTGGCGTTCATGTTAAATATAAGCTCAGCATAGTATTGAAACCCCTGGCCTCATCTGAATTCAAGAGCAAGGTAAAAGGTTCCAATTTTGCAGTACCCTGTTAATAAAAGAGGTGAACTTTCTTACCTTTCCAAGGACAATATCCTGGAGTAGGCAGCCTTTGCTTGAGCTAAGTGTAAGTAATGGATGAGTTGAAGTTGTGGAAACGAGGGTAAAATATTTTTCATCATCCTTAATCTGTATGCCATGACTAGCTTGTGGAGAAGGATGCTATGGATTTGGACTTTTATTTCACTGCCTTGGCTTGGTGTCAAATGTCTAGCCATTAATATATCTTTGATTGCACTGGCAAGTATCTCAGATGGTAAAATGTCAACAGTAAATTAGCTTCGATCTTCATGAGTTTCCACTTCGATATAGAAATTTTTGATTCTGTTTTTGATTGATGCTTTAATAGGCTATGGCGAGTATAGAGGCAGTTTGTGTTCATAGCTTACTCTAGAACTCTAATCATTGAACATTCTAACCCATCATGCCTTCTTGCAAATATTTCTTTAAAATTTTGTTCTCCCATGTAATTGTCTCTAGAAATTGGTAGTACTGGCAAAATGCACAAGAAAGTGAATGCCCTGTCGCACCAGATGTGTTAATTGGTATTGCTTACTGATATGTCTGTTGTGATAGTAAATATAATCTTATCTTTTCCTTTTATCTGTAATCTTATAAGGAAGTTGAATTTGAGTTTAAATCACTGGTCAATATAATTGTTTGGGGTCTTAGAATGAGGATTTGATATTCATTACCTAATTATCTTTTTACTTTATATCCATATCATTCAAATTGAAATATTGAAAAAAGAATTATTTGATGGGAAATCTTGGAACGAGAATTAGTTGATGGTATTTACTCTGCAAAAAGTTGGGGAAACTATTTATTGGTAGCGATATTCTACCTAAGTAACTCATCTAGCAGTGCTGCATCTGCCTAGTAGTTGTAACTCAGTTGTGGACTTGGAAATTTGTGGGTTTGTCATGCTTTCCAACAGTTTTAAAGTGTAAATGTGAAATTTTTAGGTTTCAATCACGGGTAGAGGAACTGAAGAAAGATTTTCATCGAGACGTGACAAAACTCATGTTCTTTTTGGTGGAACGAAGATATTGCAGCATACACCAGATAAGGTGGTTTGTTTTTTCCTGTTAGTTAAACATAGATATGTTTTATATCAGCTTTTTTCATGGTAATTTCTCTTCATACCCTTGTTCCAGACATTTCAAATGAAAACTCCGGATGGTGGCTGCTTGGCTGTTGTTTTAAGAACTGGTTTTGAGACCAGTCAAGGAAAATTGATGAGAACTATATTATTTTCTACTGAGAGGGTACATGTTCTATGGCTTTCTTATTTTATTTTCTTTAGTTGAAAAATTATTCTTTTGTTTACATAGTTGGCTTATTATTGTTTCTCTAACCTTCAGGTTTTCTCTTTATCTTTGAGCATTGTAGGTCACTGCGAACAGCTGGGAAAGTGGATTATTTATTTTGTTCTTAGTATTTTTTGCAATAATTGCTGCAGGTTATGTCCTTAAAAAGGTAAATGTGATTTATGGTCTAATTAATTTAATTAGTGAACTCTTTGAAACTTGTCACTTTGTCTTTGATGTGTATGTTGAGAGCATATATTGGTGTCATGCTTATTTTTATGTGAAATTGGGTCTTGATGCAGGGACTTGAGGATCCAACGAGGAGTAAATACAAGCTTGTCTTGAGTTGTTCCTTGATCATTACTTCTGTTATCCCCCCTGAGTTACCAATGGAACTGTCTATAGCTGTCAATACATCTTTGATTGCACTGGCACGCCGTGGGATATTCTGTACAGAACCATTTAGGATCCCTTTTGCTGGAAAGGTCAGAAGTTCAGGTTTCTTTTATTGTTTTTTAAGTGAACTGTTCTGGTAGTTTGGGTTGTAGATTCGTCGATTTTCCTTTTCTGTTATTTTCTGGCTGTGTTGATTTGTAGGTTACAAATAGAATGATTTGCCCGTTTTTCCTGTTATGGCACTAATTCTTGAGTATGTTATACTGAATCTGTGTGGGCGTGGTTATGTTGCCTATATCTATTTTTATTTTTCTGTATCTGCTGGCATCTCTTCGTTAAACATCAGAGCAGTTTTATGGGATGCAGAAAATTCGTTTTTCATTATTTGGGTCACAAAGGATTCCTAATTTTTTAAACTTTTCCTTATAATTAGTTGTATTTAATCCTTGGGTTTTGCAGGTCGACATATGTTGCTTTGATAAGACTGGCACTCTTACATCTGATGACATGGTATGTCAGTTAGATATATGATAATCTCAAACTTTTGAGCTTATAATGCATTATAATTTTTAACTGTTTAACATTTAGGAATTTTCTGGAGTTGGTGGGCTAACAGACAGTGAGGAGTTAGAAACAGACATGACTAAAGTGCCAGGACGCACTCTGGAAATTCTTGCTTCTTGTCATGCGTTGGTTTTTGTGGACAACAAACTGGTAAGATTTAGCTAAACACAAGTAATACTTTCATGCAAATAAGTCCTAATCTCATGATGGATTGATATCATCCAATTGTAACCTCTTATTTTGAAGTTAGTGGGTAGTACTTTCAGTCACATATAAGCAAGTTTTATGGATCCTGAGAATGACTGGGCGGGTGAATGCACCAGCAGCTCATGCGACAAACAATTTTATTTATATAATTATTGTTTGAGTGAATTGTAAAAAAGGTCATCATACTTTGGTAAAGTTTAGGTTTTGGTCACTAACTTTTAAATATTCAAAAAAGGTCACTAACTTTAGCATTTGAATTTTAGTTTTGGTCATTCCGTTAGAATGAACCGTTAAGTCCACTAACAATCCTATATTTGGAGGGTATTTTTGTCCATTCATTAATGCTGTACACATGCTGCTCGCGCTACAGTGCACGCTACAGTAACGCGCTACAGTGCGCGCTACAGTTATTTTTTTTTAACGCATAGCCTTTTTTAAAAAAAATATACTTTTTTTAAAAAATACTTTTTTAAAAAAAAATAATTTACTAAAAATATCAAAAAAATTTATTTATAATTCCGCTCATCTATGCTACTTTATTTATAATTTAATCTACCAAAAATTTATAAAAATTATAAATAAAGTAGCATAGATGAGCGGAATTATAAATAAAATTTTTTGGTATTTTTAGTAAATTATTTTTTTTAAAAAAGTATTTTTTTTAAAAAAATATTTTTTTTAAAAAAAGGCTATGCGTTAAAAAAAAAATAACTGTAGCGCGTTACTGTAGCGCGCACTGTAGCGCGAGCAGCATGTGTACATCATTAATGAATGGACAAAAATACCCTCCAAATATAGGATTGCTAGTGGACTTAACGGTTTATTCTAACGGAATGACCAAAACTAAAATTCAAATGCTAAAGTTAGTGACCTTTTTTGAATATTTAAAAGTTAGTGACCAAAACCTAAACTTTACCAAAGTATGATGACCTTTTTTACAATTCACTCTTATTGTTTAGTCTCATTTTTGGCTAGGAGGAAAAATCTTTCTTTCTTTCTTCTTCTTTTTGATTTCTAACATTGGTTAAAAGGAATTGTATATCAACCTTAATATGTCATAGTAATTTAAGTTATATATTACCACAATCACCTATGTGAAAGTCAGAAGCAATTCAAATAGTTGTGCCAGTTAGCATAATACTCATTAGTGACAATTGGCTTCGATTTAACCACATGAAAGTACTGTAGGTTGTTATTTGGGAAAAAAATATAACTAAAGTTTAATAAATATTATATTTTCCAGAATAAAACACGTGTATGTAAATTCGAAGTAAATTAGAAAATGAGTCAGTGACAAGCATGTAATGTGCAGATTGATGTACTTAAATAAGCCTTTATATTGTGTACCAGAAGTATAAAAGAGAGTATCTTTGTATGAACAGTGCCCTAAAAATTCCTAGGGTAGAAGATAGCAATAGTTTTATCAATCTGAACATGTACTTTCATTGCTGTCATTCCAAGAAAGGTAAGAAGACCATGTTCTGAAGCTGGTTTTATCTTGGGAATTGAACAAACACTCTGCCGATATAGCCTCCTTATGAAGTCATCAAACTTTCACTTCTATTGAGGTCTACTTCAAGTTTATATTGACCTATTTTGATAGAATTTAAAGGAAATATAATTAGTGTTCTGCTCATCTATGGTTACATACTATCTCCATTGCATAAAAACTATGTTTTAGAAAATTTTCGAAGTTCCCAAATAAAAGATGTTATAAACTTTCAAGAAATATTTTAACTATTTTTTCCATTTTACCTTGTTGGCTAAGAAAGAGTACTGAGAGGGTAGTAGAATTTAAGATGGCCAGGATTCTAGTATGATTAGGGTTAATTAAGTAACTTCAAAGGCTTAGTTAAGACTTCATTAATCTATGTGAAATCTCTAAACATTTTTTATTTTTGAACGGAGGGAGTAACGTTAATACCGTACACAGGTTGGTGATCCTCTTGAAAAGGCTGCACTAAAAGGAATTGACTGGGCATACAAATCAGATGAAAAGGCCATTCCGAAGAAGTAAGTTGTTGCATTACTAATCATTCTGTTTGAAGATCCACATATGTTATAATATATGATTGAGAAAAGTTTAGGTTTTTTTCTTCCTTTGGTTAAAATTAATAATTATTGTTTAGGTCCTGTGACTAGGTAAAGGAGGATTGTTGCATTTGGTTAACAGCTAATACAAATTTTTTGTCATATTTTATAGTACAGATCATATTCAGAATCTTGTAATTTGATAGAACAAAAAGATGCGATCAGATAGCCCACCCACAGCGGAATAAGAGCTTAGTTATAATTTCTAGGGAATATCATCTTTCTACATACTATCCCAAATGATTTCATGGGTTGCAGAATTTGATTGTTAATTGGTTTTCTAGTTGTTCATTTGAAATTATTGATGAGCCAAAGAATAAATGCTCGTTTGTGTTGGTTTTGGCCAGCCTTTTTGAGTCCCATCTTCATTTGTGCTC
This sequence comes from Knoxia roxburghii, assembly GCA_030378225.1. Lineage (NCBI taxonomy): Eukaryota > Viridiplantae > Streptophyta > Magnoliopsida > Gentianales > Rubiaceae > Knoxia > Knoxia roxburghii. The sequence goes on along the minus strand of CM059422.1, from coordinate 8,803,940 downwards.
TTTCCAATCTCTTCCTTTCATGAATTAATTTCCCAATATTATCCATCAATTTTACTTTGGTTCTTCTCAGTCTAATTGTTAATGTAATCTTTTTTCCTGAAACTCACAGGGGTAATGGTGATGCAGTTCAAATTGTGCAGAGACACCACTTTGCATCCCATTTAAAAAGGATGGCGGTTGTAGTTCGTGTTCAGGAGCAATTTTTTGCTTTTGTAAAGGTGTGGCCTTGGTTTTCTTATATCCCAACTATGCCTTTTGTACCTACCGTCTCCAGGCATATGCAATGATACTAAATCCTGTTTTCTGGCTGGTGGTTTGATGCTAGGGTGTATGTTTGAATGTTTCCATGTTTTTAGTTATTCTATTATGAGGTTAAATGATTGTTTACATTGATTTTGTAGACTTTGTTTCTGAATTAATAATCTGGCATTCTGCTTTTATGACTTGCCTAATTCAATTTTGTTATTATGAATTATCTTTTGAATTCAGAAGAATATTATTTTCGCAGGCGTAATAATCTGGCATGTTATTGCTTGAAAATGCAATACATTGTTCCTTTTTAATCATACATTTATGTTTTCATCTAATCTCACATATTGGGATAAAGGTCTGGTTGTAGTTCGTTCATCTGTCCCTTTCTTTTTGGGGTACATGGACTTCTCGTTGATGTACTCAAGTGATGATTTTGATTCTTCCTTACGGTCAAATTGCAGGGTGCGCCAGAGACCATTCAGGAGAGGCTTATTAACATGCCTTCATCCTATGTGAAGACCTACAAGAAATATACCCGTCAGGGATCTCGTGTTTTGGCTCTGGCTTTCAAGTCTCTTCCAGATATGGCTGTAAGTCTTTTGTATGGTTTGATCAGTACTTCTATTTTAATACTTCATTTTAAGTGTTTATTACAGTGGATGTTTCTATATGTAACGTAGCAAATATTATCGGCTATGGAAGTTTTTGTGTTATGCCTGTCTCAGTTTGTTTTATTGACAAGGTAGAATATATTCCATTTTGGGAACATATGTTCTGTTGATTGCCTATGAATATACAGCTAATGAACTTTGAAGGAAACCTGCACATATATGTGTAGTGAAACCCGAATATTTGGTATTCATTGTCAGTGTGATGGTGAGGGCTAGGAAGTCAATAAAAAATGTTCTGTTACTGACTGGACTGTTGATCATCTCACTCTGTCGCTCTCATGCATACGGGCACATATGCTCTCCCCAGATGACTTCCTATATATATATAACTTGTTCACATTATTTCTGTGCTGCATTTGTGTTTTATAGCTCTTTTCATTTATATAACTTGTTCACATTATTCCTATGCAGCTTTTGTGTTTTATAGCTCTTTCCATTTGCTTTCTTAATAATTCTCCCTGCTGTTCAATGGATGAAGGTTAGCGAAGTAAGAAGCTTGGACAGGGACATGGTTGAAAGCGGACTTAATTTTGCTGGTTTTGCGGTAAAATTCTATCAATCGCTTCTTTGATTTTCTTGCGTCATAGTATGTCAAATGTGGCCAATTTTGAATTATTGGGTCAACCTTCTGTTTTTGGGTTGATTTTGGAACCTATTTCTGTGATTTCCAGGTCTTTAACTGTCCGATCAGAGGAGATTCCTCCGCGGTGTTGTCTGAACTAAAAGGATCATCACATGATTTGGTGAGTGCACTTCAATTATGTTGGCAGTGTGTAATAAGTTTATGAGGTTGCATGCAGTTTTAAATGTATCAATAGGCATTTTTAAACTTCTCTATTGGTTTTTGAGGTTGCATGCAGTGATACTTCTTTTTCTGTTTTGAATCTATATGTTGATCAATGTCAACTTAAAGATTTTAAAATGTTACCCCATTCCAAAATAAATGTCATTCTAGAGAAATTTTTTTGTTCCATTTTAAATGTTATTTCACAGTTTCCATGCACTATTAATTTTTCTTTCTGATTTTACCCAATTTATCTCTCCTAATGTCAATATAGTATTAATGTTGCTAGTCTAAATGAATTTGATATACCCAAGAATAAAAGAGGAAATGGGAGTGAAAGTAGAGGACATAATTGATTTCTTAATCTGTGTGCCACAACCTTAAACGTCATTTATATTTAATGACATTTTTGGATGTCAGGTAATGATTACTGGTGATCAAGCTTTGACAGCTTGCCATGTTGCTAGCCAAGTTCATATTGTTACAAAACCTGCCCTAATTCTGGGCCATGCTAAGAGTGGGCAAGGATACGAGTGGGCTTCACCAGATGAGGCAGAGATCATTAGCTACAGGTAAGTATGTTCTCTGAGTTTGTGATGTTTCCTAGCTTCTGTTATGTTTTTTTCCCCTTTGGCTTAAGTTCATCCCATATCTTTTGAGAGATTACATTTATTTGTCCACCATATTATTTCTGAATTTCCTTTTATTTTCTTCATGCCTTTCAAATGATTCTGAGTTTTTCTGGTTTCAGGGGGGATGAAGTTGAGTCTCTGTCCAAAACTCATGACCTTTGTGTTGGAGGCGACTGTATAGAAATGTTACAGCAGAATTCTGCTGTTCATAAAGTTATTCCATACGTGAAGGTTGTTTTTTGGTTCATAAGGTAGCAAAATCTGTATCATGTCTCATAGCTTACACAGTGGCTTAAACTCATCAGGTATTTGCACGGGTAGCTCCAGAGCAGAAGGAACTCATCTTGACCACTTTTAAATCTGTTGGAAGGATGACATTGATGTGTGGTGATGGGACAAATGATGTCGGTGCTTTGAAACAGGTAGAATTTCATGGAGAGCTGTCTACTTTATCTCTTAACCATTCACTGTTTAATACTTGTCTAATGATTGAATCTATGCTGGTGTTTTCTGTCAACATTCTTTAGCTTGTATGATCTTACATTGAACTGGTTATTCACATATACTGATAATGATGATGACCTTTCTTCACATAATTTTGCAAGGATGAGATAAGTTGTGATAGCTACAGAAGTTTGTGTAAGTTGAAATTCCTTTCAAATGTTTCTATAACATCGATATTTATCGGGCTTATTTGAGGAAACTTACTTCTTCCAACATTAACTTAATCTTTAGTCCATTATCACTTGTTCGACCAAGTGAGTTTGAAATTTTAATTGGGTGGTAGGGAACATTTCCACGTGCTTTCAATTGTTGTAGTTAAGTGTGGTCCTTGGGAAAGTAATATTTCTTGATCCTTTCTAGTTATTGCTGGCATAACATACACTTGTTATTTGTCTGAAAGATTGATAATTACAGTATTATTACAGTATACCTTAAAAAATACCACCCCTGGGACAGATCTCAGGGTACCTAGTTTTTGGTCGTTAATATTTCTTGATCCATTTTTTGGTCCTATTGGTCCTTTCACTGCTGAACTTGAAAGGAATATTGTTAGAAAATAACCACAAGATTAGCAATATGGAACAAATTGTTAAGGAACTAGCAATAAATATGAACAAAAATGGAAGTGGCAGAAATGAGAATCTTAAAGATGGATGTATTACGAGGCTAGATAGAATTAGTGGACGCATTAGAAAGAAACTGGGGTTAGTCTCAATGTATGAGAGAGAGAGAGAGAGAGAGAGAGAGAGAGAGAGAGAGAGAGAGAGAAGCTTAATGTGATTCTAATATCTATGTGGGGAACCTTTTCATTTACCAGTACGAAGTGTAGAAAATGACATAATATTGATTCATTAAAAAAAGGGAGGGAAAAAAAAAACTTGGAAAGACTTTCAATAGTTATATATCCAAACTTGAATGAAAATGTGTGCTATGATAGGACATGATCGCCAGATATGATACAAGTTTCTAACCCCACAAAAGCGGGATAGAGGGTTTAGTAAGTTGTTATGAATTTTACAACCGCTGGTTAAGATTTGTCTGCATTTTCTTAAAAGAACGTACTTTGTCTGCATGGTATTAGAGTCAATTTCTTGCTCTTGATCTATTGCAGTTTAAGTTGCAATATCTTTCTTTTTGTTTTTTAGAAGTTGCTGGTACAACCAAGTGAATTAATTGCTCTTACAACTACTGATTTTGGCATCCTCTTTTGACCATGTTGTAGACTAATTAGGTCTTGATGAAAGTAACCTTTCTATCGAAAAGATGTAGAGAATGCTGTTTGATACAGGCATTAAGTTTAATGTTTTTATTTGGTCTGTTATGACCAATTCTCTGTTTTTTGGATCGTGTCTCTGCTTGGTACTGTTGCACTTTGGAAGCCAAGTGAGTAGTTTTAGACTACGTGGAATGCATCTGATTCTATGATTGCTTCGACTTGTATTAAATTCTCTATCCAATTTCTGATGAGCAATTCTTAACTGCTTAAAACTTCTTTCTCTAGAGCACAAGTTTTTGATCTCGTATTTTTTCTTTCTGATCCATTGCTAAGATCTCATCTCAGAATGTGGAAATAATATGTTAATATACTCTCTTTTCCCCACAGGCTCATGTCGGAGTTGCTTTGCTGAATGCAATAGCTCCCACTCAAAGTGAGAAGTCTTCATCTGAAACATCTGCAAAAGGTGAAAGTTCAAAAGCTGCGAAACCCAAAAAAAGCAAACCTACAACAGAAAATGGAGGACCTTCAAAGAGCAAATCTATTTCAAAGTTGGAATCTTCCAGTAATCCAGCTGTTAATCGCCATCTCACAGCTGTAGAGATGCAACAACAGAAGCTTAAGAAGCTTATGGATGAGCTGAATGAAGAAAGTGATGGTCGGTCTGCCCCTATTGTAAAGCTTGGGGATGCTTCAATGGCATCACCATTTACAGCAAAACATGCTTCAGTTGCACCCACGACTGACATAATTCGTCAAGGTCGTAGTACCCTGGTGACTACCCTCCAAATGTTCAAGATACTTGGACTTAACTGCCTCGCGACCGCCTATGTGCTAAGTGTTATGTACCTGGATGGTGTCAAGTTAGGTGATGTTCAGGCAACAATCAGTGGGGTTTTCACTGCGGCCTTTTTCCTATTCATCTCACATGCTCGGCCTCTCCCGACCCTTTCAGCTGAGCGGCCTCATCCCAATATCTTCTGTGCCTATGTCTTCCTTTCTCTGATGGGGCAGTTTGCAATTCATCTCTTTTTCTTGATATCTTCAGTGAAAGAGGCTGAGAAGTACATGCCAGATGAATGTATTGAGCCGGACTCTGATTTCCACCCTAACCTCGTGAACACCGTCTCATACATGGTTGGCTTGATGCTTCAGGTGGCCACATTTGCCGTGAACTACATGGGTCACCCGTTCAATCAGAGCATTTCAGAAAACAAGCCATTCCGTTATGCATTGATGGCAGCTGTAGGTTTCTTCACAGTAATCGCCTCGGACTTGTTCCGGAACTTGAATGACTGGCTTAAATTAGTTCCTTTGCCCCCGGGGTTAAGGAACAAACTACTATTATGGGCAGCTCTGACATTCATCGTCTGTTATTCGTGGGAAAGGATATTGAGGTCGACCTTCCCCGGTAAGATGCCGTCTTGGAAAAAGCGACAACGACAGGTAGCAGCCAATTTGGAGAAGAAGAAGCGCGTGTAAGAAGGTAAGATCTTACCAAAATTTATGACATTGAGTAGTTTATAGTATGGAAACTGAATCAGGTGAAGGATTAGCCAGTGACTTCGCATCAGTGTTGATATTGGTCTAGTCTCACTGAAAGATGGTGAAGTGATGTCATGTACTGTATCATTTTTGGGACCTAGCTTTTTTGGAGGGAATTTATTTTTGATTAATTTCTTGGCATACTGTAACAGAGAACAGAAGGAGGAAGGTAGACAAAGGTTTATTTTTCTTGTTTTAAAAGGAGAAGAAAAGTAAACCGCCACAAATATCATGGAAATTTTGTATTGATTAAGATGTCTAAATAGAATAACTACTTGGGGGAAGGTCTTCAGTTAGGCCTTCATTTTTTTTTTTTTTTTTGGTATGCCAATCCAATCTTTATGATCGGAACTCTTTATGTGGAAATGGCTTGTCGAATGAAGAACTACTGGTGTTCAGTGGCATTGCAAAACGATTCTCACATTTATTTCAACCCAAAACTTCTTGAAATAGAAGCTTTATATTCATGCCAAACATGTGTACACTATTTCACTTCTTGACTGACACCGTGACCAATTTTACAATTCACTCAAATAAATTTAACAAACAAATGACATAAAAGACTTAAACCCTAGTTCTCCTCTCTTTTCTTTAAACTTAACCCTCAAAAAATATTTCTTTCTTCATCTTTTCATCATACAAACAAATGACATAAAAGACTTAAACCCTAGTTCTCCTCTCTTTTCTTTAAACTTAACCCTCAAAAAATATTTCTTTCTTCATCTTTTCATCATGGGAGGATGTAGAAAATAAATTTGTTATTCATTTTTGTTTTATTGTTTTTAGTTTCGTTATCCAAGAAAGAGGATTATCCCTAATCTTTATTTTCTTTTGTATTGGTCGCGATTTCATTGATTGTGTTCGCTGGTATGGCGGCAGTTTCGTTGGTAAGTTTGTTGGATTGGTAGCGGCATCGTTGACGATATTCGCTGGTTTTGTCCAAAAAGATTCAGTCATCATAATTAGATCTATGTTTTGGAGTTTTCATCAGAAAATTAGTGATGTATCCTTATTCGGATTGAAATTTCGGCATGTGATATATTTATCGCTTGAGAGAGTAGATCTATATGAGTTTATCTATAATTTGTGTTTCTTTGAATATATTCTTTTATGAATAGTTGCTGAACGTTTTTTCAGTAAATTAATATATATTTTTTATTTAAAAAAACGAATGACATCCATCCCAAAACTTGAACCACATTTTCAATCTTCTCTTACTCCAATTTTTCTACCCATCTTAGTAAACCATATTAAGAATTATTCACGAAATTTGTTAAATTATCTATTCTCTTTAGTTAACTTAATTAACTAGGAATTAAGACAAGAGAGTCAGTAACTCCTTTGTACTAAAAAAAAAAAAAAAAGAATTAAAACTTTAAAAATTGTAAAAAAAAAAAATTAAAATTTTGAATGATGATTAAAAAGTTCGTGCATAAAAATAAAAAGAAGTGTGCAAACATGGTATTTTGTTGAAGACAAAAACATTAAACGGAAGAAATACTAAAAAGTAACATTAAAAACAGAATCAAAATTCGGAGACGAGGTAATTTTCCAGAGATTGAGGCAGCACATTATTTTCTGGGAACTGGGATTCTCCACTCAACTTTAATGGTGAAGATGAAGATTCATTTTTGCGTATATTACAAGAAGAAACCCATAGAAGCCATTTCTTCTTTCTATAGGCAGAAAGGTCAAGATGCCGTATTATATACAGAGGAAGTTCTCCAAAAGGCAAAAATCACACAAATCTCAACTACATTCAAAAAATATAAAAAAGAGGGTTGCCGCAAAGATAACATACATTTCTCTTCCTGAATTCGATGAAGCTTTATAGCAGACAAATTAGCAGATACCAAAAGAAGCAAGAATCAAGAAGCAACCCACATACTGCACCAATCCGCATATTATTCTCAAAGGAACTACTACAAGCCCTGCAACAAAGACAAGTGTATTACCCAGGTGAACATTAAAGCAACTCAAACGAGGAAGAATTGTTGAGTTCCTTGGGTGAACTTAGCCCTCGGGGCGTAGCATGGCACTGGAAAAGTAAACTAGGCATGATGCGAGTGTTATATGGTACAACTAGGAGAACAATACAATGTACCCTTTTGACAAATGACAGGAGAGCATTAGTTAGGAGGGAAACAAGGCAAATTCAGGGAGGTCAATGCATTATATTAGACCAACACTACTAGGAGTACATATTCCTAGTTGTACAATATATTTTGCTGGCAAGATGCATTTAAAGAAGAAATGACTATCTCCAAGTGAAAAGAGGAGAAAAGATAGAGCACGATGCACTTGGGCGTTAGTAGCGTACCTGATAATTAGAGAGGAGCGGGGAATCAATTAATTTACTGATGCAACTGTGAGGTAGCTCCGAGAAATACCATAAAGGAAGAAACTTTGCGTATTTACTAGATCTAAAGAAGCTCCAGTTATTTTTGAGTTAACGAAATGTGATATCAAGGATTGAAAAAGCTCGAGCCACCCACGTTGACAGCAATCAAGACAGCGACGCTTGTAACTACAGCTAACCAAAATAAGGCTGATCCTGCAAATATGTCCAAATGCATATAATGTATCAGAAGGATCCTACAAATTTGCAAGTTAGAAATTCATTTCCTATGCATTAAACAGGAGAGAAAAGTAAACAAGAAAATTACCTCCCAAATTACCAGAGCCAGTGTCTGAATTTTCAGAATCACTGACAGAATTTTGGCGTACGGATCCAATTGTAGTTCCATTCAATCTTGCAGTTGATGCATTTTTTGAATTACTTAAAGGTTTGGCAACTCCAGCTTCCGATGCTACTATCCCCTGAAATTCCTCACTGACAATTAATGCAGCTAGGACATCCATAAAAGATTCTTTTTCACTTGAACTAGAGAAATTGACTCCATTCTGTTCATAAGTGGCAGCATCTAGTTCATCATCTGAAACATCTGTATCCTGCGAAGTAGCCTCAATACTTTCATCTTCTTCGTCCTCAACATATGCTTTATAAGTCAACCTTAAGAGCAGTTCACCCACAGATCCCCTTCCAAGAAGTCCCCATCCACCCCGAAGCGTTACTATTCTGTCGGTTGGTATGGTATCTTCCAGAGACCCAAGGTCAACCTATAAAACAATAATTTCTTAGGTAAAATCTCTGTTCATTTTACTCCCCTGTGTTCAAATATCAAAAAGACCTTATTTGGAGTTAACAAAAAATAAGCTGACTAGTGCATTCAGCCCTTTTTCACACCTGCAAGTGATTATGTGCAAGTAACTGATAAAGTAAATTAAAAACAGATATCAACCACCTGAGCATCTCTTTCTTATATAGGTTCCAAGTAACAAAACAGAAAGGAAGGAAACAACTGCACAAGGGGAAGATTGAGAGTTGAAAGAAAATACTTTACAGAGCAGATTCCCGTTAAAATAAAAAAAATCAAACTGGTTATAATCTTATTAGCGATAAAAACAATTTCTTGAAGAATATTATTTCAGACAGTGGCATCTCGCAATGAAGGCAGAAAATCAAAAGGGAACAACACTTGCCATTTTATACTAGTATGCCAAGAAAATCTTGACAAGTATCTTAGCTTTGAGTTCAAGTGTGTTTTATTTACCCATTTTCCTTTTTCCCCAAATATATCTACATTTTGCACTATCTTTTCAATAGATCTTACCTCTGCTGTACCAACATTAAAATCAGTAAATCCAAGGTAATCCTTCACTTCGATGAATAATTTTTGCTTCCTAGGATTCTCAACAAGCAAGTGAAAATCCTGTAAAGATGGAAAAGAGCCATTATTGCCACCGGATCTGGAGCAACACATTAAATAATAAAGTAATGGACGAATTTTCAGGAGGTCCAATGACCTGATTCCAAATGGGGGCACCAGGAGGCCCAATGACCGTCGTCTGACTGTTCTTTTTACTGCGTATCACTTGATCTCCTAAGTATAAAATAACATATGGATCCGTTTTACCTGAATGATAAAGAATCACCATATATTATCAGGGACAGGCAAGATAAAAATGGGGATGAACTAACAACTTCTATTATTCCATTTTGGTGAATTAGACCTGCAAGAGTCAGAAATTCTAAAAGTAGAAAGAAAAAGCACTTCAAATGCCCATCCTAGGGTTGCCTCAGAAAAAGTCTAGAATGTAAGTTTCCATTTACCATAAAAATGGAAAAGCTTTCTTGCATCAACAAGAGTCACTGATAATTCTCCTGTGAAATCTTTGTTTCCTTCTTGGACTTCTTCAGACTCAATATCAGTAGGAACAGGACCAACTGCTTGTCCCTTCTCAAAGTCCAATACAATTTTCTTTGGCCGCACAAATAGCTTAGGAAGATCCTCGGTAAGAAGTTTCTTCAAGAACCTAGCATGTGAAACTCTTACTTTCAGTTCTACTGGCAATGAGAAGATAGACATAACATTTCTATCAAACGAATGCTAAAATACGATGAGAAGTAGCATTTTTGCTATCAAAGGAAACAAAATATTCAGGGGAAGAAAAGCAATCCAAGTACAAGGAATAAATTAGGGATAAAAAGGCAATCTAAGAATTCGTCAGGCCACTGAAAACCAGGACCTCGATGCTGCTCCATGAAAGTGTAAAGAATGTAAGAATTGATTAGAATTATGAACACCAAAACCACACAATTGAACACAGGAAACCCATGAAAGTTTCAAATTAAGTGTGAACTCTTACAAAGAAGTACAAGATACACAGATATACCTACAATGAACCCAAACAGTTTTTAACAAACAGATAAAAAATGGAGATGTTAACAATCCACAAAAAACCTATATATAGTTAACCACGAAGAGGAGTTTTCCCAACATAAGTGACGAATGCCCATAAACTTCCAAATTCATATAGCCCACTCCAGATTATTAATTGTGATTTATAACAAGAAATTTCTCGCTAAAATTTGGTAGGTCTTATTGGCAGTATTATCCATGCATCAACAAGAAAAATCTGGGGAAGAGAGAAAGCGAGGATATCTGGTTCTCTTCTAATCTTCTTCTTCAATGACATTATCAACTAGAAAATTGTGATTGAAAATGTAACGCAATAACAGAAAAACGCCCTGTTAACTTTTCCAGATCTCATATTCTCCCTCAATATGGTGTCATCTGTAACAAGTACTACAAGTGCTGAAAATGCAATGCAACTGAAACTCCAAGACACATGTGGCTATGATATCTCACATACATAAGTTTGTAAGTATCAAACATCAAACAATATCAGAAAACCTTAGATACATGATTCGCAACAAGAACAACAAGAGTAAAGAAGAATCTCCCATTGGTTTGACACTAAGAACAGCATGATCTATTAGGCAATCGCATGAAAAAGCACTAGAACAAGATTCAAAACTACAATATAATTAGAAACAAACAAGAAGGGCAGAGAGAGAGAGAAAGAGAGAAATAGTAATAAAATTTGAAACTTTAAGCTCAAAACATAAATGCAACGGTTAAAAGTTCACTTACATAGAGAGAACAGGAATGGCTGGAGTTGTCCCAAACACCGATAAGAACAAAGAAAAGAAGCAACCATTAGTAAAATTGATAAAATGGAGTCAAATCACATTGATAAGCGTCAAGAGAATACAACATTAATATTTGCGGATTATTTAAAGAAACATTTTAAGAAAGAATTTAATTGATACCAAATCCAATGACCCTCTACAAGCAAACCAGATTTAGCAATACTCTCAGAAATTAATCATTACTTCCGCAGAAAAATCAATAAAATGAAATTGAAAAACTCCCAACAAGTAAGTCATATATTGCAAAATATGATGTGGAAGAAGAAAATCGTTCCATCCTCTTTCAGTAGATATTTCCTCTGCACTCTATATTTTTTCAGATCAGCTGATGGGGCCATTTCTTAAAAATAATTAAGGCCATCTCCACAAATTTGGAACTGAACTGTAATAATTGATTGAACCAAAGTTCCTTTTTCCTTTCCATTTCCTTTTAAAGTTGTGATAGAATTATTGAAAATCATTTTTGTCGTGACACCAGTCATCTTTAGACAATTTTAGCATAAGCACAGATGTCCTTAAAGTACGAAGCAATTGCTTACCCATCAGATTGAACAAACGAAATGGTGAAAGCTCGACTTTTATCTTTGGAAGAGAAACAAATGCCCATGAAACAGCTCCCACCCATGGCACTGAAGGTATTAATCGCAGTTTCACCCAGAGTTCACCATCAATGTCAAAATCTCGAACACCCACAGGTACAGCAACAGGAAGAAGGCCAAATTTCAGCGACAACAATAATAGCATACGAGCACCACCTGTGTAGCGAAGACCAATCTGGTACCTTGGAAGCATAAAGGTACAGGTCAAGCATCTTTGTACAACTTTAAGGACAAGTTAAATTCTCAAATGAGAGTGGCATTGTTGAACTGAATGGTACAGTTCTGTTTTTCTTAATTTAATCATTCTTTTCTTGAATTTTACATCCTACCAGCATAAACTCCATTGTTTCAGTGGAACCAAGCAGTGCATTGGAGGGGTTAGCTACCCTGTTTTATTAATAATTTTGGAAAAAGAAACAACGAGCGATGGGCTAGGCCTAAGCTTTCCCTAAACAAAAGGAGGGTGCTCTTACAAACTAAGCAATGAGCCAACCCCATTTGAAAAAATCAAGCAAAATAAACAGAAAGAATATGTTTAATCTATACATAAAAATTGTTCTCAATGTTAAAATGTGGGATAAAAAATTGCGGGGTCTTGGTTGGATCAAAATTTGTACTAGGAAAGTAACTGTTGCATCTAAAAAAGTTGATTTTCAATGTGTTTATGGTGTAACCCTTTCACCGAAAACCTTCAATTATTAGACTTGCATTCACAATCCAGAAAGGAGAATGGATAACTAACTAACATTTTATATGGGGCAGCTAACTTAAAAAAGCAATGGATGGAATCATTAATCTGAACATTCACAAACTGTGTGATACCATTTATGTTTTCTTCACCCTCTTTTTCAATTTAACTTTTCAATTTAATTGCCATCCCCTGTCACCAATCAATATAAGTTGTAGTGACTATAATCTTTGCTCAAACACAAACTTTAGAACTTTGAACATCAAACAATATCATCATTTGGAGATGTTCTCGATGCCCATGAGATATTCATGGAATGCGATTAGCAAATTTTAAGTAAAACCACAAAATTCAATGTAGATGCTTGGATCTTCTTTATAAAGCTTCCAGGAATTCTTAATGGAAAGAAGCATTTAACAAGCAGTACAAGGTGAGCATCCTACGAATTTCAAAACAGTGATAAAACATAAACCATCATGATAGTAAGTCACCAGAAAAAGTCATACGACAAAAACACAAGTAAAAGAATTCACAATGGTATGTCTAAAATATAATTCAGGAAAATTTAAATAAAGTTACAATAAAACCCTAACAGATGCAACTAAGAATGGGAAAATGAAGAAAAAGACCATAAAATGTTCTCACCATACAGACCCACACAAAATTCTAAAAGGTTTGGTACAAATGATATGATGCAGCACAAGCGTGTGTGAACTAGAAATGATCTTATGTACTCTTTCTAGGCAAATGAAGCAGAAAACTGAGTTTAAAGATATATGAGAACTTTCAAACTATGGTATATGGTAAGATTGCAACTGAAAATGTCTCCAGGAATCACTCCTAAAACCCTAAGCCCTCGCACCTAGAGATCATTAGGCATCACACCAAGTCAAAGTTGCATCAAACAACCCTAGCAAAAGAAGATATTATTGCTTGAATTTTTAATCAACTCAAATATGAAAACTCCCTGTCTTTACATATAGGCTCCAAAACTAAAACCAATGTAGATTAGATTCATCTTCTACTTCCCCAGAAAAAACAATAATTTCCTGCTGTGATTCAGTTAAAACAATGTAACAGTTTCCTGAATAAAATTAGAAACAAAATCAATATCAGTTTAGTTAACCATCTGAATACAGGTCAATGACGTGGTTCAAAGTGCTCCAAGAGGCAACTGTGGTAATGCAGAGTGGTAGACGGCTACTACTCTTCAGCATAGAAACTGCAACTGTACAAAATTCACTCTCCAAATTTACAGTGATCATTTCTTACAGGGTCCTGGGCTCATATCTATGTTTGATTGTTCTTTCAAGTTTGAAATAAGTCATGAACCAGACTCCTGCATATTTCCACATTATTTCCTTCCTTCCCTGCTTCACCAAGTCGGGCTCTTGGAGACACAGAGAGATGATAACAGTGTAAGTCAAACTGTTCATTCAACTAGTTCAAAAATGCCCTCATCCCAAGGTCCTGCTGTTTATCAACTATATACATTAGAGAGGTAGTGGAGGCAGCCATCCCTAGATTTCAAAAACTTCATTAGTAGATGGATATAGACTTATTACACCATCAAATCTATTATGCTTCATGTCCTCTCTGAGGTCCCACCCCTCTAATGTCCAATTAAATAAAGTTGAATCAATCCATTCTTCTATAGCATATGATCACAGAAAATAAATAAATTTCTAAGTCCCACCATTGCAAGAAAACTTTATGTCAGGATCACATCCACAACATATTGACTAGAAGCACAATCACTAAACTGATATATTAATATCATTGCACAAGGCTGGCTTATTTGTCTCTTAGTCCTATGACATGCTCATTTCTTCATTTCTTAAACACCAATTGATGGCTTAGATCATGACACCACCTCCATTACTTAAATGCTAATTTTTCTTTTCTAATGTAACAGGTTTTATCTGAGAAATCACTATTTCACACTCAATCAATTATATAGATATTTATTTGTAATGATAGTAGATCGGGATTTATTCAATAAACATATTTATTTAACAGTATTTCACGTCAAAATAGCCCTGTGTATAAAATATAATCTCATCTTAAAGCTATATCTTATTAGTGAATAATCCAACCATTGAACTAAATTTACAATGCAGAATAAAAGAAGTAAGCAACACCACCACCATAGGGTTGAGACATTATTCTGAAACGATGTATTCTCTCTGACCCAAGAAAAGAGTCATAATTTGAGAAGCACTATTTTACTAAGAAGTTAAAGGTTGCACTATGGGGGTATTAACCATGCAATGTTCTAAATGTATGGTTACTTTTTTAAATGTGGTTCTCAGGAGTTTCACTCCAAAATTTAAAATATGGGTTCTTTCTGAGGATAAGGCAAAAAATGAAATGTGGCTTTAGGAAATTCATGCCAAAATTGAAAACATGGGTTCTTTCTTATAGTACAGTTGCTACAAGATATACCAAGATGCTTGTCACCAAATTTTTTTAACGACGAATAGTATTCTCCTTCTCTTATTATGACATTCGAATAATTGACCAGGTCAATTAGGAAATCAAACTACAAGTTTTACCACCCCAGCTTCCAAATAGCTGAGAATATCACAACTCTCACAGAAATTTGAACGAGAATGGAAAAATCTCCACAACCAATTTTGAAAAATAAAACGTTTAGCATCGGATTGGTTGAAGAAACAACTTCCTGATAACTTTTCACTTCCATTCGTCCAAGCCCGTTTCTTTTACCATGCACACCCAACACCTGAAAACGTACCCAGGACTCTTATATCCCCCTTCCTCACTAAACCACCCAACATGATCATCAAGGTACAAGGAGGTGCCTTCAGTTACCTTTTCTATTCTATTTCAGGTTTAAAATGCATAACTTCAGGCTTCAAGCAATCTACCACAACCAGTATTAGTCATGCGCTCTATTATGGTCACCTCACCTTCTAAGTTACCAATAATCTCCTTTTCCATAGTTCCAATCCTCCGCTGATTGTTCCTTTGCTTATCATGCCGCCATGCACATACTTTTCTATTACAAAAAGAAAGCCAAAAAACAAGGAACATTTTTCTTGTTTGTAAATTTCATGGTGTTCCAATAGAAACAGTGAAAGAATTAGCTGTTATTGCCATATCTCCAAACCAAAAGCTTAGAGGGAGAGAGAGATTAAATAAGAAAACAAGAAACAATTTTGCAGCTAAATTCAAATCCATACAGTTTTCCAGTTTTATTACCGAAATTGAAGGCAATGCAAATAGACAAGTCAAAAAGATAATAGGGAGGCTCAGTGTGGCAACTAAATTAAAATCCACTTACTGCAAATCGTTGGCACGGCGTGAGGTCTTCCGTTCAACGCTCCTAACTGACAATGGCTCATCCCCAAGAGAGAATTGCTTTATCTCGACCCTTTGAACATAATCAGGCTTCTTCAAATTATCAATAACAGGCTGCAACAAACCAATAATCCAGTTCTCCAGCCCACCTCTATACACCTTCCACAACTTCCCCAACACCATATTAACCCATTCCACAGACTCTTTCCTTTGCAAATCCTTCTCCAAGAATGTGGAAAGGCTAGTTGGCATCTGCACTTGAGACCTCCAAAATCCACCAAACTTACCACCATCATTTCTGCTAATATCACTGTTATTCTTCTTTCTGGACGTCCATAATTTATCAAACACTACACCTACAAAGAAAAAGAACACAAATAACCCCACAATATTCCGATTTATCCGCGGGGATGGCAGCGGGTGAATCACTCCTAACTGAGTTCTCAACTTATCTACAATGGGGTCTTCTTCAAAACCCACAAAACTGTTATTACTACTACTCTTGATAACATCTATAGACGATAAATTGGCTGAAGAATCTTCCGATTCAGGATCCTCAGAGAATCTTTTCAAAACAATTATTCTAGCTGAATTTGAAACATTTTTTGCCCTCAAACCATGATGACTTCCACCAGCTCCTCCTCCACTAATACAACCCCTGAGAATTAACCAATTCCTCCCAGAGGAAATTGAATTCCATTTCCTCCCATTTCTCCTCTTCAATGGGAAATTATTTGAAAACAAAAAGACCCTTAAATCCTTGTTACATGGGCAAAAAAGGGGTGAAGAAATCAAGAAATTTTGAGAAGTTGGAGTAGGATTAGAATGCAAAATCATCTAATTATCTGAAAGCGCAAAAGAACCAATAAAAAATGTAGCTTTTGGAACTTTACTGGTATATTGTAGACATAAAATATTATCTTCTTTTAGTACATCCACCATGAAAAGTCATTTTATTCTTTACTCATTCAGAGTGGGGGATTGAGAAAGTGGCAAAAACTTTTCAATAGAGCGAGGAGAGGAAGAAAAGGAAGACTGAAATTGGTTTGTTCGTCGCCAAATTTTCCACTGTTTCTCTGAAATTTGATTTTAGGTGGAAAATCACAAGGGCGGCTTTAAGGCCTCAGAATGTGCAAACGTGTCAGCAGCATTGTTGGGAGGTCGGAAGCTTGGAAGCTTGTTCACCGTCTTAGTTCTTTCTTTTCTTTTATTTTAATTTTTTAGTAAATTACATTTTACACCCTTGAGGTTTGATGAAATTATTACAAGAACCCAAGTAATGAAAAGGACTAAAGTGCCTATCAATTAATTAAATTAAAATCTCAAAAAAAAAAACTATCTCCGTCCACTAAAAAATTAGGGTAGTCAGAGTGTCTATTTTATTATGGGTTGAAAGAGAAAATTATGATTTTGACCCTAATTCGAACCCAAATGGGTTGATGCATCTCAATCCGAGTTAACGGGTTGACCTAGGGTCGACCAACCCTAACCCAATCCTCCAATTTCGATTTTTTTCTACCAATATTTTACCCGTGAAAATTTTAGCTTTTAGAGCAAAATTCTCCATGTTACCCTTATTTGGTCAAACCTCTTTATTACTTTTCTTTTTCTTTTTCTCTTTTAAAAACATAATTTATGGTGATTAAAAGACTAAATCCCCAAATATAAATAATAATACACAAGAGATAGAGTTCTTTGCCCTAGTCGCCGTCTCTTCTCTCCCAAACTCCACCTTCAAAAAAATATTTTTTCCTCTATCTTCTCATCATGGGAGGATGAGAGAAATAAATTTGTTGCAAACTTTCATTTTCTTGTTTTTAGTTTCGTCATTCAATATAGGGGATTAACCCCAATCTTTATTTTATTGTTCCTTCGGTAGATTCAGATCTACTGGTAGTGTATTGTTCCTTCAGTAGATTCAGATTTACTGGTAAAGTCCGGTTGCAACTTCATTGATGGTGTTCGTTGTTATGCGGACAGTTTCGTTGGTGCTCGCTGGTTTGGTCCAAGAAGATTCAGTCATCATTGATCTAAGTATTAGATTTATGGTTTGGAGTTTTTATCAGAAAATTAGTGATGTATACTTGTTCGGATTAAAATTTCAACACGTAGTATATCCACCGTTTGATATGGTAGATCTGTATAAGTTCATCCGTAGTAAACACAAACACAATAACAATGACATTTATACTTGTAAGTTGTGTTTCTTTGGCAGTATCTTCCTTTTGTCAATCGTTGCTTGAAGTTTTCCAGTAAATTAATATATGTCTTTATTTAAAAAAAAAAAAAAGGCTAAATTCCCCTTCTCGAACCAAATATTAATAGCTCTTAGCTTTCTCCCTCGTCTTCTTCGCAGTCGCCTTAGCCACCACCCCAAAGACGGCGAGCAAATCTAAAAGATAGAAAAAGAAAATTTCTAAATTGGCAAACCTTGTTGCAGCTCGAAGAAATGGAGAGGGAGCCTTTGAGGGCTTTACAGATTGATCTTCCGTCGTACCTCTGTCTACATCACGTTTGTCGTCGTTGGAGCCTTCGCCGGTGAAAGGGCAGTGGATTATGGGTTTAAGAAACTCTTTGAGATGAACAATGTTGGGAAACATTACGAGGACATCCCAGTCTTAAAAATGCCTTACAAAAAAAAAAAAAAAAAAAAACAGAGGGCTGAGTAAAACTTATAGGAATACTTGTGAATTGCATAATAAAGTGGATCATCGAGTGGCTCAACTAGAAAATTGCAAAACAAAATGAGAAACAAGAAATTGTATTATTGCTGGATTGAGAAACCCTTCCTGAATTATTTTCTGATATTTATAGTGAAGGAAACAGTGGATTGAAATGGTTGGTACTTTTTTGTTACAGACTGTTGTTTTGATTTCTTCCCAAGATAAATTCTCTGTGTGAAGTTCTTGGTGAAGGCAATTTACATTTAATAACATTGTTCATAATCAGTTGAGATTAGGCGCAGATGATGCAAAACAATGCTACAAAAAGATCCAATTTTGGCCTCTATCACGTCTATTAATGCACAAGAGTTTACTCAGAGCAGTATGCATAAAACATAGTAGTACAAAAAGAACAAATTGTTTCCATTTGAAGGAACAAATAATGGCTGACTAATGCAGTATACAAGTTCTTCCAGATTTGGACTTCAGACACATGGATTAGTCTTGTTTTGTTGTAACAATCCGCTCAAATCTTCCCTGGAATCAAAATTTTATTACCGTGATTGTGTAATTCTGCCCTTTTTCCATAAAACCAACTCTTGAAGCGGGAACTGCTATCACTCAACTTTAGAACACTCTAGACAGAGTACCAAAAGCTCATATTTTCCCGCTTTGGTTGAATTGAAACTCTAAACCCGAAGTTAAAAGGTGCTCCCTTGAAACTCGCGTATACAAATCGCTATGGATAAATAACCACTCTTAAACCCACACACACTCCACTCCTTTGCACATAAACCCGAAAAATGCATAAGAAAAACACAGCTATAGCATCGCACAAAAAAAAAAAAAAAACCCTTTTTCGTTTTTTTCTTTTTAAACGTACAGTCAAATTATGCCAATAAGAAGAAAACGGAAAACTTACCCGGTTATGTTGCAGGATTAAAAAAAAAAAAAAACTAAAAGAACAAGAACCTTAAAATTTTGGAGGGAGATTGATCTTGATATAGGAAGATAAGTAACAGATGTATTGGAATTGACATTAGTCATTTAATCACCATAAATTATGTTTTTAAAAGAGAGAGAGAAAAAAAGGAAAGTAATAAAGGAGTTTGACCAAATAAGGGTAACATGAGAAATGAAAGTGAATTTTGCTCTGGAAGCTAAAATCTTCACTAGCAATATTGCTGGCCTTTAAAAATATTTCGGTCATCAGGTCAACCCGTTGACCCGATAGGTTGACATGATTATGATCTGGACTTTTTGGACCTTACCCAATTTTTTGGGTATAAAATTTCAACCTTAACCCGACCTGTTTTGTGTCAATTCCGTGTCGTGTCAAAAATTACCCCCTATTAAAAATAGGGCTATTTAGGCATTATACATTTTTTTTAGTTTGTGCATGGTACAACTTAAAAAAAAAAATTATTATTAAAATTTTCACTTATGCCTTTTTATTTTAATTATAAATAAATTTTTGGATAAAAAAAAAAAAAAAAACGTTAGTGACCAACAAACTATTACTATTGCACAATATTTTTTTTTTTTTTTTTTTTGTTAAGGAAATGACAAAAGCCACATTATTAACCCGACATGTCCCGCGCTAGTTCGTTAGTCGAAGATGATGAGGAGACTGGATATTGATAGAGAAGACGATGATGATGAAAACAACAAAATTGAATCTTGCCCAAAAGATTGCAGTTCTAATTCGAAATTATGCTCTTCCAGATTGATTAATAGCAACTCAATCCACCGGATAACCCTAGCAGCCGCCGCTTCAGTTCCGCAGCTTTGGGTTCAAGCTCAATCACCTACTCCGTCCTGATCAAGAAGCAATGTCCGACTCTGAAACTGAGTTCTGGGTTGCTGTAACCCGTCATTGACCACGGCTAATTATGTTTTCCCCAGTCATTGTTTGCTTCGATTCGGCCGCATGAAAGAGTAAGAACTTCACATTTCGCTCTTCTAAAGTTAGTTTGCAATGAGAAGGCTGAACTGATAGGGGTCTGTTTGCTTGTTTTGGTTGAAAGTTCCGCTGTATTTTAGTCCAGCGAAAGAAAATGCACTGTAAAATTTTGAGGTTTGATTTGCATTGCCGCGGTATTTATAACGTTCTTTGTTGTAAAAGGCTTAGTTTGGATAGTACAATATGTTCTTGGAACCCTTTTGTTTATAATGTATTCTCTGCAACCTATTCATCAAAAAATCCCAACCCTGATGATTTACATTTGAAAGGAAATGTATTATATGAGAAATATGACAGAAGTGATGATTCCGGACATGGCTATTTTAGAGTTGAAGAAATGGTCTTGAAAGAGAGTTGTAGTTTCAGCAACAGGCTTGATATTGAGCGGAGTGGAGATGATTTCAATGATTCGGAAGATTTGGATGAGGAAGGGGCAAATGATGATAATAGTGATTCTGATGGTGTTGATGATTTTCAGATTCTGGATTCATATGATAGGAATAGGAACCAAACTTATAATGAAGATAATTCAAGAAGAGTTGCTCATTATGTTGAAGATGAATTAAGACATCCTTTAGTCAAGGAAATATGCAAATTAATTGATTTTAGGTCTGCATGGACTCCGAACTTAGAAGGGAAATTGAGGACATTGCTCAGAAGTTTGAAGCCGCTCCAAGTTTGTGCAGTGCTCAAGTCTCAGCCTGACGAAAGGATTGCTTTACAATTCTTTTACTGGGCTGATCGTCAATGGCGATATCGGCATCATGATGTTGTGTATTATGCAATGCTTGAAGTTCTTAGTAAGACCAAGTTATGCCAGGGAGCTAAGAGAGTTCTTAGGCTTATGGCACGCAGAAGGATTGAAAGAAGTCCTGAAGCTTTTGGTTATGTGATGGTTTCATTTAGCCGAGCAGGACATTTAAGGAAAGCGTTGCAGATATTGACTTTGATGCAAAAGGCAGGAGTTGGACCTGATTTATCAATATGTAACACTGCCATTTATGTCTTGGTGAAGGCGAATAAAATTGAGAAAGCTTTGAGATTCTTGAAAAGAATGGAAGTTGTCGGGGTAATGCCTAATGTTATTACATATAATTGCTTGATTAAGGGTTATTGTGATTTGCATAAACTTGAACATGCGTTAGAACTGATTGCTGAAATGCCAACTAGGGGATGTCCACCGGATAAAGTTAGTTACTATACTGTCATGGCCTTTCTTTGCAAGGACAAGAGGATAAATGAGGTAAAAGAATTGATGGACAAGATGTGGAAAGATAGCAAACTAATTCCCGATCAGGTAACTTATAGGACCCTTATCCATATGCTTTCCAAGCATGGCCACGCAGATGAGGCATCAAATTTTATCAGGGAGGCCGAAGAAAGAGGATTCCATGTTGATAAGGTTGAGTATAGTGCAGTAATTGATTCATTTTCTCAAGAGGGGCAGATGGATGAGGCGAAAGAACTTCTCAACAAAATGTTCGCAAAAGGGTGCATTCCTGATGTTGTGACCTACACTGCCATTCTGAATGGATTCTGCCATGTAGGAGAGATTGATAAAGCCAAAAAATTCCTCCAAGAGATGTATAGACATGGGCTTAAGCCAAATACGGTGTCTTATACTGCCTTGTTAAATGGGCTTTGCAAAGCTGGGAAGTCATCAGAAGCAAGAGAGCTATTGAAAGCAAGTGAGGATGGATGGTGGACTCCCAATGCTGTCACTTATAGTGTCCTGATGCATGGGTATCGAAGGGAAGGAAAGTTGTTGGAGGCATGTGATATAGTCAGGGAAATGATCGGGAGGGGTTTTTTCCCTACCCCAGTTGAAATTAATATGATGATTCTGTCTCTTTGCCAATCCGGCAAAACTGATACAGCCAAGAAATTTATGGAGGAATGTCTTCACAAAGGATGTGCTGTTAATGTGGTAAATTTCAGTGCTGTAATACACGGATTCTGTCAGGAGGATGACTTGGATGCTGCTCTTTCAGTCCTTGATGACATGTACTTGAATAACAAACACCCAGATGCTATTACATATACTACCATTATTAATGCACTGGGGAGGAACAGTAGAATAGATGAAGCAACTGAATTGGCAAAGAAGATGCTTCGCAGTGGCCTGCTTCCTACTCCAGTAACCTATCGGGCAATCATCCATAGGTATTGCGAGCATGATAGGGTGGATGACTTGTTGACATTGTTAGAGAAGATGCTTCAGAGGCAAGAATGCAGGACAGTGTATAATCAGGTTATTGAGAAGCTCTGCAGCTTGGGAAAACTTGACCTGGCTTATAAGCTGTTGGGAAAGGTCCTTAGAACAGCTTCAAAGATTGATGCACACACCTGCAATACTCTTTTGGAGAGTTACATGAAAAGAGGGGATTCTGTCTCATCATACAAAGTGGCTTGCCGAATGTTTAAACGCAATCTTATTCCTGATCTCAAATTATGTGAGAGATTAAGCAAAAGATTGGTATTAGAGGAAAAAGGTAATGAAGCAGATAAGCTCATGCTACAGTTTGTGGAACGTGGGTGTTTGTCACGCCACTCCCAGTAGACTGTTTTGAACGGTGTGACAAGTTTTACATTAGGTCATTCTGGTGCATATCTAATGTTAGAGTCATCAAACCACCAAAGATAGGCAACAGCTGGAGAACATGATGGTCCAAGGCTACTCTGTTGTGCCTGAAGGATCATGCTCTCTCCATTGAACAGATTTTGGTAACTGTGGAGGCTTGATTAAGCCGTCGTCGACAAATGCTATTCACTTAACTACTTGATCTGGACTAATGTCATAAGGTAGTTGTTGATCCTTTGTCTTGTCCTCTATGCATTTGATTGATTTCACCTGAAATTTTCTTATGCTTTTCGTTCTCTGGCCCTCCTCCCTCCCTCTATTATTCAGCCTGTTCTTTTGACTCAATTGTTTCCTTGGTAGTAATAACTTCTGCTTTTGAACTCCTTGACAAGTTGCTTGTGTTATCCAGGCACCATCTTTTATGCAAGCATCAAACTTGGACAGAAAAATCCAACACCAGCTGGTAGCCTGGTAACTTTTGCAATTAAATATCTTTCATCTGAAATGGAATGAACCCTAAAATAAATTTGATTTGAAAGTTAGTCTGCTCTGTCTGAATTTGTTTCTAATTATTTGACAAGAAATATTTTGAGGGAAAATGCTTGGCCTTCTAAGAGGGAAAAATTGGTTTGTGCGCCTATGATTCTGAGTTTACCCTGCGCTCATTAAAAAAGTGATCTTGATCTAGAGAGATCACATCTTGAGATGGTTTATATATTTCAAACTTGTTACTGTAGGGCACTGCAGATTGTAGAGTTAAAAGACAGCTTCGGACTTGGCAGTTGGAGATGAACTATAGGCCTGTGCTGTGGTTTTGAGGCTGTTCCTGGCAATATGAAGTCTTCCTCCTCCATTGTTATCTATGTATCGGCAAAATATATTATACAACTAGAATATGTACTCTTAGTCGTATTGACCTAATAGAAATAACTTATTTAATGCGTTTGTCCCTTAAATTTGTTTCGTTTGTCGCTTAATGCTCTCCTGTCATTCGTTAAAAGGATACATTGCATTGTCTTCTAGTTGTATTATATAAAAATTGGGTATGTATATATTATGCACAAAAACGGCAGGAATTGTCCAAAGAATTTGCAACTTTCTATACAAAAATGTAATGAAATTCAATATAATTAATTCCTACGTGAATCAAATTTTAGGCTGTTGGTTTTATTGATTTACAACGCCCTATTATTTAGGGAAAAATATTTATAAGGCTTCATTGAAGGGAAGCATTCTTTAATTCCAGCAATCTGGACCATCTCCCATCAACCGAAGCTATATTTTGTACCCCCAAATCTGCAATCAAACATTCGACACCATTTTTCTTCTCTTAATAAATACTCTCATTCATTAATGCTCTATTTTTTTTTTCATAATTATAGTAATATTTATAATATTAGTGTTAATTTTTTTTTTAAAAGAACTTAAAATCGTCTTACATTGCAATTTAGGTTCGCTGATCTCACATGCCTCCGAACAAGTCTCCTGCGCAACGGAAAAGATTGTTACAGAATTTATTTAGGGAGCAATTTTCTCTCTCTCTTTTTTTTTTTTTTTTTTTTGGGTTTAATGTCATTTGTGTATTAATTATATTTCATTATTAAAATAGGAATAATAATATTATTAATAGTACTGTTTTAATTGAATAAATATGGAAAATTTTTATTTACTTTGACTGAGGTAGCAAGGCGAATGGAGTCCTGTATGAGTGAATCAAGATCTGCTTCATCCCCTGGTTTCACATAAATCACCTGCACAATTAATATTCTATTTTAATTTTTTTTAATGTAATGACACAAAAAAAATTGAAAAAAAATAAAATAAAGCATCGTAATCATTGGTATTCAAAAGTCGATAATATTAAAATGATAATAGATTTTATACAATAAACTATTTTACATAGTACTATAACATAAAACGCAATCAATCAAAAATACTTTATAGGTAAGAAAATAAAATTGATCTTAAAGGATAGAGAGGTTATATGGTGGGGACTTACAGAAGGATCGTCTCCTCCGATTACAGGAAGTTCATCATCATCTACGCTTTTCTTCTTTGTTAATGGCAGTACCCAAACTGTGAAGTTTGTATTAATCTAACAAGGAGGAAGAGAGAGGAGAGATAATAAATCTTAAATTATAAATAAAAATAATACTTCACACAAGAATAAACTACACACAAAATGGAAGGTAAATTACTCAATTGATCCCTTTATATGTTTTTATCTGACAAGAGGAAGGTAACCAGTGATCTTGGTTTCGAATTATTCTTATATATAAAAAAAAAAGATACATTTTCATCTATCATTTTAAAATATATATATATATATTTCAAATTTAATATTGTTATCATTTCCATTCCATGGTTTTTTTTCTTAGATATGAGCCATCTATAAAATAATTTTGTCTTCCATATGATAAGAATGATCATATTTAGTTTTGCAATGCAGAAAAAAACGAGAAAACTAATTTCAAGTTGGGAGATTCAAGTAAATAATATATCCAAAGAACAAGTGAAAGAAAATGAATATACCTTATTTTGTAATTTTGTTGAGTCTATAATAAAATAATTTTTTACGGGACAAAGAAGCATTATTTCTCAGCATTAGGAACAGACCTCGCGGGAGTAGGGTGAAGAACAATGGCTGCATTTCGTAGAAAACGATGTTATGACCTTCCCCTCTATTGATAATCCAAATCCCGTATGCTGCCACAAAATAAATCTAACTTATATACATAATTCACCACAACATGACATCTTATTTTGGTTATATTTATATTTTAAAATAATTATATAAATGATCTAATAAATTGGCTATTCTGCAGGAAAAATGCGTGTATATTTAGCTCAAGCATTTATAAGAAGAAAAGAAAATAATGAACAAAACTGAAAAAAAAGAAAAAGGACCTTGTGAATGCAAAGGTTTACAGAAACTTGATTGTGTTGATGGGCATTTTCAGCTAAATCTTGAAGGTGAAGCTCTTTCAGTGACAATTTGTACTCCACATTCCAATTTCCATGCCATCTCCCATCTGCTGTGGATACCTTAACCAATCCTTTTGGATTCTTCTGCCTTCTTTTCCCTATCTTTGATTTACCCCAAGGCTAATTAGTATCAAATAACCAAGAAGATTTAAACTACAAAGGGGAATATATGCATATAGGAATTTTTTTTTTTTTTTTAAGATTAAACTGAGTTTAAATTTGACATTATATTCTACCTCTTTTGATAATAGTATTGTCCATTGAATTTAAACAGTATAACGATTGGATCATACGGAATAAAATAATTTTTTATCTTTATATGGGACTGAAGAAATTTTTTTATTGAATTGCTCGTAATAAAATAGTGAATGGAGAAAAAGATGAGAATTACTACCGATGAGAAATGGGTTCTTCCTTGGGAAGCTCTGATCTTGGAAGCTTGAGGGATGAAGTGGATGGAATTGGGCTGTGATAATTGTTGGATGGCGTTCATTTTGTTATGCCGGGAACGCTGTTATGACTCCCTTTCCCTTTTTTTGGCTTTCGCAGCCCCGCCTTATCCACTAAAACTCGTGGTTGTCACCTCAGCGCCTTCGCAGTCCGCGAGATATTTATTAGTCCTGTTTAGAGTGTACACGGTCCGGTTTGATCGGTTTGAAAATAAAAGTATAGGCTAAACCGTAATATACGGTTTGAAAATTTTCAAACCAAGCTGACCAAACCATTTTTTAACGATTTGGTTTGGCGGTTTGACATTTTGGGTCATTTTTTATTTATTTTTAAAGTCTATAAAATTATTTTTAAAGTCCAGAAACATCTACATCCATTCATGTGAATTTAAAATGATTTTTTTTACAAAGACAGTCCACCACGTCTCAAAACAACTAGCACCACGTCTAGAAACGTCTACATCCATTCATGTGAATTTAAGCTATTTTTTTCACAAAGACAACCCACCACCTCTCAGAACAACTAGAATCACGTCCAGAAACGTCTACATCCACGCGTGTGAATTTAAATTGATTTTTTTCACAAAGACAGTCCACCACGTCCCAGAACAACTAGCACCATGTAAAAAACAACTAGCACCACGTCCAGAAACGTCTACATCATTCATGTGAATTTAAGCTATTTTTTTACTAAGACAACTCACCACGTCAAAAACAACTAGCATCAGGTACAGAAACGTCTATATCCATTCATGTGAATTTAAACTGATTTTTTTTCACAAAGACAGTCTACCACGTCTCAGAACAACTAGCACCACGTCCAGAAACGTCTAACCCAACTTTTTATGTATGTTACATGCTAAATATATTTATAATATATAAGGATCGGTTCGGCTAGAACGGTAGGTTTTAACAGCCTAACCCGTTGGCCGAACCGTTACTACGGTTTATAAATTTTTCAAACCGTCAGCCTAAAAATGTATATTTAAACCGGTCAAACTGAAAAAAATATTTTGGTTTGGCTAGTTTAAACGATTTCGGCCGAACTGTGTACACCCATAGTTCCGATTTATGAACCAATTCGGGTCATGAGTGGCTAATAATATCGACCCGACAATTTATTTTAATAGATATTTAGGGGTTAAATGACTTCTTTCTATATAATAAAAAAATTATATATATATGACTGTCAAATATTTTAAATTAGAATCACTTATACGTATATTATATATTGTTAAAATATAAAACTCGACTCCTATTTATCACTCACTTTTTGTTATTCATCGTCTTTAAAATTACCGAACCCTTAAAACATAATTTCCCATACCCCTCCAAATTCACTCAATCTCTCATTCTCATAATCGTTTTGCATGGAAGGACCAAAAAAAGTGTTTAATTGTCCCATAATAAATTTTCGTTTTAAATTCAGTTGAGGCATAAATTTTTTTTTTTAAAAAATACTAAAGGTAAAATACGGTGGTGAATAACAAACACCCATTTAAATAATTGAGATAAAAAAAGTTCAGAAATTATTAAGTGTCCAAAAAAGTGATAGGACAAAAATATTTGAGGGGCTATTAAAGTAATTTTGTCCAAATAAATTAGGCTGGCCTCCTTCCCGCCAGAAGAGAAGACTGAATCACGAGTTCGTATACGGTAGACTTATAGGACTATCGTGAATTTTACTCCTATTATAGCACGCTATAGTAACGTGCTATTTTTTTTTTACGCACAGTCTTTTTGTTAAAAAATAATTTTTTTTTTAAAAAATAATAAGATAGTAGATATCAAATCAATATACTATAGATATCAGATCAATAATATAAAAGAAATCATACAATAGAACTAATACATACTTAATAAGGGAGATCACATCATGATTATATAGACATCAGATAAGAGAATACTAGGCATCAGATCAACAGACTATAGATATTAGATCAAGAATATAAAATAAATCATACAATAGAACTAAAACATTATTAACAAGGGAGATCACATCATGATTATATAGGCATCAGATCAACAGACTGTAGTTATCAGATCAAGAATATAAAAGAAATCATATCATACAACAAAAATGTCCATAATATGTATCACGATATCTAAAATTATTTAATTATAAAACAAATAAAATGATAATTTAAAAATATTTTTTTTATAAAATTCAAAAATATTAAAAAAATACTGAATTGTTTAGAAAAAAACGGATGGAAAAAAAGTCTCAAGTAGGAAGGCAAAAAAATAAAATAAAAATAACAAAAGAAAGGAAAAAGGAATTGAAGCAAAATCTCCTAAATGAATTGTTTAAAAATAGAGATTTCTGTTGAGCGCGTCTCACTGGAGGCTAAAAAAAATTACACCTGCGCCACTCATCCGCATTTTTTTTATAAATAGCCCATCCTAAAAAATTTATGATAAAAATAAAATTGAAGGAGGGTCATATATATAAATTGGCCTGAATCCCCATCTTTACTTAACTTGAGCGGCAAACGCAAGAATCGTCGCTCCGAAACCAAACCGACCGACCGCCATGACGACGCCTTCAAAGACGATCATGGACCTGCTCAAACAGCCCTCAGCAAAGCGTCTCAAGCGGCTCCCTTCATCCCCTCCGAAGACAGCGCAATTCCCGTCTGTCTTCTCATCAAAGTCAACATCTGCAGCAACAGACGGTGATGACAACATCAAAAGCTCAAACGACGTCGCACGCTCGGAATCCCAAAATTCCAGTATCCCTCCAAATGCTGATAATAATCTTACAGCTGAACACAAGTCAAGAATGGAGTTCAACAGAGCACTCGCCAGAGCTAAACGAAACCTTAAACTCTGCTCCGACAAACTTTCTAAATGTACCACGACGAGTTTGTTTATTTATCGATTGGTTTCTCATAATATTGAACTTTATGGATATGTATTTCGATTTTCATTTAATTCTCAAAGATTCTTCATTTTGCCAGATAACAAAAAGGGAAATGGGGAAATGATCTTGGCAGCATAAAATTATTTTGGCTGAAAGAACTACAATTTATCGCAACTCTACCCCTTCCCATCATTGGGACTATTTTCATTTGCTAAATTGCTTTAAATTTTTGGGAGAAAGGAAACCAATAAGCTGTAACTTTGTTTTGTTTATAATAGGTGGGAGTTTAGGGAATGTGAAGTTGGAGGAACTATTGGTGGAAGAGACATGGCAGGAAAAGTTATCAGGAGAATTTCATAAGTCATATGCACAAAATCTGTTTAAGTTTGTGGAGAGTGAAATACAAAGAAATGATGCGCCAATATATCCTCCGCAGCATTTGATTTTTAATGCTCTCAATACCACTTCTTTTGACGTGGTGAAAGTGGTCATCATTGGGCAGGTAGAGTTTCTTGTACGTATGATTCTGTGCATATCTTTCTTGTTCTTTTGTAAGTCTTGTTAAATTTCTAGAAAGGATGTGTTAACAAACATGATATGTGGGAGTAGTCTTCGGAAAACAATCAAGGTCAGTGCTTTCTCATCGAAATTAGCTAGAGGAGGTTAACTAAGGAACAGTAGGGAACTGGCTCATTCAATAATTAGAGAGCAAGCTTTTTTATTTCTTTGGAGATATATGTGTTTTATTCAGTCTGATACTATCAAAACTAAAATAAATACTGTTTCCAAAGGAGATAACAAGTGAACAACAAACAACAAGTATTAGAGGGCTCCTATGTGTCGGACTTAACGAGGACAGGAACTTTATGATTAAAAGTTGAAAGGTTGATAACTTTGTAAATAATTAATTGAAATGTTTTATCACATGAGAATGATATATTTCAAGCAAAGATGTAACTGGCACAACAGTTTCTTTGATTTGGTTGTATGTGATTGATGTTTACAATGGCTAGGTGAGTCTGGAATCATATTTGAGCTCGTGGTTTTTCATGCTCTAGGATCCGTACCATGGACCTGGTCAAGCAATGGGCCTTTCCTTTTCGGTTCCTGAAGGTGTTAAAGTGCCGTCAAGTTTGATAAACATATATAAGGAACTTCAGCAAGATTTGGGTTGTTCAATTCCTAAACATGGAAATTTGGAGAGATGGGCTCTACAAGTAAGACTCCATCTGCCAGTTCTAGAGTCCTATCCTCCACTTATTTAATGGATCATATTAGTTTAGTCTAGTCTATGCAGCATCTACTAGGGTTGTTTTTTCAAGTCAGTCTCTTTTTGTGATTTTCACTTTTTAATCAGTTTGCAAGGACATTAGTTGTGGAAGAGCTCTCTAGGAGTGATGTCCATTTTTTTCAAAAAACTTGTATGAGAAAGAAGAAAACTCAAAGAAGAGAATAAAGAAATTAATTTGACAAAATCTTTCTAGAAACATATTCCTGAAGACTCTATATTTGGAGGGGACATACTTCACCATCTCATGCTATTTGATTCCTGACGGTTAAGTTCTTTTATTGTATAACATTACTTTTGAGGCTTAACTTTAGAAGAAGATACGATGTTTCTTTTTCTAGCCATAGGTAGGTGTACTCTTGTTGAACGCCTTTTTAATCCAGTTTGATGTTCATATTTCTATGTTCAATAGCATAAAGTTATGGTGTTTTTTTTTCTTTTTTTTTTTCTTTTCAATTGATGTTCTGATATTTGGTTTTTAATTGTTTAGGGTGTTCTGTTGCTCAATGCTGTTCTTACAGGTAGCTATTTCATTTCCTGAGACTCTATTATCACTTGAATATTGTTGTCTTGTACATATTAATCCTTAATTTTAGTAAAGATATCATTGAGATGATCTTTGCTATGTTGTTTGAACATGTGAGGTTTGATATGTTGTGGCTCAGCTTTGTTACCTGAGCAACTGACTCAATAGCTTAGTAAATCAAGAAGTGGATTGATGAAACTAGAATATCTTTTTGGCTTCAGGCTCATGTGGAGGCATTCATGTTCATAGAAATATAGTATTATGTTTGCATGTAGTTGCGTTTTATGTTCGAAAAGCTGAATAGTTCTTGTCTGCATGAAATTTATTATACTTCTAGATTTTAGATATCTAATGTATATTCTTCAAAATGCTGGAGTATGATAATATTTTCCTGGCAAGAAAGATTTTCTTTTTGTTTCCTTTTACCGAGTTAGTCTTTTGTTTTACCATTTTTGGCTTTCTTTTACTTCTTTGTGGGGTAAAAAGAGCTATGGCGTTTAATATAAAATTTAAGTAAATAAATTTAGGAAATTGGCTAAAATTTTTGCAATGTACCATTGTCAGCCAAGAAGGATCCTGAAAATCCCAGCACCGAGAATCAACCTCTGGGTAGATATCACGATGACTATAAATGGTCAATTTTCGAAAAATAAAATTTACAATCATAACTTAAAAGGAAAGTCTGATGATTCTAAATGGTAAGGCTTCTGACAAAGTTATTTAAAATACATCAAGCTAAGCTGTCGCTGGATTCTAATAATTAATCCAAGTAATTGACATAATTTGCAAAACTTGTCTTCTGGTACTTTTGCAATGATGAAAATACACCCATTGGGTCCATGATAGCAACAATTCTGGTGGAGCTTGCTTTTCGTTTTACTTAGGACATCTGTTTCATGCCCTTCTTGAGCTTTGTGTTCGACGTGGTGCTTTGTGTTCAGACGTGGTGCTTTGTGTTCGATCATCACCTTTAACTTTTTTATGTTGTAACACCAGTTCCAATAATGTTTTCTCAAAACTTTTATCCTCTGATTTTCTGTTGCAGTTAAACACCACCAAGCTAATTCACATGCAAATAAAGGTTGGGAACAGTTTACTGATGCTGTAATCAAAACAATTTCGAAGGAAAAAAGTGGTGTTGTATTTCTTCTTTGGGGAAATTATGCCCAAGCAAAGGCCAGGTATTGTGATTGTATGGTTGCAAATGGTGTGTTTTTGAACTTATGAAAACTAGCCAATTGATCTACTTTCTGCTAAGTTTATGTCCTTACCATAAGATGCTTTCACTGAAATACTCAAGAGATGAACTGTAAAGCGTGCTAAGCAAATTCATACTGGAATTTATATACCTCTGTTGACCACTGTTCTCTGACATTTATATCGATATTCCATTTAACAAATTTAATTCTGACTTCTTATAGTTCTGAGAGCTGTAGCTTGATACTCACAGTAAAAGGAACTGCTAAAAATCTTTTTCTCCCTTTCAATATAGTGTTTTGGAAACTAGAGCATAAAATGACTTCATTTAAATACATGGCAATTGAGAGGCAACGTCAAATCGACAAGCATGGAGTTCAAATTTATGGCCACATCAACTTTGCTCAGTCTCAAATCTTGGTTAACTTATAGAAAACAAACCAAAAATTTGAAAGCAAAACCTCATTTGGGCTTGAGATCCTATGTTACAATTTTCTCTTCCTTTTCCTTTTCTTTTTGGTCCAAGTTAAAGCTAGTTGTTTGTAGTATTTCTATTTACAACTGATTTTCAGCTCGCGTGTTGCAGTGATTTTTCCGGGAAAAAGTAATGTTAGGTAATTTGGTGGAGCAATTGATTGGTTAATGTTGTTAACTGAAACATTTACTTACCAACTGATGAGCCTTTTCTCCCCTGCTTTTCTCTGTGCCTCCATTTTGAGGTTATTGACTGCCCAGAAGGAATTTCCGGATTTTGTTGTTTGCTTCTGAGTTCTGACTAGGGCTCCATACAGGTTGATTGATGAGACAAAGCACTGCATCCTGAAGTCCGCTCACCCATCTGGTTTATCTGCAAACCGAGGCTTCTTTGGCTGCAGGTTCGTGTACCCATGATGACATTTTTAGTCACTAAAACAATTTTCTCTGGGAATTGTGCATCAAACTTTATGGCTTGGATGATGGCATAATTTCAAATACACTTGAATCAAGTTGTGAATTAGGTTATTGGAATTCCTTTAAGGTTTCAGATATATGAATACTGGTGGTCATCATTAATTTAACCCTTCACTGGAATGTTTTAGATACCAAAACCTTGCGTTAGGTATTTGTTGATCCTAGTGATGCTGTATTTAGTGGGTATTTATTTTCTGTAGGAATGTAGTTTTGACGTGAAGTGTATTTGTAAGATAGCTAAATCAGTTTTTCTGCCCCTATTTCCTCGAGGAAGTATAACTTCATGATTTCTGAATGCTCCATTCTATGTTTATTTAAAACACAAGATCATATCTTCTCCCACATGTAAAGTCAAACAAGTTTAAACAATATCTGAGATTGATTTACTCTTAACTAAATCTTAATCATATCGTTTGATCCTCTAGTCATAAAGAACAACCTTTCATCCACAAAAACCATGACCACTAAAATGCATACTGAAAAGAAAGTAAAAGAGAAGCTGTGCTGAGTGCCTGATCAAAAGCCTCCAACATTAAAAAAAAAATCCAGATCCAAATGCTGCAGCCTAGCATGATCAGTGTTTTTTATTCATTTAGAAGATGCTATCAGTTTTTTCTTGAAAACAACTTCAGTAGAAGCTATAGGATAGATTCAGCTCAGATAACATAAGTTTCTTTCATATCATGTGATCCTACTGCTTGCCTTGTAACAATTTCCGTGTCTCTGAAAGAGTTCGTATTCTTATGGACGAAGCTTGGCTTCTTCGATGTTGTACTAACTACCGTTGTATCTACCTGTCCAGACATTTTTCAAAGACTAATCAGACTCTGGAAAAAACTGGAGTTTCCCCCATTAATTGGCAACTGTAGCCTGGAAGATCAAACTCTGTGTCTGATGATCACTTGCTGCGTGCTATTTATCACCTATCCCATGCATTCTAGGAGACAAGGATCTGGTAAATTTATGTCAAAATTTACTTCTTGTCACATCCTGTTGATTTTGGAATGACATCATGCCGATTCATTTTGCTGGGCTCATCAGATAAGATTGCAAGATGTTGTCCAGAAGTTAGTCAAATGTTACGGTAATGTAGTATGGCCCTTCTTTATGTATATATTCTTCTACTATCCTTTTACCTAGCAGTGAAATTTAATTGGCTGGTGTTGATCTCTTATGCTGCTTAATTCAGTTATCTCCTCTTTGAAGTTTTATGTTGATATGCTTCCTCCGTTCCATAATTTAAGTCGTGCAAACAGAACTTTAATTATGTGATAGAGGTCGAACATCTCTTCCGTGTAATCTTTTAGAAAAGTTAGGCCATCAAATGTGGATAGGTCCTGCTCATGGTTCAATGAAACACTGAAAAAATCTATGAATTCTTGTTCTGTCATGCTCATCTGACAATCTTCATAAAGTTGAGTGAATGATTTGGAAATAGATGGGCTAAACACACCATTTTTTGGGTGATTGTTAGTTGATTTTTTATTTTCAATTATGGGTTTTTGTAAAGGTAGTAGGGGATCACAAATTGTACATCTAAGAATAAGTCATTTAATGCAGTGACCCTCTGAATTTACTTCATTTTTTTCTTAACTAATACTCTCACGTCATTTATCAAAAATAGAAAAAATAGAACTGGTACGGGGATATGCAGTAGGACCAATGTCTTGTAGAATTGGGATCTTACACAAAATTCATTTATGTTGATTGAATTGACATCATAATTATGGAAAGTGAAATGGCAAGAGTCAAAGTAGTATTTTGTGGAAAAGAGTTGGGCCTTTGGAGGACTCCTGAGTCATGACAGTTTTATGAATAAACATGGCATATTCCCCTGGACTTGGATAACTGGGTGGATGTTCCAACACTCTTTCCCTTTCAAACCATCACAACTAGAGGAGAGGGACGAAGAAGTCTTTGCCAGGTCATGGAATAAGGATCGCCCCAGGTGAAAGGAAAAAACCTCTGATATTAAGGGTGCGTTTGTATACAAAATTATAAGGTGTATTAGAAACTATTTTTTATTGAGAAATTTTTTGTGGGAAGATGTATAGAAGTGCATTAAACGGAAACTTCTTAAAAGAATAAAGAGTGAATTATAAATTTAGTCATCATATTTTGGTAAAATTTAGGTTTTGGTCACTAACTTTTAAAAACTCAAAAAATATCATTAATTTTGTCATTTTAATTTCAATTTTGGTCATTCTTTCAAAATAAATCGTTAAGTGCATTAACGGTGTTAACTTTTAATGATAAATTTATCCAATCATCAATAATTTATAGTGAATTACAAATTTGATCATCATACTTTAGTGAAATTCAAGTTTTGGTCACTAATGTATAGCAAAGCAAAAAAGTCATTAATTTTGTCATTTTTTGTTCTATTTTTGGTCACTCTATCAAATTGCACCGTTAATACACTAATGGATAAATTTGTATAAGGTCATTTTTGTCATTTTCTTTTGCAACTTTGTCCTGTTTATCTAGCAATTTTTCAATCTCCTTTTTCCTTTTTTTTTTTCTTTCAGCTCATCAACCTCATTTTCTCTTTCTCCATTTTTTTTCCTTTCCATTGCAGCACTTCAACCTCCTTTTCCTCTCTTTTTTTTTTTCTTTTTTCTTTCCACTGCAAAATTTAAATAAAATATAAAACTACAACACTTCAACCTGCTTTTTCTTTTTTTCTTTCTTTCCACTGCAAAAATATAGATAAAATATAAAAGGAGATGGAGATGGAGATGGAGATGGAGGAGACGGTGGAGGCATCAAACTAAATTATGTTTTATCTAAATTTTCATTGAAAAGAAAAAAAAAAAAAAAAAGGGGAATAGATGTTGAAGTGGTGTAGTGGAAAGAGAAAAAAAGTGGGGGGGGGGAGAAGGTTGAAAAATTATTGGATAAGCACGAGAGAGTTGCAAAATAAAAGGACAAAATGGTCTCATATAGATTTGTCCGTTAGTGTATTAACAGTGCAATTTGACGGAATGATAAAAAATATTACAAAAATAACAAAGTTAGTGATTTATTTTGTTTTCTAAAAGTTAGTGACCAAAACCTTAATTTTACTAAAGTATGATGACCAAATTTGTAATTCACTAGAAATTGTTGATAATTGGACAAGTTTATCCTTAAAAGTTAACACCGTTAATGCACTTAACGGTTCATTTTGAAAGAATGAACAAAAGTGAATTAAAATGACAAAGTTAGTGATGTTTTTTTTTTAATTTTTAAAAGTTAGTGACTAAAACCTGAATTTCACCAAAGTATGATGACTAAATTTATAATTCACCCATGAATAAAATGATGAAAATTTTTGGAGGGAGTTAAAATTTTAAATTCAGATATGGTGTGACTGGATGATTGATTAAAGAGTAAATTTTAAAATTAGTCATCATACTATATTTAGTTTCTGATTTTGGTCATTATAATTTAAAAATTATTTGTAAGGTCATTATACTTTACTTTTCTTTTTTAAAAAGTCACTCTATCAAGTACTAATGGTCAACTTTTTTAGGGTTATTTTTTATCTTTTCATTGCCCTCCTCCAAATAAAAAAATAAATGCCAATTTATCCTAATTGGAGGGATTCTTATTATTATTATTTTTAAATTTGAGGAGGATAATGAAATTAAAAAATGGTATTTTTTTGTTTTTAATTTTTTTTAATGAATAACATTGACCCAAATGTCTTGAAAAAAGTGTTTCGTTATGAAAGATAACAGTCTAAAGAGACGGAGTGACTTTTTAAAAAATAAATGTAAAGTATGATAACCTTAAAAATAGTTTTCAAAATATTATAACCAAAACAAAAAATTGACTATAGTATGATGACCAATTTTGAAATTTACTATTGATTAAATATATTATATTTTGTGGTGAAATTGTACATTTTGACCTTTTTTTTAAATAAAGTTTTTCAATTTTTCTTGATTTTTTTTCTATTAAAAATTTTATATTTGATTTGATAAGAGGGTTTTAGCCCAGTGATTGCAATTATCGCTTCAAATTAATAGGTCTTGAGTATAATTTTTTGATGTATCCAACTTTTATTGTATTGATTTTTTTAAAAAGCTTGTGCTTGCTTTTTTTTTTTTCTTAGGGAGGTGCGTTTTTTTTTTTTTTTCTCCTTCCATGAGGCTTTTTTTTTTTTTTTTTTTTTTTTGGGGTTACTGTCCTTTTTTCTTCTTAAACAATTTATTTTTCATTCTTTTTAATATTTTTAAATTTTTAAAAAGTCATCTCGACAAAAGGGTAGGTTAGCGCTCTCAATTTAAAATCAATAAATTTTGAATTTGAGTTATTTAGGATTCAACTTCCTTTTTCATATCACGGATACCAATTGAAAGTAACAAGGGAACCTCAAAGAAAAGAAAGAATCTAAAAAGAGAGATTGAAAGAGAATTCCAAAGATGTGTATTCCAACATTAGTAGAAAATATATCTGCGATTCTACATAGAAAATTGATGTCTTTTATTTAACACACTACGTATTCAAAACATCATTCATAATCAAGTTGACTTATCTGACCAAGCTTTGGTGGCTCAAAATTTGGCCACAAAATCACATTTCTCCCTAGTTTATCTACGGTATCCATCCACCATCCACAAAGAACTGTAGATACGTTATTGGATCGGACAAGTAACCCAAAATAGACACTAAAATGCACTGTTAAAGAATGAACACCAAAAAAAAAAAAAAAAAAAAAAAGGAAAAATTTTTCCTTGTGTTGCATTGATTAGAAAGTCCTGGTTCTTGAAAGAGCTATATGGCTGAAAATGTTTTCTTTCAAGAATTCTTATTGAAAAATATGATTCAAAGTCTGAAAAGACAACCATTAAATCGTAGATGATCAGCTAGTAAAAGGGCTGTTCTAACAAAGGTTCCGGGTTCAGAGAGCTTTGCCACTCTCTGTGGTCATTTCTGAACTGAATCTGGATAATTTAACAAAGGGTGTGCAAATACAAGAATGAAAATGTCAAGGCACAAGAATTGACATCCACATCAGTATCAACATCAAATTTGAAATCAACTTTTTGTTTTTGTGGGGGGACCATGTCGAGGAAGATATGCCGGTGGAAGGAAGGAACTGCAGTTGAATTTTCAGCGGACCGATTATGATGTGATGTTGATAATTTGTCTGGCATGAACAAACATTTTTTGCCAAAAGAAATCTGTTAACTAGGAGAATACAAACCAAAAAAAGAACAGAAAAAGAAAGAACTGAAATGCAAAGTTTATACAGATTCTGTTGCTGCTGCTCCTGTTTTCTGCTCATTCTTTTTACTTTTTCTGATGCTGCTGATACCATAACACTTAATCAGCCACTTCCAGATGGCGAAACCATCATTTCATCAGGTGGAACCTTTGAACTGGGATTCTTCAGTCCAGATGGAAGTAGTAATTCCGGGAAGAGGTACTTGGGAATTTGGTACAAGAAAGTTACTCAAAGAACCGTTGTGTGGATTGCTAACAGAAATGTTCCACTCCTTGATACAAATGGGATTTTGAAGATGACTGATCAAGGAAAACTCAATCTTCTTAATAGCACAAACGCCAGCATCATATGGTCAACAAATGCCTCCAAGTCGACCGACAACCCGATAGGACAGCTTCTTGATTCAGGGAACCTTGTTGTGAGAGATGCTGCTGATGACAATCCAGAGAATTATCTCTGGCAGAGTTTTGATTATCCTACTGATAACATTTTACCTGGAATGAAGTGGGGGATTGACTTGGTGAAAGGCATTAATAGGTATCTTCAGTCATCAAAAAGCAGTACTGATCCTTCACCAGGTGAATTCACCTATAAAATGGATCCTAATGGCTTCCCTCAACAGTTCTTGTTCAAGGGTTCAGTTGAGAAGTTTCGTTCTGGACCTTGGAATGGTATCCGGTTTAGCGGGTCGCCAGGGCTAAAGCCGAACCAGGTATATACATATGAATTTGTGAACACCCCAGAGGAAATATACTACAAATTTGATTTGATTAACACCTCTGTTTATTCAAGGCTAACTTTGAATTCCGATGGGGTGGAAAAAAGGTTAATTTGGAACTATAAAACACAGGAGTGGACTGTTTACAATCAAGCTCCAGCTGATAATTGTGATAGTTATGGTCTTTGTCATGGTTATGGTATCTGCAACATTGCTCCAGTATGTAGCTGTTTGGATAAATTTGTACCAAAATCCCCAAATGATTGGGCAGCTGCTGATTGGTCCAGTGGTTGTACCCGAAGAATTCCTCTGAATTGTCAAAAAGGAGATGGTTTTCTAAAATATAGTAACATTAAGCTGCCAGATACTCGACGATCCTGGTACAATTACAGCATGACTCTGAAGGAATGTGAGAAACTGTGTTCGAATAATTGTTCATGCATGGCTTACTCAAATATTGATATAAGAGGGAAAGGCAGTGGCTGCTTGCTCTGGTATGATGATCTGATTGATATGGTCAAGTTCAGCGGAAGCGGGCAAGATATCTACGTAAGGCTGGCTTCCTCCGAGATAGGTATCATGCTATCTCAACCACATTCATGGATCTTTCTTTTGAGATGAATCAGAAATGGGACATGTTTGCTCACATGCTTTTATATAATGTTCATGTGTTTATATAAACCTTGTCCCTTTTCACGCTCCTGACCCGATATTTCGCTAATTTATCTTGTTAATGCTTAATCATGTTTGTATAAATGCTTCTTACTGGAGACATTATGTCAGAAAGATGATAAGTTCAGCATGGTTTCCAGAAAAGAAGCATGTTTTTTACAAAAATGTTGAATTTGTTTTGGGATCTCTGAAACTGAACATGGTTTGTTGATTCTTTTGCCTTTACAGGCGCTGGAGCCTATAAACAGAAAATCATCAGAATCACCTTGCCTTTATTAGGGGGAATTTTGCTGTTAATACTAGTCCGGATATTGTACCGTCAATATAAGAAGAGAAGGCAGAAAATACAGAATGAACATTTGCATAGCAGGGAAGGTTAGATATATGCTCATCCTCCTGAATAAGTAGTTGATCCATGTGGTTATGTTTGCATTTAAGTCCATTCTATGCCAAAAAATATTCACAGGGACATTGGGAAACATTTCTGGGCTTTTCGTTAGCAAAAGTAACGACGACGACGATCTAGACCTCCCATTACTTGATTTTCAGACAATAGTGCAGGCTACTGGCAACTTCTCCATGGAAAATAAGCTTGGAGAGGGTGGATTTGGTCCTGTTTATAAGGTACTTGTTGTATCGAATGTTAAGTAAATAGGTTCTCATGTCTGGAATTTGATTTCTATCATCATAATCTTTCAGGGAATATTGATTGATGGAAAAGAAATAGCAGTGAAGCGGCTTTCTGAAAACTCTATACAAGGACTTGACGAGTTCAAGAATGAAGTTAAATGTATTGCAAAACTGCAGCATAGGAATCTTGTGAAGCTCTTAGGGTGCTGCATCCAAGCAGATGACAAGATGTTGATCTACGAATTCATGCCTAATAAGAGCTTGGATTTCTTCATATTCGGTCAGTTCTGTTCTATTACATAATTGTATTTTTAGTCTTACTAGATCATAGTGCATTAATCAGTTACTTTTGTCCAAATTCTGCTACAAACTAAGATATGAAGTTTGGACAGATGATGGGCGAAGCAGATTGCTGGATTGGCCAAAACGTTTCCAGATTATCACTGGAATTGCTCGCGGACTTCTTTATCTTCATCAGGACTCACGTTTGACAATCATCCACAGAGATCTCAAAGCTGCCAACATTTTGTTAGACAGTGACATGAAACCGAAGATATCAGACTTTGGCCTGGCACGGATATTTGGAGGAACTGAGACTGAAGCAAACACAAAGAGAGTTGTTGGAACATAGTAAGCACCTTAAAACCTACAATTTCTGTGATTTTGAGATCAGCTTCTTTCCTGCTTCTTCTCATCTTTTGGTCACAGTGGCTACATGTCTCCAGAGTATGCAGTAGATGGGTTTTTCTCAACCAAGTCAGATGTGTTTAGCTATGGCGTTCTAGTACTGGAGATCATAAGTGGGAAGAAGAACAGAGGATTCTCTCATCCTGATCACCATCATAATCTTCTTGGACATGTATGCTTTCTTTCCTTCAATTCCTTTCTCATTCATGTAATTACTTCAATCAAGTATGGATACTCTCATTATCCCTTTTTTCGCAGGCGTGGTTGCTTTACAATGAAGGGAGATTTGAAGAGTTAATCGACAGTCGATCGGTCGAATCGTGTTATTTGTTTGAAGTAGTAAGATCAATCCATGTAGCTCTACTTTGTGTACAACAATCACCAGAAGACAGGCCAAGTATGTTATCTGTGGTTCTAATGTTGGCAAGTGAGCATGGGACTTTGCCAATGCCAAGGGAACCTGGTTTTTTCACAGAAAGAAATTTAGTTTTTGAACCTGATCTTAGTTCATCAAGCAAGAAAGCAAATAATTCTGCCAATTTTAGCATCACCTCTGTAGAAGCTAGATAGCAAAACATGTACGATAATGTAACTAGTAATTCTTTTTGTTATCAATCTTATTTTGAGAAATTTTTTACAAGTAATTATAATATGTTATTTTGTACTTTAAGATAACAGCTAAACCTAATTGTTAAATAGATACGTTGCAATTAGATAAATTAAAGAATCAATAATTGACAATTCATTTTCATAACATTATCGTAAAGTAGTTCTTGCAAGAGATGCTTGTTCCATCCTATATAGAGCAAATAAGAGAGTTATTGAACAAGTTTAACCTACTGTCACTCATAAATTAAAAATCAAACTATTACTTACCTTCATCTCATAGTCACACATCCGAGCAGCCGGTAAAATATATCTTATACTCTTAGATAACTTAACCAAATAAAAATAACATATTTAATATTTTAACCCACTAAATTTGACTCACTTATTCTTCTATTAGAAGTACTCTATAAGAATTGTTCGAACATGGGCTGAGACTCGATTTTTAAAATGTCTTCAGAACGACGACGTTCGTTCCATTTTGGAGCCCCATCTCATCTTATCGATGGTCGAACTGAATTTTCATCAAGAAAACGGCAGCATTAAGAATCCCAATGTGTTGACAATTAAGATTCCTAACTACCTTCAAAGTCCCATCTCTCACTTCCCCGTCATATTTTGCTACCGATTCTGGTTGAATCTCATATCCTTATCCCAAAACACACGCAAATAGAGCTAATCGGAATTTTTCTTCACCATGGGTACCCATGAAGATGATACAATACAACTCATCCAAGAAGGGCTTATTCAGGTATCTTTTATGCCCTTAACAATGAAAGAATAAGCAATTTCTTTACTACCTGAAGACGGAAAAAAAGGGCTGTCTTGAAATAGTTGGATTCATAACTATTTGAACTTTTTCTTTTTTTATTTTCTTTTTTTGATTGCCTGATCTGTTTTCTGGGTTCGAGATAGAATGTTCTTCCAGCTGACACTGTTAATCGGATATTTGTCGTTTGCTCCTATTTTTTCTTGAGAATGGAACAGTTTTGTGGGTATTATCTGATTGAATTCTAGGTGGAAGAGAATGATTTGGCTATTGTTTGTAGTTCTGCATCTTCTGAATGTTTGCTTTTTTGTTTACGTTATTGATGAGGAGAGTGCTATCTATATAGTTACAATAGTCTTTTTTTTTTTTTTTAAGCAAGAGTGGAGGGTGTCGGAGAGAGAGTCAATGTTATTTGGGAAATGATTTAAACAGGTGA
The DNA here is from genome assembly GCA_030378225.1 of Knoxia roxburghii. Taxonomy (NCBI): domain Eukaryota; kingdom Viridiplantae; phylum Streptophyta; class Magnoliopsida; order Gentianales; family Rubiaceae; genus Knoxia; species Knoxia roxburghii. The sequence goes on along the minus strand of CM059422.1, from coordinate 8,760,972 downwards.
AATACACGATTAGGAACTTGCATTATTTAGTGTTGGACCTGCTTTTCTCTATGTCAACATGTCTGTTAAGAGCTTTAATTTATGGTTTAGTTATTTTCCATTTCTGATGTATAAATGACATGGTCTTTGTAACTCACAGTGACCTGTTACCTGAAATTGGACAATACCATGGCTATTGTTACAAAATCATAGAAAATCACCAATCATAGAGACCTTAATTGCATTATGTTTCTAACTTCATTAGTTATTGAAAATCACCAATCGAAAGGACCTCCTTCCTCTTTTTCTTCTCCTCAGATGTTAACTTTTACAATTAACTACGTTGTTACTGTCTGTTTTTTGTTTGCCTATCATGCCCTGACCTGGAGCTCTATCCTCTTGTGTAGGATATCTCACATTTCTGTGACTTTGTTGGTTTGTGGTTCTGATTGTATGTGCAAGTCAGAAATTTTTCTTCTATATTTTTGGGCCTGAGGTAGTAACTAGTTTTAAATTATAGATTTTGGCAGTTTTACCAGCATTTAAGAAAGAAGCTTAATTTTGCATCATGAAATTTACTTCTATTTTTGTATGTTACAAGATCCATTCTACGAAATCATATTTTGAGTTCTTATTGCCATTCCTCATGGTTGGTTTTCTTGGTTAGCATGAAAACAGTGGATTATATACGGGAGATGGTTCAGTAGACATTAAAGGAAGGCCGGTTTTGAAAAGCAATACGGGAAACTGGAGAGCATGCCCATTCATTCTTGGTAATCCTTTGCTTCTTCCCTCTCCCTTACATTCTTCCCTGCTTTTTTGGGGTTTTATATTAACACCAATACTGGGCTGGTAACAGGTAATGAATGTTGTGAACGCTTGGCATACTATGGGATTTCTACTAACCTTGTTACTTATCTCACGAAAAAGCTGCACGAGGGAAATGTTTCAGCTGCAAGAAATGTTACAACTTGGCAAGGCACGTGTTATCTTACTCCCCTTATTGGGGCAGTACTTGCGGATGCATACTGGGGAAGATATTGGACTATAGCTACCTTCTCCACCGTCTATTTCATTGTAATATTTCTTTCATCTACTCTTATTTCTTCTAGAAATGATTAGCTGATATAGCGTAGTTAATATCACATTGGTGTTTTTTACTTTGGGTTCTGACATTTCACTAGTGAGATGGTTTAGTTTCCAAAAATCAGAATTATAACGTTTTACACTGTTTGTCTCTTTACTCTCTAGGAAGTTGAGTGATTTTTTAGTTCTTCTATCCATTAGTAAAATTCAACCCAGGTATTAGGTATTAGGTATTAGGTATCCTGTGTACTGCTATGTATAACTAACTATATTTACCTATAAATGGCATGACTAAATTTGGAATCGGGAGGATTTCTTTCACGTTAAGCCAACCATTCTGTTTAGTTTGATTAATTAATCTGCAAAAAGAGTGATTTTAATTGGTGGTCCTTTTATATGAACTACTTGTATGATTTTACCTGTCATTTTAAAAGACCAGTACCAGTTGGTTAGCTTTGGTTCTGTGCTGTGGCGTAAAATGATGCAATATTGCTAGTTGGATGTACACAAGATAATGGTGCAATGGACAGATAGTGGTTCGATTGCATATGGCATGGTCGATATGAGATTGAAAGTCCACTGTTAATCAACAATATTTGCTCAACTAAGTTGTGGATAGGGAGGCTTTGGTACAAATGTGTGAATTGGTGAAACAATTGGAGGATATAGCGGTTCGTTGATTTGTAGGCATCACAAACAAGAAAAGGAAAAAAAAGATGTAGCGTTTCTGAAATGCATCCATTTACTCCTACTGGGACTTTTTTCCTTTTGATGTCTTTCAAGTTTTCCGGAGTCATTATGCTTTTGTGAGCTTTCAACAAGAGATGATATCTGCATTACCCTTAGTGCTAAAGGGGGAGGTTAACTCAAAGTGGGATTCGAAGTTCATAGTCCACTAAATGCTTTTAACTTAAGTGGGAATTGAAACCGCGACATATTTATATGGTTAAGCCTAACTTACTTGCTTCAAAATTATTGAATTAGCCACTCTATTTTGCAACTTTTTAAGGAACTGGGTTTCTGTTTACATTTCCTTGTTCTTTAGTGTAGCTTTACATGCTCATAAACTGCAGTTTGTCTTTTCTTTTGCATCATACTCATGCATTCAACATGTAATCTTTATTTGTAGGGAATGTGCATATTGAGTTTCTCAGCATCAGTCCCTACTTTTAGACCTCCTGAATGCGTGGGTTCTTTATGCCCTCCGGCTACTCCTGCTCAATATGCTATATTCTTCATTGGTCTATATCTGATTGCCCTTGGTACTGGTGGGATCAAACCATGTGTTTCATCATTTGGGGCTGATCAATTTGATGATACAGATCCTAAAGAAAGGGTTAAAAAGGGCTCTTTCTTCAACTGGTTTTATTTTTCTATAAATATTGGAGCTTTTGTTTCCAGTAGCTTGATTGTTTGGATTCAAGAAAATGCTGGATGGGGCCTTGGGTTTGGCATTCCTGCATTCTTTATGGCTGTTGCTATTGTGAGCTTCTTTTCAGGCACGCCTCTCTACAGGTTCCAGAAGCCTGGAGGAAGCCCTATCACAAGAATGTGCCAGGTATTGGTGGCAGCATTTCGCAAGTGGGCTGTACATGTACCTGAAGACAGCAGTCTCCTGTATGAGACACAAGATGAATTCTCTGCTATTGAAGGAAGTAGAAAGCTGTTGCACACCAATGAATTGAAGTAAAATTCCAACTAATAACCTTTCCTCTTGCATATTGCGATATCAAACAAGTTTCTTCTTTTCGCACAAGTCTCCCCAGTTAATCCTGTTAAACATGTTATTCTCTTTCTTTCCTCTTGTTGCCTGCTTATTGGAGTAGTTAACGAGGTGTTTTCAATAAAATCTGTTGGTTTCATTGGTTTTGTTGGATAGAACTTCTTGTCCAAAGGTTTCTCCTTTATCTGTTCATTCCTGGGTCTCCATCTCCCATCTCTCTCTCATGCATTGGTTTGGTTATTTGAATGGCAATTATGGATGGTTGATGGTCATTTGTGTTTGTTTGTTTTCTTAACGTTGTTTCTTCTGTTTTTCTCCTTTTGTAGTTGTCACAATGTAGCTATAAGTGGAAACAATATAGACTGTTCTGATTTTACTTTCTATGCCTTTTATAATATTCTGATTGCAATTTACATATTAAAATCTGTGTATATAGTTTTTTCTTGTTTAATATCTCTTTGGTATATTTGCACCTGTTTTCATTGTGATGTGTAGGTTGTTTATTTGACTAATAAACTTTTACTTGAGGTACTTAAAGTTTTCAATTTATATATCATATTCTGATGAAATGGATAAAAGTGGCAATATAAGATTCTGTAATTTAATAAAGCATACAAATGCTATTTGCTAAAATTGATACCCTATCTGTGTCTTCAAACAAAATAAATACTAAGCAGTTGGACTTGATTTGTTATGACTTCCTTATGCTGTGAGGTGGGATAATCCTCACCAAATATGTCCCTTCCAATGAACTATGTTTGGAAAAACCATGACCAGTCAATGAACTCTAAAATGTGCACCTTTTTCTACAGATGCCTCGATAAAGCTGCTGTTTATACTCATGATGAGCTCAAAACTGGTGACTGTTCAAATCCTTGGAAGATTTGCACAGTTACACAGGTTGAAGAATTGAAGATCTTGGTCCGCATGTTTCCCATCTGGGCAACTGGAATAGTGTTTTCTGCAGTTTATGCTCAAATGTCAACGATGTTTGTTGAGCAAGGGACAATGATGGACACTTCCATCGGTTCCTTCACTATCCCTGCTGCCTCTCTTTCTACCTTTGATGTGATCAGTGTGATTTTCTGGGTCCCTGTATATGACAGAATCCTTGTACCAATTGCTAGAAAGTTTACTGGGAAGGAAAGGGGATTTAGCGAGTTACAGCGGATGGGAATTGGCCTTTTCCTTTCTATATTCTGCATGTCAGCTGCAGCAGTGGTGGAGATTTGGCGACTGCAAGTTGCAAGAGACCTTGGGCTCGTCGATGAAGATGTTGCAGTACCAATTAGCGTCTTTTGGCAAGTACCTCAGTATTTCTTACTTGGTGCTGCAGAAGTTTTTACATTCATTGGTCAGCTTGAGTTCTTCTATGATCAATCACCAGATGCGATGCGTAGCTTGTGCAGCGCCTTGTCACTTCTGACCACTTCTTTAGGAAATTACTTGAGCTCTTTCATCCTGACCCTAGTTGCATACTTCACAACTACAGGAGGAAAAACTGGATGGATTCCAGATAACTTGAACCAGGGCCATCTTGATTACTTTTTCTGGCTCTTGGCTGGGCTCAGCTTCTTGAACATGGTGATCTATATCTTTTGTGCCAAAGTATACAAGTCGAAGAAAGCAATATGAGGAATCCAGATCCAGAAGGTGTTCTATATACATAGGTCCCTTGCATTTGTATGCCAGTTACAGTATCCTAGAAAGACAAGCAAGCATTTTATCATAAGAACATAGAAATGGTTTTTGGCTTGAAGTTGATGGGGCTGCCTTGTGTATATTTTAAGCTCAGCAGGCCAATGCTTTTAAGTTATGCTTTCATTTCTGCTGTGTCTGGATGAAGGCAGCTGGTTAGGCATATGATTTGTGCTTCAAAAATTCTAATGCTCGCAAATTATATCCTGTACCTAAATGTACATGTACTTAATAATATATCACCACTCTCACTATAAGAGAGTGAGATGTACGCTCTTCTCTTCTTTTTCTTCTCCAAAAATCCAGTTCCTTATTTTTCAAAAAATCACTTCTTCTTCTTAAAAAATAAGTTATTCTTCTTCGCCGTTCATTCAAACACATATTCAACGGAGATCGACGATTATTTTTTTCGACGAACAACACCAAATACAACGGAAAAATTACTTCTTCTTGTTCAAAAATCACTTCTTCTTCTTCAAAAATAACTTATTCTTTTTAAAAAATCACCACATCATAAATTATGAACTGTATTTGATGGATTTACGGAACTTTATTTTCACGATTTGATGTTGGGTAATGTATTAATGATGTTATATTCATGTTTTCTTATTCAAATAATGCTCTGTTGCTCCGAAATATGATATATAAAAGATTTTCGTGAGGTATTGGCACTTTCATGTGAAATGGGTTGCTTCTGATTTTTTCCCGCTGCTGGACTTGGTAGAACGCGTTATGGGACGTAACTAGACGTTGCAGGACATAACGGAATGTTGTTGCTTTGTATTTTGGACGTAGCGGGACGTAACAAGACATTGCGGGACGTTGCTGTTTTGTATTTTCGGATGTTGCGGGACGTAGTTGGACGTATCTGGACGTGGTGCTAGTTTTTTCGGACGTATCTGTGAAAAAATCAGCTTATATTCACATGCATGGATGTAGACGTTTCAGGACGTGGTGCTAGTTGCTTTTAACGTGGTTCTAGTGTTATGAGACTTGGTGGACTGTTTTTGTGAAAAAAATCAGCTTAAATTCACATGCATTGATGGATGTAGACGTTTCAGGACGTGGTGCTAGTTGTTTTTTACGTGGTTCTAGTGTTAGGAGACGTTGTTGAATGTGTAATCTGAAAATTTCAGCTTAAATTCACATGCTTGGATGTAGACGTTACGGCAGTTATTTTTTGGACGTGCATGGACGTTGCGGCAGTATTATGAGACATTGTAGAAGGTGTTATGTGAAAAATTCACCACATGCCTAGATGTAGACGTTGCGGCAGTTGTTTTTTGGATGTGCAGGGACGTTGCGACAGTGTTAGGAGACGTTGTAGAATGTGCAATCTATGAAGTTGCATTGCACGGACGGTTCAAGAGGGCATAACTCGGCACTCGATTTTCCGATTTGGACGCGCGAGTAGTCGATTTGATGGTTCTCGACGAGAACTACGCAATGTACACATCAGACCGGCATTTGGAGATGGTTCCAATATTGAAAAATGTGTGGTTTTGGACAAAAACTTTAAATGGTCATAATTTTGCGCTCGGTGGTCCGTTTTAGACGAAATTTTTTTATTTCATATAACTTTTTGAGATCTATCTATCCGCAAACTGCCAAAAGCGGTTTGGGCTGCTCAAAACTCCAAAAAATGCCATATTTTGAAAGATATGGAAATTTTTAATAATTTCAAGGGTTTTTCAAATTTTTGACGAAACATTTGACATGTATGTAAAATAGTTTTTTACGATTTGCCTGCATGAAAACCTTGTTCCTCCGGGGTTCTACTGACCTATGTATTGGGAGATGAGAAATTCAATATTGACAATAGTGATCTTTTAAATCACATGTACAAAAAAATGTAATTAAATGTCAACTAACTTTAAGTGGATTAATGACAATTGATTTTTTTGGAGAGTAACAAGACTAAAATAACCAGGGTTCGAGTCTCGTCCCTGACAATTTTTTTTGGTTTTTTCCTACTAATAGTTACTTAAATGGTATCTGCTTTTTACATTACTAAAATCAGCTAAGCCGTTTTTGGACGTTGTAGCAGTTTTTTTTGGACGTGCGTGGACGTTGCGGCCGTATTAGGAGACTTGTGGAAGGAGTTATGTGAAAAATTTAACTTAAATTCACATGTCTAGATGTAGATATTTTTTGACGTTGCGGCAGTTGTTTTTTGGACGTAGGTGGACGTTGCGGCAGTGTTAGTAGACGTTGTGGACATGTCTGGATGTAGACGTTGCGTCATTTGTTTTTTGGACGTTGCGGCAGTTTGTCACGGGCTCACTCTTTAACTAGCGAACCGTGCGGCACTAGTTCTACAACTAACGACTAGAACTAGCTCAGCCTTACACTTGCTCTAAAATGAGCTTGTTGGCCTAGAAAACGGCCGAGAAGACAAGAGAATGCAGGCACAAAGAAGACCCGAAATTAGAAAGCAAGTGTATAGCTTTGAACAAGTGCTTACAACTCTTGCTTGGTGTTTTACAAATGACCTTTGGCCTCTATTTATAGGCCTCAAAGTCGGTCACTATTCATGGCTTCCATGAGAAGCTTCCCAATATTTTAATCCAAGAAGTCTCTAGACTTCTCTAGGTCCCTAATTTTATATACAAGGAATTCCCTAGGGCTGACATCATGCATGATGTCACCCGTGCCAACTTGCCCACTTGCAAGGGAATGGAACCTTCTCATCCCTTCTAGAGAAGCTGCTGCCCCTCGTGCCCCATTTGGCTCCAGAACGTTCGAGATATTCCACCGTAACGGTCTGGGCAGCATTCCGTTTGATGGGCCGAACGATTGGCACACTCGGCACACAGCCGTGTCATTCTTGCACCCATTCTTGGCGCACGATGTGCTGCCCGTTGCGCCTAGGACCGTCCCAGCTTGGTCCCGTTTGTTTGGTCCGTGCCCCAAGCACTCCAAAGCCCCACGGTCCGTTCCCTTTCGCGCATATGGCCCTGAATCTCGGCCACCGATGCTTCCGTCTCCCTTGGGCCGAACCGTCCGTGTCAAGGCCGTGACAAGTTGTTCTGAGACGTTGTTGATTCAGCGAAGACGTTGTGGACATGCTTGGATGTAGACGTTTGTGGTCGTGGTGCTAGTTGTTTTTTACATGATTCTAGTTGTTCTGAGACGTGGTGGACTGAATTTGTGAAAAAAATCAGTTTAAATTCACACGCATAGTGCTATTTGTTTTTGACGTGGTTCTAGTTGTATTTGTGAAAAAATCAGTTTAAATTCACATGCATGGATGGAGACGTTTCTGGATGTGGTGCTAGTTGTTTCGGACGTAGTGCTAGTGTTAGGAGACGTTGTAGACATGTCTGGATGTAGATATTGCGACAATTATTTTTTGGACGTTGCGGCAGTTGTTCTAAGACATTGTTGACTCAGCGAAGACGTTGTTTACTAAGTGCGGAAAAAAAAGGCGTGCGTAGGCGAAACTTACTATATTTAGTAAATGTACAGCTGTCATGCAACAAATTATTATACGCGCTGCTCAATGCTGGATAATTTCTCTCTTTTCTTTTGTTTCTACATAAGAACCTGAATGGTGTTCCCCCAGCCCATCAACAATTATGAGAAAAATAATACATTTGATCAAACTTTTTTTTTTTTTAATTTCTTTTTTGGGTACAAAGAAGAGAAAATTAGCCTAACATTGCACTATTTTTCAGAAATACAATATTTATTACATCCGATAAAAAAATCCCAGTCTTTTTTCATCAATTCTATATTAAATTTGAAAATTTAGCTTAAATGTATTAAAATTTCTAAAATATATTTAGGTTCGGTTCTTATGAGATAAGCATAATTTGGAGTTCGGGAAAGAAAATTCAAGCGATCAGGTACGTGTCGAGTCGAGTCGAGTCGATTTATTATCATTCCGTGTCCTATTTCTCTTTTTTTTTTTTTTTTCTATTTTTGAGAATTATTTTCATTCGGTATAAATATTTTAGCCCTCATTCACCTCTTCTCACGCGCACAAAATTTGAACGTCTCCCGTTTGTTTTGGTTTCCTTCTCTGATCGAAAAGAGGTACCTCTATGCCCTAACTTCCCTAAATTGTTTTCGCTGTTATTCGGACAAATTTCACCACTTGATTCAGTTGTTTTCATACTCTCTTCAGTCCTTTGTATCTGTTCGAATTCGCGGCCTGCGGAATTTATTTTCAGTTCTGTTTTTTTTTTTTTTTTAATCGTTTATATTTATGCTTTCTTATTTGGGGATTGTGATTTGATTATTTTATTCGTTCGTGAATTTCGCAAATTGATTCGATTATTTCTTGATATTCTTGTTTGTTGTTGATTGTTGTATGTTATAATTTGAGACATGCGGAACTTGTTTTCAGTACCTTTTTTTTTTTTTTTTTTTTTCTTTTGTATCTTTTTTTTTTTATAAATTATAGTGATTGGGTTATTTTATTTAATTGTGACCATTATTTATTTATTTATTGTTGTTGGTTATTCGAACAATGATTTTCGGTAGTTTGTGATGTATTTCTCAAGTCCTGGAATGATTGTTAGGCTCCTAGAATTAAGGGAAACAAGTTTTCGTTCTGATGAATATTTGCTAGTTCCTGCTCATTTTTCTTTGTGGAGGTGTTAAGAGGGGTTCAGACAAAAGGAGAAGTTGCTCTGTTGGTCTGATTTTGGCAATTTTCGTAGGAAGTACAGTGTAATATTAGTTGGAATCCTCATGGATACTGCAAATATTTTTCAGTGTCATGGATTTGCCTTCGCCAAGCATTTTATTTCCCCATTTTAGTTGCGGCAGATTGGTAGGTTATTATTTGGCTGGAAATCAGAATATTAAGAAATAGTTTTTTTTTGGTTATATCTCAATTGGCTAGTTGCTTTGGGGGTTTTCATTTTTGGACAGAATTGAGTAAGAGGAGAGGTGTGTAAGCCTCTATTTTCATCCAGCGGTATTCAAGTAGAAATAGTCACCATGTGCATCTCACTAATTTGTTGGAGTAAGATTAAGCAGGACGGATGGGTGCATGTTTTGCATCACCATTTCGTTCCAGCCTACTCAGGGATTCATATCCTGTGTTATAGATTTACTTTTGAAAAACTTCTTCCTGCATCGGTTGAATATTGATGCTGAGGCTTAAAGTTTAATTTAGGTTTCAGACATACGTGCACTCTATGTTAGACAGATTTGGTTATTTATCAGGAAGTCCGAGCATCAAAAGTACTTTTCTGATAATATTGAATGACTATATGTTGATGACGGTGTTAGTCGCTGATTCAATTGTTTTGAAGCTTGTACCTTTTGTTTTGGTTTTTATTTTGCTTGGGCGAGGGGGGTGTGCAGAATGGTGGAAATCAGACGAACCAAGTGGACAATAGGTCTAGTCTTTTTTATTTTCATCCTGCTTTCTTTCTTATTCTAGTAAATTTAATTCTGTTATTTGGTCCTGGTGCTTCTGTGAAAGGAATTTTTATGGAGTATTGGGCTTAACGTTTTTTACTTGCTTCAAATCCAATCTTTTAATGTTAATTTTCAGCTGTAACTTGTATTAACTGGTAAAAGCTATTTTTTTTGGTTTCTTACTGTTTATTGAAGATGCATTTATTTATTTAACTCGTCTTCTTTTTGGGTTTTTCTTTAGGTTGAGGTATATTATCCTATTTGCAATGGCAGACGCTCCAGAAACTGACAAGAATATTGAGATATGGAAGATCAAGAAGCTCATAAAAGCACTGGAGGCTGCTCGTGGTAATGGGACCAGCATGATATCACTTATTATGCCCCCGCGTGATCAAATAGCTCGTGTGAACAAAATGCTTGGGGATGAATTTGGAACTGCATCTAACATCAAAAGTCGAGTTAACCGACAATCTGTTCTGGGTGCCATTACATCTGCTCAGCAAAGACTGAAGCTTTATAACAGAGTACCTCCAAATGGACTTGTGCTTTACACTGGAACTATCGTGACTGAAGATGGGAAGGAGAAAAAGGTCACTATTGACTTTGAGCCTTTTCGACCCATTAATGCTTCTCTATATCTGTGTGACAACAAGTTCCACACTGAAGCACTGAATGAACTTTTAGAGTCTGATGATAAGTTTGGGTTTATTATTATGGATGGTAATGGGACCCTCTTTGGAACCTTGAGTGGTAATTCTCGCGAGGTCCTTCACAAGTTTAGTGTTGATCTACCTAAGAAGCATGGAAGAGGAGGACAGTCAGCTCTGCGATTTGCTCGTCTTCGTCTGGAGAAGCGCCACAACTATGTAAGGAAGGCTGCTGAACTTGCAACCCAATTCTTTATAAATCCAGCAACCAGCCAGCCCAATGTCTCAGGACTAATTCTTGCTGGATCCGCTGATTTTAAGAATGAGCTCAGTTTGTCTGACATGTTTGATCAACGTCTTAAGGCAAAAGTTTTAAATGTTGTGGATGTCTCTTATGGAGGAGAAAATGGTTTCAACCAGGCAATTGAGTTGTCATCTGAAATCCTGTCTAATGTGAAGTTTATCCAGGAGAAGCGGTTAATAGGAAAATATTTTGAAGAGATAAGTCAGGACACAGGGAAGTATGTTTTTGGGGTGGAGGACACTTTGAAAGTGCTTGAAATGGGGGCTGTTGAGATTCTTATTGTGTGGGAAAATCTAGATATGACTAGGTATACGCTAAAGAATTCTACAACTGGTGATATTATTGTCAAACACTTGAACAAGGAGCAGGAAGCTGATCAAAAGAACTTCCGGGATGCAGCTACTAATTCCGATTTGGAGGTTGAGGATAAGGTTTTGTTGCTTGAGTGGTTTGCTAATGAGTACAGACGGTTTGGCTGCACTCTGGAGTTCGTCACCAACAGGTCGCAAGAGGGATCTCAGTTTTGCAGAGGTTTTGGAGGAATTGGAGGGATCCTGCGGTACCAGATTGATCTTGGAGTTCTGGATGGCCTGAGCGATGATGGAGAAGTTTATGATGATTCTGAATAGCAATCAATAACTTTCTCTAGTGCTGGTGCAGGGACTGAGCAACAAGCTGGCACCAGCGCGCAAGGGCTCTCGGAGGCTCTTGCAAATGTTTCTGATGCCTGGAGGTTTAACACAAATGGTCAGTGGATATTTATTCTCCCCAAGTTCCTTAGCATATGAATGTGTATTTATAGTCTGTTCACTTCTATACTATTTTGACTGAGCTCATTTGTCGTGAATAATAATGTGTTGCAGTTATTCATTGACTTAGATGAACATGCTTTCGATATTTGGAATTTGTATGTTGCAGATCGAATAGATTGCCAGGCTGACAGAGTTCCCCCACTATATGTGGAAGTTATCTGAATGTTGCTCGGCTCTTTCACAACTTGCTTGCTGGATGAATCAAGATGTGAGGATTATCAAGAAGCTTTGAAGGAAACTACTTGCTCTTTCCCATAGGGTAGGTTTGGGAACCTTCTTCTTGAGCTTTTTCTTTGGAGACAAATATGTTTGAAAACTCCCACCTTATATCTAGTATTAAGTGGAATTGCCTTAAGTTTGCAGTTACAGTCTCAGTGGGTGGTGATGTTCCCACTTGGTTATGACTAATAAAGTGTGTGTTAAAACTTAGAATGACTGTTTTGGGTTTGTATGATTTGAAAACTGCTTTGCGAATGATGAGACAATGTGGGATCGCTTAGAACTCCCACCTTAGAATCTATTAGGAATCATCGTAAGTTTGCAGTGACTGTCAGTGGTGTTGTTCCCATTTGCTTATTATTAATAAAGTGTTTGAAGCTATACAATATATATTCTGTTGGTGGTGATCTTGTCAAATTTATGATACTGTTTGGAGTTGTACGATTTGAGAATTGTTTGTTGTTTCTTTGACGAATGAATCAGAATTTGGGGGCTCGTTTTGGCTATGAATCAGACAATGGTGATCTTTTCTGAATTTTCCCAGGACATTTTGTTTTGAAAGAATAAAAAAATGCATTGGTTGATTGGAGGAAAAACGTTACCGATTTTCGAATTTAGTACAATTACATGTAATTTGTAGGTATATGGTATAAGAACCGAACAAGTACATGTACTTTGTAGGTATATGGTATAAGAACTGAGAATTCGTCTGAATGCAATTGTGGTCACAAAATGGAGCATTATCATACAAGTTTTGCTATCGACCTTCTACCATTGTGATGCTAAAACTGGGAGAATTATTTGCTTTCTCGCTTGAAGAACTAGAATCAGGTTCAAAAACTAAATTTCTTTCAGTGAAAAATCCAGGTTCCTTTGGCATTGGTAAAGTCCCATGCTCACTTGCCAACATTAGAACCACAGGTGACATACTTGGCCTGTCTTCTGGTGATTTTTGTACACAGAGTAGAGCGACATGGATTGATCTTACTACTTCAAACAAATAACACGGTTTGATCGACTGATTATCGATTAACTCCTCAAATCTTCCTTCCTTGTAACGCGACCACGCCTGTGAAAAACGGGATAATGATATATATCCTTACTTGTAAATGATCCAAGTAATGAATTGAAGGAAAGGAAATACATGTCCAAGAAGATTATGATGGTGATCAGGATGAGAGAATCGTCTGTTCTTCTTCCCAGTTACAATCTCCAGTACTAGAACGCCAAAGCTAAACACATCTGACTTGGTTGAGAAAAGGCCATCTACTGCATACTCTGGAGACATGTATCCACTGTGGGAAAAAGCATGAGAAGAAGTATGAAATGAAAGAAGCAGATCTCAAAATGACAGGATATTGCAGGGCTTTTTAAGGTGGTGCTTACTATGTTCCAACAACTCTCTTTGTGTTTGCTTCAGTCTCAGTTCCTCCAAATATTCGCGCCGTGCCAAAGTCTGATATCTTTGGCTTCATATCACTGTCTAACAAAATGTTGGAAGCTTTGACATCTCTGTGGATGATTGTCAAACGCGAGTCCTGATGAAGATAAAGAAGTCCGCGAGCAATTCCAGCTATAATCTGGAAACGCTTTGGCCAATCCAGCAATCTGTTTTGGCCATCATCTGTCCAAACTTCATATCTTAGTTTGTAGCAGAATTTGGACAAAAGTAACTGATTAATGAAAAGAATGCACTATGATCTAGTAAGAATAAACGTTCAATTATGTAACAGAACAGAACTGACCGAATATGAAGAAATCCAAGCTCTTATTAGGCATGAATTCGTAGATCAACATCTTGTCATCTGCTTGGATGCAGCATCCTAAGAGCTTCACAAGATTCCTATGCTGCAGTTTTGCAATACATTTAACTTCATTCTTGAACTCATCAAGTCCTTGTATAGAGTTTTCAGAAAGCCGCTTCACTGCTATTTCTTTTCCATCAATCAATATTCCCTGATAGATTATGATGATAGAAATCAAATTCCAGACATGAGAACCTATTTATTTAACATTCGATACAACAAGTACCTTATAAACAGGACCAAATCCACCCTCTCCAAGCTTATTTTCCCTGGAGAAGTTGCCAGTAGCCTGCACTATTGTCTGAAAATCAAGTAAAGGGAGGTCTAGATCGTCGTAGTCGTTACTTTCGCTAACGAAAAGCCCAGAAATGTTTCCCAATGCCCCTGTGAATATTTTTTGGCATAGAATGGACTTAAATGCAAACATAACCACATGGATCAACTACTTATTCAGGAGGATGAGCATATATCTAACCTTCCCTGCTATGCAAATGTTCATTCTGTATTTTCTGCCTTCTCTTCTTATATTGATGGTACAATATCCGGACTAGTATTAACATCAAAATCCCCCCTAATAAAGGCAAGCTGATTTTGATTATTTTCTCTTCATAGACTCCAGCCCCTGTATATGCAAAAGAATCAACAAACCATGTTCAGTTTCAGAGATCCCAAAACAAATTCAACATTTTTGTAAAAAACATGCTGAACTTGTCATCTTTCTGAGCCAGTAAGAAGCATTTATACAAACATGATTAAGCATTAAGAAGATAAATTAGCGAAAAATCGGGTCAGAAGCACGAAAAGGGACAAGTTCTATATAACACATGAACATTATTTCTCATTCATCTCAAAAGAAAGATTCATTAATGTGGTTGAGATAGGATGATTGATACCTATCTCAGAGGAAGCCAGCCTTATGTAGATATCTTGCCCGCCTTCGCCGAACTTGATCATATCAATCAGATCATCAAACCAGAGCAAGCAGCCACTGCCTTTCCCTCTTATATCAGTATTTGAGTAAGCCATGCATGAACAATTATTCAAACACATTTTCTCACATTCCTTGAGGGTCATGCTGTCATTGTACGAGGAGCGTCGAGTATCGGGCAACTTAATGTGGCTATATTTTAGAAATCCATCTCCTTTTTGACAATCCAAAGAAATTCTTCGGGTACAACCACTAGACCAATCGGTAGCTGCCCAATCATTGGGGGATTTTGGTACGAATTTATCCAAACAGCTACATACTGGAGAATTAAGAATGTTGCAGATACCATAACCATGACAAAGACCATAACTATCACAAACATCAGCTGGGGCTTTAGTGTAAACAGTCCAATCCTGTGTTTTATAATTCCAGGTTAACCTTTGTTCCACCCCATCTGAACTCAAAGCCAGCCTTGTATAAACAGAGGTGTTAATCAAATCAAATTTGTAGTATATTTCCTCTGGGGTGTTAACAAATTCATATGTAAATATCTGGTTTGGCTTCAGCCCTGGCAAACCACTAAACCGGATACCGTTCCACGGTCCAGAACGAAACTGCTCAGCTGAACCTTGGAGCAATAACTTTTGAGGGAAGCCATTAGAATCCCATTTAAAGATGAATTCACCTGGTGAAGGATCAGTACTGCTTTTTGAGGACTGAAGATACCTATTAATGCCTCTCACCAAGTCAATCCCCCACTTCATTCCAGGTAAAATATTGTCAGTAGGATAATCAAAACTCTGCCAGAGATAATTCTCTGGATTGTCATCAGCAGCATCTCTCACAACAAGGTTCCCTGAATCAAGAAGCTGTACTATCGGGTTGTCGGTCGATTTGGAGGCATTTGTTGACCATATGATGCTGGTTTTTGTGCTGTTAAGAAGAGTGAGTTTTGCTTGATCAGTCATCTTCAAAATCCCATTTGTATCAAGAAGTGGAAAATCTCTGTTAGCAACCCACACAACAGTTCTTTTGGTAACTTTCTTGTACCAAATTCCCAAGTATCTCCTCCTGGAATTACCAATACCATCTGGGCTGAAGAATCCCAGTTCAAAGGTTCCACCTGATGAGATGATGGTTTGGCCATCTACAAGTGGCTGATTCAGAGTTATCTTATCAGCAGAATCTGAGAAAGTGAAAAGAATGAGCAGAAAACAGAAGCAGTAACAGAATCTATATACACTTTGCATTGCACTTGTTTATTTTTCTTCTTCTAGTGAACAGTTATATTTTAGCGAAAAATTGTTGGTTTTAAGGCGCAAATCATACTATCAACACACCATAATTGGTCTGCTGAAAATTCAAACATCAGTTCCATCCTTCCCCACTGGTATCTCTTCCAAAACATGGTCCCTCCCACAAATACAAAAAGTCAGACACTTCCAAAGCAATTTGCTGAAGATATGTCGCGATCCAAATAAAAAGTAAAACTTTATAAGGGACCCTTAAGAAAAACTGTCCATAACAGAAAAAAAAAAAAAAAAAAAAAAAAAGAATAAAATAGCAATTGTAATGCTCTTGCAAATAATTCTGATGCCTGGAGGTTTAATACAATGTTCAGTGGATGATTCTGTTCAGGTCCATAATATTTCGACTAAGCTCATTTGTTGTTAATGTGTTGGAGGGCAGACATGGGACGGAGGTCGGCTGGAATAACCCCCCTATGGAAAATTCCGCCCTTTTGGAGGCGCCGGCGTCCTCTCTCACCGTACAGTGCGCCCTGATTGGTTGCTGAATGTGCTTTATATTTGAAATTTGTATGGTGCAGATGACCTAGATTGTCAGGCTGAAAGAGTTCCTCCTCCCACTATATGTGGAAGTTATCTCAATGTTGCTCTTTCACAACTTGCTTGCTGGATCAACCAAGATGTTAACATTCTCGAGAAGCTTTCAAGGAAGTAACTTATGAGTATTATTTGTTGTTTTATTATTGTGATTTTAATTCAATTTTATACCAATAATAATGTTTTGTTTATGTTTTGGAATTAGGTTATTGATTAATGGAGTTTGTGCGAAAAAATTACTATTAAATTTATGAGATATTGAAAATAACAAAAGGTGAATTATAATTATTTCACTGTGTTTTGATTAAACTACATTAACCTCTTTTAAATACTCAAATTCATAATAATTAGTCCTCTGATTGAGCGGAGAAACTGAACCAAAATATTAACGTAGATATTATTATTATTTTGAAAGAGAAAACTAACATCATTATTTTTCATTTTTGATTTTGATCAACAAAATAAATATAATTGTCAAAATCTGTGACTTAATTAAACTAACAGACGATTTCTGGTGCACTGATCCATCGGGAAGGTTGCTCGTACAACAGCTTGTGGATGGGGAATTTCATACCGCCACCCAACCCATTTATAACTTTGAATGCTTGAAATTGGGCTCGCCGCCATGTTTGGTTTTCTCTGGAGCTTTGCACAGCAATGTTACTCTGGATGATGCTATTAAAGACTTGATCTCCCAATTCTTGGATTCAATTTTGAAGAGTTTTAGTTCCCATACCTTCCAAGAAACCAACCCAGACTTGGTCATAAATTTAATAGTCAGCAATTATCCTTTTAATATATTCATATTTGACTAATATTTATTACCTGAATAGTTCTGCCGGCATTGACCGGAGTAGCTTCAGCAAGCACAAGATCACCAACTTCGGCACTCTTAAGATGGTTAATGCTGAGTTGGATTCCGGCAGCCCCCATCCTCCCGGAGGCTAGGTAGGCTCCGAAGCTGCACAGTTCCTCAGCAATCATTGCAGATATCCCTCCATGCAATACCCCAAATGGCTATAATAATCACAACAAATTCTGAGATTAATCCATTCTAATTGTCTTATCAATCAATATGCATGTTCTTATCGGTGTCCATAAAATTCGCAATTAATCAGTTTACCTGGCAACATTTGGGCGTAACTCGAAGGCGGCCACTGACTTTCTCGGCCGATATCTCATCGCTCTCGAACCCAAATGCCCTGAGGGCTTCAGTGGGAAAATCCTTCATTGATTTGCAAGGCTGGATGCTGAAAGTTGGAGAGTGGGAGAAATCTTTCGGTTTTCCCCCCTTTTTAAGAAATGAAGTCAAGCCATCATCGTTGATTTAAAGTATTTTGTATTATTTGTGAGTGGTTTTTTAATTTTAATTTGTTTGACTAATCTTCAGCCCACCTGCGAAATGCTGCCACCAGTACCTGGCATTTTCTTGAATCCAAACAATCAAGCTACTGGAAACAAAAGCTCCAATATTTATAGGAAAATAAAACCAGTTGAAGAAAGAGCCCTTTTTAACCCTTTCTTTAGGATCTGTACCATCAAATTGATAAGCCCCAAATGATGACACATGGTTTGATCCCACTATTACCGAGGGCAATCATACACTATGGGGGACGCAGACTTTATATTTTCGGGAGGGGGGGGGGGTGGGGGGGGGGGGGGGGGGGTTGGAGGTGGTGTAGTGGTGTGGCGGTAGACTTCGTAGTGTGTGGTGTGCAGACTGTGACGGAGCAGAGGTGCTCTGTTTTTTTTTTTAAAATTTGTTTTGTTTGCTGCCTCAACTAAGAATGTTTGTTTTGACGACATCCGTGCTGCTTTTTAAAACTTATCAGTAATTATTTTTTTAAAACTTAAGAGCCAAAACGAAACCCATGTAATTTTTTTCTCAAAACTATCTGATTTCTTCTCAAACCAATGAAGGGCTGTGGGGAGATTGCAGCAGCTACTCGAGGGTGGAATTGGAGGCGGATATCGGCCGAAACTCGGCCAGAACAACCCTATTAGGGAAAATTTTGGCCGTTTTGGGGGGCATCACCCGAATCATCTCATCTATCCTTCTGCGAAGAAAGTTTGGTTTCAAACCCCGATTCAAACAGGAGGAGTATGCCATGCTAATATATCTTGGATGATCCACATCTCATGGTCAGACACCGATGAACACATTGAACTATCCATGTGACTGAGAACCCTCACAGCCCAGACACAATAACACAATTATCAGGATGCCACCATTAACTCCCATTCGTTAATTTGTAGTTAAAATTTTTTGAAGTTATAAATAATAATTAAATTTTTAGTTACTTGTCACAAAATCATACTTCCTCAATCATAGACTTAAACCTACTATTTCTTCTGATTTAAATTAATTGCTTAATTATGGATGTGTCTAATCATATGATTTTTAATATTAATACATTAATAATTCAACAGTTAATTCATAACCTAAAAAACATTATGAATGGTTCAATTATGGATTTTGCTTAAGTTGTTAGTCGTGTGGTTTAAAGTTGTTAAAGTTATGGCTTTTTTATTTTTTAAAAGTATGTGGTACGATTCCTTTTAGTAAAATAATTTTAATAAAAATGATTAGCTGTACTTTAAGATAGTGAGTAGCAGAACAACAGCTGTTAATAGTGTGGATGGCCTAGCTAGATTAGTAATAACAGTCATGTTTTTTAATTTGGAAAACCATCTGAAAACAAAAAAAACCCATAGACAAAACGACGTCATTTTGGCGGTGAGTTTAAAAAAAAAAAAAACCCTCAATTGCTATGTATCGTCAACTTTTTAAAATAAAATTATCTAAATACCTGACTCTATAATTTTATAAAAATTCATAAAAAAATTTAATATTTAAAATTATAAAATATAATTATTTAATTCTTTGGTAGTATTATATCGCGCCCCTTTTTGTTATTAAACACCCCCTTTTTTCAAAAAAAAACCCTTTAGTTTGTTAAGTATCGCCCCCTTCATTCTTATTTCTCGCCCTCTTAATGTTTATTTTCTGTCCTTCCTATTATTACCTAATTGCCCTTAATTAATTTACGAAAAATTTTATAAGTCTCTTTTTAATCGACCAAAAATTTATAAAAATTATGATTAAAGTAGCAAAGATGAGCGGAATTATAAATAATTTTTTTTTGTATTTTTAGTAAATTGATTAAGGGTATTTAGGTAATTTAATATATTTTTATATTTAAATATTATGATTGGTATTTCTTAATTTATCAAGGATAATTTAGGTATAAAAGTGGTCCAAAATAATAAAATAGGGAGCGGGAAATAGACCTTCACTTAATTCTTTTATTAAAAAACATACAAGCTAATATTTGGCCCCCAAAATAATATCTGGCGGCCAAACATTTGCGCAAATTATATAGTACTCATATGTACACTTTAGCATTGTACACCTAGGAGAAAACAGTTGGAAAGAGAGGGGTGTTTTTATTGTTCTCGGGGGTTGTAAGGGAAGGTGGTTTCAAGTTTAGAGGTTATTATGCAAAACTTGCGTTGACTCTATGGCTGGTTGTTCTGTTTGAGAACTTTCCAGAACCTTGCTTTTTTGTAGTGTTGAACAAATATGAACATAGGAAGACATTCACATGCATATAACTTATAAGGTAAGTGAAAGAGAAAAAGTACAAAAAAATTAGCATGGACCATTAAAAAAAGAGTGAATTGTAAAAAAGGTCATCATACTTTGGTAAAGTTTAGGTTTTGGTCACTAACTTTTAAATATTCAAAAAAAGTCACTAACTTTAGCATTTGAATTTTAATTTTGGTCATTCCGTTAGAATGAACCGTTAAATCCACTAACAATCCTATATTTGGAGGGTATTTTTGTCCATTCATTAATGCTGTACACATGCTGCTCGCGCTACAGTAACGCGCTACAGTTTTTTTTTTTTAACGCATAGCCTTTTTTTAAAAAAATATACTTTTTTAAAAAAAAATAATTTACTAAAAATACCAAAAAATTTTATTTATAATTCCGCTCATCTATGCTACTTTATTTATAATTTTTATAAATTTTTGGTAGATTAAATTATAAATAAAGTAGCATAGATGAGCGGAATTATAAATAAATTTTTTTGGTATTTTTAGTAAATTATTTTAAAAAAAAAGTATATTTTTTAAAAAAAATGCTATGCGTTAAAAAAAAAAAACTGTAGCGCGTTACTGTAGCGCGCACTGTAGCGCGAGCAGCATGTGTACAGCATTAATGAATGGACAAAAATACCCTCCAAATATAGGATTGTTAGTGAACTTAACGGTTCATTTTAACGGAATGACCAAAACTAAAATTCAAATGCTAAAGTTAGTGACCTTTTTTGAATATTTAAAAGTTAGTGACCAAAACCTAAACTTTACCAAAGTATGATGACCTTTTTTACAATTCACTCTTAAAAAAACACCTTTAATTTCAAAAACCATAAACATCATGTTTTAGATGTAAGCATCAAAATACAACACTTATGATATTAAAATACATCACATAACACATGAATATACATCAACTATATTATGAGAATAATTTTACTCATCCATGACTCACGTGTTAAATTTATTAAAAAATTTAAAATTTGAATTTTATATTCTTTAAATTATATAAAATATTTAAAAATATTTTATTATGGAATAAATAATATATGAATAAAAACTAAACAGAGTGTAAAAAATAAAAAATGGGATCAGTCATAAACTAAATGGAACAAAATTGAAAACGGGATTAACAACAAAAATTGAATAAAATTAATTGAACAAAGGGACTAGCAATTAATTATTTAACAGGTTTATTAGGAGGAGGACAATTCAAGTGAGGAGGACAATTCAAGTGCGCGTATGGTGAGTGAAAGATAAAAAGTCAAAAACTTAATATAGACCACAAAAAAAAGTACAAATAACTGTTAGGGGAATTATCCACTTAAACATGGTATAATTGCTAAAATTATACTATGTTATAAGGAGGACAATTAATGTGGGCGTTAAATCAGTGAATGAGATAAAGTAAAAAAATTAGCGTGGATCACAAAAAAAAAAAAGTGCAAATACATAGTATGATATATTTTCACATTCTATTTACGCTCTTTGTTGTGAAAATCGTTATATAGTAATATTAGTATTATAGTTATATTGTAATGTGTCATTTGACAAATGACCGGACAACATTGACTAATCTGTATCGATTGATATATGAATGTTTTCAAGGGAATTTTTAGTGAAAACTTAAGTTAAAAGCCATTAAATGATTGTAATTTTTTTAAAAATAAAAAAATTACAAATTACTCAAAAACATTACAAAAAATGGTAAAAAGAGTTATTCCACATAAGCAAGAGCATAATATTTAAATCAAAATCAAACATCAATTGCACTCATATTTATTCATTGTATCTCAATCGCATGCTAGTTTTGATGATTAATCAAATTGGAAGCTTTCAACATCATTTGATGGTGAAGCTTTCAACATCAATTGATGGTGGTGTTCATGTGGTGTTTTCTATGTAATTATTTATTCAAAATTGTAATTTCTTTTGCTAATTTAAATTTTTGAGCAAAATTTTGTCTAATTCTCCTTGATAACAATTTGAGATTGCGTATTTATTTTTATTTTTTTGGGGGGGAGGGGGGTTGTTACATGCGCGTGCATGTTAAAATAATAAAAGAATAATAAAAATATGTATCATATTATATGTACGATTAATACGGTGAACTTTTAGTTTTACTCTTTTGTGAAAATTTCTATACCAACCACACACAATCTATAATAAAAATTTTGATTCAATTAAAAATACCAGGTGCAAATTCACCCGATCTATTTAAGACATATGAATTGCAGACCAATCAATGATTGTTTAAACAATCAATGTGCTTGACAATAAATACAATAATTATTGCAAAGTCTCATCCCATGGATGGATTCCAGCAATCCAAGCTCCGGATGCTCGAGCCTGAGCTTAACTAAGCTATTAGAACCTTCGAAGTGCGTGTCATCTACAAGAAATATGAAGGGTTTCTCTTTGAACAATGTTACATTTCCTTTCAAATATATCTAGTTTGTTTACTACACAAATAACTTCAAACGGATTTAAAGGCAAAATCATCATCTCTTCCAGTCAGTTTGCAATCTTGACAGTCTCAATTGCTGCAGCCATATTTGTTCTGAGGGCTAAAGTCCACTCAAGACCAAAAGAAAAGACCTTGTTTATCTTGCTATTCAAGAGGGCAACAATATTGTCCTTCAAGCACCTTTCTTTTGCATATTTTCCTTCAAAAACAAGGCTACATGGATTGAGTTTAATGCTGGACATCATTTTCTATACAAGTACTAAAATGAAACAGATAAAGGGCATCCAGCAAAAGGATCTTCAAAAAGGAACTAACAAAACATAGAGTGTGTCTGTTCCTAATCTCTTTCAAAGAATGAATGAAGCTCTACTTTGCACCATCTTCAACATCACAAGGAGCCAACATAGTTCTTGTATACCTTCTCAAATGCAACTGCATTTCGCCACAAAACTTAACGGCTTATAGATCGGAGCATGCTTGTGAAACAAATGAATCATTGAAATTCTATACTCGCCTTAAAATATCAAAGAAAATCGTACTTCTGTTCGAACGAATTACAGTGCTCATAATCGTGGATGAGAGAATCTCAGTTTTTACAAATATACACTAAACATAAAGAGGTCTTGCTGGTAAAGCGCCTAAACATAAAACAGAAACAAAATTGTGGACAATCCATCCGTCTAATATTAGTACAATTCTTGCTGGTAAAGAGGCCTAATCTAAAGAGGATAATGAGGTCTTGTTTTGGTTGATTTTCACAGCTCTTAATCCTCCAGTTTCCAAACAGAGAGTTGTCCAGTAGTATTGCCTGTGAAAAATAGGCCTCCACAACCTTTCTCGAGTGCAAAAACTTCTCCCTTTGAAAATATTGTACCTCTCTTGGTGAATGATGGCAACTCATAGATGACAGAGTTATCTTTACACGAGCAAAGCAGGATTGGATTAGCCTTCCCATCGAGTGTTCCACACAGAGCAAGTATACCACTTTCTTGTTTGTTTTCACGAACTAGTTCCAGAACTCCACTTTCAACTTCTCCCCACACTTTTAACATCTTGTCCAATGATCCAGAAAACAAATATCTGTCCCAACAAATGAGAGATGTTACAGAATCGGCGTGCGCTTTCAATGCCTGCATGCATTCAAATGTTTTAAGGTTCCAAACTCTAATCGTCTCATCCTCGGATCCTGAGTAGAGCCTACCAGCCCCCACAACAAGGGAGGTCACAGCCAGTGTATGGCCTGTTAATGTTCCCAACACTTTAGGGCAGCTAGATTCTGAACTGGACTTCCACGCCAATATGGAACCATCCTCTACTCCAGCAAAGAGGATATCATCACCTACAACCATGGCATTGACAAGGCCATTTGGACCATTTAGAACAATTTCAGTTTGGGCGTCTATGTTCCAGGCATGCACAGCATTTTGAGAACCAACAAACACCCACGGGCTTTCACTTATCATGCATCCAATTTCAGCACCAAGGCTAACATCTCTAACACACTCACCACTATTACAATCCCAAACACACGCAGACCCATCCTTACAGCCTGAAAACAGCTTGTCAAATCCAGATGGAAGAGCTATTCCAGTAACAGCCTTGTTGTGCCTTTCCAATTTTTTCAGCAAGTAGAATCCAGAGCCAGAAAACCATGAATGCAAATCCTGGCACTTATCCCCTTGGACACAATTACCAGCAACCCAATATTGGCATATTTTCTCCCCAGTCGGTAAAACTGCTTTCTGATCAACAAGATTACTGTTGCCTTCAGAGTCTGCTGCTCTGATCGATGATAGAACTGTCATATTTTTATTTTGAACAGCAGGGCAAAGTCCTTCAGTGGTCAAATCCTTTTTCTGATTCACGTGATTAATATTAACTTTAGATCTTGGAGCTCCCGTGGATGTTGAAACTCTTCCTTTCTTACTTTCCACTGTAGAGTCAAAGGCCAAAATCTTTCTTTGGATCACATTGCCTTTGTTAACTTCAGAAGTAGCACCTTCCAGGTATGATGGAAGGGTTGCATTCTTACTTTGAACAACAGGGCCAGAATTTCCAATGTTCTGAACCTTTTTCTTCTTCATAATAACATCATCAGCTTCAGAGGTAGAACAAGACCGGTTGGAATTCCGCAAATAGCATTTGAATTTATTGTTGCTGTAATCTCGATAGGATTGTTTACTTTTTGATGAGTTCGAGTGCAGAAACATACAGCGGTTCTTGGTGCAGTTTCCAGCTAGCCAAAAACTACAAACTCGGTTCTTGAAGTAGGGGCGCCTCGATACACCCAAACGATCAAAAACAGATCTTTTCGTTGTCTCCATCTCCACGGCTAATTCCCTTCTGAATTCCAAACAGAATATGGTCAATCAAAACCACCTCAATAAACTAATTTCCTCATCCATTAAACAGAGCAAAGTAAAAGAAAGAACAATAAAGATCATATACCCTAATTCAGTGAAAACTCACTAAATTCAAAAACCCACTACCCAAAAAGAGTTCATATAGCCTAATTCTAATTCAGTGAAAACTCACTAAATTCAAAAATCCACTACCCAAAAAGAGTTCATATACCCTAATTCAGTGAAAACTCACTAAATCCAAAAACCCACTTCCCAAAGAGAGCAGGAAAATTAGATGATTCCTCCACAAGAGACGCATAAAGATCTAATACTCGCAAATCTCCTAAAATAAAAACGATCGATAAATCAATCAAATACTCACAAAAATCCTAAATTCCAAAATAGAAAAACCTTACAAACTACAACAGAAAAGTAAATATTGAACCTGAAAACTCACTAAATTCAAAAACCCACTACCCAAAAAGAGCGGGAAAATTAGATGATGCGCATAAAGATCTAATAATCGCAGATCTCATAAGAAAACGATCCATAAATCAACCAAAAACTCACAAAGATCCTAATTCCAACACAGAAAACCCTTACAAACTACAATAGAAAAGTAAATAGTGCGAACCTGTGATCCGTAATCGACCGAACCCAGATAGCTTGAAGCGAATTCGAATGCGAAACGAAAGCGAATACTAAAGCGAGAATTGAGGTTTTTCTAGAATATGAGAGCAGAAGATTGGTATGTTTTCCTTGATGATCAAAAGATAAGAAGAGGTGAGGAGAAGAAGTATAATATAAGAAGAGAGAATTAGGGTGGAGGGAAAATCGAACGTTGGAGTCGGATTTGTCCGCGTCTTTTTTTTAAGGATTTTCCTGATTTGTTTTTTGAAATAGTTAACGTTTTCCCACTTGTTATACGAGGTAATGGATTAATGTACAATGCCTTCCGGTTATCTTTTTATTCTTTTATCCAATTATGCCGAAACCCTACTTTCCCAATTCTCTTTTTCTTTTATAAAAAAAAAAAAATTCTTTTGCGTAATATACTTTATATCTCATATGTAGATTAAATCATATTTTTTATATTTTACGTTTGATCAAATAATTTTTTTGTCCATACATATAAAATATGTATTATTTACTCTCTTACATTTTAAGAAAAATATATTTTTTAGTCCTAGTGATGTTTGTTTTATCTAAATTGTTTTAATTTTATTTATGAATAATATATAAATATTTTTTAATGAAAGATATAATTTAAACATCAGTGTATACATTAAAATATTTAAAATTTATTCATTTAGAAAGTTGTTACAGATTATACATGAATAGAATTGATATAATTTAGATCGAATCAACAATAGAAATCATATAATATATATTTTATATGTAATATAAAGGACAAAAAGAATTATTTTAAAATATAAAATATTTAAAAAATTATTTGACCAGGGACCAAATATATAATTTAATCCTCATATGTATTTCACATCATAAACTTTTCTTCTTCTTTTTTCGTGTCTTTTTTTAGTTTATTCTCTTACATAATTCTAATTGTAATTCTAATACTATTTCATAGTCTAAATCAGATCATAATAAACTAGTTTGGCCAATAGAGTCTCTCAAAATCTTCCTTCTTTACATTCAAGTGCATTGAAATACGATTTGTAAATTTTATTACGACCATTTTTTGTTAATGGACCTCTTCCTTCTTTACATTCAAGTGCATTGAAATACGACTTATAAATTTTATTACGATCATTTTTTGTTAATTGACCACGTCAAATTCTATTATCAAGAAACGTATCGACGACTTATTGTACTAATTTCTCATACTACATTACCAATTCTCCTAGATCTATTTGTTGATAGATTTTTGATGAAATTTGCAACATAGAACATATACTAACTCATATTTCATTTTTAATCAAAATTACAATTTGGCAAGAGATGTTGCTGCAGGTCTTTTAACTTAAATAAACCACTTTTGAATATCAATTTTAGTAAAAGTTTAACTTTTGACAACATCAGTAATCGTCTCTATACCGACATTTCTGATGGTCGAATAATCAATCCATAATACAGTTTAAAATAACCAACCCTCTACTGATTATTCAAAAATATCTTTATTTTCAAAAAGTTGCTAAGTATCCTGATTTTTGCTTGAGAAACTAGTGTTCTTCAACCATAGCAAAGAGAATCCTAAAAATTAAAAGTATCATTGCTTCATCCAAAAGTTACATTAAAGTAGTGAAGAAAGTATGGATGAACCGTTTAAGATCTCCCAAACCATGGAGTCCCCTATGCATCTACAGTAATTTTGGAAGCAAGAAGTGAGTATTCCTGGAAGAACGCCTTGAAGTGTTCATATGCATGTTTCACATCATCAACTGCACACATTTCTCTTATACTGTGCATCGAGAGCTGGGGCGCTCCCACGTCGACTGTTCTAATACCCAATCCACTCGCCAGAATAGGACCAATGGTGGAACCGCAAGCCATGTCGTTGCGAACGACAAAATCCTGCATCCAAAGTTCAGTTCAGAAACAATGTATGAACAGGTTTTCTTGGTTTGTTATGATTTTGATTTGAAAACTTCGCGCAGTCGTTCAAATAGAACTCTGAACAAAACAGGCAGTATTTCTCTTCCATTTGTCTCCCCATTTCTCAATAGCATTTAGAAGGAACAACAGATAATAATGCAAAGCAAACATCAGGATAGATAAAGTGTGACGACATTTATCATGCATATTCACAGTATTTTGGACTCTTAAAAGATCACAAAGCCACTACGAATGGCTTTAACAAAATGGATGAACTTCTCAAAAAGCGTCATCATGTTGTTTATCAAGCAAGTATGAGTTATCAGTTACCTGAACAGGTAGGTTGTGTTTGGCTGCTATTTCCCTGAATATAAAGGCAGTGACAGCATTTGTGGCGTAACGTTGATTTGCATTGTGCTTAATTACAAGCCCACCATGCATTTTGGGCTGGTGATTGTCTTCATGCTTATCCTAATAAAAGACAATAACCATCAATTAGAAAAAATATATCTAGGCATAGGAGTTGGATCAATAGAGATGCAGGAATACCATATAATTGGGATGCAAAGCATGTGCCATATCAGCGGACACTATGAAGCTCCTTTGGGCCGCTTTAGCAATTAACTACAATGCAAAATATGATAAATCAGAAATACAGCAAATCATTCCCCCAGAAACTCCACTAAATTAAGACAATGAAGACATTACATAACAGTTCAGAAAAGAAGCGAAAGGTCGGAGAGGCCTCCAAGTACAGACGGGGGATTTGGGACTTGGGCATCAAGCATCATTGTTGTAGCGAAAAAAATATTTCCTCTAGTTTTTTAATAAAATGTTTGATGTTGTTCACATAAATTAAGAATCAATTAGTGTTTCATTTAACTGACATTGTTATTCTTACTTTTCTTTTTATTACACCTCCTCTTCCAAAATATCTTCTATTTATTAAAACTCTATCAATAAATTTTGGCAATTTGGTACTAAAATCCCAAAAGTTGCATTAAAAAGTCTAAAACATCTTAATAAAAAAAATTCTTCCACATTTTAAAACATCTTACATAAAGAAACGGATGAAATAATAACCAGTACGATACTTAGTTTCCCCACAAATGGTAAAGAGAATACTCCAGGAGAAAAGCTTGATACACCAGATAGAACTTGATGAGAGCATGTAACCTATTTAATTCTTTCTACTCGAGGCAGGCAAACTCAGACACTCCAATGTATTTTCAAGGAAAACAAAATAGAAGATATAAATTATTCAAAGAGGCTATCCAAAGGGTAACAGAGAACAAATGTTTGGAAAAGTCAATCGGTAGTTTCAGGCTGCGAATTCTTGTCTAACAAATATGTGTATGACATCAATTTTTAATGCTCTTGTATCTTTCAGTTCTTATTCTGTATCCGAACAAACTAAACAAGTAATCGTCCTTCAACAGCCTCTCACATTAACTTCAAAGAGATTACGGAAACAACCACCAAGAAGATATGGAAAACGGAAAAGTGAAAATTTTGGAACAGTATAAATTAATTTCTGCACAAGAACGCTGCTGGCAAGAGAAATTATAAAATATAAAAGGCTTAAAATAAAACTAAGACTCTACTCAAAATTCATTCTGGAAAAATACAAATATAGACAAATACATGATTCATCAGATATTTTTACCTTTGAATCTGAGCTGAAGGTACTTGTAATTCTTGACAAAGCGTCAAACAGCACTGGAGATCCAGCTCCCTGTGCAGAGTCAGATCCAATTTCCTCATGATCAAACAGTGCGATCATCCTGACACCAATCTCATCCTTGAGAGAATTCTCAACAGAGGTAGCATCTATCAATGCCTGAAATTTAACAGTAGTAACACAATTCGTGATCAACTCCAACAAATAAAAATCTAATAGAAAGCCACCTTTCCAACAGAATATGTTCTGTGGGCCAACTGCATAGAAAACATGATTGTTATGCTCCTCTTTTATAAACATCTTTTAGGTGTTTTTTCAATCAAGAGGAGTGAATCAGAAAAAGAATAACAAAATAGCTTTGAAAGGAAACAGGCATAAATGCTGAAAACATTTCAGAGATCAAGTTCAGTGTGGCCCGAAGCTTTCAGTCATCATAGACTTTCAATAAAAATTAACATATTTATAGGTCGTTGTCAATGATTCTTACCTTCAAGGTGCAGAATGACATGCAAAGATTGTCTAGTCTTCCAGAAAATATAAATTCCTTAGCAGCACCTGCTATAATGCTTGGTTGAACATCACATGCTTGCAGCTCAAAGTCACATATATCCTCTGGTCCACATCCAACTTGATTGGCAAGAAGCTAAGACAAAAGAATTTATGAATTGAAAAAAGTAGGATACTACTTTCTTGACACAAGTGCAAAACTTATGGAAGTGAAAGAGAAAAAGATAAAAGGTTTGTACGCAATGAATGAACCTGCAAAAGAACAGAGTGGTGCTTGCCACTCGATTTTGAGTTGTCCGTTGGGTTTCCACCATCCAATGAACCATTCTCGGCCACAGCTTTACAAAGTTCTGCCTGTATCAATAGAGACCCAATTGAAAGATTAATTAAAAATCAGGAGTGATGGAACAAAAAGTCTTCAGTTAGTCACATGTTCTCATATTCTAGTATAGCATTAAAATAAAGAGAATAAAACTCTACAAAGTCACAAGGGCAAGAACTCCTTACTTTCAATTCAAAGCTCCAACAAAGTTAATAAGCAACTACTTTTTATTTTCAAAAGAAAAGAATTTCCATTAGGATAGTTATCATTGTCTTCTGACAATTTCATTGCGATTTATCAGTTAGGCTAGCTCTATTTAACCCTACTCTCTTTGCACACAAGGATGCTCAGTTTCACTGTCCAATCTCAACAGAACAGCTCGAGAAAATATTCTCATCTGCTTTCTGTGTAAATAGTAAAGGTTTAAGAAATATTATGCTGTCCAAAAGTAACACCAGTACCCTCAGATCCGAAGGAGGAACACTGCTATGCCATATTTGCTGGGAACTCACTCTGAACCACAATTCCTTCCAATGTAAGGTATCATTGCACAAAGATAAAATTAACGAAATCCCCCCGAAACCAAGTACAAAGCGAGGTCACTACTAAGCGATATCTACTCAGGGCCCACTCCAAAGCCCAATCCCAAGGTATTTTTATTGTGCAAAATCAAGAGTAAATAAATACCCTAAACCAGTAATCAGATAAGCCAAGAAGGAAGAATGAATCTCAACACCAGGAGCTTCAGAAAATAGTCTCATCTATTATTAGCACAAACAATACAGGCTATTTCATCCAAAAGTAGCAGAGTAGTACCTTCAAATCAAATCTAGAGCACTACCAAGACATAGTCAGGACTCACTCTATCAAACACAACTCCCGAGGTAAGGCTTTATGTACAAAGATCAAGAGTAGCCAACTACCCAAACCAATTAATGAAGCAAACACCGGCCAAAATATTTCCACAAGACTTCAACCCTTGGAAATAGTTTGTGGAGTTAAATTGTACTTTGGCTAAGGAATATTTCCACTGTGAATAAAAGTACATTATATCGGTCAATTTGACACATGAGACCAAGGATTCAGTTGCTTTTGAATCAGCATACTAGTTACAAGGGGATGCTTCAAATAGAATATCATTTTTATATGCTGCCTGACACTTCAAATAATAATTCATTTTGATGTGGACAATACAACAGCACATGTGAAATCTATACCTTGACTGCTGTAGCCAACACGGGAAGAAGATGACTCTGTTTGTTCACCTTGAATCCATCAGTATTAACCTCTCTGACCAACAACAGAAAATGGATTACATATTCAACCAATGTGCCAATGGTTGGTTTCAGTAACAGGATATCCAACAACTATCTGCTAAAAGTACCTGTCCAGATGAATTGCCAGGGTTGGAATCCGCATTATTGGCTCCTCAATTCTAACAAGCCGATGTGAGTAGGATGTGAGACCATCTTTCTGTTCCCTCACTATCAATCTTCCAGCAACAGTTAAATCACGGTCAAACCATGTGTGCCACAGACCACCTCCATAAGGTTGGACACCAACTTCCAAATACCCACCTTTGGAAACCTAAAGCCACAACACTTCAAAGTTTTATATCAATGTACTTTTAGAAGAACAAAAAAAACATAAAACTACAATAAATTACCTTTGAAGTAGGCTTCAATTTCAGACATGGGCTATCTGTATGAGCACCAAGAATATGAAATCCATTCCCAGCTACATATCTACATAAAACCAGCCAACGTAAATCTAGAGAAATAGCAGAAGACTAAAATGCAAATATAGTCGGTTAAATATCAACAAACCACAAAATTTGTCACCTCCAAAGTAACATTTTCATTAACTATAATTGAACATTGGTATTCAGAAGCAGTCTTTTTCTTTTCTTTTTTTCTCTAGAAACGATCACTTTTATCCAAGAGTTAAGGAAAAATTATTTACACAACCACATCCATCGATCCACACCATCAAGGAAATAAGATCACTACAAGGAAGAGTTTCAGGTTTCTTACTCGATATTATCCCTTGTAAAAAAAGTAAATAAATCCAATTACAAAGCAACAACTGTAGAATAATTGTAAACTGATCAGAGAGAATAAGAAAACATACTTTTTCCCAATAGCAAAGGCAACAATGGTAGAATAGTTCCTAGTGAAGTAATATTTCTTCCCAGCTTCTAGTTCCCAATCTTCCGTTTCTAATATTTGCTGATACCCTGCACTCTTCAATCTCTTCTTCGCTTCGTCTGAGGACAAAACAAAAAACCCACAAAACCCATCAACAGAAAATATCTTAAAAATTTTAAATCCAGATAAAACAACCAAAATTTCCCCTTAAAATCCGATCTTCAACGATTTAGCATTGGAAAAGAATATGGATTTTGAACAGTAGTTTTCACCGTTTTTTCACCATAATCGTCAAAATACATAAAACAGTAACTAATATTTACCAACGGCATGAAAAGCAGTTGGAGAAGCATTCAAGAAATCAACGAAATCGGTCTCCACTGAGCTGCCCATTATAGTCTTCCTTCGGAGTGTTCTATGACCGAAAACTGTGCTCAAGAAATGATTCCTAAAAATCGCGTTAGAATCTTTATATGTAGTGTATTTAGATTGCGTAAAACCCCGTGCAAATTTAACAAAATTGTCAGAAGACCCCTCATCTTTCAAAATATTATGAAAATATTTATGGACTAGGTTAATAATCTAGAATTATTAATTTTAAACTTTATCATTTTCTTACTAGAAATAGTGTAATTTATTCATGACATAAACAACATTAAATATGTTATATGGACACTAAATATCACTCGACTACCTATAATCTATCCATAAAATTCTTAAAATGTTATAAATTTAAAAAGGTTTGACCGTTTTAAGATTATTTTGAATTTGAATTCTACAACATGTTTTTAAAAAATAAAAAATGGTGAATTAGCTAAACCCGTTTCTTCACTTATTTTTTATTCTTTGCCCATGTTATCAACTTCCACAAACAACCACCAGTACTCTCCAACTGGATAGCCACCACTGAAACTCCTTCATCTATCAAAAGCTATCAACGAATCAATATAGACTTCCCGATTTATCTCTCCTTTTGTTTTCCTCCCCTGGAATCGACCACGAACAACATCATATTTCTTTGACCAAGAAGCTATTGATTTGGGGCTAGGGTTTAGGCAAATTTTCAGAAGTTTAAAAGAAAGTAAAATGTGTTTCTATGTTTTCAAACTTGAAGAAGAGAAACAAAGTTGGAGATAAAGGCAGCACAACTTCACGTTCGTTTCCATGCTCTTTTTTTTTTTTTTTTTTTTTTTGTGCCCCGAGAAATTTTTTAATAATAACCCCCAATTTATTGAAACGGTCATGGCTAACCACTAGTCAGAATCTTGTTTAAGATTTCCCCAATGCACTCTATTGTCTCGTAATAATTCCAGTTTTACATGAGTTTTATATTAATTTCTAGTACTTTATAAACTCACTACAACAAAAAAGGGTTTCTAAAATATTTGAAAATATTATAATAAATAAAATTTCATTACATTTTATCTATGGCGACACGAACATTTTTACGTGGTCTAAGTAGGTGTGGTCAAAGGGGTATTGGAATAACTCGACACTTTTTAATGTGAATATACATATGAAAAATGTGGAGTTATAATATATATGAAAACACAAGTATATACCATGATAAATCATCTATTATGACACAGTTGTTGGCTATATAGTGTTATATATATTAACATGTTAATACATAATAAAATATTTGGATAAAAAATCTATTATGACAATTTTAATGTTCATACAAATACCATAATATCATAAAATTATTGTCATTATATTAAATAATTAAAAATATAAAAATATGTTTAAATAGATAGTATATGACGTCATTTGTAAGTAAATATACAAATAATCTTAGACTGTTAAAATTTTGGTCTATAGGCATTCAAACTCAATCATTCTCTTTTAATACTACAGTAAACACCCAATCATTCTCTTCATTTCTGATGTGGGACAGCACCAGACGACTTTAAACCACACTTAATAATGTAATTATATATGTATTACAATTACACTATACATTGTAATCTATTAATACCTTAAGTTAATATATTAACAAATAAAATAACACTTGATTATGATTCTCTAGTTATAAAATTGTAATTACACTTGTTAGTGTTTTGATTGAAATTTTATTATAACACTTATTTCTAGTGTCATGGTAGAGTTTTATTGGGTGACACATTAAAATAATTATAACAACACTACTCTTGTAGTGTTTTAATATATATAAATAAGTTAATATTTGATGTTATTGTAGATATTAATAGATACATTTATAGTTTTGTGTTATGAAATGTGTGTCGTGAAAGCCCAAAATTCTAGTAGTGACCACTTACGTCATAAATTGTAAAATTGTAATTTTATACATTATCATTTATGATTGTAAAATTGGATTGTGGGACTGAACCGGTGAGATGATAACAAATTTAAGAAAAAAATTTATACCTTTTAATATATATTGAGATTATAAATGATACATGAAGAAGGACACAAATAATATTTATAATTTAATAATTACAAGTATGTTATAATATAACTACCGACAAATTAGTCTATTTGAATGGATATATATACATGTAATTATTTGAGTATCTCTATTTAGCAGATAAATTTAATTTTTATTTATAAGCAAATAAACATCTATAGTTTTATCCTATAAGGTATGTATAGCCCAATTATTTGTCGCTAATTTCTATGATTAACTATTTCTCTCCATTTTTGTTGAGTACATATATGTTATAATATTGGTATCATTTTATAAGAGAGGAATTGCTAACTAGAGGAAATTTTTGTATCTAATTTCAAATTATTTGAGTGTTTATTTTAGAGTAGTTTATTATTGTAATATTATACTTTCTCCGTCTCATATATAAAAATAATTTTGATTGAAATTTAATTTACATTTCACAAAAATAATTCAATTTTGATATTTTTATTATCAATACAAATGTAAAGGTATCATCATACACAATTCTTTTATAATTTATAAGTAAAATATAAAATTACAGACAAGCACTAGTTGACTTGGTGGTTGGCACTCCTATACACAAAAACATTGTAGATCAATAAAACTTAACATTATCACACTACTATTCCAGAAGCCTCAAATCTTCCTCCATTTTCACACCCCAATTCCACAGCCCTATAAATACTTCCAAAACCGCCTCGGAATGTTGCATCATCATCATCGGAACTAAAACTACATATATCATGGCTTCCAAGGAAACCACCATTTCCTTTGTTTTGCTGCTGGGTTTGGTGGCGTCCCAAGAATTATACACCATCCAAACGGCCAATGCAGCCGGAGAGTGTGGAAGAACTCCCATCCCGGAGGCGGCGAGGAGCTTGAGCCCGTGTTTGGGTGCGGCTTCCAATGCTAAAGCTAAAGCTTCTCCGATTTGCTGCGCCCGGGTTAATGGAATGCTGAAAACTTCTCCGAGATGCCTCTGTGCCGTTCTTCTTTCACCTTTGGCTAAAAAGGCCGGCATCAATCCGGCCGTCGCGATTACTATTCCCAAGAGGTGCAATATTAAGAACAGGCCTGCTGGGAAGAAATGTGGTCGTAAGTATCATATAATACATATTTGTAACATATATTGGCTAAATAAATTTAGAACATTTTACTAATCAAGTTAAAAGTTAAAATATTTTATTTTTTAACTTTCTTTTCAAAATTTTAATATTTTTATTATATCATTTTAGTTTAATAATCAAAACTATTATTATTAAACGAAAAAATTATTATTTAACCAATTTATGACACGTATATACTTAAATTACTTCCCTTCTATCAAAATTATTAATTACATACGACAATAATTTTATATTTTTAACTATGTAACATTATTTACTATCTCGCTTTACACTATTATAAATAATTAAGATAACCTAATTTTTAAAATTAAACTATTATTATAATATGAATCGTATAGCTAATAAAATTTGAACTCATTAATTAGAATAAACACATAAACTTTATAGTCATATATTCTTATTAAAAATTACAGATATTTGAAAAAATTGATATATATATACTTTCATAGTCTATCGTCCTCGAAATTTATTAATTTCAAATAAAAACCTTAACCTTATTTATTCACACCTTATTACTAACCAATTCTTTGCAAGTTGAAAGGGAAAAAATCAAGAAATTTTGCATTTTTTAAAAATAAAAAATTTTACCTCCTCGTTAATATATTTAACTTGACTAATTCTTTTTTTTTTTTTTTTTTCCCAAATGGCCATGGCAGCTTATACCTTACCGTAACTTCGAGGATTGGATTTAAGCAGCAGAATAAAGCCATACCGAGCCAAGCTTTCGACCGGATCGATCGTGAAGTCAAATAAAATGTTTGCTTTGAAGTATTGTTAACAAAAAAAATTTTAAAAAAAAACTTGAGGTTTAGAACGACTTGATCCGCCCAATAAAAATAAAGGAATACGATATTGGGCATGTTTTACGAGTCATAATTATGACGTTCATCTTTATATTGTATCAAAATAAAATAATATTATATTCATCGTTCTAAATTTATAATCATCTTTTATAGTACTTTCAATATAATTTACGTTTGTGATAATAAATAATTTTATAAATATTTGAATTTATAAATAAATGATACATGGACAACTATAGAAATGTGCTATAATTTTGTAAATTATGCTTCTTTCTTTCTTATTTGAAAAATTCATATTTGTTTGAGTTAATTTAACAAAAATGAGTTATTTTATGGGATGGAAAGAGTAATAGAAAAAATTATAGTAAACATTATGGATGAATAAAATAAATATCACATCCGATTTGGTAATTTTGATTACTGATAGGGATTTACTATTTGTATAACAAAATTACTATTTGTATAACAAAAAATGTCTAAATTACCCCCGATATGAAATAATAGATCTTTTTTGGATAAAAAACGCTGCGCATTGCTGAAGTAAAGGGGAAAAAACGTAAATTTGTATGGAAATGAACGAAAAAAACGCTGAAATGTCATGTGGAAATTAGAGTAAAACGCCAAAACGTAGCGAAAAAGTGTACTGAAAACGCCAAAACGTAGCGTTTCTTCCAAACCAAACGCCAATATGCAGCGTTGTATGGAAAAAAACGCTAAACCATAGCGTTTTATGTAATAAAAAACGCTAAAGAGTTGCCGAAAAACATATCTCGCTCGTTAAATAGTAGCGTTTGTGACGGTTTTTGTTAAAAAACGGACCGAACTAATATGAACAGACCAAATATTCACAACAAATTACATCATATCATATCATAACCTTTGTACATTCTCTGTACAAAAGGTTCCCTTACAAATATTGACAACAAAATCAAATCGACAATCGAAAGAAGGTTTCGTCGAATCATATCCATCTGCCATTCGTATTGTACAACTTTCGATTGACATTCTTCACGAAATGGTAAGTTTGCTACCCGTTATGTATTTTTGTATTTTGCAGCGTTTATTTTGCCCTAAAACGCCTCTTATTAGCGTTTTAGTCACCATCAACGCAAATATGTGGCGTTTTGTGTCAAGTAAAACGCCACTTATTAGCGTTTTAATCACCATCAACGCTAAGATGTGGCGTTTTATGTCAGATAAAACGCCAAATTGTGGCGTTTTATGCCTTTAATTTAAGAAAATTGTTGCGAAATTAGGGTATTTACGTGAAATCCGTAGCGTTTTTAGTTAAATTTTTTGTGAAATGGAGCGTTTGTTTGTATAGTTACGTGAAATACGTTGCGTTTTTTTAAGATTGCATATGTAAAGTGAAGCATTTTTTATAGCGTTTGTAACAATATGGATTCGAATTTCTGACTATACAGGACGATGATTCGAATATTAGCACACATGATGATTACGAGCAGGAACAGGATAATGAGGATGACGAGGGGGTGAGGAACAGGACATTGGGGCAGATCTAAGTGAATATTTTAGGATAGATATGGATTTTGCAAGTGTGGAGGATGCATTTACGTTTTGCTATCCTATAGCTAATAGCCTGCAGTTTGTGCTTTCGAAGCAAGGCGGAAGTGGCTCGACGTATTATTTTAGGTGCAGTCGATGGAAAGATCCATTGAAGGAGCCTCTCCCCACCATACGGTTGAACACGAAAAGATGCGGATGTAAATGTCCGTTCAAGTTGACTGTCAAGAAGGTTGTTAATGAGCGTTACAGTGTGCTTGTTACGCCAGGGGTATCGTCCACACATAATCATCCTGGTATGAATATGTTTCGCTATTGAATATGTTATATTATTTTTCCTATAATTAGCATTTTCTTATATTCTTATTACTAATTTTTGCAGGTATAAGGCATCCATATGGGCACAGGCAGTTGAGCGGTTTCTCGAAAGAGGCAAAGGCTGAGGCTAAACGCATGCTTTCTTTCAATGTGAGACCAAAAAGCGTTTGGGAAGCTATTCATCAGCAGTTTCCCGAAGACAATGTACAGATAAGGCAGGTCTACAATTTGAAGGAAGATATGAAGAAAGATGGATTGGATGGTAGGAATATTGGGCAGCAATTTTTGCATTTGGCTCGCGAGAAGAAATATTTTGTTCGGATTATCACTGACGAGGCCACTAATGCGATCACACATGCATTCATCGCTCATCCTACATCAATTCAGATGTTCAACAGGTGGTATTGGGTTGTAGTGGTTGATTCAACCTACAAGACCAACAAGTACAAAATGCCCGTCGTTGAGATGATCGGTATGACTCCCACCAATAAGAACTTCAATATTGCTTTTGCCATTGTTAAGGATGAGACAAAAGAAACATATGATTGGGTAATGAAAAACTTGAGGGAATTGTTGCCTAGTAATGTGGAACCAAGTGTTGTTGTCTCAGATAGGGAGTTGGGTTTGTTGCAGCCTATTAAGGATCACTTTCCATCTTGCAATCACTTGTTATGTCGGTGGCATATTGACCGTGATGTTGCCATTTGGTTGGAAAAAAATGTTGGCAGGAGGAATGTGGACACGGCCACTGATATATATAGTAATTGGTGGAAGAAAATTATCATGGCTCCCACAGTTGAAAGGTTTAACCTCTTATTAGTCCAATTCAAGGTTACATACTCTATGGTTGAGCCTACAGTTGTTGATTATTTGGAGGGGACGTGGTTCATTCATAAGGAGAAATTCTGCCGGGCCTGGACGGACACATTTCAACACTTTGGGAATACGGCAACTAACAGGGTTGAGGCTTCCCATGCTGCATTGAAAGATTGGCTTCATTCTTCCACCAATTCTCTCGACACGTTGCTCATGAAGATCGACTCTCATCTCACGCATCTGTTTCCTCACATCGCGTAAGTGCAATAACCGCATTCGATTATTTATTTAATGTCATAATTTTATTATAATTTTATTGTATGTTAAAACAATAACAGTGGGTCGCTCGAGTCTTCTACTGCCACGACACAAACCAGTAGGATGGGGTTTCCATACTGTTACTTGAACAAATACGTTTCGCATCACTGCCTGAATTTGGTAAGCAAACAAGTTGAAAAAAAGGATAGGTTGGCAGGCGAAGTTATAGATAGGTGTGGATGCGTGTGCAAGGTGACGCTTGGGATTCCTTGTGCATGTGATATATACAAGGCACAGGAATCGACCGCATATCAATTGCTCCCATTAGTCCACGAGTTCTGGCAGAGATTGACAATTGTACCCTCCCAAAGGGATTCGAATAATCTGAATGAGGACATCAGGTACATTTTACTTATGTTTGTTAGTTATATTAAATTTGTTTTATTTTTTGTAATTTTACATTTGGATGCTGATTGAAATAATGTTTCATCAAGGTTTTTCAATGAGGAAGTCATTCCTGCAGTTAACACAAGTCCGTCATTCTTGGCTCGTCTACTTAATATGGCTTATGTGGAAGAGATGCACGCTGATATGTCTAGTGCAGCTGAGCCATCGGTTGCGGGTACTCATAGGGGAAGGCCGCCGAGTAGACTGCACCATTCAGTTATGCGTGAGTGGAGTGGACGCGAGAGAGCGACACGTGCATCACGTGGTAGGGGTCGGTCAAATTCAAGTGGAAGATCAACTGGGCGCACATCAAACAATACGACGGACTCCTCTAGTGAGTCTCCGTTACGTGAAGGTAAATATTGTTAGTGATGTTGCACGAATTTATTTATTTACAAAGTTAATTCAAGTATGTTCATTCTATTTTATTTAACACTTTAGGATTTGGACAAGATGTACCATGCGTACCAGTGTTTTTTCGGCATTACTGTACTGGATGGTCGGATGTCATTGGAGATGGAAATTGTGGGTTCAGAGTGATTGCTAGTTACCTTTCAGGCGGACAGCACAATTGGAAATTGTCGCGTAGAGCGCTTGTTGGGGAGATCGTTCGTGATCCACAAAGGTATGCAGGTTTGTTTGCAGTTTTGGAGGAGAGACCTGCTGACGGTGATCATTTGGGTGCCGTGATCCGGCGTTTACGTTATCAAGGTAGAAGTTGTTCTGAAGCCTACTGGATGGCCACACCCACGGACTTGTTCCCACTTGCAACGCATGCTAATGCCGTGGTACTGCACCTCAGCCGTTCGGAGCCGATGGCGAATTATACCATATTACCCTTGGATGCTGGAGAGGACGAAACCCGCCCTGAGAGACAGATAGCAATTGCTCACGTGGGTGGTAATCATTACGTTCGTGTTGATGTTCTTGATGATTGTCCCCTTCCTCCACTGCACGTTGTTTGGCGCGATCACTGCAACCAAGCGACCGTTGGACGTTGGCCTAATAGTTTCAGAATGCGTTTTAGGCTATGGGTAAATCGTCGTGATGCTTAGCGGCTTTAGTGTACTGTGATTTTTTAATGCAGTAGTTGATAAACAAATCTGTTCCATAGTTAATGATGCATCTGTTTTATCTCTCCCTTTTTCTTCATTTATATTATCCCAGTTATAATTGCTCAGATTTTAACTTTTCAAACTAGGAAGGAAGTTTGGTATTATATGATTGTTTGCTTTTTATTAACTTGAATTCACATTCATGACATATAACTAAACAAACACAAACAATAATTGTAATGCATACAATACTGCTATAGAAATGGTGCTGATGTCATAAAAAAATTATACAAATGTAAACAAAATGTCAACCATATAAAAATACAAAGGGGCTCAATCGGCCAGGTCAAATCTATGCTCAAAATCCGCAATCAGACCATAATACTCGTCGTGCAGGTCCGGTGCTCGATCTCGCAGCTGATCCAACAACCGGTGCTGCACGCCCAGCACATCGCTAACCCACTACAAAAAATACACACAATTACATCAATTATTCATGTTGAACAATATAATAAAATATATTACACATTTGATAAACAAAAATACTTACGTATTCCGATGACGATCGGCGTGGCTGTGGCTGATCAGGTGGGGGCCCTATGACGTACGGATGGGAGCGGGGTACGAACCACTCCAGATATCCGTCCATGCAGGCACTATATCGGACATCGTGCCCTGTCTGTGCACGGTGCACAAAATATATAGGCCCGGTAGCCGGATACGCGTCCCACTCGGACTCCGCATATGTCCGTGGGTGGTGAACTACGTACCCACTACCCCCGTATCCCCTGTACGTCCCATCTGTGGCCAGAATGAACGGTCTGGGGATCCACTGCACGTACCCCAACTGACGCGCACACCGGTCTGGCATGTACGGCTCTATATCCTCCCGGTACGCAATGAGTCCGCGGTACTGGGTCCTCGGAGTGCGCGTGACGGCAGCGCGACCGTATGGCATCCATACAACCTATAAAAAAAATTTCCACTTACATTTCCTATGTTTTTTATATATACATTTAAGTAAATTAATTTTGATTTACTTACATCGTCCGGCGACAAGGCATCCAGTGCCTCCCGGAAAAGCGCCAGTCTGTCATCCTTGTTGCGGGGTGCGTCGACCGTCCATCTGCTGGCCCGCGGCCGCTCGGGGTGCACTGACAGAGGCCTGGCATTACTCCTAAAATGAATATGGAAAGGATTGAGAAATTTTACCCGATTATAGAGTAACCCTTTGCCCGCTCCATGACCTCTCGAAGATCCAGAACCACCTTCTTCCATTTTGAAACAAATTAATGTTCTTGGTTTTTTTCGTTTGGTTTTTGCGTGAAACAGCTTCAATGTTGGGAGAAAATGGCGTTTGGAATTGCTTTTTGTTTTTTAAAATACTGCAGCGTTCGAACGCTGCAGTTCAGCGAGCGAAGGAACCAAAAACGCTGCAACTTAGCGTTTTTGGGGGTCTTTTTCGCTACTGTTTAGCGTTTTTGACCACCAAAAACGCTACGTTTTAGCGTTCCGTCACAATATAATTGCTTCGTTTCAGCGTTTTT
Source organism: Knoxia roxburghii (assembly GCA_030378225.1). NCBI lineage: Eukaryota > Viridiplantae > Streptophyta > Magnoliopsida > Gentianales > Rubiaceae > Knoxia > Knoxia roxburghii. The sequence continues at coordinate 8,718,624 of CM059422.1, read as the reverse complement.
TCCCAATTGTAACGTAGTGTTTTAGCGTTTTTATTTTTTATTTTCGCTCCATTTTAACGTTTTTCCACCTTTATTTTAGCAATATACAGCGTTTTTAATCCCAAAATCGCCATGAAACTGATATTTCTTTGATAATAGGGGTAGTTTGGACATTTTTTGTTATACAAATAGTAATTTTGTTATACAAATAGCAATTCAGTTACTGATAGTATGATGGGTTCAATATAAAGGCCCAAGGTCCGAATTAGGGGTATAGGCCCAAGGTCAAGGTTCCATGATCAGGCCCGAAAGACATTCACAAAAACTAAGAATGTTTTAAGATCTCTTGACATTTTTTAGCTTCGGGCTCCAATATATTATCGTTCCAAAAAAAACAAAGAAAACTCATTTAGGTTAATTTTGGATTAAAATATAAGTATTGGCGAAACCATCGAGGAGGAGCATGAGGGTATAGTTCAAGAATACTCTTAGGGTGCCTTGTTGGGAGGGAATCGGATGAGGAATCGGAATTAGAAAACTCAGTAATTATTAAAGAATTTGATTGCCTTTGATTTTAGGCTTGGGTGGTATTTATCATGCACTTCTTGGGTGATATAAGATTTGTTGTCTGATGATATGATTTCTTTTGTCTTTGTGCTATGATTTCTCATATATTGTGATATGATTTCTTTTATTCCACTGATATTATTCCTTTTGTCTTGCGATATGATATCTGTTATATGCTGATATGATGTATTCTGTCATATGATTTCTTTTGTCTTGCGATATGATACTTATTATATGCCGATATGATATCAGTTGTATGTTGATGTGATATATGTTATATGCTGATATAATATCTATTATATGTTGATGTGATATATGTTATATGCTGATATAATATCTATTATATGTTGATGTGATATATGTTATATGCTGATATGACATATAATATATGTTTATATGATATTTATTATATGCTGATATGATACATGTTATATGCTGATACGATATCAGTTGTATGTTGATGTGATATATGTTATATGCTGATACGATATCAGTTGTATGTTGATGTGATATATGTTATATGCTGATATGATATTAGTTGTATGTTGATGTGATATTTGTTGTATGCTGATATGATATTTTTTGTCATAAGATAAAATATGTTATAATATTAATTAAAAAATGAAAAAGAAAAAATAATAAAATATTTTTTTAAAAAAATAATCCATACTAATGGAAAAATGAAGGGTATTGGGAGAAATTAAAAAAAATGAAAAAAAAAAAAAAAAAAGAGAAGGGGCGATTAGCTCTCAAAATCAAAAAAAAAAAAAAAAAAAAACCCCTCCCTCCCTATTGGAGCAAATTTGGTATAGGATATACAAATCCGATGTCGCAACCTCTTATTTTATTATTCTCCCGACTCAGGGACAACATTAATTCTCCTTTTTTTGTTTCTCAAAATTTAGTACAAAATTTGCACTCTCTAACTCAAAATTCTAATGCCGCCATTGAATATAAGCCAACATATTGAATAAATAATGGTATTTTTACGCACAACGATATTTGTGAGGAACATGGAGCCTCCATATTCTTTTCCACAAACAATATTCATCATCTTCACAGGACTATTATTTTAAAATAAAAAAATAAATATATTTTAATTCTTGGGGTTGTTTCACCAAAGATTCATCTCTTAGGTTTCTATAAATATACTCATTCCCAAATATTTTGGTAACTTCCTTCCTAGGTTTCCATAAGTTTACACTCATCCCCAAATACTTAATGGTACACATGCCATAATGTATGTTAAGATTAAACTCCACAAATGTTTTTTTAGCCGATTTCAATGTATTTTGAGATGATATTTTTTAAATAAAATTGTATTAATCTAAACAAAATTATTTCTTAAATTATAAATGAATATATTCTTTATAAATAAAATAACAGAATGACTAATAATAATATTTAAAAATAAAATTATCATCAAAATAACTCTATTCAAATTTTCTTTTAACGATAAAAAGAGCAAAAATAACCCTCTTTACCCATGCTAGTTCGAGCTTCGATCATAGGCATATATTAATCGTGAGCATGCAGACAATTAACCTGATATCTTGAAGCTTAGGACCATGACTGGATATGGCGTGTTGCAGTAGGGAGGCTAGTGCTCGCTGACATGTTATGGAAAGTTATGGAGATAATGGCTAACTTTCCCTCACACTCCAATTGCCGGACGAAAAAAGAAAAATCGATTTCCATTCATTTACACAGTATATCAGCATATTTCACTGTCCTAATACCTATTTTGGGTGTGAAACTAAAAAATTAAAAGTTACATTCAAGTCTAAATTACTTTATATTAAAATTTTTTATTTTTATTTTAAAAATATTTTACATAAAAATAGAAAAAAGTATTTGGTAAACTAAATTAATTTAAAATTAAATCATATTTTTGTCCCTTAAATTTAGACAAATAATTTTTATGATCCCTTATATTTTAAAATATATTTTTTTGTAAAAATCAAATATGTATTATTTGGTCCTTATATCTTAAAAATATATCTGTATACTGTAGGGTTATAGGAGTAAAATTCATTATGCTTCCACAATAGTTCGCTACAGTAATGCGTTACAGTTTTTTTTTCTTTTTTTTTACGCACAATTTTTTTTTTAAAAAAATAAGACAATAGATATCAGATCAGCGTATAACAGTTATCATATCATAAATATAAAATAAATTATTTCATAGAACTAAAGCATACTTAACAAGGGAGATCAAATCATGATAATATAGACATTAAATCGCAAAATAGTAGGCATCAGATCAACAGATTTTAGATATTAAATCAAGAATATAAAAGAAATCATACAATAAAACTAAAACATACTTAACAAGAGGAATCAAATCATGATTATATGGACATCAGATCACAAAATAGTAGACAGCAAATCAACATAATGTAGATATCACATCAAAAATATAAAAGAAATCATATCATACAAAAAAACATCCATAACATGTATTTATATATGCAGACTTTAGAAAATCATATCACAAGACAAAAGAAATCATATTACAACATATACAATTATTTAATTATAAAATAATAATTTAAAAATATTTTTTATATTTTTAAAAAAATTCAAAAACATTATAAAAATACTTAATTGTTTAGAAAAAAACGGACGAAAAAAAAGTCTCAACGAGGAAGGGAAAAAAAATCAAAAAATACTCAAAAATAACAAAAGAAAGGAAAAAGGAATTGTAGCAAAATCTCCTGAAGAAATTGTTTAGAAATGGAGGTCGCGTCCCATTCGGGGGCGGAAAAAAAAAATTGCACATGCGTCACTCATCCGCCTTTTTTTCCATAAATAGCCTATCCTAAAAAATTTACTATTTTTGGGATATGAGTAAAATTGGATGATGATCCTATAGGACCGCCATATAAATTACCCTTAAAAATGTATTAGGTAGTCCTCGTAATGTCTATTTTATCTAAACTGTCACAATTTTATTTATGAATAGTATAAAAAAATTTTCAATTAAAGATATAATAGTTTAAAAATGAGTATATACATTAAAAAATTTAAAATTTAAGTCATGTTGATATAATCTGGACTGAATTAATAACATGGACCAAATAAAATATATTTTAAATATAAGAAATAAAAAAATTATTTTAAAATATTATAAATAAAAAAATTATTTAGTCAAATGTAAAAGACAAAAATATGGTTTATTCTTAATTTAATAAATAAGACATTTTTATGGATGGAAAGTTCTTTACGTTTTTAGTCAAATAAATATGTCTGACTTTGTAATAAACTTGTGATGTAAAAATAAACTTTTAGCTTGTAGTCTATAACAACTTATATTTATTTGTTTTTTTAACATTTTTGTTTGAAATTAGATATATGTCAAAGTTAGAAACTTATTAAATTTTTTATTGAATAAATTAAAATTGAAATTAAAATGTTAAGAATAGCTAAAATTTGAAAGACGAAATTGAACAGAGAATTTAATGTTGAAATGATCCAAGTCAGATTTAATATTGACTTTTGAAACTATTTTTCTTTATGAAAATGAATAAATTTTGAAACATGATTATTTTCTTGGGAAAAAAATTAGTAATTTCATATTGACAAAAATTAGTTTGAAAATTTAAAATAAATTAATCAATTGGTATGACAAAATTCTAGGGTAAGTTCATATTATTTCGAGTGGTTGAAATCGATTGGACCATACTTATTTACGCAAAATTTTATTTTTTGAGCAAGAAAACCAAAGAAAATAAAATATTATTTAATTGCCTATAAAATATCCAATTATTATACTATATATCATAGGATAGATATTTATTACTATATTTTGAATAAAATGATGATTATTCATTATTTTCTAATTTTAAAAATCACACTTTTTATAAAATAAAAAAAATTAAATTATTGTTAATTTATTTTTAAATATAATAACAGATATATATTCTAAGAGTATATAGTATAATTTGCGTGAAACATCACTTGTTTAAAAAGCGGTTGGGAAAGAAAAATATTGTACCATTAAAGTCTTGAATTTGAGTCCGGAAATTACAATTTAGAAAAATAATATTTTCCTCGTAAAAATGAAATTAGAGTTTTTTAACGTAACCTTATTAGTGGTTTGGATGTTCTATTTATAAAATTCAAATAGTGGAAGGGAGGTTTATATAACTTTATGTTTAAATTTCAAATGGAAAGAATATTATTTCGGTCTCTAAAAATTGAATAAATTAAAGACGTAAAAAGGACGTTTGAAGAAATTATAGGTGTTTCGTTATTGTCTTTTCACATTATTTTGTGTATATTTATCATTTATTATCTCATTTTTGCTGAGTTATTTGAATAAATTAATTTAATATGTCTATAATTTCAGAATTTATTTTGTATAATATAATTCGACTCCAACTTGTTAATAAGGCCTTACAAAATAGTAAAAAAAAATTAATTCTTGTATCTTTAGAATTTTTAATTTTATAATAATAAACAGTGGATCTGCATTTTCCTAAAATAAAAAAAAAAATAAAGAGACGTAAAAAGCCCTTAATTTTCTAAAGGACCCGAATTTCCACTGACAAAATGTCCAAATGATTTTGGAGAGGCCCGCCAACCCGATTGTCCCCCATCCGGCATGCCACTTTAGGGGTCCCCACAGTCCCAACCTCCCATGAAAACAATCAAAAGAAATCAGGGGAGGGGGTGGGTGGTGGGGCCCCGGGGCAGGTACTTGACTGATTTGATATGACCCCACAATGGGAAGAATATGAGGAAGCAAAAACCAAAAAGTTGCGCAGCAAAATCAACATAAAAAAAGTACCAGTATAGAAAGAAAACGGGATAATTCAAATATTAAATAAAATTAAAATTAAAATTAAAATTAAAATTAAAATAAAGGTGAATTTGAATTTAGGGTTTGTCTGTTAAGCATGTCCCTTTGGCCTCCATGCCGTTGTATGGAAAAACATATGATATGATATATGTCCCCTGGCAATAATTTAGTTCCCCACATTGCCACTCACGTCACTACTCATCACCCATACCATTACTTGTAAAAATCACTTAATTCCTTATTAAATATTAATATCCTCGTCTCTCTCTTTTTTTTTTTTTTTTACATTTTAAACACTCTAAAAACACAAATATATTTCATAATTTAACTAAAATATCCATGAATTATGTTCGACCAGATAAATATATGTTTTATTTTGTCGATTGCGTAAAAGTTTAAGAATTACAATTGGATTGAGGGCAAGACGAAATATGTGTTTGTCGAATCAAAAATTTAAGTGTAGTTTTTAAAATACTTGTATTTTTTTTTGTGAAAAAATAAATTTAAAGGGCCAAACTGTAAAAGGACAATCCTAACAAAAATTAAACCGTGTTTAATAATTCTAAAAAATAATTAGAGGAATAAGATATGATCGATTTTATAAAGAAATACTATAATAATAATATGGTAGTTCATCATCTTTAATCTTTACTATTAATAAGATTATATATGTTCTTTGAACTTAGATTTTACTGCTGTTAAAAATCAACCATGAAGGTTGAATTAAAATCATTAAATTTAAATCCATGGACTTGAAATTTAATAAAATCAAATAAAAACCAAGAATTGAACCTTGTCAGTTTAATTTCCGAGACAGTCAAAACTGAGAAGTGGTATTCGTGAATAGGGGGTGTTGTTAAATCAAGTTATTGAAAATGGAAAACTGGAATTTTGGGATTCCAATTTTGTTTCTTATAAACTTAAGAGAAAAGAAAAAGTAAAACAGTCGTCCTCAAGGCATGCCCCTCTTTGTGATTATACATATATTCTTGTAGACAAGAATGAATCAAGAGGGAATAAAACTGATATTTGGCTAATTGAAAACAATGAACTTAGACAATTATGTCAACTGTTTTCTGAAGACTGCTGCAACCAAAGTTAACTTCAAAGAAAAACAACCCGTGATAATGTGTCAAAAGAAAGATAAATCTTACGGCTTAACCTTAACCTCAAAGCTTAAATACTCTTCCTTTCTCCAACCCTAAATATCAAATAAAAGACATTTAAATGCCTAAAACTATCACATTCTCAACAATTATTTTGTTTGCAGTTAAATTTTGTACGATCATTGATTGTAGTTAGGGCGTGAGTTGGCTGGTTTGGCGGATTTAAGAGAAAAAGTACAATCTAATTTAATAATTACAATTCACAAATTTTTTAAATTAAGTCGGCTAAATAAATATGTCTAATTAAATTGGTCAAATCACATTTTGGACAGTTTAGAAATAACAATTTTATGCGTGTAAAAAATAAATTTTTTGACTAAAAGAGAAGGGGAGGTGGAGAAATTTCATCTCAATTCGCACAGTACAGTAGAGCGTCAAACATTATCTATCTGCTACACCCACATAAAATTAAAATCAATTAAAATCAACTATTAAAACACACACAAAAAATATTTTGTGGTGATATATCTTTAAGAAAATCTTTTTTGTGAACAAGGAAAAATTAAACATGATTAACACAAAATTCATCACCATTTTCTTATCCTACAACTTCAAAATCACAAATTTCCACAATAAAATTATATACGAGTTAAAAAAAAAAAAAAACTAACTTCATAAATTTAAATAAAAATTTCTGACACGAAATTTTTTATATATCCATTGAAATAATATGCAAGTTCTCAATGAAATCCACATTCATAATATAAAAAACTATAAGATAACGAATTAAGTTAAGACAAACTACACAAGAAAATAATCAATCATTAAAAAAATAAAATAATATTAGTTATATATTTATAATAATTATATATATAAAATAAATATATAATATATACCCAGTCGATCCAGCCGAAATGGCCGGTTTCACCTTTAAAATTGTCGGCCAAAACAATTTCGCCGTTCAAACCACAAAAAAAAAAAAAAAAAAATTTAAACCTGCCAAATTTAGCCGGTTTGGCCGATTAAGCCAATTTCGGCCAAACCATTTACACCCCTAATTGTAATGGTGCATGAGTTTGCAAATATTATTCAATACTGATGTTATTAAGGTATGGGCTGATAATTTTTACTGAGATAAAACCCCCTTCAAAATTTTAATTTTGTCATTGATGACAAAAGCATGCCATAGCAAGTATAAATGAGATTGGAAAAAAAGGGATGGAAAGAAAAAATGTATCATTCTGGAATATGAGGAGATAGTTAAGGGTAAATATGTATTACTCTTGTATTTGTTTTCTTGTCAAAGGCCTACAATGTTGAAGAAGAACATGTGGTGGGTTTTAATGCGATAGCTGAATAAGTAAGCAAACTTCTTACTGAAAAACCACAAAACTTGCAGCAGTCTCAATATTTAGAATGCTAAGACTCGGGAAGACAACACTGTCTAAAATGGTTTTTAAAGATCCAAAGGTTGACAGTGAGTACATGATCCGAGCATTTATTTATGTTCTAAAAGAATACGAAAAAAAAGAAGTGCTACTCAAGATTTTGAACTCATTTACTCACACTAATGATGAAGTAAATAAGATGTCAGATAAATAGTTAGAAAAGTATAGGCACAACCAGTTGGTTGTACTCGATTATTTGTGGGAGAGATAGAAGATTGAGATAAACTAAAACGTGATTTTCCAAACAACAATAAATGATGTAGAGTGTAGATAACCACTCGTAACGTGAAAGTAGATTATTTGAATCTGAGCAATAAATTTTATCACAAGTTAGAATTTTTGTGACACACTCTTAATCAAGATTGGATTTGTGTAAAAAAGAGACTCGTATATTAGTGTTACTTTTGTTTTGTAGATATCAATAATTGAAGATGATTTTTCTCCATTAACAAATGAAGATCCATTTCGGCGGATTGACTTACAAACAAATTCTTGCGCCAAAACTCCAGCAACATAAACTAGTACACAACAAAACAAGCATGTAAAAATCTCAGGTAAACACTGCAACGGCAAAAGTTTTGGTATGGAATCATTATTCTGTTTTGTATTTTATAGTGGATGAAATTTAACCTATCTTCTTGAATTTCATAACGATTCTTGTACTTTATATTTTTCCTTTATTTTAAATGTTTTTGGGATTGTATTTGTTTTCTTGTTAAAAGCTCTTAAAGTTGAGGAAGAACATGTGGTTGGTTTTGATGTGGCAGCTGAATTACTGAAGATCAAAAAAGTTTGCAGCAGTCTCAATAGTTAGAATGCTAAGTTTGCAACTGTCTCAATGGTTGGTTTAAAATGATTTTTAAAGATCCAAAAGTTAACTTCGAGTACATGATCCGAGCATTTATTTATGTTATAAGAATACGAAAAATAAATGCTACTCAAGATTTTTAACTCAATTACTCACATTAAATATGAAGTAAATAAGATGTCGGATGAATAGTTGGAAAAGTATGTGCACAACCAATTGTAGGGAAAATAATATTTGGTTGTACTCGATTATTTGTGGGAGAGATAGAAAATTGGGATAAAATAAAAAGTGCCTTTCCAAACAACAACAAATGATGTAGAGTGCTAATAACCACTCGTAACATGAAAGTAAATGAATATGTGAATCGAAGCAATGAATTTTATCACAAGTTAGAATTTTTGTGCCACACTCTTAATGAATATTGGATTTGTGTAAAAAAGAGTCGTATATTTGTGTCACTTTTGTTTTGTAGATGTCAATAATTGAAGATGATTTTACTACATTAACAAATGAGGAACCAGTTCGGCGGATTGACTTACAAACAAATTCTCGTGCCGAGATTCCAGTAATATCAACTTGTACACAATAAAATAAGCGTGCAAAAATACCAAGTAAATACTGCAACGACAAAAGTTTTGGTGTGGAATTATTATTTTTTTTTTTGTATTTTGTAGCGATGAAATATAACTATCTTATTTGATTTGTAATCGTGTTATTAAAGGAAGAGATGAAAGACGTTGTCATTAGGTGTCCGCCTCCGCCGACTGTTAACTTACCAGGCGTAAATTTGATGATTGCTGAAAGTGCGGGTTTGACTCTTCTAACCATGTTTTCGATGTCTGTCCCTAAATCAGTTGGTTATATTATATGTTGTGTGATTGGGGCATGAGTGGAATTTGGTGGCTTTTTCCTTGCAACTATGAGTAATAATAGTAAATCGTAAAGAATTTAGGACCAAAATAGGCATAGTCGGAATCGGTTGTTCAATCAATATTGCCTAGGGGCATTTATTTGAAAAGTTTTTTCAGTTGAATATATCTATGCAAGCCTCTTGTTCTCTTACTTTTTTTCTATAATGACTGTAGTGAGAAAGTTGTAAATTTAAATTTAGTTAAAGTTTAATCTTTGATAGAGTGCATGTGGTGCAAGCTAAGTGGTAAGGTTTAAGATGTAGTTAAATTGCAAGTTGAACTACGTTGTTAAATTGCTAACTTGTAAATTTAAGTTTAAAAAAAAATTATCTTGGAATTGAATTTGTTTTCTTGTTAAAAGCTCTGAATGTTGAGGAAGAACACATGGTAGGCTTTGATGTGTAGCTGAATAAGTAAGCAAACTTCTTACAGAAGAACCACAAAAGTTTGTAATAGTCTCAATAGTTAGAATGCTAACACTCGGGAAGACAACACTGTCTAAAATGGTTATAAATAGGGTAGTATTATATCGCGGTCCCTTTTTGTTATTCGACGCCCCCATTTTTTTCAAAAAAAAAAAAAATCCTCTATTTTCTTAAATATCGCCCCTTAATTCTTATTCATCACCCCCTTAATGCTTATCTTCTGCCCCTCCTATTATTACTTAACTGTCCTTAATCAATTTATCAAAAAATTTATAAGTCCCTTCTTAATCTACCAAAAATTTATAAAAATTATGATTAAAGTAGCATAGATGAGCAAACTATAAATGCTTTTTTTGGTATTTTTAGTAGATTGATTAAGGGTAGTTAGGTAATTTAATATATTATTATATTTAAATATTATGATTGATATTTCCTAATTTGTCAGGGATAATTTGGATATAAAAGGAGCACGAAATAATCCTTCACTTTTAAATATCCAAACGTTGACTTGAGTACATGATCCGAGCATTTATTTATGTTATAAATTAATACGAAATAAGGGAAGTGCTACTCAAGATTTTGAACTCATTTATTCACACTAAAGATGAAGTAAATAAAGGAAATGTGGCAATTTCCATATGTTTGTTTTGAAGTCAATGCTAAGATTATCTGTGTTTACCATAAGAGTTTGCATATTCCACAAGGTTGACATTCTCTTACGAAGGTTTGAAAAGTTGGAAGATATGGCTATATATCTACGAAGAACAAGATTCTTCAAGTCCATTAGCATCCGAGTGAATTTGAGAGCCTAAATTTCCAAAACCCTCAAAATCTTGAAAGTTTTTGGGATGGAATAAACATATTTTGCTTCCACTGTGGTTTCCTCCATGGAAAAAATCAAGAAATAGCGAATACATTTACCAGAAGGCGGTGAAAGAATCAACTCTTAAACATCAGTATTGTTGATGCAAAGTCGTCGATGTTGATCCAAGATTGAGTTTCCAGACAGAAAAGATGGCATGTTGTCCTTCTTGATTTCTTGGAAAATATTCTCTTTTGCTACTTCCTTCTTGCAAAAATCCCACAAGGTGTCATGAAAACTGCAAGTTTTGATTTTGCATTTGATCTCCTCTACCCAACTATCACTAAATTCCTATAAACAAGTTCATCCAAGTATTCCTCAGCCAATTTCTCAGTATTCAAACTTCCTTGTTTTGGTATGAGCCCTTTTGCAATCCATAACCTTACTAATTTCCAAACTGGGATCTCAAAATCGTTAGGAAAAACACCAAGATACATAAATTCTATTACTTAGAAGTTTGCTGAGTATCCCTGGCAATGTAGTCATTCACACTATCAGCAACAGTTTTCCCCCAATCACCACTGTAAGGATGATTAACAATAAAACCAACAATAACTACAATCGCTAATGGAAATCCATCACATTTTCTTGTTATTTGTTCTTCATACGAATCCAACTCGTCCCGGATAAAGTTATCCCTGAGAACCTTCCAACGAAGCAACTCACGACTCTTTTCCAGTGTTAGAAAATCCAGTTTATAAAGGCAGTTTCTGAATTCTTTGCATGGTTTGCAACTGCTTCATAACGAGTAGTAATCAAGACTCTGCAGCGCTTGTTGTTGTTGTTTTTTTAAATTGTTAAACTATCTAGTTCGTTCTCTGAATTGAGAAAAGAAGAAAACCGGGCAACAAAATAGTGCAATTTTACAAGTGAAGCACAAAACACAGAGAAGGGAAAAAAATATACAAAAACCGAATACAAAGTTTCATAATTCCAAGTTCTTTTAGAATTGTTCAAATGTTAAATAGATTTTAGAGTTCAGTTGGATTTCACAGGCTCAGCTCGAGGCCTCCAAAGTCCCAGCCTATACTCCTGCTTTAAGATCAACTTCCTCTCTTATCGAACTAGGTCTACTTCTTTGCCATAGCGATATTCTATCAACACATGGTTCATCCAACCAATAACCGTAACATCCCGATATCGGCTCCATAACCCATGAATTGGGAGGATAGGAGTATTTTTTTCTAGATGACAACTCCTAAATGAGAAATTACTATCTCTCTCTCGGGTTTCGTAGCACCTCCTTGTGCACGTAATGGCAAAACAGTCCAATATCCAAGAAGACTGGGAGAAATAAGAATAACTATTGTGTTAGCCCATGTAGCAGTAGGAAACAAGTCCTCAGGTGTCGCCATCCACTAATTCTCCCCACATCTTGTGTCATTCCTATTCCAAGTTATACGTTCAATTGCACCATCAATATCTTGTTAGAGGAGCATAATCTGTATATTAGAGTATAGTTATCTTGTGCAAGCAAAAGTTCCTCAACAATACATTGTCGTACCATACCCCACTATTGTTGATTGCCATAGACATGATGAGCGATAACCTTGAATCCACAATTACCGTATGATGCTACATTGGTGGACCCAAACAGTATTTTTAAAAAAATTCTAGAACAGACCCAGGACCAATAGGTGTTTCACATATCCCGTTGCCCGTACCACAAGCCTTGCGAACATTGCGAGCATTCACTCTAAATATCTTGTCCACTGTTGCCCTTTTGATCTCCAAGTGCAGTTCTGATTCTGTTGGAATTGAATACATAAGCTATGCTTGTATTGTATTTTTTCCAAGTAATATATCTATTTATGTTTTGGTTATATCTTGTTGTGCATGATATGTCCATTTGTATTATGTAAGTAGATGATGAGGTGTCTTGTGTGATACAGTAGATCTCATCATTGGTTGAAAGACATAATATATAAATGAGGTTCGTAACCGAGACAGCTTTGAACAAACTGTCGGTTTAGGTTATTATGTGATTAAGATAATTGGTTTGTCTAAACTAATTGAATCATATAGATATGCCCGGAGCGTATTGAACTTGACCATTAAGAATGATTTGTCTTGTACTGATTTAATAGACAAATTGTTCTTGGTATTCTATCTCTTAATCCCTAGATTCGAGCGGGCATAAGGATTAGACATAGTGGACTTTGATCTGCCAAAGGGTGAGGTCAATTGTGGCCAATAGTCTTGGTAGGTTGGGTGCGCGTGTTTAGTTACTTGGTGTGCTGCTGCTTGTTGAAAGGAAACTATGTACCGGTGCGTCCGGGGTGATGGTGCTCCCGAGATGAGCTCGTAAAGTTTATTATACTAAACCCGGCCGGTGGACTTATGTCCGGTATAGTAAAAAGGTCGAGTGGCACTAGTCTCAAAATTAAAGAGGTTAATTAATTAATTTATCAGTAAATTAATATATCAACGAGCACTATATCTTTGATGTGGGGAGATTATGAATATAATTTAATTAAGTTATTCCGGAAGCAATTCTGGTGTAGGATGGTAGTGCCATAATTAATCCGTTAGTGGTACGATTAATTATGTATTGGGTTGTTGACAAAGGTAGATTTAATTAATTAAGTAATTAATTAATCCTTGTGTCAGTTGGTTGTGAATCATACCAGGAACTGGATTGGGATAAGTGAATCCCTGTGACAGTTGGATGTGTATCAGTCCAAGAACAAGATTGAAGGAAAACAGAAACCCAGTAGGAAGACCAATCCTAAACCAACTTGGGGTCTTTCTTGTAACTCTATATATAGACAAGAGATTAGCTATTCAAGACACACAATTCCATAAATTCATAATTCAAAAATCTAGAGAGAGAAAATCCTAGACAGAGAAAATTTTCTCCCTCCAAGTCAGATTTTTGGGCATTATTTGCGGCTGGTTTTCTTCCTCCCTTGGCTGAATTTTTGGCCTGTTTTATACCAGCTGCGCGCAGCTTTCTCTCTCTTCGGGCGGTGCGTTTACAAGTACGTGCCAGGTGCAGCGGTGCTAGAATTTTCTAGCAGGTGGATTGTGGTGATTAGCTGATCAATTGATTTCTAATTCGTTGCCCACACAACGTGAAGTAAAATCTTGAGGCATACAAGAGAATTACCTGAGTGCACGCTTCAAAGGTATTTTTCCAAAATTCCGCTTTTATTTAGAAATTTTTGTGACGTGGTAAATCGAATAAGTGCGAACCCAGATCCTGTGGCAATCTTTCAATTGGTATCAGAGCGAGGTTTTGGGTTCTGTGCTTGTTCGATTTATTACATGGTTTTATTTGCAGGTGGTTAAAAAAGCTCGACTATTATGGTTACATTTGTATAGGTTTTAATTAAACTCCGGGACATGTCCGGATTTGATTTTATTATGAGTGTTTGTAATAGTATAACCACGTGCTGGAAGCAGTGTAGGATTAGATTAAATTCGTAGTAGGATTTTTTCTATGTAATTTCGATTATTTAATTTTCCTAGAAAGCCTTGTAGTAGGAGAATTAATTTTTGTAATCGAAGGCGTTATGGTGGGCAACTTGAATTCGTAGGTTTTGGGTTATCGTTAATTCGTAGAAATCCAGAAAAACTCAGAACGAATTGCAAGAAGACCAAATAGCGTGGGAAAAGCGAAGGAGGGGGTGGTGGCAGGAGAACCCTTTTAAAAATAATATACAAAATTCAAAGAGAACCCTTTTAAAAATAAAAAGACCTAAACTCAAATGTGTGTCATGCCCTAATTGCGTAGAAAATAAATTAGCAAAAGAGAATGTTATTTTACAATTTTAAAGTAAATAGATTTAAAAATCTATACATGTGCATATCTCACAGGATTGAAAATTATAGAATAAACTTATTTGTTATTTATATATAGAGAGAGATCTCATTCTCACATCTTTTATCTTTGGGTATTATTAGTTACCGTCTCAGTTTTAAGTATTACCGTCTCAATTTTGATAAAATTGTCATTTTGCTTCAAAGGGGGAAGAGAGAGGGGCAAAGAATGGGTGTTTTAATCCAAATTAAGGTGATAAAGGGTAAAAATTAGGACAGTAACTAGTAAAATTTTTTATTTTTTTAACCCTCCAAGATCTGAAATATGTTGTTAAACTCACAAAATCATACATATGAATAAAATCATTTTGTTGGACTTTGGATAACTTGTTGGAACTTGGAACTGATAAGCTCTAACAAAGGAATTAATAGTTACTTTTCCTTTACCGCCTTAGTTTGGAATAAAATGTCCTCCTACAATACTCTCTTTCTTCTCTCATTTTTATGTAAAAAAATATTTTTGTCAAAACCTATGAACTAGTAACCCCCTAACAATGCAGCTCGGTTAAGAGAAGTTGGACTATTTTGTAAATTTTGAATAATAAATAGATCATTCCAAAAGAAATAAACCCAAATATTCTAATACATAGGTGTGGTTATTTAGACAAACTCAGAGTCTCCTTGATTTCATTCCTAAGGTTTGACTTACGAAAAATTGATCTGTCGCCACTATAGTCTTCAGCCTCACTCCATGAATGCATGCTTACGACTTTAATTCATTGTTGAGTTAATAACACTCCCTTTGACCCATTCTACAATTAACCACCATAGCCAATAGGGGCGTCAATTTTTTACATAAAATTTCAATTTGACACGATTTTATTGAGAACACTCGTTAAAATGATAACTGTTAATTCAAATTTTAAATTTTTTATTACATTTATAACATCAATAATTTATAAAATCACTACAATTATAACCTAATTTTAATCCAATTTAACATTTTTACTGGGTAATGAAATTGACCAACCGTGGATGAAATATTTATATTTTTCTTTAGATGTTTTTAGTTTGATTATTCAATTACAATCCTAGATATTTATTTTACGTGGTCTGATAATTATTTAATTGATTATTTAATTGATTATTATTATTATTATTATCACCTCCTTATCCCTTTATATTACCTACGTAGTATTGCATCAATTTTTAATATTAATCATCATTATATTACAACCAATCTAACCAACGTATGGATAAAATGATTGTAATTTAGTGATAAATACTCCCTATTTAAAATAATAGATATTGAGCTTGAATCGTATTAAGGAAAACTGTTATAGCAGATGGTGACGTTAGCATGGTAGGTATGACAAATGCATACAAGATGTGGAATGTATATAAAATTAAATGGTGTGTACCCTACTCAGTGTTCAAAGGTGCACAATATAACGCGCACTTGAAAGAAGGGTCAGTAGTTACCGTCTTATTTTTTCGAGCCGGTAGTCAATAAATTTTGATAAAAATATCTTTTTTATATAAAAGGGCGGGAAGAGAGAGGATATTATAGGGAGGGTATTTTAGTCCAAACTGAGACGATAAATAGAAATACTGGAACGGTAACTAATAATTCCTTTTAAAGAACTAATATATCAATATGAGCAACCACTAGGAACTAGAGTTAGTGGTGAATTTAGAAATTTTTGGATGAGTGTACTAATTCGAGAGAAAATTTAAAAAATGAATGTTAAAAATAATAAATGAATGATGGAGAAAAAGGCGAAGGAGAAAAATTCTACGAGGGGATAACGGTACCACCGGACATGAGTGTTCTATTATACCCTTTTGTTCCATGTTGATTCTGCCACTGAGTAGAGTGAGAGAAGAGCTTGCTAGCCATACAAGAAAGGAATTGCCTAAATTAATAAGTTTTTTTTTGTAAAAAAAATTAATGTAAATGAAAATAATAAATGCCATGCATAATCATATTACCTTATATGATATATAACATGGAAAACTGATTATCACTATTTATATCCCCTATTCAAATTAAAGTCTTATTTATAATATTATTTAAAAATTTTAATTATTAATGACCTCAATTTCCCAATCATTAGAGTGAATTTTTTATGACAACAAATTCAAATGTGAGCAAATTTTATTTCATTTTTGGAATCCCAACAAACAAAATCTTGTTGCACTACTACTTTTTCCCACTCTTGCTGGCAGTTGACTGACTGAATTATCTCTTCTTCTACTACTATAAGGTCATTTGATTTTGTCCCACTTTATATAATATTCTCCATTCTTTTTTTTACATTTTTTTTTTTTAATTTCTTGGCCCTTTTCCTTTTCTCAACGTTTTGGGTTTTGTAAACTCTTTAAATACCATCCATCCATCCATCCCCTGCTTACTGCTGCAAAACATTTTGTTTCGTCTTCCTAAATTCTGCCAAAAAACAAACAAAAACAAAATGGGCAGCAGTGATCTTCACTCCATTGCCTACAACTCTTCCCTAGGTTGGGACTTGCATAGGAATCTTGGAGTTTTCAACCCAGACATGTCTCAATGTACTAAACTAAACTAAACTCTTTCTCCTCCTTTGTTTTCCATAATTATCTTCTTTAATCATGGTTTTTATATTGTGGTGTAGTTTTGGAGAGCAGCATTCATGGTACACCTCCATTTCTTTCGCAATTTGAATCTGATTTCTCCACTGGGTATTTGCAAGATGCTTTGTTTGAGTTCAGTTCCAAGAGGAGACGCCTGGAATTCTGCACTAGTGATGATGATGATCATCACAAACAACAAGATTTGTTTAGTAATCCCAGATGGGTAATTCTTGTTTAGATTCATTTCCCCATAATTATACTTGTATATTTCGACATCTCCCAAGTTTTATGAAACCTCTGTCTCATAATTGGCGCCGGAATCTCCCGCAGAGCTGCCGGAGTCCCACGTACTCGACGGACTGCTTCGATGACTATGATTACTTGAGCAAGATAATGACAAAGTCCGATAGCATTTCAGGTGAGATTAATTAATAAATTCTACCCGAATTCGAATTATTCCACATTGATTATGCAGCGAAGATTCTGACATGATACTATGAGCAATTAACAACAACAGTACTCATGTCGGCAGCTAAGAACATCGATCTGCTTATTTAAGTTTAATTCGAGAAATTAAAATAAGAGGATAACGTTTTTTCAAATTCGATAAATGTTGGTTGATCCCATATTTCATTATAGTTATATGATTATTTGGTTCTGATAATGTCTGCAGTAGAACCCATGAGTGAAGATGCATCCATTTTCTCAGAGTTGAAGACTAGAGAAGAAGCAATGTCAAGTGCAGAAACTTTTGATACAACTGCTACTACTACTACTACTACTACTTCAGTATCGTCTTCCCGCAAAGACTCAGTTTGCAGCAGTATTAATATGACTCAGTCCATTTCTGATAAAGAAGAAAACCTACCTTCCATGGAGGACACCTTTTCCCCTTCTGGTACTCTTTTCTTTTTTTCTCTCTCACTCAATCACAATTGTCTTTTCCCATTATTATTTCAAACTTGCTATGTAATAATATGGTCAAAAAAGTAACCAAGGTCGCACGTTATAATTACTTCATCGAATTTAAATGATAATTTCATGGTTACTTTCTTTTAATTAGATCTCTTATTTTAATTAAAATTTTATGATGATTCGAATATATGATCGGTTAAAAGTAAGAAATGCGTATTATCACTGAATTCCATCTTATTATCGAACATTTCAAAATTTTTTAATATAATAAGTGAAAAGAAAAAAATATCATAGACTAGGAAATAGCAATAATTGATGTCTTGAAAGAAGGGGAAATTATTTAGAGATTTATTGACACTAGAGTAAGTAGTGTATAACTGCCGTTAATGAATGAAAATGATGTTTTTGTCACTAATAGTGACACCCCCAATAAATCAACAAATCTTCTAGTAATTGTACTTGTCCCTCTATAGTTTCAACCTAATGTGACCAGACTTAAATATTCTTGCCTTAAAATATGTTCAAAATTTTCAAATATCCATTTCTATAACATATAGTTCTTGTTCACTCACATATATACATATATTATCACAGTATAGCTTTGACAGGGGAGATTCTTTTATGTAAAAGTCCACGGATTAATTAATTTGCTGTCCATTGTACTTTTGAATTATTTAAATATGAAGGATTTTAATTCCGTCGGTCCGCGCACCTGTAAGGTTGACTGTTTGGAAAAAATATGTATTATTGTAGTAATTCGTATTATTTTGTGTAAAATTTTTTAAAGAAGTTTTTCATGCGCAAGTATTATATTAGAAGTAAAATCGATCAAAATTGAAACGTTATCTGAACTTTATGAAAAAATGTCAGGTGAGATTAACGATGATGACGATGAGAAGAAGATGATGACGACCACGACGAGGAGGAAGAAGAGCGGGAAGGTGGTGTATCCATTTGCGC
Source organism: Knoxia roxburghii (assembly GCA_030378225.1). NCBI lineage: Eukaryota > Viridiplantae > Streptophyta > Magnoliopsida > Gentianales > Rubiaceae > Knoxia > Knoxia roxburghii. The sequence continues at coordinate 8,699,464 of CM059422.1, read as the reverse complement.
TAGTGAAGCCGGGGGGAAGAGAAGGGGACGTGACAATAAAGGACATAAATGAGAGAATATTGATGCCACCGAGCCGGCCAGTAAGGCATCCTGTTGGGGACTTTGCATGCCGGCCTTTGGTCGTCTCTGCCGATGGTCCTGGTTTGTCGGGGAAGGCAGTTGTCGCACTTACCAGAATCCACACACGAGGGAGGGGTACAATTACAATTATAAGGACTAGGGGTTGATATAATTACTAGATTAATATATATTTAATTAAATTAATCACTTCATGCTTAAATTACGAAAAGGCCTGGTTAGTTTTGGTTTTTCAAGAATTTTTTTCAAAGGAAAAAAATTTGTAAATATAATAGCGTGATGGTTAAAGAGCTAGGGAAAGTTGTGTATGTATAATTAAATAGTAGACTTTGTTATGTTTGAAAGAAAAGGGATTTTTATTTATATATATTTATGTAAGTAATTTTTTTAATTTTTGGTGACAAGGGCAAGGTAGGTAATAATATTATTAGGGTTTTAAATATTGAGGTTGGTAATATTCATTAGTGTAGTCAAAAAATAGTTGTTAAGAAACATTAAAGAAAACAACAACCAGCCACCTGACCTAATAAAAGTAAAAGTGTGTTTCTATTATGCTGGTCTCTAAATTGTGTGGGTCCAAATTACGGAAAGAAATGAGAAAACTCTAATAATACCATCCCACTAAATTGAATTATCGTTTCAAAAGTTTATTTTATTATATATGTACTTTAATATAACTTGATTTCAGGATATTTTTCTTTTACTTTTTTTATTTATTTTTTCACGTAATTGTTAATTACTTCAATTAATGTCTAGCTCATTAATAAGGTAATTATTAAAGGTATAAAAAGAATGTGAAATTAAAACTTTAATAATTACTTTATATTTCTAAACTTCTATATTTTAGTTAAAAAATTAATCAAATCTAGATATAATGAGTAGCTTAAATAACAAAAGAGGTTATCCTAAATTATTACTCCCGGTTGAAAAAATTCCTACTTTATTTGTTCTATAACAAAATACGTTTTAAAAATTTTACGTAGATAATAAAGGTAATAGAGAGGTCATTCATTCTTTCATAAAATAAAAAAATAATTCTAAATTGCTTAAGTTACCAAATACTACTTAGTACTCTTGTGTTATATATCGCCTTTATGACTCAATTTTAAAATAATAATTCTATTTATTATATTATTTTAATTAAAATAAATTAACAATTATTTTGGAAAAATGGGCATTTCCTTGGTGATCTAAGTGTCCTTGTCGTGGAGAAATGAATAGGTCATGTGGATGAACATAATAAATTTTGTCGAGATGTTTTGGAGACAAAAGAAAATATGTGGCAAATGGCTGAAAGAATTTACGGCCAAAAAAAAAAAAAAAGAAAAAAGAAAGATGGCTGTCACCTTAATTCGTATTCGTCGTATGATATAGTGGAACATACGAGAGCTGTGGAAATGGACAAACAGCCCTTGTCTTCATTATATGTCCCACCAAATTTGCATAAACTACCCTCTCTTCATAGCCCATCTTTATTCCATTCCAGCTATATATATATGACATATTTTGTTCCGTTTATTTCTATGGTTTGAAATTGGAAGAAACAACAGTTCATTTCAATTTTGCTTCTAATTTTACTGAATCGTAACCAAACTGCTATTTAGATATTAGAAAAAAATGTAGAAATAGTTTTTATAACGTGATTTAATATCAAATTTTAGTTATAAATATTTAGTAGTCAATAAATTTCGTCATAAATTTTGGGTAAATTATAAGGTAATTCTACATCTACATGGACATGGAGTATTATGTCTCTAGTGAATTTTATATTGTAATTTGATGATAAATTAATTTTTTCTTGTACGGGATAGTGTTATGAGTGTTTTTATGAGATAATGGGATGAGTGTTTCATGACAGGGACATAGAGAATTATAGTTCTAAGAATATAATATAACAATTGTAAATTTTGCTATTTATAGCACATTTAGTCGATAATAATTTTTTTAAACACTTAACGATTGAAATTATGTCAATCTCTATGCCATGTTGACGCCATATGAAGACAAATTTTATGCCAAGTGAACTAATACATCACTGTCAGCCCCACATACATATATATATATATGTGTGTGTGTGTGTGTGTGTGTGTAAGGTTCACGATAATGTATTAGTTCACGTGACATAAAGTTTGTCATCAACGTAGCATCTACGTGATAAAAATATTAACGAAATTATAATTTAACCATTAAATGTCCAAAAAAACTGTTATTACAATTAAATATGTTATAAATAATAAAATTTAGAACTAAAATGTTGAACTACCAAACATTTAAAACTAAATTTGTCAGTGATCATGTTGTAGGACTATTTTTAAATATTTTTCTTATATATTTGGTTATGGTTTATAATAGTCTAATAACGATTACGGTTTTAGAACCAAAACTACTTGTGTAATCCAATTTCATTTGATTAAAATCTAACCCATGAGCCTCTCTAACGGACTGAATGTCATCTCAATCTTGAACCTATACAAATTTAAAATAGCCCTTCAAACCTTTTTTTGTAAATATTAGAGAAAATGATTCAAAATGGATTGATTCACATACAAGCAAAGGTGAAAATTTCAAGTCATCATAATAAAGGGTCGGCACTATAGAGGGAAAAGGACACCGCATGTTACTAAAGCTAGATAATTTTTATCCGCAATCTTATCTGTCAAAAATAAATAAAAATAGTGTATTAAAAATGAAAATCACACTAAAGTCAATTAAGTTGACCTTTGTATATCATAAATTGCGGCTATTGTAGTTCCAAATAAATGTTAAAAAATCATCCCCAAGCCTTCTTCTGCAGGCTTTTATGCCGTCAAGTACTGAATTAATTAATGCAAATCAAAAGTGAAAAAATCAAAAAAGAAATAAAGATGAATAGAGTCCCCTAAATAAAGCAAACAAAAGTTTAAATAGTTTGGATTACCAAGAATTTCTTTTATTTATTTATTTTTGGAAAGTCACCCTTTGAATCTTTCTTTTGTGGTGAAATAAGACAAACTATAGGGCTCCAATTTCGAAGGAATAAAGCCCAAATGGAAGCCTTTTCTTCTTTCTCAAGTATTTTATTTTTAAAAATAATTATATTTATAGTATTAAAAATATAGATTTTTTTTTTAAATAAGGGATGAATACAATTTATAACCGATAAAACGTACATAATCGTAAACCACATAATCTAAGGATCAGAATTATAATGTACCCCTTTTTTTATATTGGTAAGATTTTTTGCAATGCCCGTCCTGAGCCTCGTTTTCTGGAGCAATGAGCTAGGATCCAAATTTAAAAGGGCTCAAAATTTTAAGTATTAATAAATTATTTTTTAAATTTATTTTTAATCATTTTTAATTTCATGATAATTTTAAATATTTTTTAAAAAATTTAACTGTTATTGTCATTAATCTTCATAGTTTAGCAACGGAAAAAGATTTTGAAAAAAATTAATGTTGATATTGTCATTAATGATTTTATAAGTCGAAAAGCTCGTAGAATTCATTTTATGTTATTTTAGTATGTTATATATGAAATGACGACAGTTGTTCAAATAAATTTTTTTTATTATTTTATTAATTGAATGGTATCCATTTAAAAATAATAAGTAATTTTATAATAATTATTATGATATATTTTTATCTTAATATACTAAAATTTATTTTTGGCCCAATCAACTATTTTACCTAAGACCCCAAAAAGTTCAGGATGATAACTGGTTTTTTGACAAGTTTGTATAGGAGTGTTTCATCAAGAGGTTAATATTAACTCTGCCACTTTGTAACTGTAATCATTTCCGGTTTTAATGGAAGAGTTTTGATCCATTATTTTGGATTATTTGCCCCCAAAAAATAATAATAAATAAATAAACATAAACCATATATACATTTATTGTATATTAATTATAAAGATATATTAAAGAAATTAGTTAATACACGGACACATAATATATTAAATTATAAATGTAATCTCAAATATAATAATGTTTTCTTTATAAAAATTTGAATCTCTCAACTTATTTAAATATGAAATTATTGAATATTCCTAGGTATGGATAATGATCATTTTCACGAACAATAACAAATTATAATCATTATATTATCAGTGCTATCACTAGAAGAATAAAACCATAGTTTTATTATGATGATATTACAACGACCTTATGAGCGGAGTCATCAATAAACGAAAGGCACATTTAAATAGGAGGAATTATTAGTTATCGCCTATTTCTTTCTCTTTATTATTTTAATTTAAAACGAAAATATTTTCCTACAATATTCTTTTTCTTTTTTTTAATGTAAAAAAATATTTTGATCAAAATTTATAAATTATCGCCATAAAAAATAAGAAGATAACTAGTAACTCCCTTAAATAGGAAAAATTACTTATCCGACTTGAATGGTCTCAAGCCGAACCGAATCGAACAAATCTCAACTATTCAGATAAGTTTTTTTTTTTTTTTTTTTTTTTACAAAAATGAGGATTTGTATTAATTTGAAAATAAAGTCGAATAGCAAAGATTACAATCTCTTTCTATCTATTTTCCTTAAACAACCCCCAAAATAGTTTCTACCACTATACTACTAAGATTAGCCTTTCGATGATTGTAAGGGAAAAATTAAGCCTGCCTATCTACTACACAAAAAATTTTATCTACTAAAATTGCGGGGTTGAAATTCTCTCAACAGTGAGAAGACCTTTTACTTTTGATGGTAACGAGTCAAAAGAATATGGTTGACCGAAAGATGCCAATATTGCATGGATAAGTTTGGTTTATGGAGCATGTTGGTTCGTTTTAGCTCATTTTTTAAATTAAATCCAATTTTTTTTAAAAAAATAAAACTTTCTTTTAAACCTTTCAAAATATATATGATAAGAGGGACACTCTCGCTTAAAATTAATAATTTTTGAATTTGAATCATTTAAATTTTCAAAAAATTATTCTGATTAAATCTGATCAGATTAGCAAATTCAAGATATCCATTCCTACCCCTACATTTAAATCATAAATTCTCATTCAAACTATTCGGGCTCGACCTAAACCACTCAAAGTACTTCCAACAAAAAACTGAACAATTAAATTCAATACCGTGTTACGCATTCATGACAGACAATATTGATAGCTACTCCTTCCGTCCCAAATTAATAGACATTTTAAGGTTTGAAAATTGTACTTTATTAATTTACACTTTATCATTATCAAAATAATTTTTTTAGTTTTTCTTGTTTTACCCTTCCTCAAAATTTGTGAATGTATTGAACTCTACCACCCAACTAATTTCACAAGTAATTTCCTCTCCAAGTTAAAGATAAAAGAGAAAAACTTAGTATTACCAAATCCACACTTTCCAAAAAAAAAAAAAAAATTCTGGGACTACACGAGGCCAAAACCTAACTCAAAAAAACTTGGAATAACTGAAAAAGAATGATTGCTATGTATTCGTGCACTCATGGGCGGACCAAGGCCCTTTCAGGTCCGACGGGGCAAATTATATTTATACAAAGATTTTTTTTATTAACAAATTATATAATAATAACTTACAAAACTTTTTTAGAGAACTAGTAAATACTTTTGCTATGAAAAAGGATTGTGATACGAAACCTTCAATTTTTCATCCCTGTGCCACACCTAAATGATTTTCTCCAAATAACTTCATATAATCTGAGAAAATTTATAATATTTTGAAATTTTTATAACACTATCAAATTCACTTCATCTACATGTTAAAAAAAATAATAATAACTCATTGAATACTATTTTCATCTCATAATAATAATAAAATAATATGATAATAAAATTATTATTTTAGCGCGTAAGAAATAATCAATTTTTTTTAAAAAAATTAAGTATGAGAAACCGAATAAAATCGATTGAAAGGTTTACAAAAAAAGTAATATATAAAAAATTAACATTAACTAAATTAAATAAATTAAATCTATCAATTTATTTATTTCATATTTGTCCCTAACTCCTTTGACTTGTAGTGGGATAATACTTTTAACTACTTTGTAAATTTGTCTTATAATAGGGATATTTTAGAAAAATTGAAATGAGGCAGTTGGCCCCCACTAAGCTAATATGTGGCTCCCACCCTTGCGTGCACTATTTGTTCTTATTCATGATGAAGGTTGTTGGTCAAGGTGCAGAACAATTTGGCACATCTCTTAATACTATAGGTTCTAATTTGTAATGATTTGTGTAGATAGGTACCATAATTACAATTTTTCATAAAAGTTGACAATGCCTATCGACTGCCTCTCGGCCGTAGCATCCCGATCAGGATGGCACCTTTTTCTGCAATTTAAAGTAACATGGATGGAGGAGAGGACAACTTCGTCCAACTAATTAATCAGAGCATTTGAAAGGTACTTATGTTCGCCATCCTCAAATTTTGTTCGTCATTGGAAAATGCTATTATTACTTTGCTGCCCCCCCCAATCATTTTTCTACCTTATTATGGTCAATATTTTACAGCTACATAAAGATTAGTTTTGCTTGTAGACATTGATTTATTTGGAATTAGTTGTGATATTGACATAAATCTAAACTTTTATTTGCGTAAAATAGTAATATATTTATAGTTGTATAATTGTATATAGTTTGTAATATTATTATAGTATTAAATATATATTTTTCTTTTTAAATGTCTCTCTCTTTAGTATTATAATAGTATAAATCTTAAAACGATATATATTTAGAAAAGAATTGAGTAAAATCTTAAGGTATATTTGGTTAATTAAAAATAGAATTAAAGAATATAATTATTTATATTCTAACTGTTTAATTTGTAGGTTCGAAATAATTTTCAGATAATCATTCTCAAATATTTGGGAATCATCAAGGATGAGTTTGATCAAATTAATGCCCATCTATCTACGTGAAATTCTTATTTTTGAATAATTAGTTATTCCGTCTAATTTTTTTATGTAAGTTTTAGAAAAATGATGAAAATTTTAATAGGATATTTTAGATTTTCAATACAATTTTGACTTTTTATTTCTATATTTTCTCTATGTAATGATAGAATTTAAATATTATAAAAGATAAATAAAATTTAAGTGAAGATTTGTAATATATAATAAGTAGGGATAATATTAATTTTTAAATTAATCTTTAACTTTATGTAAATATTTTATTAAAAGAACTAAAGGGCTCTATAACCTTAATTACTTTTCTTTATGCAGTTTTACGTTTCCTTATTAATACACATTTTTTATTTTTAATAGATAAATTAATATAATTATAAATGAAAAAAATTAATATAATTATACATAATTTTCATATAATTTATAATTAAAATTAAAAATTATAAGTAAAAATTTTTAAATGGATTTAATTTAAATAAATCGTAATTTATTTAAACAGTACTGATTTTATAAGACAAACGTAACATTTTTAAATTTTAATTTTAAATAAAAATTTAGATACATATAGTCATGAAATAAAGTTCAACGAAGCAAGTATTGATATTTCGTTTTCTTCATAGGTCAACAACATGGGTCGTTCGATAGTGCTCCAAATTCAAACTATAGCATATGATGTAATGGCACCTCTACCTACCATGTCCGAATTGCTGGTATTTAATAATAGAGGTTGATTATAATTCACGATAGATAATTTTTTTTAGAAAGTGATAATTATATTTTTTAAATTAATTAAAATAATTAATTGATAAGAGGGTTGTAATTTAGTAGTTAACACTGATCGCCTTAAAATAATAGATTTAGAGTTCGAGTCATTTAAATTTTCACTATTTTTTGTACTAAAAAATTTTAAAAAAATATTTTATAGAAAACTGAGGATAATATTGTTTTCAATTTTTGTCCCTTCTTGAAGAACATAGCTATTTTTTCTTTTTAAAAGAGAAATTTTCTTGGGATTACATACTTTTCTTTTTCTAGTAAATTATCAATGCTGATTCTACTTTTTAAATGCTTGGGGAACAACTTTTCCCTTCTTTTTTATATAATAATATGTATAGGTAGATTATTTATCTTTTCATAGGCCCCTCAAAATATTAATAATTATGCTAATTGTCAATCTTTCATTTTGTTTTATAGCTACCATACCAACCCTGTTGAATAATAATAATAATAATAATAATAATAATAATAATAATAATAATAATAATAAAAGGTCTGAAAATGTTTAACAGCTGTAATGCAAAATTGCAACTTAGACATGTGCAATTAATAATTAATTACTCACTTTAAACTAGTAGTGGAGTGAGTGAGGAATGTTGAATTGTTAGTGGATATGGTTTTTGTCCTTTTACAACAATGATTGTTTTGTTTTTTTTTTTTTAATTTTATGAAGGTGAAAACCTTTTGACCTTCATTTCCCATGTCCACTATTTTTGAACTATTATGCTTCCTTTCTCAAGACATTAGGGTTTGAATCTCTCCAATTGTCATGAGTTTGACACATCATATTTATCTCGGGAGATTTAATTGGTATATTATTATAGCGAGACAGAATTCAAAAGTTTATTAATGATTAAAAAATATATTTTTATATTCGTATATACATTATTATAGAGAAGGTATTACAATAGGTATTTTAGTTTAAATTGAGGTGATAGAAGGTAAAAATTAGAGCGATAATTAGTAAAATTTTTAAAATAACTATAAAACCTAATGATATACTCCCTCCGTTTATTTTTATTTGACGTTTTAAAAATTTTTTAAATTTATTTTTATTTGACGTTTTACACTTTTTACAGTTTTTAATTTTTTAATTTCAAATTTTTGTTAAGATAACTTATATACCTAATCTTTATCTTCCTATCAAGATCATATATCAAGTAATTAAGGTCAAGTAAAAAAAATAAATGAAAAAATTTTATTTCTTTTAATATTGTCTGAAATTTCTAAAACGTCAAATAAAAATAAATAGAGGGAGTATTTGATTTGAGTGTTAATCTTTTTCTTTAAAGTTAAATTATTTAGTTCGATATAGATATTCTTGTTCTAAAATTAGGGTTTTATTGTTAATATTACTGTTAATCATTTGTGTAGAAGGGGAGGTAAATTTCTTATTTTGAACTAGCACGTTCTTACTCCAACTAGGTTTATAAGATATTTACCATTAGAGTTTGAAATATTGTTGATAAACTTGTAGTGAGATTCATTTTCTTGTAAATGTTTGAACTTGATTTTTCTTATCTTTTGCATAGTTTTTCACTTTCTTGATAATACCTGTGTTGTCTATTTTAGCCATAGTTTGTAGGATGGTGATCCTACACAAAATCGATTTGGAGTCACAGAATAGAGGAGATTGGATTGGAATATGATAATATTATTATACAAATTGTGAGGTTTATAAGTTAAGAATAGTGTCTAAAAATATGTCGTGTGCATTTTTTTTAGTATTTTTAATTCATTATATGAAAGAGAATCATTACATAGATTCAAAACGATAACAGGGTGGGAAGGTTTAGGGTGATGTTAAGGGTGGGAGTTCGAATCTCGGGTTGTAAGTGAAAAAAAGAAAAAATAAATTCAAAATGATAACAAAATACAAAATATATATAAAAAAAAAAAAAAAAAAGTTCAATTGGTTATAGAATGAGTAGAATTATGAGATCGAACTAATCCCATAATCCTATTAATTCTAAACAATTCTATTCCCATCAAAGTCTCAAAAATTATGTTTTTAACAATAATCTTCATGCCCTCTCGATTATCTTATAGTGACCATTATTTTTTGACTAAAATTCCAACAAATTTCATTCATTATTTTATCATGCAACTTACATCTGGTATCTTTTCAAATCTACAAAAAAGATTTGAAGATCAATTCAAAATATTCTCTCATTTCTTTATCTTATTTCCCCTCATTCAAAATGCCTCATGCAAAGAAGAAACGGGGTTGGAGGAGGCCTACAAAATTTGGACAATTATAGTTTATATTTGAAGTGCTGGGGATGAATTTCCTCAAAGTTGATTAAATTATTTAAAAAAAGATTAATTATGAATGGAGATCGGCGTGGAATTCCTAGTCATTTCTTCCCTCCTCTTTTTTCCTCTTTTGTGGCCCCTGCGAATCTTCACACATTCATTCTTTGTCTCCCAAAAGTGCCCTCTGACATGTAAAGTATATATATAACCCAGAAAAAAATTATTATTATTATAATTTTATTTTTAACTTTTATTTAAGTTACAAACTATATAAAAATTATATATCAACATATTAATAAGTAAATGCTAAATTACCTTTAACTTAATAGACTCCATGTCAATTATCTAATAAATACTTGTCTAAATATAAATCCCATTTCAATGATGTATAATTTTTTTTATTTTTTGAAAGGTATTAGTCCATAAAATTTTTTATTTTTCTAATAATAACTCTATATTTTTGTTGTAAAATATTATTTGTTGTCAGAAAATAATAATTTTGTTGGTTAAAATTAAATAATATAATATAATAAAAAATTTTGCGAGGAAAAGTGTATAACAAACAAACAAAAAAAAATTTACTGGAAAATAAATCTTTTATTTTCTATCATCAATTTAGGGGATGTTTGTTTAGCATGGGGATGGGGATGGGGATGGGAATGGGAATGGGAAGGGAATGATAACGGTGTTCGTTTGATAGGGAATCAGAAAGGAAATATGGGTATGATATCCAAATTAAAGGTATTTTCATACCATCCCCTAGGTTCGTGTGCATTTGTCACACACTTATAAAAAAAATTATTATTTTATAATATTATATTTATATATCATTACATTTATATTTTGATTATTTCAAGAAACCAACCATAAGAAATTATAATAATTTCAAACAGCTAAATTCATACATATTCCTACTTTTATTCTTACCCTTTTCAATTCCAATTCTCAATAATTTTACCAAACAGTTAAATCCATATTCATTATCACTTCTATCCATATCCTTTCTGATTTTAATTTCTGACCGTTTTACCAAACGCCCTTTACTCTCCCACGAGTACCACTTGTAGAAGTTTTCCGGCACCCTGCGGCTGTGGGGAAGATGAACTTTTTTGCCGCCAGTATTTTTAAGTTCGGGTCTAGCCCAAACTGAGGTAATATAAGATTTGGAACCCAGATTCAGATGGGCCTAAAGTTAATATAGCCCAATACGTGGATGTTTTTAGATTCTGCAGCAGTGCTCCAATTCAATTCAATGAAAGTGGATCACAAGAGACTTATGTGGGTAATATAAGATTAGTGTGAATTTTACTCCTAATGTAATGTGTTACAGTTGTACGTTATAGTGCGTACAAATTTTTTTTTGACACATAGCCTTTTTTTAAAAAAATATACTTTTAAATTATATAAGACAGTAGTACAATTTTTTTTTTTTTACACACAACCTTTTTTTAAAAAAAATACTTTAAAAAAATAAGACAGTATTCATCAAATCAATATACTATAGATATCAGATCAAGAATATAAAAGAAATCATACAATAGAACTAAAACATACTGAACAAAGGAGATCACATCATGATTATATAGACATCATATCACATAATACTAAACATCAAATCAACAGACTATAGATATCAAATCAAGAATATAAAAGAAATTATACAATAGAACTAAAACATACTTAACAAGGGAGATCACATCATGATTATATAGACATCAGATCAACAAACTATAGATATCATATTAAGAATATAAAAGAAATTATACAATAGAACTAAAACATACTTAACAAGGGATATCACATCATGATTATATTGATATCAGATCAGAGAATACTAGACATTAGATCAACAGACTATAGATATCAGATCAATAATATAAAAGAAATAATATAATAGAACTAAAACATACTTAACAAGGGAGATCACATCATGATTATATAGACATTAGATCACAGAATATTAGACATCAGATCAACAGGCTATATATATCAGATCAAAAATATAAAATAAATAATACAATAGAACTAAAACATACTTAACAAGGGAGATCACATCATGATTATATAGACATAAGATCACAATATATAAATTTATTTAATTATAAAATAAATAAAATAATAATTTAAAAAATATTTTTTAATAATTTTTTGAAAAAAATAAAAAATATAAAAAATACTAAATTGTTTTAAAAAATGGATGAAAAAAAAAATTCAAAGAATAAGAAGAAAAAAAAAAAAGGAAAAAAACTAGAAATAAAAAAAAAAAAAGAAAAGAATGAATTAGAACCCCATTTCATTCAATATGTATCAGTAACAGAAGAAAAATGAAAAGAAAAGAAAAATGGGGCTGTCGCACCTTCCACTGGAGAAAAGAAAAATCATACGCTCTTTTCTATAAATAGCTCATCCCAAAAACTTACTATATTAGGGGTGAGAGTAAAATTGAATGATGGTCCTATAAGACTACCATATAAATTATCAAGAATCATAGATAATCAACAAATTCTCCCACCTTTCACGTTTATTATAAATATCTTATAATTCATTAATATAAGTATTATTACTCAAAAACCTTTTTATCATTTATTAAATTATTTTAATTAAAAATACATAATTTTAAGTTTTATATTTAGCGATTTTTTTTTTATAATTTAATTAAACTTCTAGAAAAGTATTGATATGTTATTTTGCTTGTAAATTTAATCACTATCTAGTTTAAAATAGCATAGTTTGTTTATTCAATTAAAATAATTTTTTTAAACGAAAGTAGAAATTTATATGACAAAAAGGAGATGATTTAGTGGTTGACACTGTTCAATTAGCATCAGGAAGTGTTGAATTCGAGCCCCACCAATAATTGAATTATACGTAAAATATTACGATAAGTGATTAAAAAATTAATAAAGAAAAAATAAATTATTAACTGACTCCATTAGAAATAATAATAATTATTTTTTACTAAAAACTTCTATAATTATATAAGTTACGATCATTGATTCCAAATAAAAGAAAATAAAAAGCAAATTATTAACTAACTTCATTAGAAATAATAATAATTAAAAAAAAACTAACTTATCGTCCACAGAGATAAGTCCGTATAAGAAGAAACAATTAAAAACACAGTTTAAAATCAACTACAAAATCATAGTGTTCACTTGGACAAATAAATTTTTTAAAAGATTATGAGAATAACTCCACTTATAATAAAATAGTTAAGTTTAATTATGGGGAAGAAGAATATTAGTGTGAAACAAACAAGGCGTGCATAAAACTGACGTTGCAGAGCAGAAGTGGCGCAACAAAAGAGGGAAGGAAAACGGGGGCCAAAAATCCTCAAACATTCCCTGAATGGCAGCAAAGACAAGACGCAGAAGCATACATACATCACCATTTGGCGACAACTCTTTCTTTCTTTCTAATCTCGTGCAAAACTTTATATCCCTCGGTGTCACTATGACTTGTTTGGAATCGTCTTTTCTTCTGATCAAACTTTTCTTGAAAATGCAAAGACTTTTAGAGGGTTTTACTTTTTCATTTTGTTTTTTAAGTTTTATTTTTTTGGGGGGGGGGGGGGGGGGGGAAGTGATTATGGATTATTTATTGCATTTCAAAAAAAAAAAATACACAATTGGTCATATATAATGACTTTGTTACACAATTAATCATACACGTTTGGAACTTGACAAATTTAATCATAAATATTTCAATTAAAAAATTTTATACTAATTTAACGGTTGTCTTAACAGCCGTTAAGTTCTATGTCACGTGACATCCAATCAACTGCACACATGTCACGTGACATACACATGGATAATTGATTACCACTGCCACGTGACGCCCGCGTGGCATGTGCATGAACCATTGACTGTCATGTGGTTGTCACATAGCAACCACTTTGGTGCCACATGATATAAATTTTAACGGCTGACGAGTTAATCGTTAAATTTTATTAAAAAAGTTAAATTAGACAAAATGTGTCAATTTTAAAAACATTTATGACCAAATTTTTTAAGTTTCAAACGTGTATGATCAATTGTGTAATAGTCATTATATAAGATAAATTGTGTATTTTTTTCTTTCTCTTGATATTTACCGATTTGGGAAAAATATTATATAAGTAAAATAGTATTGATAAGTTAAATTTAGTTTGAGTAAGAAGAAAATTGAGTGAAGAGATGGATGTCGCTTGTGAAGAGAAGTTGAGCGGAGGAAGTGAAGAGAATGGAAGTCGCGTTGTGTCAATAAGAGCTATACTAACAGCAAGGGGTAATCAAACCCGAAGAAGGGGTGGGTTTGAAGAAAACCATTGGTAGAGCGTTTCATATTCATTCCCTTGAATCCATTCCCATCAAACAAACACCGATATCGTAATAAATCTATTTCTACATTTCAATACCAGTCAAACAAACAGTATATTAATCTTATGAGTTTGTGTAAATATCTAATTTAATATAATTAATATTTTTATTTTTACATATAAAATTAACTTTTAAAATTCATTTACATTATTTATTCTAACGTACGTACCATGTGATTAGTTGTATTAAACTCTTAGGAATACCGAATCTCGTGTATTTAAGTCAATTAGACTACCTAACAAAGTTTGCATGATACCAGCTATCCATTTACATTATTTATTCTAACGTACGTACCATGTGATTAGTTGTATTAAACTCTTAGGAATACCAGCTATCCAAACAATATCAAATAATTCGCAAGACAATTTATGAGAATAAATAAGAAATCATGAATAAATTGATATTAAAAATAATTCGATCTCACAATTAAATCAACATCGAAGAGTTTAATTTCTTTTATTATACTAAAGACATTAGCTACTCATAATTGAAATACTAAAAACTCTATAAAATTTGTATTTCATGAATTCAATTCAAAAATATTATTTTAATATTATTTTGTAATGATAGCTTTTTATTACTGATTTTATTCTTGTAAAATTATTTGTTTTGTGATTCAATCAATTTATTTTTGGCCAACCCATTTGACCTTTTTGTTATGTAATTTATCAATTTTTTTTTCCAATTAATGCACAATTTTATAGTTGGTTTGAGCAATTCCACCCTGTTGGCCCGTTTTAATCAACGTGGATTTAAATAAAAACGAATTGACCCCGACCAACCTGTTTTACCTGTGTTGACTAGTTTGACTTTTTTTAAAAAAAAAATCTTTTGATATTTTCTTTTTCATTGGAGGTAAAACTATTTTTCCTTTCGTATTTTGGTGGATTTGATCCACGAATTTTGACCTAAGTCAATCAATTTTCACTTACCCGTTTGATTTTTTTTTTAATTAATCTTTGATTAACCAAAACCGTGGACAATTTGCTCTGGACAATTTTGACTGTATAAAATGGGTTGATTAGGGTGAAATTGGATTAATCACAACAAAAAATATTTATATTAAGAACAATAAAAAATATTTTTACAACAATAGGATTTTTTTTAAAAAAATGCCAAAAGAAATTCAACGGGTCAACACTATGGTCAAAATGGGTTGAGCTAGCTCAAATTTAATCATAAAAATTATTATTAAATAAATATCAATGAAATAATATAGTATTGACAAATTTTGAGATTAAGTCATTAAGTTTGAGAATAAAAATATAAAATTAAACTAAATGTGATATTTATAAGCTTGTAAGACTAAATTTATTTTTGTTTAAACATTTCAAATTAAATTTGACGCTAAATTATACTTTAAAAATCATTCATGCATTTTCTTTTTCAAAATCAAAAGACACCAATTTTCATTGGTCGTTATTATCTCAAAATACTATGGAAAAAAATAAAATAAAAATGACTACAACTTTAATGTTAATTCTATAGTGCAAACCTAATGAAACTTTAATAAAATGATCGCTCACAAAAATTAAAAAACATCTCACCAGCATTAATACATTTTAGCCCTTTAAATATAATGACAAAATCATAATGGGGGGCGAGGGGATGGACTGACCCTTGGTGCCAGAGACCCCCCAGAGTAGAGGTTCCTTGGTAGGGGCAGCCATGGAGTTGTGTTGGTAGGAATATATAATGAATTGGTGGCGGCCATGTCTAGGGTTCTTCCCTTTGGGGCCATGCTGGGGTTTTGGGGAAGACGAGATTTTTTTTTTTTTTTTTCTATTTTTTAAAAAAAATTTATAAATGAAACGACGTCCTTTCACTTATGAATTTTAAGAAATAGGCAAGAAACGGTTTTCTTTCTCTCCCTATTTTCATCAATTTCCAATTTTTTATTTCATTCTCACGATCTCAAACAAACAAGCAACACCAGCAGTGTTCCACCCAGTCACTCACCACTGCCTACTAATTACTCTCTCTATTTCAATATACAGGTTATTTTAACTAAAATATAAATATTAAAACTGTAATTAATTTTTAAAAATTTTCATAACTTTTAATGGTTAAACATGTTATACTCCTATTCAATGCATTTTTAATAATAGTATTATAACTTGACAAAAACAAGTCCCAATGAAATTGTAAATTAAATAAGGGTAATAAAGTAAAAATAATGAATTATTTTTTAGAAGTAGACAAGTGACTTATATTTTAATCGATTTCTTAATAGGTGAAAAACGACTTATATTTTAAAATGGAGGGAGTACTCACCACCACCAATTGTTATATGGTACAAATTAAAATACATTGTAAGATTCGTTTTTTATAAATAACAGATGAGCATCAGTTAAAGAAAAAAATAAGATAAATTTAAAGGGATTGTTATATTAAATGACTTATTTCTATTAATCCAACATTAATAAGAGACAGAGGCGGAGCCACGTAATAATATGTGTATATATTTTAAAATTTTTTATTTTTTACCCCACTAAAAATTATAAAATTAAAGGATGACAAATAAATAAATTAAAAAAATTATTAATGTAGAGAAAAAGAAATATTTGAGCTTTATGTTTAGACTCAAATTTATTTTGGTTAATGAATATTTTGAAAACTTAATAGAAATTAGTTTAAATTAAAATTCGATATATATATATATACACACATTATATACTCATTGGTATATTGTACTTGTTTTGCCTCTGGCTACTGCAACAGTAAAAAGGGCATTTTCTGTAATAAATATCATGAAAAGTCAGTTTCGGAATCGAATAAGAGATCGATGGATGAATGATTGTCCAGTTACATATATTGAAAGAAAAATAAATTTTTAAAACAATTGATAATGAACTCATTTTATGTCGTTCAAAATATGAGTAGTCGTAGAGAAATTTTATAAATTTTTATTGTTTAGTATTTTAAAAAATTATTTATTAAATTTACTGCCTCACCGAATCCTGGGGCCTAACTCCACTCTTACTAAGAATATATACTCTTAATTGTATAAAATAATTTTTCACTCACCAATATGTACGGTGGTTCTTTGCTGTTAAGTGAATGACTAATAGCTCCATTTCATGAATATAAGCCAAATATTTATTGGCAAACCATTTTTCCAATTAAGAAATGTTGTGATTCAACTTTATATCTAACTTCAAAATTTGAGGTGGGATTGGAAGGGTAGAGTGTTGGCCAAATTTTACTGCGGAAAAAAGATAGTTAAAAAAATCAATTTCAAAATTGAGTGGATCAACATACTTATTTATCTAAAGCAAATATGACAAAATTGTAGTAGCAATAAATTTTAACCTTTTACTTTCAAGCAGTATTGATGCATATTTGAATAAATACAAAATTAATTTTAGTTAAATATCATATCGGAGTATATTTATATGCATATTTGAGTGTATTTATCCTAAAAGCATGATATAATTGTAAATAAATTACTTTACGTGGGTCAGGTTGCAAATTCAGAAAAAATATGAGGTCATCATCATACGTATCCATCTCCTCGTTGACTAGCATTCCAGCATACAATTCAATTCTTGAATTCCTTTTAAATTTATGTTTTAAAAGTAAATCATTGACTAAGTCTATCTTAATTCTTTACGCGGTACCTATAACTTATATATATAGTTTAATTACTTTATAAGTTAAGATAATATAATAAATAAAATTATTATTTAAAAATAAATAAAAAATACCAAAGTCAATCTATCCCTACTACTTAAATAAGTCAAACACATATTTTTTTTGTGAAATTATAATGTTTTTGTTCTAAAATATAAAATTTTTTAACAGTCATAAATATAAAAAAATTATATTCTTTTTTTTTTTGGTTATTACTCTTTTCCAAAAAAAAAAAAAAAACCCAATAAATAACACCAATATAGGATTAAAAAGTAAGAAAATTTACATGAAAATCTAAAACATTTTATAATTTATTTTCTAACCTTTTAAAACATTTTAATGTATAAAAAGAACTAGAGGGAGTAGTAATTATTTGCCTCCTATTTTTTATTAGCTTATTAATTTTTACTTATATTTAAATCATGGACTATTCTCTCCTATTAATGACTACGGATTCTTAAGGTGAAATCTAAAAGAAATATTTCATAAACTTCGAAAATGAATTATATTTTGGAAAATTAAAATTTAAAAAACGTATATTATATTTGGAATGGAGGGTATAATAAATAGACAAATATTTTGACTGTTTTTTTTCCCCCCAAAAATGTCTTATATTCAGAGCCCATTTCGAGGTGGTCATGATCTAAGAATTCAAAACTTCTTTTGGCCTCAAATCATTTTTTAGCTTCAAATTATTATCCTTTAAATTAAATAATTTTTAATTTATGTAAACAAATTTAAACATTTTAAGAGTAATTATATTGAACTAGCAGTCCACTTAAATTGTTGAAAGTTAGTAGTTTTGAGCATTACTTTATAACTAAGATGAAAATTATTATTATTATTACTTTAAAATAATAATTTTATTTATTTATTGCTTAGGAAAAAGATAGGTGATCCAAAAAAAACATAACAATTGATTTGACAAATAAGTTGCAAGCGTCCCGAATTGCGTCAGAAGTACTTTTGGTCCCGATCCAATGATGGGATGGTCAGCAGGATTTAAATTGACTCCAAAGTTTAGATTATTAAATTTGTTGTTAACTTACTCGAATTAAATCAAAATTCGAGAATATAAATTTTTATTTAAAATTATGTGTTAACAAACACAAACTGTCCCGTTACAATAGTCATATTACAAATTTTGATCTTTGTACTAAGAGAATATGCTATTAAAAATAAAAAAAATTCATATCTTCTTAATAATTCAAATGATTTCAAATTGAGAAATCAATCACTAAATTACGATTCTCGTATGAGAAAATGATCATTAAGACACACTTTTGAAGGAGCACTTTTGGGCAGAGTATGATGATTATCAACACCAAAACAACATGAGAAAACTGCCTTGAGGGCATTCCTCAGCACTTGACCCCGTATAGGAATCCACCGGGCAGCAGTGGTGGCTGCCGGAACTGGCCTTTCCGGCAGCTGGACTTCTACCGGTCTATTGGTACTAACCGCCATGTGTAATAAATAGCATTCACCAAAATGTACAACTGGAAAAGGCAGAGATGAAGTGAAAAATGGCAGAGCTGACGTGCCTCGATCAAGTGTGTGTGTGTGTGTGTGTTTTTTTTTTTTTTTTGGTTGGATTTTGTGAGAAAGAATGGAGGGCAGGCAGGCAGGCAGTGATGGATTGGGAGTGCCGACCAGAGGAGTATATAAAGCTGGGTTTTGCGTGTTAAAAAGCGTGTCCTGTGGGGGGGGGGGGGGGGGGGGGGGGGGTGGAAGCTGATTTTGAATTAGTCGCCGTGGCGTCGTGGCGTTGGCAAAGAAGCCAAAAGGAAAACAAAGTAAAGTTAGACCGGCTTTTTTTGAAGCTCCTTCAGTGTCCATCTCGCCATCTCGATTTTCAATACAATTTGGGCATGGTGCATTGGACATTGTTAGGGTGCATGGTGCGTATGCCATTTTAGATAGTTTTTTTTTTTTAAAAAAAAATACAAGAATAGTCTTTATAGTATACTTTATTGGTAGTCGACAAATTTAGTTATAAAATTTGTTATTCACAACATATTTAGTTTTACTAACATGTTTTTCAAGTAACAAATATATTTTGGATCCATAATAATATGTTCGTTCATGTGTTATAAAATTTGTCACACGAATTAAATTAATTCATATGGCATTTGTGTGATTTAATGGTTAACTGAATAACAATTTAACTCTTAAATATCTAAAAAGTAAATTCCAAAATTGGTCACTATACTATAGTGAGTTTCTGATTTTGGTCATCATACTTTGAAAACTATTTTTAAAATCATCATACTTTACTTTTCTTTTAAAAACTGGTCACTCAGTCAAGCTGGACCGTTAACCCACTAACGGTCAATTTTTTTTAGGACTATTTTCGTCTTTTTATTGACTCATTAAATTAAAAAAAGAGTAAACTCTGAATTTAGTCATCATACTTTTTCAAAATCCCGCTTTTGGTAATCTTACTTTAAAAATTATATTTGATGTCATCATACTTTCATTTTTTATTCAATTTTGGTCATTCCGTCTAAATGTTCCGTTAAGTCTCTGACCTCCATAATTTTTTAAGGGTAAATATGAAAAAATAAACCCCATCATGCACGTGAAAATTTTTTTTATTAATTATTTTTTCGCATCTTTGCTGCCAACACCCACACCCTTATCCACATCATGCACGTGACCCTAAAAAGTATTATTCTTCTTACAGGTGTGGGTTAGGGCTGTCAATTCGTGTCGGCGTGTCGGTTTCATGTCAGGTTAAAAAAGAAAATTACAATTTTGTCCCCGACCTGAACCCGAATGGATTTTTACTACCTGAACCCGAAATCGACCTAGTCAACCCATTAGTTGACCCGCCAACACGACCCAAACGGGTTTACCGGGTCGGGTTAGGGTCTCGCCAACCCGATTTTTTTTCACAATAATTTTTTAAAAATATTTTGGGTCATTAGGTCAAATCGTTGACCTGATTTTGACCTGAAAATCTTGGACCCGACACGGATCTGACCAAAAAAATTTTCAGGTCCAAAATTTTAACTCGAACCCGACCCGTTTCATGCCTATTCCGTGTTCGATTTTCGTGTCGTGTCAGAAATTATCAGCCCTAGTGTGGGTGTTGGCGGCGAAAATGTGAAAAAATAATTAATTAAAAAAAGAAATTTCACGTGCATGATGGGGTGTGTTTTTCCATATTTACCTTCAAAAAATTATTTTCGTTAGAGACTTAATGGAACATTTAGACAGAATGACCAAAATTGAATAAAAAATGAAAGTATGATAACTTCAAATATAATTTTTAAAGTAAGATGACCAAAAGTGGGATTTTAGAAAAATATGATGACAAAATTCAAAGTTTACTATTTTTCAAATTTAAGGAGTCAATAAAAAGACAAAAATAACCCTAAAAAAAGTTGACCGTTAGTGGGTTAACAGTCCAACTTGACGGAGTGACTATTTTCGAAAAGAAAAGTAAAGTATGATGATCTTAAAAATAGTTTTCAAAATATAATGATCAAAACCAGAAACTGACTATAGTATAGTGACTAATTTTGAAACTTACTCATATCTAAAAAAATAGTTATATTAAGACTATATATATTGTAAATAGTAAAATTTAAGACTAAATTTGTCGATTACCAAACGTTTAGGACTAAATTTGCCACTAAATCATACTTTAGGAACTATTATTACTTTTTTTTTTTTGAGTTGATACATTTTAACGATTAAAATTGGCTTATATACTTTTTTTTTTTTTTCTTTTTTGTGCCTATTAAACCCTCCTAGAGATCTATGCCAAATCCTTCTTATCGAATTGTTACCTTTTTAATGTTTATTATTTTGGCATTTTTTTTAAATTATTGTTTCATTTTTTATTTATCGCATTAGAATTATTATTTTGTCCATCATTGTTTTTAAATTAAAATGTCCTTATTATTTTTAAATATATTTTGGTAAAAGAAAATGACATAAATAAGAAAAAAATTGACAGATTTAGTATACTACTCTTTTTATATTGCCATCACGAATTTTTGACTAAAAGGGGGGGGGGGGGGGTCAAAATAAATGTGTGAACTGAAAATGGAAAAATTTGAAAATGTGGACATATAGGGGCCTCTCGGATTTCAAAAATCTGAATTTTGGATAATTCAGATTCTAAGAATCCGAAATAATAGAAATCTGTTTTAATTAAATACTAATGACGGTAATTAATTAAATTAACAAATTTTGGATTTTAGAAATTCGAATATTGAGGACAGTCTACCACGTACCAGAAAAAGTTGCGTCACGTCTCAAACAACATGCACCACGTCCAAAAACGTCTACATCCATGCATGTGAATTTAAACTGATTTTTTCACAATAACATCTCATCTCGTCTCAGAACAACAATAACCACGTCCAAAAACGTCTACATCCATGCTGTGAATTTAAAATGATTTTTTTCCACAAAGACAGTCTACCACGTCTCAGAACAAGTAGAACCACGTCTCAAACAACATTAACCACGTCCAAAAACGTCTACATCCATGCATGTGAATTTAAACTAATTTTTTCACAATAACATCTCACATCGTCTCAGAACAACAATAACCACGTCAAAAAACGTCTACATCCATGCTGTGAATTTAAAATAATTTTTTCACAAAGACAGTCTATCACGTCTCAGAACAAGTAGAACCACGTCTCAAACAATATGAACCATGTTCAAAAATGTCTACATCCATGCATGTGAATTTAAACTGATTTTTTCACAAAGACAGTCTATCACGTCTGAAAACAAGTAGCACCACGTCTCAAAGAACTAGAACAACGTCGAAAAACGTTTACATCCATGCATGTGAATTTAAGCTATTTTTTTCACTAAGACAATCCACCACGTCTCAAACAACTAGCACCATGTGAAGAACAACTAGAACAATGTCTCAAACAACTAACACCACGTCTATATCCAGGTATGTGAATTTAAAATGATTTTTTCACAAACAAGATAAAACGTTCAGATTAGAGAAATCCGAAATACATAAAATTCGGATTTCCTAAATCTGAATTTAATTAAAAATTCAGATTTAGAAGATCCGAATTAGAAAAATGAAAGGGGGTGGGGTTTTATAATTCGGGTAGAATTCGAATTTTCAAAATCCGATTTTTTGCTGGATTTGGCCCACCTACGAAAAAAAATCCGGTTTCGGATTTTCAAAATCCGAAATCGGATTGGATGGATATCCGAATTAATTAATTAATTCGTATTTGCGAAATCTGAATTAATTAAATTCAGAATTTTATTGTCCGAATTCAAATTGAATTCAGATTTTCAAAATCCGAAACAGATTGGATGGATATCCGAATTAATTTAGATTTGCGAAATCCAAATTAATTAAATTCGGAATTTTATTGTCTGAATTAAATTGAATTTGGATTTTCTAAATCCGAATTCAATTTTAATTCGAATTTTCATTATATGAATATGAACATCAATCAATAACTCATCAAAACACAAATATGAACTTCAAAATCACAATTCTACCTATTTCATATACCAAAACATCAATAACTCATCAAAACACAAATATGAACTTCAAAATCACAATTCTACCTATTCCATATAACAAAACATCAATAACTCATCAAAACACAAATATGAACTTCAAAATCACAATTCTATCTATTCCATATACCAAAACATCAATAACTCATCAAAACACAAATATGAACTTCAAAATCACAATTCTACCTATTTCATATACCAAAACATCAATAACTCATCAAAACACAAATATGAACTTCAAAATATCAATTCTACCTATTCCAAATACCAAAACATCAATCAATAACTCATTCAAACACAAATATGAACTTCAAAATCACAATTCTACCTATTCCATATACCAAAACATCAATAACTTATCAAAACACAAATATGAAATTCAAAATCTCAATTCTACCTATTCCATATACCAAAACATCAATAAATAACTCATCAAACACAAATATGAACTTCAAAATCACAATTCTACCTATTTCATATACCAAAACATCAATCAATAACTCATCAAAACACAAATATGCACTTCAAAATCATAATTCTACCTATTCCATATACCAAAACATCAATCAATAACTCATCAAAACACAAATATGAACTTCAAAATCACAATTTTACCTATTCCATATACCAAAACATCAATCAATAACTCATCAATTCTACCTCCCAAGCCTTGTTCGATCTGCTCTGGGATGTGAGATGGGACACCTTCCACACCGCTCTATGTGATCTACTTCCACACCGCGTCCTGACTGTAGTATTCATACATATCTGCATGAATGGATGTAGACGTTTCAGGATGTGGTGTTATTTTTTTTGGACGTGGTTCTAGTTGTTCTAAGACAGGGTGGACTGTCTTTGTGAAAAAAATCAATTTAAATTCACACACATTGATGTAGACATTTCTGGACATGGTGCTCGTTGTTTTTGACGTGGTTCTAGTGTTTTGAGACGTGGTGGACTGTTTTTGTGAAAAAAATTAGCTTAAATTCACACACATGGATGTAGACGTTTCTGGACGTGGTGCTAGTTGTTTTTGACATGGTGCTAGTGTTCTGAGACGTGGTGGACTGTCTTTGTAAAAAAATCAGTTTAAATTCACACACATAGATGTGGACGTTTCTAGACGTGGTGCTAGTTGTTTTTGACGTGATGATAGTGTTCTGAGACGTGGTGGACTGTCTTTGTGAAAAAATAGCTTAAATTCACATGCATGAATGTAGACGTTTCTGGAAGTGGTTCTAATTATTTTTGACGTGGTTCTAGTTGTTCTGAGACGTGGTGGGTTGTCTTTTTTGAAAAAATCAGTTTAAATTCACACGCATGGATGTAGACGTTTCTGGACGTGGTTCTTGTTGTTTTTGACGTGGTGCTAGTTGTTCTGAGACATGGTGGGTTGTCTTTGTGAAAAAAATAGCTTAAATTCACATGCATGGATGTAGACGTTTCTGAACGTGGTGCTAGTTGTTTTTTACGTGATACTACTTTTTTTTTTTTTTTTTTTTTTTTTCAGAAATCAGATTTCCAAAACCACGAATTATTTTTGGATTAAGAAATCAGATTTGTGAAATCTGAATCTCAAATTGATTAAGAGACTCGGATTTCACAAATCCTAAAGGCCTTAAAATGGGTCACACATTTCAAATTCTAAATATTTCCGTCCACACTCCCAAATTTTGTTTTAATTTGGTCCGGGCCCCTTACCATCACATCATATTTATTATTTTATCCATAAAAATTTTCAAAATACAAACATACACTCTCAATTACCAACAACTCTCCTCGTACAAATGAAAATTCCGCTTTCACATCCCCCAATGGAACAAGTATTTCAACTGATAAAAAGTGCAGCCATCCGAAAATTGTAACTATACCCCATTGCGCCTACATCCGTCGGTTGAAACACTTGTTTGATTGGAGGCTCGAGTCATAATTTCCGATAAACTCATACTTTTCTTTTAAAGCAATAATTTGTAAAAGACAAAATCACCCAAACAATACTTTCATAATACACTAGTGAATTAATATAGAAAAACATGGAAAACTATCCAAAAAAAAGTGAAAAAAAACTGAAATTGTGATGCAACATAACAAACGATCAATAAATTAGAATTGTGACTCTAAAATGATTTTCCAAATCCTTAATATCTTTCCAAATCGCGCATGTCTCAAGATGATTTTTGAAAGAGCAAATTTCTCGTATCCCACTTTGTAAAAGGAAGATAAATTTTTGAAATTCCGTTCATGAATCATCAGTTTATAATTTACTGGAGAAATGAATCGTATCAATGGTTCGGGTATAACTTTTTATACTTTGAGTCAATTTTTTGAATAAAATTTTTATAAGAAATTTATAAAAATAGTTTTATCATTTAGAATATTTGATTGCATGAACTGAAATTTTACGAGTTATGATTTAATGTGAAAATATTTTATTAATATCAATAAGATTAAGGAAAAAAATGCAAAAATAGTCCTTAAAGTATGACATAGTGACAAATTTAGTACTAAACGTTTGTTTGTTGACAAATTTAGTTACAAACTTTGCTATTTACAACGCATTTAGTCCTACTAACTTTTTTTTTTTTGGATATTAAAGAGTTGAATTGTCATTTCATTAACCCTTAAACCACCAAAATAACACATGGATTAGTTTAATTCATGTGACAAATTTTATGGCACATAGACTAACATGTTATTGTGGATCCAAAATACGTTTTTTACCTAAAAAACATGTTAGTAGGACTAAATGTGTTGTGAATAGCAAAATTTAAAACTAAATTTGTCGATTACCAGATATTTAGGACTAAATTTATCTTTGTGGCATATTATAGGGACTATTCTTGTATTTTTTCCTAGTATTAATTGACGAACTATTGCATCAATAATTTCCTTAAATAAAATTAAAAAACATTAAAATAATTTTAATTGAATAAACTTGAATTTACTCTTGGCTTGCCACTTTGTTTCACTTCCATCTATCATGTTGTAGTTGATGCAATGAATAATTAGTTACAAAGTGACTAAACAACTTTGTACAACTTGGAAATAGTTGGGAGATCAATCATGGTTAAGGCTAATTAAGGTACTCAGAAAGTATATGTCCTAAGAACATAAATTAATGTTAACTCATATCTAGTTAGGAGTTGATGAATCCTTTGGTGTTATTACATGTTAAGCAAGGGTTTGGGTGACTACCATTTAATTCAAGCTCACCAAACAAACTAAATAAACTTAATTTTGTCGGTTCAATTAATTTGAAGATTAGTATGTAAATCATTAGTTTGAAAATTTAAAATCATAATATTTGATTTAATTGACAATTTTGATGATAAAATTGGTTATTTTGGCTGCACCGATCAATATTAGTAGTGCTACAATTGATATTTGCATATTTGGTAATATATTGCATTTGCAAGACACTCAGCCAAGATTGAAACTTTTCTCCCTTTCTCTATACTGTTTTTTCTTGCATTTCTCTTCGCTATTATAATCTCTAAATCGATTTGCTCTTCATATTTTTTTTCTTTTTTAAACACAAACAAATAGACAACTATAATTCATAAAAGATTTAACCAAAATTAAGAAAAATAGAATTCACACAACTCATAAAAAACTCTAATTTTAATTAATGGTACTTGGGAGCGATATTAGGAAGAAGAAATTTGAAAAATTTATTAAAAAATAAACCGTCCAAACTAAGTAACCAAATCGGTTGAATATAGTTTGGCAATTTAATTTGGAAAACTCTTTTCAAACGTACTACTGATTTAGTCTTAGGGTGTAAATGAGTCGAGCCCAGCACGAGCTTTGTTTGCTCATGCTCAGCTCGAGTTAAAATTTATAAGCTTGAATTCGAACTCGAGCTCGACAAGCCTAAAATTTTGAGCTCGACTCAAGTCATTTCAAAAATAAGGAGCTCGAGCTCAACTTGACAAGCTCGATTCCTTCAATCCAACCTTAGTCCAAAACAAACAAATCAGAGGAGAAAAAATTCAGCCAAGCTTTGACCGGCTTGGTTTTCCTGCACCCTTAATTTAGTCTATATTTTACTTTCAAACTGGTAAATACACCACCCAAATTACATATGTGATACTAGTGAAAGCATACAATCCCACTTGCGAAAAGGAAAGCTTTTTCAACTAAGAGGCATGATGTAGTGTGTGAATATATTTTGGGTGTAAAGTTGTTTGATGCTTTTATATTAATACAGATTCTTAAAAATGGAGATTTTATTTTAGTTTTGGTACAAGAAAAAGAGGCAAAATTTTATAATTTTACACAATTATATTTTGTGAAAGAGAAATATCAACCCATCATATTTTAATGGCTAAATTGTTTTTTTGTCCATTGTAATAGGGATAATTGCTCTTTTGGTCTCAAATAATAGTACGACTGCACTATTGATCTCTTAATTTTTTTTGTTAGTATTTGTGGTCTTTTCTTACGAAAAAATTTAAAAATCAACGGATTAACTCATTTGATCACTATTTAAACCTAATTTTTCTTCAAAATGATTTGTACTATGATTTTTTAATCCATTTTATGACTCGATTCCTCATGAATGTTCAACCCATTTAGATCGACTCAAAATCTAAAACGACGGTCAAAATCTAAATGTGTTGAACATTCATGAGGATTCGGATCATAAAATTGGTTGAAAGTATCATGATACAAATCATTTTGAAGGAAAAAATTAGATTTAACTAGCAATCAAATGACTTAATCCGTTATCTTTTAAATTTTTTCGTAAAAAAAGACTAAAAATACTAATAAAAATATTAAGGGATCAATAGTATAGTCGTACTATTATTTGGGATCAAAAACACAACTACACCTATTAAGAGGGAAAAAAAAAAAAACAATTTGGCCTATTTTAATTATGAAAAAGAAACAAATCCAAATGTTACAACATCCGCAACAAATTGGCTTTCATGATAGATATACTCCCAGCACCACCTCCTAATTTTGACCAACATTGGGTGGATGCTTCTAATTAACTCACTAAGCATATCTACAATAAGGATGTAAATGTTTCCACTCAAATCGGTCAAGCGAGGTAAATTTGGCCGGTTTGAAAATGTATCTAATGGTTGGCTAGTTTAAAACTTTTTAAAATGACAGTGGTAAAATTGACTGTTTCGACTAAACCAAACCATATATTAATATTTAATAAATATTAATAATATTAAATAAAGTTTTTTTTAACTGGAGCTACGAGTCCTTTTTCTGCTCTACTCTTCTGTTTGCTTTTCTTGACTCCATCTCCAATCGCCCCCATCTCCGCCCGCCGCCGATTTCCCCTACGTGCAAATGTTTGCAAGCTTGATTTGTTTAGTATGCCTCATAGATTTCTCTTCAGACTGTTGATGATTTAATCTGCATGTTCCTCAAATTTGATCTGGATTTGTTTTTTTTTTTTTCTTTTTTGTTAATGTTTCTTCTTCTCGTTTTCCCCCTTGTTTCTGTGATTGGGTAGCAGTCATTGACATAGCTTAATTCAAGATCATATGCAAACAAGATGTCTTTGTTTGTCTTCCTGGTGCATATGGTTCTTGCAATGGGGTAGTTTGTTTGGGTTTTTGTTATTTTTGTTGATATTCTTTTAGATTTTGTGCCTTTTGAAAAGTATTTTGATACGAGGCTTCAAGCGTTATCATCTGGAGTTTTATCATTTTGACCTATTCTAATACTTGATTTGATGATCCTTAAATTTTGTTGACATTGATCTTAATATTTACACCTAATGATAGAACATCAGAACTCCTTCGTGGGGAAGATGTCTTAGTCTAATGGGAATATCTTTGATTCATCTATTTAGTTCAAGAAACAATTTAGTGAAATAGTTGGAAATTGATATATCAAATGACGACACACATTTTGAGTCGTTATGGACTAAATTGAGAATATTGAATATGTTAATTGATTAATCAATTGTAATATCTGCACGTGATAATAAAATAGACAGGGACATCAGAACTCCTCCATGGGGAGTCTAATTGGAATCTCTCTAAAATGCATCTATTTAGTTCAAGAAACAGTTCTCTCATGTTTGAGCTTTTTGTTCTTTTGTTTAAAATGGTTAAACATTGTTGAATCTCAAGGTTTTGTTTGTTGGATTTGTATTTATGAATTATTAACATGAACTGCCCCTCATGATATGATGAATAGTTGTCAAACCTTTGTTGTGGGCAACATTTGGATTGTCAAAAGCATTCAAATGATAAGTGACTGAAGTCTCAATCTGAATGACTTAATTGTTTGATAATGTTTCTTGTTTAAAATCATAATATATAATTTCTTTACCATTTTGTCCATCTGTACAAAAATTTGTATTTTTTAAACAATTATATTAGTTTAACAATATTCAAGAATTTTATCAATTACTTACAATTTCATTATCTTGAATTATACTATTCCACTGATATTCTCATTTATTGAACCCAATTAGAATTTCAAAAGAGTAAAAATATAAAGAGAATTATTTTTTTAAAAAAATGTCTTAATATATTTTATTTTGAAATTAAAAATTTTCAAATATGACAAGCAGATGTAACCTCTCCGTTTAAAATAATATATCTTGAATTCGAGTTATGCTTATATAAAAAAAAAAGTTTCAAATATATTTTATTAACAAATGGTATATTTCAACAAAAGGAGATGATAACGATTCTTATATTATTTTAATTCAACAAATCAAATTATTATCGTAAAAATAAATAGTATTAATATTGTGTAATTTTGTTTGTGTGAATTAATATTGTGTAATTAACCAATAAAAAATAGTCTTTATGTAAGAAATGAAAATTAATATCCCCTAATTAAAAGACCATCTCAACTAAGAAAAACAAATTTATGAATGGATGGAAAATGTAAAATCCTTACAAATGCCTCAACAATTTATGAATGGCTATAAAAACTGTGAAAACCTATGAAAAGCAGCCCACATTCACCTGTTTCCCAAGCCATCGGAATAAGTTTCCACCACCAGCTCTCAATCCCCTCCTCCTATAATTACCCTACCATTTTTTAGGAAACCATTTTCCCCTTTATCCAATAAAATCCAAAAGAAAAAAAAAAAAAAAAAAGTCACCCACAATTGAACTAACAACATCTTCGTTTTCCTGAATCAAAATCTTTGTAACCCCATGATAGATCTTGAGGGTGTGACCTCTGATATCATGGGTGGCATTATCGGTGGATACAACTGATTTGAAATAATTAGTGGTCACCTTGATTGAAAAAGAGATTCATGTGAGAAAGGAGGCGACGAAAAAAAAAAAAAAAAAACTAGAAAGAGACAGAGGAGTAGAGTGTTTCAGTAAAAAAAAAAAAAAAAAAGATGAGTGAAAGACACTCTTGCTTTTAAAAATATTTATTTAAACCGTAAAAATTGAGCATCTAAAGAGTTATTTAATTCAAATATGACAATAATGAATCTTGTTATCAAACATACACTAAATTATACTAAACAAGTTACCAAGGTCTTAATGCAGACAAGAACAGCCAAGCACAAAAGATGCGATCTTGGCTAGTAAAGACCAAAGATTGGGGCTCAAACTAAAGATATGAAACTAAGTCACAATCAAAAGTTGGGTTCTAGCGAAGACTTAGGTGAATCATCTTTCTTCAAGATCCAATTTGTATGGTAGATTAATTGATTGAATTTTTTTCACTTTAAAAAAAAATGAAATTTTAGACACTTTACCTACTACAATTTTGCTTTTTACTAAAAGGAAATATTATTGTTAAATCGACAAAATTGCCTAGATCAAAACGCACAACTTGGATTCATATATTTATTTGGTTGATTTAGTTTGAAAATTTTTTAAAATTTTATTTATTGGGTTATACTTCATACTCTGAATCGGTCAATTTTCTCCTCCAATCTACATATTTTGAATTTTCAAGTGTCATAGTTGCCACTCATTTTAGAATAACTTGAAACCACTAAATAAGAGAATTTTCATTTTCTTCTTTAAACAATAAAGTGATTATTGTAGTAAGTGGCGTTAATTTACACTAACAATCATTATACTTGTCAACTATGGGACATTTGGGGTGTGACAAATTACAAGGCCTCATATAAGGTTATATATGCAAATTTTAGTAATGAAGGGCCTTCATGGTATTATTGTAAAACAGTGAACCCAAGTGAATTAGTACAAACTTTAGTATTTTTAATAATTGTATAATCACACCCCTAATTTGTGCAAAACTCACTAAGATTTCATTATTTTATGGTAACACTTTGAGGAAGCCCTACACTATTGGCATTCCCATTAATATAATAATAATAATAATAATAATAATAATAATAATAATCCTAAGAAATAATTGTGTCTAATTGACCATATTACATCATTTACTTTCCAATTTTACTATATTGTTTCACCTCATATTCATCCTTCTACTAGAGACTATGATATTCTTAATTTTCTAAGTACCTTTTTTGTTTTTTTTTTAAATTTTTATTCTGCGATGATTTGAATTCAAAATCTTATTAATTTTAAGTGATAAGTGTAACTATTAAACTATCTCTTTCTTATCAAATTTTTAAGTACTTTATACTACAATACGTAATGAATGAAAATAAGTATTTTTTGCTTTTAAATTTATTTACGTAAAGAATAGAAAGAATTGGGGAGCACGTATTTGACCATTAGAGTCATGCATTTTGCAATTCTAATGTAATAGTTCTAGAATTATATTGTTTTATGTCATGTGTACAGGTGGGGGAGAATGTATTGCTTAGGGAGGAAATTAGTAAGGTATTAGGATGCCACATTATAAGATAGTTTTTAATTTTTATATAAAAAAGAGGTAAAGAACGTGTCCTGGGAATATAATATAATTTGCCTGCATCTTGTAGTTATGTTATTGTTTTCTAACTTAGGTTAATCTTCTTTCCTGGTTTTCGGCAGATACATCAATTATTTAGTTATATAATTATAGTGGCCCCTAAAAATTTTAGGTAAATTAAAAAATATATTAAATATTAACTATTAATTACTCTATTCTTATTCGTCTTAAATTATATATAATTTGTGCAATATTCTTTTATAATAAATGACAGACAAAAAGGTCAAAATAAAATGAATAATTAAATATTTATTAAAAATTAATAATATTATTTTAGTAAAATTCCTTTTATTATGGAATAAGCGAGTAATTTGCAAGACGGCTTTGGTTTTATTTTATTGGTTTGCCCTAATCAAAAGTAGATTTGGTGGTTATGGATTCTTATCTTTTATGCAGCACATGCACATCGCATCATTTCCAAAAAACGAATAAAAAATAAATAGAGTTTTAAAAGTACCCATATCCAACGTCAATACAATTATATCTCAATAATTGACGGATATTTTAGAATTAAATTACGTGCATAATAGTATTAACCATGTCGTATATAAATACGTAACCTTTTTTTTGTATTATTTTTGTTTTTGAAATTAAAAAAATTGATTATTTTCAGAAAATAATTGTATAAAAAAGGAAATGACGTATGGAAAGAGTAATAATTATGATATTCATGACCACATATGTCCGACAAGCGTAATTCTACCCATACTAATTTGTCTATTGGCTTTTATCTTGTCTAATTGAATTTCTATACACTAATATTTATACCAACGATTTTACGTTTTTTTTTTTTCCCTTTATAACACTATATGTAGATAAAAGTAGATACATATACCAATATATTACATGTTAATATAATTTAAATTTAATTTAAAAATCGACTGATTATAAACACGAATTAAATAGTTTTAATTTGTAGGTTAATATGAACCTGATGCAAGAAATGAAACTTATAAAAATATATTAATTAATTATTTCAAAACAATGTTAACATCTAAGTAGAAAAATTTACCAAATTTTAATATGACTTGAAAAGACACCATTAAAAGATATATACTCTATTTTAATAAAATAAATAAATAAATATATGGACGAAGGACCAAGCCATTAATTTCTGGACACGTTAACATAAATGTTGATTATCTATGTTGACAAACATTCGGGTAAAAAAGATACGTTTTAAAATTTTGGAATAGTTTGTTAAAATTACGGACTATTTCTTTTTTTTTTTAAATAAAAAATATATATTAATTTACTGAAAAACGTAACGATTGACAAAAGGAAAATACAACCAAAAAAAATACAAATTACAAGTATGAATGTCATTGTTGTTGTTGTTGTGTTTATTATTGATAAACCGATATAAATCTATTCTATCAAACGGTGACACATGCTGAAATTTTAATCCGAACAAAGATACATCACTAATTTTTTTTGATAAAAATACCAAACTATAACTTTAATAATTAGATATATAATGACCAAATCTTCTTAGACAAAACTAACGAATATCATCAACGACGTCGTTACCATTCCAACGAACTTCACAAACGACACCGTCACTATAATAATGAACACCATCAATGAACTTGTGACCATACTCTGTTAGTAAATCCAAATTTATTAAAAGAATAATATTGCTAAAATACTTACCCTTCAATAAAAAGATTGCCGTTAATCCCTTTATTGGATGACGAAATTGAAAACAGGAAACGAAAATTTATACCAAATTTATTTTCTCCATCCTCCCATGATGGGAAGATGGTGAAAGAAATATTTTTTGAATGTTGAGTTTGGGAAAGAAGTTTGGGAAAAAAATTAGGGTTGCGGGGACTTCACTAATAGCTACCAGCTCATTGAATAATTGGGTGGTTAAATAATAATTGAAATATGGGAAAAGGCAAGAAAACTCGCATGGGTAAAAGGCAAATCCCTATTCAATTAGTAAATAATAGTCAATGGATTACTGTACTAGGTAGTTCAACCGCTCATTGATTAAAGTATAAATTGTCATTCGACATTTAATCAAACTATGTTAAATTAAAATATATTATTTTATTTATAATATTTTTACTGTTAAAATGCTCAAAACCCAACATATACGACATTTTAACAAATCCATTACATAATTAACAAAAATTTATCAATGTAAAATATGCATAACACGCTTTTAATGAGAAAATTATTGAAAGTAGTAGAATAGAATTATCAAAAATTTATAAAGTGTGATTTTTAATCCGCTATCGTGATTGATATTTTACTTTTTCAAACTTTATTAATTATCCTAAACCCTAATATCTTTTTCTTTTTTCTTGTTGCAATGATTTTTATGTGCATTTGAAAAGATGAGTGTCAACAAATCAATTTATATCATAAAATTATCAAGATGGTAGTGGTAAATTTATCTAATAAAATTACGCCAGCAATCAAGAAAAGTGAAATACAATAACGGAAGAGAGGATCCAAGAAGGAATGTACAAATATTAGAAGACAATATTAACGCTAAATTAGTCCGAATCTCAACAGGGGTGATGATAGTTTAGGTTAGATATGTCCTCACAATTAGTCACGTAGGATGGTTTTTAAAAATTTTTAATTTAATTTAATTTAATTTTATTTTTTAATCAACAAAAGCTATCTAAAAATTATATGATTTTTTTTTTGTTTTCTCGTACATTTTAGGGGACCTTATCGAATAATTAGTTTAGGAAATATTTGTTATTATAAAAAAATTAAGGATATTCATAATTTAATCAAATTAGACGAGAGATAATGTGATTAACCAAGAGTATTTTTATATTATTACACATGTGTCCACCTTAGCTCTCTCTCCAACAAGTATGGAGTGATTTATAATTTAATTAAATTTTAAGAAAAAATTTTATTATTATTACAAATTGAAAGAAAGGGATCGTAATTTAACCAAATTACGAGAAGTTCAGACAAAAATTTTGATGGGTGACACGCGACTCTAATAATTTAGTTGAATTTGTTTCATTATTATTCATAATTTTATAACTATTTGGCAATTTTACCAAACATCGGGGTAGTAGGTGTAATTTACAGTTTCCGTCCTCATGTTGGAAATCCAATTTAATAAATAAGCTCTTTTTCGACTCATTTAATGAGCGTTGGTCGGGAGGAGACACAAACAAACACAACTCTT
The DNA here is from genome assembly GCA_030378225.1 of Knoxia roxburghii. Lineage (NCBI taxonomy): Eukaryota > Viridiplantae > Streptophyta > Magnoliopsida > Gentianales > Rubiaceae > Knoxia > Knoxia roxburghii. The sequence goes on along the minus strand of CM059422.1, from coordinate 8,663,965 downwards.
CCAGAGCTGAGTCCGTCCGGCGAGTTTTTCTGTTATAGTAGGAACCTACTATAATGGATCGGCATCTCCGGCCACATGACTTCCCGGCGTTAACTGGGTCTGATGGTATGGAGGAGATTGTTGTTAGTGTTCATGATGAACGGGAGGCAGAGGAGGGGATGGGTTTATCTTCTCGGAGCGATCTTAACGGCTTAAATTCTACCTCAACTATAACGTTGGACCACAAGGTGATAAAATAATTCGTACCATGCACATGTACAACAGTTCAAGTCCTTTATCCACTTCAATTATTCTTTATTTTACTGTGGATTACTTTTTTTTTTTTCTTTTTGAATTTGAATTTGAAGGACGTTAGCATGCGGAGGAAGTTTGATGCTTAGAATGTTGTTATTATAATTGAATAGGGAATTCAGATGATGTTTTGTTGTTTGGGAAGAGTTTAATGAAATTCTTTCAAAAAAAATTTATTGATTGAGTGAGAAATTCAAATGATCTTTTAAAAGTGGAAGAAATAAGGCTCATTTTAAATTTCAATTCTTGGATTCTGACTCCCTCTGTTTCTTTTTCTGAGAATTTTTGGCTGCTTTTGTTTGCATGTGTGTTGAGCATAATTTCTTTTCATGATTCCACTTTATTAATCTTGAAACTGTAGCTATTAATGCTCGGTATATTCAAGAGGGTTTGGTTTGAAGAATTCTTCTTGGTCAAATACTAGTCCGTTTGACTTACATGTGACTTGTATCATTCAAACCAGATTTAGGTGTCCTGTAGTTTTTGGTTTAGGTGAAGAAAAGTACTAAAATTTCAAAATTTTTTCTCTTTGTTGGCTTTCATTGAAATTATATTCTATTCAGGCGAAAGGAAAATGGGGAACTCTGTTTCTGGCCTACAAGACATTAGGAGTTGTCTTTGGTGGCCTTGTTACATCTCCACTTTATGTTTATCCTTCAATGCAATTGAAATCTCCTACTGAAGAAAACTACTTGGGAATCTTCAGCATTATCTTCTGGACTCTTAGTCTTATTGGAGTTATTAAGTATGCTGGTATAGCCGTTAGAGCTGATGATCAGGGTGAAGGTATATTTCTGTTCAAATGGCTCCTTACATATGTAATTACCTCAAAAAATTCTTTCTTGTTAGATTATTTTAACCATGGTGATTGTAATTTGTGTTTTCCATTATAATAATAGGACAATCCTTAATGTATTTTTAGTAGTTTTTTAATCCAGGAAGTTGGACAAAGTGAAGATGATAATGGATGCTAACAGATTATATTAAGATTTTGTACTTCTCTTTTTGCAAAACTACTGTTATCTTTAACGAATACGGCTCCATAAGAATTTGATTATGTTTGGTTGATTTTGACAGTTACCACCAAATTCTGTGTGGTTTGTGTGGTGAGTTAGCTATAAGCAATGATGGATTTCTGTTGCAAATTTATTTAATTATTAGGAATGTCTTTGTAATTATAGACTTGTTTGCGATTAATAAAAATGAATATCTGAAAGCCTTACATCATGGTGCTTCTTAGATCTTTGCAGAAAATAACATTGCATAGAAGGAAAATGCATCTTTAAGGAGCTGAAGAAGCTGCAGCTTCTAGCTTTCACCTGCAGTCTTTTTCCATATTGACACTGGCAAAATAATTGTTTGCAGGTGGAACTTTTGCCCTGTATTCATTACTCTGCAGAAATATTAACATTGACATTCTTTCTTCAAAAAGTCGGCATGCAAAATCAAGCTCTCCTCAAAGGCTGAGTAGACTTGGTAAATTTTTCGAAGAAAGCTTGGTGGCCAGAAGGTTGTTACTTTTTGTTGCTATTTTGGGCATGTGCATGCTAATAGGTGATGGCGTTCTTACTCCAGCAATTTCGGGTGAGTGAATGGTTAAATATTGTCAGCTGATTCTTCTCATACTTAATTATGTAATTATTATTATTGCATCCCAGTAACAAGTTTATCCTCCCAATTCAGTGTTGTCAGCTATGCAAGGCATCAGTGCACCTTTTCCATCCTTCAACAAATGTAAGTATAAAGCTCGATCTAGCTATCCCGAGTACAGCTGAAGAAGCAGAGAATTTAACAACTGCCAAGAGGAGAGAGAGAGAGAGAGAGAGAGAGAGAGAGAGAGAGAGAGAGAGAGAGAGAGAATTAAGTTCGTCTAAGTGCATAGAACAATTCCTGGCATGTTTTATGCATCCAACACATAAAGATGAAAGTATTTTGGAGTATTTCCAACTGGAAAAGCCAAGTTGGACTTCAGTTGAATATCAAAAGTTGCTGATTACTCATATATAAAAGGGAATTTTAACTAGTAACTGGAATTGTAAATCACAATGTAGTGATGGAGTCTGATAACCACCACATTGGGTTAAGCTCAATTCAGTTTGTTTCTGACCATTTATCCAGTATTTTGATGGAAGTTTGATTTTTGGCTTGCAGCAATTGTGGAACTTGTCTCTGCCATTATCCTCATAGCATTGTTCCTCCTGCAGAAGTTTGGTACTTCAAAAGTGAGTTTTCTTTTCTCTCCGATAATGGGTGCATGGACCATCACTACTCCTATTGTTGGAATATACAGAATCATAAATCACTACCCCAGTATATTTAAGGCAATTTCACCCCATTACATAGTCACTTTCTTCTGGAGGAATGGAAAGGAAGGCTGGCTATTGCTTAGTGGCACTATTCTTTGCATAACAGGTGAGCGTCATGAAATTAACTGATCAGATCATGTGAATTTAAGCTGATGTTTCTTTTCACATATTGTTACTTTTTTTGCTTTGAGCTGTGGCATAATGGGTGACACAATGTTGACTGAATTAAGTTTGAGTATGCTGGTGCAGGTTCTGAGGCAATGTTTGCTGATCTTGGTCATTTTGACAGTACTTCAATTCAGGTGAATTGAAAGATCTTGGTCATTGTTGTGGTTGGTTTTTGGCCTCTACTACGGCCCTAACTCTGTTTGTTATCTCACAGATAGCTTTTCTTTGCACCATATATCCATCACTGGTTCTAACATACGCTGGACAGACTGCTTACTTAATCAGAAATCCAAATGACCATGCTGATGGGTTTTACAAGTTTATACCGTCTGCAGTTTACTGGCCAATGTTTGTGATAGCTACATTGGCAGCTGTTGTAGCTAGTCAATCCCTGATTTCGGCAACCTTTTCCATTATCAAGCAATCTGTTGCACTTGATTACTTTCCCCGGGTCAAGATTGTTCACACATCTACTAGGCAAGAAGGAGAAGTGTATGCTCCAGAGGTCAACTATATCCTTATGGTTATCTGTGTTGCTGTTATACTAATATTTGGAGATGGAGCAGATATTGGAAATGCCTTTGGTGAGATATTACTAATCCTTTCCCTCCTTTTTGCTATACATTAGTTTGCTTATATAGTCCTTCGTAACCAAATCATTTTTCTTGCATAAAATTTATCTCGAATACTATGTGATAATGAAATATTATGCTTAAATGTATGCGCCTGTGAGCAAAATGAACCAAGATCTATTGATTTAACTAATGAATCAAGACACATCTTTTAGTGATGTTGTGGGGCAAGTTTCTGACATATTTTCTTATGAGCATTTTGTTGAGGCTAAAACAATTATCGATTTTGTGAATATAGGGCATTTACTAAATAAGTTCTGCATGTATACAGGGGTTGTTGTCACCATGGTGATGCTTATTACAACTATACTTCTGACTTTAGTCATGATCATCATCTGGAGAACTCCAACTATTCTTGTCATGCTTTATTTTGTCGTATTTTTCGTGATGGAGGGTGTCTATGTGAGTTCTGTCTTCACCAAACTTCCTGAAGGTGGTTGGATACCATTTGCCATTTCCCTTATTCTCGCTTTTATCATGTTTGGCTGGTTCTACGGAAGGCAGAGAAAGATGCAGTATGAGTTGACACACAAGATTAACTTGGATAGACTAAGAACCTTGTTATCTGATCCAGGAATCCAAAGGGTTCCTGGAATTTGCTTCTTTTATTCCAACATCCAAGACGGGCTGACCCCAGTGCTTGGTCATTACATGAAGAATATGCGATCTCTTCACCGTGTCACCATCTTTACAACTCTCAGATACTTGCTGGTACCGAAAGTCGCCCAGCACGAGAAAATTATTGTGAAGAAATTAGGCCTGAAAGGAGTTTATGGATGTGTGATTCAGTATGGTTATGCAGACACTCTCAGCCTTGATGGTGATGACTTTGTTAATCAAGTTACTGAAGCCTTACAGAGTCATTTAAGCAACTCATGTGGTTATGCAGCAACAAATCCATCGGTGAGTGACGAAATTTCTGAGCTGCAAGAAGCGAAACTTGCTGGTGTAGTTCACATACGCGGGAAGACAAAGTTTCATATTGGTAAAAATTGTGGCTGGTTTGACAGAAGTATGCTTGCATTCTATGAAGTTCTGCACAGCAATTGCAGGTCTTCCCTTCCTGCTTTAGGAGTGCCACTGATGCAACGGATAGAGGTCGGAATGCTTTACGAAGCCTAATGTAGCTATCAAGATTGCTGTTGAAGAAGACCTAGAACATGATTTATGGGGTTTCGCCACGACGTTGTAGGAAGCCGAAAAGTCATAATGTGGGAGCCAAAACTTCCATGATGTTGTAACCTAGAGTATTTAAGTGTTGCAGTGATGCAATCTATAGTGAAAAGGTAAGGAAATCAAAGTGTGTGGTGCTTAGATTATTGGCAATGTTATGTATAGTCGACAGTTTTAGAAAGATGGAAGTTAGTATTGTTCCTGCCCCAAAGTCTATGCTGGAAACATGGAAATGGCAAATGTGCTTCCACAGGAAACATTACACAATGTTATATCAGTGGCTATTTTCTTTGAATAAGTGCTGGCTGTTTTGGCTGTGTAGCAATCCTATTTTACCATTAGTAATTTTAGTTTAACAAATATGATTATTATGAGACGTAAAAAAATATTATCTCTAGTTTAAATAGTGTTAGAATAATGATTTTATTTAGAATGCTAAAATATTTATATTGGTACCCTTATACTTTTTATTGATTTGAGTTTTTATTTTAAAATAAAAAATATATATTAATTTACTAAAAAATAGTCTAACAACGATTGATACAACCAAAGAAATATAAATTACAAGTATAACTATATTATTGTGTTTATTACGAATGAACTTATATATATCTACCATATTAAGTGGTGGATATACCATATTCTGAAATTTTAATCCGAACAAGGATACATCACTAATTTTTTGATGAAAACTCTAAAACATATATATAATAATGATGACTGAATCTTTTTTAACCAAAGCAGTGAACATTATCAACGAAGCCGTTACCAATCTAACGAACTTCACCAATGAAACTGACGTCATAATTACAAACACCATCAATGAAATCGCGACCAATACACTGCCACAAAAGAAAATAAAAATTAAGGATAATCTTCCTTTATTGGATGACGAAACTAAAAACAAGAAAAATGAAAACGGACAACAAATTTATTTCTCCCATCATCCCATAATGAAAAGATAGCGGAATAAATATTTTGTGAGAATTGAGTTTAGGAGAGAACATAGGAGAATCGTGGCTGTTAAGATTGTTATGTGGTAATAAATTACGGTGATTTTTTTTTTTTATTGATTTGAGTTGAGTGTGTATAAAAGATAAGAATTTCTAAAATAAAAAAATTAGTACAATTCATAAAAAAAAAAATATAAAAGGTTTAAATTAAACTTAATTTTTTTCTGGTGAGTAAATCAATCTTAATTATTAAGCAAAAAAAAAAAAAATAAAAGAGTCTTAAGATATATATTATTTAATAATGTGAAGGCTATTTCGCAGCCCCTATTTTGTTATTTTGCACATTTTTTATACTTAAATTATCCCCGACAAATTAAGAAATATCAATCATAATATTTAAATATAAAAATATATTAAATTATCTAAATACCCTTAATTAATTTATCAAAAATAATAAAAAATTTATTTATAATTCCGCTCATCTATGCTACTTTAATCATAATTTTTATAAACTTTTGGTAAATTAAAAAGAGACTTATAAAATTTTTCGTAAATTAATTAAGGGCAATTAGGTAATAATAGGAGGAGCGGAAGATAAATATTAAGGGAGCGGGATAAAAGGGCGATACTTAACAAACTAAAGGGTTTTTTTAAAAAAAGGGAAACGTCCAATAACAAAAATAGGGGTGCGATATAATACTACCCTTTAATAATTTTTTAATACACCAAAAAATAAGTACATACTAAAAATTTAAATTTTCAGAGTTAAAAATGTACATTTATATTAATAAAAACGATATAAACATAATGATTAAGAGAATAAAAAAATTGCTTAAAAAAATAAAAAAGAATAAAATAAAGATGAAGAATATTTGAAAGAAACTAAAACATTACATAAAATACGTGACAAAAAATAAGTAATTTAGTATTTGTTAGTTTAAGGCGATTGATAATTTATTATATGAATAAAAATTCAGAATTTTGTTGTTCACTGAAGGTGGATAATTTATTTATGCATTTTGGTCTCCTTTAAATTTTATTAATCAATTTTAATCTCATTTAAATTATTTTTTGACAATTTTAGTCATTTTTTATGAAAATATTTTTGATTAAGAGTGAACAATTAAGGTTAGTCAAGAATATTTTTGTAAAAAAATACTAAAATTGTCAAAATATAATTTAAATAAAATTAAAATTAGTGATTAAAACTTAAAAGGATAAAAACTAGAATAATCCATATATGAGTACCAAAAATGAATTTAAGCTTTAATTTATAAAAAGTTGAGTTCTGGATTTTGGTTTTAGTTTTGTCCGTTGTACTCTCCACTCCACCAAAATTATGAATCCACTAATAAGATTTGGCCATTTCCCTTGAGAAAAGCTCAAAATATGAAGGACTGTAACTATCTTTTCACCGAGTAAAACCACCAATAAGAATCAATCAGACTGGAGAGGATCATTGGATTCACACAAATACAAGAATTCCTGACAAACCCACCTCTTGCATAAAAAGAAGAAGAATAGAAACCCGGGCGCCAAAACTGTTCAATCTTAAAGAAAAGGGCAGATTTTTCAGGGATTTTTTTGGGTTTGATGATGGCAAGCAGGACGAGTTTACAGGTTTTTTTGAAGAGATTTTACTGGGGGATTAGAAATGGTAGGAATTTTAGTGCAGTCCCCCAAAAAAGCACCCCTTCTTCTTCATCATCATCTTCGTCTCAACATCTCATCGACACGGAGTATCAGTGCAGCGCTCACAAGTAAAATTTCCTAGTATCTGTTGTTTCTGCATGTGGGTTTTGATTGATTTTCTCCCATGGTTTTTGATGGTTCCTTGAGCAGTGGCGAAGTACCAACTCACCACAGTTTATTGAAACTCTGTGTTCTTGTTTTCAGAAACACAATTTTTCAGTTGTGCTCTTTTAAATCCTTGTTGAGCTTGGTGTTTTATGTACTGTTGTGTATTATTTGCGTGAGTGAATAAATTGTTTTAGCTGCTGTCCTATATAGGAGTCACCGGGACCAGCTACGGCTAAACTGAATCTATAACTAAACAAAATAGAGAAATTAGGCTTAAAACTCAGAATATTGGTTTTTTCGTCATGAAATTGCTTACTAGAGATGAGTATTTGTACTAATATTTCAATGTCCGGAACGTGCTGATTTTGGATACTAAAGCACAGGGTGGTAATGACACTTGGAAAATATGGTTTTCTGAACTGTATGGCCTTCTGAGTGAATATTTATGAGGGTTGTGGTTGTATGAAACACTTTGAGTGCGGAAGGGTTTTTGAACCCAGGAACCCGTTCATGAAAGTGATTTGTCTTTCCATTGTTTGAAACCCTTGATGCAACCTTTTGGAAATATTTTTTGATTGGCAAGTATAATGAGGATAAACCTTTACTTTGCCAGAATTTTATGATCTCAAAGTGAACTAGCTTTTAATGAAAGGATAGGAAAAAATTAGAACATATCATGTTTGAGAAACCGCATGTCAAAATGACACCCTCTCCTGTAGCCCTGCCTCTAACAGCAGAAAAGAGAATAGGAAATAGAGTTAGAGAGAATTTTGTTTTTACCGTACCGATGAGAAATGTAAGGATTACACGGTCAGGAAGCTCTGACCTTGGTGCTTGAACAGGCTTTCTGGAATCTGATGAGCGTAAATATAGACTGCAAAATCAATTATGAATCTTAATACACTATTTTGTTATATTTGCAGCTACCATCCAATTCCAGTTGTTTTTTCTCAAGCAAAGGGATCGGTTGTATGGGATCCAGAAGGGAAAAAGTATCTTGATTTCTTGTCTGCTTACTCGGCTGCAAATCAGGTAACACGAGCAAGAAGGAAAAGGGAAGGGAAAGGTTAGAAGTGGGATTACTGGTGTCTAAAAGATGTATGCTAACCTCATGATTTAGTGCTATTAATATTTTCTATTTGTCCCTCGACCTAGTATTTTAGAAACCTTTCTTTGTTGAAAGCAAAAGTTTTACTCAATTTTATGCAGCTAAGAACTTCAGACCTATCTTTTCGAGCTAGGGTGTATGGTTCTGCCTTAATACTCAATTTGAAAGTCTGTTTGTGTTAGGAATACCTAAGCTATATGTGTTTTGTGCCTGATAATATCTCAACTGGAGTACTTTCTGCAGGGTCATTGTCATCCGAAAATCATGAAAGCACTAGTTGAGCAGGCTGAAAAGCTCACACTTAGTTCACGAGCCTTTTATAATAATAAATTTCCGGTATATGCCGAGCGTCTAACCAGCATGTTTGGATATGATATGGTACTCCCGATGAATACTGGTGCTGAAGGTGTAGAGACAGCTTTGAAGTTGGCAAGGAAATGGGGATATATCAAGAAAAACATCCCAAGAGATGAGGTGTGTAATGCATTTGTTTTGCTGCTTGTGCTAATGTTCTGATAACATAGCTACAGCATGGATTTCTAAACAATATAGTGGTCAGTGCCGTTCTTGCTATCATACATGATGGTTGAGGTTTCTCCAGTTAAGAATCACAAACCTGCAAAGTTCTTAGCTTTTGCCCTGAAGGCCGTTTCTGAAGAATTTCTTAAGTTGATAAACTGTTGTATTTGATTAGATATAGTCATAGTTTGTGGCCTGACAGAAATGTACAATGCAATAGGAGGTAGTATTTCTGTGTGGCTTCTATTTTCTCATGTGAATTCTCAAGTTCTGGGATCTGCTTTGGGGATTTTGTCCATCACTGCTATGGGTATTTAAGACCTTTTCCAGAGTAGTAAGATAGTCTTTTTAACCTCGTCGCTGTGCAGGCTATCATTGTCTCCTGTTGTGGATGCTTTCATGGCCGCACATTGGCAGCTATATCTATGAGCTGTGACAATGAGGCTACTCGTGGGTTTTGGCCATTGTTGCCTGGTCTTCTCAAAGTTGATTTTGGTGATGAGCATGGCCTTGAGAAGATTTTTGAAGGTATGAAATTCCAATCATTATGCCACTAAAGTCAATTGTTCCATCTAGTAATCTTTGAAGGTTTGTCTCTGCTTGCATGCATGTGTGTATATACCTACACCCTATGAACTGCTTCAATTTGTTTGCATATTTATTAAGATGGTTATGAGTGCCACTATCTTTGTGTACTTCGTTGTTCACAATTGTCACTTACTATTATTTTGTTTCCATGGCATTCAGAAAAAGGACAAAAGATTGCTGGTTTCTTGTTTGAACCTATTCAAGGGGAGGCAGGGGTATGCTCTTGAACTTTTGATCACTGTTGTTATTTGCAAATTTTTTAAAATTATATTTCATATTATTATTAATTTTATAAGGTGGATGGAACATCTACTACAGGATGAGTTGACCTTTCCAGGAATTTCATGTCTGTTCTTTGGTTGTGGATATATAATATCAAGACATACACACGTTGGCATGATTAGTTGTCAATATTTTGTGACTGTTTTTCTTCTCAGGTTGTGTTTTTCATCTTCTTAGCATTCTGTTTTTTTTTTAGGTTATAATTCCGCCAAATGGTTATCTAAAAGCCGTCAGAGATCTTTGTTCAAAGTATAATGTTCTAATGATTGCTGATGAGATACAAAGTGGCCTTGGTCGTTCTGGAAGACTGCTGGCTTGTGACTGGGAGGAAGTCCGCCCTGATGTTGTTGTAAGGACTTGCCTTTTCGAATATGTCTTGACGATTGTTACATTACATTTTGGACATTTATTTATCAAGTTTCACTTTTTCTCCAGTCAATGGTTGTAAAAGTGTTCTTTCAATTATTAATGGCTTTTGTATTTGACAAATTTAAGTTTCTTTTTCTGATTTGATCTCGTATATATGCTATATGTTATGTGTTCTCGTTGTTGAACAGTTGAAGAGTTGAGGAGTTATGGTTGGTATGTTCTTGCTCTAGTTCAGTATATGTTGTCATCATCTTTGTCATATGGTTTATAAAATATACATATTTGAAGAGTTTCCAAGATTTTCCTTGTATTTAACTTTTTGTGAATCTTAGCTTATACAGGAATATCACCTGTAGCATCCCAACCATTCAGATATGGTCAAATGCAAACCTTTTTTTTCTTATTCCTTGAAGAGTCCAATAGATTTGGCAGTGGGTATAGATCTTCTACTACTAGGTGGAGGCTTTTAATAATCTGTGTCCTCATTGCTTGTACCTAAATACAAAAAACACTGATCATCAAACAGTTCTGCTGTCCCAGCTAGGGGAGCACTATTACCGTATTTTGACTTCATGGAAACAATTGCTTCACCTTTTCAAATGCCATATATATGTTTTTGAACAAAATCTACTTAGTGCATCTTGTTTAGCTCATTGCAGATAGTAATCTTTAGTACACGTGAAAAGAAACTTCTATTAAAATGATAACTGCTGATCCCTCCTGCCATTTTCTTTCATGTCCTAAAATTACATTATCAGGAGAATGATAATGGAAACTAACTACTAGCCTATTGAGTTTTCATGACTGGAAATTTTCTTCCTAGTAATTCACTTAGAAATCCTGGGACTAAATGGTTCTAAATGGTTATAAAATTATGTAACTTTCTCAAGAAGATAGTTATGGCTGTTTTAATTATAATCCAGAAGATGTTATTTGTTTGTCCCCTTTTCAGATATTGGGAAAAGCATTAGGTGGTGGAGTGCTACCGGTGAGTGCAGTGCTTGCAGACAAGGATGTCATGCTTTGCATCCAACCAGGCGAGCATGGAAGGTATGCAATTTGTTGGGTTAAGCATGGTAGAAATATTTCTCTTCCCTTGACTGTAGAATCTTAGCAGTTGACTATAGGCTGAGAAGAGGAAAATGACCTTGTCAGGGATTCAAATACTCAACCACCTACTAATAGAATTATTGCATACAGTTAGCTTGCATAAAATATAAATTTAGGTGGAAGTTTTTGATAATTGGTTCTCAATCCACTGATTTTCTTTCTTTTTGAGTCAAATTGGCTGGGTTGTAGAATTACATGCTTGAAATCTGATAAATCTTTCTCAAAACTAGGACCATTAATATCAGCTGTCTGATGTTTCTTTTGGATATTTTCAGATTCCAACTATTTTTAATTCTTAGTTATTTATCTGTAAACTTGTTTTTGTTGTTGGAAGGTATAGTTGTTTCTCTGATACAAATGTGATCCTACTGTACTTAAAGTGGTAGAAATTCACTCGCCGTGGCTAACTTGCTTAAAATATCATTCCAGCACATTTGGAGGAAATCCTTTGGCGAGCGCAGTTGCCATTGCATCACTAGATGTGATAATGGAAGAAAGACTTGCAGAGAGGTATCAGGCTCTGTCCATCTTATAGATGAATAGGCTGTAAATTTTTGCAAACAAGTTTCCTTTTGATTGTGGTTTTTTTTATTGGCAATCCATCTATTTCAGCTCTGTCTAACTAGCACAATCAAAAGTCATATCTGCAATTATCTGCTAACACGGATACGCTAATTGGTGTAGATGTGCATCAAAGTCTTGTATACTCGCTAAAGTTTTTCAACTGCTTTTGTAAACATTACACTGGAAGCAATTGGAAATACTAAAATATGAGGGTGATGCTGAATTTTTATCATTGTAAAATATGCTCAGTTTAAATTACTACATTCTTAATCTTATGTTGTTGCCTTCTTGTTTTTTTCCCCCTCCATGTCAAGTCCATACAGTATGTCTTTTTTTCCTATTTTATGATATTGAATCTCAGTCCTTTTCTCATTTCAACAGATCTGCTGAAAGGGGAGAGGAGCTCAGGCAACAACTATTGGATGTTCAGCAGAGATTCCCAGATATAATAAAGGAAGTTCGAGGGAGAGGCCTATTCAATGCTGTAGAACTTAATAGCAAGGCTTTGTTCCCAGTGACTGCTTATGACATATGCCTGAAGCTGAAGGAGAGGGGAATTCTAGCGAAGCCCACTCACGATTCGATTATAAGATTGACTCCACCGCTCTCAATGAGGTATAAATCTTGCTTGTTTATGTCCTTTGCAGCTACCATTTTGGTCTGAGTACTCTTAGCTCTCTATCACCTGTTTCTGTGCATGTATTGCTTTTTTATTTGTTGAACCCATGCATATTTTAATCTACAAACCCCAAACAAAAAGATGTTTTTTTTGAATTAATCTACTTCAGAGAGACTTCCAAATTGTTTGAAACATCATCCATGTTATGTTGTTCATAGTTACCTTCAGCTTCAGCATCAGGTTTTAGAGGGATTGGAATTCTTGGCTTTGTTGGTTGTGTGATTTTAGATTCTTTGAAGTATAACTTGTTTCAGAATTCGAATCTTGACCTTTTCTTGCAGCTGGCTTTGAAGCCTTGTTGTATGCATCTTATGCTGATTTCAGTTCTTTCAAACAACTTCAGAACCAGTTTGTTGCATGCAATTATGACAGGGTTTCACATAGAACTAGATTTCATGTTTGTTACTGTTCCTCCACTCATCAATCTTGATGTTTGATTCACCGTGTTCAGCTCGGATGAAGTCCGACTAGGCTCGAAAGCATTGCATGATGTCCTGGAACTTGATCTACCACAGATGCAGTTGGAGAAACCAAACAAACCATCCGTTGCAGAACCTAAGGTTTGTGATCGCTGCAGGCGCAGCGTGAGCTGATTTTGGTGATACGTGACCACAATGAAAGCTCTCGCCAAAGTTTTAGATAGTCTGATAGGAACAATCTCTTGCTGCGCTTTTCTTTCTTTCAAAAGCTATAATGTGTTTTCTTGATTTCTGTTGGGTGGTTCCTTTGGGTACAACCTTTTGTTTCTGTTGTTTTCATTTGATTAAGGACAAATGAAATAAGCAACTTAATTATACGCAAAAACTTCACCATCAAAATTTGCTGTATGATTGAACCCAAATCGTACTATTTTTTAATTTGTGCGTGTCATCCTTGCGCAGAGGCATATGCCTCTTCTTCATATTGTTCCAATTTTATCGGATGTCCTAAAGGGGACAAACACCAAATCGTACTTTTTTTTTTTTTTTTTTTCTTTCAAATTTTGAGAGAGAAACTTGGACTCTTAGGCGTTGTGATCACAACTGACTCAGACATACATCCAGACTATTGGCCCTAAAAAGAAGATATAAATAATCACATGATAGAATTGATCCATCAATAATGAATTATATACATACACATACTTGAGAATTGGGACATTCATCACAGTTCAAAGTTCATCACTTTAAATACTTTACAGAAACCAAAAAGAGTAGCCTCAATTGTTAATTACTGGTGGAAAATAGTTGATCCGACTGAATACCTTTGTCAATACGTTTTCAAGAGGTTGGATGTTTTGCTATGGAAGAAAAAAGATCTAACTTTGCCCATAAACCTCGCTTCTCTTCTCCACTTTCCACCACAGTTTCAAAGAAAAACAAGAACTGATGATATCCAATCCATCCGGCTTGAATCCCCATAGGAAAGAAGATAATCTTGATTCAAGAGCTGGAATGATCTTCTTTGGAGGCTCAAAAACTGCCCATAAAAGTAAAGGGATAAGCGATGATGGTCTTCTGTGAAGTGTTCTACTGGTATCAAATCCATCAATATCACACAAAATAATCCTGCCCTTGTCTGAAATTGGTACTATGATGCTTCATAAGAAAAGCTAGCCAGCTCCAGCACCTGTTTTTTAATAACAGAAGATCAAAGACTTTCCTCAAAACAAAAACTCCTCTCCACAAACAAATAACTCAACAACCATGTTCTTCAATTAAATTCTAAACCCTTTTTGTTCAAATGAACACTTCTTAAAGGAATCAAGTTCATACTGATACCACAGGTAAGGAAAAACGAGATTCCGAGAACAAGAATGTCTAGGATAAATGAACGCAACCAAGAAAATAAATACATTTAACGAGACAATTTATTATTTGAATCTTCCATGAATCAGAAAAAAACAACGTTAATGACAATTTTAAAGAAGTTTATCTTTTTAATTAAGATTAAGGAGAACTTTTCTTATATCACAATTCAAAAAAGAAGCAAATTCTTTCAGTCACATATGGCATTTTTAATGGCCAAGTTCACCAAATTGAAATAATATTCTCTTCACATGGCAAAACAAGTTTGTTGACCTAAGAAACTTCCTCTACCTGTCAGCTGTCGTCAGAGCATGCTTTAGCAATAAGTTGGAAGTTTGTTGTTGCACCATGGTACTTGTAGGATCACAGCAACTGTGTTACTCCGTGATGAAACTCTATGCACCTACAGAGAACCTGGCTCCGTGGTTTCATGTCTGCTTTCTTCCCAGAACAACTCAAATGCCTGACCTTGCTTTTTATGCAAAGAACAAATAATTGTTTTTTTTTTTTTTTTTCCCTTTTGCCAGTAATGGATGTTTCTTTAAAGAATTTCAAGTTGAAATTGTCTCCACAACCAGAACTAAACAACCGCCTCAACCTGCTGACTCCTTTGGGGGTTAGACGAGAAAGCTATTCCTCCATTCCGTCCAAGATGTCTTCCAAATCCGAAAGCCCATTTTAGAAAACAGGAACTGTTATCCTTTTTGCTTCTAACCTGAAAATGGCAGAGGAATTTCGCATCAAAGAAATTGCAACATCTTCAGATTTCAGGGAATTGCAGTAGAGTATGTAATGTACCAGCAAAAATAAATGAAGCAAATATGAAACATTTCGTCATGCTAAGGTTAATAGAGGCACATATCGTAACGTAACATAGCTCACATGAAATAAGCGTAACTTCAACCACAGCATCATTGAAGATATTTCCCAGCCACAGGACAATTCCAAAAATGAGACCAATTCCCAACCGAACCACGCATGCAGAGTGAGACCACTAGTGGTTTTAAATACTATATCATTGGTTTCAAAGTACATGTGCCCCAAGAGAAACTTGAGCTAAAAACTTCATTATTGCCCCCCAATCAGAGGTCTATCCAAGAATCATAGGTTAAAGAGTTGATAAACCATAATTGATGTCCTAAAATCAGAGTTCAAAGATACATCAACAGAATAATCAAAGACTCCAAACAAATCAATAAAAGGAAAAACAAGTATCACTTAAGCTGCAAATAACTTCATCAACTGGCTATCCGAGCAAAAGTTCTTGTCTACACTTTTTTCGTAGATATTATATGTCAAAGTATGGAAGACTCTTTCAGAGATAAAACCTGACATGTTGAAGACAGGAGAATAACCATACTCATCATCAAAGATTCTCCCTCAATAATGGTGCTCAATTTCCTGCTCATGCCAACCTCCCTTAGAAGGCTACAACTGCTACAGGATCAGTGGCACTAAGAAGGCCCCCAGGCAATAATGATTTTTCCTGCTCCGATCATATGGAAAAATAAACTACAGGTTATTATTAAATGTTGGTGTGAAACAAAACGGCCATGGTGGAAAAGGAAAATCTGTCAAACCTTTATAACATATCACAGAAGAAAAGGTTGCTATGAGAACTCCAGGCCACAGCAAGAAAAAACATTTGCACCGTACACCTCTGCAATATACAAGAAGAAACTAATTTTACCATCAATCAAAAGGTGGTAACATGAAATATTTTGCTAATAGTGGACAGAATATCTCAGATGGTTCATTGAGGATCACATAAGAAAATAATGAAAAGCTAGAAACCACAGGCTCAAAAAATAAAGAATACAAGCTTGACTCTGAATGTTCTTAACCATAAGTAGATCCAAAACAGGAAAAAAATTATTACTCTTTGCCTGACACAGTAAAGTGTCTGCCTTCTGATCATAACAATGACTCGAAAATTATCCAAAAACAAGACATGCTTAAAATGTGAAACTTAAAAGTTGAAGCTTTTTCTGTTTCCATTGCATCTCAGCAAACTGCTCCGAAAACTATATTTTCAGGTAACGGACAGGCAAAAGAAAGTTGTGGCATATTTGTTCAAATAACAGAATGCAATAAAATATCACAAGGTAAAACTACGATAGTAAATGACAACAGTAAATGGTGAAGTGCAACTAAATGAAGATACCAAATGCATTCCAATTACTTACCAATCATTTGTTGAAAAAATTGCATATAATGTCACACCGGGATTTTCAATGAACCTTGAAGCTGCACGAGCTAAAGTCATAGTCGCATGGATCAAAGTGTCATCACCTGATGGGTATTTGGAAGTCCTATCCTTTTCCACTGGTTTGTGAGATTTGCGAAGATGTTACTGTCACCTTTATGGTTCAGTCTCAAAAGGTAACTCCATATCATGATATTAAATGCCTTATGTTCCCTCAAGAAACCCTTCTGTCAACATTGTATGAGTCTCAGGATTCAAATGGCAATTATTTTTCTCCATTACATCTACCAGTTCAGAACATTCGTTCTTAAACCCCCTCCTAAGTAGGCCATCAATTAGAAGTTTCCAGGCAACTTCATCATGATTGTAGTCACACTCAAGCAGCCTAGAGAAAACTTTTTTAGCTTGTTTATAATTTCCTTCATCATATAAGCCACAAACCAGAAGTTTATAGGACTCTATGTGCGGTACAAAACCATGTTTAAGCACATCATCAAGTATGCGCATAGTCTCATCATGCATGTGCAATTTGATGCAACAATTTATCATCAGATCATGTATATCCTCATTCGGAGATATGCCAGACCTTTTCATATGGTCAACTAATCTCCCAGCTTCTTCAAATTTTCCTTCTCCACAAAGTCCAGCAATAAGTGCAGTATAAGTGTTCAAATCAGGATCCAGACCATGTTCAGTCATTTTCTCAAAAAGTAACAGTGCAGTATCATATTGCATTATTTTCCACACATCAGTCATAGTAGTTGACGGGACCTCACATCTCAGATCCAGTCCCACTCCATCTGCTTTTTCTTTAATATTCTTTTCACGTAAAAGATGTTTAATTACCACAAAATAGGTATAAAGAGAAGGTTGACATCCTGCATCAACCATACATTTGAGGGTATCAAAGCATCGGTCTAGAAATCCTGAACATCCATAGCCATCAATCAATGCCGTATACATTATGAAATCTGGCCTGATGCCACCTTCTTTCACTTTATCCATCAAGTCCTCGGCTTCTTTCAACCGCCCTCGCTTGCAATATGCAATAAGAAAAGAAGTATAAGTACAGACATCAGGCTTATATCCTAGGGAAGTCATTTTATCAACCATAGCATGGGCATGATCAAAGGCATAGTCTTTTAGTATTTGTTCAATAAGAATTGAACAAGTAACAACAGTTGGTTTCACACCTCTGTCCAGCATGCTTTCAAACAAGTCAGATGCCTCATGAATTTTATCCAATTTGCACAACCCATTAATCAGTACATTGTAAGTCCAAGAGTTTGGAAAGCAACTTTCTGCAAGCATTTGTTCAAACAACTTAAAAGCAACATCAATTTTTGCTTCTTTGCAATATCCGTCAATCAAAGCAGTATAACTCACTTCATTTGCCTTTATGCCTTTCTCTTTCAGTGAGTCAAGTAACATATGAGCTTTTTCAACCTTGCCTTTGTTGCACAAGGCGTTAATGAGAGTACCATATGTCGTCTCATCAGGGGCCATATTATTCTCTTCCATCAACCTAACCAACCTAAATGCGCTATCTAGATGACCCTCTTTGCATTGCCCATCCACTAGTGTGTTATAAGTAACTACAGTTGGAGACAGCTTATGCTCCAGCATTTTGTTAAGTAAAGCCATAGCCTTGTGTACCTTTTTCACCTTACAATATCCAGACATCAATTCATTATATGTACGGGCATTGGGACTGCAATTATTAGCTTGCATGAGTTCCAATATCTCAAATGCAGAATCTATCATCTCTTTCTTACAGTAACCATCAATGAGAGCATTATATGTCACCACGTTTGGAACCAATCCCTTTTCCACCATCAGGTTCATCAACCTTCTCGCTTCATCAAGTTTACTTTCCTTACACATGTCATCAATGAGAACAGTGTAAGTATGAACATTTGGCTCAATGCCTCTCTCCTTCATCTCCTCAAACAACTCCACTGCTTCCAATCTCCTATCGACAGCACACAAACCTTTAATAAGAACCGTGTAAGTGTGAACATCTGGAACACAATTATCCTCCCCCATTTGCTTAAAAAACTTCATAGCCTCATCTAGCTTACCCACTTCGCACAAACCATGAATCAAATTGGTATATGAAACCTCGTTTCTCTGACAACCCTTCTTAGGCATTGCCAAAAACACCCGAGAAGCGCTATCTACATCCTTTTTCCTACAATATCCTAAAACCAAAGAGGTATATGTATGAGTATCTGGATTCAACCCAGATTGCAATATCTTACTCAAGTACAATTGAGCCTCGTCCACATTTGCCAGTTTACAGTACGCATTGATCATAGTATTATAAGTATAAATATTTGGAGTGATCTTATCATCCAAAATCTCCTTATACACACGTTCCATATTATCAATCATAAGAAACCGCGCCAATGTCATCAACAAGGTATTATAACACCTGATACTAAGCTTAAACTTGAACTCATGGTCACAGTTATTCATTTCCCTGAACACACCTAACACAAACACCGCATCCTCTGGGCATTCACAAGATTTTACCATAGAAATGCGGATTTTTTCCGCAACCACGAAAAACTTACTGGGAATCAAAATGCGCAACAAAGACGAATAGGACTGCACATTGGGCCTAAACGAGGATTGTCTAGAAAGATAGTTAAAAAAGTTTAGGGCTATCTGGGGATTGAGATTAGGGAACTGGGTGAAGAAATCGGCGACGTGGGATGGGGATAAATTAGGGATCAGCTTTCTGAGCGATGGGTTCCTTTGCCAATTCGGATAAGACAGTAAAGAATGAAGCTGCAAAATAAGGTCACGATTGTCGGGGGAAACAACTGGGTTTGGGTTGGGAATGGGAAGGAGAAGGAGGGGAGAAGTGGATGAAAATGGTTTGGTAATGAATAAGAAGAAGAGAGGATACGGACCTGGTCGATTGATGTTGCTGATGGAGGCGGCGATGGATCTTAACAGCATAATGGGCAAAAATAGGCGGCCGGAGGTGAGAGTTTCAAGTATTCAGGCTTTGCTGTTGGAACATAGGGCAGCACGGAGCTACAAGCATCCGGTTTGATTTTGATGTATTCAAGTCTGATTACTTGAAGAAATCGACGATATGGGATGGCGATGAAATAGGAATTAGCTTTCTGAGCGATGGGTTCCCAGGCCAATTCGTATAGGATATTAAAAAGGTAAAAAATGAACCTGCAAAGGAAGCTCAGTATTGACGCCGGAAATAATGGGGTCTGTGCTGGAACAGGAACAGCACAGATTGGTCGCCGGAGGTGAGAGCTCAATGTATTCAGGCTTTGCTGCTGGAACTTAGGGTGGCATGGAGGTCCATCCAAGCATCCGTTTAATTTTGGTGTATTTTTTAATTCTTGGTTTAAAATGAGTTTAATTTTTGATTATTTTGCTAATTTATCGCCCTTTTCGCTAGATTCCGTTAAAAAATCAGTTCCGTCCAAGTAGAAGTTTCGATTTGAATTCTTTCGGGGCCGGACCAGGAAAATCTCAAAATATAGGGACTAGACTGAAATAAATTGATTGAAGAAATGTGGACTTAAAACACGGTAATTTATATAGTGCTCCTATAGGACTATCATTCAATTTTACTCATACCCCAAAAATAATAAATTTTTTAGGAGGAGCTATTTATAGAAAAAAGGCGGACCAGTGGCGCGGGTGTAATTTTTTTTTGGCCCCCAGTGAGACGCGTTCAGCGGAACAATTCTTTCATGAGATTTTGCTACAAGGGAGATCAAATATACTTAACATGGGAGATCAAATCATGATTATATAGACATCAGATCACAAAATAATAGATATCAGATCAACAGACTATAGTTGTCAGATCAAGAATATAAAAATAAATCATATCATACAACAAAAACATCCATAATATGCATCACAATATCTAAAATTATTTATTTATAAAACAAATAAAATGATAGTTTAAAAATAATTTTTTATAAAATTCAAAAATATTAAAAAAAATACTGAATTGTTTAGAAAAAAAACGGAGTGAAAAAAGTTTCAAGGAGGAAGGTAAAAAAATAAAATAAAAAATAGCTAAAAATAATAAAGGAATTGTAGCAAAATCTCAATATAATATCGTATATTTCTTTTTTACTTCTTTTATGATTTTATCTAATTTTTTTAACAATTCTATTTGTTTAAATTATTTGTAGGTGGAGGTGGTGAGTGACGCATACAATAGGGGAATGGAATTCCAATCAAATTATATTGGTGATGATCCAAATATCCTGCAGTACGTCGAAGATATTACCACCTCTTTCCACAGTGCCCTCACATTTGGTGGCGGTACTTTTGAGCAAGTTGGGGGCACCCAAATGATCTCAAATTCTCAACCTATTCGAGTCGCCGAGTGAGGAACGTTCCTCCTAAGGGATGAGGCGGAAAAATGAGGCAGTTGTAGAAGAGAATTTGGATGTAGAAAATTTAGGGGCAGAGGATGATGATGATGATGATGATGATGATGATGATGATGATGATGATGATGATGAGATTGAGGATG
The DNA here is from genome assembly GCA_030378225.1 of Knoxia roxburghii. Classification (NCBI taxonomy): domain Eukaryota; kingdom Viridiplantae; phylum Streptophyta; class Magnoliopsida; order Gentianales; family Rubiaceae; genus Knoxia; species Knoxia roxburghii. The sequence goes on along the minus strand of CM059422.1, from coordinate 8,642,902 downwards.
ATGGAGGTTCCACGCCGCTACATGACGGAGGACCACATGGTCCAAGTGGAGGTGTAGGTGGAGGTGGAGATGCAGGTGCAAGTGGAAGTGGAGGTAAGGGTGGACCTGGAGGTTCACAATGTGGAGGTTCAAGGGGTGCTAGTTCGAGTACAGGCCCTATAGCTAGGAGAGTTGGTAGGCGAAATGTGTGTCCATCTAGAAAATATGGATATTCATAAATTTTTATGTTTTCACAATGAATGTTTTGTTATTTTCATTTTTAACTTTTTTTTCATATTTTAACTCTTCAATTTTTCGTTTTTATATATTATAATTTAATTCAATTTGAAAGTTATTTCGTACTGAATTTACATTTAATTTTTGACATTTGAAAGTTATTATTCATTTTTGCTAATAGGTAAATTCAATCACTTTTTCCTTTTTTTCTACATTTATTACTTTTTCGAATTTGAAAAATACAAATTTAAATGATCCGGATTTTGAAAATTCGATTTTTGTAAATTCAGATTTATTAAAGCCGAATTAAAATAATCCGGATTTTCAAATACGATTTTTTTCAAATTTGGATTTACTAAATATTCGAATTTATCCGGCTCCTTTTTTAAATATTATTCAATTTATAAAAACTTAATTTTTCATTCTCTAATTTTTTTATTTTTAAATTTACAAAATCCGATTTTCATTAAGTTTCTTAATTAATCTAATTATAATCTAATTAATTATTAATACACCATTTTTCTGTTCACGTCTTCAAATTGGGGATTTTTCCGGTAAAAAATTCAATTCTTTTGAGATAAAATTAAAAAAAAATTTATTGTAGTGAATATTTTACTATTAGTGAAGGAGGAGAATAGGGCGTACCGAACCCAATGAACACTATTTCCCGTACCAAAATTTAATTCCAATTTCAATTTAATAATAATAAACTCTTTGATTAACGTTCAAAGTAACGCCGTTATTTCACCAAAACTTAGGGTTACATAATCAGTCAGATTAGAGAGTAAAATGTTAATTAAGCCTAAAACTGTCTCTCACAACTCACATTTCGTCATCATTTCTTCACAAGTTCTGTAGCTCAACTTAGAAGCTGATGGAACTCCGCTGGTCTGGAGGAGCCACGGACTCCCATAATGAACGATATTCTGGAATATTGCCGGCGTCAACACCGAGAACGGCGAGATTGCGCCCGTATTCCTGATGAAACAAACCATGGAAGTGAATGACTGTTCTACCAATGGCACGAAAAGACAGTCACTTTATACCACTCGTCTCAAAATAATACTTCTGATTTAGTTTAACGAACAAGACGATTATTTTGGAACAGAAGGAATGACTTCAGAGGAGAATTGAAGTAACCTGAATATCAAGGAATAGTTGCATGCATATCTTCTCTGTATCAGACAGATTTTGTTCAGGAACATCAGAGCTAGCTCCAGTTCCGGTTCGCCTTTGCGCACCAATACGTATCCTCTGAAGGGAAAATTCTGTTCTTCGGGTCTACAGAGAAAAAGTCACATTGCTTAATCATTGCCTTTCTTTTACAGGAAACTCTAGAATCAGTAGCAACATGATGCAACATGCGCATTCACTTCCAAGGTAGAGAAAAATAGTAGCCTACTTACCACGCTAACGAGCTCGGTAGCTAGTTCATTATAACGACAAGTTATTTCTGAAGCAGTGCGTTGCAAGAGGTCATTCTTCACCTCCACTGTTAGATATTTAGAGGCTCGCTCACCATCCAAGAAAGTCTGCAAAGGTTACTTGATTTAGTACAGAAGCACTCAAATGATGCTACTTTTCAGTAAGTTCATAAACAGATGTCCAGCAAACTCCAAGAAAGCCTGGTTTTACAACAAATAATCCTATATGGACCATGAATCCTATTAAGACAGCTTTAATCAATAAACAAAGGACAATTTCCGAATGTACTGTTAACACCAAGTACACTGAAATAAAGATGCTAATAGCATTGCATACCTATACTTTCGTGTACTATCAGACGGGACATCTTACAGTTTCTCAATACGTAGAGGTGAAAATGGTGTTCTTCTCAGGTAAATGAAGGCAAACATGTGGTAATATTCTATCTATACGAATTTAATAAGTCCCACACACAAGAACAAGAATTACTTGGGCAAGGTCTAAAAGGTTATAGATCTTAAGAAAACCAAGAATTACTTTTATTGGACGCAATACACCCGATACATATGGAGAATGCCGAACTGGAAGAGGTTTGTTAGTCATTCTGTATGTTGCAGTTATTCCCTTTAGTTGCCTCAAGTCCTGCGACAACAATTGAATGATGCATGGTGATATATGCAAATCAATCTTCAGGAAAAAAATAGAATGGATAAAATACTAATCAACGATTCGCTCAGAGGAGCCTTAAATCATTGATGACATTTGGAAGGTTATACACATGCATACCCATCTCAAAGTAAAATCCCAGTAGGCATACCTCAACTGACTTCTCAACAAGCGTGTCAATTATAGAGTTCGAGACAAGGGGCAGAAGATCTTGCAAAGATCTTGCACCAAGCAAAATGCTTTGTTTCACAAGATCAAGTACTTCTGTTGGGCATGATTGAAGATGCTCGGTAACATGTCCAAGGTACTTACCAGAAACCTCATCTACCAGGTGTTGTAGATCATATATAATCTGCCACATAGACATGTATGAGCATTGACCATTTACCTATAATATCTTATAGTACCCCTTCAGCTATGAGTTCATCCTTAAAAGACCACACAGTACATGTACTAATGATATCGTTGATGTGGAATAGAACTACCAATAAACCTAGAAAGCAACATGCTGTAATATCCAACGCAGAAAAAAGAGGAATTCAAAAGTTAGCTGACCCCACAATTCGAAGTAGCAATGTTAAACCAGATAGTAAGCTAACCAATACAAAATCATGAGTTTCAATTCCCACAAGGAAGAATTGGAGAAGTCTGAAATACATACGGCAGACAGGTTGACAATAATATATTTCAATCGGTAAACCAACAGCCAGGGGTAAATACAGAGGTCAATTCCCATTTCTCAGAAGCCTGAATTTAAGTTTCAAAAGTTGATTCAATATTTCCTAGATCAGAAGCTACGGTAGAAAATGCACCAAGAGTCCTGCAATAATCCAACCGCTAAAAGAATTGCCAGTTATTGGATTTTAACTAATTTATTTGGCTCAACCCCTGTTCAACTCTCAACAGACAGAAATTCAGTCAACCTGGCCAAAAATTCTTGGCTTCGTAATTCAACACAGCTGCATATCATTGCAAAGATTATCTCCTATTTCTCAAAATAGCTATATTTGTTCCCAAGCAGAAGATGTCAATCAAATTAAAGAACCAAGAAAAACATACCATCTGAAAGTACAACGGAGGACCTCATAGCCTTTCATGAAAATACATACAAGAGGTAAAACTATCTTTTCATTCAGGCTCATTATCCTGCTGCCGCTGAAAAGCACCCAGAATGGGTCTGAACTATTTAACCAAATAATTCAGCCTCTCCTGTAGCTATCCACTTGCCCCCGTTATGTAGGTTTTAAGTACCATTGTAGAAAATACTAACACAAGAAACTAGAGGAGTTTGATTTTAAAAAATTGCTTTCCAAGACTCCAAGGTTTAAAATCATGACCCACTTGTCCTAAAATAAAGTATCACTAGAAAATGAACTAACGGGATTCATACATAGATGAAGTCTTCTGGAACAGCAGAGGTAGCCCATTCAGAACCAACATTGGACCCAGTATTACCAGATTTCCGAGCTGTGAGTCCAGTTGACAACCAGTTTGAATATCTGAAATTTTGTCGAAGGAAATTATGGACATTTTAGATGGAAATGAACATGGTATTCATAAATCCTAAGGTCAATTTCAGAGATAAACCAACCTGGATAGAAGTTGTAAAGTCAAACGAAGGAACTTATCAGAAAATGAAATGACAAGAACATCATCTTGCCAGCACTTTCTCAAGCACTCCAAAAGGGACACACTCTGTTTTAACAGAAAATCTTGAGATTTTTCCAAATCTGAGGATGTGCTCAGCACAGGAACTAGGCTAGCCACTCTAAGGGACTCATCCAAAGCTCCCGCAATTTCCTGAAACCTGTTGAGCGAAACTGGTCACTGATTTATTGCCTACACATTTTCCATTTACAGTAGACAACCATGTCTACCTCCTCTTTCCAATAGTGGCATAGCCAGAGATAACACACAAATACAATACAATCTAACAGAAAGTTGCCCCGTGTTTCTAATGCTCTCACTTCCCTCCCCGGTGATCTATCAAACCCCAATGATCCCAAGCTAGACTAAAGTGGTAGTTTAACAGAAACTAGCTTCCATGATGGCAACACAGTGAGGACCCACTTTAGGAATGAACAAAGCAATGTTATCAGTTTATTATCTAAATACGCTTTCTGTTTGATTAGCAAAAATAATTCCTCCTATGTGGTTTCATATTTGGGTTAAACCCATCCCAATGAAGGCATTTTAGGAGTAACATGCCGACATTAGCTTAAAAGTTTTTCATTCTTCAAGTGCATCTAATTGTTGTTCTCACTGTGGGAGCCAATTTCCATTAGTTTACCACTTTCTGCCAAAGGGTGCCATTGAGGTTTTATAAACCACCAAAGAAGGAAAGTGGCAAAACCAAAAGAGAGATGTGGCATTTTCCCAAGGTGCAAGTAAGGTATGTTATTGGTTCAGTTAGAATATAGTATCAATTAGATATAAGCATTAACATGACAAAATCACCTAAACTATGAAAGGGTGAAATAACTTCCCATGGTAACCTTAAAAACCGACCAACCATTCCTCACGAGTGAAGACTACTTCTCATTCCAAGATAGTCAAAATGATTTTGCTTGATTAGAAACTTTGATACCATGCTAGTTGTTTTGGCTGAATAAGATGGTTTTGGATATGTCTACAACTTGTCCATCAGATTGAGTATTTTGCTCTAGGACTGTCAAACTGTACTTTGGTCAAGGCTTCCTCTATCTACGTAAGCTGGAACATTCTTTCATCTCCAAATGCAGTTGGAGGATAAATAAAACATCGTTACAGTAGGAAACCTTGAGATCCTGGGTTCGAACCTCAGGGTTGTAACCAAAAAAAAAAGCTAATTTTATTAGTTATTTATAGTTAAGTAAATAAATATATTAATTTCATCCAATTGTACAGAATATACTTGTCTCCACTCAAGAAATTTACCAGCTTCCATATTGCTCCCCAAAGTCCACCCCCTCTCTCTCTCAGAATTTAACTCAGACTATCCCAGCATTCACATGGCACAAACAGTAAAATTTCCAATTTTAAGTGATAACAGCTATTTTACATTTAAAATAAGTACCTTAGAGAAAAGTAGACTCCAAGATTCCACTGCTTCATGAATTCAACATACACAGCCTCAGAACGGAATTTAGCAACAGCAGTCCTAGTGTGATAATAACCTACATAATACAAAGATGCAAACAAAATTGACAATCTAAATAATACAAAAATAGATATATTTTTGTGAAATTAGTTTAGTACCTTCTAAATAAGCCAAAAAATCAAGGGAGGACTTGTAATTCTTCAAAAATACTGTAGGCCTTCCTGGAGAAAAGGCTCCAGGTTTTCTCTTTTGAATTGTTGAAAGAACCTCCTTAAGTATAGAATTGGCAACAAAACTAAAAACATGCAATCCAGAATTTTCTGCACCATGCCCAAAAATAATGACAATTTAGCAACCAACGAAATCGAAGAAACTCATGCCAATAAACTAAATAGGTCAATTACAACAGTATGTGAATGAAACTAAATTTCAGCAACCCAAGCTGTCCAATTGAAAAGTGATTTGTGATGAACAAATTACATGTGCAGATGCTTTGCTTTTATGAAAGGATGATCAGCATCAACCTCAAATATGCTTTGTGCAATGAAAATGGAAAGGCAGGGAAACAAGTGAAATGTGTCATGAATCCAAATGATGGATACAAGAAAATTGGTTGTATATGAGCAAACATCAATTCATAATAGATTCCTCAACCAAACTAGCTGAAAAATGTCATCGTACTAAGATTTAGCACCAGATAAATTATTTCAATTTCTCTTTGCCCTCCTAGACATATTTCTAGGAAGTGCAAAGTTACTAGTTACCATATTATCCTTATACTTTTAACACTTCCCCTCAAGTCGGATCCTCTGTACCTATGCTCTTAACTCCTCACATGCAAGCCACGAATTCACCCTTTGTGCGTGGTTGCTCCATAAATGACACCATATTTCAGTGCAAAAATTGATTTTTCACATTTAACTGATGAAAGGGCCAGTTACAACTCACATCCAAGAAATACGGAGACAAAAGTAAACTTTGCAAGAAGAGAAAAGGTCTCAGAGTAGTCAATTGATAAATACATGTATAGACTTAAGGTACAAGATGAGCTATTAATCTATCAACTGAAACATGAGAAAAAAACTTGTGCCATTTGCAACCCAAGAGGAAGGGGCACAATTTCCCATGTAGCATTATGTTGCAAAGCAAGCATCTCATCCTCCATCCAACCAGGATGATTGGAGAATGGGTAACAGATTGAGGAAAAAAAGTAGACGTGCAGAACCAAGGGCAGCAACAAAATTAAGAACATGTACCCCAAAGCTCATTTAAAGAAACAAAGTTAGAAAGAGGATGATACCTGCATGACTGTTTACCATTAGGCAAAGCACGAGGATTATCCCAAATTAAAAGATGTCACAAGTGGACATAGAGGAAAAGAAACAACTGGTGGAGCACTAGGGCCATGAGAAGTAGTCTCAACTCTTGGATGTTGAGAACACTTGAAAATCAGGACCATAGAAATCTATTAGTGGGAGGACTCAAAAAGGAGAAGATGACAAGTAGGCAAAATGAGAAGGGAAAAACTAAATCAGCCACGCAAAGAAAAACAAGTTAAATCAGCAGATAACACATATACTCTCTTCAACTACACTAAAAAAATACAATTAATAGCGCAGGTGTAATTTGTCCACGCTTGAGTAGATTGATGGACAAAACCATACATGACCAAGAATATGAAAAGGTAAAACAATAAATCATTCTTGAGGAAAAGGATAGGTGGTGATTAGTATACAATTAATTAAATAACATGCTCAGAAGTAGCAGTTACCAAGATGAGGAAGAAAGATAGGAAAAGGGATAACCGGGAGACTGGAAATTCTAGGTATTCGACAGAGCTCCAAGGGATAAACACTAAGTCCTGATATAGGACCAAAAATGTATGACAAATGCAATGTTGTTCCGGAAGTCAATAATTAGCAAGTATCAATGATCAATTCATGCATACTATCAGCGGCGAAAATTTATAAACTAAATAAATAAATAGAAACTTAATAACATCGAGACAAGGGATTAACTTTTATCCTTAAACTCAGAACTTGAAAAATAACAAGCCTACCTGCCAAAGATATTTCCAACAAAAATTTACAATCATCATTGATATATTGTTTGATTTTCTGATAGTCCTGCTCAAGTTCATCAGCAGATTTCCCATCTGTCCCTGTTGAATTGGTAAATAATTTCTCCATGAAAGGAGCCACCACAGTTGATCGAAAGATTTCCTCAGCATTTCCGGTGTTGTCAATGGCTGCAAATGCACGTAAACAGTTGTATATTGCATTTGCATCTCTATGTTCAAGGGCATCTACAAAACAGTGTCCCAAGCTTGTATCAACCACCAAGCTAGCACTCAGTACCCGCTTCTCCATGTTCTCAATAAAAGGCATATTCTGTACAGTAAACATCAATAATGTGTGTGTAAGATAGAAACTCGATGGAAAATGTGGTGACCAACAATGATAAGGGTTTGTCAACTGTAATTTCCGTAAAAAAGCAGACTAATTTCCAATCACTAGCGAAATAATGACAAATGCTAATATAGAAACAAAACTGAGCGACACAATAGGCACTGGAGTCCATAAAAACAAGGATTTGTCATCATGCTGGAAATGATTCTGAATAAAGAATAAAATATTAAACACCACAACCACTAATATCTTTAAAGAAAAATACGACAAAATATAAAGAGCCACAAATCCGACATCAAGTTTCAAGCACAGGTCTACAACCACACATCTCACATGTATATGCAAATTTTTTGTCTGCAATAAGGTGGAGATCTCGTGGAATTTCAAGTTTTAGACAATATCAGATTACATGCATGAATTTAGAAGTATTGTGTTAGGTCAATTCATAAATGACAAGGCAACTCCTTTCAAAGTTCAAATGAAACAAATAATCTTTTCCATCAGCATTTGCAACTATTATCATGGAGGCAAGCAGATCCCATGGCATGCAAATTAATTTAAACAAAAAAGTTCAGTCACAATAGATAATGGAAAATGGCCTCCAAAAAGGAGAATTTAGAGGAACGAAGATCCATCATTCCTTTCCTGTATTCCTTAGAGAGAAGGTAAACTAATTCTATTACCAAGGCATCAAGAATGATGAATTGCATCCCGAAGAAAGCAAATAATAAACTATCACATTATTTCAGAGCTCAAAGTTTTAACTGCTTTAAATTCCTTTGAAATTCTACTCTGCTATTCATTTCTCTCCAAAGAAGCCAAAAGAGCACAAGGGAGCATGGTACCAAATGTCTTTTCTAGTGTAATAAATCTGCTTGCATTTTTCATTGCACACAGCTTTCACAATGTATTCATAGTTCTTTTTTTAAAAAAGCAAAAGAATGTCCCACTGCTACCGTAAACTATTCATCTCTCTCTACCCGAGATAGAAAAAGCATTTGTGCCCTGTTGATATTACACACTTACCGCTTGCTTTATAATTTAAAAAATGGTATTCTTTTGTGTATATTCTAAAGTAGAACTTTACACATTAAATTATTAAGGAAGCCTTGACATGCTTGAAATGAAGCTAAAAAGCAGAGTCATGACTATCTGGTTCGACAGGGTAACAGAAATTGCTTTGCTGCTTCTCCAGTCTCAAGGCACAGGGAGCAACAATTACTAGATATTCTTCCTCCATCTTATGCACTCTCGGCTAATACGCTTTCTTGATGTACTTTCCAAGCCAAAAGGCCAAAATAATATATCCCATGGCATTATTATTTTGATTGCAGATGACAGAATGCTCAACAAAATCCTGGTTCCACAAGATCTCAATATCCGAATATGCAAAATCCTGAGTCCATAAATTATTGTTTATCATGGCACCATATAACAGGAGCAGTAGAACCCCATAGGATTGGGTGGCATTGTACAATCCTACCATCCTACCCAATTTTAACTTCTTTTTCGATTTTCAGCCATCAAATGAAGAACATTAACAAGATAAAATTTATATTGTAGAAAAAAAAATTCACAAATTCTAGTAACTTTCATACCCTTTAGTGTTGGAATAAATGGTTTTTCAATTTTTTGCATGTAGGAAAAAAGGATAAGATACTAACTTAAGAATGGGTAGGACCTGTGCATGAGCAATATAGAACTTCAGCCTATTCATCTCACTAGCAATTCGCTCCAGAAGCATGCTTTGTGTCTCCCTCAGACTTGTTCCATTTTCAACATTTTGCAAGGAAATCCCATTGCCCAAATGATCTCTTGGTCCAGAACTCACATATTCACTGGCCAAATCAACAGGCACAGTTGGGAGCTCCTTTATCAGTTTTTCAACCTGTATATTATGCAATCAAGTTAGAATTTAGTGTTACCACAGCAGATAAATATTTATCAGTGAAAGAAAAACAACCACCAAACAGGCAGCAAGACACATTTTACACAAATTCACAGAAGAAGATGTGGGCAATTTTTTTTCAAACTAAGAGAAATAAACAGGCCTTGTATCACATAGATGTCAAATTTAAAATTTATGTAAAATAGGTCAATCGGTACACAAATAAGTCACAGTTCAAAGAGTTTGAACAAGGATGAGACTTGTATTAAACAGAGACAAGAAGCCAAGCAGAAATTCAAGTCCAAGTCCAGACCAGAAAACATTAACAGTGCTAAACATAATATTGGAAAGCAAAATTGAGATAATCCTACATATGGTCATCTGCACATGCTACAGATTCTTCACCTTGCACTGAAGCATTAGACTTGAGATGACCTTTAGTTATATTTTAAAGGTGGAAAAGCATAATTACAGAAGTCCATCACATATGATAAGCAACAAATAGTTTGTAAATAAAGGGATATCTGAAAAGCTCAAAGTAAAGCAATTTTATTTTTACCACAGAGAGCCAGTTAAACCAACTAAATTAACACCATAGGATAAATTCCGTAAATCATAAATTAGTAATTTGGTCAATTGCAAAGAATAAAATTCTTCATTAGCAACAACAATCTTACTAAAATTGACCACTATATGAAATTTTGAGCTATCGCAAGTGAAGCTTAACACCAGAGACAAAAATAAATCTCCATGAGCTCTTTCATGAACTGGAAAATACTAACAAGTTGACTTTGAAAAAGTCCTAACTTCTCCAACAAAAATGGGAAGTATTTCTTAAATATCCTAGCTTCTGGAAGCAAAGGGTATTCATTCCTCAGCCAAAACTGCTTGGCCTTCATCAGACCAAAATGACTATTGATGTAAGAATATATCTTTTTATATATATAATGCAAATGAGCTATGGTAAATTTACATATATTTTCTTTTGATCTTTCTTAATGGAGACATTTATCAGGAATCTAACCTCTCAATCATTGCACAGTATAGCAGACCAGGCACAGTCACAAACTGGTCAGCCCAAAGGACTAGAATTACAAAAATGATAACCACCAAATTAGATGTTGAGATAGTGGTTACTGACCAAACAATACCTTCCCATACAGGTACAGACACCCAACAAATCAGAATTCTAGGGTAAAATTTGATGCTTCTTCTCTTAACATATTATTTCTTTTCATTGTTTTTTTCCCTTTGGTCCTAGGGTGGGTGTCTTTACGGCTCTTTTTCTCCAGGTGTGCCAGATGCATGGAATTTTCTTTGTGTTAAAAATTTAATGTCTATAATTAAATCAAAGACTAAATTGCTACATTTGTCATTTACTATCACAAAATCTATGTTCCTCTAGAAAACAAAAATATTCCCCCATATCACTCAAACATAACTCACAAATCATTTTCACGAATTTGACATTGAAAATGTCAAGTAGTAACAAAGATATGTGCATGATGGGAATCTAGTTCATTTAATATCCTCCCATTTTTGAGGATCTCTTACACTGATATCATGCTATCTAATCCATTATAAAACAGTTAGTTTGTTAATTTGAAAAATTTTGTCAGACTTGACAGGGCTCTTACTAGTTCAGCTGGGCACAACCAGGTGATGCAGGACAGATACATCCAACAAATAGAAAGAATGAGTAAATTCTGTTCCAAAGAAAATGGGTGTGCATAGTTTGCATGTAAGTATTCATTTTTGTCCCAAATGAACACCGAAATGTTGTTTGTTTAGCATCTTTGAAATAGATCCAACTTCAACAACTAAACAATTATCTCACTAGTAGGTTATCGGCTATACGGATGATATGTCCTTTCCAAAACACATCCAAAATCACATTTCAAATACATGATCAAATACAAGGAATCCAAGAAACCTTTTACACAAAATGTGGTTTGACATTTGTAATCCAAAGAAAAAACATTTCAAAATGTGCTGGTAGTTATTTTGGTGGCAGTTCATTTAAAAAATCTCTATTTCTCCCTAAACAGTAAATTGGAAACTTTTTATTCGTCTCCCTCTAGTCTCTCTGCATACTGGCAGTCATCCGGGAAATTATTGATTTTGAAATTCCTAGCATTTTTATTGTTGTCCGCATCAATCCAGTACTACTAACTCTTAAGTTTTCAAATTCTTCTCAACTAAACAATGAAGTTTTGAAATTGAATTACTTCCCCCCCCCCCCCCCCCCAAAAACCCACTGAAGCCAAAGGATATGCCATATTACACGAGATTCAGATTCATGAACTTCAATTAATTTAACCCGAAGTCCAAAATTGTTCACTGATATTTTCTAGTTCAAAAAACAAATTGATATCATCACATACAAAAACGAGAATAAAACTATCAAGTGCTCCCTGCTCTGCTTCATTATAAAAGAAATGCAAGATTGCCATCTTCCGAGGAAAAAAAAGAAGAATAGTGAACGAAAGAGGAGGAGAAAAGGATCAAATCTTAACGAACCCAGAAAAAAAAAAAAAAAAAAAAATTGGCAAACACAAACACATTAAATCCATAAGCAATACCTTCGAAACCACGTGGAACGTATCCAACAAGAGTTCAAGAGCTTCTCTAGTCTGATTAGCGTCAGCTCGCTGTTTGAGCCGGCTTTTAAGAGCCACAAGAGAAGCATCAACGGTGGCCCGGAAAGCCAATATCTTCTCTTTAATATCGAGCAATGGGGCACGCATACGAACCACGCAGGCATCGATGTCGATCAGTTTCGTGCTCAGACTGACAAAATCGGAGTAGTCACGGTTGATCAAATCGACGAGCTCCCGTTGTAGTGAGCTCAAGTGGGAATGGAGTTCGGATCTTAAGGTTTCGAAAGGGACAAATGCTCGGAGATCGGAGATGTATGATTCCGAGTCGAATTCCTCGCCCACGAATGCCGTAGGGTTTAGCCATGGCGGATACACGTCAACCGGGTCTCCGAATAGGTCCGCCGTAGACCGCGGAAATGTAGGAGGTGTAGTTGGCGGTAGCGGTGATCTTAGATCAGCCATTATTTTCTTCTTCTTCTCGGGGAAATTTATATTATTACAGGCAATGGAAATTTATATTTGAGTGAGGTGAGCAGTATGCCAGTATCTGTAACAACAATGGAGGATTGGGTGAGAACCCAGCTGCCGCTGCAGCCTGCAGTGTGCGACCGTGTGAAGAAGATTGATGGACTTATATTTGTTTCGGGCCAATGGTGTGGACCCATTGGGCTTCTGTTTAATAGCCCAATATTCGTTATGTTTGAGCATGAAAAGATTGTCAGAATCCTCTAGTTGGCGTTCTGGCATTTCTTGCATAGAATACTGGAATCTTCACCTCAATTTACCTTTTTGTCAATTTATAAATTCTCATGAAAACATGAGATTATGTTTAGCTTTGAGTTGATGCTTAAGTTGAATAGGAGAAAGCTCTAATTTGGTGGGATCGTAGTGGGATCGGACAGAATCGTATGAGATCGTGGGATCGGACCGATTTCAATAGTCTGTATGATCCATAGGGAAAATATAGTCCATCACATCTCAGAACACTAGCATCACGTCAAAAATAACTAGCACCATGTCCAGAAACATCTACATCCATTCGTGTAAATTTAAACTGATTTTGTTCACAAAAATAGCCCACCACGTCACAGAATAACTAGCACCACGTCCAGAAACGTCTACATCCATGCATGTGAATTTAAGCTGATTTTTTTCACAAAGACAGTCCACCATGTCTCAGAACACTAGCACAAAGTCAAAAACAACTAGCACCACGTCCAGAAACGTCTACATCCATGCATGTGAATTTAAGCTGATTTTTTTCACAAAGACAGTCCACCACGTCTCAGAACACTAGCTCCACGTCAAAAACAACTAGCACCACGTCCAGAAATGTCTACATCCATGCATGTGAATTTAAGCTTTTTTTTCACAAAGACAATCCACCACGTCTCAGAACACTAGCACCACGTCCAGAAATGTCTACATCCATTCGTGTGAATTTAAATTGATTTTGTTCACAAAAATAGACCACCACGTCATAGAACAACTAGCACCAGGTCCAAAAACAAATAGTACCACGTCCAGAAACGTCTCAGAACAACTAGCACCACGTCTCAAAACAACTAACACCACGTCCAAAAATAACTAGTACCACGTCTAGAAACTTCTCAGAACAACTAGCACCACGTCAAAAACAACTAGCACCACGTTCAGAAACTTCTGCAAACATATTAATTTTAGCTAGATTTTTTACCTACATTTTTATACTTTTACGATCCTAATAATTCGATCCTATCGATCCAGGGACCGATCCGATCCTGTGATTACAAAACGATTCTGCATGGGATCTCGATCCTGAAAACTATGGTCGCAACGTCCAAAAAACAATTGTCGCAACGTCTACATCCAGACATGTCGACAACGTCTCCTAACACTGCTGCAACATCCCTGTACGTCCAAAAAATAACTGCCACAACGTCCAAAAATATCTACATTCAGACATGTGAATTTAATCTGAATTTTTCACATAACACCTTCCACAATGTCTCCTAACACTGCCGCAACATCCTCGTTCCAAAAACAACTGCCGCAATGTCCAAAAAATCTACATTCAGGCATGTGAATTTAAGCTGAATTTTGCACATGACATCATCAACAACGTCTCCTAACACTGCCACAACGTCCCGTACGTCCAAAAAAAACTCCCGCAAAGTCCAAAAATATCTACATCCAGGCATGTGAATTTAAGCTGAATTTTTCACATGACACCATCCATAACGTCTCCTAACACTGCCGCAATGTCCCTATACGTCGAAAAAACAACTCCCGCAACATCCAAAAATATCTACATCTAAGCATGTGAATTTAAGCTGAATTTTTCACATGATATCATCCACAACGTCTCCTAACACTGCTGCAACTCCTCGTACGTCCAAAAAATAATTCCCGCAATGTCAAAAAATATTTACATCGAGACATGTGAATTTAAGCTGAATTTTTCACATAACACCTTTTATAACGTCTCCTAACACTGCCCAACATCCCCATACGTCCAAAAAACAACTGTCGCAACGTCCAAAAACGTCTAAACAGATTTTAGTAATGTAAAAAACGGATACCATTTAAGTAACTATTAGTAGAAAAAATTTAAAAAAATATCAGGGACGAGACTCGAACCCTGGTCATTTTAGTCTTGTGTCTCTCCAGAAAATTCAATTGTCATTAATCCACTTAAAGTTAGTTGACATTTAATTAAACTTTTTTGTACATGTCATTTAAAATATCTCTATTGTCAATATTTAATTTCTCATCTCCCAATACATAGGTCAGTAGAACCCCGGAGGAACAAGGTTTTCATGTAGGCAAATCGTAAAAAATTATTTTTTATACATGTCAAATATTTTGTCGAAAGTTCGAAAAACCCTTAAAATTATTAAAAATCTTCCGTATCTTTTAAAATATGGTATTTTTCGGAGTTTAGAGCAGCCCAAACCGCCTTTAGCAGTTTGCGGCTGGATCGATCTCAAAAAGTTATATAAAATCAAAAAAAAATTTGTCTAAAACGGACCATCGAGCGTAAAGTTATGACCCTTTAAAGTTTTCGTACAAAACCACATATTTTCCAATATTGAACCAATCTCCAAACATCCGTCTGCCATGTCCATTGCGTAGATCTCGTCGAGAACCATCAAATCGACTACTCGCGCTTCCAAATTGGACAATCGAGTACTGAGTTATGCATTCCCGAATCATCGCTGTAATATAACTTCATACATGGCACCTTTCACAATGTATCCTAACACTGCCGCAATGTTCCCACACGTCCAAAAAAAAACTTCCGCAGCGTCTACAACGAGGCATGTAGTGAATTTTTCACATAACACCTTGTACAACATCTCGTAATACTGTCGTAACGTCTCCGCACGTCCAAAAAACAACTGTCGGCAACGTCTACATCCAAGCATGTGAATTTAAACTAAATTTTTCACATAACATCTTCCATAACGTCTCCTAACACTGCCGCAACGTCCAAAAAATAATTGTCACAACGTCAAAAAACGTCTACAATTTTTTTTTTATGTGGGACTAAATTAATTGGAATATAACTACTACCACCACGTCCAAAAATAATTACCACAGCACGTCTACATCAAAACATGTGAATTTTAGCTAAACATAGTCCGCTACATCCCGCTACATCCAAAATACAAAGCAACAACGTCTTGTTACATCCCGCTACGTCCAAAATACAAAACAGCAACATCCGGTTATGTCCCGCAACGTCCCGTTACGTCCCATAACACGTTTTACCAAGTCCAACAGCAGGTAAGATTCAAAAGCAACTCATTTCACATGAAAGTGTCAATACCTCACGGAAAATACTTATATATCATATTTCGGAGTAACAGAGCATTATTTGAATAAGAAAACACGAATATAACATCATTAATACATTATCCAACATCAAATCGTGAAAATAAAGTTTCGTAAATCCATGAAATACAGTTCATACTTTATGATGTAGTATTTTTTAAGAAGAATAAGTTATTTTTGAAGAAGAAGAAGAGATTTTTTAAGAAGAATTGATTTTTTCATTGTATTTGGTGTTGTTCGTTGGAAAATACAATTGTCGATCCCCGTTAAATTTGTGTTTGGATGAAAGATTTGATTAAATGGGGTTTCAAATGGAGTACGATGAAAAAGAATAACTGATTTTTGAAGAAGAAGGAAGTCATTTTTGAAAAAGAAGGAAGTGAATTTTTGGAGAAAAAGAAGAAGAGAAGAGCGTGTATCTCACTCTCTTATAGTGAGAGCAGTGATGTATTACTAGGTACGTGTACCTAGTGGTACAACATATAATTTGCGGGGGAAAAGCGAAAACCTGTGCGTCATGCCAATTATACAGTTTCTATATCTTAGTAATAGTTATCATGTCATAATATTTGTCATATCAACAATACAGTTTCTAATTTTGGTATAAGAGCCGCAAAGAGGGAAGCAAGAATTGGTACTAGCATTTTGTAGGTTATCTTTGGGTTGCCTTGGTGAAACGGGATGAGTAAAAGAGCCTCTATATTTCAGGCAAAAAAATACGAACTATATGACTACAAGAAACATACAAGAATAGAGGAGAGAAAGGTTAAATAGTAGTACTTGAGTGATCCAGGAAGTTAGTTCTTCTATACAACAATAATCTAATGAAAAAAATGCAATTTTGGGTCAACATATTTGGTCATTTCACTCTAACAGGCCTCCGTAAAAAATACTCATTATATTTATATTTTTAAGCGATTTTGATCCATTAACCTGTTACAACAGGTTTTTGTATTAGTTAAAACAAGTCAAATGTAAAAATAGTCATTTTAAAAGGGTTTAAATCTATTTTTGATCCCACATAATAGGAGTTATTCCGATTTTGGTCCCTCTTTTTATTTTGTCACCAAAATTAGTTCTACTTAATTTTTTTTTACAATTATAGTCATTTTTAACAAAAATACCATTAATAGTTGACTAACCCTCTGCCGCCACCACCACCACCCCACCTCCACCGCCGCCCCTCGGTGACGGGGTGATTGTGGTGGTGACAGAGCGGTGATACCGGGGTGGTGGTGGGGCGGTAACGTCAGATAAATTAGTCAATCGTTAGTCAAAAGATATTTTTATAAAAAATGACTATAATTGTCAAAAAAAAAAAAGTGAGACTAGTATTGATAACGAAATAAAAAGAGAGACCAAAATCAGAATAACTCTTATTATGAGGGACCAAAAATGAATTTAAACCTTTTTAAAATGACAATTTTTACCTTTGATTAATACAAAAACCTGTTATAGCAGGTTAATGGATTAAAATCGTTTAAAAATGTAAACGTAATGAGTAATTTTTTATGAAAACTAAACATATTGGACCAAAAGAGTGAAATGGCCAAACTTGTTGGACAAAATTGCATTTTTTCCAAAATCTAACTTCAATAGTAAGAAAAACCTCAACATGAACATTTCTCCAAAACAATTACATTTTCCACTCTTTCTAAGTGTAGATATACCTGTCCAGAGTGGTGTCCGATCCACAGTGCAAATCCAGAAAGCTTCAAAACCATTAAAACTATAACAGAGTGCTGAAGAAAAGGGATAGAATAAGCAGCTCTTAAATACAGAAACAAAGCCCAAAGGGCAGCGCTACCGATACCGTTCCAATTCTTTTTCTTTCTTGGCTTTTTTCAGCGCTTCTTTCCTCTTTGTAATTTCGGCTGCTTTTTCAAGGTCCCGCGCCTGAAATGTTTTAAATACGACATCAAGACCAGGAACTGTCCTCTTTAGCAATGCGTTCAGTCGAACACCAAGACCAGTGTAGGTCCTCCAAAACCTCTGCAAAAGGTGAAAGAAATTTTAACAATATTTAGAGCACGATATGCACATTTACAGCACCCTTAAGTTAGTGAGATGACTTGAAAGGTATAACATCAATAGCAAATACAACTAGCAAAAATAAAGTTTTCCTAAAGCCACTGCATGGTAGATCCGTATCCATTCCTTCGAAACAGAAATATAAAACTCATTCCATACCTCATTTACACAAAAACCAAACACTAACAATGACTCTGAAGCGAAAGCATACCAAAAAATCCTTGTTCCAATTTTGAATGTACGGAGGGCCTGTTGTGTATGAGCCAAGAGGTTCCCGATACCATTGTCCACCATATGTAATTTGATCCATGGCTTGCTCAATGCTAAGGACCTCCCATGGTCTCAGCCCAGGAATCACTTTCGCCAATCGATCCCTGTCTCATCCAGAATCAAACCAAATGTCAAGAACCATAAATATTTGGCAGCTTTAGAAATGAATCACTTTACCAAGACATTGTCGACCAATAGAATATGAAAAAGAAATGGCATTTATGTGATACCTGAGATCTCTGGGAATAAATTTATTGGGCATGTGATCAGCTTCCAAAATCGACGTCAGCTCAGAACCACTAGCCCAAAGGAACAAGGCATGACTTGGTGTCCTGACACCAGGCCAAACACCGTTATTAGCTTGTAGTACAGCTAAGTCTCGTGATTTACTTTCATATGCTTCTTCTTGTAACTCCTTGTATGTTTTGTTCTCATGCCCCTTGAGAGGAACCCAAGGTGGTATACCTTTCTGCAACTTGTGAAGAAAAGCCGTTGCAGCTGCGCCTAACCTAACTGGAATAGAGGATAAGATGTGATGGAGAATCAGGAGGTACCAAAACAATCCCAGTTAAAGAGAACTGAATAGTTAGATAAGGATGCAAGATAGGAAAAAACATGCTAAGACTCAATCAGAAATGAGCTTTGAAAGCCTGCTAGCATATATGGTCCTACACAAATCTCTTCTTGGATTACGTTCATACAGAACTAGGTACAACCAGACATATCTACATAGATCTTTCTGACAAGGTTTTAATGTTCATATGTAACTACTCACAACCAAACTTCTCCCTTGAAGTCAATTCTACAGTTCTGTGAGATTAACCAGACACTCAGTAATGATATCAATCTTCCAAAAAACAATTTTTTTTTGAAAGCACACCACTAATAAATTAATAATTTCATACGGCAAAAAGGCACAAGATCAAACAACAAAAATTTGCAGTCTTTACAAGCACAATGATCCACTAACCTTCCCAGGTGGCAATCGCACGTTCCATACCATATACCATACCAATGGGTACCCATTCATCCATGTCCTCACCCCAAATAAATGTATGTTTATCAATAATTCCAGCACCCCAAGCAGTCTTAAGCTGGATCAATTCCATAGGCCCCCTCGTACGACCAAGTCGATCTTTATAGTAAAACCCTCCACTTCTCATGATAACTATACAAAATGAAGAGGCAAACCAATAAATTTAGATGCAGATGAAGAAAAAGAAGCCAAAAAAGAATGCAAAGGATAACAAATTCATTAAATAATGCCTTTTCATACATTCTGAAATAAAATTGCACATTTCATTAGATGACAAGATCCAAATACAAACTACTAACAAAAAGTTCAAATGCAGGATATGATTACAGAGCTTAATGCAGAAAACCCGTACTGGAATTAGAAACAGTAAACATTTTGAACGAGCTCTTGGGAACTACAATTATCATTAGGCTATCAAAATGGACAAAACTGACCAAAGCTTCAACCACATCTCCAACCATCATGATAAGAGCAAAAAAACAGTGTACAACCAATGATGCAAGACACACACATTACATCCAGTTCCAAGGTCTAAACCGACAAGGAAACCGAGCCTCTAATCCCAATAAACTTACAATCATAGTAACGCCTTTCAAGATTCTTATATCCAATTGCTTGAGCAGCATCAATGGGTCTCCCGGGCGGATAGGGCCTTTGGCGAAATCCCCAAAGCCCAAAAAAGAATTGCTTTGCAAAATCCCAGAATTTATCATCGCTTTCCTCATCTGTCGTGATTGCTTTCCGAGGCATCGGCCTCCCATCCAATCCCATAACATGAGGCCACGACTTCAAGAATTTCAGAAGAGATTGTCAGAGTAGAACAGTAAAAGCTACAACGTTTGCACGGGGAGGATTTAACGTCTCATGTACAAATGTAGCTTTGGACATTTACTAATTACAAACATTGAAGCTATGGATTTTGATACCATAAACTAATCGAAAGAAGGCTAAATTAGTTCCAACATTTCCACATTCCTTGATTCACCCACCCAACCGAGAACCACCAAACAAAGTACAAAATAAAATTCAAATCCACATTAGGAATCCCCCAACCCAAATTAAGCTGATAAAACTTCTTATCAGCAATGATTAGAGTACAGAAAGATAATAAATGATTCAGATTAAAGTTAAAAAAAAAAAAAAAAATCGGCAGCCAACCTGCCATAATTTATCGTCTTCATCTCTGTAAGGATATGAATTACGCTTGAGCTCAAGTTCGTTGATTTTGTCAGCAATCTCTTCAGCTCGAGCCAAAAACTGGACCACTGGGCTGCTCCTAAAATCTGCCCACCATTTCTCATTCTCCTCAACCTCCTCAGGAGTCGGGTTTTCCTTCTTCTCAATAAAGGGGTCTTCATTTAGGATCCTCTCGACCTCAGGGTGGTATCTATAGTCCGGTAAATTCTCGCACTCCCAATCAAACCGTTCCAGCATTTTACTGTACTTTCCGGGTTCTGGTGGATCATTTTTGCGGTTTCTTGAGGACCGTTTCAAAGATAAGGCGGCAAAATTTGGCCCTTTTGTCTGGGGTTTAAAGGGGTTCAAGGCTTCGAAAACGGGGAGAAGATTGATGGGTTGAAATGGAACTCCATGTTTCTTGAACCAGTTGTTGTCGCCGGTAAAAAATGGATTGAGAGACGCCATTAAAGGAGAGTATCAGCTATTTTCCAGGATTGGAGTGAAGGAGAATTTGAGTGAGGTGAGCAGTATGCCAGTATCTGTAACAACAATGGAGGATTGTGTGAGAACCCAGCTGCCGCTGCAGCCTGCAGTGTGCGACCGTGTGAAGAAGATTGATGGACTTATATTTGTTTCGGGCCAATGGTGTGAACCCATTGGGCTTCTGTTTAATAGCCCAATATTCGTTATGTTTGAAGAAAAGATTGTCAGAATCCTCTATTTGAACGCCCGGCTCAGTCAAAGCTTGGCTTGAGTTCGGAGTTGATCGAGCTCGAGCCAAGTTCGGCTCGTCAAGGTAACGAGTCGAGTTCGAACCTGTAATATATAGGCTCGTTAAGCCTAACGAGCTTATATATATTATATATATTTATTTTATAATATTAAATATTTTTAATATTTTTAAAATTTTTCGTTTTGTAGGCAAATAACTATCATTTAACCCTAATTCTAATTCATTTCTCCTCCAAAAATCGGATAAGTGGGGCGATTTTTTGCCCCACAATCGCACATTTCATTCAATGTTTGGCTTAAAAATTGGAAATTAGGTCCGATTTTTTCACATTCGTATGTTTATATAATTGTCTTCACATGAATGGATGTAGACGTTTCTGGACGTGGTGAACTATCTTTGTGAAAAAAATCAGTTTAAATTCATATGATGTAGACGTTTATGGACGTGGTTCTAGTTGTCTTTGAGGTGGTGGGTTGTCTTTGAGAAAAAAATAGCTTAAATTCACATGAATGGATGTAGACGTTTCTGGACGTGATGCTAGTTATTTTTGACGTGGTGCTAGTGTTATGAGACGTGGTGGACTGTCTTTGTGAAAAAAAATTTAGTTTAAATTCACATGAATGGATGTTGATGTTTTTGGACGTAATTATAGTTGTTCTGAGACGAGTTGAGATGTTTTGTGCAAAAATCAGTTTCAATTCACATGCATGGATGTAGACGTTTTTGGACGTGGTTCATGTGTTTTGAGACGTTGTGCTAGTGTTCTGAGACGTGGTTAACTGTCTTTGTGAAAAAAATCAATTTAAATTCACATGAATGGATGTAAAAGAAATCAGTTTAAACATACAAGTCAAAGTTAAATGTCACAAATCATTGTCCACAAATTGCGTCCCAATGGTCGAGCCTACTTTTATATAGACATCAGATCAGAGAATACTTGACATCTGATCAACAGACTATAGATATCATATCAAGAATATAAAAGAAATCATACAATAGAATTAAAACATACTTAACAAGGGATATCAGATCAGGATTATATAGACATCAGATCAGAGAATACTAGACATCAGATCAACAGACTATAGATATCAGATCAAGAATATAAAAGAAATCATACAATAGAATTAAAACATACTTAACAAGGGAGATCAGATCAGGATTATATAGACATCAGATCAGAGAATACTAGACATCAGATCAACAGACTATAGATATCAGATCAAGAATATAAAAAAAATCATACAATAAAATTAAAACATACTTAACAAGGTGCTAGTTATTTTTCTCAAAGACAACCCACCACGTCAAAGACAACTAGAACCACGTCCATAAACGTCAACATCCATTCATGTGAATTTAAACTAATTTTGTTTTCACAAAGAAAGTCCACCACGTCAAAAATAACTAGCATCACGTCCAGAAACGTCTACATCCATTCATGTGAATTTAAAATATTTTTTTCTCAAAGACAACCCACCACGTCAAAGACAACTAGAACCACGTCCATAAACGTCAACATCCATTCATGTGAATTTAAACTAATTTTTTTTTCACAAAGACAGTCCACCACGTCTCATAACACTAGCACCACGTCAAAAATAACTAGCACCACGTCCAGAAACGTCTACATCCATTCATGTGAATTTAAGCTATTTTTTTCTCAAAGACAACCCACCAAGTCAAAGACAACTAGAACCACATCCATAAACGTCAACATCCATTCATGTGAATTTAAACTAAATTTTTTTTCACAAAGACAGTCTACCACGTCTCATAACACTAGCACCACGTCAAAAATAACTAGCACCACGTCCAGAAACGTCTACATCCATTCATGTGAAGACAATTATATAAACATACGAATGTGAAAAAATCGGACCTACTTTTCAATTTTTAAGCCAAACATCGGATAAATGTGCGATTGTGGGGCAAAAAATCGCCCCACTTATCCGATTTTTCTCCCAAAAATCGAATAAGTGAGGCGATTTTTCGCCCCATTTTCGAACATTTCATCCGATTTTTGGATTAAAAATTGCATTTTGGGTCCGATTTTTTGTTCTACTATCGCAAATTACAGGCGATTTTTCATGCAAACTTTACATTTTCTGTTTTTAAGGGCATTTTAGGCATTTTATCAATTTTTTTGTGCTACAAATAGCAAATTTATGCTACAAATAGTAAGATCCTAAATTTAAGAGCACTTTGTCAAACTCAAAATCGAGCTTGGCTCGCGAGCCGAGCTTGCGAGCTCGAGCTCCAAAAAATGAGCTCTAACGAGCTCGAGCTCGAGCTCGAGCCCCTTCATATTTAGGCGAGTCGAACCTGAACATAGGCAAGTTCGAACTCGGCTCGACTCGTTTACACCCCTAATTTGGCGTTCTGGCATTTCTTGCATAGAATACTGGAATCTTCACCTCAATTTACCTTTTTGTCAATTTGTAAATTCTCATGAAAACATGAGATTATGTTTAACTTTGAGTTGGTGCTTAAGTTGAATAGGAGAAAAGCACGGATTCCAGATTTTTCTGATTATGTCAAGAGAATCAAGATCTAAAGATATGCCAATACAAAACTTCTTGATGATACTGGGGATCACTAAATGCTAACATGTTTAAATAGGAACTGTATCAAATTATGAAAAGTCTTATACCCTTTTCAAAGAGAAACATAGTATGTTCCACTGTCTTTTAAAGAAAATTTCTTAGAACAGGAAGGATTCCCAGTTAACATTACTTTCTTTATCAGGGTTCTCTGCAATTCAGAAGCAAAACCAGGCCCAAAATTCACAAATCGTCCCAGAATCGTGCTTTTCCCTGGAAGTCGAATGCAAATTCTTGAAAACAGATTGCACAAAAAGGGTTCTGAATGGCTGTTCACCAGTATTATCCACCCGTGAGAGGATCCCACAAAACGAACACATTCAGGTTCCATGATAATATTCTTAGATTTATCAAGATTCAATTTGAGGTCGTACGATGTATTGTCCCTAACACTGAATATTCCGAGTCAGATTATTTTCTTGTCCTTCCATTCCTTGATGAGTTGAAGGGAGGCCCTGTTTTAACAGTCTCTGCCACAGCGCCCCAAGAAGAACAGACGCACTTAACACGTTGAACATCTATGCATGGAAGCTTGGAAAAAATTACTTCAAGGAGATATGGATGAAGCTCAGACCAATCAGACGAGTTCCTAAATATTCCTCTCTTGATTCCAAGGACAAAGACTTCTTGCTTAAGTTCAGACCAATCGAAGCAATTCGACGATCTTTTCCTTTTCTTGAGATCCGCCATGATCAGCCTTGTTTCTCTTTCAAAATACGCAACTGGTTGGATATGATAGGGAGGAGGGAAAAATTATGCCTGTCGCAGTGGCTTTGGTTTATCTATCTATTTGTAGATGTAAAGTTACCTTAAACCACATATGGATTAGGAAAATTTGCTCAGGTTTTATGCTGCAACGTTCGAGTAGGATCTGATTTTGTGAAATCCCAATTCCACCCTCGCTTGAGTCCTCATGTTTAATTACTCCAACACCTTGCGATTTGCCCTCGAAATTGATTTTTTATGATATAAATATATTATTTTGATATAATTTCACATTTTATTTAATATAATCATATTTTTACTTGATATAAATTTTTTTTTTTTATGAAACTCTTTTATACATGTACCTATATACTATAACAACATGTTTTCTCATTTAATATTGCGATCCCTTAATGATGTCTCATTGTTTCCTCCCTAACCTATGTAGTCATATAAACTGCTGATATATATCCTCTTGATATGAAGGAAAAGCCTCTAAACTATAGTATAAAACATCAAAAGTTTTAGCAGTTGAGAGAAAGTAAGAGTAAATCAATGACATTTGTTATTATTAGTTATCGCATCAATTTTAAGCATTAATGTCCCAATTTTTATTAAAATTGTCCTTTTACTTTAAAGAGTGAGGAAGAGAAAGGGTATTATAGGGGTGTTTTAGTCCAAGTTGAGACGATAGAGAGTAAAAACTGAAGCGATAACTAGTAAAAAATTTTGAGTAATACACTCATTGATCATCTTACCAGAAAATTAGAGCTCTTACAATGACCCTCATATTCCTTGAGGAACTCATCAATGTAAAATCCAACAGAATGGTACCAAAACTACTCACAATTGATAGAACTATAGATGTAGCGAACAAACATTAAGGAAGCACGAAAACCAACAGTGCCCAGCAAGAGAAAGAGGCCATAGCAGATGCAAGCCATGTAGCCAAAGAAGAATGATGTTTGCAAGAAGCCGCTCATGTTTGATGTTTCCAAGTAATAGTAAAAAGCATTATGCATAGACATAGAGTGCAGTTGAACCCCCACAAAGAAACGACCTGTTTGATGTTGAAAAGTTTGGAACTAAAAATCAGCACCAAAGCGTACATTGCAGTAGAGATATAACCGAAAAATCCTGGTGGGATTAAGATGATATCCATTATATGCCAATGCCAAGAAAGATTTCATAAAAACTATTACTCTTTCTGTAATTTTGGAAAAGATGTAGCATATGCGTATGGGTATGGCGAGCGTGTATGTGTGTGAGAAAAAACTTAGATTTTGTCCAAGTTCCAAGAAAAGAAGAGTCGAATTTTCCATATACTACATCAAACATAAAACATGAAAACTTGTTATTGGAGAGAAAAAAATGCCAAGAAGGTTACTGGAATCAAATAAGTCACATTGTTATGATAAGGGATTCTTCACAGAATACTGTTACACCACTGGAAAACATACAGCCTACATACATTCTATACCCTTTCGAAAATGCTTGATCTAAAGAAAGGATTTTTAGTTCTCCATATTTTACATCCAAAGATATTTACTTATTACAAGTAAGAAATGGTGTCAAACACAAAAATACAACGTAAATGTATGTAATGTGGATATGACTAACCTCCACCACCACTGATGGTCTTCAGCGGCAAGCTGAAAGTAAGTCAACCCAATGGACACAAGTGCAGTGATAGTGACAAGCAGGATGAAGGACATACTTTATTTGAATGTTAATGCAATTGGTGTTTTGAATTTGAACAATGCAAGTTTCTGTTTCCACTAACCCTGTGAATAATTGTGTTCCAGAACCAACAATTGCAGCAAAGAAGCCACCTGTGTTTTGGGTACCGGAACACATCCCCATGGATAACTTCCAACCTGTCTCTTCTTGATTATCAACAGATTCCTCGACATTTGGATACCTTAAGATTATCAAAGCACGGAAAATAACTTTTAGAGAATGCAAATATCACTGCATTGGCATAGTCAATTTCCTTTCATTTACATGCTCAACAAGAACTGGAAACTTGAGAAAGAAAGAAACAGAGGTAATGTAGTGATGCATATAGAGCATAAAGGAAACTGATACTCTTCGGTTCGGTTCTTACTCATAAAAGTCTCTTCTTAGGAAGGACTCGCACTTACAGTGCAACCAAACAACCAACTATGATGAAAAGCGTCCAAGATGAATTTACAATGGCTGACTGATGGCGTTTCATACCGTATTTTTCCATTCTCTTCTCAAATGGTGCTGCTGTTTCAGTCCACTTTACACTATAAAATAATTTTAGCTCCATGCCCTCGTTCACTGCTAGTTCAGTGATGTGTGATTGGAACCATACGCAGCGAATTTCAGTCACACGGTCTTCATTGTAAAGAATATCAAAGAGGAGTATCGTGTATAGAGAATACTTGATTTCCCCCTCTTCTTCTCTGTGTTTCCCCAAGAAAGCCCTCACTGGCAACTTCAGCTTGGAATTTAGAGACGTCGTTCCTGCTCAGGTTTTTTCTACATGCAACTTCATATTCTTTGCTCATCCCAAAATAGAGTTTATATGGAGCAGTAGAAAGACGATCTCCATTCAGCATCTCACCCAGAGATTCATTCTTCTCTTGCCAGTTATCTGCGATTAATAAGCTCAACAAGTATGCAAGTTAAGGTAACACTGGTAAGAAGATTATGAAGGAATCATAACATATACAAACCTGGTCGACAGAATGAATGCAAGTCCATAGTAGGCATATGTTTCGCTGAAGTAATATCATAAACAAAACAAAACAAAAAGACCAGGAGTTAGAAATATAGTTGTATACAATACACTAATCTGTATCAATTATCCATGAAACTAAAACTTTACAACAAATCAACAATTGATCCCAAGTTCAAATAGAAACATGTACAGCACACATCAAATCACATTCAGAGACCAGACCAGGAGAGTGACTTTTAAAAGCAACAGAATAGATCCACTAATTTCAGGTAAAAGCTTCGACTGTGTATTTTGAAGCACGCCCCATGATTTCCCCAAACAAAAAGGGAAAAAAGAAAAGAAAAAGTAGCAAGACCCCTAAGCTTAGGAAAAACAGTAAAAGGCAAAAACTTTAAGGTGGTAATTTCCTGTTTCTATTAAAATGGAAAAGATTTCTAACTATGCATGTTAATATTTGGCATGTATTGCAAATATGTGGGACAATATGAACAAAAACAAACTTATCGATCACTAAAAGGTTGATATTTGTTCAAAAAGAAAGTCAAAATCTATTATAGATATAGGGTATGTTTACCTAGGATTTTCAAATGGTCCAACCTTGTTGACGTAGAAAGGGACTGGATCTCCCTTTTTATACTTGTGATTGGAGGCATCTGATCTAACATGGCATAGAACTCCCACCAAGATGAGGGTGATAAGAACAGTTTCTGCAGACGTTCCCATTCTCCAGCCTCTCCAGAAAACAGAAAAGAAGTAAGTTCAAAGATCAGTGAGAATGGGATGCATACTCAAATGAACAGAGAGATGAACGTTCAAGCTACCTAATGCTGCATCCACAAGACACCGACACAATTGCAGGGCCCTTTGCTCAATTTTTTGATCTAATAAGACTTCCCTACAAATCTCATTCCAATGCACATGTGTTACATCTTCTTTCAATCCATAGCAAGTGGCAGTAGCGGTGCGGCTCCCAAATATATATGTGTGTGTCATTATCAAAAAATCAATCAAAATTAAAATTACTATTACGTTATTGTTAGTTGTTTGAAAATCTAAACAGACTAATAACATTCAAAAAATATATATATATATATTAATCATAATATTACAAAACTACTCGCTTATAGATAATTCTATGGTGAAATTGCAGACTGATTGACCGCTTGATATGTTGGGGGTGGTGGTGAACATGTTTTCCATTGATGTGGCTGATGAACTTGGTCTTCCCAGGGGCCGGGACAAAAAGGGGACCAAAATTTAGGGTATGGACTAAAAAAATTGAAAAATAGGTGTGTGGACTGAAAGGGCCTCTCGGATTTGTAAAATCCAAAACACTAATTAATTAAGAGTTTCGGATTTTACAAATCCGAATCAGTTATAAAAGGTAAAAAAAAGAAAAACGGAAACATAAATTCGGATTTCAAAAATTTGAATTTATTCTTCCCGAAATACTTCTTCAAGACAGTCCCTCACGTCTCAGAACAACTAGCACCACGTCAAAAACAACTAGCACAACGTCCAGAAACGTCTACATTCAAGTGCGTGAATTTAAACTAATTTTTTCACAAAGACAGTCCACCACGTCCCAGACAACTAGCACCACGTCAAAAACAACTAGCATCACGTCCAGAAACGTCTACATTCATGTGTGAATTTAAACTGATATTTTCACAAAGACAGTCCACCACGTCCCAGACAACTAGAACTACGTCAAAAAAAAAAAAAAAACTAGCACCACGTCCAGCAACGTTTACATCCATTCATGTGAATTTGGACGTGGTGCTAGTTGTTCTGAGATGATGTGAGATGTTTTGTGAAAAAATCAGTTTAAATTCACATGTCTGGATGTAGACGTTTTTGGACATGGTGCTAGTTTTTTAAGACGTGGTGCTAGTGGTTTTGAGACGTATTAGACTGTCTTTGTGAAAAAAATCAGTTTAAATTCACATGCATGAATGTAGATGTTTTTGGACGTGGTTCTAGTTGTTCTGAGACGATGTGAGATGTTTTGTGAAAAAATTAGTTTAAATTCACATGTCTGGATGTAGATGTTTTTGGACGTGGTGCTAGTATTTTGAGATGTGGTGCTAGTTGTTCTGAGACGTGGTAGACTGTCTTTGTAAAAAAAATAGTTTAAATTCACATGAATGGATGTAGACGTTTTTGGCCGTGGTGCTAGTTGTTCTGAGACGAGTTGAGATGTTGTATGACCATTTTATTTGTTTTATCTTATCACAACACCTACTTACAAGATCATGAACATTTCTAAAAGTTATATGATCATTTTAATTGTTTTATCTTCACAAAACTCTTAGATCAGAGATCATGAACATTTCTAAGAGTTGAATGGTTATAAGAATTGTATAGCCGTTGATTATGTGTAGTTGCATTAGTGATTTGGTTAGGTATTGATGTAAAGGTATATATAATTGGAAGAATTGCTTATTTGATGTTCGATGGATTAAATTTGGAAATTGGATTATGGTCATATTGTATTTGTATATTGGATAGAAGTTTTATGAATACATTATGGTTAGTATATTGGTATAAGTGTTAGAAGTTTTATCAATTAAATTCGGATTTAGAAGATCTGAATTTCAATTAAATTCGGATTTATAAGATCCGAATTTCAATTAAATTCGGATTTAGATGATCTAAATTTAATTAAATTCAGATCTTCTAAATCTGAATCTAATTAAATTCGGATCTTCTAAATTCGAATTTAATTCATTTCGGATTTAGAAGATCCAAATTTTTAATTAAATTTGGATTTAGGAAATTCGAATTTTATGTATTTCGGATTTCCCTAATCCGAACCTTTTATCTTGTTGGCCATTAATAAAAAAAACTCCAAAGCGCCACGGAAGTGGTAAGCAGCAGGAATAGGGGTGTGCACTATTCTGGACGTGGTGCTAGTTTAAATTCACATGCATGGATGTAGACGTTTCTGGACGTGGTGCTAGTTATTTTTGGACGTAGTGATAGTTGTTCTGAGACGTGGTGGGTTTCTTTGTGAAAAAAAATAGCTTAAATTCACATGCATGGATGCAGACATTTTTTGACGTTGTGCTAGTTGTTTGAGACGTGGTGCTAGTTGTTCTGAGACATGGTAGACTGTCTTTGTGAAAAAAATCAGTTTAAATTCACATGTCTGGATGTAGATATTTTCGAACGTGGTGCTAGTTGTTTGAGAAGTGATGCTAGTTGTTCTGGACGTGGTGCTAGTTATTTTTAGACGTGGTGCTAGTTGTTCTGAGACGTTGTGGGTTGTCTTTGTGAAAAAAAATAGCTTAAATTCTCATGCATTGATGTAGACGTTTTTCGACGTTGTGCTAGTTGTTTGAAACATGGTGGTACTTGTTTTGAAACGTGGTAGACTGTCTTTGTGAAAAAAATTATTTTAAATTCACATGCATGGATGTAGACGTTTTTGGACGTGATTTTAGTTGTTCTAAGACGATGTGAGATGTTATTCTGAAAAAATCAGTTTAAATTCACATGTCTGGATATAGATTTTTTTGGACGTGGTTCTTGTTGTTTGAGACTTGGTGCTACTTGTTCTGAGACGTGATAGACAGTCTTTGTGAAAAAAAATTATTTTAAATTCACATGCATGGATGTAGACGTTTTTGGACGTGGTGCTAGTTGTTCCAAGACGAGGTGAGATGTTATTGTGAAAAAATCAGTTTAAATTCACATGTCTGGATGTAGACATTTTTGGACGTTGTTCTTGTTGTTTGAGACATGGTGCTACTTGTTCTGAGACGTGGTAAACTGTCTTTGTGAAAAAAAATCATTTTAAATTCACATGCATGGATGTAGACGTTTTTGGATGTGGTGCTAGTTGTTTTGAGACGAGGTAAGATGTTATTGTGAAAAAATCAGTTTAAATTCACATGTCTGGATGTAGACGTTTTTGGACGTGGTGCATGTTGTTTGAGACGTGACGCTACTTGTTCTGAGACGTGGTAGACCGTCCTCAATATTCGGATTTCTAAGAATCCGATAGGCTCCTATATGTCCACATTTTCAAATTTTTCCTCTTTTCAGTCCACACATTTATTTTGACCTCCATTGTGGTAAAAAATTCGTCTTCCCAGTTATATCCTCCTTATATCCGGTGAGACGTTTTTAGTTTCCAGGAGCTTCAAGATGAGCACGAAATTGATCTCCCATTTCCAAGCTTTGTAAACCAATTTCCGCCCTCCGTCTAGCCGGTTGTTTTGACAGATAAACAACTTTGGTTGAAGAAATTCCTTCCCGTGTGCTCGGATTCTTTCCATCTACAAAAGCATAAACTCCCACAAATTTACACAATCGGACACATTGTGAACTGCGTACAGAACTCCAAGCGTAAAGTACAAACCAACGTTACTAAATGTTTAGGCGACCAGCCTCCCAATTCAGTGGTTTATATATCATTCGACAACTTGGGAAGCTTGGAAAAGGGACAAGTGAGGGAGCTAGCCCTCGGGCTTGAAGGATCCTGCACCGGCCGCTAGCGAAATGTACCCTCGTTGATTTTCCCAGTGGATATGACGATTTCGGAGCGGGAAGGTTGTGGGTTGAGCGCCGCAGTTGGAGGTATTGGACCATGCCGCTAAGGTCGGATTCATATCACTTTGTGTGTGGAATTCGACATTAGGGAATATGGCCGTTGGACTCTGAGCAACAAGGGAATACATCACAACTACTGTTTGAATTGGGATTATTCCAGGGGGTGTGCAATGCGGGTCAGGAATGCCATGTTTCTAAGGATCCCGGTGTGATCTACCCGGTAGGACTCGAAAACTCAGGGTTTTCATGCTCCGGATGTCTATGCATGACTCTGACTCAGGATCTGATGATGTAAGGGAGGAACCTCGTCAACTAAAATATTCTTTTAACATTTAAAATAATTTCCAAGTTTTACAAATTCTCCCCATCTCCATCAAATTCATCACATCTATTACTTTCCATCTTATTAATATTACTCATCATCTTGCTAATGACAGGGAGAAAACTTTAGAAAAAGATATCCAAAAAATACTGTAAGAAAAAATTATATTAAAAAAATTAATTCTATTGTTTTCCATCTAACCAATGTAGTGATAAAGGGAAACTTTGCAATGTAGTTCTAAAACTACTATATAACAACTCATATGTCATTCTCTTGATACGAAGGGAAAGCCTCTAAACTATAGTATAAAACATCAAAAGTTTTAGCAGTTGAGAGAAGGTAAATGACACTTTTTGAGTAGTACACTCTGATCATCTTTACCAGAAAATTAGAGCTCTTGCAAATGGCCATCATATTCCTTGACAACCTAACCAATGTAAAATACAACAGAATGCGAGCAAAACTACTCACACTTGATAGAACTATAGATATAGCGAACAAACATTAAGGAAGCACGAAAACCAACCGTGCCCAGCAAGAGAAAGAGGCCATAGCAGATGCAAGCCATGTAGCCAAAGAAGAATGATGTTTGCAAGAAGCCACTCATGTTTGATCTTTCGAAGTAATAGTAAAAGCTGTATGCATACACATAGAGTGCAGTTGAACCACCACAAAGAAACGACCTGTTTCATGTTGAAAAGTTGGGAACTAAAAATCAGCACCAAAGCGTACGTTGCAGTATTGATATAACCAAAAAATCCTGGTGAGATTAAGATGATATCCATTATATGCCAATGCCAAGAAAGATTTCATAAAAACTATTAATCTTTCTGTCACTAGTATAACCCTAATTTTGGAACAGATGTAGCATATGCCTATGGCGACCGTGTATAATAAGTGTGTGTGCGCGTGAGAGAGATCTTAGATTTTGTCCAAGTTTCAAGAAAAGAACAGTTGAATTTTCCATATACTACATCAAACATAAAAATGAAAGCTTGTTATTGAGCAATAAGTTCTCCAGAATAAAAGATGCCTAGAAGGTTACTGGAATCAAATAAGTCACATTGGGATTCTTCACAGAATAATGTTACACCACCAGAAAACATACAGCCTACATGCGTTCTCTATATCCTTAAGAAAATGTTTGATCTCAAGAAAGGAATCAGAGTTCCTTTTTAGTTCTCCATCTCTTCCAACCAAAGATATTTACTTTAACATATTATTAGAAGTAAGAAATGATGTCAAACACAAAAATACAACGTAAATGTATGTAATGTGGATATGACTAACCTCCACCACCATTGATGATCTTCAGCGGCAAGCTGAAAGTATGTCAACCCAATGGACACAAGTGCAGTAGTAGTTACAAGCAGGATGAAGAAAATAAACAGCACCCAATATAATGTGTAAACCCTATGACCCCAAACACTTGCGAAGATGTAATAAAGTTCAGTAATAGCAAGAGCAAATGGCAAAAATCCAGCCAGTGCCATTTGGGGAAGAACACCCCTATACCAACGATGTGCTGGAATCTCTCTAGGACATTTTGAGGTGCGGCAAGGAGATTGAAATTCAGACTTAATCTTTTTCCCAAAGACCCCACCCAACAAAAGCAAAGGCAGAGCTAACAGTAAGAATATAAGAAAAATCACTATAATTGCTCCAAGCGGAAGTGCTGTAGTAGACCCATAGACCATAGCAACAGTATTTAGGAAACAAAATGTAAGGCACAGTGGACCAGAGAATACACACCCCGCTAGAAATAGATTCTTCCCCTGGCAAATCAAAATGAAAGTTAGATGACACCTTTTAGGGCTTTGCAAATAGTTTCAGAAAATAAATGAGATAAATTTGAAAGTGAAACTAATTAGTATTATACAAGAAGTGTTTACATGGTCTTTTCCCTCAAGTTGATGGTAGAATGAAACAGAAGTAAATCCGGCAACAGCATTTGTTATTGCATATGTGATAACCAATGCAACCATTAGAACACCACGATCATATGGTTGATATACTCTAATCATGCCTAAAATGATAATGGAGACCGCCCTGCATATGAACAAGACATGCTTGATTGAAACACATAATTATTTGAAAGTTAATGCAATTGTTGTTTTGAATTTGAACAATGCAAGTTTCTGTTTCCACTAACCCTGTGAATAATTGTGTTCCAGAACCAACAATTGCAGCAAAGAAGCACCTGTGTTTTGGGTACCGGAACACATCCCCATGGATAATCTTCCAACCTGTCTCTTCTTGATTATCAACTGATTCCTCATCATTTGGATACCTGAAGGTTATCACAGTACAGGGAAATAACTTTTAGAGAATACAAAGATCACTGCATTGGCATAGCCAATTTTCTTTCATTTACATGCTCAACAATAGTCCAAGTGAAGTGGAAAATTGAGAAAAGAAGAAACAGAATTAATGTGGTGACACACATAGAGCATAAAAGTAACTGATACTCTAAGGTTCGATTCTTACTCATAAAAGTCTCTTCTAAGGACTCGCACATACAATGCAACCAAACAACCAACTAGGATGAAAAGCGTCCAAGATGAATTTACAATGGCTGACTGATGGTGTTTCATATGATGTGGCAAAATTGCAGACATACCATATTTTTCCATTCTCTTCTCAAATGGCACTGCTGTTTCTATCCACTTTACACTATGAGATAATTTTAGTTCAATCCCCTTGTTCACTGTTAGTTCAGTGATGGCTGATGAGTCTGTTCGACAGTAAATTTCAATCACACGTTCTTCATTGTAAAGAATTTCAAAGAGGAGCATCGTATATAGAAAATACTTGTTTTCTCCCTTCCTTTTGTCAACCCTCCCCAAGAAAGCCCACACTGGCAAGTCATCATAATACATTTGGAGATAATAGTCTTGTGCCACAGCAGCTTGGAATTTAGAGACTTCATTCCTGCTCAGGTTTTTTCTGCATGCAACTTCATATTCTTTGTTCATCCCAAAATACAGTTTATATGGAGCAGAAGAAAGACGATCTCCATTCAGCATCTCACCCAGAGATTCCTTCTTCTCTTGCCAGTTATCTGAGATTATAAAACTCAACATGTACGCAAGCTAAGGTAACACTGGTAAGAAGAGTATGAAGAAATCATAACATATACAAACCTGGTCGACAGAATGGAAATCCGTAGTAGGCATATGTTTCGCTGAAATAATATATGAACAAAACAGAACAAAAAGACCAGGAGTTAGAAATATATTGTATACAATACACTAATCTGTATCAATCATCCATGAAACTAAAACTTTAGAACAAATCAACAATTGATAATAAGTGTCTGCTCTCAGCAACTATCCCAAGTTCAAATAGAAACATGTACAGCACACATCAAATCACATTCAGAGACCAGACCAGGAGAGTGACTTTTAAAAGCAACAGAAAAGATCCACTAATTTCAGGTAAAAGCTTAGATTTTGTATTTTTAAGTACACCCCATGTTTTTCCAAAACAAAAAAGGAAAAAAAGAGAAGAAAAGTAGCATAATCTCTAAGCTTGGGAAAAAACAGTAAGAGGTAAAAGTTTAAGGTGGAAATTTCCTGTTTCTATTAAAATGGAAACGATTTATAACTATGCATGTTAATATTTGGCATGTATTGCAAATATATGGGATGATATGAACAAAAACAAACTCATCGATCACTAAAGGGTTGATATTTGTTCAAAAAGAAAGTCAAAATCTATTATAGAGATAGGGTATTTTTACCTAGGATTTTGAAATGGTCCAACCTTGTTGGCGTAGAAAGGGACTAGATCTCCCTTTTTATACTTGTGATTGGAGGCATCTGATCTAACATGGCATAGAACTCCCACCAAGATGAGGGTGATAAGAACGGTTTCTGCAGACGTTCCCATTCTCCAGCCTTTCCAGAAAACAGAAAAGAAGTAAGCTCAAAGATCTGTGAGAATGGGATGCATACCCAAATGAACAGAGAGATGAACATCCAAGCAACCTAGTGCTGCATCCCCAAGACACTGACACAATTGCAGGGCCCTTTGCTCAATTTTTTTACCTAATAGGACTTCCCCACAAATCTCATTCCAATGGACACGTGCATAACATTAATCATTGTAGACGTCAAAAGGATCACCTTAAACAAAGTCATCAGAAGTGTCGACAATTCAATATTCATAGCATTATACATTTTGTCCCATGATACAACGAAAACCACAAAACCTTTTGTCTAATACGCACACTAGCCATACAAAACTAAATTGAGTATTCATTCTTTGACGAGAAGTACCACACTGGAAAAAATGATAAATTTCATGTTTCAAATGACTACATTATTTTAGAAAAAAAATGCAGTAACGGATTATAAGAAAGAATTATTTTCTGGCCAAAGAGCAACAAATATAAAGGCATCAAATAGATTTATTTCCCATAAGAAGCGAAAAGCTCTCAACAAAATATAAAACAAAAAAGATCAAATCTGTAGCTCATTTACTTTAAGGCATGCAATCAATGACTTTGATTAACCTTCAAGACTTACCAGGTTGATTAAGTTTAAGCAACACCTGTAAAATAGTTGCAGATTCATTTTATAACATAATCTATAACAAACTATCAGAACTAATATCTTAAATAGAATGACAACGATGATAGCCTTAAATAGCATCCTGTGAAGACAGTATCCAACTTCATGGGAGATATAATCTCTTAAGATGTAGTTTTGATATTGATTCAAGTTATATCATCATTTATACTATACCCATCTATTTGATGCCAAATCTCTTCCACTGCAACCTCTTTCATATTACAAATAAAGAAGGGTTCCGCAAATTGGTCTACTTACAGGAACCGGAAGTGACACTTTGCTTGAAAGGATAAGATTCGGACAGCTGCAAAAGTATCCTCAATTGTTCAGCATTGGTGCCATTAGATTTGGATGAACCAAAACCATAAAAATCTGCCTACTGTGTGATTGAGAGGAAAAGGCTTGCCTGCATCAGAAGAAAAGAGACTCATTAACAGTACATAACCTAACTAAATGGGAGAAAAATTGGGTCTGGGGACCTCGTAATTTTTAAGAGATACCTTGCACAAAGAATTGGTGGCAATTACTGATGCACATGTTATCGATTCAAAACTTGGCCAGTAAAGCAAAAATTAAAATAAAATGATTGACTCATCTTTCACAATTCGGCAAATACGAAGAAATAATAGAGAACTTGTGGTCATAAAGCTTAAAAGCAAAACTTCACATATCGTCAATATTAGAGATATCATGGTAAAGAGGCACACAGGAAACGTCCATATAATAGAGTGGCCACTACTTCAAAGTGTTAATTATGGGAAAATTTGGATGCAAATTTAGCAATGCACTTTCAACCTAGCCAACCATGAAGAATTCCAAGTTTCTTGGATCAAAAGCAGACCTGTCCACCAAAATGTGAATTCATTCCACATATAGTGACATTTTCCTTGTGTTCTTAATGACAATGACAAGTTTTTATGGTTAATTAATGCAATATTTCTCAGCTGAATACAGCATACTCTTCTCTGCATCAAAAATCATAATGTTCTCGTAAAATTATCCAATATGAGGATTCAACCTAAAACCATTTGACAGTGGATAGAGAGGCCCCTGGATCATTTATACTATGGTGTGAGTAGGCATTCCATGTGCGCTTCCAACATTTCTCCACAAAATAAACTCAAATGCTTATTTTTTCACTGGAGTGGCAAAAACTTAGATTTCCAATTATAATGTTAGTGTACTCTACTTATAGATAAACTGTATAAACTACAGAATTCTACTTAAATCTATTAAACTACCAATATTTGATTGAATTCATTGAATCATTTCCTTGAATTCAAACTGCTTATCTTCTATTGGATAAAGCCTTTAGCCATTACACTGCATCTTAGGAAGCAAAATTGTTTCCTTCATCTAGCCATGCATCTTAAACAAAGCTTTAATCGGAACTAATTCTAGAAAAAGAACAAATATCTGAAATACCATGCTAAATTACTCTACATAATGATTGTTGACATATTCATATTATATTAACCAGTTATTGGCTTAAAGGGCGAATTAATCGAAACCCGTCTTGCAGAATCCCAAACCTATCTTATCCAAATTAACTTCACACTAGTGAAAATAACCAATGATGGGTTCCTTTGAAGTTTCTTTCTTCCCAGATTTTCAACTACTAAAAAAATAGAGGGGATGGGAGCGGCATATATTACAACATTTCAACTAAAAAAAGAAAGGATTATTACCCTGAAAATGGATGAAAAGACGGCAAGACAGCTTCACCGGTAGACCGGAAGTGTTTGAGTTGGGTCAATGGAGATTTCGCTGTGATTGTAGGAATTCCAACACTTCTGAATGAGGGGGTAAGTCACGGACAGACTGGGAGTTTGCTTATTTTCTTTCAAATATTATTGAAGGGTACACTTATTACAAGGACTTGTAACGTTGACTTTGACTGGAGTTCTTCGACCACCAAATGGTTTCTTTCTATTTAGACATAGGGGTACTTTGATGGCAATCAATCGGAATTGTATATTGAAAATTTGCTAGCTCAATAATTATTAAAGTAAATATTTTAATAAATTAATAAGTTATTTATTAAAGTAATTTAATTACGTTTAATGATAATATAAAATTCAAAATTTAATAATTCAATAATTATTAAAGTAAATTAAAGTAATCTAATTGTCTTTGACAAGTTTAGTAATACAAAATTATCCTTTACTAATATATATATATATATATGAATTTTTTTTTAAAAATGTAATAGTTTAATCTCTATATTAATTATATGTTTTTATTGAATTATTAATTATTATTTTTATCGTTTAAAAAGTAGTAATCAGAATTATTTTTCGATTGCTTATTATTATTCCCGCAAAACAAACGCACCCTAGGGAATTATTTTTCATTATAAATATTAATAATGGAAGAGAATTAATAACACTAAAAATTCTTCTTTTTTTTTTGTTGGTTGAGAGTAAACTTTGGTCGATGAAAAATAGTTTTGTTTAATCTTGTTATTGTCATTTTTAGTAAACAGTTGGGAAAATAATGGTTTAAGTTATTTAACACCTATACTTTTTTTTACTTAACAATAATTTATATATGTTCAACTTATTTTATGATTCTAATCTTCTTCAATTCGTTTTGTTATTTTGACTTTTTTGGTTGATCTAAATGGGTTAAATGTTAAAGAAATTTCTAGTTATAAAATGGATTAAATAAACTATAGTACAAATCAATGATTAAGTAAAAACTAAGTATGACAAGAGGGTTGTGGTCAAGTGGTTGACACTTTCCGCTTAAGACAATAGGCGTTGAGTTCGAATTATTTAGGATTACGGCCTCTTTCTTTGTAAAATAAAAAATAAAAAATAAGTATAACTAAACGAGTAAATTAAATGAAAGTATTTTGATCTCAAGGTTTAAAAGGAACAAGAAATTATACATCCCTACAAGATTAGAAAAAACAATTCAACCAAGATTTTAGTGTCATATCATTGACGGTAGGGGTGTTCACGGATCGGATAGTGCATCAATCCGGAACCAATTCATAACATACAGATTTGAAATTTTATGATCCGTAACTGACCGATTTTTATTTCATATCCAATCCACTTTGGATGGTCCGGATTGACAAGTTAGACTTACAATTATTTCAGTTTTGGTTCGTAAAATGAGATTTTCTATATTTGGGCCTCTATATTTTACCATAAATCAAAATGCCCAAAATCAAATGATCAAATTTTCAGTGTTATATAATCCAAAAATCAGATCACAATCAACACTAACTTTGAACCTGGATAATTATGTTAAAATGTACTGAAAAGCTATTTGTAGCACAAAATTAGTATTTGTAGTACCCCCAAAAAAAAAAAAAAGGTGAAATTCCTAAAATGCCCCTTGAAGCTTGAAATTACCAAATTAATTGAAAAATCGCACCTATTAAGGGAGAAATAGGTGTAAAAATCACACCAAAATAGCAAAACATATAGGCAAAATCGCACCTACTAGGCGAGTGAAACATGTAAAATCGCATAGTAGTGGCGATTTTTATAGGAAAATAGCCCATTCAGGGTGGTTTTCGATGGATTTCTTGCACACAAGTTGTGAGAAATCTATGAAAAATACCCTAAATGGGCGATTCCTTCAGCAAAAATCGCGCACAAATGACGTTTTTGCTTGAAGGAATCGCCCACAATCTGTTATTTTCATTAGATTACTTGTCAATTGTGGGCGGGTATTCCATGTCAAAATCGCCATTTGAGTACAATCTCCCACAATTTGCGAGTTATCCATTGAGAATCCCCCAAATTGGCATTTTTTCAAGTATAATCGCCCTAAATTTGCGATTTTGCCAGAATAAATCGCCCATTTTGGACGATTTTCATTGACTTCCTCGCCAATTGTGGGCTATTTTCCAATGAAAATCGGCAAAATTTGGCGATTTCTGCGAACAGTAAATAAAAACAAATAAAACATATAAAAAAACTTACAATTTTTGCATTAATTTTGATGTAATGCTTATCCCCACTCGAACGCAACGATTGTTTGAAGGTTTTTGTAAGATTTTGAAGGGGTTTTTGAGTTGTTGGGAGGGTTTTTTTAAAGTTTTGAAGGTTTTTTTAACTTTTTTACATGAAGGGTATTTTTGGAATTTTGTTAATTTTTTTTGCTACAAATAGTAATATCTAAAATATATTACAACTTACCAACACTAACTTTGAATTTTAATGACACTAAACTTATAGTATTAATATATATCTATATAAACAAATATTATTATTAATTAAATATATATATATATACGGATCCGGATTGACGATCGATTTTATAAGGTAAATCCAAAATCTAATCCAAAATGACTAATTTTCTATTTTTGAATCCGATGGGATAAAAATTAAAATGAAATCCATCCATGAATCCGATCAGCGGATCGGATTGACGAGATCAATCCGAACCGTGAATAGCCCTACCTCACATTATACTTCATTATTTATTCCTCCATAAGCAAAGCATTTTTTTTTCCTTTTCATTTATAGACCCTTAAATTAAGTAAAATTTTAATAATAAAAAAACTTTTTAAATGTTGCAAGTACTCATTTAAACAAATTATTTCGATTTAAGAGTCAACACTTTTTTCTATCTTACTTAAACCTCAAATAGTATATTGATGTTTCTCCCCTCATAAAAATTATAATAAAATATTTAAAAAATTTAATGAAAATCAAAATAAGAATGGTCCGTTTTAGAATCAAAACCAGAAAGGCCTATGAGTGGTTTGTTTCTGGTTCCACTTAGGGCTGGACAAAACTCGACTAGAATTCCAGCAGCCAAAAAAATAGTTAGACTAACTTAAATTCGAGTTTGAACTCAAACTCGTGTACTCAATTAAGTCAAAAAAAAGTTTGCAGAAATATCTTGAACCAACTCCAAAAAGACTACAGTTCATAATTGGAAAACAGATTGCTAGCATATGGTGGCAGTAAAAACACTTATACAGTTCGGGAGTTGCCTTTCAAATCCAAGAATTTTGTTGTCAACCTTCATGGGGAAATGTAAGGTTCAATAAGTATATCCTGGGTTGTTCTGTATTGGGTGGAAAAATAGTTAGGTGTGATTCCTCTAATTGCACGGAGGAGAGGAAGTTCAAGTTCTCCATAAAGTTTGCAACTAAGATAGATAGCTTTGGTTTTTTATCAATTCATGGAATCAGAACCACCCCATTAAACACGTGACATTTGTTCCCCTTGTTCTTGTATCGTTCTTCTCACAATTTTAGTTGTTTGCACCAACTTGTATTTCAATTATATCACTATGGATTTCACTGGGAATGGT
Source organism: Knoxia roxburghii (assembly GCA_030378225.1). Taxonomy (NCBI): domain Eukaryota; kingdom Viridiplantae; phylum Streptophyta; class Magnoliopsida; order Gentianales; family Rubiaceae; genus Knoxia; species Knoxia roxburghii. The sequence goes on along the minus strand of CM059422.1, from coordinate 8,600,801 downwards.
CTTTTAAAAATGGAGTTGAATACTGGACTGGATTACTAATAGGACAGTGGAATCAGTGGTGAGAGTGAAAAAAAAAAAAAAAAGAATTCGGACCGAACACTGTTGATATCCCAATCTAATAAATCAACTCATTTAATAAAAATTCCTAGATGATTTTAAAACATTAAATAAAAGGAATGACGAATCTAAACCAAAATATTCGTCCCACTCAAATGGACCTTTCCTTAAATATGGGCATAACATTTTCTAAAGAAAGTGTTATTATCTACATGAGTGTTTTTTTTTTTTTTTTCATGCAGAGTTTCTTTTTCTTTTCCCTCTGGTTCGATTTAGTTCATATACGTTGTATCAGCCACATAATTTTATTAACCTATTCTGGTGAATAAATTTGTGGGTAAGTTCTTAAACAACTACAACTTAAGTAGGCCTTTATCTGATCAGGATCGGATCGAGGTATTTGAGTTCATTTTGTTTTCCTCTTCTTCTTATATCTTTTATAGTTTGGGATTCTGTATTTTATTCACATGCCATTTTCATACATCTCTTGTGCTTCTTGATAGGTGAGAAAGGTTTCAAAAATGTTAAGGTGGGGAAGTTCAACATACAAAGTATGTTAGACTTGAATCACATAGATTCATCCCTACGATTACGATTTCAACTGAATCACCATCATCCCTATAGCTTCTTGCTTACCATTACATAGGAAGCGTCGAGATGGAACTAGTATTTGACGTGAGCTTTTTGCTTACCATTACATAGAGAGAATAAGCTAGAGAATAAACTAGAATGCCTAAGAGTGAGAGTTGGAACTTGTATGTGAGTTGAGCATCTTGCTTACCATCACATAGGCAAAATAGATCGATTTTTTACTTCAGAGATCCTCTTCAAGTAGAAGCTTCAATAGCTACTGGGTAGAATTCGCAATAGCTCACTCATTCATTTTTATTTTTACTTAATGTTATCAGTGGCGAACATGTTGTGATGAGCCATTTACCAAGAAAAGATTGATAGCTGGAAGTGAAGGTCTATTTCATGTCCCCTGTTTTGTTATTTCGCGTACTTTTTATACTTAAATTATCCCTAACAAATTAAGAAATACTAACTATAATATTTAAATATAAAATAAAATAATTGTTAAATTACCTATTTGTCCTTAATCAATTTACTAAAAATACTCATTAAAAATTTCATTTATATTTGAGTGAATTACAAAATAGGTCATCATACTATGTTGAAATTCAGTTTTGGTCATTAACTTTTAAAAAAAAATAAAAGAAGTAACTAAATTTGTCATTTTTGTTTATTTTTGTCACCCATCTTAAAAACAGTGACGGAAATAATTTTTAAGGGCAAATGAGTCAAATAATCTTTGATGTTATTTTTCATTTCACAATTATTTCTAAATTTCCTAAAATTTACCCACTTTTCATCCAATGCTTATATGCTAGTCCTAGGAGTATGTTGCAGACTGTCCTGTATAAAAATGAGGGAGAATGATTGATTATGGGGAAAAATAGTGGACAATTAGAAGAGCCACATTAAAAGTAGTTATATTTTAATATAGTAAATTAAGTAAAAACATGTTGCTCTATGTCCCAATGGGACTGATATAATTTGCCTTATGCGGCACCGTCTTTGTTCCTTTCCCTTGAAAAATAAATAAATAAATTGTTGGGATTAGGGATTGTTTAGAATTGTTGATTTGGAAAGAGGGATTTGCTCCTCAATTCTTGCACGCCAAACGGAGAAAGGTGGCGGCAGACAATTTGATCCACTACTTCAGTCTCCTCATAAAGCCTTGCATAGTGACTTCAAATTGAATCTTTTGATTTGTGCATCTCCTCCAATTTTCCCTAAGACTGATATTTTGACCATTGAAAAATCTTGAACATTGATTTATGAAAAGAAAGGAGGAAACGAGGGGTGGTGGCGCTCCTTCAGTAATTTTGGAGAGAGGATGAAAGGAGCAGTGATGGCAGTGAATATTTGAAACTGATGGTATGGGTGGTGACTGTGAATGTGAAGGAGGCAGCTGGCTGGCGACGGGTGAGGAAGAAGATGACGGGAAAGTATAAAAAGAAATAATGAAAAAAAAAAAAGAAAGTTTGGTCAAAAGGAAGGATAATTTTGCCTTTTGAATTAGGTTATTTCTTTTTCTAATTTTTAATTATTTTATTGGTAATTAAAAGGGACGATATATAAAATTGAGGGACGAAAATTAAGAAAAATAAGGGTTATATTATAATATTATTTTTAAATTATTAAAATATTAAAGGGGACGATATATAAAATTTAAGGGGTGAAAGTTAAGAAAAATAAGGGCTATATTGTAATAATAGAAAGTACAGACGATAAACATTAAAGGGATGATACTTAAGAAAATAGAGAGTTTTTCAGAAAAGATGGGCGATGAATAAAAAAAGGGGTGTTATATGATACTACGTGAGGACAATATTATAATAATAGGAGTGACAGAAGATAAATATTAAGGGGGCGAGAAATAAAAATTAAGGAGGCGACACTTAAGAAAATAGAGCACTTGTTTTGAAAAATGGGGCGTTGAATAAGAAAAATGGGGCGCGATATAATACTAATTAAGGAATATATTGTAATAATAAGATGAGCGAAAGATAAACATTAAGGGGGCGAAAAATAAGAATTAAGGGATCGTTACTTAACAAAATGAATGGGTTTTTTTGAAAAAAGAGGGGTTCAATAACAAAAATGGAGGCGCGGTATAACACTACTCTAGTTGGAATGCTATGCTTAAAAAAAAAAAAAAAAAAACTGTGCTTGAATCGTCCTCCAAATTTTGTCACCTTCCCCTGATCGCTATTAGTTATCAAAACTTGTTTTAGTCTAATTGATTAAATTTGGCTATCCAAGTTAGATGGTTTATTAATATTAGTCCAAACTCATTATTATAAAGTGTGGAGAAAACTAGAAGAGAACAGAATTTTCTAGAACATGGTAGAAAGTACTAAATCGTACTGGAACGATTCACAAACTACTGAAATGTCCTAGAAGCATGGTCACTAGGAGTAAGGGGAATAATATAAATGAATGATTTTAATGTTTTAATTTCAGTTCCATCTAAGAAAATACTGATAATTATGATTGTTTTCTTTTATTTTCATCATAAATCATCTAAACTCTTATGCAAAAACTTCTGACGAATTAGGAATTATACGAGATGTCTTCAACGGACCAAAATGGCATTCTAATATCATATTTTTAATAGAATAATACTCTACTAAAAAAAATACACAAATTATAATAAATATTATGTCAAATATAATTTAAAAAATACATTATTTATAATGTAAAAATATATTAAATATCATATAAAAATATAACACTTCCAAAGTATGAGTATACATAAAATATAAATGAAAAATATATCTATCATATATATTATATAACATAAGGAAATTATAGAGTATAGTCTTACGGAGTATGATATAATTTATTTTTGGGTGAATTATATTTTCCTCTTTAAACTTTGATATACGAAAACTCTTCTAAGATTTTAAAAATTACAAAAATTCTCTTGTATTATCTAATAGTCTCTTTCATCCCCTAAATAGATTATGTCATTCAATTTATTAAGTAAATAGACAATAATACCCTTAATATATCTCTAAATAAAATTTCAGACCAAAACACCCTCCTATTTAGTATACATAAGCCAAAATAAAATTTCAAAATGATGACATTTTGTTGGGCGAATGAAGTATTTTGATTCATACGATAATTTAAAAAAATTACTGTTCACAAGAAGATGAATAAGAGTGAGAACAAAAAGGATAAGAGGTGAAAATGAGAAAAAAATGGGAAAAATTTATGAGAAAAAAATAAGAAAATTTTATTATTTCAAAAATTTTTAAGATAAGAGAAATAGAGGAGTTTTTATACAATTTTGGTATATGTATAGTGAATAAGGGGTGCTTTGGTTTAAAATTTATTCAGGGATCTATTAAGAATATTAGTATCCATTTACTTAATAAATTGAATGACATCATCTGCTTAGGGGGCGAAAAAAGATATTGAATAGTACATGAGAATTTTTATAATTTTAAAATCTTAGGGGATTTTCTTATTTTGACCAAATCTTAAAGGGCAAAATGTAATTCACCCTTTATTTTTTTATGTAACTCTAGGAAGAAATTGCAACTTCAAAAAAAAAAAAAAAAAATTGCAGGCTTCGCAAATATTTTAAATAGGGTTAATATCAAAAATCTCCCTAAAGTTTACTTAAAAATCAAATACCCGCCCGACCTTTAATAAATATCAAAAACCCCCCATTTAACTAACTAAACTACAATTATGTTAATCCTCTCCCACTAAAAAATGAGTAATTGGACAAATTTGTCCTTCATTAAAATAAGTTAAAAATTTTACTTCCAACGTCGTCGTCTTCAAATGAGTAATACCAATACCCTAATTTCACCACCCTTTTGAAGCAATCATCATCGTGGTCGTCATCTCTCCATCCAAGCTCCACTCATCGATTGCTGCAAATCCGGGCCTAGACATTGCTACAAAGCTAACCGATGTGTTAAAAGAAGCTTTCTTCCAAGGGATTCTTCTATCCATGTGGCATCCCTCACCTTCCTTTCTTCCTCCCCGATGGGCGACAGAAATTACAAGCAACTCGCCGGAGATGACGCTGGAGATAGTCGGATGAGTGAAAATCAGGCTGCTAAAGATAAGGATGCTGATAAGGTTTTAAATAGGATGTGAATCTTGAATCAAATTCAAAGCAAAATCTTACTGATAAGGTTGGTGCTTAATAAATTCTTTAATGAGAAAAATCCATTCTTAAATTTCTATCCTATAGCTAATGGTCAAGAACATAATTTTCATTGGATAATCTAGATTCACAATGCCCTCAAAAACGCTTCAAAGCTTTACAAATTAAGCTCCGGCAATGGCCCCATTTCTCTTCTCGATCATAGCCATTAATTCCTTCTCAAACGTTTCTTGGCTTCTCTAATCTAAACGTTTCTTGACTTCTCCAATCTCATTTTTGACTCATCAACGCGTTGATCTTGTCGGAAATTTCGCCGGAACTGATTCTAACTTTATCACAGATATGACATTTGAAGGGATTAATTTGATTAATTTGCGGAGGACCAAAACTCAAATACATCATCTGATGCAAAGAAGTTTGGCAGCAAGAATGAGATAAGGAAAACAAAAAAAAAGACGTTTCAAATTTATATTTTCATTTTAAATTTTTGTTAAACTAGTATGGGTTTTTAAGTCATTTTATCAGGTTCAATTAGTTGAGGGGATTTTTTGATATTTACTAAAACTCAGATGAGTATTTGATTTATAACTAAACTTGAGAAGGGGGGGGGGGTGGTTTTGATATTAACCCTTTTAAATAAGGGGGTGCTACTAATTTCTGAGACTTTATAGGCCCGTAGGATTGTTATGTGAAGAGAAGGTGGTAAAATTCAATTTACCTAAAAATAAGTCTCAAAATTGAAAATTACAATTTTTACTGGGCAGGCCTACGCTAAAACCCTCTCTTCTTCACTATTCTCCATTTTCTCAAACCTCACCAATGAGTCTCTATCGGGCCACATCTCGGGCTGGACTTTCCGGTTACATTTCTCGGGGTTTTCGTCCAAAGTCTGATAATTCCTTCTCTTCTATCCGTTCCGGACGGTGCGTCTCACTCAATAATCCCGTTTCTCAAAGTCCTTACTCAGGCAAGTCGTTATCTTAGTTTATGTGACCAGATGAGTTTCATTTTTAGTTGAAATGCCGATTCGTGATTTTGTTTTTAATTTATTATTTTGTGGGTTGAAATGGATTTCTTAGTTTTTGCTTTAACTGTGGACAATAATGCGTTTTCTCTTTTTGTTGGTAGTTTGGGCATTATGATTCAGTAAATGAGGAAAGATTGGTTTTTTATTTTGTAGTTGTAGCTGAGTAGTTTTCTGCTGGTGATGTGGTAAGATTTTTAAATTTAGTTTGTGGTACTGGATTGGACATTATGAAGAAACCTTTATTCTGATGTAGAAAATCAATTTGTTAGGGGGTGAGGGACTAAGAATTGAAAAGGGTATCTTGCAGAATAATTCGTGCATCACAAAGAGGATAAACATGTCATTTGATCTGTGAGGAAGAAAGATTGCAAGAAGTTTGGGGGTGCATTTAGGATCAGTTTCTTTCTTATTATTTTCCTATCCATGTTAATCCCTCGTGTTGGAGGGCAAGAAAAAGTTGGAAACCCAATAGCATTTCGTCTTAGTGTTCAAAATGCAAAGGAAAATTTAGACTTAGGTTTTTATTAACATTTTCAGTTACATGTGAAGTACTGATTAATCTATTGTTTGTTTTTCCCCAATAAAAGTGGGATACAATTTTTAATGGTCCAGGTGTTGCAATATTGACGTTTTGTAGAACTGGAAATGGGAAGTCTACAGTCTTGTTTTCTTTGTTGATGGGCTAGCAAAACTGTTTGCCTTGTGTGGTTTTTTCTGTAGAATTAGACCCGATCACTATGGTGCATGGTTTATAGATTTAAGTTTGATAACAGAAGCTCAATCAAAGCGTATCCTCTTGGTTTATCAATCATAGAATCACTGAAAATGCTTGTGTGATGGGTAAATCTGTTTTCCGCTCACTGCATGGATACTTAAGTTCATTTTGTGCATGCATATAACTTATACAGAACTAGTTTTCATGATGTGCCAAATTTGAACGCGACTGTAACGAAATTGGAGTGGCATTCTTATGCCCATTGCTGTTTGTCTTACAATGTTTTAAGTTTACAACTTCAAATGCTATCTGTTCTATTCTTTTGGGTGGTAGTTATTTTGTTTCTGATAAAAGACCAACCAAGGCCATGTCTGATGGGTCCTCGATTTTGAAAAGGTTAAAAATAGTCATTTGGGACATAAGAGTACTTACTATGATTGAGTTATGCATGAAAATCTTCATGCTCTAGTCAGTTGATCTATGCTTTTGAGAAGATTGTTTCACTTGGGATAAGGTAAGCGAATAATGTCTCTAAAATGTTTGCTTATGTGGTATACTTGTGGAGGGGTTTTTACTTTTTTTAGTTTGAATTTCAAGAACCAAAGGAATTCCCATTCACAAAGAGAGTGCATGAATGGATAGATGAGTGTGCACAACTAGCAAAGAGATTCTCGTGTTGCTTGTATTTTTATTGACTTGCACTATTCTTCTTAGGAATGTTTTCTTGATTTCTGATGTTGCTTTTAGAGATACCAAGTCCAATAAAGGTCTTTGTGTTGGTGCTATCCATCTATGTATTGATGGGCCTGAGTATCTGAAGTTGCAATTCTGCAACATTGTTTGCAAAATGGTTCCCTTCCGTCCCATAGTAGAAAACCCTGAAGGCCAATTTTCTTAAAAATACAGGTTGAATATTTTTGTTGATTTGTTTATTTTTGTGTTAATACAGACAGTTTAGAGAGCTACAAGAGCAATGTGGCTTGCAATGGAAGTGTTTGGTTCTCAAATCTTGAAAAGTTGAGTAGCAACTTGGCTTCAATGAAAGTGAAGCAGCATCTGCATTCACCCAGTTGTCTGAGCTTTCGGAGGTTCGTGCATCGTGGTAGTGCAAAGTTGGCTGAAGATGGGAGTACCTTTAGGCCAATGGACTTTGTTAGAGGAATTATGGAAGAAAGAGGAGGCGGCAGATTCGAAGACGGAAGATTGAGAGATGGCAGATTCGGGGACGGCAGATTGAGAGATGGCAGATTCGGCGACGGCAGACTCGGGGACGGCAGATTGAGAGATGGCAGATTCGGCGACGGCAGACTCAGAGATGGCAGATTTGGAGGATTCCAATTTCCTCAGATCAACAATGAGGAAAATGCTGACATTCTACGCATTACAATGCTCCGCAATAATACCTTTGTTGCTCTTACAGATTCCAAGGGACAAAAGAAGCCAGGAGTGTGTGCTTCGGCAGGAACTTTGCCGGATAATGCAGGAAAAGATTCTCGTTATAGTGCTGAAGCTGCTGCAGAACATGTTGGGCGTGAAGCTAAGAAAGCTGGAGTTAAGACTGTTGTGGTGAAAATCAGCGGGTTTACTCATTTCAAGAGAAAAAGACAAGCAATAATGGCATTCAGAGAAGGATACACACATGGCCGGGGAGATCAAACTCCAATAATATACATTGAGGACAAAACTCGTAAACCACACAATGGATGCCGTAAGCCTAAAAAACGCCGCATCTAAATTGTTGGAAGCTGGAGCATTGTGTTGGTGTTTTGTTCTTTGAAAACGGGGGTTTGAGCGAAAGAAGAATAGTCAGATGAGCCAAATAAAGAGATTGGTTAAACTCTGCCTCATCCTCATTCTATGAGTAGTGCAGAATGCAGGAAATGCGCAATTTTAGCAAAGGCTTGTACCCTCCACATTCAGTGCTCATCTTTATGAGTACAAGTATGCTTCTTTTTTAACCTTAAGACTCTGCCTCATAATTTTCTTCTCTACTAGTGTTTTGGCTGCTATTTGGATATTCAACTCATTACATGGTTTGAATGCCAATGATATCTGAACTTCATTTCATCTAGCTATATGTCAGGCAAGTAGGATACTTCCCTTAGATATTGATCTCCTCTACTCCAATTGTTCACTTGCAGAACCAAAGTAATTTTCATGTTTCAATAGGACTGCTGTGTGATTGATAGCATAATGACCCCAATTATTGCCCTGGGAAAGGGTTAAATAGGGGCACTGTTTCAATTTTTTTTTTTTGGTACAAAGAAGGAATCTAGTCTAAAGACTCATTCCAACCAACACTTCTCTGTGAATATGTCTACCCAATCCCGCCTCAAAAGGGCCTGCATTTGCCTTAGAAGATTGCCTGCACTTGGCTGCACTGATGCATTCATTGAGTGTCTATAATTCAACATTTTTTAACCTTATAATTCATTAATGAAGAATACTTTGTTGTATGGAATGTTCAGTGTATTTGTCATGGTCTTGTTATATAGGAATAACAGAAGAAATGGGTTGAATTTGATTTCTTATTTGTTAGTTACAACATTAAAATACAACAACTTATCATAATTGAGTAATTGGATTATGAAAATAGAAA